>CM034152.1:31628372-34315039 GCA_019776745.2 Taxus chinensis
TTCAAACACATGTTTTCGGATCAGGAATAGAAAGATGTGAAAATACACCCTAGATAGTGAAGTGAACTATATGGAGAGCATTCTAGTTGCTCTGCATCCTTTAACAACAAATATGAGTAATGGGAATTCAAGCCTACAAGGATAATAGTCACCTTGAAACTTCCCAAGACCCACAAATAAGTGTCACTACAAATGAACATGAACCTAATTTATTTGTAAATGATGACACAATGTATAGTGGAAATGCTAGATTTCACATACCCTCGGTACTACCATAATCTAAACTATACCTTACATTTTTCATTGAAACTGGGTGAAAAGCTTGTAAATGTCCTTGAGAAATTGTACTAACTTAGAAAATTATTCAATTTTCCCCCATGATAGAAGCGTATGGAATGGGCCATAACGTTTTTATGTTATGGTATTTTTTTTACAATTTTGTTCCTGTGTATTTCCTGACCCAATTTTATTTTAAAGAAATTTTCTAAACCTCTATAATGTTTGATTATGTATTGATTCCAGCAATAAAAAATCTAGTAACATAGGGCATTACCCCTTAAAAAAGTGAAAGCAAAGAGAAATAATGTAAAAAAATAAAAAAGCAATAAGATGAAGATTATATCAGTTTAGAAGTGACCTGTAAAATATATACTATAAATGAAGCACCCGTTAGCATGTTAGAGTAATAAATAGTATGACATGATGTATATATTGAGTGAATGAGGTAAGAGATAGTAAAATAGTAAGCATTGGTATAATATAACATGTATGTGAGAAAATGTAAAAATGGATGCCCCTAGTAGCTATGGAAGAAATGGTAAAGATCATTGTCAAGCATCATGCATCATGTAACAATATTTGTGTAGCCTGCATTCAAATCAATGTACCATGTGAATGCACTTGTGTATAGAAAAATGATATAGCATACTATGTATCAAGAGAACATGATAAGTAAGGTGCACCATGAATAATATAAGCATGCAATAAAATCAACCAAGTAATATCAATGCAAATATTTTTGGATGTTTTTAATTTAGTTGAATGTTTATGTCTTTTTAGTATATTTAAATGTTTTTGGATGTTTAGCCCCCCTGAGGGCATATATGAAAACCTATTATCTAAATATAAGAAAGGGTGATCCAAGAATTCCCCCGTGGGGGAAATATTTATAGTTTTAGTACTTTTGATAAATATAGATTAAGTAGCCATGGGTGGGAAAGAAAGGTTTCCCCCCAATATGTATGTGAAAATTGAGGTTTAAGTGTGTAGCCTATCCCTAATAGTGAAGTTAAACCTATAAAAAAAGTATTTCATTTGGAAATGAGGGAGGATAGTGTATTCCACCCAAGGGTGTGAGTAGTGTATGAATTATCCAATAAGTACATTGAGTGAAGGCCTACTATCTTCCATTATGAATGAAGGAAGAATGTGACAATGACTTAAGAGGTGAATGTCATGTGAGGTCGTGTGTGGGATAGTGTTTGTAGGAAGGATGCATTATAAAAATGTGTTTTGTGTAGAATATGACATAGACCTATGAGAAAAACTAGAGGTGTAATGTGTACCAGGAACTCTCTGTGATGGTCTAGTCCTATGTGAAGGTATATGAGACCTAAAAATGCATCAAGAGTGAGTGAAAAGAACTGAAAGTCCAATATTCCTATGTATTACAGTATCTAGTACTAAAAGTGTGGTACTTTTCTATGAGTGTGTGTAAATACCATAAGGCCATCATTGCTATATATAGGAGTGATTGCAGTGGTGGGTGTACTAGTGACAAGAGTGGAGGGTGTACTAGTGGCAGGGGCTTATGAAGCTTCAGGAGTAATAGGTAGATGGGTTCTAGGTGATATACCTCAAATGGTGATGACCTGACACTCATGTATGAATTTTACATATTTGTGCACAATAGATGGAAGATCCCTAATATCCTTGAGCCAAGAACTACCTAATACCCTATCACAATGATTGACTTTTGATTGGTCATTACATTTTTGAGAGTTTGATTGGTAATAGAAGCAGGAATGTGAATCCTAGAAGATGTAAGATAATCATGGAAGTATACATCAGTAAAAGTGATGACCATTGGTGAAGTAGTAGTAGAACCAAAAAAAAAATATAAAGGATAACTAGTAACTTAAGGAGGTTGAACCATGTTATAAGCATGCTTAGCAGTTACCTTGGGTGCATATTTTTCATGTTTGGGAGGTGGGTCATTAATTAATTTAAGATTAACATTATCATTAGAAGGTTTATATGCAAAAGGCTCATCCCATTAAATTAGATCTTAAATTACATGCTTATGTTTAAAGAATCTATCTGTAGAATGTCCATTACATCAGTGATAGTCAAAATATGATTTTTCATCAAATTGTTTTCCTTAAGGATGAATAGAATCCACCTTAAGTGATGGAGGAAGATAGATAATGTTAATGGTAAATATTTATTGCAACACCACCTGAGGTGGTATTGGAAATTTATAAAAATGTTTTTGAGGATCTTGAAGTTGGATCTTCATTGGTTGGGACACTACATTAAAAGTGACCTTAGCCTCATCTCGGAGCTTAATATATTTACTCTATAAAGTAGATTTGTATTGGAATTTAGCAATAGATTGGGTTAAATCTTGATCACCATATTTGAGTTTACTTATGGGTGTCATCATTCCCTTCATTTAATCAACTTCTTGTTGATGTCATATCAAACCAGGGGTGTGTCTAAAGCTATATGCAACAAGAGTAATTTCATCGATCTAGTAGTTGACTATAACTATTTTTGTATTTTCTAGGGGATCCCTTTAATGTCTTAAGGACTTCTTGGTAAAACCTTATTCTAATAAAACTATGAAAACTTGCTAAAAGGAAACACACTGTGCAGAATGGAAACACACTTGCTTTTGGAAATAAACACACTCAATTTAGAATGCTTGAAAACAATTGCAAGAAATATAAGAATCTATCTAAACACATGCAGGAACAAGTATACAACAGAGTTTAACTGAAAGAATTAAAACAATACAGAATTAACAAATCTAAGCTATTTTATGAAGAAATATAAATACCAAATAAATGAATATCCTGGTCCTTGGGGGAGTGGGTCCTTGCTCCTCCTTGAATTAGGATTTAACAACTTAGAATTCTCTCAAATAGGAATGGCTATTTTATCGATAAAAAATTCAGAATTACAACCATACTGGATCTGAGTACTTAGTCTATTTCTCTTCTCTATTCTATTTCTATCTCATTCTATATCTTCTATTTCTATATATCTTATCTATCTACTGTAGGTCTGCTTTTATATACATTTTACAATCATAGTTGTCTCAATGATTCTGATGAAATTGAATCATGCCCAGAATAAATGCTAAGCCAGATTGTGGTTGATCAGATAGTTTTAGGATAACTCTCCCTGGATTTATGTTTAGAAATCTTCTCTTCCTTCCTGATTGAAAGGGTTGTAGATGCAAAATCTCTAAATGTGGTTTAAAATAGATAACTCCCTATCAGTTTCGGAACTTTGGAGAAGTTCCAGAATCATAGGAAATTGTTTAAGGATCAAAACTGTGATATTTTTAGAGCTATCCTTAGGAGTTCCGGAACTAAGTCTGAAAATTCTAGAACTAAATACTGGAGTTTCGGAACTAAGTCCAAAAGTTCCGAAACTAGATGATGACTGTGTGATGGAGTTCTGGAACTAGCTTGGAAGTTCTGAAACTAAGCTGTGTAGGAATAGATGTTGTTGAAAACAAACTGAATGCTTCCTGCTTCATTTACTCGACTTATTTATACCTTATTTATTACAAAATTGAATTCAAACACACACTTGTCAGGAATTCTAGAGCTTTTAACATTAGAATCACAATCAATCAAAAGACAAAAAATTACATCCTAACTCATATCAGATCGACTAAAAGCCACACAATGCAACCAAACTTAATCAAAAGGAGAGTAAGATGAGATCATATATTATACATTAATCAGACATATTATGGCCTCATCATTTCCCCCAAATTTATTTTTTTGTAAGTTTCTTTACAAACTTCATTATTCAAAAGTGGGGTTATATGTTCTGCACTCCATTTGATTGCTTAGATCAAAAGGCTGAAACTGGATTTTCCAATGCTTAAACTTGGATGTATTATACCATAATCCTTCTATTTTCCTCTCCCATTGTTCAAATTCAGTAGGGTCTTGAGGTTCTCTATTTTGCCAAGGAGACATGGGGGTGAGAAGTAGAGGGGGCCTTGTTCGCATTCCCATCCATAATTTCTTGTAGGTTTCATTTACCTAGGGAATTATTGTGCACAATGATTTTGCCCTTTCTAAACTCCAGATCAGATTTTTTGGGGAAATTACTTCCCTTATTCTCAAGGAAATAGTAAGGAGTTCCCACTTCTTTGAGCATCCTTCATAAATATCTTCAAAATTTTCCTCCTCATAGGAGGTGAAGGCATCAATAATCTTTAACAGAATGGAAAGATAGTGTGTCTTGAATCTCTCATCAAAGGCATGAGATATAAAATGTGTGAGGAAGGTGAGGTTTTACCATAATGAGCTCTCATATAGAGACCTGTTGAGCTAAATTTCAATAAAAATTTAGATTCCCTTTCCTTTCATGCAATTTGGTTTTGCAAAATAGAGACAAATGCATTGAGCTGGCTCTCCCCTACATACAAGTTGATCATTAATCCTGTGTTTTTCTCTAACATAAAATTGCAAAGATAAAATTCACACAGAATATTTTTCTGCTCAGGGATGGAGAGAGAGTAAGTTTCCATGAATTTAGATTCATCTTCGAGTTCATGTGGAAGCCCACATGCAATCCTTGACAGTTGCCAGCGAATGAGTTGCTCTTCTGAAAACACACTATATGCAAGAGAGGGCCTCCTGTAGGAAAGTAATTTCTTACTCATAATACAGACCATATGAATTTTTGCAAGGCATTTATATTTATTTCCTTCCTCCATCTTGGTATTTAATTCTTCATTTAATGTTTTGGCTTCTCTGAGCTCCCTGCAAGTATCATTCCATAGCTTTTTGAGTGGAAAATAGGTCAACTCAGTCTGTGCAGAGGCTGTGGACACAACACTCTATTTTCTGGAAGCCTAAAATTCTTCCTCTTTTTATATCAGTTGTTTCTTGGTTGCTGATAATTCCTCAGTCCTGGCTACAAGCTGGGTTGTCAGCTCTCTAATGAACATTTCCCTTTGTTCAAATTTGAGCTTGAGGAAATTCAATTCCTCGTCTTTTTCTCTGATAATGAGCTCTACTCTAGACAAGAATAGAGCATGTTTAACTTGTTGTCTTTCTTCTTCCTCTGAAATTATCTGAGGAGTTGGGCATTCTTCCTCTATCAAAGGAAATTTTCCTTTTCTTATCCTAGATGCCAACTCTTCTTCTTCATGTGGCACTATTGATGGTTCAACCAATTCTTGAAAATCTTGCTCTTCAAATTTCTCTTCTCCTCTATCCATTTCAGCTTGACTTGGCTCAGGAGGAGTCATGGCCATGTTTCCCAAAATGTTAACAGCTTCTTCTTCCATCCTTTCCTTCTCACTCCTTCCTTCTGGGGTTTTCCTTGACCTCTTATGAATTTTTCTTATCTAGGGAAGTTCAACATGCCCAACAGTGAATTTCCTTCTAGAGCTTCTTCTTACTATTATTTCTTGCTCTTGTGTGGGTGAGCTATCACCATCAAAGACAGATATTGGCTCCCCTGAAGCTGCTGCAGAAGAAGGAATTTCCTTCACAGGTACAGAAGGCTCTGCTATTTTTATCTTTCTCACTGACCTTCTTCTTTTTGGTATATTTTCTCTTTCCATTTCCCTTTTTCCTTCTACAGAGGCATCAATTTCTAGATTAGCTGAAGGAGAGAATGGGGCTGGAATTATTCTTCTAATAATATTAGGGTTTTTCTTGAACTTGCCAAGAAACTTGTCCCAAATTTCTTCTCCATTCTTATTTGATAGGAAATGGTGCTGGCATATTAAATGAATTATATCATGATGCCTAATTGTCCCAACACCCTAGGAATACCTCTGAGCCATGGTATGAATGGAATCAAACAGAAACCCTAGAAGGTTTATTATGTACTCAGCTTTGGTGGCTCCATACCTTAGATATATGAGCATTTTAAGACTTCTTTTCCCACAGACCCAAACTGATCGTCACAGGTTAAATATTTTTCTATCCAAAATGCTACACTATCAAAGGGTTTGGGAGAACTGGCCCTTCTAACCCCTTTTATGATTTTCTTTGTATTATAGATGTACTGGGGTTCAGTTTCTTCTTCTTGTAGTAAGACTTCAACTAGTTCTTTCAAAGTCCCCTTGGCAGGTTGTGGGACATGCACAATTGGCACTCCAGACACGTTACTTACAATATTTACAGAAAAAGGAATAAATATATTTCTCACCTTTGTTCTAGATTATTCTAGGTTTATGACGAATTCTCATACCAATTCGTCATTGTGCCTTGAAAATTTCTTCAGGAACTCTAGTCATCCTGCATACCCAAAGATAGATGCCACTTCTTTGTCTGCGAGCAGCTCGGAATCATCCTCTGGTTCTAATTTCTTCTTAATCCACATATCAGCTTGAGTTTTGGATCTTTTGATTTTGTGCAAATTGGTTGTAGGCCCTTTTTCTTAGCTGTGGAACTAATGAATTTGACTGCGAAACCTATGTTCTTAGCTATAGAACCTCATTTATTAGCTGCGGAACTTCTTAATTCTCTGTTCTTTGCTGTGGTATAAAAACTCAATTCCTTGCTCCTTCCTCAAAATATCTCTGTAACTTATTTCAATTGATTTTTGTAATAATGAATACTAATGATATCCATGCCGCCACTTATTCAATCCAAATCAACTTCATGATTACACACTTCTAATCATAATGTATAAATAGATGACTCATCATACATAATTTTAAATTAAGTCAAATCACATATACAAACATTGAATCAACCCTAAATAAGTTAAAAGACATAATTACCATCCTTTATGATGTAATCCTTTTGCTATGATGAATTTTCATTCCTATGAGTGGAACAAAAAATGATTAGATAAGACAACTGGAATTCAAAATAATTCCTTTATTTGAACTAGCCAAAAAAGAGGTCAACCACCATTTGCTGGTTTTCAATTGACCTTTAAGAGAATTTTTTTATAAAAAAATTTTTAAAAAAATTGGGGAAGAAAATGCCATTTGCTGGTTTTCATCTTCTTCCTTTTATTCTAGATCTATCATCTAGTTATTTGATCATTTTGGAAGAATTGAGTTCTTCCATCTGATCAAATTTTTTGTTTTCTTCAATCTTCCTCAAAAATTCATCCTTAGTGGGAGGCTTCCTATAGAGTTTCACCCTATGTCCATTAACCAAGAGTGTTTTGTTGCTGTCATCAATGGGAAGTAACTAAATAGAACCATTTTCAAATATTTGTTCAATCTAATAAGGTCCCAACCATCTAGTTCTCAATTTTCCCTTGAACTTTTGGTACTTAGAATCGAACAACAATGCCTAATCTCCTACTTTTAATTGCCTTTTCTTGATATGTGTGTCATGTCATTGCTAACTTTACTCTTGAATCATCTCTATCTGCTAAAGTGCTTCCGGTCTTAATTCATCCAACTCATTAAGTTGAAGGATTCTTGTGTTTTGAGCTGTATTCAACTCAATTCCCACCTTCACTGTTGTCCTCAATTTCTAAAGTTAAAACTCTATAGGCAATAAGGACTTTTTTCCATATACTAATTCATATGGTGAAAACTCTCTTGTAGTTTTCCAAGTTGTATTATAAGCCCAGATAGCTTCAGGTAGTCTCTTTACCCAATCTTTTCTCCCAGCTTTAACTATTTTGGTAAGGATGTTCTCCAATTCTTTGTTTATTACTTCAACTTATCCATTTGACTGTGGGTGGTAAGGAGATGACTTCCTATGATTGATTTGGTAATACCTTGTGAAATATTGGATCATATTAGACATGAATTGTGGTCCTTGATCTTAAACTATGCTCCTTGGTGCTCCATACTTTATCATAATTCTGTTCCAAAGGAAATCAACAACTGCTTCCTTAGTGGCATTTGTCAATGCTTACACTTCTTCCCATTTTTTCACATAGTCAATACATACAAGAATATATTCCTTCCCTTGTGAAGGAGGATTAAATGAACCAACAAAATCCAATCCCCATCTCTCAAATAGTTAAACCAAAACTTGAGGCTGAAGAGGCATTTCATTGGTGAGAGTTGGTTGTCCCATACTTTGACAAGGATCACACCTCTTGATATATCTCTTCATATCCTTGTACAGAGATGGCCAATAATAACCAGTGCCAAGTATCTTATGAGATTTTATTTTTACTAAATAGTGTCCTCCACTTGGTTTATCATGACATGATCTGAGGATGTCAAATATTTCATCCTCTCTTACACACCTACGCAAGAAAAAATTAGGACCACACTTAAATAGCATTTCATTTAACGATTTAAATTGTGCACTGAATTTAATTAACTTCTTTACTTATTTCTTAGTGAAAGAAGGAGGAAACTTCCCTGTTGCAAGATAATTTGCCATATCAGTAAACCATGGTGTACTTATTGAGATTGTAAATAGTTGTTCATCTGGAAAGTTATGCTTGACTGGATCTTGCTCCCCTATGGTGGTTAGTCTTGACAAAAAATTAGTTACCACATTATATTTACCTGGATTGTCCATAATGGTAATATCAAATTCTTGCAAAAGTAATAACCATCTAATGACTCTTCTTCCAACCACTGGTTTGTTCATTAAATACTTAATTTTTGAATGATCTGTGTGTACAAATATCTTGTACCCTGTAATGTAATGTCTGAATTTATTGATTTCATAAATCACAGCAAGAAATTCCTTTTCAGTGGTGGTGTAATTATTTTTAGTGGGAGTAATATTCTTGTTAAGATAGTAAATGGAATACATCTTTCCTTCCCCATCTTTCTATTCCAATACTACACCAATGGAATAATTTGAGGCATCTATTTGGATATGAAATGGATTTTCCCAATTAGGACCTCTCAATATTGGGGCACTGATTAATTTGTCTTTAATTTCTTAAAAAAATGCTGACACTTTTCATCCCAAAGAAATTCACAGTCCTTGGTTAGCAAATTAAACATGGGGACGAAAATTTTACTGAAATCTTTTTATAAAGTGCCTATAGTACCTAGCATGCCCTAAAAATGATTTGATATCTATGGGGGTCTGAGGAATAGGTAAATCTGAAATGATCCTAATTTTGTTTTGATCCACCTGAATTCCTTTTTTGAAATATGGTGTCCTAATACAATTCCCTCATCCACCATCATCAAACACTTTTCATCACTAAGAGACAGGTTGTGTTGTTCAAATCTTATTAACACTCTGTCCAGATTTATCAAAGCATCTTCAAATGTATCTCCATGTACAGTGAATTCATCCATATATACTTTAACACAATCATTTGTTAGATTAACAAAGATTGTCAGTACAGCTCTCTGGAAAAGTAACATGAGCATTGCATAAACCAAATTGTAACACCCTATAGGAAAAGGTTCCCCATGGACATGTAAATGTAGTTTTTTCTTGATCTTCAGTAGTAACTTTGATATGATTGTACCCACTAAAGCCATCCAAGAAAGAAAAGTGCTATTTACCTGAAAGGTTATCTAGGACTTGATCTATGAATGGTAAGGGAAAATAATCTCTCATTGTGGCTTTTTTTAGTTCCCTATAGTCAACACATATTCTCCATTTTACGTTCTTTTTGGGAACAATTACAAGAGAGGATAACAACTAGCTATCTGAGATAGGGTAGATAAAACCTACTTGTAACAGTTTTTCAATTTCTTGTTTGACTATATCCCTTAAAGCTGGTTTAATCCTTCTTCGAAGATGTCTAACTGGTTTAATGTTTTCAATATAGTTGTGATGAGTGTAGATACTTGGATGAATCCCTTTCATATCTTTGTAATCCCAAGCAAAAGCTTTAGTATGATTTCTTAGAACATCAAACAATTTAGCTTCTTCATCCTCCTTTAACCAACTGTTAATGTTCAAAGTTTTACCTGGTTGAATTTCAACATGCTTGGTTCCAATATGTGATGAACTAATTTGTGGGAAGGGTTTTGTTAAAATATTTAATGGACATGCATGTGGTAACAACATATGGTATGTAGCAACATCTCCAAAAGTTCCTTGAGACTGAATACTAGAAAAAGGACAGTAATGAGAATTATGATACTTATCTCTTTGCAGGCCAAATTCCTCATCACTGCTACTTTCCAGAAATTCTTCACCACTTGCTGATGTACTGATTTATCCTCTCCTCATAAGAAATCTCATTCCTCTAGAGTGAAATCATTTTCAATCAAATAGAACTGATGTTGTCGTGGTTTTGGAACTAAATGTAGTGGTTCCGACACTATAGCCCCAGGTTTTAGAACTAAGTTCGTGGGTTCTGGAACTAAGTTTGCAAGTTTTAGAACTAATTTTGTGGGTTTTGGAACTAAGTTCACGGGTTTTGAAACTATTTCTGATTGCTTCGAGGACAACAGGTTCTCATCCAATGGAAGATTAATCATCTCTTCTACTTCTCTTACATGATCCTGTAATGTGATCATAGCCAAAGAAGATAAATTTTTCTTGTTATTTTCAGGAGAATCAACCCACAATTTTTCATGATAGTCAGTAAAAGGTTGTGTAGTAGGATATAAGGAAATTTGTTTAGAGTTCTTACCATTTGAGATTGTCATATCACCTAACCTACAATCTATCAAAGCAGCAAATGTAGCTAACCATGGTCTACCCAAAATAATGGGATAACCCAATGTTTTACCTTTTGGATGTAGTATAAGGAACTCAACTAGATATTCCCATGATTGCACCATAACTTCCACGTCTTCAATAATTCCTTCTAGTTTTGCTACAGACTGATCTGCCATCTACAATATGGTATTAGTAGGTTGTATACCCGTTAATGGTAATGTTTTCAGAGTATCCACTGTCATTACATTGATAGTAGCTCCCAAATCTATCAAAACATTATGTACATCCTTATTTCCTATAAAGACAGAAATAACATGACTTCTAGGATCTCCATATTTGGGAAGTAAAAGTTTTCCTGCTAATAAATCAACAAGTTTCCCATCTACTTTAATAGTCTTGGGGTATTGTTTCTTCCTTCCAAGATTTTTTCATACATAACATTTTGATTAATTTTTTCAATTCTGGAATGTCCTTAATTACTTGTAATAGTGGTATTTCAATATTCAATTTCCTTAGTTCATGTACCAATTCAGACTCCTTGATTTCTATAGCTTATTTGAATCTCTCTGGAAATGGAGTCTCAGTAGTGTTGCTGTCTGGATCCTTTTATTTTCTTTCAATATCCTCTTTTGGAACAATAGTACTAGGAATTTTGTTTTCTTTTTTCATTTCAATGATTATAAGGGGTGGATTGTTAATGATTTTCCCAAATTTAGTTTGAATATCCTTACAATCCATAGCATGTAAATCAACTAGTTTTTTTGGTTTTGTTCCATAAATAGGATTTTTTTGTTTGTTTCTTGGATTTGCTACTGGCTGTGCTAGAATTTGTGTTTGGACTACATTCTTATTTTATGAATTTTGTGCAGGGGATCCCATGATGGCCTGTTGGTTTTGATTTAGATATGTTCTTCCTTGAGCATAATTACTAGGGTTCCATCTAGGTTGTGAACAAGCATAAGGATTTTCTTGACTAGCCCATAGTTGTTGATGTCCCTGAGCATACCAAGATTTATTTTCCCAATATTGATGGTTCCAAGTTGGTTGAGGTACCCAAGGAGGTTGTCCCCAATTTTTTGGTACTACCTGAGCATCCCATGGCATCGTCTAGGGATTAGGAACTAATCTTGGCATAAACTGCCCTTGGTTAGGTTGTCTTTGAACAAAATTTAATTCTTCTATTGTAGGTGAGGCACTGGTTTGTTTAAGCTAATTCTTAATAACGGGAAGTAAAGAACAAACATCAGTATCATGTTCTTTAGATTCACAGACAAGACACATTTATGTTTTATCCAAAGGATAGTCTCTTAATGCATGCTTCTTCCTGCATCTAGGACAATACATAGCCAATGGTTCAGTTTTGGAATTTACTTTAGCTTGTAATCCATCCATAGTAGAGGTTAATTGCACTAAAATGTCTATTTTAAAGTTTTCTAACTCATCCATTAGTTTTTTCATATCTGGATTCAGACTTTTCACTTATTGTCCTTTTCTAGGTCCACCTCTCATTTTGGAATAGCTTCTACAAATCTCTTTAGTTCCATTCATTCTTATATAATCAATGTCTCCACCTCATATCAAGTTAAGGGCTTCTCTAGATTCGTTATCCAAACCTTTAAGATAAATGGTTTTACTTAACTCCTCTGTAAGCAAAAATCCACATCTTTTTATAACAAAGAGGAATCTGTCTAAATAGTCTTATATGTTTTCATCATCCTCCTACTTGATTTTGAAAAATTCTTCCTTCCTATTTCTCCCTCTACAATAATCCTAGTATTTATCTAGGAAGGAAGTCTCCATTTGTACCCAAGTGCTAATAGAGTTGGATGGTAATCCCAATAACCACCTCATTCCTACATCCTTCAAAGTGGATGGAAACAACTTGAGTTTTTTATTATTTGTCTTATAATCATAGGTATGACATAGTACCTTGAACTCAAACAGAAATTGGTGAGGATCTTTAGATGACATCCCTCTAAAGGTGGGTAAATGTGCAAGTGAGATATTTTTCATTGATGTATCATCATCTCCCAATTGGATTGGATAGGTAAAGGTCCTATCAGGTTCTCTCTCAGCTTCTCGTGCCATTTTAAAAATATTTTTTGAATTTTCCTCCCAATCAATGTGGTAAGCAGTATGCCTTGGGGAAGGTGAAAAATCAGGAGTAGGAGGTTGACTACTCAATTGAGAATCGAAACTCACCCTAAATGGATCTTGAGTAATAAGATTTCTCCTAAAAGTTCCACTTCCTTTAGGTGACTGATCTAAGAATTCCAAAAATGGCAATTCTTTTTCTTGTCTAACATGGGATGATGGTGCTTCCAATTCTTGATCAATTTCCTTACTTTTGCTAGAGGATGTAAAGAATTCTTGTGAAGATTTTTTTTGGATGAATCTACCTTGTGAGTCTCTTGGTCTACTCATATATTTTTTCATATAGCAGGGAAGATCCCTCAACTACTAGATGTATGTTTTGTTGCTCTTGCTAACACTTAATTAGAAAGTTCCAATTAGTGATTCCATGATAGCAGCACCAAAAATGATGGGTGTCATCATTCCCTTCATTTAATCAACTTCTTATTGATGTCATATCAAACCAGGGGTGTGTCTAAAGCTATATGCAACAAGAGTAATTTCATCGATCTTGTAGTTGATTGTAGCTATTTTTGTATTTTCTGGGGGATCTCTTTAATGTCTTAAGGACTTCTTGGTAAAACCTTATTTAAATCAAACTATGAAAAATTGTTGAAAGTAAACACACTAAAAGCTTTGCTGAAAGGAAACACACTTACTTTTGGAAATAAACACACTCAATTTAGAATGCTTGAAAACAATTGCAAGAAATAAAAGAATCTATCTAAACACATGTAGGAACAAGTATATAATAGATTTTAACTGAAAGAATTACAAAAATACAGAATTAACAGATCTGAGCTATTTGATGAAGAAATATAAATACAAAATAAATGAATATCCTGGTCCTTGGGGGAGTGGGCCCTTGCTCCTCCTCGAATCAAGATTTAACAACTTAGAATTCACTCAAATAGGAATGGCTATTTTATTGATAAAACATTTGGACTTAAAAATGTACTGGATCTGAGTACTTAGTCTATTTCTATCTCATTACATATCTTCTATTTTTATATATCCTATCTATCTATAGCAGGTCTACTTTTATATACATTTTACAATCATAGTTGTCTCAATGATTCTGATGAAATCGAATCATGCCCAGAGTAGACGCTGAGCTAGATTGCGGTTGATCAGATAACTGTAGGATAACTCTCCCTGGATATGTGTTCAGAAATATTCTCATCCTTCCTGATCGAAAGGGTCGTAGATGTAAAATCCCTGGATGTGGCTTAAAATAGATAACTCCCTATCGGTTCCAGAACTTTGGAGAAGTTCCAGAACCATAGGAAATTGTTTAAGGATCAAAACCATGAGATTTTCAAAACTAAGTCTGAAAATTCCAGAACTAAATACTGGAGTTTCGGAACTAAGTCCAAAAGTTCTGGAACTAGATGATGACTGTGTGATTGAGTTCCGAAACTAGCTTGGAATTTCCGAAACTAAGCTGTGTAGGAACAGATGTTGCTAAAAACAAACTGAATGCTTCCTGCTTCATTTCCTTGACTGATTTAGACCTGATTTATTACAAAACTGAATTCAAACACACACTTGTTAAGAATTCTAGAGATTTTAACATTAGAATCAAAATCAATCAAAAGACATACAATTACATCCTAACTCGTATAAGATCAACTAAAATTCACACAATGTAATCAAACTTAATCGAAAGGAGAGTAAGATGAGACCATGTATTATACATTAATCAGGCATATTCTGGCCTCATCACTTACCCATGGAAATTATCTTAGCCTCACAGTACTTAAGGAAATTACATAACTGATCAAAGGAATGAAAGGTGTCAAATATGAATGAATCTTGGATAGGAGGGAAGAGGATTTGTAAGGAATAGGTCTTGTAACTTAGAATTGGCTAAGAAATCATTTATTTTAGTAAGATTAGTTTTATAATGCAAAACATAATCACTAAGGTTCTCATTATAGCCTTGTTTAATTTTATCCATTTGTGCATAAGATATTTTAGTGCCAATATTAATAGAAAAATGTGCTAAAATAGATTTACTAATAGAGTAAAATATCATACAAATTGAATAGGAAAAGCATAGAACAATTGTAATGCATAATCTTGTAATTTTTTAGGAAAATTTTTTGTTAGCAATTTATTATCGAAAGAATATTGTAAAGAAGAAACATGAAATAATTTAAGATTCTCTTGGGGATATTCCTTTCTATTGAAAAGTGGAATTTTAGGTGAATTAAAACATAGAGGAAGAGAATAAGATGCAACTTTAGGTGTGAGAGGAATGTGGAGAAGAAGTGATTAATCTGTAAAAGAAGAGGAGGTAGTAGTACCCCATTGTAGTTGAAGAGCTTAGGCTTGTAGAACACGTACGAAGGATTCTAAGTCATGGGTTCCAAAAGAATAATTTGGTTTAATAAAAGAGATAAGATGATAAAACAATGAGTGGTAGAAATAGGAATGGAGACATAAAGACTAGATGCTCCCACAGAGGTCCATGGAGAAGAATATGGAATGAAAGATGCAGAAATAAAGGAAGACCCTAATCTTTGAAGCATGATCCCATGAGAAGCCTTATCAAGAGAAATTTTGGAAGCTAAGAGGAAATCAAGGAATAGATTTACATGAATTTTATTATCACCCATTTGAGTAAACAAATGAGATAGATCATCAATTTGTTCTTAATTAACATTAGTATCTTCATCATATGAATGCTCACTATTAGAAGTTTTATGTCTTTTAAAGGTAATTTTGTAGATTTGGATAGATGGTTATCATTCATAGCCACATAGGAGGTCATGTCTTTGGAATACTTGTGAGTATGGGGTGGGAGTTCAAGATATTCTTGAGAACAAAATTGGAAACTACTCATATTGGGCATGAGATGTAAAACATAGGTTCACAAGGGTTTGAAAAGATGACTCGTGAGAAATAAAGATAGATCTAATATAGATCATAAAATAATTGGGTTTAAAAAATGATTTAAGATAAATGGTTAATTATTTAGGGGGTAGTAACCACTGGTAGATTATCCTAATCAATTAGTTTTGAAGGATAATTGCAACAATCTTAAGGATGATCATTGAAAAAGATAAACAATTATAAACAATGTAAATAAGTACTAACAATAAAGAGAAGAGGAATTAGATATCTTGGATTGTATGGTAATATGGGTTGGTATGATGACTGAAAAAGGATGGAAATGATCCGAAAAATATTTTCCACTGAAATTGTGTCCTAAACAACTACTTGAACCAAATCATATGGTATGGACCAAAGCATACCGCCATTAGAGACCTTTCTATATGCCCTTGTCCCTCTGTACTTTTAGCTTCTACAACATTGTTTTGTCTGTGTTTTATTTCCTATTTTGATCTTATCTTAGATTTAGACCTCCAATATTGTGTGATGTTTTTATACTACTAATCCAATATTCAAAACCCTAAATGGTGAGAGATTCCTAAAAACAGACATTAGGTGGGTTTTGGGCACCCATGTGCACCAAAAACAACACCACTACTCTAAAAAGATCTCAAATTACACATCATTCTCATATAGCATGTGATATCCATAATGTATGTAACTAAATTTATAATTATGACCTTGCAATAATGAAATTGTACTTGATACTTTCCCTATTTTGACTTGACATTGATAAGTTTCCTTTTGTATTTACATACCTAATTAGATGACTATCCAATAATTAGTATACAAAGTTTATGAAGATCAAGGGAGTATTGGAATATATTTTCTTGTGATTTCTCTTAGTATTTTATCATTAAGATGTTAGGTTCCAAGTAGAATGAATGCCCTCCTTAATGGGAAATGAATAAATTTCTTATATATGTGTTTCGGATTTGAAAACATAGTTACGAATGACTAGAAGTGTATTGATTCAATTTTAGAATCCACCACGAATAACCCAGGCACACTGGCACATCACTCAGCTTGAGCTGAGCACTCACCCAAAGCACTCAAAGGTACTAGGATCCTCTTTAGAGTTGCTTATGCAGGATGTTAAGATGTTGAAGATAGAGCATATTTAGAACCATAATAAGCACAAACATTCCATAGAGCACATTCCAAATCTAGATATTAAAGAACCATGAATTAAAAAATAATCATAATGAAATCAACCATACAAGAACCATTTATAGTCATGTTTAACACCTTTATCCAACTAATATACTTCATTATGTTAAACATAGTAAATACAGAAGTTTCTTACAATAAATAGTATCACCCTAAGTCATGCGCGCATCAGATCCAACAACATAACTTTAAAATAACTCATAAACAATGTATCTCCCTAACTACATTGACTAATACACACTTATAGGGGTGGGAGATTTCCATTCATCACTTACGCACTTCCCAAAATAGGTTACATGCTGAAAATAGCCATACACCTTTACAATAATATGCACACATGCAAGTGTGTTAATAATAGATCTCCTACAGTTAACTAGCAGTAGTAATTCTATTATTATCCCAAAGTCATGCATGGAACTTAGTAGACTCTCATCCCCAAAATAGCATTTGCGTGTCATGCAAGTCTCCATCCCATTCTATGCTCCACACACTATCTCCAAAAATAGCCTGTAACCATGAAAATGGCTAAGTCCCAAATCAGCTTATCGTGGCATGCATTTCCTTTCCTATCCTCTCGCACCTTCAAATGCACCATGTTCCCATGTGTGAACCTTTTATGTGCCCTCTCTTTAGTTTCATAATTTATCTACTCAACATTACCCCACACTAATGTATATTTTCGTCCTGACAATGGGGCTCCTCCTGATTGTCCCAAACAATAAAGAATAAGGATGAAAATAATGTATAGAATCATTGTACAAAGTATAGACTTCTATTCTGTGACACCCTCTACTTCAATTGGGAGGATCAACTCTAGATATTAAATTTTAATCTCAACCTCCAATGTTTGCTAGTCATCCAGTGTGGTTCTTGTCTTCTCTAGAACGTTTGTGGAAATGGCTTCTAACTCATCATGGGTTATCTCTTCCTTTTCATTTTGCAGTACTAAAACAACATTGACCATAACAGACATCCTTCCCTCTAGAAGATCCATATTTTATGCTATGAGCTTACCAACCTCATCCAGTCTCTCCTTATGCGGGTTACGTGCTGCTGCAAGGGATTCACGCTTTTGTTTTACTAATGCCAATATTTTGGCGCGCCCTAAAGTCTAATCCTTTATTGCCTTTAGAACTTCATTATCTTCTATTATAGTCCTTTATCCTGATCACTGCTTCTGGTACTGCACATATGTTTAGAGCTTGATATTCTTTCTTCATCTCATCTTGTAAATTTTGGAGTAATGCCTCATAAGATGAAATATTTCTAACCATGGAGGTCCTTTCTCTCTCTGCTTCTTGTTCAAGATCATTTAGCACTAGCATTCAAATCGGTCCATCTTTAAGCACCAAATAATCTAATGTGCACACATAATGCATAGCCAAAGGAAAATTCTCAGGTACCTTAGACTCCATATGCAGTCTTGCTTTCATAACATAGTCACCAATTTCTTCTACCATGATGATGAAGGCCTCATTCTTTTTCTGCTTCAAATCCTTCTCTCCTTTCAGATGTGCTATTTCTACAATTTTTGCCTTGTTATATTTAAGTAATGCTCTAATAGTGGTAGTCTTATTGATATTCCTCTGCACCACCTCTGCAGATACTTTAACTAAGGCATTTCTCACCTACTCATTAGACATGAGAGTGGGATTTATAGTCATGTTCCTGATCTGAGGCACTTTCTTAACTATTCTTGACACACAAGAATCCTCGCATACATTAAAATTTGGCTCGTCCATGTGAGTCTACATGGACTAAGATATTTGTTTCCATGTGTGCATAGTGGCCATATCTGGGTCTATTAGCTCTCACCCATATAAATCCTTCAGGTCCAATGTGCTTTGAAAATGGGCCTTGATGATTTTTCTTGTGTCCGCAGCATAACCCATACTTGGCACAACGTATTCTCCACTTGTTCTCCTTATTCTCGGCCCTTTATGAACCTAAGTGCCAAGGTTTGGAGTTGGCCCTTCGATGTCCTGAGTAGTGTCAAATGCATGAGGTTGCTCATTCTCTGATTCTTTTTCCTCATTTACACCTTCCTCTTCATCCTTCATGTCCTCATCTATGGGCTATTCCATAACTTCTGGTTGCATTTGGGTCTCAGGTTCAGTCTCTGTAGAATCCTCCACCTCCTCATTTAGCTTTAGCTTTTTCCTCTTCTTCTCAGTTGCCTCTTTTTTAGGGGAGAGTCATGGTGATATTATTATAGGCTATGGAGTTCACACACCTTGGGTCCTTTTTCTTCTTGTAGACACCCCAATTTCACATCTATCCTAAATCAATTAATTTCCCTTCCTCATTTCCCACAAAAATACACTTCGAATTAATCAAATATAATTTGATTAATTATCCATTTCAAAATCTAAAAATAATCTAATCCTCACCACATGTTCATTATTCTCCATGTTTTTCCACTATTGAATTAAAAATTCAAATTCAAATCCTCACCCACCATTCGTGGTCCCCACTCACCTAAAATCCTCCACTTATGAATTAAAAATATAATTCAAATCCTCACCCATTCTTCGTGGCCCCCACTCACCTAATATTGCCCACATCTTTTCAAACCACCCACCTAATCTTGCCCACATTTTCAAACCAAGAGAAAGGAGGATAACCCAAAAACTTAATCTTGCCCACATTTTCAAACCATGATTACTTAAATTAATCTAAGCTAATCACTCCCTCAGGCTATAAATACAACCTTACCCCTCCCCTCTAAACACACGGAGAATAAGCTTTCATGCCATATCTAAGTTCTTGCATCCTTTGAGAAAAGAACATCATTCTTCCTTGTCCTAATGCCAAAATAGCCTCATAATCCTTTTTCCCATCCAGTGCAAAGTAAGAGGATCGTTGTTACAGGAAGGTCTTGCTCCATCTTGAAGAAAAGCACCTACATATCACAGCAAATCAGGGCTCAATGCAAATTTCCTAGCCCATTCTGAGGTTTGCTACGGAACATGAAGGAGGAGGTATGATTATTGATATTTTACTTCCTTGTTAGTAGTGTATTCTTCTTAGCTTACACTTCTGAATACCCTCTTAAAGTGACACTCTTCATGGAATGCTTCCACATCCAAGTCCTCAGCTCCTTCTTACACATGAGGAGGATTATTCATGTACTCAGACTTCACTTTGTCTATGGGTTTCCTTTGGCCTCTGTGATCCAAGCCTCCACTATCTTCATGTTCTTCTTCCTCCTTGTCTACCTCTATAGTTGCTGTAGGATTTAGAGATGACACGTTCTCCACTATATGTTTTCCCTTAGGTAGCCCTTGGAGCATGAACTCATTCTCCACATATTTTTTATTCTCTAGCTTAGGCTTAAGCTAAAGGTATATGAGCATGGCTCCACTGTCCCCAATATCGAAGATTACAGGATTCATACTTATGACGTTTGAAATGAGCTCTCAATGTAGGCATTCTGACCTGGATACACATATGTCTTCCTGAGGGTGTGGTAGTCACAATCTACCTTGTTTGCATTGAAGTTTAGATGACACGCATCAGTAAATCTATGAACTGAGGCCTAGAAGTAGCGTGTTGTGAAGGCATAGGGAATTTTACACCATGGTAAACCACATGGTGCATAACCTCTTATATGTGTTGGTACACTGTGAACTATACTACCTTACCTACTACAAAAGATAGCTCCTTGGGAATGCAACACTCCTCCTTAAACGCCACACGAAGTTAGTCATACCATATTTCTACCCTTTGTTTAAATGGCCCACTCATTGATCCTTCACATAAATATTTTTCAAACCTTTCTGTGAGGGACTTCTTTTCCAAGGGGTGCTCCCAGATCTTGTTCTTTGGACCATCGAGCAATCTAATTTCTAAAAACACAAGAGAAAGGAGGATAACACAAAAACTTATCATTTCTCCTATGTGTGATTCCTCAACAATGGTGTCTGTAATATAGCCTACTAAGTTGTATACTACTCCCTAAGAAATTTTATTTGACAATAATATCCTCCAATTCCAAAGGTGCGTGTTGTAACCTGTACAACCATGCATTGAGCATTGTATCTTTAATTGTCTGCGTGTCCTCCCCTAACTGAATTCTTGATAAATGGTCTGGGCCAAAATCACTTTTCCCTAATTTTACCACAACTATGAAATCAAAGTATTGGAATAAGATCACCCATCAACATATGTTCCCCTATAAAATGATCTTGTTTACCAAGCATTTCAATGCTCTATGATTGGTATAAAATACAAATGGTGTTGCTAGCAGGTATTTTCTAAATATTTATAGTGTGTAGATCATTGACAAGGCTTCGCACCTAGTAGTTGAATAATTTTTCTTTACAGGAGTCAACTTTCTGCTAGAAAAATAGATAGGATGACATATAATTCCTTCTTCAGGCTGAGCTAACACCACGCCAATGGCCGTGCCAGAGGAATCCACATATACATGAAACGGCTGGTTCCATGAGGGAAAACGTAGAATAAGCATTGTAGTAAGTCTCTCCTTCAATGCCTTAAATGTTCACTGCTACGGTTCTCCCTAATAGAATGCCCCTTTTCCTTTTAGTAACTCTTCCAAGGGTGCGACAATCTTAGCATATACTTCGATAAATTTTCTATAATACCTAGTGTCACCCGAGAATCTACACACCTCACTCTGACTGGTAGGTTCTTCCAGACCTACAATAACTGCAACCTTAGTTGGATCCACTGACAAACCTTCATTGCAGATGATGTGCCCTAACAAAGTGCAAATAGGTGTAGCAAACACACACTTCTTGATGTTTAAAGAGATGCTTAATTGTCTACATACTTCAAACATTAAGTGTAAATTCTCACAGTGATCCTTAACAAGTCCATACACCATCTAATCATCTAAGTAAACTTGTAAGAAGTTGTGAATAAAATCCTAGAATGCTTGAAAAACTGTGCACAAAAATACAGCAGGCACGTTTTTCAGACCAAAGGGCATCACATTGTATGCAAAAATTCCCCATTTAGCAGTGAAAGTTTTTTTCTCTTGATCCTCCTATGTAATCCTGACATAATGATACCCAGAGAATCCATCTGTAAAAGAATAGATATCTTGCCCTGCAATGCCTTCTAAATTTCCTTTGTGAAATGTGTAGGAAAGGGATCAATCAAACATGCAGTATTCAGTTCCTTGTCATCCACACAAATCCTAATCTAACCTTATTTCTTTATACTAATGACCATGGGGCTAACCTGCTCTCATTCTTCTAGGGGCTTGATGATGCTAAATTCCAACATCTTGTCAATTTCTTCCTTAAATTTTACGTGTAGTTTAGGGTTCATTTTGTAGGGTCTTTTCCTAACCGGGTGCACACCTTCCTTAAGCTTAATCTTCATCTCTCCTAATGATTCATGCACTCCTTTTAATTTATGGTAGCCCTTAGAAAATAAGTCTTGAAAATCACATAGTAACTCAATGATTTTTGCCACTTCAGATTTGGGACAGTAATCCCCAATTATTGCTTCCTCAGGTTCAACATCCCTACCAATATTCACTTTTTTTGTCTTCATGGATTCATGATAGGCACACACGTTTTTATCCAAAATTTCTAACACATCTTGCATACCCACTGAATGATCTATATCCAGATCTTCTACCTCCTCATTGTCCACTATGTAGACCATCTTTCCTTTTTCTTTCTCAAAACAAACATGCTTAAGTAGCGTGACATCTGTCTCTTCTTATTTACCAAAGCACGCTCTTGAGTCTATCTCACCAAATAACTGCTGAATGATTTCTTCCACCTTTTCACTTTCTCCCATAGTTAAGCACTTTATAACCCTTAATGCCTCTTCCACTAGAGGTTTAGTAGAGAAGTAGTCAAAATTATGGGCCATTCCTGCAATCAAATCATGCCAATTTCTAGTTTGTGTATGTAGCTCTACATATACATATCAAGCGCATGCACAATGTTGTAAAGTGGAATAAAGTTATTGTACCCATAATGAAAGAGGTAAAGCTTCCTTCCCCTCTGTCTAGAGCCTCTCAAACTATTGAACGTGGTGTTGAACAAGTTGATTACCATGATATGTGCATAATTGAGTAGGTGCATTACTCTTGGAAAACTAAGTTGTTAGAGAAATCCTGACTTCATTCCATTCGACAAGATTATCCATATGAGCCATCCACCAGTGCGCTACTATCCCATGTAGGGTATATGCTAACATATTTCTTCTTTCAAATTGGCATGTCCATTATTCCTCCATGGTGCACAAAAATACCATAGGGTCTCCTTCTCTAGTGTACCGAGGTACAAAGTTGTTACCTATCCTTCTAATACAATGAGGTTTACTTCTCCTCGTAAATGCACTCCTTACTTTGCACCAAACCATCTCATAAGTTCCATGAGCCCAGTTATCGTAAGAAATACTTGTGGTATCACTAATAGACTGTGGATCTTCCCACTAGAGGATTCCTTCCTTAGATGGCTTGAGTACTTCTGGGTCCCGAATGGCATGTACATAAATCCTGTTCAAATATTTTTCACTTGAATATTTGACCCCTATGATTTTTTCGGATATTATCGGATTGGTACTAGAAGAATCTAACAATAAACTTGAAGGGTGGAATGAACTAGAGAATATCTTGAATATAGAGTTTTTAGAGCTACTCAAGGAACCACAACACTAATTATGTACTTTCCTTGGTAATTATCATTCTTTGATTCATTGCATATATACCCCGCCTTTATTTTTTCTTATTCATTCATTCATTATCAATTATTTGAATGCATTTTGCGTTACAATATTGTCGAGGATAGAAAATATCCCTAGTGTGGGGTAATGTTAGTCTAAGAAAATGGATAAGTACTATCCATGTGTGGGAGTTGGATTGATGCACAGAAGAATGCAAACAAGAAGAAAAATCAAGAACATACGAGAGTGCAGAGGTGCATGCATCACAAAGGGACAAATCAATGCGAAAGGTTACACACAGGCATGAAAAGGATCAAGGACTTAGCCTATTTTACAGATGCAACTAAAATTTAAAATAAGAAGATGGAGTTCCATTCAAGAAAGATTCATGAATAGACAAAAGAAAGATGACTTAGTGGCCAATAAAAGGATAATAAATCACATGTAGAGAAAGGTAAAAGAAAACACATGGAACAAGCTAATAATAGAAATTAAAGCAAGATATTTATAGCAAGAATTTTTGTAAAGAAAAATTTGTTAAAGCATGTAATATATTTGTGAGCACACCTATTTTTAGGAACGTGTATGTATGTGGTCAAAGGAAAGTCCCCACCGAGTATAAATATAGATGATGTATCCTTGTTTTGACTAGTGAGGATAGTTTTTGGTTAGAATTATAGGGAGTATGTGTGAGTGCTAATAGTATGGTACACCATTGATGGTAGTTTATATGCGCACATGGTAATACAGATGGTAATGTAATCAAATTATCTATTTTGTAATGAATTATGGTTATAATGCACGATTGTGTATGGATTGGAAATATCTCTATGTCTGAACATGGCTTGATGGGTATTCAGATATTAATATTCATTATCTATGATTAATTTCATTATTACATGTGTTTTTTAATTGACATGTTATAATGTATCTTCCTTAATACTTATTATGGTTATGGTTCTTGAACATTCATGTTAACATCTTGCTATCATTCAAATTTTATTGAAAAGATGCAGGGATTTGACTAGGACATCTCAGTGAAATTCGCTAATGGTTGGAGAAATCGTGTGGTTGAGTATGGGGATGTCAGGGTCAAGATATCTGAGGAACTCATTGCCCAGGTCATAGGGCTGAACATGGATGGAGCCAATTGCTTTAACAAACGAGTTGACAAAGAGCTAGAGGTAAAAAAATTCTTGATGAAGGGGAGAACCTCAAGTTTGTTGCGGCTGGAATAAAGGTGACCTCTATCCCTAAGCCCTTTACTGAGATAGCACGTATGATGGTTAGGTACGTCACTTTGGAGGGAAGATATTTCATCATTCCCCTAAAACATTTAATATTCGTCAATCATTTTCGTAGGAATCTTACCATCAATTTCCTGCATTATTTACTTAATTCCTTAGAGAAGTCTGTTCTAGAAGTTCAGAATCATACCAGGGTTGTTCCACTACACCAAGATATGATCTTGCTCATCCATCACCATTGCTTCTCCTGCTCTTACCCTCTACCTACTCCCCCCTGTTATTATCCCTCTCCCAGCTGATAGAAATCTGGACACTGCTACCTCTGACAGGAAGAGGAATGACAAGAAGGCTGGTTGGGAGGAAATGATTTTTTTCATCGACATTATGCACCCAATGTGGATTATCCAAAATTTTACATACGAGGTTTGAATCAAGGCTTTACATAGCCCATAACCATTGAGTTAAGTGTGTCTTAGCCCACATAGCAACATTTTTGCTGGCCAAAACAATGAGATCAACTCACCCATAGCTTGATGAGCTAAATAGTCAACTCACCAACCTCTATAACTATAACTTGGTGAATAGATTGGTGTCAAACTTTCTATAGATTTCTTGAGTTAATAATGTTGAAATGTAGTTAAGTGGTGGTAGTCCACGTGGTGACATAAGGACCCACCATGTGGCGTATTTATTTTAATCACATACCGAAGAAGATCATAATAGTGTGTCAAATACTGGAGAATGGAAACTTCACCCCATTCGCATGATCTCTTTGCCACTTTTTCATGACTTATCGTCAGTTACAATGGTATTGCCCTTGCATTGACCTCAAGTTTGACCAGCCACTGCTTGCACATACAAACTTCATTTTCAACCTTCAAATAGTCGAAAGAAATATCTCAGTGTCAACTCCCACACTATAATGATCCTGAGAGATTTAGGGAATAGTGTGTCCTCTGTATTGAAATCCATATCACACCTCTCCAATGGAAAGGATTTTTGTCCCAAAAATGTTGTGAATCCAAAATCATATTTCTAAGAAGAGTTATACGCAGTATATTGTGATCCATGGGACATGTTGATGACACATACTATTATTATTCACCCTTCTGCATGGACTATGCCTCTACATGGAATAAAATTTGGTGCCAATCAAGAAGACACTTTTCTCCATCTTGTTGCATGGCCTCGACCTCTACATGGTATAAGCCCTGATGATGATGACATTCAATTTCCATCCTACTGCACAAACATAATGAACCTCTACACAGAATGAAGATCCAAGATGACACTCGTGAGATCAACTGTATACACAAACAACTGACAAATCTCCAAGTTTATAGATATGAGTATCTAGTTGTAACAGACACTCAGAAGTTGATTAGGAGATATTATTTGTGCCCTAAAAAGGGTCTTTATACAACTTCCAAATACAAGTTTAAGGATAACATTTCCTAATAGATCATGTAAAATTAGTTGTAAAAATGCACCATTTTTGGAGTCTTAAATAAGCTTAAATACCAAATTTATAGGGAAAATTATTTTTCATGATGAACATATTATGAAGATTTATCCTATTTGGTGGCTTATGTACTTTGTATTCTTCACTGCATTGCAACATAGATTGACCTCACCCTTTGGTAAGAATACAAGTGTTTCTCCTCCCTGCTGGAAAAATAAAAGAACAAGTACAACAATATACTGCATATCATGTTAACAAAATCACCAAAATAATTACCTTCTGGGGGTTTCTTACCAATGTAAGTATAATAGAGTACACACATTGCCCAAAATTGGGTCTTTACTAATGTGCTCTAATTAGTTAGATGAATTCAAAAATTTCCCAAAAAAGGTCTTATTAATACATTCTACCTAGCACACTAATTTTTGTTGGTTTTTATTACAAAAAGAGCATTAAAATAAATGATGCTCGAAATCCTTATATAATAGCTGAATATTTAAATATGTCAACTTTTATTACACCTTAGAATTCTTACTAGTTGTAGAATCCTCGGTGTCGGACAAGGCTTGTTCATTTTCTCAGTTAAACCAACAATTAACCAAAACAGGACAACGATATCATAAGTTTCTTTTTAAATGTTCTTTAACTTTCAGTAAGGTTTAACAACCGCATATAACTAATTAAAGTATACTTCATACTAAATGAAGTCTAATAAATAGTAATCATACTTCCAAACCTTTTAGGTTTATATTCAATTGAGAGAGAGAGAGAGTCTTTCTCTACCTGATTAAGTATTAGGGTATATCATTCCCAATATCCATATTTCTTAATGCATGCTCATTATTCATCACCTTATTATGTTAAATTGTTTAGATAAAACACATCATATTATGCAACTCAACAAGTTGCTTCATTATAGGGGAAATTGAACTAATTCCCATTATCCATTTTATCAAAATACACAAGATAAGTATAACATAATATAAAAAATATCAACAAGATGGAAATTTCATCTTCTTTATAAAAGTACAAGATAATTTTCACAACCCATGCAAATAAAACACAACTCACAATTCATCATTACAACTTATAAAATTTACAAGACTATGCGCTTTAGGAAACTGCATAACAACAGCCCTCATTCTATAAAGTATACAACTTTTCTTTACAATACAACAAAAGAATGAATCAAAATTCTTTACTAAGAATTATACATATCTCAGCCAATGCATCATATAAGTTTTTGCCTTCTTTTACCACTTAAGTTGTCCATCTGCAAAATAGCTAGCATGGGTCAGTTCAATGAACTGAGCATGGTAAGCACTAATCATTAAAACGAAGTGCATTCCACTAATTGTTTCATTAAAGCAACGCTACTTTAATGAGATCATTAAATAATCATACAATAAGCATAAGTGATAACAAAATAGAAAGGAAGTACATTAATAAATCCAGATCAACTTTAAATGAGAAAAGCAGAATATAATAAACAATATATGTCCTAAGATCTTAAAGTTCTAATAATTCTATCAAAGGCTTGTAAACAAACAATACAAACTTGCCATCCCATTGTCTCATAATTCTATCCTAATAGAATACCATTTTATCTTTTCTAAGAGACAAAATAAATGTATACAATCATGGTTCATTCAGGGAGGATTCATCTATATAAGTAAGGAATAAAATAACCATTATAAACCCAGCCCAAACCTATAACATCAGAGAAAACAGACCAGATTATAACATGAGTTACTTGTTCCTTTCCGAGATAACAATATTACACATTCAATCAATAGAATATACATCAAACATAATTCCATAACCAAACAAGAAGGTAAGGAAAACTAGAACAGTTCAACTACAACTCCAATTCCAACTTTCCATAGAAGAAATTATCAAACAATATCAGAAAACAATGATCACAAACAAAGCAGCCCCGAAGAGGAGTTAATCTCTACTCAAGTTCTTCTCAAAGGTTCAAGAGTACAAGAGACAAACCTACTCATTTCCATATAAACTAGACAAGACTAGTCAACAACAGTCAAACCCATAAGTATCATTGTACTTCATCAGCAGAACCTTCCTAGTTACTAGCTCTCAACATTATTTCAATCAATGATTCGAACAAGGTAGACCAACAGGTCAAGTGAAATCACCATTTCAAAATGGAATCGAGTACATAAAATTTGAAACATTGATCCTATCCAAGGACAGAGAGAATGGTCACTCTACTAAGGAAAGAGTCCATTTATAAATCATTTCATACAACTGAACAAAAAGTTCCAGTTTCCATTTAAAGTTCAGGTTGAAAGCATACTACAAACCTGAACCAATATACTGATCTCACAAAGAATACAAAAATATATTATATTTTCTTTCTCAAAGTGAAATCAACATCTTATTCATTGTTTCAGTCAAGAATTGTATCCTAAAACAATAAACAATAAGGTCCAGAATTACCCACAAACCAAATATGGAAGTCTCACAAAGGCTTCACCAAATAATACAAAAATTAAACAATTTATGATTTAAGGAATCAAACTCAATACAACTAAACATAGAATGGATCCTTTCTAATCATATCAATGTCCAAGGTAATAACCCAAATCTACCACTAAGACCTGATTCATTCAAAGAGATAGAAGAGAGGGAGAGCTAGAACCCAAAACGCCCAATATAGAAGTTGTCTCTGTCTTAAATTCCAAATCAACAAGAATGGAACATCAAAATAGAACTTCACAACCACGAAATTACGACAGTGGTGCCTTAGTACAAACTAATACAATCAACCCAGAACACGGGTTTCTTCCAAACATATGGGGAAAGAACTTTTCCTTCAATTCCACATGCTCATACTATCTCAAGGGAGTTGTTACAGTCAAAGACAAAACAGAAGTTCAACATTCCTTAAAACATTACCAGTTCCAAATCTCAAAAGAGATTTCAAACAATGCAAACAAGCTTTCTTTCACCCACTCTGCTTGGTGAGTGAATTTCTAAAATAAAGAGTTATAAGCTAAAAATTTAACAAAAGAATAACCCAATACCAAAATGCCTAAACAAAATTGAATATATCGATCAAAATATAAGCTCATAACACTCAAGTGTTAAATCAGAGTTCAGTGATGAACCCAAGCTTCACGCACAACGTTCAAAACTTCACAAGCAAAATAATATGAGTACAGTGATAAATGTGAACTCCATACAACAGTTTAGTAATACATAAGTTTCCAAAACAATGGTTTCATTAAAACAAAGATCCAACACAAGCTTAAACAAAACACAAAGTTTCAACTCGAGTCTGCATCCAAAGATCGCAACCCAGAAGAAATATAAAATAGAACTCAAGTTTCCCTAAGCTCATATGCTTTTATTGTTATGAAAGTAAGTTCACTACACATAACCATCGAATACAAGATCTAGAGAGTATAACAGAGATACAGAACAAGTTCTAATACCATTTTTTTACTTGCATGCAGGTCGTAAAACTAGCATAGAAAGCTAGTTTCCAAAACAATACTATTTTGCCATGGATTCAAATCAAACACACAAGGATCCATAAAACCCAGCAAGAAAAATAACTAGACAGGTAAGAAAACATGAATCTCATGAGAGCAGAGTTGTTCTAATGATTCATTTAGAATAACGCAAAGAATTTTAATATTTAGAGTCTATCATGCCTGATAGTGCTTCCACCAAATCGAAGGAGACTTCCAGCCGAGCTTCCAACTCTTTTTCTCCTCCAAGACAGATCAACAATCAAACATTCTTCCTCCTTTTCCTCATATACTTTTCTTTGATAAAAAATAGGCCATGAAGAAACCAAAAATAGCTTTGAAGGGAAGGTCAAATTGCTGGTTCAAAGAACCAGTTAGCTCCATGCAGAGCAAAATCCACCATGCATGCAAACCCAAATGACCTCCTACAAACCCACCTTCTAATGTTTCCAAGATGGTTTACACTCAAATACCAAGGATCATAAATGTCATAAATTCCATTCAATCCAAAATTCCCACTTATATTTCCTTGCCACCACCTCTTAAATCCGGTGAATGCCAAATCAACACAAAAATACAATTCCATTTGTTAGTGGAGGTTCCACGTAGGCCTCCACCAAGTCAAATGCCCCTCTGCTAAATCTGGCAATACCTTATCATTTAAACCCCTTTCAAATCATTTAAATGCCATTGGAACCATCACCCTTATGTCATGCAACCCCCTTTAGGTTCCCTTTAATAGTTTAGGTTAGATTCAAATAGAACTTAGGTTAGTTTAACAATTACTAACATAGGTCTTAGAACATTAGCCATTAGAATTCCCACCTTAGGTTAGGTTCAATTCATAACCCTTTAGTTATTAGGTAGTAGCTAAAATAGCCTAGTATCACCTTAGTAACCCTTCCCTTATTTTCTTAGCATAACACTTAGGTTAGGTTACCAACCCCAAAATTAGAATAAGAGGCTTAGGTTAGAATCCAATTAAAATAAGTAAACATAGCTAGAACTTAGTTGTCCTTACCTAGCTTAGGTTACCGTTAGGATAGTACTTAGATTTTTAGGATTCCGAACTTCTCCTCAGAGAATTGAATTTTTCTTAAGTCCTTAATGTCCTGCCAAGATCAATCACTAAAGACGCAGGCACAAACATATAGTTGAACGAAAACACATTGCAACAAGACCAAGAATTAGTGTAATACAAAATTTAGTCTTCTATGTCCCTTAAACTACTAAATGTCAATTTTACCATTCAGTCTATGAAGAAGACTTGAAACATTCCTTGGATCACTAAAATTGATCCAAGGATGAGTCAGAAGAAGAAATGAGTCTGCAACTCTTAAAACCAGATTGCAGCTCATCTTTCCAAAGTGAAAATGAATTCTTGACAACCATATAATTTCAGTCTAATGATTTTTAAGAACAAAAAAGATTTATCCTTATCAAGCATGATCTTCAACAGTCAAAAGAACACATCTTTATCCAAAAAATCACATGTCAACACTTGAATGCAAAATAGGAATATATCAGTTGTTGAGGGTGTTACACATCATCTGTGTAGACCTATTTCTTTTTATTTCTAGTGTGCACTTAAGTAGTGTGGCATCTATCTCTTCTTCTTTATAAAAACACGCTCCTGAGTCTGTCTCACCAAATAACTCTTGAATTAGTTCTTTTTCCTTTGCACGGTCTCCGATAGTTAAGTGATTTATAACCTTAATTCCTCTTCCACTAGGTTTATAGAGAAGTGTCAAAAGTCTAGACCATTCTGCAATCAAATCCTGCCAATTTCTATTTTCTCTATGTAGCTCCAAATACATACCAAGCACGTGTCAACCTTGTAAAGTAGAAAAAAGATTGTGCACCCAAGTAAAGGCAGTAAAGCTTCCTATTCTCTATCCAAATCCTCTCACACTATTGAATGTGGTGCTGAATAGGTTGATTACCATGATATGTATAGATTTGAGTAGGTATTTCTCCTAGAAAAATGAGTTATTAGAGAATTCCTTACTTCATTCCATTTGAAAAGATATCCTTTTGAACCACCCACCAGTTGTTGTACACAAGGTATATGCTAACATATTTCTTCTTTCAAATTGGTTTGTCTTCTGTTCCTTTATGATGCGCAGGAATACCATAGGGTCTCCTTCTCCAGTGTACCGAGGTACAGAGTTGTTACCTTCCTCCTAATATAATGAGGTTTACTTCTGTACACAAATGTGCTCTTACTTGCGCCCAACCATCTCATGAGTGTTATGCCCAATTATCACAAGTATGTGGTATCACTAATAGATTTTGTATCTTCCCACTGGAGGATTCCTTCCTTAGATGTTACTTTTGGGTCCCAAATGGCACATACATAAATCTTGTTTATTCCTCACTCAAAGGCTCAACATAAGCCACAGATTTCCCATTTGTTAAAGGGATGATAAATCTTTCCTCCTTGTTCTCAAAACTTATATATCCCTTGTTGAACCGTAGATCATCATTATTTGCGTAGCACCAAGGGCACCCAAGTAGAGATGGGAAACTATCTTCTTCTGCAAGTGCTAAAACCTCAAAGTCCCCATTGAATTTGGCCACTTGTATAGTAATGAATGCATATTTTAAAACTCCAACGGGAGTGGCCTTGGTTCAATTAGCCATAAACAATACATTAGAAGATGGACTGTAATGGAGGTCTCCCCATCTGTACCCATGCATCTAAAGTAAGCACATTTACCTCCGCGCATGTGATAATCAATATATTACTAAAGAACCATCCATCCACAACAATATTTAGAGTGATCTCCTTATCATAATCTAAGCTATGAGGGGGAATATTTTCATGCAGGATCTAATGTCCTTTCTCAATAACTACACGTGGAGTGTTTCCCTTTAGCCAACTCCCCTGTAATGGAATGATATTTTTCCTGGCGCAACATTTTGCATACTTCCTTTAAGTCATCAATATCTGACTGAGTTGTATATGTTGCCTTCTTTTGTTCCATCTTTTGTGATTACTCCTTTAAACAATATATTTCCCCCTAAATGTTTCTGAGTACCTCCATGATACTCTTATAAGCCTCCTTCTGGTGCACAAGATCCAGATACCTTACATTTAAAATGTCCTCCTTAGTGATGGTAGGCTTATACTGTAACACTTCTCTAGCATACGCATATTCATCATGTGTAGTAATCTTCATAGGTAATACCTCATGTTCTAGTGCCAACTTTGGCATCCACTAATTTTTCACAATGCGTTGTATTCTAACCATCCATGTGCCCTTGTTTTCCTATTTATGTCTGCTTGCTAAGATGCTCATATAGGTCTAGGAATTCCTCATAGCTATGAATCTTCCCACAATAAAATAACAAGTATTACTCTGAGGAACATTCGTGTATGTAGTGGGTCAGGAGATCCTCATGTAAAGCATGTTCCAAAAGGAAAACTTCACCTCATCCACCACCATGGCCTCGACCCCCAAATCCAACACATGGTATCCTCAACCTCTGCCACGTCCTCCTTCATATGCCCCTCATTCTGATCATAGAGCACTTGATTATGATCCTAATCATGGTGCTTCACCTTTACCCTTAGATTTATCTAATACTCCTGTATCTTCACACACCATATATCTATAACATCATGGATCTGACTAGTAAACCTGTAGTCTTCTATATTGTGATTCATGGATCGAAAATTTTTACAATATCAAGATACATTCTTCTTTATCATGTGTTGTAATAATGGGCAGGGGCTGAAATCATGGTTCAGATGACATATCTCATAGTCTAGCGATAATGAACACACTGATCTATGGGGACAACTATCCCTTGTGTGCCCTTCCACTTCACAATTTCTACACCAAATCCCAATGCACATCTCATGTGCTAAATTTTCCAATAGTTTCACCAACTAATTTTCCATAGCTACAATATGTACTTCCAATAATGAGATGACTCCAGTTTCTATACTTCCAACTACCTCAGCTCATAAATATACTTCAAGTGCTTTGTTTGGATTAGTGTATGTCTTATGTGATAGCACCCTTCAAAAAGGTAAGATCAATCCTCCAATGAACCATTGTGCATGTTAGATTGTATGGACATTATAAGAAATTTTAGACAATTTATTTTTGAAACAGGCATCATAATCCCATAAACTCTCAGTAGTTCCCTACTTAATATCCTTGAGCACACTTATACTCTTCTACTCAAATTCAGGGATATAGAACTCTTTAAGGAAATCATCTTTTAATGTTGCATAGTCTACCCAGGTTTGATCAAGGTCAAACTTCCTGTAACAAATGTGTGTGTGTCCTTGTAATCTATTTACAAATTGACTTTCCTTGCACTTAGAATCTATGATCCCTTTTTCACACCACAGTATCTCACACATGTGCACGTGTTTAGTAGCATCTTTTATGCACCTATACTCTAGAAGACGGAGTGACATATCCATGTAAATATTCTAGGGTTGGTGTGGACCCTGCCCACCTAATCTAGAACCTCTTGTGTTACCTCTACTTCTAGAACCACTAGATCCACCAAAAATAGATCCACTTATACCCCCTTATCCTCCACTTGTAGCCAAAAGTGGACCAGAAGATGTACTTCCCTGTGTCCCAACATTAGTACTGAATTGAACTCCTACAGTCTGTGTGGTGGTACTACTCCTAGAAGTGAGTCTAAAATTTTGTGTGTTCAAATTTTGTGTTGATGACGCTCCTAAAAAGGTACCTCCAAAAAACAAAGAAGATATTTTCCCTACCATGGATGTACTTGATATGTGACTTACTCATGCTTCCCTACTGCCCAAATTAGCTTCCTGACTATTAGATGTACTAGATACTGGAAAACCAAGTGTAAGGGCTAGGCTACCAGGTAGATTCATATGAGCACCCATGGCGCAAGTCATGTCTACTGGTGTACTCCCTTGTGAGGCCGAGGGGGGTTCCCTATCATGTTTACCCAAATGGGGGAGCTCTAGATGCTCTGGCTTCACATCCTCTACGTGAGATCAAAATCCTTCGCGATCCATCTCTCTCCTCAACACCATCGGCACTCTGCAATATCCCATTGCTTCTCCATATCCCTTTCACGTGCCTTCATTACACTAAATCCATAATTTCTTCTATCTTGTCGTTCTATCGCTAGGTCCTGTCATCTTTCACCAAACCTGCTCCTTCACCCAGCACATAGTGGGGTTTAACCAGCCATCAAGTTTTTCTTCCAAGTTCAGGGTCACCATCAAGATCTTGATCACCATTAGAATGCCTTGTAAGTAAGTTCCCCTGGGATAACGTAAAAATTAGAACTCATCTACCTCTGAGAAAGAATAATTGGAAATTGAGTACTCCATAATATAGCTATTTCAAAACACCATGAAAACCAAGTATCCACAATGCACATGTCCAAATCAGATCGGCATCATACATGGCTTGAAATTATTCCTGCGTCCAGACAAGTGTGCTGATACCTCCAATTTTAATTTAGACACATATAAACAACTAGCCACTTGTATATTTCTATTGGGAAGATAGCAAAAAATCCCTCATACAAACAGTCATACAAATTATTTTCCACCCACGCGCGTGCATCAAACTCAGATATAGTGTTGGAACTCAATGCGTACTCTTCTTCTAGATATTTTATCTCCTCCTCAACACTTTCGAGGGTCAACTAGTATGTCTTCATCGTGAACCATCCTAAAAAATAATTGAAAAAGAGGTCTCAGGAACGGAACCAATGATGCAACCTAGAATCCACCACGAATAACCTAGGCAAGCTAGCACATCACTCATCTTGAGCTGAGCACTCACCTGAAGTGCGCAAAGGTACCAAACCTCTCTTTAGAGTTGTTTGTGTAGGATGTTAATGTATTGAAGATAGAGCATATTCAAAACCATAATAAGCACAAACATTCAACAGAGCACTTTCTGATCTAGATATTAAAGAATCATGAATTAAACAATAATCATAATGAAATCAACCATATAAGAACAAGTTACAGTCATGTTTAACACCTTTATCTAGCCAATATACTACATTATGTTAAACATAGTAAATACAAAAATCTTCTTACAATAAATAGTATCACCCTAAGTCATGCACGCATCAAATCCAACAACATAACTTTATAATTACCCATACACAATGTCTCTCCCTAACTACATAGACTAATACATACTTATAGGGGTAGGGAATTTCCCTTCACCTCTTATGCACTTCCCAAAATAGGTCACATGCTGAAAATAGCCATGCACCTTTACAATAATATTCATACATGCAAGTGCGCTAATAATATATCTCCTACAATTAACTGGCAGCAGTAATCCTATTATTATCCCAAACTCATGCATGACGCTTAGTAGATTCTCATCCCCAAAATAGATTTTTTGTGCCATGTAAGTCTTCATCCCATTGCATGCTTTGCATGCTATCTCCAAAAATATCCCATAACCATAAAAATGGCTAAGTCCCAAATCATCTTGTCCTAGCGCGTGTTTCCTTTCCTATTCTCTCATGCCTTCAAATGTGCCCTGTTCCCATGCACAAATGTTTTGTGTGACCTCTCCTTAGTGTCATACTTTGTCTTCTCAACATGAATAAAAGATTAAAAATTGATAAAAGTACCATTAAAGGAATAGGGACCAAAGCCACTAAGTCGGGACATAACGTATGGGAACTATGGTACTTTTTGGATGCTATGGTCCTAGAGGCATGTGCTAGTAATCTAAATTTTAGAATTGGAATATATGAGGGTATAACTTGATTTTATGGATTGATATGACTATTATGTGGACAATTTTTTTGTATGTGAAAGAAAGAATTAGTGAGATATTGCGAGGGATAACATAATTGGTCAAATTGAACAAGTGTGGGATAATGCAAGAGCATTGTAAAATTTTTGTTTTTTCAACACATAAATTACCAAAATGAGTTTCTATAACTTAAAAACAGCATTCCATGAGTGATAATGAAATGTTATATGCTTGAATGGTTTCCATGTTGGATGTGTATAATAGTGAAAAATAGGTTCTATCATAATAATCTATCAAGAGCATGGTGATGTGGATTCATTGGGGTCTTATACTTGAACATTTGGGAAGATTTATGCTCAACATCTTGTCATCAAGAAATATGTAATACTTCTAGTGAAATAGTGTCCTCTTATTCATCAATAGTCTTAAGAATTGGAAATTTCTCATCATGTTGTTTATATTAATCACAATAGCATTAATGATCAAAATCATTTATGTAAGCAAACCTGAGTAGGTGTGATGAATCAATGTTTATCCATGAGGATATTTTGGATGTTGCCCCTAGAAGGATTTTTTGTAGAAAAATTAGGATTTATCATGTATGTTCCCATGCTTGTGGATATCCACATATCATCATTATCAGTATTTATATTGTTTTAATGCCATCCATACATAATAGGTTCCACCTTATTAGTAAGTAGTGTGGGATCATTTTTATTGCTACTAGTATCTTCATGTGGATGAGGTTTTATCCCATCCCATTGTGGAAAAGTAGATATATCTATAGAATATATCTTTGTGTTTTCCATAGTAGAGTTGGGAGTATAAATTTTTTTATCATAACTTCTATCATAATTTCAATCTTCAACCCAGCTATCATCTTTATTCAAATGGATCTTTGCTTGTAATATGGTGTTAGTCTCGAGATTTTCCTTTGTATACTTTATGTTCTCTAAGGATGTGTAGTTGGTCATGTTCGATTGGTAATAATTATTTATTAATTTGTACAATATTAGAATGTCATTATTCAACTAATATTGATGTTGTACACAATTATTTTGGTAATTCATGTCTTGTAATAACACAAATTGTACAATAGTCTTGCACTAGCCAACACTTGCTCAATTTGGAAAATTATGTTATCCCTAGCTCTATCAATTTGATCTTGCTTGCATACACAACCTATTTTTTCACATAATAGTCTTATTAATTAATTGAATTAGGATATTCTCTCTCATATTAAAATCCCAACTCTCAAGCCGCTTGTACATGTATATGGGACCATAATGCCTAGAAAGGGCCATAATGCCCATATGTTAAGGGTTCAGCTAGTCGCTTTGGTCCTTTTCCCTCCAAAAGTACCTTTATTAATTTGAGCTTATTGGGTACACTTCTAGTCATATTTATCTAAGTTTTATAGATCTAGAACACTTATATAAGAAAGTTATTCATCTCTCATTAAAGAGGGAATTATATATACTTGATACCTAACATTCTAATGATAAAATAATAAGAGTAATCACAAGCAAAACTACTCCAAGACTCTCTTGAGATTGATATGATCTACATAATCATTCTAGGGCCACTCATATTTACAAGAAAAAAAGGCACATTATCAAATTCAAGTAAAGATAGGGAAAATTGTCAAGTGAAATTACATTATTTTCAGGACATGATTATCAATATGGTTGTATACATTCTAGATATCACATGCTAGGTGAGAACAGCATGTGGTTTAATCCCTCTTTGAATTAGTTGTGATGTTGATCATGCACAAGGGTTACCACAACCCAAGTAATGCTTTTTTTGTAGGGTTCCCTCATCATCCAATGTTTTTAATATTTAATTAGTTGCACAATGAGAATCACATAGTGTTGAAGGTATAAATTGTAGATAGGAGAATATCATAACCACAAATTTTAAGGAGCTAACAGTACATTTGGATAAGGGCATACAAAATCACACCATAGTGACCATATGCTTTGGTCTAGGTATCTTTTTAGCACATAGTTTCAAAGATGAAGACTTTTCATATCATTTATGGCCCTTTCTAGTCATTAGGTCACCCCAGACTAGCATAGAATTGTAAATATCAGATAAGTCTTCTTCTCCTTCTCATTACTAGTACTTTGTTGCATTGTCTATAATTATTTATCTTCGTTCAATGATTGTGTTTGATATTGATGCAATTATCCTTGGAAACTAATTGATTAGGATAATCTACCATCATTTACTATTTGTAGACTCAAAATTATGCACTTATTACTATTACATTACACATCTAGTATTTTGTTATATTTATGATTCCTCAGTGAGAAGATTAGACATTGGTGACAACCCTCTCTGTCCTTCTATTGATTTTGATTATGATTTTTTCTTATGTTTTCTAGATTTATGCTTTTTTTCGTATCACAGGGATCCATGTCTCTTCTTGTTGATTGATTTATTTTTTTATGTCTTAGGGATAGTAACACCCAAGAAGGATAATAGTGTCTATCATTATTGTTCGTTTCTAGCCTACTACGTGGAAAAAATAAATAAAACTTAAGGATTGCATTTTGGGTTTCATTATTCAATGTATAGGAAGGAAAAATTCTAAATTTAATGACACACATTATCTTGGGGGAAAGTAGTTGTATATTATCTTGGTGTAACTTACATAAAGGCAACCTATTTTCAAGGGACATAAATTCTATCTCTCTCTCTCTCTCTCTCTCTCTCTCTCTCTCTCTCTTTCTCTCTCTCTCTTACACACACACACACACCCCCCAAATACATAAACAATGATATGTAATTCAAAGCTTGGTGAAAATCACATTAGGGTGACCACTAAGGTCAGTTTGAATCAAGAATTTGTATATTTTATTTAGTCTAATGTGTGTTTGAGTCTTGTGCAGGTAGTTATGGTTTGTTTTGTAGGTACATGTATGATATTAGAAACCTACAGTGAATTATATGTGACATATATCAAAGTGATGGTGACATTATCAAACACGGAAAGAACCAAATATACACCCATCACCAGGACACTAGCACCTAATTCAAACACTAGTGCCCAGGAGATACTATCCCCTTTTGGGAGATATTGTCTAGCATAACTTTCAAATCAGTATTTTCCAAGTGAAGCACATAAAATCTAGACCGAGTACGTTCCACCATAATTTCAAACTAGATCCAGTGCAAATAGCTTGATATTAGCTAAGTCACTCATATCCTCTTGTTTGTTGCACTTTATCATCATTTTACATTTTACATTTTATGTTTATGATATATCTTATTTATTGTAGTCCTCTTATTAATATTTAATTTTGTTGAATCATTTGGTGACCCTGAATATTAATCGAGCCATGGATTTCGATAGGATCCCTAATTTTGTTTTCTTTTTTATTTCTAATGGCTTACCAAAATATGTTGTGTGATCATATTTCCAAGCCTCTTCTACCCATGTATAATTATTTCCCTATGAATATTCTTCAACCCTGTTTTACAAATGCACAAGAAGAAGCCATTTTTATCATAATGCATATGGCCCTAGGGATAAGAATTACCTTCTTTTCATATAAAAAAATTTGTAGCACTAATCATGATGTCACTCATACCATCTATCGAGACTACTAATTCTTATGGTAGTGATAATTATATTTATTCTCTTGCTACAAATGATACATGTGTAGATGATTTGGTTAATTTATCGGATGAGGAATAATTTATTGATGATTTTTTTTATATCCATACACAAAAATATCCTAATTATAATGTTGTAGAATATGTTATTCTCAATGGTACTAGCTCTACTTACCTATGCACAAAATAGTTATGGATGACCTTGCTTGTATTGTTCCTCCCATGGTTCCATCCATTGTTGATAATGATGATAATGATCAATGTCTTTATTCTCAATAAGGTTCTTGTGTATTGACTATTGTACCCCAAAATACATATCTTTCTTCCTCTCCTACTTTTGTGCAACATTGTGATGCTAGTAATCATGATTCCTCTCATGATGTGTTATAATATATGAAGTGTAATAATGCATGTGTTTCTCTCTCGATGCTCAAAAGGATAGTGTACATAGTGATTACCATAAAGGTAGTGTGTATGTTGATTTTATTCATTCTTCTGATGGTATTGTTGATAAAATTGTCAAAACTTCTATTTCTCTCTATCCTTATCATATTTTTCCATTAATTGATCCTAAGAATAAATTCCAACCAAATATTGTACCTATGACTACTCATAATAGAAAGACACAACCACTCAATGAACCTCTTAATGTTTATTCCAATCCTCCATAGGGAGTCCTTTCTCTAATGCATGTTGTAGATTATTTACAAAATAATATTCATATTCTTACTCTTGAGAGTAGGTAATATTATGCTAGTATTGATAATAAATTTAGTCATTGCAATCATATTCCTAAGAAGATGTAAAAATCACCTTTATCCTAAGGGTTTTATCATGCCTACTTTTATATTCTTTTATGGAATGGGCAATCCTTACATGTATCATAAGGATTTATGTTAACTATGGCTTCACATTCTAATGATAGATTACTTATCAAAGCATTTCCTAATAGTCTCACTGATATCGTTATACATTGGTTTCATCATTTTCCTAGTGGATCTATTAGTACTTATCTTAATATAGAAGAAGCATTTCTTAGATATTTTATTTCTAACAACGTTCCTCAAGTTACATTTAAACATTTACCTTCTTTAAATAAAGGCAAGAATGAACATGTTATTAATTATATTTTATGCTTTAAATATTGCATGTATCATTTATTTTATCATCATATTGATTTAGAAATGCAATATATCTTTTTTATGGATTGATTTTTCCTCTAAAATAAAATTTATTTTATGAAACACGTGAATATTTTACATTTATTTGTCTTAAATTTATTCACTTAGAATAATGAGCTTTCCATAACCCAAAATGACCATGGCTCACATGACCCTTCAACCACATTCTCTCAAACTCATCAATTAACTTAGTTGGTAGTCACTATTCCAGCCAATATACCCTGTATTAACACTATCCTTACATCTTTTATCCCCATCACATCCTCATCTAATTTCATCATCAACACCCCCATTCAAAATATCTAACCTAATTCACTTCCTCCACCACATGAGCAACCCATTCAAGGCTTGGTGCCTATCCTTAAATCACAAGTCTATACAAACGTTATTATTTTGCAACCACACACTTTTGATTCTATTTAAACAAATCAACCTCCTCACTCCATTAGCTATGATGGAACTGAAAACCAGCCATTATGTAATTTTCCTAGGATCACCCTGGATCATAGAAATTTAATTCACCTCATCCTACACATCCCCAATCCAACCATCTTATCTTTCAATAGAAACCTCCTTAATCTAACCCATATACATACATCCCTCCTTAACATCATATCTCACCATTAACACTATGAATATTAATCTCATCCAAATCTATCCACTTCCAACAATCCACAACCCTTGTTCATCCATTAGTTTCTCATCCACATACCTCCAACTATCACATGAAATATTTTTTAATTAAGATGGCTAATCTTGAAGCGACTACTTTGGGATCACAAATGATCACCACTTTCCTCTACATGATTCACATATTTCTTAATGTTGCTCATCCATGCTTTTAGGCTTATCTTTCAAGCCTTATCCTTAGGAATATGAACTAACTAAGTTTTATAAATTCAATAGTAGCGAGGACCCTCAACAAAACCTTCATTCATTTATGAACATCTGCTACCTCATTTCAAATGATCAGGATCTCATGTTCCTTACCTTCCCCATGTTGTTGGGTAGGAACACATTAGACAAGTACAATGGAATTTCACAAAAATTTCTTTTATCTTTCACCCAACTCACGTAACTCTTTCTAGAGATATTCTCCATTAACATTATGCTCAATATTTCCATCACCAACCTCTACACCATTAAACTAGTTATGATGACTATACTACTATCCATCACTATATTATCATCATGCATAAGCTAATACATGGCATTATTAATCAGTAAAATATTTCTCCCTTCCTCAATAATGAACTTATCAAAATGCTTCATCTCAATCATGTGCAATCGAGATATTTCACACATACAAATTTAGATTCATCATATCATTCACAATCTTTGATCTAGTCATAGCATCTCTACCAGTGCCTCACAAACTATAACTTTGGTGGGTAATGCCCTCTGAGCCAGGTCATATCAAACTTTGATCCACCCAAAAAAAATATGAATACAACACATCCTCAAATCAGAATGAAAAATCTAAAAAATGTGTCTAATATCATTTCTATTAAATGTTTTTTTATGTCTACCTCTCATATGGAGCCTCCGGAAAGGCTTCCTCGACATACTCCTAACTATACACCCCTCAAAGAATCATATGGTGCAATATTTGATAAACTCATACACTAGGGATCATTCCTCCCATCAATCTCCCTCGCATGAGTTGTCTTATCTCTCACCTCATCATGCTATGATCATAATACCACACATGTGGGTGTTGCTACCGTTATAAGATCAAATAGATGAGCATTTTCACCTATTATATAATCAACCCTCTCCAATAATCCCCCTCTAATAAGGACATCTAGGGAACATTGTGGGTCAACATGCATACTAATGTGTCTAAAATCATGCTCCAATACTTGTTTCTTGCAAGATACAAATCATATTATCACATCATTAGCATGCTACTATATAAATATGAATCATACCATTGGAGCTCAAAACTACACCCATCCTAGATCAAGATGAATTGGGGCTTTGAGGCAACATGGGACTATATCCAATTTGTGGGACTTGTGATTTGAGATAGACCTCCAGAGAAGGAAAAATTCATCTGCCTATTTCTACTACTAAAAATGATCCTTGGAAGTGAAATGTAGCTACCTCACACTATTATATGATTCCAAGGGACCAAGGTGAGAAGGAAGCACATGAAACATAAACCTGAACTAAGGGTAGGTGATAACAACAGAAAGAGGGGGATGGACAGACTTAGCTGAGTGAAAATGAAGGAAAACGTGTGTAGGGAGGGCATATTGTTGGTGCCCATTTTGATCCTCTATCATTTTTCCATGTTTCCCCTTTGTTCTTTGTGCTCTGAAATGTTTTTTCCTCATGAAATCGATGATGTGATTAGCTCCATTCTTGTGCAAAATTCCAAACTCATTACCTTGCCCTAATTTGCTAAGGGGAAGTGTGTTTTTTTGCCCTGTTTCTGAGAAAAAATGGCTTTGGATCTTCCCATCCTTCGAATTTGATGAAAAACAACTCGTATCTGTGTTTAAATGCTTTGAGTTGTTCATTTTTTCTCCATTCTTGCACCATTTTGAGGAATCTCTAAGTTTGCCTTGCATTTTCCCCTAATTTTTCCCATTCAAATGCCTCTGTCATTTTCCCATGTTTTCCCAGCCTTTGGAGCTCAAAATTATTTGTTTTATACTTGTATGCCATTGAAAATCCAATTCCATGATAAAAATTCTTTGAAAACATGTTTCAGTTGGTTCAATTTCGAGAAATTTGTCGTCCTTAGAAAAAAAAATCAAATTCTAGGGCATCCCTGGCATTTTCTGTGTTTTGATGGTCAGACAGGCATCATTTTCCTGTCAATTTCATCTTCAGCATTCTAGGGCATCGCTAGCAATTTATGCGTTGTTTGATGGTCATACGGGTGTCCATTACCCGTCAAATTTTAGCTCAAACATCTTCTCATACATGGCCATTTGTGGTTGGACAAGATTTGGGAGTCTGCTCGAGCAACTTAGCATTTTTTTTGTTTTTGGCAAAAAGTCTAATTTGTCCCCGCAAGTCTGCAAGCCCTCAGCCAATTAGAGGATGACACGTGACAGTTTTGAAAATTCAAAACAGTGGAGGGGCAGAGCTACGGAGGAACGGTGGAAAATTTTCCTTTGGTGAAAAGGAGTTAATGTAAAAAATTGGAGCACAGGCCCTCAACGAATCAGAGGTGGACACGTGTCATGTTTTCATCAAAAGTGGGATGGAAGGCTGGCGAAGGACTTAGAATTTTTTTGCTTTTTGGTGAATGGGAACAAAATTTGTGAAAAGGGCCGCGGGTCCACAGGCTAATCAGGAGTGGACACGTGGCAGGGTCAGAGGCGGAACTTCGGGTCTAGGGGGAAACTTGAGATTTTTTCCCATTTTGGCATAAAGGGTTAAAATTACAAAATGGGTCCACAACTCCATTAATGGTCACAATTGAGCCATGTGTATGGATCAGATCAAAAGAAGGGATTCCGGAGCATCGTGTTTGTGTGGGAAATTTAGCTTTTATCCTATAAAGGTAAGAAATCAAAATGAGGAACACAAGCCCACAACCAATCAACGACCGACACATGTTAGGGACAGAAGCAGAGGTGTGGGTCTGCAGGAATAATTTTGAAATTTTTCCTTTTTCCAAAAATGGTGGAAATGTGTAAAATTGAGCTGCGACCCTGGATCCAATCATATTGTGCCATGTGTCAGTGCCAAATCTCAAGGGTGGAGGGATGGAGAAAAATGTCAAATTTTTACATTTTTCGAAAAGTGTTAAAATGTCAAAAAGTGATCCCAAGCCCATTTCCAATCACATTGTGACACGTGGAGGGCTCAGATTAAAGGATAAAGGAAAATCAATGGTAACTGTGTATTTTTCAGTTTGGCCACCATTTTTGCTCTAGGAAGTGTGGAAATGTTTTTTTTGTAACAAATTTGATTGAATTTTTGACAAATTCATGTCATTTGTGCTTGCAAGGACCAATGCATTTGGTTTTGAGATTCAATTTGAAGATCTGAGGTACTTTTGAAATAAAATTTTGTTTGGGCTCAAGCAAAAATGTGAAATACAAGATCCAAAAGTTACAGAGGCAAATTTGGAAAGTGTAAAGGTGAAATGATGAAGAGGAGCATGCTGCATGAAAGGAGGAAAAATGTGCTCCCAGTTGAAACTATGATGCAAAAATCCTCAATGATTCACCTTTTTTTCGAAACACCTGGCAACTTTTGTTGCAAATATGTTAAACATCCATGTCTGTGAATCATGATGGAATTTTGTAACAAACTTGATGCTTGGCATATTATTTTCTTGGGAAAGAAGGCTTGGATGTAAAAAAATGATATATAATGCATGTTTTTTGACATGCAAAAGGTTGGAGAAATTGAAAATCATGAGAAATTTTTGAGAGAAGCTCATATTTTGAGAAACCCTCCAAAAAACCTGGTTAATGTCTTCTATGTTAGATCTTCATTCATGTTGAGTTGGTTACAAGTGTATAGCCATCACACAGCTCTGAGATTGTTCCTGAAACTCTCCCCTGCTGATGAATCTAACAAGATTTTGAATTAATCTATGTTATTTTGGGCAATATGATGTTTGTTATCATGTTTAAATGTCTGCAAACAGTTTTCCTTGTTCTTGTTGCAATCTTGCATTGAAATCTTTAGGAATCACACAGATCTCATCCTTATTGATAGTTTAGTGGCATTTGCAATTTCATTTGTCAGAAGAGATTTCATCTGGCATTGAAAATAAGTAGTTTAAAATCACTTCACCTTCATTTGTTGACAGAGATTGCTTGTAAGCCTTTGGGGGTACCTTAGGCATGATTTGATCAGAGATTTTGATGTTTAATTGAGTCCTTTAACTCAAGATTTTGTGTTGAGGTCTCAAATATTGTGTGAAGAGTGCAAACCTGGGCCTCCATTTGTGTATCTCTTCTAGTTGAAAGAACATCCTGACTATTTTGAAGCATTTTATCTGATAGTTGTTCAAATGTTGTAGAGGTTGTCAAAGATCTGGCATAGTCAAGTTTGTCTTGTCAATATCCCACCAAAAATCATTCTAAACAACTTATCCCACCCCATACTACCCCTGTTTTGACCTGTATACCCACAGAAGATCAAAATCCATTTGCTAAAGTATGCAGAACAGATCAGGATTTCAAAATGTCTTCAGTAACCCTTGCCTTGCATTGAAATTATCTCCATAATCTGGAAGTGACAACTTGTGAAAGTCAGATTTGGAGTGTTGATCATATTTTCCCAAGGCCCCTTCATACTATTTACACAAATTGAGGGATATCTTCATCTCCTTCACCATTTGAGGGTTACAAAATAGGTTCTCTTACCTTGGTTGAAAGGCACAACCTAAAATAGTTAGGACAAGATCAAGTCCTATTTGAGTGCTATCCATCTCTCCACAAATCTGAGTGTCAGTTAGATCACATCCCTGGCTACAAAATGACATACATCATGATCTATCTATCTTCAAGCTTCATGCCATATCTTTGATGCTACTCAGACTGAAAAAGGAGAACAAATTTGGGTACCAACACCAGTGGCTCTGTTGTTGGGGATGAAGAATGCAATATCCAGACTAATTTGTTAAAAATATTTGAGATATTTACCAGGGATACATGTCAAACCCTGGTAATGTTTCTTACAATTTGATGTTCTACATATTTGAATGCATATCAAACTGGTAATGTTGAAGCATCATTTTATAAATATTTGTTAAAGGATTCTAAGTCAGATTTGCAAGGTGTATAAGTTCTCCTACAATTTTATCAGTTTCCAGTAGTAGTTGCACTTCATTTGCATTTGTGGTTGATAGATTCAAGAAAAGGAAGGTCTGATCTATAAAGTTTGGCAAGATTTTCAGTGTTGATAGGTATTTGACAGAGTATTTTAGTGCATTTGCACAACTAGGGTGAAAGTCCTTAGTGGCGACTCCATGCTGATTTGATCTTGATAAATACCAGTGTCTTAGCTTTCTGTCATTTATTTTTGTGTTGCTAATCTCTGCAAACCTGGAAGGAAGAAGATCTCTCTTCAGGAGGGACCCAAGTAGAAAGTTATTTCAAGAATTAGGAAAGACAGTTTTAGAGGAAAGAAAAGTTTGGAAGGTTGTTGAAGGTCAGACATCAAGAAAAGGAATATCCATTGGTGAGAGAGATCAGCCTTTAATAGAGGATTATCACTCTTCTTCCAGTGATTCTGATTCAAGTAAATCTTCTCATAAACTTGTTTACTTCAACTAGTGAAGGTCCTTCTGTTGTACCTGGTGAGTTCCTTCTTCAATCTACACCTGTGTGTTTCAATTCTAGTAAAAATTTCCAAGAAAATCAGCACCTAGAGAATACCAATCTTGTGAACCACATTCTTGAGCCCCAAAGACCTCACACTCCTCATCATAACTTGTGTCACCCCCAAAATCACCTCCACAAGACAAAATTGCTCAACCTCCACCTAGGCCTTCATTTGTGGTCAATACCTTTGGTCCAATAAATTTTAGGGGAATGGTTGGTTATCCTAATGTTGTGCCTCAAGATTTTAGAAGTAGATTTCCAAAGTTCCAAGGGAATAATGCCATAGCAGGTGATCAACATTTGAAACTCTTTATTAATATGATGGAGGACTTTGAGATTGAGCATGAAGATGTGTATATTAAATTGTTCATTCATACACTAGAAGAGGATGCAAGGGATTGGTACAAGGCTCTACTTGATAATTCTATTGATTCTTGGACTGAAATGAACAATGCATTTAGATTGCAATATGGTGACAAGACTGATCCTAGGTTTCTCTTGTCTGAATTTGAAAATATCAAGAAGAACCCCAATGAATCAGTTCATGACTTCAACACAAGGTTTAACAAAACTTTGAGAAGGCTACCTGTTAATTTGAGGCCTTGTGATCAATCTTGTTTAATCAAATATGTAGATGCATTTGATAAGAAGGCAGCCTACTGCTTAAGAGACAAAAACCCTACCAATTTAAGGCAGGCCTTTACCATGGCACTGCAGATTGAAAATAATATTAAAGCAATTGGGAAACCTCTCAAGAGAGATGGTGTAAAGTTGATAAACCCTGAAAAACCTCAAGCAAGCAAGAGTGTAGACTTGGAGGAAGTGGTGAAAACTTTGGCAGGGGCTGTCAAAGAGATTTCCTACAAGTTGGCAAGAGCTGAGAAGGGAATTGGGTAGACTTCACAAGGTCAACAAAAAGCACAAAACCATGAAAAATTTTCCAATCATCCTAGGGGTGATCAGAGATCTGATGATAGAGGGAAAGGACCCATGGGGTCTACAAATAGACATCCTCAAGCACGTGAAGGAAGAGTGTTACCTGATCCCCTAACTGCTAGGGTTACTGCTGTTGAGGAAGTTGCTGATATTGATTAGTGTGATAGGTGTTTTCTGCCCCATCCTCCATGTGAAGTGGACCAGAAAGATGGTGAAGCTAATAATGATGATGGTACTGATGATGATATTTGCATGGTGGGTTGTTCTTCAAGCTCACAAGAAGGAGCAACATCAACTGAGGTAATAAGTGCAAGGACAGCTACAACCTTTTGGGATTGCATCAAATGGGTACAAATCCTTCTTCCCTCTCATACTCTTGAAGTTGATGTAGTGCAAGATTTTGAAATTCCTAACAATGACTTTGAATACTTAAGAGCTTTGATGATCAAGAAGTATGATGGAGGTATACCTTCGGAGGAAGATAGACAATTGTTAATGAATGTTGTTGTGGCTCAAGAGAAAGAGTATAACACTAGGAGAAAGGTTGTTAAGGGAGTTGGGCCTCAAGCCAAACCTAAAACACCCTTTCTTACAAGTATTCCCAAAGAAGCTCCTAGAAGAGAAACACCTGCCAAAAGTTCTGTTGTCCCAAGAAAAAATTACAGTCCTCCTCATGACCAAACTGCCAAGAATCCCTTGCCATCTAATGAATCTGCTTGTCTCCATTCCAATGCTGCCTTGCCAAAGAATGTTCCATATGACATAGCCCAAGTATTGAGCCAAATCAAAGTGAGTGTTCCAATCATTGAGTTGCTTAGGATTCCTGAGCACAAGAAGAGAGCATTTGAGTACTTGGGATTGAAAGAAGAAAAGAGTACCCCAAGTAGAAATGTAAATGTTGTTAAAGCTCCTCCTCAAATCATTTTAGACCTTGAAACACCACCAGCATTAGAGGATCTTGGAGAAACACCTGAGGTATACTTGGGGACATCCTTGGTTGATTCCCAATTGAATGTTGATCCATTCTTTACAACTTTGATCATAAAGGATAGACTACTTCACAATTGTATGTTTGATTCCGGTGCATCATGTAATGTCATGCCTCTAGAAGTCATGAATGAGTTGGATATCAAAGTGACAACATCCTATGGAAAGTGTACTACCATGGACTCAAGAGAAGTGCCTAGTAGTTGGTTGTGTGAAGGGTTTGGTGGTGCAACTTGCATCTTATCCTGGGAGGAATTTAAAATTGGATGTTGTGATTGTTGATTGCCCTGCCAAATGGGGTATGTTATTGTCAAGAAAGTGGGTTGCAAGTGTTGGAGGGAGTGTCCAAATGGATATGTCTTTTTCCACCATTCCCATTGAAGGTATCCTTGTAAAATTATATGGAGAGAAGAAGATGTTGCATCTAATTGAGGATCCAAACAATGCTTCTTATGAAGTATTATTTGCTGATGTTGATGTTGATAATTTTATTGGGTTTGCTGATGGTAAGGAGCACAAGATGGATCAGTCAAAGTGCCTTGAATAGGTAGGTTCTCCTTGGACCTTGCTATTTGATGGAGCTTGCTCCAAATTTGGAAATGGTGCTGGTATAATTCTAATTTCTCCTAGCTTGGAAGAGTTTGTTTTTTTCCTTCAAGCTTAATTTTGAATGTACTAACAACATTGCTGAGTATGAAGCCTTGTTGTTGGGTCTGAGAATTGCATGGAAGTATGGTGTCAAGGAAATCATTGCAAAAGGAGATTCAGAGCTAGTTGTCAAACAAATAAGAAAACTATATGCTACAAAAAATCAGTGGATGAAACAGTACAAACATGCAGTTTGGGATCTAATTGAGATGTTTGATTCCTTCAACATTGTGCATCATGATAGAAGTTTCAATGTTGCTGCTGACAAGTTGGCAGTGTTGGGGTCAAGATTTGGAAATTACACTGTTTCACCTTATTGTGAGTACAATATTGAAGTGTTAACTAGGCCAGTCTGTCCCTGACAACATCAAGCATTGGCAAGTGTTTAATGATGATGCTCAAGTGTAAAGGTTCTTACAAAATCAAGGTGAGTTTACATATCATAATATTGATTGGGAACCAATGGTATGTGTGATTGAAGGAAGAGAGACTTTGTTTGGAAAGGATATTATCCAATTGAAAACTAACACCATTCCTAGAGGTCTTGTTGCTCTTGAGTCAAATTTTAACAATGTTGATTGCATCATCAATAGAAACATGTTTGCCTCAAGGGATGTGGAAGAGCATAACTTGGGAACTAATGATAAACCAAGAAAATTTTGGTTGGGCAAAAATCTAAACAAAGAAGAAAAACAGTCCTATGTTCAACTATTGAAGAAATATCAGGACTATCTTGCTTGGTCTTATTCAGAGCTGAAAGCATATAGAGAGGACTTGTTTCAGCATGAGATTCCTCTTGAAACAAATGCCAAGCCATTCAAAAAAAATTAGAGGCCAATTAATCCACTCCTCTCCATGAAAATGCAAGATGAATTGAAGAAACTGAAGGAGGGAGGGATCATTCAGCCCACAAGGTATTCATCTTGGGTTGTAAACCTTGTGCCAGTCAGAAAGAAAAATGGAGACATCAGACTTTGTGTAGACTTCAGAAATATAATAGAGCTTCATTAAAGGATAATTATCCTTTTCCAAACATGGAAAACATGCTACAGTTAGTGACTGGATTTGAATTATTTTCCACCTTGGATGGTTTCTCTGGCTACAACCAAGTTGTTGTCAAGGAGTCAGAAAGATTTAAAACTACCTTTACCACTCCTTGGGGAACATATGTCTATGTAAGAATGCCTTTTGGTCTCATGAATGCTGGAGCTACCTTCCAAAGAGCAATGGATGTTTCTTTTGTTGGTTACATAAATGACTTCATTGCAGTTTATCAGGATGATGTGACTGTGTTTTCAAGGAGTAGAAAAGATCACTTGCAGCACTTGGAAAGAATGTTGATCAGATGTAGAGAATATGGCATTTCTCTCAATCCAAAGAAGTGCCATTTTGGGGTGTAAAAGGCCAAGTTGCTTGGTCATATTGTTTCAAAGGCTGGTGTCATGATTGACCCTAAGAGGGTAGAAGCAATCAGCAAGGTTCCAATTCCAAGAACAAAGAAGGGCATCCAATCCTTCTTTGGGAAGATCAATTTCATTAGAAGGTTTGTGTCTAATTTTGCTGAATTGACTCTTCCTATTACATGCATGTTAAAGAAATACCAAGTTATCAAATGGGAGGAGGCTACTATTCAGGATTTTGAAGGAATCAAAGAAGCATTGAAACATGCACCTATCTTGGCAGCTCTGAATTACAAGAAGCCTTTCCAAATCTTCTCCTTTGCTTCTAAAAATACCATTGCATCTGTTTTTCTGCAGAAGGATGAAGATGGGGCTGAGAGGCCTATTGCCTTCTTTAGCAAGGCTTTACAAGCTACTGAGTTAAAATACACAATCATGGAAAAACAAGCATTTGCCTTGGTGAAAGCAACAAAGGTTTTTCAGGCCTTATATCTTAAGTTCAAAATTTGTTGCTTATGTTCCCCACACCATGGTAAAAGACATCTTATCAGAGATGGAGATCTCAAGAAAAAGATGTAGATGGGTGAACAAACTATAGGAATATGACATGGAAATCCAAACCACAAAGTTGGTAAGAGGTTTGGGCTTGGCTAAGCTCATGGCTAAGAGCAACTTGCAGACTGTGGAGGTGAATGAAGTAGAGGAATAAAGGGTAGATGTTCTTGAGAATTTGATAAGTTCTGAGTGGTACAAGGATGTAATATTTTACCTCAGACACCTATGCTCCCTGATCACTTGAATAAAAATTAGAAAAGAGCCCTCAAGATGGCTTCTCAAAAATACATCATCACTGACTTTGGGCTGGCTTGGAAGAACCCTGAAGGTGTCCTCTTGAAATGTATAACTGAAGATGAAGCTCCCAAAATAGTTGTTGATTTCCATGGGGGAGTTTGTGGAGGACACTTTGCTGGAAGGGTTATAACACACAAAATTTTGAGAGCTGGTTATTGGTGGCCTACTCTCTTCAAAGATGCAACCCTGCTGGTTAGAAAATGTGAAAGCTGCCAACATTTCTCTAGAAGAATGAAAGCTTTAGGCTCCCTTCCTTTGTACAGCCTATATCAATTGAAGCTCCTTTCAAACAATGGGGAATGGACTTCATTGGTGAGATTTCAGACCCTTCTAGTGTTGGACATAAGTGGATCCTTATAGCCAAATATTACTTCACCAAGTGGGTAGAAGCAATCCCCACCAAGAAAGCAACACACCAAGTTGTTATGGACTTCTTGTTGAATCATATCATATGCAGATTTGGTGTGCCAGTCAAGATTGTTGCTGATAATGCCATGTGTTTTAGAGCTAAACCCTTGATGGCAATGTGCAAGGAGTATGGAACCAATCTGACTTATGCTTCAAACTATAACCCTCAAGGAAATGGACAAGCTGAGTCCAAAAATAAGAACTTGTTGAAGATCATTAGGAGAACCTTGGAGTTGAACAAGAGAAAATGGGGTGAACAACTGAAATTTGTAGTTTGGGCTGATAGAATCACTACCAAAAGAGCTACTGGTAAGAGCCCATTTGAGTTGGTGTATGGAACTCAAGCTCTGCTGCCCTTACATCTACAATTATCTTCATTTTAGTTTGTTCAACAACTTGAAGATCAAGAGGTCAGTCCATATGAAGCAAGGATTAATCAGATTGTTGAGTTAGATGAAGAAAGAAGAGCATCACACCAAAGGCATGTCAGATTTAGAGAGAAGTTGAAGAGGTTGTTTGACAAGAAGGTCACTCCTAGGGCTTTCAATGTTGGAGATTTAGTTTTGTTATGGGATAGCAAGCATGAAGATAAGGGCAAACATGGTAAATTTGATGCATTGTGGATGGGCCCTTACTCCATTAATATCAGAATTGGTGAAAATACCTTTTTTCTCAAGGAATTAGATGGGGAATTACTTGAACTACCTATTAATGGTAGGCATCTGAAGCATTTCTTGGATTAATCCCCAAATTTGAGGTATGCACCACTTGTACAATGTATAGTGTTTGGATTTTGCTCTATTTTTGGTGTTTTGTCAGTTCATGGTTTGCCTTGGTGTGTGGTAGCCATTTTTGTCAGTTTCTCAGCTAGTTTTTGGTGGCTTTGACTCATGACTCTGTTTTCCCAATGGATTATTTTGGCACTTGGTCTACTTTTGTTCTTGTGGCACTCACTAGGAGTGTTAATCCCCAAGTAGGAGCCGATGTCGGTACCCATTTTGATCCTCTGCACCATTTTTCCATGTTTTCCTTTAGTTTGCTCTTTGTGCTCTGAAACATTTTTTCCTCATGAAATCGATGATGTGAAGTTTGTAGCTCCATTATTGTGCATTGGATTGTTTGCAAACTCATTACCTTGCCCTAATTTGCTAAGGGGAAGTGTGTTTTCTTCCCTATTTCTGAGAAAAATGGCTTTGGCTCTTCCCATCCTTCGAATTTGATGAAAAACAACTCATATATGTGTTTAAATGCTTTGAGTTGTTCATTTTTTCTCCATTCTTGCACCATTTTGAAGGAATATCTAAGTTTTCCCTGCATTTTACCCTAATTTTGGCCCATTCAAACACCTCTACCATTTTTCCCATGTTTTCATGATCCTTTGGAGCTTGAAATTGTTTGTTTTATACTTGTATGCCATTAAAAATCAATTCCATGATAAAAAAATGCTTTGAAAACATGTTTCAGTTGGTTCATTTTGAGAAATTTGTTGTCCTTAGTGAAAAATTGCAATTCTAGGGTTTCCTGGCATTTTTTGTGTTTTACAGACACAGGCCAGGATGGGCATCATTTTCCTCAAATCATCTTCAGCATTCTAGGGAATCACTGAGAAATTTTGACATTGTTTTTGATGGTCATACAGGTAATCCTTTTCCCATCAAATTTTAGCTCAAACATCTTCTGTATACATGGTCATTTGTGGTTACACATGATTTTAGTGGGTAGAGCTCCAGAGGAACGGTTAGCATTTTCCTTTGTGTTTTTACAAAAAGTCTAATGAAGAAAATTGTGTAAGGCACAGGGCCTTGGCCAATCAGAGGTGGACATGTGTCATGTTTTCAGATCAAAGTTATTTTGCACTGGAGGGGTGAAGGACTACAGATGCATTCTGAAATTTTTCTTTTGGGAAAAAGTTAAGGTAAAAAATTGGAATGAGGCCCTCGGCGAATCAGAGGTGGACACATGTACTAGAATTTCATCAAGGCAAGCGGGATGTAGGCTACCAGTGAAGGACTTAGAATTTTTTTTCATTTTTGGTAAAGGGAACAAAAATTTGTGAAAAGTAGGCTGCTAGGGTTCTAATCAGATGGACATGCATGGCGGTGATCGGGAGGTTGGAACTTCGGGCCTTGGGGAAACTTGATAATTTTTCCCATTTAACCATAAAGGGTTAAAATTGCAAAAATGGGCTTGCAGCTCCATCAATGGTCATGATTGAGCCATGTGTATGGCTCAGATCAAAAGAAGTGGATTATGGAGCATTGGGTCTTTGTGGGAAATTTAGCTTTTATCCTATAAAGGTAAGAAATCAAAAGGCCCAACTCAAGACATGTGGTGCAACTAGATGGTCCGCAGGGACATCATTTGTCCCCCAGAACAGAGGTGGAAATGCCCGTGGAGAAGGATACGTGTTTGTGGAGCTGGAAAATTTTCCTTTTTCCAAAAAATGTGGAAATGTGTAGAATTGAGCCGTGATTCCGTTGGGACCCACATTGGGACATGTGTCAAGCTCATTTTCAAAGGGCGTAGGGGAGGAGAAAATTGTCAATTTTTTACATTTTTCCAAAAGTGTTAAAATGTCAAAAAATGATCCCAAGCCCATTTCCAATCACATAGTGACACGTGGAAGGTTCATATTAAATGATAAAGGAAGATCAATGGTAACTGCCCTGCATTTTTCAGTTTGGCCACCATTTTTGCTCAGGAACTTGGAAATGCAGTTTTTTTTGCATCAATTTTCATCAAATTTTTGACAAATTCATGTCGTTTGTGAATGCAAGGACCAATGCAATTGGTTTTGAGGATTCAATTTGAAGATCTGTGAGATGTTTTTTGAAATGAATTTTTGCCCTCAGGCTCATCTAGAAAATGTAAATACATCAGATCCAAAAGTTGCAGAGGTCAAATTTGGAAAGTGTAAAGGTCCCCAAAATGATGAAAGAGGAGCATGATGCATGAAAGGAGGAAAAACGTGTACTCAGTGAGAAATATGATGTAAAACTTTCCTCAATGATTCACCTTCTTTTGAAACATGGCAACTTTTGTTGAAATATGTTAAACGTCCCTGTCTGTGAATCATGCATGGAATTTTGTAACAAACTTGATGCTTGGCATATTAGTTTTCTTGGGAAAGAAGTCTTGGATGTAAAGAAGATGATATATAATACATGTTTTTTGACATGCAAAAGGTCAAGGAAATTGAAAATCATGAGAAAATTTTGAGAGAAGCTCATCTTCTGAGAAACTCTCCAAAAAACTTGGTTAATGTCTTCTAGATGTTAGGGAATTCATTCATGTTGAGTTGGTTTACAAGTGTATAGCCATCACACAGCTCTGAGATTTGTTCCTGAAACTCTCCCCTGTTGATGAATCTAATAATATTTTGAATTAATCTATGTTATTTTGGGCAATATGATGTATGTTATCATGTTTAAATGTCTTCAAATAGTTTTCCTTGTTCTTGTTGCAATCTTACATTGAAATCTTTAGGAATCACACAGATCTCATCCTTATTGATAGTTTAGTGGCAAGCAATTTCATTTGTCAGAAGAAATTTCATCTTACATTGAAAATAAGTAGTTTAAAATCACTTCACCTTCATTTGTTGACAAAGATTGCTTATAAGCCTTTGGGGGTACCTTACACATGATTTTATCAGAGATTCTGATGTTTAATTGAGTCCTATAACTCAAGATTTTGTGTTGAGGTCTCAAAGATTGTGTGAAGAATGCAAACCTGAGCTTCTTTTTATGTATCTCTTCTAGTTGAAATCAACATTCCTAACTATTTTGAAGAAATTTTATCTGATAGTTGTTCAAATGTTGTAGAGGTTGCCCTCAAAGATCTGGCATAGTCAAGTTGTGTCTTGTCAATATCCCACCAAAAATCATTCTAAACAACTTATCCTACACCAAAAGTACCCCTATTTTGACCTATATAAACACATAAAATCAAAATCCATTTGCTAAAGTATGCATGAATAGATCAGGATTTCAAAATGTCTTTAGTAACCCTTTCCTTGACATTGAAAGTATCTCCATAATCTGGAAGTGACAACTTGTGAAAGTCAGATTTGGAGTGTTGATCATATTTTCCCAAGGAAGACATTCATACTGAATTTACAAAAATAAGGTGATATCTTCATCTCCTTCACCATTTGAGGGTTACAAAATAGGTTCCCTCTTACCTTGAGTTGTCAAAGGCACAACCTAAAACATAGTTAGAGTTAAGATCAAGTCCTATTTGAGATGCTATCTACTCTCCACTATTGTAATGATACAAGATAGATCACATCCTTTTCTCAAGGATGGTGTTGGAGCATCAAAATTGCACCCATCCCCAACTCAGGACGAACTAGGGCTTTGATGCAAGGCAACATAAGATTGTCTCCAAGTTGTGGGGACCTTGCGCGCTTGAGATAGACCTCTGGAGAAGGCCGACTTCCTCTACCTATTTTTTCGCTAAAACTACTCCTATGAAGGGAAATACAATTACTTATCACTACTCTACGATTCCAAGGGACCAAGGAGAGGAGGAGATGCATGAAAAGGGAAAACCTAAGTTAAAGGAGATGATAGCACCAGAAAGAGGGGGATGAACACACTCGGCTTTGAGCGAAAATGAAGGAAAATATGCGAAGGGAGGCCAGACCACGCGTGCCACAGTCTGAAACATACTCACACATTCATTTCCATGGAGCACATTCAGAAAAGGGACTTGCAAGGGACGTGAAAACGCATAACAAACAAACAATGCAAAAGACAAGCAAGAAGATGTGATAAAATGCAAACTAGGGCAAAGAATATCCACAACATAAGATTTTATTGCTTCCAAAAGATGCACAGTCGATTACAATGGTGGATGAGGCTGATATACACATCCAAGTGCCCAGATCTGAGCGCCTGCAACTCAAAGTGCAAAGAACAATGCCCTTAGCAAACCAAAGGAGTCCAACCTTTTACAATGAGCAAAACTCTACTATTTACAGAAGAAGGAGAGAAGAGAAGGAGGAGAAGGAGAGGGAAACTTGGATTCAAACTTCCAACCACCAACAACTAACAATAAATGCCTGCAAATATGCTTGCAATGCTGTTAGATGCACCTCTCCATGTCTATTTTTCTTGTGGAAGAAGGAAAGAGGGCAAATCAAATCAAATATGGGTGGTTGAGTTAACTAAATATGTGCATTAATGGCCCGAATGACGTTTCCCTGTTTCCCACCTATCAAATCCCATCAAAATATGATTTTGAATGGTCCAACGTGTAGCCCACGTCATCAGCTTTCCAACAAGACCAAGAGCGCACGGATTTGAGCTCTGTAGCAAAAGTTATGACGATCAGAAGTTCTGCAGTGCAAACTGAACACACAACGACACGTGGCATGCACTGATTGGTTGAAGGATCGACTGACTGTTCATTTGTTTTGTCTTTTTTGCCATGTGTTGCGCATTGGTTCATTGCAAGGATTCAACACCTAGTTGGCACGCTTTGATAGGTTGTGTGTGGCATACTCAATCTAACAGGTTGCCACATGGCACAGTGACTTGGTGTGGGAGAATGCACTTGGCACGGGCGCAAGCAAGGGGGTGTGAGAATGCAGAAGATAGGCGAGCCAAAGGGGTGCACACAAAAGTGGGAAGGGAAGATGCATACCTAAAAAAGGATACAAGTATGCAAGCGGGTGCGTGCATTCGGTTAAATGAGTGGGCAACGACAAAGAGGAAGATGCGCGTAAAGAAAACTTGAGCGCGTAGGAAAGGCAAGTGTGAAGGTGTGATGCGCAAAAGAAGAATGTGGGAGGGGAACGAGTCTGCGCGAGGGGAATGCATGAAACTCAAAAAAGCAATGGCATGCACGAGGAAGGTATGTCAGGGACTTAGCCAAAACGGGAGGCAAGTGAGCATGTGTGTGCAAAGGGTGTGCAAACTGTTGGAATGAAAGCGGGCGCACGAGGCTTGTGTCCAAGGGGAATTTGGAAGGAGATAAAAGATTAAAGAGGAAAGGTGGAAACACGTGGAAGAAAGTGGGGAGAAGGTAAAACATAGGGAAGAAGTAGGAAGGGCACACAAGGATGTGTGCGAAGAATTGCAGTCATGCAAATGTGCCAAGGTATAAGACCAAGGGTGCGTGCAACCTATAACTTGATGTCAGAGCCAGAATAGAAATGTAATTTGTCCAAATAACTAAGGAGGTTATTTTGGACAACAGTTTGGAAATTTTTAGGGCCATCTTCCTACTAGATGAAGGATAGCAATAGCCTTAGAAGCACCTATGGGGCATGGAGTCTTCCTAAAAAACATGAATTTCTGATCCAAAATTCTAAGAAAACCCTTGAAGTCACTCAAAAAATTGTCTAGACTCTGTATAAAATTGCTACTCTCATATGAATATGTTCTGATTTGGATTTTATGAGAGTGGAAAACTGCCAACACTTCCTAAAATTTGGGAAGATCCCTGAACTAAACTACAATCCTAGAAGCAACAAAAGATCGCGCATAATTATGCATGAGAAAAAATAAAACAATGCCAGAAGGAGTGCATTGAGAAACAAGAAGCACAAAAACTATGTAAAAATATGAAAATTGTACGTATTCTAAGAGGAAACATGTAGAGTGTGTACAAACCTAAACTAACCTAGTATAACTAGAGGAAAAGGAAGCTTAAACAATGCCTGATAGATGCAGGGAAAAGTACTTGCCCTTGCTCACAAATTGATGCCATGTAACTTATTTGGTATTAGACATGGTCTATAATAAGAGTGAAAAATTGTCATACAATTGGTTTCCACCCTTCTTCTCAAAGTATCATCAAAAAACAAAATGAATGCCTCATTTATTTGTTCTACATTTGGATTTAGGAGGTATTATTATTGACCTTTGGTGTGCTAAAGCTCTTCCTCATGCTTTGAAATAAGCATGACTACCAAAAACTATGTTCTTGGCTCTAGAATAGCTAGATATTTGATTGGGCATAGGCTAATCCTTGTGATCTTCCCATTTCTATTAAGTTTGATCTCACAGATGGGATCCTTATGCAGATTATCCTCTTGAAGGAGACCATTCGTAGATTGAACTGTGCTTTGTTTTGCCTTGACAAAAAATTCTTCCTCTGACTAACTTTATATTGAAGTGGATTCCCTCCTTTGTTCACTTTACACAATCTCATCCTCCCAATTAGAGTCATATCATTCTTCGACACTTATACAATCATCTAACATGATGAGACTTGTTGGGGATGATACATAAGTGAGGGGCTATTGGATTATTGCACAGTCAGACAAAGGGAACTAGGAAGAAGATGGAAGGATGGGAGGATGAGGAATGGAAGCACATGTAAGAGGGATCGGTTCCTTTTTTTCATCCTGAATGAGACTCTTCTCAGCTAATATGGAAATGTCAAATGCTAGAGGAAGAGTGTTTACTCCTATATCTTGGATCAATATAGCCAAATCAACATCCAAGGACCTTAGATAATTAAATAATGACATACCTTGTGAGGGTATGAACTCTTAAGGAATTTTGTGCCAAGTCCTTATAAACTTGATGTTGAAGTCTAAGATATATTCTATTAAAGCGTGATGTATTGTGCTGAGATGTTTCATGAGGAAAATGAAGTTTGCATTCTCCTTAAAGTGGTTGTAGAATTGTTCTCCCAAATGATCCCAAGTGGAAATAGATTGTGGAGCCAAACTATTGGAAAAATATTTTACTTTTCATATTAATGATAGAACCAAAAGTCTGAGGCAAATGTTTTCTTCATTAGCATTGTGAATGACACAGTGGTTTACTATATCTTGGATATGATCAATAGGGGATTGATCTCCATTTCCATGAAAGAGTGGTTGATTAATCAGGGTTGTTTTGGGGATATCATCTCATTGCTACAAATTAAGGGGAGAGGAATTGAAATGAGAGAATGGAGGAGATCCATGAAGATCCATGAATGAATTGGAAACATGAAATTGAATGGAAGGGTGAAAATGAAGGAAGAAATGGATGAAAGGAAGGGTCTACAAATGAGATAATGGGTTAGATGGATCAGTGGAGTAGTTAAATGTGCTAATAGTTTCCTCCAAAGGCTGAAATTTACCAAGAACACATCAACTTGGCAAATGGAATAATAAAGCACAACCTCCCACGCATGCAATTGGGTCACGTACTAAAGTTTCACCATTTATTGTGCCTATTAATGTTATGCGCACATCCATGATTGTTACCTTGTGCGCCTATGGTAAATTCTTATGTGTGTCCTTGCACTCATCTATGTTTTTTCTCTTTTGTTAATAGGGGTGTGTAGACTACTGAAAACCCTAGATTTGGATTCTAGGAGTCGTTAAGTGTGTTCACCGAGCCTCAAAAGGTTGGAAATCACTAAGTAACACACTAGAAATTGACAATGATGAAATATAAGATTTAAATGTTCACTTATTCATTTTCATGGAGCACAATAGGTAGGATCTTGCAAGAGACATGAAAAATGCACAACAAACTAGCAACGTAAGGGAAAGACAAGAAGATGTAATAAAAATGAGCTAGGGTAGAGAATAGCCACAAAACTAGGCTTTTATTACTTCCAAATATGCAAAATCAATTACAATTATGGAAGATGCAGGTATCCACACTTAGAAAACCAGGTCTAAGGCCTACAACTCAAAATACAAAGGCAATATTCTGAATAATACTCTTGCAAACCAAGAGATTCCAACCTTTTACAATGAGAAATGCTCAATAATTTATAGAAGGAGAGAATAGGAGGAGATAAATGAGGGAAACTTGGATTAAAACTTCCAACCACCAACAACAAGAAATAAATGCATGTAAATCTGCATGTAGGGCTATCAGATGCACCTCCCATGTTTGTTTTTCTTGTAGGATAAGGAATGAGGAAAATATGGGTGGTTATGTCAACTGCATGTGTGCATTAATGGATCGACTGACATTTACCTATTTTATACCTACCAAACCCCACCAAAATAAATTTTTTATTACCATAGAGTGTATCCCATGTTAACAAATTTCAATTAAGCCTAGGTACACCAAAATCTAAGCTCTGTATGAGAAGTTATGACAATTAGAAGATCTGCAGTACAAGTTGAACATGCAAGACATGTGGCACACTCTGACCGGGTGAAGGATTTAGCTGACTATTTTTTTGTTTTTTTTCCATGTGTCATGTATTTATTTGATGTGGGGAATTCATGCCTAGCTAGCATATTCTGATAGGTTACGTGTTGCATACTCCAACTGACAAGTTGACACGTGACACTCCATGACTAGTGTAGAAGAATTTCACTTGGCACATGTGGAAGGGAAATATGGCATGAGAGGGAAGAATGCAAAGGTTTACAATCACTCGTGAGGGGGTGCGCGCGTAGTGAGAAGAAAAGGTGAATATCTACAAGAGTGTGCAAGTATATGGGAGGCACAATAACTTCATCAAAATAACACGCAATGAAAGAAAGAAGAAGCATGCAGAAGAGACACGAGTGCAAAGAAAGGTGAGCGTAAAAATATGGCACACAAAGGAATGTATAGGATGAGATGTGTAAGACTCAGGAAGGAGCATGTTTAGGAAGAGCATGCCAAGGAGTATGTGATGAGATGTGTAGGACTCAGGAAGGAGCATGTGTAGGAAGAGCATGCCAAGGACTTAGCGAAAATGGAAGTAAATTCCACCGAGGTGTGCGAAAAGGTGTGTAATAATGTTTGAATGAAATCGGGAGTGTAAGGAGTGCATGAGGGGGGGGGGAATGGAAGGAGACAAAAAATTAGGGAAGGGTGAGAGTGTGTAGAAGATAACTAGAAGAAAACAAAGGGGGAAAAATAATAACAAAGAAGTAGAAAGGGTGTGTAAGGACACGCGTGAAGAACTGTAGTCATGAAAATGTGTCAAGGTATAAGACCAAGGGTGCGTGTAACCTATAACTTGATGTTAGAGCGAGAATGGAAATATAAGTTTTCCAAATAACTAGGGTAGTTATTTTGGACAACACATACTATGTAATACCTATACATCATGTTATGACCACCACTACCATATCATCCTTAGGGGTAAGTCCCTAGTCTCCTACTCCCTCTCCTCCTCCTGTAGGCCCACCTGGTGACCCTCTTGCAACATCTACCAAAATTGGAAATAATATCACCCATTGGTGTTTGGAACACCACTAAGTATAGGTTTGTGTTCACCCCACATCATCCACCTAGATAGTAACTATATTAGGATCTACCTCATCCATAGGTGGTGGGAGTAATTGGGCTTCTATGGGTCTTAGCCTTGCTCCCACTCTCCTCACCACACACACCGATCACTACCATATTTATGGATCAAGGAGCACATCTTAATCTATCCTGAACTATCACAAAACCCACTCATACTAGAATATATTCGCCACTCTAAAAAATATATCCTCTAACCACATGATATGATTTATATAATGAATCTCAAACTAGTCCTCTACCCACCCATGATAGTCTCAATAAGGCCTCCATATCAAACCAGTCAAGGATTTCTCTATAAGTTGTAGTATCAAACCATTAACTCCTTGGGCCATTCCACCTCTTTAAAAATTTCTCTACTAATTCCCATTCCACTCGTGGCCCACTAAGGGTCCTCACCACCATAATGTACTCATATAACCATATGTAAAATAATGTGATCGCACCAATAGCACCTCTTTGGTCCTATATAAATCTATAAAGATAAATGTACATATACGCCAATACACAATGAATCAACGTGTAATGATTCCCATACTAGTCACTACTCTCACATATCTTATGCATGAATTAATATAATCCCACCCCACCTCCATCGATGACCACAAAATAATTTAGAACCACTGTAATGAATTTCAACAAATGCAGAACCACAGATCTCACTATATCATTCAGAGTCACTGTCAACTTTACAAAAAACAAGGGAACCTATATAATACCTCTTGGTTTCTCTCATCTACCATTATACATCCCCTATGAGCATCACATAGACCCACTCCCCTACAACTAGAAATTACAAGATTTGATACACTTTTATAAAGTCATTGTCATTTACCTCGTAGGGAGCCAAAAGGTGCATGTGTCAGCACACCATATCTCATAAAGTGTTATGATCACGTACATATTATAGGACACCTCCCCCAATCTATTCAAATGCCATAAATCATCCTGATCTGAAAAATCCCACTCATTATATGTTATTCTAGGTGATGGGAGTGGGAGTGGGAGAGGATATTTTGAATTTAAGTGATCGACTCTATAGACTCTATGGATCTAGTTGGGAAGCTGGGATCTATAGACCAGTAAGTGATCTCACCAGTTAAGGATGGGATATAAAGGCCCTCATTAGGGATAACGTGAGTCGAGAAGTTGGTTAGAAAAAATCTAGACAAAGAGGCCTTGGAGGGATTGGAACAATCTAAAGAAAAGGGTCATCTTTCTCTTCGTGTACCAGAGATATTGCTAGATAGAGCAAAGGATTCCATGGAAAATGCATTTTTTTCTAAATGTTTGGGTATTCAAGCCAACATTGATCTATTTCACATCTCATCCAAGAGAATATGGGTGACCAACAGAGCTATTATGGTAGCAACGTATGCTAATGGATATTTTTTGGTTACCTTTCTAAGAAAATAGAATGTGATTAAAATCTTGTCTAAAGGACCATGGTTTCTAGAAAAGTCTCATGTGGTTATCTAGAAATGGGAACCTACCTTTAATCCTTTTGATTTTTTTTTTTTTCAGTTCCCTATCTAGGTTCTCCGATTTGGGTTTCCCCTAGAGTTTTGGGAACCAGAAGTTCTTGTAGGGATAACCATAATCTTGGGTTCTCCAATCAATATTGATCTTGTGACCAAAGCTAGGAATAGGATAACTCATGCGAGATTCTATGTCAACATGTAACAAGGGACAACCTTGGAAGGAAATACAAAACTTTTGTCCAAACTTGGAGAATGGTCTTAAATATTTTAATATGAGCCATCATCGTTTACTTACAACAAATGATAATTTATGGGTCATGATTTCAGGGGATGCCATCTCTCAAAGAAGAAATAGGAAATGGGACCTAAACCTCCTCCATAGGTCCAAAACAAAGAAACCCAGGAGTGGAGGAAAATTGGGAAAAATGGAAAATCCATTATCCATCCTTATATCCTTGAGACGGAGGCATCTAAGGAAGAAAAACCCCTCTCTTAAAAAACCTGTAGAGACTGAAGGAGAAGGTTTACTCAATAAGGAAGAACCTGAGAATGGGTTGCAAGGTAAGGTGCATATGGAGGAGGCCTCTTATCCAAATATATAAAAGGAAGAAACAAATTTCACATATGAATATTTTGGTGAGTAGGTGTTGAAGGTGGCTTTTGGCCCCTCTCTTGAGGAGGTCTCATCTATCGGCCAAAGCTCCTTTTGACAAAGGAAAAAGGATATTGTAATAACTTTGAATGCCTTTGAGGTCCTGATGTGGGAGGTAGTTCTAAAAAATAAAGAGGTAACATCTTCACTAGTAACGCCAATTAAAAAATCCAAACCCAATAATAGAAGCAACATTAGGGAAGATGTGTGTAAGGATTCAATATCAAAATGTAGACAGACAAACAAGGAAAAAAGGGAAAGATCAGCGACGAAGGAAATGGAGAAGGGTGTACAAAAATCATTGAAAGAGGCATTGGCCAATTGACATAAGACTAAATTATTTTTTTATCATGGAATATTAGAGGGTTAAATAACCTAAGTAAACATAGAATTATGAAGGATTTAAGGAGTAAATACAAGCCAAACATTTTGTTGATTCAGGAAACCATGACTAGTCTTGATAGATATAAAGAGGTAAGTATGTTGGTTTAGAAAGAAGTATATTAGGAAGGTGTGAACTGTGCTAGAGATTTAGGGGGTAATTTTAGCCTCTATAATCTTGAGGTAGTTAAGGGAGAGTTTCTAGTTTCACCCCCCAATTATGTTGCTATTTGTTTCACAGAGATTGACTCTAAGAAAAATTGGATTGTTTCTAACATTTATGCCCCAAACTCATTTGGCGGTAGAAAGAGCTTATGGGAGGATATTTCAAAGTTTAGAATTATATTTAAATAATTTTTCTATATCATTGGAGGATATTTCAATACGCCCTTGTCCGTTTGATAAAAAAGGAGGTACCATTTCTTATTTTGATAGAATGGAAGGCTTGGTTGATTTTCTGATGAGGAATGATTTATTTGTTCTAGATATTGGTGGATCTAAATATACTTGGGCTAATAGAAGTTTAGGGAAGGATCTTATTCAAATCATATTGGATCATCTTATGATCAATCATCAGTGCATGATAAATAAACTCTATTCTCTACCCTCACTTCCTAGGATCGGATTGGACCATAAACCATTTCTTTTGAAGTTTGGAATGGGATTACCTAAGAAAGCCAAACTATTTAGGTTTGAAAATATGTGGTTGAATCATCACGATATTTACAAAATAATAAAATAATGGTGGGGGTTGCAGGTGCATGGATTTCCTATGTTCAAATTGACTTATAGGTTGAAGCATGTTAAAATTTTGCTTAAGGTGTGGAATAAGGAGACATTTGGTAACACCTTTCTGGAAAAAAGAAGGATTGTGGAAGAATTGAAAAATGTGGAAGAGGTGATGGAGGAAGATGGTCTCAACCCTGGTCTTAATGAAAAGGAATAGAATCTCCTTATTGATTATGATGATCTTTTATCCAAGGAAGAAGTGTACTAGAGACAAAAATATAGGGTTAAATGGCTCAAGGAGGGTGATTGAAATACAATGTTTTTCCATTTCACTACCACTACTAAAGCCAACCTTCTTAGAATCCATGAAATCAGGAGAACTAATGGGGAACTTACTTCAGATTAAAATGAAATCAATGAAATAGTGATAAATTATTTCAAGGATAATTTCCTTTTGGACCCAGAGTCCAAGATTTCTACCTGGAATAAAGTCATTGTGTTGTTCCAAAAATTTATATCAGACCAAGAGAACATAGCCCTTTCTCTCATCCCTGGTGAATAAGAAATAAGATTTACACTGTTTGATATGGAGCTAGAAAAATCATTAGGACTTGATGACTTTCTGGATTTTTTCTTTCAACAGTTTTGGGAAATTGTTAAAAGGGATGTGGTGGATATGGTTCAAGAATTTTTCAAATCTGGTCATTTCCTCAAATATATTAATAATAATTTTCTATTCCTCATTCCCAAGATGACAAGTCCAAAGGATATTAAGGATCTCCTTCAGGATCAGGAATGTTCTCTCCAAGTTCATATCACCTAGCCATGGGTGCTTCATTCTTGGAAGGAAAAATATTGATAGCGTCATTGTTATATAAGAGCCCATCCACTCAGTTGAAAAATCTAGTAGATCTATTATGTTGATAAAATTAGATATGCACAAAGCATATGACAAAGTTTCTTGGTCCTTCTTTTGGGCTATCCTTGGCAATCTGGGTTTCTGTGATCATTTTGTCAATTTGGTGATGGCATGTACTTCCACTACTATTTTTTCAGTTGTTTTTAATGGAAACCATGAGGGTTTCTTTCAAGCTGAACGTGGACTGAGGCAAGGGGATCCCCTCTCTCCTTTCCTTTATATCATTATGGTTAAAAACTTGAGTATATTATGTAATCAAGCTCTTTTTCAAAATATGATTCAAGGGATTATAATTTCTAATGGTCTTACTCTTGTTTTTCTCAATTAGTTTGTGGATGAAAACTTCCTTCTAGGGAAATATGTTATCCAAGAGGATATTAGCTACAAAAAGGTGTTGCAAGATTATGAGATTGTTTTTAGGTAACTTGTTAATTTTCATAAAAGTGTTATTTTTTATTAATGTGGAGGAGTAATTCCAGAATATATTATCTCAAATTCTTGGATGTAAGATTAAATCCTTCCCATATTCTTACCTCAGAATGTCCCTCATTCACAAGAAACTGGATATATCTATATGGAATCCTCTTATTGAGAGAGTAAACAAGAATTTAACTATGTGGAAGGGTTAATTATTATCCTAGGATGGTAAGATTCAACTCCTCCAAAGTTTCCTACAAGGAATTATAATTTATGTCATGTCTCATTTTAAGTTACCTACCAAAATCATTGTCTCTTTGGAAAGGATTCAGAAACTTTTTCAGTGGTTTGGTGCTAAGGATAAGTTAAAATATCCCCTTTAGGATTGGAACAAAGTCACCAAACCTAAGATCTATTTTGGTATGGGTTTGAAGGACATCAAATTAATGAATGAGGCTCTACTAGCTTAAACTGGCTGGAGGACCACAATTGAAGAAGGTCTCTAGGCTGATATTCTAAAAATGAAATACCTACAGAACACTGAAAGAGTTGAAACATTTTTTCTGCATGATGATCTTCCTAATGGATCAATATTTTGGAAGTCCTTTGTGGATTCTAAATATATCCTGGGTAGGGGTATTAAATGGAACATTGGGAAACAAAATAGAATCAAATTTTGGCAAGATTTCTAGATTGAGGATAAACTACTTAATACAATGGAACCTTAGAATGTTGTCTTTTAGTTTTATGAGGAAACTGGTAAAATTATTATCCATGATTATTAGATTAGGAGCAATGAATGGTTTAAATGGATCAACATTGCACCTCTTCCCAAATTTAGTGGGTCCATGTAGCCTTTCATTGATCTCAATTATAAACTTTAGAATTCCCACATCCCTTGGTTTCATTATATAAAAGATTCTATCATTTAGAGGGAAGAGGAGTCTTGGTAGTTTTCTATAAAATCTAATTATCTTCTAAATTTAAAATATTTTGAATAGAAGGATTACTGGAATTTTCTTTGGTTTAAGGATCTTATACCTAAAGTAAATATTTTCTACTAGATTGCTTCTCACAATAAGATCCTTACGGTGGAAAACCTGAGGAAGAGAGGAATGATTATCCCTAGTAGATGCACTTTATGTGGCAAGTAGGAGGAGAGTGTTAGTCATTTATTTATTCACTTCCCCTTCTCTCAGGATATTTTTTCTTCTATGCTGGAACTTTTCAATGTTCAATGGCCACTGCCCAATTCCATGGAATAATGTTTCCTACAATGGGGTTTCCCTTTCAAGTATCCTATTTTGGTGGCCGCGTAGAGGATGGTGCTCCCCCATTTCTTATGGATTTTATGGAATGAAAGGAATGGTCATATTTTTAGGGACCAACAAGATACTATTAAGAAGCTCAATGCTAATTTGTGTTTGTCCATTAAGGAGAATATAATAATTTTCAAACACAAGATTAAAGCTCCTTGTTCTAAGATAGAGAAAATAGTTCTTAAAAAATTATCCTCAAGTCCCCCCTCTATTAAAGTCCATCATACTGCTATCAAATGGGCTAAACCTAAGATGAACTACCTTAAGTTAAACTTTGAAGGAGCTTCGAAGGGTAACCCTAGACCGGCTAGGGGGTATTCTTAGAAATCATGAGAGAGACTGGGTCTTTGCAAATGTTGGGCCTTTGGGTATTTAGAGAAATAACATTGCTAAAGCGAGAGCCCTATTTTGGGTTGTTAATCTGAATAAGGAGAGGGGTGTCAAGATAAGTCAAATTGAAGGTGATTCTATGCTCATAGTGAATTCCATTAGAAATAATCACATTAACAATTAGACACTTGGAAACATTCAATTGGATGTCAATGAACTTTTTAAATCCTGTAATAATATTAGTGTCCTTTACACCCCTCGTAATGGTAAAAAATGCACCGATGGATAGGCTAATTTGGGTGTAACTTGTAATGATCTTAAAATCTGGGGAAAAGGTGAGGAAGTTCCTAATTTTATAAATAATCTTATTTTTCATAAGAGGAAATAATTATGAAGTCGTATCTCACACAAGGGAAGATGTCATCATTGGCTTTAAGGGAAGGGAAGTTAAGTTGCATGAGATATCTATTGGGATATTCATTCATTACTAGCCTAAGGGGAGTCTTTACTGTCTTTTTTTGGCATTTTTTCGCAAGCAGAAAATCAATGAGTGGTGACAGGGTGTGGGTGGAACCATCTAGCCATGACGTGATTGAAAATAATCACTCTCTATGGAACATTCTCAGGATTGGGGGTTTCAGGGAGTTCATTTCTAAACTTAAAGGGTGTGATCCTTCTCTCACCCTATATTTTGGTAAGGCATGGAATAACAGGTGGGTTAGGTGCATGGCATGGAATTGGAAGTCTCTGAGTAGTCTATAGCACATGCCACAGGTATGGACATGGAGGGCTTAAAAATTTTCAAATACTGTAACAGAAGGAACCAAAAAATTCATAAATTTTTTAGAGGTAAGGAAAAATTGCATCTCTTTGTTGATGGCATTTCAAGGTCTTGTATACCTAGTATTTAGAATACAATGTGTCTTCACATTATGCATCATATCTACCTTGAGGGAAAGTTTAGGAATATATATACGCATCATCTCTCTCTACTAAATATGTTTAAACATCATGTTATGATGAGTATACCCTTTTACTTGTAAATTTATATCTCAACCTCTCTTAACGATTTTTCAGAATGGGAAATTGGATTCCCCCCTACACCAAGGGCTTATTCTTATCATTTTTCATAATAGTAAACCCCTCATTCCTAAGGATGTAGTTTCAACAAGGGAAGAGTCTGATGAAGAAATCACTTTAGTAGAATGCTTGGCTAAGATGTGAATGGGGAAAGATTCCCAAAACCAGGTCGAGGGGGAGTATTTTTCAGAGGACTAGAGCTTCGAAGGGAAAAAAGAAGGACAACCCCTGTACGGGGAAGGAAAAAATTCAAGAGGATTAGGAGGAGAATATTAAGAATATTTATCTCATGATTCATTTGCTGGAAAAGAACATGGAATCCATGAAGGAAATGGAATCAGATATGAGGGATAGCACGATTGAATATATTGAGGCCTCAAAAAATATTTATATCTCTGAGAGAATCATGAGAGGGGAGATGAAGGATTTAGAGAAGGTGGTTAAGGAGTTGTAGGGGAGGCTGGCTATAATGGAATTGAGCCAGAAGAAGATAAAGTTCCAAATTCACTTGATTAACTCTAATGATGAAGATGGTGGGAGGGAAGAGTCTCAGAAGGACATCAAACAAAACCATCTCCAGGAAGATCACACTAGTACCCATGATGGATCCTTCAAATACCTCAAGAATAAATAGTTTCTTTGTTGGTTGTTAGGTTTTTTGTTGATTGCTAGCAAACTATGTTTTCCTCTTGTTGCATACAGTTCATTTTTTTGTTTTTTATAGTCTTTTGTGGACCTGTACTTTCTTGAGTTAAGTTTGTTTAAATCTCTTTGTGGTCTTATTTCTCCTTTTTGTTCCTATTTGGGTGTAATCACAATGCATATTTATTTTTAAGGATTATGGGAGCCATAGTCCCTATTTTTTCCCTATCTAATAAAAAAAATCCTACTCATCCTCCTTTGGGCCCAATACCATAAGAGTGGTAAAATATCTCCTCATGTGAAACTCCCAAGAATGTACATCCTTCTACATAACACAAACAATAGTCAAACCCACCCATTAGTTTATCATCAAAGTAAAAATTCCCTACAATAAGTACCAAAAAAATTACACATATGGGACAAAACCACCTAGTAGTGGGGACACTATCACCTAGTACTGTCCCTAAGATACAATCAACCCCATGGCCCCATCTAGGTCAGAAATTCCTATATTTTCAAAAAATGAAAAATTACTAAAAACTAGCAAAACTCCTATATTATGACCTATTATATCCTCATAAAGCACCACTTACCAGTTGATCCATTGTATGCATCTTTATTTCCTCAATGAACCTCTCAAATATTATTGGGATAACCTCTCGTACACGTGGTATGTGTAGACACCTAAAATTAGTATCTATACCCCTTGTTTACCTATGTGCGCATACTTAATTTTAATTTAACCCATACTATTATATTTAATTTAAAATTCCCTTTTATCCTATCCCTATCAATATTTATTAAATTTAATTGATTAGTTAATTAATACCCTATCCCTTTCCCTAATGAAATTTCTTAATCACATCCTTATACTTTTTCTAACCTATCTCTACTTCCAATGCATACCTAAACATCCTCTTCCTTCTTAATGCTTCAAAGCATCCTCCTAACCCTTAAAATCCTAAAATCATGCTAAAAAAATCTATCCCATTGGGAAAAATTTCCCCATAATTAGCAACGACCCAGCCCACTCGTCATCGACCCTATAAAACTAGGTCATTTCTTTCCATTCATATTCAAAGGCATATGAACATCCAAGCTTCTTTGCAACCTACTAATAATCTCATGTTCCTGAGCATCCCTGAAGAGATTATAAAATTCTTATATCTCTTTGGAATGTTCTCATATCTCTCAAGATCATCCTTTGTGAGATTGCTTTCATTTTGTATTTCTTTAATCATATTTTCTCGTATTATCGTTTCTTTTATTGTAGCTAAACTTTTCCAGGAGAATATCATTCTCAACAACACTCAAAGTTATACCATCATATTTCTCTTCCAGTTTCATACTTACAGGTTGTTTTATTATCTTATTTCTCCTCGGCCTTTCCCGATTCTGCTACAGTCAATGTCGACCCTGTTAGGTCACCTTTAACCCTAGCTTCTTTTACCAAATCTTCTATCTCAGAACCACCTCCATCTTCTGTAGGGGCTATGTCTTTTCCAGTTTGCTAAAACTCTCATCCAATCCCTTTGTTGCATTAAAATTAGCCTGTCTGTAATCCAGTCACCGTCAACCAGGGTCCTGGTTCTCAATCTTCCCTTCTTAATCCATATTTTCTATAATTTTTTTAGTTTTTGTTCTTTCATATCCTCTCTGTAGGTTGACTCCAGCATACACCATCCTCTATTGCATCCTAATCACATCCAGATATTATAGGGTTTGCATCTTTATCTTACACTCTAGATATTCACTTGTAGGTCATCATCGACCTGCTTCTGCACAGTCTGGGTGACTGTTGACCCAAACCAGGTATTATCTTATTTTTTTAATTAGATCAAATCAATATTTATATTCCTCATAGTTACTTTCATATTCTATATTATTTTAGTTTCTCCATATTATCATTTTACCTATCATTTATATCACTTTTGTGTAACAAACGGGCGTTGACATCCAACAAGGAAGTTAACGCTTCTTGGAGCCGCTTTGTCAGGAAACCACCGTATAAACCATATGATCCATTTTTGTGTTAGTATTTCTTATTTACAGGTTATCAGTTGGTAGTAGCAGGATCCATCATCACTTTGCACCCATCATCCATCATATCACATTTGAGGTAACATAAACCCTCCAACATTTCTGAGTTATGTAATTTTTTTAGTAGATAAATCATTAACTTGATAATGAATGAGAAAATAAAAAATTCCTAGAATACCAAGTGGGACCACCCTTTAGGAGATACATTGCATATTTTCTTCTTCTTTTGTTTTCCAATAACACTGCAACATAAGGATCTTCTTTATTTCTTGTTTGTGTTGGGTTCATCTTCTTAGGTCACTCGTCACTCAAGAGTGCAAGTAAAAAGGAAAATATATGTCTAGATATTCCTCAGTTTTCCCTATTTTCTCCCTTCTGAATTGTATTTCCCTTTCTTGCATGTGTTTTCATAGAAAAATCACACTTTGATTTTGGTTTAAATAGAACCTTTCCTTTCTGTATTCTTCTTTCTCACATAGTTTAAGTAGGTATTAACCTTCTACATCTTACAATTTATCACACACAACCTAAAACTCACAAATCAATTAACACATCAAAACATTTCCTTACCCAGTAGACTGATTGGGGTTTCATCACCCAATAGAAAATCACCTTAGACACTCCCTAGCCACAACTTACTTGAAACCAAACCAATTTTTCCCTCTCAAAGGTACCTTGTTATCCATCCCCTTTTATTTTTCACACTTTAATAATCTAAAAACGTAAAAGAACCTTCTACTTGAATTGCTTGGGTAAAACTTATTTCATGCCCGTATTTACTCATTTATCAACTAAAAGAATGGAACTAAAATTTGCTTCATCATATCAACAAACATTTACCACAACAGTTACCTCATCCACTCCCTCGAGTAATTCTTTCATGAGAACTCATCCTCTCATTGATGTCTCTCACCCAGATGCCCTTTTTCACACTACAACCTTAGGTGAGACTAACCCATTCTTACACCACCAATCCATCCCCTCTGGGCCTGACATACCATTCTTAGAATCTACACCAGTCCCTCCTCCCATTCTTTCACCCACATCAATTGATGTGGACACATCATCACAACCTTCTTCCTTCACACCAATTCCATCATTTGAGGAATTCTTAAAAGAAATTCAGCTAGAAATGAACTCAAATGTTCCTTCCATGTCATCAATACAATCTAATCAATCTCCACCTTCTGTAGATCACTTCTGATAAATGTTGCTTCCTACACCTGTGCTAACCATGACATCACTATCTAACCCACCAAATGGAATTTTCATCACTCCTCCCAAGGAAGTATCCCCACATACAAAATCTATGACCACTTTTAAAGTTAAACAATCCAATGCAAATTCATCCATTTTAGGACCACAAACATTTCATCCCACCGATCTAAGACCATTCAACACTAAAATACTAACCAACATCAAAATCAAATTCAATTCAAAAAAACATCAACATACTCGAAATTTACCCCAAGGATCCAAGATGTCTCACAAGGCATCTTATAGTATACATAAATATTCTAACATTTGCTACAAACTTCTACAATCATGCTTCCACCTATCAAGGCCTTTGACCCAAAAGGAAAGAAGCCTTCATGGTTAAATTCCAACATTATGTGCACCTTTCATCATACCCCTGGGAATGATACTGAACATTGTAGAGTTCTCCAGAATATTATCCATAATATCATTGAAGAGGAAAGACTTCTTCTTGGACCAAGCCAGTCCCTTCCTTCCACATCTAGTCCAATATCTGCCATTTCTCCTTCAGGAGATGACTCTTCCAAGGGTGGTCCCCATTTGTTCATTAATGTTGTTTGGGTAACCACCTGGTCTAGCCCTCATGACCCAAAATCAACATCTAAATTGAAAGCTAAAACCTTCATCACCATTCATTCTATAAAGGATTTAAGCACATCATCGAAACCAAAGGTTTCCCTTTTAGTATCTCCTAGGCCCATTGAACAAAGAATCATCAGAAAGCTTCACCAAGCCCCTATTAAGATGTCACTTTACAAGCTCATCCAAAGCTCGCTAGATCAGAGACAAGCTCTTACTGAAGCCTCAAAGTGCATTCCGACATCCAGTGATGAAGCTCAACCCTTCCCATATCTCGTAGGAGCACTTACTGCTTCTACTGCTATATGATTCGATGATACTAAAATTATGGATATCCCACTAGAATAACATGACCTACCCCTCTTTATTATGGTCATGATCAATGATACATTCATTTATAAATCCATGATTGACAGTGGGACAAGCATTAATATCCTTCCCTCGCATACTTTCGATAAACTCAAGATCCCATAGGATTTTTTCACCCAGACACCTACGGTCCTTCGTAGTTTTAACAATGCCATCACTCCCACATTTAGAACATTCTTTATTCCTAGCCACATTAGTGAGAATATCATCCATGAGGTATTCTATATCATTGAAGGATAATACCAGTATAATATTCTCCTTGGGAGACCATGGATTTCACCATGCATTACATCCCCTCTGCACTTCATCATTCCCTTAAACATGAGCATGAGGGGAAGATTATCACGCTCCCCAGGGATGCTCCTCCCTTCCAAGGGTGTAACATGACCTATAGAACAAATAATTTACTCATTCCCAAGAATGATTCATCTACACCATCCACCAGCTCAGTTATGCCCTCATCCAAAATCCCTAATGATGACTCTCTAGATCATGTAATGGAAAAAATTACAATGGGGGAGTATCATCTTCTCACACTCAACACTCTTCCCACTCCTCACTGTATCAATAGACCTGATAATGCCCATATGGGGATTTTATTCCTTTCAGCCCACCAAATCTTCGCACCAACCTCATTTATGGTGGTTTTGATACCCCATCCTATCATGTCAATGATCTTCCACATGCTAAGCTTTATACTAGTTGCTTTGGATTTTTGAACAAACCATATTTTTCCTATACCCATATCCATCATTTTGCATGGAAAGGATTCATCCTAGCACACTACAAGCATGGGCCACATGGATTTATTGCTGATCAATTTCATAAACCTTATGAAATTTTTTGGTTAGGATACTAGGAGCAATCTCCTGACCCCATCCCACCATATGAGATACTCATGAACATGCCTTCTCCACCTTCTTTATTTTCTTTGAATCTCGAAGACATGGAGATGGATAATACCATCTCTATTGCTTCTGACTATTTTTAAGTCACCACGATCACTTTGGGACTGCTCACTTATCAATGTGAAAATTGGACTAGGTCCCTTCCTCTTCGCCATCTAGAGATGATAGAAGAATATTCTTATACCATCAACATCCTTCAATGTGCCGATGATGATGTCATTCCTCCCCATATGGGGGTAGAAGGTTCTTATCTTCATAAGACCTTAGTAGCTGACAAACCTACTCATCTTAACGAAGCCACCATTGATGTCAATATCGGGACTCCCCAAGATCCTCGCATTCTCAAATTGGGCCAATATCTTGATCCACATGAGCTTAAATCTTTCACTTTATTCCTTTCTTGTCATACCTAGGAATTTTCATGGTCTTATTCAGACATACTAGGTTTTGACCCTTCTATCTTGGTTCACAATATTTTCACTTATCCCAATGGAGAACTGGTAAAGCAGAAGCTTCGTCGCATACGTCCTTGCGTTTCCCTCCTTGTTAAAGAAGAGTTACAATGCCTTATTTTTTCCAACTTCATTATCCATATTGATTATCTCAAATGGGTTTCTAACATTGTCTCCATCAGTAAAGAGTCTAGAAAACTTTACATATGCATAGATTTTCGAAATCTCAATCTCATTTTCCCTAAAGATGAATTTTTTCTTCCAAACATCGATCAACTTATGGATCTTACTGTAGGCCATGAGATGATTTATCTCATGGAAATTTCCTCTGGTTACAATAAAATTCTTATTGCACCAGAAGACCAACACAAAACATTCTTCATTACTCCTTGGGGGACCTTTTGTTATCGTATAATGTCCTTCAGTTTGAAGAATGTTGGCGCTACATATCAGTAGGCCATGACTTATATATTTCATGATCTCATCCAAAAAACCATAAAATACTATGTTGATGATATTTTAGGTAAATCTAAACATCGACGTAACCATCTTTTTTTTCTCAATTTCCTCTTCAAGTGCCTTATTTGTTTTTGTTTTTGTCTCAGTCTATCCAAGTGTGTATTCGGAGTCTTAACTGGAAAATTACTTGGCTTTTTCATTTCTATTAGGGGTATTGATGTTGACCCCAAAAAAATTAAGGTAATCATCGAAATTCCTCCTCCTTCCAATATTAAGCAGCTTCGTAGCCTTTAAGGTCGCCTCCAGTCTATCTGCTATTTCATCTCACAAATTTTGGAATTTTTTCAACCTTTTCATTACCTCCTTCAGAAGGAAATAGAATTCGATTGGGATCATGAATGATAGAAGGATTTTGTAGTATTTTATTTTACCAATAACAACTCAAGGCACACTAACACATCACTCAGACAGATCTGAGCACTCACCCAAAGCACGCAAGGGTACCAGGTCCTTCTTTAATGGCAGCTTTGTCAAGGAGTTAGCATTAAGAGAAGTATAACCCATAATCATAACAACCATCTGAAGATAAACCACAACTAGATCTAGTTCATAACCATATGAATGAATAAACTAAATAATAACCAAGATCATATTTACTATGCAAGATCCATTTATAGATAAGTCAATAACCAATATCCAACCACAAATATCCATTTTATTAATCACTGTAAACAAAGAAGATGAATACATACATAAAAGTATCACCATAAGTCATGTGAGTTCATAAACCAATAGCATAAATCTACTACAAAGCACTAAACTATAAAAATACTACAAACACAACACACACACACACATGGATACTATGCATATACACATACACACATATATATATAGGGGTGGAGACTTTCCCTTTACCACCTAATCATCCTAAAAATAGGTTACATGCTGAGAATAGCCATGTGCTACTTATAAAGATAAAAAGAGAGCATACAAGCTCTTCTAACAATAGATCATCTATAGATAACTTCACTTCCAATCCTAATTTTAGCCCAAAACAATGCATGCAGGTTGATATTCCACTTGTCCCAAAGTAGCCTTTTGTAGCCTCTAAGTATTCATGCTCTAGTTTGAATTGCTAATTCCTTAGTTTAAAATTAGACTTCTTCCTAGATGGAATCTTCCCTTGCAAGGCACCCACTCCATCTCTATATTTATCATCTTGCCCAAAATTGACTAAGTCCTCAACTCTCCTAAAGTAATCCTTGAGCACTCTTTTTCCATTCTCATATGTGTAAATACTATCATCAATGTGCACATTTCACCTGCAGGTCTTGGATGCACATTTCAATACTTAGCTATTTTCTAAGGCCCAACATTACCCCACACTAGGCATGTTATCAATCCTAGGAAACACTCTGTTTGATTATCCAAATAATGATAAATAATCCTTCAAGAATCAAATAATGAAATAATATATGTCTGGACTATGATAATGAATAAAATAACCAAAGTGTTACTATGAAAAAAGGAGGGGGAACTCCTTATTTTCCAATTTGTCCAACGCTTTCCACCCTTCTAGTGTACTAAGTTCCTGAGTAAAGGAATCTCCTATCATAGTAGTGACTTTGTTAAATGTTAATTCCTCACCCTTATCCTTTAGTGTGTCCACCAAGGTATCCAAATGTTTTCCCATGTCTATAAGCGCATCCATCTTGTGCGTGACCTGCAAGTAGAGTTCCTTTAACTTATTTTTAATTGAAGTCCATAAATAATCAATTGCTTCCCTCTTTTGTTCAACCTTGGCCAATATATTCTCTCATTCTACCCTGTTCCCCTTATTCTTGGCCTGGAACTCCTTGATATTTTCTTCATATTTTACAACAAGTAATCCCACCACATGGTTCCGATCCTTGCAATTGTCATATACGACCTCTAACATGTGAGTAGTTGCCTTTCTAGATTCCATTAACTCACTGTATTTTATTACGGTGGTTTCAATTTGCTCTTTTTCTTACTACTTCTACCACACCATAACTTCTTCTGCAAATTCTAAAGCAAGGTTTTCTAGTTGGGAAGTAATTACATAGATTATATCCTCAATATAAAGAAAGGCATACTCATACATTGTCTTATCTAGGGGTGTCAAGTCTGAGCATGCAATTAAAATTACATCAGTTATACACTCTGCCTTTTTATACAACACACGCGTCCATACTTTTTCATCCCTTAACTCTTGCCTTAACTGCACAATAATTTCTCCCTTCTCCTTTATCTCCTTATCCCTTTCAATTATTTCTTTATTCTTCTCTTCCACCTCCTTTTAAATAAACGTTATACTATTTTACTTATCAAAAATTCTAGAACCCACCTCCACGGATAGCTTGCTAAGCACATTACATGCTTATTCATTTATTAGTTGCTGAGAATCAACTATCAGATACATGTCTATTTAAATTTTTGATTCACGGGTATCTAGCAACGAATAGGTGCTTACTTTAAATTCTGGCTCCTCAATGTGTGACTAAAAATCCCAGGATAACATCTTTTTTGTCTATAGTAGTTCACTCTTCTTTTCAAATGATGACCAACAAAATAGTTTATCTATAAGAATTTTTCTCTGGTAGCTTACGTGTAAAACCTTGTTGGGATCCTCTACATACTTCATGATAGGTCCTCTTGGGATGTATGTTTGTTTATTTCCTCAAGTGCCCTTGAGGAAACCTATAGCAAGGCACAACTCTCCACCCATGATACCTTTTTATCCTACACTATTTTATTATTCATTTTTTTCTTCCTCTGCATTATGCACAACCTCATGATCCACCAATTTTTCAATAATCTCCACAAATTCTTTCTCTACTTTGCACTCTAGCTCGGGTTTAGGAGTGCGCTTATCCTCATGTTCTCCAGTTGTGTCTAGTTTATCCTTTATAACATGTGTGCTAGCTGTGTCGATACCCTCTTCATCCACATCCATTGTATGTGCATCCTTGAAGTGTTTGACCTAGCCTTCTTCATCTGATTCTTCGACAATATGCACTTGCGGACCCAACTTCTTAATTGGCTCTTCTTCAGTTTTAGCTCCTTATTCTTCCAAACTCTTTGTCTTCTCAGAATCTAAGCTATGGGCTATGTTATGTTTCTTCTATACTAGAGACCGTCTTCTAATAAGCTACCTCATGACAAAGGTGTTTGTTCCTACCTCCTTCCATTCTGAAGTTCATCCTATGGGTGCGCTTATAACTGGAGTTTTATGTTTGCTTAATCCTTCAGTTCTACTGACATAAGGAGTATATTCACATTGCCGCTTATTTGGGTTGACCTTCTTCCACACAGAAGGATCCTCAGGAATACTCACATCATCCTCTACAAATGCTCCATTAAAAAAAATTGGCCTTAGATAAATATAGATTCTAGCTGCATCTACTGAAGCTATCAGAAATGTTATTGGTTTCAAAACATATATGTTTTCTGAAACATACTTATCCTCATAAATGTGCTTCCTGGGGTAGAAAAGTGTTTGGATCATCTCATGGTACTCCTTATCCATTCCTCTCATATCATACCTCAGTAACTACACCTCCTTGAATTTATTCACAATACTTTGAAATTACTGCACTATGAAATCAAATGAGAGTTTACACCATGGGCTCTTAGTGTCATTAGTCAACATAAACCTCCCAATACAATTTTTTTGATACACAACAAAATCGACAACTCCATCCACAAGATCAAGAAAATGATCTGGAATCCTCCACTCAATGTCGAACACATCATGCATGCATTTGTACCATTTTTCCACACACGCATTGTATACTGGAGTCACCGTGTCGCAAGTATACTTAGCAAATCCTTTTGTAGGGGAAGGATCTTCTACAGGATACTCTCAAATTGTGCCTTTAGGCCCATCAGGAACCCCAATCTCAAAGAACACTATTAACAAAAAAATATTCCCAAACATGATTTTATCCCCATCATGCATAACATTAATAATATCTTCTGCTATAAAGGAGGCAATATTGTATATGGTTCCTTCTGATATTTTCTTACATATGTACAACCATCTTTTATTTACTTCCTTCCATATCTCCTACCCACTTAGATTTTTGAGAAAATGTGTGACCATCCTCATGACAGGATCATCCAACTTCACAATGTCAAACACGCATCCTCCTTTCTTGTACTCAAACTCATTTGTAAATTTCTTCATCTCAGCATCATTACCCAAATCATCATCAAAGGATTTACCATTATTAATGAGTCTAGTGTACTTCTTAATCAATTACTCAGTGATGCACATCCTTCTACCTATAAAATAGGAATGGTCTTCATGCACACATGACATTAATCATTTATATAGCCTCTCATGTTTCCTGAAGAATGGAAGCTCATAAAGCTGCAATAGTCTAACATTCTTCAATACCCTCTTCACCTTATCATCATACTCCAATTTATCATCTAGGGTTCTTTCTTCTATCAGTTGGAAAATCTTCGTTGCCATGTCACATGTGGTTATGTCAGTTTGATGGTTATAATCACTAACTGTCATGCTTCTAACATGGAATGCTCACTTTTTTCCCATTAGCACTCCATCTGGGTATTGCATTTTTAAGTACCATTCCTCCTGGATGTCGACTATGGGGTCGGTTTGTCTTTGAATTTGCCTCTATTCTTTGGTGGCACGATTACTACCTTCTTTGGTGTCATTTTAGTTATGTAGCATCCAAGATTTTACCTCTCCCTTACTCTATACTCCTTATTACAAACCTTAGTCGCAACATCAATACACTTTTGTAATCTCACTCTATACTTTGTGCCCTAATCATCGAAACCCTAGTAGGATAAAATTCATCTTCTTCCAAAATCTTACCACTCCATCTCAAATTGTAAGATTCTTTCAAAATAACTCACTCTTAACTGGATCATGTTTTCCTTTACCCTCTAGTTCATGATTTTTCAAATTCGCACTCGATTTTTAGCTCAATTGTTAAATTTTTCCCTAGGTCACATGATAACTCTTCACAAATTCATGTAAGGTAAGGTAAAAATGATTTACCATGATGTTCTTTTTAAAGTGTTTTAATTTTTACCCACATTAATTTCTTTCCAACTACCACCATATGAATGCATTAAATTTGGATTTCCTACTTTTTCCCAGCATTTCTACAACTCCAAGTGTGATTCCTTCATGCATCCAGTGCACATACCAACAAAAACCTTCAAGTGCACAACCTACTTCTCCAACCATAGACCTCCTTTTACACACACCATGTGCCAAAGTACATCAACCTCTACACCTTATACCAAGTAGCTATCCATGCCACTGCCTACCTCACATTGCCCTTTGTTCTCATTCACTATACATGGATTTTACTTTTGGAATCATTCTTATTATCAGCATCCTTCTTATGAAACCTTTTCCCCATTCTTCAACAACTAGCATCATCAACAACACGCACGCTCTTATATGGTACTCAGGCTTTTATAAATCTCTACATTATCCTTTGTGCTCTTACTTTCCTTCTACCCCACAATAAATATATGTGTGGTCTTATGCGTATGAAATAAAATGATAGTAGTTAGCAAATGGCACGCAAGCACACTTATTACAACAAAATATTCTGCTAAATTGAGAAAGCATACAAATGTTGAAAGGAAAAACATATAAAGGAAAATCATTAAAGGGAAATCGACTCTAACTAACAACATTGCCTTATTACAAAAACTCAGAAGACTTGTTTATAGTATGCCTTCATCCTAATCCCATTGAAGCAACCAAGAAACTGTGTCCCAAATAATATGCTAAATTGAACTCCCATGGTCTGCAAAGTAGTATTGCTTCCAGAAGTGGTGCCAAGGTTCTGAATACCCAAACTCTGTCCATATGAAGCGCCATAAAATATACCTCCAACCAGACCCAAAAATAAAAAATACGACATTTGCACCGCCATAGATGAATGTGTTATTTTATTAACTCCTAAAATTAATGCTAAACGAAATCTACCCATTGCTACTAAAGAACATACACTAGCCTGATTCTAAATAATTGTCTTAGGAACTGAAACACAAAATGAAAGGGCTAGGTTATCAGGTAAAATCAAATGCATGATTTCTGATCTTTTTCATTCTTCCTAAAATGTGCTCTCATCTGAGGCTGAAAAGGGTTCTCTACCATGTTTTCCCAAATGGAGGAGTACCACTTTAGAATCAAGAGAATTTTAATTTTTTTAATAATGTTCACTATTCTAAATAAATCAATATTTAGAACAAACATTCCATGCCAATCAAATTCAATGGATAAACATATGCAGCTGTAATGACTCGGTGATTCACCGATCTATTCATTCCATAACTCGGTAAGCTACCGATCTATTTATGTTATCTTATGTATTGAATACATATTGTATACTTTGTATACTTTGTCATCCTACCCTACATCAGGTACTGAGTGATCTGTTTAAAGAACATATCTGAATATCTATTACCAATATTCATCTGATATCACATTGTTTTAAACTTGGTGACATAGGACAATGCAACCAACAGTTTGCGATACTTTGGCCAAAGATTTATAACATACTGTGTATGTCACTATTCCTAGATGGCATACTCGTCATTTTGGAATACATCCTTCACCTCACTCTTCTATTATCATGATTGGTCTTTACTGACTACCGTCAGTCCACTTGTTCCAGGTTTTACCCTAGCCCTAGATAGAAACATAATCTATTATAGGAAGATGCTCACAAAGGCTTAGGGTAGATGGGCATACTCATTTGACCTAAGTCATCTGAATGTGCAAATTTACCCGAAGCCTTTGGAAGCTAATTCCTATCCTAAATATGCTCCTATCCAGACCTAGAGAGAAACTAGGTTCAAGTCCGAGTTCCAGATGTGTGTAGATCTAGATGATCAATGTGGAAGGGTGATGCCACATGTCAACTACAACGTTGTATTCTCGAGAAGACCCAAGCCTTCTCGAAAGTACAGCCCTTTAGTTGGTGTGTGCCAACATCCTACAGAAACTACCTCATCGAGATGTACATACCCCTGAGGAAATTGTTAATACTTTGATAGTTTGGATTAATACCTGATTATAGCAACCTTTCAAACCCTAATCCAATGCTCAATAATTTCTTTCCTAAATTTTCCTCAATTAGCCCATTAAGAACTTCATTATTTTCATGGTCACTTTTAATATTTGAACATATAGTTAAACTGCCAATTAACTGTAACTGTACAACGTTATAATATGTCTTATTTATAAGGTACAACAACTTTTTTGAAAATTTCAATGCCAGAATATATCCAATATAAAGTAGACTTCATACAATTTGAAGTCTAATAAATTATAGTCATACTTGCAAACCTTTTTGGTTTATAATCCATTAAGAAAGAGAAATAGTCTTTCTCTACATGTTAAGTGTTAGGGTTTATCCTACCCAATGTCCACATTTTCTTAATGTATGTTCATCACACGTTACATTACTATGTTATATAGTTTAGATAACGAATATCATATTCTGCAACTTAGCAAGCTGCATCACAAGTAGGGAGATTGAACTAAATCCCTCTATCCAACTTATAAAAAGATAACCAATTAACATAAAAATAATATAAAGAATATCAACAAGATAGAATCCATCTCTTCCATACAAGTACAAAATAATTTACACAACCAATACAGGTAAACTCTCAACTTTCAATTTATCTTTATAACTTATACATTTACAAGACTTATGCATTTAGGTATACTGCATAACAACCGTCTTCATTATAAAATAATACTACATTTCCTTTTTCAATACAATCTCAAGAATGAATCAGAATTCTTCACAAGGAATCAGATTTAATTCAGCCAATGCATCATATAAGTTTTTCCTTCTTTTATCACTTACGAAGTCCATCTGCAAAAATTGCTAGCATGGGTCAGTTCAATGAACTGAGCATGATAAGCACTAAGCCTTAAAACGAGGTGCATTCCAATAATTGTTCCATTAAAACAACTCTACTTTAATGAGACAATTATTACATCATAAATATCAATATAAGTAATAGCAAATAGAAAAGAAGTACATTTAACCAATTGAATTCACTTCCAAGAGAAGAACAAAATAAAATCCACTATATCTGCCTTACAAAATTAAAGTTTAATTGATCCTATCAATTATCTTTAAGCAAACAACAAATCATATCATCTCATTGTTCCCAATTCTATCATAATAGAATACAACATTTATCTTTGCTTTAACCAAAAGAAGGGTTTAAAGCATGGTTCTCATTAGGATGATTCATCTAACTCCTAAGTAAAAGAAAAATAAGAACCATTAAAAACTATGCCCAAACACAAGACATCCAAAAAACTGAAATAGATTCATAACATTAATTAACGGTTTCATTTAAAGGACAATTACCTTAAAATTAAACATTTAAGATATTAATCAGAACAAAATCCCATTTCAATCCAAGAAGGAATAGAGAATCAAACAGTCTACCTGCAAGTCTAAATCTACTTCCACATGTTAGAAGTTAACATTTAAAGATCTGAAACCAACGTTCACAAATCAAGGTAGACTCATACAGGAGTTAATCTCTACTCAAGTCCATCCAAGGAGGATCCATAAAAAGATAGAGTGCAAGAGACAAAACTTACTCATCTCAAACCAAACAAAGCAAAGCCTTGTCAAACAAACAGTCTGCCAAACAAGCTTACATTTTCTGTTCAACAAAATTGAATCATCTAATCTCTTCCTACATCATTTCTACAAATGATTTGAACAAGGAAGACCAAACAACTCATAAAGAAATCTCCATTTCATAAGAGAATCAAAACAGAAAAGTTCAACCAATGAACTTATCCCAACAATAGAAAGAAAGGGATCTTAATTAGAAAATGATCCAATCAATAATTCATTTTATTGTACTAACAAATGAATTTTCACTTTTAATTCAAACATAGAAATTCATAAGCTAGTTCCCAGGAGAGAGAACAAAATTGACTCACAGTAAGAAGAAAGCACACTGCCATTTTCCTTACAATTCTTTACCTTCAATAAACACGAGTTTCAATTCCAATCTCAGAATGAAATACGCATAACAGTCCTAAAAACAACATTCTGTTCCAAAGGAATCACATTCCTTTCTTTTACAAAGACACAAGGTTTATTTACTATATCCAACAAGAGATAGAAAAACAAACCGATCAGTAAGCTAAACATGTTCAGAAGTATCAACGAACTCAAAGACTGAAATCCCATTGTCAGGTTTCAATATTGCATTACAAAAGAGTAATTAGTTCTTGATTCAATAAGTACTATAATACAAAAACAATCTGAACAGAGACAAAGTAATCCCACCATAACAATTCAGAGCACTAAAGTAATAAACTCTTCTTTTAAATGAAACCCAGAGCTTATTTTAAAAGATCTGAAGATGTGGGTTTCCACAAAATAGAGGGGAAAATAATACCCCCGATAAAATGCCATTGCCATCTCAGAAAAGATGAAACAGTTCTAAAAAAAGAATTACCCAATCCAATCATCAACAAAAAAATGTTTTCAGTTAAGGTCTAGAAGAGTTTACCCAATAACTCAGCCAACTATTCTCCCAATTTTTCTTTGAACAATAGTTCAACAAAAGAGTTATAAGTTTTTAAACTTTTAATACAAGTAAAACCCAACTCAAAATACCAGAACAGAGTCGAACACGAAGTCTCAACAAAAGTTCAGAACTACACAAGTATTTAAATATGAGGGAAGTATAAAATACGATCTTCCAATAATAGTTCAGAGCTACACGAGTCTCTAATCACAGGTTCAGGGCAACATGAATTTTCCATTCGATTTTATACTTTAAACAAGAAGCCCTTATACCAGCTCAAAATGAAACATGAGCTTCAATAATAGTTCAGAACTATACAAGTAACAAAATACGTGTACAGTGTAAAACATAAACCTTCAATAACATTTCAGAGACACACAAGTAATAAAATACGTGTACAGAGCCATATACGAACTTTGAACAACAACCCAAAGCTACCTAGGATTCCAAACACCGGTTCAGGACAACAAGAAGCTCCAGCACAAGTTCATATCAAAAGACGAAGCCAAAAATACAAGCTCAATCAGAACTCAAGGTTCCCACATAAAGTTTAGAATTCATATATTGCAATTAAGGTCAGTTCTAACACAACAACCTTGAACACAACTTTCAGAAATAGAAAGCAGAGCTACTAATACAAGCTTTGCATGCATGTTTGACTATTAAACTATCACAAAGAAAGTTTCAAAACCAACATTATTTTTGCCATGGATTCATATCCAAGATAACAGAGATTATAAAACCCAGCAAACAAGTAACCAGATAAAACATGCAAGCCAAGAATCTCAAAAGAGTAGACTTGTTTTAATGAAACATTTAGAAGAAAAGCAAGAGATCTTAAAGATTAGAGCCTATCATGCCTGATAGTGCTTCTACCAAATCAAAGGAGACCTCCAGCCGAGCTCACAACTTCTCCTCTTCTCCACGAAAGATCAAACAACCATATTCTTTTTCCACAATGCCTCTTATACATCCCATGAACTGAAAATAGGTCTAAGACTTCAAAAATAGCCATTAAGTGCAGTTCAATCTGCTGGTTTGAAAAACCAGAGAGCATGCAGAGAAAAAATTGTGAAACATGCAAAGTGAAACAACCCCAGACAAACCCGCTTGCATGCCTTCCAAGATGGTTTGTGCATGAAAACTGAAAACAATAAGTTTCATTAATTCCAATTTTCCCACCTATCCTTCCTTGCCACCACCTTCCAAGTCTGGTGATTGCCAAATCAAAATTAACATGAAATTCCATTTTAGTGATACTTCCACATAAGCCTCCGCCAAGTCACTAGCCCCTACCAAAACTGGCAGTACCCTATGCATTAAAAACCTTATCAATAACATAAATGCCATAGGAACCGTCACCCTTAATGCATGCGACCACCTAATTCCCCTTTCATACCCATTAGTTTAGGATAGATCAAATTGCTTAGGTTAGACCTTAGGTAGTTTATAATACATACCTTAGGATATAACCCTAACAACAAATTTCCACCATAGGTCTTAACACATAGCCTTAGGTAGTTTCCACATAGGTTAGATTAATTCACAACATAATAGTTTTAGGCATTAGGTTAGATCATCATAAAACCTTATAGTATTAGGTTCTAGGTTAATTTTAATAGCCTAGTAACCTTTCCATATCCTTTAGCACAGAGCTTAGGTTAGGATGCCAATCAACCAACAAAGTAGAATAGGAAGCTTTAGGTTAGAATAAGAATTCTATTAAGTGACATAGCTTAGGTAGCAAATATTCTTACCTAGCTTAGGATTCCATAGGATAGTCCTTTTTAGGATCCTGAATCCTTCCTATGCCGTGAACAGGTTGTATTTTCATGTTCGTCAGCAATGTCCTGCCATGATCGATCTCCAAGGACCCAAGCACAACATACAACTGAATGGAAATACGTTCACACAAAAATCAAAGAACTTGTAACAACAAAGTTCAGTCAATATGTCTCTTAATTCATAGAATGTCAATTTATCATTCGTTCAATAGAGCAGATTTAAAACATTTCATTGATCCAAGGATGAGTCAGATTAATAGATAAGTTTACAACTCTTAAACCAGATTGCAATTCATCTAAAAGAAGTGAAAAATGGATTCAAGGAAGCCATTCCAATTCAGTCAAAGGATCTTAAGAACAGAAATGATTTTTCCATATCAAGCATGATCTCCAACAATCAAAAGAACATATCTTTATAAGGAAAATCACATGTCAACACTTGAAATGCAAAGGAGGAAAATAACAACTGTCAAGGGTGTTACATGCTTCCCTCCTAAAAGAATCATCATCCCGATGATTACCTCTTTTAACAATTTACACCAAGGACAATCAATTCATTCACTTCTCTTATCCTAAGTCAAATATATCAAAACCTTATAGTTCCAGAAATCAGCATTAAATAGTTGTTTATTCAAATCAAATAAATATCTACCCAAAACTGGCATACTTATTGTCATATAAAGATAAAATCATAAATTTTTATCAATCAACAGAATCAATTCTGTTCAAATAGATATGGAAAAGTAGTTTTCATATCCTCTAGATTTTCCCAAGTTGCACTCTCTTCGTTAAACTGGTCCCACTGGACCTTACATTGACTTATTTCTCGATTTCTTAAATGCAACTGGTGAGTTTCAAGCACTCGTATGGGTTTAACCATGATTATTCCTGGGTCTTGGACCTGCAAGGAATTCCAATTTAACACATGTGATAAATCTGAAACGTATTTCTTAAGCAAATAAATATGGAAAACATCATGCATTTGTGACAAAGCAGGTGGTAATGCTAAATGATAAGCTACAGGGTTGATTACTTCAACTATTTCAAAAGGTCCCACATAATGAGGTGATAACTTGGCAGCCTTGCCAAAAGTTATAGAACTCTTTTTCGGCTTAACCCGAAGAAAAACCTTCTCACCAAGTTCAAATTTCCTATCAACCCGCTTCAAGTCAGCGTAACTCTTTTGCCTATCTGTTGCTTCTTTCAAGCATTCATGAATCAATTTAACTTGTTGTTCCATTTCAGTAAGAATTTCAGGTCCAATTACCTCTCTATCTTCTATGCTATCCCAACTAACAGGGGTTCTACATTTTCTTCCATATAATGCCTCGAAAGGTGCCATCTTAAGAGAAGCATGATATGTATTATTGTATGTGAATTCAACTAATGGAAGATACTCTTCCCACTTATACTGTTGATCCATGCAATACATTTGTAACATATCTTCTAAAACTTGATTTACTCTTTCAGTCTACCCATCTGTTTCCAGATGATACACAGAACTGAAATTTAGCTTAGTTCCTAGAGCTACATTAAGTGTTTGCCAAAATCTTGATGTCATTCTAGGATCTCTATCTGAAATGATTAACTCAGGTACTCCATGTAATCTGAAAATTTTGTGTACAAATCTTCTTGCCAAAATAGGAGAATCATCCTTCAGATTTCCAGCAATAAAATGTGCTACCTTTGTTAGTTTATCAACAACTACTAAGATAACATCATGCTTATTTCTCGACATAGGTAACCCTTGTACAAAATCCATGCTTATTACCTACCATTTGTACTGCGGTATGCTATGAGGATACAACAAACCGGCTGGGTGCATATGTTCCACTTTAACATGTTGACATTCAAGGCAATGTGTCACAAAATCAATAACATCCTTTTTCATTCCTTTCTAGAAATATTGTTGTTTTATATCAGCAAGCATCTTAGTAATGCCAGGGTGTCCAGAAAAAGGTGAATTGTGAAATTCAGTTAACAATTTCTTTCTCAAATCATTAAGCAAAGGTACATAGACTCTATTTTCAAATCGTAAGATTCCTTCTTTATCAAAGTGAAAACCTTTATACCTCGAATCATTAGAATCTGTAGCAAGTGCTGCTTTTACTTGTTGAAAGTAAGAATCAGATTCCATAACACTTTTTACTTCATCCTTAAACTGAGTTCTAAGTGTTATAAGAGCAGAAATGTGCTTCCTACGACTTAGAGCATCAGCCACTCTATTTTCTTTTCCTTTAATGTAACTTATGTCAAAATCATATTGAGACAAAAACTCTAACCACCTTCATTGTCTTGCATTCAGATTTGGCTGAGTAAAAATGTACTTCAGCCCAAGATGATCAGTTTTCAACTCAAATGGTTTACCAAGCAGATAATGCCTCCAAACTTGGAGTGCATGAACAATGGAAACAAGCTCTAAATCATGTGGAGCATAATTCAACTCATGTAACTTAAGTTTTCTACTTTCGTATGCTATAACATGACCACTTTGTAACAAAATACCTCCTAGACCTTCACCAGATGCATCAGTTACCACCATAAAATCTCCATTAGGATCTGGTACTGCAAGAATAGGTGCTGAAGTTAACTGTTCCTTCAAGGTTTTAAATGCAATTTCACATTTCTCACTCCAAACAAACTTTTTATCTTTCTTCTGTAAGGAAGTTATTGGTGCAACTATCTTAGAAAAGTCTTTTACAAATTTCCTATAGTAGCCAACAAGTCCCATAAATCTTCTAACTTCATGTACATTCTTTGGTGCAGGCCATTCTATTATAGCTATAATTTTAGAAGGATCTACAACAATTCCATATTTACTTATTACATGTCCCAAATAGTGCACTTATGTGTCATAAAAGGAACATTTGGACAACTTACCAAACAACCATCTCTTTCTCAGAATTTCCAAAACTATTTTCAAATGCTCATGATGCTCCTCAATGCTTTTAGAATATATGAGAATGTCATCCAAGAATACGAGCACAAATTTGTCCAAGTATTCTTGAAAGATATTATTCATTAAATTCATAAATGCCGCAGGTGCATTAGTTAATCCAAAAGGTAAAACCGTAAACTCATAATGTCCATACCTTGTTCTGAAAGTTGTTTTATGAATATCCTCATCCTTAATTCACAGTTGATGATATCCAGATCGAATATCTATCTTGGAATATACCGATGCTCCATGCATCTGATCAAATAAATCATCAATCCTAGGGAGTGGATATCTATTCTTGATTGTTTCCTTGTTTAACATTCTGTAATCAATGCACAATCTAAGTGTTCCATCTTTCTTTTTCACAAAAATTATGGGTGCTCCCCAAGGTGAAACACTTGGTCTAATCAAACCCTTAGAAAAAATTTCTTGCAATTGAGCCTTAAGCTCTACTAATTCTATAGTAGTCATTCGATAAGGTGCCTTAGAAATAGGTTCAGTACCTGGTTTGATTTCAATCGTGAAGTCAAACTCCCTTTTGGGTGGTAGACCTAGAAATTCTTCCAGAAATACATCATTGAAGTCTCGTAACAGTGGATATCATTCCATAATATCACTGCTTTCTTCTGTTGATTCAGTAATTTTTACTACATATAAGGTACATCCTTTATTTTTGGCCTTTTTAAGTTGCATAGCTGACAGTTTTCTAACAGAAATCTCATGTTTCACACCCTGAATCTCTGTTGTTTTCTACAGGTCATCTAAACAACTAATGTGTTTTTCAAAATAGTCCACTTTAGCCTTATGTTCTGCTAACCAATTAACACCTATGATTACATCATAAGACCCTAAAGGTGCAACATAAAGATCAACCTCTGTGGAAAAGTTAGGTAAATCAAGGACTGCTCCAAAAAGACACATACTAACCGTATGAACAACATTATTACCATACTGTACAGTCCATGTTTTATCCATGTTTCCAGCTTTTCTTTTTAATTTTGATGCTAATTTACTAGAAATAAAACATTCAGTAGCTCCGGTATCAAAAATAATAGTTATTGGTAAACCAAATAACTTACCTAGAACTTCTATGGGTGTGGCCTGTTTCTCAGCCTGCTTGTCAGCTACTACAGCATGTATCTTGTGCTACTGATTGTGATCATCCTTCTTCAAAGGACATTGATTTGTGTAATGATCTTTTCCATAGTTATAACAGCCTCCTATAGGTCCCTTCCTAGGCTCAGGTTTAATTCCAGCCTTAGAGTTATCATTCTGACCCCCATAGGACTTCTATTCGTTATTATTGTTCTTGGCAAAGTTGTTTCGTGTATTACCAACAAACTTGTTTGTTGCTGCTTTCCTATTTGTATCAGATGAAAACTTACTTTTCATTCTGAATTTCTTCCATGGTCCTTTCTTGGGTGCAAGAGAGGATGAAGAGGAGTTGGGATTCTTCTTCCTTACTTCCTCCTTGTGAGCAGAAATTGCCTTTAATTTTTGTTCCTGCCTTATGGATTTTTCAACAACCCCTTCCATCGTGGTTGGGCTGTGAACATCCACCTCTCCTCCTATAATGGGATTTAATCCCATGATGAATTTCCATATCCTGAACTTCTCATCAGTTTGGTACTGAGGCACATACTTAAGGAGTTTTGTAAATCACTCCCAATACTCAGTTACAGTTAGCTTTCCTTGAGCTAAGTTCTGAAATTCAGTCATTTTCTAATCATAGTAAAGTTGTGGCAGCCATCATTGCCTAAAGTAACCCTTAAATTGGTCCCATGTGATATTAGATTCATCAATGTTCAACTCATCCTTGCGGTTGTCCCACCATGAAGATGCTTCATGTGAAAGTTGATATGCTCCCCATATCGCCTTTGTTTCTTCTGAGAAATTTCTTATTGCAAAGTATTTCTCCATTTTGCTGAGCAGTTCTCAGCCCCATCTCCTAATGTGGTGCCATCAAACTTGGGTGGACTTATCCTTTTTATGTCATTAGCGAGTTCTGTTGTTAGCCTAGCCTTTTTGTTCTCATGCTGAACAGGTATGTTAACATTATTATTATCAACACCCACATTGGTGTTGTCCCCTGGAGGTGGCTGATTATTGTTATCAGCTTCTTCTTCCTCCTCATTACCCATTACTTGTTGTTCCAGCACAGCCAAATGATCTCTTGTGTCCAACAGGGCAACAAGGATCTCATCGAGTTTCTGGGTAGTTGCCACTCCTTCCTCAGGTGGAGGGTTATTTGCAATGTTTCCTCTTGTTCTCACCATTTTCTGTTACAAGAAAATTTAAGTTTCATTAGATTGTGGACATAATAGGTCCAAGAGCTGCAACCTTCAGCTCTGATACCAAGATGTAACATTCCCATTTTAAGACTTTAGAATCAAGAGAATTTTTTTTTATTTAATAATGTTCACTGTTCTAAATAAAGCAATATTTAGAACAAACATTCCATGCCAATCAAATTCAATGGATAAACATATGCAGTTGTAATGACTCGGTGATTCACCGATCTATTCATTCCATAACTCGGTAAGCTACCGATCTATTTATGTTATCTTATGTATTGAATACATATTGTATACTTCGTATACTTAATCATCCTACCCTACACCGGGTACTGAGTGATTTGTTTAAAGAACATATCTGAATATCTGTTACCAATATTCATCTGATATCATGTTGTTTTAAACTTGGTGACATAGGACAATGCAACTAGTAGTTTGTGATACTTTGGCCAAAGATTTATAACATATTGTGTATGTCACTATTCCTAGATGACATACTCGTCATTTTGGAATACGTCCTTCACCTCACTCTTCTATTATCATGATTGGTCTTTACTGACTACTGTCAGTCCACTTGTTCCAGGTTTTACCCTAGCCCTAGATAGAAACATAATCTATTATAGGAAGACGCTCACAAAGGCTTAGGGTAGATGGGCATACTCATTTGACCTAAGTCATCTGAATGTGCAAATGTACCCTGAGCCTTTGGAAGCTAATTCCTATCCTAAATATGCTCCTATCCAGACCTAGAGAGAAACTAGGTTCAAGTTTGAGTTCCAGATGTGTGTAGATCTAGATGATCAATGTAGAAGGGTGATGCCACATGTCAACTACAACGTTGTATTCTCGAGAAGACCCAAGCCTTCTCGAAAGTAAAACCCTGTAGTTGGCGTGTGCTAACATCCTAACTACCTCATCGAGATGTACATACCCCCGAGGAAATTGTTAATACTTTAATAGTTTGGATTAAAACCTGATTACAGCAACCCTGTCAAACCCTAATCCAATGCTCAATAAGTTCTTTCCTAAATTTTCCTCAATTAGCCCATTAAGAACTTCATTATTTTCATGGTCACTTTTAACATTTGAACATATAGTTAAATTGCCAATTAACCGTAATTGTACAATGTTATAATATGTCTTATTTATAAGGTACAATAACTTTTTAGAAAATTTCAATGCCAGAATATATCCAATATAAAGTAGACTTCATACAATTTGAAGTCTAATAAATTGTAGTCATACTTGCAAACCTTTTTGGTTTATATTCCATTAAGAAAGAGAAAGAGTCTTTCTCTACATGTTAAGTGTTAGGGTTTATCCTACCCAATGTCGACATTTTCTTAATGTATGTTCATCACACGTTACATTACTATGTTATATAGTTTAGATAACGAATATCATATTCTGCAACTTAACAAGCTGCATCACAAGTAGGGAGATTGAACTAAATCCCTCTATCCAACTTATTAAAAGATAACCAATTAACATAAAAATAATATGAAGAATATCAACAAGATAGAATCCATCTCTTCCATACAAGTACAAAATAATTTACATAACCAATGCAGGTAAACTCTCAACTTTCAATTTATCTTTATAACTTATACATTTACAAGACTTATGCATTTAGGTATACTGCATAACAACCGTCTTCATTATAAAAGAATACTACATTTCCTTTTTCAATACAATCTCAAGAATGAATCAGAATTCTTCACAAGGAATCAGATTTAATTCATCCAATGCATCATATAATTTTTGCCTTCTTTTATCACTTACGAAGTCCATCTGCAAAAATTGCTAGCACGGGTCAGTTCAATGAACTGAGCATGATAAGCACTAAGCCTTAAAACGAGGTGCATTCCAATAATTGTTCCATTAGAACAACTTTTCTTTAATGAGACAATTATTACATCATAGATATCCATATAAGTAATAGAAAATGAAAAAGAAGTACATTCAACCAATTGAATTCGTTTCCAAAAGAAGAACAAAATAAATTCCACTATATCTGCCTTACAAAATTAAAGTTTAATTGATCCTATCAATTATCTTTAAGCAAACAATAAATCATATCATCTCATTGTTCCCAATTCTATCATAATAGAATACAACATTTATCTTTGCTTTAACCAAAAGAAGGGTTTAAAGCATGGTTCTCATTAGGATGATTCATCTAACTCCTAAGCAAAAGAAAAAGAAGAACCATTACAAACTATGCCCAAACACAAGACATCCAAAAAACTGAAACAGATTCATAACATGAATTAATGGTTTCATTTAAAGGACAACTACCTTAAAATTCAACATTTAAGATATTCATCAGAACAGAATCCCATTTCAATCCAAGAAGGAATAGAGAATCAAACAGTCTACCTGCAAGTCTAAATCTACTTCCACATGTTAGAAGTTAACATTTAAAGATCTGAAACCAACGTTCACAAATCAAGGTAGACTCATACAGGAGTTAATCTCTACTCAAGTCCATCCAAGGAGGATCCATAAAAATATAGAATGCAAGAGACAAAACTTACTCATCTCAAACCAAACAAAGTAAAACCTTGTCAAACAACCAGTCTTGCCAAACAAGCTTACATTTTCTGTTCAACAAAACCGAATCATCTAATCTCTTCCTACATCATTTCATACAAATGATTTGAACAAGGAAGACCAAACAACTCATAAAGAAATCTCCATTTCATAAGAGAATCAAAATAGAAAAGTTCAACCAATGAACTTATCCCAACAATAGAAAGAAAGGGATCTTAATTAGAAAATGATCCAATCAATAATTCATTTTATTGTACTAACAAATGAATTTCCGCTTTTAATTCAAACATAGAAATTCATAAGCTAGTTCCCAGGAGAGAGAACAAAATCGACTCATAGTAAGAAGAAAGCACACTGCCATTTTCCTTACAATTCTTTACCTTCAATAAACACGAGTTTCAATTCCAATCTCAGAATGAAATATGCATAACAGTCCTAAAAACAACATTCTGTTCCAAAGGAATCACATTCCTTTCTTTTACAAAGACACAAGGTTTATTTACTATATCCAACAAGAGATAGAAAAACAAACTGATCAGTAAGCTAAACATGTTCAGAAGTATCAACGAACTCAAAGACTGAAATCCCATTGTCAGGTTTCAATATTGCATTACGAAAGAGTAATTAGTTCTCTGATTCAATAAGTACTATAATACAAAAACAATCTGAACAGAGACAAAGTAATCCCACCATAACAATTCAGAGCACTAAAATAATAAACTCTTCTTTTAAACAAAACCCAGAGCTTATTTTAAAAGATCTGAAGACGCGGGTTTCCACAAAATAGAGGGGAAAAGAATACCCCCGATAAAATGCCATTGCCATCTCAGAAAAGATGAAACAGTTCTCAAAAAATAATTACACAATCCAATCATCAACAAAAAAACATTTTTAGTTAAGGTCTAGAAGAGTTTACCCAACAACTCAGCCAACTATTCTCCCAGTTTTCTTTGAACAATAGTTCAACAAAAGAGTTATAAGTTTTTAAACTTTTAATACAAGTAAAACCCAACTCAAAATACCATAACAGAGTCGAACATGAAGTCTCAACAAAAGTTTAGAACTACACAAGTAACAAAATATGAGGGAAGTATAAAATACGATCTTCCAATAATAGTTTACAGCTACACGAGTCTCTAATCACAGATTCAGGGCAACACAAAGTTCCCATTCCAGTTTATACTTTAAACAAGAAGCCCTAATACCAGCTCAAAATGAAACATGAGCTTCAACAAGAGTTCATAACTATACAAGTAACAAAATACGCGTGTGATGTAAAACACAAACCTTCAATAACATTTCAGAGAAACACAAGTAATAAAATATGTGTATAGAGCCATATATGAACTTCGAACAATAGTCTAGAGCTACCCAAGATTCCAAACACTGGTTCAGAACAACAAGAAGCTCCAGCACAAGTTCATATCAAAACATGAAGCCCAAATACAAGCTCAAATGGAACTCAAGGTTCCCATAAAGTTCAGAATCCACATATTGCAACGAAGGTCAGTTCCAACACAACAACCTCGAATACAACTTTCAGAAATGGAAAGCAGAGCTACTAATACAAGCTTCACATGCATGTTTCACTATTAAACTATCACAAAGAAAGTTTCAAAACCAACATTATTTTTTCCATGGATTCATATCCAAGATAACAGAGATTATAAAACCTAGCAAACAAGTAACCAGATAAAACATGCAAGCCAAGAATCTCAAAAGAACAGAATCGTTTTAATGAAACATTTAGAAGAAAGCAAGAGATCTTAAAGATTAGAGCCTATCATGCATGATAGTGCTCCTGGAGACATCCAACCGAGCTCACAACTTGTCCTCTTCTCCACGAAAGATCAAACAACCATATCATTTTTCCACAATGCTTCTTATACATCCCACGAACCAAAAATAGGTCTAAGACTTCAAAAATGGCCATTAAGTGTAGTTTAATCTGCTGGTTCGAAAAACCAGAGAGCATGTAAAGCAAAAATCATGGGACATACAAAGTGAAACAACCCCAGACAAACTTGGTTGCATGACTTCCAAGATGGTTTCTGCATGAAAACTGAAAACAATAAGTTTCATTAATTCCAATTTTATCGCCTTTCCTTCCTTGCCACCACCTTCCAAGTCTGGTTATTTCCAAATCAAAATTAACATGAAATTCCATTTTAGTGATACTTCCACATAAGCCTCCGCCAAGTCACTAGCCCCTGCCAAAACTGGCAGTACCCTATGCATTAAAAACATTATCAATAACATAAATGCCATAGGAACCATCACCCTTAATGCATGTGACCACCTAATTCCCCTTTCATACCCATTAGTTTATGATAGATCAAATTGCTTAGGTTAGACCTTAGGTAGTTTATAATATATACCTTAGGATATAACCCTAACAACAAATTTCCACCATAGGTCTTAACACATAGCCTTAGGTAGTTTCCACATAGGTTAGATTAATTCACCACATAATAGTTTTAGGCATTAGGTTAGATCATCATAAAACCTTATAGTATTAGGTTCTAGGTTAATTTTAATAGCCTAGTAACCTTTCCATATCCTTTAGCACAGAGCTTAGGTTAGGATGCCAATCAACTAACAAAGTAGAATAGGAAGCTTTAGGTTAGAATAAGAATTCTATTAAGTGACATAACTTAGGTAGCAAATATTCTTACCTAGCTTAGGATTCCGTAGGATAATCCTTTTTAGGATCCCGAATCCTTCCTATGTCGTGACAGGCTATATTTTCGTGTTCGTCAGCAATGTCTTGCCATGATCAATCTCCAAGGACCAAGCACAACATACAACTGAATGGAAATACGTTCACACAAAAATCAAAGAACTTGTAACAAAAAAGTTTAGTCAATATGTCTCTTAATTCATGGAATTTCAATTTACCATTCATTCAATAGAGCAGATTTAAAACATTCCTTGGATCACTTAAGTTGATCCAAGGATGAGTAAGATTAATAGATAAGTTTACAACTCTTAAACCAGATTGCAATTCATCTAAAAGAAGTGAAAAATGGATTAAAGGAAGCCATTCCAATTCATTCAAAGGATCTTGAGAACATAAATGATTTTTCCATGTCAAGCATGATCTCCAACAATCAAAAAAACATATCTTTATAAGGAAAATCACATGTCAACGCTTGAAATGCGAAGGAGGAAAATAACAATTGTCAAGGTTGTTACATTTTGTCAATTCTATCTCACACTTTATTATACTTAAGTCACCTTTCTTCTCTCTGCCTTTCTACCACCAAGTCTGCCATATTTCACCACACATGCTCCTACCCCTGTGCATGGTTGGGTTTAGCTAGCCATGGGATGTTCTTCCAAATCTAAAGTTACAATCAAGATATTAATCACTAAAGGGATAGTGCGCAAAAAATATCCTCTGGGTTCACGCAAGAACTGAAACTCAACAACCTCTGGATATGAATAAGTAGAAACAACATAATCCAATGTGTAACTATTTAAGACACCACTCCACCAATGATCTACAATACGTTTCAAATGCCAAATCAACATCATGTAGAGTCTGGTACTCTTCCTGAGTCCATATAATTGTTCTATACCTCCAATTTCTCTTTGATGCATATGTTACCAGCCATTCGTAAAACTCTATTAGGAAACAAAAAAATAATGCCTCATAGAGTTCATGATATAGATTTTTTTCAACCCAACTGTGAGCCTCGAAATCAGGACCAGTGTTAAATCTATGAGAAAACTCTTCCTCTAAATTTTCTACCCAACTCTCAATACTGGCCAAAGTCAATCGATACATCTTCATCATGCAACATCTTTTTAATAACTTGAAAGGAGGTACTGGAAAAGGATCCAAAATGTAGTCTTTTGTTTTACCTAGAACATCCTAAGGCACACTGACACATCACTCAGACAAATTTGATAACTCACCCAAAGCATGCAAGGGTACCAGGTCCCTCTTTAATGATAGATTTGTCAAGGAGTTAGCATGAAGAGATGTATAACCCATAATTATAACAACCATGAAAAGATAAACCACAACTAGATCTAGTTCATAATAATATGAATGAATAAACTAAATAATATTATCAAAGATCCAGTTATAGATAAGTCAACAACCAATATTCAACCATAAATATTCATTGTATTAATAACTATAAAACATAGAAGATGAATACATACATAAAATTATCACCATAACTCATGCACATTCATAAACTAGCATCCTAACTCTACTACATACCAGAATTACTAAAACTATGCAAATCAACACACACACACACACACACACACACACACACACACACACACACACACACACAGAGGGGTGGGGAATTTCCCTTCACTGCCTAATCACCCTCAAAATTGGTTGCATGTGAAGAATATCCATACGCCACTTACAAATATAAGAAGAGAGCATGCAAGCTATTCTAACAATAGATCATCTATGGATAACTTCAGTTCCAATACTATTTTTATCCCAAAACACTACTTACCTCTTGATCTTCCACTTTCCCCAAAATAACCTTTCTTATCCTCCAAGTCTTCATGATCCATTTCAAACTACTAGTTCCTTACTTCAAAAATAGACTTCTTCATGCATGAAATATTCCCTTGCGTGGTGCCAACTCCATCTCTATATTTAGCATCTTTCCAAAAATTGACTAAGTCCTTAACTATCTTGAAGTAATCCTTGAGCACCCTTTCTCTATTCTCTTGCATTGAATACTATCATCCATGCGTGCATTCCCGATATTCTTTCCTACGCATGTTTCATCTACAGGTCTTGCATGCATGTTCCAATACTTAGATATTTTCCAAGGCCCAACAACTTTTGATGATCTTAAAAAATATCCCATCTCTCCACTGGTGCTTGCACATGCTCATGAGGGGGAGCCCTTTTATCTATATATCTCTGCTACTAATCATTCCTTAGGAGCTATGTTAGCACATCAAGATGACCAAGTTCGTGAACAAGTCATTTATTATATAATTCACACCCTTCATGACTATGAAACCCACTACACTAAAGCTAAAAATTTGTGTTGTGATCTCTTCTTTGCTACTTCGAAACTTTGACACTACCTCCTTAACCATAAAATGTATTTCGTTACTAGTTTTCATCATCTCAAAACAATGCATTCTAAGCCATATCATAACTATCATATCACTAAGTGGTTCATGCTCATGTCTGAGTTCAATCTCAACTTCATTTCTAAAAAATATATTAAAGGCCAAGCTATTATAGACCAATTAGATGAAGACCCCCTTCCCAGTTCACATCTTCCTCATGAACAATTTCCTGACAAATCCATTAATCAATTTCATCAAGAATATGAAACTCTTAAATTCAATCTCTTTTTTGATGGCTCTAAGTGTCAAAAAGGGGGAGGCACTAGCGTCATTCTTATTCCTCCTTAGGAAAATCCTATTCCCCTCACAAATAAACTCAATTTTAAGTTTACAAATAATATGGCAGAGTACAAGGCCCTCATCTTAGGTATTGAAACCACTATCTTTTTAGGTGTTAAAATTCTTTACATCTATGGGGATTCTAAGCTTATAATCAAACAAGTCACATGTGAGTATCGATTTAAAAATGATACGCTTAAAAAATATTGTGATATTGTTCATCTTCTCCTTGAGGCCTTTGATTCCCACACCATCCAAGTTGTTCCCCAATCAATCAATCATTTCGATGATACAATGGAATCCCCCAAATCTCTTATCCCATGGACGATAAAGGAGTCCAAGCTTCTTGTATTCATTCATCGTCATGATCGACCTTTCCATGAATTGCCCCAGGTTAATCTTATTGAATCTAATTCATCATACCTTTGGTATTCTCAAATATTTGACTATCTAGCTCAGTCCATTATTCCCCTTGATCTATCCAATAATGCTAAGAGGTATTTTCTTCATCCCACTAACTGTTATGTGGTCCTTAGCAACATTCTTTATAAACATGGATTTTATGGTGTTCTTCTTCAATGTCTTAAATCCCATGAAGCCTCTTGAGCCATCTAGGAAGTCCATGACGGTATTTTTGGTGGAAATTTTAGTGGCTTAGCCATTGCTAAGCACATTATCATCTTGGATATTATTGGCCTTCCCTCAATCATGACTCTTGTGAGTATGTTAAGAAATGTGAAAAATGTCAGTAGCATTCCAATTGTATTCACATTCCTAATCAAGCTTTACAGTTGGCTCAAGACCTTTGGTCATTTTCACAATGGGGTCTTGATCTCATTGGTCTTATTAATACTCATTCTTCATAGCAACATCTTTCAATAATTACTGTAAATGAATATTTCACCAAATGGGTGGAAGAAATTCCTCTCACCTCAATTAAATCTGGTCCAATCATTAATTTTATCTATCAGGACATTATTTTTCACTTTGGAATTCCCCACAAACTTGTCATGGATAATGGAAATTCCTTCAAAAATAAATATCTTAAGAAAATATGTGATGCATTCAACATCCAACTCATCTTATTTTCTCCATATTATTCTCAAGCTAATGACCAGGCCAAAGCTACCAATAAAACCCTTCGATTTTTTTTTTGCCAAAATCATTAATCAAATAGGTCATAATTGGCATCTCCAGCTTCCTTTTCCCCTTTGGGCCTATCGAACTAGCATTTTTACCTCCAAAGGGGCTACACCTATTTCTCTTATTTAAGGCTTTGAATCCATCCTTCCCCTTGAAGTTCAAATTCCATCTTTGTGCATGTCCCTTCCTGACTTCATCTCTAATGAAGACTATCAACAAGCTCATCTAGCACAGTTTGAGGTTATAAATGAATGTCATCTTCTCGCTCTTGAACATGGTCATGTTTATCAAGAGCATATTACACGTGCTTACAATAAGCACCTTAAATAACACAAATTTAATTTTGGTGACCTTGTCCTTAAAGAAAATTAGAATGTCACCACTCTAGAAAGGATTCAACGTGGAAATTTTTCCCCTTACTAGATTGGACCATACATTATCATGCACAAGTATGGGTTGGGAACCTATCAATTAGCCTCCCTTGATGGTAAATCAGAAGTAAAACCGATAAACACATTGCACTTGTGACCATTATACTATTAGAATTCCTATCGGTGCTCTTAGTAATATCTTTATATCATTCATCCATCTTAGCCCCTTCCATATCTCATTATAATGATTTGGAATTATGTGGTCTTCCATCAATTCCTAGATGTAACCTTAAATATGGGCACCATGGCTCTTCCTGTAGCATTTTTATTATGGATAAGTTCTCCCTTCTTGGTGAGAAATCCACGATCATTACATCCATCACACTCTTATTCACTTATTGCAACCATGAAAAGGGTCCAAAGGTGTTCCTTGTATACGCATTATCCCCTCTTAAGTGGTCTACTTAGTTATTCCCAGATCTCCCTCGTGTAAATTCAAAATTCATGGATGCTCAAAGAAAAATCCAAATTATCAAAAAACATATTGATTCCTCAAAGGACAACTATTCGTGCAAAAAAAGAAATAAAGAAAGAAAACAAATGTGAGCATGTAAATCAAAGAGAGAAGAAAAATCAAAAGAAATAGATTGATCCCTCGAAGGATGACTATCATATATTCTTACCATCTATATTGTATAAATTAGACCATACCCTCGAAGGATGGATACTCCTCTTGGAATTTGAAGGTTTCCCTCATTGATCAGCCTTCTATTTTATTAAAAATCCTAAGAAATATTTGTGCATTGATCAACTTCCTTCTATCAAACTTCTCGCATTGATCATTTTTCTCTTTCCCCCCTTCCCAGAGCTAGGGCATATTTTTAGGGAACACCACTTTTGGAGAACCCTTTTCCCTTGTACAAGTACATCTTAAACCCCTTTTTTATGTCAACATTATTTTTATGAGTTCATTCCATCCATTACATCCTTATGATATTTTGTATGACCATTTTCCATTGGTTATATGCTTACATTTGTTTTGGTCACATGTACCTTACATCACCTGGATCCCCCTCTTTTTTAGCTCCATTGCAGTTGGAGGCATATTTTCCTTGTGCATTCCTTGATACAATGTATTTTTGACCTATAGGTCTCCATTGTTAAATCGTATCTCATCCTCCACCTCATTTGACCTTATCCAATCTCTCTCATCTCAAAGTCCTCCTTTGAGACCATATGTATTCCCCCTGTGGGGCATTCTATGTTCGCTCTATCTATCTCATATCAAAGGCCACATTCAGGACCATACTCATTCTTCACTCCTTTGGGCATATGTACTTTCTAAATCCACATGTGTGGCCATATTTATTTTCCCTCCAGGCATTTTAATTCTACATTCAAATAATTTATTTCTACTCTCAATGTCCACATTTGTGGCCATATTTATTTTCCCTCTGGGCATTTTAATTCTAGATTCAAATCATTTCTTCCTACTCTCAAAGTCCACATTTTTGGCCATATATATTTTCCCTCTGGGCATTTTAATTCTACATTCAAATCATTCCTTTATACTCTCAAAGTCCACCTTGTGGCCATATTTACTCCTCCTTCGAGCATTTTATTTCACATTCCTATCTAACTCACACAAAAATTCCACCTCATGGTCATACTTATTCCCCCTTGGGGCATTTCTACTTAATAATTTTCCTTCACGGCCATACTTACTCTCCCTTAGGGCATATTATTCCACTCACTTTTTCATTTTTCGTTCCTGGCCCTTTTTTGTGTCCCACCGGGCACCATCAATTTCATCCTCATCCCTTGTGGATGCATACCTATGATATCAATTTCTCGTGTACGAAGTATTTTGCATACTTTTTGCATTTAGTTGTGTAAATTTTTATGACTTTCTTATGACCCATTAGTCATCTCAGCTTACATCCATACTGCAGTGATCTTCACCCAATCACTGGCCCATAGAACATTGTAGCCCGTCTTTGTTGAGATCACAATTTTCTTCTACCAATGTGATATTGGAGTCACTGTCATAGTTTCATTATTATTGTGATCCATTTTTTTTGGGGCATCTTACCTTGGTAATCCTTTTATCCATACTTTCTTCACCCACCCGACCTTTTGCATCTACCTTTTTCAATCGTGTAATCAATTTCTCGTAGTGTCATCAATCCCCCATTTGAGGGGGATCTTATCATCTACCTTTTCTCAATCCTCATCCAACACTCATCATTTTTGTGGCATGGCTTAGTAGCGCAAACCACTCAACAAAAAGGGGGAAAATGTAGACACCTAAAATCAGTATATATACCCCTTATTCTCCTGTGTGTGCATACTTAATTCTAATTCAACTCATCCTCTTATATTTAATTTAAAATACCCTTTTATCTCATCCCTATCAATCTTTATTCAATTTAATTGATTAATTAATTAATACCCTATCCCTTTCCCTAATGAAATTTCTAAATCACATCCCTATAATTTTTCTAAGATATCTTTACTTCCAACTCATCACTAAGCATCCTCTTCCTACCTAAAGCTTTAAAGCATCCAACCAACCCTTAAAATTCTGAAATCATACCAAAAACACAAAAATGCTATCCCATTATGGAAACTTTCCCCGTAATCAACAGTGACCCAGCCCGGTCATCGTCGACCCTATAAAACTAGGCTATTTCTTTCCATTTAGAATCAGAGGCATACAAACATCCAAGCTTCCTTGTGACATATGAACAATATCCTATACCTGAGCATCCTTGAAGTGATTACAGAATTCTCAGACATCTTTGGAAGGTGTTCATATCTCTTATGATCATCCTTTGTGAGATTTCTTTTATTTTGTATTTCTTTAATAATATTTTATCATATTATCATTTTTGTCTTATATCTAACCTTTTGTAGGAGAAGATCATTCTCAACAACACTCAGAGTTCTTCCATAAGCTTCCTCTTCCTGTTTCATACTTGTAGGTTGCTTTATTAGCTTTCTTCTCCTCGGCCTTGCCCAATTCTACTATAATCTTCATCTACCTTGTCAGGTTGTCATCAACCCCATCTTCTTTTACTGGATGTTGTGTCTCATAAACACCTCTAGCTTCTATAGGGGCTTTGTGTCTTTTCTAGTTTGTTAAAAATCTCATCTAGTCCCTCTGTTTCATTAAAATCAACCTACCTATAATGCAATCATCATCGACCAAGGTCTTGGTTCTCAATCTTCCCTTCTTAATCCATGTTTTCTATCATTTTATCAATTTATGTTCCTTCATATCCCCTCTGCAAGCTAACTCTAGCATACACCAGCCTCTGTTGCATCCTGATCACATCCAGATATTACAAGGTTTGCATATTCACCTTACACTCCAAATATTCACTCCTAGGTCACCGTCGACTTGCTTCTCCATAGTCTCAGTCATCATCAACCTAGATTAGGTATTATCTTATTTTTTTATAATAAGATCAAATCAATATTCAGATTCCTCATATTTACTTTCAAATTTTGTATTCTTTCAGTTTCTACATACTATCAATTTACCTATCATTTATATAACTTTTTTGTAACAAACAAGGGTTGACATCCACCAAGGACGTTAATGCTTCTTGGAGCCTCTTTTTCGGTCCACACCCACATAAACCATCTGATCCATTTTCATGTAAGTATTTCTTATTTGTAGGTTATCAACTGGTGGTAATGGGATCCATCATCAATTTGTACTTGTCATCCATCATATCACATCTGAGGTAACATAAACCCTCCAACATTTCTAACTTGTGTACTTTCTTTAGTAGATAACTCATTAACTTAATAACGAACGAGAAAATAGAACAATAGTATGGTCACAACCTAGATCTCTAATCATTATTTCTTGATTTACAAATGAAATTACTATTCATTTTTCCCTATTTACTATATATAGTAATTACTGACACAATCCCTAAGTTCTTATAATTCCTCCTATGCTAACTAAAACACTGACACATTTCAGTCCATATATTGAGCCTCATTCATCCATTTTTAGCATTGTCAATGGCATTAGGATCATAATTTCCACGTATAGTACATTTTACAATAGATTTTACACATGTCTATGCTTTACTACATGTTTTATTGTGACACTCTCATGGCTCTCTATCCTATTATAAACATCGTTGATTCATATCTGACCTATCTTGCTACTTTATTTTGGATCATGGTTTGATGATTCTCCTCTCATCCTTTCACTAAAAAGGGTGCAAGAATTTGGGGTTATCTTATCACTAATTCTAGTGTAAACCAAATGATTAAAAAATCTTCACTTTTACATGCACAATTTTTGGGCCCCTATTATAGCTTCTAAATCTTAAGGGCATGTAGGCACGCATGGCTGGAGGAAGCACGCAAGTTAAGGTGCGCAAGGTAGTATTCAAAATTCTTCTTAGAGAACCCAGGGTACGCTCACCACATGAAGAACAATTCAAGACTTAGCCACTTTTGGCCTTTTGGGCAGAACACATGAAGAACGTGTTCCATTTGGATAAGGTTCCAACTTGGCGATAGGGTGTCTCGGAAGGAATATACCTTACGATAGGAAAGATCCAAAAAGTTAATCATGACATGTAGAGGCATGTGCCTGGGGCGACCCACATCTTTGACACTTGGGGCTAGATCTGAGGCTACAGAGGAGTTTGTTAGAGCTCAGAGGCCTATTTATATGCACTGCGACCCTTCAACAAAGAACAAGAGACAGAAGTGGGGTAGCGGAGCTCTATAGAATTACTGTGAGAACCTAGAGGGATGAAAATGGGTAAAGGATTTCGAGTAAGGATGTAATGGGGAAATCGGGAATGCAAATTTTTGTTTTGTGAGAGTACATGTATGGATCCAGATATGACACATGACTATGGGTCTACCTCTATGTGATAATTTGCAGTAGAGACTATGAATGAATATTGATAAGTGTTACCACTCATGTTTACATTAGAGATATCCTTCTGTATTATCTGCATGTTTTTTACTGTACTTTTGATCTTGTATAATCATGGACCTCACTTGAATGATTAAGTATATTTTTGGATTTACAACTTCTTAGTTCTGTTATTTCTTATTGCACACTTTATTTCCGTTATGACTGAAGGGGTATAGAAGCCATCCTGAGCTCTATAGCTTCTTCATGTCTATTAAACCAATAAGTCAGAATTCATGAACTATGCCTTCCACTAGAATCACATAAAAAGTGAGACTCTCAGCACCCTCTTATGCGTGCCTCGGGTGAGTGCCTAATGCCCGTTGGGGTGATAGGCCTGGCACACATGAGGTTTCCTTGTTATTAGTAGGGTGAAAAAATGACTACATCTTGGTTCCATTGTTGAGGACCTCTTTTCGAAGATGTAGTGGAACATGGGATACATCATGATCTGTGTAAAAAGTGATGGTGGAGCGCTTAACACTTGAAGGTGTTAAAGATTGGTTTAAAAGCACAGAGGATGAATTTCACTTATAGATTCAGTACCAGATCTAGGTTTGATACGCAAAGATGGGTGGAAGACACTCTTTATCATGAGTTGTACGAAACCATCTTTTGTTGTTTCCCTGTAGAGTTATTCAAATGGCTCTCTACTTATACATCTAGATCGGGGTGGTAGTTATAAATCACACCCTTGGACCCAAGAAACATATCAGAACTTACAAGATGTTGATCTAAACGTGGACCCAAGCTATAGATCATTGGTGGAAGGGAGTATTGTCTAACTACACTCTGTACTATGCCATTTCCATCGTATTCTTTTCTAGAAGTTACTGAGTTTGAGTTTCTTGCAAGAGGCTCAGGGGATAATTTCTACATGTGCTATCCCCCTTTGCAATCAAAATATTTATGGTAACCATGGGTTTAGAGGCATTTCCTATGGCCAGCTAAACCACCCTGACGTGCTTAAGCAAGGAAGCTAGGTTGGGGAACGATGGCTGATTTAACGACTGAATAGGAGAGGGAGGAGAGACTGCTCAAGTATAATGAAGCATGTGAAAAGGAGATTGATAGACAACATAGGATTACAAGTGGGTTATGGATCCGGACTTGGTGGAAAGGAGTCGAGGTTCACATGCAAAGGATGTGGAACCTGAACAGTCCTATGGTACCCCATCATCTTGGTAAGCGCATGAGAGAAAACCTTGTAGCTTCTGATGAGAGTCCATTCACATAGAGAAAGAAGAGTCATTAGCGTGCATCTAAACCCCCTCTTAGTGACTGAACCTTGGAACTTGGTTTGTTTGAATGAGGAAAATTTGGTATAGAAAGTATGATCCTCATCAGACTATTATGGATTATACCAAACTGATAAATGCATTCTTGGCAGAATTCCACATACCTAAGTTTGCCTAGAAGAGCATTAGCTCTCTCAAATAAAATTTAGCAGGGCCATGGCAGAGTGTGTGCGGGAATATGATGCGCATTTTAAAACTCTATTGTCTAAAATTTCTTATGATATCCACCCTTCACAACATGCTCAGTGGTTTTTCAAAGGATTGATCACACCCTTTAGGAGGGCTTTATCTCATAAAACATTCACAGACCCACAGTGAAGCATTGGAAGCTTCTTTATGCACGTGATGAGGCAGTTGGTAGTGTTGACACTGGTGTTAGCCCATTTTTGTAGGCTCAGATTACTGCCATGGCTAAGCAATTAGAGAAATTATCTGCCAAAATAGTTCCAGAGATTCACAAAGGGATGTGGTGCACGGATTGTAATGTAGAAGGGCACACAAAGGATAATGATGGGATATGTACTTGGAAGGCGGTGTGCATTGTAGCAGTAAACTATGAAATATGTCACGAGGACCATGATGCAAGTAGGTGCCCCCTGTTACAGCGCGTGATCCACAAAAATGTGTCTTGTTATTGCAAGATATGTACCTCAACCACACATGACACCAAGGATTATAGATTGATTGACCAGATTCATGAGGCAATTGATCTTGGTGTGCACCAGACTGGCATTTCCAGTAGTTCCAAAGGAGATGACCGTGGGTATGGAGAGCACGGGGATGGAGGTGCACATGGAAGAGGGTTTCGCGGGGATTTCATGGTCATGGTAACTGTGGAGGAAGAAGTGAGTTCCCACATGGGACGTGTTTTAATTATGGAGCCACAGACCATTATAAGCATGAATGTCTAGATCTTCTACAATGCTCCTGGTGTGGAAAAAAACATAAGTATGAAGAGTGCCCAGAGTTATACAAACATATGAGTCAGCAATACTGGAAGGATAAGGGCGCTGCCATGGTGAGTATTAAGAAGGCTAACACGCAATGGCTTTCGTGAGTAATATGTGAATAAGAGCTAGAGCCTGCTATGGTAACAATAAGGGCAGAGTCTACACGTGTAAATGAGGTGCCTAGGTAGAGACCTCTAATTTTGAGAGAAGTAGTACATGGTAAGTATCCAAACCCGGCTCACCAGAAAGAATTCTACTAGGAAACCATGGACATAATTTAAAGTTTACAAGGGATTCAATGCTTAAAAGAGCAGACTAGAAAATATGAGCAAAGGAGACTAGTAGAAGCACCAAGGGATGACTTAGATGAGGTTAAGGAGGTGTGTAAACTACTGAGGTAGGAGAATATTATTCCCCTACTAGGGGCATGGTTGAGGGAAAAGGTGCCCACACATCAGGAGGAGAACATGAAAGGAAGAGATCCTGCATGCAAACCTCCCACCTCACAGCCTTGATTATGACAAAGAGATTACCTTGAACGCAATAGTGGATGGATGGTTGCTTAGCAACATCCTCATTGACATAGGCTTGGAGGTTAATGTTCTCACTCTGGATGCCTGACATCAAATGGGAAGACCTGTATTACAGTCATCTTAAAATGTGTTGTATATGGAAAATAAGACAAAGGCAATGCCCATAGGTGTCTTGAAGGATGTGACCATTACCATTCAGGGGACTAGGTTCACTAGGGATTTTGAATTCTTGGTGCTTGCCGAGGCAGATAATTTCCCGGCTCTACTTGGGCGCCCGTGGTGTTATAAGAATAATGCAGACCTTCGGTTTAACAAGGGGTACATAAGCTTTGAAAACAAGGAAGAGAGGGTAGTTATACCACTTGGTTGATGGGAATTCCACCCCCTATACTGAACCCCTTGGAGAGGAGGTCCTGGATAGAATATATGTGTGCTCCATAAGAGATCCAGAGACCATCCACCCTACAGAAGGAGTCATCCAGTTTGATGATGCTCAATCTATCAGTGATACTACCAGTATAGCATGTGATAATTGGGCACATGGGACTTATGAATTGATTGGGTGACATCTGAAAGGATCAGTAACCAAGGTAACCATGGCACGTATAGTTTGGCACCTGGGAGGAAAGGCAATAACCAAGTATTCTGGGGATGCATACCCTGAGGTATTTTTAAGAGAAATGGAAGCTCAATGGAGGGAGGACGAGTGAAGAAGTATGCTAGGTTATGTTTTGATAGGCACAACAGTAAGATGGTGGGCTGCGCATAGTGAAAACTTGTTGGAGTGGTGTGAAGTTAGAATTGTGCTCACTGTTTGATTCTCAAAAAGCAACATACCCACCGCTATCAAGGATTACAATGGCAATGGACCCACCTCTTCCCACATCCAAGCATGTGAGAGGGTCTGGGGAGAAGGCACAGAAGCTTTACCACCCTCCCTTTGGGTGCATAAGATGTATTTGACACTACAAGGTTACGTGCACGTGCTTGGTACATCCATTCTGAAACACGCTGCCAAATAGGAAATTGGCAGGAATTAGCGGCTGACTTGGTTCACACATTCGAGTACCGAAGTACCAAGCAACCAGTTGATGAGGCATTACATACTATCAAGCACCTCACTCTGGGGGATTACGCCATGGTGGAAGATAGGTTAGTAAACTTACTTGGTGGGCCTAGCTTGGAAGTGCGGTTCAAAGAGGAGGAACCAGAAGACATATAATTCAAGCACACGTGTGCTGAAAAGGAGAAAGGAAAGATGGTATATGTTGTTGATGGGGAGGAGATGGAAATCCTGAATGTTGACCATTCAGTTGGGGCATGTGAATTAGTTGACAGTGTAGATGTATGTGCATGCGCATACCATGAACCACTCAAGACCAAGAAAGTTAATATCGGCTCAGAGAAGGAGCCCAAGGAAGATATCATTGGGGACTACTGGTCAGACAAGGAAGTATCAAAGATCATCAATATTTTGCATGAATTTGAGGATTTATTCCCACATGGATACCATGAGTTGAAAGGCATCCATAATTCATTGGGGGAAATGAGGATAAAGTTGAAAGATGGTGCGCACCTGGTCAGGAAGAGGCCTTACAGGATGAATCCCAACATGCACGTAAGGGTTAAAGAAGAGCTAGACAAGATGATAGCATTTGGTATCATTGAGGCTATGGAGGAATCAGAATGGATAAGTCCAATGGTGATCAGCATAAAGAAGGATGTGTGGATTACAAGGAATTGAACATTGTTTGTATCATAGATCCTTTTCCCACCCCCTTTACTAAAGAGATTTTGGAAGGAGTTGTTGGGCGTGAGGTCTATTCCTTTACGGATGGATTCTCGAGATATCACCAAGTAAGGATTGCCAAGGAAGACCAAGAAAAGACAACTTTCACCACCAAGTGGGGAAGCTTTGCATACACGGTCATGCCCTTTGGGCTGAAGAATGCGCCCACTGTATTTTCGTGCATAGTGGTACAAGCATTTAAGGACTTCATCCACAGTTCCTTCAAGTATATTTGGATGATTGGATAGTGTATGGATTGGTCAGGGACCATTGTGATAACTTGAGGTTGATGTTTGAAAGATGTCAGCAGTTGAGGATCTCCCTCAACATCAAGAAATGTATCTTTGCAACTCCTTTTGGAACATTGTTGGGGCATATCATATGCAAAGAGGGCTTACTGGTGGATCCTGTGAAAGTTGTAGTTATTGTGGGGTTAGGGGAGCCTACCAGCCAAAGCGTCATGCATGGATTTCTTGGACACACTGGGTACTACAGAAAGTTCATTAAGGGATACGCCAAGATCGCCACACCTTTGGAAATATTTCTCAGACACAAGAGTGCCTTTCAGTGGGGAGAGGCGCAGTAGAGGGCATTTGACACTCTAAAAGAAAGGCTTATCACCACACCTATTCTATGATTCCCATCCTGGGATAAACCTTTCCATGTCCACGTGGATGCCTCTGGTACAACAATGGGAGCCATTCTTGCTCAACCAGGAGAGGGGATTGTTGATCATCCCTTGTGTTTTGCAAGTAGGAAGTTGACACCAGCAGAACAGAATTATACAATGACCGAGCGCGAGGCATTGTCAATGATCTACGTGCTCCACAAATTCAGACAATATCTGCTGGAAACTCCCTTCATATTCTACACTGACCATATGGCCTTGAAGTATCTAGTAAACAAAGTAGTGTTGCAAGGGTGCATATGTCGTTGGGTACTTTTATTTCAGGAATTTGAATTCAAAGTGGTGGTAAAACTGGGAAAGAAAAATTGTGGGCCAGATCATTTATCAAGGATTGATTTAGGAGAGGACACACAAAGTATCGAGGAAACCATGCCAGATGCACAACTATTCAGGTTGTGGTGCACACCCTTAGAACTAGAAGACATTGTTGTTTTTCTCAAGGAAGGTGTGGCGCCCGAAGGGATGAATGCTCTGGAAAGGAAAAGGTTAGCCATACGCGCCACGCCCTTCATGTTGATCAATGGGGATTTGTATAAGATGGGCCACGATGAGGTTTTGTGCCGGTGCGTATTAGAACATGAATGCGTAGCTATAATAGAAGAAGCCCATGGTGGGATTGTTGGAGGACACTATGCAGGGAATGTAACCACGTGCAAGATCCTAGTCTCCAGACTATGGTGGGAGACGATTCACCAGGATTACATTGAGTTTTGCAAGGCCTATGACCACTACCAGTGCCTTGGAAAACCTGGAAAAAGGGATGATATGCCCTTGCGCCCCATCACCAATGCGGAACCTTTTGAAAAGTGGGCAATAGATTTTGTCAGACCAATCTCACCAGCTGCATGAAGGACTAACTCGCGGTATATCATTACCTGTACTGATTATCTGACAAGGTGGGTAGAGGCCATGCCCACTAAGGATTGCACCGTAGCCACAACTGCTATATTTTTGTGGGAGAACATTATCAGCAGGTATGGGTGCCCATTAAGTTTAACAAGTGATAGGGGCACTCACTTCTTAAATGAAACAATCAGGATTCTATTGGCATAATTCATGGTAGCCCATCATAAGACTACCCCTTATCACCCTCAGGAAAATGGGACTGCGGAGGCATTTAACAAAATCCTTAGTCACACATTGACTAAGATATGTGATGTGGGTAGGCAAGATTGGGATGACAAAGTATCAACATTTCCTTTGGGCATACAGAACAACATATAAAAGGTTGAACGAGGCCACACTATTTCAACTGGTGTTCGACGCGGAGGCTATTTTTCTGGTTGAATTCATGTTACCTTCGTTGCGTATAGCGTGCACAGGAGGGTTGGACGATGAACAAGCACTGGAAGAAAGAATTGATGAATTGATAAAGTTGGATGAAAGGTGCTCACTAGCAAGATGGAGCCAAACAACTGAAAAAGCTAAGCAAAAGGCATGGCATGACTGCCATATTAAGAACAAATAGTTTGAGGTTGGCCAGATGGTATTGCTATATGATTCTAAATTTCTACGCCATCCTAGAAAGTTGAAGGTGCATTGGTTGGGTCCTTATGTAATTTCATACATCCTTGATTCAGGCGCATGCCAGTTACAAGCGCTGGATGGAACAAAATTACCTGGACACTTCAATGGGAGTAGGCTGAAGCCCTACTATAAATAATGCTTCTTGGTGTTTGTAAATAAGGTAGTTTTTCCAGTTAGTTTAGAATTTCCTTTTATGCTTTTCCTTTCTTGTTTTTCCCTTTCACGTTGTTGTTTTGTTTTACACCTTGGGCACTGGTAACCTTATTAATTTTTGACTTATGAATGCGCAGAGGACCGTGCATCGTTTAAGTGTGGGGTAAGGTGATAAAGAGAGGCATGGAGTTATTCTACCAGGAAGATTGGGTTGGTAGACCGTTTGAATTGGCCCTGTTGAAAAGATGCATTAGGAAGGCAGATGGGTGGCAAAATAAGGTTACATTGGAAATCCATGTACAAAGGAGAGAGCACAAAAACATGAGGTAGGTGAAAGAAAGCATCATAAGGATGGAAGAGGTTCTTTTGGTGCTAGTAACACGTGTGCAAGAGTCTTCTGTCAAGATGGATTGTTGGTGCACCAGAAGGTTGGAAAATATTTTCACGTAAGGATCAAGCATGGGTGGAAAAGTAGTTTCGTGTAAGGATTGGGCGCGGGTGGAAGCAGTTTCATGCAAGGATCGTGCGCGGGTGGAAGCAGTTTCATGCAAGGATTGGGTGCGGGTGAAAAATGTTTCACGCAAATATTGGGCATGTAAGAAGAAGTGTTGAAGTCAAGTTTTGTTTAGAAAAACACCATATTAAACATGGTCGTACAGTGGTAGGTAGCCTAGCATTAAATGCGTAAAAGTGGGAAAAGCTATAAATACAAGAGTGGTCATTTCATTATTTTACTTCGTGAAAACAAGAGTGATTTTCTTTCAAGATCTAGGGTTTTGAAGACTAACCTATGTGAAGGAAAATCCCAAAAAATCACACACAATCAGTCTCTTAGATCTACAAACTAGAGTAGAAGTGATTCACAGGTGTGGGGAACGTTGTGAAAGAGCGTCGTGATCGAAGGAGGAAAATTAGAAATTAGGGTTTGTGCTCTAGGGCACGGGGCACGTGAAGAAAACTTTTAGACAAATCACAAGGTAACATGGGAATGAAAGCAAGGGGTAAAATGATGGCCACAAAACTAGTTGATAAACCTGTAGTACAATCCAAGAGGGGAAAGAGTAAGGGAAAAGGAAAGAAGAAAGAAGAATAAATCCCCTTGGATACCAATGAAGAATGGTACTTGGAAATGAAATACCTGGATGGGGTTTTGCTAGGGCAAGAGTGGGAGTTCCACATTAGATAGATGTTTGTGATTGACTACAATCACTGATCAAGCATAATCATGAAGGAAATGGCGCTGGAGCTGGTGCACCCTACAAACAAATGAACATATAACGGGATGCCAATCTACAGTGACATAGTCAAGGTGAAAATGGAGAAGGAAGGGCTTCTCCAACTTTACAAGTTACCTAATTTGGGGAAGCCCGAGAGCTTGTACCAATGGCTGATGATGCACGTGCACAAATATTTCTTCTACTTCACAGGGTGTAAAATGTGCATAACTCCCTAGTTAATCTCACACTTTACAGGCCTAAGCTGTAAAGGGGATGCGATCATAGATGACCTCTAGGATGAGGAGGTAATTAAAGAAACCATTGCATCCCAGGAATATAAGAAGGGATCAAGGTACTACGACGTCACGGATATTAGTGATCCGGTGATGAAAATGGCCGCGCACCTTGTTTCCAAGCTGAATGGACAAGAGAGGTGGACCCAAGTGAGCAAGCCCTAGTTGAATGTCTGCAGGAAGGTCACGGAGGGAACCATATACAACATCTCCCAGTACATAGCAGACAAGATCATAAGCAACATGGAGAACAAAGGGAATATATTATTTGGGAACATTCTATTAACCATTGTGTTCTCAGAGATCGGGGTGCCAGATGCATCTGATAAGTTTGTATGGGAGTACCCCGATGAAGACCCTTCACCCGCAGATAGGTTCCAGAAGTATGCTTGTGAGTCAATGATAGGGGTGCATAAGGCGTGCTTGGATAAATGGTATACGCCTTAGGAACGCATGGGGCTGAATGGCGAGAGCAACTCCCCGTGGTGACTAAAGGAGAAGCTAAGTTCGTGGTATACCAGCACTTCTGCATTGGTAGATTCATCTTGGTGGATGGCAGTTGGAGTCCCTGGTGCAAACTCCCCTTCTCATTTACTACCCAATTTTTCTAGGTGGGAGTGAACAGGTATAAGGAGTCAAAGAAATTAAAACTTGACCTGTCCACCCTTGACAATGAGCACAAGGAGATGAGAAAGAAGCTGGTCTACCCAGGGAAGTGTGTGTATGTTGAAAGGTACGTGTCGTAAGATGTGCACATCATAAGGCCATTGACCTTACCCATTGCTGAGAGCACTGCTGCCAGAATCTACCTATGCATAAGGCCAAATTTTGAGAAGGGTGCGTACGTAGAGAATGAAATATCCATCCCGGACGACCCCATGGGAAGGAAGAAGCCAGCACCAAAGCACAAGGAGAAAGAAGAAGAACAACAACAACAAAGAGCGGTGGAGAGGCAGAACATAGATACTGCAGGGATGAGTACCTACGTCTGGAAGAAGAGGAGAATGGTGGTCAGGGAGAAGACCCCAGAGCCTATGAAGCCACCATCCCCTGAAGAACCTTCAGATGAAGAAAAGATAGCATCCCCGACTCTGGATTTTTCTGCAAGGGAAGAAGAACAAGGGACGGAGGAACAAGGGTCTGAAGATACAGATGACCTGAACACCTATATAGGTGAAAAGGATGATGATGGAGGGGAAGAGCTGGAGGTGGATCAAGAGCCGATTGATGTCCATGATTAGGAGGGATAGGTGGTGGAGGATACAAATGATGCGTTCATCTTTGTAAGGAGGAAGGGTGCCCAAAGGGAGGAAGGCACGCGGAGCAAAGAGAGGAGTGAAGGGGCTAGTACCAAGGAGCCAGATATGCCTAAGCTCACTCAGGAGGAGGTGAATGAGAAGGAAACAAGGGAGGCAGAGAAGATAATCAATACCCTGGTCGAAGAGGATTTCGAGTGCAGTGCGGAGCTAGTGCTCGGTGAATTCAAAGAAGAGTCAGAGGGAGAAAAGTGTGGGTAGCAAAAAAGTCCCTACTCTTTCGGTAACTATTCCCAAGGGCGTGTACGCATGGGAAGTAAATGCATAGAAGGGGGAAGAACAATGATGGGTTACATTGATGACCCCAACAAAGTTTTACATGCACATTTCCAAAGTACCGTGCCCACCAAGGAGCTCATTTCCATGGAATCCTTTGATCCTGAGGGTGGATACCCATGAATGAGGAAGATGCTATCATGGGCATTCGACTCCCACCTTGATGAGCCTGAGTTTGAGATTAACCAAGGAGCGGTATTAACATTGTCTGAAGGAAAGGGGGACAACCCCATTGTAAACACGCAACAACTATCGGATGAGCAAGTGTGTAATGAGCTCAACAAAGTCTCTGTGGAAATCAAGGCTAGGCTCTTCGGCAGGAATGACAGGGTTAGAGTCTTGGAGGACCTATTGGAGAAGAGGAAAGAAGAAGTAGTGAAGCTAATGAAGGATCTCAGCCTTGAGAAATTAATCAGCGCTCAACTACAGAGGGAGCTTCAGGAGGAAAAGGCCAGGGTACGTGAAGTTTCCAAGAAGGTGGAGCTCATCTCCCAAGTGATTATCATGAAGCACCTGGACCTTAACCCTCCCGTGTAAAAGTATAGATCCTCCCTGGAATGCCTAGAGGACTTGACTCGGATCCTCACCATGGAAAGGCAGCCTTTGGCCTTGGAGTTAGCAGAGGAGGTAGCTGCACACTTGGAGAAGGAAGACAAGTTGAAGGTCGTCACACTCATGGCTGAATACAACAAGGTGCTTGCCAATGTAAGAATAGTTACACAAACCACGGGGGTCGCCTACGACCACTGCACAGATCAAGACAAAGTGACAAGCATACTGCTTGCCAGTGATGAGGCTGAGCTGAAGGAATTCAGAGAAAAGAATAAGGGCAATAGAGCCGAGTGAGAAAGGATCATAGCCGAAGTGGAAAAGAAATCTGAAGCCATTGAGAACCGGTGAGTCTCAATCAAAACCCAGCTAAAAGAGCTCTACAAGGTCATCACGAGGAAGATGGATGCCCTGGAAGATCACGCTAAGGAACTGGAGACTGTGGTGGAAACCATTACCACACAAGGGGAAGGGTTAACCTTCGACGAGGTGAGCACCTTGGTTGGCGACATCTACACTAAAGTGCAGGAGGAAGTCAACGCTTGGAGTACACTGGAGGCCAACCTACAACAAAATTTTCCCCTTCTTCTTCTTTAGGAAATTTTCCCCCTATTCTTTCTCTCCCCCTTTCTTTATTCTTTCCCCCCCCATTCTTTTCCAAGGAAATGCCTTGCATTCTTTTTGTACTGCATTCTTTGAGAAGGTTCCCGAGGGTGGAGAATAGGTGAAGTGTGGGGTAATGTTGGGCCCCTATTATAGCTTCCAAATCTTAAGGGCGTGTAGGCGTGCACGGTCGGAGGAAGCGCGCAAGTGAATGCGCAAGGTAGTATTCAAAAGGATTCTTGGAGAACCCAGGGGCGTGCGCCACGCCGTGTGAAGAACAATTCAGGACTTAGCCACTTTTGGCCTTTTGGGCAGAACACATGAAGAACGTGTTCCATTTGGATAAGGTTACAGCCTAGTGACAGGGTATCTAGGAAGGAATATACCTTGCGATAGGAAGATCCAAAAAGATAATCATGACATGGAGAGGCATGCACCGGGGTGACCCATACCTTGACACTTAGGGCCAGATCTGAGGCTGGAGAGGAGTTTTTTAGAGCTCAGATGCCTATTTATACATGCACCCTTGGTAAAGAATACAGAGAGAAGTGAGGTGGCAGAGCTTTGCAGAATTACTGGGAGAACTAAGGGATGAAAATGGGTAAAGGATTCCAGTAAGGATGTAATGGGGAAATGGGGAATGAAATTTTTGTTTTGTGAGAATACATGTATGAGTCCAAACATGGTGCATGACTATGGTCTTAATCTTTATGATACTTTATAGTAAGACTATGAATGAATATGATAAGGTTACCATCATGTTTACGTTAGAGATCTCCTTCTACATTATTTGCATGTTTTTACTCTGCTTTTGATCTTGTATAATCATGGACCTTACTTGAATGGTTAACTATATTTGTGGATTTACAACTTCTTGGTTCTATTATTCCTATTGTGTGCTTTGTTTCCGTTATGACTGAAGGGGTGTAGATGTCATCCTGAGCTCTATAGCTTCTTCATGTCTGTTAAATCACTAAGTCAGATTCATGAACTATGCCTTCCACTAGACTCACATAAAAGAGAGACTCGGCTCCCTCTCGTGCACCTTGGGTGAGCACCCAGCACCCGCTGGGTGATAGGCTGGAGCACATGAGGTTCCCTTGTTCTTAATGGGTGCAAAAATGACTACAACAATCACACTATATACCACTACGCTTTCCTAGGAAAAAATAAAATCCAACAAATTCATCACTCAAAATTGTAATTCTTGATCTATTCTAAGTATGATACTATCTTTGATTCTCGTCTACTACAAAATCCACCCAAAAATGACCTATTATAGTGGTAGTTTAATTTTATAAAGTTAATTTGAATCAATCAAATACTATTATTCAATTGATATGTGTTGTTTATAATTCTATTTCAACGATATCATCTTTTATCCTAGATGACCTAACTTGGGAGACAATCAATACTATCTAGTTGAGAATTTTCTATTTGAACTTTATTTACACTCTTATGCTATAAAGTGGGGCTAGTGAGACATCATTTCTTTTTTATATCCATTTTACGGGGGTTTTTTGAATAGTAGGAAAGGTAAAAATTGGTTTATTTTTTTCTGTAGTGGTGGAACCTCTTTAGGGGAAGCATGATAGGAAGAGATTAAAACTGAATTCTCTCCCAATACTCTTCACATGGTATTAGGATGACTAAACCCCAAGAGTATGCACATCGCGTTAGGTATTGATCACTTCCAACCCCTCCTACCATATCTAAGGATTGAAAATTTCTACATCTCAACAACATGTTTTTATCTGACTATGCCTTTGTGATAATACACTCATTCCAAATGGTTTCAAGCGATGATCCATGGTTTACTGTGTTATGATTCTTACTTCCAGCATGCCTTTAACTACAACTTCTTTAGCCCTTCATAGGTATGATTTTATTATATCTTTTATACTATTTAATTTCATTCAAATAGCATAAGGGGTGAAAATTTAGACTCAAAATTATGCACTTATTACTATTACATCATGTCTCTAGTATGTTTTTATATGTATGATTCATAAGTGAGGATATTAGACACTACTAACACCCCTTTTAGTCCTATTAATTTCAATTTATTTTGGATTTGACTGTCTTATGTTTTCTAGATTTAATTTTTTGTTTGTGTCACAGGTATGTATGTCTCTTCCTGTTGTCTAATTTATTTTTATATGTATTAGGGGAAGTAGCGCCCAAGAAGTACAACAACACCCATCGTTATTGTCCCTTCCTAGCACTTTTTTTTAACTTTGTCTTATATTTTAAATTTACCACTTTACACCTGATTTTAAATATTTTCTAATTTCTATTTTGTATTTGGGGTCAACCTTTGGTGTCACTAAGTGTTGAAATTCAAACAAAGGAGTCATATAATACACACACACACACACACACACACACACACACACACACACACACACACACACACACACACACACACACACACACACACACACACACACACACACACACAACTTACTAACTATTCTAAGGGGCACTGTGTTACTATTTTCTAGTCTCTACTTGGGAGAAAAAGAGTAAACTTAACGAGTACATTTTGGGTTTCATTATTCAATATATAGGTAGGAAAGAATCTAAATTTCATGACACACATTATCTTTGAGGAAAATTAGTTGTAGTATGTTATCATTAAGCAATTTTTACAAGGAAAATCTAGTTTCAAGGGACACAATTTATATCACACACACACACACACACACACACACACACACACACACACACACACACACACACAATAACTACATAAATTTTGAAATGTAATGTAGAATTTAGTGAAAATAACATTAGGGTGACCATCGAGGTCATTCCGACTCAATAATTTATATATTGTATTTAGTCTAATGTGTTCTTGATTCTTGTGTAGGTATTTTGGTTTTATTTTTTAGGTGCATGTGTGAAAGGAGAACCCTATGGTGAAGTGGATGTGAAATAGAGAAAATTGAAGGTAACATTATAATACAATGAAATAACTAGATCTACACCCATCACCAGGACACTAGCGCCAAATTCAAACAATATCACTTGAGCAATATTGTCTCGTTTTGGGATATATTATCCAACATAAATTTTAGATAACTATTTTATAGGTGAATCACATACTATTGGTGTGAGTCATATTCCACATCATTAGGTGAGTCATCTCACTTAGGTGATATCATAGGTATGTGTGTCATTTAGGGGTCATTATGATATTCCCTTACACATCAGTACGTCAGTGCATCAGTTGCATCTTTAGGAGTTACATCCTATTTTGGGAACATAACTCCTCTCCACTTGATAGGTCATGATTATAGCACTAGGGGTTACTTAACACCCTCTATATGCACACCCATTCAAATCTATGAGATGAGAGAAGAGTTTTTTTCCTTAACAAGGTTTTTTTTATTTTTCAAAGCTTACATGCACTTTCGGTTAATGCTCACTTTTCTTGAGATCTCATTACATTGTCATTTACACTCCATGGATGTTCATGCTATCCCTCATGATCCTCATGTTTTGCATTTTCATATACTATTTTATGGTATCAAATTGACCATTGTGTGGATCCAAGAAACTATTCAATTTTCATGTTTCAGATTTTAGTTCACGATAAATAGGCTTCTCGCAGCATTCGTCGCAATGGCTATTCCATTCATGCTCTACTAGTACTGATTTCAAGCTGCATATCTCTTCTTTAGATTTTTTTGTGGTTTCTAGTTTGTTTTTTAGGGGTTCACCATTTTCTGGATTCGCATGCATGTTTTGGGGTCTATTATAGTCTCAGGCTACAATTTAAGATTAAGATTAGAGTTTTTGTGTGTTAGTTGCATGAGTTTTTATAAGTGTACAAGATGCCTCAAAATCCAACTCGGCCCTAGCTTGCCGAGCTAAAAACTTAGCTACCCCCAGCTCACCACTCCCTCAACTTGCCTTGAATCATTTTAACTTGGTTTGTTTACATGCCCTACATTGGATTTTATCAAATCCTTGACCGCTCGTGGGTTTTCTGCCTCTACAGTGCTCTTTTAGCCTTTGGTCTTCATCACTATATCACATTGCTCAGCCCTCTATTGATCCCTTTTCACCACGTATTCCATCCTGAGCTTACATTGGTTTCCTTTGTGTCATGTTTCATCATTTTTTTCCATCATTGGAGATCCTTGTTCATGCCTTCTTGTGTCGTGTTTTTCTCACCATGCTAGTTATTCGCTCATCATATTCATTATTCTCTCGTCGTGTCAGTTATTTACTCATTATGATAGTTATTTGATCGTCATTTTTCTCATCCCTTTCCATGGGATTCCCTGTGAGCTCTTGGTTTGACCTCGTGCCATGCTAGTGTTTGCTCATTACGCCTAATTTTCCCACCACACCAAGCATTCTTTGTGACCCATTCACTCCTACCTCACCCAGTCTAGGTGTTACATCGATGTTTCCCTTCCAATAATTTTGTTACACACACTCTTGATAGCCAGCTCACTATCCATTCACCTCCATTTGACATCCTTCTTTGTCATTGTAAGATATTTCACTATCAACTCAAGGCTTATTTCAACATGTGCCTACTTAATGATTCACTCCTTGGTGCCTAACCCGCTTTGCACCCTCCCGGTGATCTCCAACTGAGCCCTGTGAACCAACTTGCCACCTCCCACTGAGTCTCCCTAGCTCACCCCTATGAGCTCCCCTCTCCCATCTTTCCCAACTCATTGAGATTCTCATCAAGCTACCTCTAAGCTAGCCCAGCCTCTTCACACCCTTGGAGCCTTAGGACCTCCCATTCACTCCCTATTTGGTTTTTTTGCACCTTTCTCTCTTTGTTCGCATTGTACAACATTGTGAAGGGTAAAAACTATAAAAAAATCTTTACACACAGGGAGGAATTTTTTTTCAAGCTCCGCATGTAGAGTTATTGGGCTTTCTAGGCCACTTTTTTTGGCTCATTGCATTGTAGTGTTCTTCTTCACCTACGACTAGTGAACACATCCACCACATCCTTGCGTAAAGAGAGCCTTATTATTTACGTCGTGAGATACCTTTTCTCTCACATTGAGAAGTGTTCCATTGTATTTTTTTTTTCCTTTTGTGTTTTATTGCATGTGTTCCTCTTCTTCCGACTTAGGATATCATTGTTTCCTCTAATCTTGCATGACTTATTGCCTTATGTAAGGTGAGTGGTCAATTTTTTGATGTCACATGAATGCACCCTATATTAGTCACACAATATCTTATAAATTTTGGCAGATAGGGGTTTATCATTGTTCTTCTCAGGTGTCATGTTGTTTACAAAAACATTATCGACTGAGTTTGACGTCTTGAATTCTTGCACTCTCTTATTATTGTACACCTAGCACTTATTTATTCTACTTCCACATCATGGAGGATGTTATTTCCATACTTGAGCATCAGAGGATCATGTTAAAGCCTCCGCCACTTATTCTTGGGAGAGAAAAATATACATCATGGTGTGTTTCTATGGAATGCTACTTTTCCTATGAGGTTCTTACACACATATTTCTTGGGCATGTTCCTACACCCTACTTATTCTAGATGTCTTGAGGAATTTCTTGAAACTTGTGACCATGTTATTGATCATTTGATTTATCCGTCACTAGACCTCTTCACATTCATGTGGTAGACTTTGATCCTCCCCACTACATCTGGAGCATCCTTCAGTCCATGTTTGGAGACCCTTCACATACTACCACCATTGTTACCATTGTTGATCTAGTTATCTCAACTTTTTTTTGTGATGGTAGTTCTGCTGACACATACTCACTTGATTCTTCTTCTAATGATGAGGATATTTTCTCCCAGTTTTGATGCCAAGAGTACCACATGGGACTCCTTTCCTCCTTCTCTCACCATTCCAGGAACCTAACTCCCCCTCTCCACTTGAGAGGTCATGATTACAGAACTAGGGGTTACTCAACACCTTCTATATGTATACCCCTTTAGATCTATGAAATTAGAGTGGATATTTTTTTCCTTAACGAGGTTCTGCTAGTTTTTTGAATCTTGCATACAATTTTAGTTGATGTTTGTTCTTCTCAAGATCTCATCACATTGATGTTTGTACTTATGTGGATGTTCACGTTGTCCCTCGTGATCCTCGTGCTTCAAGTTTTCACACACTCTTTCACATACAATCCAAACAGAATCTATACTACGATTAGTTTAGCCTAGATCCAATTCAGACATCAAGATATCCGTTAATTCATTCCTATCCTCTTGTTTTTTTCACTTTATAATCATTGCATATTTTTATATTATATGTCTTTTATTTATATGATTTACTCTAGTCCTCTAATTAATATTTAATTTTGTTAAATCACTACCCTTTTTAATATAACCATTTATGTTAAATCATTTTTTGAACCTGAGTATTATATGTTATGCATCGGATTTACCTTCTCCTACTATCTTGAAACATTTTTCTACATTCTAGGGTCATAATATTTCTAACGACCATTTATTCTTTTGCATCATGGTTAAATATCCTTATAAGGAATTTATATCTGAACATTCCAATGATCTTGGATACATAGTTTTCAACCCTCATAATCTGGAACGTTTCTTATATCCAACTCACAAAGGATCACAATGGCCAAAGGATTATATAATGCTTGTTCCTAATAATTTCACCTCCATGGTTCCCTCATCTTCTATTACATTTTCTCCTCCCCCCACCTCCATGCAGGAATTTAGTCTTAATATCTCCATTCCTATGTCTACCACTCATTTTTTGTCTCCTCTTATCTCTCATATTCAACCTAATTCTTCTTCTCAAACCCATTCCTTAGATTCCTTGGTGGGTGATCTATTAGCCCAAGTTCTTCAATTACAATGTGGTGCCACTACCTCCTCTTCTTTTATGGATTCCTCACTTATTTTTCGTAGTCCTCTCATATGTGAGGTTTCCTCTTATCCTCTTTCTCTTAATTTTGTTTCACATAAAACTCCTTTGTTCAATGGAAAGGAAGATCCATAAGAACATATTAAATAATTTCATTTCTCTTTCTTAGATTATTATTTCAATGAGATATTATTAACAAAATTGTTTCACATAAGTTTATAATATTATGCATTGTAATAGTTCTATGATTTTCCTATTCATTCTATACAATATTTTACTCCATTAGCAAATAAATTTTCGGCACATTTTTCTATTAATATCGTTACTAAAATATCTTATGCATAAATGGATAAACTAAAACAAGGACCTAATGAGAACCTTATTGACTATTTTCTACATTATAAGACTAATCTTGCAAATTGAACAATGTCCTAGTTTATTCCGAATTGAAATGCATATTTTTACAAATCCTTTTTCCTCATCCAAGATTCAATCATATTTTATACCTTTCTTTCCTTTGATGAATTATGTCATATACTTAAAGACCATGAAGGATAACTAATTTCTATGGGAAAAATCAAATATAGTGACCAACTCATATTCTTTCTAATCATAAATTCTAATATAAATATGCTTTCAAGAGTAAACCTACTAAGCCCCATGTTTTAGTAAATTTTAGGATTCAATTTTACTTTATTAAATGAATCACTAAAAATTAGAAATGACAGGCTTTAACGAAACATGTGTGGATGAAGATGAAAAAAGGTGGTAAATCCAAATGAGTGCACAAAACTCCTCTTCCAAAGAAAAGAAAACTTGCACACACGTAGACAACTTGAAAAAAGATAGATTAGATAATTATGTGGTGAGTTGTTTGGAAAATGCCACATCCAGGAACCAAAGAGATTCCTTTGACATATGTCAACTCGCTTTTAGGAAATCAAGCTAATAATAATCAATAATGAAATTACAATTGAAAATATAAGATAATGTGGATAAAAAACTATAGATATGCAGTGTTTGGAAAATAGGACTCAATCAATGTATTTCATGATATGCTGAGGTAGATTGAAAAATATTGTCCCAATAAATGTTGGCCTCGTCACCGTGTTTAAGAAGAATATCCAAATTTTCAAGAATATCATCCATATTGGGTGTAAGGACAATGACGCATATCCTCAATTCATGTTTTCTATCAGATTGTTCCCACACAAAATGTTGATAGACTACGGGTCGGTTGTAAATGCTTGCAACTTCGTACAATGCTCTTGGAATGGTGATCCTACAAAGAACCATACTTGTGAATAGGATTACATTAGCCATGTATCCAAAACATGAAGGAAATATATCAAAATGTTATAGAAATGTAAAGTTAGGAAATGTGAGAAGAAATTAATGTTGATCGTGATGATTGGTGTCAATTTGTATGATCAATGTCCATCCGTGTGATTGGTGTTGATTACTATTAAAAGGTATGTTTGTAATCATAGAAATTTTGTAATGCCAACCTTCTAAATGGGTAACTAGACGTTGTTGGATATGGTGAATATTACTATAATTAATTTTAGAAAAAAATGAATTGCATATTCAAATGAATGACATACCTTTGTGATAGAGATGACTCGGATGGTCAAGAACTGAAGAAGTCTTATCCAAAAGGAGGTTAGCATACTAGGGTTCTCTATTTCTTCATGTCAGAAAAAAACCTCGGCTCAACTCTCTAGATGTTTGTCCAAACAACCCCGTCACTTAGAATTTTTAGTTCTTTGGGAAATGGCCTAAGTTGATTTTTTTAGGATTGATGTCATTTACCCGAATTGGTATAGATCTGCACCAATCAACACCAATTCAAGGAATCAACGTTGATTCATGCCTTTTTGAGAAGAATGATTGAATTTGGTCCCAACCATCTCCTTTTTCAGTATTTGTTTTGTTGGTCTGAAAATCTGTCAATTGGGCAGATTTATGGATAGACAAGCCAACAGTGTGTAGGGCATAGCCCCTCTTTGAGAAAGCAAAGTGAAATTGGTTTATTGCTATTCTACCAGTAGGAATTTGTGCAAGTCCTACAGTATTATGCCTTCAGGGGTTTAGGAACTTGTCCTAGTTGGGGTATTTCCGACTGTGAATAGGAAAGGACGAAAGGAAGACAGGAGATAGGATAATTCTGAAGGGAGAAAAGAAAAGAATTCCAAAGCAGAAAGGTCAGAGGGTTTATGTTTTTGGATTGGTAGTAAACAAAGCCAAACCAACTTGTATAAACAAACAAAGCAATACTGATGAGAAAATGACAAAAAAGTAGAGATAGATCTAATAGAATAAACACATAGATCTGACATAAGAAAGGTCTGATGCACATAAAACATGTATTCAACACAAAGTATCAATATTTGTATTAATGATTTATTCTGTTACAAAAATTACAAAGCCTTTTCTTCTCACTTCTATTTTTTATCTAAAAAATGTCCACCACCTTGAATATAACAAATATCCAAGTATATATAGAAGGAGAAGGAGAGAGAAGGCAAAAAGAAACCAACAACTAATTACAAAAAAATTACAAAATATCTAAAAGTCAACTGTTGACTTTGGGCAATTTGGTGGATGTCATCTCATGGTGCAACATGGACGATGTCATCATTTGTGCCAACAAACTTTTAAATACTTCACAAAAAGAGAAAATCCTAGGAGGAAGGAGCCTATTAGTCATCGTCTCGCGGCTAGAAGGGAGCATCCTGCTTCTGCTCATGAGAGGAAATATGAAATTGAGCATGATACTCCAAGAATTTGCTAATCATCAGTTAAAGTTGATCTTGAGTAGGACCCTTGGTGTGATTGTCGATGACTTCACAAGTCTCCCATTCATCTTTGAGTCTCTCTAGGAGCTTGAAGTATTCATTACCTGCCTCCATCAGGTATCGAATAAAATCATGGCAGGCCAGAAGGTTGTTGATAGATTCTGCATCAAAAGTCACTTCTGACCCTAACCCTTGCGACGCAATCTCCTTAAAGATCTGAATAGTGTCATCTGCCTTCCTCAAGGCGTATGATGGGGTGAGCAAGCCTGGAGACATCCTTAGGACAATTTTCTCCATTCGATGCTTTACATCCAAGGCTTCCTCCTTGATTTTATTAATTTTCTCCAAGACGAATTCCATCTGATCGACCCGGTAGTCCAAAGTAGCAAGGACTTTATTGGGTGCTTTGGGGTGATCGAAGACGCCGAATTTCACTAAGTCATCGACTAGGCAGTCGAGCATCTTCTGGAACGTCTCATGTTGTAACCTAGCATGGTCCAACTCTTGGGAGATAGGTCTCGCAATCGCCTAGAGGTCCTTGATAGCCTTACCAATATTCTGATATAGCTCTGTGAACTTTACAATTACTTCCTCACTATCTTTGAGGATCTAGTCTCTCTAGGCAGATACTTCCATTCCTTGTTCACCAATCTTGGCATATTCGTTTATATTTTCCTGGCTAAGGGCCTTAAGAGTTTCAGTGGCAATTGTAGGAGGTGCACTGCCTATTTTCTGCAGGGCTTGGAGAAGATGTTTGTTCTATTCTTTTAGTATCCTCTTCTCTTCCTTTGCCTCCTGAAGCTTTTTGCAAAGGGCATCCACAGCAGATAGGGCCTCTCCCTGTAGGCTTTCAGAGGACATTCCCATCATGACCTGTGTCACTGTATAATCTGTAGGAGACAGATCCTTTTTGTCCTTTGTGGGATCGAGGTATGCGATCTCGATTACCCTTTCACCTGAAGCACTCTGAGAGAAGCGGGTTATCAGCTTTTGATTTTTAACTCTTTTTATTGGAATGACAGAGAATTCCATAGGTGCAATGGGGACTTTCCTCTTATGTTGGCTCAGGTGTTTGGAGATCCATTTTGGACTTAAGGGAGTGGGACCAGAGGGAGAAGAGGGAATGGAGGTAGAAGAAGGAGCAGCTACAGTGAACTTGGGGAAATGTGTCAAGATGCTTGGCGGTGGCATTGATAAAGAAGCTAAATCTCCAATGCTCAAAGGGGTAGGAGTCACTGTAGGAGGGGAAACCATGGGGGTGGAAGGGATCTGAGAGATGAGGGAAGAAATGTTGGGGGACAACTCTGCGAGGGAAGAGAAGATGGAGGAAGAGGGAGGGGGAACAATAGAAGATGGGGGAGAAGACGCAACTAGAGGAATGGTTGTTTAAGTGACGGGATGAGGGGAAGGAGGACTGGGAGATGGGACGGTGGGAACTTTAGTAGTTACAGCGGTGACAACATCCTGAGTGGATGTGTCTATTGGAACACTTACCGCCTGTTCTTTTTCTGGGGAGACCAGGCGTACAGACCTGCTCCTACCAGAAGGTGGCGGAAGGAGGACTATTGGGAGCTTACTCTTGAGTAGCGCTTGATTCCCCTTCTTTTTCCTTCCCTTTTCCCTTTGGCAAGTGTTTTGGTCTAGAAAACCAGGTGCATTGCCCAAAGGAGATGTGGTGAAGTCTACCCCAAGGTAGATGAGACCGTTATACCTGCACCAATGTTCTGTGCGCTGCAAAGTTCCTTTAACCCTCTCCTCAATAGTCTGAGGTTCCCTTGTTCTATCTATCTCGGCAAATGGCCAATTGCCCTCATCCATATCTAGATAGACCTAGAAAATCAAACTTCTTGATCAGTCGTTTGGAAACCTTTCAGGACAATGGCCACACCATACTGGATGATTTTTGCTAAGGGCCAGGTGGGAGTGATCCTTCCTTCTGAGCTCGACCTCGTGATACAGGTCAATGTAAATATCCTTGATCTGTGGGACATGGATTGGATCGAAGTTTTTCCTTTGGGGGGAAATTGCAAGGATCAAAGGTCGTCCTTGCTGAGAAACTATGTATCAAGTTAAGCAACTCCGAGTTCCGTAAATATTTCCCAAGCTTTGGTGTGATAAGAGCAGGTGTACCTTCCCACTATGAGGGGGGAATGGATTTCCACCCTTCTTTCTTTTCAGGCACTTCTCATGATATGTGATGAGCTACTCTAGACAGCTCCAATAGGATTAGCTTAGGGCCCACATATCTCGGTAACTTTGTGGGCTCCCCCAAAAAGTTGGCGGCTCTGAGATAAGTGAAAGTGGAGAATTGCATAAATAATACTCCCCACTTCTCTATGGTAGTCACTATGCTCTTGGTCATCTCACCATGAGTCATATTGGGCCTTAAGAGGCATATGATGCCATAGAGAGAAGTCATTGTTGATCTTGTTAAACTATGGGATGTTGTTTTCTAATCTCAACTTTGGATAATATTCATATATTTTTACTTGGGGCCATACCCCACACCGACTTAGCGCTAGGTAGTCTCTTTCTGAGGTAGCAATGTAGACCACATAGGAGTTCATGTAGAACCTCCCCATTGTTGAGATTTGTTGGAGATGCTCGGAGATGGTGCTACTGATGACCTTCTGCCCATTCAAAACGTTGATCTGGAACACGTTTTTGCTCATTGTCTCCAGATACCTGAGCATCCATTTGTGGAAGTAATGGGCATCAGGAAGCCCAAATACCCTACTTAGGAAGGTTATGGTGTTGCTTAACTCCTCTGATAAGTCACTGCGGTGAATAACCTATGGCCACCTAGTTATTACCTTCTTGTTCTTCAGATACACTTCGTTTATGAGCTGCATGCATTTGTCTTCATTTTCATCCCATGCCTTTATGCAGTCTTCTTGGCTTATTGCCACGAAGTGCCGGTGGTGGGGGATACCTAACATGATTTCAAAGTGCCAGGCAGTGAGGTTGATTATAACCTCACCCTTTTCATTCTCGACACACCTTGTGTCCTTATTGTAGCAGCGGGCCACCACCATCATGAATCTCCTTGTTCATCATGCTCACAAGAATTCCCCCAGTGAAGTGCAGACCACTTTCCGACTAATTTGTCCATCTATAGACTGCCTGTGACCCTTTTAGTTTTGGCACTAGAAGTCCTCCATATCAATGTGACCGAGTTATGGATCCCTGATGTCCAAGTCGCATTCTACAAGGGACTCAGGTATCCTAACCCTTTGATACTTATACTTCATTGCTTCCTTTGTGAGTTTGGCCTTGCCTTTTGACTTGGTTGGCCTCTTACTTGATGGAGACATGTGTGAATCTGAGTTCAGTTGCTGATCTGCAAGAAGAAGTAAGGAAGTCCACTGCAGAAGGGCCATGTTAGTTGTTAGATCGTCCATCAAAGCTTTACAAAATGAAGAGTTAGCAATTTAGAAGCTTCTGGATGTAGGGCGAAGATATACTGCAGGCTGGAGGGTCAAAAAAGCAAGGCGCAATGCTGGAGAGTGTTGTATAGAAGAAGACAGTGCAAAGGGCACAGGGCGCAGAAAGATTACACAAAACACTCAAATGTTGATGTCAATGTATGTGTGCCTGCGCCATATGAAGGCTTTAAACTGGGCGTAGATTATCTTGATGTTGCAAGGAGGCAGGGTGTGCCAATGGCGCAAATATGGAACATGTTGCAAAACATTTGTATGCGCCAAAGGGCGCAGAATTAAGGGATACATTATCGAGTTAATGTGTGCCAAGGGGCTTTTGGCATGGCACAGGAAGAGTTTGCATGACATTAAGATGTTGGTGTAGGCAGAATTGCGCTTGCCCCTGTGTTAAATTTTAAGAAATTTATAAGGCGCAGGGACGGTGCATGCTGCCAGTAGGGACAATGCGCCCCTTGTCATGACTATGTTTTGTGTAACAATGTGTTTGTTTACGCCAAAGAAAAAACCGTGGCTTTGGATATATTAACTTTTAGATTTTCTCTCTCTCTCTGACAGGTTTGTGGTTTTCGGCCTCTTTCAACATAGATTTTGACAATGAGGAGAAAAGAGTAAAGAGGATTCTAGATTAATTTTGAGACAAACACCCTCCAGGCTAGCAGATCTGGAAGGAGGGTGAAACCGGTTTGGGGGGGAGAGAAGATTGCAAAATGGGTTGGAGGTTGTGCTTTTTTTTCTTTAGATTCATTTCTTTGTTTTTTAACAACAACCACCTCTGAAAACAATGTAGAAAACCCACAAACAATCACCACAAGAAAATAAAAGACCACTTACTAGGAATATATAGGATGGAAGAAATGATGTGGGGTCTGCAAACATGGTGTAAAGTGACATGGGGATGACATGAGTGCTGACAGGTGTAGAGGAATTAAACTTTTTTCATGTTTTTTCAATTGTGAAAATGACAGGTCAGATGCGCCTATATATAGCAAAAGGTGCAAGAAATGTGCCACCAACTTTTTCAAAGGGCACACCAAAACAGATGCCAACATGAAACTATTTACGCCTTTGGCGCATATTTGGGATTGTCGACATTACCTTTTCAGCACCTTGGCGCACTGCTCAAGGGCACAACAATTTTAGTGTCGACAGTGTGGTGCATGCGCCTCAACATAGGTTTGAATGGCACATCATGGGAAGGTGCAACATTTGTAATGTTGACACTCTAGAGGGTGCACCAAAGGAATAGAAGAGAGCACAAATTCATTTGATGTTGCATGAATAAAATTTGTGCCCAGCCAAAAAAAGGACCAAATGACTAAGTTCAAAAAACCAGATTCTCCGGAAAGGGATTTTATGCCATTCCGAATGCTAAGGGACCTTGGTGGGGAACTTAAACAAAAAATTTGTATGGTTACCTGTAAAATTTCCCTTGTCAATTTTACAGGATAATAGGTTTATAATGGTTTTGAAGTTGTTTTAGGATCTGGGGGAGTTTGTTAGGGGGTAGGGTTATTTAGGTTGTTTTGTTTTTATTCATTTTTGTTTATTTTATTGTAATGGGTGGTTACGAGTAGTAAAATGGTCAATATAGATCAGTAAATAGGTAAAGTGATCGTGTGGATTTACAGAACGATTTATGAGGGTATGTACATGTGATTAGGAATTAGAGTGACCTAATTATGGTGTATACACCCTAAGTTGAGGCTAAGGCCACTATTAATGCATTATCCCAACTAAAAAAGATTTAACTTCAGGATTCTCGATGAAATTTTACTGAATTTCCTATGACACCTCAGGAGGTGTTACAACAACTATTCTAAAGTAACATTATCTCTCTTACTCCACTGCTTGATTTTGACTCTAGTCATACTCAAAGCAAGAACTTTGATGAAAAAGCATACTATGACTATCATTGATGTAATGGGAACTCTTCTAATCGATGCTTCAAGATTAAACATGTGATTCAATACTTAATCAATTCTGATGCAATTGAATAACATGATCCTACCTTGTATAAACCTAAAAATGATAATGATAAGCTCAAAATATTCAATGACTCACTTCCCAAACATGAAAAGGTTACATTTGAGGAAAATGCTAATTATGCTTATCATTCAATTCCACCTCCACAATCTACAATTCTCCTTTAAAATTAATCTTTGATGCTAATACATCTTTACCATTGGTCATTACTTTTACTTATGTATACTTTCATTCTTATTTCACCTCTTTTAGGCTTCACATTGATGTATAAATTGACAATCAAGATATCAATAATGTAATGATGAATCTTACTTTCAAACATAACACATGTTCACTTCCACTCTTACTCTCTATTGGCTTTTTGTTATCCCAAATTAGGCATAATTTACCTACCTCCTAAATGTTTTTAACTCTTTCCATCACAATCGGGCCTCCTACTATATGCATATCATTTGGTATAGCATCAGGAATCAAGCATTATGACATGATATTAGGCCTTCCTTGGCTCAAGACTAATATGGTTGTTCCATCTATTGTGTAATAATGTGTCAAATTGATCAATACACTTCATGTCATCACTATTCAAGGTATCCCAACTTGTACCCCTCTACCTATTGTTCCTCAAGTTTCACAAGTCCCTAAAACTAGTGCACCTCCCACTCTAGTTAGAAATATTCCTATTGTACCTACTATTACAGTTGGTCTTACATCTAGTAACGATAGTCTTATATTTTTTTCACACCCTCATAGTGTTATTCCTATCCTTTCACCACAAACTACTATCTCGCATACGTACCCTCGAACTTCATTCTACATTACTCACTCTAAATTTATCTCTAGGTCTCAAATTCCATCACATAAGAATAGTTCATCACACTGGGTTCATAGTACACACTACACATCTAGGTCTCCTCATAGCTCTATTTCACCTTATACACAACATAAATCCTTAAGACACAAATTTCCTACACACACAGTAATGCACTCAGTCTCATATGACATTAGTCTCTTGATTCATGATCACATGATTCCTTAATTCATAATGGTAGTGTTGGTGAAATAATTTGTTGCAAGGGAAAATTAGTGGTTTTCACCAATGGGCATGGGACTAGGTCCCTCCTCTTGGGATACCATTAATTTAATGCATGAAATAATTAAATTTTTGGGTGGCCATTAGGCTAGGGATCACATAACAATACTCCACTAATCATTTGGAAAATTTATTATATGGGATACAAGGGAGAAATTTTATTGGTGAGAGGTAAAGGTGAGTGTTCACAAGAAAAATTATCGGGTGGAAAAATATGTGTGTTTCTTACAAAGGCTCTAGGATTCAAATTCCCTCTACTTAAATGGTGCAACTTCCATATTTTCGTTTCCTTACAGCTGGAGATCCAATAGAGGCACTCTACTAACCCTATGGTAAAGCTATAAATTTCTTGCTTAAGAGCGGGGGATGGAGTGAGAATTAGAGGTAGAATAACTAATGTTTTAGATATAATTTCATAGCCATACCAACGAAGAATTTTTGAGAAGAAAAAAACATGATTTTTGAGCTACTGGCTAGAGGAAACCATATGTACAAATACATACACATTCGTATGCCTTGGAAAACATAAATTATTCCTTTTATTATCTTGTATAATCACATTTGTACATAGTGAGGAATGGAATAAAAGTGAGGGTAGAGAAAGAAGAAAATAATCAACTATCTCTTTGTTCTTTCACAAGCATTACTCTCTCATGAAATTATGAATTGAAAACCAGCTAAGAGAAATCCCAAATGAGGGGCTCAATAGTATTTATAGAATAGAGATGCCTCTTCATCTTCCCAATGACACTTCATATGCCTTTTTATAACTTTAGACTCTTGATATTCCTAAGAAAATATTAAGTCCCTTTTATACAATCAAGGTGACTTAATTTACAATATGTTTCTAAATTTGTTTTTTGAATAACTTAAGAGGAATATAAAAAAGTGCAACCCAAATGAAGAATTAAAACATTATAAGAGAGATAAATTTTGGGGGAGGAAGAGAGGATAGAGAGAAGGAATAATAAGGGGGTGAAGAATGATGTTGATGATGAAAGATCCAACTTCGATGAAGTCCACAGTTACTTAAAGATGACTCGGTGGAATGTCCCAATGTGATGATCTTTGAATCCTTGAACTATCTACACCCCGAGAAGATCCTTTGGATGGTTTAAGGACACCTTGGGTTAAGCATTCAAAAACACATGTTGAATGAATTCACTGATGACCACGAACACTGACTCATAAAGATACTTTATGAAGAGATATGAGCTCTAAACCAATCTTGTCAAGTTGAATGAACTGTTTCACCGATGACCGTAACTTCCACCTTGCACATGATATACCTGTGACCCGAACCATTTAGCGAGTGTCGAAAGACACTGTTGAGGTCTCTTGAGATGAGTTATGAAAGACCTATGAGAGATGACAAAAGATTCTCCTTGTGATCATGTTATGAACCATTGGCGACAGATGGTACATTAAGGAGATTAGACAATGAATCCTAGTGAAGGCAATATTTGGTGAAATAGCGAGAATGCCCATGCTATTAAACTTGAATCATTGTCATCTCTTAACACTAACTATATCTGGGAAGAGGACAACTTTGACTATTTTTAGTAAGTATTAGAAAATACATCTCCAAAATCCTACTGCAGCTACCAACTTGAATGTCCACTCCTAGTATGCTCTATCCGTCTATTGCCAACATGTACCCTCTGGAATGTGACTTACTATTTTTAATAACTGCCAAAATGAGACAACTTATTATTTTTGGTAAGTGATAAAATTCATCATTTCTTGACTCTCAATCAACTGATGGTCAACTTCCTGAATTCCTTCCTATCTCACTATGTTCCTCTCACCTTCTGAACCAACTTGCCATTTTTAGTATAGTCTATGTTGTAACAATGTGATGTGATGACCCTAATTTAACTATAATTCGTATGTGTAATCAAATTATCTTTATCTTAATAGAAATGGATTGACTATGGCAATTTTGTTAGGAAACCATAGAATTCTGAAGTAATGAATAAACATAAAGTTAAATAGACAAAACTTGCTAGTTTACAGTAGATAGAGCATGGGACTAAATACTATATACAAAATATAAAACATGGGTAATAGATGACCCTTACTATAATTTACATCTGCGAAACTTCCCCAATTGTTCAGTGCCTAGGGAAACATCTTCTTTACATGGTGCACTTATATCAAGATTTTAGTCAACTCAAGTAGGAAAGGCTTACTATTTTACAGTAACTGTTCTTATGAGATAATTTGCATCATCCACAGAACAAATAAATACACCTAAGTGGTGAGATACAGTCCCAGGATCTCCTCTCTGAAATTTTAGAGTGGAAAAATGATCAGTAAGATTGTGAGATTCCTAAAAATAGAATTCTATTGAATTTCTCTAACAGAAACTACAGGCATGCCAACTCCTTAATGGAGCTCAAAATTTGAATCTATTGGGTTCTCCACCTCAAACCCCACCAAGGGGACTCCATAACATTTATCATTTCCCCCTGTAGGTATTTTCCCCTTGTGACACATGTGAAAGTGGAGGGTAAATCCCCCCACACATTCCCTTCGGAAGATGAGCTACAAACTGCTCGTTACAATGGAATCCAATAATTATTTATTTATCTACAACATAATCCTCGTGAGGCTTCGATGGTAAATCTATTGTTGAGGTTTTTGTAGTATCCAATTTATTTTAAGTTATGGTGTATACTAGTTTGATACGTGATCATGGTCCCTGTAAATTAAACACAAATTCGATCGTTGAATCGGCTATTAGGGTTATCTTAATAGAAATGGAAGATTCTTCATTTTTCTTCATTCTTCATCATTTTGATCCACTTATGATTATTCATACCCATGTAAAATTTTAAGTGCATGAGGAATATTTTGAGGAGCTGGTTGAGTGAAATCATGGACCCTATTCAATTTTTTCTATAAGATTTTTCTCCCTATTCTAAGATGGTAATTGACAAGGTATGGAATTTTGGTCTTATGATAAACAAACTGGATAAATGAAAAACTATTCGTACAATGTTTTTTCAAATTGTGTAGACCATGAGTTTTTTTTACATTCTCTAATCACATAAAGTTGACCTTGATATAACAAAGGGAGTAAAAGGAGTTAAAATGATAGCTTGCGAACTCATAGGTAGTCACTGGCATTTGTCAAGATTCGATTAGATCTGCGTAATGAGTGAAGATGCATCAATCTATAGACATTGTGACTTTCTGATTGGAGTTGCAATTTTATATTGGGGTATGTATTTTAGACCACATGGCTCTAAGTTTGATCCAAGAAATTTTAGTTATACGTCCCCTGTATCCCTTTGCTAATAGGGATGAAAGGGACATAGATTTCCACTTCGCGCCTGATCGAATAGAACAAATGGTCGATCAATTTCCTCAATATAGGGAAATTTTGTAAGGCTCCAACTTAGCTCACGAGGGCTTAACTGGAAAATGTTTATATTGACATTGTTTTCTTTGTGATGATGAATGAACAGGGCTGGGACCTTTTTATGTTTAAATATATGTCCATTTTCTAAAGGGATGAAAGGGAAATTAAATCCCTCCAAGCTCTATAGTGCTGACATATGACCTTCTAATAATATACTAACTGTATATGAACTCTTACCTTGTAGGCCAATTTATGGTGTGGATCCTCTATGAGAGTCCTAGAATTATGTTCGAGGTGAATTTTGGTAAGAAATGACTAATTTTTTTCTTAACATAAAATGTACTTTTCTACTTTTTATGGCGTAATGCTTAATTTTTTACTATGAATGACCTCCAAATTACCCATTATTTCTCTCGACATGCAAATATACATGCCAGTTATCTAATGAGTTACATGATAGGGAAGTGCATGGTGTCTAACACCCTGAGGGCTCATCTCATTATCATCATGTATTTTAATGAATATACTCTTCAAAGGGATTTTCCCATTTAAATTTGGCTCTTGAATGCTTTAGTGAATCTAAGAGAAAATCTTATATTGAAGTTTAGGCAATCCTTTGTGGTGTTTTCTCACATGTAGGTATGAAAAGGCCATGTTTGATGATCTTAATCGGCTCCATGAAGACCTCCGGATCTTTCCAAAATATCCTAACTACAATATGACGGATGTACATTGTCACTTCAAGGCTTGGCATCTCACATGTTGAATTGCTCTCCTCTGCCCTCATCTCCAAAGGGTTGAATAAATCCTATGGGACATGTCAGTGGTATGCACTTAGCATACATTTCTAAAAAATTTGCATTCTCCAAAAGCTCCTAAAATTTGTCTAAGGTGGAAAAATTTGTGGGTTTCTTTCCTAAATCACTCTAGGGGAATCATAAGTCCCTCCACTTTAATGGTCTATCTTCCATATACTGAGTATGTCCTGGTGTTAAGAAGTAGGTTTTTCTTGGTGGCCTTGCGGCCGGGGATCCAACGGAAAGCACTTAAACTACCATTAAAACTCAAAGCTAGCATTGTCCTGCTTACTAGAGAGGATTTTTGTCCCTGCAAGAAGCCTAGGACAAGAGGGATGATGAGAATAAGTAGGCAGAAGGAACTAATGTTTTAGGTAGAATTTCACAGCCCTACACTTACACTAGTTCCACGAAAAACTTTATCACATAGGCATTTCAAAATTGAGATAGGAAGAAAAACATGATTTTTGAGCTACTGGCTAGAGGAAACCATATGTACAAATACATACACATTCGTATGCCTTGGAAAACATAAATTATTCCTTTTATTATCTTGTATAATCACATTTGTACATAGTGAGGAGTAGAATAACATGGGCAAGGAAATAGAAGAACTAGCTTCTTGTTTGTATTAGGAGAACAAAATCTATCAAAACCCCTTTGGAATCGAGAAACCATTCCAATTTATATCTTTACAATGATGCCTCTTCATCTCCCCCATGACGACTTCTCATCTTCCCACCACTTGTGACCATTAATATTCCCTTAGTAATGAAATTAAGTCCTTTTCTTATTTATGAAAAAGGAAATTTTACAATGTAAATTAAAAGGTCACTTAAGTGAATAAGATGGAAAATCCAAAAAAGTGTATTCTTAATGAAGAATTAGAATGTAGAGAGAGAAGAAGATAGAAATGACAATTTGAATACAAGGAATATTTTGATCACAAGGAGCGTACTTCTAATGGACATTATGGGAAGCTCTATAAGTTCATGTGTTTGACCTCTTCACTATACCAAGACATTATGAGTGCAACCTCTTTTTCTAGTAAGATGACAACATACTCTAAAACATTGATAAAGTGATGGAACACCACCATGAGATCTACACCATGTGAACATGAGATAACTTCTTGTATAACCTAATCATGATTATCACCTTTTGAGATCTCTAGTATGAATTGAACCATCCTGTCTCTTACATCTCGGAAAGCCTTATAGAACTCACCTTAAGACTAATTTTTGATGTTTACAAGGGATTCCTTTCCTACTTGAGCCATGACACAAATTTTAATCATTGCAAAGATGACCCTACCAACTATGAAAATCCCACCTAAGAAACTCTTCCTCTCTGCATTTGCATAATGTTCACTCAACATTCGTATTTGTGGGTCTTCCACATCTGTGTTTTTCACCTTATTGTCACCCATATTAGGATACTTAGTGTTTGAAGTTGAAATTGGATTTGAACATAAGTATTTGAACTCCATGGTGATGAAGGCCAGTGAAATGAACTAGAGATGAATGAGTATGGACATTTTGACCACAATCGTCACACTTACTATTTTTTAGCAGGTCATATTCCAAGATGGCTATTTTTAGTAAATTTAAAACATTGTCACTTTTTAATGTTTTTTAATTGAAAGGAGTGGTAATGACACTAAATAGATTCTAATTAGGAGTATAATAGGAAGAAATTAACAAGCACAATATCGGAGGTCTATATTCTAGATAGGAGAAAAATAGGAAGCAATGAACAAGCACATAAAGTTAAATGAGCTAAAAGTAGAAAAAAAAACAAGGGAATATAGAAATGGACATAGTGGGGGTACACTTTGGTCTAGGTAGTTGTTCGGGATAAAACTCTAGTGGTGAATCTTTTTCAGATCATTTCTAGCATTTTCTAGTCATCATACCATCCCAGATCAGCATACAGTCCAAGATATCAAATAAGTCATCTTCTCCTCCTCATTACTAGTGCTTCATTTCATTGTTTATTCTAGCTGTATTTTTTCATGTACTATCCTAATATTTATGCAATTAACTTTGGAAAATAGTTTATTGGGGTAATATTCCATCAATTATTACCCTTAAATAATTAACCATTTAGGTTAAATCATTTGGTCAACACAACATTTCTCAAAACCTTAACCTAATCTAGGATCTCCTTGGTTCTTGTGTATTAGGCATGTTTATCTCCAAACCCTAACTACCTTAGGATTCATATCTAAATTTTATATTTATATCCACACCTATATTTCATCTATCATCTACCATAAATCAGATTTGCATAAATTTTCCTAGGGTTTCATGGTTGGTCCTACCCTTTGGGTCATTTTCTAGGACTCTCAATTATAAAATCACCTTTTATTTCATATCTTGAGCATAATGACTCTATTTTCAAATTCCATTGAGGTTATTTATTAATTTTTATATGCTAAACAAAAATCTCTTTTTGTTTTCCCTAATTTTCATCACAATTTTTGAAAGTTAAAAATTATTAGTTTTAGTAATAAGGCGTACTAAAAAAAATGCACTTTTGGAAAAATCCCTTGGAGGTTTTTCTTTCAATTTATCAAATAAAAAAATTATTATTTTTTGTTTTGTAAAATTAAAATTCTATTTTAATATATGGTCATTTTATTCATTTGATGAAAGTCACTTTTCGGTCCAGATTGCTTTTTGGGATTTATCGCCATGGTGTCTTAATTTTTCGGCACTTTATATGTTTATTTTTATAATTTTCTATTTATTTGGGGTTCTCTCCCTCATTTTTTTCCTGCCATCATGACCCATGCCACAGTTTCTCAAGTATCCTTGTATCATTTAGTTAAACGACACCTGTCATGTAGAGATGTTCTCACAAAACAAGTGCTCACAATAAACTCCCTCATAATGTGACAGCTTACCATGTGGATTCAATTTTTATTCATATTTTAGGTCCTTCCCTTAGTAATGATGACACATTCCATATGGCTATCTTAGTGTCACTTCAAGATTTACACCATGTTTTTAAAAACAAACTTCAAGCTCTGAATACTACGATTACATCTCTCAAATATGAGATACAACATCTCAAGGATGTTGCTAATGCACATGTTAGTTATATGTCTATGCATCATGATATTTCTAGGGCCAAAAATATGTACTATGGTACAAGTTTTATTTCTACTACATGTGCTCATACAAGTGAGGTTATAGTCATACATAGAGGTAATAATGTGCATGAGTCACAAGATAAACCTCTCTGGTTTGACAAGAATGCTACACAACATGATAGCATATATGAGATACTAGATAAGATGTTGATTATTTTGTTACCTAATCATTACCACCCTCACTTTTGGCTTAAAAAACTCAAAGGTCAATCATTCTATAATTATCATGGAATTAATAGACATTGTGATACTGATTTTTAATTTTTTATGCTTTACAACGAAAAATACAACTTGAGCATAAGGTTTTATTTCATTTTATACACAAAATTTTGGTACACATTCATCTCAATTTTGAAAATATAAATGGATCCCTAAAGTTGATCCATCTATGTCTGGTGAACATAATGCAATATCGAATGATGCAACTTCTGCAATAATACAAGAGCTACCTATTTAACAAAATAATAAGAATGTTATAGTTCTTTTGATATGACCAACCTCTATGGCAACATCACATCCTCCTAATGTGAAAATTGAAGAACTATCAATCATGCATGATCCATTTACCACCACAAATCCATCAATATCAGTTGAGCTACTACAAACCCAATATGGGGGTATCATGAAAATGAATTATACAAACATCTCTTCTCCTTCACAAAAAATTGAGATAAATTATAACATCACAATAATCATTGACTTACCTGATGACCTTTGGATCTCCACATCCATTGGATAATATATGCGACATCCTATGTATACATCAAAATACTCTTCTGGGAGAAACATGCAACATAGTCTCACTATTTTCCCACAACAAGATAGGTTATATTATAAAACCACATCTCTACCTATTTTTCAAGCTAATGATTATTTACTTATCAGTGATGGTTTGGGTATTTTCAATTTCATAAATCTAAAATTCCTTCTCATATCAAACAACATTTTCCTATGATCAACATACTCATCAGTTAAAAGGGGAATTTCTTTGAAAGATCTACAAGTTCTTATACCTACTATATTCCTTGTATATCATACACATGCACCATTATTTGACTCCTAAAATACTTGCATGTTGGTGAATCCAACCCCACCTATTTTCTTGATGACACACTCTATTTAAAGGTTCAACTTGACTGGTGAGGGAGCAACTACACACTCGAATGTCACTTTGCACATACACGTACTTGGGTGGCAACGTTGTTTCCCCCACTATGGTTGTATAAAAAATACTCATCAAAAGCACTAAAAATACAAATATTTCCCCCATGGGGAATTCTTGGATCACCCTTCCTTATCTTCACAGAATAAGTTTTCAAGTATTCCCTCAGGGGAGATAAAAATCCAAAAACACTCAAATAAATACAAAACATTCAAATAAATAAAAAACATCCAAAAATACTTACATTGCACCATTATTTGACTCCTACAATACTCACATGTTGGGGGGCATCCAAATCCCCCCCCCCCTCATTTCTTGATGATGCACTCTATTTAAATATTCAACATGATTATTGAGGGAGCAGTTATACATGCAAATGTCACTTTGCACATACACACTCTTGGGGGGAAACCTTGTTTCCCCCTCTCTGGTTCCATAATTTTTACTCATCAAAAGCACTAAAAATCTAAATATTTCCCCCATGGGGGCATTCTCGGATCACCCATCCTTCTCTTTAGAGAATAGGTTTTCATGTATGCCCTTAGGGGGGCTAAAACTCCAAAAAAAAATAAAAAACATCCAAAAATATTTGCATTGCTCTTGTTAGGTTCTTTCTATTGTATGCTTATATTATTCATATTGTACTTTACTTATCATTTTGCTCGGTACATAGCGTGGTATATCCTTTGTATATATACACATATGTGATCACATGATAGATTGAGTTGAATGTAGGCTACACATATATTGTTACATGATGAAGGATGCTTGACACTTATCTCTACCGTTCTTCCATAGCTACTAGGGGGATCCAATTTAAACTTTTCTTAAATATAGGTGTTATTATTCAATGTTTGCTAATTTACTTTATCTTACCTCATTCACTTAGAATATGTATTATATCATATTATTCATTACTCTAACGTGTTAATGGGTGCTTCATGTGTAGTATATATTTTGTAGGTTACTTCCAAAATGATCTCATCTTCATCCTATTGCTTTTTTTCTTATTTTACATGCTTTCTCTTTGCTTTCACTTGTTTGTGGGAAATGCCCTATGTTAATTTTTTTTCTCATTGGCATAGAATGCCTTAATTGTCTTGTGACATTCCGAGTGGTATCCCATGTATGTGGTATATTGTTTTCCATGTTTTTCTATTTATATGTCCTTGCATTGTTTTACTTACATATACTATGTTGTTTTCCTATTGTTGGTTACTAACACTTTGCTGGTTAATATATTATATTACTGTATATACTCCATGGTGTATACCATGCACACTCCCCCTATTTTTCCTATAATAATCCTATAACACATGTGCACATCATTTACATGTCCTCTTGTTTGGTTTGCACTCTCTTTTTCCATCTCATGTGCCCCAAACACGGGGGAAACCATTGGGTGATATTTCAATCTCATAGTAGCTCTGGATCCGAAAATAAAATGACACGATACAAAATCAAAAAAATCATAGCTATAGAAAATGGATTAGAAACAAATTTGGGTCAAAAAATACAAAGGTACCAAACCATATAGAAAATACCAAAGCATATGGATGTTATGGCCCATTCCTTATGCTTCTATAGTGGGGGAAGATTCAATAATTTTCTCAGTTGGTAAAATTTCTCAAGGACATTCACAATATTTTCACTCAGTTTCAATGACATAATATATGGTAGTTTTCTTATTATGGCCATACTAAGGGTACATGCAAGATATAATTTCCCTAGTGAATTGTGTCATCATTTAAAAATCAATTGAGTTCGTGTTCATCTATAGTGGAACTTATCTATGGGTATTGGGAAGTGTCAAGGTGACTATTATCCTTGTAGGCTTGAATTCCCATTTCTCATAATTTTTTGGAGGGATGTATGGCAACTAGAACACTCCCATATAGGGTGCATTTTTACTTCTTTCTACTCTTCTGTAGACACCAATTTTTGGTGTTGTTCCTCCACTTCACCCCACGTCCACTCTTCTGCATTAGTTTTGTCAATTCAAACTCCCTTTTGCTCCTAAATTCATTTGAATTCCTTTTCCCTCCAAAATTTAATTAATTCCATTTCCAACCAAAAATACATATCTAACTAATCAATATTAATCAATTGATTAATCCCTTTTAAATAAACTTATGAATTTAAAATTCAAAAGTAATCCCACTTATGAATTTAATCTTCAAAACTAATCCATGTCATCCCACTAATGAATTTAAAATTCAAAAGTAATCCTACTTATGAATTTAATATTCAAATAGCAAATCCATATCCATACACTTATGAATATTAAATTCATATTCATCCACTTATGAATTTAATATTTGAATATTAAGTCCACATCCATCCACTTATGAATATTAAATTCATGTTCATCCACTTATGAATTTAATATTTGAATAGTAAATCCATATTCATCCACTTTTGAATTTAATAGTCACATTTAATCCATGAAAATCCACTCATGAATTTAATATTCTAATCATGTCCCCCACTCACTTAATTGGATTTACTTTTCCAAATTAGGATTATCTAAATTAATCTCCTCTTTAGGCTATAAATAAGATTCTTCCCCCCCCATTTCAAATAAGCTAGAAATTGGACCAAAACTCTTGCATTCTTATGAATCCACTTATTATCACCATATCATCATAATGCCCTTGTATTTATACTTGCATCATCATATCATCCACATGACCTTGTGATCCCTTTATCAATCCCATTTCTTGGCATCCTCCCATATACGATAGAAGATTTTGCAGGCTCGTTTGGTAGGTTCCCCTCATCCAACCCAAATTTCCATGGGTTCGTGCAGGTTTGGTTCTCTTTATATTTATTTTGATCAAATCAGTAGCTTCTCTATACATAGGCATTTTTAGATTCTATTATTTACCATTTTTTACATGTTATCTATTTATCTTTCATTTATATCATTTTATCTTATCAAAAAAGAATTGACATCTGCATAAGGAATCTCATGCTTTTTGGAATCGACTTCATCGGGAAGCCCCTGCATATACCATCTAATCCATTTTTCTCTTAGTTTCCTTTGTTTTAAAGGTCTATCCAGCTCACATTGAGGACATTCACATTACGCCCGTCAATTTTTCACCATATTCTCCAAAGGTACCTTAAACTCTTGCATCTTCGAGTTTGTTTGGTTTTCCTTGTTATCTAGCTCACTAAGCTGGACAGGGACAAAGAAAACTCAATCAACATTTTGGCACACCCGGTGGGACAAACCCACAATTGTTTGATTAATATTTATTGGTTTTACAAGTTATTTTGTTTACTATGTGTATTTGCAGGTTCTTCATAGATTTGTCTGTTTTCTATTTTTTGGTCGGATCTTTTGCCATAAATTTTAAATAATTATTTTTATTTTTATTTTATAAAAAAAATGTGTTCTTGTTTCTGGTCGGCTTTGCCGCCATAAAATTTTTAAAAATATCTTTTCTGATCGTTTCTATGTATTCTCTTCTCTTGTGTTTTCAAGTGATCTTGAGAACCAAAAGCAACCACGATTATTTACTATCCATTTAGCTAATCTTGTGTCTACATGGTAAACTTAATCAACACCCTCACTTTGTATAAATCCATATTTTCTTCTATATTTTCTATAATACTAACTTTGCAACTAGTCCACGTTGTTTGCTTGCACATGTTAGGTTCATCTGCTAGACTTCTCTTTTCTAGAGTGCAAATAAAAAGGAAAAGTTATATCTAGGCATTCCTATTTTTTCATATTTTCTCCTTTCTACATTGTAATTCCCCTTTCCTAGGTGATTATTTGCATCGAACTTCACATTTGGGATTTGGTCTAAAAATAACCCATGAATCATACTTGCTCATGTAGTTAAAATAGGGGGTTTAACCCTCTGCATCTCACATTACCACACACAACCTAGTCTCACGAACAAAATTAACACATCAAAACATCTCCTCACCTGACAGGAAGCTACCTGAAATTCTCCCTAGCCAAAATTACCAGAAACCAACCTTTGGCTGTCGTTCTTTAGGTGCCTTCATTATCCACTTTTATTTTCTTTTCACATATTCTAATTAATCATGATGATAGAAAGTTTTTTTCTTGATTTGTTTGTTGGAGCTCAAATGTGTACCCATCTCAGATTACACGAATATGAGGTTTGAGACAACACGAGAATGTCTCCAAGTTGTGGGACTCAAACTGAGAAAGACCTCCGGAGAAGGCCAAATTCCTCTACTTACTCCTAATGCTAAACTACTCCTAGGAATTTAAATGCAACTATCTAGCCTACTCTAAATTTTCAAGGGACTAGGGTGAGAAGGAGATGCATAAAACATAAATCCTAATCTACAGAGGTGATAACACTAGAAAATAAGGGTATGGATACATTTGGGTAACCGAAAAGGGAAGGAAATGACAATGAAGAGGATTAAATATCAAACACAGATAAAAAGCATTCCCAGAATCTGATTTCATGATGCATAATAGACAAAGACTTAGAAAATGATACATACAACACACTTGTGAATGAAAGAAAGGAAACAAATGCAATAAAAGGAACAAGGGAAGAATAAGCCACAAGATTAGATTTTATTTCCTGAGATGATGCATAAACTATTACAATCACAAGAGGAAGATACAAGTATTTGATAAATCTAAATCCAAGTCATGCAACCCTTATTACATACACGCAACGCAAGATAAAATCCTTATGTTACAAGATGCCCAAAATTCTAAAAGTATCCAACATTAAGAATGAACATTTCTCTATAATATATAGAAAATCATGGAAGGGAGAAAGAGGAGAAATTAGAGGGATTTCAAATTCTTCAACTATTCCCAACCACTTTTATTAATTTCTTCTTAGAGATAGGGATTTGCACTATATATCCACTATTACGTACCATTTTATACTAAGAAGCCATACCACATTTAATGCTGGTAGTTGGGCCGCCTAGAACTGTACCTTTTGGTGTGTTGGAGAAGTTTTCTTGAATCTTATCTCCTTGTCTTGATTTGACTCATGAAATCAGGTTTAATTGTATAGAGAACAAGAAAATCTAATTGAATTTACAAATATTTGATAGCTAAATCAAAGGTTCAATTGATTTCTAGCTTCCGCAGAGAGTCATCATTTTTCCTTGTTACATGGCTTCTCCATTCAGTGTTGCACAACTTTTGATATCCACAGATCATTCAGTTGTATTGCAATATCCACGTAGTGTGGCTTTTTGAAAATATTTTGCACTTGTCTAAAAGACATAAATTTCTTCCATGTTACCCACAGACTACCTTGTACTGCTACCTCAGCCCGCGACACTTCTATAGTAGCTTGGTTTTGAAAATCCAACCATGAAGCCATTTATTCATTCCATGGAACTTCCTCCTTATCGTGGTTTCTTCAAATTTACTTTTGAATATCCACCAAGACTATAAATTTTTCAAGTTGCTCAAATTTTGCAAGGAATGAAAAATTGTGCAACATTTTTGGTGACTCACAGGGGTCATCTACCTGTTAGATAGATGATCAATAGCCTTATGCATCCATTGGGCATGGAGTCAGCTAATTGGTTTAGTTTCTCTGCACTTGAATCCTTTACTTGATGACAACTTATTTTAAAACTTTGGACTTCACTTCGATAACATCCTTTGAAACAAGGAACTATGTATCAAGATCCCAAGGAAAAAGACATGTGTAAAGAACCTAGAGAAAAGAAACCTAAAATACCAATAGAACAATATGCTGAAGGCACTTGGAGGAATTCAAAATCCTATTCTACTATTTACAAGATTCATGAAACCTCAATGAGAAGGTTTGAGATAAATCCCATTAACTGGGATTTGAAATGCATTCCCATCAAGATCAGACAACTCAAAATAATTTTCCACCTTGAAAGCAATAATGGCATTTGATCCACTCCAAATAGCATCAAATTTGGAGTGTCTTCCTCATTTATCTTGATTTGCATCCCATTTTAAGACTAGATCTCTGACTTTGAATGTCTGAGGCCTAACTTTTTTATCAAAACACTGCTTGGTTGAATTCTGATGTTGCTCCATCCTTAACATGGTGGCATTTTTATTTTCTTCAAATGCCACCAGTTCCACCATTCTAATTTCTCTTTGACCCGAACCTTCAAATTCTAATTTTTGTGCTAAACAAGTGAAGGCAATTCAATTAACAAAGGAATCCTAACTTCTCTTTCATATACCATTTTGTATGGAGAAATGCCAATTGCCTTTTTTATTGTTATCATGTCTTCCCAAAGAGAATTTTTCACTTTTTTGTGCCACTACCTTTGATTGATGTCCATGGTTCTCTTCATGATTTTGATAAGATTTTTGTTAGTAGATTCCGCCAATCCATTGCCTTAGGGGTAATAATTGGAGAAAGTTTTGAGATAAATCCCAAGTTTAAGGGCCCAATAAGAGATTCTTGATCCCAAGAAAGCTTTAGCATTATCATAAATAATGGTTTGGGGAATGCTAAACCTTGTGACAATTTCTTCAAGAAATTCCAAGATAGTTAAATCAGTAGCTTCCTTAAATGGCATGACTTTTGTCCATCTAGGGAAATAATTTGTTGCTGTGAGAACCCATTTATGACCGCACTAGATGGAGGATTGATCATTCCAATGAAGTCAAGGCCCCATTATGCAAATGGCTGATCCACCTGAATAGGGTGAAGAGGTAAGGCTACCAATAGTTTCTTTCCAGCCAATAGGGCACATTCCTTACATTTCCTAACCCACTTGTGAGCATCCGCGAACAACATAGGCCATAAATATCATAATTTTATGATCTTCATAGTTGTAGCCTTGGAAAAGAAATGTCTGCCTGAGAATCCATCATAAAACTCAGAAAGGACCCTATTACATTATTTTCCTTCAATGCATCTAAGAAACATGCCATCAATGTTTTTAAAACCAGTATGCCATCAATCAACACATCTGGAAACGACTGCAACCTTAGATGCCACCTTTTTTCTTTGCTAATACCAGGAGGATATATACCAGATGAGAGGAATTTTATCATTATCCTCATCTAACTATATGTGGTTATGTCTTCATTATTTTTAGGTTCCATGAAACTTTCCTCTTCTAGGACTAAAGTAGTTTCTAGGTCATTCTGTGCATTTTCAACCAAATATTTGTAGAGAGCATATCCTCTTACAAATTTTGTGGCATTAATGGTCACATCATATTCCATGATTTTAGTTACCAATCTAGCTCATTTCTCACCGATCTCCATTCCCATGATAAAATCTCTAACGCTGGGATGTGATACCAAAACCTTTACACAGTTAGCTATAGTCATGATTTTACATTTCTTCAAGGCACGCATGATGGAAAAAAATTGCTTCTCAATATGGTTGTACATAAGCTCATAATCCTTCAAGGTTTGGCTGAAAAAGGCTACTGGTTTCTCCAAGTGTTTATAATTTGGCTGGGTTAAAACTATGACAATGCAATAATCAGCTCCATATGCATATAAGATAAAATATTTGGAGTAATCTGGATTAATCAACATAGGAGCCTTTGCTATTTCTTGCTTGATTTTTTCAAAATTTTCTTCCCTTCTATGGTCCACTTGAAATTTGAATCTTTTATGAGCATAAGTGTGAGTGGTTTACCAAGCCTGTGAAGCTAGGTATAAATTTCCTAACAAAGATGATCTTTCTAAGGAATGACTGCAAAGATTTTTTTGCAAGCTGGCAAGGAAAGAGCAAGAATGGAAAAAATATATTTTTCAATCAATGAAAATGCCTTATTTAGAAACAATGTGCCCTAAAAACTTACCTCTAGGGACTGAAAAATCACATTTCTTGGGGTTAAGAGATACCCCAAAATCTGTACATGTTTCAAGTACTTTCTCTAAGTGCTTCATGTGATCCACGCTCTACTTGGAGAAAATAGTGATATCATCAAGGTAAACCAAGATGAATTGATTGACATATCCATTTATCTTTGGAAGGTGGCACCTGCATTTGAAAAACCAAAAGGAATTTTTTGATATGCATGTGTTCACCATTTGGTGGTGAATGCAGTCTTGTATTGATCATGCTCTTTCAATTTTATCTGATTGAAGCCCGAATATCCATCAAGCATTGAAAATATCTTAGATCGAGTCACTTTCTATAGAATTTACTCCATTGAAGGAAAAGGATAGTGATCCTTGAGAGAGGCCTTGTTTAAGTTCCTAAAGTCTACGCAGAGCCTGATTTTTCCATTATTCTTTTTGAATGGAACCAAGTTCGCCACCTAAGTAGAGTACTTAATGGGAAAAATAATCTTATCCTTGATGATTTTAGAAAATTATTTTCTCATGAGGAGCTCTATCTGGGGGTTTACCGACCTTTTTTCGCCTAACTAGTTTGATATCAGGATCAAGATTAATAGAATGTTGGGCTACAGTACAAGGAAACAAAATTTGCTTTTCATGTTCATCACATACCTTTCTGAGAAAAAGTTATTTTCCTAGGGAAATTACAACAAGTTGACAACATTCTTATTTTGTTGCCATGCTCTTTTCTATACCTTTAAACTCATCATCCAGACTAAAAATTTATTCTAGAGTGACCAATACCTTTGGAAAAATTTTTAGCTAAATAATCTGATCACCATAAATGTCCTACAAATTAGATTGCATTTTTGAAGAAAATTCAGCTTCATTCTGCAAGAATTGGACAATTTTATCATCACTATCAAATACTTGTCAGCTGGTTACATTATCAGGTATAGATGGCCTCACAACCATCTTGATATGTTGCATTTTTCCCTTGATTAGGTCTTCTGCAGGTGAAAATTGAGAACTGAGAGTCATTATTTGATCTACTTTCTTATCCAGCTTCTGTGGTACACCCTGTAAGTTAAGAGAATCAAAAATCTCTAGTAAGTCCCTAAATCTATGTCTATAGGCATTGAATAGTTTTTTCTTTGCAGTGCATCTTCCACAGACTTGATTAATGACTAGCTTAGTATCTCCAAAGACTTGCAATTTCTTGGTCTTTCTCTTTTCTACAATTAGCAAGCCATGAACTAATGCCTCATATTCTGCCACATTGTTGGAATAGGAAAATTGCAATTTTTGGGTAAAGAAGAACTTATCTTCTTATAGAGAAAAAAACATGACACCCACCCTAGCTCCATTTCAGCTTCTATAACTATTAAAATACATCTTCCATAAGCTAGAAAATGACTCGTTATCTTCTTTAAATAACACAGGAGTAATAGATTACTCTTACATGACACAATAGGTACCAAGACCAGTTTCATAAGCTTTAAGCTCTTCAGAATCTAGATCAAATTTTTGATCTCTCTCAAACCATTCATCAAACAATAAATTGGGCATGAGAGGGGGAGCAGGCTATTCTTCTAGACTTGAAATTTGATCCTACTGTTCTTGTATCCAACAATTTGATAGGAAAAGATTGGCTCAACTTGAATTATGAATCTTATGTCATATCTAGTCCTTAAAATCATGTGTTTCCAATCTGAAGACAGATAGGTGCATACTTTAGTAGTAAAATCTCTAGGAAGGAAAATTGCAAACATGGGTGATAAATATTTGATTAATATATAATGGGTTATTGTGAGAATTGGTCAAGTATGAAGGGTTAAATCAAGGTATTTAACTACCCCAAAGACATTCATAATTGACCCATCTAGCTGCAAGAAACCCCTTAGTCACAAGACTGTATTTGAGACCTAGAATGTTAATAATTTTCTTTGGCAGGACATAAGTACTAGCCCCTGAATCAATCATACAGTTATGAACTAGGTGTTTACCCACAATTTTATACATGTAAAAGGGTGGGGTTTTGACATTTTTACTTACTTGATCACCCTTTTCTTGACAGACGTGCAGTACGACATGTGTCTTCTACATTATTAGATCTGCCGAAGTCATTTTCTTGAGAGATTCACAAAAGAGATCATGTTGTGATGGAATAGCCAATGCATCCCACATAGAGACATTAACATTGGTATTCTTCATTTTCTCCAAGATGTTGAATGGAAGAACCACCTCATTTTGCATCTACGGCATTCTACCTTCTTTCCTTTGTTGATGTATTATTTGATCACATGGCTTTGGTGAAACAACAACCTCTTTTCCCATGGCATTCTTATCAGGAACTATGGGTTTTTGGATCATGTTTCTTACTTCAATATATGGTTTCTCACAGCTTCTTGCTTCTTCTTCAGTCTGTGGCTTTTATTTCGTACCTCCACTATATTTTCCTTTGTCTACGACACTACTGTGATCCGCGGGAGTTTCTGCTTGTGCTTCTAACATTATTTTCATGTTTCGTTTGTTGTCAAAAACATTCATCTAAGTTATATCAAAGCCACATGACATTTATTTGAGTGTGAAAAAATCCTTAGCTCTGAAAAATATGAAGTTGGAATCAGGTGTGAATTTCTAGACTTCTTCTACACCATGGCTTGGTGCTTCAATAAATGGTTCTTGTTGACTGGAAGCACCTTGAATCATGTAGGCTTGAAAATTCATTGTCCTCTCATAACCAAGTTGTTTATGAGGTAGATTACATTGAAAACACCACTCTATTTCTTGTGCCATATTGTTCTGTGTGGAACTAAGGCTTGACTTGTACTCGGGGCAGGAAGTTCCTGTTGAGGAGGAACTGTTTCTAATGGAATTTTCCATTTATTATTTTTATGGTTTTGTGCATATCTTTGATTAGGCTGTTGGTTTCTATAAGGATGATATCCTTGATTTGAATATTTCCCTTGATTTTGATAATGTCTATATGAGTGGGGTTGCTGTTTTACTAGGGATATAACTTTATTTGTCAAGCTTATAATCAAATACTTCATTTATTCATCCTCTTTTTTTGTGCAGGGTTTTATGATGTGGAATATATATGATGTGGATTTGGTTGAGGAACAGGAGCAATGGAAGGTTGAAAAACTTGTGGAAATTCATGGGATAATGGTATATGTGGCTTAGGAGCTAATTTTCCAACTTGAATTAAAGAATTCTCATCCCTAATGGCCAAAGCATAAGTTGATAATAGAGTTATACTTCCCATATATTTCACCATAACATATATATCAGAGTTAAGAGCTTTGAAAAAGTAAAGAAATGTACCTTCAGCTGTAGGTTTGAAAAGAACTAGAATTCTATCCCAAGTTCTCTAGAATCTGAAGTTGAAATATGCCATTTGTTCATTAGGTGTTCTCTTGATTGTGGTTAACTGATCCAAAAGAGACAAGTTATCATATCTTTCCCCAAATTTATTATACAAGGTTGTGCACAACTCATTCCAATTCCTGATTGATCCCGCAGTTAAGCTTCTAAACCATTGCAGAGCTTTTCCTTTAAGAGATGAGGCCAATAAATTGACTGATACATCCATCTCAATAATTTCATGAATTTCACACACATTTGCAATGTCCTGGATATGATCAAATAGAGTAGTATGATTTTCTCTAGTGAAGTATGGAATATTTTTTAATGCAGCCACATGAAGATGATTATTGAGCATTCAAGGCAAGTGGACTTTTGCATGTGAATTTTATAAATGGATTACAAGGTGGCGGTTGTTGTAAATTAGCCATTGTAATGGTTTTGAGAACTCTAGTGGATTGTAAGAAAGGCCTACCGGGTGGGGGTGCTGAGAGATTTTGATTTAGAGGAGATGGAGATATTTGTATATGTCTTCCTCTTCTCTATCTACCTGGAGATAACTGCAAATATTCAAATATACCTTCTTGTCTTATTCTAGACCATGTTTGGGTCCTTCACATGAATTAGGAAAATGCTTGGATCACCAATACTACTGAAGTAAGTTGATAGTATGAATGAAGTTGCTAGATGTGTTACTACAAAGCCTTCAAGGCTTAGGATTTTACCAAGGTACAAAGTGAAACTTGATAGAAATGGAAATATTGATTTCAAGGTCTCACTGGGCATGCCAAAACTGTTGGAGCTGAAAAGTTCACCCGTCTCAAATTATATGAATCCGAGGTTTGAGACAACATGAGACTATCTCCAAGTTGTGGGACTTGAACTGAGATAGACCTCTGGAGAAGGTTGGCTTCCTCTACTTACTCCTAATGCTAAAATACTCAGAATTTTAATGCAACTATTTATCTCCACTCAAACTTTTCAAGGGACCAGGGTGAGAAGGAGATGCATAAAACATAAATCCTTATCTATGGAGGTGATAACACCAAAAAAAAGGGCATGGATACATTCAGGTAAGAGGAAAGGGAAGGAAGTTATAATAAAGAGGATTGAATATCAAACAAAGATCAAAATCATTCCCAGAATCCACTTTCATGATGCACAATAGATAGAGACTCATAATTTGATACATACAACACACCTACGAATGTAGGAAAGGAAACGAATGCAATAAAAGGAACAAGGGTAGAATAAACCACATGATTAGATTTTATTTCTTGAGATTATGGATAAACTATTACAATCTCCAGAGGAATATGCAAGTATTTTCTGAATCCAAATCCAAGGCATACAACCCATAGGACATATAGGTAATGCAAGAGAAAAGCCTTACGTTACAAGATGCCCAAAATTCTAAAAGTATCCAACATTAAGAATGAGCATTGCTCTACAATATATAGAAAATTGTGGAAGGGAGAAAGAGGAGAAATTAGAGGGGATTCAAATTCTTCAACCATTCCCAACCACCTTCATTAATTTCTTCTTGGAGAAAGGGTGTTGTACTTTTTATCAACTGTTACACTCCATTTTCTACTAATCACCCATACCACATTTAATGCTGGTAGTTAGGCCACCTAGAACTGCATCTTTTGGCATGTTGGAGAAATTTTCTTGACTCTTGTCTCCTTTCCTTGATTTCACTCATGAAATTAGGTTTGATTACATAGAGAACAAAAAATCTGATTGAATTTACAAATATTTGATAGATAAATTGAATATTCAATTCATTTCTAGCTTCTATGGAGAGTCACCATTTTTCCTTGTTATAAGGCTTCTCTATTCAGTGTTGCACAACTTTTGAAAATCCAACCGCGGAGCCATTTCTTTATTTAGTGGAACTTCCTCCTTACCGTGATTTCTTCTTTCTTTTGAATCTACACCTAGGTGACACATGGAGGCTTACGCACTCTTCTCCTTCATCTTGACCTTTTAGCCCACTTGGGCTGCCTTTCAGTGCTTTAGCCACATGGCCAATTCTCACTACTAGAAGGCTCTTGATTCTTTGTGCTTTTTCCAAAATGTGTTGAAGGGACACATGGATACCCTCTGCATCTAGATAGTGGAAATGGAGGATCCCTAAGATAATGTAGTTGTAAATCTTCCACGGTGGTGCTCTTTTAACCCTGGCATGCTCCAAGCTTCCGCGGTTCCTTTAAATTTATGTACGAATATCCACCAAGTCTATAACTTGTGCAAGTTGCTCAAATTTTGCAAGTAATGCAAAATTGGGAAATAATGCCTATTATCACCCTTTCTCAAGTTGAAATAACACAACAATCCACTCCATCCAATGACATCCCTTCCTCTAATTGTCCCTCCCAACAAGATTCTAAATTTTAGAACATACCTTCAATTACCAAACCCCTTGTCTCCATGGTCTCACTTCATGAGGACCATGTCATCCAAAATCATCCCTAGCTTGCAAAAAATACTCATGTTCCTCATCAATATAGCCTTTCTAGACCAACTACACCTCCATATTTATCTCTTTTAGAAACTCTTAGACCTCCTTGTAACCCCATTTATTACTTCTTACTTCGTAAATCTTAGAAAATATCTCAATCCTATCAATCTACTCAATTCGTGAATCATATTCCAGCCATGTCAGTTTATGTCAACTCTATTCCTATCCAGCCATCTCAACCTCTTAAAACTTACAATCCTACCCATCATATGCTCCAACCATCTCAACCTCTTAACACCTATATCTCCACTTATCATTTACCATAACAACCTACCAAATCCCAACAATCATACCATGTCCTTGTCTCACAATACCAATCATTACAACAACATATCCCATCTTAACCTATGACATATATTAATCCTTATCAAATGGTTCCTCAAACACCCACACATCCAAAAATTCATCAACCACCATATCAAATGGTTCCTCAAACCCCCACACATCCAAAAATGTATCATCCACCTTATCAAGCTACTTCCCATGCCACACAACCAATCCAATCCCAACCTATCATCACATCAAATGATTCAATTCATGCTTTGAGAACAAATATGTAATGAACTGATTCATCTATCAATTTCTATCAAACCTTACCCTCCTCATTGGGAGATTCCTGAGTTTGTTAAGTTTAACAACAAGGAAGATCCCCAATAGCATCTTCGCACATTTAAACACGCATCTTACCTTATTAAACATGATCAAGATCTAATGCTTTGCACTTTCCTCATGTCATTGGTCAGTCTCACGTTAGACTAATACAATATTATACCTCAATACTCAGCATTTTCCTTCACCCAACTCACGCAGTTGTTCTTAGAACATTTTTCTATCAACATTGTATTCAAATTCACTATCACTGACCTATACGCCATCCAATAGTTTAAAGACAAGTCCATTGTATAATTTATCGCATAATGACACAGTGTTAAAAACTAGCTATCCTTCTCTCTTCCTCAAACTGAACTCATCAAGCTCTTCTTACGTTCATGTGTGAAGCATATATAATCTACCTTAAAAATTCAATTGTTCTGAACCTTTGACAAAGCATTCACAATGGCTCACAAACTTGAAATACATGCCCTTGAGCAAGGCCATTTAAAACTAAAATAGAACAAACCTACACATGAACTTAATAAACCATCCCCACATAACAACACATATAAGGGTGCGGCCAATTTCATTTTTAAATCCTCACATGTACCTACATCTAGTACATGTCCTCAACAACATGCCTCTTGACCAATTCCCAACTCCACCCCCCTTGGAGAGTCATATAGTTCAATATTTGATAAGTTGATGGTGGTATATCTAATAACACTTCCTCCTATCAAACCACTTGATGAATCGATACCAAAACCTATGTGGTATCATGAAGAAAATTATTTCAAATACCACCAAGTTCGAGGACACGACATAGAGAAATGTCTAACTCTTAGAGATTTTGTCAAAAGAATCATTGATCAAGGTCACCTCCAAGTAGAAAACACCAACACACCTCCAAATCCACCACTAGATTTTTTAAACAACCATTCCCCAACCACAAACTGAAAAATCAAACCACCACTGTTACAACCCAAGCACCTAATACTTATACTGTAAACACTCTTCACACCATGGACCAAGATCCTATCACATCCACAACTTCCCCTCCTTCGTCTCCAATTGCATCCACCTCCTTGGACATTTCCCCTAAATCTCAAAAACCATTAACACTTATACCCATAACCGCACCAATTATACCTACATCTATCTCGAAACGTATTCCTACATCCACACCTACCAAATCAACCCCATTCATAAACATATCATTCTTACCCCTTGAGACACTTATGGTATAACCATTCCCACCTACTTCTACACCTGATATTAATCCTAAATCTACTTCATTACCTATCATATCCACTCCATCAGCTACCAAATCCCCTTCATTGGATTTGACTACCTTACCTACATCCATTCCACCTTTACCCATTATACCATCCTTAGAATCAATATCGGTTCCTCTTTCTGCACTTTTTTCTATACCCACCACATCAACTGTTGTGGCCACATCTCCATCTATCCCTATCTTTACCACACCCACATCAGCTTCAAATATACATACCACTTCATCCACATCTATCATGTCCTAACCTATCATATTCAACCCCTTAACCACATATACATCAAGCATACCTATCACCATATCACCTACATCTCCAAATGTACCAATTATGCTCACATTTCTATCGATCCCAACTACTCCTATATCTGTCATAACTAAAAATCCACTTACCCCTACCTTGAATTCTTTTTCACCTATACTTATATCCTTCCCCATGGCCACATCACGCGTTACCACACCGACCACATCCTTTCCATCAATGATACCCCTTGAACAATTCAAGGTGTTTTTTCCTAATAGTTGCGTACATATGAGCAAAAAAGATAGGGTAAGGGTGAGGAGGAATACCTATGAATGAAGGTGGAAGTTAGAGTGCGTGCGTTCTGATTTCCCGATCCAGTGATGATTACGAGAACTTCCTTTTTTCTAGGAGGAACTACCTGAAATGAAAAATGAGACCACAAGAGGAATATTAAACAATATATGTTAGTGGACTTCCTAACATGTACTAGATCCGAGAATTGTTATACTTCCTAGATGGTTGTCAATCCACTGTTTAATGTTACTTAATGCAAGAAATAATTTAAACCAATAATATCCTAGTGTAGTTGATATGATTTAGGTTTCTCCTTCAAGTACAATAAGAAAATCTAATCTAACAGGCTAGGTTATGATCAGATCTAGAAGTCAGACAAGTAAATAAGGTGGTTGGGATAGGTCAGGGTCAAATTTTGAGTGGTTTGGGTTATTTGGATAAATACTATGAGGTTGTTGTTATAGGAATCTTTACTAGACACAGAGACCAAAATCGGTCTAGTATGACCAATTCTAGTTGCAAGGAAACTGACGATGGTTTAGGATAATTGGTGTCAGTATGGTCATGTAGATAAAAACTCAATGAAGTTTGTTTTTGATGATTCTCTTTCATTGCATAGAAAATGGAAAGAGAATGATGAGGTAGATGAAAGTGTTGGGAGTACTTTGAGATGTCTAAAGTCAAGTTTGGAGTGTTGGGAGGTCATAGGTGGTTAGGTGGAGGGATTGACAGGGAGGTGAGAGGTGATGAGATGCAAAGGAGACTAGGACTCCAAACAAAGATAAAGGAACTGATATAACTAAATATGGAAAGACACATATCTAAATGTACTTACTCGTACTTGTAGACCTGGTGGTTGGATAAAGGTGATGGTTGATCCATGGAACTGGTGGTCAGTTCAATGGTCATGCTTCTCATAATGTTACCGTGAATGATTTCCTTTTAGATCAGTGATTGGTGCTGGTTCAAGATGTCTATATGTGCAAGAGTGCTCTGGTGTGTGCTTACATGTAGATCTCTCTTCTCCAAAACTTGAATAATCTTCCAACCTCTGGAACAAGGTTACTAAAGTGAATATATGGTAACCAATGATAGTTTAGGGTGACCGGTTTTAGTTTAGGGTTGATTGGCATCACTTAAGGTAGGATATCCTAGGCTGCCAAAATAGCCGATCCTAGCTATCATTTTGGCCAGTTCTTCCTATTGCTGCGGATCCAAAATGGATTTTTCTGCATAAGTAAGTGTGCATGCGGTTAGAGGAAGAATAGGAATTTAGTATTAGGGTTAGACTGAGTCTTAGTTAGTTATGGTAAGTGGATATTAAGTCTTAGTTAGAAGGAAACATGCTTAGAATATGTCTGTGATGAGGTGTCTAGGTGAGGTGGAAATTAGTTCAATTAAGGTAATTAAATAATGAATATTGTGAGAATGGGTGTTAATTTACTTGTAGGTAATAAAATGGATATATATGTGGGGTGAAGGGGGAGTGTGACCCAAATTTGGTGTCTACATTTTTCCCCTTTTTGTTGCATAGCTTGTATTGTTAAGCGACGCTAACAAAAATAGGAAGTGATTGCCCCATGTGTGGGTGAAGGTGATCCCCCTCAAACCATGCACTGATGAGGTGTAATACAGAGTGAGTGGGTTGATAAATTTGTAGTTAATGGAAGTGAAGGTAGGTGGGGAAGGATATGAGTACTATACAAAAGGGTAATAGTCAACGTGGGTAATAGGCAATAGGTTGGGTTCAAATTGGGTAAAAGGTAATATGCCATGGTCACATTGGGTAAAAGGTAATAGGCCATGGTCAAATTGGGTAATGGGTAATGGAAATCAAACACAAACACACGTATATATTGCAACACGGTACTAGATTGAAGAGCTTGCAAAATCTACATCATCCAAGGTCGATAGGTTTATCCAAACAAGGGTGAATTTATTCATGTATCCAAGGCATAGGATATGGTCTAGAAATAGAACATAGGTCAGGTGCAGGAACATTTAGGTATGTTCCGATACACTAAAGGTTTTTTCAGGATAAATGGCACGATAATAGGTAAGGTATGGTTGTTAGGATAAAACAACATAGGTAGCAACATCACAAGGTATAGCGAGTGCATATGGTCAATGGTCACACCAATTAGGCCAGGTTCGAGAAAATAGGTCATGGCACGGGTGAGGCTAGTGTATAGGTAAAATGAAAAGTCCTTAAATGCAATTAAGGAAATGTGCGGGTAGTGTAGGCCAGTGGGTAAGGTTCAATAGGTGTTCGTAATGATAAAAGGTGTTTGAGCACTAATGGTTGTAGGAAAAAGAATCCTAGAATTAATAAATAGCTATAAGGATTGACCGATGTCTATTATATGGTGACCGACGTCATTTTTCTAGGGCACAAATATGACTGATGTCGATCATGTCGAATTGGGTCTAAGAAAAGAAATTCCTCTTTTTACATAATCATTTGTCATTTTCCAATTGTAGAAAATAATAGAGAGGTGGAACGTGGGAAAGTGACAGAACGAGATGGAGAGTTGAGGTGGCGAGTCTCGTAGCAGGTGATTAGAATTCAGTAGTTGGGTCAACGAGATTGGGTCGAGTGATTCGATTGGTTGCAAGGTGGGGAGTTGATTTGGTGGGAGAGGGATCGGGTGGGCCACTAATGCAGCGATTAGATGTACCACCATGTTGAAAGTACTAAGATAAGGTAGAATTCTATCCGATCTATGCATTTCGTTAAAAATACTTTTGTTGAAATTATTTGGTTAAAAAGTTTGGGTGCATAGTTAATTGTTGAAATTGTGGGCAAAAATGAAGGAAGTGAGGGGTAGGAAGGTACAATTTAGGTTGAATAGGGTTGGGAATGAAGCGAGGATGGGGTTATGTTGTTTAGAGTATGTTATTAGGAAATATTTGGGAATTTTTGAAAAAATAGGGTAGGTGTTTGAAGATTTTGGCGTTGTGACAGTGACTGACGACGCTAAAAGGTTGGCTAACGTCAGTTGGCCTTGGCTACAATCAGCTAAGTATTAGGTGACTGATTCCAGTTATGATGGACCAATGTCAGTCAATAGTGACCAGTACCAATTGGATCTAGGGGAAAATAGGTCAACAAACGAGACAGGGTGGGAGGGAATGATAGGTAATTAGATATAAAGGCAAGTATATTGAGAATGGGTCAGGAAATAGGTATAAATAGGTACAAGTTGAGGGATGTGAACTTGGGATGGGGGGAAAAAGGGGTAGTCTTTAGGTTTGGGGTGTGGTTATAGGGTAGTAAGTAATAAGGGTCTTAAGGATAGGTTGGTTGGCTGAGAGGTATTTTGGGTATGGTCACGATTTAACAATGTTGTGGTTTATTGGATGCAGGCAAGGGACCACCAGTGTATGAGAGAAAAAGTATCACCTTCATCGAGCGTGACCTCTAAGGAGTGGAGGCATGTGATGGATGTCAGCATGATTAGATTCTGACACTACAGGCACATAGTTCAGGAGTTGAGCTTGATGGTCACACTCATCGATGGATGGGATTTAGTGAGTAACACATTCCATTCATCGACGGGTGAAATAACAATCACCCTGGGGGACATATACAAGATCTTATGGCTACCTATAGTGGGAAAGAAGGTGTATTCAATTTCCTCAGAGGTGTCAAAGGAGCTAATGTTGGTGGTGTTTGGAGAGGGGATGGCAGAGATGAGGTTCCTATTATCCAAAATGAGCCCCTTGCTCATTTTGTGGCTAACTCCCTCCATTCTTCCCTCCCTTGTACCTCAGTCATAATTTTTGCATTTCAAGCACTCAAGAACTTCTGGAAATGGTGCCATCGGATAGAGATTTTTCTCATCTTTCCAGAAAGGTAAATTTTTCCTCCTAATTCCATGTATTTTTGAAGTTATGGCTTGGCGGAGTTTTCATGGAAAATTTTCCCAAGAAAAGCCCGAGCCAATAAGATGAGGCCACGTGTCCTCGGAAGGGCGGAGGCGGAGGTAAACTTGGAAATTTTACCAAATGTTTGGAAAGGTTTCAGAAGGAATTTTTAGCCCGATGGCCTGCCATCCAATAGGAGCTCACCACGTGTCCAAGAGGAAGAAATTAGGAAAATTTCCTAAGGGTTGACACAAACAAAAATTTTGACGCTAGGCCCGCATCCAATCACATTGTGCCACATGTCATTAGGCCAAAGGAGTGGCGGAGGGCAGAGGTAAAATTGAAAATTTGGTGAAGTGTTTTGGTGAGAGGAAAGGAGAAATTTTGGCCCGTAGCCCGCGAGTGAATGGGATCACGCCACGTGTCTCAAGGGGCATCGGAGCTTCGGCCACCGGGGAGAAATTGGGAATTTTTCCCAAAGGTTAGCACAAAGAGAAATGTTTGCCCCCAAGGCCCACGTCCAATGGGAGCTTGCCACGTGTCCCAAGACCAGTAGAACATGGGGGAAAGTTGGGAATTTTTCCCAAAGCAAAGTTGAAGGAAATATTGAAAGGGAGAGCCGGCCCCCCAAAACCTAAGCCAATCAAATCACGCCACGTGTCCATGTGGCGGAAATAAACACAAGGCAAGCCCGCAAGGAAAATGGGGCATAAAGGCCCGCATCCAATCGAATCTCGCCATGCATCCCGTCAGGTAAAATGGTTTGGAGCAGGTGGATAATTTGAAAGCAGAGGCCCGCAACGAATCATATCACGCCACATGTCCTCAGGTCATCCGCCCGGCGGAGAATTTCTGGAAAATTTTCCAATGGCCAAAATAATGGAAAATGAAGCAGGAAGAGCCCGTAACCAATAGAATCATGCCACATGGCACTAGGAGTGGTGGGGCATAGATATTTTTGGGAAAATTTTCCCAAATGCAAAAAAGTGGGAAAATTTCAAATTTTCAACCCGTCATCCCGTTTTGGCCCTATTTTGCCCTAAATTTTCAAATGAGCATAACTTTCGATCTAGAGCTTGGTTTTTCATGTTCTTTATATCAACGGAAAGCTGGTGAAATTATCTACATGATTCTGGGATAAATTTTGTATTTTGATGGATTTTGGAGAGATAAAATTGAAAAACACCTCTGGCACGTGGTAATCAATAGAAATGACGTTTCAACCACCATTTTTAATGAAGAATGGCTCGCATTCTCTCCCAGCATGGTGAAAAATGTCAGGGAATGGACCTGTAAGGATGCCCATGCTATTTTATTGCATTTTGGTTGGTGGTTGAAAGCTCTCTCACATTTTCTCATGTTTCTCTCTCCTGGGCTCATTTTTTGCATTGTAAAAGCCAAATTTGGCTTATTTTTTGAGTGGTTGGACATTTTTTATGTTTTGCAGGCTCCCTCTTTCACCCTAGAAAGTGATTTTGTGGAATATCATACCTCTTCCAAGACTGTAACATGTTTTCTACCTCTCTGATGTTGCAATGCATGTATTTTTAATATTGGAAATGATAATGCAAGCTCTATGAATGAGTTTCAATCCTATGTTTGTGTTGTTTGCTTCATTTCTGATCTTTCATTACATTTTTATCAATTTGTGCATGATGTTTTGCTGCATTTTTATGATCTGTGTCAATTTGCAGAAGTAAAGAATGTTCACCACTCCTTTGGTGTATCACCTCATTAGTCTTAGTTTTATTTCTTTTGCATTCTCTATCTCTGTCCCCTTGGAATTTAGAGTAGGATTTTGAGTTTAAAACCTCTACAACTTGTAAGTAATACACCTAATCAGAGGATTTGAGGAACCAGCCTCTAACCTGGAGATTATTTTCCCATTTTTACAAGTCCCACACTTGGGGAAAAGATTCAATGTTGTGCAATCACACTGGATGTCCAAAATGTCAAAATAGAAATCTGATCAACATCCATGGGTGTTGCTGATTTGCACTAACAGTTTTGGCATGCCCGGTGGGACCTTAGAGGTCTTCATCTTCATTGCAACAAAATTTATGTGCATTTTTGCAAGTTTCTTGCTTAAAAGAGCCCTAAATTACACATCTGGTGACTCCAAGGAAGAAGAATCAGCTGGTTTTAGCAGTGCAGACCTGAAAACTCATGAGAAGAATCACCACAAGGTCAAGAGTTGGAGAAGAAGAGGTGTTGTTTGAGTATCTGCAACTATCTCCAAGAAGAAGGCAAAGAGGGAGGAGAATTCAAAGGTCTCCATCTCCACCAAATAGAACTCTATCAAATCCTCAACCTGGTAGGCCTTTCATTCAATCAACAAGGGTTCTAAGGCCAATCAGAATGGCACAACACAACCCCTATGTCAATTTCACTAGCAGCAGCCCACTTGCTCTCAATGCACAAAATCCAATCCCAGTTGCAGCATTGAAGAACATTCCATACTTTACTGGAGAGAATCAGACCGCTCCTAGTGATCATGTCAAGGATATTGCTAATATTTGTGTAATTCATGAGATTAATGAGATGCAAGTTGCTGTCAAACTACTGGCATCTTCATTCAAAGGGAAAGCTTTGTAATGGTTCAGGAGTCTTGCCTCAGGTTCTATCCAAAATTGGAACTAGCTATGTATAGCCCTCCATGAGTAGTTTGGAGAAAAGGGAGACAACGTGTCCCTTTTAGAACAGTTGACAACCATCAAGAGAGCTCCCAATGAGTAGTTGACTGACTTTAACTTCAGGTTTCAAATGACTTAGGAGAGAGTTCCAGTGGCAGTAAGGCCAACAGTAGAAGGTGCTTTTCTATATTACCTTAAAGCTCTAAATTCTGATATTTCTATGTTAATTCAATCCATAGGGGGCACAACTATCCCTGTTTCTTATAGAATTTCCATTAGAGCTGAAAATTGTTTGATTCAAGCTGGAAAGCTAGCTCCTAGGCCTCCAATGCCATTGCATCCAAGTTTAGAGAGCCCAAGTACTAGTCAAGTGCCTATTTTAGCTCCTATTCCCACTCCTAGAAATCAAAATCCAAGTGAAGCTTCTACTTCATCTTCTAGTGCCTCAAATGAACTTCAAGAAGTCATGAAGCAATTGCAAAATTTAGGTAATGAGCTGGTTACACTCAAGAGGCAGTAAGCCCAAGGTTTTAGACCTTCTTTCCAGCCTCAAGCTCAGCTTAACAGGAAACCATACCAGCCTCAAAGACCACCCAATCCAGTTGCAAATCAAAATCAAGCAAGACCTCCTGCCAACAGACCATTTCAGCCCTATAATCCCAATGTTACATCTGCCTCTAAAGCAATAGTGCCAGTGCAAAACAACATAGCTCAAGAGAATGATTGGTGTTTCCCATGCAATGAACCTCACAACCAGTCTATGTGTTTCAACAGTGCCTTAAATCAAGCATTAATGGTGACAACAACTGGTGTGGAGGGTGAAGGGATTCAAGGAAATAACCAACAATAAGAAACATCCCAGCAACAATCAGCTCCAAATGATACCACACTTGTAAATTGGTAGGCAAAAGTTTTTTGTGGCATGAATCAAACAATCTCCCAAAGTGCTGCAGCCAACACAAGGTCAAAAAGGATAAATTTGGGTGAAGAACATCCATTGGCTCCAAGTAATTCAAAACCTTCTACCACTCCACAAATTATTGGCAAAAACAAAATGCAGTTCCAAACACGCAAGGGCTGCCTAAAACAGCTCCTAGGCCAACTCAAATGCCAGTTTTTGTTGCCCATGTGCAAGGAATGAATGTGCAGGCCAATGGGACAATAGAGAGATGCTTCATCTCCATTCAACATCATTGATCAGATGAAGAAGATGAATGTAAACATATCAATGTGGGAATCATTATCCATCCCAGGCCAAAGAGATTTGCTACAAGCTGCCATGAAGGACTGGTCAACTTCAAATCAGCAGGTCCAAATGCAAGAGAAGGTACTCACAAATGCTGCCCAGCCTGAGAGGAATCATGGAGGACAGCAAGGTAAAATGTTGAATCCCCCTCCATTCTATGTTTCATTGATCATTGGAAACCATTTAGTACACAATTGCATGATTGATTCTAGAAGCAAGTAGTTCAGTAATGCCCAAGCAAATAGCTAATCAATTGGGGCTTTAATATGAAGTCATATCCAAGGGGGTAGTGCAATTGGATGGGACAGCAGTAACAACAGTAGGAGTGATTAAAAAATTGAGCCTCACTTTGCACGTATGCCCCAACGTTGTTGTTTTGCAAGATGTCTTGGTAATAGATTTTCCACCGCTCTTTACCCTATGTTTGTCAAGGGATTTCACAACTAAGATTGGAGGTTACTTATCTACTGATTGGTCACACATGTTGTTTAGAACAAGATATGGAACTAAAGCCACAATCAGATCTGAGCCTATTGCAAACTTTCACATTGAGCCTCACACTCCAAGCCAAATCAATACCAATTGTTCAGTGTTTGATCAAGAGGATTATCCAAGCACTGATGAAGCTGACACCAAGGTTGGAAGCATCCCAGATTTGACTCTTGATGAATGGGCAAGCAAGGTGCATGCTTTTGATCCTTATCAAGAAATAGAAGAATCTGAGCTAGGAGTCTATTGCATGCATGAAGAAAATCAGCCTATCCCTAGCATCACCAAGCCAGACCACAAGGATGACAATGAGGTATGGTAGTTGTTTTTTGATGGATCAAGGAGTAGAAAAGGTGTAGGAGGGGGAGCTATGCTTGTTTCACCTCAAGGAGTTAAGTATTATTCAGCTTTTAGATTTCATTTTGCATGTTCTAATAACACTGTTGAATATGAAGCTTTGATACAAGGATTACATTGGTCAATCAAGAGAGGAATAAAGAACTTGCAAGTCTTTGGTGATAGTGAGTTGATCATCAACCAAGTTAAGGGGAAGCATGCTACCAAGAATGATCTACTCAAGTGCTACAAAAACAGGGTGTGGGACCTCATTGAATATTTTGAGGGCTTTGGCATCAAATCCATTCCTAGAAAAGAGAACCAAGCTGCTGACAGGCTTGCAGCAGTTGGAGCAGCCTTTGATGTTGTTGAAAGCATCCAAAAAGACAAGGTATAGCCAAACATCCATGTGATTGTAAGGCCTTTGGTGCCAAACAACAATGTAAGTTGGTAAGTGTTTGAAAATGATCAACAAATCATCCATTTCTTACAAGAGGAGGCTGAGTTCTTAGTTAAAAATCAGGAACAGTTGGAACAACAGTATGGTGACCAAGTGGTACAGCTGAGAACCAACAAACTACCAAAGGGACTTATTACTTTGGAGTCCATTTTCAATCCTAATGATCAGTTTAGGAAGGAGAAAGCAAACATCCAAGTCAAGGGAGAAGATTCAATGTCCATCTTGGTGGAAGAAGGCAAATCACTCCAAGTTGGTAAAGTGACAACTAAGCGAGAAAGGTATGAGTTCATACAACTTTGTCAAGAATTCCCTGATGTGTTTGCTTGGAGCTATGAAGATTTGAAAGGTTTCAATCCCAAGTTAGCTCAACACACCATTGAATTGGATCCAAGTACTAAACCCATCAGGTAAAAACAAAGGCCATTCAATCCACACATGGAGCCTCTCATGAGAAAAGAATTGAATAAGTTGATAGAGTCAAGTATCATATTACCTATCAAGCATTCTAGTTGGGTGGACAACTTGGTTCCAGTTAGAAACAAGAGTGGAGAAATCATATTGTGTGTTGACTTCAGAGATCTGAATAGAGCATCTCTCAAGGATCACTACCCACTTCCTTCTATGGAGCAAATTTTACAAGTTGTTGCTGGCTCTGAAAGGTTTTCATTACCTGATGGCTATTCAGGGTACAATCAAATTATGGTGAAAGAAGAGGATCAGTTCAAGATAGCCTTTACAACCAAATGGGGAACTTATGCATACAGGAAAATGCCATTTGGGTTGTCCAACGTTGGAGCTACTTTCCAAAGGGAAATGGACATGGCGTTCAAGGATTTTATTAACAACATGGTGCTGATATATCTTGATGATATCACTATTTTTCCAAAAAATGCAGCAGACCATCTCTTTCATTTGAGACAAGTGTTCCAAAGGTGCAGAAGATTTGGGGTATCCTTGAATCCTAAAAAGTGTATTTTTCTAGCCCATGAAGGAAAGCTCCTTGGCCACATTGTCTCTAAAGAAGGATTAGCAATTGATCCAGAAAGAGTTGAAGCCATAAGAGCACTACCATTTCCAAGCCACAAGAAGGCCCTTCAAAGTTTCTTGGGGAGGATAAATTTCGTTCGGAGGTTTGTCCCAAATTTTGTAGCCCTATTCAAGCCTATCACCAAGATGTTAAAGAAAATCATAGCTTTCAAATGGATAGCAGAAGGAAAAGAAGGTTTTAGAGAAATCAAAGAAGCCATCTCACAAGCCCCAACTCTCATTAACCCAGATTTCTCCAAGGATTTCATCCTCTATGCATTTGGGGGTGATGATACTATTTCTGCAATCTTGGTACAACAGAACAAAGACAATGATGAGCAGCCAATTGCTTTCTCTAGCCAAAGCCTGGAGGACTATGAGGTGAGGTATTCTTTCATTGAGAAGCATGTTCTTGCAGTAATTAGGATCTTGAAAAAATTCAAGCATCTAGTTTTCAAACAACAAGGGTTCAATTGTTGGTTTCTCATGTGGGAGTTAAAGACTTCCTCCTCAACAAAGACCTGAATGAAAAAAGAGCAAGTTGAATTACTCGTGTCATGGAGTATGACATCGAGATCAAATTCACCAAGTTTGTCAGAGGAAAAGGATTGTGTGAGCAGCTGGTCTTGAATAAACACAAGGAAGCATGCAATGAGAAGGAGGTTATTTTGGCATTGTAAGACAGCCATAAGCAAGGAAGCAATCAAAAGGAAAATGATGGTGTCCTCACTCCTTCTTGGACCCAAGACATAATGCACTTCCTAAACATAGGTCTATGCCCTCCAGAGATCAACAAGACCAAAAGAAGAAACTTCAGATTGTAGGCTGTCCCATATGCCCTTGTTGATGGTGTTTTGTTCAAAAGGGATGTGAATGGAGTGTTGCTGAGATGCATTGGTATGAATCAGATTCATAGGGTGTTGGAAGAGTTCCATGGTGGAATAGTTGGTGGTCATTTTGCACCAAGAGTGATAGCTCTAAAGATCATGAGGGCTGGCTATTATTAGCCCAAGATTTTTAGTGATTGTTATGCATGGATCAAAAGGTGCAATAATTGTGCATTCTTCACGGGTAAGGAGAGACTAGCTGCCCTCCCATTGCACCCAATTTCAGTTGACCAGACATTCATGCAATGGGGTTTGGACTTCATTGGAGTCATTAATCCAAATTCAAGCCAAGGATACAAATGGATTCTAACAGTAACAAATTACTTCACCAAATGGACTGAAGCAGTAGCACTCAAGGAAGCAAATGAATCTAGCATCCTAGACTTCTATGAGGGAATATCAACCAGATTTGGCATACCTGTTATAATAATATCAGATAATGCATTGGCATTCATTGGGTCCAAGGTAACTGAGTGGGCTATCAAGAATGGGATCTACCTAAGCACTTCATCAAATTATTACTCTCAGGGTAATGGCCAAGCTGAATCTACAAACAAGAACTTGTTAAGGATCATTAGGAGGACTCTTTATGAAAATAAGAGGTCTTGGCATACTAAGTTGAAATTAGCCTTATGGGCTGATAGGATAACTCCCAAGAGATCTACAGGTAACTCTCCATTCAAGCTTGTTTATGGAAGAGAGGCAATTTTGCCCATGTCACTTGAGTTGCCAACATTAGAACTCATGAAACAGTTGGATTTGTTGGAGTTTGGAACCATGGAGGTTAGATATGCAGAATTGATGGAGCTCTAAGAAATTAGAAATTAGGCATCCCAAGTAATGGAGAAGGATCAAGCTTTGATCAAGAAAACCTTTGATAGAAAGGCCAAGGCTAGATCTTTCCAAGTTGGAGATCTAGTGTTAAAATGGGATGCAGATAGAGAAAAACTGGGGAGGCATTCAAAATTTGATGCCATTTGGAGTGGCCCATACTTGGTCACAAAGTGTAAGGACAATAATGCCTTCCAATTGTCTACATTGGATGGTGAAGAGTTATAGATTCCAGTCAATGGAATCCATATGAAGCATTGCTACTGAAGGAAATTCTCCACCTTGTACATATTAGCTTAGGTTTTCATTCCTCCAGAGTACTTATGCACATTTTTTTGTTGTAGATTAGCTTTGCATTCCCTAAGTGCTTTGGCACAAGCTTGTTGTTCCAGGAAATGTGTTTTATAGGCCTTACTCCAATCAGATGGTGTTCTACCTTCCATATTCCTCCTTGCAATGTTCTAATCAGTTGGGGTACCAAGTAGAGAATTTAATGACTCCATGCCCAATGGATTGTTTCAAGCAACTGGTAACATCATCCAGCAGGTAGATGACCCCTCTGAGTCACCAAAATTGCTATCCAAAATGAGCCCCTTGCTCATTTTGTGGCTAACTCCCTTCATTCTTCCCTCTCTTGTGCCTCAGTCATATATTTTTTGCTTTCAGGCACTCAAGACCTTCGGGAAATGGCACCATTGGATAGAGCTTTTTCTCATCTCTCCAGAAAGGTAAATTTTTCTTCCTAACTCGATGTATTTTTGAAGTTATGGCTCAGTGGAGTTTTCATGGAAATTTTTCCCAAGAAAAGCCTGAGCCAATGAGATGAGGCCACGTGTCCTCAGAAGAGCGCAGGGCGGAGGTAAACTTGGAATTTTTACCAAGTGTTTGGCAGGGTTTGAGAAGGAATTTTTCACCCCGACGGCCCACTGGTGAATAGGATCATGCCATGTGTCCAAGGGAAAGAAATTAGGAAAATTTCCTAAGTATCGATGCCATGGAAAAATCTCCAGAAAGGGCCTGGGTGAATCAAATCAAGCCATGTGTCCTAGGACCAGCGGACCGTGGAGGGAGACAAAAAAATATGGCGAAGTGTTTTGGCTAGATCAAAGGAGAAATATTGGCTTGTCGGCCCGCCGACCAGTCAGATCAAGCTACGTGTCACCACAACATCGGGGGTCGGGGGTGTGAAAAGATTCTTAAATTTTTGCCCAAGTGTAAAAAATCAAAAGGGAAAGCTGCTCCTTGAGGCCTGCAGCCAATGAGGACAGGCCACATGTCTCAAGGGGCATCGGAGCTTCGGCCGCCGAGCAGAAATTGGGAATTTTTCCCAAAGGCTAGCGTAAACAAAAATGTTTTCCCCCAGAGGCCCACATCAAATGGGAGCTTGCCACATGTCCTAAGATTGGCGGAATGCAGGGGAAATTTGGGAATTTTTCCAAAAGCAAAGTCAAAGGAAATATTGAAAGGGAGAGCCGGCCCCCCAAAACCCAAGCCAATCAAATCACGCCACGTGTCCATGTGGCGGAAAAAAACACAAGACAAGCTCGCAGGGAAAAATGATCTTAAAGGCCCACGTCTAATGGGATCTTGCCACGCGTCCCGTCAGGGAAAATGGTCCGGAGCAGGTGGAGAATTTGAAAGTAGAGGCCTGCAATGAATCATATCACGCCATGTGTGCTCAAGTCATCAGCCCGGCGGAGAATTTTTGGAAAATTTTCCAATGGCCAAAATGATGGAAAATGAAGCAGGAAGAGCCTGCAACCAATATAATCTTACCATGTGGCACCAGATTGGTGGGGCATGGAGTTTTTTGGGGAAATTTTCCCAAATGTAAAAAAGTGTGAAAATTTCAAATTTTCGGTCCGCCAACCCGTTTTGGCCTTATTTTGCTCTAAATTTTCAAACGACCATAACTTTCGATCTAGAGCTCAGTTTTTCACGTTATTTATATCAACGGAAATATGGTGAAATTATCTACATGATTTTGGATCAATTTTGTATTTTGATGGAATTTGGAGAGAAAAAATTGAAAAATGCCTCTGGCACGTGGTAATCAACAGAAATGACGGTTCAACCACCATTTTTAATGAAGAATAGCTCATATTCTCTCCCAGCATGGTGAAAAATGTCAGGGAATGGACCTGTAAGGATGCCCATGTTGTTTTATTGAATTTTGGTTGGTATTTGAAAGCTCTCTCACGTTTTCCCACATTTCTATCTCCCGAGCTCGTTTTTTGCATTATAAAAGCCAGATTTGGCTCATTTTTGAGTGGTTGGACATTTTTTAAGTTTTGCAGGCTACCTCTTTCACCCTAGAAAGTGATTTTGTGGAATATCATACCTCTTCCAAGATTGTAACATTTTTTCTACCTCTCTGATGTTGTAATGCATGTATTTTTGATATTGGAAATGATAATGCAAGCTCTATGAATGAGTTTCAATCCTCTATTTGTGTTGTTTGCTTCATCTATGATCTTTCATTACATTTTTATCAGTTTGTGCATGATTTTTTGTTACATTTCTATGATCTATGTCAATTTACAGAAGTAAAGAATGTTCACCACTCCTTTGGTGTATCACCTCATTAGTCTTAGTTTTATTTCTTTTGCATTCTCTATCTCTATCCCCTTGGAATTTAGAGTAGGATTTTGAGTTTAAAACCTCTACAACTTGTAAGTAATACACCTGATCAGAGGATTTGAGGAACCAGCTTCTAACCTGGAGATTCTTTTCCCATTTTTACAAGTCCCACACTTGGGGAAAAGATTCAATGTTGTGTAATCACACTGGATGTCTAAAATGTCAAACTAGAAATCTGATCAACATCCAAGGGTGCTGCTGATTTGCACTAATAGTTCCATAGCAATATCTTGAGCTATAGAGAGATGTACACAGCCCATCCTTGGGTGATGAGGTTGGTTTTCCTGATCATGGAAGCAGTGTGTTACTTTGTGCTGTTGGATGAGGAGGGTGAGAGATTCCCATGAGCACTGATGGGGGTTCTCCATGACATGATGAAGGATAGGACTAGTTTTTCTTGGGCACCATCATTCTTGGTGTAGTTATACATGGAGCTATGGGCCTATGGGAGGCTACAGAGGTTCAGTTTCTGTTGTTCCTTTCTTCTTCATTGTTGGGCATATGAGCACATCATATGTGTGCATCCAGTTGGTATTCCATGACCTAATGCATTTGATGCTGGCTTGGTTCATGTTGGCTACAGGAATTAGGTGCCTGCTATTAGAGAGCACATGACTTCTAGGGTTACACACAATGTAGCATACTACAGGCACATACTAGAGGGGTTGTCTAGAGTGGACATCATTTGGAGGCCATAAATGGACTTCCCTTCGTATATGAAGATGAAAATAGAGTTAGATGAGATATAACTACTCAGATGGATAAACAGATGTCATTCTAGTGAGCACGAGATGATACCCATGGATAGGGTCAGGCAGTTTGGGATGCCTCAGGATGTGCTTCCACCATTCCCACACTACAAGAGAGATGACATGGAGAGGCCTATGTCTCTACCATAGTCGATAGTGCAAACAGGGCAAGAGGAGTAGGCGGTGGCCCGAAGGATTTATGACACTTGAGTGACAGACAGATACAAGTAGTGGTGGGTAGCACAACTACGGGTAGAACCACTGAGGCAAGGGCGGCCTGACTTAGCCACAATTACGGTTTAGAGGGACACATTACAGGGACATGTGGCTACCCTTTTGACATAGCTGGGAGTAGTACAGGGGCAATTGATAGGATATGAGGCACATGTTTCCGCATTACAAGAACAAGTAGTAGCCCTTTAGGCCTATGTTGCACAAGGACCAGTACCCACACAAGGTGGATATGGATATGGAGGACAGTATCCACCTTGCAGGCATAGGTAGTAGGTATACAGGGCCAACTAGCCACTGCACAGTCTCATATTGTGGCCCTACAGGCCTAGGTCATAACACAGGTACCCTCATAGGCCCAGGGACAGGGTCCCATTTTATAGGTAATAGCAGGATAGGGTCCTATGGTACAAGGAGGGCAGGGATCATAGGTACAGGGGCCGAGGCCACTAGTAGTAGGAAAGAGCTTGTAGTTTGTTGTGAGACCTATAACACCCCCACAGATAGTGTCGATGGCTAGATTCAGGGATACTCTGATTGAGGCTAGATACTACTAGGATCAATTGACTGCTACCGGGATAGATGTTCCCTCCTTTGCTGAGTACAAGGTACAACAAGCCTCAAGTGAGAAGAAGAGATCTCACACACATAGTGCATAGAGTAAAGGGGGCTGAAGAGCCCAGAGACAAGGTTAGGGTGAGGCCACTAGTTCACAGAGGCCTAACCCAGCTGTAGGCTAGGCGGAGGTGAGACTAGACCCATATAGGGTGGAGAGATGATGGCAGGGCACTGAGATGGAGGAGAGGAGGAGACAAATGAGACTGGACTAGAAATTAGATGGGCCAATGATTGATGTCATCATTTGGATTATTATTTTTGATATATACCGACCTATGTTCTGATGATATTGAGGCTGTATATGAGAGTTTTTGAGGTTTTGATTATTGTACCAGCCTGGGTGCCAAATATTTTAAGGTTGTACCTAAGATATACTTGTATTATGTTGTATTAGTGCATATTTGATGGATACATAGAGTGTTATTGATATATGGTGATATTGATGGTTATGGATGATGTCCTTGCGTTTGAAATTTTCTATTTTTATTTTTGTATGAATGGAAATTAGGTGAATTAGGAAAGGTGGAGTCAGGTTGGTTAGGCATGATGGATTCAAGTCCATTAGGCATGATGGAATCAATTTATTTAGGCATAATGGAGTCAAGTTGGTTTAGGCATGAAGGAGTCGGGTATAGGCATGGTTGAGTTAGGTCAGTTTAGGCATGGTCAAGTTAGGTTGGTTAGGCATGATGGATTTAGGTCATTTAGGCATGATGGAGTCAGATCATTTAGGCATGATGGATTAAATTCATTTAGGAATGATGGAGTTAGGTATAGCCATGGTTGAGTTAGGTTATTTAAGGCATGGTAGAGTTAGGTTGGTTAGGCATGAATGAGTTAGGTCATGTTCAGGTATGATGGATTTGTGTTTTTAAGTTTGATTTAATTTTCAAGTTATTGGTAACATGGGAAGGTGTAAATTTCCAAAATATATGATATTATGGAAATGTGAAATGATTTATTAGATGTTTTTATGATGTGATAACATGGTAGATATGTATGTGTAGTAAGTTTCCAAGTGTTATAAAAAAATGGAACTTAATTACAGTAGAATGTTAACAAAAAATATGTGGGGGAAATGGTTTAAGATAATCGTGGCCGAGATAACCTCCAAGGGCCCCATGCCCTAGGAGTGTTTCCCACATAGCCCTGGTGAAAAGGGACCTCAGGCCAGTTTAGTTCTCCCATAAGCTGGGGGAAAATATGATGAGGTAGAGGAATGGGTTGGTAGGTTTCACACATGATTGAGTCTAGGTCATAGGCATGGTTGAATTAGGTCACTTAGGCATGGTTGAGTCTTTTAAAATGTAGGTGTCGATGGTATGGTCTTGTATAGGGTAATCAATAAGTAATGAAGAAGTTAATGGTAAGAGGTGGTAAAAGAGTCACTTAATTGATAAGAACCCTAACACGTCTACCATACCAAAGATGGGTTTATGAATGGGAGTCATTAAAGGTGTTGCTTAATGGAATATTCTAAAGGTGAAGATAGTCACATGATCACGAAATGTCACATTTGCGGCAAGTCCCTTGAGCGGATATAAAATTAGGGTGAAAAGGCAATGAGGTGAAAATGGGTGGTTCAGCGTAACGTAGTGTACGACAGCATGTTTACTTGATAAGAAACCCAAGATAAAAAAAATAGGAAAGTTCATGAAAAAAAAGTTATCATTTTCCTCTTTTATTTTATTTTGTGATAGATCGATCGATGCGGGAAGTCTATGTGGGATGAGTATATTATATCCTTGAGGTCTTCATGAAGCTGATCAATGTGGGAAGCTTCAGAATATTTTGTTTTGTTTTTGCAAGGATAGTCCTTTTTTATGATAGGCTATGTATGGTATGGAAAGATTTGTATAACTTTCCATCGAGGGAGCAGTCTATTTATAGTGACGAGATAGAGAGAAGATATTTCCCTTTTCATAAAGTCATCTTATTACTGGAATTTTGACTCAAGGAGTTGAATCCCATTTAGCTTTTGGACATTTAAGTCATGGAAAAGACTATAGAGGAATATAGAGGTTAGCTATGAAAGAGATGGTTTTAAGTGATGAATGACCATGGGATTCCATCTTGAAAAATGGTCCTGAAAAAATTTATCGTCGTTGAGCATGTCTTATAGTGAGATGCAAAGAGATGGAATCTGGACTTCGAGAGGAAAGATAGCCTCAGTACCATAGACCAAAGAGAAAGGCGTGGCAGCTGTCAAAGTGTGAATGCTAGTTTGATAAGCCCACAAGGTGAAAGGAATGTATGTATGACAATCCTTCCCAGTATTGTCAACTACTTTCATAAGAATTTTGTTCAAGGTTTTATTGGTTGATTATGCTTGGCCATTTGTTTGTGGGTAATATACTGACAAGAAACTGAGCTAAATGCCAAAAGTGTCACAAATCTTTCATAAGGTTTTGTTTTTAAATTTATTTCCTTTATCAGTGATGACACAGTGAGGGACACCAAAGCGATAAATGATGTGATGGTTAATGAATTCGTAAATTGTCTTAGATTTTGTAGAAATGAGAGGAATGGATTCTACCCATTTAGTGTAGTATTAAGTAGTGGTTATAATCCATTGATGGCATTGTGAAGAATGAGAATTGATCTCTCCAACAAGATCCAAACCCCATTGAGAGAAATTCCAAAGGTCTCGTGTGACCTGTAAGGCATGACTAGGTGTGTGATGAATATTAGCATATTGGTGGCATTTCACACAACATTTGACATAATCACAATGGTCATGGTTTAGGGTTTATCAATAATAGCTAAGGTGAAAAATGGGCTTAGTGATAGCTAAGCCACTAAAGTGACCTCTAAAAATTCCATCGTGAACTTCCTTGATGGTGTAAGGAATTTCAGAACTTGTAAGGCATCGTAAGAGAATATCATCAAAGCTACATTTACAAATAATACCACCCATGGTGACATAGCGAGAGACACCTTTAAGAAAGGTGTGGTGTTTATTACGAGTGAGATCAGGAGGTAGGATGGAAAGGGAAAGGTAGTTTGCAAACTTCTTATACCAAATATCTCGTGGGTCAGGTGCAACGATTCCGATGGAGTTTACCTCTTGAGATAAATAAGAGGGTTATTACAACCTTTATATTGTGACAAATATTTTGTAGTCAGTAGGTGAAGTAGGTATCTGAGAATCCAGGTAGGCCATGGTATCAAAATATCTATTAGTAGAATGTGGGGTGTTTTCAAGTTCGTAACGGTCAAAGGTAGTCAAAAGTATGTCGACATGACACTTATACTTTTGGAGTATTACGTTACGAAACTAGTGTATACCATTAACTTGGTTTACGACCAGTTGGGAATCACCAAAGATATTAAGTGATTTGATATCTAGGGTGATGGCATTTTGTAGGCCTAATATGAATGCTTCATATTCGGAAATGTTGTTAGTACAATCAAAATCTAGTTTGAATGATAACAACATAGGTTCCCCATCAAAAGGAATGAGGATACACCTGCACCACCCCCATGCTTACATTTGGAACCATCAAAGAATAAGGTCATCTGGTAAGTGGTATCATCCAAAGAGAGGTTAGCAATAGATTCGTCTGTAAAATCGAAGTTAAAAGGTTGATCTCCGGAGAGAGGTGTGTCTTCTAGTTAAACAGCAATGGCTTTGCCTTTGACCAAATTTTGATGGATGAATTTGAGGTCAAGGTCTGTAAGAAGCATGATCCAACATGCAACACATTGATCTGTTGGTAGGTTTTGGCATACATGTAATATAGGGTATCAGTGTTAGTGACGATAAAGGTTTTGTGGTTGAGTAGGTAATGACGAAGTTTAGTGGTGACAAAAAATAAGGCTAAGAAAAAAATTTCAGCATGGGTATACCTAGTTTTGTAGTCCTAAAGGGTACATCTTATGTAATAAACTACGTGTTCTCTGTGTTGCTCATCACAATGAGCGAGCATGGCACTTAAGGAATGGTCAATAGAAGAAATGTATAGGTAAAAGGGTTGGTCATCTTTAGGGGGAATGAGCACATGTTGTTGGAGAAGGTATTTTTTAAGGCATCAAAGGCTTTATGGCATTCATCATCCCATTTGAAGGAGACATCCTTTTTTAGGAGAAGATGAAATGGTTGACAACAGTCAAAAATTTACAAAATAATCCAAAGAATAGATTGCAACTTACCTTGTAAAATTTAAAGTTGACGAAGATTAGAAGGCAGAGGCATTTCAAGAATAGCCTTTATTTTAGTCGGATCGACTTCCATACCATGCAAAGAAATGATGAAACGAAGGAGTTTTCCTAAAAGTACCGTGAAGACACTTCTTGGGTTAAAGGCAAAAAAAATACTTAATGAGGCAGTCAAAGATGATCTTAAGGACTATCATGTGTTCAGTCTAATGTTGGGATTTGGCAAGAAGGTCGTCCATGTAATATTCCAATATGTGATGCATTATGTAATGAAATATATAAGTCATGGCTCGCTGATATGTAGCGCCAGCATTTTTAAGGCCAAAAGGCATGAATCAATATCAGAAGGTCCCCTAATGAGTGATGAAGGTAGTTTTGTGTTGATCTTCTGGAGCGAGTAATATTTGATTATACCCCAAGAAACAGTCCATTAGTGATAGCATCTTATGGCCGGTGGTGAGATCAACCAGTTGTTCAATGCCTAGTAGAGGAAAGTCATCTTTGGGGAAAGCTAGGTTGAGGTCATGGATATCCGTGTAGATGTGGAGTCCCCCTATCATTTTTGTGATAGGAACGATGTTATAAATCAATTGGGGATAGTCAATGGGTAGGATGAAGGAAACTGAGAGAAGGTGATGAAATTCTTCTTTAACAAGAAGGGAAATGCAAGGATGCATTTTCCACAGCTTCTATTTTATAGGTTTGGCATTAGGAATGGTTACAATATTATGGACCATAATGTTTGGGTCAATACTCGGCATATCAGCATAGGACCAAGTAAAAGTGTTGCTATGGTCCTGGAGGAAAGAAGTAAAAGCTTATTATTCAACAACATCTAAATATTGGCCTATATTTAGAATGTGTGGGTCATCCTGAGTGCTAATGTTTATTTCGATAGTCGATTCATTCAACATGGTTTGTGTCTCAGAAGGTAACGACCGATGAATATAATAATCTTCCACATTAAAGTAGGTGAGTATAGACCCATTGTCTTGACATTGAAAAACATTAATAGAAGGTGTATCGTCATTGATCATGTCAGGATACAAGAAGGGAATAGGAGAGGGAGCCTCACCATCACATTGATAAGTTAGAGGTCTTAGGAAAATCATGTTCACAAATTTTTTTTTTAGCAAGAATAGATTTGGGATCTATGGACTCTGTGGATGAAGGTGGTGACGTTGGTGAATGGGGTGGAGAAGGCTTGTCTTCCTCAATGAGGTCGATGCGGGCCTTCTTGGAAGATGGTGTGGTAAACCCAATGCCACTATGATATTTTTGTTTACAGGTGGTACATGGAATGATGGTATGACAACCTTGTTCGTAAAAGTTGAAGCCAAATCCTTTCCATGCGCAACAGTGAAGGAAAGTGTGGGCGAAGCGGCAATTAGTGAGATATTGGAGGTCTAATGAAAATGGCCACATTTGCGATGGAGGTTTGGGTGAATAAGTGGTAGTATAAAATCCCCCATACATTAATTTGGTGCAAAGGTGGGGAGGACCATAAGGGAAAACCTCTCCTATGTGATAGACATAATGAGGGTGTTGGTGCAAGTTTCCATACTCTTGCAGAGTGAGGAATGTGTTGATATTGTAGAGGTGGTACTCCTCTAGAGTGAGGTGTTGAAAAACACCTTCTAAGGGATCAGTAGTTGATATGCGGGTAGCAAGGATAGACGAATCACTATAAAATTGGGTAGGAGGGGTAGAGGTTGGTTAGAAAGTAGATGGGTTAGCTATAAAGGCTACGGTAGTAATAGGAATAGAAGAGTTAGGTGTGGGAGAGGTGGCAGTAGCATTGGTGGATGGGGTCGTAGGTGAAGGAGAAGTGGGGGTAATGGAAGATCCCTTAACTGGTACAAGTACATCATTAGGTCGGTACAACATGTTACAGGTTTTGAAGGGTGACAGGTCAACTAGGATGGTATAGTTATGCCCTTCATGTTCAAATTTTACACAATAGTCTAAATTTTAAGGGATATAACCCATGATGCAAATCCAAGGTCTGTTGAGTATTAGGTTATATCGGAAATCTCCCTCTAAGATGTAGAATAATTTTGGGACAGTGTGAGGGCCCACCTGAACGTGGAGAATAATGGTGCCAAGGATGGGGGTGATGGCATCATTAAAGGAGTGTAACATAAATAGGTTATTATGTATACAATTGGAAGGGATGCACATTTGATTGTACTCATGTGAGGATATGATGTTAAAGCTAGCACCACCATCGATCATGAAGCATCATACATGTATGTTACCGATATAGGTTGAAATGAAAAGGGTGGGATCAAGGTCATCTAACTGGAGAGGTACTATCTCCTCATCAGAGAAATTGAGGGTGACGACTTAAGGATTGGGCAAGGGGGTAGAAGAAGGAGATGATTTGGTAAGCAAGGCCATGTGGTGAGGGGTGATAATAGAGGCCACTAGTGTGGGGTCATTAGGTAAAAATTTGATGGATTGCGAAACCTCCATAAGGGATTTTCTATGAGATTCAAAATTTTGGACAAGATCGTATTAAGACATCTTTAGAGGGGATTGATGTAATTGTTTTATTATTGTATGATGGGTGACCCCATTAGAGATATGGTATGTGGGTCCTCAAATGGTGATTTAGGGTGTAGGTGGAGATGGTATATTGGGCATAGGGTTGGTTGATGTGCTGGTTCTTTTTCTTTTTCTTTGTCCTTTTGGGCGTGGGTGGCAACTTGGACCATGTTAATCTGAGGGGAGGTGGTAAATGGAGAAGGTGTGGGATGACTAGTGTAACAACATAATGGGAAAAAACCTAATGGGAGGGAAATCCTTGTAAAGTGAGCTAGGCACACTGGCATTTGGGTGGTGGTTTGGCCAACTCTCTGATATGAACCATGTTGATCTTGAATTTTAGAGGTGGAAAAAAGGGTTGTGGGGGTGGAGATTAGGGTTGTTAAAGAATCAAGGGATGATGATGTGTGGTGACAGGTAAAGGTGGAACATGGTCCTCATGAAGAAGGTCATTGTTGTCGAAATTTTTTTCAGGAGGAAACATTTGGAGAAGAACTATTTTTAGAGCTTTATAATTTTCTACATCATGTCCTGGAACACGATGATAGGCACAAATATTAGTTTTTTCAAACCATTTTAGTTTGTTTTTGAGAGGATTGTAAGGCCGAAGCGGTGGCAATTTGATGACAAAATTATGTAAGAGGTTGGCTAGAATATTGGCGTAGGATCCTTGCCAATGGATCACAGTGGGAAGTGAGTGTGGGTTTGGGTAAAGGCGTAGGATGGTCATGAGGGAAGAGACATTGTAGGAGGAGGAATGGGTTGGCCCACTAGGTTTGGTAAGTGTTACTGTCCTTAGATTTTGATGGCATTTTCTTGGGTAAAGGTGTGGTAGAAGAGTTATCGATGGAAGGTTTTGTTGGTTTAACTACCTTATTGGAGGATAGTGTGTTTTTGTATTTGGGTTGCATCTTCTTGGGTAACTTTGACATGGTAATACATGATGCAGAAGGGAAAGTAGATGGTTGAAGAGGATGGGTTACCCATGGAGATGATAGAATTGTCACAGTGGGAGTGGTTAGTAGAGGCTGGGTGAACGGTATAGGTTGAAGTTGTATAGGAAAATTTGGAGTTATATTAGCCGAGTGGAGGTATAGGTGGTAAGAAATGCATGGGTGAGGGCGAGGGTATTTTTCGTGCAGGTAAATGAGGTGTAAGGAAGGCTCATGATGAAGCAATAGGTTTCTTAGATTTTGACTGGTCTTGGGTAGGTGACTGTTTGGACAGGGTTGATGGGAGAGGCCCTACGATGGATGAAAGGGGTGAAGGTGAAAAAGGTGTGGTAGGTGAGATGTGGTGTATGTGGCCTAGAAGGTTGGGTCTTCCTTTTAGGTGGAGGAATAACTTTGGTGTGGGTTTGGAAGATGTGGCTAAGTCCAATTTGATAGGTGTGATGGGTAAGGCTTGACATTGACATGACACCCAAGGTAGTGATGGGTCTAGATATAGACGAAGATATAGGTGTGGGTAGGTTCTTAGGCATTGGAATGGTTTTAGTCATGGGTAAAGGTTCAGATGTAGGTAGATGGGATGAGGAAGAAGTCATTTTGATAGGCATGATCATGGTTGATCTAGTTGCTGAAAATACTTTTGGGTAGATCGTGGACGTATCTTCAGGAAACATTTGTATTTGAGTCGAAAAGGGGAGCCGAAGATGTCCCCAGAGCATGGAATTATCAATGTAATCCAAGTGATTGGCCAGCCATGAAAATGGGACTGCTGTAGGAAGAGATGTAGTTGGTTTGGTGGAAATCCCTGTAAAATATGTCTGTGAGACAGGGAATTGGCTAGCCTCAGACTTTGTGGGTAAAAGAGCCGAGATTAGGTCAATGAGATCATAGGATACTAAGGGAGAATTATCCCCAATAGGTAGTGGCATGTCTAAAGAATATCCCTTGGGTAGGACATATGGTAGGTGGGGTGAGTTAGATTTCTCCCTATGTGGAGGAGAAGGTGATGATGATTCTCCTGTGGATGGGAGAGTTAATATTTTTTACTATTTGATAGGTTGTGAGCTATGCGGTGGAATAACATCAGAAAAAAATGTGGGTTCCTATGTGAGAGAAGGGGGAGATGAAGGGGAATGCTATGTGGGTGAAGGAGTAGAAGAGGTATGCTCCTCTATGGGTAAGGGAGCTCATGCCAGAATTTATTCAATAGACGAAATAGGTGGAATTTGAGGAACGATTGGTATGATATCAAAAACTACGTGGACTTCACAGACATTACTGTCACTGGATGAAGGTTCACTATTTTGATTAGATGATGGTTTATGGTTAGGGAACGACTTCTTGAAGATGTGTAAATTTTGATTTTTTGGTGCATTTGGGTTGTCCTACGACGAGGTCTCTATTATCTATCATCTCCTGGACAATGTTCTTAAAATTTATGTAGTTACCGTCACTATGGCCTTTGACATGATGATAATTATAGTAGTTGTGTTCCTTATACCATGCAGGCATAGGATGAGAAAGATCAAAACCAGTATGAGGTTTTATGGGAGGAAGTGTAATGGCTCCAACTTTAAGAAGCTTTTCCAAGACTGAAGAATAGGGCTCTCCAATTGAAAGTGTACTTCCGCTACTCCTGCCAGAACTGAAAGGTCTAGATAGGGGAAATATTGGAAGAAGGTTGGGATTGATTAGAGGGATGAGATGGACCCACTTTGATAACTACCGCATGTTAGCAGATCCTTTAGCTTTTGAATAATTATTTTGGGGTTTTGAAGTTGAATAAGAATTGTTTGGTTTGAAAGGGTCATTCTTATTTTGTAATTGGATTTTATTTTCTTCAATGGCACAAATTTATAGCTTTCATGCCATGGTGAACGCTTCGTCAAAGGTTTGGAAGGTTTGTACCTACAGATTTGGTGAGATGTGTCTTGCACAAGCTCTAGTGAACAACTCAATAAGTTCAGTTTGAGGTAATTGGAACGTTAATTGGTTGATAAGACTTCTGCCAGTGAGAAAGGAAATATGCAATAGATTCATTCATCATACTTTCGTGTTGAATATAGGTTGGTCATGGTGACATTTTTTACTACATTGATTGAGAAGTGGTCCAGGAATTCTTGAGCCACTTGGTTGAAGGAGTAGATGGAATGTTTAGGTAAACTACTGTACCAATCTAAGGCAGGTCCCATTAGGGACATGGGAAATGTTCGTAAGAGCAAAGCATCATCATGATAAATTAGGTAGCACCCATGTTTGAATGACCGCAAGTGCTATTGTGGGTCCTCTTTACTGTTAAAATGGTTGAACTTGGGCATTTCACAATGCACGGGATATGGGCGAATACAAATGGATGGATGAAAAGGCTCATTACATATTTCTTCATAGGTCAAGGAGTTAGGAGAGCCATAAACTGATGTTTCTAATGTCTGCATCTTTTCCATCATCATCCTAATGAGGTCATTGGTGGGTTGTGAAGAATGGGTTCCTCCTGCAGTAAAGGGAGGTTGATGATGGGTGTATGCTGTGGATGGCATCCCAGTACATAGGGGTGTCAAATATGAAAAATGTGAAGGGGGAATAGATAAAGGTGGAATGTACCCCAAATAACTAATAGACAAGATTGGGGGCTACTAGTGATGCGTGTAAATAGGTGGGGTGGTCACAAAAAATCTCGTGGTAATGGGTGGAAGAGATTAAGGGGTGGAAAGAACCAGATTTTGGAATTGGGTGTGGGTTTCTGACACCGGAGGTGGTTGTGATGTAACTGGTATATATTAGGAAATAAGGGCAGATGGGGCCATGCTCAAGGAAGTTGGTGAAGTAATGGTTGACACCACGGGTGCAATAGACGTCATTAGGGTGGTAGTTATAGTGGAGGTGTAACCTAACTGAGAGACCAAAGGGGGTAATGTGGATGATGGAAATGCCAAGCTAGTGGTAGTTGACACAGAACTAGGTGCGAGGGTAGGGGGATAGATATAGGCATGTCATACACTAACTATTCTAAGGATTCTTGGGTAGATGAGTGGGAAAGATAGTATTGTAAGGCCATGGGATTCTGATCAAGGAATCTTCTGAACTCCTTGTCGCTAGTAGAAATGGTGATAGGTTGAGTTGGATCCATAGGTGACAAGATGGATGGCGATGATGGACTAGGTGGGAGTGGCTGACGGCTGGCATGAAATACAAGGGCATTAGTTTGGCTATGAGTTCAAAACCATGTGAATTAGTGTTGACCTTGTAAAATTGTATTCTGTAAATGATATAGAAAGCATATGAAGCAAAGAAGGATGGATTCAGGGGGATAAATATGGTCAGTGTTTTTATTAAAAATAAAACACAACAACTGACGAGGGTTAGTATGACCGATGTCGGTTAAAGGGTAACCGATGATGGTTATGATAACTGATACTGGTCACTATGGGAAATACCAGTTTCAGCAAATGAAACAAAATTGATGAACGTGGAATGGGGAAATTATATTTGACAGAGATATTAGAATGTTGGGGGGGATAGGATGGTGTCTTGAGGACCAAAAAAAGAAAAGAATAGGTGATGAAGGTTGTTTCAGGTAAAATAACCAAAATAGCCAGAAGCTAACATCGGTTACATAAACCAATGATGGTTAGATGTAAACCGACGACGGTCACTAGACTGACATCGGTTACTATGAAATTATAAAAAATGAAGAAAATGGATGTTTCTAAATTAAACTAGATGAATAATCAACCTAAAAATATGAAAATGATAAGATTAGGTCCTGACACACTTAGAAATAGTCATAATAATCCAACTATGATGGCGAAGTGTGAAAGGAATAAGAAAAACAAAGAATCGTAACATCACACCTCAACATGTAAGTCAAGAACAAAGCTAAGAGAAACACGCAGTCCTAAAAGTGAATTTATTTTTGTTTTAGCTTATGCTATTTAAGATAGAATTGTGAATTCAGAACAAAAAAATTTAGTTGGGAAGGCATCCTACGAAGAAGGACATATAAAGGTGAGGTTTCAGGTTATGTTTTGGCAAGGTTGGTCCTTTCTCTGAGGTGATGACTGGACAGAGAAACCAGCTTGGCACCCACTGTCAATCCTCTTATCATGTTATCATTGAAAACTTCTTCTAGGTGGGATGTTGTTTAAGAAGATGTGTAAATTAAAATTTGTGCAATTTGGAAAAGAGAGAGAGAAGAAAGTGCTTTCTACGATTCAATTGTGTCAAGCATCAATTGGGCATGACTTCCAGCATATAGGTTGTCCTCATTTTTAAATGTTGCCTAATAATGTAGCATACAAGGATGAAATGCAAAAAAAATTATAACCCAAATCAACAATTATATTCGATGAAGCAAATGATTAATAGGTCACGAACGTGCTCTTTCACTACTATACAAATGCAAGAAGAAAGAATTAGTTTGTTTTAAAAACCAAATGAAAAATGTCGTTTAGACAATTAGAAGGAAAAAATATTGCCAGGGAGAAGATTAAATGTGTATTTTTTCAAAAGGAAAGAAACACTCAAAAAATTTCCCTATATGAAGAAAATGCAATGAAACCAAGAAATGGTCCCATTAGGCTTGCCAAAATGTTTCACCGAATAGTTGCGTATGTATGAGAAAAATAGATAGGGTAAGGGTGAGGAGGAATACCTGTGAATGAAGGTGGAAGGTAGAGTGTGCACGTTCTGATTTCCCGATCTAGTGTTGATTGCGAGAACTTCCTTTTTTCTAGGAGGAACTAACTAAAATTGAAAACAAGACCACAAGAGGAATATTAAACAATATATGTCAGTGGACTACCTGACGTGTGCTAGATCCAGGTGATACTTCCTAGATGGTTTTCCATCCATTGTTTAACACAAATTAATACAAGAAATAACATAAACCGATAATATACTACTGTATTTGATATGATTTAGGTGTCTCATTCAAGTAAAATAAGAAAATCTAATCTAACAGGCTATGTTAAGATCAAATCTGGAAGCCAGACAAGTAAATAAGGTGGTTGGGATAGGTCAGGGTCAAGGTTTGAGTGATTTGGGTTATTTGGGTAAATTCTATGAGGTTTTTGCTATAGGAAAATATACTAGACATAGAGAACAACGTTTCTTTTTTATGATTGATTTCTATTGTGAGGAAACTGACAATCGTTTAGGAAAATTGGCTTCAGTATGGTCAGGAAGATAGAAACTCAATGAATTTTTTCTTTTGATGATTCTCTATGATTTCATAGAGGATGGATACAGAATGGTGAGGTATATGATAGTGCTGGGAGTACTCAAAGATGTATGGAGTTGGATATGGAGGGATGGGAGGTTGTAGGTGGGTAGGTGGAGGGATTGACAAGGAGTTGAGAGGTGATGAGATGCAAAGGAGACTAGGACTCCCAAACAGAGATAAAGGAACTGATCTAATTAAATATGGAAAGACACAGATCTAAATGTACTTACTTGTACTTCTAGAGCTGGTGGTTGGATAAAGGTGATGGTTAATCCATGGAACAGGTGAATGCTTGCCTTTCAAATCAATGTTTGTTGCTAGTTCAGGATGTCTGGATGTGTAAGAGTTCTCTGGTGTGTGTTTACATGCAGATATCTCTTCTCCAAAACTTGAATAATCTTCCAACCTCTGGAATAAGGTTACCAAAGTGAATATATGGTAACCAAAGATGTTTTAGGGTGACCGGTGTTTATTTAGGGTTGACCAGCATTGATTTAGGTGGGATATCCTAGGTTGCAAAAATAGTAGATCCTCGCTATCTTTTTGTCCAATTCTGCCCATTGTTGCGGATCCAAAATTTATTTTTCTGCATAAGTAAGTGTGCATGCAGTTAGAGGAAAAATAGGCATTTAGTGTTAGGGTTAGACTGAGTCTTAGTTCGTTATGGTAAGTGGAGATTGAGTCCTAGTTAGAAGGAAACATGCTAAGAATAGGTCTGTGATGTGGTGGGGTTAGGTGTCTAGGTGAGGTAAAAATTAGTTTAATTAAGGTAATTAAATAGTGAATATTGTGAGAATGGGCATTAATTTACTTGTAGGTAATTAAATTAATATACATGTGGGGTGAAGGGGGATTGTGACCCAAATTTGGTGTCTACACATGGAACAAGCACCCCCACGCAAGTCGAACACAAATGGTTTTTCATCCTCCCACTACAGAACCAACTATTTCCACCTTTTCCAATCCAAATATTACACAATCCACATCTCACATAGACCTTATTAATTGCATTATATAAAAATCTCTTTCTCCATTAATATCCACACCTACACCATAATATTTAGATCCTCCAATTGATATTATTATCATCCCCACCAAGGGTAAATTTTCTCGATCAAAATTTAAGACTTATGGTAAAAATCCCCATAATTCTCATGTGCACCCTCATAAGAAGGAAGGCCTTCCCTTTTCTTATAAATCCAATGTTACAAAATATATTTTAGGGTCATTCCCTTCATCTAATACACCTCATAATGATAAATATTAATCCAAATAATCGAACCCTCGTCTAAAAATTGATTCCTCTTTTAATATATCTAATTCATCCATCTAATTTACATCCACTTATTCCCCTAGCTCCAAGCCAAAATATTCTATCAAAAACCCACAAGAGTTACCTTCCCCATGACACTTTTAATGGGTCATATGCAGACATCCTTCAACATTTAATTTGAATATCTACCATCATGCTTCCTCCCATTAAATATTTTAATCCACATACTACAAAGCCATCATGGTTTAATCCCAATTTCATTTACACTTATCATCGTACCCCAGGCCATGACATTAAACATTGTAAGGCCTTTCAAAAAATCATCCATAACCTTATTGAGAAAGATGATTTCCTCATTCAGGGGGAACATTCTTCTCCATCTTCATGTGATCCAATTCGTATCTCATCCATCGGGTTTCCCAAGACTCCTCCATCCACATCATCCCTTAACATCTCTCCTGCACATGAAATTCCTCATAAGGAAGGTCCTCCATTGTTCATCGATATTATTTTTATTTCCAATAACCCTTGTGGTCTCTAACCATTTATCTAGTCCAAATCCAAAACAATCCAATCTAAACTCCTTCGACGTCAATTAACTCATCTACATATAATATAATCTCCCTCGCTATGGGGACATCCTCCCCTCGTCCTTGAGCATCCCTTCTGCATCAATTCATATTTTATCCATACAACTCCCTTGATGTTGGGGAACTTCACTTTTGACATTGCTTTATTTAATCTCATCCAATCTTAAATCTAAATTAAAATTTTCCAAGTCTTCATCTTTATTTAACATCCACTTTTCTAGCCCTAATCATCCCTCTCTTGGGGGACCATTTATTTTCATCTTACTTCCACACTTGTGGCCATGTTTGTCTCTCCCTTGACGGACCTTGTTTCTCATTTTAAGTCCACCTTTGTGGCCATATTCATGACTCTCTTGGGGCACTATCTTAATTAAAGTGCATTGTTGTGGCCATATTTGTACCTCCCTTGGGGGCACCATCTTTTCATCATAAGCCCACTTTTGTGGCAATACTTGGTCTTACCGGGATGCATTTATTTTTCTTCCTCACTTTCAAAAGGAAGCATATGGTTTCCATATTATCTATCTCATGACGTCTTATCCAATATTTTTTCCCATCCAAAATCCACCGTTGTGGTCATATTATTCCCTCTCTTGGGGGACCATCTACGCATCTCATTAGGGACATATATTTTTACTTCCTTAAGGGTAGCACGTAGTTTTTTATCTTCACTCAATTATCTCATCATCCTATCAATTTTTCATCCTATTTTTAATGCGACTTTAATCAATATATTACATGGAAATTTTTCCCTCCCTTGATGGTAAACTGGAATCAGAACCTCTTAATGCAATCCACTTGCGACCATTCTATTGTTATCATACCTACCAATGAACACTTAGTCATATCTTTAGGTCATTCCCACATCATGAGACTCTTCCATCTATCATTGTAATGATATGGAACTATGTGGTCTATTGTCACTTCCTAGACATGAACTTAAATATGGGCACCACAGATCTGCCCATAGCATTTTCCTTACAAATGGTTTCTCCCTTCTTGGTGTGAATTCCACGATCATTACATCCATCACCCTTTGGTTTACCTATTAGAAACATGTTAAGGTTCCAAGGGTGTCACTTTTAGAATCATCGTTCCCTCCTAAGTGGTCTACCTAGCTATACCTAGATCTTCTTGCCAAAACAAAAAACAAAAAAAAAGAAAAAGAAAAAAAAGAGTGAAAACTATGGATGCTCTTATCTCATGCTATCTTATCTAAAAACAAAATAATCCCTTGAAGGACAAATGTTAATTAAAAGGATATAATAAAAATATAATTATCCCTCGAAGGACAGATATCATGCATATCTTATCCTACCATCTAAAAGAAAAATTCAAAAATCCACAAGTAAGAGCATATGTGTTCAATGAAAAGTTGCAAAAGCCATGGATTTGGGGTAAGAATCTCTAAAGAATCCCCAAAGGCTTTTAGCAAACTGATCAATGGACCATGTGATAAGAAATGAGCAAGGTTTTCTTCTTTGCATACATTAATTTGAAATAAACATGCAAACTAAGAAAATGAAGTTAACCTCTATTCTTTGAAAGCTTGAAATAATGAACCTAAGAGGATCTAAGCATTTAGTTATGTGTTTAAGAGAAAGAGATCTCCCCATTAATGGCTTCAAGGCCAATGGATCTTCCCTTTTACTCCATGTTAATGCTATGAAATACAAAATCAAATGCTTTTAGCTCAAATGGAAGAAGATGAAATACAATCTAAAGCCTAAACAAATTTCTATAATCTATTCTAGGAAGAAGAGAGAATTCTTAGGAAATGAGGGAGGGGGTATAACCCTATTTATAGTTTTTGGTTTGGAAGAAAAAGGGAGATTTGGGTGCATGTGGGACAAAGGCTAAAGTCCAAAAAGCACTTTTAGCAAGTCAAAGTGTGATTTGACTATGTTTAGGGTATTTAACCTAGGTTAGACTAATTAATCTCTCTTAGAGAGTAATTAGGGTTCTGGAAGGGTTTCTGAAGGGCTTAATCAATCCAATGAAGTGGATTGATATTCCAGGGAGCTAATAGAAGCAAGCTAGAAGGGAATACAAATCTAACGTAGTTAAAACGAGGCTATGACAGCCTTTTAAGTGGTTTATAAGAGGAAATATGACCAAAAGGATGTCATGAGAAGGGAGTTAGATAGGTCTAACTGGGGGTGTGTCATTAATTTACAAAGGGAAGACTAGGGAGTGCAATATTAGGAGTAATAGTGCATTGGTCAAACTACAGGTGTCTACATTTGCCCCTCTTTGGGGTGACGTAAGTTACGTCACTTCAAAGAAAGTAGACAAACACAAATGAGTAGAAAATTTTTGAAGGGGTAGAAGAAAAATGAACAGGATGAAGGACGAAGGATGCCCCCTCGAGTGTCGATGGGGTGACGAAGAAACTCGATCGACGATCAAAAAGGAAAAAAATAGAAAGGAAAGTTTACGGAGAAGGTGGTAAACAATAAGAAATAGGGATATTGAGTTGTCCAAAAATCAATTGCTATTAATATTTTATCATCATAATGCTTAAGATCCTCCTCATTGGTCCTTATTAAAATGTGAGCATGCGATGGAAGCGTAAAATGACATGAAAATCCAATATACAAACAACCGTCCTATCGCTAAAAATGACCAACTCCATGCAACATACACGAATGTAATGCAATATGAGAAATAAACAAAATCACGTAACAGGGAAATAAGTACAATCACACACACTTAAACCAACAACATTCAAGATAGTTGCACAAATATTTTGTTATCAAGATGTAGTCCCAAATGTTCTGCTAAATGACAAGGGTGAAGAATGATGCCCCAAGCAAAGTGTTTTATGCAAGGGAAAAGATGAAGGACACTTGGGTCCCGCAAAAAAGTAATGTGCATGACGAAAACAGTACCAGGCAACTGATAGTGCCCCAGAGTACAGACGAAGTAAGCAACATAGCTTGTGTAGATTAAAGATTTTGGTGATGCATGAGTCATTGTTTTAAAAAATTTGAAAACGTCAGCAAGATCTAGGATGAGTTCCATACGAGAGACATAGATTTCAGTCGTAGATGATTAGCTTAACCAATTTTGAGCCATTTTTGAAGTTTTTTAATGTTTTTGACTTTTTGAATTTTTGAAATTTTTGAAATTTTTGACCAGTCAGAAGAATTTCAAAAGATCTAATATCTTCTAAAAATACACGCAAGGGCGATAGTGGGAAGGAAAAGTTGTCAGAAAGCCAGAATATATTCCCACAAGAAGAAAAATGGTTCGAGAATAATTTATTTAAAATAAATTAATAAGTAATTATCACGATGGGGGAGAAATAGATGAAAAAGAGAGGAAAAGGTGAGAAAAGGGCACCCGAAAGGGGCGTAAATTATTTAAGTGTGATGGAGAAGTAACAGTAGGGCAACACGAAGTGCCCCAGCATGTTAAAATCAGTAAAAATAATTATTTTAATACAAAAATAATTATCACGATGGATAGAAGAAGGTCTAGAACAACCACGACAGAGAAAACATGCCCCAGGGGCACCGCGATGGGTTAATACATCCACCCAGGGTCAGTAAAACAATCATGACCAATCATTTCTACCAGAGCCTTTACAAATTTTTACCATGAGTGAAAGCGATAGCCCTGGAGTGAGATGGCAAGAATACCAAGGAGGAAGAGGCACGTGGATCACATCCGAGAGTACATGCAAGACCTAGCAGATGGACCTTTCGTGAGTGGCCTAATCCCCCCATTTAATTACACATTTATTGCCCTTTTTAGGGTTTTTCTAGGGTAGGTAGGACAGAATTTGACACATGCATGTGGGTGTATGCGTCGGTTTGATGGGTATGTGCACGCGCATGTGTCAAAACATACATGGATGTGCATGTGCATCCGTACTAGATAGGGGGACAGGTAGACACGTACACGTAGGTGTAAAAGAGCGAACAGATACGCTAGCAAAATAGCCAAGTATATAAAAATTTAGACTAGAGTAGATTAGAAGAAAGGAATAATTAGTAAGTTAGATGATTTAAAGAATATATTTTTCCTTAGAAAAATATATAGAAATAGGTAAGTGCCTAACACTTGCGTTGATTTTGCAGCATATGTTACCCTTTCTTCAGATCGTGAGGCTACAGTAGTTAGCTGTGATAGAGGCAAGTTTGATGACGATGATAGAGTGACCCTGGAGAGCCTCTTATATGTTGGGACTGACTATGTGGCCGAGATGCCACAGATTACATTAGTGGCTTTTAACAGCCATAACAGAGAGATGGCACAGCGAGACTCAGTGATTTTTCCTCCCAACGGGGGAGATTACCATTACCTTGGAGGATGTATGGTGCATCATGCGGGTCCAAATTTAGGACAACTGAAAAGACTACGAGCCACTGGACTGAGTATTCAATGATATATTGTAGAGTATCCCCATGATACCACAGTACAAGATGTCTTTCATATTATTATGATGTATTGATGATCCAGAGTAAGATCGAGTAGTGGTCTATATGATGGCCTTTGTTAGTGGAGTTTTTATCCCTGACAAGACTGGTGCTTCATTTTGACTCGGCCTCCTTGGAGTGATACGTGGCTTGGTGAAGGGAGAGACCTACTACTAGGGCTAGTGCATTTTAGTGCACTTATACTAGGAACTTCATTTGATCACTTACTACAATCAAAAGACGATAGGGCTAGCCTGTTTTCTACAGATTTGGGTGTGGGTCACATTGTTATTGGTCACCTCTTAGGTGTTCTGAGAGTTCGGGCTCCCGACGAGCCTTCTAATATGACCTCGGTCACGGAAGGGGATAATGTGCAACCATTTATGGGAGTTACATACCACTACCGGTGCGAGTTAGATGAGCTACAGAGGACTTCCATTGTATGGAGGCCTTATAGACATTTCCAGTGGCCAAAGGATTGTTTAGAGCTCAATACTGCTACCATTGAGTATTTTATCTTGGGTAGCCACAGCTATATGCAGGAGCTATACAAAGTAGATCGGTGCTAGAGGTAGTTTAGCCTTACCGAGGATGTTCCTGGGCCAGACAGATGGTATGCTCGCAAAGCCAGAGAGCATTTTGATATGGGTCCATAGATTTCTCGTGACAAAGCACTGGCCAGTTTTCAACAAGTGGTACCTATTATGTGGGTACCACTGTGGCAGATTAGAGATGGGCACTATTGTAGGAGTATGGGCCATGGTACCATGGTGTGCTCCCATGCCGTTCAAGTATTCCCAGAGTGGCGTATGATGTCAGCGTGAGACCTCCTCCATTGGGGCCTCCTAGCGGTGGCGAGGGTGGAGCTGATGGTGATGATGATGATGATGAGGGTGGGTCAGATGCACACCAGTATGTTAGAGAAGGGGACAAGGTCCCGTACCACAGCAGCCATAGGGACAGGGCCCCAAGCCCAGCCTGAGAAATGTATACAGGGAAGTGGATATAGAGTTTCCCCCAGTGGGCATTCCAACGGGGATATATACCCCTCTTCAGCAGGTAGTTCCAGAGTAGGGCCCACCACTTGATATTCTAGAGAGTAGTAGTGTTGGCGGGCAGTAGGCTGCTCTTCAGCAGTAGTTATAGGTGGCTATTGCAGTACAGTTACATGTGGCTAGTGAGAGAGACGTAGCTAGGGCATAGGTACATGACCTCATAGCAAAGCAGATCAAGCACTCGCCCAGGTGCATATTTTTTAAGCGGAGAGGGATCAGGCTAGGGCACAGGCTACCTAGGACAACAATAGTGCTTCATGGTAGAGTCATATGTGAGAGATGGCCACACAGGCTGCTTAGATATTGAGCCTCCTACACCATTCCTAGAGTTAGGTGCAGATGGTTGTGGCCCAGAGGGACCACGCACAAACACATTCATCAAGGTTATATTACATAGAGGGATCAGGCATGAGCCTAGGTGTAGGTTATTACCGTAGACAGAGATTGAGAGGTCACTGCCTTAAGATAGGCTCAGGTTGATATTGACAGGTTGATAGGTCAACAAGATGCCGCCCTATAGGTATCTCTCACTTCTGGAGATGCAGAATTGATATAAGATACGATGAGATCCAGTGGTGAGGCCTTGTATTATAGGACTGCCTACTTCAGGGCAGTTCTGGCAGATTAACGAGTAGTATCATTCCAGTAGTCAGATTCGAGTGTGATAGGCTCTAGGTCATGGAGATTAGGTCATTTAGTGAGATCAGTTAGGCAGCCTATACCAGAGTAGATGATTAGACAGGGGCCATCTAGACAGTTTGGTGGTACCCCTAGTGCAGGTCCATCACAACCACCATTATTCTATCGACCAGGTGATAGACCCAAGAGCCTCAGTGAGGACGAGAGTTGTGGTTGAGCTCTACATTCTTTTTTTACAGATATCTTGTATACATGTCTCTTATGAAGGCTGATTTTGATGACGCCTCGTGATGAAAGATCGATTATTTTTTATGCATGCCCCTTTTTGATGGCTTATTGTATTGATGATTTATTATTTTGAGTACTGACCTGGACAGTTATACATGTATATATATACATTTTGATGTATCATACTATGATAGATTCATGATGTATGATTTTTATTTCATTTATGTATGTGGCATACCTTAGATTCAGAAATGTGTATATTTCATGCTTTCATATTGATGATATATCTATAGATAACACCACATGTTTTGGATTCATGATTTGTTTATGAGTTTTTATGCTAGTACTTGGGATGATACTAGATGATATTGGTGTGGGGGGGATAGATTTGTGATTATGTGCAACCCATGTTGCCCCCATTGATGATACGATATGGGATGATTAGCTTAGCATACATGCATGATGTAATAATTATCATTTTTGTATATATATGATATAGTGAATGATGTTAGAAATGTGATGAAATGATAGATGATAGATATGATAAAAAAACAACTATGCAAAACAAACAAGCAAAATTTAACAAAACTAAACAAATATACACATATAAACAACACAACAAACTACAACTAAACAAACACATGCAAAAGTTAACAATAGATTAAGATGACATCTAATCTAAGCAAGTAAAAATGAACTTCAAATAGATGCACATAACAAATAAACAATCCTACAACAATTGTTTAAAATCATGAGAGTTCCCAAATGTATGTAATGTAATACATAATTTAAATTAAACTAGATTCAAAATAAGATAAGAAAATGATCCATTTAAAGAACCAACAATTCCACAGACTAAGTACATCAAAACTATACAAACCAACAACTAAAAGTAATTAAAGCACTACTTTTTTTTTGTGGGACAACATTAACATATTTTCTAATGTATTTGGGGTTTATATAAAAAGATAAGTTTTCGTAGCTACGTTTTTCACTGTTGTCTAGGTTTCCCTAAGATAACATTGTGAGATGAATTTAGCTTTATCCCTGAAAAGGGAAATTTTCTAGATGTTTAGATTTTTGTGTATCATTTTCTAAATGTTTTTGTATTTCCCAAGGTCATGTTCTGAAAGCAATGTACAACAACAAAGAAGCGTGGATGCCCCCAACGTGATGTGGGAATATACAAAAGGTAGAATGCCATGCATGTATGTGCGAGAAGATGGTAAAAATGCATTTCATGCTCAGTGTTAGATGAGAGCATAAAAAGGTAATTTCTTCCATGCAGATATAAGAGAAAACCAACCAGATCATGGCAAGGCAAATGTGGTCTTAGTAGGGTTCCTAGACCTAACAGAAGAACTCGTACCTAAAAAGTGGTAATGATTACCCATCTTTCTGTAAGAGTAACTTGTTTCCGTTGAATATTCCTTGAGCACCAAAAAGTGGTTCTCACTTAAAGACCTGCCCAATGCACCACAATTGCATGGTTTTAACATGAGGACGACCTAATTTTTCTTTACTATTTTTCTCATTTTTTTGCTTGTTTTTTCTTTTTTTCCAATTTTTAGTTTTTATTTGATATTCTCGTCATGCCTAAGCGTAGAACCACTTCAAGTGCATTGCATTCTTAGGTTCTAGAAGCTCTTCAACATTTGAATATGCAAGTTTGTAGGCTCCTGATCCATATTTTGTAATTACAACATAAGGACCTACCCAGTTAGCCTCGAACTTTCCTTTCTTTTCTCTGTCTTTGACAATGTTATTCTAATTTTATTTGAGAACTAGATCTCCTACATCAAATTCTTGATGAATGATGCATTTTTTATATCCTTTGGAAACTCTATTCTGATAGACTTTTAGGTGATTGAGTTCTTTGATATGCCTTTCAGCTAATAGTTCTAACTCTGCTAGGCGAGAAACTCTGTAGTCTTCATCTTTATCAAGATAGTCTCTAAGAGATATTCTCAGGGAGGGAAGCTCCACTTCCAAAGGTATGATGGCTTTAGTGTTATAGACAAGTGAATATGGGGTCACACCAATAGGAGTACGGATGGAGGTATGATAGGCCCAGAGGGTGGGATGTATCTGCAGATGCAAATTACGGCCGATTTTACTGACCATTTTGTCCATAATTTGTATAACGGTCTTATTGGTGGCTTTTACGTGTCCATTACGTTGATGGTAATAAGGGGTAGACCACTTAAGTTGGCTATAGAAGCGTTGACACAATGTTTTAACCATTTTATTTTTGAAGGATTTACCATTATCAATGAAAATGGCCGAGTGGATCCCATAATGGCATATGAGATGGTTCATGATGAATTTTTAAATTTTTGCACCAATGACATAGGTAATAGGGATAACCTCTATCCATTTAGTAAAGTATTTGGTGGCAGTGATGATGTGAGTATGACCATATGATGAAGACGGATGGAGCTTCCCTATGAGATCCAATCCCCATTTATAGAATGGCCAAGGTGTTGCAATAGGCTGTAAGGCTTGTGCTAGTGCATGTATTAAATTTCCATATTTTTGGCTTAGTTCAAACTTCTTTACGAAGTTACAACAATAAGATTCCATGTAGGCCAATAATAGCCTACTCTCAATAGCTTTTTAGCTAAGACCATGCCACTAGTGTGTGCTCCACAAATACCACTATGTACTTCTTTAATTGCATGGATAGAATCAACAACATCCAAACAACGAAGTAGATTCTTGTCATAGCCACGATGATAAAGGGTGCCTCCTAGGAGGGTATAACAGGCTATGCAGTGAATAAGGGCTTTCTTTTCAGAATGGGTGATGTCAGGGGGAAGAATGCCATTTTGTAGGTATTGGAAGATTGGGTCGTACCAAGGGGATAAAGGACCAACAACTTCACATGCCAAACATGACTCCAACATATCATATGCAAGTACCTATAAATGTTCCACGAAGAAAGGCATATTACTTTCTTCAGGTGCTATGCATAAGAGAGACCTAATAGTAGCCATAGTATCTACAGATCTATTATGCAATCTTGGTTTTTGTTCAAATATGACTTGTCTGAAATATTACTTCAAAGTTTCACCCATTTTCTTATACGGAATAAGCTTCTCATCTTTAACCTTGTATTCATCATTAACCTATTTTATGATAAGTTGAGAGTCTCCAATGACTCATAGTTGTCTGATGTTCCATGTAATAGCTAGCTTGAGGCCAGTGATGAGTGCTTCATACTTTGTAATGTTATTTATACACGGGAATCCCAATCGGAATGCTCGTGGTATGACATTACCGGTTGGAGCAATGAGCACCACTCTTGCTTTGGATCCATGAAAGGTAAAATATCCATTAAAATGGACCTACCATTCTATGGATACTTCAATATACATCATAGATGTATTTGATAAATCTAAGCACAAAGGTTCCATTTCTAAGAGAGGAGCTTCTGCCAATTGATCAACCAATACTTTTCCTTTTAAAGACTTATGAGTCACAAGCTCAATGTCAAATTCACTCAGGAGAATGATCCAATTAGCCATTTAGCCTGTGATGGAAGGTTTGGATAAAAGGTACTTGAGAGGGTCAAATTTGGATATGATCTTGGTTTTATTATTTAGGAGATAATGGCGAAGCTTTTGAAATGTGAAGACAACCACTAAGCAGGCCTTTTCTATTTGGGGATAATTCAACTCGTATGCGATCAAGGTGCAACTAAGATAGTAAACTACTCTCACTTTATGGGCTAAGTCATATTAGGAAAGTAATGCACCAATGGAAAATTGGGTATTGGAAATGTATAAGAGGAGAGGTTCACTGAGGGTAGGTGGCATTAGTACAGGTGGGATGGACAAGTACTATTTGAGTAGCACAAAGGCTTTCTGACAGTCAGGTCCCCAATTGAATGTGACATCTTTCTTGAGAAAATGAGTAAAGGGTGGCACTTATCTGCAAGTTGTGAAATAAAGCGATGGATTTCCTAAATCTTTCCTTGTAGACTCCTTAACTACTTGAGAGTGGTAGGTGGTGGCATTTCTGTGATAGTCGTAACCTTTGTAGGATCGACTTCAATCCCTCTTTATGAGACAATTAACCCTAGGATTTTTCCTGATAAAAAACCAAAGACACATTTCTTAGTGTTCAAATGAACCTTATAGTCTCAGAGACACTAAAAAATATGCCTCAATATGCTAGGATGTTCTTTTCTACTTTTGAATTTTGCTAGGATATCATCAACATAGTCCTCTATGATTTCACTTATCATATCATGGAAAATAATTGTCATGGCTCGCTAATAAGTAGCCCTAGTGTTCTTGAGCCCGAAGGGAATGAATTTGTAGCAAAACATTCCCCAAGGAGTGATGAATGTTGTCTTATTCTGATCTTCTTCCACAATTCATGTTTGGTTATAACTTGAAAAACCATCCGTAAAGGATAACATTTCATAACCAACTATTGAATCGACTATCATGTCAATGTTAGGTAGGGGAAAATCATCTTTTGGACATGATTTGTTAATGTCATGGAATTCCATGCAGATCCTTATGCCAATAGGTTTTTTCTGTACTGAGACTATGTTAGAGATCTATTCTGAATAGTCAATAGGTTTAATGAAATCAACAACTAACAACTTTTCTAATTCTTCTTTGACTAAGAACGCAACCTTAGGATGCATCTTTCTCAACTTTTTTTTATTGGTTTGGCATCTGGGTGCACAACTAGCTCTAGGTCCAAACCAAGCATATCTACATATGTCCACTTGAATATGTCCACCTATTCTTTTAAGATCTCTACAAAGGTCTTTTGTTCCTGAGCTGAGAGTGAAGCTCCCAACTTGACTATTCTAGGTTGCTCCTCTGAGCCAATGTTGACATTGATTATTTCCTCAATAATCATTTTAGAAGCATCTTCCATCTGTGTAGGATCAGGGGGAAGAGTAAGATCAACTCCTGTGGTAATTCATGATCATCTTTGAATGGATAAATCACTTCATCTTTAGACTCTTCATTTTGTTTGTCTATGATTTTATCAAAGAGTCTATCACTATGGGATCTCCATTGAGCCTTCTTGCTTGGTTTCTCAGAAGTGGTTGTACTTTTATTTACAACCTTTTTATTTAGCCATCCACACATCTCTTCTTCTTCCCCGAAGTAGGCACAGGTGTCTAGTCGAATCTTAAATCCTTTCTTGTGGTCTCCAACCAGAATAAAGTCTCTGAGCCCCATGAACTCTGTAAATTCCTCATCATTTTTAAAGAAATCCCAGGTCACGTGAAGTTGTTGAACCTAATCTATAAGTTCGGGATATACAAGCGCTACTGGATATTTATCTAGGGGGATGGATTTGGATAAGATAAGGACAGATGAATCTAGGAATAGGTTCGTGGAGGTAAGATCCTTGTAAAAGCTACATTGGGAATCTACCTCATTATTAGAATGAGATGAAACATTCTCATGTTCAGAAGAGGTGGCGTCATTTTCAGAAGGTAGAGCGTTATGGGGCCTTATTCCAAGGCCATGCTTATCAGATTTAAAATGAGGGATAGTGATAGGCTCCAACCAGCCTTGTGCATTAATGCCACATCCAAACCCACTATATCCCATGACAAACATCATGTGGGGACCTTTGTTGTACTGAGGTGCTTGATTTCATGAAGCCATGGTGCCTTTTGGCACTCTGCTGGTAGGGTCTTCTAACATTTTCTCCTTGGATAGGAGACCACTATGGACAAATTTTTCCAACGGTTTAGGACATTGCTCGCGGGTGCTCTTGAAATGAAAATAAGGCTTACCCCTTATCCTAGGGGATACTGATAAGTCTGATATCAACAAAGCCTCCTCAAGAGTGAATGGCTTACTTGGGCCATATTTTGCTGATGTGGAATCCCATGAAGAAAATGGATTGACCAATGAGGGAAATTCTTGATTGAAAGGTGTGAGGGACTCTGAATCTATTCATTTTTTTATAACATCCATTTGTAGAGGGGCAACAACATCCGCATAAGGACATTCATAAGCAACACAAGAAAAATTATGCAATGCTCTACAATGTGTGAACGGTTCCAAGTCACCCAAGATGGTAACCACCTACCCTTCATGACATAACTTGATGCACTGATGAAAAGTTGATGGAATAGCTTGTATGGCATGGATCCATGGGTGTCCCAAGAGCATGTTGTATGAAAGGTCCAAGTCAAGGACATGAAACATTGTGTCATGACATGTTGGTCTTACCTCCATGGGAACCACTATAGTCCCTACTTACTCTCTTTCTTCATTGTCATATGTTGTGATTGTGATAGTCTTAGTACCCAGCTCTGTTTCTGAATGGCCTAGCTACTTTACCAGCTTCAAGGTGTAAATATTCAGACCAGATCCCCCATCTACAAGTACTCTTTTGATTTTGCGACGGGTAACCACCACTTCGAGATATAATGGTAAGTTATTCTCTAGGTTGTTATGCAGGATTGCATTATGATCAAAAGTAATATGATCATTGGTGTCTAAGTGTGCAATCATGGCTTAAAGGTTCATAGGGTCTACCTCTATAGAAAACCCCTAAATTTTACAAAGTTTGGTACAGTATGTTCTTATGGGCATTAGAGATCTTGAGGAGATCAAGAATAGATATCTTAGCAAGAATTTTCTGTAACTGCTCAATTAAATTATAGTGACCTTCTTGAGGGATAGGCACAGGATCTAGTATGATTAAGCGGGCGTGTCTTGTCTCAACTACGTAGCTCTTTTCTAAAATTTGAATGGTGTTGTTCTGTTCATTATATGAGTTAATACATCCAATGAGGGAATCATAAGGACTATCATTTGTAGGGTACACATAGGTAGCAGTCTAATAGTCGTTGGAAGTTTTCCCTTGATTTGGTTTTCTTTTCTTCTTATCTGCATGGTTAGGAAAAGGTTCTTTATAAATACCCATTTTTTCATTTGAACTTTTACCGGTCTCAGGGTGAGACTCCACAGCAATCTTCCCTTCCTCTATGAGGTCTTGGATATAATGGCTCAATCTCAAACATCTATCTGTTTTGTGTCCTTTGACACGGTAGAAGTCGCAATATTCATGGTCTTTGAACCAAACCAGTTTTGGAGCATCTGTCGGATATGGTAATGTTGTCATTGGATATTCTACCATTTTTTCACCATCTAATTGTTTTAGGATGGTATATAATGATTCTGTCAAGGATGTGAATGTATGTTTTGTAGGAGCTTTAGGACGAGGTCCTTGCAAAAGCTTTAAGAGTGGGCATGTCTGTATGGCTTGGACTCTCTTGAAGTCGGTAATGCCATCACCAACAACATGTTTATTCTTATTGAATAATTTAGGTTTGTCTGTGGATTTGGCTTCATGTTTGTTTTTAGTAATAGGTTTAAGTTTTCCCTTGGCAATGAGTGCTTTCTCAATTTGACTGCCTTTCTATATGACTTCTTCAAATTTTGAGCCATAATGAATTTACAAGTGAAAGGCTATTTCTAGGTTTAAGTTAGGAACAAATATGCTCACTAACTATTTTTCTGGTAAGGCAAAAGGAAAACGACTAGCTAACCCACGTCATCATTGTAAAAATCCTACAAATGTCTCATTAGGTTTTTGTTTTATATTGCATAAATCGTTCATTGTGATGTCACTCTCCATATTATAGGAGTAATTCCTTACAAATTTTTCTGCTAGCGTGGGCCACATTGTAATAGAGCCCTTAGGTATGCTATAGAAACCATTCCAATCCCACGGCTCCTAGGCTACGAGGAAAAATTTGTATTAAGAAATTATCCCTGTACAAGACCTCTTGGAAAGCCATGTAAAAGTCTTTTATATGATCACGAGGATCGCTTTTGCACTTATATTTATCAAATTTGGGAACAGTAAAGTGTTTTGGGAAAGGCTGTTGTAACATGTCCTTATCAAAGGGGTAAGGACATAGTTATTCATATGAATATTTTCTATTCTGGCCTACATTTCCCTATTGTAATGTAGTAAGCATATCTTTCATAGATTTCAACTCCTCCTTAATGAGTTGCTCTTTAGTATTCAATATTGACCTTTGAGCCTGAGTTGCCTTAAAGGTATAGTCTATTTGTGGATCAAATTGAAACTCGTTAAGTTTGTTTTTGTCTTTGTCTTTGTATATGTTTTATCTTGAAGAGCCTAGGTTTGCTAGTTTCGAACTTAACTTCAAGATTTGTTTTTGGAGGATCTCATCCTCAACCAGGGGGTCCTCTTCTTCATCAAATTTCAAAGGAGGGAAAGCCTTCCATTCATTTTTCACTTTATGCAAAGCTTTATAGTGAGGTTTCTATGATGGTTCACCTTCGACAGAGGCCTTATGTTACCTAAAAGTGGAAGCGTACCCCACATCAAAAGGATTATCTATGTCTAAGATGAATCTTCACTCTCCTAATTTAGGGTTAATGACCTTTGTTTCTTCTTCATGCTCGTGCGGAAGTTTAGCTCCTAATGCTAAGACTCTTGCAAGTACTTGATCTTTATTGTAATATAGGAGTTCATCAAATTGACTTAGGTCTAACCTTTGTTGTTCTCTGAAAGAGTCTGACTCTTCTCTACTATGATCGATTAACATCTTCGTATCTTTGACTTGAGAAAAGAGCGGTCCTAAATTATGGCCATTGAATGGGAAGGTGTTGAAAAGGTTTTCTCCTATATCATGCTCATTTGATTTGGCTTCCATTTTATGATTTTAGGCATTACAAGCGGATTTTTGTATGTAGCTAGCGTAACCCCTAAATGTATGGTTTTCTGTAAGTTGTTCAAGGCGATGTTAGAAATATACTACAATGTATCCTAGATGTAGTGTTATACAATCATCTTTATCAAGAAACACTCATATGCACACCTAAATGTTATGATAACTCAATTCGTTGTTACCAAACCTATGCCTTAAAAATAGATAGTGACAATGATGTATCAATATGTAAGTCAAGTTAGAACCCCAACAAGGTCTAAGAACTAACGTGATGTTGTCGCAGTCCCTCGACAAGGTATACCTAAAACTAGTTTGAAAGCCGATGAAATCGAAACCTTCTGAAAAATGGAAGTCATGAATAAATATAGCGTAATAATGTCACCATGATACATTAACCAAGCAAGCAAGGTGTTAGTACCATGACAACTTTATTATGATATACATAAGGTGTTATCGACACTTTTCAAGAAGACTCAAATGACGTTGAAACTGAAACCAAGTGATAAGTATAACAAGTATTTTTTAATCATGTGAGTAGTGTAACCGCGTAATAAGGGGACTTATACCATCTTCTCACAAAATGAGAATATGATGTAAGTACCGAGATTGTACGTCTAGGATGCAAACAAAATTATTAACCCTAAGAAGAGACAAAAGATGAACCAAACTCACAGCAATGAAGATGATCTTGAAATCAAGATGGACAGACTTTTATCAAAGATAAGAAAAGTGTACCTATACACTTTAGACATTTAACAACCCAACCGCAAACATGGATGGGTGTAAACGGACAAGAAAGTGACGAGTGCTATCTCTGATAAAAACATGCAATGTATGCACTTTTCTCACCCCGAATAATGGGTGGTGAGAGCACAAGGTTATTGATCAAAAGATGGAAACAAACCAAGCACCACTTAGGTAGAGCTTCACCTCATCCAAAGACAAGAATAAAACTAAGAAAAAGTGGGATGTAGTTTAGTTTCATGATGAAAGACACTCAAATCAATCTCTCAAGGGTTCTTTGTCTTGTTTCGATAAACAAGGTTTAGATTCCAGATGATTTGTCACTTCGTGATAGCTTGATGTAAAAAAGGACTAGTAAAGTGGGCCTCAAGACAAAATGGCCTCCTTAAAAAGATCTCTCAACTAGGTGTTACAAAGCCATCTAAGAGAAGGCACGATTTACCCAAAAAGTCACACTGACTAATTTAGGAGTATCTCAGATTTTCCCCCTTCAATTACAATGGGAATTAAATGCATCCATCGTGTACTCTTTCCAGGATCGCAATACATACAACTTTGTAACTCTAACTCACATGGAAAAATAGTCAAGTGGGTAAGCGAGGTGCTTCCTGTTTCATCCATGAGGTTACACAACGGTGGACTACTTTAGGGTTCCTAGAACCACCCCCATTGTTTTAGCTTAAGGTGTTATGCCAAAGGGGTTATGTTCCAATTGAGTGAATAGGGACGTACCCTTTTCTGAAACCTGCAATACAATGTTTTGAATATGGTGTGTTTTTTATCTTTCTTAACTTAATGTGGTTTTAAGTAGCATACCGTTTGGTAACCTGCAAGAACATGTGTATTAGAAGTTTTGTGTTTTTTTTTTCGACACCTTTCTCTGACAATCGTTAGGTCCTGTAGACAACAAGTTTTTAGTAATTTTCTAGTTCATAGGTTGATGTCAAGAAAGATATTTTTTCACTTTTCTTTTGATTCCTAAGATCGCCAAAAGGCGTGAAGGAAGAGCATACGCAACGTGAAAAATCCTACTGAAATCACATGAAAGTTTTACTTCAACCTTTATAAAACAAGTGTTTCTTTGAACAATTTATATGAGTTTTTTATAAGTGTTTTTGATCTCCAAGATCACCTTGGAAGACGTGAGGAGAGAGCATATACACTTCTACAAAGATAATTCTAAGCCAAGAACAAAACACTTTTAACTATGCAAATTGAAATGTTTAAGGAAAAACACTATTATTTTAAATTGTTACTCCTAGAAACCCGTAGTAATGGATCAGAAAAAAATATTTTATAGACTGTAAAAAATTCCAATTTTTTAATACTAACACGTGCATACCTATACTGACACCTGCACTTCCCAACCGATGGATACGCTTCCTACTTAACGAGTACATCTGTAGTTAAAAATTAATGACACCTAATGAAGTAAAACATGGATGCTCACAACATGATAGAGACACGCCCATATTGACATGGACGCTCAGGTTTTTTGATGTGTACGTGACCAAGCCTAAAACAGAAAATTATAAAAAAAAATTACACAGTCAGACCATTTATGCATGCGTGGCCAGAGAGGTGGATACGTGCCATAGATGACGAAGATGGATGCATGTCTTTGTAGAAATAAAATGTGCAAATGATGAAGTCCTCCTAACATGTATGCACCTAATCTGATGAGTACACTGGGGTTTCAACGTGTATGCACCCCTTGTTTTACACCTACGAGTACCCTGTGAAAAACCTGCGAAAAACATGGATTTTCAAAATTTCAAGAGCAAACATGTTAGTTGTTAGTCAAAGTGTCCTATTTCTATATCAAACCCACAAAATTCATGTAAATGAAGGTCATTTATCTAGGGTTAGAAACAAAAATGAGGAAATAACAAGTGATTTGACCTAAAAACTTGAAAATGAACTTTGAAAAACCTAAAAGACCTCCATTAATGGAGGATGGACATAAGTGTCCCACCGGGCGTGCCAAATGTGTTCAATGAAAAGTTGCAAAAGACATGGATTTGGGGTAATAATCTCTAAATAATCCCCAAAGTATTTTAGCAAATTGATCAATGGAACATGTGATAATAAATGAGCAAGGTTTTCTTCTTTGCATACATTAATTTGAAATAAACATGCAAACTAAGAAAATGAAGTTAACCTCTATTCTTTGAAAGCTTGAAATAATGAACCTAATAGGACCTAAGCATTTAGTTATGTGTTTAAGAGAAAGAGATCTCCCCATTAATGGCTTCAATGCCAATGGATCTTCCCTTTTACTCCATGTTAATGCTATGAAATAAAAAATTAAATGCTTTTAGCTCAAATGGAAGAAGATGAAATACAATCTAAAGCCTAAACAAATTTCTATAATTTATGCTAGGAAGAAGAAATAATTCTCAGGAAATGAGGGAGGGGGCATAGCCCTATTTATATTTTTTGGTTTGGAAGAAAATGGGAGATTTGGGTGCATGTGGGACAAAGGCTAAAGTCCAAAATGCACTTTTAGCAAGTCAAAGTGTGATTTGACTATGTTTAGGGTATTAACCTAGGTTAGACTAATTAATCTCTCTTAGAGATTAATTAGGATTTTGGAAGGGTTTCTGAAGGGCTTAATCAATCCAACAAAGTGGATTGATATTACAGGGAGCTAATAGAATCAATCTAATAAGAAGCTAATGTAGTTATAACAAGGCTATGAAAACATGTTTAAGTGGTTTATAAGAGGAAATATGACCAAAAGGATGTCATGAGAAGGGGGTTAGATAGGTCTAACTAGTGGTGTGTCATTAATTTACAAAGGGAAGACTAGGGAGTGCAATATTAGGAGTAATAGTGCCTTGGTCAAACTACAGGTGTCTACAATATAAAGTAAACCATACCCTCAAAGGATGGATACTCTATTGTAGCATGGCAGTGAAGGCTTCCCACATTGATCAGCCTTCTATATATCATAGCATCTTGAGAAAACTTCCCACATTGATTATATTTCTCATCTATATTGTAGACTTCCCGCATTGATAAATTTTCATCTTCCTCCTTCCCAGAGCTGGGGCATAGTCCTAGGAACAACCACCTATGGAGAACCCTCTTCCCACATACGAGTTATATATCAAACCTCTTTATCGTGTCAACATTAGGCTTATGATATTATTGCATCCATGTTTCCATCATTGATCTTTGGTATAACTAACTATTGTTTGTTATGTGTTAACATTTGTTATTAGATACAAGTGCAATGACTTCAGTGATTCTTTTTGTTGTTTACCTCCAATCCTGTTCAAAGCATGGTTTTAATATATGCTCCTTGCTACGATTATGTGTCATTTATCTTGAGGTCACCTTTTATCAAGATTGCATTATTGCATATCTAATTTCAAACTATGTCATTTATATCCATACGCTTAGTTTTAAGAATGACATCTATTAACATCATCCATAAATCAATGAAATCTGTTAACATCTATGAACACTATCTCTAATGCACTTTTCAGTTTGGGAATTCTTCTTGATATTCATTGAGTTTTGTGAATCCTACTTGAGGATCCCTCTGAAGGAGAGTTTTTTATCCTACAAATCTTCATCCCCCACCATGGCCAACATTTCCTTTCTCCATCCATCCTCCCAGATCACCTTTATCTTCCCATTAATTATCCCCACATCAACCTTTTCACCATTCCTACATTTTCATCCCAATTTTGGCACATTTACTTAACTATTCACATACCATGGCAATATTACTTGAAGTAAACCTATCATTTTGGACAATGCCTCATTTACAATTCCCTCCGTTGACCATTCCGTCTTCCTAGTTTCCCGTATGTTGGTGAGAAAATTTGTCGGGTGGACAAACTTGTGGATTTATTGCCAACGCTCTGGGAATATAAGTCCCTCTACTTAACCAGTGCAGTTACCGTATGTGCATGCGTGAGAAAGTGTGGATTTCTGTGGTGGTATTTCGAGCAGGGATCCAACAGGGGCACTCCACTGACCCTGCGGCAAAGCTAGCAATCTCTTGCTAGGGAAGTCTTCATCTGTAGAGTGGGAAAGGGGAGTGAGAAAAGGTAGGATAACTAATGTTGTAGGTATAAAATCAGATTCTTTCACACACACTAGTTAGAAACTTCAACACATGCATTTATCGGAAGAAACAACTCTGCGAATAGCAACAAGACCAAATAGAATTCACCGATCACCAAGTATCAAGAAACCCCTTAGTCAAAGAAATCTATAAAATCCTTCTTGTATTGATTACTCAAATCAAAGTTGTACTTAATGTGGGAATGGAAGAAATTTGAGAGGGGAAGAGAGTAGAAGAAAATGGCTATCTCCTTTGCTTTCTCTAAGTACAATACACTCTTGAGTCTACAAGATCAATTACCAACCCTTTGAAATGGGAATGGCTTTACAATTTATAGAATAGAATATGACTCTTCATCTTCCTCATAATACGACTTAAGACTGTTCATATTCCACTTTAAATATTTAAGTCCCTTTTATAATAGCAAGGTGACTTAATTTATATTATGTTTCTAAAGTCACTTTTAAGTGACTTAAAGGTATATCAAAAAGTGCAAAATCCAACGAAGAATTAGAAAATTTGAAAGTGAGAGAAAGTTGGGGGGAAGAGGAGAGAGAAATAGAGAGAGAAGAAGAAGAGGATGTCTTCCGATGAAGTCTGTTGATCCTCGTTGATGGAAAGCTCCAAATGCAGTGAAGTTCTGAATGTCCCATTGTGCCAAAACTGCCCTTTGAGTGTGACTTACTATTTTTAGTAAATGATCATTTCCACTATTTTCTACTCTGGATAATCATTCTAGCCTTTTGGAGATCTTTAGTGCACATTGCTCTTTCCATAGCCACTTTTGATGAAGACTTGCCAAAAATAGCAAGCATGTATAGGAAAACTTACTATTTTTAGAAAGTGTGTTTCCAGTGCTCGATTTGTGATGGAACATACTTTTTTGGACTCTTCTTTTTGTTACAATCACACCCTCTGAATTTCACATAGTTTTGCCCACTAGAATGCCTAGAAATAAATTTTGAAATTTTGACCTGGCAATGGCTTCGGGCATAGAGTTGTCATGGCGGCCATTAATGGAGCTCAAAATTTACAGGTCTAGTTTTTGTCTCCATTTTCAATGAAAACAACTCCATTGCTATAGGTTTTTCATTTGGAACTCATGTGTAATTTTTTAGCTCGTTTCCATTTCCAGAATGATGGGAAATTCGACGAATGTGAGCCGGTGCACGAAGTGAGGGTTTTGTTGGAGTAAATGATTCTTGGCACCATTTGAACTCATTTTTATTGGATCTCTATCACCTTGAAAAATGAGGAATTCTGCAAAATATGGCATCTCGATCCAACTTGTATCTTGCAAGATATGATGATTTTTCGATCGGGTGACTTCACGGTTATCTGGCAAAAAATCCCCATTTTTCTCTTCGTTCTTCGTCATTTCACTCCATTTTTCTATGAGGCCTGAATATTTCTATGAATTCATGGTTTGAATATTTTATGTTGCCATGGTGGAGCTGGTTCAGAGCAATAATGGTGGACTAGGTGTCTGGACAATCATGCACGAAGCCATGGCAAGGTATGAAGTTGTGAAGGAGAAATGAGAGGAAGAAAATGGCTAGGTGCTGGATTTAAACTTAAAAAACATGCACATGGAGGGGATGGGTGTAATTTTATGTCCCTGATGTCCCTAACCTTAGGGATGTGAGGGACATCAATTTCCATGGTGGTTAAGGTGATGTCATGTGTCCTTAATCCGAAGACAGGGGATTTGCTCCAAAAATGCACCTTGGGGCTGAAGCTCCATCACGTGGGTGTCCAAATGACTCCCCATATGGGTTGGGCACATTTTTCCATGTATGATGTCCCCCACATTAGGTATATAAGGGACATTAGTTTCCACGGTGGTCTTGGAGGTGACACATGGTGCCCGATCCAACGGCAGGGAAAGGATGGTCCAAAAATGCACCTGGGGGCTAAATTGTGGTCACGTGGGTGTCTAGAAGGCCCCCCATAGGGGATGGGCACATTTTTCAAGGTTTTATGTCCCCCACCTCCGGTTCATAAGGGACATCAAATTCCACAGTGGTTCTGGAGCTGACACGTGGCGCCCGATCCGACAGTAGGGAATGCATGCTCCAAATAAGCACCCGGGGGCTGAACTGTCAAGTCTGGAGGTCATATGAGGGTCCCAGAGGTCACATGAGGGCTGGGCTCATTTTCCAAGGGCTTATATACCTAACCTTAGGGACATCATGGGCATGAAATCCCACCAGGCTCCTAGTGCTGACACATGTCCTCTCGAAAAAATGACTAAGTCCTGAACTGCCTTTGAGAGGGTAACTTGAAATGAAGATAACTTGAGATCCTGGTGGAATTTCTTGGTGAAAATTTATATGATCCTGACTTTAAATGGAATTTTGAATCCAATTATGTGGGTATCATGTCTTAATTTGACAATATGATCCCTGAAAAATTAGATTTTTGATCTGGGACTTCACTTGTGCCTGAGAAAAACTACCTTCCAATCATATGCGCCAAGGTGTTGTGAAAAATATTATTTCACCATCATGTAGGTCTTGGAATCCTCTTTCTGAAGATTTTTTTTTTACTTACAACTCCATCCGGAGCTCCTAGAATATTCTTTTGAATCCCAATAGCTATTTTAGGCCTGTGTACTGCCTAGGCTTGAGAACCTTGTTTTTCTCTCAAACTGCTCCAAGTATTTCAAAACTTCCCAAAGCCTTCCAAAATAATTTCCATGATGTTCTAATGTATTCAATTCATGTCCATGTTTAATTTTACCCTTATGTTCTACTCCAAGGGGTTGAATCCAGTCCTGGGAAGGCTAGTGATAGCCCTTCCCAATACTGCCAAAAGATAACATCTTTTCAAAAATCCCTAAAACCACCTAGGGGGAATGAATAGAATTTCCTAAATCACCTAGGGACCAATTTGACATCAAATAGAGGGTGAACAAACTAACAAATCTGGCTTGGCGTTCCTGGGAATGATAAAACATGAAAATTTCGACATCTGGGTATAGTTGTCGTGCTCATAAATTGTCAATTTCCCTGTTGCATATTTTCACGAAAACACCGTACCAATAAACCTTTTTCTCATACCATTACCCTTTATTATTCTATCAAATCACATAGTACGTACACCATATCCCACTTAAAATTATACTCCTTTCCCCCATTTTCCCCCATTGATCCATCATCCATCATACCAATTTCTTCTATTATTTTCATGAGTTGTTTCTTCACCATATCCATCCTCATCATCTATTTCCTCTCCTCACCTTTAATATTATCATAAATCTCCTTCCACCACTCAAACTCTCCCACATATCTACTCTCATGTCTTACCATTATTGTTGTTGGTCTTCCCTTGATGTCCCTTTACCGGCACTACCTTCTCTACTCCCCATTACCTTTTGCTTTGTCTTCACACTTCCCTTCATCCTTTACCAACAATGATTATTATTGGTCCTCCCCTAACATTAATTCCTCCATCATCCATTCTCTCTTTCCTCCCCTTCCTTGTCTCCACCTCCACCCTTTCTTGTGACTTCTTCGCAACCTCTCTATCTTCCCTTTTCCCTTTTCAATCTCTTTATTGTCTCCATCATACAACCCTCTTATCTTCTTATCCTCATCTCATGCATTTTCTACATCTTTTTCCCTTCTTCACTTGTGCCTCCTTCTTACTCTCCCATTTTCCCCTTATTTTCTTCCTCACTATCCCATATTTTTATCCTCCCACCTTCCACATGAATTTCCATGTGGTTTGAACCATATTCCTTCCCTTTACCTTCGAAATTCCTTCCACTTCTCTTTTCTACCACCCCTATCTCTTTCTTTTTCTTACTTTCTCTAATCTTCTCCACATCGTCTTATTCTTTTCTCTATCATCTTTATTTTCTCTATTCTATCATCTCTTTCATATTCTTCAAAACTTGTCTTCTTCGTCTCTTCTAGTTCTCTCACTTCCTATTCTTCACCTCCTTCATTGTATCTTCGTTATTCCACTACATTCATTTTGTTCTTCTTTCTCCCTTTTTCCTACTTCCAACCTCTACTATGTTTTATTTTCTTATCTCATCTTCTCCTTCTTTTTTGACTTCCTCATTTCGTTCTCTTACCATCCTTTTATACTATTCTATTTCATCCCTCTTTTTTCTCTTCCTCCACCATGTCCACTATATTCCATACCGTGGTCTTTTTCATCTCCAGCCTCTTTCTTTTTTTGTTTTATTGTCTCTCTTGTTTTCTTTCAATTCTTCAACTTCTTCATCTCCTCCATGTCTCCATCATTTCTCTCACTTCATCTTCATCGCCTCTCTTACTTTCATCTCCTCTCTTTTCATCTCATCTTCTACTTGCTCGACTTCCTCATTTCCTTCTCCTATCATCCTTCTCTATTTTTTTCTCTAGGTCCATCACGTTCACTTTATTCTATACCCTTGTCTTATTTTCTTTGTTCTATCATCTCTTTCCTCTTATTTATATTTGATACTTTCCTTATCTCCTCCATTCGTTTTATCATCTATCTATCTCTCTCTTATCCTTTTTAGTGATTTCACCCTCTCTCTATCATCTTCTCTATGTTCATCCCATCTTCTTCTTGTTTTTTCACCTTCATTCCCTTATCATTTCATCCTTCTCTATTATTCTTTTCCCCCTCTTTCATTCCTCTTTTTAATCCTCCTCCACCATGTCTGCAATATTCCATATCTCTGTCTTCTTCACCTCTGAATTTTCTTTTCTTCATCCAATGCTATTCTTGTTCATTTTGTTTTGTTTCAGATGAGCTCTCTCATTCATTATATCCTTCAGCACATCTTCACAGCTCACATCCTAAGTCAAAAAAAAATCTCTACCCATTTTCAAACCGCAGCTTCTCCACTCTATTACACCTCATTCGTATCCTTCTATCCACAACCTTGACCCCTTTTTTACCTTCTTCCATTCTCATCAACCCTCTCTCGATGGGGCATCATCACATTTATCCCTCATCACATCTTCCCAAGGCATTTTTTTCTTGGAGGATTCCATAACGGTCATTGCATACATCCCTCTATTTTTTCTCACAAATGCCTACTCTACTTAGGAAAAGTAGATTGAATTCACATGAGAAACATGAATGCTTTCTTATAGAAAGATTACCTTCCTTAGGAAAAATATCTCTTCAAAAACCATAATTAGTCCCCCCTTGGGACATTTTATTCAACATTGCAACTATCTATTTTCAAATTTTACCTTTGTAGCCCTAATTATTTCCCCTTATATCATTTTGTATCATCACTTTTTCTCATCTCACATTTTGACCATATTCCTTCCCTAAGTTGGGGCATCATTATTTCACCTCTCCATCCTTAGCGGACGCATACCTTTCGATTGATTCCTCGTGTATGAAGGATTTCACATTATTTTTGCATATTACTTACGCATTGTTTTATGTTTTCTTATGACCCATTGTTCCTCCTAGCTTGCATCCACTTGAGATATTTCCCATTGGATTCTCTCCATTTCGTATTTATTTTTTCCCACTCACTGGTCTATAGAGCATTGTCATCATCTTCATTGATACATCCCTTTGTCCCCTACAGACATGATATCAAAGTCACCACCATAGTTTTTATCATTGTTGACATCCGTTTTTTCTTGGGGCATCTTGCCTTGCCTTATCATTTTACCAATTTATCTTCACCCATTCGATCTTCAACATCTATCTCTTTCAAACTCGGTATCGACTTACCTTAGGTCACCAATCCCAAGTTTGAGGGGGGCACTCAATCAAAAATCTATTGTTTTTGTCTCGTGGATTGCTTGATGCAAACCACTCATCAAAAAGGGGAAAATGTAGACACCAATTTTTGGTTTCATTACTCCAATTCACCCCGCATCTGCTCTTATGCATTAGTCTTGTCCATTCAAACTCCCTTTCCCTCCTGATTTCATTTGAATTACTTTTCCCTCCAAAATTTAATTAATTCAATTTCCCACAAAAAATACATATCTAATTAATCAACATTAATCAATTAATTAATCCCTTTTAAATCAAATTATGAATTTAAAATTCAAAAGTAATTCATGTCATCCCACTAATGAATTTAGGTCATTCAAAAGTAAATCCATGATGCCCATCCACTTATGAATATTAATATTCAAATAGTTCATCCACTTATGTATTTACTCTATTGGAATATTAAATTCATATTCATCCACTTATGAATTTAATATTCAAATAGTAAATACATATCCATCCACTTATGAATATCAAATTCATGTTCATCCACTTATGAATTTAATATTCACATTTAATCCATAACAATCCACTCGTGAATTTAATATTCTAATCATGTCCCTCACTCACTTAATTGGAGTTACTTTTCCAAATCAGGATTATCTAAATTAATCTCCTCTTCAGGCTATAAATAAGATCCTTCCCCCCATTTCAAACAAGCTAGAAATCGGAGCAAAACTCTTGCATTATTGTCATTCCACTTATTATAACCATATCATCATAATGCCCTTGTATTTCTACTTGTATCATCATATCATCCTCATGCCATTGTGATCCCTTTAGTAATCCCATTTCTCGGCATCCTCCCTCTATGACAAAAGATTTTGCAAGCTTGTTTGGCAGGTTCCCCTCATCTAGCCCAAATTTACTTTGATTTGTTCAAGTTTGGTTCTCTTTATATTTATTTTGATCATATCAGTAGCTTCGCTATACATCGTTGTTTCTAGGTACTATTATTTATCATTTTTTGCATGTTATCCATCTATCTTTCATTTATATCATTTTATCTTATCAAACGGGGATTAACATTTGCTTAAGGAAGCTCATCCTTCTTAGAACCGACTTCATCAAGAAGCTCCCACATATAGCATCTAATCCATTTTTCTCTTAGTTTCCTCTATTTTTCAGGTCTATCCAGCTCACAGCGAGGACATTCACATTGCTCCCGTCTATTTTTCACCATCTTCTCCCAAGGTACCTTAAACCCTTGCATCTTTAAGGTTGTTTGGTTTTATTTGTTATCTAGCTCACTAATTTGAACAGGGACGAAGAAAACTTGATCAAAGTCTCCTTGGCACATTCCACTTGGGGACCGATCACCCCCAAGTCCTTCCAACTAGATCCAACATGAATTTTAGTGAATCTTTATGGAAACAGTAGTAGGATTACTTTCTCCCCCTCTCTCACAAAAAAATTAGGTGTACTCTTCTCTTTTTTTATTTTCTATTTACATATTTCTATTTTCACACTAAGTTCAATTTTTTCAAGTTAAAAGTTTTATTTCCTATACTATGGACATTGACTACACTTTTTTCTATAATTTATCTTCCTAAAACAACAACAAAAATTGGAACAAAGAGAAATTGCTAGCACAAAAATAAGGTGCTTCGAGTGAAGGCAAAGTGTGTCTACACAATCAAGTGAATTTTCTTTTAAGCATGAAATATTCAATTCCATACTTAAAGAAGGAAATGTTGACACTCATTTTGGTAATTCATGTTTTGCAACAACACAAATTGTACAACACTCTTGCATTATCCCACACTTTCTCAATTTGAAAAATTATGTTATCCCTTATTATGTATCACTCATCCTTACTTTCACACACATCTTATTAGTTCACATAATGTTCATATTACTTCATTAAATCGGGTTATACCCTCATATATTGCAATTCTAAAATTCCCATATCATTCACACATGCATCTAGGACCAAAGTGCCTAAAAGGGCCGTAGCATTCATATCTTATGGAATTTCCTATTTTCTTTGGTCCCTTTCTTCCAACATAATTTTATTGATTTTAATATATTTGGTACACTTCTAGTCGGCCTTTCTTGAGTTTTCCAGGTCCAGAATACATATATAAGTATCTTTTTTTATCTATCATTGAGGAGAGGGAATTTATTCTACCTAGAACCTAACATCTAAATAAGTAAATACTAAGAGAATAAAAGGAACGATAACCAAATCGTACCAAGCCAAGAACACAGATGCTAATCAAACACCACGATCAATAAGATGAAAGAAAATCACCAGAATAACTTTACACAAAACCTTTGCAAACAAATGAGCAGCAATATCATATATTATTATGGAACTCAATGAAATACAATGAGAATGGGCCTTGCTTATATATGAAAAGGTATAACAATCAAAGAACCAGTCAAGGTCGTATATCAAGCCATAAATCATGGAAACAACTAGTCATCAAAGAACTACTTAAGTCCATAGATTTATGATAGAACAAAACATCAAGGATCTAGTCAATACCATAGATCAAGGAAAGAACTATACCTAACAACTAGATAATATCTCCTAATATCTAAATAAATAAAAAGAAATATCCACACACATAAGTGGGTGAGGATAAATACAATAAAGGTAAATAATGTACCTAGGTGAACATGAGCTAAGGTAAATACCTACTCTAACATAGAAAACACAAGCATAGCCAATCCAAGAATCCATTGAGCTTCTTATACTCTACATACGGATTTTAGGGTAATCATCCACTCATGTCTACAAGAATAAAAGTTACATTTCCAATGTCAAGTCAAGATAGGGCAAGTATTAAGTATAATCCTATTTTTATAAGATCATGGTTATCAATTTGGTTATATGCATTCTAGATATCACATGCTAGGTGAGAACGATGTGTGTTTTGAGCCATCTTCTAAGTAGTGGTAATGATGGTGGTGCACAGGGGTGCCCATAACTGACCTAATGTTTTTTTTGTAGGACTTTCTCACCATCTAGGTTTTTGAAGATTGAATTAGTTGCAAAACAAGAAATGCACAATATTAGAGGTCCAGATTCCAAACAAGAAGTAGTAAATAGGCACAAAAAATTACATAAGCTAATGTATGGTGGGCCAAGAATGTGTCTAAATAAATTTCACTCCTAAATGATCAGTTTTATAAGTGTATCAAGACAACGAGTAAGAAACACACATGAACCGGCATACGTTCGGTAGATTTAAATGGGATATAACAAGCACTAGGATCACATATCTAGAGGGCAGCAATCCCCACACTATGTCAACCAAGGCTTTCTGAGGCCCACAATCAAGATAGAGGAGAGAACCATACTAACATATCAGTAGCTGGGTGTGGAGAAGTGTGGATCAACAATAGATAAAACAAACATGTATAATATAACTAAAATGAAATGAATGTAAAGCTAAGGATATGATCATGAATAAAATTACTATGAAAATTGACAAGAGATGGTTAGATAACTCACCTTGTACTTATAGTGTGGCAATTTATGCATCTATCTCTCCAAATAAGCATCACACTAAGATAGAATCATTATTAGGTGGAGAAGGGGAACATTATTCCTATCCTATAGTCACTATAGGTGATCTAATAGTGAAAGAAAACCATATAAGAATAAAGTATCTATTCCAGTCAAAAAAAATTCAAAAGGAACCAAGAGTTAAGTAAGTAGATATGAAGATGGCGTAAAATATCATATAAGATGGTAGTTTGAATGATTATGGCTTCCTCTCTTTATAAATGTCAAGATGTGGTGTATATATAAGATGCCATCACTTACGGGAAATGTCATTGGAAAAATAAAATAAAATAATGACAATATTGCCCATGGGCGATGGCATTGGTCAAAGGTGCTCAAATGAGGTAGTGTATCATGAAAATCAAAAGAAAGGTGTCATAGATTATGGACATGGATAAACAAAGTGCAAAGTGGTGAAATGCAAGCAAAGAGTTGTGAATGTAATGTCTATGAGACCTAGGAGGAAGAGGATAACTAGTATAGGGACAACTAAGGCCAAGTCCAAATAGAGATAATATTGTTATGTAATTTCTCTAACCCATAATGGTTATGTGAATAACCATTACCCATTTTCTGTAGGCCCCTTAAGACACTCACTCTAGAAATAGATACATCAGTGACCCTTGTCTACACAAAATAAATTTTTAGTAACAGGTATAAAGATGAAAAGTGAAAATTAGGTGTATACTTATACCCCAACCATTGATCACCACATGTCACAATAGAAAAATGTGGGATGGAAAAAAGAAATAAATTGTTTTTAATACTAAAATCGTAAGCAGAGACTTATTGGTGAAATAGTTTTTCATGTTGCAAATTATGTATTTCCACCAACACTCACGGGGCTACGCCCCTCCTTGTGTATGAGGAGGATAAAATTATTGAATGAAAACTATCATAATCCTATATGAATTTTTTGGGATGGAAAAATGGATCGGGGATCACACAAGAACACTTCACTAAATCCTTGGAAAAGTGTTTGTGTGGGGTGTGAGGAGGAAATTACAGAGATGAGGGATAAAGGAGATAAATTAGGAAAGGGAAGGTTAATGTTATGATTAGGAAATAGTAGAGTTCACATCCAATAATCGAAGTAGTTCAACATTCAATTAGATTAAATAAAAAATGTAATCCATTAGTGATACTGACAAACTAGAGACACACAGTTCTTTAAATTCATCAATTAAGGATGCAAATTGATTTCTTGATCACTATGCTTGCAAATTTTAGAAAAGAGAGAGAATAGAGGAACACATGAGAAAGGTAAATAGAAGAAATGTAGATTTTATTTCTTGTGTCAATGACAAAAATCTCAACATCCAAACCACAATCCACAATTTCTACAGAAAACTAAACTTTCAAGCTCCTTTTTCTTTGGGACAACAAGTAGGGTGTGTCTCCATAGATTGATATGCCCTAAGAGAAACTTGAGTATTGTTAAAATATTTTAAGCTTCCATAATGTATAGGGTTCAACCATATTTATAATTCCTATTTTTTTCCTTCCAAATCTATACATAACTCTTAGAATCATCTGATGAAGATCATATCCCTCTTTTGATTGTACACTCCTTGCACCTTAGAAAATTGATGTTGCTCAATCTATCCCTAAACCTTAAAAATTTCTCTAAACTTTCCTAAATCAATTCCAAAATCTTCATATATATTCAATACCACCAGTAGATGAGTGTGGTTTTTTGTTCCATCCCATAGTGTGTACATCTGCCCTGTAATGGCAAGAATTTTCCCTTTCTAAGCCTATTAAGAAACTAGCCGTTTGAAGCACTTCATTGTATGAGATGAATAACACTGTCACAATATTGAAAACAATAGGAAAATATTATTCAACACATGGGAATATCTTACAAGGTCAGGATGAGTATGGTATAGAATAAAATTGATTTGAATAGGGGTTTAGGAAGAATCGGGAGAAAAAAATTTGCATTTTTCATCTAGTTTTCATGCTTGAAAGTTTGAAATTTTTATGCAACACATTTTCATGACAAAAATAATGAAAGTAAGTACATAAAGAGATGTTGAAAGGAATAGTTGAAATTAAATATACCTACCAATGCATACCTAATAGTTCCACTCATCTTGTCATGTGTGAGCGTAATTAACGTTGCAATAACCCTAGCAAATCAAAAATGAAAGGAAACACTAGCTGATCATTAGTAAAATACGACATAAATCACCTATCTAGGGGCCCATGAGATTGATGTCACAATGTTGTGATGGTATGGTGTCAAAAATAGATGAAAATCAAATATCCTCAAAAATAGTCGTGTAATACGTCAAAACAAATGGTATAAGATCAAGGTAGATGTGCAACCAATGGCATGTGTTATGGAGATCAAGAGAGAAAATCAAGGTTATTCGAATAATTAGGTTGATCACGACCGAATATGAATAGAAAATTGAGTTTTCTATAGTGTTTTTTATTTTGATTTTGGTTATTTCTATATTAGAATTGAGAGAACTCAGCTCTAGAAATCAAAATTTGATTGTGTATTTTGACGTCGTGGCATGAGTATGAGGTGGGGATGGAGGAGAAGAGATGGAGCATGTGGTGGGGCAAGACCATGGGTAAGTCATTGTATTTAATTCTATTGAGGATATTAGGTTTTATTTAGTTATCTATCCTTTTCATAGTTATTAGCACATCATTTTTGTTGAAACTTGTGTCATCATATAGGTTAAGTGGGATTAGGAGGGTTTAAATTTTTATTTTTTCATTTTTCCGATTTTAAAAGTCAGGTTTTGAAAGTAGTGACTAATTTTTGGCCAGAATCCATAAGCCCCTTTAGAACATGAGGGCCGATGGTGTAGTGATGGGTAAATTTGAGCCAAGGGTCAATGGTGGTCAAATCAAGATAGCGTAGGGGAAATTTTTCTTTGGGGATGATGGCATCTGAGGGGGTTGATGGCATAGGAAACATATAGGGATAGTTTTTATGGTTTTATTATTTAATCCAAATTTATATTTTATGATTTCTTATGTTTACTGTGTTGTCATTTTATAGATGCAGGTAGAGCGCATGATCTTCCTATGGAAGAGTGTAGATGTATTTTGGCTTAGTGGAATGATTTCTAGATTAACATAGGAAGATGGTACCTAGTTATAGGGTTGGGCTATTTGGGGAATCATGTAAATACCAAGGATACCACTAGATCTAGATCTACTACAAATGTTCTTAGCCACATGGGAGACCCATTCCAACACCTTTCAGTGATGGACAGAAAATGATACCATGGAGATGATGTTGACCTTAGAGGATGTACATGGTATTTTTGGGGTTACCGATTAGAGGTACTTGTATGTATTGAGATCTTAGTTCATATGATGTCATAAGTCGGAGAGCATTAGCCAAATGGGCTATTGGGAGTGGCACATATGATGAGAGCATGTTGTGTGTCCAACTCATCATGGTGCAGGATGTAGGGATTCTGGATATCTAGGAAGGTAGTTATGGGGATTTTGGTGGCACTGATAAGTGTTTCACAAGGTAGATGGATCCATCCCACTATTTCTTATTGCAGTATGTAGATATTTAGTTGATCATGGGGTTTATTCAGATGGGGCACCACCATATGGGTGAAGTTGGTTCATGATTTATATAGGGTTCAACACAGAGGTCAGAGGGTCATGGGACCCATGATTTTATTAACATACTTGGATATATGAGAGGTTCCCTATGTATAGGTCGATAGGGACACCATAGGAAGTAGCATAATACCCCTGAGAGTGCTTCAGTGGGCATAGGGGATTAGCAGTGAGGTCACTTCGAGCATTCTATCCACTGGCATAGTGGGTCCAGGAGATGTTATATGACAACCCTATATAGGAAATGTAGATTAGTGGTCGAGTTGGCCCATAGAAAATTTATTAGACACCATCACAGAGGTGATAGGTCACTATTTATTAGGTGGAGACCCATGTGGTGAGTAGTTTACCAAGATAGTTTGAGCAACCGGAACCCGTGGTGATACCACCATTTCCACCCTACCAGTGTCGTCATGCCAGAGAGGCTGTATGAGCAGAGGTTAGGGTACCAACACTTTGACCCTGTAGGATACAGCATATGAGTGACACATGGTAATAGAGAATGCTAAGGCATGGTGGGGATGCTCATGGTCCCACCAAAAATTATAGAAATTAGTGGTTTGGAGGAGGGATCCAATAGAGGATCCATAGATATAGGAATGCATGTCAGAGGTACAGGAAGGATAAGTTCCTAGTACTAAAGGAGGGGGATCTGGAAATAGCCAACACCATGGCTCAGAGAGAATACAAGATGTGACTAGGTGAGGGATACTTGACACCATTTTCAGGGTTCAGATGGTCATGCATCTGAGATAGAGGCCCAGACACAATGGATAAGAGGAATATGATCTTGGTAGCCTCAAGATAGGTGGAATAGTACGTGGGAGCCCATGATCTCTTGTCATGATGATGAGGATGAGAGGTGTTGGGTGGCCAAGGAGATGGAGAAACCATTTGTAGAGAGGCCAAGGTAGCCAAGTATGTGTGATATGATGTTAATTAGATGATTTTGATAAATGTGTTTGATATTGTGATTGATATGTGTCGGCTCTTGGTTTTATAGGGTGGATGGTGGAAGAGTGGAATTCCTTGATCAAGAGTTTCCACCATGATATCTTGGATCCAATGTTGGATGTCAATGGTATTTTAGTGATGGTGGATCTATCAGCACCATTGGCCTGGATATTCACTAAGTGCATTTCATCTTGTGTGCGAGGTATCCAGGATATTGCAGAGATATCAGGATGTGTAGGAATTTTCAGCCACTAGAAGCATATACATGATGTTGTAGATCTTATTATAGGTGTAGGAGGTATTGGTACAGGAACATGAAGCTTTCCTCTCAGATGCCCAAAGATCCATAGAGTGGATTATGTCATTGGAGACCTAGCTAGTGAGAGAACAAGGAGAGGCTTTTGGAGCGTGATCTAGCACATAGTCCCTATCCCACATATCCAGATCTACTAGCATTTCCACATTGGACCAAATCATCCAGATACCCCTATAAGGGGTGAAGGTGCTTGAGCCATATTTTATATGGGTCATATCCATTTTTATGATTTTTTTAATGTATAAAACAAATTCAATATATATATGATGATTTTTTATGGTATTTTTGGTATTTGGTTGTGTGATTTTCTTATCATTTTCCCATTTTCCTCATACATGTATGTGATAATAGCATGGTACTTAGGAATATGATAATTTGATTAGATAGATAAATTTGGTAGGAGGGGGATCTGTAGGATAGCCCAACCCACACGATGTGAAAAAACCAAGAAGCGAAACAAGGCCAAGACATCCAATAATAGGATGTCAGATAGAAATTAGGTTTATAAATCCAAGCAAGGCTATAAGCCTAAACAAGGATACACATAATACCGTGGTGATCCAATAGGAAAGACTAGGGAAAATCATAACCAAATAGGTAGAGGTGGGACCCAGGAACTCCATCAGTAAGAGAAACCAAGTCATACATGGTGAGGAATCCAAGTGGAGTGAATATCCCAAGAAAAGATACAACAAGTTATTTGAGATAGTGTGATAAACCCAATGGGGGACAAGAGTCCAAGAAAAGGGAAAAGGTGTTGTGTAAAAACCCAAGTGGGGGCCGAGAGCCCAAGAGAATGCAAGGGATCATGCCAAAGAAGGAAAATATGATGTGATCAAAGAATTATGGATAACTAGCCATGAGGGGAAAATTATCTCAATGTATCAGTAATAATATTGTCAACTTGATTTAAAATGTGACTTCTAACATGATTCATGAGGTCCTCAATGGCATGTTGTGTAATAATGACTTTCCAATAAAATTTAGATTACAAGGTAAATACAATATCATCTACCTAATCCTCCAGCTAGGTGAAAATTTCATGCCAAATAGCATCCATAGTGGGACGAGGATCGTAGAAAGGTGGTGGTCCATAAGTAGGTTATGGTCAAGTTGGTTGAGGGGAAGGTGATCAATTCTAAGAGGAACAAGCCCCATGCTTCTAATTGTGGTAAGAAGTTTTGGGAATGAGATGTTTGTTGCACAGAACCTGACATTTGACGTCAATGTGCATTTAATACTCGTGATGAGAGAAAAATAATGGAGTTGAATCAGAAGGCTATGTAGCTCTTTTTTTCATTTTTGACCTCAACTTCAAATATATTCATTTGGCATTGATAGGCTCTACATTTAGAAACATCATACCTCAGCGCCTTGTGCCATGTGCAATATGCCTCGGTCATAGAGGAATGATGAGCCATAAGGGAAAGAGGTAAGGGGAGAGGTCTTGTAAGATGTGAAGGGCTAGGGAATCGATGCAATGTGTGAGGAAGGTTTCAATGGAGAAATATTTTTCTCATTCATCAAGGAATAATATATAGGATCGTTACCCATGAGATCATAATATTCATAGTCAAAAATAACAACCTAAGCATCCACTTCCATTAGGGAAAATAGGTCAGCTAAGTTAATGGTGGTACATGGAGTTGTAGCTATTGGATAAATCTAAAGCTCAAGCACTAATGGAGAAGAAGCATCAACTATGTTTAAAGGTTCCTCTTAAACTAGGATGAAATTTACATCATGAGATTATTTGGAGTGAAGGGTTTCTTAATAATGTAAGACTTCTCAATCATGAATATGGGCATACCTAGCCAGGTGAGGGTCATCTAAAGTGTAATAGTTGTTGTAATATAATATTGAAGCGTCCACCACACAAGAATTTACTATGGCCCCATGTTGGACCACATGCTCCAGTGGGGGCTATGGTATATGTGAAATGATTGTGGGAATTGAAGGTTCCTTCTTACAAAGCCACAAAGAAGGAGGTAGTTGAGATATGACAATTTTAGGAATATCAAGAGTATTGATTCTAAGTGTGACCTCATTGGGATTTTCATCATCTGACTCTAAGATACTAAGAGGCATGTGCTCGACCAATTTAGGATGACCAATATTTTTGTGAAGAGTATCTATATGATAGATAAATCTTTGGTATTCTTGAAAGGAGATAGGTGACAGTTTGTCAAGTGTTGGGAGTTTTTATGTTCCCTTTTTCTAAATCATATCATAGTTCCAAGGTTAGTGTCCCCTTGAATCTTTTAAATAGTTCCTTGGTGGGAAAAATTTACACACTAACATGTGGAAGAAGAAATGGCACGCATGTGATGATTCTAAGGCTGCCCTAGGAGAATATTATAATATAGAGGAAAATTAAAGACCATAAATTTGACATGGATAGTCCTAGGGTAATGGTGATGGGTAACCAAATACACCCCATAGGTGGCATCTGTCGGTGATCGTATTCTTTAGAAGTTGTTCATGTAGATTTTAAGTTATCGATTGAATATAAAATTTCTTTAATGACATATAATGAGGCCACAAACATGTTTTTTCCCTTATAAATGAGAGCACACTTGAATGTAGTGTGACCAATCTAAACTGAAATGAAGAGGGGCAGATCATCTACATGAAGTAAGAGCTCATCCGGGATCAAAGAATTGATAGGAAAACAAATACAAGAATGAGCATTCTTGGTGAGATCATTATGAATGGATATTTTCTCACATTTTCAGTGTATGCTTTCCTCTGAGCCATGTAATATAGGACTCTGCCCCAAAGAGGGAGGAAAAGGAATTTTCATGTCAAACAGTATAGTCATGAGACACTCATGATGGTGAGGTGACATACACATGAGCTCTAAGAAGGGAATTGGACTTGAAATTTGGGCTAGTGCTTCAAGAGAATCCTACTCATCATGACTAGAATGTGCAGTAGGGTGAGAGTGTTGGGAGTCCTTAGAAATAGATCCAAAGGAGTAGGGGTGATTAAGGATCTTTCTGAAACTATTTTTTCTCAGTTCATGCATCACCAACCCTACAAGTCTCATTTATACAGGGGCCAATGGTGTCTGTGGCTAGAGATATATATCCAGACACCATCATGCCTATAGTAGAATTTCCGTAGGGGTCGATGGCACTTGGATTAGGTAGGTTTTTTCTTTGAAAGGCCTGATTTTGGGGTACAAAAAGATATATGATCCTATGAATCCCAGGTTAGAATGCTACAAGGTATTCTGGTTCTACATAAGCTATGACACATTTTACATCATTAATTTCAACTATATTTTCAGGAGGGTAATCCATGTCAACTACATTGGTCATAGAATTTTATTTCTTCTTATAACTTTCAATGACATCATGATTAGGCATAGGATTAGAGAATATATTTAGTTTCTCATTATCCTAGTTGATATATTCATGGTGATCCTTTTGTTGAGTTGTATCATGAGCTTTGACCACTTCAGTCAAACCCTCATGAGTGATGGCATCATAGTCAAACTGGGGACCTAAGAAGAAGCTAATGGAAGTCATTTGTAGTGCACAAAAATTTTCGTGGGAGTGACCCCAATTAGCATGCCACCAAAAAAATGTACTCTCATCATGCTAATGAGGAATAGGTTGAGAAGGATCCAAGATCATTGTAAATGGCTCAAGTAAGTGGAATTTCAAATCTTCCTTACTCATTGGTTGATGATATTTAGGTTGGATTTTGTTGTTATTAGGTTGTTGTTCAATGTTAAAAATAGTCCTATTCAAAGAAGCTATAAGAGGAATAGTATATGAGACTCTTTCATCCATCGCATTCTTGTTTTTATAATGTTGAAGTATTTCTACTTCTTTATTGGATTGTGTCTTGGGAGGATATTTATCAAATTCCCTCATGATATAAGATTTCCTTTTTGCTTGTTCAAAGGATTCATCTAGGGAAGTAGGATAAAAGGACATCACCGTGTATTGAAGATGGGGTTCAAGATCATATAAGAAAAATTGGAAGAGGCTATCACTGGGTATATTATGTTCTGCTCATGTGAATATGGTCTTCCAATGTTTGATTAAAGTTTACGCTAATTATTTTTTAGATTGTTGGCAATTGATGAAATAATTGATATTATTCTTAGGTAGATCGTGATATTGGAATTTGTTCACTAGGGATGTCACCAGGGACTCTAGCTCAACTATATAATTGGGAGGAAAATTATGGTACCTATCCAAAACATCTCCAGCAAGTGTATTAGCTAGAATTTTGGTGGTAATATATGAATTGATTCTTATCTTATCTTTATAAATATTACCAAAGGCCTTGATATGAAGAGTGGGATATGTAGACCCATCCTAAGAGATATAAGGAGCGATGCCACCAATATCCATGATAGTAATATAATGTGTTAAAGGATCTTATTGGAATAATCTTAAGAATTTTTTTTGGATAGGGGTTGGATGATGGGCACCCCATTATCCAATTTGGAAATAAAGGGGGTGTGGTGCCGCAATATATCGTTGTATGGCCGTTGCTTAATTGAACCATGTTGGCTTGCATTTGGAGGAATTGAGCTATAGTAGCAGATTGTTGTTGGATCATCCTAACAATATGTTAGAGAATGAGATTTGGTAGGGCCAGAATTAGAGGAATTTTCAAATGAACCTACTTTGGGACCTTTCCCCTTTTCTTCCCTATGGTCAAGTTCAAAAATAAAGTCAAGAAGAAATTTGCTAAGTATTTATTCTTATTTGTTTTTGTATTGAGGAAAATGAGATAGATACTTATAAATATTAGGAGGATGATTAAAAGTATCATCATTTTGGTTTTCTTCTTATTCAACCTTAGGTGGGTCATTGCAGAGGGTATAAATTTTATTTATAGGTGCCCCTATGACATAACAGTCCATGCAAAAGTGAAACTTATCTTAAGGATGATACGATCTTGGAAATGTCTACATAGTAAAGTCAGAGGACCCCAAGCCCAGATACTTAATGGTGAAGTGATGATATTGTTGAGAAAAATTCTTAAAATGAAGGCTACATGTACATTCAGTCATACAAAATGGTTTACATAGGTGTTGAAGGCATCTGGAAGTGGATCTAGAAGGATAGATAGGATCGGTCATGCATGCATGTTTACACAGAGGCCGATGAAGTTTAGAGGTGAGAAAACAAGAACAAATAGAATCACCCCTAGGTGATGGTGTCTATGATGACATGTTTTAAGGTTTTTTGGGTTTTATATGCTTAGATGAAGTCAAATTTGAATATGGATTCTTTTATTGATTTGTGCTCAATCAAAAGGTTTTTAATATTCATGTCAGGTTTAAAAAAGATGTATGGTGGGCCAAGAATGTGTCTCAATAACTTGCACTCCTAAATCATCCATTCTCCAAGGGTATCGATCCAAAGAGTAGGAAACACACATGAATTGATATACATTGGGTAGATTTAAAAGGTATACAGTGAGTGCTAGGGTCACATATCCAGAGAACAGTAATCCCTACACTAGGTCAATGTAGGGTTTCCAAGGCCCGCATTCAATATAGAGAAGAGAACCCTACTAATATATCGGTAGTTGGGCGTGGAGAAATATGGATCTACAATTGATAAAACAAGAATACATAATATAATTTAAATGAAATGAATGTAAAGATAAGGAGTTGATAATGAATAAGGGTACTATGCTAACTAGAATCCAAACATATGTAATACTAAGATAACATAGCACAATGAGGGAAGAAGATGAACTTATCTATGTAAAATGACAAGATATTGTTAGAGCACTCACATTGTACCTATAGGGTGGTAAATGATGCATCTATCTCTCTAGAGAATCAACATACTAAGAGAGAACGTCTATTAGGTGGAAAAGGGGAACGCCATTTCTGTCTTAGACTCACTATATGTGATCTGATAGTAAAAGTAACCCATCCAAGAAGAAAAATGTCCAATCCAATCCAAGCAAAGTGCAAGATAAACCAAGAGGTAACCAATAATATGTAAATATGGCATAAAATAGCAGAGGATATGGTAGTTTGAATGATTCTAGCTTCCTCTATTTAGTAATGTCAATATGTGGTGTATATAGTACGCCATCACCCGTAAGTGATGGTGTCGGAAAAAGGAAATACAAAACTAACATCATCATCCATGGGAAATGGCTTTAGCCAAAATTAATGAAATGAGGTAGTGTGTCATGAAAATTAAAAGAAAGGTGACATGAATAAAAAAAAGTGCAAAGTGATGAAATGCAAGCAAGGAGTTATGAATGTAATGTGTCTGAGACCTAGGAGGACAACGATAACTAGTGCATGGATAACTAAGGAAAAGACCAAATAGAAAAAATCTCTTTATGTACTGTCTCTAACCCATAATGGCTACGTGAATAACCATTCCCCATTCCCAGAAGGTCCCTTAAGGCACCCACTCTATAAATAGATTCATCAGTGATGCTTATCTATATAATAGAAAATTTTAGTAACAGGTATGAAAGATGAAAAGTGAAAAATTAGGTGTATATAGATAAAATCAAAGAAGTACACAGGGATACATAAAGGGTCATGGTAGGGGTATGATTTGGTCTAATAAGTTGATTAGGACACAATTTTGGTGGCGAATCTCTGTCAGATCATTTCCATCCTTTTTTAGTCATTAGACTAGCCCAAATCAACATATAATCCAATATATTTACTAATTCTTCTTCTCCTCCTCATTGGTAGCACTTCATTTCATTATCTATCTTATTGATTTTATTATCCTCATATTAATACAATTAAGTTTGGAAATTATTTGATTAGGATAATATACCATCGGTTACTACCTAAAATAATTAACCATTTAGGTTAAATCAGTTTCACTGTAGGAAAATAGGAGGCCCATGGCTACATAAAATAAGCACACATTATGTAATGCATATAATAAACAAATATATATTTGTAAGCATTACATGGATACATAGTAACTATTCTGTACACTCTATATGTATCGGCATAAATTTGTAGAAACTCAAATTTGGTAATTTACACTTTGGAAACCCTTGATTTTACTATGCACTCTTACTATGATAAATGTTACTTATCCATTCCCACCTAGCACTTTCCAAGGTTTATTATTTAGCTTGCATATCCTTGTACATTGACATGTCAACAAACTTCGATAATGAAATCTACAAAATCAATAGAGAAACATCATCCTACCATCTCTAAATTTAATTTTGTAGGTTATCTACTGCTTATCAGGGTAGTATAGTTTTTCAAGTCCGTTCCATCTAGTCCTAACTTCTTTGTATGGTTTTGGATCGAAATTTTCTCTAAATAAACTCTCAGATTGGCATCTTTCATTGGTTCTTATAATTCATCTAGGTCATCCTTTCTTAGATAATTCAAGTACAAAACTCTATATAAACAAGTAAACTCTACCTCATTTTCTAACCTAAAAATCCTAAGGCAATGCACTAGAGAAATCACTTCTTACACTTGTAAAAGGCATCCAAATCTACCTAAATCTCATAATTGTAGATTTACAATCATTATGAAAGCACCCACATCAGATATGAAGCTACAAATCAGGTTGAGGTAGCCATATCTCTCATCTATAAGCACCCTAGCATCCTCTCTCCAAGTTTTTTAAAAAGAGACAATTCAAAGAAAGCAAGGTCAAAAAAGTGCCAAATATGATTAATCTATCTAGATATTTTTAGCACCAAATTATAGCACCCTCTGATTTGCTAGCATGAGATTTTACTAGGAAATCAGTGTAATTGGTTAACATGGAATCATCTCAAGGTGTGGGACCTTGCAATTGAGACAACTCTCCAGAAAAAGATGGTTTCTCTTCCTAATCTAATGATAAAACTACTCTTAATGAATTAAATGCAAATATCTACTCCTAATATATGAATTCTAAGGGACCAAGGATAGGGAGAGAGTATGAAAACAAATAAATCCTACACTACCAGAGGTGATAACACTAAGACAAGGGAGTGAAACATTCTATTGAGGGAGGAAAATGGAAGGAAATACAATTAAGAGAGGCTAGGAAAGATTTAACATAATCCCAAACATGCACCCATTGCAAAATATCCAATAAACACAACAATATGAACCTACATCTGTTAGAGAACATGCACATAATAGAACAACATTAATGGAGAGGCATGAAATTACAAGAAAAATGGGAGAGGGTTAAAGAGGAAACCACAATACACATATTTATTGCTTGAAATAATACACAGTCCATTATATTTATAAAATGGAGGCATGGATACACTTGCAAAGTTTATATGAAGGTCTGTAGCTCAATGAAGCTGAAAAAACAATTTGACAGAGTATCCCAAATCTCCCAAAATATCTCCTCTTCTCAAATGAGAAGTGTTACAATTTATAGAGGAAGGTGAGAGAGAGAGAGAGAGTGAATCCCGAAATCCTCCTTTCATCCACTTTCAAAGTACAATAAATGGCTGCAAAAAAATGGGAAACCTACAAAATCCATCCCTTGGTATATTTTAACTTCTTGTAGAAGAAAATGGTTGCCCCATACTTCATTAAATGCATTTACAACCACCTAGAAGTCAACATTTCAAATTGGGTTCATTTTCTACATTTTCACTCACTAAAATCACCAAATCTCTAATTTATTAATTTTTGAGTGAAAAGGACATAACAACGATTCCAATGAGTCCAATTTTGTCCAATTTGGTTGAGTAATGAGAAATTTATGGCCATTTTTGTGCTCACTTCTCTTCACCCATTTTTTGGTTTGTTCATTGTTCTATGGGACTAAGCATTAAAATCAGTTGCTTGAAACCATTATTTTTCACCTTTCTTAGGAATCCCAACTGCATAATAGTTGTATGACTCAATAAGAAAACAAATCATGTAAATACGGAACTAGAAAATTTCCCAAAATCTACAGCAATGGAAGTATAAAATAGAATAATCCAAATCAAAACAAAGTACACACACATAACATAACATGTACCGTGGTTTTTATCCAATTTGGGCTACATCCACCAAAGATAGAGATCTCAATATATACAATAAACAAGAGTACAAACCATGACTCTTCTTTATAATATTATAATGAATCTCTCTAAGAGTATATCCTCCCTCTCCTCTAGTATCTCTAAATAGTTATCTCCATGAGTGCACTACAACCATGCCTCCAAACACCACCTGATCTCACATACTAAGAACGACTACATCTCCCACTATGAAACCAATCTCTCCTGTAAATATGAAAATAAGACCTCTCACAAGGGTATACCAATGTGCAACCATATACTGTACACAAAGAAGTAAGTATCTGCTCCATATTTATATCTGACACTATGCAAATAAGAAGACAACCTCCTCTAAAAAATCTAAATACTAACTCATACCCATAAGCTATCATAATAGACTACAATACAAGAATTCCTATGGACCAAAAATACAACACGATCTTATGAGATGTACAATACAAGATCTCACAACAACCTTTTGATCTATAAGATGAAATACTATGTGTTTTACATATTATGTAAGCCATTACATTACATTGAGACTAAGACAATACAAAGGAAATATAGTAGAATAAATTACCCTCTTCTCACCAATTCAGATGCACCTACTGCTCATTTACTTTTGTCTAGATTCTCTCCATTGAAGCTTTGTCTTCATGCAACATTTTACTTCTTTTTCTTCTTTTTCATCTTCAACTAAGGAGAATTAACATTATTCCTCTATCCTTATGTTCTAACCCTAGTTTTCTAGATTATATCAGTTTAGAAAAAATTAGGTCACCTTTAGCAATCAAACCGTCATATAAAATCCCATGTCTAAAATAAAAACATAAACATACAGGTAACCATTAGATCGGCTCCCTATTTTTCTAACCAGTGCAAGTTCCCTGACCAGTGCTAGTTCCCTGTTGTTGACCAGTGTCAGTTCCCTAACCAATGCTGGTTCCTTGACTAATGTCAGTTCCTCCCAAGTGACTAATGTTGGTTCCCTTACTGATGCCAGTTACTGTATAGACCATTAAACCTTAAATGTGTGCCTTTGCGAATCAATTCATCTCCACAACCTAACAATCTCCCACTTAGGAGATAAATTGATGAACATGTACCTATACCTGTACATCACTTGTCCTCTACATACCATGAAGACCATCTATTATTTACATCAACAATTCTCTCAAATGAAATCAGGAAGGTTAAACCATCTTCTAAAACCAAGAAGATAACAAACCCGTGACTTACCATACACCTGCACAAAGCTACTACTGATACCTGCGATACACAAGATATCCATACATCAAGATCCCACTAAATCATAATATCAAGCCTCTCATGTAGCCAAGCCACCATGACTAACATACCTTTAAGATCTCCCAGCTCAAACTGAACATACTGAACTTCAGTTGTAACCATAACCATACCTATAAAACTAACCATGCTCTCCAACCATCTATCCATGTATCCATGCTACTAGTAATGAAACTGACCAGAGACAAGTCAAACTGGAATATAGCATAAATAATAAAAAATATCTTGGCATAAGACAACCTAAAAATGATTTCTACATGCAATCCAGTGGGGGGGTGATCAATCCAGCAACAACCTCCACAACTCAAAGAATCCAAACATTGCAATCTACAAATCCAACCCTGCATAAACAACTTGCTATGTCCAAGAAAACCATCTGTAGATAACATATATATTATGGAGTAACATAGTAATAAGAGGAAATTAGAGATCATCTCCTTACTCATGCTGAAAGGCATATAAACCATGCTCATAGGCATCTATGTGCCAAAAAAATACTCGGTATCATCATAAAATCACAAAACATAGAATCTATCCACATGTACAAAACTCACCATGTACAACCATCCATATCACCAGGCTCTGCTAAAAGCTCCAAGTTTGCCACCGACTAACTCCAAAGACAAATCATGAATCCTTTGCTCAATCAATTTCAATAAACATAACCTTGCTAACCATGCTACTAATAATTAGATGCAAATACCAGCAAAAAAAATGTCATCAAACATACTTTGCACAACCACTCCAAAATGAAATAAAAACAAGGGTAACCATCCAATAAACTGGTAAATAAACACTTCTGTCAAACCTATAACCTAACTAACCAAAGTTTCCCCTACTGACACTGGTCAACTCTTGATCGACCAAGGTTCACAGATGATCGAACACAGTTACCCAAAACTAACACCAATCTATGTAACAGTTAGATTTTTCCCTTCTTCCACCCTTTAAACTCAGAAACATTGATCTCTCTTCTTATAAACCCAACTGAATCACCACCAACTACAATCCCATAAGGAATATCTAGGAACCACAAAATAAAACTAGAAGTGACATCACCAAGTAACTAGACTCAAAATACCTGCAAAGTCTATGAGTTTCCTCCAAAACAACTTGTGCCTCATGTAACTCTAAATAGGTAGCATACTCTTCTCACTTCGCATGTGCATATGTGTCCAACCTATAATGCCAACAACCATGGATTTCATCCCAACTTAACGTGAACTCCCCTACAATGCCTCTAATGATCAAGCTCAAAATATCCAATATATATATATCTATTATATACATATCTATATATATAGATCCATATATATATCAGTGAGAAATTAAAACAAATAAAAAAAATATAAACCTAGATTCCTTTCTTATCAAAAAATACTTCTACATCACAAAAATTTAGACTTCTTGTGAAGTAGGCTGAATCACCTTCTTTTCAACCATATGTACTTAACATCTCTCTGTTACCTGCAACTGTGTCTAAACATGACTTTTTATTGAGGATCTCATCCTTATACTAGATTACCCTTTTCCTCAAGATTCCAACACATCCCGGAAATAAAATTCAAACACACCAAATATCCATGGTGTATATTTTACTTGTGCACACAATCCAAACATAATACCAAGTTGATTTAAAAACAAAAGAAATAAAACATGAACCGATATATATATACACCTAAATTTAACCTAAGTATTGCTGGAGTCTCGAGCCAACTCTGTATCCTCTTTCTGATTCAAACATTAAAGTGATCTACACCATTTTTTCCATGTACACTCTGTGTAAGAAACTTGATCCTCCAAAACTAGGACACTAAAACCATCGATGCCATCTTTTGCTGCAAAAAAAACCTAGTACATATTCACTACCACAAAGACTGACCACGATCAGTTTCCTGAACAGTATCGAGCTCCTTTGTTACCGATGTCAGTGTTGCTTGAACAAACACAACGCAAAAAAAATTGGCATAATACACCAAACCAAGTGCCTACTCCAACCAAAGCTGATGGTTGTGTTGAGCCAGTCATTTTAAGAAGAACCCAAATATTGTACAAAAACTTAACAAAAAAAATACATGCAAATAAATTCCATCAAGATGAAACACATCACCTTACCAACACCAAGACACTCACCCGCATCTTCAACCAAAGTGCTTGTCTCTCTGATAGAAGTCTTGTCTTTGTTCTGTGATATTATATTCATGACCTCTCTAGATAAATCCCATGCATGTAATTGCACTAAGGATGCATAGACTAATTTTCTATCTCATACTCAGATATGTAATCCCAAACCATGCATGTATAACAAAAAACATAAAAGCACTACAATACCAAGATAGAAAAACGATACCTCTATAATCTGGATCTAGAATCTGACCAACATGCCTGTGCCTCTAAGAACCAAGGACACCTTAGAAAACAAGACACATTCACTACATCTTCTTAATTTCTTCAGATATGTGATTTTCTGTTTAAACAAGTCGCCATAGGTCACCGACACGGTTTCCCACTAACCAACCACGGATCACCCTCTAACCGACCATGGTCACCCTGTCGATATTGGTTGATGACCATTTTCCAATGCATCAGTCACTGTATTTTTCTAGCAACCTTATATTTCTAGCTCTCACTTGATTTTAAGTCTCTTCCTGCAATTTTCACATCAGGAAAAACAAAACCCTTCTCTCATACGCCTATCAATAAACCACTAACAAAACCATGAATCAAACCCTTTCTTTGAAAAACTAAATCCATCTCTCTGATACCAATTGTTTCTTTCAGATAAGATGGAAAAATGGGATCTGATACTAATTTTTGGGAATTCAGGGACTACAGAATAGTACTACAATTTAATAAAAAAACAAAATCATGTAAATACTGATCTATACAATTCCCCAGAATCTACAATAATGGAAGTATAAACTAGAATAATTCAAATAAAAAAAAAAGTACACACACATAACACAACCTATGTCACCGTGGTTCACCCAATGCAAGCTAAATCCACCAAAGATAGAGATCTCAACATATATAATAAACAAGAGTAAAACCTGACTCTTCATATAAGAATATAATGCATCTCTCTAAGAGTATCTCATTCTCTCCTCTAGATCTCTAAATGGATATCCATGAGTGCACTAAAACTATGCCTCCAAACACCACTGAGATCTCACATACTAGGAAATACTAAATCTCCCATTGTGTAACTAAGTTCTCCTATGAATATGTAAACAAGACCTCTCACAAGGGTCTACCAATGTACAACCATAACTCTGCACAAAGAAGTAAGTCTCTCCTCAATATCTACATTTTCCACTATGCAAACAAGAATACAACCTCCTCTACAATATATGGATACTATCTTATACCCACAAGCTATTTTGCTAGTGACAATACAAGATTCCTATGGACCAACAATACAATATGATCTCATGGATCTATAATACAAGATCTCACAACAACCTGTGGATCTACAAGAAGAAACAATATGTGCTTTGCATACTATGTAAGCCATTACATTACATTAAGACTAAGACAATACAAAGGAAATATAGTAGAATACAATTGTTATCACAAATTCACCCCCCAGGTTAATTTGGATAACTCATTATAAATAGACTAAGTCATTTAAATTATGGGGCATGCGAGAGGTCATCAAATTCAGCCCCGGGATATTCATGAGAAAGACATCTCAGGATGGCTTACAAGTCAGAATTGAGAATATATGAGTTTTCTAGCATGTCAAGTCTCATAGCAAGCTACCTCACCATGGAAAATGTATGGAGCCATCTCATGTCACGTGTCAACCATGAATCAACCGTCACATTCATTTTTGGGGTTAAACCATATAGTAGTGTTGCACAGATTTATAATCAAATAAAGCATACACACAATGAATGCAGAAATAACTAGAAGATAAAATAAAACAAGAGAAAGATAACACCAAATTTAACGTTGTTCACCCAGTGTGGGATATGTCCACCAAGAAATGACTAATATTATTATTCAGTTCTTTATAGAGGAAATACAATGAAGATATGTTGTCTTCTATCACCTCACAGGATGTTCAATGTTTTTCCCTCACTTAGCTACTCTTTCTTGCTCACCAAGAAAACTAACATGCAAAACAATTGTTATTTTCTTCTCTCGTACCCTCATACAATGCATACATGCATATATAACTATTTTGGGAAACTAACTATGCTTCTACAATCAATAAAACATCTTTAAATCAAGAGATTTATTATAATTCTCGTTTAAAGAAAAAATCACCGTCACACAGGTGACTGATGTCAGTTCTTGCCTGACCGATGTTAGTCACTTCTTAACTGATGTTGGTTACCTTCTAACCGATGACAGTTTCCTCATGACCGATGTCAGTCACTGCCAAAAATAGAAACGTGTAAAAGTAAGCTTCATGTGTAGCAATTAAGCTCCACACTCAACAATCTCCCACTTAGAGATTTAATTGTTGCATTATATTGTGAATCACCATCCTTGGTTCCTTTTCCTTGGACTTTTTCTTCCTCTTCAAGTCTCAAACTCGAAGACCAACAGAAGTGGAGTGAAGCTTACACTTCTCCCTTACCAATGGCTTCGTTAGCATATCTGCAGGGTTCTCATCCGTATGGATTTTCTCTAAATTCAGCTTCCCAACCTCCAACACCTAACATATGAAGTGGTACGTCAACAAAATGTGTTTTGTTCTTGAATGAAATGTTAAATTATTTTCCAAATGGATCACGCTCTGACTATCATTGTATAATATGTAATCCTCTTGCTCCTTTCCCAACTCTTCTATGATCCTACTCATCCATATCATCTCTTTGCTAGCTTCTGTAGCTGTAATATACTCTACCTCTGTAGTAGAAAAAGCCACAACCTTCTGTAATATCAAACTATAGCTAATTGTCGTTCCACCTACCATGAAAACATATCCATTGATGCTCCTCTTGCCATCCAAATCTCCATGCGTACCTGAATCAACATATTTGTATAAAGAAGTATCTAACCCTCCATAGCATAACTCCATGCCAGATGTCCCTCTCAAGTACTTGAGAATCCATTGGACTGCTTTCCAATGTTATTTACCTGGATTACCCATAAACCTGATCACAACTCCCATTGCCTGTGTAATTTTTGGTCTCATATAAACCATGGCATACATAAGACTTCCTACTAGTGAATAAGAGGGAACATGTGCCATGTACTCAACCTCCTACTGTGATGAAGGACACTATTTTTTTTCTCAATTTGAAGTGTCTAGACATAGGTGTACTAACAGGTTTTGAATTTTTCATGTTAAACCTTTCCAACATGATGCAGGGGGTCATTCAGATTATCTTTCTCTGAAACTACTCAAGCATGTGAACTTGCTCTATTAATCCATCCACCCCTGCTAGAGGATCATCAATTGATGTCCATGCAACATCATCTCTTGTATTTCTTATCACCTTGAGATCCAATGAGACCTAGTACCTGCTAATTCTTGAAGACAACAACTGGAGGAGGGTTAACTTGATGAGCAAAGGTGATCACCTTGTGATCACTGAAACAATATATAAAAGATGTAAAGAACTTCTATGACTGTCCTAAGCTACAAAATCCGTTCATAAAGTCTCTAGCATTCATACCTTCTTGAGTTCTCTTACTATACACCTTTTCACCCAAATGGAGCTCTTCTTCTATACAGTCACAAGCTCTTTTCTTAATTTATGGAACATGACCAAGGCAACAAACCAATGTTTCAAGTTCCTTTATAAATACTCAAGCATCTTTCTACTAGTGTGCAGTCTCAATACACTACCCTCAAGACTGAACTTAGTCTAAAAGCATCCAACTCAAACTCTTAATACTTAATTAGTTGGTTCCCAAGGCATACCAACAGCTCAACAGACCTCCCTTCACCATGATTGAGGTATTCATGAATACCAAATACTATCCTAATCTAGGTTTTTCCTTTATCACCTCACTTGTATGTTTTTGAAGTGAATTATACAGTCCTAGAACCCCTACATAGTCTACATTTACTCTAAATCACTGGTAGGTTTCTTTCTAGAATCAAGGAACACATTAATAGTACTAGGATAGTCATCATTCAACATCCATACACAGGTACTTAACTCTAATTCTCCTTGACATTAGCCCTTTGAACATTTTATTGTGGACTAACACAGTCCTAGACCACTGTACAGTCTGATTATAACTATAGGGAAGGAATTTCCCATGTACCTATATGCCCAATGTCATTCATATTCAACCAACACACCTGGATAGGTTCTCTCCCATTAGTGTATTTTCATCATATTGTATCCATCTCCTTCATGTTTTGCAGTCCTCCTTTCTTGCCAAATACAGTCCTAATCTTGTGCAATCATATTTTATATACTAATAAGGTAATAACTTCATGCATTCAAACCTGAGATCATGCAAATACATCCCATATATCCCTATTTTGTCCATCATATCAATCTATCATCATGATTATTCTTGCTATAATGCAAAAACTGTGTGTGTTCTTTATTTTACTGTAACTATACATCACTGTTGTATCTCGAATACACAGTCACCTATAATTTGAGCGACACAAGATCATTCTTCACCAAATTTTGATGATCTTTAGATCATATCAATGAAGAGATATTGTAAAATTTTCAAGTGATTCTATCCATGGAATAAAAAGATATACGAAGCCCTAGTTCAGGCCCGAGAGGCAATAATTTACTATAAAATCCAAATTATGCATTTTCAAAACATGCAAAAATTACCAATGTGATGCACATCATCTGTAGAACCTTTTCATTCTGATAATCAAGAGATTTACATAATTTGCATGTCATGGAGGGTTTCTATCCTGCTGTCTTGCCAGGATCCTTGTGCATAGTCCATTGAAAACAAGTTGTTTCATACAAAGCAAAGTATATTTATTCTTTCAAACATCATATACCTGTTGTTATTCATTGTTCCATCCTTTCAAAAACCTTGAGAACCCCTGTTCTGCCTCATCTCCATCGAATCACCTATGAAATAGGTATTCATTAGCTAAGAATAGACTCTCTAAAGCTCCTAAACTGACTCCTAAGCCAACTCACACTCCTAGGAAGACTCAACCATCTTCTCAACATAGAAATCCTATGTATATCACCTTGATACTCTCCTGTAATCCGTACAATGAAGCTATTACATGATGTCAAGGCTTAAAAAGACCTTAATTAGCCTATATTACTCCTTAAATGCCAAGTCAAGTCTCCTTATCATCTTCTTACAAGCATATATTCACTTCTACAACATACTTAACTCTAACATTCATTTATTCACACCTAAAAACATGTATCATGGTCTTATATGACCTTATTATGTGTTGATCCTTGATGCTCCTGCATCAGAGTGCCCTTGACAAAAAGAATTTGAGCTCCTGCTCAAATGGTTCTTCTTCTTTCTTGTCTTCCAATTCATCATTATTGCCTTTGCTGGTATAGTTTGTCTCCACCATCTGCTCTTGCATTGCCTCTCCTCAATTTTGATCTTCTTGCTTGCTCCTTGCTTCATCTTCCTCTTCGTGATCTTTGTCTTCAATTCTTCCTCTTGTTGGTCTTCTATCTCCTTCACTAAGTATGTTAACTCTGGTTTTTGTTCATAACAGCATGTAGCTACAGCTCCTTGATCATTGCGAAGAATGTTCTCATAAGACTTGATAGTTTTCTCCACCTGCTCTATCAATAATACTCTTTCTCTTTCATTTTTGGCGTTTTGATAAGCTTGCTTCACCTTAGGAATGAAGTGAAGGTCTGCAATGCAAAAATCTACCTTCTCAGCCTGTTTTGAAGGTTCATATGCCTCCTTAACTGAAATCTGATTCTCTTCTACCACCTCTTCACTTTTATGGTCTTCATGTCTATCTGCATGACCCTCCTTGGCTTGATATATGACTTCCTCTAATACCTTTAGTTCTTCTTGCAGTTACTCCATACTTTTGTACTCAAAATTACATTTTGGTGCTTCTTCACCTATAAATGCCTCAACTTCATCATCACATGTGTCTTCTATATCTTCTTGTTCCTCTTGTCTCATGAACTTTCTCATTGAATCATACACTTGATTCATCTCTTTATCTGCCAAACCTGCATTCACAATATTAACAACACCATTAGAAGTAAAGGGTTGAGGCCGTGACGCCTCTTGAATGTCTACAGAGTGCTCTTCTTCTCCATTTTTTTTGTTTTTTCATTGACCATTTTCAACTTGGTCATTTTCATTCTTTTTCTCTCCTGATTTGCTTCCTCCTCTGGTTCCTCTTTCCTTAATTGTTTCATTTCTTGCAACTTGTCATGCTGCTCTATCCTTGGCAACACCTCTTCTCTCTCCTTCTTCTCAATTGTTCTCCTTCTTCTCTAAATTTCCTGATTTCTTTCTATTTTTGCTGTCATTCTCTTCATCAACTCTTCTAGTATCTTCATTTCTTCTTCCAAGTCAGCTCCATCAACTTCTCTTTCATCTTCATCATATATAGGACCTGTTTTGTCTTCATCCTTCTCTGAACTCTGACTTCTCTGACTGTACTCAGCTCTTGCTTCACCATCTTTTGAAGACCTTCCACTTTCCATTACTTCATGTTTGATGACTTTGTACTGCTGCTCCTTAAAGCTCTTGGCTTTCCATACCTTGTTCTGGATGACCTTAAGTTGATAAACCATTTGTTTTTCATGTTTTCTTCTCCATTCATGAGTTAGACTGTGTTTGTACTCATTTCTACTCTCTTGTGCACCTGCATACTGGACTGATTTTATCTTGTAAACTGAATTTTCCTCCATACCTTGCCTTGGTTCTTCATGACTGAGCTCCAGTTTGATGGTCTCTTCCTTGGACTCTACCTTCTCCTCTTTGTCCTTAGTTTTCTCAAGCCATTTAGGCATCACATAATTATGCTTGATCTCTTTGGGTAGCATATACTTTTGATGACCTGCTGATTTATCTTCATTCCCTATTTCTTTGAGCCTTCTAGGCATTACATGATCACACACATCTTCTTGTGTTAACCTCTTATCATTATCTTGCTCTAGTTCTTCTTTAATGTCAGAAACATCACTCTCATAAATCTGATCATCATATTCAGTCATCATACTTACTTGTTCAATGGCTTTTAGCTTGCCTATATCCTCCTTAATGGATTCTTGTCTGGCTTTACTCTCTTCCTGGACTTCTTCTTCACTGGGGATGCTATCCAATGCATCATAATACTTCATGTTCTCTATCATTCTTCCCTTGTCATCATGTAAGTCTTCACTCTTTTCATATCCCTCTTCAAGCTGGTCCTTGCAGCTGTCTTGTTCATTTCTCTTCATGGGTGCTTGGCTTACACCATCCTTCATATTTCTCAAGCTCTTAAGCTTAACCCGCATCAACAAGTTCTTCATACCTGCAAACATAAACAAAATCTTAGATATAAAAAACAAGAGACCATAGTGTCTCCATGAGTGCTCCTTTCCTTAGCACCTTCCTCTCATTCTCCTTTCCTTCCTTAAGTGCTTGTTCTGGCACTTTTTCTTCTTTCTTGTTCTCTACAATGAGAACTTCTTTCACCTCTTCTTGTTGCTCATTTGGCAACTCTTCTTTCTTCCTCAAGGCATCCTTTCTGTGCCTTCTATCTCTTTTCACCAATGACCTCACAGGCCATTTCATCTTCCCTCTCAATACTAGGCCACTCTTCTTCTAATGGCTCTCTTCTTCCTGCAACTGTAACCACATGGTGGTCACTTTCTCCAAATCTCTCTTCACTTCATCTATTTCTTTTTAAAGTGCCAATATTCCTCTCATCTTCTCCTCTTTCCTCTTTTTGTCTTTCTTTTCTTTTTCCTTTCGATAGCTTAGGAACTTAACCAATTCACACACTGCTCCTACCTCCATGAATAATTCAATCACAAACTTTACAATATGGAGTTCTCTGAAAATTATAGAATAAATAGCTTGAAAACATGTGTTTGTTACCTTGAACTCCTTGGTATTGGATCTACCTTTTGTTTCCTATTATGGTTGTCCTTTGATCTCCTATCCTACTCTGATACCAAATGATGTAGGGGGTCATTTAGATGATCTTTCTCTGAAACTACTCAAGCATGTGAACTTGCTCTATTACTCCATCCACCCCTACTAGAGGATCATCAATTGATGTCCATGCAACATCATCTCTTGTATTTCTTATCACCTTGAGATCCAATGAGACCTAGTACCTGCTAATTCTTGAAGACAACAACTGGAGGAGGGTTAACTTGATGAGCAAAGGTGATCACTAAAACAATATATAAAAGATGTAAAGAACTTCTATGACTGTCCCAAGCTACAAAATCCGTTCATAAAGTCTCTAACATTCATACCTTCTTGAGTTCTCTTAAAATACACCTTTTCACCCAAATGGAGCTCTTCTTCTATATAGTCACAAGCTCTTTTCTTAATTGATGGAACATGACCAAGGCAACAAACCAATTTTTCAACTTCCTTTATGAATACTCAAGCATCTTTCTACTAGTGTGCAGTCTCAATACTCTGCCCTCAAGACTGAACTTAGTCTAAAAGCATCCAACTCAAACTCTTAATACTCAATTAGTTGGTTCCCAGGGCATACCACTAGCTCAACAGACCTCCCTTCACCATGATTGAGGTATTCATGAATACCAAATACTGTCCTAATCTAGTTTTTTCCTTTATCACCTCACTTGTATGTTTTTGAAGTGACTTATACAGTCCTAGAACCCCTACACAGTCTAAATTTACTCCAAATCACTAGTAGGTTTCTCTCTAGAATCAAGGAACACATTAATAGTACTAGGATAGTCATCATTCAACATCCATACACAGGTACTTAACTCTAATTCTCCTTGACATTAGCCCTTTGAACATTTTATTGTGGACTAACACAGTCCTAGACCACTGTACAGTCTGATTATAACTAGAGGGAAGGAATTTCCCATGTACCTATATGCCCAATGTCATTCATATTCAACCAACACACCTGGATAGGTTCTCTCCCATTAGTGTATTTTCATCATATTGTATCCATCTCCTTCATGTTTTGCAGTCCTCCTTTCTTGCCAAATACAGTCCTAATCCTGTGCAATCATCTTTTATATACTAACAGGGTAATAACTTCATGCATTCAAACCTGAGATCATGCAAATACATCCCATATATCCCTATTTTTTCCATCATATCAATATATCATCATGATTAGTCTTGCTATAATGCAAAAACTGTGTGTGTTCTTTATTTTACTGTAGCTATACATCACTGTTGTATCTCGAATACACAGTCACCTATAACTTGAGTGACACAAGATCATTCTTTACCAAATTTTGATGATCTTTAGATCATATCAATGCAGAGATATTGTAAAATTTTCAAGTGATTCTATCCATGGAATAAAAAGATATACGAAGCCCTAGTTCAGGCCAGAGAGGCAATAATTTACTATAAAATCCAAATTATGCATTTTCAAAACATGCAAAAATTACCAATGTGATGCACATCATCTATAGAACCTTTTCATGCTGATAATCAAGATATTTACATCATTTGCATGTCATGGAGGGTTTCTATCCTGCTGTCCTGTCAGGATCCTTGTGCACAGTCCATTGAAAACAAGTTGTTTCATACAAAGCAAAGTATATTTATTCTTTCAAACATCATATACCTATTGTTATTCATTGTTCCATCCTTTCAAAAACCTTGAGAACCCCTATTCTGCCTCATCTCCATCGAATCACCTATGAAATAGGTATTCATTAGCTAAGAATAAACTCTCTAAAGCTCCTAAACTGACTCCTAAGCCAACTCACACTCCTAGGAAGACTCAACCATCTTCTCAACATAGAAATCCTGTGTATATCACCTTGATACTCTCCTGTAATCCATACAAGGAAGCTATTACATGATGTCAAGGCTTAAAAAGACCTTAATTAGCCTATATTACTCCTTAAATGCCAAGTCAAGTCTCCTTATCATCTTCTTACAAGCATATATTCACTTCTATAACATACTTAACTCTAACATTCATTTATTCACACCTAAAAACATGTATCATGGTCTTATATGACCTTATTATGTGTTGTTCCCTGATGCTCCTGCATCACAAGACCTTATTGATATAAGCCTCCTGAGACAAATACAACTTCTTCTTTTTCTTGTCTGAGTGAATTTGCATGCCAATGATTTTCTTTGCAGCTCCCAAATCATTCATTACAAATGTTTAACCTAAAATTTCTTTAAATTTACCAATGTCCTACATACTAGATCCTGCAATCATCATATCATCCACATACTATAGAAAAATAACATAACTCCCATTTTCAAGCTTCTTAAAATAAACACAATGGTTAGATTCACATCTCACATAACCAAGCTCATGCATAAATTTGTCAAATCTCAAATACCATTGCCTTGGAGCTTGTTTGAACCCATATAGGCTCTTTTTCAATTTTCACACAAGTTTCTCCTTACCCTTGACTTCATAACCAAGTGGTTGTTACATATAAATATCTTCCTCCAAATCACCATGAAGAAAAATCATCTTAACATCAAGTTGTTCTAAATGCAAATCTTATGTTGCAACCAAACTTAGAACAGTACGAATAGAAGTCATCTCAACTACAAGAGAAAAAATCTCATCAAAGTCAATATCTACTTTCTGTGCAAATTCATTTACCACAATCCTCACCTTATACCTTTTTAGTGCACCCTCTTCTTCCTTGATTCTGTAAACCCATTTGTTTAGTAGAGTTTTCTTACCTACTAGCAACTTGACCAAATCCCATGTCTGATTTTGTTACAAGGAGTCCATCTCCTCATCCATGCCATGCTCCCACTACTCATGGGTATCTACTTGCATTGCTTCTTCAAATATTTCTAGTTCACCACAATCAGTCAATAATAAATAAGAAAAGGAAGGTGAAAATATCTCTAGAGTTATACTTACTCTTTGTGACCTTCTTACTAAGATCTGGGGTGTCTGGGGCTCATTTTGTTCCTATTGCACATTCATGTCAGTATTTGTCAGTGATTGAAACTAGTCACCTGTAAATGACCATGGTTTGGTAATTGACCATGGTTCCTCTATCTTTCAACCGACTATGGTTTCCTTACTAACATCAGTTCTAGGAGTACTAACCTCAGTTCTTGTAGTTGTCTTCTCTGAACCTGATCTTGTCTATCGATGTTGGTTATCCTGACCAACATCAATTTTTGTAGAACTGACGTCAGTGTCTATGGATGTCTATTTCAGGTCTAAAATTTAATTTTCCTTTAAAATATCCTCAACTTGTTCATGTTTAGGCACCAAAACATGATCCTTGTACATTCTTTTTTCATTCTAATCAACGGTATGACTCCTAACAATCTTACAATCTTCTAAATCCCAAAATCAATATCTGAAATCACTAGAGCCATAACCAATAAAAGTAAATCTCTTAGATTTAGCATGCACTTTCCTCCTATTTCCTCTATCAACATGCAAAAAATATTCTAAGCCAAAAACTATGAGAAAAGAAAAATCTACCTATTTTTCAGACCAAGCTTCTTCTGGTATGGCTGCCCAAACCTCCATACTGGAAATTAATGACGGTTGTTGGTAGGTGAGAAAAAATTTCTATATAATGTATTCGACCCCCTCATTTTTAAAGGGGACATTCTGGGAGCTGGGGAAACTCTTGCAAGAATTTCCCCTCAACTCCATTTGAGTTGTGAGCCTTCTCTTAGGGTTATCAATGTAATTATGTCTTTGTGCATCAAATGTAATGGTCTGTGCACACTTTGAAGCAATAAAAATTGTGTTTTGTGGCGTTTCTTCAACCCTAGCTCATTTTTATTGTATTTTGTGCATGTTCTTTATCTTACAAGTTTATGATGTTGTGTTCTATGGAGTTTTGATGGTGGATTTGGATCTAGGTTTGTGTCACATTTTTCTAACCTCCCTCAGCCCCTTTTTCCCTATTTCATCCTCCCTCAATAGAGTACCTCGCCCCTTTTCTTGGTGTTACATCACCCCTTAGTTTAATAATTTCATTTTATGCATCTCCTTTTTCCCTGGTCCCTTGGAAAATCTAGGTTAGTGTTAGGATAGTTGTATTTCCCTTTATAGGAGTAGTTTAGCATTAGGATTAGGTAGAGGAAGTCAGCCTTCTCCAGAGGTCCATCTCAGGTTCGTAAGTCCCACAACTTAAGAGATGGACCCATGTTATAAAAATTTCACCGATCACCCCACACACATAGAGAGAAAATTGGGGATGTTGTAATTTAGACATAACAGTAACACTCTTCTCACCATTTAGGTGTACCTGTTATTTCCTTCTTTCCATCTTCTCTCCATTGAATTTATGTCTTTATGCAACCTTTTCTTATTTTTCTTTTTCTTCATCTTTAACCAAGGAGAATTAACATTCTTACTCAATCCTTATGTTCTAACCCTAATTTTCTAGCTTATATAAGCTTATACAAACTTAGGTCACCTTAGCTATGTATTTACAACCATCTGATCACTTTTACAATCAACCGTCGGATCAAATCCTACATCTAAAATAAAAACATAAATGCATAGGTAACCATTATTGGTTCCTTGACAGGTGTCAGTTCCCTAACCAGTGTCAGTTCCTCCCAGGTGACCGGTGTCGGTTACTATTTAAACTAAAAACTTAAATGCATGCCTTTGTGAAGCAATTCAACACCACAACCTAACAAACTTTCCCCCATTCATGAAAATTTACATGTTTAAAAGGTGTCTGGGGAGTCACTCTTAAATTTTGTGGGCCCATAGTGTTTACTTTCATCAAATTGAGGGGTTAGTATGCTGACTAGGTACTGATATGGGCCATCTTGTCAATTGGCTCGCTAAGATGGCTTCATTCTACATTTCTCTGAGCTACTTCAAGACCCCTTCACTCTGTCAATAAGCTCCTGTGTGTGTCTTCTCCACAATCTCGGTGTGTTCCTACTTCGTCAACCTCCTCATTAAGTCATTGCATCTCCAAATCACCTCGCACCCACTCAACATCTCCCCACACCTTTTCACCCAACTCCCTGACTTGCGTCCACATTGGCTCTAACTTGATGCACATCACATTCTCTGGCCAACCCCTCCATTGTGTGAGAAAATTAGGCCCATGGAGAATTCACGTCCCTGTGGCCCGAGTTCTCCATGTCCCCTATGCGGCTGATGTAGCTTCATTATGTTGGGTCATCCCAGCCTTCTGATCTTGCATCTCACCTTAACCCCATATTGAATTATGTTGCACCGACTCACCCTTGCTCTAAATGATTCTGCCAACTCCCCATGTGGCTGATGCCGACATGTAAATCCCGTGTGGCCCGAATGAATTTTTATTTTTGGGGTGGCCAATCCCTAACTTAGCCACAATGTGTCGAGTTCCTAATGTATCCTTCACATCCGCATTGACTCATTCTCACCTAGTGTGCTAGGCGCATAACTCACCTCGATCTAACACTATATGAGGTCACCTTAATATTGTGGTAAAAGTGGGTTTCTTGGGAACTCGAGGCTTGTTCCTCCTGAGCCACTTAAATGTGAAAAGGGTGAGTTGACTAACTTACAAAGGTCATGGAACCTACCCCTTTGCTGACCAACCTGCAGGCTCACCAAGTTAATTCATCCCTTTTGCTACCGTGAAAACCATCTCAAAGGATCTCCCAACTAACTCACGAGTCATCCAATAGCTCGCTCAATAACTCAAAGAGTTTTTTTGGGTCTTGTTATCCATATTTCACCCCCGTACCAAATATTGGATTGACCACGATCTCGCATAAGAGGAAACAGATTCAAAAGGTGGACAGAAAAGGCTTCAAAATTGGCTAAGTATAAAGGTCTAAGTGGAGAATTCTAAGTGTTAGTATGGCGCTGATACAAGGGGTGAATAGAGAAAAGGTTTCTAAATGAGTGCCAAACTACTACATGTCCCAGGGGAAATCGAGGAATCAGAGGAAAGGGAAAAAGATAAATTGTGGACCCGTCGGCCCAAATTTTGTTCCAATCAGGCTGCCACATGTCCCATATCAAAAGGGGACCCATTTTTCAAGTTTTTTTCCCGCCCTCATATACGGACCCGATAAAAAATTCAAAGGGGCATATCTTTCGACTTAGGGCTTGAAATATTGCAAATATAATGTTGTTGGAAAGATCTCGGCCTCACCCATGCCATGGAGTTCTAAAACTTTAATTTTGAGGAGGTTAGGTGAAGAAAAATGGAGGAAACGTCATCGGGATTTCAATGCAGGATCTTCTTGACTCAACAACCAGATCAGATTTGAACTGTTTCATCGTTTCCTCTTCCTTCAAGGCACTGAACCAAGGATTGATACAGTAAAGATGGATTTGGGGAGATATTTCATTAGAGGCATTAACAGCGGTGGTTGAGCTTCAACCTATTTTTCTCGCTTCTCTCTCTCTTTTCTTCTTTTAGTTGAATCTATAAATACGGGGGAAGGATTCATTGTAAAGGGTTGGACATTCTTTGTTTTGTAGGTTCCCTTCTCCTCTTAGCAAAGGGATTTGTGGGGTTCAGGCCTTCCATCAAAAATTACATTATGTTTCTGCCTCTTGGCTACTTTGTAATGGATTGTATCAATCTACAGAGCAATAAAACACGCCTGTGATCGATTTTAGATCCTTTCTTATCTCTTTTTATTTCATATGATCTCCCATTATATATCTTGCTATCTTTGCTTGTTTATTATATGCATTTTGTTGTTTTGTGTCTATTAGCAAAACAAGTGTCCATCATTCCGTCGATGCATCACCTTGTAGTTTAGCTTTGTTTTAATTTTTGTATTCCTTCTATCCCTGTCTCTTTGGTAAATTTTAGATTAGGATTAAGAACAGATCCTCTGCAAATTTCTACGTATGCACCTAAATAGAGGAATAAGGAACCAGCCTTCAATATGGAGAGCTTTCCCATTTTGCAAGGTCCCACACCTTGGGGAAAGTTCAATGTTATGCAATCACACCAAATGATTCTGCCTTAGAAAAGTAGATTTTTAGAGCTCATTTGGGGGGGTTGTGATTTTGCACTAATAGTTTTGGCATGCCGAGTGGGACTAAGAAGTCTCCATCTTATTAAATTAAGGATTGATGTACTCTTGTTGTGATTCTATCTTTTAAGAAGCCTTAAAATTGTACATCTGGTGACTCTAAAAGAAACAAATCTATTGGTTTCAGTAGCCCAAGCTTAGGAGATTCATGAGAAAAAATCGGTCTAGAGCAAGGAAAGAAGGTATATTTGAATAATTGTGTCTATCCCCAGGTAGAGAAAGGAGAGGAAGAAGATTTCAGAGGTCTCCATCTCCACCAAGCAAAACCTTTTCAACACCTCCACCTGCAAGGCCTTTCTTTCAGTCTGTAAGGGTTCTTAGGCCAATTAGAATGGCACAATCAAAACCATATATCAACTTCACTGGTAGTAGTCCACTCACCTTGAATGCACAAAACCCTATTCTAATTGCAGCATTAAAGAGCATCCCATATTTCACTAGGGAAAATCAAACTTCTCATGGTGACCATGTTTAAGATATTGTAAATGTCTGTACAATCCACGAGATCCATGAGATGAAAATTACATTCAAGCTACTCACCTCTTCATTTAAAGGGAAAGCTTCAAAATGGTTCAAGATTCTTGAAGCAGGTTCTATCAAGAACTGGAACCAGTTGTGCACAGCTCTTCACAATCAGTTTGGGGAAAAAGGTGATAACTTGACTTTATTAGAGAAACTAACAACAATCAAGAGAGCCCCGAATGAGAAGCTGACAGACTTTAACCTCAGATTCCAGTAGACCTGGGATAGGATTCCAATAGCAATAAAGCCCACTAATGAAGGTGCCTTCTTATACTTTCTTAGGGCTTTAAATTATGATATTTCTCTGATGATTTAGTCAATGAGGGGCACTACATTACCTACAACCTATAGCCTCTCCATAGGGGCTGAGAACCATTTGATTCAAGCTGGAAAAAACACTCCTAGGTCATCCATGCCTCTGTACCTTGAGTTAGGAAGCCCATATACTATCCAAGCACCTACATTAGCTCCTATACCCACCCCTAGGAGTCAAAGATCAGCTGAAGCTTCTAATTCATCATCTAATGCCTCTAAAGAGCTTCAAGAACTGATGAAGCAACTTCAAAACTTTGGGAATGTGCTAGTGACCATCAAAAGACAAAAAGTTCAGAGTTACAGACCATACTAGCCCCAGCATCAATATTAAGCTAGACCCCAGTATCAGCAAAATAGGCCACTACCTCAGACTGTGAATCAGATCCAGAACCAAGGACACCCCTAAGTTGCTAGACCTTTTAGGTCATATGATCCTAACACAACTTCAACATTAAGAGCATTGGTCCCAGCACAAAACAATATGGCACAGGAATATGATTGGTTCTTTCCATGTGATCAACCACATAACCAATCAACATGCTTTAATGGTTCTCTAAATCAGGCCTTGATGGTGCAAACCAGTATGGTGCCACAAGAACCTAGCTAAGAGGAAGGTCAGCAACAAGGAGATCAACAAGGTGTCCCCCCAAATGAGACTATGCTTGTCAATTAGAAGGCTAAAGACTTCTGTGGGATGAATTAGTCCCCTTCCCAAAGTGTGTCTACCAATACACAGTCTAAAAAGAGATGTATTGGATAGGGCCAACCACTAAACTCAAGTGACCCTCAACCTTCCATCACTCCACAAGGTCCTGGTGCTCCAAGTACAACTCCCAACATTCTAGACCAATCCAGACCACCTTCCAAACCCAGTCAGGCACTAGTTGTAACGACCCATGTGCAAGAAAGAAATGTGTTTGGGAGAGGGCAGAAAAAAGATAGCTCAATCAATATTATTGAGTAGATTAAAAGGACAAGTGTGGACATTTCACTATGGGAGTCACTAGTCATTCCAGGGTAGAGGGATTTGTTGCATACTGCCATGTAGAATTGGTCAAGTTCAAATCACCCCCTTAACCAGCAAGAGAGAGTGCTTGCTAATGCAGTTCAACCAGGGAGAAACCATGGAGAATGACAAGGTAAAAACCTAAGACCTCCTCCTTTCTATGTCTCATTGATTATTGGAGACAAATTGGTGCAAAATTGTATGATTTATTCTAGGGCTAGTAGTTCTGTGATGCCTAAACAAATAGCTGATTAGTGGGATCTCCAATATGAAGTCATCTCTAGAGGAGTTATCCAATTAGATGGGACAACAGTGACCACTATGGGAATTATCAAGGATTTGAGTCTCACTCTACACACTTGCCCTAATGTGACTATTTTGCAAAATGTGTCAATCATAGATTTTCCACCACATTTTGTTTTGTGTCTGTCCAGAGACTTCACTCCTAAAATTGGAGGTTATCTATCTACTGATTGGTCACATATGCTCTTTAGGACAAGGTATGGGGCAAAGGCCACACTCAGATCTAAGCCTATTTCTAATTATCATATGGAATCCTATGTGCCTAGCCCAATTAATGCCAACTGATCAGATTTTGATCAAGAAGACCTCGTAAACACTAACGAAACATATACCAAGGTGGGATGTATCCTAGAAATGACCCTAGATGAGTGGGCCAACAAAAGACATGTCTTTGACCCCTATAAGGAGATGGAAGAATCTGAACTGGGTGTCTACTATCTGCATAAAGAGAATCATCCCCTTCCTGACCTAATTAAGCTCGAATACAAGGATGATAATGAGGAATGGAAATTGTTCTTTGATGGCTCAAGGAGTAGACAAGGAGCTAGAGGAGGAGCCATGATTGTGTCCACTAGAGGTATGAGATATTATACAACATTCAGATTCTAGTTTGCTTGCTCAAATAACACTGCTGAATATGAGGATTTAGTCCAAGGTATTCATTAGGCAAGGAAGGTCGGAATTAAGAACTTGCAAGTATTCGGTGACAGTGAGCTAGTTGCCAATCAAGTCAGAGGACTAAATTCTATCAAAATGACCTGCTCAATAACTACAAGAGTAGGGTATAGGATCTCATGGAGGATTTTGAGGCCTTCAGTATTGTGTCCATACCTAAGAAGGAGAATGAAGCTACTGAAAAACTTACAGCAGTCGGGGCAATGTTTGATGTGGTTGACAACATCAAAAGAGATAGAGAATAGTCACATATCCATGTGGTTGTGAGGCTAGCAGTGCCAAATAATAATACATGTTGGTAGGGGTTTGAGAATGATCAACAAATCATTAACTTTCTACAAGAAGAAGCTAAATTCTAAGCTATAAACCAGAGCAGACTAGAGTAGCAGTACGGGAATCAGATAGTACAGCTACATACAAACAAGTTTCACAAAGGCTTAGTGACAATATAATCTATTTTCAATCCTAATGATCAGTTTAGAAAGGAGAAGGCTAACATGTAGATCAAAGGAGAAGATTTAGATTCAATCCCAGTTGGAGAAGACAAAGCATTTAAAATTTTCAAGGTGGCCACCAAGCAAGAAAGGTATGAATTCATACAAATTTTCCAAGAGTTCCCTGATGTGTTTTCTTGGAATTATGAAGACCTAAGAGGGTTCAATCTAAATCTAGCACAACACACAATCAAATTGCATCCAACTACTCATCCCATCAGGCAGAAGCAGAGACCAGTCAACCCACATATAGAGCCCCTAATGAAGAAGGAGTTGAATAAGCTAATAGAGGAAAGCATCATATTTCTAATGAAACAGTCAGCTAGGTTACAAATCTGGTCCCAATCAGGAAGAAAAATGGAGAAATCAAGTTGTGTGTTGACTTCAAGGATTTGAACAGAGCCTCCCTCAAAGATCACTAACCACTCTTTTCAATGGAGTAGATTTTGCAAGTAGTGTCTAGGTCAGAAAGGTTCTCCCTCCTAGATGGCTACTCAGGGTACAACCATATCATGGTGAAAGAAGATGGTCAATTCAAAATAGCTTTCACCACCAAATGGGGCACATATGCCTACAAGAAAATTCCATTTGGATTATCCAACGCCGCGGCCACTTTTCAAAGGGCAATGGATATGGCATTTAAGGGACTGGTCAATAAAATCGTGTTGATCTATCTGGATGACATTACATTGTTTTCCAAGAATGCAGCAGACCACCTTTCCCATCTAAGGAAGGTGTTCCAACAATGCAGGAGTTTTGGGGTGTCACTGAATCCCAAAAAATGCATATTCTTGGCCCATGAAGGCAAGCTTCTAGGCCATATCGTATCAAAGGAAGGATTGGCAATTGACCTAGAAAGAGTTCAAGCAATAAGAGCATTGTCATTACAAAGTCACAAAAAGGCTCTTCAAAGATTCTTCGGAAAAATCAATTTTTTCTTTAAGTTTGTTTCAAACTTTTCTACCCTTGTTAAGCCAATAACGTTGATGCTGAAGAAGAGCTTAACATTCAGGTGAACAGCTGAAGGAAAATCAAGTTTTGAGGCTATCAAAGAAGCCATATCACAAGCCCCAACTCTTGTGAACCTAATTTTTTCCAAAAACTTCATATTGTATGCCTTTGGTGGTAGCAACACAATTTCTACAATCTTGGTGTAGTAGAACGAAGAAAGTACAGAATAGCCAATTGTTTTCTTCAGCCAAAGTCTGGAAGATTATGAGGTGAGGTACTCCTTCATTGAGAATCAGGTCTTGGTGGTAATCAGAGGATTGAAGAATTTTAAACATTTGGTTTCAAACAAAAAATCCCAATTATTGGTCTCCCATGCGAGAGTTAAAGAATTCCTTCTCAGTAAGGACCTGAATGAAAAGCACACAGGATGGATCACCCATGTCATGGAATATGACATTGAGATCAAGGTCACCAAGCTAGTCCGTGGGAAGGGGTTGTGTGAACAACTAGCCTCAGGTCAGCAAGATGACGCATACAGTGAAAAGGAGGTTGTTCTTATTCTACAAGATGATAAAGAAGAAGGGAGAGATGATGTATTTGCTCCTTATTGGACCCAAGACATGGTGCACTTCCTCCAAATAGGAATGTGTCCTAACGGGATAAGTAAAACAAAAAGGATACATTTCAGGTTACAAGCCATCCCATATGTTCTTATCGATGGTGTCTTGTTCAAAAGAGACATCAATGGCATTCTGTTGAGATGCATTGAGACATATCAGGTGGAGAGAGTTCTACAAGAATTCCATGTTGAAGCAGTTGGAGGCTATTTTTCTCCAAGAGTGACAACACTCAAAATCATGAAATTAGGATATTATTGGTCTAGAGTGTTTAGTGACTGCTACACATGGATCAAAAGGTGCAAAAATTGTGTATTCTTCAAAGGCAAGGAAAGGCTAGTAGCACTTTCATTACACCCAATCTCATTCGACCAACCTTTCATACAATGGGGACTGGACTTCATTGGAGTCATCAATCCAAAATCAAGCCAAGGTCACAAATGGATCTTGATAGCGACAGATTATTTTACCAAATGGACCAAGGCATTGGCACTCAAGGAAGCAAATGAGCCTAGTATCCTGGATTTCTATGAAGGGATAGTGACTAGATTTGGAGTTCCATCCACCATCATATCAGATAATGCATTAACATTCATAGGTTCCAAAATCATAGGATGGGCTGTTAAGAATGGGACTTATTTGAGTACTTCATCAAACTATTACCCTTAAGGTAATGGCCAAGCTGAGTCCACAAACAAAAACCTACTAAAGATCATGAGAAGAACTCTTGATGAGAATTAGAGGACCTGGCACACAAAGCTCAAAATGGCCTTATGGGTTGATAGAATAACACCCAAGATATCTACAAGAAGATCTCCATTCAATCTTGTCTATGGGAAAGAGGCAGTGTTGCCTATATCACTTGAGTTTCCAGCATTGGAGCTTGTGAAGCAACTAGAGATGTCTGAATTTGGACCAATGGAGGCTAGGTATACAGAGCTGATAAAATTAGTAGAAACCAAAGAGCATGCTCTCCAAGAAATAGAGAAGAATTGGGATTCAATCAAGAAATGCTTTGACAAGAAGAAAAAAGCAAGGACCTTCTAGGAAGGAGACCTAGTTTTGAAATGGGATGCAGATAGAGCAAATCTAGGAAGACATTCCAAATTTTACGCCATCTGGAGTGGCCCCTATATGATCACAAGATGTAAAAGTAGCAATGCTTTCCAATTGTCTACATTGGAGGGTAAAGAGTTATAGATTCCAGTAAATAGGATCTATCTTAAACACTGCTACTAAAAGGTGAGTTCTCACCCTGTACATATTAGTTTAGTTTTCTCTTTCCTCTAAGTGCTTATGCACATTGTCTTGTTGTAGTGTAGATTGCTTTTCTCCTAAGTGCTTTGCACTCTCTGCATTTTCCATTTAGAGTATGTATGATTTCAAATTTTGTATATAGTGTGGTGCTATTTTGTGGCTTTTGTGTAGTCCATTCAGAGAGACAGATGAAGCCCTAGGTTAAAACAATTTTCTACTCTCAGAAACCTTCATTTCGAGATTTCTTATGAAAATTGGGTGTAAGCATTCAGGCTCATGAATCAAAGGTAGAATCAATACCAGACTTTCTTTCTCAACTCCATGCCCAACGGATACAACAAGGAAATTGGTCTTTTCATTTAGCAGGTAGATACCCCTATGAGTCGCCAAATTGTTATCCATATTTTTCCCCCGTGCCAAATATTGGATCGACCACGATCCCGCATAAGAGGAAACAAAGTCAAAATGTGGACAGAAAAGGATTCAAAATTGGCTAAGTATAAAGGTATTAGCGGAGAATGTCAAATGTTAGTATGACGCTGATTCAAGGGGAGAATAGAGAAAAGGTTTCTAAACGAGTGCCAGACTGTCATGTGTCCCAAGGGAAAGTGGGAAATCAGAGGAAAGGGGAAAAGATAAATTGCGGACCCGTAGGCTGAAATTTTGTTCCAATCTGGCTGCCACGTGTCCCATATCAAAAGGGGAGCTATTTTTCAAGTTGTTTTCCCGCCCTCCTATACAGACCTGATACAAACTTCGAAGGGGCATATCTTTCAACTCAGGGCTCGAAATATTGCAAATCTAATGTCATTGGAAATATCTCAGCCTCACCCATGCCATGGAGGTTTGAAACTTTAATTTTGAGGAGGTTAGGTGAAGAAAAACAGAGGAAACATCATCGGGATTTTAATGCAGGATCTTATTGCCTCAACAACTAGATCAGATTTGATCTATTTTGCCATTTCCTCTTCCTTCAATTTGCCAAACCATAATAAAATAAAATAACATAAAGTGGAGCTTCAATGCAATGTAGATCTTATAATTTAAATAATAAAAATGAACATCAAAAAAATAAGGGAATCGACTTCTTTAAGCATCATTTGATTTATTAAATTTTCTTCTCAATGTCTCCTTGTACTATTATTAATTCTTCTCTTTCTTCTAAATATTAGTTTTAAATTAATACGGTCTCCCTTTTGTAGAGATTTTTGAACTATGTCCAAATACTTAAAACAAGGTGGTTAGATTTTAAACTTTTATTTTATAAATATTAATTTATAAAGTGGCCACAAACTAATTTTATGTATATAGTTTTTTTGTTATTATTATTATAATTATTAAGATATAAGTTATAGTTATATTATTTATGATGTAGTTTAGTATATTAAATTAGATTATAGTTATTATTTTATAAGGTTAGACTACATTTTATAATTTCAGCATAAATAATTTATAGTATTTTATATATATATATATATATATATATATATATATATATATATATATATATATATATTATATGCAGGGAACATAGATAGGACTTGAGCCAATTAAAAAAAAAAACATTTTCCTATTGTTAAGGAGCATTGTCTCCATAGGGAAACTTAAGTAAATTAAATTTACTTAATCCTTTCATTAGATCGGTCAAAAAAATTATAATACTAATGTAATAAGTCATATAAATTAAAAATAATTTATTCACAAGAAAAAACATTAATGAGGTTTCATCATTAAAAATGGACATGGATACTAAAAATAATAAGTAAGTTAAAGTAGTTATATGTATATTAAAGTAATGTGGCATATTATTTTACTTGGATTAATTACTTTTTATTCCTTTCTTAAAAGAAAAGTGACATGGCGGTTAGGGAGTGTGTGTGTGTGTGTGTGTGTGTGTGTGTGTGTGTGTGTGTGTGTGTTTAAATAAACTTTGACTTTTGCTTGATATATGAATTTAAATGGGGGGGATAGAAAATAAGGTGCAGTTGGGTTAGATTTTTATTAAAATTTTATGTCTTTCAAACATTTAAATATACTTATATGTCCTTCAAACATTTAGATTTTGTTTTAAATGTTTTATATGTCCTAGGTTTAGAATTTCATACTAAGCATTAATATAAGTGTGGTCCAACTACTATAATTTATTCAAATTATACTTAATATAATTCAAAATCCCATAAAATTTTCCAAGGGTCCCCAGGACATAGGTTAAATATATAGGTAAAATTTAATTTAAAAGTTAAAATTAGGTTAGGCGGTAATTTTATTTTAATTAACCACTTAGCATATAATGCGGCCATAGCTTGAGGTGTTGGATCTGGGTTACCACGTAGGAATTCATTGAGGAACATAGAGTCCTTCCTATCCCTTTATACAGATAAGTATTTAATTTTACAACTATTGTTTGTGTAATGAATTTACATTTTTTCGCATTTATAAAAGAAAGTTTTATATGTATATTTTGATTTTGTTAAAATAATTAAAATTCATGTGTAATAAATATCTATTGGATGTTTATATGGAAATTTATTTTTTTTAACATGAAATTATTGGTCTGAAATTATGCAGTAAAGATGGATTTGGGGAGAGATTTCATCAGAGGCATTAACAGCGGTGGTTGAGCTTCAACCTATTTTTCTCGCTTCTCTCTCTTTTTTCTTCTTTCAGGTTGAATCTATAAATACGGGGGAAGGATTCATTGTAAAGGGTTGGACATTCTTTGTTTTGTAGGCTCCCTTCTCCTCTTAGCAAAGGGATTTGTGGGGTTCAGGCCTTCCATCAAAAATTACATTATGTTTCTTCCTTTTGGTTACTTTGTAATGGGTTGTATCAATCTATAGAGCAATAAAACACATATGTGATCATTTTTAGATCCTTTCTTGTCTCTTTTGCTTTCATCTGATCTCCCATTCTATATTTGGCTATCTATGCTTGTTTATTGTATGCATTTTGTTGGTTTGTGTCTATTAGTAAAACAAGTGTCCATCATTCCTTCAGTGCATCACCTCATAGTTTAGCTTTATTTTAATTTTTGTATTCCTTCTATTCATGTCTCCTTGGTAAAGTTTAGATTAGGATTAAGAATAGATCCTCTACAAGTTTCTACGTATGCACTTAAATAGAGGAATAAGGAACCAACCTTCAATATGGAGAGCTTTCCCATTTTGCAAGGTCACACACCTTGGGGAAAGTTCAATGTTATGCAATCACACCAAATGAGTATGCCTTAGAAAATTATATTTGTAGAGCTCATTTGGGAGTGTTGTGATTTCGCACTAACAATCCCTTAGGCAATTTCTTAACCCTTTCTGTAATTTTCTCCTGAATTTTTGAAATTTTCTAAGTTTTTTGGATTCCCAGGGGCAGATGAAATGCAATGAAATTCCTTGAGACCAACCCCCTCAATTTTTCAAATTTTGGCCAAATGTGGGCCCCAGAGCCTTTTTTCTTTCTTAGATGAGTTCTCGAACCTCTGAACCCTAGAAGAGGAAAAAATGCCTCTTATGGCTCCCAAACCTTTCCTGAAACAACTGTAGGTGCTCCTAAAATCATAAAAATATCACCTACAAATTCCAAATTCAAGCCATGAAGATACCTGTCAACTACTTCAAGTCTAAGATTTCCCAATTGTCTATTCCACCTAAAGGGTGAAAATGGATAATAATTTGGTGACTCGCTGGGACATCTGCCTACTAGATGGGTTTGACTAGTAGCCTGAATCCATCCATTGGGCATGGATTCCTTTCTAGTAACCAGAAATTGATCTAAAACCCTAAAAATTTGTATCCCCATAATCCACTTGAAGCACTGTTTATACCTGAAGCTTGACTTGAATCTGACTATCTCACTTACAAGATTTCTCAATTAAGAAAATATTGAAAATTGCATGAGTGGAAAATTGTCTTGAATATGGAAATTTTATTTTCTTCTGCAAAATATCTATAGATATGATTTTTTGGGACTAAAGATAAAGATTTTATCCTACCCCAAGATTTGATTCCTTACCAATATAGAATATGAACTAAAATGGTCTCTTGACAAAGGTGAAGCACTGTAGAGTTTGAAACTTATGTTGACTTGGGAGGCAATTAGGGCTGTTGGTAAATATGATTTTCCATTTTTTGTACGTTATTTGGAACACTATCAAAGGTTGGAAATAATCATAACTAATAACATCCTCCATTTAAAAAATCCAATGAATGAGAAAAGAGGATTTGGAATTGATCTTCTACCTGATGGGCTAAGATAACTTTGAATGAATCTTGAAGAAGGGCTGCTCACTAGGAACCAAAACCTACGCATTGTAAGGTGAGCATAAGGCTTTCCATCTGCAACACAACAAGGTGCCCCTAAAACTAACTTTTCTGATCTTGTATAGAGGCAGGATGAAGCTCCACTGTGACTGATCTAAGAAGACAAGAGAATGAAACACTAAAACTTGTCCTCTAATTTGATTTTAAGTTTCTTTGCATTTGAAACTTCATTGATGATTGCACCAGTATGCTTCTTGGAAAGCTTTGAACTTATCACTGCAACATTACTTCTTCCAAAGGCATACTGAACTATGCAAGGAAATACCACTAGAAGCAATAAAACCTATGCAAAATCACTTAGGAAAAGGAAAACTACTCTACCAATAACAAGAGTGTGTACAAGCACTTGGAGGAATTATAAAATCCTAAACTAATATGTACAAAGGATGAGGTTTGACCTTCAGTAAAAATGCTTGAGATAGATTCCATTGAGTAGAAATCTGTAGTTCCTCACCATCCAAATTTGATAAATGGAAAGAATTTCTACTCTTTACACCCCTTGATCATGTAGGGACCACTCTAAATAGCATAAAATTTTGAATGCTTACTTGGTTTTGACCTTTTCAATGCATACCACTTTAGCACTAAATCATCCCTCTTAGGATGTTCCTGGATTTAGATTTCTTGTCAAAGGACCTCTTAATCAAATCTTGATCCTTCTCCATGGTCTGCACTACTTGCATCCTCTCTCATCTCCTCCAACTCTATGAGTTTTGCATATTTAACTTCCATGGGCTCGAATTCAGATAGTTCCATCTATCTTGAAAAGCTCCAATACTAGTAACTCGAGAGATATAGGAATGCCTAAATTATTTTCCATATACTATCTTGTAAGGAGAGCTACCAGTTGACATATTTGGTGTAATTATATCAGCCCAAAAGGCTGATTTGAGCTTGGTGTGCCAAGTCCTCTAATTTTCATCTAGAGGTCCTTTTGATAATTCTTAGCAAGTTCTTATTTATGGACTATGCTTTCCCATTACCTTGAGGGTAATAATTTGAGGAGGTGCTTAGAGTATATCCCATTCTTGACAACCCACTCTAATATTTTAGTGACAAGGAAAGATAGAGCATTGTATGATATGATAGTGAATGGGACACTAAATTTGGTAACAAATCCCTTCATAGAAGTCGAGTATACTAAAATCATTTTCCTCCTTGAGTGCCACTAGCTTTAGTCCACTTAGTGAAATAATCCATAGCTATGAGTATCCACTTGTGGCCTTGTATTGAGTTTTGATTGATGGCTCTAATTAAGTCCAATCCTGGCTGCATGAATGATTGATCAATTGAGATTGGGTGGAGTGGTAGTGCTGCTAGCTTCTCCTTACCTATGAAGAATGCACATTTCTTGCACTTCTTGATCTATGCATAACAATCATTAAACATTGTGGGCCAATAGTAACCAACCTTCATGATCTTGAGGGCCGTTACTCGTGGGGAAAAATTAACTCCAAATTATCCATCATGGAAATCATGTAGTAATTTCTCAATCTGATTTGTTGAAACACACCTCAGGAGAACTCCATTCACATCCTTCTTGAAAAAGATACCATCAATGAAAAATGTACAGAATGGATTGGAGTATAAAATACATTCCTCTTTTCTTTTCTCAAATCTAGAGGGAATATACCTATTTAAATAAAATATGTCAAGTCCCATGGGTCCAACAAGGAGTAGGATACACCATCTGACTACTTGTTCCTGGATTATCTTGTAACACTAGAACATAGCTTCTTCTTCATCTCTTGACTTCCGCATGCTGATTGGAAGATAGTTATTCACACAATCCATTTTCCACAGACCAGCTTGGTTACCTTGATTTATATGTCATACTCCATTTCACCTGGGTAATACAACCTTCCCTTTTCACATTCAAGTCCTTATTGAGAAGAAATTTCTTAACTCTAGCATGAGACACTAACAAGTGGATATTGTTTGTTTGAAACTAAGTGTCTAAATTTCTTCAAACTTCTTATAAAAGTGCCAGGACATGACTTCTCAATGAAATATTACCTTACCTCATAAATCTTCCAAGATATGATTAAAGAAGTAACCATGGGATGCTCGAATCCTTCCTTGTTTATGTTGCACCAAGATAATAGAGATTGTGTCTGGAGCTACCAAAGGCATAGATGAATGAAGTTCTTGGAAAAAAATAGGATTTATGAGAGTTGGATCTTGAGATATGGCATGCATTTGATAGCTTCAAAACTATTTTTTCCATTCTAATATCCATTTGAATGTTGTACTCTTCTTCAACATCATCGTCAGTGGCTTAACAAGAGTGGAAAAAGTCTGGCATGAACCTCCTGACAGAAACTGATCCTCCCTAAGAAGCTTTGGAGAGTCTTCTTGTGGCTTAGCAATGGTATTCCATGGATGGCTTCAACTCTTTCTAGATCAATAGTCACCCTTTCCTTAGACACAATGTGGCCCAAGAGCTTGGCTTCATGAGCTACAAATATACATTTTTTAGGATTCAAATATATTCCAAACTTCCTACATCTTTGGAAGACTTTCCTAAGGTGAGAGAGGTGATCTACTGCATTCTTGGAAAATACCATGATATCATCTAATTTCACAAGAACCATCTTGTTTATCAGCATCCTAAATACCATGTCCATATCCCTCTGTAATTTTTCTCTAGAATTTTATAACTCAAATGGAATCTTCCTATAAGCATATGTGCCCCATTTTTTGTCAAAGTTGTTTTGAACGGATCCTCCTCTTTCACCATAATCTAATTATAGCCTGATTATCCATCTAACAATGAAAATATTTTTGAACTGGTTACTCTCTGCAATATTTTCTCCATAAAAGGGAGGGGGTAATGATCCTTGAGAGAAGATCTATTCAAGTCTTGGAAATCCACACACAAACTGATTTCTCCATTTCTTTTCTTGACCAACACCAAGTTTGTAACCCAAGATGATTTCTTGATAGGGAAAATTATACTTGCCTCTATGAGCTTGTTCAATTCATTCTTCATGAGAGGATCAATATGAGGATTAAGTGGCCTTTGTTTTTTTCCTGATGGGCTTGGATTACGGATCCAAATCAATAGTATGTTGGGCCAATATTGGGTCAAATCCTCTCAAATCTTCGTATCCCTAGGAAAAGATATTTGGAAATTCTTGACAAATTTAAATGAAATCATACTTCTCTTTATAGGTACTCATGATGGGTGTCATTATTCCCTTCATTTAATCAACTATCTGTTGATGTCATATTCAAACCAGGGGTGTGTCTAAAGCTACATGTAACAAGAGAAATCTTAGTGATCTAGCAATTGATTGTAGGTATTTTATATTTTTAGGGGAATCTTTTCAATGTCTTAAGGAATTCTTGGTTAAAAACTTTATTGGAATCAAACTATGAAAACCTATTGGAAGTAAACACACTTTAAGGAAATGAATTGTTGGAAATAAACACACTTTACAAAAATGAATTGCTTAAAAAAAACACACTTTACATAAATGAATTGCTGGAAATAAACACACTTTGCCTTGGAAGTAAACACACCTTGCAAAAATGAATTTCTTGGAAATAAACAAACATTATAGAAATAAACACACAATTGAGAATGCTTGGAAAATGATTGCAAAGAAATAAGAACTTAATCTAGAACACCTGCAGGGACAAGTCTACAATAGATTTCAACTTAAGGAATTGAAAGTGATACATAATCAACAGATCTAAAGTATTGCTTTAAAAATATAAATACCAACAAAATGAGGATCCTGGTTCTTGGAGGAGTGGGACCTTGCTCCGCCTTGAAATAGGATTTAACAACTTAATTTTCTCTCAAAATAGAAATGGCTATTTTATTGATAAAACGTTCTGCATTACAAAAATGTGTTGGATCTATGTATATCAATCTATATCTATCTCCTGTTCTATATCTATATTCCTCTATATCTAACCTATCTGTAGGTCTGTATATATATACTTCTTTCAAGGGTTGCATTTATGGCCATAACTATTCCACTAATACAATGGAACTGAATCGTGCCTAGAATAGATGTTGAATTGGAACATGGCTAGACGTACAGCTGTGTGATAATTATCCTGGATCTGTAAGTATGGAGAGTCATAAGTCTTCTAATCTGCTCCTGATTGATAGGATCATTGATTTGAAAAATCACCAGCCATTTGGAATAGATTCTTATCTGTTCTGGAACTCTAGAAGAGTTCTGAAACTAAAGGAAATCATTCTAGGTTTAATCGAGAGAGTTATGGAGCTATCTGTAGGAGTTCCGAAACTAATTCTGATAAATCTAGAACTAAACTAAGTACTAGAGTTTTGGAACTAAGTGACAAAGCTTGTGACTATATAATGGAGTTCCAGAACTAATTCTGTCAGTTCTGGAACTAAGTTGTATTGATTCCAATGCTTCCAAAAACATGTTGACCGCTTCATACATCATTCTTTCACACGATTGCGCCTGTTTTATTACAAAACATAAGTTTCAAAAAACACTTTGTTAGGAATTACAGAGCTTTTAAATGTTAGAATAATAATCAACAAAAGATGGACAATTACATCCTAACTCATATCAGATCAAAAAAAAGTCACAAAATGTAGTCAAACTTAATAAAAAGGAGAGTAAGATGAGATCATTTATTGTACATTTAATGGGAATATTCTTGCCTCATCATTTCCCCCATACTTACTTGTTTGTAAGTCCCTTTACAAACTTTATTCTTCAAATTTGGGGTTATATATTCTGCATTCCATTTGATTTCTTAGGTCAAATGGATGGTACTGAATATTCCAATGCTTTAATTCAGATGTATTATACCTTGCTCATCTTTCTAATTTCCTCTGACATGCATTAAATTTAGTGGGATCTTGCGGTTCTCTATTTGGCCATGGTGACATGGGGGTGAGAAGGAGTGGAGGTCTTGTTCTCATTCCCATCCATATGCCTTTGTGCTTTTCATTGATATGAGGAATTAGCATACATAAGGATTTTGCTCTATGCAAACTCCAGATTAAGTTTGTGGGAGATATTACTTCCCTTCTTCTCAATGCCATCGTATGAGAAATTCCCATCTTTTCAAACATGCCTCATAAATATCTTCAAAAAATTCCACTTCATAAGAGGTGAAGGCATTAATACTTCTCTACAAATTGGCAAGATAAGGTTCCTTGAACCTTTTGTCAAATGCATGGGATCTGAAATGTGTAGCAAAGGCGGATGGTTTACCATAATGAATCCTCATACAAAGACTAGATGAACTAGCCTTTAACAGATGCTCTGAATCCCTTTCCTTCCATGTAATCTGATTTTGGAGAACAGAAACAAATGCATTAAGTTGGCTCTCCCCTACATATAAATTGATCATAAAACCTGAGTTCTTTTCCAGCATGAAATTACAGAGATAGAATTCACAGAGAATATTTTTTTGCTCTGCATTGGTTAAGGAATAGGCTTATGTGAAATCATCTTCATCTTTTATTTCATGTGGGAGGCCACATGCTATCCTTGACAACTGTCAGCGAATGAATTGTTCCTCAAAAAACACACTATATGCAGGAGAAGGTCTCCTGGATGCAAGAAATTTCTCACTCATCATGAAAACCATTTTTATTTTCACAAGATATTTAAATTTGTCGTTTTCTTCTTTGTAAAACTTTTCTTCCCATCATTTTCTTGTTTTCTTCTCTTCTTCTATCTTGCTTTTCAAGTCCTCATTGGATGTCTTGGCTTCACTAACTTCTCTGAAAGTATCATCCCATAGCTATCGAAGAGGCCAATAAGTCAATTTAGTTTGTGTAAAGACTGTTGACAAAGCAATTTGTTTTATGGAATTTTGACATTATTCCTCTTTCTCCATTATATGTTCTTTAATTTTGTCAATTTCTCAGTCTTGTTAGTGAGATGAGTTGATAATTCCCCAATAACCATTTATTTTTGTTGCAACTTATGTTTGAGAAAATTCAGCTTCTCATCATTTTCTCTAATAATGAGTTCTTCTCTAGACAAAAACAAAGCCTATTTAACCTGCAGTTTTTCTTCTTTCTCTGAAATTTCTTGGGTGGATAAGCATTCTTCTTCTACCAAAGGAAATTTCCCTTTTCATCTCCAAGATACCAACTCTTCTTCTTCATGTGATGATGTTGTTGGTTCACCCAATTCTTGAAGAACATGTTCCTCAAATCTATCATCTTTTTCTATCTCTATTTGGCTTGGTCCAAGAGGAGTCATGGGCATGCTGCCCTAAAATATCAGTAGATTCCTTTTTCCAACCCTTCTTGATATTCCATTTCCTCTGTAATTTCTATAGAACTTTTATTAATTTCTCCTTCTTTGAGGAGCCTCAACATGTACAGAAAGGGGTCTCTTCCTAGAGATTCTTTTGATTTTCACCTCTTGCTCTTGCCTCAGTGAGTTGTCATTATCAGCGGATAGATATTAGCTCTCTTATAGCTACTGCAAAGGAATTAATTTCTTCAAGAAGGCACAATAGGTTCTATAGTTTTAGTCCTTTCTTCCAGATATTCTTATTTTTGGTATTTCCTCTCCACCTAGTTCTTTATTTTCCTCTGTAGTGGCATCAATTTCCAAATTAATTATAGGAGTAGGAGTTGCTATCACTCTCCTAAGAATATCAGGGCTTAGCTTAAACTTTCTGAGAAAATTCTCCCACATTTCCTCTCCATTTTTCTTCGAAAGGAAATGGTGTCACACTAAATGAACTAACCCATGATGTCTAATTTTTACCACACCCCAAAAACACCTCAAAGAAATTGTATGGATGGATTTAACAAGAAACCCCGGAAGGTTTACTATATACTCTAGTTTTGGTTGCTTCATATCTAATGTATATGAGAATCTTCAGAAATTCTCTTCCTATCAACCCAAATTGACCATCACAGGTTAAATACTTGACTATCCAAAATGTCACTCTGTCAAAGGGTTTGGGCAAGCTGGCCCTTCTGAACCCTTTTATGTTTTTCTTCATGTTGTAAATATATTAGGGTTCAGCTTCCCCCTTTTTCAGTAAGGTTTTAACCAGTTCTTTTAATATACCTTTGACAGGGTTTTGGACATGCACAATTTTCCCTCTAGATACATTACTTATTGTATTCATATAAAAAAGAATAAAAATTTTTGTAACCTTTGTCCCGGATTGTTCTAAATTTATAACGAATTCTCATACCAATTTTTCATTATACTTAGGGAACTTCCTCAAAAATTCCGGCCATCCTACTTGTTGAAAGATAGGTGCCACTTATTCATCTGCAATGAGCTGGGTATCATCCTCTGCCTCTGACTTATTTTTAATCCCCATAATACAAAGGTGATTCAAATTTTTTCTCCTTTAACCTTGTATGGGTTGGCTGAAGAACTCTTCGCTTAGCTTTGGAGATGACAAATTTAGCTGTATAATTACTGTGCTTAGTTGCGGAACTTCTGTGTTGTAGCTACGGAATGTAAACCTAATTCGCTACTTCTTCCTTGAAGTTTCTTTGCAACTAGTTTTAACTTTGTTGGTTCTACACTAATGATAACTCATTATAAATATTCCACCAATTTATTCCATTAATATCTTTCTCAAGATTACTCACTTTTAATCATGATGTACAATAGATGACTCATCATATCAAATTTTAAATCAAATCTAGTCACACATGCAAAATTTTAATCTAACCTTCAATAATTTCAATACATAATTACCATCCTTGATGATGTTATCCTTCCATCATGATGACTCATCGTTCCTAAAAAATGAAACAAAAGGAAAATGCTTAGAAAAACAACTGGAATTCCAAAGTTTTTTTTTGTTTTGAATTAGCCATTTATTTGAGAAGATCAATGCTGGCCATTTTTAGTTTTCAATTGATCTCTGAGTGAAAAAAAAATTTGTGGGGGGGGAAGAGAACTCCATTTACTTGGTTTTCACTCTCTTCCCTTGTTTTTCTTTTTTATTTTTTTCATTTTTTGGGGAAGAGACACTGGCATTTACTAGTTTTCATTCTCTTTCCTTTTATTCTAGATCTATCCATCTAATTATTTAATCATTTTGAAATAACTAGGTTCTTCCATATGATCAAATTATTTATCTACTTCAATCTACCTCAAGAATTCATCCTTAGTAGGAGGCTTCCTATAAGTCTTTAGCCCATGACCATTGGCCAAAGTGTTCTTCTGTTGCCATCAATGGGAAGTAGCTGAATAGAACCATTGTCAAATATTTTTTCAATCTGATAGGGTCCCAACCATCTGGTTCTCATCTTTCCTTTGAATTGTTGGTACTTAGAATCAAACAACAATGCCAGTACCCTACTTTGAATTTCCTTTTCTTAATATGTGTATCATGTCATTGCTTCCTTTGATCTTGGATTATCTTTGTCTACTAAAGTGCTTCCATACCCAATTCATCCAACTCATTGAGTTGAAGGATTCTCTCCTTTTAAGGTCATCCAACTCACTACCCACCTTAACTATTGTCCTCAATGTCTGTAGTTCAAACTCAATAGGCAACAAGAGATTTTTCCCATAGAATAACTCATATGGTGAAAACCCTGTTGTAGTTTTCAAAGTTGTATTGTAAGCCCAGACATCTTCAGGTAGTATTTTTACCCAATCTCTTCTTCCTCCTTCAACTATTTTAGTAAGGATGTTTACCAATTCTTTGTTCATTAATTCAGCTTGTCCATTTGATTGTGGGTGATGAGGAGATGAATTCCTATGATTTACATGATAATACATTGTGAAATCCTAGATCATATGAGACATAAATTTTGGTCCCTAGTCTGAAACTATGCTCCTTGCTGCTCTAAACTTTACCATAATTCTGTGCCAAAGGAAATAAAAAATTGCTTCTTAAGTGGAATTTGTTAAAGCCTGAAATTTTTCCCACTTTGTAACATAATCAGTACACACAAGAATATGTTCCTTCCCTTGTGAAGAAGGACTAAAGGGACCAAAAAAATCCAACCCACATCTCTTAAATGGTTCAATCACTACTTGAGGTTGCAAAGGCATTTCATTGGTAAAGGTTGGATGTCCCATCCTTTGGCAAGGATCACACCACCTGATATATTTCTTCACATCTTTGTATAGAGATGGCCAATAATAACCAGTGCTAAGTATCTTGTGAGCTATTCTTTTCACTAAATAGTGTCCTCCACTTGGTTCATCATGACATGTCTGGAGGATGTCAAAGATTTCATCTTCTCTTACACACCTGTGTAAAGCCAAATTAGGACCACATTTAAATAGAATTCCATTTAACCATTTGAATTGTGCATTGGTTTTGATTAACTTTTTTATTTGTTTCTTAGTGAAAGAAGGAAACTTCCTTGTTGTAAGATAATTTTCCATATCAGCAAACCATGGTGTATCAGCTGAAATAACAAACATTTTTTTATCTGGAAAGTTGTCCTTGGCTAGATCTTGGTCCCATCTAGTGGTTATTCTTGACAATAAATCAGCTACCACATTAGATTTACCTGGATTTTCCATAATGGTAATATCAACTTCTTGTAAAAGCAATAACCATCTAATTATTCTACCTCCAACCACTAGTTTTTTCATTAAATTTTTAATTGTTGAGTGATTTGTATGTACAAATATTTTGTACCATGTAATGTAACGTCTAAACTTATTAATTACATAGATCACAACAAGAAATTCTTTTTCAATGGTGGTGTAATTTATTTCAGTGGGAGTAAGATTTTTGGTAAGGTAATAGATAGCATAGATTTTCCCTTCTTCATCTTTTTGTCCCAAAACTGCACCAATGAAATTATTTGAGGCATCTGTTTGGATATGAAAAGGCTTCTCCCAATTAGGTCCTCTCAATATTGGAGCAATTATTAATTTCTCTTTAATTTCTTCAAAAGCATGTTGACACTTTTCATCCCAAAGAAATTCACAGTCCTTGGTAAGCAAATTAAACATGGGGGGAGCAATTTTACTAAAATCCTTGATAAAAAGTCTATAATACCAAGCATGTCCTAAAAATGACTTGATATCAGTGGGTAATTGAGGAAAAGGTAAGTTTGAAATAATTCTGATTTTGTTTTGATCAACCTAAATTCCTTTTTTGAAATATGGTTTCCTAATACAATCCCTTCATTAACCATCATCAAACATTTTTCATGGCTAAGAGACAAGTTGTGTTGCTGACATCTTGTCAATAATTTGTCCAAAATTTTCAAGGAATCATCAAATGTATCTCCATGCACATTGAAGTCATCCATATATACCTCTACACAGTCATTTGTTAGGTCTGAAAAAATTGCTAATACAACTCTTTAGCAGGTTGCTGGAGCATTGCATAATCCAAATGGTAATACCCTGTTGGAAAAGGTACCCCATGGACATGTAAATGTAGTTTTATCCTGGTCTTTAGCAGCAATTCCGATTTGATTGTATCCACTAAATCCATCCAAGAAGGAAAAGTATTTCTTACCTAAAAGGTTGTCTAAGACTTGATCTATGAATGGTAAGGGAAAATAATCTCTCAGTGTGGCTTTGTTCAGTTCCCTATATTCAACACAAATTCTCCATTTTTCATTCTTTTTAGGGACAATTACAAGAGGAGACACCCACTGGCTATCTTAGATAGGGTAGATAAAACCTACTTGTAATAGTTTTTCAATTTCTTGTCTGACTGTATCCCTTAAGGCTGAATTTATCCTTCTCTGAGGTTACCTAACCGGTTTAATGTTATCAGTATAGATGTGATGAGTGCAGATACTTGGGTGTATTCCTTTCATATCTTTGTAATCCCAAGAAAAATCTTTAGTATGATCTTTCAAAACATCAAATAGTTTAGCTTCTTCATCATTCTTCAACCAGCTATTAATATTCAAAATTTTACCCGATTAAATTTCAACATGTTTGGTTCCAGTGTATGATGAACTGATTTGTTAAAAGGGTTCTATTTAAGTATTTGGTGGACATGCATGTGGCAACAACACATGATATGTAGCAATATCTCCAAAAGTTCCTTGAGACAAAATGCTGGACAAGGGACAGTAAGAAGAATTATGATACTTATCTTGTTATAGGTTGAACTCTTCATCACTATTACTTTCAAGAAATTCTTCATCATCTCCTGATATATGTGAAGTTGAAGCTACAGATTCTTCCTCTCCCCAAGAGAAATCTTGTTCCTCTGGAGTGAAATTATCTTCATTTACAGGGAATTATTGTTTGTGTGGTTCTGGAACTAACTGTGATGGTTTCGGAACTAAATTTGGTGGTTCAGGAACAAATTCTACAAGTTCTGGAACTAATTTCATAGGTTCCAGAACTATTCCCGACTGCTCCAAGGATGATTGGTGTACATTCAAAGGTGGGTTAATCATATCTTCTATTTCTCGTACGTGATCCTGCAATGTGATCATGGCCAATGAAGATAAATTTTTCTCATTAATATCAGGATTATCAACCCATAATTGCTCTTGATTATCATTAAAATGTCATGCAGAGGGATATAATGAAATTTTCTTAGAACTCTTACCATTTTCAATAGTCATATCACATGACCTATAATCAATTAAGGCAATAACTATAGCTAACCACGGTCTGCCCAAAATAATGGGGTAACCCAATGTTTTACCTTTTGGCCGCAATATAAGGAAGTCAACTGGATACTCCCATGACTCCACCATAACTGCCACATCTTTAATAACTCCATCTGGTTTTGCTACAGACTGGTCTGTCATCTGGAATATGGTGTTAGTAAGTTATATACCTGTTAACGGAAATATTTTTAGAATTTCCATTGTCATTACATTTATAGATGCTCCTAAATCAACCAAAATGTTATGTATATCTTTATTCCCTATAGAGACAGAAATAACAGGGCTTCCACGATCTCCATATTTGGGAAGTAGGAGCTTTCCTGTTAATAAATCAGCAAGTTTCCCATCTACCTTAATAGTCCTGGGGTACTACTTATTTCTTCTAGGCCTTTTCAAACATAATATTTTGATTAATTTGTTCAATTTTGGAATGTCCTTAATAGCTTGTAGCAATGGTATTTCAATATTTAGTATTCTTAGTTCCTTCACCAATTCAGATTCCTTGATTTCTATAGCTTTTTTAAACCTCTCTGGAAACGAAGTTTCAGTAGAGTTTATTTCTTGTTCCTTATCTCTCTCTTTTTTAGTTTTCTTGGGGGTAACCAAACTAGGAGTTTTAGTTTCTTCTATCATTTCAGTGACGATAACAGGTGGACTACCAACTATTTTTCTAGATCTAGTTTATATATCCTTACAATCCATGGGATTTAGATCAACTAATTTTTCTGGTTTTGTTCCGTAGACATGAGTTATTTGTTTGTTTCTTGGGTTTTCTGCTGGTTGTGCTAGTATTTACATTTGGACTACATTTTTAGTTTGTGAATTTTGTGCTGGGGGGGGGGGGGGCGGGGGGTGGGGTCATTATGGCTTGTTGATTCTGATTAGGATAGGTTTTCCCTTGAGCATAATTACTAGGACCCCATTTAGGTTGTGACCAAGAATACTAGTTATTTTGATCGGTCCATAGTTGTTGATGTCCTTGAGCATACCAAGATTGACCTGCCCAATCCTCAGGATTCCAAGTTGGCTGAGGGGACCAAGGTGGTTGTTTCCAACTTTGTGGTACTATTTGAGCAGCCCATGGCATCATCTAAGGGTTAGGAGATGACCTTGGTATGAACTGTCCTTAGATAAGTTGTCTCTGGACAAAATTTACTTCTTCTGATGTGCTGGTTTGTTTGAGTTGATTCTTTAGGAATGGAAGAAGAGAACAAGCGTGAATATCATGTTCTTTAGATTCATAGATAAGAAATACTTTTGTTTTATCTAAAGGACATTCCCTTATTGCATGCTTCTTCCTACATCTAGGATAATACATGGCTAATGATTCGGTTTTGGCATTTGATTTAGCTTGTAATCCATTCATAGTATAGGTTAATTGAACTAAAATATTTGTTTTATAGTTTACTAATTCATCCATTAGTTTTTTCATATCTAAATTCAAACTTTTCATTGATTTTCCCTTCCTAGGTCCACCCCTTGTTCTATAATAACTTCTACAAATGTCTTTAATTTAATTCATCCTTAATTGATCAATATTTCCACCTCCAATCAAGTTAAGAGCTTCCCTAGATTCATCTTCCAAACCTTTAAGAAAAAAAATTTTACTCAACTCTTCTTAAAGTAAAAATCCACATCGTTTACTCATAAAGAGGAATCTATCCAAATAATCTTCTATATTCTCATCCTCCTCCTCCTTGATTTTGAAAAACTCTTCCTATTTATCCCTCTACATTAATCTTGATATTTGTCTAGGAAGGTAGTTTCCATTTGTGCCCAAGTGGTAATAGAGTTGGATGTTAATCCCATGAACCACCTTATTTTTGCATCCTTAAAAGTGGATGGAAACAAATTGAGTTTCTGATTATTTATTTTGTAGTCATAGGTCTAACATAGTACCTTAAACTCAAATAGAAATTGGTCAGGGTCTTCAGATGACATCCCTCTAAATGTGGGTAAATGTGTAGGTGAAATATTTTTCATTGGTGTATCATCATTATCCAATTAAATTGGATAAGTAAATGTCCTATCATGTTCCCTTTCAACTTCTCGTGCCATTTCTGAAGTATTTTCTAAATTCTTCTCCCAATCAATGTGGTATGTGATCTACTTTGGGGAAGGTGAAAAATCAGGAGTAGGAGGTTGACTACTTAATTGAGAATCAAAACTTACCCTAAATGGATCTTAAGGAATAATCCTTTCCTAAAAGTTCCACTCCCTTCTGGTGACTGATCCAAGAATTCCAAAGGTGGCAATTCTACTTCTTGTCTTACATGGGATAATGGTTCCTCCAATTCTTGGTCAACTTCCTTATTTAAACTAGAGGGTGATGTTAATTCTTGTTTAGATATTTTTGGGAGAAATCTACCCTTGGAGTCTCTTGGTCTACTCATAAATTTTGTGATAGCTTAGGGAAGATTTCTTCAAATGTATGATTGTTTCTCTTGTTGACACATAATTAGAAAATTCTAACTAGTGTTTCCCTAGCAACAGTGCCAAAAATGATGGGTGTCATTATTCCCTTCATTTAATCAACTCTCTGTTGATGTCATATTCAAACTAGGGGTGTGTCTAAAGTTATATGCAACAAGAGAAATCTTAGTGATCTAGCAATTGATTGTAGGTATTTTGTATTTTCTGGGGGATCTTTTCAATGTCTTAAGGACTTCTTGGTTAAAAACCTTATTAGAATCAAACTATGAAAACCTGTTGGAAGTAAACACACTTTACATAAATGAATTGTTGGAAATAAACACACTTTTCCTTGGAAGTAAACACACCTTGTAGAAATGAATTGCTTGGAAATAAACAAACATTACAGAAATAAACACATAATTGAGAATGCTTGGAAAATGATTGCAAAGAAATAATAACTTAATCTAGAACACTTGCACAGAAAAGTCTACAACATATTTCAACTTAAGGAATTGAAAGCGATGCAAAATTAATAGATTTAAAATATTGCTTTAAAAATATAAATACCAACAAAACAAGGATCCTAGTTCTTGAAGGAGTGGGCCCTTGCTCCGCCTTGAAACAAGATTGAACAACTTAATTTTCTCTCAAAACAGAAATGGTTATTTTATTGATAAAACATTATGCATTACAAAAATGTGTTGGATCTGTGTATATCAATCTATATCTATCTCCTTTTCTATATCTATATTCCTATATATCTAACCTATCTGTAGGTTTGTATATATATACTTCTTCCAGGGGTGCATTTATGGCTGTAACTGTTCCACTAATACAATGGAACTGAATCATGCCCAGAATAGATGTTGAATTGGAACATGGCTAGATGTACAATTGTGTGATAATTATCCTAGATCTACAAGTATGGAGAGTCAGAATTCTTCTAATCTACTCTTGATTGATAGGATCATTGATTTGACAAATCACTGGCCATTTGGAATAGATTCTTATCGGTTCCAGAACTCTAGAAGAGTTCTGGAACTAAAGGAAATTGTTCCAGGTTTAACCAAGAGAGTTCTGGAGCTATCTGCAAGAGTTCCGGAACTAATTCTGATAATTCTAGAACTAAGTACTAGAGTTCCAGAACTAAGTTCGGAAGTTCCAGAACTAAGTGACAAAGCTTGTGACTGTGTAATGGAGTTCTAAAACTAAGTATGTCAGTTCCAAAACTAAGCTGTATTGATTCCAATGCTTCCAAAAACATGCTAACCGTTGAAAGCAAGGTGTGGATTTTGTAGGTTTCCCATAATTTTTATAGCCATTTATTGTACTTTGTAAGTGGGTGAAAGGGGGATTTCGGTACTCTCTCTCTCTCTCTCTCTCTCTCTCTCTCTCTCTCTCTCTCTCTCTCTCTCTCTCTCTCTCTCACACACACACACACACACACACACACACACACCTTCCTCTATAAACTGTAACATTTCTCATTTGAAAAGGGGTGATATTCTGGGAGCTTGGGGAGACTCTGTCAAATTGTTTTTTCAACCTCATTGAGATGTAAACCTTCATATAAACTTTACAAGTGTATACATGCCTCTATTTCAAAAATATAGTGGATTGTGCATTATTTAAAGTAATAAATCTATGTATTGTGGTTTCCTCTTTAAACCGTTCCCATTTTTCTTGTAATTTCATGTCTCTCTATTACCGTTGTTTTATTCTATGCATGTTCTCTAACACTTGCAGGCTCATATTGTTATGTTTATTAGAAATTTGGTAATGGGTGCATGCTTGGGATTGTGTTAAATATTTCCTAGTCTCTCTCAACTATATTTCATTCCATTTCTAATCTTCTTTATTCCTTATATATTAGGTCTTATGCTTCAAACCCTAGATTTCATAGGGTTATATAATTGCATTGTATATTTAAATACACGTCTGATTTCTTATCTGCCTAAACTTTATTTGCATAAATTTCCCTAGGGTTTCATGGTTGGTTCTACCCTTTGGGTCACTTTCTAGGGCTCCTCATTGTCAAATCACCTTTTGTTTCATATCTTGAGCATAAAAACTCTATTTTCAAATTCCTTTGAGGTTATTTTTATTTTTTTACATATTTAAAACCACTTGTTTCACCCTGATTTTTGGCACACTTTTTGGTAATTCAAAATTACTATTTTTGGTATTTATGGAATGATAATAAAAAATATTTTTAGCCATATCCATTGGAGGTTTTTATTTCACATAATTAGATTCAAAAATACCTCTTTTTTGTTTTGTAAAATTTAAATTCAATTTTTAGATATGGTCATTATTATTCATTTGATATGGTTTCTTTTTTCTTAACATCATTTTTTGGATCTTATCCCCATGGTCTCTTGATTTTTGACCCTTCATAGACTGGTCCTTATTATTTTTTATCTAGTTGGAGTTCTCTCTATCATTTTTTATTCCATCATAGCCCATGCCACATTTTATCAAGCCCCCTTGTATCATTTACTTCAACATCACCAAGCCTATAGAGATAATCTCACAAACCTTTTACACAAAATAAAGCACCTTAATAATATGACACCTTCCCATGTGAATTCAATTTTGGTTCATATTTCAGCTCCTTCTATTAGTAATGATAACACATTTCATAAGCTTTACACCATGATTTTCAAGATAAATTTCAATCTATGAATAGCGAGATCACATCTCTCAAGTGTGAGATAACACATCTAAAGGATACTTCCTATGCATATATTAGTTCTCTTTCTACACCTCGTAATATTTATAAGGAAAATGATAAGAAATGTGATACTATTTTTATGTCTACTAGTGAGGTGAAAGTCCTACATAGAGACAAAAATGTAAATGTTCCATGATACCAACCTATTCAGTTTGACAAGAATGTTGCACAACATGATATCTTATCTACACTACTTGATAAGCACTTAATCATTTTATTACCTACTCATTATTACCCATACTACCAACTTAAAATAATCAAAGGTCAACCACTTTGCAATTATCATAGAATTAATAGACATTGTGATAAGTATTGTTATGCTTTACAACCAAAAAAACTCAAGAATACAAGATTTATATCATTTGATATACAACAATATCTTGTGCAATCATCCCAAGTTCAAAAATCTTAATGGAACCAAAAGTTACAATAGCTATATTTGATTAGAATATTGTATGCCTAGATTTGGATCACCTGCAAGATGTATTAGTTGATATAGAAATATCCAAATCAATGCTACTAAATAAATGTGCTTACATTGTCATTGAGAAGAGAAGGAAAATTATGGGTTCTTTCAATGAATAAAGTGGGTAAAATCATCAAGATATGAATCTATAACCTACGCACCCATGTGCATGCGCACATGCACGCGCACGTACACACACACACATAGAAAAAATTTATTTGTTTTTGGTGATTAAGGGACCTACCTCTATCATATCCCTAACCATTTAAGGATATAAAATACATTTTATTGAAGTAAAATGACAAAACAATGCATGAAACTGAAATAGTGCTCCTGACTCAATTGTAAGTCAGTCACAGCTGTTGTTCATTGAAAATAACATGGAGATCGTATGTCAATCATAGTTGCAACTAACACCTGTGTTGAAATATTGTTAAAATAGTGATGAAACAAATTTTACCAGTCATTCATGATTCTCCTTCACCTCTCCAAAACATGTTATACCAAAATACACAAGAAAATAAGAAAGATCTCAATTATGGGCTCAAGTGCATAAATATTTAAGGGGTTGAAATGATGGGGGTGAGTGGTGTTTTATATTTTTTGAGTGCATAGAATATTGTGACACATATGGGTTTAAATGTGCATAGATGGGTGAGATGATAAGGGTCCATAGTGCATTGGGTATGCAAATGGGTAGGTGGGATGGACAAAATTAAATGTGAGTGGGTGAGGGTTAGTAAATGAGTGATGAGGTGTCTTTTATCACTTTTTTGTGGGGTTTTATTTTTTTTGATTTTTTGTGGATTATTTGATTTTTTAGGGATTATTTTTTTATGATGTTTTTGGTATTTTTGAATAGGAGACCTTATGCACAAGGTGTGTTTTCTAGTGTCTACATTTTTCCCCTTTTTGGGTTACGTGTTACAGCAGGTAGGATGCAACATAAAAACTGAAGACAATATGGGAGTCTTCTAACCCCATTACAATGGTTTCTAATTTATGGGATTAAATGGTTGACTAGATAGACAAGAACCTGGAAATGTGATCAATGGGCCACTTCAATCGGAGTTTGCAAAGGTATTGATAGGTTGATTTCACAAGGAAGAGACTATTGAGTCAATTGACTAATATGTTTTTATGATTGGGTGTCATAAGATTGATGAGAAGGTTTTGAGATGATATCCCCCCTCAAGTGATAGTTTTTGGATCCACAAGTTTCCCCAGCATAACGTGGGGTGAAAATTGGCAATTGAAAAATGATAGAAAATGAACCTAGACAAAGGCATTATGAGTTGAGGCAAGGATGGTGGTTTCCCTAGCCATGTGTAGGTGAAAATGTGATGATAGATATGTACAATAATGGATGCAAGATAAAGAGCATGAGATATTTGTTTCCCTAGCCTAAAGTGGTGAGAAATGATTCCAAGGTAAATGACATGAAAAGTTGTGATTATGAAAACATTGTGTAGAAGGAAATGAATGCCCATGGATATTTATTCCAAATGAGGTGGAATGTAATTATAAAAAATGACATGGTTACAATAATGGAGTGAAAGAGGTGTGTCGATGTATGAACATGGTTTGCAATAAGAATGTTAGTGAACACATGATGAGCGAGAAGACAGGAGTCATGAGACAAAAATTAAGATAAAACAGGAGCTTGCATAAGGTCTAAACATCACAAGGAAACATAATAGCTGAGTTTCTCATCAAGATCATATGTTTGCATGTAAAATTTAATTATTTTTTGAAGTCAATACCTATAAGACAATGAGTTAAAACACGGACCTATGTGTAGGTGTGATTAAAACATGTGATTAGTGATAGATAGAATGGAAAACAATTACATATCATGCATTTCTCTGCTTCCAGCAAGGCATCTATATCCTTGACAAAGATACATTTTATTCTAGTCAAAACATTTCTCTACTTCCATTCAGGTGTCCATATCCCCGATAGAGATACTGGAAAGACCCTTAAGAGAGAGAGTGTTTCATATTGCTCATTGTTTTCTTTTCTTTTTTTAATTGTGACTTTTTTATTTTTATTTTTTGATTTATTTTTGACATGATATTCATCTCTCTCATTTTTCCAAGGGGTTTAGAACCACTAGTGGCTTGATGGAGGGAGTGGAAGTGATTATGGATATGACATTGGAAAGTGTCAACAAATAATGTCATAGGGCCTTCAAGACAAGTTTTAAGTGTGTAAGAGTGTATGGATCTCTAAGAGGATAGTCATTTTTAATTCACCAAGTAAGGAGAGACCAAGTTCAAGCAATTGTAGTAGAGACTATTGGCTCACAAAATGTGACAACAAGATAATCAAGAGTTCACCAAAAGTTGTGAAACAAACCAAGATGTGGAATGTGAATGAACTATAAGTGAAGTATGTATTAGTGAACAATAATTGGAATGAAATATGAATAAATGGAGAAAATGTGGAAGAACATCCATGATCAAACATTGTTTATTAAATTTTTTGGGATATATAGATTTTTTTATTTTTACAGACATTTATCTATTTTTGGATTTTATGTTTGTTTGTGTTTGTGCCAAAGATGATAGTGTGGGATGTGTGGATAATCCAAATGTGTTTCAAATACAGACCAAATGAAGAGAATTAGAATGTATGGGGCACGTAGAATACAGTAGTGAAGACAAATGAGAGTCCCCCTAGTCTATGTAGGGACCAGATGAATAAGAGACATGATGTAAAGGAGTAAGTGATAGATGAGGTAGATAATTGGATTGGATTATATGATGTGGATGATGAGTGAAGCAATGATGCCAAATAGAATCCATAAGATGGTGGTGAGTGGAGGACATAAGTGTGGGGATGAAGAAAACAAGAAATATGTTGAGTGTGGTGAATGTGTGATAATGTATGTAGGACAAGGACATGAAAATAGATGAATGGTAGAAGATAAAGTGATATAAATCAAGGTGCTAGTAATGATGTCAGGTGGACAAGGAGTGGAAAACATATTGATGTCTGAAGGAATCATGAGAGCCAAGGGTGTGGTCTTGTGATGAATGGGTGTGATGAGAGGATGATGTCATGGAATAAGAAGGGGTATGTAAGAGTGGATTCCAAAAAAATGAGAATGTGGGAGAAAATAAAAATGATGTGAAAGTGTAATTAGATGTGGAGGATGTTTGCAAGGAAAATGTGTCAAAATAATAGTTGTGTGGTCGTAATAGATGATGTAAATGAAGGAGGATCTGGTAATTATAAGGGTGTTTGAACGAGTGTTGATGGAGCTAGGGAGGTGGGTGTGGAAGAATACTCTAAAATAGGTGAAGCAATGGGAGAAAGTGTATGCGACTTGCGAGGAAGAGATGGAAGAATATGTAGATATGAATGTCAGTAAATAGATGTAAGATGAGAGTGAATGGATGTAATAGATAGTATAGGAATAAATGGTTGTGTCAATAGCAAGAAGGATTCCTGAATGAGTTATGATGAAGGCAATAATATTTGCAAGGAATAGGGCTCTAAAATATATGTAGTGATGAGTGAATTGAGATGTGATGGTAGTTGGTTATATGTGCATCAGGGTTTATATGAGAAAAGCAAGTGATGAGTTAGATGAGGTGGTGGTCAAGATAGAATCATATGATAAATAGATGGTGGAAAGATAGATAGATGTGGTGAAAATGTGGAGGACTCTAGAGGGGATGAGGAGGAGATGAAATCTAAAGTGTAAGCATGTGATGGTATATATTGAGAAGGGTGTGATGTAGAAGATGAGAAACTAGGGGAGTACAATGGTGTGATGTACAAGGTAGAAGCATGTGATGATGTGGATTGAGAAATGTTTGATTTAGATGATGAGACACTAGTTATACATGGTGATTGAGAGGTAGTGGGAAATGATGACTTAAATGATGGAGACATGACACGTGGAGAAGACGTGGGAATATTTGTAATGTGGGAAGTGATTGGATTGATGTTAGTAAGTGGAGTAGTGGGAGATGGTGATGTGATGGCAATGTCACCCATGTTGAGAAGATATTGAAGTATGTTTCGAAATTGGGAACATGAATAAGTTGAATGAATGTCAACACGATGATAGGCACACATTTATGATAGGAACGCCATAATGGTGGGGGTGGTATAGGTGGGAGATTGATTAAATTGTCTTCAAGTAACTTGTGGAGAATTGAAGAAATTGACTCAGTCAATGGAGTGAGTTTGCGAGAGGGTTAGAAAAAGTAATAAGCCTTAGTAGATCGTGATGAATTTGAAGATATGGGTGTAGAGGGAGATGAAATGTGAGGAGGATTCAATTGGATGACATTGTGAACATGTAAGTGTGATGGCATAGTAGGTGGGGAGAACCGGAAACATGCGGCAAGGAAGGGAGAAGACCAAGATGGAAATCCTCAAGGCATTGTGCCATATACATGTAGTGGTTGAATGTTTAAGTAGTGTGATATGTGAGGGATGCAAAATTTTTAAAAGAGGTCAATGAGCTTGGATTGTGGGAGTGGAAACAAGAGGGAGTGAACGATCACATGCCAACATGCAACAAATTCAATAATGGACTCATTATGGGATTGTCGAAGCATGTGAAGGTCAATTAGTGTTTTTTTTAGTGCAATATGGATGAATAAGTGGGATAAGAATGTGTTAACAAGTTTTTTGAATGTGTAAATCTTATGTTCTAGGAGGCGGGAATATCAGTCAAGTTTTTGGATAATGAGTGAAAGTGGGAAGGTGTGTAAGAGGAGTGCATCATTGTGTTGAATGATGTGGAATCTATAACGAAATAAATGTAAGTGGTGTTGTGGATCCTTGGTGCCATTGAATTTTTCAAATGTGGTGGATAGGGGTGGCATGGTACTATGGGATGAATAGGATCATTAAAAATTGTGTGATAAGTTGTTGTGGGTATAATTCCCACCAAGTGTTGGGATTCAAGATTGACAATGCATTTGATGATGTGTTAATGGAGCAAGTCAAGTTGAGAATGAGCATAGGAATGAATAGATTTCATGTGGAATGATTATGTAGAAGGGGTGGGTGGAGAGTGCGCGTGGAGGAGCACATGTGAGGACAAGGTGGAGAGTGGGTGTGAGCTCAAGGAAGAGAGGACATGAGGGTAAGGAAGAGATCGCATGATACCAAGGCAGAGAGTGTATGAGGGAAAGGTAGAGAGCACATGGGGGGAAGTGTGCATGATCCCAAGGCATTGAGCACAAAAGGGCAAGGAAGGGATTACGCCATCCCAAGACGAAGAGCACACAAGCCTAAGGCAGAGAGCGTGCGATCCCAAGGTGGAGAGCATGAGAGCCCAAGTTAGAAAGTGTGCGAGCCCAAGGAAGAGAATGAGCATGATCAACGTGGAGATCATGTGTGACTTGGGTTGTGAATGTAGAATGATGAAGGGAAAATGACCAAGAATTTTTTTTTTAAAGGTCAGTCGTTATAGTGGCTGGCTATTTTTTTGTTAGAGGCCAGTCGCTATAGTAACTAGTTGTTTTTTATTAGAGGTTAGTCATTATAGCAACTGACTATTTATTTTTAGAGGCTATTCATTATAACGACTAGATATTTGTTTGTTAGATGCTAGTCATTATAGTGAATGGATATTTTTTTGTTAGAGGCTATTCACTATAAAGACTATTTTTTTTTTGTTAGAGGACAGTCATTATAGTGACAGACTATTTTTTTTGTGGGTTTGGGAAGTAGTTCGTCACATGTGCAACTGATGGATGAGTTGGGTAAGTTTTGGGGGCATAAAGGTGGGTTATTGGGTTAGGAGCTAGAGAAATTGGAAAAAAGGATATGAGCAGTTGCAATAGGGTGGTCACAGGGTGGTTGCAAGGCATTTGCATCTGCGACTAGGTAAAGTTAGGAGACAGATAAAATGATGGATCAGAGCATGCAAGGGACCAAATTGTACAAGGGGAAGACCAGAGAACATAAAGGACTAGAGTGTATAAGGGGAAGACCAAAGCACGTAAGGGATCGGAGTGAGTAAGGGGAAGACCAGAGTTAACAAGGGATTAGATCGCACAAGGGGAAAACTAGAGTGCACAAGGAACCAGAGCGCACAAGGGGAAAAATAGAGCGTTTACAAAACCGGAGCGCGTAAGGTAAAAATTGGAGTGCACAGGGAACTGAAGTGCATAAGGGATAATGTGAAATATGAATCAATCAAATGAGTAGGATGACTAGAATGGCATAAATTGGGAAACTTATTTAACATAAAAATTGCAAGGCAGTCATGCCTACGAATGAGATAAGGAAAAACTTTGAAAAAATTAAAGAATGCATGAAATGTGATGCAAACATGATCTGAATAATGAAAGACTGTAGAAATGTGACAAATATAAAATCAAAGGGCATTCATGCTTGTAATTGAGATGGGGAAAAAATGGACTCATAATGACTATCAGAAATGGATATGGAACTGTGAGAGAATATTGTTAAGAACACAAACAATCACAGATGTGACTTAGATACAGTAAAAATTGAAATGAGGTGTTTTGATCGTGATAATGTTTTTTATTGTATTTTTATGTTGAATATGGGGTCGGTTAGTTTGTCTACCTATGTAAGGATCTCTCTCTAGTTACCAATGTTATCCAAACAAGTACCATTCATCAGAATATTTATAGTCACAGACTTTACCCCTTGATCAATCAAGATGGGGTTGTTACCATGGAAAATAGTGGGTCTACCTCACGGGTGGAACTAGTCAATCAAGTAGGGATGTTTACCCTTTTCACTGGTGAGTCCTCTCAGTGTACATGTTACTTTGGGGTTTCTGTGGTACTCCTTACAATGAGTTTTAGGGCTTATGCCCAAGTACTTCCCATAGTTATGTGGGTGGATATTTACATGTATCCGAACCTATATTTAATGTGTATTCATTCCCAATTATTTCCCTTAAGAAGAAACAAGTATTTTTTATATTTTTGCATAAAATAAATCACAGAATAATCAGTCTACAATTACTTTGTAACTAGATTGTTATATTTTTGGTAGATAAATCGCAACACAATTGCACCTACAACGATATTTTTTAAAAAATGGGTAGGTCTGTAAAACTAAGTGTTAGATCTATAATAGAAATGTTAGGGAAAAATAAAAATAAACTGAAAATATTGTAAAACCCTAAAGACAACACTTTTATATTTAGAAAATGAAAAGAGTTACCCACAACCAAAATTGTCCCACCATGGTTACCAAAATGTATGCCTATATTTTGATCACATACAAGATGTATTAGTTGATATAGAAATATTCAAATCAATGCTACTAAATAAATGGGATTATGCTGCCATTGAAAAGAGGACAATTATGGGTTCTTTCAATTAATAAAGTGGGTAAAATCTTCAAGATCTAAATCTATAACCTGCACACACACACACACACACACACACACACACACACACACACACACGGAAAAATGTTAGTAGTTATGTTGGTTAGGGGACCTGCCTCGGTCATACCCCTAACCATTTAAGGAGATAAAAGACATTTTATTAAAGTGAATGATAAAACAATGCATGAAACTAGAATAGTATACTTAACTCAGTTGCAACTGTGATTCACTGTAAATCATATAGAGATCATAATCCAGATGTAGTTGTGACTGACACTTGTGTTGAAATATTTATAAAATAGTGATGCAACAATTTTCACCAGTCCTTTTTGATCTACCTTCACCTCTCCAAAACCTGTAATACTGAAATATGTGAGTAAAGAAGAAATAACTCAAGTATGGGCTCAAGTGCACAAAGATTCAAGGGGTTAGAATGATGGGGTGAGTGGTGTTTTATATTTTTTGAGTGCCTAGAAGATTGTGACACATATGGGTGATATGATAAGGGTCCATAGTGCATTGGGCATGAAAATGGGTATGTGAGATGGACAAAATTAAATGTGAGTAAGTGAGGATTAGTAAATGAATGATGAGGTGTTTTTTATCACCTTTTTGGTGGGGTTTTATAAAAAAAATAGTTTCTTTTGTGGGATTATTTTGAAAATATTGTGTTTTATGATGTTTTTATTATTTTTTAATAGGATACCTTATGTGCAAGGTGAGTTTTCTAATGTCTACACATATTATGATACTAAATGATATACTATAAAAATAAGAATCATCTAATCACAAAAGGGGTAAGAATGCAATAGCCCCTTTGGTACAACCACTCTCAGTAAACTATTCATCTCCTACTATCATGCAAACCACAATGACAAAAATATCATTTGAGCATGAACAATCACACACCACCTCACAACACTTATGAGTTACCACAATCCCAATTTAGGAAAAACATGACAATGGATTCTATAAATATATGTACTCCTTCACAACAACTTAAGATACATTCTAATCGACCTATCAATACCGATTACAATAACAATACAAATGATTTTACACGTGTTACTAGCACAACAATATATGTTATAAATTATCAAAAAATAAGTATCGATGACTTACCAAATGATTAGTAGATCTCTATAGGAATGGGAACATATAGACTAAATCCTAAATATGCTTCTAAGAATTCTTCATATTGCTACATGTAATTACCCACCGAGCACACAATCAAATCATCAAGTAAAAAATGTACCCTCATATAGTGGTCATGCATCTTTTATTTAGTCCACTTATACATCATGGCACATAATTATACTTCATCCCCTCTCAAATCGTTGGGGGCATCTTTAGATCTCCCTTCCTTCTTCTCCAAAAATAGATTTTCTTGCATGCCCCTACGTGATTTGGTAAGGGTCACATTTCCCACATGTTTTCTAATGTTGTTAATATTATCCCTAGTCATCACAATATATATGTTCAATCACAATGTGTTTTACACACTACTCAAAATCAATATCAATCCATCTCATACACTTTCAGTATCATACTATAATCACAACTATCAAATCAAATCCTTCCACTCATACTATCTCCAATGGCTCTTAGGTATTATATTGTACACACTCATGGATTTTCCAATACTTCTCTTAGGCCTTCTTTGGCATCGATACCACTAGCACTTGAGTCACCTTCTTTCGCACAATTGAGGACCAAGTCTCTATCTCCCTTAACATTTGTTTCACCTCCTCAAGAGGTTCTCACTGGTTATCTCTTTTTCATACTTATATATTTTGTATATAGTTATGCATTGCAATAATATAAAAAACATTCAAGTATTTGCAAAAATACAAAATCAGGACCCGTGCATTTTACTTGTGTTGCTATCACTTTATAATACACATGTTATTGGTCACTTTGGTATGATAGACAATATGATTTATTTTTTTACACGTGCTCACTAGGTATATTGAGTTGGATACAGGACACACAGACTAGTACACACTTATAAGAACACTCATGTCTCCTCACATTCTCATCATTTGGGGGCATTTCCTCCACATCATATAGGTGATATTTTTTTATTACATTTCTTCATTTATGATCAATCATATATATTGTGTACTTACTTCTTTTTAGACTAATGGGACTAACACATGTGTCTTGTGCAGTGTTGATAGCTATTGTCTCCATATTTCACCTATGTTGGTTACTACATTATAATATCATAATTTTCCACTCTTGTTTCATGTATACATACTTTTGTGTGTTTTTGTTTTATTACTTGATTATTTCCTTTTCTTATGGCCTTTTTGTCTTGATTTTCTTGTGACACCATGGGTGTCCCATGTTTGTGCCTACCTTGTTTATAAATTGTTCGCTCTTGTTTACAAGCTTACGAGCCTTGATTGTCTTGCGACATTGTGGGTGTCTCATATTTATGGACCTTAAAATCCTTTTACATTCCATTTTTTTACTTTGGATGCATTAATAATGTTCTTTTTTTCTTCTACATGCATTATTTTTGTTAGTTATTGTAGTTTCTACTATTGTTGTTTGTTACTATCATTATCTTTTGTTGTGTGCCATGGTTACCAACATGCGTAAACACATTTCCTTTTGCAGGTACATGTTCTCCAAGGTGTCCACCTCTTCATCACTCTAGACAACCTCTTAAACACCAATTTTATTTTGAGCCATATGCTCAAACATGGTTTTCGCACATGCCTCAAAAGAGGGGGCATCTATCTAGGATTATTCTACATTTTTAGCAGATGTAAAAAATATTCTTGGGGAAGATGCAGGTATATCCAAAGTACAAGCACCCAAAAATGTAGTCATACATAAAATTTTTGACCAAGGGGCAATTTCAACATGTTTTCAGCATTTTGATGTTTTCAACTATATACATACGTTTTCTGTAAATTTTCACATTCAAATTACTTTGTTTAGATTAGTATAGGGGTAAGTGCACCAAGTTGGGGGACAATTAAGTGGACATCAAATCCTGAATTTTACATTAAAAACAACAAAACATCAAATTTAGTCTTCTGCGGACTTGAACCATGCTGAAAAGTCAAAAATATGTCATAAAAATGGTACCATTGCGTAGGGGAGACTATTATCTTTGTAGAAATATTTATTTTAAAGTGAATATAATGGAATAGATGTCATTTTTTAATTTTTTACTAATAGTAGGTCTTTAAGACACTTTTTCCCGTGAATGTTTATGTCTACGTTTAAAACTACAAATTTTGTTTCACTTATCAGAATGTGATAAAAATTATACCATCCCAACTGTGGTGAAATTATATACATGTTCAAAAAAATAATTATTTGATTTAAATATTTTTTGATGAAGTTATGGTGGGCAAACGAAAAGTGCTCTGTTTTCTTTATGTTTTCATATCACTTTCACGAAAAAAATCATGAAAAAAAAAATGCTCAAGAAAATACAAAATAAAATCTATCCCAAGATAGATAGTGGTGTCTAACTTCTCACCAAAGGAGAAAAATATATATCAATTTTTGGTCATCCAAATCACGGGCAAACGGACTACAATCTTATAGGCATTTAAAAAAAAAAAACCAAGTCATTGAATTTCGAGTGTTTAATATAGCTAAACTTGTCCATTTTTTAAAAAAAATAGTATTTTAGAAACTAGATTCCAAATGCTACAATTCATATTAATATAATTATTTCTAATTTTGAGTGTATGTATTGCTAATAATCCCTACAAGTTGATATTATGTTGTTATTTACAATATGACGTCCACATATGACCCATTTTTTGTCCCCCAACTTGCTGCACTTACCCATAGGGGGCATGAAATTTTTCATTCCTTCTTCGCTCTAACTCTCAATTCTAGCTTCAATTTTAGGATTCTTTGAGGCATGGGTATCCTTCCTAGTTTAACATTGTAAACACATTTCAATATTTGTTAATTTTATAATTAATTGTTTGACTTATGGAGAGAGCTTGGGGGCACCTATTCTCTTTTTATTATATGTCCTTGTTTTCAAATCAGGTCTAGATCCATCTACTACAGTGTGATATGTGGGTTTATGGAAGGAAATGAAGTAGTTAAGGTGTTTGTGGACAAGCTTTCCTCTCCTATTATGCTTTAAGGGGAAGATATCATAGTTCCTAAATAATTGTCATACACAGTATTATTCCTTTGCAAGGGTGCATTTTTACCTCTTTCTTCTTCTTTTTCTTGCACATTTATGTATTGGTTTACATGCTCCTGACACTCGGATTTCTCCTCAAAACTAATTGGGGACTGATCACCCCCAATCTTTCAGTGAAGTTCATCAAATATAAAAAAATCAAAGCATGAGAAAATAGGTGTATTCTTTCCTTCTTTAAATATTTCCATTTCAAATATATGCACATGCAAATCTTTTCTTTTGCATGCTTTATTTAAGTTACGGTCAATTATCTATCATGGACATTGACTACACTCTATGTTGTAGGTTTCTTCGTGGAGCATGCCAACACCAAGGACAACAGTGAAATTATAAAAAAAACATTCAAGCAAAGGCTAAGTGTGTTTACACACTCAAGTACAATTTTCATTAAGCATTTAATTTTCAATTTCATACTTAAAGGGGAGAAATGTAGACACAATTTTGGCAATTTACACTTTCACAACCCTTGATTTGACTATGCACTTTTGCTTTGAAAAAAACTACTTCTTCATTCTCACTTGGCACTTTCTGAGGTCTATTGTTTAGCTTGTTTATCCTTGCACACTGACATGTCAATGAACTCTGATAATGTAATGTACAAAATCCATAGAAAAACATCATCCTACCATATTTGAATTTCATTTTACATTTTTTCTACTCCTTGTCATAGCCATACAGTTTGGTCAAGGTCATACCATCCAGTCATGACTTCTTTGTATGGTCTTAGACCGACATGTTCTCCAATTGCACTTTTAGATTGAAATATTTCATTGGGTCTTATACTTCATCTAGGTCAGCCTTTCATGGATAAATATATACAAAACCCTATATAAACAAGTAAACTCTATCTCATTTACTAACTTAAAAATCATAAGGCAATGCACTAGAGCACTCACTTCTTACACTTGCAAAAGGCATCCAAATCTCCCTAAATATTATAATTGCGCATCTACAGTCATTAGGGCAGCACCCACATCAGGTCTGAAGCTAAAAATCATGTTAAGGAAGTCATATCTCTCATCTACATATCACATGTTAGGTGGAGAATGATGTGTGGTTTGAGGCCACTTCGGAGTATTGTCAACATCGGCAGTGCATGTAGGTTCCCACAACCCTTCTAATTTTTTTCTTGCAGGAATATTCATCCATGGCTAGGATTTAAGGTAATGTTCAATTCATTTGAAGAGTTTTTTTGCATGTGTGACAGCTAGGGTTTGACATCGACAGAAAAATATAGGAAGGAAAGAAACCAAGAAATTCATAGAGGGAGATCTAGGGTAGGTCCAAAACCATACAAACGGGGTTGGACTATATGGTACATTCTTGACCCAGGTGCATTTAGAATTCTAGTTCCATTTACGAGGGTTACTTGGATTTAGATCTCCCTAGTTCCTTATTACATAGTCCTAGATCCCTCTAGAAATCAGCTAAGTGCTTCTATACCTTCATTTTTGTGCTTTCAATTGCATATTAGGTTAATTGGTGTATGCAAATTCTTTTTTTATTTGAGTTTCAATTTTAAATTAGTTATTTTATTGTAGCATCTTTATTAGATTTGTAAATCAACTCTAGTTTACTCTACACCTAATTAAATTGACCTAAAATTTAATTTAGGGTTAAATAAAAATATTTTGATAGAAGCATAGTATAGTGATATGTGAAAATTATGAATTTCATTGTCAATAGAAATATGACACATGTTAGTGTATAAGATGCCCCAAGTAAGCCAAGACCACTGAGCAAAAATGAAGTTCCATTATCCAATAGTCATGTATAGATGTGTGTGTCATGTATCATGCTCATATATCTCATGAAACATATGTGTATAGAATATATCATATGTTATTTATCAAACCATGTGACAAACAACATATGTAAAGTAGAAAATAATAAATCCTATCATGCTTGGGGCCTGATTTTATTTTTTTTGGAATATTTGAATGTTTTTGGAAATTTTGAAATGTTGAGAATGTTTGAAAGTGTGTTATTCAACATCAAGTAGATGACTTGTAGTAGGATGATAACCTATTGGTCCTAGATAAGCCATACGATAAATCTAATGAATGAATGAGTAGCTTTAATATACAGTGTGACAACGTTAATAAAGATTCATGATTTATTCTTCATTAGTGTAGGGTGGGACCTATTCTACCATAAAATATTTCCAATGTGTCATATTGCACTGGAAGTCGGGGAGATTATCATGCCTGATTGTAATTAATGTACTTAGCTAGGGGAAGGTAATAATATGATTGGTATTATCAATAGTTCCATCTTAGTGTTGCCACCATGATATTTCAAACAAAGATGAGATGACTAGGGATTAAGTGTTACCCATACTTTTATTGTTATAACACATAGACCATATGCTATAAGTAACATAATAAATTTTGAAAATTCACAGGGTTGCACAAGTAGAATGTCTAACGAGGTAAGGCCAACAGTGTGTAATACCTCCAATGTACATATATTCTTAGACGTAGCAGTATTGAGTGGGACGCATTCCCAATACTTTATGTGAAGATAAAGGTTGAGCATGAAATTATCGAAACTAAGGTGCTTACGTACTTCCAATATATCGTTAGGGTATGATCATTTTGGTTGTGTTAACTCGTTGTGAAATATTTCAATTGTAGTATTAGATTTTAGCGTATGTATCTTAGATATTAATTCTTGATATTGATTAGTACCATGGCTAGTAACACGATGGTAGTCACAAAAGGGTTTATCGAGCTTCTTGGATAGTTAGTTGAATAGTGATGTATAGTAAGTAGCACTAATAATCCACAATCAAGCAATAAATGTAAGATCTCATGTGGTGCATCTATCTTTTCAAAAATGGTAACAAAGCTAAAAATGGTAATATAGTCAAGAGTATTAAGAGAATAACGCATAATATATGGATTTGTAGTATGTAGTTGTTTTTCACTTTAGGTATTCTAGATTTGAAAAATATTTGACTCAAAGGTGTTGAAAGAGGCGCGAGATGAATGCGATTACAAGTGTCGTTAGATAATAATTTTTTCTTTGGAGTAACAACTTTCATACAATGAGAAGTATTCTTAGTGTCAGTTATAGACGAATTATCTCTTTAATGCCCAAAGCCAATAGATGTAAATAAAGTGTGAAACATAGAGTCATCCTCATCCATAGGATTAAAATTTATCTTGCTCAAGCATTCATCATATATATCTATATCATAACCATCATTGTCATATTAATCAGTAACCAAGACATATTCTTAATCTGAATTAACTAGTTATGTCATTCCTGGATAGCTTTTTATTCAAGTGGTTGTGGTATAGTAAGTTATACTCGCTTTGAATGTGCAATTTGTACTTTGTCTATATTTGCATGTTGTTTTTTTATTGAATTTTCTTAGGCTCAATGGGTGATTGCATAAGAGGCTTAGTAGCATTATTTTTTCTTGATTCACCAACCTCGTATGTCATGTATAGCTGACTAAGAGGGATAGGTTGTGTTAGAGGTGTGATAATAGGCTCATGAAAAGTAGAATTTTCAACTTTACAATATTTGAAAGATGCATCATTTGTTGTAATAGTATGTGCATATCCATCCTGGACAAATTTGACACATTGATGAAGAGTATATGGAATGGCTTCCATATCATGGATTCAAGGTCAGCCCAATATGAGATTATAAGAAAGAACATTGTCCATAATATGAAATGTGGTGGGCGCCTTTTTAAGGCCAAATAACACATCCAAAGTGATTTTACCAATTGTAGGTCATGGGATGTAATAAAACTCTTTAATAACAACAATAGTCATATCGATGGCACTTGTGGAGATATCCATTTATTGGAGCAAGTAACTAGGGAAAACATTTAAATGTAGATGCATTATTATCAAGTAGTACCCTCTAAAATAGAAACCCATGAATCTATGTTGTAATAAGTAGGGGTTGACATTGATACCAAATATGTCAAGGTAACTACGTAGGGTCATAAGTGATAACCTCATCTATGATTTTAAATGTATTCATGATAATAGAAAAGGAAGAAGGTTGTGTATCAGTAGGAAGAGAAGTAGACTGTAAATCCTCATATAGAATGTCCTTATAAGTGGGTAATCACTTTAGTAATTCCAAAATAGATATCTTAGTAGGTGTATTGCTCAATTGATCCAATATGTCATAACCCTTTGATGGAGTAGATCTAGAAGTAGGAATAGGAGGTGGTGAAGGAATAGCTTGATTTCCCCTAGTGGGTGGCCTTCCTCATCTTATATTGACAATATGAATCACAAATCCCAATATAAGCTTAGGGTGAATAGTGGGGCCTATTGGTAGCTAGAACAATCTTTGGATCAAGGGGGTGGGGCAAAAGAACGCATACAAACCATATGTCATCGAGTATTAGCAAGGATTACCTTAGATGGAATGTTGATACACGTAGGAGTATATTAACATTGTACAAAATGATTATAAAGACATGTATTGGTGAGGGGTTGGTAAATGATAGTATCCTAAGAAAGAGTCACATCAATTTATAGAGTTTATCATACTCAACAAATAGGAGGATGTCATCAAAGCTTAGTTTAGAGGATGATTGAGTATTAGCATCAATAGTGCCATGAGACTGAACAAAGTGAGTATGGAGGCATGTATGGCTAGAGGTTTGTTCCTTTCTTTCAAGTTGGGGAGAGGCATGGACTCGTTAAAGGGATGGTACCCCAAACCAGCTCAAGGGAAAAAAACCTTGGTTGTGTTATACCTCATATAAATATCATCAAAGATTTGTGTCGGAAATGGGAAAGCAATGGTGAGTAAATAGATATAGATGAAGAGAAAAGCAAACCCTATGAGTAGGATCATGCACAAATTGATAAATAGAAAACCCTAATGGGATATAGGGTTGAAGATAGAAGTCTTGATTTGGGATAGGGTAACCTAAGCCAAATGGGTGAATGATTCAATCAAAAGGCGAGTTCACCAAATGATTTACCCAAAAGAAAAAAAAAAGTGGAGTTCTTTTTCTTATTTAATTTGGAATCAAGGTTACAAATATGGTCTATATTCAAATTATTAAATAAACATTAACTTTCAAATTTGAGCATACATATAAAATATTGAAAGATAGATCAATTAGAGCATGTGCCAAATAAAGATAGATAAACAATAGTGCATTTCGTTTTTTGGTTGGTCTGGAAATTGATCTTGGTGTGACAGAGGTATGAACAAGTTGAAAATCTTTTGCAAATGCTTCCTTTCTTATTCTTGATTTGTATTGTGCTCAAGGAGAAAATTGTTGGATAAAAGAGAAAAATGTTGGATAGCTTCATCCATGCAAAAAAGTGAAGATATATAACTCTTACACCCTCTACGAATGACTAGTATGTGGCTTTTTATGAAATAATAGGTCCCACTCATGTGTTAAACCCTGTTAAATCAATCACCTTGAGCCAAAACCCTAAATCTTTGGTAAAAGTTTTGTAAAAAATAGTGTTCGAGTTGAAGTGTAATTCATATGCCACCTACCTTAGCAACATTTTGAAGAGGCCTCAAACCACACATAGTTCTCTACTTAGACATGCAATAAAATAGTATATGAATGCAACCATATTTGATAACTTGCTCACATGATAATTGTTTTGTATTGACTTAGCTCGTTTGTGCTTGACTTGGCTTTGTAGGCTCTTAATTTGGAAAGTTGGACTCTTGGACTTGGTTTAGAGTGCTTTAAACCTATATAGAGGATGTTCCTAATGTATGTTTTTTAATTAAGGAAATATATGAAAAAAAACTTATCTTGCTAGTGATTTGTACTTGAGGAGCTCTTGAAAATGTCGAGTGAATAAATGGGTGTCTTAGATTAACTTATATACTAATCTATGAATATAATTTGCATTAAGATTAACCTATAGAAGTGTTGGCCCATAAAAAGATATACAAATGGAAAAACCAACAATTGGGTGGCTCAAGACAAGACCGTCCAACCCAAGACAAAACCATTGGATGATTGCATGCAGATGCTTGTGACTCATATGAGCATTTCTGTAGGTAGTTCAACATGTTAGGTAGAGTGTAATTCTTAAATAAGATTAAGAATGAACTAGGATTTAGAAATTTAATTCAAAACAACAACATACATCATGATTAAAGAGTTTAAGTCAAGGTTAATATTATCATATGCCAAATTAGCATTTTTTTGGTGGTCTACAAACAGAAAACAATCACATTATAGAGAAATACATCTATAAAAGTCTAATTAACGTATTATTGGCAAACACACAAATACCATACGTTAATGCATAATTACATCTAATAAATGTCATTGTATTAAAATTAATTATCCACAAACAAAAGTTAACATAAATATTTTAAAATAATCAAATATATAAACTACAACCCAATTTAACATGGAATATTTAAAAATTTAACCCTCGATTAAAACAAAAGAGAAAAACGCAATTGACACCGCATATATCATGTAACATGTTTGCGAACCGGAAAACTTATATTACAAAGCAATTTAAATGAAAAAAGCACGTTACAATATAACACTATATCATTTAATAAATGTTGATATAAGGCAGGGCCTTTTCCTTGAACTGGTACTAATTACCCAAACCAGCCAGCCGAGGGGATTCTACAACTAAATATTTAAAAAATAACTCTAAAATTGTCTCTATATTTTCCTAAAGATTGGAATTGATCATATTGATATGACTAATGTCATAAATATAAAGCATAATCAAACATCGGTCAAAGGTAATGTCAACTTTTATGATTTTGTTGAAATGTGCAACAAATTCAAGTCCATCTGATTATGGTTGAGACTAGGAAATGTATGCACCCCAATGCAAATTAAAATTTGATTAAATGAAAAGCAGCAATATAGATAATAGAAGCTCCTCAGTAGAAAAGCAGAAAATATACTATTATTAAAATACTGTCCGAAAGGTACAAATTCAAATACTAAAGTTGACGGAAAACCAACTAGTTTATATGATTGGATTGATCACCAGCCCAGATCAGTGAAGATGAAGACTGAGTGACGCAATCGTAGAAATAACAACCTATCACACCTGTGATTCTGATTGCACAAGGGAGCAAATTAGTCTCCTCGCAGAAAATAAATAAATTGAGACAACATATTCCTTGAAAGACTGATGCTGTTCCCTTTGCACACTACCAGAAGAGTCAAAGCAAACACTGGAAGGAAATTGGTTCGATTTCAAGGCCTATTTACAGGGGTCTAAGAACTTTTCAGCACATACAACTGCAACTTGCTCTGAGATAAGAGTGGCGGTAACTCATTAAGCACAACAAAGCCCATTTCAGCACCTGAATGATTGATCAATTTGATTTTCGTTACCAAAATGCAATCAGCCCAAGTGCTTCACAAGAAGTATGTTGGGGACTGTCTTTTCCTGCTTCCACCTTCCCCATACAGTTCATTCCACTCCTTCAGTTCGTTCATTCCAACACCTTCAGATGCAAAGCTTGGGGAGATCTGTTGAAAATACAAAGTTTTTTTGGCTGTTAGATAAATTAAAAATTTCCGTGCAATGAACACAGTCAATCGTAAAAGGTCTTCTGACTCACCTGTTTCTTCGCTTCCCTCAGATCCTCCATTGTTAAAGGTCTAAGTTTTATGGAAGGTTCCTCAGTCTCTTCCTTTTTCTCGCCCTTGGTTTCGTCCCCTTCCTTGCTAGGCTCCTCAGAGGACTTTGTTTCTTCGTTGCTAGGCTTTTTGGAGGACTTTGTTTCTTCCTCAGCCTTGCTCGGCTGTTCAGAGGAATTTGCTTCTTCCCCATCCTTGGTAGGCTGTTCAGAGGAACTTGATTCTCCCTTTTCCCCTTCTTTTTTCTCCATACTTTCCTTCTTAGCCTGGACAAAACCAGGGAAATACAATAAGCATTCATAATTACATGAATCCATAGAGATTGACTGGGGAAAAAGCAATAAACAGAACAGGGTGTACCCACCTTTTCTTTCTCTATCTCTTTCTTAAGTAGCTCTCTAACTGGACGGTAAGCTGCTGTTGTGCATATGTTCTGCATTTGCATCCCAGAGCACAAGAAATTGTTAAGACACAGCAAACCTTGTACTGGTACAAAGATTCGTTTTAAAATATATATGACATGCTGAAAGATATCGAAAAGAGTAAAGACGACGTGCCAATCCCAATGTTTTGCAGCCAGTGGCAAATAGGAAATTGTAGGGATGTGGGTAAGAAAAGTAAGAGATTGGCTCTCGTATGTTTAACCTGGGTGTATTGACAGGAATCAACCAATGTTGCCTTACAATTTCCCCCTACCTGGTCTGTAGGATGTGCCTCTCAGCACAAATAAGACGGAAAAAGCACTACTTGGCAAACACAAGATTTTGCTTAGACATAATAAGGTAAGTCGACGGGCATGAATACCCACCTTGAGGTCACTTCCAGTGTAGCCCTCAGTCATTGATGCAAGCTCCTTGAAATCAAAGTCTTCCTCGACATTCTCTTTTGCTAGCACCGTTCTCAGAATCTTCTCTCTATTTTCAGTAGTTGGGAGTCCCACCATGATTCTGTAAAAAGGCCGTTAAATTGACAAGCACTTAGAAGTTAGATGTGATCAACTTAATTAACATACTTCTAAAAACACCAAATCTATACGATATATTAGAAGAATATGCTAGGAAGTTTTATGCAGATGGAAATAATATTATTCTGGATCACCTTCGCTCAAATCGTCTGATTATAGCTTCATCCAAATCAAAAGGCCTATTTGTTGCAGCCAGAACAAGAACGCGCTCTGTGGACTTTGATAGCAAACCATCCCAGTGAGCCATAAACTCGTTCTTTATCTTTCTCATAGCCTCGTGTTCACCATACCTAGACCTCTGGCCTAACATGCTATCAACCTGCATAGTCAAACCAAATATGAATTGCAAAAATGATCAAAGTTCCCATCCGAAACAAAGAAGTTCAACTCAGTGAATATTGCCAATGATCTTGGAAGCTTAGAAAGGGCAATATGACAAACCTCATCAATGAAGATAACCGTAGGAGCAACTTTGGCAGCTAAAGTGAACAACGCCCTTACATTTTTCTCATCTTCTCCAAACCACTGCAGATTAGAGGGTAATTTGTCATGCCCATTTTAAAAGAACTAAAAACTCTCGTTCACATATGGCTTCACAGACTTGTTCTTTTTAGCAAGCAGTAGACAAAGAAATGTCTAGACTACAGATAGCATCATTGTCTTACCTTTGAAGTTATGGTAGACATCGAGACGTTGATGAAACTAGCATTGGCTTCAGTGGCAAGGGCCTTTGCCAACATTGTTTTTCCTGTCCCAGGAGGTCCAAAAAGTAGAATGCCTCTGCATGGCTGAAAATGGTAAAAAACAAAGGGCTACTATTAAATGCTATAAATTACAGATAGCAAGGAGTGTTCATGCCAAAATGGCAAAGTTAATTTCCTTTCAATATGAAATCATGGACTTTACCTTCAGAAGCCCCCCTTTAAACAAGTCTGGACGTCGCAGAGGAAGCATTACAAGTTCTTGCAATGATTCTTTAACATTTTCCAGTGAACCTATATCATCAAATGTAACGCCAATTTTGCCTGCAGGAATGACTTCTGGCCTGATTCGCTTTTCAAAATCATTGTCTGGGACAACCTCCTTTCACAAATTAGGCCATCCGTTTAGTATAACTAGAAGTATTTAGGGATCTCAATTCTTGGGACTAAGGAAGTAGTAGCAAACTTACTGGTTTTGGAGGAGCTGCAGGAGGGTTCCCATCTTTATCTGCTTCTTTCTTAGAAGCATCCCCTTTAGAAGCAGCATCTGATTTCTCTCCTTCAGGCTTATTTTCTGTAGAAGGTTCCATTTTTGCTTCGGCCTTCCCATTTGTTGGGTCCTGAAGCGAAACATTTGCAACATAGAAATAGAGAAGGAAGATGAAGATCACAGCATCTTTAACAATAGTAAATCCATTCCAAGGGTGAGAACAAAGATCAAATTGGTCCAACTTGTGGAGTTTCTCCATTAGATTCCATTTGCAGTGTGTCTTTGCTGCCTAGCTCTCCTGCTCGGAAAATGCTTAGTCCATGCGCCAAACTATGCATTACATCAAATAGCATGTATTTAGTGGCAAAATCAAAAAGCTTAGGAAATTTACCAGAGGGAAACAAGATTAGAGAGAAACCTTTGGGAAGAAATAATAAGCCTTCCACCATGGTAGTTGGGCTCTTTTGTATTCATGAGGTGATGGGATATGGAAGAGACCACAATTTACTCAATATCTATAAAGAAAAATTGTTGGTTTAGAAAGGAACACTTGAGGTGAAGTACAAGCTAATGCCATTCACACCATTTGAAGAAAAGAATTCCAGAAAAACTCACAATTACTAAGAAGCACTGCGTCACCAAAGCAAATGCTACCCAGATCATCACATTCAACGTCATTTGCTGCAAGAACCTATTAAAAAGAAAGACAAGTGCATGACAATGACCATTATCAACAGTTCATTTCAAGGATAGATTTTGCACTGCCAGTCCACCACCATAAATGATGTTGAAAACTGAAAGATGCATTGGATAATAAATTTGTTGCTTTGCTATGTGGTAATGGACTATTTTCAACCTTTACCTCTGAAACATGGTTCCTGTTGTCCTGGAATTGGATTGCTTTCATGTCTTCTTCAAGTTTGCTCTTCCAGTCCTCGAGTTTTGCATTGTCTTCTGGTGGCTTTATGTCAATGTTGTATGGTAACAACAGTGACATTTTCTCGTCATTTTCTCCATAGCTTTGTTTTTCAAAATCCACAACTCTAGAACCTAGAACAAGAATTGGTCCAGAAAGCTGCTTTATCATTTTACGAAACAATAAATAGGTCTTTGGTCCTCTGAACATGAGTCTTTCTACATCCCGCAAATACAGAATCACAGGACTTGTCCTTGAGAAAGTAACCAAAACCTACACAAATTGTCAAAAATAATTAGTAACTGGTGATGGAAATTGACAATTGATTAGATGAACTAGATAAAGCACTAGTTTTCTTTGTAACTTCACCTTGTAAAGAGAGTGTATAAGTAATTTGTCATCAAAAGCCCAGGAACTTGCTCGCTTTAAGGAAGCTGCAACCAAAAGTTCAGAGTTTAGATTGGAAGCTTGATAGTCTAGCTATTAATCTCCACTCCATAAAATACAAATGTGCAAAGAAAGTACTTTGATTTGTAGGGGTCATAGATGACCCAAGTCTTGAAAGATCGCTTTCAGATGCTGAGCGGCTTTTACTGTTTTGAAGGCTACTTGAACCTTCAGAATCCCTGTAACATTTAAGAAGCATAATGCCATTGGAATATCAGATTGGTTAGATATCCTAAGCATCCAATAATTGAAAGGTATTGTTGGCATTCATAGAAAGAAAGCATAGTTTTTGGGGATGTGGAATCCTTATATACCTTGCTTTTGATTCCAGCCTACTATTTTGTCGCCAAAGAGTGCCTGCAAGAAAACCAGAAAAAAGAATTTGAATTTTTTATTACATAGTAATAATAAAAATTAATATTAATCCATCTTATAACTAAAATTCAACATGTGCAGAGAGGTATCCAAAATATGTAAGTTGTTAATCCCTATATTTTTAGTTTTAGCACCCACATGACATCTGTAGAGAAGTACCCAAAATATTTAAGGTGTCAATCTCTATTTTTCAGCACCCGAATGATTGTATTGTGGGTACCAAAAAATAGGGATTCACTCACTCATGTACCCACAACTCGGAGCATTGGCTTACTAGGAGCTCCACCCACCCGAGCTATTTGTAGTGCCTCCTAGCAGAAATAAATATAGCTCCTAAGCTCAACCAGCAACCAACAAACCTGCTTTGCAATTGTTTGGCTCTGCACGTCCCGGCAGGATGCAGAAGGAGTCAAGCAAGCTACTCATGCGGTCCAATGCAGCCTCGGGAAAGGACTTTGAATCCTGTCCAGATATCAGTAATTAAAGATGTCACAAACTACGAAAAATACCTTCCAAGCAGCCATAAAATAAAAAACTAGCTTTTCTCATGCCAGTGTTCAAGAATCAAAATCTTACAGAATCTGTGCCTCCGCCATGTTTTCTTTGCAACTGCAAATGTAAAGAAACATATTCAGCAAAGAAATTAGCATGCAACATTGGACATAAGCCACTTCTAGAGGTTTCAACAAATAAATACCAAAATTTACACTAAGTAAAAATAATGCCACATACTATAAAATGAATTGGTCATCCAAAACTTATTAGGACTTTTGCTTTTAGAAAGCTTACCTTCAAGCAGAAGTCAGTAGCATCAAGAAAAAGCAATTTGGCTGCAAAGTAATGTGCTAATGCCTTGGCAAGTGTTTGAGGGTAGGGCTCTGCACATAAACATTACATATCGTATATTAAGAAAAAGCAAATTTGATGGTCTTTTGTTGGTAGGACCTTGTAAGATTCAACAGTGAGATAGCAATGTTAGGACCCAATAATAAGTTATATGCTTCTTCATAGAATTGATTTTTAACAAGTGAGGCTCCAGGCTTAAATGCTAACCTAAGCGCACCCTAGACCCCCAGTTCAAAATTAGGCTGCATAGAAATTCTCTTGCTAAGGATAAGCACAGTGGCGTGGCTTCAAGTAATTGGGGTAATCGCACAATGCCTCCACGTGAATGGAGATTCAAGTATTACACCCAATAAGAATAACCCCAACCCTCAAGACCCGGTCTCATCTCTGCACACCTAGCAAGACAGTGTGCCATTTCCAACCCAGCCTTAACTTGAAGCCCATAGAGCAATTTATGAGCAGAGACAACATAAACAATATATCAAAGTTCGTCTATTACTGAATGAATGAAAAATTGTTCGTGGGTGTGTTCCCACATGATTTCACAACATCCGAATTTTTAATAAGATATACAAATTCAATTGAACTGAAAGCTTAAATCAAACAGTGTAAACCAAAACAGATAAGTGGATGGGAGATAACTCAATTCACAAGACATGCATCAGACACTATATTTAAGAATTAAACTGGCAAACATCTCTAATAATGCACTAGTGACTACACCTTAATACTTGAAAGTTGATTTTTTCTTGGCATTTTTTTCCAGTTATAGCTCCAACTTAGCAGACAATTGTAAATTCATACATTTTATTTTTCGCAGCACAGGCACCCTTTTTCTCACAAAATAAGCACAAGAAATTATATTCATATTTAAAATTTTTTTTTTTTTTAAAACCCTTTCACACATTGTGGCAAGAGGCATTCAAAAGATTTACGTGTAAACAAACTCAATCTCATGATTACTGCACTCACTCGTATGTTTAATGGACTTTCATTATAAACTTGTGCAGTAAGGCATGCATTATGAAGCCAAAAGGAGGAGAGAAGCCAAACAAGCAAACATACTCATGGTGCAATCAATCAACCATTAAGTTAGTAAGAAGGCCACTTCCATTGTGGCATCACCTCCATTGGCATAAAGACCACGATATATAGGGTTTATATGTTGTGGTGGACCAAGCCTACCAGCCAATGTGTGATTACCTTCTTTGAATGAATGGGGATTTTAGAGTCTTAGAAGCAATTCTAACATGCACTAAAGAGGCATATCCTGCTTAAGGTAGTAAGGTATCTATTTAAAGGAAACTGAACATGATTTTTTTGCGATTACGAAGCCATGAGGAGAAGAGGGGAAGGCTGAGCAAGTAAAGAATAACTAATCAACCATTATGTCAGAGGAAAACAAACTTACAAGCAATGGAAAAAATAACCATACCTTCACAATACATGGACTATACATTATATTAATAAATATAGCTTCAATTCAATGGGATATGGACCACTCCTGCAGTTGATTTGCTGATATCAAACTGCCTAGGTCCTATTCTGGTGGAATGTTATGCCATGGATGAGGACAGAAGTTGTGGAGGAAGACCTTACTATATCCTTAAATGAACTCCAGCTACCACTTCCACGTAGTTGAAGCAAAAGGTTCATGGAAAGGAATTGCAGCCAATAAACTGTGCCAGTCCATTACTACATGATTGGTGCAAATCTGCACCTTTGTTGTGCATAATAGATTATTTAATATTCCCACCAATTTGTGTTACTTTTTCTTTTATATGGTGGTTAAATAAGCATGTTTAGTTGCAAGAATCTACAATAATTCAAGCATGGCAGTCATTTTGAATATCATTAGCTAAAACAATGTTGCAAATATTTTTAAAATTAAAAATACATACAAAGTTCCACATGCATTTGGATATATACAAGTTCTACACGCTTTTGGAATATTTGCTTGGTTACTGAAAATCGTTGTTAAAATATTATGTGTAAATTTAGCTGAACACCGTGGCAAACCATTCCCAAGTGTTTGAAGTAATGTCCACGGTTGTTATTAAATTTGAGTGATTTAATCTTCCTACCAATTCAAACTTTTTTTTATTCGAGATACAATAAAGTACGGCATATTTAGCTGTGCACATTGACAAATACAATAGCTTTCCTCTGTGACAAATATTAGTCATTCATAGCGGTGTTTTTTAATATTATGGAGTAAAACTTAAAAGACAGATTTGCACCAATTATTAGTTACTTCTAATGTCATTATAACTTTCTGGGGCCATACGCTAAAAATAACTTTAGAAACTGAAACAGTATAAAATTTGGGGGAAGTTGCACAAGGAATTTGTACCTGCAGGTCCAGAGAGCAAAATGGCACGGCTTGCAGGTGTGAGATTCCGCGTATACTTGGAAAATTGTTCTTCCTTGAAGTAGACGAAAGCAGAGCTCGTTAACAACGCCTTCGTTTGCTCACTGTATAACATTAATTTCCAAAAACATCACAATTTAGTACATAAAATTTAGGGCTTTTGAAAACATTCAGTAGTATGCAACATTAAATTTCCCGAACATCAAACGGGTTGTATAATCCAATTAATGAGGATGATGGTGTTTCACATGTGCTACAAATCACGGGAGATTCCCGATACAGAGAGGGTCCGAAGGAGATTCTGATATAGATATTTATGCTTACTCATATCGTTATAATACCCTGCTTAAGAGTAGAGATGCCCATATCTATTCAACTCAGTTGTATCCTAACAAAACAATCTCCCGAAAAAAACACATTCAACAATTTTCTGTGAAATACAAAACATTTTTGACATTCACAAATAAAAATTGATGGTCTTGATTCTTTACAGTGAACATCAAGTTTCCAAAATGAATCTATCTTTTTCTGTGAAATAAAAGAAAAACATTTTTACCTTCTAAGATCTACAGTTTGCCCGCCGTACATATAACAGTAATTTCCCAAAAGCTTCAATCTTTTACTTTGAAAATTAGAGGGATATTAAAGATTCTGGGTTGCAAGCTCTACATACAACATTAAATTCCTCAAAAACTTCTAGATTTTCTGTAATTTCATTGTTAAAGATCAACAGGTTTTATATCTCTTACCTTAGATAGTAGGGAAACTCTTCAAATGTCACGTTGCAAGATTTCCCGTCAACAACCTGGTTCGTAAGTTCCAGCTCCATGAGTTCCTGATAATTGACAGAACTTCCTAGCGCCGTCAATTTCTGAAAAGTCTGCGAACGCCCCGTAGCCAGGCCTATTCCGAGGCCGACTCCCAGCCCCACACTCAACGCAGACATCAAAAAGCTTTTCTGCTCCATTATTATATTCCGAGACTCGAATCAACGACCTCAAATTTACAATGAATTTTTGTCTTTTTCCTTTTTCAGGATTTGAACCAAGGATTCTCAAAAAAAGATTTCCTGAATTTGGAATATCAAGGATTCCAGCCTATAGAGCAAAATAATTTCTGCGATTTCAGCTTTACGGTTTTATAGCCCGGAACTTCAAAGTTTATGGCACAAAATAATTTCTCAAATTTTAGCTTTACCGCTTTAAAACCCGATGTGTTAAGATCCGTCGAAGAAAATGTTTTAAACTTCACTACTTCGAAGCCTATGGTTTTAAAATCTAAAGAACGAAATAATTTCTTCAGGTTTATTACTTGAAATTCACACGCCGAAAACAGTGAAGCTTCCAAAATCTGTGGAACAATATGACTCAGCTTACGGGAGCTTCAAAAACTAAAGAACAAATCCTGAGGCTTCAAAATCTATTAAAACAAAATAACTTCCGAAATTTCAACTTTCCGGCTTCGAATCTTAGATTTCAAAACCTATGGAGCAAAAGAATTCTAAATCTACAAAAGAAACTTTGCGACTTAGGAGAGTGAGACTTCTAAATCTAAGGTACAAATAGCTCCTGATTTCTGAAAAACTTTCCCCTTTAACAAAGTAATTTCTGAAATTTCAGCTTCGCGGACATGAAGCCTGAAACGAACAAAACAATTTCCAAACTTTGAGATTCAGTTCAGAAATTAGACTAGGAGCGAAACAGTCGCTTCAAAGGATTCCTGTGTAGCAACCAAAATCTTGCAAGCCTGAAGCTTCAAATATTTTACGGCTTTCCCTTCAAAAACAGGTCTTCAAGAAAAAAAAACGATTCGTAGGCCGAGGCTTCAAAATTTACAAAACAAAATAGTTTATCAAAGTTTTGGTTGGCAACAATCGATTGGCTTATTTTTCTCGCAAGTAGGATGTGTTTCTCTGGCGCCCCTTCGAATATTTATAGTGCAAAACACGGCTGCCGTGAAATGTTTCCGGGCAAACGCCGGGCGCCTCCTTTTGGTTCCCGGGAAAGGCCGTTTGGGGATGCGAATTGCGATGGGGACCACTTTAACCGGTGAACATGTTCGTGGCAGTGCCGTGGTCAGTGACCCCACACACAATGGCGGCGGCTATATGTATTTTGTGGTTTGGGTTGGCGTATTATGCTTTTGGTACGTACTTAGCGTATATACGTAGGGTAGACGACGGGGCAATTTGATTGGGTGGGGTAGGTCCTTATACTCTGTGGCATATCGTACACGTGACCACTAGTGCGGTTCTGATTGGCGCCCAAGCATTGTCTGAAATTCTGGTGGGCCCGCCGCCCGCGTTTCATTTTTCTTTATTTATTTATTCACATAATTTTTATTTTTAAATATGCTTTTCCAAAGGTCTTTATTGTAAAAGAAGAAAATTAGTGAAAGACAGAACGATAGCAAGCGAGTATCTACTAGAGAATTTGGGTAGCTTAAATTGATCCGACTCTACAACCTTTTTCCTCGATTTATTATTATTTTTATTAATTATTAATAATTTGGTTCCCGCATTTTGACCTTTGACAGAAACGGTATTTTCATTGGGTATTGTTCCTAAGTGGCCATTAATTCACACACACATCATCTACCGTTCTTTTTTCCCTTCTTTTCCTTTCTTTTCTTTCTTTTTCTCTTTCACTTTCTTTTTCTTTTCTTTTTTTTTACTTTGTTTGGGGTGGGGGTTGGAGTGTCCCCTAAGTTTACTAATTCACATTTGGTTTTGTTATATAACTTTTGATTCTCACTCATCTTCCTACATATTCTATTGCACTCCACCTACCTAGCACTTAGATCTTGTTTTAACATTGTAATATGATGTGTATTTCTCTTTTACTACAAACATTTAAAAATGGCTATTAGATATCGATTCCTTATTAATTACATATTTTTAAAGTGTTTTTTATGCACAAATATCCTTATGTTTTAATAGTCTTCGAAATTTGCACTATATTTAAAGGAGTTCAATAGGTTCACATTATCTTTTAGAGCTCGACATGTAAATTAGAAGTTGGTGCAAGCAAGTGTTTTAGTAGCACAATGCAAAAATATGTTTGTATTGTAGGAAAGGCCTTGTGCAAGAAGTAGATGGCCGGAATACATTGTGGTATCTTTGCAGCATGCATACATATTCATATTGATGACGTAATGCTTTAAATGTTTGGTGCAAGGTTGGATCACTTGGTGCAAGACTGGGAAGCTTCATACAATTACTTCAAGTCACATTAGACTTGTGCACAAAGAATCACTTCTTTAGTGTGTGGCATCACATAGTTCATCTCTAGGATTCATAGTACCAACAAAACTTCATCTCAATACACAAAACTACCTTTGAAATTGTAAAGTTATAGGAGTCCATTTGAGCAAATGTGCAATGATTCATTACAACATTAGTCACAGTCTTGTTCACAAGAGCCCGACTTGTGCTTGATCTTCAAAGTTCAATTTTTTTACACCCTAAGTAAATAAATAAGCTTTTATGTGTGTTGAAATGTGGTTCATATTTCTATAAAGGCATAATGATTAGCAATAACGTGTATATTTCGATCGATTAATAAATAGTAATGCATAAACTAGAATATAGCTCCAAATTCATTTGTAAGATATAATGACAAATACAATTTCTCTAAACACAAGAGGAGAAGTGCACATACCTAAATACAGAGACAGAGATGTGATATGGAAGTGCAGGATGACAGTGCAAATTAGAAATGGCCTAGAGGTGTTTCGTCTCTAAAATTATACAACTTCAAACTAGGTACCATATGGCTTGTCATGGAGTGTGTAGGTGTATCCTAGGATGCAATTACAAATTTTATCCCTCTTCTTTTATTCAAAATAACAATGATGTGTCCACTTATATTATTCAATGTGATTATGATGTATCTAATTGTGTTTCTTCCCATCCTTCTATACGCAATAATGTGGAAATGATTAATGTTACAATAGATCCTCCTTCTCTTTCTTTTAGTAAAAAAATATTGTTATCGTTGTTATTCCTCTTGCAAATGAATCACACGTCTATTAATAATATATCTTTAGATTCATAGTGTGATGTTAAGCCTATAGTTCATAGTATTACATTCGTTGCTACTACTAATGCTTCTAGTCATGATGTTTCACCTCATACTCCTTCCCCTAGGCAGAATAGTGTTCCATGCCTAAGTTTCAATTGATTGATGGAATTATTTATCCTTATCTACACCTTAAGAGCTATAAACTTGGCATGGCCTCTTATAATAATGATCAATTGTTACTAAAATCCTTTCCTAAAAACCTCATTGTTATGCCAACATATTGGTTTAGTCATTTACCTAGTGTATCTTTGAGCACCTTTTCAGAGCTTGAAGGGGCATTCTTCATGTGACGTATTGGAAATAAAGGCCCTAGGATCACTTATGAGCATTTTCCTTCTTTGTATCCAGAAAAAATTGAACTCATTGTTGATTATATTTTGTGCTTTAGCATGAATGTATAACAAATAATTTATAATCCCACCGATTTAGAAGTGTAGTATATATTTTTTCATAATCTCATTTACCCTCTTAAAGAGAATTTTCTTTATGACACATATGATTCCTTCAATGATATTTTCCTTTGCATTATTGACTTAGAACAAAAACTTGATATCCCACGAGTATCCATACCATCAAATGTTAATGAACAGTAACTTGTTATTCCATGTTGATTGGAAAAATTTGTACCTAAGTATCAAGAGCACATTTGATAGTGGTGTGAAGGAAGGAGGCGTGGAAGTTTGATAGAGTTGCGCCCTACAGATTCGCACCTAGGAAGATAGAATTTTTTACTTAACCATTTTTACATGTTATGAGATAAGAATAGACATGGAGCGATGAGCACGCGTTAGATGAAGATAGAAGACTTGGAGGCTATGCAAAGCTATTTTGGGGACAAGAAGAAGTGCAAGATCCATGCATAATTTGAGCTAATAATAGGATGCAAATTTAGTGTTATTATTAGACAGTCTATTATTAGGGGAATCTTGCATGCTTCTTTAGTTTATTTTGTAGCGACGCATGGTTATTTTGAGCATGCAACCCATTTTGAGAATACATGGGCGGTGAAGGGAAAGTCCCCACCCCTTATATATATGTGTGTGTGTGTGTGTGTGTGTGTGTGTGTGTGTGTGTGTGTGTGTGTGTGTGTGTGTGTGTGTGTGTGTGTGTGTGTGTGTGTGTGTGTGTGTGTGTGTGTGTGTGTGTGTGTGTGTGTGTGTGTGTGTGTGTGTGTGTGTGTGTGTGTGTGTGTTGATTTGTACAGCTTAGAGGATCATGGGTGAATGTATGTACAAAGTTAAGCTGGTATGATTCTGCACACATGAGTTTGTTATTGTAATTATAATGTATTCAGCTATGGGTTTTGTTCTGACTTAATATAATGGATCTTTATGGATGGATATTGATTGTTGATGTTACCTCTCATGACTAGTGTGTGGTGAATCAGATCTTGATCCTTATTTGATTTATTATGCACTGTGGTTGTGAGTTGATTCTTTTTATGCTTTACCTTTAATTACTTATGGTTATGGAATATATAAATGATCATGCTAACATCTTGATAAAGATGGTATAAAAAGAGGGATTTGGTACCTTTGCGCACTTCGGGTGAGAGCTCAGATCTGTCTGAGTGATGTGTCAGCACGTCTAGGGTTTTGAGCAAGAAATAGAGAATACATTTTGGTTCCGTTGTTGGGGCCTCTTTTCAAATTTTTGCAAGGATGTTGCATGATGAAGACGTATCGGTCAAATTTGTACGACATTGAGAGTTTGGTTGTGAACTTAAAAGACTAGTTTCCTCACAGATATAATATTGAACCCGATTTCAATGCTCGTGCGTGGGTTGAAGAACATCTGTATCATGAACTCTATGAGATGTTCTTTTGTTATTTTCCTATAGAATTGTATGAGTGATTGGTAGCATATGCACCAAAGCATATTTGGAGGTATAGAACAATTTTTTGGACAAAAGAAGATTATCAGACTATGTATATTTTTGATGTGACTTGGACACGCATTGTAGATCATTGGTGGAGTGGTGTTTTGTACAGTTATACGTTGGAAAAAAAAATTCTACTTATTCATGTCCAGTGATGATTTTTAGTTCTCGCATGAACCCAAAGGATCTTATTTGTGTGTTATCCCTTTAACAATTAAGATCTTGTTGGTGACTCTGGATTTGGAAGAACGACATATGGCTAACTAAACCTCTACTGTGCGTGGGGGTAGGAGAAAGTGTGGTGAAAGATGGAAGAACCTATGGTAGAAAAGGAAAGAGAGGAAAGATGACTTAAGTATAATGAAGCGTAGGAGAGGGAATTAGTGAAGAAGCTCGGTGTCGAGGAGTCTATGGAGTTGTGAAGATAGGTGATGTGCAAAGGATTTGAGGTTCATGCAAAGGACTTAGAACCTAAGCAGCCAATACTCCCCCATTTAGGAAAGCATGGAAGAGAATCCCCTTCAGCTTTAGATGAAGGCACATCAGAAGAAGAAAGAATAAGGATAGTAGGCATGCATCTTATCCCACCTAGCGACCTTTCCCTTGCACCTGGTGTTCTAGTTCCTGAAACAGTTATTGAGAAACAGGCTAGTGTTGTTGATAGAGTAGAGACATGTAGATTTCATTTTCCGTTGAAAACAGAAGTTCATCGTACAACATCTATGGCATCACAGGTGAAAACATCTATGTTATTTGGAGGACCGATTGGAGAAGTATTTTCTAGCGCATCATCAAGACAAAATATAGGCACACAGAACATTGGTAATACATCTATAAGTAGCAAAACTTCACAGAATGTGGGAGTTTAATTTAGTACAACATTTGGGACACAAATTAGCTCATCCTCTATTTTGGTGCCTGTTATAGGAGGTGGATCGAGAGGATTAGGAGGTTCAAGATCTAGTGGATATGGTGGTTCTGGAGGTGGAGGGAATATTGGAGGTAATGCAGGTTCTAGATCTGGTGGGCATGGTCTGCACTATCTACAAAAAGTCTATTATGAGATGTCTCTTCACCTACCACAGTAAAGAGATATTAAGGATGCATCAGAGCACGTGCACATGTGTGAGATATTATGGCATGCTAAGGGAATCACAACTCCAGAGTGTAAGATAAGACAATTTGCTACTACTTTGCAGGGGCACATGCATAGTTGGTATAGGAAGTATGATCCGAAATAGACTGTTGTAGATTATAATGCGTTGCGTGATGCTTTCTTGACTAAGATTCATATACTTGAGTTTGAACAGAAAATCATCATCACACTGAAGGAGATCAAGCAGGGCATGGTTGAGAGTGTAAGGGAGTATGATGCAAGCTTCAAAACTTTGCTATCAAAGTTGTCTTATGATATTCACCCTATCCAGAATGCACAGTGGTTTGTTGGCGATTTGATCACACCTTTCAAAAGGGTGCTCTCTCATAAGATGTTTACAGATCCAACAGTAACCAGTATGTTAAATTTGTCAAGCCTAGGACTGACATTGCCCATGGAAGTAAATGGGACTCCAACTAGACTAATGGAGTTGAGCTCACATCTCATTAGAAGCTGCAAGCTTACATCACCAAGGTGACATTCACTTGTTCAGAAGCTATCAACCACCTCTCTTCTTCTTGAAACATACATGAAGAATACAAGTAAACATATTATGCAGGTTGGAGGCCACATGTAAGGATATCTTCCCTACATACATAAGTTCATGCCCTGTCTCAGTTGGCCATGATTAGATCTGTCACTTAGATCCCGATTGAAGTATATGCCTGTCTAAGTAGCAGTATCAATCCCAAGGCAATCAAGAAAGAACATGAATACATGATGGGGAGAATCCTATGAAAAGTCTCCAGATTGAGGAAATCATTGACCAAGGAAAGTAGATTGATTGATCCAAATGTTTGAGCCCTAAAATATTAACTAAGTACACAAAAGTGCACATGAGCACACAAGGACTAAAGTTAAGATAATGGGCACGCAAGAAGAAGGCGTGTAAGGCAGGGTTCTAGCAGGAAGCGTTTTATAAGGGTCATGTTACACACCGGTAGAACCAAGGGTCTCGGGACCTTAGCTATATTTGGTGTTTCAGGGTAGGACACGAGAAAAGTGTGACCCAACTACACATGCTGGAGTGAATAAGGTGCCAGCCTGGTGATAGGTTGGCCTAGGAAGGAATATGCCCCTATGATGGAAGTTTCTAGAAGCACATCATGGCAAAAAGTGGAAGAGCTCAATCCTAGAGGAGCATGCTCCCCATGGAGGACCAAATTTAGACACTTGGTGTCAGGATCTGAAGGGCGTTCAGAAGGATGAGTTGGCACTCTCGGGATGCCTATATACACAAGTGCTCTCGCAAAAGCAAAAGGGGGAGAGACTAGAAGAGGGCGGAGCTCTACATAAATACTACAAGAACTCTGTTAATGGGTAATTACACTTGGGAAAGGATGTATAATGGGTATGGGGATTGTAATTTTCCTTTCTGATAGCCTAGCTACATTAGTCCAGTTGTAATGCATGACTGCGGCCTGCTTCTCTGTGACATTCTGTAATGGCCATGTGGATGTAATGAGGTTACCAAGTTATATGAATATCAATATCAATGATTTTTATGCATACATATTTCTCATAGGTTCTCTTTCCTTTATGTTTATGCTAAGTATGGATGCTTGTACACTTCCTTATGTTATGGTACAAGTTATATAATATATTAAGTACTTTCTGTCTCGATTGATTTCAAGGATCTAGAGGTCATTTTGAGCTCTATGGTTCTTGTATGTCTTAACTCCTTTTAAATCTCTTAAGAAAAAATCATAGATGATGTTTCCCACTAGACTCACATAAAAGAGAGACTCGGCACCTGTGCGTGCCTTGGGTGAGCGACCAACATTTGCTAGGTGATAGCCCGACGTGTATGGGGTTCCTTTCTTTTGTGATAGGGGTAAAAATGACTACATCTTGGTTCTATTGTCGGGACCTCTTTTAGAATTTGTGGTGGGAAATGGCATACATCATGATCTGTGTTGTGAGTAATGATAGAGTGGTTAACTTTGGAAAATGTTGAATCATGGTTCAAGAGCATGGAGGATGAATTTTCTTAGAGAGTCAACACTATACCTAAGTTTGATGCACGTAGATGGGTAGAAGAGAACCTCTACCATGATTTGTACGAAATTTTTTTTCTTCTGCTTCCCAGTAGAATTGTATAAGTGGCTCTCAGCCTATGCATGTAGATCAAACTAGCATTATGGATCACATGTGTGGACCCAAGAAGAATACCAGAGGCTACGGGATGTAGATCTGATGTGGACCCATGTTGTGGATCGTTGGTGGAAAGGAATACTGGCTAGCTACACTTTGGAGTACGCCATTTCCACATATTCTTGTCCAGAGGTTGCTGAGTTTGAGTTTCTGCGGGAGTCCATAGGATCATTTCTACGTGTTGTCCCTTTGGCAATGAAGATCTTGATGGTTACCATGAGTTTAGAGGCATTACCAATGGCCGGCTAAACCATTTTGAGCGTTGGGAGAGGAAGCTAGGGTGGAGGAAGATGGCAGATGTTGTGACAGAGAAAGAAAGGGAGGAGAGATGACTCAAGTATGGTGAAGCGTGTGAAAGGGAGATTGCTAGATAATGCGAGGTTATAGGTGTGATGGATGTATAGTGGCAAATGTTGCGGGAAGGATTTGAGGTTCACATAGAGGACGTGGAACTTGAGTAGTCTGTGCGACCCCATCTTAGCAAATGCATAAGAGAGACCCCTTCAACTTCTGATGAGAGTTCGTCGCGTGGAGAGAGAAGAACCGTTGGCACACATCTAAGCCCACCTAGTGACCAGACCCTGGTGCTTAGTTTTCCATATCAGGGGGAACATATTGCTAGTCCAGTTGGCTACATTGGAAGTGATCGGTCTACACCTAGGAGATATAATTTATCGTTTGGACCTTTTATGGCTGCAAACACCAACCCACTATTAGGAATTTTCGGGCAAGGTATAAACATGCAGGATTTTGCTCTCGCATTTGGGAGTGGCGCAGGGTATAATATTGGTAGTGGGGCATTGTCCTAAACCATAGGCATGCAATTTAGTGGAACTGTGGGGACCCTTGGCACAACCATTACAGGATCTAGTGGATTTGGGGGGTCAGGAGGAATAGGACCTGGTGGATCTAGTGGTTCAAGAGGCACAGGACTTGGTGGACCTGGTGGATCAAGTGGCAGAGGAAACACAGGGGGAAACCAAGGCTCTAGCTTAGGAGGATTTAGGCTCCAACCACCCCCCAAGTTTTCTGTAAAATGTCTTTACATTTTCCCGATTACAGAGGTATTGAGGATTAGGTATCGATTCCTTATTAATTATATATTTTTAAAGTGTTTTTCATGTACAAATATCTTTATGTTTTAATCGTCTTAAAAATTTACAGTATATTTAAAGGAGCTCAATAGGTTCGCATTATCTTTTAGAGCTTGACATATAAATTAGAAGTTGGTGCAAGCAAGTGTTTTAGTAGCACAATGTAAAAATATGTTTCTCTTGTAAGAAAGGCCTTGTGCAAGAAGTAGAGGGTTGGAATACATTGTGGTATCTTTGTGGCATACATACATATTCATATTGATGACGTGATGCTTTAAATTTTTGGTGCGAGGTTGGATCACTTGCTGCAAGACTGAAAAGCTTCATATAATTACTTCAAGTCACATTAGATTTGTGCACGAAGAATCAATTCTTTAGTGTGTGGCATCACATAGTTCGTCTCTAGGATTCACACCAACAAAACTTCATCTCAATACGTGCAACTACCTTTGAAATTGTAAAGCTATATGAGTCCATTTGAGTAAATGTGTAATGATTCATTACAACATTAGTCGCAGTCTTGTCCGCAAGAGCCCAACTTGTGCTTGATCTTCAGAGTTTCAAATTGTTTACACCCTAAGTAAATAAATAAGCTTTTATGTGTGTTGAAATGTGGGTCGTATTTCTATAAAGGCATAATGACTAGCAATAACGTGTATATTTCGATCGATTAATAAATAGTAATGCATAAACTAGAATATAGCTCCAAATTGATTTATAAGATATAATGACAAATATAATTTCTCTAAACACAAGAGGAGAAGTGCACCTACCTAAATATAGAGACAGAGACGTGATATGGAAGTGCACAATGACAATGCAAATTAGAAATCACCTAGAGGTGTTTCGTCTCTAAAATTGTACAACTTCAAACTAGGTACCATATGGCTTGTCCTAGAGTGTGTAGGTGTAGCCTAGGATGTAATTACAAATTGTATCCTTCTTCTTTTTATTCAAAATAACAATGATGTGTCCACTTATATTATTCCATGTGATTATTATGTATCTAATTGTGTTTCTTCCCATCTTGTTATATGTGATAATGTGGAAATTATTAATGTTACAATATATCCTCCTCTTTCTTTTAGTAAAAAAATATCATTATCATTGTTATTCCTGTTTCAAATGAATCACACATGTCTATTAATAATATATCTTTAGATTCATAGTGTGATTCTAAGCCTATAGTTCATAATATTACATTCATTGCTACTACTAATGCTTCTAGTCATGATGTTTCACCTCATACTTCTCCTTCCCCTAAGCAGAATAATGTTCCATGCCTAAGTTTCAATTGTTTGATGGAATTATTTATCCTTATCTATACCTTAAGAGCTATAGAGTTGGCATGGCCTCTTATAATAATGATCAGTTGTTACTAAAATCCTTTCATAAAAACCTCATTGTTGTGCCAACATACTGGTTTAGTCATTTACCTAGTATATCTTTGAGCACCTTTTTAGAGCTTGAAGGGGAATTCTTCATGTGTTGTATTGGAAATAAAGGCCCTAGGATCACTTATGAGCATTTTCCTTCTTTGCATCAAGAAAAATTTGAACTTATTGTTGATTATATTTTGTGCTTTAGCATAAATGTATAACAATTAATTTATAATCCCACTGATTTAGAAGTGTAGCATATATTTTTTCATGATCTCATTTACTCTCTTAAAGAGAATTTTCTTTATGACACATGATTATTTCAATGATATTGTCCTTTGCATTATTGACTTAGAACAAAAACTTGTTATCCCACGAGTATCCATACCATCAAATGTTGATGAACATGAACTTGTTATTCCATGTTGACTGGAAAAATTTGTGCCTAAGTATCAAGAGCACATTTGATAGCGGCACGAAGGAAGGAGGCGTTGAAGTTTAATAGAGTTACACCCTGCAGATTCACACCCAAGAAGATAGAATTTGGGACTTAACCGTTTTTGCATGTTATGAGATAAGAATAGACATGGAGTGATGAGCATGCATTAGATAAAGATAGAAGAGTTAGAGGCTGCTCAAAGCTATTTTGGGGACAAGAAGAAGTGCAAGAGTCATGCATAATTCAAGCTAATAATAGGATCCAGATTTAGTGTTATTATTCAATAGTCTATTATTAGGAAAAGCTTACATGCTTCTTTAGTTGATTTTGTAGCGGTGCATGGCTATTTTGAGCATGCAACCTATTTTGAGAATGCATGAGCGATAAAGGGAAAGTCCCCACCCCTTATATATATGTATTGATTTGCACGGATTAGAGGATCATGGGTGAATGTATGTACAAAGTTATCCTACTATGATTTTGCACGTATGAGTTTGTTATGGTAATTATAATGTATTCGGTTATGGGTTTTGTTATGAATTAATACAATGGATCTTTATGGATGGATATTGATTGTTGATGTTACCTCTCATGACTATTATGTGGCGAATCAGATCTTGATCCTTCTTTGATTTATTATATACTATGGTTACAAGTTGATTCTTGTTATGTTTTACCTTTAATTACTTATGGTTATGGAATATATAAATGATCATGCTAACATCTTGATAAAGCTGGTATAAAAAGAGGGACCTGGTACCTTTGCGCGCTTTGGGTGAGAGCTTAGATCTGTCTGAGTGATGTGCCAACGCATCTAGAGTTTTGAGCAAGAAATAGAGACTACATTTTGGTTCCATTGTTGAGGCCTCTTTTCAAATTGTTGCAAGGATGTTGCATGATGAAGATGTATCAGTTGAATTTATACAACATTGAGAGTTGGGTTGTGGACTTAAAAGACTAGTTTTCTCACAGATATAATACTAGACCCGATTTCAATGCTCGTGCATTGGTTGAAGAACATTTGTATCATGAAGTCTATGAGATGTTCTTTTGTTGTTTTCCTATAGAATTGTTTGAGTGACTGGTAGCATATGCATCAAAGTAGAATTGGAGGTATAAAATAATTTTTTGGACACAAGAAGATTACCAGACGATGTATGTTACCGATGTGACTTGGACACATGTTGTAGATCATTGGTGGAGTGGTTTTTTACACAATTATACGTTAGAGTATATTGTTTCTACTTATTCCTATCTAGATATGTTGATGAGTTTCAGTTCTTGTGCGAACTCAGAGGATCTTATTTGCGTGATATCCCTTTAACAATTAAGATCTTGTTGGTGACTCTAGATTTGGAAGAATGACATATGGCTAGCTAAACCTCTACTGCGCGTGGGGGCAGGAGTAGGTGTGGTGAAAGATGGCAGACCCTACGTCAGAAAAGGAAAGAGAGGAGAGACAACTTAAGTATAATGAAGTGTGGGAGAGGGAATTAGTGAAGAAGCATGGTGTTGAGGAGTCTATGGAGTTGTGGAGATAGGTGATGTGTGAAGGATTCAAGGTTCACATGGAGGACTTGGAACCTAAGCAACCGGTACTCCCCCATTTAGGAAAACATGGAAGAAAATACCCTTAAGCTTCAGATGAGAGCGTGTTAGATGAAGAAAGAATAAGGACTGTAGGCACACATATTATCCCACCTAGTGACCTTTCCCTTGCACTTGGTGTTCCATTTCCTAAAACAGTTATTTAGAAACATATTAGTGTTGTTGATAGAGTAGCGACATGTAGATTTCATTTTCCGTTGAATACAAAAGTTCATCATACAACATCTATGACATCACAATTGACAACATCTTTTCTATTTAGAGGACCGATTGGAGGAGTATTTTCTGGTGCATCATCAGGATAGAATATAGGCACGCAGAACATTAGTAATACAGTTGGAAGTAGCAAAAATTCACAAAATGTGGGATTTTAATTTAGTACAACAGTTGGGACACAAATTAGCTCATCCTATGGTCTGGTGTCTCCTATAGGAGGTGGATCAGGAGGATTAGGAGGTTCGTGATCTAGTGGATCTAGTGGTTCTGAAGGTGGAGGGAATACTAGAGGTGATGCAGGTTCTAGATATGGTGGGCATGATCCACACCAGCTACAGAAGTTTATTATGAGAAGTCTCTTCACCTACCAGAGTACAAAGACATTGAGGATACAATAGAGCATGTGCACATGTGTGAGATATTATGGCGTGCTAAGGGAATCATAGCTCCAAAGCATAAGGATTTCCAATTCGCTACTACTTTGCAGGGGCACATGCATATATGGTATAGGAATTATGATTTGAACTATACTGTTGTAGATTACAATGCGTTGCGTGATGATTTCTTGAATGAGTTTCATATACCTAAGTTTGAACAGAAAAGCATTAGTGCACTAAAGGAGATTAAGCAGGGCATGGTTGAGAGCGTAAGGGAGTATGATGCATGCTTTAAAACTTTTCTATCAAAGTTATCTTATGATATTCACCCTAGCCAACATGCATAGTGGTTTTTTGGAGGTTTGATCACACCTTTCAGAAGGGCGCTCTCTCATAAGATGTTTATAGATCCGCATGAGGCTTTGGAGGTAGCTATGCGCGTTAAGGCAGTTGGGAGCATATGTACTAAAGTTAGCCCATTCTTGGAGGTGAAAATTACATCTATGGTGAAACCGTTGGAGAAGATATCAGCCAATTCAACTCATGAAATGCACAGTGGAATATGGTGTATAGATTGTGAGGTTGAAGGACACACTAAGGATATATGCCCTCATAAATCAGTGCACGCCATGTTGTTGGATTGTGAGATCTGTCACTTAGATCATGATTCGAGTAGATTTATGTTGTTGCAGTGCGTGATATGGAAGAACATGTCATGTTATTATAATATTTGTAAGTCTCACACTCATGATACAAAAAAATTTAGATTAATTGATTAGATTCATGAAGTTATTGAAACTGGCATGTGCCAGACTAGTGTTACGAATAATTCAAAGGAGAAGAAAGGAAACCATCATGAAGGGCGCTCTGAAGGAGGTGGTAGAGGTAGAGGTTACTGTGGAGGATACAGAGATCGTGGTCATGGCAGTGGAAGAAGTGCTATTTTACATGCGGATCCTTGATCATTATAGGCATGAATGCCCTTAGAACGTAGTCTGATCATGGTGTGGGAAGCAACATAAATTTGAAGAATGTCCAGAGTTATAGGAGCACATGAGTAAGAACTATAAGAAGAATGATAAGGGCACAGGGATGATTAAATTACATCACCCTATAGAAGATCAGTGGATGCTTAAGATCACACCTAATCTTGAGATGTTTCCTGTATTAGTGGCTACACGCGCTAAGGTTGTGCTTGCTCATGAGATCTCGAAGCATAAATCTATTATTACAAATCAAGAGGTTATAAATATAAAATACCCAGATCCTCCCCACCAAAAGGAGGTATACCAAGAGACTATGGAGGTTATTAGAAACTTGCAGGGTGAGATACAATGCTTGAAGAAGCAGTCATGGAAGCTGGAGCAAGTGAAGGCAATTGAGCTTCCTCAGAAAGATGTTGATGACTTAAAAGAGGTTTGTAAGATTTTGTGCCAGGATAATATCATTCCATTTTTAGGGGAATGGTTGCAGGATAAGATACTTTGTGTTGGATCTAAGCATGAGAGACAAATATTACATGCAAACTTACCCCCTCACAGTATTGAGTATGATAAAGAGATCACTTTGAATGTAGTTGTTGATGGGTGGTTGTTGAGTAACATACTGATTGATATAGGTGTAGAAGTAAATGTACTCACTTTGGATGTGTGGAATCAGATGGGGAGACCATTATTACAACCCTCTTTGAATGTGATCTATATGGAAGCATGAATAGAGCCACGCCCATTAGAGTATTGAAGGATACCACTATTACTATACAAGGGGCCAAGTTCACTAGGGAGTTTGAGGTCTTGACTCTTGCAAAAACATATAGTTTTCCAGCATTTCTTGGGTTCCCTTGGTGTTATGTGAATAATGTCAATCTACGCTTTGATAAAGGTTATATCAATTTTGAGAACAAAGAGGAGCGTAAAATTATTCCTTTGACAGATGGGAAAGCTACACCTTATGTAGAAACTTTGAGTGAAGAGGATTTGAATAGGATGTATGTGTGCACAATTAGGGATCATGAATTTCTTGAGCCATCTAAGGAAGGTGTTATACAGTGGGATGATGCTCAATCTATGAGTGATACAACTAGTATTTCCTATGATAACTGGGCACATGGAATGTATGAAATGGTCAAGTGAGAGATCAAGAATACAGTTACTTGCGTGATCAAGTCGCACATGATTAGGTGCTTAATTCATAACTAGGCACCTCGGTACACTGGTGAAGGAAACCCTGATGTATTTATGCATACCATGGAAGCCTAGTGGAAGGATGAAGGTGGCAGAAGATATATGTTGGTTTATACCTTGTGTGGGATAACAACGCGTTGGTGGACTACACATAGAGATAACCTTTTGGAGTGGCAAGAAGTGAGAATCGTCTTCTCTACTAGGTTTCTAAGGAGAAATGTGCCTTCATAGATATGTAAATTCCATGGGAAGGATTATGCTTTACATCACGTTCAGAAGTGTGAGATAATCTGGACGGAGGGACATGAGGCCTTTCCACCATCACTTTGGGTACATAAGTTCTACGCCACTCTAAGCGGTTATGCGTACATGGTACATTCATGAAAAGTTATTAAGATAAACAATTAATTAATATGAGATTACCTTAGGTATGATTCAGACCTTTGACTATATTTCTACTAAACCTCCGGTGAATGAAGCATTATAGATTGTGAAGCACCTTACGATGGGGGATAGTACAAAAGTTGAGGAAATCCTATTAGATATGTTTGGAGAGTTAGATTTGGAGGCAAATTTTGAAGAAGAAGAGACAGATGAGGAGCATATTGGGCGCTTCTTGATGGAAAAAGATAATGGTAAGCTGGTTTACATGCTTGATGATGAAGTAGAGAATCTGGATGTTGATCACACTATAAGTACATGCGAGGTCTTTGATAGTGTTGATGAGAAGGCACACGCTTATTATGAGCCAATGAAAATGAAGAAGGTCAACATTAGGACATATACAAAACCTAAAGAGGCCATTATTAGTGATTATTGTCCAAAATAAGCTCATGCTTTATTTTGGTCAACTAACACCATTTCCCCCCTTCGGTGCTTCAAATATGATTTTTCATATATTTTAATTACTTGAGGATTTCCAAAATCACCTTCATCAGATAGGAAATTTCTTCCCCTTTCTGAAAATATAAAGAAGTCCTTCTAACTCTTCATATTTTTCAAGTTACGAGCCGCGGGGGATTTTTTGTACTTTTGCAATTTCGGGCCATGGGGGATTTTTTGCATCTTTGCAATTTCGGGCCATGGGGGGTTTTTTGCACTTTTGCAATTTAGGGCCATGGGGGATTTTTTGTATCTTTGCAATTTTGGGCCTTGGGAGGGTTTTTGCACTTTCACATTTTGCAATTTTTGCAAATGGTGCAATTTACAATTTCGGGCCCTGGGGCCCATTTTACAAATTTGCATTTTCGCCATCTATGGTGCAGATTAATGCAAATTTTCAAATGGGCATAAATTTTGATTCGGTGCTCAAAATTTGACAAAATTTATATCGTTGGAAAGGTCTCGACGTCTTCTACACCATGGAAACTTGAAATATTAATTTTGGTGAGGTTACATATTTGAAAAATAAGAAAACGTACTCAGCTCTAAAAAGTGCAGTTCTAAGTTTCCCAACCACCAAAATTAATGAAGTATGGCACCCATTTCTTCTCCAGAAAGTAAGACATCATGAAGGAATGGCCTTGACAGGATTCCCTCGCCACTTTTCAAAAATTTAATGCATCTTGTTTGTGGGTGGGAACAAAAATTCAAGTTTCCCTTTTCTCTCTCTCCTACATTCTTCTATATATTGTAAACACTTCTCATTTGGGGGGGGGAGATATTATGGGATGTGGGGAAACTCTGTAAAATTGGTTTATCAACACCATTGAGCTGCAAACCATCTCATGGGCCTGAAAAGTGTATTTGTGCCTCTATTTCAACAATGTAATGAACTATGCATATTCCAAGAGCAATAAAATCTGTGTTTGTGGTGTTCTTTCAACCCTTACATTGTTTTTTGTATCTCTTTACCTCTCTAATTTTTTTGTTGTATTTTGGTGCATGTATGTCTCATTTGTAGGTGCAGGATGTTGTGTTTCATGGAGATTTTGTGGTAAATGAAGATATGGGTATGTGTCACATTGGTCTAGCCTCTCTCAACTCCATTTTCTCCCTTATCAGTGTATCTCACTCCCTTTTCTTGGTGTTATCACCTCCTTAGTGTAGGATTTCCAATTTTTCATGCATTATCTTCTCTCCATGGTCCCTTGGAATTGATAGTTTAGGAGTAGTTAGCTTCATTTCCTTCCTTAGGAGTAGTTTATTATTAGGATTAGGTAGAGGAACTAGCCTTCTCTGGAGATCCATCTCAAGTCTCCAAGTCCCACAACTTGATAGATGGTATAATGTTACCCAAAAACACCAGTTTCTCATTCAAAAGGGCATGAAAAAATGGAGGGCGATGTTTTTTGGTGATAACAGTGACTATTGGTCTGAATAAGAGGTGACAAAGATTATTGAGTTATTGTGTGAATTCTAGGACTTATTTCCGTGAGGCTATCATGAGTTGAAGGGAGTGCATCACTCTTTGGGTGAGATGAGGATCAAGTTAAAGGAAGGTGCACGCCCGGTTAGGAAGAGGCCTTATAGGATGAATCCTAATCTGTGCATCAAGGTAAAGGAAGAGATTGATAAGATGTTGAAATATGGAATCATTGAGCCCATTGAGGATTCAGAGTGGGTTAGCCCTATGGTGATAAGCATAAAGAAAGATGGTAGGATAAGGATCTGTGTGGAATACAAAGATTTGAATGTTGTTTGTGTCATAGACCCTTTTCCCACACCTTTTACTGAGGAGATCTTGGAGAGCATTGCAGGGCAAAAAATTTACTCTTTCACTGATGGATTCTCTGGTTATCATTAGGTGTAAATTGCTAAAGAAGACCAAGAAAAGAAACTTTCACCACTGAGTGGGGAAGTTTTGCATATACAGTTATGTCCTTTGGGTTGAAGAATGTGCCTGCAGTCTTTTTGTGCATTGTTGTACAAGCATTTGAGGACTTTATACACAAGTTTTTACAGGTTTATTTGGATGATTGGACTGTATATGGGCTAGTAAAAGATCACTGTGACAATTTGAGACTTATGTTTGAGAGGTTCCAATAGTTGAGCATCTCTCTCAACATTAAGAAATGTATCTTTGTGACACCTTTTGGAGCTCTGCTTGGGCATTTTATTTGTAAAGAAGGGTTTTTGGTAGATCCTGATAAGGTTACAGTTATCTTGGGCTTAGAGGATCCTACCAATTAGAGCAAGGTGCATGGGTTTTTAGGACACAGAGGTTATTACAGGAAGTTCATTAAGAGATATGTTAAGATTATCGCACCCTTGGAAGAATTGTTGAAAAGTAAAGGAAAGTTCCATTGGGATGAGGTGCAACAACTAGCATTTGAGACATTGAAGGAAAGACTTACTTTTGTGCCCATTCTGATTTCCTTCTTGGGACAAACCATTTCATGTACATTTTGATGCCTCTGGCATGACCATTGGTGCAATGTTAGCATAACCTAGTGATGGGATTGTTGATCATCCTATTTGTTTCTCAAGAAGGAAGTTGACACCATCTGAGTAGAATTATACAACTATAGAACACGAAGCATTGTCCATATTTTACACGCTGCACAAGTTTAGACTATACTTGTTGGCAACTCTTTTTATATTTTATACATATCACATGACACTTAATTACTTGGTCAATAAGCCCGTTTTACAGGGGCACATATGATGGTGGATTCTCTTATTTCAGAAATTTGACTTTATAGTGGTGGTAAATTTGGGAAAAGTAACTTTGGACCAGATCATTTATCAAGAATTAACTCAGGTGAGGATGCACAAAGCATTGAGGACACAATGTTGGACATCCAACTATTCATATTGAACTACACACCCTTTTATTTAGAAGACATTGCTATGTTTTTATGTACTGGTGTGGCACCTGAAGGGATGAAGAGCTTAGAGAAGAAACAACTTGCCATACGTGCACCTTACATGTTGATTAGTGGGGATTTATACAAGTTAGGCCGTGATGATATTTTGAGCCAGTGTGTACTTGAACATGAGCGTGAAGCTATAATGGAGGAAGCTCATGGTGGAATTGTAGGAGGACATTATGCAGGTAATGCTATCATGCACAAGATTTTGTTGGCTGGCCTTTGGTGGGAAACATTATATAAGGATTGTAAAGAGTATGCCAGGGTGTGTGATCATTGTCAGTACCTTAAGAAGCCTGGGCATAGGGATAAAATATTTTGAGACTGATAGCAAGTGTAAAACCTTTTGAGAAATGGGAAATTGAATTTGTGGGTCCTATTTCCCCACCTGCGCGTAGGACTAGATCGCGTTATATTATTACATGTATAGATTATTTGACCAGGTGGGTAGAAACAACACCTACAAAGGATTACACAAAACTACAACAGCAAGGTTCTTATGGGAAAACATTATCAATAGGTATGGATGTCTGTTGAGCTTGACAAGTGATAGGGGCACACACTTTTTGAATGAGACTATCAGAATATTATTGGTTGAGTTTATGGTGGCACACCACAAGACAACACCCTATCACCCACAGGCCAATGGTACTGCTGAGGTTTTCAACAAGATATTGGGACATACATTGACAAATATTTGTGATGTTGGAAGGAAATATTGGGATGATAAAGTCTTTGTTGTACTTTGGGCATACAGGACAACTTACAAAAGATTGAACAAATCCACACCCTTTTAGTTGGTGTTTGGTGTAGAGGTTGTTTTACCAGTGGAATTTATGTTACCCTCCCTGCGTATTGTGTGCACAGGAGGACTAGATGATGAACAAGAACTTGAAGAGTCTATAGATAAACTGATGTAGTTGGATGAGAGGTGAACCATTGCATGTTGGAGCCAGAAGATAGAGAAGGCTAGGAAGAAGGCATGACATGATAGGCATATTAAGAATAAGGAGTTTGAGGTTGGACAAATGGTTCTTCTTTATGACTCCAAGATTGTGTGCCACCCTGGGAAATTGAAGGTGCATTGGTTGGGACCATATGTGGTGACATATATACTTGATTCAGGCACTTGTCAGTTACAAGTGTTGGATGGCACTCGGTTGCCCCATTATTTCAATGGGAGTAGGCTGAAGCCCTACTATAAATAAGTCTTCTTGGTGTTTGTAATAAGGTAGTATTGTCATTCTAGATTAGGTTTCCCTTTAATGCATTTTATTTATGTGTTTCCTTTCATCGTTGATATGCTTTGTCAATTTAGTTAAGTGTTTTGTTGTAATAAGTGCACTTGTACACCCTTAGCTAATTACTATCTATTGAATTCATGCGCAAAGGAATAAACATACTTTTAGTGTGGGGTGGATCTAAAAGAATAAGTTATTGGTGTTATGTTGCAGACTGGTGCGTGTAAAGAAAATGTTACAGGTGCTTGGATTGAAGGTATTTAAGGAAAATTTCTCATATTGAAGACCACGTGTAGATGGATGGATGCATAGTGTAATGTGAGGTAGGAAACAACATGGGAAACTACTTGGTATGAGGCACATTGGATAGGTACTTCGGTGTAGGGAAGCATGTGAAAGGAGGTTTGTGGCTGAGAAGTAGTGGGCATGCGAGAAGGTTATGACTAGGGGCATGGAAGAATATGACGCGACACGTGGAAGAGCGAAAGGGTGAAATTAATGCCGCGTATGGTGGTAGTTGAGAAGTAATTAATGTGGACAAAAAAATAAATTTTAAAGTAAAAATCTATAAAAGGAGTACAATGCAAAGCTATTCTTACCTTGCATCCCTTGAGTTTTTGAGATGAGAAGAATGACAAAGTGCGAAGTGCAAGAGCAATTGATTGCACGATGAACCAGGTGAATTCATGACACAACATTGAAAGAGCTCCGCGTGGATGGGTGTTTGAGCTTGTTGGGTGTGTGAGAAAGGAAGGTTCACGTGGTTAGGGTTTTAAAAAGATAGATTTGTAGCTAGGTCACACTAGGGCATGAGGTGTTTGAAGTAGTGATGAAGATCGAGGAGTGTGAGGGTAAGGTAGGGGAAAGTTATAGTTTTTAAAGCACATTATTGGGTAACAAAGCAATGACACCAAAGAGAGATATGATGAAGGAGCCCATGGTAGAAGAGGAACCACAAGAGTGGTTTGAAGAGATGCAATACCAGACAAAAGTTATTGAAGGATGGACGTGGACTTCCCAATTGGCAAAATTTAAAAATCAATGATTTCAACCACCAAACTGAGAAAACCATGAAGGATTTGAAGGAAGAGACCATTTTAAGGACAAAAAGGAGGACTGCAGATCAAAGAGTCATGAAAAATTCGATCTATAGGCTACTTGAGAGTGTTGGGGTCATGCAACTATTTGAATTACCATAATTTGAAAAGCCCAAACACCTAAACTAGTGGTTCATGTCGTGCGTGCATGAAGACTTCTTTTATTTTTTTTGGGAGGAGAGTGAGGATTACAATGAAATCGATTGGAAAAGTTACAGGTTTGTGTGAGTTTGGTATAGAGATTATAGGTGATTTGATAGATGATGATGTAGTAGAAGCAATAGATGTCACCTTTAAGTATCACAAATGGGGTTAGGATTTTTATGTTGAAAAAATAGAAGACCTAGCCACCAGGGTAGTGGCGTGACTAGTTAGTTGCAAACTAGGTGCCTCAGAGAGGTGGAAGGAGGTGAACAAGTGTTGGTTGTACATAGCACACAAAATGGTGAGCAATACATATTATAACATCACAATCTATGTTGCGAAAGGCATAGTGGAAGAGGCGTGCGTCTAGGTTGATAAGGGCGAGAAGATTACTTGGGGTGCCATCTTACTATTGATTGTGTTTTGTGAGATTGGTGTGCCTGATGGGCCAAAAGATAAAATGTGGGTTTATCCACTAGAAGACAAGTCACCAACAAAGAAGTTCGTGAAGTTCACATGTCAGGGTTTGATTTCTAAGACTTACAAACAACACCAAGAGAGGTGGTTTAGGAGGATGCACAACACATTTGAAGGAGAGTGACGCATACCGTGAGAGTTTCCTAGTGTGCTAGAAGGACAGGCAAAGTTCAGGCATACCAACACTTCTTACTTGGGTCATTTTTTCATGAAGACTGGTGAGAAGATCCCATGGTGTAAGTTTCCTTTCACCTTTACAACCCATTATTTTAAGGATTCAGTGAACAGGTTACATAACACATGGAAGTTACAGTTTGATGTTGATAAAGTAGATGCAGATATCCATATTCTACACAAAACATATGTCTACCCCGGTAAAGAGGCATATGTAGAAACAATGGAGTCTGATAATATTGATATCACTCCAGAGGTTATGGTTGTAGGGAAAATTGATCATGTGTGCATGTATGTATACCTTAGGCTGAGGTTTAAGGAGGAAAAATTATTACAGGTGAGGACTTGTCATTGACAGGCCCTCTTAAGGGTAAATAGACTATGGGCATGAAGAGGCCACTTGAAAATACACCCCCTAGGTAGGAAAAATAGGAACATGAGGGCTTACAAAATGTCCTTGAGTGGGAAGAAGAAGAGAAAGAAGATAGTACTACCCTTGATCATGGCAGGAGAAAACTACGTAGGGGGTGGAAGAATGCAGATATAGGCACTGGAACATCACAACCTTTGAGATGATCACCGTGTGTAACACCTGTAAAGAAGGCCCAAGAGGAGAGAAAGAAAAGGTGTAAGTATGTTCCTGTGAAAGATAATGATGAGGAAAATTCATCACATGGGAGCGTGCACGAGGATGTTTCCATGCCTAGCCTTGAAGTGTGAGAAGATGAAAAGATTAGTGGTGAACAACCATTGTTTGATGTAGACATCCCTAGTGTAAGTGTGCATGGGCCTGAAGAAGAAAGCTACGCTGGTGGAGATACGAAGATTGAAGACAATGTTGTGCACCTGACTAGGGGACCTAAGGGGGAATTGGAGAAAAAAAGAAGGAGGGCACTAAAACACAAGGAAATATAGGTGAGCACTCTAGTGAGAAAAATAAAGAAGAAATGGTGCAGACAACAGACCTTGGGTACATCAATGACCCAATGAAGATTATATGCACCAGGTTCCAGAGCAATGTTGTCACAACACAATTATATGGATGGGAGTTGATGGATCCAGAGATGGTGAACACACACACCAGAAAAAAACTATCATGGAGTATGTAGACTCACATAGATGAGCTTGATTTTGATGTATGTGAAGAGTCATGTGTCTCCAAGAGAATGAAGAAGGCACCACATTCCAGACATGTGGCCATCAAGCCAACTCAGTTCTCGAATGAGCAAGCAAGTAATGCCTTAACGAAGAGATTTATAGAGGTCATGCGTAGGAATATAGATAAAGTGGCTATTATTTGGACCTTGTTATAGGATAAAAAGGATAAAAAGGAGGAAATCCAATGCTTGACAGAGGAAAAAGAGAGAGCTGAGGAGAAGGTGCATGTAATTTAAGATATGGCAGAGGAGATTGGTGATGAAATTTTGCAGGCAAGGCCACAATATGAAGAAAATGTGTCTGAGATATTCCCATCTACATTACATTACTTGCATACATTAGTTCATTTGATATTGGATGAGGATACAGTGTAGGCACCGAGTGAGGAGGAACTAGCTGTGAGGAAATAGAAGGATGCTATAGTTCAGATGAAAATGGATAAGAAGTAGATTACACATGGGATATTTGAGTATGATGCCATATTTGATACCTTCAGAGATAAATTTAAACTATAAAATTTGGTGTTTCAACTGTGTGAAGAGCTTGAGAACATCATTAAAACAAGGACCTTGGAAGAAGAGAATGCAGTCCTTGTGGTAAAGAACAATGATACTTTAGGGCATGAGGAGAGGCTGACGTTACTAGCAGAGAAGCGCGATGCACTTAAGGCAACCAGGGACCCTCATGATGATAGGATCAAATAATTGGGAAAGTTAATGGTGTGACATATGGATGTTATGGATGGCATGGTGTCAGGATTGGTGAATGTAGTCAGGGTGTTGAAGAACAAGGGAGAAGACATGAATTTAGATGAAATGGATGTTGTACTTGGTGACATCCCTACTAAATCCAAGAAGGGACTCAGTGATTGGGAGGATTTGGAAGATGACATCAAGAATGAGTACCTTGAGTTGTTGATACCTACAGAAGATTAGCATGTTTGTTGTTGAGTTAGTTTATTATTCTTTCATTCTTTCTCTAAATTTGTTGTTGTACTTCATTCTTTGTTCTTTGAAGATATAAGTTGGATGACCACATTACCAATGGAAGAAATGAAGCTAGTGTGGGGTAATGTTGACTGGATAAATTTGTACCTAAGTATCAAGAGCACATTTTATAATGACACGAAGGAAGGATGCACGGAAGTTTGACAGAGTTACGCCCTGCAGATTTGTGCCCAGGAAGATAAAATTTTGGACTTAACCATTTTTGCATGTTATAAGATAATAATAGACATGGAGTGATGAGCACACATTAGATAAATATGTAATACTTGGAGGCTACACAAAGCTATTTTGGGGACAAGAAGAAGATCAAGCAGTCATGCATAAGATCAAGCTAATAATAGGATGCAAATTTAGTGTTATTAATAGATAGTCTATTATTAGGTGAATCTTGCATGCTTCCTTAGTTACCTTTTTGAGCGGTGCATGGCTATTTTGAGCATGCAACCTATTTTGAGAATGCATGGGTGGTGAAGGGAAATTCCCCACCCCTATATATATGTATTGATTTGCATGGTTATAGGATATATTATATATATTATATGTATATATATAGAGTTATGCTATGATATGGTATATGTGTTGCACATGACTTTGTAATGGTAATTATAATGTATTCAGCTATTTGGGTTTTGTTATGACTTAATATAATGGATCTTTATGGATGGATATTGATTGTTGATGTTACTTCTCATGACTATTATATGGTGAATCTGATCTTGATCCTTGTTTGATTTATTATGCACTATGGTTGTGAGCTGATTCTTGTTATGCTTTACCTTTAATTACTTATGGTTATGGAATATATGAATGATCATGCTAACATCTTGACAAAGTATGGTATAAAAAGAGGGTCAAGGTATTACATCATGGAAATACTTTCTATCCTACTAAATTTATACCTAAATCCCCCAGGAGGCCTCCTATTGCTTCTATTTATTAATCATGTGATCATCCACATGACATTTTTCTTAGCCTACTAGATAAACATTTGATTTTATTACCATCTAATGATCATGATTATCCTCATGAAATCAAACATGGAAAGCACCAAAAATTTTGTAATTATCATGACACCAATGGACACTATAATAATTATTGTCGTGTTAGATCAAAAACTCAAGATACTAGAAGACAAGGGAATTTATTCTCTTGATACATGATATTTTAATAGATCTCCATCCCCTTCCAAGGCATTGACCCGTGGAGGATACTATCACCCATGATGGTCCTTCTTAAGGCATATTGGTTTCTTGGTCTCCTACCAGAGATGTTTCTCAGAGAGGAGCTTGTCCTGGTTCGCCATCGTAGAAACCTAAATTTAAATGGGTCACTAAAACTAAAAAAATTGTTTCACAGGATAATCAAGTTACAATTCATAACACATATGACTATGTGTTGTTGAAAAATCATAATATGCAATTAATTAATAATGACCAAAAAAATAACAAGAGTACATTCTTGGATCCTAGAATGACCATGCATCCTTTGTTTGGTTAGCTTTTATATCAAATCACACGTCCTGAATCACTTATTCTATTATAGTGTTCATCATACATCAAACTCAAAATAATTATCAATTAAATACAATCACATTAAGTACATAGTGCACATCAAAATATCTCATCTATATAGTTTCAAATCATGTAGGACGAGGTCCATGCCCTTTAAAATGATATATATACATCATCACTACCCTACGCTTAATCCTTGTTACTAGACACATGAATGGGAAAATAGGTGTGCACTAGGGAAATCGTCATCTATCGGTCCCTCATCTTCTCTATTTTCTATTCTTGGCATGTAATTTGGTCCATCATTTAATTTACCCGGCTTGACTGTAGTTTGCAATTGTAAAATCAAAATTTTTAAATAGCATTAGCCAATGACGTATTCTATCTTGTAGTACTAGCCTATTTCGTAAATATTTCAATGACTCATGGTCTGTGTAGAAAAAAAATGATTTGGCCAATAGGTATTTTTGTAGAGTGTAGACCATGCTCAATGCCTCTCTTTCTGTGATTGAGTAATTCCTCTCAGCTTTGGCTAATTTTCAACTCGAAAAAGCTATCAGATGACCCATTTTTTACCTTGGTTGTGTCAATACTGTCCCAATGGAAATGCTAGATGTGTTTACATGGACATGAAATGGAAATTTCCAATTAGGAAATATCAAGATAGGTGCATGCAAAATTTTATCCTTCAAAACTTCAAAAGCATCTGTGTATTGTTTTGTCCATTGTATTTTCTTTTTTGTTCTTTTCTTTAACATCTCTTCCAAAGGCGCATTGATCTCCACATAATTTCTTATGAATTTTATATGATAACCTATATATCAAAGAATTTTTTGTACGTCCCTTTGTGTCTTGGGAGGGGGTAGATTGACAATCACTGAAGTCTTTAATGGATTAATTAATAACCCTTCTTTGTAAATTATATCCCCCAATAGTGTACCAAATGGGGTTAGAAATATACATTTATTCAAATTAAAATATATTTAAAATGCTCTACATATCTGAAACATTAGTCTCAATACTTGAATATGGTTTTTGAGTAGTCCATATATTGTCCAATCATCAAGATATACCTCCAAGAAATCATGGATAAATTCTTTAAAGGCATTAATCATTATTCTACTAAAAACTACTGGTACATTCTTAAGGAAAAATGGTATAACAATGTACATGAATGAACCCCTTTCTATAGAAAAATTGGTCTTTCGTTAGTATTTTGGGGCAATTCTTACCTGATGGTAACCAAAGAAACCATCAGTGAAAGAGTAGGCTTCTCTTCATGTAACATTCTCTAATACTTCTTCTATAAATGGCATCATGAAGGGGTCATGTACACAGGATTTATTAAGCTCTCTATAGTCCAAACATACTTGTATTTCTCTTATTTTCTTATTCTGAATGACTATGGGAATTATCCAATCTGTATCTTCAACTGGTTTAATGATTCATACGTTCAACATTTTTTCTATCCCGATTTTGAGTTTAACCTTGAGATTTGGATTTAATATATACATAATATTCTTCAATGGTTTAAACCCTTCCTTATTTTGAATTTTCATGGTCCCAAATTCTTCTTTTATATCTTTCAGCTCCTTAAATTATTTAGGAAATATATCTTTGAATTCTTGAAGAAGTTCTAATATTTTTGCCACTTCTTCTTTAGACCAGTAGTCTCCTATCTTAGCAAGTTTTTCATCTTTAGTGGTGTCAATTTTTTTAGTATTTATCTTCAAAGGCTGGTAGTAGTGTTTGTCTTCCTATGTTTTTATCTCTACTACTTCGCATTCTCCTTCTATTATCTTGTATCTCAAATTTTCTAGTTTTGACTCTCTCTCATGTCTCTCAACTACAATACAGTATACCATCTCTAAGATTTTGTTTAGAGTTTCTTATCGCTGAGGTTCTTTAGTTTCTGGTCTCCTTCGCGGGTTTTGGTATGTGGCCTCTTTTGGGGTTAGGAATAGAAAGGTAACGATATTTTATAATGCCCAAAGGATATTAAGGTTTGTATCCTAGAAATGGAATGTATGTCTAAAAACTTTGACAGTTTGGTCCCAACTTCTTGTCTCTCTTCTTATCCTCTCGGTGCATGTACCATGATCGAGGAAGGGGTCCTAAAGTCTATATAAATAATGGTGTCCATACTAGAGGATAATTTTCACCACTATTTTCTAATGTCTCTCACAGACTTAAATATGTTTTATGTGGATCAATTTCTCTAGTGTATTCAGGTATAGCTAAGTAATAACCTTCACTCTCGCAAAAAGCTTAATTTGAGAAATGTAGTTAGATAATTGTAGTGATGAGATATATTAATTTTGTGATTTTACCACCATCATATGAAATTGATCATACCATGGTATCATCTAAGGCTTCCAATCTTGATTTTTCATTCAGAAAAATGCCCTTCAATTTGATCTAGGTAACCCTTCCCAAATCTCCAAACCCTGACTAACTTAGGTAAATTCTTGGAGGGATGCTCCATGCGGCTTAGTCTATATACTCTTTTGATTGACATATCTTTGATTTCTATAATTTTACAGAGTGGTATCCATTTTTTTCCTCAAATTTTTCTCGAGTAGGACCAAACAAGTGTCATCCATGGTATCAAAGTCATCATTATCTAATGTAATTATGTGAGATGATATTCTTCTTGCAGTAATGTATTTTTCTTATTCTTGATTTTGAGGAAGCCATGTATCCATGATTCAATAACATTATCTAAAACTTTCAAGTTGTGAATTCAGTTATGAACGATATTTTTCCTTATAAATTTGATTTAAAATACTTCTCGAGATATTAGAAAATTTATTTAAAGCATATACTCCTTGTACATTGTAAAAATATTCTCCTTCAGTGTCATTGCCACACTCTCTTTATCACATGCAAGAACTCATCCCTTCATATAGTGGGATATGTACACAAATATCCATATGAATATAATTTTACTTCATGTCCTATTCATGAATTTAGTTATTTGTTACAATCAAACAAATCATTCTAGAGCTAGAATGTTATTGTAAGAATGGTTTGTAGGGATACATTTTCAATAACTTCAACTTTAACTAGTTTATTGATTCCCATAAAATTAACTTCAACATTCTTTAGTGCTCCTAAGGTTTGTTTTGATGAACCATCTGCTAGTCCAATAAAATATCTAGAGGGTTCTAAGTGAGGTTTTCCTAGTCTCTCCTAAGTAGTTTTTGACATCATATTCACATCATGCACCAAGATAAAGAAGCAATTTGGTAATAATAGTGTCAAATATCTCAACATCCAAGTATATGGTGGATTTACATCAAGTGTGCATTGTGTGCAAAAAACATTTCTTTTGTTCTTATGATGTCCTATCTTCAATTATTTGAACATGAAAGTTATTAATCATCCTTATTCCAATACTTACTAAATTTTTTCAATTTATCTACAAGACCATGTTTGATTGTTAGTTTGGCTATCTCCTTGAGAGATAGTGATTTCATCTTCCATAAAATAGTTATTTTCAGTTTCTTCTTGGGATTGTGCCTTCTTTACTACTTCTCTTCTTTTCTCCACATCTTTCTTGATGAAGCTCAACCCTAATCTCCTTAAAATCCCATTCTTCACCACTAGAGGAACTTTCCTCATGAGGTATCCTTATTATTTTCTTCTTTATAGGTGTAGAATCCTTCCTTGCTGCACTTCTAGTTGTAACTGTCACTCTATATTTTGGTTCTTCAACGCTCTTTCCTGATTTAACTTCTTTCCTCCCTAAGATAAATTTCTTTAGTCTTCTTCCTTCTTTTTCTCATTTTCTGGTCATACTCCTTGAGCTAGATGCTCTTTCCTTGTATTTTTATATTTCCTCATCATCCCATGGTATCTTTGTGATATGTTGCACATTATTCTAATAATCTCTTCCTAATGCTTTATTTTTGTTTTTCACATTCCTATAAAATTAAGATTACTTTGGGACAACTAAATGAATCATGCCCTCTTTCATGACAAAAACCACAAGGATCAGGTTCTGTGCAAATTTCTAGCCAAATGTACCTATCTTGTCCACATTTGTAGCAATTCATGGGTCTTCTATCTTGATAACCACCTCCTTGGTTATCTATTCCTTAACTACCCAATGATTTCCTTGGTATCCTCTTCCTCCTTGTAGTTATCATATCCACCCTATAGCCTCCTCTATAACCCTCCTCCATAACCTCCTCTATAGCCTCACCTATGTAACCTCCAGTGCGTATCCTCCATCATTGTATCCTTGATAATTAGGATTGTTATTTATTCCCCTCGATAGCCACCTCTTAAATTGATGGTTTTCCACCTTGATGATTTGGATATTGAGGGGTAGTAATTTCTTGTTACATGAAGGTGGTGGGTTAGGAATTGGGTGTTGTTTTTGTTGATGAGGGGAGGTTTTGGTGTTGTGTTCTGTCTTAGCTGCCATATCTATGTAGGTGTTATACTTCTTTTAGTATCTTTAGTTCCTCTACTGAGGGGAAGGTATGTTGATAATGGCTATAGGATCCACAAGTTGTGTAGTACATTAACTTATTAGTGGGTGGAGCTACCTCTAATAAAGGACAAGTATCTTGAGTGTGTTGGTCCCATAATCTACAAATTCTTTACCATGTTCTTTCTACTAGGTTTATGGTACTGAAAGAAGATTTTTATGATGAATATTGTCTAATGGTTGAAAATCTCTTTGTCTTATCTAAGTAAGGATAGTTTGTTCTACTGTGACCTTCTGCACAACACATTGTACACAAAATTTTTGGTCTTATGTTAATTCTTGGTGGTGAACTATTTTTAAGATCTTCATTTCTCTAGATTTCCTTATTGGAGTTTTAACTTGGCTAGCTCTAATTGTACTCTATCCAATTATTTTTAACGAAGTCTCTCCTTCTCTACACCATGGTTGGGCTTTCATTCTAATATCCATCTCTATCACCTCTACAGAGAGTGTTGAAAGGTTTGTCCATCCAACGTTCCTTTGATATAAGGGAGGATCCTGAAGTGAACCATTTCAATAGGTTTCTTATATATAAGAGGTTTCTTCTAACTTCTTAGCTACATTTTTGAATCTATGGATGAATTCCTTAACTATTTTTCATTTTCTCCCTGCGAACAAGATATCTCATTTTACTCACTCCTTCTGATGGTCCTTCATGATAATGAAAATCTATGTTTTAAATTCTTTCTCAATAGCATCCCAATATTTAGTTCCCTATGCATTTTGGATTTTCATATACCATCATAATGCATCATCTCTCCAGAGTGCCTATGAAATCATATAATTTCACGGTGTTTTCTATGATGTTTTTTACTCTTCCAATATGAATCCAATATAAATAAATGTTCCACAACATCACTTGTATATTTATCAAACATTAGTAACTTAATCTTCTAGGCCATCTTTCTAACTACTTGAGAATGTACTAGGGGCTGACTAAGTGGTTGTTACTTCACTTGTTTTACCATATTTTTATTGATTATGAAATTTTTTCAAGTTAGTCTTTCTTCCTTTTTCCCTAGATAATTCAATGTCAAAATATAACTCTCCCAATAATTCTTTGAATTCTCTTAGAACTTCATATCTCACTTCTTACTTTATTCTTGCAATTGATAAATATTTCTATCAAATTTCTCCCTTTTCTATATTTTGATTCAGGTGTTTGAAGTGACACTTGGAATGGAGGCCGATCTGTGGGGGTCATATCCTTTGGGTTTGTGTGGTGGTTGGGGGACACATCCTTAGTTGGCGAATTTTCATATTTTTCCTCTTCTACAAATATCTTCCTTCCTTTATTATTTCTTAATCTATAATTATCCTCTAATCCTTCATCACTTCTTCTCTTCTTTTTTTTTTTTTCTTCTCTTTCTCTTGTTTCTCAAGATTATATTTTTCCTCATCTTCATCCTCTTATTATTTTTATCTTCTCTTCAAATTCTTCAACTAACTCTTTCATCTCAGCAACTTCTTCTTCCTCTTCTCCTTTCTCTTTAATTAATAATGGAGTTTTTTGTATCATCTCTTCCCATCTTGTTGTGCTGACTATTTCTCTAAGTCCTAGTCTTAATCCTCCTACTAATGCTTGTAAATATTGTACTAGTATTTCCTTCCTCGATAATGCTTGTTGTATTGGACTATTTAAAATATTTTGAGCCACAGGGAGTTGTGGTGTAAACAACATTTGGTCTCCAGCTCACTGCAGGTACTATAACAAGACTTTGTGTATGTCTACCTCTATTTCTAGGTTAGCCACTTACTGGCCTCCACTCAAAGTGGGTGTTTCCTTCTTCTCTACTTTCTTCAACTTTGTTCAATTTTTCTTTTCTCTCATTCAATTTCTTCACTCTTTCCTCCCTTGATATCCTATGTTTCTCTACATTCTTCTCTAACTCCTCCTCTATAGATATCCTTTCTCTCTCTTCCATCCTCCTCATTAGTTATTATTTTATTAATAATGCTAACTTCTCCTTAATCCTCTTAATCTTCTCTTTTCCAACTACGTAAATTTTTCTTATTTTTCTTTTCTTCATGTCGTCCTATTCCTGTTATCCTAACCATCACCCCATTAATTGTGATAAGTTATGTCTCTTGGATCGTCCCCACTTCACATATGCCATCCCCGATGGTGCCTATCCCCTAAAGGAAATTTTCTACTGATTCTGATTAAACCTTTTTATACCATTAAAACTTTAATTAAAATGTAACTTACTTTAAGAAACCGACCTCTTTCTCCACTTAAAAATTCTCCTTTCTTGTAGTTAAATTATGGTCCAACCCTGTATGGCCCAAGTGATTATGTATGAATCTAATGTAGTCTTGTACCAGTAATAAATTTCTCTAGTCCAAGGCTCCTTAAGATTATTAAATATATTTATATTTTTTTCAGTTCAATAAAAAGGTTATCTCAAGTGTAATCATCACCACTCTATTCTCTTAGCCTGTGATAATATGTAATGGCCATAGACAAATGTGGAAAATAAGACCAAAATTCTTCTTTGTATTTTCTAATTACTTCTGTTTTATGTCTCTTTATAAGATGCTTTCAGTCTTTTGGCTATTTTCCTTTAAAAATATCTCTGGATTTAAATTTCCCACCAATCCTTAAGTTATGTCAATGCTGGTTTCCAATATCATGGTCGTGATATTTTTCCTAACATGTAGACTTACAAATGAAGCTTGAGCGTAGACACCAAATGTCAACCTTAAATCCTAGACACATATTATGAGGATTAAGAAGTTTGACCTTTTGTTAGTGATGTACATGATAAAAGTAAACTAATCGTGAAATTGCTGAACAGAAATAATGTAAAAGTAAACAACATATTTCAGTCCAAAACATCAATCTTTATTTATATCTCATAATTGATTACACTAGTCTCAATCTACATATGCAAAATCTTCTTAAATATCTTCCCCCCTTAGAAATTTATATCATATATCTCTCATATGGAACTCACTCATATATTTCTCATGATGCATACTCATATATAATGGATTAATTACAATAAATAAATTTCATACAAAATATTCCAAAATTCACTTCTTTTGAATCATGCCTCTTTTGGCTGGTGTTCTTTTCTGACTTGGTTTGTCTTTATTCCATGGCTTATGTCAAAATTTGTAGCTTCCTTCAATGTATCATGGATTTTTTAATGTACCACAGATTTTATAGTGTACCATAGCTTCTCCAGTGTATCACGGCTTTCCTATTTCTTTGGAAGCTTCATTCTCTCATCCGAGGCTTGTTCTAGTATTTCGCGACTTCTTCTAGACTTCATAGGCTTCTTCCTAATGTCCACATCTTACTCAAAAGTCGATGAAGAACCATGTCGATAGTTCTATCCAAGTCAACATAATATTATCCTAATAGAAGAAAATTCTTCATTTTTGATAACCGGTCAGTAGGAGTGTCTTCTTGGAGGTGGTTATGAAACACAATGTCTCCTTTGTTTTTTGATTCCAAATTAGCGGCAATTTGTTGGCATAAACTATTCCCTCTGAATAACTTGGTTAACCTAATATGCACATTATACTCCATAACCTTTGTGATCCATCCAACTCATTTTTCATTCATATACTTATTCAACAGGAAATCATTAACTCCCAAATGAGACACCATCAGCTGGATCATATTATTGGATAACATGTGTTTGAATTTTTTTAATTCCCAAATAACAACAAAAAAAATTTCTCGACAAATGAGTATTCGAGCTCATAATATTTGAGTGACTAACTGAAAAACAACCAGTTGTTCCATCGAATCGTCATTTTTCTATTCTTGAAATGATTTCTTATCATGAAAATGCATAGAGGATAAAATCCTTATCATACATGGGGTTTACCAATGTAAGATCCTGGGAAACAATTGTCTTGATATCTTCAAATATCTCTTTTCCTTCTTTGGTCTAGCTAAAGGGTGCATTATTTTTCAACATGGTTGTTAATGGTTTAGCTAATACAACAAAATGAGGTATAATTCTCCTTATAAAGTTGATCATTCCTAAGAAACTCTGAAGGCCTTTCTTATGGTTTGGAAGGGACAGAGCCAAGATAACATGAATACTCTCTGGGTCGATCGAGAGTTCTTCCACCAAAATAATATACTCTAACTCTAGAAGAGGGGCATAAGCCTTGTAATTGTATTGATATGCAATCAAATCAAATTACAATATAATTGATTCAATACTTATAGGTATTGTATAGCCATATGAAGACAAACATGATCTTGCATAGGTGCTGTTGGTGCCCATTTTGATCCTCTGTTCTATTTTCCATCTTTCCCCTTTGGTTTGCATGCTCCAAAACGTTTTTTTTCTTCGAATTTGTGGTCTACAAAATTTTTTCCCCAGTTTGGTTGCCTCAACTTGAAAGAAAAATACATGTATGCCTTACATTGTGCCCTAAATTTCCAAATCCACGGGCCTCTATCATTTTTTCCATTTTTCCCGGCCTATGGAGCTCGTGGTTGTTCATTTTATGCTTTTTTCCCTCAAAATATCTATCCCCATGGTCGAAACTTGCATAAAAACACTTTCCTTTTGTTTTTTGACCAAAAAATCCTTCACCCACGAAGAAAAAATTGAATTCGGGCATCTCTGGTAAATTCTGCATTTTTTTACGGTTGTACGGGTGTCATTTGCCCGTCAAAATTAAGCTCAAACAACCTATCCTATGTGGTCATTTGTGGTTGGAAGAGATTTGGCGGGTTTCCTTTGAAAAATTAGCATTTTTGGTTTCAGGCTAAAAATCCAAATTTCCCCCACAACTCCGCAAGGGGACACGTGTCATGTTCTTATGCCAAGGCGGGATGGAAGGCTGGCGGGGGACTTGGTAGTTTTTTGCCTTTTGGAAAAGAGGGGGAAAAGGTAAGGAAAGACCTGCACATCCACTAGGCCATTCAGGGGTGGACACATGGTAGGCACGAAGGAAAAGGGGAAATTTTATCTTTTGGTAAAAAGACTTGGTGTGGAAATTTGAAGCGTTGGCCCGCAAACAAACCAAAGGGGGACACATGTCAAGAACAAAATCGGAGGCATGGGCCTGCGGGCAAAAATGTGAAATTTTTCCTTTTTTCAAAAAAGGGAGAAAATGTGTAGAATTAAGCCGCGACTTCAATGGGACCCACCATATGCCACGTATCAGCACCAAAATTCAAAGGCAAAGGGGCAGAGAAAAAGGTCATTTTTTTCCATTTTACCAAAAAATGTTAAAAAGCCAAAAAGTGATCCCAAATCCATTCCCAATAATATTTTGACACGTGGAGGGCCCAGATTGAAGAGAAAAAGGGAAATCAATGGCAACTATACATTTTCCATTTTGGCCGCCATTTTTGCTCCAGGAAGCTTGGAGATGTGATTTTTGCATCAATTTTGATCAAATTTTTGGTGATTTCATGTCGTTTGTGCTTGAAAAGACCAATGCAATTGGTTTCAAGGATCAATTTTCAGATTTGAGGTGTTTTTGAAATAAATTTTTACTCAGGCCTGTGAAAAACGGGAAAGATCAAATCCAAAGTTGTAGAATCAAATTTTGGAGTGATAAGGATGAAATAATGAAATAAAAGGGGTCTGCATGCATGGATAATGAAAAACGTGCCTTCAAAATGGATAATGATGTGAGTTTTATAATGATTAATCTCTTTTGAGACAACTGGAAACTTTTTAGACGTGTTCTATTAAACGTCCCTGTCTGCGAATCATGAGAAATTTTGTAACAAACTTGATGCCGAGCATATTATTTCCTTGGGAAAGAAGGATCAAATGTATTTGAAAGTTATATAATGCATGTTTGGTGACATGAAAAATGTCGGGAGAAACTTATAATTTCACAGGAAAATCTGAGAAGAAGCCCATTCTCTGAGAAACCACCTGAGAACCATTTTTAATTCCTTTTTGCATCAGAATTTTATCATATTGAGTTGGTTTCAATTGCAAGGCCATCAACAAGCTCTGAGATTGTTCTTATAACATTCCCCTACTGATAGATTTGATCATTTCTGGATTACTATGTGTTGTCTCTTGGCAAAATTTACATGTACTTGTGTTCCAAAATATTTTTTAAATTTGTGTTTCTTACTCTTGTTGTAGTCTTGTGTTTAAAATATCTCTTGATCATACATGGTCTCATTTCTTGTTGATAGTTTAGTGGCATCTGCAACCTCACATTTAGAAGAGATTTCATCTGATAAAGAGATAAATAGATTTAAAATCACTTTACCTTCCTTGAATTTAGAGATTTTTTGTAAACCTTTGGGTGCACCTTAGGTCATGATAAAACAGAGATTTCTGGATGCTTTGTTGGTTCATCTGCTTCAAGATTTTGTGGCAGGTTATCAAAGATTGTGTGGAAAAGTACAGATCTAGGCCTCCATTTGGTGCACATATCCTGGTTGAAGGAGTACCTTAACCCTTTCGAAGCATTCTGCTGTGTGGGTCTTACAAATTTCTTGCAAAGGTCCTCAAAGAATGTGGCAAATTCTGGTTAGTCTTGTCTAAAATATCCTACCAAAAATTCATTCAGAATAACTAATCCTACCCCACACTACCCCCTGCATTGCATTGTGTGTCAAAAAAATATTCTAATCCATCTATAAAAATGCACAGAGAAAATCAGGATCATACAATGTCTTCAGTAACCCTTGCCTTGCATTGAAAATATCTTCATAATTTGGAAGTGACAACTTGTGAAAGTTAGATTTGGAGTGTTGATCATATTTTCCAAGGCCTTTTCATACTATTTTCACAAATTGAGGGATATATTCATCTCCTTCACCATCTAAGGGTTAAAAAATAGGTTCTCTTACCTTGGTTGAAAGGCACAACCCAAAACAGTTAGGACAAGATCAATTCCTATTTGAGTGCTATCCATCTCTCCACAAATCTGAGCACCAGTTAGATCATATCCCCGACTACAAAATGACATACATCATGATCTATCTGTCTTTAAGCTTCATGCCATATCTCTGATGCTGCTCAGACTGAAAAGGAGAACAAATTTGGGTACTAACAGGTGCAACAATAAGCACAATTATAGTATCTTGGAAAATACATCCGAGAGGCACAAAAATATGAAATACAAACAAATATGATTGTTAAAACTATGTAACAATTAAAACTACAAGAATATAATATAAAAAATATGGTTATAAAACCATATAATAATATAAAAATTAATTACCGTAGTGAATTACTACTTACGGAAGGTAAATATGTAAATACAATGCATAATTAACCTAGTAAAATAAGTTTACCCTAACATTCCCCCCCTTAATTTTGCTTTTACTCAAGAGATGAGGAGAGGAACTCTCTGAACAACTAAAACTTGTCTTGTGCAAGTGAATTTGTGAAAATGTTTGTTCATTGTTTAGCTGTTGGGAAAAACTAAAGATGTATGTTGTGTTTTAAGACATACTCACGTATGAAATGAACCTGTACCTCAATGTGCTTTGTTCTTTTGTGAAACACTGCATTGTGAAATTTTTTGAGAACAACTTCATTGTCTACATACATGGTGGTAAGTTTATCCTATGGTATTATAAGTCCTTCTAGTTTGTGACATAGCCAAATCACTTCATAATAAAAAATATGGTTATAAAACCATATAATAATATAAAAATTAATTACCCTAGTGAATTACTACTTACGGAAGGTAAATATGTAAATACAATGCATAATTAACCTAGTAAAATAAGTTTACCCTAACATTCCCCCCCTTAATTTTGCTTTTACTCAAGAGATGAGGAGAGGAACTCTCTAAACAACTAAAACTTGTCTTGTGCAAGTGAATTTGTGAAAATGTTTGTTCATTGTTTAGCTGTTGGGAAAAACTAAAGATGTATGTTGTGTTTCAAGACATACTCACGTATGAAATGAACCTGTAACTCGATGTGCTTTGTTCTTTTGTGAAACACTGCATTGCGAAATTTTTTGAGAACAACTTCATTGTCTACATACATGGTGGTAAGTTTATCCTATGGTATTCTAAGTCCTTCTAGTTTGTGACGTAGCCAAATCACTTCATAAACAGCTCCACATGCAGCACAATATTTGGATTTTTTAGAAGAGGGGGAAACAAAGTTTTATTTCTTGCTTCCCCATGATATTGGTCTAGACCCCATTAAGAATACAAATATAGAAGTGGATTTCCTATCATCAATGTTACATACATGATCTTAATATGGATATCTAGTTAAGAAGAAGTTATTGTTCTTCTTGTACTCTAGACCAAGATCCACTGTACCCTTGAGATATCTCAAGATTCACCTTGCTACTTTCCAATGACAAAATTTGTGTTCCTATATGAACCTGGAAAGATATCTAACTACAAAAATGATATCTGGGTTCACCCCCTTAGTGTGAACATGGGAAAAACTTATCTTTGAACTGTAACTTGTCACCTGATGTTGACTCATGACCTAGATGATTTTTAAAGTGGTTTATCATCAACCAATGAAATGGTTTTTCAAAGTGGTTTACCATAAACTAGAGAAGGGTGGTTTTCAAAGTGGTTTACCACAAACCAAGAAAGATCATGTTGTTTACAGTTTATTTTTAGCTCTCATCATATTCCCATTTTTAGGAGATTTCATATAGGAAATTGATTACAATCGTGAACAAGAATAATCCACTTTTCATTATTACAACAGAAAGCAAACACACAACTGAAATAGAAGTCACCAATACATTTGAAGTAGTCTCTTTGTTGGTGACTAACAAGAGATGTTGATTAGCCTCCTCCTCCTTTACCTCCTACCTCCAGTCAGTTTATTTAGAACAGAAAATCTTCAGAATTGTAGTCAGGATCTTCTTTCACTGGGTCTTCCTCTTCATTCTCTGACTCTTCTTTAACTACATTTGCTTCATTTGGCTTAAGATTTCCATTGAGTAAATCTTTAGCTCGAATTCTACAAGACAAGATTGTATGCCCTTTTTTCTTGCAGTAGAATCATTTTGGTTCTTCTTTATTTTAAAGAAATTTATTGTATTTCTTTTTCCTTACAAATAAAGTAGTTTCTTCTTTTATGTCTTCTGTAGTTCTTTTCTCTTCCGCTAGGAGAGCTGAAATCATGTCCTCAAGTGTTTGAGAAGGCATTTGTCCTAATGTAAATACAACATTGCTGTATTTTGGAGGCAAGTTGTTTAACAATATGGCTTTTGCATCTTCATCTACTACATTAGCTTTCACTTTTGTGAGTTGTCTCAAAAGGGAACTTAGTTCATTAATGTGACTTGACATTGTCACACTATCACTCATCCTTAGTTTAAAGAGTTGTAATTTTAGTGAAAATTTAGCATTTGTTTCTTTTGACCCAAATGTTTTGTTAAGAAGATCTCATATTTCTAGTGATGATTTATCTAAATCCACATAGTGTAATTTAGTATTTGATAAAGCAAGTCCAATAATGGATTTTTCCTTGTCATCCCTACTATGTCATTCTAGTAATTTAGCAGCATCAGTTGATTGTATTTCTTTTTCTGCTTACAATCCCCCATAGGTTTTTGTTCATAAGTTGCATTTGGATTTTAACTTTCCAAGTGTGAAAGTTTAATCCATTAAATTTTTCTAACGGGATCTCCATTATGGGTGTCGAACTCCGTCAATAATGTACCCCCTCAATTTGGAATAGTCTTATAACAAGATATTAATACTAAGGTTTATGCCATATTATATTAGATTGATAATTAATAAATGGCATATGGTTTATATACTTTAATAAATTCAAAACCAGAGTTTAATACCTTCTGGAACTGATCTCCACGTGGATATTTGCATTGACAGAACTTACACATGCAATGGACACGACACACACTAAACAAGTGAATGACGACATGGGGTTGGTTGCATCAATAACAGAGACCATGGATATGGTGATCAAAATAGTATTTGCAATGATAACTCCTGCAACAAATGAATGGGGTGCTTGACAGAGATCTACCAAATTCAATTTCTATTCCTTAAAGCTCGAGATCTACTCAAAATCCAACTGAGGTCTACCTTTACAGTCGAGCCTCCTCCTGAGGCCTGCCATCCACACGGCTTGCATGGATGCTTGAAAAATAGCCTTTACATCTTATTCTCTACACATATACATGCACGACTCCAATTCAAGTAAATCGCTTCCAAAAATACCAGATGGGCACAATACAGAAGAATTCACGCATGCTTTACTCAGATCAAATCACATGTGGGTGGCGGTGCATATGGAAGAATGTGTAGATTGCTCTTTTCTAACATACATCTCCCACAAAATCTCATAGAGAATACGCTTCCTCAAGGATCTGCCATGCTCGGATACCAGATGCTGATGCGGTTAGAGTTCTGTTAAGAAATCAATGTGCACAGTAATACAAAAATAGATAACAAAACACTGATATAATGATAATATGAATTTGATTCAATCAGGATGTTTTATTATAGAAGGAGGTTATAATTTATAGGGCATTTTTCTCCTACAGAGGATTCAACTCTAATCATGACCCCCCTTATCTCTCCATGATCCTCACATCCCTACAAACACTCACACAAATCTCTCACACACCTATTCTTTCTCACACCATGATTCTCTCAACTATCCTAGAATCTATGAGTTGTATTTACAACTCATTTACATCACACATATTATTGTTCACACTAATTAAACTATTCCTAACTGTATATGTTAGGTAAATGAGAATCCCAATCAATTGTTGATAAAGATTTGCATTTTCCAGAGGAGATGGATCTGAACGAGATAATTGCAATCTCATCTCTATGGGTGAAACAATAGGTGTGCAATCCATCATCCTAAATTTCTCGAGTGTTGTCTTGGTATATTTCAATTGAGGAACAGAGTTTTCATTCTATTTCTTCCATACTTCAAATCCAAGAAAGTAGTGCATGAGCCCGAGATCTATCAAGTCGAACAATCTATTGAAATATTTCTTTATTATATTAATCATCTTCATTGAACTGCTAGTGATGAGTAGATTGTTGACATAGACAACAACAATCACAATAACCCCCTTGTTTTTTGAGGTAGATATTGGGATCATATGGATTTCTGACAAATCCATGTTGTACGAGATGCTCATCAATTTTGATGTACCAAGCCTAGGGTGCCTGTTTAAGGCCATACAGAGATTTCTTGAGTCTGCATACCTTTTCTTCTTGACCAAGTACAACGTATCCATTAGGTTGAGTCATGTAGACTTATTCTTGTAAATATCCATTCAAAAATGAACTTTTAACGTCTATATGATGGAATTTCAACCAAACTATGTAGCTAGATAAAAATATCATCTTGATCATTTTGATCTTAGTTATGGGAGCAAATGTCTCCTCATAGTATATGCCTTATTTTTGTGCGTACCCCTTTGCTACCAGTCTTGCTTTATAATTTTCTATAGTCCCATATAATTTGTATTTTATTTTGAATATCCATCTACAACCAATGGGTTTATTCCCTGATGGAATATCGATAAGTTGCCAAGTATTTTTTTTTCATCAATGATTAATACTTAGCATCCATGGCATCTTTCAAAGCTTTTGACTATAGAACTTCTTGGACTAGTAGACGACTCATAAGATTTAACAAATCTACTCATCAAATAAAATTTTACTTCTTCTCGTGCTTTACTGTGAGTCTGTGGTCCAGTGGTGGATGTATCTGGTGGAGCATCCAATTTTGCATCTTGTATCATGTTAGTATACCACTAGGGAATATGTTGATATTAATCCTATGGATCATGGTTCTATTTGACTCATTACCATCATCCCCATCATCACTTTCATCATTTACGGGAACATCAGATTCTGTTTTTACAACATGTGAAAAATCTACATCAAGTGAGTCCAAAGGAGGAGTCTCTGCTTCCTTCTTCTCAATGAACTCAACATCTCTATTGGTGTAGACTTTCCTAGTCTTTGGATCCATCAATCTGTACCTAAGAGTATCTTTACTCTAGCTAATGAAGATGATTTTTTGTGATTTCATATCCAACTTCTTTCTATTCTCCTTAGGTATGTCCATGATTTCTTTGCACCTGAATACTATGAGGTGTGCAATAGATGGTTTCCGCTTTGCCCATACTTCATATGGTGTTACTCCATCTAGAGAAAATGTGGGCACTCTGTTCAAAAAATAAACTGTTGTCTTTGTTATCTTCTACCTAAAATGTCCTCTCTGTTCCAGAATCATCAATCATATAACACACAATTTCCAAGATAGTATGATTTCTTCTCTCAACAACACCATTCTACTGTCGTGATGTTTGTGGTGGAGGCATTTGTCAAAGAATCATGTGAGCTTGTAATTAGTATTTGAACTCGTAACTGGTGAATTCCCCCCGATCTAAGTGGAGAGATCTTATATGTGAAAACCAGTCTCATTCTCAACAACCACTTTGAACTTCTTGAAAGTTCTCAAAAGCTTCACTTTTCTTACGAAGATAATATATCCACATTTTTCTTAGAATAGTCATCAACACATAAGCATGAAGTACTAAAATCAAGAATGACTCGGTTACATCAATACTGCAAATATTTGATAAGAACCAAATGAAGCTTACCATAGAGCTCGATAAGTACTCTTCTGGAATGAAGCTCTATGTTCTTTTCCTACTAGGCGGTGAGGACACTTATCTGTATCCTTCTGGAGAGATGGAAATCCTTTTACCATGTCATACTAGTGAAGTGTTTTGAGATATGTTGAAACTGATGTGACTAAGTCTCTGATGCCACAATTGTGCGGAGGTAGAATTCTTAGTCACAAGAACCTGATAATCTATGTGGGACAAAATCAAGCTAGAACATACGTCCTACATTAGAGGATTTTGCAACTATTTTCAAGCCTCGTGATTTGTCTCGAATCAAACACATTTTCTTTTTGGAATGACTATCAAATTTAATTTTCAAATTTTGATCTATAAGTTAACTAACTGATAGTAGATTCTTTATCAACCCAGAGGACATATAGTACATCTGACAATCTACAATTTCATGAACAAAGATGATAGAGAAATGTTCCCAATCCCCTGTACTATAAATGAAGAATCATCACCTAACAAAACATTATTTTTTGAAGGTGTGTCCCTCATCGTGGTAAACCAAATCTCTATGGTCGGTCATGTGTCGAGTGGCTCCCGAATCAACATACCTAGAAATCACTAGATGATGTGGAAGGTTCACTTGAACGAGAAGTGTACAAGAAGTATTCATTATCCGAATGTTCTTCTTGCTCAATTATATTTCCTTGCTGATGGGGTTTTCTTCTCCAGTTCACCTTCTTCTAGCCTTGATTTTAGTTATAATTTCCCTTATAAGATTACTGATTTTGAGGTCCAGAATTACTTGATGAACCTCTCTTGTAGGTTTTGAACCAACAATATTTAATATCATGTCCTCTCTTACAGATAAGACATTTATTATTATTCTTATTCGGTTTGTCCCCATGTTGATGCTTTGTTTTGGACTTTCGAGAGGAATGATATTTTCCTTTTCCTTTTCCTTTCCATTTAGGATGAGAAGATAGTGCCTACTCCTCTTCATCATATTTATTATACATTTCTTTCCTCTTGTTGTAGTAGGTTCACTAACTTGTCAAAAGAAATTGTTTGATCTGACAAGGTTGAGTGTTGTCACAAAAATGAGGTATGAAGGAGGGAGTGCTCTCAAAACAATGGGAATCGAGAGCTATATCATGTGAACCTAATTTCCTCAGGGACTAGAATTGAATGTCATTAACTCATGCAACTCTTCTCAAGAAAGATTTTATTTTCTCATTTTGTTTGAACTTCAATGTGTGTAACTGACTCTGCAAATTTAGTATTACATGTTTTTTTCTTTGCCTCGTACATTGTTCTCAACTTATCCCACGCTTCTTTGGCTGATTTGACATCTCGAATGTGGGGTTGCACATTCGTGGGACAATACGAACAAGATTATTAGGTTGTCCTTCTAATCAGATCTTATCAAACTATCTGTTGTTGGGTTCTATCATTTGGTGATCTGGTTACATGGAACCATTCCAAAACATTCCAAATCTCTTCAAACTCAAGTTGCATTTTGATTATCTTTTCTTCCATGCTCTATAGTTATTTCCTTTTACAAGTTGAGAATCTGGAAGAAAGAACTTTGGGGCATTGGTACCCATATTGTATGAATCAACTCACAAAGGCTAAGGCTCTTATCACTCCAGGTATATGGTCTCCCAATCTATATACAATTAGTATGATATACCGAACCTTTCTATATATGCACCCTTCCTGATATATCTGTCGGTACGTGGAAGAAGTTCGTCCTTTCTATATACTCAATGGTACATGAAAGATGTCATTAATGTATGTGAAAGAATCAAATACATGGTACCAAGACAGTATTGAAAGGATTCCGTGTAATTATTGACATTGTCTCAAAGAAATATCCTCATATGTGTGCGTAACTTTACTATAGACATGGATAATTTCTCAGTGTCTAGATTTAAGTCGATGTAATTTTTCACATATGGATGGGAGGGCTCAAAGTGTGTGCATTGTGTCCTTATTACTCCTCGTCAATTTAAAGTTTTGATGCCCAGACGACATTGTTACAGCTATATTAGGTGTTAAGTGTAACAATAGTCATGATGGATTTACCCATAAGTTCTTCCTAGAGGCACTATTTATAACGAATGCTACAAATGAGATCTAAATATTTTGTGAGTGTTACAAAACCAAAATTATGATTTTTATTAAAAATCTTTGCCATTTTTAAAGCAGTTACAATGTTTTCGGTTTAATATGACAACCTGACAAATTAGTAAAATACACTGAAATATACAATTACACTCAAAACTTTGAAGAAAATGAATGGAAGGCTAAGAATATATAATTTTTTGAGGCCCTGGTGGCCTTCAGAGCACTGTGCAGCTCATTAGACTAAAAAACCACAAAAAATGGCTCAAATTGCAATTTTTAGTGGTCCCCCTTTAGAAAATGTTGCTCTAGAATAAAAACTAAGTGAAGTGGGAGAATTTGTTTTTTGACCCTTTCTAGGGTTTTCTCCACTAAGTTTAGTTGGGGGTTTGGAGATAGAGAGGTGGTTTAGGGGGCCTCTAAAGTTGACCATGTTTTGCTAAATCTCTCACTAAAAGAAAATCTTATCAAATATAGTGTTTAGGGTGGGGTTTGAACCCTACACCTCTCACTTCCCAAATCTTTCCACCTAACCAACCCGACGCTCTTAGAAGTTGTGAAAATAATTGAAAAAAATTATATTTGAAATAAAACCAAAGTCGACTAACCTATCTTTTTTAAAGGTGATGTGGCATGGAGAGGATCCATGTGGTCGCTTTGGTGTTTGAGGCAGTTTTAGGGTTCACTGCATATCAAAATGTATTTGATCTTCTTTGAATGCTTTTTACTCCTTTTTTACACCTTTGTATGCCTCTCCATCTGATTTACTTTGACATGACACTTGAAAAATGGATCTGAGCCACCTTTTGTGATTATTATTCCTTTTGTAAAATCTGTCGTTGATGATCCGCTTATGTGTGCAAGTCTATCATTATTACTCTTTATGTTTTGAAGGGTTTTTTTGCTACATGTGTTTAGTGATTTTGAACGACTTGGTCAATGAGGACACAACAATCGCCACCTTATTATTTTGGGCTGTGGATGCCTCAGCCCCTTATTAGCTTGATTGGCTCCTACATAGATCAATACCTCCCATGACTCACCTATGGGAACACAATTTGTGTGGATGCAGAGGGTCCTGCCTATCAACAAGGTCAACTCATGTGTAGGGTCTGCAGCTAGATGGAGGAGGCTCGATTCAAAATTCCAATCAAACAATATGTCTCGAAAAATGAAAACCCCACCAATACACAATGAATTTGACTCGGTGCTTCTTACAGTGGGATCGATTGTTCAATGTAGGCTTATAAACAACTCAGCTAGGTCTGATAAATGGCTCAATGAAGTCCTTTGTGCAAAATTAAAGCAAGCTCATTTCAGGAGCTCGGTCTAGGATCACCAATGCAATGAGCTATAGGCATGTATTGGGTGGGCTTCAACACAAATCATTCATTGGGAGTTGTAGCTTGGTTTGGTGAATGACATGAGGATGTGGGGATGCAGGGAGTTCTAGGAAGCTACTATAGGAAACACAGGCTCTCCTGGATGTTGCAGATTCTTCTCCAAGATCCTTTATCTCTTTTGCACTCTCTCTACATGCCTCCTCTACTCACAGAGGCTCCAACCTTCTCTGATACCAAATATAGAAGAGGGACGAAAGCCTCGTAATTGTATTGATATGTAATCAAATAAAATTACAATATAAGTGTTGCAATACTTATAGGTATTATGCAACCATATGTAGACAAATGGGATATTGCACAGGTGTAACAATAAACACAATTATAGTAGCTTCCAAAATACATATGGAAAGCACAACAATATGAAATACAAACAAATATGATTGTTACAACTATGTAACAATTAAACCTACTTGAATACAATATGACAAATATGGTTATAAAACCATATAAAAAAATAAAACAGTTAGTTACACTAGTGAATTACTAATTACCTAAGGTAAAAATGTAAATACAATGCATAATTAACCTAGTAAACTAAGTTTACCCTAACAATACTAATTTCCCCTCATAAACTAAAAAAATACATTTCTTGGGGTTTAAAGAGACCCCAAATTCCCCGAACCTTTTAAAACCTTTTCCAAATGGCCAATATGATCTTCCACGTGCTTGGAATATACCATTATTTCATCAAGGTAAATGAGAATCATATCATTTATCATCCCCAATTCCATATCTATGGCCCGTTGGAAATTAGCCCCGACATTGGCTAATATAGATGACATATTACTGTAGACATATATACCCCATTTGGTACTAGAGGTCATTTTGAATTGATCTGATTCCTTAACCAAAATATTGTTATAGCCTAAGTATCCATCAAGTAATGAAAACATTTATGCTTTTGCTCTTGTTTGGAGAATCTGCTCCATCGATGGAAGAGAGTAATTATCTTTTATAGAATCTTGGTTCAAGTCTTTAGAGTTCACACATAGTCATATTTCCCCGTTCTTATTCCTAACTAGAACTAGATTAGTCACCTACGAAGAATGCTTGGTTGGGAAGATGATGTTAGCTTCAATGAGATTTGAAAGCTATTTTATTATAAGTGGTTTGATCATGGGGTTAAACGGCCTCTGTTTTTACCGAACTGGCTTAGCATTTCGGTCGAGCTCAATAGTGTGTTGTGTCAATCCTGGATCGAAACCATGAAGGTATTCATGTTTCCATGAAAATATATCAATATAATCCTGATAAATACCAACAAAATACTATTTTTCTTTTGGCAATAACACTTTCCCAATCTTCATAAATTTATCTTCTACAACCTGAACTTGCTCAAAATCATCTTATTTAATTATCATAAATTAACACTTTGTCTTTTAACTTGGTGATGACACCCTAAACTCTATAAATCAAATTACATGACTAAACAAGGAAATCTAACACCATTTCCATCCATCTAGCCAAGGGTTCTAAGTCTAGGAATGTAACATTAAGATAGAAGCTTAAAAAAATGCTTAACTAGTATGAAAACAATACAAAATCTAACTAAACATGCCTACTAATATGCTTGAATTACCCAACATGGGCCTAAATAGACCTAAGAGGGCAATCAAATGGGTATGGTTGCTACTCCAAACAAGGTGAAATGGCCTCTCCCAATGTCATTTTGGATATCCATCTACTAACCCCTTTAAAGGCTTTAGGTAATTATTGAGCTTGGCTATATATCATATTTATTATATGAGATGCAAATCAAAGCATGGTGTGTAATATAAAGGAATGAGGTGCACCATTTTTATAGTTTCTATTTTGGGAGAAACTTGTATTTTGGTGCATGTGGGACTAAAATCCTCAAATTAGATTAGAATTACTAATCATGATTAGGCCTTACTAATCACAATAAGTGAATTACCAAGTGAGTAAGAGGCATGGAGCCTTAATCAACTACTTAGGGTGAATTATGAGGCTAGGATAAGCATTTGAAGCTTACTGAGACATTGTAGAGGTGAATGGGGTGATTTTGAGTGGTTGGAAGAGGGGTTTAAGCTAATACTAGGGTATATTGACCAAAACAAGGGATACATAGGATTAATTAGCTAATAAACATTAATTGTATTTTTTGACTTACAATTTGCCGTAAAGTGGCATCCTGAATGCGAAAGGGGTTACACAATCAACAAAGTGTTGTTAATTGACTAAAGAGGTAAGAAATGCTGGTTAATTAGCAAAAACCACTAATTATAATGTATTTGCCAAGAATGAGAGTGATTTGCATGCGTTTTGGAAATACGATTACAAAAGTGGAATTTAGGTGTTTACACTTGGTCATCTGAATTGAAGATTGATTCAAGAGTGACCAGAACTTTTGGAAATTTATTGGTTTTCAACTGTATAATTTGATCATTGTATGCTTCTTGAAGCTTATTTTGGTTCTTTGAAGAGAACTCAGTTTCCTCTTGTAGAAAAAGAATAATTTTCTTATCACTATTGAAGACCTGATAACTACCTACATTTTCTGGTACTACTAATTTGAAAACCATTTTGATGGACTACCATTCATCTTTAATGATATCAATAGGTGCGACGTACTAAGAACCCACTATAGCAAGTCTATCTGCATCTTGATTTCAATTCCTGGGAAAAACATGGATTCCAAAGGCTTCAAACTCCTCGATCAAATCCAACATATTATTTTTGTATGACCTTAAGAGGTCATTTTTTGATGCACTTTGGGCTCTTAACTGATGCACGACGAGCTCACTATCTCCAAAAATATCTAATTCTTTGATTCCCTTTTTATGAACCAACTGGATTCCTTACACTAGTTCTTCGTATTCGAAAACATTGTTAGTGCAGCTGAATTGAAGTCATAAAGATGAGAAATAATTCTCAACTTATGGAGAAATTAACATGACACCGAGGCCTACTCCATTCTTGATTTTTGAGACATCAAAAAAGAGTTACCATAATCTTGCAAGGTTATCTTGGTCTTTAAAAAGGTGGGGAATAATCGTTCCCTCTTCATGAATACAATAAGTTCCCAAACCAGTTTCTTCTAATGTCAGTAAACCAAATTCTTCTTCAGTCAAATTGATGTTTCATGCTTACATCGTCAAGAAAAATATCAGGTAGCTCTTCCATAGGATTGGTGGAATCATGATTTGTAACTTCTTGTTCTTGGTCACATATGGTATAATTCCCATTGATGATACTGGAAGTATAAGGCTCAACATGATTTTGACAAATTGGTTCTGCCCTTATAGTTACTTTGGTCCCATACCTAGTCTTGAGGAGCATGTGTGACCAATCAACAAACAAATAACCACCCATTTTGGAAGTGAAGTCTCTGCATATACATATGGTGAAGAAAGGTGAAAGATCAATGAATGATATGTCTTATGTTAATGAAAAGTTGGGGCATGCGTGAATAGTAATATTAAGATCCTTGATAACCCTAATAGTTCAAAATACTGTGATATCCAAATGAACAAATCCCCTTGAGATTGACATATATTGAATACCTAACACATCTGGAATTTGTTTAGAAATCACAGAGCTGCACTCACCATAATCAATCATGCAGTTGTGCACCAAGTTCTTACCAATAATTAAAGAAATATAAAATGGTGGTGGATTATTAGTCTTAGGAACACTTCTCCCTTCTAGTTGGTACAAACTAGTAGCAGTTAATGTTCCATGATTGACCACTTCGATAGATGTACCAAAAATTTTAAGAGATTCCTACAGTAAATTTCTCTGAGATGGAATTGAAAGTTCCTCTGACATAATTACTTTCAATTTAGGTTTCTTCATTTTTTCAATGATACTGAAAGGGATACTTCCTACCCTGCTAATGTTTCTTTGAGCATTAGTATCTTCTTTCGGAAAATGGACACTTAGTATCGTAATATTTGAATAATTTTCTTTCCTTGTATCCTCGTTAGCCTGTGTTTTTGGAAACTTATTCCCTGTGTATTTGTTTACAACCCCTTGCAAATGAGGTTGAAAGGTGGATTCCTGATCAACCTTTGGTAGGTAGCCTTATATTTCTCTTTTTTTTGATTGAGTATTAGCATCCACTGATCTAGAGGAACTGACAACAAGAGGAGCCTTAACATTCAAGGGTTTAACATTGACAACTTAATTATGAACTTGGTTGTTATTTTGGAAATGCTTCCTATTAGATTGATACTTTTAGATCTGAGGTTGGTAAGGACAAGCATATTGGGATTGTTGCCTCCTTAAAGTTACCAACTCATTTCCAAAATTTTAAAGCAATGTTTTAACCTCATAAAGATCATTTGGTGGGGAAGGTACAAATGGAGATAGATGATTAGATATTGGGGGATGAGGACAAATAGTTGGTTGATTAGTGGGAAACTTGGGATATAGAGGAATAGGTGGCCTTAGAGCTATTTTCCTAGCTTGGATTAAGCAATTCTCATCTCTTATAGCAACTTCATAAGCATTAGGTAGTGTCATCCCTCCCATTGATTGGACCATGAAAACAACATCTTTATTTAAAGCTCTTAGTTATTACAAGAATTTATTATTTGGGGAATGTTTTATCAATGATGGAATCATATTCTAGGTCTTTTAGAATCAGAAGTTGAAATCCCCCATGAATTCTTGAGGATCTCTCTTTATAGTGGTTAATTACTCCATGAGTGATATATGATCACTCTTTTCCTTGAATTGTTTGCATATATTCTATCCTAACTCATCCCAAGTGTGTATAGTACCAATTGTTAACCTGCGAAACCATTTAAGTGCTTTAATTTTAAATTAAATAACATGAAGTCTAACTACCACATTATCTTCTATGATATTGGGTACTGCACAAATGCTAGCCACATCTTAAATATGTTATATTGGAGTAATACTGGTTTCCCCTGTGTAGAAGGGTAGAATTTTGAGGGAAGCTACGGGTATAACATCACGTTGGGCCAGTACAAGAGGACTGCCACCATTAAAAGTAGGAAAATTTTGATTTCTCACCATTGCCATTACAAGGAGTGGTTGATCGTATCTTGGTGGAGTAAACCTTCCAAAAGGAGGTATTGAATAACCTCTATAAGATGACGATGAAGCTTCACCTTTTCTTCTTCTCGGAGGGGGAAAAGATAATTCAATATTTTGTTGGTTTTGTTTCTTTGAAGAATATGTTTTCTAAACTCTTCACATAAGTTAACACACTAAATCTCGAAATCCAAATATGTGGATTCTTTAGGTACCTTAATTTATGCAAATTCTAATAGGAGTACCAACTCTTATCTTGTCCCACCGGGTTTGCAAAAAAAAATTGTCACATGGATCGCGCACTTGTTAAATCATTAAGTAATTTAGTGAAACGTGGGAACATTCCCAATGTGTGGGACCCTAGATCCATGGGATGAACCTCCGGAAAAGGCTAGATTCCTACTAAAATATGTGCATATGATGTAAGATCAAGGTATAGAACTATAAAAATTTAAGAAAAACTAATCTATCTTCTCATGGGGTAAAGGGATAGAAGGGTATCTGAAATATATGAAAAGTGGTGTTGCACCAAAAGTTTTAGGAACAAATAGATCACATACACAAAGTATTATTTAAGAATCTTATATGATTTGCAAAAATCCTTACAACATTCTTTGTAAATTATTTTAAGGAATATGAACTTAAAGATAACAGGAGGGAATTAATATTTTACACAACTAAAATAGTAAAGACCATATACCACAACTTGTAATTTAACTGAGAAAGATTATCAATATGAAGGAACTATAAACCACTTCATACAAGGAACTAAAACATCCACAAGTATTCAGTGAATAATATAAATGAACAACATATCAAATATTCAAAGGAAAAATATTGTTATGAATATACTGAGGCTAAATATTGTTTCTTGGCTCTCCCAAAATGATAGAACATCCTTAAAAATAAGATCTAAAAAGTCCTTTAAAACATAACGCATCCTTCTATTTATAGACTAATAGGATTGAACGATTATATACGTGCCTCTTAACTACTACATAATAAAAATAGAATACATTTATACTTAGGGAACAATATCCCATGAAAATATCAAAATGGTTATGTAGGTTTGACTAAGTCAACCATGCAACTTCCATCAACTCTACAACTTGGAGACTATTCAACAATGGTTGTCATGCATAGCTAGGTCTAGTGACACTCTTTTCTCTATCTAGTTCCTCCTCATTTTATTTCTCCTTTCCTTCTTCTTCAGATACCTTGTGTCTGAAATTGAGAAAACACTTGACAATTCCTTAAACCTCTTCATCATTAGGTCCACATGTGTAACGATTTAGGACGTCTTCTAACTCAGTTTCTCTATTCAATTTCCTAGGCAATCTTCTAGTATTGTTCATAACCTCCTTAAGCTAACTCAAGAAGTTTTTGTTTTATACCAATCGATGAATGGAATCAAGACCAAAATATTTAGAGACATCATTATCTTGGTTCACCATGGTCTTGAACTAAGCAACAATTTTCTCGAACAAAAGTGTATCAATAGTTTTGTTTAGAAACTTGCGATTTATCCTGTCAAATTATTGTATGATATCATTTAAGCCATCAACTACCTCGATTATTCTTTCCTCCAATTTCTCTAGGGATACTTGCAATATTTGGATTCTAAAATTCATTTCTTTGTTGAATTCAAAAGGCTTCATATAATCATCAATAACTCCTTCCTTCAAGAGTACATCTGATTTCACATCACGCAATTCTTCTCAGGTCTCAAGAGTAAGTTCTAAGTTGTCACTTTCCTGGGTGAGGAGTTCACTCATTTTAGAAATAGAAAAATTTTTAGAGTACAAATCATTATACAGATCAAAAAATTCCGTGATCCTTTGTTCCCCTTCCTAAATAACACTTTCTATCCATGCCCCTAATGATCTTCCTTGTTGTCCGATCTCTTCCACAATGAAGAATGATGTATCGTTAAATCTCAGAGGAATAGTGAGAGTAGTAGTATGAACAGGCTGTGTGATGTTAGTCAAGAGAGAAGTTACTTGTTCAACATTACCCTTGAGATCATCTTTGGTTACTTTATCCTTATAAAATTTGACCAACAAGTTACCCAAGGCAACTTGGACATCTTGCTTCGCCCCCTCATGAGTGGATTATCCAAGGGTAAACCTGGAGATTTGATAATTTGTTGCTATGATGGTTTCCCTAGTTTTCCCTATAGCTGGAGTGGCTATCCCAAGGAATATTTCCCTTGCTTGTTCAACCAATAGGTTAGAAAAAATTATTGGTCTCTTGGCTTGTCTTCAAGGGGTATATCTAGAACATCGAGGTCAAAAACATCAATGATAGGAATTTTCTTCTTTTGTTTTGGTGTCTACCTATCTAGCCATGCAAGAATAGATGAAGAAGACTCGGTAGATAAGGTAGGTATTGTTATTATAGTAACTGGTTGAGTTGGTGTAACTAGGGCACTGGTTGTAGTCACCAAAAGGGATAGTGCTGTGGTAACAATAAAAGGCAGGGTGGAAAGGATGGCTACAAGGATTAATGAGATAGGACTAGAAATGGGAATATATTGTTGAGGAAGAGGAGTCCCAAAAGGAGATCCTAATGCCAGAACATATCCAGATGAAAGAGCGAGAAGGGAGGAGAAAACCTGAGCCATATAGGGATAAGAGGTAAGGGATGCAAAAGAAATGAGAATAGAGGAAATGGAGGATGTAGTCTAAGGAAGAGTGAGAGTGGAGGGGAAAGAGGAACTGAGAATGGAGAAGATGGAAGAGGTGGAGAGAGGGGTGATCGAGACACTTGAGAGACTTTAGGGTAAACACTTAGGTCGATGACCTCAGTAGATTAAATTTTGGGAGATGTAGATCCCATTTTAGAAACTCCAAAAGAATATCCTGAACCTCCAACAACAAAATAAATCTTATGGGGCCTTAAGATAGGTTTGGGAGTCACCATTTTTCCTTTAGAGGGGTTGGTATGGCCCACCAATGACTATGTTGAATAAGTTTTATGGAAATTTTTTCTAACACTTTGGGTGTGATTCCAAAATTTATCAACCATTGGTAGGTCCGATTTAGAATGGGACCCACCCTTTCCTTTGTGTTACTACATTCCTCAAGAGACCAATTAACTGAAGAAAAAAGCTTATTCCTGACATTATTTTTATCATAGGAAGGATCTAAAACATGTTCGTCATCATGTATGCCCTCGAGGATGACCACCATTCCATATTGGGCTACCTCTCAAAGAGTTAGTCTTTCAAAGTCCCTTTCTCTTACTGTATTTTGGTCCTAGAAATGGATCCAAATATCCTCTAATTGAGGGATGTGAATACTAGCTGATCTTACTCTGCCAAACATGTCCCAATAGTCAAAATTAGTACGCGGGTGAAATGTTTTCAAAGTCATATATTGTCTCTCTCTCTCAAATTTTTTATATATGTGGAAGTGCACATGTATCTACCTATATTTATAGGAAATTGAACTCATGCTTTATGTCATTTTTGTTAAATCTTGTGATAACACAACAACTGGTAAACTAATTCTATTAAAAATCACTTGTCCGTTGGGCATCTTGGAAGATTGGTAGGAGCACCTATGAATCCAGGAACCCTGATGTATGTGAATGTGAGAAATTATAAGTAGATATCTCCCCATTCCCTTACTTCCTTCCAAGATTTATCTGAAATCCTCTAGTTATATAAATATTTATCCAAGAAGTACATGATAACTATGAAAAAGGAATCATTTACTCTTTGAAAGTTCTTAGGACCTTCCTTTATTGTGAGATGGGGATACTATTTGTATGTTTTAAAAGAATTCCTCAATCCAATTAGAGTCAACCTTGGATAATGTCTCATACCTACCGCTGCATACACAACGTAAGAAGTCATGAAGAGATTTCCGTAGGTTAGAACATCCGACAATTGAAAACAAATAATATTGTTGATGTGCTTCGCCCATCAAATAAGGTCATTGTTTCCCCTGATAGTGGAAATATAAAGGTACATCCATTTTTGGAAATCCTTGGAATAAGGAAGTCCCATAACTCTACTCAGTAGTGTAATGATATTGTTTACTTCTTGAATGAAGTATGACCAAGGAATCATCTTTGGAAATCTAGATAGTGAATTTTTGGTTTTCACCAAATAAATTTTATTGATGATCCTCATGCAAGTATCATTTTCTGTAACCCAGTGCTCGAGATAATACTATGGGGAAAAAGTGGCATATGATTCGACATTGAGAAGCCTCAGTAGATCTTCAAATAAATCACTATTAGCTTGATCACCATTGTTCCATCCTCATCCTTTACTGTACATTATCAAAATGTGATGTGATGGCAAGTAAAAACTTAGGGAATTACATGGATTGGGGAAATGCAGTAGCTAGGGTAAGCCCAGTGTCAAAAATTTATTGCATCCATGGTTTCTTATTCGGAGCATTGAATCCCTCCCAGAATTTAGGAAAGTCAATATTTCCCAAGTCCGTGTCCTCAATATTGTCTATATCAAATGAAATTCTAGAAGGTGGTGTTACCCCTAGAAAGATATACTTCATTTTATCTTTTCTCTTGGATGGAGATCTAGACATTTTCCTTTGCTGAAAAACCCAAAAAATTGGGAGTCGGCGTGGAAGTGTATCCTTGCAAAATAACTCTGTAAATTTAACCTGTACCTATGATCTGAACCTCTGACCTGAAGTTCTGAAATCAGAATTTAAACCCTATTAAGAAGCTCTAAACATCTCAAACTCTAAACCTCCAAAACACTGAAGTCTGAAGTTCTAAAAATATGAACCCCGAAACACCGAAATCTAAAATGCTGACAATTCCAAAACTCGAAGTTCAAAGTTTCAAATTTCCAAAGTCTAAATTTATGAAATTTGACCCTATCCTATAACTCCAAAGTTCCGAAAGTCTCGAAATCAGAGTTTTACATCTGTGAAACAATCCTGAAACTCTCAAATAGAGAATTCCGAAACCTTGTAAAAACTCCTTTGTTCTTTGAAAAACAATTCTCCCCCGTAACGCAATCTTATTCCTTGTTCGTAGAAGTGTTTGAAGCCTATACTTTAAAAGAAAAAAATAACAAACAGGAAAAAGCTATGGTTCAAATTCAACAAAAAAACCTAGAAGAAAACAATATCGAAAGAAAAGATAGAGGTAGAGGGAGAGGTAAAAATGACATAACAAGAGCCTCCAAAATGAAAGAAAAAACAAAACTTATAAACTTACCCAAAAATTGATGAGAAAATATGAAATAATGCTCCAAAAATAACCTAGGGGTACTGTCAGAATTCAAAAGTATGTCAGTGTGTTATTGTACTGATTTTTCCTATAAAAAAAACAATTGAAACTTACATTTTAAAGGAAAGTGAAAAATTAATTACCCTAGGTCTGACACATGTGGGTGGATGAGCATTTATTGTCGTAAGAGGTCAGAGTTTGGAAGTTGGAGTGTAGTTCGCATGAAAATTGTACTTCAGACTCCAAAGTCTAAATTAGTGGCGTGGAATCAAACTTCAGAACTTGAGAGGATAATTACATGCATAATGCAATCGTAGTTCTAACTTCCTATTCCAAAATGTCGTTGGGGAAGATTTCGGTTTTAAGAACTGTTAGAATTTGAGGATTCTAATAAATACATATTTAATCAATTTACATATTATATAATGTTACAAAAATATTTAAATAAATATTACATCATAATATAAATAAATAAATAAATAATTATAGGAAATAAATAACACAGGTGAGACAATATTGATAGTGGAAAACCCCAATAGGGTAAAAACTACTTTGAAAATAAACTTTTACTTTAGAGAACTTATTTTACATCCAGTAAGATTACCTCCTCCTTTGAAATCCTATTTACCAAGGATAAAACCAAATCACTTGATTTTCACACCTTTGATATATTTCCCAAATATATCAAATGAGGACATGAATTCCTTTTTATATAAGGTGATCGGGTATGTCTCCCGACCCACCCTTTCAACCTAAAATGGTTAACACATATACCTAGGTGAGTGTATTTGATAAATAAAAACACAAATGATTCACATTATGAAATACTTACCTAATGTATATTACCTAGGTATGAATATTTAATAATAGAAAAATATTTCATATTATTAAATATTTAACCTATATAATAGTGATGGACCCATATTAATTAAGGGTTGGTCAGACCACTTAATAATTATGTTACAAAACTCCCCCTTAATGTAAAGTGGGATACCATTTGTCAATAGATTACCTGTCTGTGGTACACTACAAGATTTACAATCCTTAAACGATAAAGGTTTTAGGCTAGCATATCGGGTGAAGGAATTATAACACCTTCATCATACTCAAGTTACCTTTTAGTACAAAAGGATTTAGAATCCCAAAGATCATCCCATGATCAGTGGCTAAGTATGATTTGTAGTTTTTACATATTCTCACAGGTTCTCATAAAAGGTTATTGAACCCAAGCATATAGGAGCCTTTATAACCAAGGAGATCCTTAATAATATGCTTGTACTGGATGTTTAACAATAAATGCAATAGCACTAAAGATTTTATTGAAGACTAATTTTAATATCTTTCTACACTTATTTCTAAAAAAGAAGTCGAGGAGGTATACATGCCTGAAGGTATTTTTACAATTGCTTGAAGGTATTTTTTACACTTGCCTGAAGGTTTTTTAAAAATGCCCGAAAGTCGTTTTACAAAATCCAAGTTCCATTAGGAGGTGACATTGTCATGCACACTCCGCCTCAATGGAAACTTTGAAAATCCAAGCTTTTCACAAAAGTGACAAAACTTTGCAGCACTCAGGGGCTTTGTGAAGATATCAACAACCTGCTCTTTAGTCAGCACAAACTTGAGATCTATCTCACAACTTAGCACCTTCTCACGGATGAAGTGTATATGTATCTCAATATGCTTTGTCTTCTGATATTTTACTTGATTATGTGCAAGAGCTATGGTGCTTTGGTTATCACAGAACAAAGGAACTCTATGTGGATCCTTCATCTTTATCTCATCTAACAACCTCTTTAGCCATAGAGCCTCTTTTACAACTTCCATTGCACTTCTATACTCAGCTTCTGTTGAAAAGATTGAAAAAATTGGCTGCTTTTTGCTACACCAAGTAATGACACCTGCACCAATTTTGTTTTTTATTATTGGTAAATAGTTTTTTGAAAGGGACTATACCCTTGAGAACAAAATATGGCCTAGGAGCCATAATAGTAGTGTGAACCAGAAAGAAAAGGATCAAAATCCAAGTTTTACAATGAAGCTCGAAGTAGCCTAAAAACAACTACCCAAACGAGACAAAACAGAAAAATTACTGCAAAAATGTAGTAGAGAGACCGCAAAACGACATCACAAAAACATACAAGAAAAACAAAAGCATCTACAACTACTTCTTGGTAGCTTTTTCAATGTTGGTCTTGATATTCTTCTAGGAGTGGAACATCCCCAAAGTTGTCATGTGGGCAGCATCAGTATTATCCAGCTGCTCAATGGTCCTTTTGCTTTCCTTTTCGTTACCCCAAAGTGTAGCCGGAACACCGCTGAGGTTGGAGACACTTTTGACATGTTGTTCGATGAACTCCTCAATTACCCTAAAGATGGCCATGTTGTAATCATGTCGAGTTTTGGCCTTCCCTAAACGGAAGTCTAAGGAGGTCAGATTCTTGTAGATATCACCAATCTGGCTGCTATCAAAATCCTCCTCCTCATTTTTTCTCTTGCCTTTCTGCTTAGCCAAGTTCTTAACCTCATCCTTCAACAGTTTCATATCAGCCTCTAAGGCATCCAACCTTTTTGAAGAACTTTCCATATGCACCTTCCGGGGACTGGCACTGCTGATATTCAGAAGGTCATGTGCAATTTCAATTTCATGAGGCCCCTTCTCCACAACAAGAGCCTCAAGGTTAAGCTTTCTAGAGGCCCTGGTAACCGTTCTTCTAGAGGTAGAGGCAAGGTGGGTGGCAGGAGCAATAGAAGGGGAAATGGAAGGAGAAGCTTGGGCAGCTGGTAGGGGGGTGACTACAGCGGTGGCGGGGGCAGATGGAGAAATAGGGCTGGCAGCAGCAGAGCCCAGCAGAGGGGGAACCGAGCTAGGAGAGGAAGGGAGACCAGGGTACTTAAGAAGGCAACATTTATGGAGCAACAAAATAATCCCTTGGTGTAAGGGAACCACCCGGGTATGCTTCTGAAACTCCAACATGGAGCGTTCAAGAGAGTTCAGCAAGTAATGGGGAAAACAAACCAAATGATTCCTATGGAAGTGGTTAAGAAAGATAAGATGTTTAGCAGGAACAGTGACAAACCTACCTTCCAAGGAGATGAACCGTATCATCATGCGAGTAACCTCATCATAGGGCGGAGGAATCGAGCTAACAAGCAGGCCCGCAGTAACATATATTAGCTTCTCAGGTCCTTCCACATATCTCCTCTCTTCAACATCTTTGTCGACCCTTTTGTTAATGAAATGGTATCCTTCCAAACTAAGGCCGGTCGCTTCAGCAACAAGTTCTTCATTAACTAAGATCTTCTTTCCCCCATAATCAACAGCCCTCTCCTTCCATTCCTTAGCAAAATGCACAGAAATGCTTTGATCATGCCCCTGAACCTTCTCCATGAAGTTGGTAATGCCACCCTTGCTGAGAATGCTCCATAGCTCAAAATTATCCTTCCAGTCCGGGTCCGCACTTGGCTCAATTTGGCAGGGAGGTCCCCCCATCTTCTCTGTGCCTAACAGATTGCAACAAATTCCCAAATTCTTGTGAGTGCTGAGACCCGTCTGCTTTTTGCTATTGTAATCCACACAAGATTGGAAATGAGAGCCGTTGCTTTTCCCACGAACGGTTACGTGTCTGCTGAACTGAGCCTGCGGAAAATCACATGTGGGAATAGCCCGCTCCCTGTCATCAATCACATTGCTACTATCTTCAGTTTCCGTGTAGCTTTGTATACGGCTTTTAGCAGTCGCAATGCAGCCCGCATGCGCGATTTTCAAATCAATGTAACTCCACTTGTAGTTCCCCATATATTTCACACTAACATGTTTATTTGACATGATTTGCATCATCATATTCATTAAGTTAATACGTGTGGGAGTATTATTGATGCTGATCCACACCCAAAGATCATGACTCGGCTCTAGATATTGCTTGCATATAGAAATCCGCATGAATGCTATTTTGGAGCTGCTTAGGGATGCTATTATTATCCCAGACAGTGAGGTTAACATTAATGCCATAATTAGCCAGCGCATCCACCAATTTATAACCCTCCCTATAAGTATGCATGATCCTGATGTTATTAAAAGTATGACTAATACTTATGGACTCTGAGATAAAATCCTTAATGCTCCAACTAGGAGATGAGCACTGTTTGAGAAGATTAATGACATTCAGGGAGTCCCCTTCAATAATGAGGTTCTGAATATTTTGAGTCTGGGAAATTCTCAGGCCCCATAGTGCAGATAATGCTTCGAAAAAATGATTAGTTTGAATTCCCATTTTCCCAGCATACGCAACAATCAGATTACCTTTATGATCCCATATCGCTCCTCCTCCTGCCGCTATCCTAGGGTTTCCCTTAGAGGCCCCATCAAAGTTCAACTTATACCAATTAAAATTAGGAGGATGCCATTTGATCGAAAATCTATCAATGATATTCCTGGGATTGCTCCGACTGTTGATAGTTCCAATCTGCCAATTAGATAAGATGTATTCTTCATTCTCAGGATATCTCTTGTTCTTGGGGGGTTTAAATCTAGCAATATTTTCTTTGATACCATTAGAAATTTTACCAATACTAAGTTTATAGTTTTTCTTCTTATTTCTGAAGATAATATCATTTCTCTCCTTCCATATTCTCCAAATTAAATGAGGGATGACCAGCTTCTAGATCCTTTTAACCACACAATGCCTAAAGGGTGGGTTCCATTGAGTCTAAAGCTGATTAAAATCCTTCGGCAACACCCAGAGAGCTTCAAATTTAGAGAGGGAAAAACTCCATATTCTGGTGGCATATTCACAATGCATGAACAGGTGGCTGATATCCTCATATTCATTCTTACAAAGATGGCATCTATTAGGAATTATAAATCCTTTTCTCATCAGGTTGTCAGTGGTAAGAATCCTGCCTCTGATAGCCAGCCAAAGGAAAAAATTTATTTTGGGAGTTAATTCAGACATCCAAATCTTGTTCCAATTGAACTCTGTTTGACTATTATGGAAGAAATTATTATATCCAGATTTGACAGAGTAATTCCCATCAACGGAATTATTCCATACCAACTCATCCTTGGAATCCAACTGACTTAATGGAATAAGGTATAATTGATCTTGAAGGGAGGAAGTAATTTTTTTTAGATCAATTCTCTCCACAGTAATTTTTTTCCAATACTTGCTGGTACCATTTCCTTCAATATAGTCCTTAATTTTAATGTCATACTTGCTTATGAGACTGTCCTTAACTGCCCCAAATCTGTCCATGAGATTTCCATTAAACCAATTATCCTCCCAGAAGCAAATGTCCCTACCATCCCCCACTTTCCATTTACTGCCCTGCTTGATGAAATTTCTACTCTTGACCAAATTGTTCCAAAAAATGGAACCATAGGGGAGGTGCTCATCTTGAAGATAAGAATACACAGCTTGATGATTTAAATATTTTTCTTTGATTAAATCAATCCAGGGTTGTTTCTCAGTCAGCATTCTCCAGTGAGGGCCTCATTCATTCTCTCAATATTTTTTATACCCAGACCGCCCATAAACTTTGGGGTGTAAACCTTATCCCAAGCCACTAAGTGAAATTTGAACTTCTCTTCCATGCCTTGCCATAATTTTTTTTTTTGAATCCTTTCAATTTTATCTCTGAAGGAAGATGGGATCTTGAAGAGCGACATGACATAGATGGGCATATTTTGAAGAGTACTTTTAATGAGCAGGCACTTACCAGCACTAGATAATGTGGCTCCTTTCCAACCAGCCATTTTTTTTTGGAATCTCTCCAATAAATCATCCCACACCTTGCAAGAGACTTTCCTAGTGCCGAGAGGGAGGCCCAAGTAAGTGGCTGGAAGAGCACTTATTTTACAGCCCAGAATTTTAGCAATTTTGAGCTATCTTTCCTCAGGAGTGTTGAAAAAGAATATGGTACTTTTATCATAATTAATCTCTTTCCTAGAAGCAGATTCATAGAGCTGCAGTAAATCCTTGATAGCCTTAGCTTCAATGACTGATGCCAGAAGAAGAAGGATAGTGTCGTCCGTAAATTGCTGATGGGAGACAGCTTGGCTGATGGAAGTGGGCTTAGAACCATTTAAAAGCCCGTCATTAACCACTTTGTCAATAGTTCTACTAAGACTGTCAGCCAAAAGAATGAAGAGTAAAGGGGAGATAGGGTCCCCTTGTCTAAGTCCTCTACTACTAGTGAAAAAACCCACAGGCTCACCATTAACAACCACAGAGAATCTAGCCGTAGAGATACAAGCCTTAATAATTCTTCTAAATTTTTTCGGAAACCCAAATTTAGTTAAGACTTTATCAAGGAAAACCCAAGAGACCTTGTCAAAAGCTTTATTCATATCAAGCTTAAGGACCATATTTGCCTTTTTATTATTTTCCATGGAATGTATGGTCTCGTGAACCATAATCACTCCATCTTGTATAATCCTGCCTTTGATGAAGCCACTCTGCTGCCTTGAGATGAGATCATTCATAATGAGCTGAAGTCTAGTAGTAATAATTTTGGTAAAAATTCTATATATGGCATTCACAAGACTGATAGGTCTGAAGTCCTTGAAATCTTTAGCATCCATTTTTTTAGGAGCCAACACAATGTGAGTGTTGTTAAGCTCTTTTAAAAGATTTCCCGTTCTATAGAATTCATTCACCGCTCTGAGAAGATCCTCCGAACAGATTTCCCAGAATTTCTGGAAATTTTTTATAGAGAACCCATCCGGACCAGGAGCCTTGTCTCCCTCTAAAGCAAAAACATATTTTTGCAGCTCTTCAAACATGACCGCTTTGGTGATACTTCTGAATTTCTGATCCTCAATTTTATTTTGGGGAATGGCCTCCAGCATGAAGGAAAAAGCTTTAGTGTTGCTGATTTTCCTCTCTTCAAGAAGTTTTTTATAAAAATCAAGCGCTTCTTTCTTAATGCTATTGGGATCTTTAATGATATTTCTGTTGTTTTTAGAGACTTCTAAGATCCTATTACAGGCTCTGTGCTTCAGAGTAGTCATATGAAAGAACTTCGTGTTCCTGTCTCCCTCTTTGAGCCAAATAGCTCTGGATTTAAGCCGCCATAAAGATTCCTCTCTGCTACAGATCGTATGCAACTCTGAAAGAATATTCTTTTCATTTACTTCATCTTCAGCCGATTTTCCCAAAGTATCCATTTTTAATTCCAGATCCTGAAGCTTTTGTTTTAACTTTTTTTTTTTTTCAAATACATTACCAAAAACACTTTTATTCCAGATTTTGACTTGTTTTTTGACATTTTTGAGCTTTTGCACCAAATTTAAACACATAACAATAAGTAGATTTTCTATCCAATACATCACCAACATGATCAGAATCACAAAATCCATATAAGTTAGAATTTTCATTCTTACTATAATGCAACCCATAGTTGATTGTGCCTTTAATATATCTAAGAATCATTTTTTGCAAGATTCCAATGATCTCTATAAGGTTCTTGCATAAACCTAGAAGAAATTCCTACCACATAGTAAATATTTGGTCTGGTGATTGTTATATAAATCAAACTACCAACTAACTGCCTATATAAAGTAGCATCAATTTTTTCACATGCAGGTTTAGGATCAATTTTCAGTCGAACTTCCATAGGAGTATAAATTGGTTTACAATCAATCATGTTAAACTTTTTCGGTACATTGCTTGCATATTGTGCTTGAGAAACAACAATGTAATGTTTATCTTGAAATACAATTATGCCAATAAAATGGTGTAAGAGACCTAAATCATTCATTTCAAATTATGGTTTCAATTTCTTCTTTAATTCTACAAATTAAAGAAGGATTATCACCAGTCATAAGAACATCATCAATATATATTCAAATAATGATAATATGTGATCCTTATTTATTAATGAATAGATCATTTTCAAGAAGAAAAATTAACAAATCCTAACTATTTAAAGAAAGAATTAATTTTTGCATACCAATCTCTAGGAGCTTACTGTAAACCATACAAGGATTTTTTCAATTTACAAGCATAGTTTTCTTTACCAATTTCTTCCAAATACTTTAGGTTGAGACATGTAAATTTTTTATTTTAAATCACCATTCAAAAAGGCATTTTTCACATCCATTTGGTGGATTTCCCACCCAAACTAAGCAACAATTGCAAATAAGGTCCTAACAGTACTCATTTTAGCTATAGGGGCAAATATCTCAACATAATCAATACTAGGTTTCTGAGTGAAACCTCTAGCAACAAGTATAAATTTATTTTTGTCCAATACTACCATCTACATTATATTTTTACTTTGTATAACCACCTAAACCCTATAATACTTCGTTTCTATGGAGGTGGGACCGACTCCCAGGTTTAAATTTTGAATTAGGGAATTATATTCATCTTGCATTGCATTGATCCACTTCTCATTCTGAAGAATCTTCTTCAAAGCTTTGCGGCTCAGGTTCATACAAGGTCACTAATGCATGGTATGTATGATGGCTTTTGGTAATTTTCCTAAGATCAATAGGATTAGAAATTTCTAACATAGATTGAGCCCATTTTGGTTTCTTAACTAGGGAGTTAGGATATTCAGAAGCATCTATACTATCAACACAAGAAACATAATCATGACCATTTACTATATTCTTATTATCAGAATCATAACCATCATTAGAAATATTGACAGATTTGGGAACATCTTTACAATTATCAGATGAACAAAGCAATCATTTTTTCAAAACCACCACATTGCGGTTTTTAGTTACTTCCCTTTTTGTAGGGTCATACATATCCTTAGACCTACAGTGTTAATACCATATCCAATGAAAACACAAAGAAAAATAAATCATATCAAGTTTCTTTCTTTTCTTTTTAGGAATGTATAAAGAAGCAATACTACCAAAAAATTTTAGATGAGAAATATCATGTTTTTGATTTGACTATTTTTCTAAAGGAGTTGAAAGATGAATAAGATTTGGTGGGAACCCTATTTAGAATTTAGACTATTGTGTTCATTGCTTCTACCCATAGAAATTTGGGAAGACCAATAGAATGAAGCATAGTGTGAGCCATATCTAAAAAAGTCCTATTATTATGTTCTGCAACACCATTAGATTGAGGAGAATGAGGAGAAGTTAATTCCCTTTCAGTACCACAATCAATACAAAAATTCTCAAATACTTTTCTAACATATTCACCCCTATTATCTGGTCTAAGTCTCTTTATTTTATAATTTGAAGGGTTTACAACATATGCTTTAAATTCCTTAAATTTCCCAAGTACATCATACTTATTTTTAAGGAAATCTGATCAAATCATTTTGGTGAAATCATCAATGAAATTCACATCATATAAATAACCGTTTAATGAATCTAATTCAAGAGTTCCTCTATCATCACTATGAATAAGTTCTAGTGGGGAAGAGGAACTCTCTTCAAGATGTGAGTGAAAGGTTTTAGCACTTTGTTTTGAGTGTAAACACCCTTCACACGAATCATGAGAAGAAGAAAACATAAGAAAAACCTTTCACAAGATTATATCTAGCCATTTCATATAAAATTCAATAATTAACATGTCCTAATATTTCATGCCATAGTTTTGAATTAGTCAAACTTGGAGAAAAAAAACAGGATGCAGAACAAAAATCATAAAAAAATATACAAACCATTTCTTTGAATTCCTTTAGCTATTATACTATCATTACTATCCTTGATATACTGAGTATCTTTCAAAATTTGAATATCCAAACCATCATGAGTTAATTGAGAACATGATAAAAGGTTCTGTTTGAGTTTAGGAACAGATAAAACATTATGTAACACACCATTAGAAAATTTTACTTTTCCTTTCTTTATTGCTTATAAATATGAGTTATCACCAAGATACACATGTTCATTGATTTTCACAATATCAAATAAATAATTTCAAACACCATTCATATGATTTGATGCACCTAAATCTATAATCCATTCAAAATTAGATGAAGAATACAACACATCATATAATGTAACAGTTTTAGGAATATCATTAGAGTTATCCTCTTTCCTTAAATTTTATTTTGAAGAAACAGTTTGTTTTTTATTTTTATGGATAGGTTTATTAGTTTTGTAATATTCTTTTTTATGTCCAAATTTACCACATTTGTGACATTTCCCACTAAATCTAACACACAACTTATTAGAAGAAAAAAAATTCTTATTAACAAAAGAAGATCTAGATCTAAATTTCTGATCTGAGAAGGGCTTGTGAGGTTTGAACTTTGAATTTTGAGCAAGAAGTTTTTGAGAGGACATTCTCCTTTCTAGATTCAAAGTTCATCATCACTTTCTCTTCTTGTATTAGAAGTGAACTCAAGGTATTCAAATCACGTAGATCATTTTCGTTATGATATTTAGATTTCAAGATAGAAATGACCATTCCTAAATATTTCATGTATAATTAAACTGAACAATAACAGTAGATTAATTTTTCACCAATTAAATCACAATTACATCTATCTAATTGTGCTTTAATATTTTTAATTTTGGTTAAGAAATTAACTAATTTTTCATTTCTTTTCATAGGATTTGTAGGTAATTCTAAAACTAATTTAATAATTTTAGATAAACACGTACCTTCATGCATGGATTTTAGTTACATCCATACGTCTTTCAAATGTTCAATATTACCAATGTGTAGAAGGTACTCATCATTGACATTGCGTAGAATCATGGAAAGAGCCTCTTACATTCATTATGCGAGAATGCATTCATGTCATCTACAGTTGCTTTACGATTGGTGGGAGCAACCTCAGATCTAGAAACAATCATCCATAGTTTCCTCGCCATAAGTTTTGATTTGACCATTATCTTTCAAATGTTTTAGTTGGTTCCATTCAGGATCTAAGTTTTATCAAGATAGAAATAGCTGGACACTATTAACTACCTGAACTTGTAAAATGCACTCCATTATAATATACAATGTACCACAAAGTTAGATAACATATTTATCAAAAAAAGTAATATTTTTAATAAAAACAGATCTAAATTTTATAGATCTACATAAACTATTTAATCATAACTAATTATGTTATTACAATGCATACTAATTAACCTCTTATGATCAAAATAATAACCCGCAATATAAAGGGCTTTCGCATTATACTCCGAACTTATATAAAAAAAATTCTGACCATATAAAAGTGAAGAAGAAACCCCTAAGAATGCAAAACAACTTCAAAATTCTGGAAAAAATAACAATGTAGAAAAGGATCTGGCCAACTTAAATTTGATGTCTAAATGACCATCATTATGACTTATTTTTGGTCTATCGTGACGATCATTTGACCGTCAATTTTAACAAAGTGAAAGTTTCCTAGAACCTACGAGCTTAATTTTGACGTCTAAATGATCGTCATATTGCCTTATGTTTGGTCTACCATGATGGTCATTTGACCGTCAAATTTAATGAAGTCAAAACTTGATGTGTATTTCCAGAATGTGAAATTCCAGAATTTCTTCTTCTATATAATATTAGGGAGGTTATATTTTAATACATTATGTTAACCTATTATAATTTATAATGTAAAAATATATTCACTTTTTAAAAAGAGGTATATAGTTTATATAATGTAAATTAAAAACAACATATAGTCTATAAAAAATTATAAACTATAGTATATATATACTTAAAAACAACACACATATAACCCTTATTACGAGGGGTCCCTCATGAAAAAAAGATTTAAAACATTTACCAGGCCATGTAATATTAAATTCTACATAAACCTTAGAATTTATAGAGGCAACAACATGTTTTCACGATTCCAATGGAAAAAATTTAAATCCTATTTTGATGGAGCTTTGTCTCCTCCTTCATTTACCATTAAAAAAATTCAACCTGCACATATTAAAACTATAGAAAAAAAATATTTCGAATATTTTACCTTTACTTGTACACAAGTTTTCATGGATGGTGGAGAAATTTCTAAATTTTCCACCTGTGAATTCACCTTGATTCTTCACAAAGAAAAAAATTTAGGTTGCACAATGGAAAGAAGGGGCCGGTTATTTTAAATACTCTTTCGAGCTAATTGAAAAAAACCCATACAAATTAAATAATTGAAATACACAAAATATTTTATCTTTAATTTATTTAATTTATCTCGCTCTGTTACCATGTTAGAATTTGAGGATTCTTAATAAATAAAAATTTAATCAACTTACATATTATATAATGTTACAATAAAGATTTAAATAAACATTAGATCATAATATAAATAAATAAATAAATACCTACAAGAAATAAATAACACAAGTGACACAATATTAAAAGTGGAAAACCCCAATAGGGTAAAAACCACTTTGAAAATAAACTTTTACTTCAGATAACCTATTTTACATTCCAATAAGATCACCTCCTCCTTTAAAACTCTATTTACCAAGGGTAAAATCAAATCACTTAATTTGCACACCTTTGATATATTTACCGAATATATCAAATGAGGACCTAAATTCCTTTTTATATAAGGTGATAGATAGGGTATGTCTCCCGACCCACCTTTTCAACTGTAAAATGGTTGACTTGTATACCTAGGTGATTGTATTTAATAAATAGAAACATAAATGATTCACATTATTAAATACTTAGCAAATGTATATTACCTAGGTATGAATATTTAATAATAGAAAAGTATTTCATATTATTAAATATTTAACCTATATAATACTGATTGACCCATATTAATTAAAGGTTGGACAAACCACTTAATCATTATGCTCCAACAGGAACTCAACGTGCATTTCACAAGAAAAATGCATGTTGACTCCCGAAATCTGAAATTCGGTGAAAAATGATACTTAGGTAGTTTTTGAAACAAATTTTCTTAAAAATTCAATGAATGGGAAGGGTAGAAAACTGCAAAAAAAATTTAAAATACTTCTTGGCAAGGGGAACTTGTAAAGTTAACATTTACTACATTGTTTTGATATTCCAAGACTAGACAAGATAACAAATATTCCAAGACAAGACAAATATTAACATTTTTCTTGAATACACGTTATCCAAAATGAAATTTTAAACGTAGCGTCAACTGAGTTCAACAAGATATTCGAAGACTATCACACGATATTTGAATCCTAACATGATATTCGAAGCCTATTAGCCGTTAAGGTTGAATATTATTACACTGTATTGGTGCAACATAACATAAAATTGAGATTGACGACCACTATAATATTTGTTGTCTTTCATATAAGACACTTATTGACGAATTACCTGAAAACTGAGCTAACCTCCATTATTATTTTTAAATTTTAAGGCTACCGGACACTAAGTTTGACATGATATTTGAAGTATATCAGATGATATTCGAAGCCTAACATGATATTTGAAGCCTAGCGTCCGCTAAGGTAAAAAATTATTACATTGCATTGGTGCAACATAACTAAGAATTGTGATTAGCGCCACTAGGATCCTAGCAACACCTTGGGTAGTCAATGATTTGTTTTATTCATCAGCTAATTTGAAAACAAGGAACTGTAGAAACTTGTTGCCGTATACCCAGTAATTTCAATAATTAATGGAGCCTAGTGGTCACTAATAATTTTCCTTCATACCGACTAGTGGTAGCTAGGATCCTAACAACACCTTGGGTAGTCCATGATTTTTTTTATTCGGTCGCTAATTTGAAAACAAGAAATTGTTGAAACTTATTGCCACACACCCATTAATTTCAATAAGTAATGGAGCCTAGCGGTCGCTAAGAATTTTCCTTCATATGAACTGATATGAATTATGCATCATACACAATATATGTTATGAGAACTACATAAGGCTTGATCCCTTTAAAGGGTATGTGGTGCAGCACATGGATCCTCCAGGGATAGTCTAGCCAATACGATTCAATTAATTATAAATATTGAAAAATACTAGCGATCTAAAGATATACAGATAGTTAATACATTACTCAAAAGGATTCTTGGAATATATAGAGGCTATGTGCTGCTAGGTTTCTCATCTACAAACAAATTGAAAACATAAAATAGGGATTAATGTTTAATAACTCCTGTTAAATGAAGTAGCACAATAGCTGCTAATATAAAATGTAAGGAATGGAGCTTAGTAGTCACCGATAATTTTCCTTGAAATGAACCGAAATTAATTATGTGTTATACACAATATGTCTTATTAGAAAAAACAAGGCTTTATTCCTATTGAGTTTATATTGTGCAACCTAACTACCATTCGAGATAAGAGGCATTTACACTCGTTGTTACATTCTAGAAAAAGTAATTACTATTTATTTGAATGAATAATTAGTGATTGTTTGTATGGTAGATGTATGCCAAATTTATTAGCAATTACTTGTTGAAATTTTTATGTGTAACGCATAACAAAGACTTTTATTGGTGATTCCTTATTTTTTATAATTAAACGAGGGTTGAAGGGTCCCTTTCCCTTTACATTAAAGATATAGCATGAAGATCAATCCAAAAAAATTAAAAATCCAACAATAATTTTCTGAAATAACCTAATAGACTATGCCAAAAACAAAAGGTGTTAGGAATACAAAACAAACACCTAGAATAGCCAGATAGACTAGATGATTCAATTACTCTAGAGCTAACAAGGCTATATAACAACCAAAACAAAGCTATAGACTAGTAGCTTTTAGGAACAATTATTTTTTATAATTGGAGGACACCTCCATAATCTCCACTAAAATAGGGTAGTAAACAAAAGGTGAAGGAGGAGCCAGAAAATATGATCTTTACCATCAACAGCTTGAATCTTCCAATCATACACCTCACGCCCTTAGCTATGAAGCATATCCCAATGAGTTGGTTCCAGTTGTAGGGGAGAAGACATAACATCCAGGTCAGGGTAGTTGATTGTAATGGGGCTCTTCATTGAGATCTTGGTTAAATTAATCGTAGAATATGTGAAACCCATCAGGACCTCAAACTGATTGTTCAACTCTGAAAAACTACCCAATCTAACAAACCTTCTTGGATATAGCGAACATCAAAAATAAGGGGCCATGATGTAGGAAATGTTTTATAAATTTAATATTCCATGCCAACCCTATAAGATGGTTTGATCCAATGACGCCCCAGTTCCAAAGCCCAATCCTTTGCCAGATTTATAATAATAAGATGACAAACGAAGGTCGAGGCCACTTCTGCATTAACCCATGGATGACCCTCTAGAGAAAGATAATCAATGTCTAGAACTCCCTCAATAACAACCATATATTACTCTATTTCAATCCTAAAAATATATTTTAGACAAAGATGTGAAATCTTAGTATAGAATTCTTTTTCACGCATCGACGTAGAGAATTTCATGAAAGGAAACAACGGAACATCCATGAATGAGGAAAATAAATCTAGTGAAATAATCCCGAATGGTTTGAAATGAAGTGAGAGCAACACAAAAAATATAGGGAGAGATTTTGTATCCCATGCTTAGAATTAATAAAAACTTGATTCGGCCTTCACCATCAACCATTATTGGAAAGAGTGAAGAAGTATGGCTAATCAAAATAATAATATGATGCGCCAGAATTAGCAGGAACTTGACAAGGTCATAACTTGAGCTCCGAGTGTCCATTTGAGTCCTTTTTTTGAAACCACGTGTTTCGATGAGATGAATGCAGTGGTAACTCGCCCTACCAATTGGGGAAAGTTTTCGACACATTTTTCGGGCCCTAAATCCGCCATCTTGAGGCCAAAAATTAGGATTTAAGTTATAGTTCGGTTTTTTCCTATTTTTGAGCATTAGTTAATTTTAGTCTATTAATTGCATCATGAGTTAGAAAGTTGGCAATTCCTCTAATTTAGGGATATAGAAGATGCATGGCAATTTCTGTGCCCGTAGGAATAAGCATGCGAACTTACTAAGAATAGCAGGTTCTAGTAAACTGCTAAAAATAGTAATTTCCGCCACCTAGAGTAGATTTAGTCAGAGTTAGCTAGAGTTTACTTGGAAACTTGAGTTGGGAGTTGTTTTCCTATTTAGGAAACATTGTAATTCATTATTGGATAAAAAAGAAGGAGATCTATTTTCTTTTGGAGTTCATATTATTTGTAGTGTATCTGGTTTGTTCTTAATTTGGCTACATTATCTAGTATCAGAGCTGGTTTGAAGTATTTTTTTTTGTAAAATGACAGGAAGAGGAGGCGGTATTGCCTAGATGAATAGAAATATGCAAGATCTGCAGAGACAAGTTACTGCGCTTGCTGCAATGATAACCCAGAGAGGAAATCAAGGTGGAGATGACACAGATGAAGAAGAAGTTTGTGAAGAGGAGGAAACGCAACCACCACCATTAGCTTTTGAAGAAAGGATGCTTCGAGAATTAGAAGGAAAGAATGATGGGATAAGAGTTGATGTTTCAGAGTATGGTGGTAGTCTAAAACCATAGGAGCTAATAGACTGGTTAACTAGCATGGGAAATTTTTTTGAGTAGAAGACTATGTCAGAAGAAAAGAAGGTAAAATTTACATGCACGAAATTGAAAGGTCATGCTATGTTATGGTGGGATGACCTACAGAAAGAGCGGTCAAGAAAGGGGAAAGAAAGAATTAGGACGTGGAGTAAGCTGCAAGATAAATTTCTCCCTGTGGATTATGTGAAAACCCTTTACAAGAGGTTTCAGAATCTCAGACAGAACTTACAAACAGTGCAAGAATACACAGATGAGTTCTATAAGTTGTCCATTCGTGTAGAGCATGAAGAAACTGAGGAACAAGTGGCTGTAAGGTATGTTAATGGATTAAAATTTTCTATTCAAGATGAGATATGTATGCATAGGATTAAAAGCATGGAGGATGCCTATCAATTAGCCTTAAAGGCTGAGGAAAAACAAAATCGTCAAAGTTTTAGGATATCACCTGGAATGAATAGGGGGGCCTTAACTTCCTTTTAGGGACGAACTGGTTTCAGCCAAGGTAGGGGAGAATCATCTCGTGGATTGGAAAAGCAAGAGGATACAAGACAAGATTTCCAGAATCAACAAAGAGGCAGATGATTTCCTAGGGGCAGAGGATATGCTGGCGATAGAGGATGGGAGGCTCCACGAAGACCATTTGTTTGTTACAGATGTGGTGAAGAAGGGCATCGAGCTTTTGAATGCCCACATACTTATACACATGACAAAAGGCAAGGAGATGCTCCAAGAGTAAATCTTGTTGAAACTGAGCAAGTAGAAGATGAACAGGACTTGGAAATTCCACCAGATGTTGGCAAAACTATGATAATCAAGAGGACGATGATTGCTCCAAGAAAGGAGGTCAAGGGGGATGCATGGCTGCATACAAATATTTTCAGAACAAGATGCACTTCAGGAGGAAAGGTATGTAATGTTATTATTGATGGTGGTAGTTGTGAGAACATGGTTTCAAATGAGATGGTCGATAAATTGGGTCTACATTATGAGAAGAATCCTAACCCTTATCGTATTGCATGGTTTAAGAAGGGTAATGAAGTTACTGTTGATAAGAGATGTTTAATAAGCTTTTCTATTGGGAACAATTATAAGGATGAGATTTGGTGTGATGTTATCCCTATGGATGCATGTCATATGCTGCTAGGAAGACCATGGCAATTTGATAGAAAATTTATTCATGATGGGGGAAAGAATACTTATACTTTCTGGAAGGATGGCACAAAAATAGTTTTTCTACCTCTTAAAGAAGAGGGGAAGGATGAAAATATGCTTTCTGCAAAGGAATTTGTGAAGGAGGCAAAGGCAACCGGTTTTTGTTATGCACTATTTGCAAATAAGGATGAACTTGTAAGTGCTCAAATACCAATAGAAACATCAGAATTAATAGAAGAATTTTTGGATGTTATTCCTGATGAGCTACCAGATGGTTTACCACCCAAAAGAGATATTCAACACCACCTTGATTTGATTCCAGGGTCTTCACTCCCAAATAGAGCGGCTTATAGGATGATCCCGAAATTGCATGCATAGTTGAATAGGAAAGTGGCAGATCTCGTGTGAAAGGGGGTCGTAAGGGAGAGCATGAGTCCATGTGCAACACTAGATTTATTAACACCAAAGAAGGATGGAACATGGAGAATGTGCACAGATAGCAGAGTGATCAATAAAATTACAATCAAGTATCAGTTCCCAATACCTCGCCTTGATGATATGATGGATGTGCTTGTTGGATCTAAGTATTTTACCAAGATTGATCTTTGAAGTGGTTATCATCAGATTCGTATCAGAGAAGGAGATGAATGGAAAACAACATTCAAGATAGGAAATGGATTATATGAGTGGTTGGTGATGCCATTCGGGTTATCCAATGCACCTAGTACTTTTATGAGATTGATGAACACCATGCTACGGGAGTATAATGGTAAGTTTGTTGTGGTTTATTTTGATGATATCTTGATCTTTAGTAAAACTAAAGAAGAACATTTGAGGCATCTAAGGTTGGTATTTGAAGTGTTAAGGAAAGAGAAACTCTATGCAAATACGAAGAAGTGCACATTCATGCAAGAGAGTTTGGTATTCTTGGGCTTTATTATTTCAGCAGATGGGGTACAGATGGACTCAGAAAAGATAAAGGCAATTATTGAATGGCCTACTCCATGGAGTATAACAGAGGTAAGGAGATTTCATGGTCTAGCAACATTTTACAGAAAATTTATTAAAAATTTCAGTAGTATTGTAGCTCCTATAACAGATTGCACAAAAGGAAGGGAGTTTTTGTGGACAAAGGTAGTGGAGGATAGTTTTCAATTATTGAAGAAGAAGGTGACAGAGGCACCCATTTTGGCACTACCAGATTTTGATAAAGTGTTTGAGGTTGATTGTGACACCTCACATGTGGGTATTGGGGTTGTTCCAAGTCAAGGAGGAAAGCCAGTAGCTTTCTTTAGTGAGAAACTGAATGAGGTAAGAAAGAACTACTCTACTTATGATGTGGAATTTTATGCAATTATACAAGCATTAAGGAATTTGAGGCATTACTTAGTGCCTAAGGAGTTTGTGTTATTTATAGACCACATAGCCCTGAAGTATGTGAATACCCAAAAGAAGTTGAATAGTATGCATGCAGAGTGGGTATCATTTTTGCAGGGATATACTTTTTCTCTAAAACATAAATCTGGAAAACAATCAAGTTGTAGATGCATTGAGTAGGCGTGTGAATTTGTTTACCACTATGGAAAATGAGGTGGTGGGTTTTGAAGCAATAAAGGGTTTGTATTCTTCTGATTCTGATATCAAGGATATTGTTGAAAGACTAATTAGTCCATTGTCAGACAATGCAGGAGATGTCCTGGATGAGTATATTTTATAGGATGGCTACCTATTCAAGGGACACCAACTATGTATTCCAGTTGGGTCTATGAGAGATATTAGTGAAAGAGTTGCATAGCGGAGGGTTGGCTGGGCATTTTGGTAAAGATAAGACGCTAGCCTTAGTAGCAGACAAATACTATTGGCCAAAGTTGAAAAGAGATGTGGTAAGATATGTGGAGAGATGTCGAATTTTCCAAGTCTTGAAAGGCCATGCACAAAATACAGGGTTGTATATGCCATTGCCTATTCCTAAAGGGTTGTGGACAGATTTGAGTATGGAATTTGTTTTGGGATTACCAAAAACACAACGAGGTAATGACTCAATTTTTGTGGTTGTTGATAGGTTTTCTAAGATGGTTCATTTTATTGCCTGCAAGAAAACAAGTGATGCAATAGGCGTAGCATATTTGTTTTTCAAAGAAGTTGTTCGTTTGCATGGTGTTCCAAAAACCATTACTTCAGATAAGGACACAAGGTTCTTAAGTCACTTTTGGCGGACTTTATGGAAGAAATTTGGAACTCAACTACAGTTCAGTAGTGCCTATCATCCACAGACTAATGGGAAAATAGAGGTGGTAAATAGGAGTTTGGGAAACCTGTTAAGGTGCATTGTTGGGGAAAAGCCGAAACAATGGGACTTAGCATTACCACAAGCTGAGTTTGCATATAACAGTTCCATAAATAGATCCATGGGAAAGTCTCCATTTTCAATTGTGTATGGGAGTAATCCAAATGGGGTGTTAGATTTGGTACAACTACCAGTTGATGGTAGAGTCAGTGATGATGTAGAAGCATTTGCCGAACATATACAACAATTGCAGGAAGAAGTGCGAAAGAAGCTGCAGAATAGTAATGATAAGTATAAAGAAATAACAGATGTGCACAGATGGAGAAAGGTATTTACAATTGGTGAGTTGGTTATGGTATATCTACGAAAGGAAAGGTTTCCAAGAGGAACCTATAACAAGCTGAAGTACAAGAAGATTGGACCCTGCAAAATCATGAAAAAAATAAACGATAATGCTTATGAGGTAGAATTGCCAGGGAATTTTGATATTTCTCCAGTGTTTAATGTTTTAGATTTGTATTCTTTTCATGGGGATGGTGCAGAAAGGGATGATGCTGATAAAGTAGTAGATTGGCGGTAGCAGGTTCTGGTGAAGAAGAAAGAAGAAGTGGATCAGATTCTAGATAAGAAAACAATGGACACGCGACATGGGAATTACAACAAATATTTGGTACATTGGAAAGGATTGGAACAAGAGGACAATACTTGGGTCACAGAGTCAGAGATTCAGAAGTTGGATGCAGATAAATGGAAGCAGTTTGAAGAAGACAACTTGCATGAGCTGCGTTTTTTTTCAAGCAGGGGAGAATGATGCGCCCGAATTAGCAGGAACTTGACAAGGTCATAACTTGAGCTCCGGGTGTCCGTTTGAGTCTTTTTTTTTTGAAACCACGTGTTTTGATGAGACGAATCCAGCAGAAACCCACCCTACTAGTTGGGGGAAGTTTTTGACACGTTTTCGGGCCCTAAATCCGCCATCTTGAGGCCAAAAATTAGGATTTAAGTTATAGTTTGGTTTTTTTCCTATTTTCGAGCATTAGTTAATTTTAGTCTATTAATTGCATTTTGAGTTAGAAAGTTGGCAATTCCTCTAATTTAGGGATGTAGAAGATGCATGGAAATTTTTGTGCCCGTAGGAATAAGCATGCGAACTTACTAAGAATAGCAGGATCTAGTAAACTGCTAAAAATAGTAATTTCTGCCACCTAGAGTAGATTTAGTCAGAGTTAGCTAGAGTTTACTTGGCAACTTGAGTTGGGAGTTATTTTCCTATTTAGGAAACATTGTAATTCATTATTTGGATAACGAAGAAGGAGATCTATTTTCTTTTGGAGTTCATTTTATTTGCAGTTTATCTGGTTGTTCTTAATTTGGCTACATTACATAAGATGTAAAAAAATGCACAAAAAATGGCTTACGCTAAAGCATATGCAACTTTATTAGCTTCCCTAAAGATATGCTGGGAGAGACTATTGTGAGGAAGGTGCTAAGTCATGTAGAAGAATTGTGGTGACGGTGGAAGCTTCCAAGAAGTACAAGATGTGTGGAGCTTGAGTAAATGGGATGGTTACCGTAATATCGATGAGTGCCACCTTCAATTAGTCTCATGTATTGATATTCAACTCAGATTTTTTGTTTGAAGATTCCAAAATCCTCTCTCCGCCATAGACTATTTTTTAAGTTAAGCATCAACTCATTTAACAAGAGGGATTTTCTTTTTCATGTACTGTTGTAGTAAGCCTTCCTAAGGCAAATGTTTGCATAATTAAGTTGTTTTGTGTCACGCACAAATCTTTGTGATCCTTAGTGGTATTGAAACTCAATAAAGATAAGTTCATATTGATTAATGGCTGCAAGGTTGTGTATCCTTAGCCTAATATTAGTCATCATTGTAATCATGAGTCTAGCATTGCTGTGGGTTTATTTCTTTGCCATGAATATGTCCATGAATTTCTGTCATGCATCATTTTGATTCGTCTATTTGGTATTTCGACGGTTAGCCTTTTTGTAACTAGATAAAACTATGATGAAGTGTATTTGGAAATGCACAATTCTACAAGTTTAAATGACAAGATTGTAGTGTACTATGATCTAACATTGTTCATGACTTAGGTTGGCATAAGGCTAAAAACAATGAATTTTCATTTGGTCGCTTGATTTTGAACTCCAAAACACTTTTGCTGTTAGCCACGGCTCTAATTCATTCCTTCCACCTGCAAGTAAAGAATGGCTTAGCATTGCACTACGAGTTTTCATTAAATAAATATGAACCGATATTAATTACATGGCATCACAATCATATGCCTATGACAATAACAAAAGTGACCCACCACGTGGAAGTTGTATCAACAGTTTGCTCCACAGGGCTTTCATTTCAGTATTAAAATTGGAGTTCACAATTGGAATTTTGAACATGGAGACTATCGGTCACCAGGCTTCTCAGTGCGAAAATTCTTGGACCATTATAATAGTCACTGTTTTACATGATGTCCCTGACAATGAATTTAGGGGGACTCATAAGACATAATGGCTAAAAGTTCACAAATCAGCAGTTAATAATTCTGGTGCCCTAATTACCCTGAATCAATATGGATTATTGTTAAACAAGTTTAATCCTATGCAGCGACACTGCATTAAGGTTTTCTTGAACCCACATGTTGTGCAACTTAAAACCATTTGAATAAGCTCTGCATTAATTCTCTAAAATTATTATACATCAAAACAAAAAAAATGTAATAAAACTTGATTTATGCCCTAAACACTTATCGATATGCTTCTAGTGAATAACCTTGTCTGCAGATAAATACTTTAAGAATTCTAACTAACTTAATCAGCTTTAAAAATGACTATGGAAACTCGTAGATAATGGCTTAGGTAAATTATGGATGTGCTACTCCTTGATGAATAATTATCAATTTTCTAAATGAGTAAAATCACATGCTTAGAGAGGTAAATATGCAATATGTCCAAGTGGAACATCCATGTTGTTGTCAGACATATTTTTTATGTTAGGTACAAAACACTGTACACATAGTGGGATGCAATTGTATTCTTTAATAGGCACTGCATATTTATAATGTTGCCCAATCAAAAATACATCAAGGGTTTTCGTCCTTGAAAAATGCAGATAAGGGTAAGCCCCTCGTCAAGTTGGTATGTAGTCCTCAAGTAATGGGGTTTCGTCCTTGAGAGAGAGAGAGAGCCTTTAGGCTGCTTTAGCCATACTTTCTAGATAAAACATAAGAAATGATTTTCTGGGGTGAACACATATTCAAGGCCCTGTATGCCAGTACATGTATCAATTTATAAGTAGTGATTGAATGGAACTTTAACCATTCAACTAACAGGGGAAACACTGGAAATGAGGCTACATGACCACAATTTGACACATGCTTTTTTCAAAAACAATTAAAAATTTTTTTGTGGAGCCTACATGCTCATCCTTTTCCTTTCACGTGTATTTTCTAACTTCCATTGTAGGCTTGAATATAATCTCACCATTAGTAAATCAATGAAAAATTGCTTCTCCAAATTTTTCAACATGAACCATCAAGCCTGTTCATGAATGAAAACTATTGTTGGCTTCCATCAAGAAACTCAGTATACGACCTTGCGAGGATCCAATAGTAGATTCATTTAAAAAGTCTTGAAGTATCAAAGTCTTGGCAGGAAAAGGAATTATCTTGAAACCAGGGATCATGTTAGGGTGGTCAGAAATATGGTTGCAACCTTTTGAATTTATTTGGAAACAACTCATTTATGGTACTTTAGTTGCATCAAACTTTGACACTCCAAGAATCTTGGTCCGCTTTATGAACTAATGTGTACAGTTATATACACAAATATGAGTTTATATCTAATTACATAATGATCCCTTTAGAGTGTTTTGTTGTGGTACCACATAGGCGTGTCCCTAAAATCAATACATGTTCCAACACTATGATGCAATTTATCTTATAGCTTGGCATACATAGTTATACGTTTTTATATGATCCTACTATTTAACAATCTATAAACCATATATAATGATTATATTCCTAGCACTATTCTTAGCTAGAAGATAATCTTACCTTAATATCGCAATTATCTATTCTAAAATAAGAGAATATAAGAAGCTTATCCTACCACATGGCAACTAGAGGCTTTAATGGAACGAGTAATTCCATAATTTTATGTAGTTGACATTAGAATTTTCATCCATATTAACACGTTATGGTGACATTATGTCATACATAAAGAAACATTCCAGGATGATATTTTACTTATGTGAAAATTTTACAATGTAGAAGTAAACGAATAAAGATATCAATAATAGCCGTTAGATAGGTGGCATTGTTAATTGATATCTCTTGGCAGTATTTTAGATAGACTGTAGCTTAAAGATATCTAGCTAATGCTCTAAGTTGAGTCTTTACAACTGCATTAATATACACAACATCCAGTAGTGTTGACTCTTTCGACACCTATGAATTATATTAACAATGCACAATTGATGGTTTGGTAGTAGGATAGATTTGGAACATTGACACACACAATATCACAGGGTATGTAATACAACACTTGGCTTTGCGAAGGATCAGTGCATTGAATATGAAGTACATTATCAATCAATGATGAACTACTATTATTCACAAAATCTGTAATGTAACTTTGGTTGTCAATCACAAGAGGTAATTGTTAGAACCTAGTGACTGTTAAGCTTTGAATTCCATTAGGATTTGTTATTCCACTCACTTGCTTTTCAAACTAATGGTTTTGGTTAGAACCTAATTCCATTGAACAAGCTATACCCTTCAATAGCTTCAATGAGACTCTTAAACAATGGTCGTTTGCATAGTTCACTGACTATGCAAATGATATGAATTACTGTTACCTACTAATATATCCTATGTCCCAAATGTAGGAGTAGCATCTCTATATATCAGGCTATGTCAGTGTAGCACTTGGCTCAGAATGTCAGACATATCCAACCATATAATAAGCATAATTAATACATGCCAATGAAAAACCATCGATAACTCTTAATGATGATTTAGATTATTTTTTCATTGTTAAAATGGATTCCTAGAAATTAAGGAGACTAGTGGTCGCTATGTTTCTCAATGATACTGGACAATATAAAACATTCATTGTTGTACATGATATCCTATTGAAATGAATAGCTTAGTGGCCGCTAAGACCTAACAGAAGTATTGGAGCTTATCGGTCACTAATAATTTTCATTGATTAAGAAACAATATGGATTATGTGTTATAAAAAATATTGAAATATCCCTTGTGGGATACCACTTAAATAACACAAAACATTGAAAATTTGCAGCTAAATAAAATACTGATTTTTTCATATTTTTACCAGTTAGTGTAGTGAACTGAAGAAAATTAATAACTCCCAAAATATCCACTCAAATCACTTGAAAAATTAAAGAGGGCTTGCTAATATTATAAAGAACATAGGAAAACTATTTTTGGATTTTTTCAAACAATATAATGGTGCCAAAAAATTACAGCTTGCCCTAAACAGTTGGAAAACTTGTAAAATTCATATCCTCCCGAATATAAGTGCAAAAACTATGAAAATTTAGAAATAACATTTACAAATGTAGAAGATGATATTCCGGCCCTCAGATATGAAAATGGCCAACTGGAAACCCTCAAAATAAAGGTATACAATCTCCAATAACAAGTCATCCCTTTTTGGTAGATGGTTAAAACCCCTTTGAAATCCTCAAGAACATGATGCCAAACCCTTTCTTTATTGCTGTTGTAAGTCTGATATGAAAATTTCCACTGATTATCTTCACAAATTATCTTGAAAAATCATAGGTTTAGTCCCTTTCTGAATGTTTGAAATAGGATCAAACCTCTGAAAATGTCTTTGTAAATCAAGCCTTGAAAACAACTCCAGAATGACAAGCTAGGGTAGATCTTTCACTACCGAAGAATGCCCTGCTAGCTAGGGATAGATCTTTCACCACCGAAGCTAGGGTTCCTACGGAATTTCACTCCACAAGCTATATATTTGCAAACATTAGTTGCACATGAAAGGAGATAATTAGGTATGTCAGAATCCTTTCCTTTCTCCCCCAACTCCTTATATAACTTTTCCAAGGAAAAAGAGCCCAAATAAACCCTTGTCAAATTTTCCCCTGGGAATGGCCAATAAAATAAAAGTAACTTCCAAAGTGAGTTTTATTCCCTTTTTAAGTCGCCATGGTCCACTTAAGTGACCCCCCAACGTAAAATTAGAACATTAGTACCATGTGGCCCCTTCCTAACGACAAAACGTAATATCTAGTCCTTCCAAAACACATTTAACATATGTCAATGAAAATTATAACAAAATGGACTAGATATTCATACCCAATAGCTCCCAACGTCTAAAGCCCCTTGGGTATGACCAAGGATTGGAATCGAATTGGCCCTTAGGCCTTTGGCGTAGGAAAGGGGACATTACAGTCCTCCCTTCCCAAATTTTGTTTTTCCTCAAGAAAATGCAAATTAGGATGTTGCAAAATATGCTCTTCCTCCCAAGTAGCATCCTCAAGTGGTAATCCCTTCCATCGTACCGAATACTCAGTGATCACTCTACTCTTAAGCCCCCTCTATCTCTCTTCAATAATGGATTCTGGTTCTAGCACCAACTTCCCCTCCTCATCTAGTGGCGGCAACTCTATAGATGGTACAATATGTTGTCTGAGTGCCTTCTTAAGGCATGAAACATGGAAGACATTATGTATCTTACTGTGCTCTGGTAGCTCTAGCTCATATGCAACTGCCCCAACTCAAAAAACTACCCGGTACAAACCATAAAACCATGGTTTCAATTTCTCTGCACCCTTATGCTTCAATGAGGACTTCCTATATGGCTGCAAATGTAGGAATACTAGATTCCCAACCTCATAAGACCTCTCTATCCTGTGCCGATCTGACTATACCTTCTGTTGATTTTGTGCCTTCTGAAGGTTCTCTTTGAGATCCTTTAGAATATCCTGGTTCTCTTGTAACCAATCTTGAGCTTTGGGAGCTCGGCTATTTGGTAATACCAAATGCACAAATGTCATAGTCTCGTACCCATACAAAGCTAGGAAAGGAGGCATACCTATTCTTATCTGATAAGTGGTATTGTAGCAATACTCACACATGTGTAACCATCTAATCCATGCCCACTGATGTCTTGACACATAACTCTGCAAGTACCCCTCTATCCACTTACTGACTATCTTCGTCTGCCCATCTATCTGTTGGCGGTAGCTAGTGCTAGGAGTCAACTCTGTACATGCTAGTTTGAAGATCTCTTGCCAAAAGGTGCTCATGAAGAACTTGTCCCTGTCACTAAAAATATTTTTAGGTAACCCATGTAGCCTAAAAATATATTTATAGAAGATCCAGGCCACCTCATGCCCCTTAGGTAGGGAAAATAAATGAGCATACTTAGTTAACCGATCAACTACAACATAAGTGAAACTATGACCATGCACCAAGGGAATCCCTGTGATAAATTCCATAGATATGCGTTCCCATTTCTATTCGGGAATGGGGAGAGGCTGAAGTAATCCTGTTGGAAAAGACTTCTCGGATTTGGTTTGCTGGAAAACCATGCACTCTCTGACATGATTAAGGACATCGTCCTTCATCTCCTTCCATGCAAATATCTCCCTGATAAACCTGTATGTTTTGAAATACCCAGGATACCCAGCTAGTGGCGTATCATGTACTACTTGAAGGATCTTCTCCTTCATTTTGGATCTTGGTCTAAGGAAAATCCTATCCTTGTAGAAAATGAGATCATCCACTACTCTATATCAGTCATCCTGTATAATACCATCCATGATCTCACTTGCAAATTGATTTTTGGAATACTCAACAAGTATATGAGCCTTCCAATCTGCTGAAATCTTAGACATAGAACTAAGCATATAAGTGAGGTAAGGCCTCCTAGATAAAGCCTCAACAACAATATTATTCTTACCTCTAGTGTACTCTATGTTGAAGTCATATGTTTGTACCTTGTACACCCATATTTGTTGGTGATCGTTGAGCTCCTTCTATACCAAGAAGAACCTCAAACTGTTGTGATCCATACGAACCATGAATTTTCCACCCACAACGTACTGTCTAAATTTGGCCAAAGCATGCATAATGGCCAACATCTCCTTGTCGTAAATTGAATACCCTCTCTCCACGGGTTTCAATTTCTGACTCTCATAGGAAATGAGATGCCTATCTTGAATGAGAACTGCCCCAACACCCTCTCCTGATGCATCACACTCTAGAATGAATGGGTGGGAGAAATCTGGTAATGCGAGAACGGGACACAAACTCATCACCTCCTTGAGGTGATCAAAAACCTGTTGTTCTACCTTTGACCAAGAAAATCCCCCCTTCTTGGTTAAATTGGTCGATGGAGTAGTCAACTGAGAGAAATTATTTGCAAACCTCCTATAGTATGTGCACAACCCCATAAATCCTCTCAAATGTGTCGATGTCCTAGTTGGCGGCCAATCTAGAATTTCCTGTATCTTCTCTCTATCCACCTTTAGTGTACCTCCACTAATCACATATCCCAAGTATAGAAGTTCGGTCATGCCAAAATCACACTTAGAAGCTTTTGCATATAGTGAATTAGCTTCTAATATCCCTAATATCTCACCAAGGTGCCTGCTATGGTCCTCCCAAGTCCTACTATAGACTAAAATATCATCAAAGAAAACCAATACAAACTTCCGCAGGTGGCAGTTGAACACATGATTCATGCAATACTGGAATGTAGCTGGATCATTAAATAATTCGAAGGGCATCACCAAGAACTCAAAGTGACCGTAATGACATCTAAAAGTTGTCTTATGCACATCCTGGTCCCTAACTTTGATTTGATGATATCCAGATTGCAAATCTATTTTTGAAAAATAGATTGCACCATGTAGCTCGTCAATCAACTCATCAATGTGTGGTACGAGATACTTGTTCTTTATTGTCTTCTTATTCAAGGCAAGGTAGTCTATACACATCCGAATAGTCCCATCCTTCTTCTTCACCAATACCATCGAAGAAGCAAAAGGGCTGGAACTCATTCTAATATGCCGCATATCAATGCGCTCATGTATAGTCTTCTTGATCTCATCCTTAAACCATTTAGGGTGACGATAAGGAGAAGTAACCATCGGTCTAGCATCCTCGAGCTCAATCACATGCTGAAATCCCCTATTTGGAGGTATGTCTGGAGTTATGTCACCAAAAACTACACTAGGTTTGTCCAATAAGCCCTGTAAATCTACATGATACTCTTTCTTTCCATCCTTTGAATTCTTGGTTGAAACTAAACAATGTACTTCCTAATCCACCCTATTATGCCTATAAATCCTCTCAATCCTCTTGGTCGTAACAACTGAAGGTGCCTCTAAAGATAAACCTCTCAAGATCACATTCCTCCCTTCATACTTAAACTTCAGCTCCATCGTCTGGAAGTTAGTCCAAAACTCACCAAGGGAATGGAGCCACTATACTCCAAGCACTATGTTGGTCTCTCCAATACCAACAATATAGAAATCACTAGTAACTATATAGTTACCCATCGTGTGCATCTCATCGAATCTAGATTGGATACAACCACGTTGAAGCCCTCAAACTCCTCTATCTATAACCCTCTCATATCAACAAATGATGCATCAATAAAGTTGTAGGTTGCCCCACTATCAATGAGTAACACTACTCGTTGTCCCTGCAAAAATCCCCTAACTCTGAATGCCTTATACCTCGGGGTACTTGACAAAGTGGTGATAGTCTCTTAGGGAAAAGTCTCCTTATCCTGCTCAACACCCATAATATCTAATGTCTCATCATCATCATCCTCTAATCCTTGTGTTTCCAACTCCTCATCACCATCACTCTCCTTAAAGACCTATATGAATTGGGCCTTCCCTCTACCCTTGCAATCATGTCCTAGAACCCAAGGTGTGCAGTAATCGAAACATAGTTTCTTTCACCTCAATTCATCTCTATCCTCTCTAGATACGAATGGTCTCCTGGCTGTATCTTGCCTAGGTGGAGGTACCTTTGGTTGCGGACCATTAGATCTAGAAGGGAAACCCTTAGGCTACACTCGAGGTGGAAACCTCAACTTAGGAGTGGATAAATCCAAGTCACAAACTCTCCTAATAGCCTCATGCAAAGAAGAAGGCTCAAATGCCTTCACAAATCCAATGAGAGCGTCTGTCAAACCTACTGTGAATAGGGAAATCAACCTCATCTCTGTAACATCAGGTACCATGACTGATAGTCTTTGAAAATATGTGATATACTAATCCAAGGAACCGGTCTGCCTCAAATGAGTCAACTCTATAAAATACTTGTCGGTATCCCTTCTATCAAATCTACTCACTAAACTCTGTGTGAACTTTGCATAAGTCGTGATGTATATGTGTCCCAGTGTAATCAACCCATGATGTCACCAATCATGAGTGTCTCCCTCAAGATGTAAGATTGCAATATTAATTGCATCCTCTTCGCGCATGGGATTCAAGTCAAAGTAAGTTTTTAACTTCTGAATCCATGACTGTGTACGGTACACTTCTTGGATCCGTTGAAGTGTGGAACTAGAAATCTGCTCCCAGTCGCCTCTGTAGCTCAAGAACATGTAGGATAGATGATCTATCGCTTGGGCATGGCTACCGATCTTCATCCTGCAATACTTCTTGGAAAGGCATATTAGCTCACGAACCCTATCACTCAAGGATTCATACTTTACCCAACAAGTCTCCTCATCAATAATATCCCCTTGTTGCCCAACCAGTGTCACTTCTGAGATCTTTCAGGAAAGATTGGTTCATGCATGCTCAACCATGTGTTTTGGTAAATGAATGGGGAGTGCGCTGCCCTGGATCTGCCGTTTTCACCTTTTGTGAGTCATGCAGTCCCAGAATTACTGTTTTCACCTCTTTCCATATGAGTTCATCAAGGCCATGTCCTATGATAATCTCTCTGTGAGTTGGCTCAAGTAGAGGTTTGTAGTCTCTTGTTGTTTTACCATATTTATAAACATTTTCTTCATAAACTCTTCATTCAGCTGTTCCTTTGATTTTCCATCTTTATCTACCATGTTTGGACCTTCTTTCTTGGGTGTATTCATCTTGGAATAAACCTTCATACACTACCCAACAGGCTGTAGAAATAACTACTCTGATACCACTGAAATATTCCTTGTGGGATACCACTTAAATAACACAAAATATTGATAATTTGCAGCCAAATAAAATACTGATTTTTACATATTTTTACCAGTTATGGCAGTGAAGTGAAGAAAATTAATAACTCCCAAAATATCCACTCAAATCACTTGAAAATTTAAAGAGAGCTTGCTAATATTATAAATAACATAAGAAAACTATTTTTGGAATTTTTAAGAAAATATAACGCTATCAGAAAATTACAGCGTGCCCTAAACAGCTGGAAAACTTCTAAAATTCATATCCTCCCAAATACAAGTGCAAAAACTATGAAAATTTGGAAATAAAATTTACAAATGTAGAAGATAATATTCCAACCCTCATATATGAAAATAGCCAACTAGAAACCATCTATATAAAGGCTGAAATATCCAAAACAAGTCGCTCTTTTTGGTAGATGGTTAAAATCCATTTGAAATCCTCAGGAAATGATGCCAAACCCTTTCTTTATTGCCACCATAAGTCTGATATGAAAACCCACTGATTATCTTCACAAATTATCTCAAAAACCATCAAAACCCTATCTCTAAAAACCTCTAAAAATGTCTCTGTAAATCAGCCCTGAAAAACAGCTCCAAAATGACAAGCTAGGGTAGATATTTCACTAGCGAAGAATGCCTTGCTATCGAGGGATGGATCTCTCACCACCGAAGCTAGGGTTCCTGTGGGATTTCACTCCACAAGCTATAGATTCGTAAACAATAGTTACACATGAAAGGAGATAATTAGGTATGCCATAATCATTTTCTTTCTCCCCCAACTCCTTATATAACTTCTCCAAGGTAAAAGAGCCCCAATAAACCCTAGTCACATTTTTCCCTTGGAAGGGCCAATAAAATAAAAGTAACTTAAGTTACTTTTCCCTTTTTAAGTCTTCATGGTCTAAAAGTAACCCCCCAATGCAAAAGTCGAACATTAGTACCATGTGGCCCCTTCCTAACGACAAAACGTAACATCTAGTCCTTCCAAAACACCTTTTTGCATATGTCAATGAAGAATTATAACAAAATGGACTAGATATTCATACCCAATAGCTCCCAACATCCAAAGCCCCTTGGGTATGACCAAGGATTGGACTTGAACTAGCCCTTAGGCCTTTGGCGTAGGAAAGGGGACATTAAAAATATATCTTATGAAAACTACATAAGGCTATGCCCCTCTTGAGGTTATGTAGTGTAACATAATGACCATTTGAGATAAGATGCCTTTATGCTAGTTTTTATATTCTAGATAAAATAATTATAGATAATTTGTATGAACACTTATCGAATGATTGTATGTGAGAGGTGTACCAATTTTAAGTGTGACTATTTGTTGAAATATCCTGGTTCAACGCATAAACCACCTACCTGGTCTGCTAATTTGATACCTTTGTTTCTTCACATCATAGTTTTTTCCCGCAAAGTCTCCTTTTGCCTTATCATAGGTATTTTTAAATTCTACCATGGGCTTGACTAACTCACCCTTATATCATCAAGGAAAATGAACTAAATCTGATAAGAGTGAGTGAGTCAAGCCTGTTGTAGAATGAAAATATCTTGTGTAACTAGGAGACCTTGTGGGAAATATAGTGATGCATATAAACTAAAGTATAGAATTAGCAGAAAAGGTATTTTTGATAGAGATTGTGACCGCTAAGCTCTAAAGTTCCAATGCGAATGATTTTTTTATCTACAAATATAACCGGTTTAAGATATAACAGATCCTTAAAATTAAGTTATTGAAAAACAACATTTATCCTTTCCATATATTTACGAATGATTAATTTTTTTAATTCCTCTTATAGGTAATATGCGTAGACACCCAAAATTTGGTCGTAACCCTCTAAATCCCCTTCAATTAATTAATTCAATAATATTCCCCCACCATGTCCACTTGCACACATCTCAATTAATTTAATTACCAATATTAAGTTAATTATCCTCCTCACCTAGCCACCTCATTTATCCACATCACTTCTCCATCTCACCTTATACCCATTCCAACCCTATTTATTACCAAGATTAAGTCCCCACTTCCTCTAACCAACTAGGACTTATTCTAACCCTATTCTTAATGGCCTATTATCCCTCTAACTACTCTCCCACTCTATTTATAGCTATTCCACACTTGTGACCTGGAACCAAAATCTCAATCACGCCAAATTTAGGAAGAATCAAGATATTTTTAGAAAATATGACCATTTATCCCTAACTGATGCCGGTTATTCCTCGGCTAGTGCTAGTCAGCTAACCATCATCAGTTTTTTTAAATAAGATTTTCTAACTCTTTGCTTGGGTTCTGAATCTTATTTTTGGCTCTTGCGACCTTGCATCCTCATTCCTGAGATTTCTAGCAACCTTGTGACATACCAGAGACCCTTACAATGTTTAGACACCACACAGTCCACCAGAATATCAATCCAGAGCTCTAGTGAACTCACAGAGAAGCACTGTGTCCTCCTGTTACTCCTGCATTCATTCAAGATCACCTTTTCCTACAACCATCACCACTACATGCTTTATACCTGCATTCCACAAGAAAGTATTATTTCTTCTTTTTCATTTTTAGTAGATTAGTTATTTTATTAGTTATCTATTTCATTCCATATTCTACCTTACTTGGGCCTCTCCCATAATACCTTTTTCTAACTATCTTCCCGTTTATCCTTCATACCTTGCCCGAACACATATATTTTTACCTTTGATTCATTAAAAAAATCCCATGACCTCACCCAAACTCCCTTCACTCTCTGTGAAATCAAAGAGAGTGCTGAAAAAATCATTTTTAATATTCTTATCAAATTTCCCCTACTAACACTAGTCACCCAACCGACATTGGTTCATTACTAGTAGCCGACATCGGTCAACTAACCAGTGCCGGTATCTGTGACTAGTAATTTTTCTAAACTAGTGATCTTATAACTCTTTCCCAACAACCCATAACCTCACCAAAACTTTTCCAAACCTCATTTACAGCCTCTATCACATCCATAGACCATTAACCACCTATTACCCTTCTTGGATTTAGTATTGCATGCATTTATTAGACTAGATTTGATTTATTTTTCTTGTTTAGGATACCTAAACTATACAAATAAAGGGTATATTTATTTCATGTTATTTATTGGAATTATCTTGTTTTAAAATGTGAATTGACAACAATCTAGGAAACACCTCGGTTCTCAGATCTAGCTTCCGCTAGGCAATCCACTAATTGTTAGTTTTAATTATATTTCTTGGTCTTTTGTTCTATTTCAGGCCATTCCTCCTAGCCAAAGGGAAGCTCACACAATCATCTTGGACAACATTTCTACATGCTTGCACAACCTCTTCAAATACAATAGGTACACCTCCTTGCCTTTACCTCTTATCTATTTTATCTCTACTTTGCAGTGAAATAATATGTCTTCCATTAGTCGCACTTTGTTTGCATAAATTTCATTCATTGAAAGAACAAAGAATTAGAAAAAGAGAGATGAAAAATGGTTTATTGAACTGAATTATATGGAAAACTAGCACGTTGATCTTTGGTTATTCTTTGCTGATGATGATGTCAACCATGAATTCGGCATGGTTCTATCTTTAGAAGTTATTGATTAGCGAACATTACATATTCAGGTGGAATGCATTGATGTTGAAATTAAAAAGTGCCTTATTTTTGAAATGGAGTTGGAAGTTTCCTTGTTCAGGAAACATGAAATTAAAGATTCTATAGAAAATCAGGCGTGTTGCAATATTAAATATTGTTAGAATTTGGGGATGTTCATAGACTCAAACAAAACAGGATGTGTAAATTCCCATGAAATTCATAATGACATGAATTTAGTATTCAGAAAATTATACAGATACAACAATACCTCTTCTGTTTGTCACTATTTGAATAGAATTTTTTTTCTTTCACCACCAAAGCGTGACAAGCTATTTACACCGCTAACAAATACTTATTTTTCTAAATTAGATATCTAAGTCAAAGTTGCATGGGATTAAAAATAATAATAAATCTGCTGCATTGTTGAAAAAAGTGAACAGTATATTCGAAAAAGTAGAATCTTCAACCGTTGAACAATTTAATTATTTTTATTCAGTGGTGATGCATTTTCAATTGAAGTTTATAAGTGCCATGTACCACCTTAACAATATCAATATCATCATGTAGATGAGGATAGTGTTGAGCTTCTTATCTATTCCATGTCGATTAATGTTATTCCTACATAAAGGGTCATAATTATTCTTCCCTTTTTTATATTCTACAAAGGAAATTGCACACCTAGAGGATCTATATGACCTAAAAAGGGATTATGTAAAGTTCTCCATTCTTGATGGCCAACATGCAATTTACGCCCAAAATGTTTTTAGCCAAGAATAATTACAAGTCATTACATGCTAGGATGCAATTTAGAAAGGATCATATTATTTCCTCTAAAAAATCTAGCGAAGACATTATTAATATTCAAAAACATAAAAACAAAGTAAAAAAAATTGGATTGAAACCAAGTTTATTGATTTAATTTACAAGGCTCGATCGATTTGGAAATGCCTAGGATGTCCTTAGAGGCCCTGAGTGGGAAATGAAAAGACAAGAGTGGAGGGTAATGAAACTTAATTTTATTACATTAGTATTTAAAATTTAATATTGGTAATTTGCACAAAGTAAATTTACTATTTTTTATTTGAATGTAGAGCTTCAAGAAGAAATGTCTCCTTTTTTTCGACTTGCAAAAGACAGACAATCTTTATGAAAAATAGAATTTTCTATTGTTGTTTGACTATATAGGACCAAATGGACAACAACCTTTGAGTTGTTAAGATCATTTGGAATCTCTTGCTATCCTTTTAAGGATAACCAACATAAATTTCATCTCAATTCACTGGCAAGGTTCATGACTAATTCCTTCAAGGATGTAAGAGGAATGAATGATAAGGAACCATCAAAACTAGCTAAAAAAGTACAATCAAGGAATGTATGGATAACTGGATCTATTGAGGTAGGAATCATAACAAATACCTTTGAATCTTACTACCAAATAATAAAATATGAGAAAAAAATGAGAGGAAAGGATTTAAAATATTTGAAAAATAAATATCCAGATAATATTGTATTGGTAGAATGTAATGAAGGAAATGTTGGTGAAAAATTTGGACTACATGAATCTCACTACAACCAGTTTTGTGTACTCTTAGGAAAAGAGAGAAGAGGAAAAAGAAAATCTGATACACAAGGAAGTGAAAAATAAGCAAGAATAAAAATTTATGTAGAAGTGGTAGAAGCTCTTCCAGTGGAATCTCAAATAATTTTAGACAACTACGTGATTTCTATGGAAGAAAAAATGCCAACAAGAATGGAAGACACATAAGAGTTTACTTTTCAATGTGCATATCCCTTCCAGCTTTAGTCAATAATATCATCTATTCTGTCAACTAATCCATTCAATGTAGAATGTTTAATTGCATATTTCTACAATTTGTCTAGTGATATAACTTTTGATGCAATAATGGACCTGCTTACAGTTGTCGGATCTAGTTAACTAAATTGTATTATTATTGTGTTCTTACCTGTTGCTTATTCAAAAATGTTAATAGAAACAATAAAAAATACATGCAAAATTTTAAGGACAAGGTGGAATCAGTTATGGATGTCTGTTACATATTTTATGAAAACAATGGAAAATTCAATAGCTTGTGTCTTATGTACACAATAACTGGTGTGTACAATTGTGATGCTGATAGTGAGGAGAGAGAAGAAATCATCATGGATTAGATGGAGTAACTTCCACAACAATTTGTGATAGTAGGTGAAATCAGCCTATGGGGAAAGACACATCCTTTTCTTTATGAGAGATCTTATGAGTTCTAGTATTATATGTTCACTTGACTCTCTTCTGGAAATTCTCCAATAATAGTGATTTACGGTGGTAGTGTTACATTGCATGCTTTGGTTAACTTTGGTCTATCTACCATTTTTATTGTTGAGACTCATGATCAATAAATGTTTTTAAAACATTATTATTTTCATCTGAAAAAATGTACATTGATTAATACAACATTAAGAAATTATATTAGTTTAATGCGCTTGAACTGATACATACATTATTTATGCAGATAAAAAAAAAATAGAGTTAAAAATAATGGAGATGATGTCCTTCTTAACATGTTTCTACCCATTCAACTTGTTTCACCAAATGTCACTACTCATACATCCAATGAATCTATTCCAAGTGATTGGAATTTACTCGTTTTATAAGTTTATCACTGTGATATGTTTTCAATTATCATTTTTTTCATTTATTTAATAATAATTTACATTTTTTCAGTGTTAATGCCAAATGGTGAGGTTGTTGGCACATTATGCACAAATACGCAGACATAACTTGGTATACTATTCATTTGTAATTATGAATAAAACCATTTATAAGCCCCGCATAATTGTAGGAATCTATAATTAAATGGTTTATTTGTTATATTTATATGATAATGTGTCCATATGAAGCATGTTGGTTGCTAAGCTCGTCAAATACTATCCAACCAAACATAGTCCAGGAAGTAATTGCTTAGCCTAGCAGTCACTAATATACATCTATAGCTATGCATTATTATCCAACAAAAGGTAGTACATTGTATAGAAGAAATTTGTATCACAAATTTATTAACCTCAACATGAAATTTATTTTGAATTGATTAATTTTTTTTAATTGGTTAATATTGAATTGATGAAAATTGATTTTTTTTTACTTATGTACAATATTCCATTAGCGGTTGTTTAGCTCATCAAAGACTATCAAACCAAACACAGTCCAGACAGTTATGGCTTAGCCTAGTGGTCACTAACGCCCAACAAAAGGTAGTACATTGTATAGAAGCAAGTTGTATCACAAATTTATTTACCTCGACATGGAATTTATTTTCAATTGAGTAATGTTTTTGTTATTGGTTAATATTAAATTGTGAATAATTTAAAAAATTACTTATTTGCAGTTGATCATTAGCGATCGCTAAGATCATCAGAGACTGTCAATCCAAACATAGTCTAGGTAGTAATGAATTAGCCTAACGGTCGCTAATATAGATATATAGATATATATATATATATATATATATATATATATATATATATATATATATATATAGCTATGTAATATTGTCCAACAAAGGGTTGTTCATTGTATAGAAGAAAGTTGTATCATGAATTTATTTACCTCAACATGAAATTTATTTTGAATTGATTATGTTTTTTGAAATAAAACGTGCATCACAAGAACCTGCAGAGGATGAGTGTAAGGGAAGCCAAGATACAATCTCAATCAGTAAGTGTTAACCTACTTAAATATTGATTATTTTAATTGGTTAATATTAAATTGTAGACAATTGAAAAAAAATTACTTCTGTATAGTTGACCAAAAAGATTATTTAATTATTTTAGATTTGTATGGTTTACTATATGAGAAAAACCAATCCCATAATATGTGTTTCAAGTTATGTAAAGAGAATATCAACTTGCGAGGTGGTCTTAAAGAATATTTGAAGTTATTATAAGAAAAATTTGAAGTGGGATTCTGGTCTAGCATTCTTGCTTCTATCGAGGTTGAAAAGTTGGTAAAGACGTTGAAAAAAATAGGATCTGGATTTAAACCAATATTTTTTTCGGAAAAGAACAATGCACTGTACAAGATAAAATTATATTAAAATATCTACAAAATATTTGTAGTAGAAATGATATTTTTTTCATCTCTAGAGACACATTGTGTATCACAATTGGTACAAAGGGAAACCCTCTAGAAAATTTAATGGTAGGGAGAAAAACAAGTGGATAATTTTTTTTAAAGATATGTGGTTGATAAATGGTTTGTACCAAAACATATCTCTCATCCTATCTCATGGTTTGAATTTTATAGAGGACATCAAAACATTGGAACAAGAAAAAACTAAATAACTATTAATTATTAAAACATGTTTTTATAATGAAATTGGTAAACATTGTGCAAACGATACATGGTGATAACTACTAAAAACTCTAGCAAAGCTAAATAACTTGACTAACACCACATATCCTATTAACAAAAATAGAAATTAATAATAGTAACATCAATGATCCAAGCTTATTGGAACACCTAAGAGAAATAATATGATATCAATCAATCTTAGCTAAATCATGCCTACTTAGTATGAATCACTAACTAACATAGACCTAAATAGATCTAAGAGAAATCAAATTATGGTTTGTTGTTACTTCACATATAGTGAGAGGATCTCTCTAACAATTGCTACAAGGCCATACTATATATCCCTCTACTAACCAACATGAAGATTGGAGGCAAAGATTGAGCAAGCTAATCCAAGGAGAAAGTAAGGCTCATAATCATATTTCTTATATCATATACAATTCAAAGCATGATGTAAAGTTTATTGGTATGTGCTTATTCCTTTTTATAGTTTTATATTTGGGGAAAACTTGCACCTTGGTGCATGTGGGACTAAAAGCATAAAGTAGATTAAGTTTTTTTAATCATGATTAGTGAATTAACAAGTGACTAGGATGTGATGAGCCTTAATTAACCACTTAGGGTCAATTAAGAGGCTAGGATAAGATTTTGAATCCTTATGAGATGTCTTGGAGGGAAATGGGGAAATTTTGAATGGTTGGAAGATATTTTTAAGCCAATAATAGGGTTTATTGACCAAAACAAGGGTAAAATAGGATTAATTAGCTAATAATCACTAATTGTTTGTTCGGAAGAGGATTTTGACTTACAATGTGTCATAAATTGGCATCCTTAATGTGAAAGAGGATAGGTGATCAACAAAGAGTTGTTAATTAACCAAAATGGTAAGAAACATTAGTTAATTAGAGGAAATAACTAATTATAATGGAAATGGTAAGAATGAGAGTGATTAGTGTGTTTTTAGCAATAAGATTGCAAAATCAGAAATTAGGTGTGTACATTTGCCCTTGTTTGAGGTGAAGTAAGTGACACAACTTCAAACATAGTAGACAAGCATAAACAAGTAAAATTTTGAAGAAAAATTAGTAGAATGAAGGATTGGGGCGATAGAAAAAGTCAATCAACGATCAAAAATATGATTGAAACGGATAGAAGAAATAGGATAGGGATAAAAATGATTGTTTATTTCCCAAGGTGTTTTGGAAGAAAAATTAATAGTGATAAGACATGAAAGTGAAGAATATAGTAATATCTACTTTGCATCCAATATTTCAATAAGAAACTTTGTTTCATCATGTTTCCCTTATGATCTAAATCATCATCCCTTATTGAAATAAACAAAAGTGTAAAATAACATAAAAAACTATATTACTAACATTTGTTCATTGCTAAAAATGTGTAACTCCATACAACATACATAATGAAATGAAATATGAGAAATTAAACCAACTAACCTAAAAGATAAAAAAGTACAATCACACATACTCAAACAAACAACATTTAAAACAATTGTACCAATGTTTTTGTTATCAAGCTTCAGTTCTTGAATGTTCTTGTTTTAATGACAAGGGTAAAAAATGGTGCCTCGAGAAAGGATACATGCAAGGGGAATAACGGAGGACACAAGTAGTCCCATGAAAAATTATTCATGTGATATGATACATCACTTAGAAACTCATTGTTGCATGGGAGTACTGACATAGTAAGCAAGCCAACTTTGTTAATGGGGATAGATCAAAATGATTTGCGAGTCATTTGAGACAAGAAAAAACAAGAACCTAAGAAATATTTTTTATAGGAAAAATTTTGATGTTCGAGGACAATGCATTTAATACATGCTTCAGCTGCGTGCATGTCATTTACAAAATTTTCAAAAAATTTGAATTTTACAATTTTTTGGAATTTTTTGAATCTTTACCATGTTTTGGGTTTTTAAATGATGTTACCATTTTTTTGGATTTTTGAAGATTATTTTACCAATGTTTTGGGTTTTTTAATATTCCAAGGATAAAATGATCATGAAGAATGAAAAATCATGGGACATCGCTAAATAACATTGGAAAGCAAAAGTATGCCCTAGGTAGCACAAAGGCTCACCAGGAAGCAAATACATGCCCCAATGTAGAGAAACGAGTGAAAAATGATTATTTTTTTAAAACTAACCATCGTGATGAGTGCTAGAAGAGGCTGGAAGAAAAATTGATTTTATAGTGCATTTAATGCACTTATTAGCCTAGGTGTGTAGGTGAGAATGTCGAGCGCGTATGCGTAATACTAAAATTTAGTGCTGGTGTTTTTGAGGGTTTTGAAACATATTTGAATGTTTTGGGATTTTTGAAACATATTTGAATGTTTTTTTGATTTTTTGTTTAGAATTTTTCTGAAGATATATACAGGAAGATGAAGAGACATGGATGCCCCCAACAACAAATGGGATGTACCAAGGTAGAAGGCCACGTGTATGTGCAAGAAAGTGAAGATGTGAAAATGCCCCTAGTGTTATATGGGAATATACAAAGGAAAACTCTTCATGCACAAAATTAGGCTCATGGATAAGATAGATAGGTTCAATTATGATGATGAACGCAAATCATTGAAGGAATAGGAAGGAGTAAGCATGCCCCAATGTAAGTTGGCCAAGAAACTCATAATAGAAAGAAGATATAAGATTGATTTTGTGAAAGGGGACAAGGTTCTCACAAACATGGCAAAAAGGAAACCTTATACACATAGATGTTCTGAACAAAGCAAAAGAACGATGTGAATATTATGAATGTAGCTAAGAAGCCTCAAGATGAAGAAATGATTATCCAAAGGTAAAAATCATGAGACAATATACAAACTAAAGTAAGATTCTAAAAAAGGTCCAAAAAAATACACTTGGTAACATACTAATCCTATTTTACTCATTAATATCCAGTGTGTGCAAGTGGAAAAGTATTACCTCTTAGAGGGAAGATTTGATAGAGTACGAGTGAAGACACCCTAGCCAATGTGTAAGAATGATTTATTTTCAAACCTGGGTTTTGAATGGATTATGGAAGGAGAGTTGTACATTTCTTCGTTGCTTGTCAGGAATCCATAGCCCCGATGGAGATGTATTTGATTCTAATCGCAACATTGCTCTACTACCAGCCAGGCATCCCTAGCCTCGGTAGAGATTATTAGAAATACCCCAAGAGAGAGTTATATATCAATTTGATTTTTGCTTTTTGATTTGATTTTTTTTTGCTTTGTAAAAATTTATTTAAGCTCTCTTGATTTGAAAAGGGGTTAAGAACCACATATGGCTTGATGACAGGATGTAGATGTGATATCGATGATGACATTGGCTAGTGTCAACAAATATGTCCAAAATTTCTTCACAAAAATTTTATTAGATGAAGATAGTGATAGGATATCTAAGAGGTCAGTTGATATTTAATTTACCATGGTGATGAAAGACCAATTAAAATGGATACCATAGAGATAAATGTCACAAAATGCGTGTGAATAGACTAACCAAATATCATTGAAGGAATGACAATGGTAGAGGACCTACAGAGGGATGAAAAGAAAGGGAAGAAATAACATCCATATGTATACAATACCTGATTGCAATATTTGATCTTTACACCTTTTATTTGTTTTGGTATTGTTTTAATATTTTCTCATTTTTTGATTTTGGGAAATTGGGACTAATCAATATCAATTTGTGTGATAAGATCCAAGAATAATGTTCACTGTTTCTTTGATAAGGGAGATTAAGCATGTTTTCTTATCAAGATTCATATTATCTCCAATTTTGATGATCGTAGTGAGATCATACTAAAAAAATGACTACGATTTATCTTGAAACATGGATTTCCTATGTGGGAGCTTGAGTTCCCTATCCAAAGGTTTATGTAATTTGCTCCATAATTGATGGTTGCATTGGTGTGCATTCTTGAATTATGTTTGATTATGAAATTTATGATTGTTTAAATTGTTGAGAGCTTTGGATCTCTTGGAATTTTTTATCTTAGCTTGATAAAGATACAATTTGGGTTTCCTATAAGGTAATACGTGACTTGTTTGATCTTGAGAAGTGGGAGAAGAAAGTGGACGTTTAGAATTGATGTGAGAAATGATGATAGGATTTCCAAAATCAATGATAGAAGGATAATATGATGGATGTGAAGGATGCGGTTCAAGAATTGAAGAGGATGGGATACTAGGAGGTGTCCCATAGAATGGAGATAAAGGACTACTAGGATGTGGCCCTAAGATTAAATATGAGGGACTTCCTGGAGGTGTCCCATAAATAGAAGATGATGGGCTACTAGGATGTGGCCCAAGAATCAAATATGATGTGGTTTTAGGATGTGCCCCAAGTATAAAAGAGGATGGGATACCAGGAGGTGTCCCATAGACTGAAGATGAAGTGCTACTTGGAGGTGTCCCATATATGGAGGATGATGGTCTACTAGGACATGGCCTAAATATAGAAGATAAGGGAATACTAGGATGTGGCCCCAAGATAGAATAAAATGGGATACCAGGAGGTGAGCCACAAATAGATGATGAAGGGCTACTGGGAGGTGCCCTGCAGAAAGAAGCAAGTGATGGGCTACCAGGTGATGACCCAAGGTGAGATTGTAATAGAGAAATTTTGATAGATAAAGAATGATTGGTTATTGAGAAGATAGGTCATGGATTAATGTCAGACCTATGCATTTGATCACGCAATGAATAATGTGAAGATAGAAGAATAAGAGGAGATTCAAGTGTGGTGATCCTAGGGTCTTCCTTTGTTTTGTGATAAAAGGAATCAAACTCTTCCCCATAATACGTAAATGTATCAAGGTCTAAAGAAAATTATTTCTCTCAATCTTATAGAGAAATATATTCATGTAACCCTATAAATTATCCAATAGATTTTTCATTATGAAATGAATCGATCAGTATGTGTTGTTGGTCGACCATAAGAGGTTGATTACAAGAAATAGGTCTAACAGGCGTGGATGATTTAGAAGATGTTTCATGATGTAGGTGAGGGGAATTTTTGACCTTATTATGTCCATAAAGGAATTGGATAGTGCGTTGAAAATATATCTTATCACATAATTTATTGTGAATGGTTTGATATGGACGTAAACATCAATTTTTAGAAGATTGATGAATATAGAATAAGGCATGATCAAAATTACTCAGGGGCTAAAGAGGAATTGGATTATGATTGATAGAAGAAGATGAATCAAGAGATGAAGTAGATTTGTATTAGGATGTCTCATGAGTGGAAGAATATGTGGCTTTGAAATATCTTGGTATAAGTTTTCTTAGAAGATAATATAGTGTAGGTAGACCAATAGGATCAGTCATCCAGGCAAGATATTGTGACATAGGGGTCAACTTGGATGATTGATTAGAAGAACATTGAGTCAAAAAAATCTTCAAAGGAATAAGAGGTCATTGAGGTGACTAATATAGGGGGTCATGTAGAGAAAGGGAGGACCTTGACTCAAGATTCAAATAAGAGGAATCTGAATAATACTTTGGATTAAAATCATCAGAAGACTGAGAGGAATCAAAATAATAATTTGGATTGGAAGCCTCAAAAGACTGAGGAGAACTTGAATAATATTTTAGATCATAAGCATCCAAACCATACCACTGAATATGAGATGAAGGTGGGGAACGGGGTGACTAAATGGGTTCTCTAACGCTAAGAACCAAATGAGGCTTAGTCATGATGGGCATCCTTTAATGGGAATGTTGAGACCTAGGTTCCCTATTTTTGTAAATGTGAGGAACCATGTGATAATTATTCATGGTTGGCATTATTGAGTACAAATTCCTAGACCTGTATGGTGATCAAAATCCTTCAAGGTGAAGAAATTTCTATGTCAATTCAAGCATCATAATGATAACCAACTAGACATTTTGCAAATATAGTTCCTAGGATAAACCAAATAGCATAACAACGTCAAATCATCACAAAGAATGTCAAATAATAAATTGTAATGAATCAAAAGGATCAATATGAACAAAGGACACCAAATAATAAAGAACAAAAAACCAACAAGATTTTATATAACAAGAAGTATCTAGGATGAGATAATTAAGACAAGACTCAAATCCAATCACAAGAATAGTCTATTCCCTATGTTTTTCCAAGATAGGTTTAGAAGAAATAGTGACAACACAATATCACCACTTAGGTAAAGTTCAAAATAAACAAGACCTAAGTACTAAGAAATTGTTGACGTGATCCTCCAATAAGGTATACTAAAACTAGTTTTAGACACCAAAAAATTCCAAGTCTTTGAAAACAGAAGTTACTAAAGCGAGTAGCGTAACAACACTATTTGGACACGTTAATCAAGATTTGCAAGAAAGCAAGATTTTAGAATAAAAAAAATGTTATCACAATGTGAACAATGTAACCTCAACACTCACAAAACATCAGGGCAATGTTAGGATTAAAAACTAATCCCAAGTATATCAAGAAGTTACTATGCGTGTGAACAACATAACAATACAATTTAGAGACTTAGACCAAGTTTCACAATGGAAACAAGACGTAAGTATCACAATTATATGTCTATAATGCGGACAACATAACAAATCAAAGGAATTCGATGATTATATAACCTAAATACACTGATAATTAGTCTCAATATGGTTGTGAGACAAAGGGCCTACTAGAACATGAAGAATTACTATGCACACTTTCAACACTTACATTTTGGCATTGTAATCTGTTCATGCCAGTAGACTACAAAAGTGGTGGACATGATTATTTATAGTGGTATTCCCATATGTTGTTTTATTTTCTCCCAAAATGAGCAACAAGAAACAAAGGTGCAAACCAAGTGGTGATGAAACAAATTAAGTGTAACTTCAGTAGTATTTTGCCTTGTCTTCGGAAATGTGAAAGACTAGGACAAAGTAACATGTCGTGGGTCTCATGATGAATAACACATAGTTTCAACTTAAATGGAATCTTTCATTGTTCGAAAAACAAGGTTTTGACTCCAAACAAGTTGTCACTTTGTGAGAGCTCTATAGAACATGATGTTTAAGTCAAATTGGCTCCAAGCCACAAGCTTCCTAGTGGTTCTCTCTCTAGGTGTCACAAACTACCTATGTGAGCTTAGTTTGGAAAGAGAATCACACTGAGTAGTCTTGTAGTATCTTGGCTTTACTTTACCCCCTTCAATATAATGAGCAATAAATGTGTTTAGTTATATTTTCACTGGGGTCGTAATGGAAATAAATTTGATTCTAATCTCACCAAGGCATACTAATCAATTAGGTAGCGAAGCACTTTCCCATTTTGTTCACAAGGTTCCCTCCTGTGTGAAATACTTTGGGGTTCCTAAGAGCAACCCTCTTGTTATCTTAAGGCTTATGCCAAAGGGAGTTTCTCCTAGTTCAAACTGGATGAACCATAGCTCTTAACCAAAACCTATAATACAGTGTGATGAATGATGTGCGGTGTATTTTCTTATCTTTTGGATTAGGAAATTTGGTTTAGATCACCACTAACAACCTACAACAGACATGTAATTAGAGTTTTGTTTAGACTCTCCTTTCTTTGGAAATCGTTAGGTCCTAGATATAAATAGTTAGTAGTTATCAAAAATATCTACAATATCATATAAAGAGGTTTTAATGTTGTTTTTGTGTCTCAATATTTTCCAAAGACGTGAGAGAAGAACATACACAACATGCAACCTAAATAGATAACAATGAAAATCTTGTAAATCAAATAACCAACATAATGCTTTGTAAATGAAGGTTCATCCCCAATTAATCCAAGTGATTTTTAGTGAATTTTTTTTTATTCTTAAGATCACAAAAGGTGTAAGAGAAGAGCATACACAAGCTTTAGCCTTACTTTTTTATTAAATGAAAGCTCTTAAATCAAAGGATCATGTAAATGCCATATAAAAATTTCATTCCCTTAAGAATAAAAATGAATAATGAAAATTTCCTACCTACTCTAATGTTAGCAAAATAAGGTTTAAAGTTGTTTTTTATTCTCAAGATCACACAAGGTACAAGAGAAGAGTATACAAAACCCTATCCCAAACTCATACAAAGAATGAAAAATAATAATTCATCAAACCCTAAGAAAATGTGTTAGAAATTCTACTAGAAATCAAAAAACCTGCACAAAACCCTAGAAAAATGATAGAAGTACAAAGAAACAACAATTAAAATTTTAAAGTTTGAGCCAAATTTACCTCAGAATGCCAGCGCAGCCCTTATAACAGCAACATGCCTCATAAAAGACTAGCGCAACCTTAAAAGCACCAACGTGCCTCTGTAAAAAACACATAGTTGATTAACATGAGAGCGTCCAGTAAGACGTCATCACATATTTTGAAGCACCAACACGGCCAACACACAAGGAAAAAAATTAATGGAACATAGGCACGTCCAGTAAAGTGTGAGCACATCCCTAAGAGCGTGAGCATGGAATTGAAGATGTGAGCATCCCTTTCAACATGAGTGCGGCCCTGAATACGTGAGAGTGCACCTTCCTGTAGGTGGTCAAAACACGGGTTTTGACAACAAAAATATAATAAATCTCAAATATTTGACTTTCTGATGTAATTTTGACAACACTTTACCTCCTTAAATCCCACAAAGAACATGAAAATAAAGCATCTACTACTAATCTAGTTTTAAAAACTATCAAATTTGAAATTGATCTACAAAACTTGAAATTTAATCTAATTTAAAAAAAAACCAATCTAGAAAACTTCAAATTGAATGAATGCAATGGGGTAAGCTCCCACCTGGCATGCGAAATGATAACACCCTAAAAATCTTCTAATATGACTAACTAGTAAAGGTTAACACCATACTATCCTAGATCCAAACTCAAGCTTAAGAATGAAACATTCAGATCAAAGCCTAAAAGCATGCATTAATGAAAACTAAATGAAATTAAAAATTCAACCTACAAGCATCCTTACTATGTGAAATTATTACTTAACATAAACCTAAATAGTAAGGATAACTACTAAAAACTCTAGTAAAGCTAAATAACTTGAATAACACCACATAATCTATTAACAAAGCTAGGAATTAACAATAGAAACATCAATGATCTATGCTTAAGAGAAATAACATGATAACAATAGGAACACTTAAGAGAACTAACATGATATCAATCAATCTTACCTAAATCATGCCTACTTAGTATGAATTGCTAACTAACATGGATCTAAGAGCAATCAAATTATGGTTTGTTGCTACTTCACAAATGGTGAGAGGATCTCTCTAAAAATTTCTACAAGGCCATATTAGATATCCCTCTAATAACCAACATGAAGATTGGATGCAAAGATTGAGGAAGCTAATCCAAGGAGGAAGTAAGGCTCATAATCATATTTCTTATATGATATGTAATTTAAAGCATGGTGTAAAGTTTAAATCTATGTGCTTAGTCTTTTTTATAGTTTTCTATTTGGGGAAAACTTGCATCTTGGTCCATGTGGGACTAAAAGCATTAATTAGATTAAGTTTTTCTAATCATGATTAGTGAATTAATAAGTGATTAGGGTGTGAGGAACCTTAATCAACCACTCACAGTCAATTAAGAGGCTAGGATAGGCTTTTGAAGCCTTTTGAGATGTCTTGGAGGGAAATGGGTTTGATTTTGAATGGTTGGAAGAGGGGTTTACACCAACAATAGGGTTTATCGACCAAAAAAAGGGTAAAATAGGCTTAATTGGCTAATAATCGTTAATTGTTTGTTCGGAAGAGGATTTTGACGTACAATGTTTCGTGAATTGACATCCTAAATTTGAAAGAGGCTAGGTAATCAACAAAGCATTGGTAATTAACCAAAATCATAAGAAATGTTAGTTAATTAGTGGAAATGGTAAGAATGAGAGTGATTAGTGTGCTTTTAGCAATAAGATTACAAAAGTGGAATTTAGGTGTCTACATATGGATATGGTTACTGTATATTTTATATGTCGAGATTACAACTTACAAGTTTGTTGTAGTTATAGCTTCACTCTTTTTAAGTTGAGATTATAGATTTATAAGTTATTTTTGCAAATTTTTAAAATAGAATATTATCAAAACAATAGTTTGACTCATTTTTTTTATCAAATTTATAAGACTAAATTAATTCTAAGGTGTTTTTATATACTCAATTGGGAAGCCTCGGAATTTAATAGTTTTGGGATTTGAAGTTTTTTTTTGGAATTACTGGTATTAGCGACAAAACACCTCGTAATAATGTTCTAGATTATAGAGCTGGGAATACTAAATACTTTGAATGGGCATTTAGTGTTGAATTGATAAGTACTACATCATAATATTTTGACATTACTTTATGGTCTACATTTATGGATTCAAATATGGTGAAGTACATGTTCGATAAAATATTTATTTGGATAAAAGACACCCACTTCAATTTCATTTGGGGATGTGAAAAATATAAGACGAAAATAAATACGAGTCAACAGATACTAGACTTTTTTGGTAATATCTATGGTGAAAAAAATATTCTTTTGATCGATGATGCGAGATTCTTGTCATATACAATCAAAGAAGAAATTACTATCAAAATCCCAAGATGATAAATATTTGATGGAAAATATATGAATGATTCATTAATTTACACTAAATTATGTACATGTCTGAAACATGCAGGAAAACACAAGAACATGTGCAGATTAATGAAAACTTTCAAACAAACTATTGGTGTTTGAATTATAATTTTTTATCAAATCAAACAATGTATTGTGTAATTATATTGAATAGAATAACTACCTTACAGTTATTAAAGTTTAGCAATGCACAATAAAAAGAAAAAATTTGATTTTTTTTTTGCAACAAAAAAAGTTATTTCTAAGGTAGTGGAGACAATCTTAGATCATGGAACAGTAATGGGGAGGGTAGAAGTAAAGTCAAGGACTAGTACTTGTAAAAATTTCACTTAAAATTTGAAAAATAGTAGCCAATAAAATGAGTCACATCAAATATCATAAAAAATCTTAGTATTGTTTAGAACAAGTTTAATGCATATTACAATTGTAAAAATACAGTACTCATAGATGACGCTTTAGAGAAAAACAAGTTCAATGATGTGGGGAACTGTGTAATTGCTGACACATTTAAAATATAATTAAATCGTCAGAAAACTACTAGATAGATTATTTTTGGCCTATGTTGCAACTACAAAGGATGTGGAAGATGTTCGTAATGTTATTCAATAAAAAACTCAAATATAATTATGTAATTTGTCCCCAAATTTATTTGAGAACACCTTTTTATATAATGTGTGTGAGTATCTTTAGTAATGTTAGTTTTTATAATTTGCATTAATATCTTTAATAGTGTTATAATATGATAAAGGCTTTAAACTTATTTCCATCAATAGATATGTTAGTATATAAAAAAGGACAATTTACCTAGATAAGGCATATTAGCATTACCTAGCTACCGCTAAGTTTTAAATAACTTATTGTAAGTTGTTAAATCCATATAATCATCTTGACTTCGTAATGTCCACTGCAAAAATTATTCACATCGGTTCATATAAACAAAAATTAAAATCGCCTTCACTCTATTCAAAATACGAAACATTATATCTCAGCGCCCGCTAAGCTATTTGAGCTTATTTAAAATAGCCTTAGAAATGGTCAGGAATTTAAGGAATTGACACATTCCCAACCACCTCAACAATCAATGTGTTCATGGCTATCATGTAAACAATCTTAATTTTCTATAATTTCTTTTGTTAATTTGTCATCCCAACTTAGGGAATAGTGTTACAATAAAATTCAAAAAGTTCTAACAATGTTTTATTATAATTCTACCTTTATTAAATGAATTTTAATTTATTTCATATCTATATTTAAATACAAAAATATATATGGGATGGTTTTATAGTTAATTTTAATGAATTTCATGTCCATATTTAAAAAATTAAAATGTATATGGAATGGTTTTACTGTTAATTCGATATCTATATTTAAATATGAAAATATATTTGGAATGGTTTTATAGTTAATTACATTCTACTAGTCTAGGTCATCTCCCTCAGCTACTTTCTTCATAATATATTCAGTAATTCTCTGGTTACCCCCAGATTCAATCACATACTAAATGAACATGGAAGTGGCTCACATCTCTTGAATGTCATTAGCCTAGTGGCCGCTAGGCCACACAGAATTTTTTAACTATTCAAATATGCATAGGTAAATCTTAATGACGTTTTAAAATTGATCAGAACCTTATTCCAAAGAAAAAATTAAGCCTAGTGGCCAATAGCCCGTACAAAACAAAAACATGTTCTGTTTATTATTTTGTAGATCAATGTTGGCTTCCCTGAAATCATAAAATAACTTTTCCTAGATCTGTATTATTTAATTTTAAAGACATTTTGAAATTGATGAGAACCTTATTCCAAAGCAGAAATCAAGCCTAGCGTCCAATAGCCCGTACAAACAAGAAACATGTTATGTTTATTGTTTTGCAGATCGATGTTGGCTTCCCTAAAATCATAAAATGAATTTTCCCATATCTACATAGTTTAATCTTAAAGATATTTTAAATGGTTATTATGGATCTAGATTATATGTAACCCCCGATAATGTGTAACCATGGCTTATCTCTCAATGAATAAAGAATAAGGAACAAAAGAACAATTGTACACAAAGAATGAAAGAATGCATGGACGCTCTATCCTTCCGAAGGAATAATTAACTCAAGATACTCACTTTTGATCTCTTCCTCTAACTCGTTCCAATCACTGAGTTCCTTATTTGTGTTGTTAGGGATATTTGTGAGTACTCCTTCCATTTCATCCATAGTCATGGTTTCTCCCTTATTCTGTAACACTCTAAGGATGTTTGCAATACTCAAGATAATCCTATCCATCACATCCATGTCTCACGCTATCAGCTTCCTAATCTCATTTATTCTATCTTTATGAGGGTCCCAGGCTGCTGCGAGCACATCACACTTTTCTACTAATAATATCAGCCTCTACTTACACCCAAATGTTTCATTATTTTTTTTACAAGGAGTACAGTCTCCTCCACTTGATTCCTTGTATTTATTATTGTCTCAGGATTTATGCACATATTCAACACCAAATCTGCCTTCTTCATCTCATCTTTAAAGGTCTAAAGAAAAGACCCATAACCTATTATCCAGTGCAATATTGTTTCTTTAGTCCTTTCCACTTGTGCTGCAACATCCTTTGATTTTGGCATCCTCACTATACCTTCATCCAACACCATATGAACTAGTGTGTGCAAATAATGCATAGAAAATGGGAACCTTTGATCCACCTTTTCCTCATATTTTGGCCTTACCTTCAATATTTCATCACCAATCTGCTCCATCATATCAAGTACTGCATGCACCTTCACCTCAACTCTCTCTTTTTCCTCTTACAGGCACTTAATCTTGACTTCTTAATCCTTTCTATCCTCTAACAAAGTTTGAATAGTTTCCATTTTATCTATATTTCTACGTGCAACCTCTGCAAATAGCTTCGTCAATGCATTTCTTACTTGTTCATCTGAAAAACAAGTTAGCTTGATCATTACATGGCAGGAATGCAAGTATTTTTTCATCCTCCAAAAGACACATGATTCTTCACACACATTAAAATCAGGCTTATCCATGTTATTCTGTATACTTCATGATAACTGCTTACGGGTGTGTTTGGCTACCATCTTGGGATCCATCAACTCCCAGCCATAAAGCTCCAAGCTCTAAAGTACTTTGGAACCTAGTGCTAATGATCTTGGTACGATCATTAATATAACAAACTATATGAGTTTTATACATTTTTTCATCTTTCTCCCCCTTAGTGCTTACCTTTAAGAATATGCACTCCCGCATCAAGCACTGGTCCCTCACCGGTATGTGTTTTAGTAGGCACACTAAATGGTTTTCCCTTATCTTCACCCTTCTCTGTATCAACAACGCGACTACATACTTCCCTTTCTTCCAACCCCTCTACATCATGTTTCAATTCTTCACCCCGAGGTTCCTCTACATCCACAATGTTAACATGATTCTTCTACGTATTATCTTCTAATTTCTCACCCTCACTATCCTTAGTGGGGATGTACTTGTGCCTTTTCTTTTCTGGTTCTTCCTTCATAGGAGAGTTTCTAGGCACCTTAGTGGTCATGATTGCCCCACTCCCACGTCTTAATTCCTTGTTCTCCTTAACACGCTCCTAAATATATGGTCCTCACGTCCTCTTCTGAACCTATCCCCACAACACATGTTTCCACCACTTCTTCTTCACCTTCTTTTCTTGGAGGATTTGGCGCATGCATTCTCTTCTCTCCTATAATTGGTTTCCTTTTGTTGGTATCCAAATTTATTCTCCCTTGGAAACTGACTAGCATCATAGATTTAGAAGACACTAAGAGATAGATAGATCATATTATGAGTATTTTTATAGCCGGGGAGGGGATTCGTCTGACTCTTTGTCACTCGGGAATTAGAGAAATGGATAACACCTTTATTAAGGATTTGATCTATCCTCACTACTTTATGTTATGCATGTCAACCAGGGTGAGAGGACCCATTTTGTAACCTATGTTGGTGAAGGAGAATGAATATGTCCTTCTTTGCACAAACTTGAAAGGAAACCTTGAGAAAATATGATCAATGCACCATAATTTAACTCTCACAAGTTGTCACTTCTAAAGAATGGTGATATTTTCTAGACAAGGTTATAGGTTACTAAAGACATTATGGAATCCTGATTGCTTCTGAATATTTTGGCAGTAGAATTTATTAATTTGTGGACATACAGGGAAAACAGGGGTAGTTTAGGTAGGATTCATTGTTTTTGAATAACTTTTGGTGGGAGATTAAGTAGGATAAACTTGATTTTACCATATCTTTGAGAACCTTAGCAACAATTGGAAAAGTAAATGATAGAATGCTTCAAAATAGCTAAAATATTCCTTCAACCAGAAGGTGTGCATCAATGGAGGCCCAAATTTGCACAGTTTCACACAATCTCCAATAATTTAACACGAAGGCTCGAGCTAAAGACTCAATTAAACATTAAAGACCCCTAGTTCCTCATGCCTAAGATACACTCAAAGGCTTATAGACAATATTTATCAACAAAACGACACTAAAGTGATTTTAAATTGTTTATCTCATTACAGGATGAAGGCTCTTCTCGTAATGAAATTGCAAATGCCACTAAACTATCACAAGGATGAGATCCTGTGTTATTCAAAGGGAATTTTAACATAAGATTGAAATAGGAACAAGAAAAACTACTTGTAGACATTCTGAAATAAAGCAGACACAAATTTTCCCAAGATTAACACAGATTAATTCGAAGTTGATTAGATTCATCAGCAGGGGAAAGTTTCTTTAAACAGTCTCAGAGCTTGTCAATGGTTGTACACTTGTAACCAACTTAACATGATCAAATCTAAAACATAATAGATTAACATGTTTCTTAGATGGTCTCTCAGGAAGATGGGCTTTCTCAAAATTTCTCATAAAAATCAACACCTGACCCTTTGCAAGAGTATTCTCATTGCATTTATACATTTCACTCGCTCACTCATCCCAAATGTTCCCCCAAAAAGAAGAATATTGGAGGAATCCTTTGCTTGTTACCAATTTGTCTCAAAAAAGTGATGTTTAACAAATTTGTAACAAAAAGTTTCCATTTGTTCAAAAAGGTGAATCATTGAAAATATTTCCATCATTGTTTTAAGTGGGGAACCCAGTCATCTACTCTAACAACATGTTTTTCATCCTTTGCACCTGCAACTCTGCTCTGCATCCATATTCTCTGGTAATTCAAATGTTTACAAGTTCCCAAGTAATTCTAACTTCAAAATATCAACCTCTACAATCCTTGGACTCACAAATTAAGCTCTAAACCCATTCAATTGCACTTTGTAGACAAAAACGACAAGGAATTTCATCAAAAAATGATGAAAAATAATACGTATTCACATCTCTTGGAGTCTTGGAGCAAAAATGGTAGAAAAATAAGATGCAATGCATAACAACCATTGATTCTCCCCTTTCTCATCTTTAGATTAGAGTCATCCATGTGTTTCCTTAGCGTAACTAAAAAGGTAAAGTACAAAGATAAGTTTCCAAACAAGAGTGGGCCTTCCGCATGCCATGGGCCCAAGAAAATTACATTTTGGCCTTTGAAAAGTCTCAGTATAAAAGGATCTAACAGAAGCCTCCACGTGTCTCCCTGACGCACTTTTGATATGGTGCCCAAAAGTAGAGAACCTAAAGAAGCGCAGGCTCAACATGTGTCTCATCCTGACATAGTTGTTGAAATAATTTTAGGGACCAGTGGAAGGTGCCACGTGCTTAGGGTTCGAGAAAGTTTTTTCCGCCATTGAAAAAGTCTAAGAAAGGGCAGAGTGAGTGGAAAATTCCATGTGTCTCCATGGTGCTCTTTCAAAAATAAAATTCAGGGGCAGGTCCCCAAATGGGTGAGGATCTTCCACATTTCACAAGCCTTAGAAATTTTCTTGAAAATTTTAAGTATAGAGAGGAGCCAGCGGAAGCCTCCGCGTGTCTTCTTAGCACAGCTGCTAAGGTAGGACCTAGAGGCGGATCCTTAAATGAGCATTGGCCTTCCACGTGTCCATGGTCTGATAAAAATACACCGGCCACATGAAAAAAATGTCTAAGTTTGGGCAGGGCCAACGGAAACCTCCACGTGTCTCCTTAACACAACTCCAAAAGTCAAACCAAGAGGAAATTTTTTGGATGAGCATTGACCTTCCACGTGTCCAAGAATTGAGTTGAAATGGGCCTTAGAGTTTCAAAATACCTCACCAAGTTACATCTAATTAGAAAGGACCATGCTTCCATAGATGTTGGGATAAAAATTGACAGGGAAAACAAAATATGACTGTGGAAAAATGGAAGGAAGGGAAAAAACCCAAATTTTCACCCAAATTACAAATTCTTTCTCATGGATAGAGGAACATAAAACAATATCTGGACTTAATGTGATCCTTGACCAAAGGAAAGGACTGATCATGGAAACCAAATGAAGAAAAGAGTTGTCACACATCCATTCGGGGAAATAAAAATACGACAGAGCCCGCAGACTGGGAAATTTTTAGAAAAAATGGGGCGAGACCAAATTGAGCACCAATAACTTCTTCTGCCATGTCCCAAGCTGCCACTATCTTCCCATAGTTCTTCCTCCTCCTCTTCTCCTTCATCATCACGGGGAAAAGTAGACTCTTGATCCTGCAATGTGCCCACAGTATGTTTCCCCTTGGGAAATTAAGGGAGCTTGAATTCATTCTCAATGTATTTTCCATTTTCTAACTTGGGCTTAAGGTAGATGTATACCTTAGCCGCTCCAACCTTCCCAATTGCCAAACTCATAGAATTGATATTGATATCATCTGAAATTAACTTCTTAATGTAAGTAGACTTATCCGGGTAGACATATGTCTTTCTGAGTGTATGAAAATAATAGTCTACTTTATCTGCATTGAAAATCAACCTGCGCGTGTTTGAAAACATATGCACATATGCTTAGAATTATCATGTTGTAATCTCATATGGGAGTTTGCACTAAGGGATCCACACTCCATCCTTCATTCCAAAGTTCCCTATGCAAAAAAATTGATAAACAACAAATTGAGCCTACCTCTCCAATACCAAAGGAAGATCCTTAGGTATTCTCCACTCATATTCAAACAAAGGGTAAATCATGGATCCATCGCATGTATATTTTGAAAATCTATGTGCAAGGGACTTCTTTTCTTCAAGGTATTGCCAAATATTATCTTTTGGCCTGTCGGGCACTCTAATCTTGAAAAACACAATGGATAAAAGGATAGCACCAAAACTTATCTTATCCCCTTTGTGTGCCTCTGCGACGATAGTCTCAACAATGAAGTTAGAAAATTTGTAAATGAATCCTTTTTTCATCTTCTTAGCAATATGTAGCCACATTCTGTTCACTTGACTCCATCGTTCCTGGTTATTCATCTTGGTAAGGAGGTGCGCAGCTACCTGGATCACCGAGTATTTTTGTAATTTGTAGATATCCATATCATGCCCTCCCTTCATATAAGATAATGCTTTTATGGTTGCTTCTACTCCATCATCAGTAAGCTCATTGTTGATCTCGATGCCCGAGCTTCTTAACTCTGTCAATCTCCCAATTAAGGGCACAATAAGTCTCATTCGATGCCCAACAAAATAAAAGAAGTCCTCATGGACTCATATCATCAACCACTGGTAGAGCTTTTCTGGATTTCCAAAATAGGGGGGCTCATAGAGCTACAAAACTCCCACATTTTATAGCAATTTATATGCTACGTCGTTGTAAACGGCCATGTAATTTTCTGTTCGCAAAGTTGTTTTCACCACCAAAAGTTTGTCCAATTTGTCCTTGTTATCCTTTGCCTAATGGTTATAGTCACTCACTTTGTTGTGTTAGATATGGGACTCCCAATCTCGGCCCATGAATACCCCTTCTGGGTACTGCATCTCTGAAAATTGACTTTTGGGGGTATCTTGTACCTTTGCTTCCACTTCCTTTTGCCTCCTACCCCTTGTAGTTGCTCCAAGTGCTCGCTTGGGTGTCATAGCGATAATAAAAGAGTGTTCTTGCAATCAAATCAAGCTTTGTAACTTAAAACCCCCGTGCCTTAGCTTCAAACTTGAACCCTAACTTTTTGATTTGCTTCCCTACACGCCTTTACTTCACTCAAAAACTCTCTCCAATGGAGTGCTAACCAATCCCATGCACAAATTTGTCCAGTTCAATCTATATCATAGCTCTCTCACACTTTCTCTATGCCACTCGCTCGTCAACTCACTCGAACATTTCACAACGTAAGTAAAAATAATAACGCAAGCCCGCCTTTTATAAATTTTGCAAATTTCTGCGCATTTATTGCTCTCCACCTACCACCATACTCAGCATTAAATGGTGTTCTTTCCTTTTCCACACTGATATTTCCTACACCCCAGTCATAACCTTTCGGCACGCCCACTACTTCTCAGCCATAGATTCCCTTATGTGCGCCTTCATGCATCAAGGTTCCTATCCAATGTGCCTAAAAAAGTATTTTCCACTGATGTATCCTACCTCAAGTTACACTATGTGTCCATTCATCCACACATGGTATTTATTCATGAGCATTTTTTCTTTATCTGCACCCTTACTTCAAGCACCTGCACAATATTTCTATATGCATACCCATCTTCCAGAGAACATTCAAACTTGGTCCATTTATTTTGTATATACTCCACCCCACACTAAAAGTATTCATGGTCCTCTGTGCATGAATTTAATAGATAGTAATAATATTTTGGAACGCAAGCGCACTTATTACAACAAAACACAAAACTAAATTGACAAAGCATAACAACATTGAAAGGAAACACGTATGAAAGGAGTGCATTAAAGGAAATCTAATATAATGGCAATACTACCTTATTAAAAACACCAATAAGAATTATTTATAGTAGGTCTTCAGCCTACTCCCATTGAAATAACTAAGCAATTGTGTCCCATCCAGTGCCTATAGCTAGCAAGCACCTGAATCAAGTATGTAAGTTACAACATACAGTCCCAACCAATGCACTTGGAACTTTCTAGGATAGCACAAAAAATTTGAATCATGTAGAAGAACCATCTGTCCAACCTCAATCTTTTTATTCTTAATATGTCTATTGTGCCATATCTTCTGCCTGACCTTTTTTCTTCTGAATCCAATAGTGCACCTTTCATCCAACTGCATCGGTTTATCAATGTGCTCTTCAAGTTATTTCTCATCATCCAATCCTCCTACGCATGTAATATACAAGGAAGGTAACATAAATTCCACTAGTAAAACAACCTCTGTGTCAAACACTAGCTAAAAGGGTGTGGATTTGTTTAATCTTTTATAAGTAGTCCTATATGCCCAAAGTACAACAGAGACTTTATCATCCTGTCTTTCCTTCCAACATCACAAATCTTAGCCAATGTGTGCCCCAATATCTTATTGAAAGCATCAATAGTGTCATTGGCCTGTGGGTGATAGGGTGTTATTTTATGGTGTGCCATCATAAATTCTTACAATAGTATCCTGATGGTCTCATTAAGAAAATGAGTGCCCCTACCACTTGTCAGACTCATTGGACATCCATACATGTTGATTATTTCTCCCATAAGAACCTTGTTACCATATTTGTCGTGTAATCCTTTGTAGGCGTTGCTTCTGCCCACCATATAAGATAATATGTACAAGTTATAATTTAGTGTGATCTAGTCCTACGTGCGAGTGGGGAAATAAGACCCATAAATTCAATTACCCACTTTTTAAAAGGTTCTGCACTAACAATTGGCCTCAATGACATTTCATCTTTATGCCCAGACTTTCCAAGGTGTTGACAATGGTCACCATGCCTTACAATATTCTATATGTTGGACCCCTAAAAAGGATACTAAGTATAAGCGGCACGAGGGATTTTGACACACAGGAGTCAAGCACAAAAGCACGTGTGAAATTAAGACAGAAAGTGTGCGAAGGATCGTGCCCAGATAAATTTGTATTCCATACTTAGCCGCATTTTGAGCCACGGGCAAGATTGGAAGAATACAGGGTTGGAGTAGCAGCCAAACAAGGTTTTGGAGATAAGAATAGAACATGAAGATTTGCAGTTCAATAAAAGTCTATTTTGAGATAGATCTCATATGAAGGAAGTTAAAACATCATACATGGCTTAGGCTATTAATAGCATTAGATCTACAGTTTATATTAGAAGATAATCTATTATTAGCAAGCTTGCATGCTCTTGTAGTTGGCTTGTAACACACATGTGGCTATTTCTAGCATTTGAGATATTTTTGGAGAATGCATAAGTAGTGAAGGGAAAGTCCCCACTACCTATAAATATGTATGGATTTGCATGGTTTAGAGAGACAACTTGTAGTAGAGTTATACTGTTGGTTTATGAGTGTGCATGACCTATGATGAAACTCTTATGTATGTATTCAAATTTTGTGTTTTATGGTGATTAATACAATGGAGTTATATGGATAGATTCTTGTTCTTGATACCTCTCTTACTGGATTTTACATGGTAAACCTGATCTTGATTCTTGTTTAGTTCATTCTTGCATATGGTTGTGATCTAGATTTTTTTATGCTTTACTTTTGAATGGTTATTATGGATCTGTACTATATATGTGTTTATCATTCTAACTCCTTGAAAAATCTACCATAAAAGAGGGACCGGGTACCCTTGCGTGCTTTGGTTGAGTGCTCAGATCTGTCTAGCTGATGTGTCAGCCCTCCTTGGGTTGTTTGGTAAAATAAAAGACTACATTATATAATCCTTGTAAATTGTTTCCCACCAAAGTCTTGCCAATAGAATCTTACGCATGGTAGCATTTTTTGCATAGTGTCCACCTACAATCCCACTATGAGCTTCCTCCATAATGGCAATCTACTCATGCTCAAGTACACACCGGCGTAAAACCTCATCTAAACCCAACTAGTATAAATCTTGATTAATTAACATATAAGGTGTGGCGCGTATAGCAAGTTGTTTCTTCTCCAAATCCTTCATTCTTTCAAGTTCCACACCTAAGTTAATCATTGATAAATGATTTGGTCATGAGTTTTTCTTTTCTGGCTTTACTACTACTGTAAATACAAATTCTTAGAACAAGAGAATCCACCTGCATATACGTCCTTGAAAAACAGGCTTATTGACTAGATACTTAAGTGTCATCTGATATGTATAAAATATGAACGAAGTTGCCAACAAATATTGCCTAGACTTGTGCAATGTATAAATCATGGACAACACTTTGTGCTATGTGGTTGTATAATTATGTTCAGTGGGGGTAAATTTCTTGCTTGCAAAGCAAATAGGATCATCAACAATACCCTCTCTGGGTTGGGCTAATACTGTGTCAATGGCCATGCTAGAGGCATCCACATACACATGGGATGGTTTGTTCCATGAAGGAAAACACATAATAGGCGTAGAAGTAAGCTTTTCCTTTAATGTCTTAAACATGTGTTGTTACACCTTACCCCAATGGAACTTCCATTTACTCTTTAAACAATTCCTCTAAGGGCGCGGCTATCCTAGCATAACCCCTGATAAACTTTCTGTAATACCCTATGTGTCCCAAGAATCCACGCACCTTGGTCTGGTTAGTAGGTTCCTCTAAGCCCAAATTACAACAACCTTGGCATGATCTACCAATAAACCTTCCTTACATATGATATGTCCAAACAGAGTTCCAAAGGGTGTAGTAAAGACACACTTCTTTATGTTTAGAGAGATGCTCAACTATTGGCATCTCTCAAACATAAGTCTTAAATTATCACATTGGTCCTTTACCAACCCATTAAAAGTCCAATTATCACAGTAAACCTACAAAAAATTATCAATGAAGTCCTGAAATGCTTGTAAAACAATTCATGAAAAGACTGCAGTCGCATTCTTTAATCCAAAAGGCATAACTGTGTATGTGAAAATTCCCCACTCAGTGGTGAAATTTGTCTTCTCTTGATCTTATTTTTCAATCCGCACCTGATGATATCCATAAAATCCATTAGTGAAGGAGTAAATTTCATGCCCTGCTACACCCTCCAAGATATCCTCAGTAAACAATGTGGGAAAAGGATTTATAACACAAACAATATTCAATTCCTTATAATCCACACAGATCCTTATCTTCACATCTTTCTTTATGTTTATCACCATAGGGCTAATCCACTATGAATCCTCAATGGGCTCAATGATTCCACACTTCAATATCTTATCAATATCTTCCTTTACCTTGACGTGTAGATTAGGATTCATCCTATAAGGCCTCTTCTTAACTGGGCGCGCACCTTCCTTTAACTTGATCCTCATCTCACCTAAAGAGTGATGTACCCCTTTCAACTCGTGATAGCCTCTAGGGAATAAGTCCTAGAATTCAAGCAACAACTCAATTAGTTTTGCAACCTCTGAGTCAGAATAACAATCTCCAATGATTGCCTCCTTAGGTTCTGGATCTATCTAAATATTGACCTTCTTTGTTTTCAAAGTCTCATGGTACACACGCGGCTACTCATTTGCACTGTTCAAGACCTTGCACATACCCACAATATGATCAACATCCATATTTTCCACTTCTTCATCATTAATCATATAAACCAGTTTACCTTTCTCTTTTTCTAACTAGGCGTGCCTAAGTTTTTTTTCATCTCTCTCATCTTCTTCAAAGCATGCCCCCACATCTGAATCACCTAGTAATTCCCATATAAGCTCCTCAACCTTTACACTATCTCCCATAGTCAAGCACTTCATAATTTGTAATGCCTCATTCATAGGAGTTTTAGTAGAAAAATAGTCAAAGGTTTGAATCATACCTACAGTCAGCTCTTGCCAATTCCTTGTTTCTCGATTCAACTCCGCATAAACATACCATGCACATGTAGCCATTCAAAGTGAAGTAGAACTTATGCACCCATAGTGAAGGTGGTAAGGCCTCCTACCCCTCTATCCATATCCTCTCACACTCATGAACATGATGCGAAGCGTCGAGCCCACCATGAAATTCACATGTCTTGGTAGGCACATTGTTCCTAAGAAATCTAGTAGAGAAAGTGATTCTCACCTCTCGCCACTCTAAAAGACTATCTCTATGTGCAATCCACCAGTGCGTTGTTGTCCAATGCAAGGTATATACCAACATATTCCTTGTCTCCACTTAATCTTTCCACTAGGCTTCCATAGTATGTAGAAATATGTCAGGATTTCCTTCGCCAGTATACCTTAGTACCTGGTTACTACCCAAACACATAACACAGTGCAACCTACTTACATGAGTAACTACACTCTTCATCTCATGTCCAACCATTTCATAAGTCCCATGTACCCAGTTGTCACAAGTAATGTCGGTTGTATCACTCATAGACCATACATCATCCCATTGAATAACACCTTCCTTTGATGGCTCAAGAAATTCAAAATCTCTAATGGTGCACATGTGAATTTTCTTCAAATCCTATTCACTCAAAGGTTCTACATAACATGTAACTTTTTCATTTGTCAAAGGAATAATCATGCGCTCCTCTTTGTTATCAAATCTGATATAACCTTTATTGAAGTGAAAATCAACATTGCTTTCTCAGCACTAAGGGAGCACAAGTAAAGCCATATACAACACATTTGTAGATGGTTGTAATGGTGGCCTCCCCATCTGATTCCACACATCCAAGGTGAGTACATTCACTTTTGCACCTGTATCAATCAATATATTACTCAACACCCATTCGTCAACAACTACATTCAAGGTGATCTCTTTTTCATAATCAAGATTATGAGGAGGTAAGTTTGCATGCAATATATGTCTCTCACATTCAACTCCAGTGCGTGACATATTCTCCCTTAACCATTCCCTTAACAAAGGAATGGTGTTTTCTTGGTGTAACATCTTACAAACCTCCTTTAAGTCATCAATTTATTTCCAAGGAATCTCAACCGTATTAGCTTTCTCCAGCTTCCGTGACTGCTCCTTTAAGCATTGTATTTCACCCTGTAAATTCCTAATAACCTCCATATTTTCCTGATAGACTTCCTTATGATGAGAAATATTTGGATATTGTGCATAAAATACCTCTTGTTTTGTAATAAAATGTTTCTACTTTAGATTCTCATGCGCGCACGTATCCTCTGTGCATGTATTCACCAACATAGGCATCATCTTAGGGTTAGGTGCTATCTTTAGCATCCACTAATATTACACCGAGAATTATACCCTAACCATTCCCGTGCCCAAATCTTGCTTGTAATTCTTTATCATGTGCTCATACAAATCTAGGCATCCCTCAAACTTGTGATTATTTCCACACCATGATAAAATAATGTTATGAGGGAATTCACACCTATAATGGTAAGGGGATCCACATGTGTAACTAATTCCTCATAGGAAATTACCTCTTCCATTTCCATGATGTCAGCCTCTTAATCCTCCACGGTAACCTTTACCTCTACCACCTCCATCAAAGTGCCCTTCATTGTGATTATGATTATGATGCTCACCTTGTTCCTTAGAATTGTTTACAACATTGGTCTAACGTACACTAGTATAAATGAAATTAGGAATCTTATCAATCAATCTGTAATTCTTTGTATCATGAGCGGTAGACTTACAAATCTTACAATAATAAGACAAGTTATTCCTTATTGCATGCTGCAATAGGGGGAACCTACTTAAATCATGATCTAAATGATAGATCTTACAATCCAATAACATGGTGGGCACTGATTTACGAGGGAAACTGTGCTTAGTATTTCCTTCCACATTACAATCCATACACCAAATATGACTGCGCATCTCATCAGCTAAATTAGCTGACAATTTTTCCAACTATTTTTTAGTAAATGCAATTTAAGCTTCCAAAAATGGGCTAACTTTAGTGTCTACACTCCCAACTACCTCAGCATATAGAGCTGCCTCAAGTGCCTCACTCAAATTTGTAAAAGTCTTGTGTAAGAGCACCCTTTTAAAATGTGTGATCAAACCTCAAACAAACCATCGAGCATGCTGACTAGGGTGAATATCATAAGACAACTTTGATAGAAATTTTTTAAAGCATGCATCATACTCCCTTACATTCTCAGTCATGCCCTACTTAATGTCCTTCAACATGCTCATGTTATTCTATTTAAACTCAGGTATATGGAACTCAAATAAGAAATAATCACATAGCATGGTATAGTCTACACAAGTCTGGTTCAGATCATACTTCATGTACCAACTATGTGTGTGTCCTTGTAGAGTAGTAGCAAACTAACTTGCCTTACACTCATGAGTTTTTATTCCCTTAGTGTGCCATAACATCACACACATATGCATGTTCTCAGCTGCATCTTCAATTCCTCTATATTTTGGTAGGAGAAGAGACATCTCGTATTAACTCCTCTATTCCCTCCACCTCAAGAACCTCCAGATCCACTACATCCCAAACCACCTAATCCTCCTCCTGTAGTAGCCACCAAACCAGAGGATGTGTTGCCTTGTGTCCCAAAAATTATACTAAATTAAACTCCCATGGTCTGTGAAGTTGTGCTACTTCCAGAAGTGTTACCAACATTCTGTGTAGAAGACGCACCAAAAAATATACCTCTAACTAGACCCACAAATAATAAAGATGACGTTTGTGCCACCATAGATGACTATTCTATTTGATTAACTCTTTTACTCAATGGAAAACGAAATATACTTATCGTTTCTCTATCAACAACACTATCTTGATTCATAATAATTGTCTCAAAAACTAGAACACTAAGCTCAAGGGCTAGGTCACTAGGTGGGATCAGATGTGCACCTGTAGTTCTTAGTCATTCTTCCTCATATGCACTCTCATTTGAAGCTAAAGAGGGTTCTCTTCCATGGTTACCAAAATGGGGGAGTACCATATGCTCTGGCTCCACGTCTTCCATGTGAGCTTCAAATCCTTCATGATCCATCTCTCTCCACAACACCATTCTTTCCTCAACATCACATTGTTTCACCAAGTCCCTCTCGCGCGCTTCATTAAAATTAAGTCACATTTCTTCTCTCTACCTTTCTTCCGCTAGGTTTTCCATATTTCACTGCACCTACTCCTACCCCCAAATATGGTGGGATTTAGCTAGACATGAGGCATTCTTCCAAATCCAAATTTACAATCAAGATCTTAATTACTAAAGGGATAGTGCGCAAATATGATCCTCTAGGTTTTCACAAGAACTGAGAATCAGTAACCTCTTGATAGGAATAAGTACAAACAACGTACTCCAATGTATAACTATTCAATACACCACACCACCAATGATCTACATCATGTGTCCAAGCCAAATCAACATCATGCATATTCTGGTAATCTTCCTAAGTCCAAATAATTTTTCTATACTTCCAATGTCTCTTTCATGCATATATTACCAGCCACTCGTACAAATCTATAGTGAAACATGAAAATAAAGTCGCATAGATCTCATGATACAGATGCTCTTCAACCCATGTGTGAGCATTAAAATCAGGTCCAGTGTTATATCTGTGAGAAAATTCTTCCTCTAAATTATCTACCCAACTCTCAATACTGGCCAAAGTTAATCGATACATCTTCATCATGCAACATCCTTGATATAACTTGAAAAGAGGTCCCAACAACGGAACAAAAAATTATTCTTCTATTTTACAAAACATCCCAAGGTGCGCTGGCACATCACTTAGGTAGACTTGAGTTCTCACCCGAAGCACACAACGGTACCAAGTCCCTCTTTTATGGCAGCTTTGTCAAGGAGTTGTCATGATAAACACACATATAATCTAGATCCATAATAATCTAGATCACAACCTTACTACATGAAGGATTAAACAAGAATTAAGATCAGATTTACTATGCAATATCCATTTACAGATGAGTCAATAACCAATATCCAAACACATAGGTCCATTTTATTAATCACTGCAAAACACAGAAACTAAATACATACATATGAGTATCATCATAGGTCATGCTCGCCCATAAACCAACAACATAACCTTACAAGCATTCACGAGATATTAAATCCATGCAACTCAATACATATATATAGGGGTGGGGACTTTCTCTTCACCACCCGTGCATCCTTAAAATAGGTTGCATGATAAGAATAGTCATGCACCACTACAAGAGAAATACAAAAGCATGCAAGCTTGCTAATAATAGATTATCTAATATTAACTACAAATCTATTCTTATTATTATCTCAAAACTGTGCATGTCATTTGATCTTCCTCTTGTCCAAAATAGCCTTTTCTTAGTCTCCAAGTCTACATGCCTTTGTGTGCTCTACACTCATACCTATCTTTAGCCCATTGTAAGAAAAACAACTAAGTATCATCCTCATAATTTCCTGAGTGCACCCTTTTCTACTACATTTCCACGTGTAACTACGTGCCCCATGTCCACGCGCCCCAACCTTATGCTCCTTAAATACTTAGGCTGTAATTTATTAGCCTAACATTACCCCACACTTGCTTCATTTCCACCCCCGGAAATGGGTAACCATGCCTTATCTCTCCATGAATAAATGATTAGGAAAAAGGAATAATTATACATAAAAATGAAAGAATACATGAACGCTCTATCCTTCAGAAGGCAGAATTAACTCAGGATACTCACTTTTTATCTATGCATCTAACTTGTTCCAATCACTGAGTTCCTTATTTTTCTTGTAAGGGATATATGCGAGTACTCCTATTTCATCCATAGTCATGGTTTCGCCCTTGTACTGCAACACTCTAAGGACATTTTTGAGAATCGAGATCATCCCATCCATCACATCCATGCATCGTGATATCAACTTCCCAATCTTCTTTATTCTATCTTTATGAGGGTCCTGGGTTGCTGCGAGCGCATCACACTTTTTTGCTAATAATATCAGCCTCTCCTCATGCCTAAGTGTTTCATCATTATTTTTTACAAGGATTACAGTCTCCTCCACTAGATTCCTTGTCTTGATTATTGTCTCATTATCTACACACATATTCAACGCCAAATATTCCTTCTTCATCTCATCTTTCAAGGTCTGGAGAAAAGACTCATAACCTATTATTTGAAACACTATTTTTACTTTAGTCCTTTCCACCTATGTTGCAACATCCATTAGTTTTGGCATCCTCACTGTACCTTCATCCAACACCATATGAACTAGTGTGCGCAAATAATGCATAGAAAATGTGAACCTTTGAGCCACCTTTTCCTCATATTGTGGCCTTGCCTTCAAGATTCCATCACCAATCTACTCCACCATAAAAATTATTGCATGCCCCTTCACCTCAGCTCTCTCATTTTCCTAGTGAAAAACAAGAACTATTTTAACACATCTATTGAACACATCACAAGGGTAAATTTATGATTGCAAGTGTTATACATGTATATACAAAGGATTTCAATTGGGACACTTAGCTAACTTGCTATCAATGTTGAGGTAAGAGAAAAAATATAGAATGAGGGAACTAATTGCATACACACATGTATCATGCACTAAAAGAACTACATGTAGTTTGAAATGCAGTGTAGTGCTTGATCTAGATCACAATGGTTGACCACCAAGGTTAGTCCAACTCAAGCACCCAACCTTTGTTTTTTGTTAGCTAATGTGTGCTTGAAGTGCTTTGTAAGAATCTATGGGTTTTTTATAGATACATGTGCAAATGTGAGGGTTATAGAGAATGTAAATATATCAAGACGTGACATAGGATAATATAGAGGTGTTTGAAATTCTAGGCATTGAGAGGGGGGTGAATAAGTCTTCTTTAAAAAAACTTTTGAAGCAATTTACAATGATTCAATCAACATGAATTAACTATCTTAACCATGATAAGAATGAATATTTAACCATGAGAGGGAGATATACAAAAACACACATGAACACATGAAAAGACAAGATTTAAGGTGGGAAACCCATCAAGGGAAAAAAACCCACTAAAATTAAAGAACTAGCTTAGATAAATTATCCTATAATATTACAATGATTTCACCATGTAGTGAGCACCCACTCCAATACAAATCCAAACACCTACTTGACATATTTGCAAGCAATTACTTACAAGGAAGCACCCACTTCCAAATTGTTGAGCAACAACTTAGACTTATGTCATAATAAATTTTGATCACCTTAACCACCTTTTTGCTTATAATAACATATTGTGATCCATGTTTCAGCTCCACTTTCTTCTCTTCTCTTCTCCTAATTTTCCATAGTTTCAATATATTTACACTCTTCTCACTTTATCAAAACTAGCACATAGCTCTCATCCCTATCAACAACATTTACATGCTAAAAAATGAGCTTATATAAACAAAAACGACTTCTCCATATGACCTTTTCAATGAAAATGACTCTCCAAATCACTCACTTTCCCATACGTATGATGAGATGTAGGGGATTTATTCAAAAACTACCTTACAATTTATAAATTTGTACATGACATGTAACAATTACACCCTCATGATCTCCAGGATATTTTAATATTCTCTGAGGTAAAATTATGGAAATAGAAGGCTCTTAAGATCCCTTACATTCTTCCATAGTCTAACAATATTCCTTCTATGGATCTGTTCATTGTTTTTTAATTGACAAACAAGATTTGTCTTCTAGTAAACAAGTACAATTTTGTAGTTTAGCACTCCAACTTCTCTATTAGGTGTTTGAACGTAACAACATTTTTTATGGCCGCTTCATATTCTCTTTTACTCGTCATGTAACCTCCCAAATTTGTTTGAGCATATAGGAACATATTTTTGTAAGATATAGGTGCATATTCAAGAGAAAAAAGTTTTGAACTTAATGAGTGTATGAATTTTGTGAAGATTATCTCTTGTCATGATTTGTTAGTTACTGAGGAGATATACACCACTGATATGAACTTGAGATTCATCACAACAAATCTTGAATACTCCCTCCTTTCAACCATTTACATTATGTTTTAAATGTAAAAACACACTCCTTCAAGGATTTAGCACAAACACACCCTATATCAGTTAGATATGGCTTCAAGATCATCTCTCTAGAGGATAAAATACCTTTAACAAGTTTATAGGTTCAATTTTTGTCTTATGACATGATATGCTAGAACAACCTTACTAGATCTTCAAGATTTATTAGATTTCTTAGAATGAGATTTGAGATTCAAAGAAACAAGTCTTGTTCCATAATGAAACTAACATGTTGAAACATGTTTTCTTAACTTTTCTCTACACAAGAACTTTAAGGAAGACCTGCACTCCATCTTTAACTTTTTGTGTTCATGATTTATGGAGAGAAATCTATAAGAGAAACTCATATTTTCAGTCCTCTTGATTAGGTATCTAGGACAGTCAAGTATGATTGGAACTAAGACTTTAAAACTAATAACCAAAGAAAATTATATGCTCAAACATGTTTCTTCATACCTATAGAGAGTTTCCATAGCCATTTTCATCTCAACATCAGACTTAAACACCAAAATCTTCTTCAAGCACCATGACTAATTTTTGCAAGCTTAGCTCTTAGCAGTAGGAGAGAGAAACACATCTGAAAATTTCAAATTCTCCACACAAATTACAAAAAAATATTCATTAGTATTTATTAGACATCACAAGAAATCTAGAACACTGAGGTTTTCTTCATGAAACATTCAGACCATACATGTACCTGTAATTTTCAACAAAACCATTATTTTTTTGTTCCATACAGTAACACTTGCAAATGAAAAAGACCACAAAATGTTTATTAAAGGATTAATCTACACTTATAAGTAGGTTTCATAGCTTTTTGAAGTGATTTGATCACCAAAATATTCATTTTTCTTCCATGGTTCTAGGATGAGGGTTTGGAGGGTTTCAAACTAAGTCAAAAAAATGATTATAACCCTTTTAATACTTAACCAATTGATCTCAAACATTTTGCATTATATTTTTATCCAAATTACCTATAAAAAAATTATATTATTTATCTTAACAATCCCTCACAATTTAGAATATGTGCTAAGAAGTTACGGTGCTTAGTTTTACTTTTCCAAAAACCTGGTTTTGGTAAAACTTCCATAACTTACAGAAAACACCTCCTCAGGTCCTGAAATTCTGACCACACCATCATAACTCAGCCCCACATGAATTTCAATGATTAATTTATCATATTTTTCTTTGGAAATATCTGCCCCATCTTATTTTTGAAGAATTAATTCTCTAGTTATGAAGAGTGTACTATGCAAACCTGTATAAGTGTTCGTCTCATCTCCTTAGGCACTTGTTAATATTTTACACTTCATCTACCATTATATTATGCTCATATCATACTTGGTTTACATCCTCATACATTGGATCATCATCCTCACTTGTCTATTGGGCTTGTCTTCACTGAAAGGCTCTGGAATTACCATCTTCATGCCCTATAACCCTGATTCTTGACCTAATACTTCTCCTTTGCAAGATATTCCTGATCATACTACTCCAACCGTAATTTCCTTTCTTTTCTTTGACCCATTTCCCATATTTCCATGCCTACCTATTTGACCTGGGATTAGGATTGAGCTTGGAGCTACCTTATTATTCAATAGTTTTCCATGTCCACCTGTTACAGACTCATTTATACCTCACACATATCTCATTGACCGTTTTTGACCTTATGAATCCTTCATACAACTTTTAAAGGACACATTCACATAATCGGTTTGCTTGAATGTGCCTAAACACCTGAACTCCTGGCTTGACATCTCATGAAGTCACCTAGAAAATGTGGGAAGACACCTAAACACCTTGGACATCATATGAAATAACTAACTACTTGACATCAATGACAACACGTGACGATGTCATCCAACAATGTCTTCATTTGTCATTGATGACAACTACCACTAGCAAGACCTACACATATAAGACTTATTTCTCATGTTTCTTGGTTCAATCTCCCCCTTTGCATCTATGAAAAAGGAACTTGACTACTTGACATGAAAAAAATTGACAACTAAAGAAAATAATGAGTGTAGGTGGATTTACTTGTTCACAGACTCCCCCTAGGATTGTACTCTTTCTTCTTGACTCCAATCAATAGAAAAATGGATTGATGCTCCTATCTTGGGCATCAGAACAAGTCCCCCTGTATTTTAGCAACTTTCTTTGAAGGTAATTAATATTATTTATCAACTTACCTTGCATGAATTCTTGGTTTTTCATTATACTCACCTTGGCATTAAGCTTATGTATGGATCCACGTAGCTATGTTTTAGTGCATTTTAGTTGAAATTTGACTCTCTCTAAGAGCACAACTAGCTCATGAATCATCCTTAAAATTACCCCTAGGTATAATCCATCTCATTCTACTTGGGAACACAACATTTTAGACACAAAACATGATCATCATACCACAAGATTAGTTACAAGTTTTGACAAGGTCATAAAGAGCTTTTGCAGTGTTCTTAGCCAAAATTGACAACAAGTCCCAAATGTCGCCTTATACTCCATCAACATGTTTAGAAAACTATCTCATCCTTGACACTAACCAGGTTTTGAGTGTTTTGAAAAATTTGATCAGCAACTCCTCATTTTTCAATTCATTTCACTATACTAGGTGTTTCATTATTATGTACTCGTTAGGATTCTATTGTGTATTTACAGATTTTTTAAAGAATGTCACTATTTTATTACAACTTACACACTTGAGTAATTATAGACACATTCTTCTATTAGATTCATCACCTTCATATAGTTCTAATGATTTATATCTTCATTTAGCATCAATAGGAATCATCCTTGTATCACAGTAGCTTTACATTCATAACTGTATTGTACATAGATAAAGAATATAGTTCATACAATTTCTTTCTTCAATGGTCAAAGGATATAGTCAACAATCGATCTTATGCATGTCATCCGATGGAGCATATTACTAATCAGCCACACAATTTTATAAATCATCCAAACACACCTTTTTCTCTGTCAACAAACACTTTAAACTTAGTCATTTCTAGTTATAGTGATTAAAAATTTCATCATTTTGTTTTTTTTTTTCATCTTAGTCTTTTAAGTCTCTTGGAAATTGGGAATGCCAATATACCTTGTTCCTAATTATATGGGGCTTATTTAATTACTTAACATCATCAAACCATGTTCACCCTTTTCTACTCCTTTTTTCTGTTTATATCCCCTTTTTCAAGCTCTATAACAACCCATGATTGATGTTTGGAGAAATATTTGTACGAATAGAGAAATTTGAGACCATGTCTAGATTCATTTTAGGATTCCCAAGATGCATACAAAAAATTTTGAGCTACAACCTCAGGTAGCTCTTTATTTCTTTTTTTCTTACTTCTCTAAGTCATCCTTCCTTATAGCCTTTTCCGAAGACAAAACCAAGTGCAATTTTTGATACAAAGCTTCAAATTTCAAAATGGACACTAATTTGAGTACCCATTAGGGCCTACCTTTTGTGTGCAATATTTTGTATAACCTTACTTTGTAAAGTATTCTCTAAAACATTTTATTCAAACCTCAAGTTAGGTCTCTACAGGACTATACCCTACCTCTCACAAACTGATTGCAACTACTCACACATGTGAATACTTTGAATTCCCTAACCACAAAAAAATATGCAATTGTTTGTCAAAAATGATTTGTATGAATTTTCATCAACTAGCTCCATCATTTAAGCCTTCAACTATCAAACCTTTGTCAAACCCTAAGAGGGTTTCTGAGTAATCATGGGAAAGGAAATCTACCTTAAATTGAAGATGAATTCATTTCAAGCTCTGAAAATTGCTCATGATGTCTATTATGATCTTATCCTTATGAATATCTTACCAATAAGTCAAGATGAACTCCATGCTATGAGAAATATCACAAAATTATATTACTCTTCCCTGTACAATGAAGATTTGGTATTTGTATCAGTCTTTAATTTCTTCATCGAGATTGTTTTTAAATTATTTTTTGTTCGGAGATACCATTGAATATTTTTCATAGACCTATAGTCTTATATTTGGTTGTAATTAGGATAAAATATTCTTACAATACATGTGCAACCCTATCTATTCACCTAGGCATCCTAATTCATACTTATTATTTGATTAGAATCTCATCTTGATGGATTAAAGTGCACATGCCTCTTTTCACATTCCATAAAACTGATGAATATCCTTCAAATCTCCATTCATCTTTTTGTAAATATCTTCTTCATCAACCAAGGAAGACTATGATGGCCTGAGGATCACCCTGACTTCCTTGGATAAAATTTCATCATTGATCACTAAGCTTTTGTTAGGTTTTGTAGACTTGATCTCAAGGACATTTTCTCCTCTTACACTTTTTGGAGTCTTCTTAAATTCTTTTACAAGCCTCTATCAACATAGACCTTGTACCCTGAGTGAATTCAATGCCTTTTCTTGAGACAACCTTCAAATACTCTTACTCATACACAACATGTACATGACTCGGGAACCTTTCTCTAAGCTTTAGATAACTCTCATACAATGTAATACAATATTTTGAATGATGTTTGATGACCTGGGCTTGAGGGATTATAAAATGACATGAGAACACTAATTTTAAATTCAACGTTCAATCATGACCCCCATGTACAGTTTACAAACCACCCTTGCAAATAAACATTAAGAGATATTAAAACACATTCCTTGAGCTCTTGACAGCTATGGCATACTTGACACACTTTGACAAGATTTAGAGAAACTTCATGGCTTGATTGATACTCATGACAAGAGCCTCATATACATCATAGGGTGACATTACTATTTGAAATCTTAATGGATACCAGGGACTATTATACACAACCTAATGGATCATTCATCATGAAGAATACAATTTGATGCACAATATAGAATCAACCATACCTTGTGAAAAAGTTGGAGATTCTCTAAACCTTACTCTATCCACAAATTTATGCTACGAGTAGTGAAATGAACATTATTCAATGTTTATCTTGCAGCATTGAGGGACCTTATGACCTTTGATCATGAATGTACACTATAGTGCACCTTATACTTTGAAGAACACTTTTGATCCTTTCAAAGTTTAGAAGTTTAGGAAATGAAAAAGAACTTCTTGACAATCTTAAACATATCATGGGGCATATTATATTCTTTTGAGGACCTGTATTACCTTGACACAACCTAGAGGAATTAACTCAGTCATTACTCATTTTTAACAATATAAGGTAAGGAAACACAACCTTTGAAACATATTGAGCAAAATTTCTTGCATGAATATACACATGTATCCTTTAAGTACCTTTTTCACTCAAACATGTATAAATACCTTGTTAGGTGGGCTAACAAGACATACCTTGAACTATTTGCTCAAAATCATCATGGAGAATATTTGTTTAAAAGCTATAAGATGATAAAATGCCTATAAAATCTCACCATGCTTCCTCCAAATGGTAACTTCCTTCTAGAATCCTAGAGAAGGCATTTCATGCTCCTACGAGAATTAGAACAATATGAATTCCTCAAAGGATCCCAATGACTCCACTTTCCTTTTTCTCTAGAAATTTTTCTATGTGCTTCCTTTAGATGGTTGTCTAGGAATGATGATCTCTTGATTTTTTCTTATTAAGCACATATGGATCTCTTCATACATGGGCTTATCATTTACTAGAGAAAACATACCTCTTATAAGACTTGATGGCTAATTGATCTTGACTCATCCAAATTCATTCTTCTTAGCTTTGTCAATGCAATTTATCACCTCAATCGAACTTGGCTCTTCATTTTCTAGTTTTGATTCTTCCTTGGTTGTTTCCATAGGAATGAACTTGACTTCATGCTTTCTCTTATAGATGAGCTTCCTCTTATTACAATGTATTGCAAAGTGACCTATTTTGTTGCATGTAAAGCATACCAGATAACTCTTGTCTCTAGGTGTTCCCTTCATCTAATTTTTCTTCATAGGATCTTCAAGATATAATTTTTCTATGTGACCCTTCTCTTGGAAGTTGAAAAAAATATATTATTTTCATATTCATTCATACAATCTCTCTATTGATGCAGCCTAGAATCCACCATGAATAACCCACGTGCACTGACACATCACTCAGCCTGATTTAGGCACTCACCCAAAGTGCGCAAATGTACCAGGCCCCTCTTTAGAGTTGCTTGATTAGGATGTTACATGTTAAAGATAAATCATACATCCAAAACCTTAACTAACTATAAACATTCCATAAAGCATATTCCAAATCTAGATCTTAAAGAATCATGAATTAAACAGTAATCATAATGAAATTAACCATATAAGAACCAATTACAGTCATGTTTAATACCTTTATCCAGCCAATATACTCCATTTTATTAAACACAATAAATACAGAATCTTCTTACATCATATAACATTACCATAATTTTATGCGCGTAACAGATCTGACATCATAACTCTATAATAACTCATTCACAGTGTCTCTGTGTCTCTCTACAGACTAATACAACTTATAGGGGTGAGGAATTTCCCTTCACCGCTTATGCACTTCCCAAAATAGGTCACATGGTGAAAGTATCAACACACCTTTACAATAATGTGCACACATATAATTGCGCTAATAATAGATCTCCTGTAGTTAACTGGTAGTAGTAATCCTATTATTATCCTGAAATCATGTATGGTGCTTAGTAGACACTCATCATCAAAATAGCATTTGTGTGTCATGCAAGTCTCCATCCCATTATGTGCTTCGCACGCTATGTCCAAAAATATCCCGTAACCATGAAAAATAGCTAAGTCCCAAATCATCTTGTCCTGGCACGCGTTTCCTTTTGTATCCTTCTGCACCTTCAAATGTTCCTTGTTCCCATGCAGGAATCTTCCATATGCCCTCTCCTTAGTGTCATACTCTATCTGCTCAAAATTACCCCACATTAATGTACATTGTCATCCCAGAAATGGGGTTCCTCCTTATTATCCCAAACAATAAAGAATAAGAATGGAAAGAATGTAAAGAATCATTGCACAAAGAATGGAATTATACTCTGCAACACCTTCTACCTTAACTAGGAGGATAAAATATGGATATTCTATTTTAATCTCAACCTCCAATGTTTTACGATCATCGAATGCAGTTCGTGTCTTCTCTGGAACGTTATTGGCAATGGCTTATGACTTATCCTAGGTTATTTATCCCTTTTCATTTTGTATTACTAAGACAACATTGGCCATAGCAGACATCCTTCCCTCCAGAAGATCTATCTTTTACACTATGAGCTTTCCAATCTCGTCCAGCCTCTCCTTATGCAGGTTTTGTGCTGTAGCAAGGGATTTTCTATTTTGTTTTACTAATGCCAATATTTTTGTGTGCCCTAAAGTCTCATCCTTCATTGCCTTCAGAACTTCATTATATTCTATTATAGTTATAATCCTAATCACTGCTTCTGGTGTTGCAGGTATGTTAAGATCTTGATCTGCTTTCTTCAACTCATCTTGTAAATTTTAGAGTAATGCCTCATAAGATGAAATATTTCTAACCATGGAGGCCCTTGCTCTCTACTTCCTATTCAGGATCCTTTGGCACTGGTATTCGAATCGATCCATCTTCAAGCACTAAATCAACTAATGTGTGCACATAATGTATAGCTGAAGGAAACTTCTTAGGTATCTTAGACTCCAGATGTAGTCTTACTTTTAGGACATAGTAACCAATTTCTTCTACCATAATGATGAAGGCCTCATTCTTTTTATACTCCAAATCCCTCACTCCTTTCAGACACGTTATTTCTGTAGATTTTTCCTTGTTATCTTCATGTAGAGCTCTAATAGTGGCAGCCTTATCAATATTCCTCCGCGTAATCTCTGTAGATACCTTAACCAAGGCATTGATCACCCACTCATCAGACATGAGAGTGGGATTTATAGTCTTGTGCCTGCTCTAAGGTTCCTTCTTCACTCTTATAGACACACAAGACTCCTCGCATACATACAAATATGGATCGTCCATGTGAGTCTGCATGGACCAGGAGAGTTTTTTCCTTACACGTTTAATGGCCATGTCTGGGTCCATCAGTTCCCACCCATATAACTCCTTCAGGTCCACCGTTCTTTGAAAATGGGTGCGGAAAATGTTTCTTGTGTCCTTAGCATATCCCATACTCGACACAACATATTCTTCATTTTTTCTCCTTGTTCTTAGCCCCTTAATAACTTGAGCACCAAGATTTGGAGTTGGCCCTTCGACATCATATATCATGAGATTGCTCATGATCTTATCCTTCTACCTCCATCATGTATTCCTCTTCATCCTTCATATCCTCATCTCTAGGCTCCTCCATATCTTCTGGTTGTATTGGGGTCCCTTGTGTACTCTCCATAGACTCCTATGCCTCCTCATTCAGTTTTAGCTTTCTTGTCTTCTTCTTAGTTGCCTCTTTTTGAGGGGAGAGTTGTGGTGATCTTCTTACAAGATGTGGAGTTCCCACACCTTGGGTCCTTGTTCTTCCGAATACCCTCTTAAAACGACGCTCTTCATGGATTGCCTTCATGTCCAAGTTCTTGTCTCCTTCTTGCTCCTAAGGTGGAGTATCCCTACACTCAGTCTCCACTCTATTTTTGGAATACCTCCAGCTTCTGTGATCCAAGCCTCCACTATCTTCGTGTTCTTATTCCTCCTCGTCTATCTCTATAGTCACTGCAGGATTTGGAGCTGACATGTTCTACACTTTGTTTCCCCTTAGGAAGCCCTAGGAGCATGAACTCATTCTCTACATACTTTTTATTCTCCAGCTTAGGCTTAAGCCGAAGGTATACTAGCATAGCTCCATCGTCCCCAATAGCCAAGCTTACTGGCTTCATACTTATGACATCTGAGATGAGCCTCTCAATGTAGGCAGTCTGGCCTAGATACACATATGTATTCCTGAGGATGTGGTAGTCACATTATACCTTGTCTGCATTTCAACTTCAATTTCAACTTCATCTTCTACCTTCTTCTTTCCTTTCGTGTAATCTGCAGGTGCTTTCTTTAGTTCCATCATAAAAATCCCACCTTTTTTGTCTGTAACGAGAAAAATCAAACCTTAGCTCGAATCTATGTGCCCTAGCTTGAAACCACGTGCCCTAGATCCTTCTCAATGCTTATGCTTTGCTCAAAACCTTCACCAATGGGGACACAAGCCTCTTCCATGCAATATTCTACTCTCCACATTTGGTTTCACAACTCTTTGCACCTCAACATGATTCACTTGGCTCGGTCGCACTTTTCTCGCACAAATACTATTGATCGTAAAGGTAAAAATGAACCCGCGTCATGTCCTTATATAGATTTTTAAAAGTTAGTGCATTTATTTTCCTTCACCTACCAATAATCCTCTCATTAACTAACCATTTTCATAATCTCCATACGGTACATCTTCGCACCCCAGCTATAACCTTCTGGCTACAAACTTCTCTTTAGCATGATTACATGTGTCCGAGTACCTCGCCACTACACCTTCCCCTAGTAGTATCCACGGTCATTTCTTACCTTGTGTTATATTGTTCCCTCATTTATCTTCATCTATGGTCATAATTTTAGAGAAATATTCATTATAACAGCTCCTTTCCACACTTAACTAGGACTTGTAACAGTTTTGTTCTCATGTGTACCCAGTTGTGAATAACCACCCCACACCAATGGTATGTGTAGTCCTCTGTGCATGAAAATACTTCAAATGGTAATTATATTCCAATGCGTAAATGTGCTTATTACAAAAAACACCAAACTAAATAAACAAAGCATAGCGATGAAGAAGGAAATACATTAAGGAAATACAGAAACAAAAACCTATTCTAAATGGCAATACTACCTTATTACAAACACCAAGAAGACTTATTTATAGTAGGGCTTCATCCTACTCCCGTTGAAGTAACCAGGTAACCATATTCCATCAATCATCTCTAACTAGAAAGTGCCTAATTCAAGTATATGAGTGATAACATACAGTCCCAACCAATGCACTTTAAGCTTGCTTGGATGGCGCAGAAACTTAGAATCATAAAGAAGCACCATCTGTCACATCTCAATATTTTTTTCCATGATGTTCCTGTCATGCCATTCCTTCTTCCTGGCCTTTCTCTACTTCTAACTCCAACGTGCTATGACGCGTCTCTCATCCAACTGTATCAATTTATCAATTCTTTCTTCCAAGGCTTGCTCATCGGCTAGACCTACAACACACACAAGACACAAAGAAGGTAACATGAATTCCATAAGAATAACTTCTTATGTGCTAAACACCAATTAAAAGGGTTTCACCTTTTTCAACCTCTTGTATGTTGTTCTATACGCCCAAAGCACGACAAAAACTTTATTATCCAAATCTTTCCTTCCAACATCATAAAATTTTGTCAATGTCTAACTCAAAATCTTGTTGAAGACCTTAGCAGTCTCATTTTCCTGAGGATGATAGGGTGTAGTCTTATGGTGTGCAGTAATAAATTCATCCAATATTATCCTAATTGTCTCATTCAAAAAATGTGTACCCCTATCACTTGTCAAGCTTAGTGGCCATCCATACCTTGTAAGAACGTTTTCCCATAAGAACCTGGTTGTTGTAGCTATTGTAAAATCCTTAGTAGGTACTACTTCTACCCACCTTGTAAGATAATATGTGTAAGTGATGATGTAGCATGATCCAGTTCTACGCGTGGCTGGAGAAATAGGACCCACAAAGTCTATAGCCCATTTCTCAAACGGCTCTCCACTAGGAATAGGTCTTAAAGGCATTTCATCTCTTTGCCCCAGTTTACCAAGACATTGACAATGATCACACGCCTTACAATATGCCTTACAATCTTTATATAGGGTCTCCCACCATAATCCAGCTAGTAGAATCTTGCGCGTACTAGTGTCACCTACATAGTGCCCACTTGGAATACCACCATGAGCCTCTTCCTTGATATTCGTGTGCTCGTGCTCTAGTACACACCGACACAGTACTTCATCTTGGCCTAAAATTTAAAGGTCACCACTGATCAACATAAAAGGTGTCACACAAATTGTAATTTATTTCTTCTCTAAGGATTTCATTCCTTATAGCATCATACCTATACATAAAAATATAGTAATATCCTCCAATTCTGAAGGCGCTTGTTGTAACTTGTACAACTGTGCATCTAGCATTGTATCTTCAATTGTATGCATGTCCTCCCCTGACTAAATTCTTGATAAATGGTCTGGGCTAGAATTACTTTTACCTGGTTTTACCATAACCATAAAATCAAATTCTTGGAATAAGAGCACCCATTGACATATACGCCGTTATAAAACAGGATTGTTTACTAAGTATTTCAATGCCATGTGATCGGTATAAAATACAAATGGTGTTGCTAGCAGGTATTTTCTGAATTTATGTAGTGTGTAGATCATTGACAAGGCTTCATGCTCAGTAGTGGTATAATTCTTCTCTGTAGGAGTCAAATTTCTACTAGAAAAACATATAGGATGATCTATAATACCTTCTCCATGCTAAGCTAACACCGTGGAAATGGAAATGCTAGAGGCGTTCACATGTACATGAAATAGTTGGTTCTATGAGGGAAAACACAGAATAGGCATTATAATAAGTCTTTCCTTCAATGCCTCAAATGTGCACTACTGCAGTTCTCCCCAATAGAATGTCCCTTTTCCTTTTAGTAAGTATTTCAAGGGTGCAGAAATCTTAGCATATGCTTTGATAAATTCTCTATAATACCCAGTGTGACCCAAGAATCCACGCACCTCAATCTGAGTGGTAGGATCTTCAAGGCCTACAATAACTACAACCTTAGTTGGATCCACTAACAAACCTTCCTTGAAAATGATGTTCCCTAACAAAGTTCCAAAAGGTGTAGCAAACACACACTTCTTAATGTTTAAAGAGACATTTAATTTTCTACATCTTTCAAACATCAAGCGCAAATTGTCATAGTGATCCTTAAAAAGTCCATATACTGTCCAATCATCCAAGTAAACCTATAAGAAGTGGTGAATAAAATCCTAGAATGCTCGAACAACTATGCATGAAAAATACAGTAGGCACATTTTTTAGACCAAAGGGTATCATAGTATATGAAAAAATTCCCCATTCAGTGGTGAAACTTGTTTTCTATTGATCTTCCTATGCAATACTGACCTGATGATACCCATAGAATCCATCTGTAAAAGAATAGATTTCGTGCCCTACCATGTCTTCTAATATCTGCTCTATGAAAGGTGTAGGAAAGGGATCAATCACACATGCAACATTTAGCTCCCTATAATCCACAAAAATATTAATCTGACCATATTTCTTTATACTCATGACCATGGGGATAACCCACTCTGATTCTTCTGGGGGCTTAATGATGCCAGATTTCAACATTTTATCAATTTCTTCCTTAACTTTTACGTGCAGGTTAGGGTTCATTTTGTAGGGTCTCTTCCTGACCACAAGTGCACCTTCCTTAAGCTTAATATTCATCTGTCCTAATGATTCATGCACTCATTTTAATTCATGGTAGCCCCTAGGAAATAAGTCATGCAAATCATGTAGTAACTCAATGGTTTTTGCCACTTTAGAGTCAGACCAATAATCCCCAATTATTTCCTCCTTAGGTTCAACATCCATACCAATATTCAATTTTTTATCTTCATGGGTTTATGATAGGCACGCGTGTTCTTATCCGCATTGTCTACCACCTCGTGCATACCCATTGAATGATCTATATCCAGATCTTCTACTTCCTCATCATCCACTATGTACACCATCTTTCCTTTTTCTTTCTCTAAGCAAGCGCGCTTAATTAGTGTAGCATCTGTCTCTTCTTATTTATCAAAGCACACACCTGAGTCATTCTCACAAAATGATTCTGGAATGATTTCTTCCGCCTTTGCACTATCTCCCATATTTAAGCCCTTTGTAACTATTAACCATTTAACCTACCTTGAAGAAAATATGTCAAACAATTTTTTTAGAAATCCTTTGTACAATGAATTTCTCCAAGGCCCGAAATCTGAAATTTTCAATCTTCAGACTTCGGAGATTTTCATCTTTCCCAGTTTTATTGCTCAGATTTGGGATTTCTCTTTTAGCTCTCTGAAGTCTGAAACCCCGAAAGTCTGAAATTTTGGAATTTTGGGTTTTCGGGTTTTGGAATTTTTGGCCCCTTTTTATTTAAATCCCTCTTGGACTTCTGAAGTTTGAAAGTCTGAAAGTCTGAATTTTCAGATTTTCAAGTTTCGAAATTCTCCAAGTCATTTTTTAGGATTTTTAGATTAAAACTTCCGAAGTCTGAAATTCCAAATTTTTGGACTTTTGGAAATTTCCATTCCCAATTCATTTTTTCATCTCCCAATCTCCAAAGTCTGAAACCCCAAAATTCCAAATTTCAGGTGTTCGGGTTTCAGACTTTCAAAGTTCCTTCGTGCAATTAATTTTTCACCCACCTCCGTATGGATCATATTTCTATCATTAATATTGGGTTTTCTATTTAAACTTGGTTTTTTACTCATCATTTTTACCTGACACATTTTCTCTGACATTCCATTTCTTGTACTTTACAACATATTTTTCAAGGTATGGTAATTGGCTTCTTTTCTTTTTGGTTTAAGATACTTTATGAAATCTTTTTCAAGGTATGGTAGTTGGTTTTTTTGGTTTAAGATCCTTTTCTTTGTTTTCTCCTTGGCCTTGCTCTATGTATTTTTTAATGTCGTTCCTTTTGTTCACCATGTTTTACATTTTGAGTTTTCTTCAGGTACTCAAAGTTGTTCAAAGGATCCTCTTAGGCCTCCCATGCTTCTTCTCATTTCTCATTTTCTAGATTTTGTGAGTTAACATTGTTCGACAGAGTCCTTTTCATTGTTTGGAGAGGATTGTTTGGAAAGACTTGTTCAGAAGAATTCCTTCGAGGAGTTTATTTCAGAAATATATTTTCCGGGAAACTTGTTCGGGAGAAAGGTTTTGGAAAATATTGTTCGGAAAAAATATTTCACAGATTTCCTTCGGAACTTTTGGTTTTGGAGATAAAGGTTTCAAAAGAAAATTGTTCGGGTTTTCAGAACTTTTGACTTTGGAGAAACTCTTTCAGAAACTTCTTTTTTGGAAATTTATTTCAAAAATATTGTTTAGAAAAATTCTTTCGAAGATTTCCATCGGAGCTTTTGGTTTTGGAGAAAGTTTTCAAAGACTTTTGGTTTCAGAGACAAAATTTCGGAAAAAGTTTTTGGAGATTTCAATTTGGGAAAATGTTTCAGTGTTTCCTTTCGGAACTTTTCAGTTCATAATTTTGGAAGTTTTTCTTTCAGGTTTTCAAAATTTCTACAACTTTAGCTTCTGAAATACATGGTTTGATGTTTGCTTCCACTTCAGAGGGAAAGGATAAGATGAAGTACTCATTTCTTGGAGTTTCTCCTCACTCCTTCCTATCCTCCAACTTAGGGAGTATTGGGGACACTAATCTAGAACAAATTGATTTTCCATATTTCTGGGAAAGATTAAAGGCTCCAAACTAGAAACCATGGATGCAAGCCATCTATGATAGTGGGCTTGCCCTTGTCGCAGGTTTTCCCACATCCATGCATTTCCTAGAATTTGTTTTAGCTGCAGTAGCCCACTTTGACAAAGACTCCATGTCAGTCAAAGATAGTGATGATAAGGTGGAAGCCATTTGGACCCAGACTTCTTTGAATATTTTCTTAAACTTCCTGACATTTAAGATTATGCCACAATTTCACTAGAGATAGCAGTGGAACATTAGGACAAGAAAGAGGAAGTATGCTCAAGGATCGTGATGAAAATTTATCTGACCAAGAACTTTGCCAAACTACCCAAAACTATGCATCGGTCATATTTTATTCAGGAGGTCAATGATCTCATTGTGTTGTTAAGTAGAGTTTTAGGTCTTCCTTGTGCAAAGGAATTCCAGGAATGCATGTTTTTATACATCGCGACCATCAAGAAGAATGATGAATTCATCCAGTGGGGGAAGCATATTAGTAGCTCCATTTGCTATCAATTGGGTAGAGTGTTAGATACAAAGACTTTCTACATGACATCCTTCCTATTGTATGTGGTTGCTGCCATGGGATATTTTTCTAGTTTGAATACCAGGGGTGTTCACAACACCTCTCAAATATATGAATTTTATCCCTAACTCACTCTGAACAAGGGAAGCAGACATTTCCGTAGAGTCAATGACACTTTTTTTTTATGTCATCCTCTATCGTTTTGACAAAGAACTATATAATCGAAGGATTTCTGATGAGGCTTTCCAAGAAGTGTGAGAATGGGGAGCAATCTACTTTTAGTTTCCTACATTCACCTACATCCGGGTTTCGGGTTTTATAGGTGCCCTAAGTAAATTGACAAGGTGTCCCACTGACAAATGGATTCTATTGGAATTAGTTTCAAAGTTTGGATTATCATTGAATCCAAAACAAGTGTCACAAAGCATGAATGCATTTCCCTATTTCGATTGGTAGGTTCTTGCCCAAATATTCACAAGGTAAAAAATGTTGATGTAGAAATGGCTGAGCTAACCTTGCTGACTTTTCATCCGTGGACTAATTTTGATTATTGGGGTAATTTTGGAGGAAATCGTCAGTCCAGTACCCATATGCCCCAATTGGAAGATATCTAGATTCATTATCGAGATGAATACATCATTTGACAAAGAGATTATGAAAGAATGACCCTTGATGAGGTTCAGCAATTTGGTTTGGCTGATGTGCCCAAGGACATGCAAGATAGTGATGAGGTTTTGGATTCGTCATACAAGAATGATAATGTTGTCAATCAACTGCTGTCATGGATTGATTGGTATGTGGAAGAGTGTAGCAATACAAAGGAGAGGGCGAGACCCATTTTAAAAAGGACTTTCAGTTGGTTGGCCACTTTGGGAATCTCACCCAAAGGGGAAAATCAACCTACAAATACAGGAGCTACACCAGCAATAAGCCAACCAACACCTACTAAGGCGAAAAGGTCGACTCAAAAGGCTCCTACAATCCCAAAGAAGATTTCATTTGTTGTTGGTGGCTCATCTCTCTCCAAGGCTTCTACTCCCAAGATCACATCTCCTTCAGTGCCTGTGACAAAAGTGGTTAAATTTAGTGACTCTCCTAGTATCATCCAAGATCCATCACACCTTCTTCTTCCTCCATTATCAATTCCAATATTAATTCCTTCCATTTCCAAAATCATTTATTCCTTCCCATCCCCTTCTATGGCCCAAGTATTCTCATCACTTCCAATTCTATTAGCTGGGGAAAATATTTGGTCACCCATTTCCTCCTCACTTCCTTTAACACTTCCATTTTCTTCAATCACAACCCCCAGCTTTGTTCTATCAATTCCTATGACTGTTCCAACATCCACACCTTCCATCATTGCTACCTCTGCTCAGATACCAACTGGTATTTCTAGTGATCTTGCTTTAACCAATGTTTCAGGTGTTGAATCTACTGTCTCATCTTCATCAGCCTTAGCCATACCAGAATGGTTGTTTAGGCAAACTCCCTATAAAAATAAGAAGGTTCCTCTAGGAGATGTCATGTATCTCAACATATTAGAGCATATGCCCAAGATAGAGGCCAAGAGACTGAGAACCACGTTAAGTCTAATAGTAAACCCATCTGGAGAACATGTGATAGAGGTTTCCACCCCCATTGAGGGAAAAAATAAAGAAACTATTACAGCTGTAGATTACTAGATTTCAAAATTATCATTGGGGAAGGCTACTCATGAAGGAGCCAAGAAATATGTGCACACTACTCTTAGGGACCTTTTGGAGAAATATGACAAAGATAAGGCCACCAAGGATGAGCTCAAAGCTAAGGTTGAGTAGCTCACTACACTTTTACGCAAAGCAACCCAACCCACTCCATGCACTAAGTCTCAACTACTACAACTATGATAATTGCATCTACAATCGATGATATTTCTTATCATGAGCTTGAGAATCTAGGCCAGAAAGGGAGATTAATGAGTGGATGGATGGAGAGAATTCTGCAGGAAGCCAATCCTTTAATCAAGGAAGCAGTTGAGATATATAATGATCTGTAGGTTACAAAAACCACCATTTTCAAGATGGATGAGGCCTTCTTTGAAGATAATAATAATCTAAATTTAAATCTGGCAACATAGAGTGACGTTAGAGAAGAGGATCCCGACTTGCTTCTTCATGAAGAGGTGATCGATGATGTCTCTAAATTATTTGAATATCAAAAGGCCATGGAATTCTAGTGTTAGGTATTACAAATTTGATTAAGAAATTGGAGGAGAAATGAGTAGAGATCATAGATGACCTAAACGACATCTCAGAGGAATTTGATATCGCCAATTGAAAATTCTTTAAATGAAAATATTGATGCTCTTCTTGAGGATCAGACTAATGGAAATTTCAAATATTTGGTAAAGTGTGACAATGAGGTCACCAAGACTTTCAATAGTGACTCCATTGACCGATTGGTCTTATGTCAAAATTTCATAGGGAGACTAAAGAAAGTTGTGAATAAACTTTCAAGATTGCCAGCCAGGATCACAAAAGATATTGAGATAGCAGATGTTTTGAATCACTACGCATGTGGGCCTGGAGATGAAGAAATTCAGGGGATTATCAAGTGCTTCATTGAGTACAAACACCAAATGGTTGTGTGGGAAGGATAACATAAAATTGTAGGTGAGGGAGGTGTAGCTGAACTAGGCCAAAGTTGAGTGGCCATGAAAGGACAAGTCCAAGCTTTGATCGGTCAAAGTTGTAGGGTTTACTGAGTCAAACCCTTGCAAAAAAATTTCTATTTTCATGGGAGCATGTTCCCTTAGTATTAATGACATTTCTATTTTTAGTTAAATGTTATTTAAGGGCCCAGTTGTAATGGCTCAGCCTAAGAACTTATAAATTGTTGATGCCTCGAGTTAGATATATAGATTATTTTTTAGACACATTACTCTTCAAGCTTGGAAGAGTGCTTAAGAGATTTTAAGATACCTTTTAATTATATTCAGAGTTACACCTTGTTGTTGAATATCTGATTTATCATGTTGAATGGTTAATTAGTGTTTACTTTGTGAATATACAATTTCTTAGTGAGAGTGATTATATCTTACCTTTATTTCAGGTTATCTGTTTCATGTTGTGAAGGAATACTATTACTATCTTTTATGTCAGTTGTGAAAACCTTATTTTCCTTCTGTATTAGTTTTATGTCATTATTATCCCTAGTTTTAGAAATAGATGTGTGATATATGCATGTGTGGTTTCCTTGTGATAAATTAATTGTGTGTTGAATCTGATTTGATCTACCCTTATGTACACCCAAGTTTAACAAAGGAACGTCCGTACCTGGTTTGTGGTATTTTGCCCCCTTTCTAGTTGCGATAGGTGAAGGTGGTCAATGATGCAAACATCACTCCCACATTAACCCTTCCAGATGTTGAACATCCCTTAATTTGATGCATCACCACTTCTAGTATAGGTTTTATTTCCTTGCAAATATCTTTCCCTAATCCCATGAAATGTTAGCATAGGTCTAGATAGCCATTTTTCCTGCATTAGAAGTAGTTTTTTGTTTATTTTAGGAAGAGGAAGCTGGCCTTCTTCAAAGGTTCACCTCGAGCCAAATTCCCTATAGTTTGAGAGGTGATTCCATGTGTCCCAATCACACCGAACGTCTTGTTCACATTCTGGCCATTCGAAGGGTACAGTGATTTGGTGACAATAGTAACCCTTAATGCCTCTTCCACCAAAGGTTTAGTAGAGAAGTAGTCAAAATTTTGGACCATTCCTGCAATCGAATCCTACCAATTTCCAGTCTCTCTATGTAGCTCCGCATATACATACCAAGTGTGTGTGCAGCCTTGTAAAGTGGAATAAATTTTGTGCACCCAAAGCGAAGGTGGAAAAGATTCATGCCCCTCTTTCTAGAGCATCTCACACTATTGAACATGGTGTTGAATAGGTTGATTACAATGATATGTGCATATTTGAGTAGGTGCATTGCTCTTGGAAAATGGAGTTGTTAGAGAAATCTTGAATTCATTCCATTCTACAAGATTATCCCTGTGAACCACCCATCAGCGCATTGTCATCCTATGCAGGGTATATGCTAACATATTTATTCTTTCAAATTGGTTTGTTCATTGTTCCTTCTCTAGTGTACCGAGGTACAAAACTATTAGCTATCCTCCTAATACAACAAGGTGTGCTTCTCCATGAAAATGTGCTCCTTACTTCACACCCAACCATCTCATAAGTGTCATGAGACCAATTGTCACAAGTGATACTTTTGGTATCACTAATAGACTATTCATCTTCCCACCAGAGGATTCCTTCCTTAGATGGATCGATTACTTCTAGGTCTCGAATGACGCGTGTATAATTATTGTGAAGATATTCCTCACTTAAAGGCTCAACATAAGGTGCAGATTTCCCATCTGTTAAAGGTATAATGACCCTTTCCTCTGTGTTCTCAAAACTTATATATCCCTTGTTGAACCATATATCATCATTATTTACGTAGCACCAATGACACCCAAGCAGATATGGAAAACATTCTACTTCTGCAAGTGCTAAAACCTCAAATTCCCCATCGAACTTGGACCCTTGTATCTAAATAGATGCATATTTGAAAAATCTAATGGGAGTGGCCTTAGTTTGATTAGCCATAAATTGTATATTAGAAGATGTCTGCAATGAAGGTCTCCCCATTTGTACCCATGCATCTAAAGTAAGCACATATACCTCCACACCTGTGTCAATAAATATATTACTCAAGATCCATCCATCCACAACATCATTCAGAGTGATCTCCTTGTCGTAATCTAAGCTATGAGGTGGAATATTTGCATGCAGGATCTGACGTCCATTCTCAATATTCACGCACGGAGTGTTTCCCTTTAGCTAACTCCCTAGTAATGGAATGATATTTTCCTAGTGAAACATTTTACATACGTCCTTTGAGTCATCAATATCCGAATGGACCATCTATGTTGCCTTCTTTTGTTCCATCTTTCATGATTTCTTCTTTAAACATTTTATTTCCCCCTGAAGGTTTCTGAGTACCTCGATGGTCTCCTAATAAACCTCCTTCTGGTGCACAGGATTTGGATACCTTGCATGCAAAATGTTCGCCTTAGTAATGGTAGGCTTCAACTGTAATGCTTCTCTAGCGTGTGCAGCTTTAGTGAATGTAGTTATCTACACAAGTAATACCTCAAGTTTTGGTGCCAACTTTGGCATCCATTGATTTTCCATAGTGCGTTGTATTCTAACCATCCATGTGCCCATGTTTTCTTGTTTTTGTTGCTTGTTAAGATGCTCATATAGTTCTGGTCATTCCTCATAGCTATGAATCTTCCCATAAAAAGAAAAATAAATATTCTAAGGACATTTGTGCCTGTAGTGGTCAGGGGATCTGCATGTAAAGCACATTTCGTGAGGAAACTCACCTCATCCACCACCATGGCCTTGACCCCTAAATCCACTACGGTATCCTTAACCTTTGTCAATTCCTCCTTCATAGTGCCCCTCATTCTTATCATAGCACATTTGATTGTGATCTTGGTCCTAGTGCTCACCTTTACCCTTAGAGTTATCTGATACTCCTTTCTATAGCACACCAATATCTATATCATTATGGATCTGACCAATCAACCTGTAGTCTTCTATATCATGAGTCGTGGACCATAAAATTTTACAATAGATGGATACATTATTCCTTAACATGTGTTGTAATAATGGGTAGTGGTTGACGTCATGGTTCAAATGACATATCTCACAACCTAGAAATAATGAACGCACTAACTTGCGGGGACAACTATCCTTGGTGTGCCCTTCCACTCCACATTTTATACACCAAATCCCAATACGCATCTCATGTGCCAAATTTTCCAACAGTTTCTCCAACTTATTTTCCATAGTTGCAATCTATACTTCCAGGAATGGGCTGACTTTAGTTTCTATACTTCCAACTTGCTCAGATTTAAAGTTGCTTCATGTTCTGTAGGTGGATCAGTATATGTCTTATGTGACAGCACCCTTCTAAAAGGTGTGATCAGTCCTCCCACAAACCATTGTGCATGTTGGTTTGCATGAATATCATAAAAAAGAAAAGATAAAAGTGTTTTGAAATGGGCATCATACTCCCAGACACTCTCAGTAGTGTCCTACTTAATATCCTTGAGTGCGCTTATACTCTTCTACTCAAATTTAGGGATATATAACTCTTTAAGGAAAACATATTTTAATGTTCCATAATATACACTTTGATTAGAGTCAAACTTCCTGTACCAATTGTCTGTGTGTTTCCTTGTAATGTAGTTGAAAATTGACTTGCCTTACTCTCATAAGTTGTGATCCCTTTTGCATGCCACATTATATCACACATATGCACATATTCAGCAGACTCTTCTATGCCCCTATACTCTGGAAGATAGAGAGACATCTCCATGTAAATATTTTGGGGTTAGTACGGACCCTGGCTACCTAATCCATAACCTCATGTGTTACCTCTGCCTTTAGAACCACCAGATCCTCCAAAACTAGAGCCACCTATACCCCCTGATCCTCCACCTGTAGCCAGAAGAAGACTAGAAGATGTACTTCCTTAATTCCCAACAGTAGTACTGAAATGAACTCCTACAGTCTGCGTGGTGGTAATACTCCTAGAAGTGAGTCCAAAATTTTACGTGCTCAAATTCTATGTTGATGATGTTCCTGAAAAGCTACCTTCAAACAATGACAAAGATATTTTCCCTTCCATAGATGTACTTGCTATGTGACTTACTCATGCATCCCTAGTACCCAAATTAGCTTGCTAAATATTGGATGTACTATATAATGGAAAACCAAATGTAAGGGCTAGGTTACAAGCTAGATACAAATGTGTGCCCATGCCCCAAGTCGTCTCTGCTAGTGCGCTCCCATTTGAGGCCAAGGGGGGTTCCCTGTCATGTTTTCCCAAATGGGGGATTTCTAGATGCTCTAGCTCAGTGCCTTTTGCATGAGCTCTAAATCCTTCATGATTCATCTCTCTCCTCAATTCCATCTTCTCTGCAAGTCAATTTCACCCACCTCATTGTACTTAATCTGCCTTTCTTCTCTCTACATTTCTGCCACTAGGTCCACCATCTTTCACCAAACCTGCTCCTGCCCTTGCGCATAGTGGGGTTTAGCTAGCCATTGGTTTTTCTTCCAAGTTCAAGGTCACCATCAATATCTTGATCACCATTGGAATGCCTTGCAAGTAATTTCCCCTGGGATAACATAAAAATTGAGACGCAGCTACCTCCAAGAAAGAATAAGTGAAAATTGAGTACTCTAGAATATAGTTGTTCAAAACACCATGGAACCAAGTATCCATAGCACGTGTCCAAATCAAATCAGCATCATACAGGGCATGAAAGTATTCATGTGTCTAAAAAAGTGTGTGATACCTCCAATTCTGTTTAGATGCATAAGCAACCAGCCACTTGTACAATTATACTAGGAAGATAAAAAATAAGCTCTCATACAAACATTCATACAGATTTTTTTCCACCACGCACGTGTGTCAAACTCAGATCCAATGTTGAATCTCCATGTGTACTCTTCTTCTAGATACTTTATCCACTCCTCAACACTTTCTAGGGTCAATCGATACATCTTCATCATGAACCATCCTGAAAACAACTGAAAAAGAGGTACCGGAAACGGAACCAATGATGCAACCTAGATCCACCACGAACAACACAGGCGCATTGGTACATTACTCGGCTTGAGATGAGCACTCACCCGAAGCACGCAAAGGTACCAAGACCCTCGTTAGAGTTTTTTGAGTAGGATGTTAACATGTTGAAGATAAAGCATACATCCAAAACCTTAACTAACCATAAACATTCCATAGAGGATATTCCAAATCTAGATCTTAAAGAATCATGAATTAAATAGTAATCATAATGAAATCAACCATAAAAGAACCAATTACAGTCATGTTTAACACCTTTATCCACCAAATATACTTCATTATATTAAACACAGTAAATACAAAAGCTTCTTACATCATATAACATTACCATAGGTTTATGCGTGTAACAGATCTGGCAGCATAACTCTATAATAACTCATACATAATGTCTCTAGTGTGTCTCTCTACAAAATAATACATACTTATAGGGTGGGGACTTTCCCTTCACCACTTACGCACTTCCCAAAATAGGCCACATACTGAAAAATAACCATGCACCTTTACAATAATATGCACACATGCAAGTGCGCTAATAATAAATCTCCTATAGTTAACTGGTAGTAGTAATCCTATTATTATCCCAAACTCATGAATGGCGCTTAGTAAACTCTCATCCTCAAAATATCATTTGCATGTTGCACAAGTCTCCATCTCATTGTGTGTTGTGCACGCTATCTCCAAAAATAGCGCGTAAGCATGAAAAATGGATAAGTCCTAAATCAGCTTATGCTGGCATGCGTTTCCTTTCCTATCCTTCCACACCTTTAAATTTTCCTTCTTCCCACGTGTGAATATTCCATGTGCCCTCTCCTTAGTGTCAAAATTTATCTGCTCAACATCCATGGATGTTCTTTATCTACTCTCCTTATACAATCCCTACCTCTATGTCTAAATACATGATATGTGATGAGTTGTGTTTATTTCCTTTATAAACAACTCATCTTCTGTATTATGATCAATCCATTGTAGTTATGTCCATGTATTTTCCAAGTACACTACTAAACATTATTATTATAACCTTGAACTTGTAGCATAATTACTAATTAATATAGTTCTATCTAGTCTTATTTATTTTGTGGTATTTGTGTGCATTTATTCTTATCATCTCAATAGATTATTTGAATGATGATATTGGTAATGTCACTCTCAGTTGTAAGAAATTTTTCATATACAACAACTCGTATACAACAAAGGATCCATCTGTAGTAACTCATCCACAGCCAAAGAACCTGTTTACAACAACTCATCCATAGCCAAAGGAGATCATATACAAAAAGGATCTCGTGTTGCAAATATCTTTTGGAAAGCATGAAGAAGTGAACTAAATTTTGTATGTGCCTTTTGTAGTCACAAAATCATGCACTTTAGACACTATTTAGTATTGGTCTCATACTACTATTTAGAAGGTTTTTGAGTGAAGAACGTATTAATTAACTCTCGTATTTGGCCATCTTCTTTTCTTTTCTTTCATCATTCCTGACCTCTTACACCCACATGCCTAGTTATCTTTTGTCATTTCACACCATTTTACCCTTGATTGGGGTGCCCATGGGTGCCTTGGTCCCACCAAGGATTCCCCAATCCTTTTCAAACTTTCCCACCACTTATTGGGAACTTTCTAGCTATTTTAACTTCTTATCTTTTTGGTGGTTAGTCATTTCGGGGTTAATTATACAATTAGATCAAGAGAACCCTATAAATATAAAGTTATGAGACCATAATGAGGGACCAAGCACTAGTCACTACTATCATCCACCTAGATATGCATCCATTTACAGATCATTTTTTTCCATTAGCTCCATCACAAGGACAAGGTTGGTTCATTTTCATCACACAAACATAAGGGGAGGGATTATATTCTATTCCATGCACAATTCTACTACACTCTACATCTATTTATTGCTCACTACTTCACAAAGTGTGACTAACATAAGAGCACCTAGGGCACATGATGTAAAAACACACCAGAACTACATTTGGGTATAAAATGTAGTGAAACACTCAGTTAATAAGCCCATTATTGTGGCAAATGAGGTCATTCTGACCCATTCATTTGCATTCTTATTTTTTTAATATTTTTATACTTACTTTTGTATATTACAGGTCTTCAATTTATCTTGGATTATCAGCGACATATGGCATGGTGCAATGAATATGATGTAATACATAGTGAGGGTTTTGGACCACTTGTCAAACATGTGAAACTAAGTTCCAGACCTTTTACACAAACCGGGGCACCCATTCTATAGACTAGAGTGCCCGCATGCACCGAATCCTTCTCTAGGCACCCCAATCCAAAGAATTAGCCTAGATCCATCCATTTTGAGGATTCTACACATTTGTTTCTACTTCTAGATTATTCTATTCATCTTACGAAACAGTTCAGATCTACCTCTAAATTAGTTAAGTCTTTTCCTTGTTCTTCTTGCATATTAGGGTTTCTACTTTCATTAGATTATTTTCTTGGGTCAATTCCATATTTATTTACTACATTTATTTATTGTAATTACATGTCATTCTAGATCATATTACCTATAATATATCCCACATATATTCAAATTTTATTTAATCATTTTGGTGAACTTGACTTGCTCATTCATGCATCTAGGATCTCCATTCATACCTAGGGTTTATTCTCCTTTTGCCATGGCTCACTCTCATAATGATTTTACTGAAGAACAACTTAAGGCCATTAATGATCTTATTTTTGAGCACCCTCAAGATCTAGACTTAATTTTACATGTGGCTTGTGAGGAAGCTACTAATTTGGCAATAATCAATGCTTCTACGGCTATACCAACCTCTATTCCTTCTCAACCACTCACTTCCACTCTTCCAACAATCTCTATTAATCATGTTTCAGTTACTACTCCCACTAATCATTTTACGCCACCCTTATTTTCTCGTATACGATAGGTTTCATCCATTGGAAATAAAGACTTAACTTCTCTTTATCATGACCTTCAAGCTCAAATTCATAAGCTGCAATAGGCCACTTCGCATGCATCAATGTATTTGGATTCTACTTTGATGTTGCATACTCCATCCACACCTGCCATCTCTACTTAACATCTTCCTCCTAGATTTGTCACCCTTAAGCTTCCCATTTTCAATGGAGATGGTGACCCATAGGAACATCTTAGAGAATTTCATGTTGTTTGTCTTGATTTATTTGATGATCATATTATTTTAGCTAAAAAAATTCCTTGTATTATCTATGATTATGTGATGCATTTGTTTTACGACCTACTTATTCACTTGGTAACTTCATTCAAGCATCTAGCTGAAGTTTTTCTTACTCATTTCTCCATCAATATTGGCTCTAAGATATCTTATTCTCAGCTAGCTCAACTTAAACATGGATTAAATAAACAACTTGTTAACTACCTTTTGAGGTATAAGAACAATCTAGCTAAGATGAAAAATGTGCTTACAAAATCTAAGCTTCAGAACTTATTCATTCAGATTATTTTACCACCTCTCCAAGAGAGTGTTCTACTTGAAATCTCTCCTTCATTTGATTAGATTTTCCATACACTTAAGCTTCATGAGAAAAAACTCCTATCCATATGGAAGCTTAATTATCAAGAGCAGGCTTCATCCTCCACTCATTTTCTGAGCAAGATGTCATTCAAACCATCAACCACTAAGCCAACCAATGCTAAAATATTTGTCCACGCAGTCACTCCTATTAAATAGGTTCAATCACAACCACCCCGGTGCATGTTTAATAAATTTATAATGGCTCTACATCTCATATTAAAACAACTTCTTGAGAGTAATCTTATTACCCTTCCCCCACTGCTTGATTTAGACCCATCATGACTAAAATGTAGGAACAAAAATGATAAATTCCGTTGTGATTATCATCGATGCAACGTTGCATGTGCCCCTAATGAGGGGGGCATAATTTGGGGTTTTAAATAATACACAATGCATTTACACCAGTTCAGTTCAGTGCACTTTCTACCCTTGGCATTTTGGGTTACATACAACGAGTATGTTTAGACCAGTCTACAAACCCCGTACACAACAGATTTTACAGGACATGGTTTTCCTTAGATTTTTGGGAAGCTTTTAAGGGTTGGAGGATATAGCATAATTCATACCTATAATTCTTCATCCAATGGCATCAAATCATCCAAAAAAATTAGGATGTACAGAGATCTCTTCACAACATTCAGTAAAACCGTTAAAGGTTAGAGAATAACACAGCTTTCTCCCTATACTTCTTTGGCCTATGGCACTGGATCACCCAAAAAACATCAGAAGTACAAGATATCCTTTCACACTCTCTTTCTTGATATGGATCATGTGGACATGTTCCATTTACATTTTTCATTTGCGCATTTTATAGTTACACACATATACATTTATCTTTTATATTGTGTTTTTACACATACATACATATATATTTGACTACTTGATCATTTTCTCCTTACACATCTGACCGTATGAGAAAAAATCAGTCAAATGGGGGAAAAAACAACATCAACAATAACACTTCACAATAGCACACACAATACTAACCATTCAGGTACATTGCACACATCAACAACTACACACATGTTTCCGTCATAGGTTCATTTTCATCAATTTTTTGCACTTTTTCATCTTTATTTTCCACACTCCATTATATATTTTTCATTCCATGCTTTGTCTATTCCTTCGATGTGTTTTCTACTACAATATTCATGGAAATCAGATACTCATATCTATCCCCTTTATGTTACCAATATTTCCACTCACCAACATAAAGTGGGGGCAAAATATAGTCACAAAATCATGCACTTTAGAAACTATTTAGTCCTTGGTCTCATACTAATATTTAGAAGGTTTTTGAGTGAAGAAAGTACTAATTAACCCTCATTTTTGGCCATCTTATTTTATTTTCATTCATTCTTCATGACCTCTTACACCTGCATGCCCAATCATCTTTTGTCATTTTGCATAATTTTAGCCTTAATTGGGGCACATAGGCTAGTTACGAGGCACCCATGGGTGTCGTGGTCCCACCAGAGGAGCCTTGATCCTTTTTGAACTTTCTCACCACTTTTTGGATAATTTATAGCCGTTTTATCTTCTTATCTTTTTGTTGGTCGGCCATTTCAGGGTTAATTATGAAATTAGATCAAGATAACCATATAAATAAAAAGTTATGAGACCATAATCAGGGATCGAGCACTAATCACTACTATCATCCACCTAGAGTTACATCCATTAGCTCCATCATAAGGACAAGGTTGGTTCATCTGCATCACACAAGCATAGGGGGAGGGATTCTATTCTATTCTATGCACCATTCTACTACATTCTACATCTAGTTATTACTCGCTACTTCACAAAGTGTGACTGGCACAAGAGAACTTAGGGCACATGATACACACACACACACACGAACTACATTTGGGTCTTAAAGGTAGTGCAATGTTCAGTTAGTAATTAGCTGAGGTCAATCTGACCCATTCATTTACATTCTTATTTTTTTAGGATTTTGATACATCCTTCAGTTTGTTGTAGGTCTTCTATACATCTTGTATTATCGGTGACATATAGTGAAGTGAACTGAATCTAATGTGATACACAATGAGGGTTTTAGACCACCTACCAGACCTGTGAAAACTAGTTATGGACCTTTTGCATAGACCAGGCCACTCATTCTGCAGACCAGAGGACCCATAGGCACCCCAGTCCTTATTTAGGTGCCCCAATCTAGAGAATCAGTCCAGATCCATCTATTTTGGGTATTCTACATAGTTGATCCTAATTCTAGATTATTTTGTTCATCTTGTGACATAGTTCAGATCTTCCTCCAAATCATCTAAGTGTTTTCCTTGTTCTTCTTGCATATTAGGGTTTCTACTTTCATTATATTAGTTTCTTGGGTCATTTCCATATTTATTTACTGTAATTACATGTCATTCTAGATCAAATTAACTATCATATATTCCACTTTTAGTTAATCACCATTAAAGAAGCAATTATAACGTAAATGTGTAGAACTGGGAAACAACTCAACCTTTTATTTGGTCATTCCATGCAAACTAGGTAAGAACTAATTGATTGAGTTAACATGTGATTGAAGGAGCTGGTTGATTACTTGAACATTTATTATGTGTTTGTTATCTGAACATATATTATGAGTTATGTAACATGTGTTGAATTTCTCATTGTTTTGTTAAAGATATTTCACTTAGTTTGTTGAAAACTCCTTTTTGTACTCTTCTTCTTCTCACTTATTTCTGTAAATGAGAATATATAAAAGAAAGGGAAGGTTATAGTAATGGATATCCATTATTCATATACATTAATATTTTGATTCTAGTTCAAAAGAAGATTTCTTTGTTCCTTGATGTAATGTTCATTAAAATTCAATAAAGATCTGAGTTCTATTCATTAGTTTCTAGTTATAAAATTTAGGAGTGATTAACACCCAATTCAAGGCCCACTTGTGGTGTTCTAAAACCCTCCATTGTTTTATTTTCTTATTTCATTGCATTTCTATTTACTTATGAATAATTTACTTTTTGTGTTTTCATTCTAAATCTACATATTTTCTTACTAATATCGTTTAGAACCATTCTTTTTAGTTCTAAATTTTGATTACTTTCAGCATTGTTGTGACCATTATTTATTTCCAACCTCCTAGATCAACTGTAATTGTGCATACAACAATGGAAATATTTCAAGTTTATGTCCCCTATTTTAATAATTAAATGATTTTAATTCAATGAACAACATATTAATTGCTACAATTTTATTTGCACCACCAGTTTTGGCGTCGTTTCTGTAGATATTGCCAAGTTATAGGAATTTTTGTGAGGTTTTTTACATCTTTGAATTTCTTAGAAACATAATAGGTTTTATAAATTCCACCTCCAAAATCCCCCACTATTGAATGTTAATTGAGTTGAATTATTTTATGTATGCATCGTCAAAGATACACCCATGGTATATTCCTACACAGTCCTTAAATAACAGAAATTGATTATGATTATGAAGAAGACACATCTTCCTATGTACAAGGTTTACTGTTAGAAGATCCCCTTCCAAGTGAAATTTTTGAACCTTTTTTTGAAAATCCAAACATGGAAATAGAGGTGAATCAAAGTGTTGAAGAACGAGAAACTACATTTAAGTTCCATTTCTCTAATAACAATCAGCTTGTTGTAATGAAGGACATCTCTCCATCAACTCTTCCTAATTTTGATGGATCTATAACTAAATACCTAGACACTTTCTTATTTGAGTTTGATGTTTTATGTAGGATTTATGACTACACAACTAATGCACACAAGTTGAAGTTGTTACCTTCTACAATCAACGATGCAGCCTTGAGATGGTTTATGGGTCTAGGAATAGATGTTGGTAATACTTGGCAAAAGATGAAGGAAATGTTTCTCACCAAGTACCAAGACTATTATAGACTAAATAGTAGAGGATGGGATGAACTCTTAAAGATGTCATAAAAGGAATATGAACTGCTAGAAGCTTATTTGGAGAGATTCCTATTTTCATTCAGAAGTCAAGGCACACAAGGTTACCTCCTAAGTATATTAAGTTAATTTTCTTAAAAGGTATTAGTGAGGAGGATATGGATGCTTTGGACCTGATAAGAGTTTTGGATATCTCAAAAGACACTTTTGATGAGATTTGTGAAGCTTGTAGGAATTATTCTAGAGAAACTATGCAGAGAATGAGGAGTGTTAGATCAAAGGGTGGTTCAACTACCAAAGGAATTGGGGACATATCTAAATCATAGATTGTAAACATGTTTAAGAACAAGAAAATGGAAATAGTAAATGAAATGGCCACCTAGCTTGATGCTCTACTTGTAAAGAAGAAAAGAGAGGATGCATAGGTAACACCTACAAAGTTCTGCCATGCATGCAAAAGAAATAAAGTTGATTGCAGATGCATGGGATTGGCCAACATTACAGAGGGAAAGGAGGTTGTACTAGAATTCAAGATGATATAAATGGAGGATGGAAAAGTATTCTATGCTACTCAAAGGAATCCATGACCACCAAGACAAGGAGGTATGTCACAATATCCCATGCCATATTTTCAAATTTGGGCTAATAATTCATATATGCAACCCACACCTTGGTCTAATACTGAGCAAGGTTGGGCTTCAGACCCTAGCCAATATCAATAGCCATAGAAATGGGGGAATCAACATCCTTGGAGAGGAGGTCAGAAATGGGGGAATCAACATCCTAACTACCAATCTTACCTGTAGAGTTCTTCTTGCATAAAACTCTTTTGATCACCATATTTTATCACCTTGACCCTTGTTTCTTTTGTCTTCTCAAGCTTGAAATAGAATAAGTATAAAGTGAATGCAGAAGGCGTCCACGTGTCACCTTGGTGCACTTTTAAATAAATAAAAAGAGGAAGACTACCTAAACTAGCATGCACCCACCACCTGTCTCTCAAGCGCATATTGGAGAACTAAGGCCCAGGAAAGACTCTCAAAAGAGAACCTACCCTCCACGTGGCAGAAAAGATCATCACTAACTCAAAGAGTGATAGTTGGGTGAATTAAAGATAAACACAAATATTTTGATAGGTAGTTGAGATATTGACCCAGAAAGAAAAGATCATGTAATATAATTAAAGGATATCAGTAGAAGCTCTGATTCCAGATGTCAAATAAAGAGCCACAAACATATATAAAATTATGTTTGATCTCGGAAGAGAAGGAGGGAGCTTTTGATGAAAAACAGATAGTTTACAAAGTAGATTGAATGTTTTGTTTTTTGTAATAGCTAGCCTTAGCAAGTATCGGTTATACAAGAGAATTGTAATTTGTGCCATTTCAACCTTATGTATCATTTTCTCTATAAATAAGAGTCCTTGTTCTGTGCACTTTGGCTTTTAGGTTCTGAGTCTTTCTTTTCTACTAAGTAGTTCTAGATAATTTAAGAAATATATCGTGTCATGCGCCCTTGGGTTTTTTACTTATCTATTATCTGTTCTTGTCGTGTGTTTTATCTCCTCAGACTCTGATAAATCTAAGGTATTTCTAAAATAGGTGGATCATGTTATAATACTCTTCAAAATATTTTAGATACTATCCCTGGCTATCTTTCTGTCTCTTTAGTATCTATTCTGGCACATTTCCTTAGTTTTAAATTTTTTAAAACTTTCTCCTAACCATATCCCACACTAGAGAATAGCTAGCTTCTTTAAAATATGTAGGTTACCTTAGGGCACACATCCCACTAACCTAAGGTATCCAACTACTCTGATGGTTCATCCAAAAAGATAATCTTCAACACTACCATCAACCTCCTTACCCACAACAACAAGCTTTGATGCCAAACCCCCAACCTGGATCTCAACAAAAATCCACTCAACTGCAACTCAACTAACACCTAATCCCAACAATAAAGTTTCTTATCCAACATACACCACTAAATCAACCCAATACTCTATTTATTTATTTAATGTCAATGATATCCATCTCTCCTCAGGAAGAGCACTTCTCCCACCAAGTAAACCCACCTTCATGGAGATTGCATATGAACCACAGTTATTGCAAAATTATCCGTAAAAAATCCTGAAAAATGTTACAAGATGATCCGCAGCAACATGAATATATTTCTAGAAAGGATAAGATGTAATTCAATTAACCCCCATTCCAAAGAGATTGCAAGAGTAGAAACTTGACCCTGAATCAAATTCTAATTCCGATTTTGTCAATCAACAGAAGGATATTTGTGTAAATATTCCACTTATTCAAGCCATCAAGGATGTTCCTATCTACAACAAGCTTGTTAAGGATCTATGTATCAAGAAGCTAGGTAGAAAAAGGAAGGATTCATCCACTGTATAATTCATTGCACAGTTGGATGATATCATGCTTAGAAATTTGGTGCTACCCAATTACATAGATCTAGGAAGCCCTTTGGTGAATGTTACTATCAATGGAACTACAATAAAGAATAATTTGATTGACTTAGGGGTAGCAATCAACATCGTGACCAAGAAAATCATGGATGACCTGAAGTTGGAAGCACTAAGACCAACAACTATGGTGTTGCAACTGGCAGCTAGATCAATAGTGAGGCTTGAAGGATTCCTTGAGGACATTTTTGTGGTGGTAGACTCGTGGGAATACCCTGATCATTTCATTGTCCTTCAACCAAAATTAAGTTTAGGAGGTTATCCTATTATACTATGAAGGATATGGTTGGCCACTACTGATGCATTCATAGGGTGTAGGTTTTGAAAAATGATAATCTCAAATGGGAGTGGTACAAATAATCTTATGCTCTATCCTCCTGCCCAACCATTAAATGATGAAGATAAAAAAAATGGGTCGAAGAACCATAAGCTGATCAGAGCTTTGTATAATAGCTCATGATGTTGAAGAAGTTTTGTATAATTGAAGATCAGGAAGAATATGTTGTTCTCTCCAATGTCTTGTAAAACAAATATGGAAGAAATGAAGAAATTGATGATAGATTAAGGTTCTTAAGCTTCCCCTTGAACCAAGTCCTGCCGTACCAAAGCAACATGGATATTCTAGGTAAGAACTGTATTTTTCACTAAATTCTTCCAAATGACTGCATACTAAATTCTATTAGCAGCAACATGTCTTAAATGATGGACCTCTCAAAGAAAATAGCGATAACACTAGGGGGCACTCAACGTAAGCAAGATGATAGATAGATAATAAGATAAATTATTGATAAATATTCTTTAAAAACATAGAGCAACATTTTCTTGGGATTTTGGTGATATGTGTGGGATTAATCCTAGGCTTTACCCTCACAAAATTTTCATCAAATAATATTTTAAGCCAATTAGACAACCTCAGAGGCTAATGAACCCAACAGTAGAGAAATTGTGAAAGGTGAACTACATAAGTTGTTGGATGTTGGATTCATATACCCCATATCAGATAATTAATGAGTGTCACATCTTGTAATTGTGCCAAAGAAGAATGGGAAATGGAGGATCTGCGTAGATTACAGGGAGCTAAATTTAGCCACAAAGAAATATCACTTTCAATTTCCCTTCATTGATCAAGGGATTGATACTCTAGTTGGTAAAAAAGAACTTCTCTTTTCTTGATGGATACAGTTGTTGTTACGAATATATTGTTTGTAACATTATTAATATTGTATTGTGTGTGAGTATTTAATATTATTATTTAAATGAGATGTCAAACTCATTTAATAATAATATAGTGTGAGTGAATGTGAAGTTGTAATAAATAACTCACGGGTAGTTTGATAAAATTGAGTGAAATAATAAAGGGATAAGAAGATAAACTAAAGAGATTTGTGGGATTTATAGTTGAAGCAAACTCCTTGTTAGTAAGAGCTATAATGCTCTATATATGCAATCACTTCTCTATGTAATATATCTTGGATGAATAAAATTTGAGTGCTATATTATTTCTGGTGTTATTTGATTTGTGTGCATGCAAATTGAACCAAAATAATATTTGGTATCAGAACAGGTTCATGTGATGGAGAAATAATTATTATTGAAGGGGCTAGCCATGGGCATCTTGCTATTTTGGTGTTATCATTTCCTTTCATACTTCTGGTTCATCGTTTTCTTCTGTGGGTCTGAAAAGTTGATCTGTAAGCTGAAACAAGTGAACTTGAGCTCCAAATAATAAGATGTGCCCAGATCTGCAATGTTATCTCTTTGACATCGAGGAATTCATCATCTCGGCTGAAATCCTATTTGATCTTGGCTATAATCATAGAAGAAAGTGAGTTCCTTAAAAAATCATGAGTTGTAACTCTTCTGTTCCGTTTTTTCCATTTTTGGATGTAGTAAAAAAAATGCAAGTGTAAAAAAATCCATTTTTGGAAAGGGGTCCGAAAGATTTTGAGATTTAAATCTGTAAGTTTCGTAACTTTCAGCTAGTAATTTGGATCTAGGTGTCATTTTTTAAAAAAATGATTATTTTTTTGAGCTCTATGCATTGATCCAGTTCTTTCTGTTGCTACAATTTTTTTTAATTTTTTCCATTTTTGGCAAATATTTCAAAAAAAAATACTTTCAGCATTTAAAATAAAGTTTATTGTAAGGGTACATTATCGGTTGAACTCGACACCCATGAGAATTGTGTAATGAGCCTCAAAGATAAATTTGCTAACTAAATAGCAAAATGATGGAGGCTGGAGGCAAAAGAGGAAGGAGGTTGATCAGTGACCTATCGTCAAGCACCATCGACGAGGCCGTAGTACTGATTTGGTGGTCAAGTATTTTCAGTTGTGTGTTTTCTTTCAGTTGTGTGGTAGATAATAAAAACATACAATACATTCCTTTTATTGTAATGTGTGAAAATTCCTATATGTAACCTTCTGATGAAAAATATAGTGGGGAAGTAAAAAAACACATGTAGACATGGATCTTGAAACGGTTCGTGGAGATTCAGAAAACCACATGAGGTGAACAATAGAGTGGAGAATTGTTCATGTCCAGGTTGGTGGTAAACTTGTTGTAAAACCATAGAAGGTTGAGCATTGCTCCCTTCATTTATATCAAGGTCATGAGCTATAGGCGTGCTGCAGGGGTTGGCATTCCGCTGATATGTGTAAACATTTTTCTACCTTGTTCACATTAGGGGAGTGTATATTAAGAATTAATAATGTTAACAATAGGGGAGTGAATGTTACAAATATATTGTTTGTAAGATTATTAATATTGTATTGTGTGTGAGTATTTAATATTATTATTTAAATTAGATGTCAAACTCATTTAATAATAATATAGTGTGAGTGAATGTGAAGTTGTAATAAAAAATTCATAGGTAGTTTGATAGAGTTGAGTGAAATAATAAAGGGATAAGAAGATAAACTAGAGAGATTTGTGGGATTTATAGTTGGAGCAAACTCCTTGTTAATAGGAGCTATAATGCTCTATATATGTAATCACTTCTCTATGTAATATATCCCAGATGAATAAATTTTGATTGTTGTATTATTTCCGGTGTTATTTGATTTGTGTGCATGCAAACTGAACCAAAATAATAGTTGTTATAATCAAATCCATATTGCACTAGAGGACTAAGAGAAGAATAAATTCACATGTCCATGGGGGACATTTTCCTATTCAACTCTCACATTTGGCCTGTGTAATGCACTTGCTACGTTTCAGAGGGAAGTCTTGAGTATATTCTTTGATTTAACAAATGACTGCATAGAAGTCTATATGGATGACTTCACTATACATGGAAGCACTTTTTAAGAAGCTATGTAAAATCTAGATAAGGCCTTGAAAAGATGCAAGGATCACAATTTTTCCTTGAGTAATGAGAAGTGCTACATGATTATGGCAGAGGGTATAGTGTTGGGGCACTACCTTTCCTCATAAGGAATTCATGTTGATCTAGAAAGGTGTTTGTTATAGTCAACCAGCCAACACCAAGGAAGTAAAAAGATGTTAGAATTTTTTTAGGACATGTTGGATATTACAGAAGGTTCATACAAGACTTCAAATAAATTGTAGTGCGACTTTTTTCATTGATAGGAAAGGATGTTGATTTTGTATGGACTGAACATTGTGAAGGTGTCTTTTAAAATTTGAAACAGATTTTAACTACTGCTCATGTGTTGAGAGGACCTGATTGGAACCTTCCTTTTCACATCCACACAGATGCATCAGATCATGTTATTGGAGTTGTCCTAGGGAAAAATATGGAATTCTAAATTATGCTAGCAAGAACTTGTAGCATGTAGAATTAAATTACATAGTAATAGAAAAGGATTTCTTGGTAGTTGTATATGCTATCAACAAATTTAGACACTACATCACATGATATATAGTGTTTATTCACATTGATCATGCTGCAATCAAATATCTCATAAACAAACTAGTAGTAAGCAACAAAATCATAAGGTGGCTACTCCTCTTTCAAGAATTTGATGTCACCATAGTGGAAAATATTGGAAAGGATAATGTGGTAGTAGATTTCCTCTCAAGTATGGATACCAATAGTGAAGAGAAAGTAGTTGATGATTCCTTTCCAGATGAGAACTTATTTGTTATTTCTACAAAACACCTTGGTATGTAGACATAGACAACTACTTGGTATTAGGTAAAACACCTCCACATTACTTATACTCTGAGAAAAAATACATAGTTGAAAAGAGTTTATATTTTTCTTGGATAGCTGGATTTCTATTTCATACAGGACAAGATCAAGTAATGAGAAGGAGTATAGATGATGATGAGATATTTGATGTCCTTAGATCCTGCCACAATGAACCTTATGGGGGAGTTTTTCTACAAATAGAACAACGGAGAAGGTGTTGACTAATGGCTATTATCAGCCAACATTACATAAGGATACACCAAGAGATGTGATAAATGCTAAATAATGGGCAAGCCAACCAATATGATGAGATGACATTGCAATCTCAATTGGTCTTACAACCTTTTGACAAGTCGGGTTTAGATTTTATTGACCCCATAGACCCTCCGTTTTAACAAAAGGAGTATATCCTAGTATGCACAGATTACCTAACCAAGTAGATAGAGGTGAAGGCATTGCTAAACCGGAAAAGTGATAAAGTAACCAATTTCCTATATTAGAACATCTTCACAAGGTATGGAGTCCCAAGGGAATTGTTACAAACCAAGGTACACATTTTACTGCTAATTTAATTTCTGATCTGGTTAAAGAATATGAAATCAGGAATAGTAAGTCTACATCATACCATCCCCATTCTAATGGCCAAGTAGAAGTTACAAACAAATAAATAGAGGCCATATTGACAAAGACCATTTCACTCCATAAGAATATTGGGTAGAAATGATTCCAAAATAAATCTAGGCATTTAACAGAACGTGGAAGACCACAACTGGCATCACACCATTTAAACTCTTATATGGCAATACTATTGTTTTTCCAATAGAATTTGAGAACATAACATTGAAGACTACACTTGAGCTAGGAATAGATTTATTAAAATCTCAAAGACAAATAATTATCCAACTTAATGAACTGGATGAATTAAGAAGATAGGAAATACATAATACAAAGTTAGTGTAGAAGCAAAGATTAAAATGGCATGACCATTACATCAATACCAAACAGTTATAGGAATGTGATTGAGAACTTTTGTTTGATTCAAAATACAAGGATCATATGTAAAAACTCATAACAAGGTAACTAGACACCTATGAAATTTAAAATATCTTCCCTAATGGAGTTGTAAAGCTTACTACTATAGATCATGTGAGGTTCAAGATATTGGTGAATGGACATAGGCTGAGATTGTACAAAACTTTATTTGAAAAAGATTCATTCATTAAATTGTTCATAAAAGGTCAAAGAAGAATGGAAGGAAGGACATCATAATTAACTTCAGAGGTTAAGCATGTTGGCTCACTTTATGAGATTTCAGATGATTGAAGAGATTTCAGTTGCCTTGGTGAATTTAGCTTGTTGAATATTCAAAGGTTAAATAAAATTGTTGTGATCTCCCTTTCTAGGTGATCAAAAACACTCTGCTAACACATTTATTTTATGAAGTTTTTGTTTTACAAGGTTTTATGTCAAGAGGATGCAAGAGGGAATGATATCCATCACAAGGAGAGAGTGCAATGAATACAATTTCCACTTGCATCTAGATGAAGCAAGCCCCTATTTTTCTTTTACATTTAGCATAACTCATGAATTCATAACATATATCAAGGATGCATGCACATGTGGGTGATGGACAAGAAATGGTTGGAAATTTGAGTTCCCTCTCTTGGAATTATCCATTTGAAGGAGTAACCAACACCAGTTTAACACACATTTTTAGTGTTGCAGCAACTTACATGCAACCAAGACTTAAGTTAAAATAAGCATCCACAACCATTAGTACTAGCAAACAACGAGATAAGTGCACTCATCTATCACTTCATTAAAGTATAATGATATTAGTTATATTTAATTAGGAGTTATGTTGAGTCATCATGCCTGTAAAATATTTAAATACTGTCACCTTTCAAACAATGATGTGTCCACTTTACCTCTTCCACATAAGTTAATTTTGTCACATAAATTTACTTCATATCCTTCATATTGTCACATCTATTAATGATTGATTACCCGTAACCGTGTCACTTGTCCTCTTGGTAAAAAAGTTTCAAAAATATGAAAAACAATCAATATAACTCAATTGTGCAAAGTGCTTTCAAAATAAAATTGTGTTATTATGTATTGAACCTAGATGAAAATGCATATTCACCATGGGAGGTGACTTGATAAAACGATATCCCAATGTGTATTTTTCACTTTTGAGGCACCCTCAGGTTATGAAGTATTTTGAGAATCATGGTTGGATGGATTATAATTGTGATAGAATTTTCTATCACACTCAGCAATGGGGAGGAAAGGGTGAAAGTCTTAGCAGTTAGGCTAAGTGATGAAATTCTAGAAGAAGTTACTAGTTTACCAGCTCAAGGAAAGTTGTTCCTAGAAAATTTCAATCCAGAAGCATCCATGAGAGAGTTCATAGATGATGATGATGACCTCATCTTAGATAGATAAGGTACATTTAGAACCTCTCTTAAACCCTTATGGGCACAAGGTTCCATTTGTTTCATACATTACTTTACTTGTGAAGGGAGGTATTCTAGATTAAACAAAATTCATTTCAAGTTGTTGAATCATCTGAAGAACAACCATCAAGTAAATGTCCCAAAATTATTTCATGAAATGTTGAATAAAATGAGTCGCAAAGTACAGAGGCATAGGAAAAAATTATCACATCTTTGTCTTATAACCCTAGTATTTAAACACACCCTACACGTGGATCATCGACAAATACTATGGGAAGAAGTTGTAAGGGTAAACAGTCTTGAAACTTCATTCAGACATAGGAGAAACACAAGGAGAAACACTGAGAGCTCTTCTACACATGTGACAGAGGCTACACCATCCACCTCCTAACCCTAAGAACCCCTAATTTTTGAAGGTCTACCTCCTACTGATGAACACCATGTACCTATCTCTTCAAAAATAATTTTCTTAGTTGAACCCTTTTAGAATTCTCCTCTACTTAAACATCCACTTCAAAGAACAAAAAAAATGTTCTCATTCTACTCCTACACCACCTAGGAAATCCCATAGGCTTAGAAAAAAAAAAGGAAAAAAATCTCCATCCCAATACAGTCACAACCCATCTCACTAGACAGTGATTTGGAAGCTACAAAGTGAAGCCTTAATCCTCAAAAATTGGAGACAGAGCATGGAGATACCAATGCCATATTTCATGAGCAAGAATAACTTGAATAACCCACGGAGGATAAAAAAGAGCCAACAAGTAATGAGGAGGTAGTTCATGAAGCGGAAGGTCATGAAGAGAGAGAAGAAGAGGAATTTAGAGAAGGAATTAAATACCAACAAATGTCTATAGCTTTTGTACAAGTCAAAGAGCAACAATAACAAGAATAAATGCCTATAGATGTTGAAAAAATTATTGAGCAAAAAAAACAAGAACAAATTCCTACAGTTATTGACCAAGTAATTGAGAAAGTTGTTGAGAAAGCATAACATGATAGTGTGCAAGAAGGAAATGTAACACCATTGCAGCCCCAAATTGTTATTCATGAAATTATCAGGGAACCTGTAAAACCATCTTGCATTGAGATGTAAAAACAAACTATGGGACCAGATATTGAAAATTTAATGCTCCAGTTGGAAGCCTACATTAACCAAATCAAAGAAAAATGGTAAAAAGAGAAATAAGCCCTCATATCAAAGCATAGGAATGAATTTGAGAACAAGGATAAAGAGATTAAAAGGATGAAGAAGAAACAAGAAGAAAAATTCAAGTAACACATGAAATATTGAAATGCAAGCCCCCATCAAGTGTTTATGTTATCTACTTGAAAGAGAAGATGTTACAACATAAACTTACCCGCATTAATTTTGACATGAAATATGATATTATCTAAGATAGGATACTCTTCACTCTATATCAGAAAATTACACATGAACTCCATAACTTGTTATGTGAGATTTGTTTGCACAACTATGCCCTTAAATATGACATAGATTGGATTCTAATTATGTATATTGGAGGTGTCTAAGTTAAGGCCCTATGCTCTTATTTTGTAAATGAATTGGAAAAATCCAGGAAGATGGAAGAGTATAGAAATTTGGAGAAGGTCTAACCATTTTTTATATGAGTTGGGGAAACTAATACAAATGCAATTGAAGAAGCATATGATAGTTATATGAAAAATGATGTGATAAAAAATAGATTATTATAAATGAGTGAAACATACCACACATAAGTTAGAGAAATGATCATGGAACATGGAATTCATGTTGTTACAACATGTAGACTCATATGGGAAAAAATATCACCTAAACTACAAAGAAAGAAAGTGCACTCATATCCCAACATGATTCCCACACTACGCAGGGTGAACACATACATGGAGATAACAAATGAATGTGGGGATGAGTGGTTTCCTATAGGCTATCACCCTCCAATATTTCACTTTCCAATCCCACCATGGACATGTAATTTACCAGTTGATCAGAGGATCCAAGATAGAGTCTGGAGTAGATTCATGAGGAATGGTGGCTATTTCTTGTCAAAGAAATAAGGATCATATACCCCAATTGATTTCAGGCATGAATGAATTTTTTGGAAGTAGAGATATGAAGCCCTTGAATGAGGAAATTCAAGATATTAATCCTAGGGGTGTGATGAGTTGTGTTAATTTCCTTTATAAACAACTCATATTCTATATTTTGATCAAGCCATTGTAGTTATGTCCATGTATTTTCCAAGTACATTGTTGAACATTGTTATTACAACCTTGAACTTGTGGCATAATTACTAATTAATATAGTTATATCTAGTTATCTTTATTTTGTGGTATTTTGTGTGCATTTATTCTTATTATCCCAATAATTTGTTTGAATGATGATATGTGTGATGCCACTCTTGGTTGTAAGAAATTTTCCATATGCAGCAAAGGAACCATGTGCAGCAACTCATCGACAACCAAAGAACCTGTCTGCAACAAATCATCCATAGCCAAAGGAGATCATCTACAGTAAGGAGCCCATGTTACAAATATATTTTAGATGGCATGTAGATCACCACTCAAGTTTTTACATTCCATTGAATAATTAGTTACAAATGGAACGTGTAGAACTAGGAAACAACTCAACCTTTGATCTGGTCATTCATTGCAAACTAGTGAAGAACTGATTGATTAAAGTAAAATGTGATTGAAGGAACTGGTTGATTACTTAAACATTTTTTAAGTGTTTTTTAGTTGAAAACTTGTTATGAGTTCCATAACATGTGTTGAATCTCTCGTTGTTATGGTAAAGATATTTCACTTATTCTATTAGATATCTTTCACTTGGTTTGTTGAAAAATCCTTGTTGTGCTCTTCTTCTTCTTCTCATGTCCATCTGTAAATGAGAATTTATAAAAGAAAGGGAAAGTTCTGGTAATGGATAGCCATTATTCATGTACATTCATAGTTTGATTCTGATTCAGAAGGATATTTCTTTGTTCCTTGATGTAATGTTCATGCAAAGTCAATAAAGATATGATTTTTGCTCATTAGTTTCTAGTTACAAAATTTAGGAGGGATTAACACCCAAGTCAGGGCCCACTTGCTTTCTACTAAACCCCTCCATATTTTTATTTTCTTGTTTCATTGAATGTTTGTTTACTTAGGGATAATTTAATTTCTATAATTGCATTCTAAATCAAAAACTTGCCTTAGTGATAACATTTAGAACCATTCATTTTTAGTTCTAAAATTTGATTACTATTAACATTGTTGTGATGGTTATTTATTTCCAACCTCCTAAATTTAATGTAGTTGTGCATACAACACTGCTAATTTTTCAAGTTTATGTCCCCCGGTTTTATAATTAAATGACTATAATTCAATGAACAACATATTAATTTTTGCAAGTTGATTTGCACCACCAACATAAAAAACAAGCTCCATAGAACTTACTTGTGAATTTCCTTGCATTTGGTTGCCTAACGGTCTTATTGTTTTCTTTGAATGTCCTTGGCATGAAACATGGATTGAATCATCTTTCATATCCTTTTTCCTTTCTTTTTCTAGTTCATCCCTTAGGGTATTCAATTTTGCACTTGGTTTATCACATTCTTCTACATTGGATTTGATAACATCCTGGCATGGCTCATGACTGGACTCATGCTTCAATTTATGTTGATTGAATTCACTTTTGAGAAATATCCCTAAACTGTCTTTAGGATTCCTTTGGTTTCTTATCAAATCATTAAGACTGCTTGAACTTTCCATAATTCTTTAATATGTCCTTAGTTTATTTTTAGCTTGTTCTAGCTCATATTTTAGGGTCTTCAATTCTTCTTCATGTTTTAAGTGTTGGTACTCAATGTAGACACCAAAATTGGGTCACACACCCCTTGGTCCCTTGTCAAACAAACAACTTGAACACATTTAGATAACCATGGCCCCTTTCATCTCACTGTAATATTAATTTAATTTAATTAATTCATTATCCTCACAATATTTGTTATTTAAATATCATAATTGAGATAATAACCTTATATCTACCTCACCCATACACATCATCTAGCCACTTCACCCTAATACCTACCAAAAACCTAAAAAATTAAAGCCTACATTCCCTCTAACCACATTCCTGCACATTAGAAGGAACCTTCCATTCTAATCTGCGGAGAAAAACAAACGAGATCCCAGAAAATCAAGGGGATCTACCCAGTTTAGTACACCTAGGAAATCCCACCCTAACTGATGTCGGTTACCCTAAACCACCGCTAGTCAACCAAGAATCACCGTCGGTTACCATTTAACCCCCAAAACAACCTTATTTCGAGGTTGGCACATTTATGAGAGATTGACATATCTTTTGAGAACAAGAGACGAAACCAGAGCTACATGCAAGCAGAATGATCATTCGTACACGCATCAGAGTGCTCATAGCCAGCATCAAAAGCACCCACAGAGCCATCTTCCTTCACGGGAGCATCCGGGGAAGCATCACCACCACATCAAGTTCCTTCCATTTGATCACCCACCATTTCTAACTAGACATCAAGCTCGTCCAAATAGTAAGTCCTTTGTTAACTAACACTTGTCCATTTATCATTTGGTAGATTCGTTTACTTATGTTATTAGTTTTTTCTCCCATTTCCATTCCTTCACCATTTACCTCCATGAAAACTTGACCATCCCTTCACCCCTACCCTTGAACTTCCCATACCCAAATTTTAATCATTCTTGTGCATACCTGAAACCCACACGAACCTTGCCATTGCCCTTCCATTTTCATCTAGACTCAGATCTGTCACCCCACCAAGTTTTTATTGATTTTCCTGTACCATGACCATACCAACACTGGTTACCTACAACCATTGCCAATTAACCTAAACTGACATCGATCATACCAGACCGACGTCGGTCTTTGTGTTTTTGACCAGAAACCAAGAACAGAGCTTCCAATCTCTACCCAATACCCAAAACGGACCAAAACCCGACCCTAACCAATACCTACATTTTGAAAGAGACCTTGACCTTTAGGTTAAGTCATATATTAGCCTATTGTGAATGAATTTGATTATTTTAGATGAATGAGATACCTAAATCATTTTAACTACAGCAAGATTTCCTTTATTGTTATCATTGAGTTGTTTTAAGCAGTGGATCGATAGCTGTCTAGGAAGTATCACACTTCCTAGATCTAGCATACGCTAGGCAGTCTACGACATATATTGTTTAAATTTTATTTGGTGGTCTTGTTTACCATTTCAGGTAGTTCCTCCAAGAAAAAAGGAAGTTCTCAAGATCATCTATGGATCAAGAATTCATACGCGCGCAACAACCTTCAACCAGCATTCTAACAGGTATTCCTCCTAGCCTTCCACCCTTATCTATTTCATCAACATTCAAAGAAACACTCTAGAATCAGGTGAAACACTCAATCTTACACCCTCTCGGGGCCTAACAACATATCTGAGGGGTTGGGATGATTTGAGTGTGATAGAATTTGTAGTGTGTGTCATTTTCATCCAGGGGTATGTCTAACAAACTCTCTGATACCAAGATTTGGGGTAATTGAGTGACACGTACATAGGGGATGGCTTGTCCCTATTAATTTTGGTCATGTATTTAACTAGGGTGAGAGGACCCAAAGGGTAACCTAAATATAGAGGGATAGATGAATCTTTTACTCCTAAATTTATTTAGAACAATAGATCGATCTGGGATAACCATGACCATAAACACAACACTTTACTTTCACAAGTTGTCACACCAAGTGATGTATACACTTATTTCACCATACATGGGATACTATAGATAGATAAATTGCATTATTGTTGCATTATTATAATAAAGGAAACTAGAATCAAAGGTTCCTTTCACATGTATTTGTAAGCAAAATAATAGAATGGCCAACTAAGCACTTACATTGTACAACAAAACTATATGTATGTTTGTATTTGTAGAAGTGGGGGATTGTATGAAAATGGATCTCCTAATGACACTACTTACAGTACTCACTTAGACAATATAACATCCTAGAAGAGGAAGATAATTTTATCAATTAGTCACAGTTTCAACTTTAAAGGAAAATTTGCATTCATTGATACTCAATTAGTGCTAAGGTCCCACACAACCTTTAACATACTTAGCACAAAGGCTTATGCAAATATTTTAATGAAGTATTTCTTGTTTCTGATATCATATACATAAGATTCACTCAAAATAATTCAAAACTCCATCGAAAAAATGATTTCAATAAAGGATTTTATAATTGCATTCAACATTGTAAAGTAAATTCTCACAGCAAAATATTGAACAAATAACCAAATCTTAATCACTAAGGACAGATCTAGTGTAACTCAAAGAAGCAAGAAATATAAAAGTGCAATAGAAAATGTAACTCATTAACCAGATGCTCAACATACAAAATCTAGAACACATAAGCCAAACTCATAATCAAACATATTTCATTTATAGTTATCAAATTCTTGACAAGGGAACATGAAAACTAATTATTTCAATGCTTGTTAATGACTATAAATTATAACCGTCTTAACATCATAATTTGAAAGAGTAAAAAAATATAATGTATTTATTCAAGCAAATTATGCAGTATCACAACAAGATATTTTAACTTTTCTATATAGCAAATACTAAGAAAAAAAATCCTTTGTATGAGGATAGAACCCTCATACTTATACAACTACTTGATTCAATTTGCCCCCAACAATATCATAAAGGATCCTCTAAACTCTATTTCATGTAATTCAATATCTTTTAACCGAAAATATTCCTTCCTCCTTCTAATTGGGTAGGTGAAGAAAGATTGGCATTGTGAGACATAGGAGGAATGATAAGGATATTCCTCTATTCTTAACAAACTTTTTGTCTTTTAGCAAACTATATTATGTTTTGAAGAAATATTTATTCCATAATGTATTGGGATGGTAATTTTTTTTAATCTCTTTCTTCTCTCTTCTTTATTTTTCTGGGTCCACTCCAGTAGGCTAACTCACTGAAATACCTCCCACCTTGTTCTTGTAAGCATCAAAATTTCTGATCATTTTTATGATAACCTCCTCATCAGGCCCCGAATGGTAATGGAAAACTATTTCCTACTTCATACTTATGGTATTAAGTACTACATAGATGATGTTTCATTTCTTTGTTCTTTTTGATAATTTATCAATTGTCAATTCAATTTGTGCCCATTTTAGCATGGTAGATAAACTAAAAACCCTTGACTCCTCATGCTTCCTCAGAGCATGATACCTAAAAAGTATAAATAGATTTTATGTGTTCTCCATTCTAATATGTTGTTCATTGTCCATCCCAATTAATTTTTCTATCAGAAAATGGATGCTACTAATGTATTCTAGTGCTTTGTCTCTTGCCTCAACAAGAATTTTAGCGGATTGTGTCAGAGTCTCCACTCTTACTTTTGTAACTTCATAGTATTCTTGTTGATTTCCTACATAGTCGAGAGATACAATTCCTTAATTAACAACCAATTCATCATTTACGTCCTTGATGGCTTCCATTTTTGGTAACATATCAATCCGCATTGATTATTTGGCCTCACACTTTTCTGTCAGTTCCCAGGATATTTCTGTTTTCTTAAAAATATGGGAATAATGTTTTATAGATTCCCTAATTATTTCTTCACCTCTTCTGACCAAATAATTTTCCCACTGAATGGTAGCTTCCGCTCTTTCTCCCAGATCTCTTACATTCCTTATATCATCATTGGTCATTTCAGGGATTTCAACTTGCCCTGCCATGTGATTCCTAGTCAACTTTCTAACCAAATTGGATAATGCTTCATTCTTGGTCTTTAAATCCTTTTTGGTTTCTTTGAATTCATCAATATTTTGGAAGACTCCTTCTACTGCCACAGAGAAATAATGTTTAATTTCCTTAGTATAAGGCTTACCTAATGAGATCCTTGAGACTTGAAAATCAAGTGGGGATACTTCTCCCTAGGGCATATCAGCTTTAGGAGTTACAACATCTATGAATATTTCCCCTTTCTTATTCAGGATTGTCTAGGAAATAAATCTTTCTCTTTTAGGTGGTCTTTCAAGATTGAGGAAAAGGATTTGTATATCATTAACATCTAATTGTATCTCCACCTTTTTCTTCTTTGAAATAGTATTATCTATCCAATCCCTTCTGGTAGATTCACATTCATCAAGTTATTGTAAAATTGGAGTCACAAGAATGACTACAAGGGCCTTGGAAGATGAAGAAGGCATAAAACCTTCTAGAGTCTCATACATTGGTTTCTCTTTAGCACCTTATTTCACAAGTCCTCCCTGATCATCCATCCCATCCATAGACTCAGATTGATAACTCACTTCTTCAACTATTAGGGACTGTTGCTCACCAACTTCTTCTCATGTCTGTATCGGGTCCTCACCTATTTTATTATTGGGAACAAGTACTATCTCACAGGGTTCTTAAGAAATAACTTTGGTTTCTGGGATCTATTTTTTAAGAATTTATACAACCCCTTCAGTATCCTGAGGTGTTGTTGTAACTATGACACCCAAAGTTTCACCATGTGCTACTTTTACTAGAATATTTTCTATGTGAGGTTGTACTTCATGTTCAATAATTTACTCATTTCCTACTACCTCACTACTCGAAATTTTCTCTGGGGTGATCTCAATTCCTACCACAACTTTAAATGCCTCGGGTCCTTCTATATGTTGAACTTTTATTTGAGTGTCAGTATGATGTTATAGAAGAGACAATAAATTAGGCACAAAAGCATCCATAATGGGTTATTCCTTTATGGGTGCAAAAACTGGATTTGTTGGAACAACAAGGATTGATTTCACAGGTAATGGTTTCTCAATGAATGAAGTTGCAAGAGACTATGTAATAGTGGGTGAAAGGACCTGGACGCCAAGAACTACTATCTGTTTAACTATCTCTTCCTCCTCTAAATCAACTCACTCAGATACCTTAGTTCACTTTCTTCTCCAAATATGGACTTGTTCCTCGTCTTCCTCGGAGTCTTGCAGACCAATCCCTAGTCTTTGCATTTCACGATGTTTTTCAGATAAACCTCTTTCCTTAGGCTTCCTCGGGTTGTATTCCATCACTTTCTCCTTTCCCTTGGCTCCAGAAGCAAGTGATGGAATAATCTACAAAGTGGTAGCATGAATAGTAAGGGCCTAAACCACACTTCCCTAAAGCATTTCTTCAGTTCTTCTTATTATTTGAGTAAGGGAAGTTCCAGTTTTTGTAACCTTAGTACTTACATCATCTCCTAGTGACGTGGATGCCAAATTCTTGAAAGGAATCTTAATCTTTTGTCTCCATGAAACATCCCTAGTATCATAGACCCTCCGGTATGGGGGAAGAACATACATCCTTACTGGCCCTATACTCCCTTAGTAATGAGGTATTTTGGTAACTTACATCCAATCCATTTAAGAATAACCACTTTCAGGAAAGTTTGATGACATTTGTGTTCCTTTCTTGATTATAATTTTTCTCATTATCCTCCCAATTGACTAGTAGCAAAGTTTGAGAGGTAGCATTATCTTGGATGTAATCTTCACTAATCACATTACCATCATCTTCTAAATCTTCAAAGGATTGAATAACCCCAAAATCAATCATTTGGGACAATGTCATTCTTGAATACTCTATTTGTCTAACTTCTTTTTCATATTCACAATTCATCTAGAAATATTCATAATGATTTTTATAATCCATTTGAGTGGGTGTAATACTGTGTATAATTTGTTTTATATCATAATGTTTTCTTGCCTCAAATCTATCTAACATGCCCCTGCCCATTTCTCCTTCCAATGTTTTTGCTTTCTAGATATTTGGGCAAGTGTAATTCCCAATGATTATGGGAAACTTGATAGAGGATGTTATATGTTTGTTGGTGATGATCTGGTGTACTAATAACAATTTCCTAACTAATTCCATCAGTGCCAACTTGACATTCACGCGCCTGAGGAGAAAATAGGGACTCCCATCAAAACCGCTAACCCTGATATATGAATAAGTCCTGAATTAAATAAAATAACACCCATATTGAGAAATAACTCTCTTGGCATCCTGGGAAAATCTGTTGGTCTCCAAATCAGGGTTATATAAACAAATTATGGGTGTAAAGAAGTGATTAATAATGTTCATGTAATTTACTCCATAATTTTCTAGCTTTAGTTGATAGAAGATATCATACACCTTGGTGCTACTAATATCACCATCCGTTAGTAATTTTGGAAAAACTCTATGAAAAGAAAAGTTATAAACAAAGTAAGAGGTCATGAAATATTCTTCCATGTCGGCCTTTTCTCCTCTAGCAATTTGAGAAACCCCCATCATTTTTTCATGAATTCAATTACTTATTATCTCGACCAAAGGGAGAGGTTTTTTTGTGAGTATTACCTGAATGAACTAAAACATCCATTCCTAGAATAAGTTAGTAGATTCCATACCCATTACTTGGTTCAATAATATAATCACATCTCTAACTTCATCAATGAACTCAATTCTGTTCAGCTTCCTTTTCATTCTAGGAGCAGAAGTTCATATACTGGTAAACCAGTGAGTATTCATTAAATTTATCCATGCCTTTTACCGCAAGTTCTGATATACTTGCGCTGAATATTTGGTAATAGCCACTTCTTTTAGTGTCGAAGGAAAACCCAACATTCTATCGAAACACCTACTCCTAGAAAGATAAGAGAAAATCCCCTTTCCCATCCCAAAATTCTTAGTTAAAGGATTATAGTGTTGAGCACACACCCATACAAGCTCTGGGCATGGCATAGCAAGGGAGGGAAAGAAGTAGCTAGGTCAATACAAATGTCAGATACATGTTCCATGGTGTCACTTCTTTCAGGAGAATATAATCTTTGCCTAAATTCTTCTAGGTCAGCATAAGCAATGTTAGAATTTGTAATTCTATCTAGAGGGGAACTAAGCTTGGAACTTGGTTTTGTGGGCTACATATGAAGTCTCATGATTCTGACACAGTTTTATCAAACCTCTTCCTATTAAAAACTAGACCTTTTAAATTGTTCCTCAAAAGATCACAGAAAGTATGGGAATTGATGAACTTACCTTCAAAAAAACCTCATTTGCTGCTCGGAACTTGACTGAAAAGTGTTGCAACTAAATTCTGATCTTTGAGGCTACATCTTTCTTCAATTTTTCTTTCAATTTTTCTTAAATATCCTTCAAATTATCAAACCTTTTAAGTATCTGATAAGATATTTATAACAAGTTATCACATTAATTGCTCGTGGATTCATGCATTAATGTCGAAGATTACATTTCATGGGAAATTTTTGTAATTCTCATATTTTTCTCTTTTTAACCATTGTAATATTTTCAATTCATTATCACCCACATATCTTTATTACATGATTCCTTTGCATTAATGGGCCTATTCTCATATGGCTAGTGCATTAATGATCCCTTTTAGGATTTGGAAGAATTTTGCAAAATAATTCCCACACCGCCTTTGTGACATACCAGATGAATTTCTTTCTTCATTGCCATGTATGCCATATGTTTTTCCACGTACCTAATTCATCGGGCCTTTAGGGTTGAATTTACCAATTGTCAACTCTCAATGAAGCATGAGAGTTTGTTCATTTATTTTCTGACTTCCTGACTATTATTTTTCATACATCCCCTTCATAAGGACTTTCAGGTCTGAGTGTTACTTTATAACCTTACCCTCATTATGTGCACATCTTATACGTGGGATCCAATCCTTAGAAGATTATTTATTATGGAATTTGGGATAAAAATGCATCTTTTAGTCGTAAAAACTTTATCATATCCACTAGCGACACAAAACTTCAAAGTTATCTCAGGATAAACAATTTTTTGTGTCTTATCAATTTGTTGGGAACAATAATATCCATGACCGGCTTAGAAATAGAAGATACAAATGAAACAATCATAAATGCTCTCAAAATATTCTTATTTGGAATTTAATTAAATCCCAAATGAAAAAAGAACTCAAACTAGGCACAAGCCAAGATCAAAAATACAAACTACTCAAAAGTGTTTGGATTTAACATGACCAAATACAGTGCACTAACAATGGCTTTGAATCGGGGATGGAAACCCCCAACAGGTGTCCGAAGAACCATAAAAAAATATTAATAAAATAAAAGACCAAGATGCCTATCCTTTGGGCCACATAGTCATGATGGAACAACACATTATTTTCGAAAAATGGATTATCATAAAACAAAATCCTGGTTTTTGTAGACCAAAACACAATAAGGGAAATAAATAAAGAAAAAACTATAATAAAATTATACACTCTACAAGGTCATACCTGAGCATTTTAGCTGAATCCAAGAAGTACTTAAGATGCCTGTTGTTCACAAGAAATTCCAATAAATTCCCTTCCAGATCTTTCAAAAAGAAAGTATGCTCACCAATTCTTATATCAATGGAATATGGTCCCATCCACGGGGCATTAAATTTTCTATGTTTTCCCTTTTCCTCATGTTTGTTGTCCTACATAGTAAGACCAAATCTCCAATACAAAATGTCCCTTGGAGTAACTTTCTTATCAAATATCTTTTAAGATCTTTTCTTTGAATTTGATATGTTTTTTATGGGACTCTCTTCTTTCTTCATCCAACTTCATGATCTGGTTAATTCTTGTTTCATAAGGGCCCCATTCTTCCTTCATCTTCCAATTGTTTCATAAAACTGGTAAGCTGAAAAGTTGTAAATTCAAAGGTAAAAGGGCATGAATCCCATAAACTAACTCAAAAGGACTTTTCCTAGTATATCTTTTAGTGGTTACTATGTCTGCCCACAGTGCAAACTTGATTTGTTCACCCCACTTCTTGTTTGTCTCAAGTTTCCTTATGAGAATTTTAAGATTATTTTTATTACTTGATTCAAATTGGCCATTTCCCTGAGGGTTATAGTTTTATGCATAAGCCAAATTAATCCCATATTCATGACACATCATAACCAATGGCTTAGCCCTAAAGCTCATGACATTGTCTGCAACTATCTTGACAAGCACTCCAAATCTACAAATTATGTTGTTGAGGAGAAAATCCATAACTACCTGATGAGTTACTTTCTTAGTGGGGATGGCCTCAACCCATTTGGTAAAGTAATATGTGATAACCAATGTCCATTTGTGTCTAGTACTTGAAGAATATGATATTTCTCCACTAAACTCCATTCCCCATTATTTGAAGGGGGATTCTATTAACACTGGTTGTAGAGGTAAGGCACCTGAAGCTTTCAATCCTCCAAAAAAATGGTTGAATTTTTCACACATTTCTAACCAATAGTCCCAACATCCTTTGAATAGTGAAGGGTCACCAATATCTTTCCCTTAGAATCTTATGGGCAGTGACCCTACTAACGAAATGACCCCCACATACTACCCCATAGAATTCTACAATTATCCCATGAGATTCCTCTTCAATGATACATCTACGTAAAATTCACTCTAGATTTTTTCAAGCTAATCCATGATCTGTTAGGATATACTTCTAGGAGGCCAGTTTGAGTGTCCTCCTTTGGTTTTTATCTAAATTCCCAAGACAATTTAAATTCTTCAAGTAGTAAATTATGTCCTTATACCAAATTGAATTGTCTCACCTTATTCATGGGGATCCAAGTCACCTTCCTCAATGCATTTATTTCCATCACTTACAGATTACTCTCAACCATTAACTTTTCTAGGCTTAAACCTCTAACTAATTTAGTTGTCTAGATCTCCATATCATACTCTTATAATTTGTTTACCCAGTAGCATCTCTTACTTGATATCTCCATTTCAAACAGAATATCCTTTACCATCGTATGGGGAACATAAGCTACAACCTTTGAGCTTAAGATATAAGGTTTGAAGATTTTTGTAGCTTTTACAAAAGAAAAGGCTTGTTTTTCCATGATAGAATATTTTAGCTCATCTCCCTACAGTAATTTGATAAAGAAGGCAATGGGCCTCTCGTGCCCCTCTTCATCTTTTTGTAACAACACAAATGCAATTGTGTTCTCTGAAGAAAAGGAAAACATTTGGGAAGAATTTTTATAATCATGACTCGCTAAGATAGGGGTGATTTTAAGTGCTTATTTTATCCCATTAAATGCCTGAACAAATCCCCTTCCTCCCATTTGATAATACACTATTTCTTTCTTCATGCATGTTTAAAAGGAATAGTAATCTCATAAAATTTTGAGATAAATCTCTTGATAAAGTTCATCTATCCAAAGAAAGACTGAATACCCTTTTTAGACATGGGTATAGGGACCTTACCAATTTCCTTTACCCTCTCAAAATCTATCATGACACCTTCTTTTGATACAATGTGTCCTAGAAATTTTTCATTTTGCAATTCAAATTGGCACTTCTTGGGATTCAATGAAATCCTAAATTCCATGCATCTGAGTAGCATTTTCTCTATATGTCCCAAATGGTCACCTTTTTTCTTTAAGAAAACGGTTATATCATCCTGATATACAGATGTGAAATCATTGATAAGGCTCAAGAAAGCCACATTCATACCTCTCTGAAAATGTTCTTATGCATTCATAAGTCCAAAGGGTATCCTGACATAAACATAAGGTCCTCAGGAGTTAGTGAAGGAAGTTTTAAAATTGTTCAGACTACTTTACAAAAACTTGGTTATGTCCTGAGAAAGCATCCAATGTTAATAGTCACTCTGACGCTGTGACCTACTGAAATATATTGTCCATGTTTGGAAATGGATAATTATTATTTGATTGATGACTTGTTAATATTCCTAAAATCTACACACAAGCTTATATCCCCATTCTTTTTTCTAACTAGCACAAGGCTAGCCATACATGAAGAAAATCTAGTAAGTATGTATGATCCCTCCATCCATTAACTTTGCTAATTATTCTTTGATTTTTCTTAGAAGGAAGGGATTGATAGGTCTCTATTTTATTCCTAAAGGGTTTAGTACGTGAGGTTCTAAAGGTATATCATGCTGAAACAAATCCTCCCATGATAAGCCTTCAATTCTGAATAAGACCATGCTAGACAGTCCTAAGATTTCCTTAGCAACTTAGTGTAAGTTTTCTTTTCTTATTTACTTAGGCCACACCCAAACCAGACTTTTCTAGGATTCTCAGGGGTTCCCTAATTACATTCCTCCACCTCGCTGGATGTAGAAAAAACTTTATTAATAATCCTATCGTCATTATAAACATTTATCTCAAGACTAACTAAGCCACGATGGATGGTATTGGTTTTCAACTATATTATGTCTTTTCCAAAAATAGTCTCTCCTCCTTAACACATTTCTATCATAGGCTCAACATCAACTAGTTAATTAGAAAACTCTTCTCTGTAGGCCAAAAACCTATTTATCTGAGCATACTCCTCAAACTCTTGCCAATGTTGAATGTTGAATGTTGTCTGGTATTAATGTGTTGACTATAACTTCAATTTCATAATGGCAACAAGGTGATACAAATTCATTTCAATACTGAGAATCAAAAACTCTAAACTTATCCCCTGCTCTGTTTTGGGCCCTCCCATGATACTCAATATTAAAAGAGTTAACATGTCAATAAGATCCCACACTACATGTTTGTATTGTTTTAGTCTTATGATTCTTAATGGCATACATTTTTTGACCTGCTTCACCACCAATTAAGAATATCCCTTCAAAATGATATCCTTGATTCCATGCTTCCAAGAAAACCTTAGGCTGAGAAATAATGCTTCATACTCAGCAATATTGTTAGTACATTCAAATTTTAATTTGAAGGAAAAGTTATAAGTTTATTGGTTTGGTGACATCAATACTACTCCAGCTCCATTCCCAAACTTAGAACATGCCCCATCAAACATCATGGTCTAGGGAGCATTGGAACTTTCATGGCTTGTATCATCATTTATGCATTGATTGTCAAAATTCTGCATAACCAATGAAGATTACCTAAATCTATATCAACAAACAATACCTCATAACACACATTCATAGGATCTTCAATGATATGTAGCATTTTATTTTCTCCATGTAATTTGATTAAACTTCCTTTCCAAAGGTATAGTAGCATAAGACATATCCATTTGGACACTACCTCCCACACATGCATCCCATTTTCTTGACAAAATCATACCCCATTTAGGAGGGAAATAAACTGCATTAACTACGTTCATGGTTAAATACTTGTCAGGATAAGAAACAATTTGAATGATTAAACCATTCACATATCTATTAATAGGTACTTCCCTCGAATGCATAGAAAAATATGTTCCAAATGTTGTTATTTTTATGTGTAATTCATTCATAACTTCCAAGGGCATTATGTTACATGAGCTCCTTAATCAAACATAAAGTTATGGACAATCCTCTCATTGACAATCAAGGTAGTGAAAAATGGGTCCACATCTAATTGTGACTCGACTAAAGAAGTTCCCAAATATACCTCTGGGGGCTCCCCCATACTTTCTTTTCCCTTTGATACTCATATTTCAGCTATGGTAGGGAGTATGTCCACATTGTTTACCTCCTTAGTAGTGAAAACTACTTCCTCCTTAAATCCCAGATACTCAAATGACCTTTTTTGTGATCAAGGATTCTAATCAAATCCACAATTGGTACAATGGTCTTTATTTGACTCAATATTTGAGCCATATCACATGTCACATACTTGGTTAAGGCTGTATTAGGAGGAAATGTGACTACCTTTTTAGATGGGATGTAATCCTTCACTGTTGAGCAGTAGAAGAAGTACTTGGTATAATAGTAATGACAGGACCTTATCAGGCATATCTTTCTTAGGAGCATTTTTAGGAAAAATTTTCAAGAGAGGTATCTTTGGTTTAGCAGTGGGAGAAAATCATTTGACTTTTCTGGTTCGTAGGTTATAATATTTCTCTTAAGCCACAACCACATTCATCAAAAAATTCCTATTTTCCTCAAAAATTATCCCACCATTATATTTCATAATCATTAGAACTCTTAAATACTCGAAATCATAGTTTGGTAGCTCAAATGATTGGACCATATCAATATCAACATTAGTTGTAGAAGGGAGAGAAGATACTTGGTTTATGTAATTCCATAAACCCTCCATAGTTCTAGCACCTAGTAACTCATTCAAAGTGTCTCCTTGTGGTGCATGATCAAAACATTCCATCATGCACACATCACCAAAAGTGATTTCATCAGCAACATCAACATCTTTCATAGTGGGATCACATAGAGAGTGTGGCAAAAAACATCTATCACACCATTCAACAATATGATTTTCTTCTACCAATGATACTCTGACAGCTAGTGGATTAGGAACTATATTTCTATCCCTAGGGGTTGGATGTTTACTCCCTAATCCCATAGGTCCCTTTCCTCTGTCATCAACTCTATGTTCACCCGTGGGATGATTTCCAAATATATTTACCCCCTAGGTTTGGTGGTGTTGAGCTTGAGGAATTGACCCCAGGAATTTCTCTGCTCTAGCAAGATTATATGAAATATCTTTTACCGTCCCTGCCAAGGTTTTGACCACCTCTTCCAAATAATCAACCTTATTTTTCTGAGGTTTCTCATGGTTAATCAACTTAACACCCTCCCTCTTTGAAGGTTTCCCAAATGCCTTGATTTTGTTCTCAATTTGAATAGGCATGGAAATATCATGTCTTAGAGTTCCATGATTTTTATCCATTAGGTAGTAATTTTCTTTCTTATCAAAAGCATATAAGTACTTGATCAAACAAGAATCATCACTAGATCTCAAATTCATAGGCAATCTGATCAAGGTTTTACTAAACCTAGTATTTAAATCTTTCACAAGTTCATTTGGATTATTTTTTATGTTTTCAAACTTTGTCAATAGAAACATATGATCAATTTTATGACCATAATGCAATTTCAAAGCATTCTTCATTTCTTTCTAGGAATCAATGGAATTTTGTGGCATTGAATTATATCACTCCTTAGCATCTTCTTCCAAAGTATTTATAAACAAATTGACATATACATCTTCATTCTCAACCTCATAATCTTCCATGATATTTTGAAAGCATCTAAGATGTTGATCTCCACTTCTAGCATTGTTCCCTTGAAACTTATATAATCTATTCATGATTTCATGAGGGACTTCATTTAGGTAACCCACCATCCTCTAGGAATTAATTTTTCTATAAGTATTTACCACAAAAGGAACCCTAGGTGAAGGTTTAGCCATATTGTTAAGTGGAAGGGTTTCAACAATTAGACTGAAATAGTGGGGAACTGGGGGTCTCTGAGGCAAGGAGGTATGATAATCAAAGTATTGATCCCTTAATGACTTAGTTTCTCAAAATAATTTGTTCTCATGACTCCTCAACAAAGGAAAATGAATAATACCTCTATTAATTGTAGATGTTAGGCATTCTTGAAACAATGTGTGCATATTTTCTTGAGGGATAGCTGAATCAGAGCTATCAAAAGTGCTAGAATAATATTCTACCAAAGTATAAAAACATTCAGGATTCAGAACAGTCTTTTCCTCCAATATTTTCTCATCCACTGGTTTCAAGACTTGTTTCTTTCTTAAACTCGTACTTCCCAATTTCGGGAGCTATCTTTTGGTAGGATCTAACCCAGACAAATATCTCCTTCCTTCCAATTTTCCAAGAATAAATCAATTAGGATGTAAATGATTAACATTGGAACATGCCAAATTTTCTTTTGGGAGACCGAGCCACTACTAAGGTCTTATACCTTAGTTGTATAAATCAATTCAATTAATTTTTCAAAGATGTTTTACCGTCAAATGCACAAATATTTATAGATCTTTGTGATTTATTTTACATTCCGCTCAATGGAATCAGATTTAATGGAAAACATGTTCGTACTAAGGGGAAATTTGGGATAATACACAAAAAATGAAATATTCTTTGACAAGTATTTTCACAAAATCTAAAAGTATGAGCATAAATTTTGAATTAATATCAGTAACACTAATCGACACCTTAGATTATACTTAAAATCTAGGAAATACTTCCCCAAAAAATGGTGCCAGAAGTGTGTTGGTGCTCAATCTTACACCCTATTGGGCCCTTACAATATATTCAAGGGGTTGGGATGCTTTGAGTGTGATATAATTTGTAGTGTGTTTCGTTTGCAGTTGGGGGTATGTCTAACAAAGTCTCTGAGACCAGGCTTTGGGGTAATTGAGTGACATGTACAAAGGGGGTGGCATGTCCTTGTTACTTCTTGTCCTACCTTTATCTAGGGTGAGAGGACCAAAAGGGTAACTTGAATATAGAGGGACAGATGAATATTTTACTCCTCAATTTCTTTAGAATGATAGATTAATCTGGGATAAGTATGATCATAAACAGAACACTTTAATTTCACAAAAGGTCACACCAAGTGATGTATACACATACTTCACCAGAAACAGGTTACTATAGACAGATAAGATGCATTATTGTTGCATTATTCTAATAAAGGAAACTAGAATCAAAGGTTCCTTTCACTGGTATTCGTAAGAAAAACAACATAATGACCAACTAAGGACTTACAATGTACAACGAAACTAGATATATGTTTGTATTTGTAGAAGTGGGGGATTGTATGACAATGGATATCCTAATGACACTACTTTTAGTACTCACTTAGACAATATAACATCCTGGATGAGGAAGAAAATTTCATCAATTAGTCACAGTTTCAACTTTAAAGGAAGATTTGCATTCATTGATACTCAATTAGTGCAAAGGTCCCATACAACCTTTAAAATATTTAGCACAAAGGCTTATGCAAATATTTTAATGATGTATTTATTGCTTTTGATCTCATACACTTAAGATTCACTCAAAATATTACAAAAATCCATCGACAAAATGATTTAATAATTGTGTTCAATATTTTAAAGTAAATTATAACAACACAATATTGAACAAATAACCAAAGCATAATCACTAAGGATAGATCCAATGTAATTTAGAGAAGCAATAAATACAAAATTGTGACAGAAAATGTAACTCATTAACCAGATGCTCGACATACAGAATCCATAACACATATGCCAAACTCGTAATCAAACATATTTCATTTATATCTATCAAATTATTGACAAGGGGACATGAAAACTAATGATCTCAATGATTGTTAATGAATATACATTGTAACCATCTTAACATCAGAATTTGAAAGAGTAAAAACTTATAATGTATTTTTCAAGAAAATTATGTAGTATCACAACAAGATATTTCAACTTTTCTATATAGAAAAGACTAATAAAAAAACCCCCTTTGTATGAGGACAAAACCCTCATACTTATACAACTACTTGATTAAATTTCCTCCCAAAAACATCCTAAATGATCCTCTGAACTCTGTTTCATGCAATTAAAAATCTTTTCAAAGTAAAAAAAATATCTTTTAACTGAAAATATTCCTTCCTCCTTTTGATTGGTCTAGGTGAAGAAATATCAGCATTACGACACTTGGGAGGAATGAAAAGGATATTCCTTTATTCTTAACAATTTTTTGATCTTTTAGCAAACTGTATTCTGTTTTGAAGAAATCTTCATTCCAAAATGTATTATGAAGGTAAGTTTGTTTTGATCTCTGTCTTCTCTCTTCTTCTTTTTTTCTGGGTCCACTCCAGTGGGATGACTCATTGAACTACCTCCCACCCTATTCTTGTAAGCATCAAAATTTCTGATCATTCGTATGATAACCTCCTCATTGTGCCTCGAATGGTACTGGAAAGCTATTTCCTACTTCATACTTGTGTTATTAAGTACTGCATAGATGATTCTTCCTTTCTTTATTCTTCTTGATAATTTATCAAATGTTAATTCAATTTGTGCCCATTTCTACATGGTTGAAAAATTAAAAACCCTTGGCTACCTGGGCTTCTGCATATCATGATCCCTAAAAATTTTAATTAGATTCTATGTGTTATCCATTATGATCCATCATCCATTGTTCGTACCAATTAATTTGTCTATCAGAAAATGGATGCTACTAATGTATTTTAGTGCTTTGTCTCTTGCCTCAACAAGAATTTTAGCGGATGGTGTCAAAGTCTCCACTCTTAATTTTGCAGCTTTGTAGTATTCTTATTGATTTCCTATAGACTCGAGAGATATAATTCCTTCATTAACAACCAAGTAATCACTTAGGTCCTTGATGAATTCCATTTTTGGCAACATATCAGTCCACATTGATTGCTCAACCTCACACTTGTCTTTCAGTGCCCTGGTTGTTTTTTCTTTATCAAAAACATGGGAATAATGTTTTACAAATTCCCTAATTATTTATTCACCTCTGCTGACCAAATCATTTTCCCACTAAATGGTAGTTTCCCCTATTTCTCCAAGATCACTTACTCTCCTTATATCATCATTGTTAATCTCAGGTATTTCTTCTTACCTTACCCTGTGAGTCTTAGTCAAATTTCTAACCAAATTGAATAATGCTTCATTCTTGGCCTTTAAATCCTTCTTGGTTTCTTTGAATTCATCAATATTTTGGAAAAATACTTCTACAATCACAAAGAAATCATGTTTAATTTCCTTAGTATAAGGCCTACCTAATGAGATCCTAGAGATCTAAAAATCAAGCAAGGATGCTTCTCCCTAGGGCATATCAGCTTTGTGAGTTGCAACATCTATGACTCTTTCCCCTTTCTTATTCAGGACCATCTTGGAAATAACTCTTGCTATTTTGGGTGGTCTTGCGGGATTGAGGAGGTTAATGCTTTGTAAATAATTATCATCCATTTGTATCTCAACCTTTTCTTCCTTAGGAGAGAATTATCTATTCACTCCCTTATGGGAAATTCACATTCATCAAGTGATTGTAAAACTATAGTTACATGAATGACTTCAAGTGCCTTGGAAGATGAAGAAGGCATAGAAATACCTTCTCGAGTATCATACATTGGTTTCTCTTGAGAACCTTATTTCATAATTCCACCCTGATCCTCCTTCTAGTCCATCGACTCAGATTGATCTCTTACTTCTTCAACTACTAGGGATTGTTGGTCATCAACTTCTTCTTCTATTTGTACCGATTCCTTGCCTATTTTCTTATTGGGAAAAAGGAATGTTTCATAAGGTTCCTAAGAAATAACTTTGGTTGTTTGGATTTATTTTTTAATATTTTATGTAACCACTTCACTATCCTAAGGTGTTTATGCAACTGTGACACCCAAAGTTTCTCCTTGTGCTACTTATACTGGAATATTTTTTATGTGAGGTTGTATTTCATGTTCAGTAATTTTCTCATCTCTTACCACCTCACAACTCAAAATTTTCTTTGGGGTGATCTCAACTCATACCCCAAATTTAAATGTCTTAGGTCTCTCTAGGTGTTTCCCTTCTATTTCAGTCTCACTATGTTGTTATGGAAGAGATAAGACATTAGGCACAAAATCATACATAATGGGTTATTACTTGATGGGTGAAGCAATTACAACAAGGAATGATTTTACAAGTACTAGTTTATCAATGAGTGAAGTTGTAGGAGACTGGGTAATAGTGGGTGAAAGGACTGAGACATCAAGAACTACTACCTGTTTAATTTCTTTTTCCTCTTCTAAATCAACCCACTCAAATAACTTAGTTAAATTTCTTCTCCGAAGATGGACTCATTTTTCCTCTTCCTCTTTCTTTGCCTCTGAGTCTTGCAGACTAGTCCCTGACATTTACATTTCACGAGGTGTTTCCTATAAATAACCTTCCTTATGATTCCTAGGATTGGATTCCATCACTTTCTCCTTTCCCTTGGATCTAGAAATAGATGCAGGAAGAAACTACAAATGGGTAGCATGAATAGTAGGGTCCTCAACCCCACTTCCCCGAAGCATTTATTCAGTTCTTCTTGTTATTTGAGTAAGGGAAGTTCTAGTTTTGTTAACCTGGGTACTTACATCATCTCCTACTAACGTGTATGTCAACGACTTGAAATGAATCTTGATATTTTGTCTCCATGAAACATCCCTAGTATCATAGACCCTCTGATATGGGGGAAGAACTTCATCAAAAATATTACCGGCCGTATACTCCCTTAGTACTTGGGTATTTTGGTAACTTAGATCCACTCCCTTTAAGAATAACCACTTTAAGGAAAGTCTGATGACATTTGTGGTCCTTTCCCGATTATATTTTTTCTCATTAACTCCCAATTAACTGGCAGAGGAAACATTATCTTGGATGTAATCTTCACTAATCAAGTTACCATCATCTTTTAAATCTTTAGGGGCTTGAATAACCCCAAAATCAATCATCTGGGGCAATTTCATTCTTGAATACTCTCTTTGTCTAACTTCATTTTCATCTTCAAAATTCATCCAGAAATCTTCGTAATGAGTTTTATGCTCCATTTGAATGGGCGTAATACTGTGTATAATCTATTTTATATCATAATGCTTTCTTTCCTCAAATCTATCCAACATGTCGTTGTCTATTTCTCCTTCCACTGTGTTTTCTTTTTGGATATTTGGGAACGTGTAATTCCTAATGATTATGGGAAACTTGATAGGGGATGTTAGATGCTTGTTGGTGATGATCTGGTGTATTGATAACAATTTCTTGACTAACTCTATCAGTTCCCACTTGTCATTCACACACTTGGGGAGAAAATATGGACTCCTATCAAAACTGCTAACCCTGATATATTAATAGGTCCTGAATTGGATAAAATAACACCCATATTGAGAAATAACTCTCTTGGCATCCTGGGAAAATATTTCGGTCTCCCAATCAAGGTTTTATAAACAAATTATGGGTGCAAAGAAGTGAATAGAAATTTTCATGTAATTTACTCCATAATGTTTTAGCTTTAGCTTATAGAAGACATCATACACCTTGGCGCTACTAAGATCACCATCTGGTAGTAATTATGGAAAAAATCTATGAAAAGTGATGTTATAAACCAAGTAAGAAGTCATAAAAAAATCTGCCATGCTGGCATTTTATCCTCTCGCAATTTGAACAACTCCCATCATTTGTTCATGAATTTAGCTACCTATTATCTCAAACCAAGGAAGAGGAATTTTGTTTTTGAGTATTACCTGAATGAATTGAAACATCCATTCCTAGAAAAATGTAGTAGATTCTAGAACCACTACTTGGTTAAACAATAGAATCACATCTCCAGCTTATTCAATGAAGTCAGTTATGTTCAACTTCTTTGTCATTATAGGAAAGGAAGTTCACGGATTGGTCAACCAGTGAGTATTCATTAAATTTTTCCATGCCTTTGCATGTGAATTCCAATGCGCCTGTGTTGAATCTTTAGTAATAGCTCCTTATTCCAAAGTGGGAGGAAAACACAACATTCTATCAAACACCTACTCTTAGAAAGATAAGACAAAATCCCCTCTCCTATCCTGAACTTCTCTAGTTAAATGATTATAGTGTTGAGCACACACCCATACAAACTTCGGGTATGGCGTAGTAGGAGGGAAAGAAACAACTAGATCAATATAGTTGTTGGCTACATGGGCCATGGTGTCACTTCTTTCATGGGAATATAACCTCCACCTAAAGTCTTCTAGGTCAGCATAAGTAATTTCAGAATCTATAATTTTTTCTAGAGGGGAACTAAGATTGGAACTTGTTTTTGTGGGTTGTATATAAAGCCTCATGAATCTGACACATTTTTATCAAACCTCTTCCTTTTAAAAACTAGAGCTTTTAAATTGCTCCTCAAAAGATCACATAAATTATGGGAACTGATGAACTTACCTTCAACAAAACCTCGGTTGCTACTTGGAACTTGATTGAAAAGCATTGCAGCTAGATTATGATCTTTGAGGAAACCTCTTTCTTCAATCTTCCTTTCAATGCCACTTGAATATCCCTAAGAGCATGAAACCTTTTAAGTACCGATATGATATTTATAACAATTTATCACACTAACTGCTCATGGATTCATGCATTAATGCAGAAGATTGCATTCGTGGGAAAATTTTGTGATTCTCATCTTTTTCCTCCTTTTAATTGTTGTAATATTTTCAAGTCATATCATCCACGTATCTTTATTACATGATTCCTTTGCAAGAATGGGCCTACTCCCATACGACTAGTGCATTAACGATCCATTTCACAATTCAGAATAATTTTGCATAATAATCCCCACATTGCCTTTGCGACATACCAAATGTACTTCTTTCTCCATTCCCATGTATGCCATATGCTTGGTCCACGTGCCTAAGTCATCAGGCCTTCAGGGTTGCATTTATCAATTACAACTCTCAAATAAGCATGAGAGTTCATTCATTTTTTTTCTGGCTTCTCGAATTTTATTTACATACAACCCTTCATAAGGACTTTTGGGCTCGGGCGCTAGTTTATGATTTTACCCTCATTATGTGCATATCTTATACGTAGAACCCGATCCTTAGAAAATTATTTATTACGAACTTCAGGATTAAAATGCATCTTTTAGCTGTAAAACAATTATCATATCCACTAGTGACAAAAAATTTCAAAGCTATCTCGGGATAAAAAAATTGTGAGTTATCACTTTGTCAGGAACAATAATATTTCTCTCAAGGGCTTCTTATTTGGAATTTAAATAAATCCCAAATGAAAAAAGAACTCAAACTAGGCATGAGACAATATCGACAACACAGACTACTCAAAAGTGCCTTGATTTAACAGGACCAAATACAGGCACTAACATTAAGCAAGCTCTTTCTTTGTCTCTTGGTGATTTTGACACATTCCCAACAACTTCTTCCACCTCGTTGATTTTTTGGAGATGATTATCTTCCATGAGCTTGATTTCAGTATTTAACTCATTTATCAGGGCTTAAGAAATCTCGTATTTCTTTTTTAGTATTGTTTCAATTTGATTACCCATACTTGTGCCTCAAGGAACTTCTCTTAGGATGCTAAACTTGTACCGAGAGAACCAAATCTGATACCAATTGTTATAAATTCTAGGCACTGAAGGGGGGATGAATCAATGCTCTTTAAAATAATTTTGAAACAATTTACAATGGTTCAATCAACCAAACTGATTCAGGTGCATAAATGGGTGGTCATTGAGTATGGGCATGTTAGAATTGGAGTCTAGGTCGTCTTAGGGTCTATGTGAATATTTCCCTCTAGAATTTTGTATTTTAAATATTCAAACTTGGCATGTTGTGTGTGAAATCCTAAATAAGGCCTATTTGTTGTATGAAGGCCAAAAATAAGCAAAAAAAACTTTGGGATCATATTCCCACGTGGAATTAGTCTTGCAATCATGTATAGGAGTTGTTAAAAGTATTTTCTAAAGCTAGGAATGGTTGAGCTATCCTAGGAGGTAGTTGAGTAAAGCTAGGGAGGTGTGCTTTGAATGTAAAGCTTGGACTTTTTTCCATAAAATGAATAATCCTCGATGAAGAGGACTGTAACAGAGGTAATGTAGCATGAATAAAGCAATGAAGATGGTTTGAATCAATGATATAGTGTATTTTGTAAGAATTTCCATGTTTTTCTCCATGTTAATAATGTGAGCTTTGTTCAGGTTGAGAGCTTGAAATATAATAGTGGAGTTGTGAGGGAGATTAGAAGAATATGAAAGGTGGAAAAGGTGCATAGAGACTAATAAAGCATGATCAATTTTTTGTAGTTCTTGAAATGGTCTGACCTATAACTCTATATTTCTCTTATGGTGCCCTAACTAGGGCATCAAGCAAACTTAAATGCACCCATCTAATTTCCATGATATTTTGAGGGAAGGTCTTCCTAGTGGTGTCCTAGAGGATTACAAAGTTTGAAGGCCCAATTCACACGTGTGAAGGAATTGTAGGTAATTATACAATCTTCATGTAACTGTCTGCTACAATTAAAGAAACTGAGTGCACGCATGACTAGAAGATTGAATCAAGTCATAGATTTCACTATGGAGCATATTAGATACATAGAGAAGGTGTTTCAATAGTTCTCGAGGTAAGATTAGAACTGAAAAACCCCACTGTCATACCCATATGCTTGCAAGAGACCTAATTAGGCCTAAAATAAGCCTAGGATAGGTAAAAGAAGTGTCATTCCATACAAAGGACTAGTAGAAGATATTCACACATGAGCATGGACTCAATAAATGGTCTAGGAATTAGTCATTAGAAGGTAAGGTTGTTTAAGAGATATTTGAGATTCACTAGCATTTGTATGCAAGGAGGGCTACTAGGGTATGGAGATTATATGAAGGAACCTAGTACAAATTCAAAGATAAGGGAAAAGTTAGAGGTTTAGATACATCATAACAAGGCTGACTAGAAATTTCGTGGATGTTGGAAGTGAAGAAAATCCTTGAGCACAGTATTGGGCTTATTGAGCCCTTATTTCCTATTAGGATATAAAGGAAGTGAAGGAAGCTTGAAGAAGAACTCAGAGATGAATAATGAATCAGGGGTTATGAGCCATATAAAGAGAGATCATCAAATGTTCAAGAAGATGTATTTGGCCTATTGGAGTCTATGAAGTGGAGCATTGACATCAGGATGAAGCCTTTGCATATAGTATAGTGGTGAAGTATGTGATGGGATTATAAGAGAATGAATGAAGTCTAAGGTGATACAGTGGATGGAGTACATAGTGAAAACCAGGTATGGAGCTATAGGGTAGGATAGAGGAGTGATGAACTCATATGAGATATTTGGTCTATGGCTACGAAGGATGTAGATGTATATGCAGAGGTGAATGAAGGATGGAGATGATATGCTTAAGGGACATCAAGGTAAAGAGGTACATTACAACTCAAGGATGGATTAGGACAATAAGGAGCTATAGGGCAGTCAATGTAGTGGTCTTGTGTTTACCCATATACAAAGTGAGTTTAGTGGATAATGAAATAAGAGGAACATTGCTAGTTGATAGTTCTTAGTTGAGAGGTTCAAGGGAAAGGATAAAAAAAGGTGTAATGTATACAAGGTGAAGAGGATTTCAGTAAATGTTGACTGAGATGAAACAAAGAAGGCCAAACATTTAAGACAAGGTATGAATTTTACGTTTCTTCACATATGATTCAATAAGGATATATAATGGAATGTGCCAATAACTTATACTAGGTAAATATATGATCTACATCAAGTAAGTACTCTTAGTTGGATCCTCCAAGCAAGGGTGAATGAGAAGAGACATGCATGCTTAAAGAGATGGTGAATTAAGCACAAACAAGGAAGACCCTTGCACCATAGAATTAATTATCTTAACAATGATAAGCATGAATATTCAACCATGAGAGAGAGAGAGAGAGAGGAACAAACACACATAAATGCATGAGAAGACATTATTTAAGGTGGGAAACCCATGAAGGGATAAAAACCCACTTAAATTAGAGAACTAGCTTGGAAAAATTGACCTATAAGGTTACAATGATTTCACCATGTGGTGAGCACCCACTATAATACAAAGCCAAGCACCTAGTTGACATATGTGCAAGCACCTACTTGCAAGGAAGCACCCACTTCCAAATTGTTGAGCAACAACTCAAACTTATGTCATAAGAATTTTTTATCACCTTCACCACCTTATTGCTTACATCAACATATTGTGATCCCTATTTCAGTGTACTTTCTTCTCTTCTCTTCTCCTAATTTTCCATATTTCCAATACATTTACACTCTTATCACTTTATCAAAACTAGCACACAAATCTCATCCCTATCAACAACATTTACATGCTAAAAAACAAGCTTATATGAACAAGAATTACTTATCAACATGACCTTTGACCTTTCAATGACAAAGACTCCCCAAATCACTCACTTTCACATACGTATGAGGGGATGAAGGGACTTTATATTAAAAAAATACATCTGAAATGCAATAGTTACACCCTCATGATCTGCAAGCTATTTTAATATTCTTTGAGGTCAAATTATGGAAATAGAAGACTTCTGAACTCCCTTACATTCTTCCATAGTCTAACAATATTCCTTCTATGCCTCTGCTCATTATTTGTAACTAAAAAACCAGATTTCTCTTTTAGTAAAAAAGCAAATTGTTGTCTTTTAGCACTCCAACTTCTATATCGGGTGTTTAAATGTTACAACATGCTTTATGGCCTCTTCATATTCTCATTTACTCATCATGTATCATCCCAACTTTGTTTGAGCATATAGGAACATAGTTTTGTAAGTTCTAGGTGCATACTCAAGAGAATTTTTTTTTGAACTTTACGAGTGTATGTATTTTGTGAAGCTAATCTCTTGTCATGATTTTGTCGGTACTGAGGAGATCTGCACCACTTATATGAACTTGAGATTTATCACAACAAATCTTGAAGATTCCATCCTTTCAACCATTTACAACACTTTTTACATGCACGAACACACTCCTTCAAGGATTTAGCAAAAACACACCATGTATCAATTAGATATGGCTATAAGATCATCTCTTTAGAGGGAAAAGTACCTTGTAAAAATTTCTAGGTTCAAATTTTGGCTTATGACATGATAAGCTAGTACAACCTTAATAGATCTTCAAGATTTACCAGACTGCTTAGACTGAGATTTGAGCTTCAAAGTAACCAGTCTTATTCCATAATGAAACTAACATGCCGAAACCTATTTCATGACTTGTCTCTGCACAAGCACTTTAAGGAAGACCTACACTCCATCTCTAACTATTTTTGTGGATGATTTGTGGAGATAAATCCATAAGAGCAACTCATATTTTTAGTTTTCTTGACTAGGTATCCAGGATAGTCAAGTATGAATGAAACTAAGACTTTAAAACTCATCACCAAAGAAAATTATTTGCTCAAACACATTTCTCCATACCTATAGAGAGTGTCCACAGCCATTTTTCATCTCAACATCAGACTTAAACACCAAAATCTTCTTCAAGCACCATGACTGGTTTTTGCAAGTTTAGCTCTTAGCGGTAGGAGAGAGAAATACATTTGTAACTTTAAAATTCTCCACACAACTTACCAAAAAAAATTCATGAGTATTTAGTAAACATCACAAGCTATCCAGAACACCAAGGTTTTCTTCATGAAACATTCAGACCATACATGTACATGTAATTTTCAACAAAACCATTTTTTTTGTTCAATACACTCACACCTACAAATTCAAAATACCACCAAATTGTGTTTGAGGGAGTCCTCTACACTTATAAGTAGGTTTCATATATTTTTCAAGTGATTTGATGACCAAAATATCCATTTTTCTCTTATCGCTCTAGGATGAGGGTTTGAAGGGTTTCAAACTAGGTCAGAAAAATGATTATAACTCTTTTAATACTTAACCAATTGATCTTAGACCTTTTGCATTAGATTTTTATCCAAATTACCTACAAAAATTCTTCTATGATTTATCTTAAAAATACCTCACAATTTATAGCAGGTGTTAAGAATTTAGGGTGCTTAGTTTTCCTTTTCCAAAAACCTGGTTTTGGTAAAACTTCCATAACTTGCACAAAACACCTCCTTAGGTCTTAAAATTCTAACCACACCATCACAACTCAGCCCTCCACGAACTCCAATGATCACTTTATCATAGTTTTCTTTGGAAAGCTCTGCCCCATCTCATTTGTGCAGTATGAGTTCTCCAGTCCTGAAGAGTGTACTATGCAAACCTGTATAAGCGCTCACCTCATCTCCTTAGGCACTTGTGAAGCTTTGTACACTTCATCTACCATAATATTATGTCAAGCTTGGTTTGCATCCTCATACCTTGGCTCATCATCCTCACTTTTCTATTAGGATCGTCTTCACTGAAAGGCTTTGGAATGACCATCTTCAAGCCCTATAACCCTGATTCTTGACCTAATACTTCTCCTCTGCATGCTATGCCAGCTCATATTGATCCAACCATGATTTCCCTAATTTTCTTTGATCCATTTCCCATGTTTCCATGCCTACTTGTTTGACTTGGAACTAGGATTGAGCATGGAGTTACCTGATTCTTCAAGAGTTTGCCATGTCAACCTGTTACAGACTCATTAATGCCTCACACATATCTCATTGACCATGTTTGACCTTATGAAGCCTTCATACAACCTTGGAAGGACACACTCACACAACTGGCTTGCTTGACCATGCACTTAGACCATGCCTGAACACCTGAACTCATGGCTTGACATCTCATGAAGTCACCTGGACAACTTGGGAAGACACCTAAACACCTTGGACATCATATGACATCACTAACTACTTGACATCAATGACAACACATGACTATGTCATCCAACAAGAGGCACACCATTTCTTGGATCAAAACCTTATAGAAGGGGACTAGGTCGTGGTACAATCTAGTACATAGCTATATGGTTCGGCTCTTTTTCACACAACTAAATAATGAGTCATTGGGTACATTCAAGAATCTATATTCTTCCCAGATCCACTAACAACACAATAATAAGATCTCTCAAGCCAACTAATTCATCTCTCAAACAATTAATGTACTCTTACTTGCTTGATGGAATAATCATATTTGAAAACACTAGTTTTCAATCTTGTAAATTAAATGCATATGATATGCATTTCGTATTTGTTCCTATAACAAGGTAATACTTTAAAATAATATATATTGCATATCAACATATTATTATTATTTGGGTTGAATCAAGGGTATGAAGAATAATGTTATCATGAATTCAGTTAGACATGATTTGAATGCCTATATGGAAAATTAGTTCTTTAACAATGTTTTCTAGGTATGATATTCATTAGAGCATTGTACTTTGAAGGCTTTACTTTGACAATTTTTTTCTCGATTGCTATCTCTTTTCTACAGTATAGGGGAAGATATGGAGAAGCTAAGAGAAAGTTTTACTATTATAGCAAATTACGCTGTAAATCTACCAACTCTAGGTTAGTCATTGAAATGTTATTCAATTTGTAATGTAATGCATTAGTTGTGTACAACTAAGATTGAATAGTATTTAGTGGATTTTAGAGGTTTTTTTGCACGATCCCAAGTTAGTTGCACAATGTGAGCAACTACTCTTAGTTTTATTAGTTTAATTTAGGCTTGTAATCATTTTTCACCACTATGTTGACTGCCTCTAATTTTTGTAATTACCTTATTCAATATAAAATATAAAACAAGGAAGGAATGACCCTTTTGTAATATATAAAACAAAATCAATCAAACCAAAATGAAAAACAAACTACCATTAAATTGACTTCCCTTTTGACATACTTCACAATTCATATACACTTAGTAATTGCAACCTCTTGAAATTTTATAAAATTTATTATAAAAAGAATGACATGTAAAAAGGATTCCCCATGCAAAAATATTCGAAATTTGCATGTCCACCGTCTTTTTCAAAGACAAAGGGCTCACATCAAACTTTCCGAAAATCACAAATAAGTATTAACACGTGTCCTAGAGTCTAACAAGTCTAAAATTACAAGGCCCAAAATACTCCACAGGGGGCTCTAAGGGTCCAATCAGCGTGCACACATGACTATTATCCAACTTTATCAACAATAAAATTATATCACCTTCATTTTCAACTGCAAATGTGTACATCACCATTTGATAGATGTTTTATTGAAGCTTAAACATTAAATTTCAATTAAAGATTTAGGCTTCCCTAGTCTATATTATTAAGTTTTATTAAAAATTGTTTTTATCTCATATATATATATATATATATATATATGATTTTGATGGTTAGTTTTTTTTTTTGTTTTTTTCAATTAAATTTTAAAATACAAATGACTTTGATTTATTTTACGGGTTAGGTGTAAATAATTTTACTGAAGAGTATCCATTTCACCAAACTCATTTGGCGTAGATTCCAACCTCATTCTTTATTTATTGGTACTTTATTAAATTTGTAGCTTGATGAATGACTTGGCAACCCCTCTTACACCATCATATACAACATTGGATTACAACCTATTTGATATCATTGAGATATATTCCTTTTTATTTAAAACTCTCAAATTTAATATTTTGAATAGATAACAAAAGAATGGTGCATTCACCAACATACACCAATGAAGGCACTCTTTCAATAATACCATGCATTATAAATTTATACCAATATAAAAATATCTGATAATATCGAATGGTCGTTGGCCCATTGGTAAAGTTGTTTGGCTCACAAAGAGCCCACCGGTATTCAATTCTTGTTGAGGCAAAGACCCGAAGATACCGTAATCAAGAATGAGATCGAAATCAATTACTAATTTTTATGACATTTTTATTTATATATTCAATTATGTCAAAATATGTGTAATAAATAATCACGAATCTAATGACATAGACCCACTTAACATACAAATACTATAAACACTTGTAAGAAAGATGATGGTGGATATAATCCACATATAGAAAAACTTTGGTGGGTGTAAAGACAAACCCTTATCATAGACCCACATAAGATACAAATACTATTAACAATTGCAAAAATATAATCTAATGATGTTGAGAGGTGTAAGACAATTCTTCGTCGTTGATCACCCTAACCATATCTACTTCATTCACTTCTGACATAACTTTTAGAGCTCTAAAGACAAACCCTAATCCACCATAGAGATTATTCATCATTATTTTCTATGAGATAATGAGATCCACCTCCCTAAACACCATTAAAAGAATTTCTTTAGTCCTTAAAAGTGAATAACCATCTAAATTGTTCGACTAAATATTAGGACAAATCAAATCCATAACTTTTAGTGGCATCCGTGACACTCTTTTCAATAGTTTAAAACCACAAGCAAGGCTTTACTTTCTCTTAGTGTTGTTTCTTTTTGGACATAAAATGGAGAGCTTGAGCTTGTTTTCCTTTGCTTTTAAAGCTACACCATAGTGGAGGCCTTTACTTTTTTAAATATTGAATTGGCTTTAGAAAAGACACTTGAAAACAACACATACAAGGCATGTGTGGCCACTGCTTTCTTTTTCCCACAAGTGCACATCACTCTATCCACGTGGCAATAGGATGACTCAACATTATAAGTGGAAAAAGCTTACAAAGAGAATCCACAGCCATTTTTTTTTCCTTTCTTTATAAGCAATGCCTCTTACTAAAAACAAAGAGAAAAACATAGTAAAGCCATCCTAAGTTGGTTACAACAATAAAAGTGTAGAATGTAAGGTCACGATCAAACCAAAAAATTTCCCACTTGGCTTTTGAAAGTATTATCAATTAATAAAATAATCAAATACGAGAAGAGTACGTATATTTGCACATGGGGTATATGTGGTTCATGTCATACTCCACCAAACCCACTAATCCATTTTGCATAATAATAAATTAGTGTAAATTTATAAAAGATTTTGCTTACTAAATTGGTGCACTTAGATTCCAATCAAAGTAATGCGTAGCTGTCTTTGTTTCTCATTTTTATAGAGATAAAATTTAGCCTTTAACTAAATGTAGAATACGGTAAACTCTTCACGTGAGGGGCCAATTATTATATTACTTATTATAATATTATATAATTTTATTGTTAAAAGTTATAATGTTCTAGTGTATTTGTGTTTGTTATATATATTTTTTGTTATTTTGTTATTGGGCTTTTGACCTATCCAAACATGAACTTCAAGTAGATTATAAAACAACACAATGAATATTGAATAATAAAATATAGACCCATGTTTATCATGGGAAAACCTTTTTGGGTGAAAAACCCAACAATATAAACATTTCTTATTACACTAAATTTTAAACCCAACTTACAAGTACACCAAGAGATATACAAGGTTTTGTTTTGACAATACTTCAGTAGTCCATGCACATAACTAGTACAACTACAATACTATGTGCTTATCACATCACACACTTGTTGATTTTCTCTTACACCCTCGACATGGTCTGTATGTATAGCATTCAAAACCAACAACCACAATAGTTGTTACATTTTCTTTCCTTAATGTATGCCTAGGAAATTACATGCTTTAAAATGCTCACATGCTTCAAAGCAATCCATGACTTAATGATAAATAATCTTGAGATTCTATCTAATTGTCGCTCAGTCACCATCAACACGCCGCTTTACAACTCCAATCTTTTATCCTAGTTGGACAAGTTTTGAAAATGCATCGTTGTTGCACTCTAATGGTGTACATTTCCTTTGTGCCCCATAATACAACTCTCGTTGTGCACTGTCACCGCATATAGTCTTATCCATAGCCCATAGCTGCACATATGCCATGTATAAATGTGTTGTGCAAGAACCAAACAATACCCATGTGTACACACACTTACACACATGCCTTGCACAACCCTTCCTTGCAAAAAAGTGTTGCATGCACATACTAGTATGTGAACTGTTCTTACGCTTGTGCATGACTACACAACATGATCTATTGCGCAATGCCATACAACATTTGAACATTCCCAACATTCTCCCACTTGTTAAATAAATTGCATAAAAGGGAGTATGAATCTAATTATCAGCAGACGTGACCATTCAAGCCCATGTATTTCTTGCACCAAACAAACTTCTTAGTAATCACAACCTTATTCAATGAATTTGCAACACTTAGACCAATTTCCACTTTCTCTATCCATACGCTCATTTCCTCCATCATTTCCCTTACAAAATGATACCACACATCAATGTGTTGTTTGTGTGAGTGATACTCAAGGTTAGTTTTGAGATAAATCACTCTATGAGTCACAATCTATCCTTATTGAATCTTGATGGAACCAACAATGGAACTTAATCTATGAAACCAAACTATTTCCTTTATTGCATGAGTAGATGCTATGTACTTCTCTTTTGTGGTGGGTATTGCAACACTTGCTTAAGCTTACTCATCTGGCTTGTTTCTCCACCAAACAAATTGAAAATGTACCCAATGGTAGACTTGTGCAAATACATATCTCCTCCCCATTCATAGTCCAAAATACCATGTGAGCTTAGTTTCTTACTTTCACCAGGATTTCCTTGATAGAAAACTACATTATTAGATGTTTCATATAAATATATGAAGATCCTCTTCACCATAGTCCATTGCTTTTTCCTTGGATTTGACATACATATGCTGAGAAATCCCATTTCTTGTGTAATGTTAGGTCTTGTACAAATCATTACAAACATCAGGCTTCCCGTCGTGTTAGCATATGATACATGAACCACATCCTCCAACTCCTCTCATGTATTTTCACATAATGCAGTCAATATTTTATGACAAATTATGCAATGCATGCTCATGGGTTTACTATTGTTCATGTCAAACCTTTCCAAATATGTCTCAACATATTATTCTATCTTATTAGAGTTTCCTATTGACATGATCTCACACTATTTCCATGCCTAAAATGAACTTTGCAGCACTGAGATATTTCATGTCGAACTATGTAAATAGATGAGGCTTCACTTGCTTGATTATTGCTTTATGATTTCCAATCAACAATATGACATCAACATAGAGCACTATGATGAAAGAATTCCTCTTATTTCTATAAAGTACACATAAGGATCTATCTCACTAGGCACCAGGCCGCATTTGTCCACATAATTGTCATAATTTTTATTCGACATCCTTGGTGATTATTTTAATCCATACAAGGATTTATTTACGCAATAGATTGAATCCTCTTTTCTTTTGACTATGAAACTTTTGAGTTGTGTCATATAGAATTATTATTCAAGATCCCCACATAGAAACATTACTTTTACATTCATCTTATCTATCTCAAGATCATATTCAAAGTTAATAGATAAAATAAATATGATTGGAGACATTTTTATAATTGGAGAACACATGTTACCAATATCAATTCCCTTTACCAAAGAGAATTCTTTCATAACTAGGAGAGATTTATTCTACTCCAATTTTCCTTGCACATTGCACTTCCTCTCGAAAACCCACTTGGAACTCACATCCTTTCTTCTAGGAGACAACTTTACCAGATCCTAAGTCTCATTTTTATTTATAGAATCAATATCATCCTTCATGTATGCCTTCTAAAATATGTCTTACTTGGACACAAAATCTTTGCAGAATGTTTTAGGAGCAACACCATTAGTTACTGAAAGCAATAATACAAAATGGAATTAATTTGGACTAATACCTCTTTGGGGATATATGTACATGTTATGATCTCCTCTGTGTAGGGGTTTTAAGGTATTCTCCATCCTCTACTTCCTCTTCTCCATTGTCAAATTCATATTTAGTTATAGGATCTTCAAGACTCAGGTTAACCCACGCCTTTCTTGTATCCTTCTTTGAATGCTCCTTAAAATATTCTAGTTCAACTTCACCATTACACACATCCTTTTGTGAAGGAATCCTCTTCAGTTCTTTGAAGACCACATTAGGAATTTATATCACCTTCTTTGTTGTAGGATCCCACAACTTGTATTCTTTCACACCATTTCCATATCCTATGAAGACATTTTTCTCATCCTTTGCAGAAGTACATATGTGTCACAATAAAACTCAAGTGTTTAAGGAATGATAGCTTACTAGATGTAATACTAAAATTAGGATTTTATCTAACTAAAAAATAATTTAATTGTGTGAAGATGAAATGAAAAAATTATACTATAAATGAAAATAAACATACATATCCTAAATCATGTCTAGTTAAAATATAAAAATTGTAGTAGGTGAGATAAATACGGAAAGTACAAGATAGGGTTAGAGAGAATTACATTGATTTCATACTGATATAGATTGATAGTGATCTTAGAGTGTGTAAGAGGGTTGTGTAGGATGTGATGAAGCTAACCTAAAAATATGGAAGTGTGATTTTAAGTGTAAGATAAAGTCTCATATTGCAAAAAAAACACATGAGTGACTATGTCGAGGATGGATGGATTTTTCCTTTGCTGATTTTTACTAGAAATCACCTCTAGCATTGTACTAATATGTGTCTACAACTCCTTATGTGATATAAATTTCATGATCGTTGTTGTCCTCTCGAAATTTCCCCTCTTTTGAAAGTCTGAATTTTGAAAAATTTGATTTGGCACTGTACGATGGAAAAGCGACAAACGAGGATGATAATCGACAAGTGACCTTCCCCATACCCGACCTCCCGAGGTAGTGTCGAGACAGCCGATGATTTGTAATGCGGGTGTCTTAGATGAAGTCACAGCCGGGATTATGGCCAATTTTCTAGATAAACAAAGCTGCAGGAAAGGATGAGAATTGGCAAGCAACTTTCCTATGGCTAACCATGGGAGGATCAGTGACTAAGATATGGTAGTGTGATCTCCTGGTAGCTGAAATGAAAAAGGGGAGATTTATAGGCTATGAGCGGGGTAGCATAAGTTCCCTATGGTTTTATCTCCTAATGAGGATCTCAGTGTTAATCTAGTTATGAAGTCTCCAAATTAACTTAAACTGAAAATAACAATTTATACTACTGCTGAAAGGGAAACTAATCTAAAAAAAATACACGATTGAAATATTATAATTGCAAACGACTTATTAAAATACTTTTATACTAAAACTAAACAAGCGAGATAACCCGGTGTGGTTATTCACCTGTGCAGATGTGTGAATCTAAATAAAAGACATCTAATTAACTTAATTGAAAACCTTCAATCCTACCTCAGAAGTGAGGAACAAATCATAGTTTCTCAGAAACTATCATTCCCCACAGCTTCCTTGGCAATATTGAAAGCGAGATTAACTGAAATAAAATGATTCACTACTCTATTTGATATGAGTCTGACTAGAACTTTGAAATTTAAAACTTGGATTCCGCAGAACAGTGGCGAATCCGATAGTGTGTGTATGATCTCATCCCCTCAGTATGATCTTCTTGTTCTTTCGTGTTCACTTGGATCCAGAAAAGCATGTAATGCTAGCACCGATAGGAGTAGATTTTGGGACAAGGATAGCTCAGAATACAGACTGAGAATGCGAGTAGGAGAGGGATAGCGCAAGAGTACAGAGCTCGGCTTATGTGATTCCTAGCGGGATTTTACTGCGAGTCATGCAACATGAAGCGACTAGAACCTGAAACTATCCTATACGAAGAGAAAAACCTGCAACTTTAATGGCTTCCCAAGCTATTCTATTTCAAAATAAAGACACTACTTGCACAAGTTGGATATGTGGCTTACCAACAGCTGAATAAAGCTAACTAGGTGTATAATGAATTGAACTAAGAACTCTAAGACACGATGAAGATAAATCTACAGCAAAGAGGAATCAGAGGAAAGCTTCTAACTGGATTGGATGGAACAACAGCACTACCTGCACAAGATGGGTCTATGGCTTACCAACAGCTGAGCAATACTAACCAAGTATGAAAGAAACTATGTTATCAATCCTAAGTAAGCTAACCAAAACACTAAAAATCAGAAATCTCTAACAAGGAGAAATGGTGATCAAAAACTCCAGAACAAATTCTTCACCAAATTCAGACCATTTGCATGTACACAAACCATGCATTTATAGGAATTCCAACTCTCAAAACCAAAACCAAATTGAACTCCTAAACAATAAACAAAGGAAAAACACTGTTCCAGGGGACCAAAAACATTAATGCATGCTCAAGTCGGCAAAGAAAAGCTGGTGAAATGTGATATTTCACGCGAGTCACATCAAAAGACCGTTCTGGAAAATGCGCACAGGACCGCCGCTCTGAGCAGGGTGGCGGTTACATGACCGCCGCCCTGTTCAAGGTGGTGGTTTCGTCACTGAAGGTCAAGAGGCCAAGGAAAGAGGGAAAAAGGGGAAAATAAAGGGTGTGGGGCCTAAGCGGGGCACACGGGATGTTAACGCATACTCCGAGGGCTTTTCCGGATCCTGAACACCTTGCGAGGAGACCTGTATCATCATCGGGGCACTTGTTACACTGTTCTGGCAGTACAGTATCTTACAATTTTGGGTACGTACATATTGCCCCCTCGGAGAAGTGTTTTAGCCATGAAGAGGCATAAAATGGTGGGTCCGAGTATGGCAGTCCCGAAATGGGGAGTTAGAAGCTATACCTTACTCATCCGTGTGTTGCGATGACGCCATCAAAATTCTTGCTACCTGTAAAATGAAAAGAGAACTCAAGTGCAGATAGATGTAATAACTTGGAAGATAAATGCTAAAATAATAGGGAAGGAGAACGTACCATTCGTGCGGAGATAGAAAGTTACCTCCAACAGTGCTCCAAACCTGTAAAAAAGTAATTTTAAAACGAAACAGAACGATATATATATGAAAGTGGGCCCATTTTCCTATTCATTTGCGCGAGTCGATTTGATTGATTTTGAGCTCTGGGACCCACGGTGACGGTTTCTCACGCGAGTAGAGTCGAAACGTTCGCAGCGAGATCGTGATCATGCCTCCATGAGTAGAACACCGACCTCAGCGATCATAGGTTGGTTTTCTTCCATTTTGTGTTTTTCCCTCTTCAAATTTGAAATGGAAAATTCTTTGCAATGGGGGGATTAGTTTTGAAAATGTTAGGTTCAAAAGGTCCATCTAGGGGGGGCGCCTACTGGGTAGGCTTTGTTTTTAGTTAAAATGGTCTATTTTTTATGCTTTTGGGCTTTTTGGGGTTAACAACCCACGTAGGTTTTCGGACCGCGACCGCCGCCCTGGCCAGGGCGGCAGTTACATGACCGCCGCCCTGTTCAGGGCGGTGGTTACATGACCTCCGCCCTTAAGGCGGTGGTTATAAAACCGCCCCCCCTGCTCAAGGTGGCGGTTTTGCACAGAATGCAAAAGAGCTTAACTTTTGAGATTGCACTTGTATTTTTATCATTTCTATACGCTTTTATGACTCTCTCGATATTGACTAGATACTAACTTGCCCTGTTTTGTGTGTTTTTAGGTGCATGCAGGCGAGGGAGGAGTATATCAGATGGAGCCGAGAGAGAGAGTGTGATTGGCTTTCGGGGGTATTGGATGCCCTTTCTCAGGATGAGGAGGATACATTACAGAGGGCCAGCATATTGCGTATATCATGCATGCCCCATGTCACGCCATCTAGTCACATTCTTTGTGACTTATTCTCATATTGGGATGCAGATCGGAACACTTTCCGATTACCAGGGGTCCGCGGTGAGTGGACCATCACTTTGGAGGATGTCTACCGTATCCTGGGGGTCCTGATCATCGGGAGGAGACTCACACTGGAGACGGCAGGGTCTCGAGCACAGATTGCACAGTGGGTAGGCTTCATGGGGGATGTAGCCATCTCTACGGGGTCGAAGAAGGGAGTGAGAGTTCGATCGATTCCTTATTTTCCCATCCCCGTATTTCGACAGGCTATCATGGGGATCCTTGCCTCGAGGCTGATCAGGGACAAGGGAGAAGATACTTTACTATACTGCTGGGCCCCCATCATTACACAGATAGAGGGGCATGGCCGGATATATGCCTGGGGCGCAGATATTCTAGGGACCACCTACCATGACTTATACAGGGTGGTTCGTTTGCAGGGACAGTCATTGAGCCACCCGACTCTAGTCATGAGTTGGGTGTACGAGCATTTTATTCCTTATGGCAGAGGGGTAGAGGTGGCAGACCCAGGGGCTGTGAGGGCAGCTAGATGGTCAGATATGTCAGTGTTTAGAGCACCTCACCAGCCAGTTGCCTCCCTTACCACAGCGAATATGGAGGCGACGCCGTACCGGCTTATGGCTAGCATATGGGGCGAGGAGACCCTTATATTGATCTCCTGTTCCACCACAGGGCAGCTTATCGACCACGTGGGATGGGTGGAGGTACACCCTTTTGGCAGAGTTCCTTAGCAGTTCGGCCTTCCATATGCGGGCATGCATCCCCCAATGGCACCAGTTTACAGATCAGTCCACGAGGCTAGAGGGGGGCCTAGAGGCCGTGGTTGGACAGTGATCACTCCTGGCACTCCCATTACAGCCAAGAGGGTAGTTCGGGCTAGAGGGAGAGCCGGTGCGCCCTGGGCACCTTTGCTTCAGATTGCTGTGGGTCCTGCTCACAGCAGCGATGACCCCATAGATATTGACTCCGATTTTGAGGAGTTTACAAAGGGAGGGTCAGAGGAGCAGACAGATGATAGCGATCCTGAGTGGCATGACACTCAGGATATTTTGCAGGCAGAGAGGGCCGAGTAGAGTGCAGAGAGAGAGACTCTAGCTTCAGAGGAGCCACTCTCCTAGGGCCATGGTGGAGAGGATGAGTCAGTTGTGGGGCGTCATGTTGCTCCTACTACAGGAGCAGCCCCTCAGTCAGCAGCGGCATCTGTGGTGGGTGTTGGCCCCAGCGACCCATCTTGGAGGCCCGGTGATCCGAGTAAGTTATCCTCTCATCTTTTCAATGTTTGTTTAATTTAGGATTTTTAATTGCTATCTCTCCTTATGTTTTTATATTGTATCTTTTAGTCTCTTGCCTAGCTTCTAATTCATTTTTCTTCTTTGTTTTGCAGAGACTGTTGACGAGTGGCGGGATCTAATCCGTAGGGTATGCACTGATTCTCTGATGATCCCTATGGATAAGACCCGTGCGGAGCTATCTGTAGATGCCGAGGAGCCTTCAGTAGCTGGTAGGCATACTAACATCTTCGCTCCTGTTTGGCATGTGGCCAGGATGGTGTTGACTCTCCGTACAGAGTTGGCAGGCTATAGGACAGCCGAGTGTCTTATGAGGAGTCATTCTCATGGTGAGACCACGGCTGCTCCTCGAGACCCTGAGCCCTCCGTGCATTCAGAGCGCTGGCATAGCCGGAGTCGTAGGTGAGGGCGCGCACCCTCGGAGGGGTCGTATAGGGGTTGAGAGGTGACTTGGCCCTGTATGCTTTGTACTGTAGATTCTTTTGTACATCACGGGCTCTTTGAGCATTTTGACCATGCCTAGAGCATGATTGCATTGTATATAAACATTGATTATTTATATATATGCATTCATTTTTGGATCAAAACTTTGTCACTCATGTTTTCCCTTTCTGTTTCCAGCTTCCTCGTGTATACTACGATGTATGTTTTATATGCTTTCTAGAATGTATGCAATGGAGAACAGATGATGCAAATGCTTGCTTTCTTTTTGTGTTTCATGATGCTAATACATGATATTGTAGATATATTGTGATCTTAAATCTTAGCTTCTGTGAACAATTTGGATACCTCATGTTTGTTTTGGCAAAGTGATGAAAATAACCAGTATGATGAACAGATTAACTTGCCCCACTCCTAACTCCATGCAACTAGTAAGCTGTGAGGGCTCATCACCAAGAGCTAAGAAGGGTGCAAGTTATGAAATATGGTGAAATGATAGTGATGAAAGACAGACGAAGCTTTGGTGGAACCAAGTTAAGAACTACAAGCTTACTCTACCTGAATGACTTCATAGTTTTGGGTGTGACTTGCTTTGCGGTTTATCCAGACTTAGACCCGTAGATGGCCACATAGTAGACAAATCTGGTTTTTTTAGGATTTTTAACTCTCTTGGAATTTTGAACATCTGATTCATTCATTTTTGACTCAAAGTTTGAATAGTTTGTTTATGACCTTTTAACGTTTGCATTGTCTAGAGGACCCCCTACACCTTGCCCCATGCTACCTGTAAGAAGCATGGGTTTATCACCATGGGAAAGGCATAGGCGAGTAAGGGAATTTCCATCCTTTCCCAACCCTACGTCACTAGTAAGAGACGCAAGCTCATCACCGAAGGTTGGTAGGGCAAGGAAATGTGTAAAAATAAAATTTTCTATTTAATCACTTTTTGACTTGTCTTTTTGAGTCAAATGTCAGTATATGCTTGTTTCCAAAGAGATGTGTATATGGGATAGATGTGACACCATGAAGCTTCTAGAACAGACCATAGGCAAGACACCAATCCTAAGAAGAAATCAAAGTGAGAACAAACTTGCAGATCTTGGTATGGTTACCGTTAAGACTTCGTCATGTTTGATTTTATTTGATAAAAGATTCTGAAGTGATTGATGATATCGTGAAAATGGAGAGATATGATTAGAAATTTTTGTGCCAACAACATCATGAGTTTGTAATGAATTACTTTGAGAATAGATTCCTTGATCACAATTTGTGTAAGAACAAGTGGACAAAATGATCTAAATCTATATGAAGATGCAATGTAGATAGTTATATAGGTAGTGCTAGCTGCTTATGCGTAGAAACGCTTGAGGTGCAGGGAATTGACTGTTTTGCCAAATTCCTCACCTTCTAGCGTGCATAAGAGGTATGCACCATTTCCATAGTCCTTCATGACTCGGTATGGGCCCAACCATTTGGGCCAGAATTTCCTTCCTTCGCCGGTCTTCTTGTCGATCTGACTTTCTAGTCTTAGAACTAGATCACCTTCGTATATATCGCGTTCATAAACCTTCTTGTTATATTGCTGGCACATTCAGTCAGCATAAGCTCTATGCCACTATTTAGCATCTAACCTAGTTTCATCTAGGCTTTCTAGTTGGGAAAGACGTGCTTCTCTGTAAGCGTCTTCATCCAGAATCCCTTGTAGTGAAATGCGGAGACTGGGTATTTCGACCTCAAGTGGGAGAACTGCTTCTGCCCCAAATACTAGCGAGAAAGGAGTTGCTCCCATTGGTGTTCTTATTGAGGTTCGGTGGGCCCACAAGGCCGGATATAACTTCAAATTCCAATCTCGCTTGTTTTCTTTCACCGTTTTAAGGAGAATGGCTTTCAGCGTTTTGTTTGTTGCTTCAGCCTGCCCATTGGCTTGGGGATAATACAAGGAAGCCGTATGATGGCTTATTTTAAATTTGTTGCATAGTTCACGAACTTCCTCATTCTTGAAAGAAGTTCCATTATCTGAGATAATGATTTGCGGGATACCGTACCTACAAATGATTTTATTTAAAATGAACTTAGCGATTACAGAACCAGGTATAGTAGTAAGAGGCATGGCCTCCACCCATTTGGTAAAATATTCATTGGCCATGATTATAAAATTATGGCCGTCTATGGATGAGGGAGAGAACTTCCCTATCAAGTCCAAGCCCCATGTAGAAAAGGGCCATGGAGTTGTGATTGGTTGTAGAGCTTGTGCTGGCATGTGGATCTCGTGGGAGAATTCTTGGCACTTATGACACCTGCGTGCAAACTCTATCGCGTAATGTTCTAGAGTGGGCCAGAAATAGCCCATTCGATGTATTTTTCGAGCAGTGGCATGGCCACCGAAGTGGCCTCCACATATACCGCTGTGGGATTCATGGAGAATCCTCTTGGACTCTTCTGTGTCGACACACCTTAAGAGCATTCCATCGAATGCTTTTCGATAGAGCATCTGCTCTATAATGACATATTTGGCCACAATTATGCGTAATCGCCTTCTTTGTTGCGGTGTAACTGCATCTGGGTACGTATGGTCCATGATATAATTAATGATATCAGTGTACCAAGGGCACTCAGAGATAGCAGGTCGAGTTTCGATGTAGTATACGCATTCATCTGGAAAATCCAAATCTACTAGATTGCCTCCGTCTAATGGGTTGTCAGCTAACCAATCCGCAATGATTTGTCCTTTAACTGACTTCTGATTTACAAATGTTAATTTGAACTCTCCCATTAAGGTTATAAAACGTCCAGCCTTTTTGGATAAGGAACCTTGTGTGAGAAAAGTCCGTAAATGGTCCGTCTTTACCATGACCTTTGTTTCTTGATTCAGCATGTAATGTCTTAGACGTTTAGTAGCAAAGACTATGGCAAGACATTCTCACTCTGCTTGTGTATAGCGTGTTTCATAGTCGAGCAGTCTTCGGCTAATGAAATAAATCGCACATTCTCTCTTGTCATCGTCTTCTTGGGCCAACATATAGGCCAGCGAGACATTGGTGGCTCGCGAATATAGGATTAACGGGTGATCCAGCTTAGGTGGCATTAGCGTAGGTGGTGACAGCAAGAAACGTTTAACTGCGTTGAAAGCTTCGTTGCATTCTTCGGTCCAATCAATGCTATAGTCTTTCTTGAGTAAATTGTTGATTGGATGAATAGCGAAGCTTAAGTCCAGGATGAATCTTCGGATTGCACCTAGCTTTCCGAGAAATGACCTGATTCCAGATTCGTCTGAAGGTGGGACCATTTCGAGTACAACCCGAATTTTGGTTGGATCAACATCAATCCCTCGTGATGATATGATGTAACCTAGGAGCTTTCCTCCTGTTACACCAAAGACACATTTCTCTGGGTTTAGTGTGACTCCGTATTCTATTAAACGTGAAATAATGACGCGGAGTACTTCAGGATGGTCACAACGCTTCTTGGCCTTAGCCAACAAGTCATCTACGTAGGATTCCATGATTTTATGAATTAAATCGTGAAATATATAAGTCATAGCTCGCTGGTAGGTAGCACCGGCATTCTTGAGGCCGAATGGCATAACAGCGTAGCAATAGGTTCCCCAAGGAGTTATGAACGTGGTTTTAGCTTGATCTTACTCGGATATTCTGATTTGGTTGTATCCCAAGAATCCATCCATGAGAGACAAGAGTTCAAAACCAGCTGTTGCATCAACAATAACGTCTATGGATGGTAATGGGAAATCGTCTTTAGGACACGCTTTGTTGATGTCTCGGAAGTCTATGCAAATGCGTATCTTTCCGTTCTTCTTGAGAACGAGAACGATATTAGATACCCATTGGGAGTAGTCAACTGGCTTGATGAATCCTACCTGAAGGAGTTTTATTACTTCCTCTTTTACCATGAGAGCTACTTTGGGTTTCATGGGTCTTGATTTTTGTTTAATTGGCTTTGCATCTAATCTAGTGACGAGGTTGTGTACCGCAATGTGGGGTGCGACTCCCGTCATCTCCTTGTAATTAAATGCAAACACCTTTTGATGTTCTTTGAGAACCTGAGTATGTATTTCCACTTCTTCTGGTGTCAACGAAGAACCTAGTTTTAGTATTCTTGGTTCATCTTCTGTCCTGATGTTGACATCGATTGTTTCTTCGATTAAAGAGGCGTTACCCTCTTCGAACTCAGGTGGTGCTAGAGGTAAATCTATATCATCCCTGTTTCCTATTGCGTATATGTTAGGTTCCATTTGTGAGGGAAGATCCGTTACGGGATTTCCGAAGTAGGAAGACGAATGTGGAATCAGGGATAAATCTAGCATATGATAGGAGAGATGTAATGCTGCATAGGCATTTAAGTAATCCAAAGTAGCCGCATCATTTCCAACATGGTCTAGGATGGTAGATTCACTTCCGCTTGAAAGAGGATTTGTCATTGTTTTTATCAATGGTTCATCACGAATGGATACTGTGAAGTGAGTATCTTCTAGCTCATTGCTTGGAGTAAAACGTGATGCTGAGGTTGCTATTGAATTGGCGAGAAGATTTTTCTCTCACGGGATCGCTTCAATGGATATGAAGTTAAATGCCTTGCTTAAATCTAATACAGTGTTTTTGTAGAGTTGTAAATGTTTGGCTTTAGTTTCATATACTTCAGAAACTTGGTTTGTTACTAATTGCGAGTCTCCTAAGACTCTGATGTTATTAATACCAATTCTTTTGGCTAAGGTAAGGCCAAGGAGGAGGGCTTCGTACTCAGCGCCATTGTTTGTGCATTCAAAGTTTAACTTAAAAGAGAATGGGAGGACCTTCTCCTCGGGCGAAGTAAGAATTATACCTGCCCCTGCTCCATAACGACATTTGGCTCCATCGAAATGGAGAGTCCAATAATTAGCCGGGAGTGTAGATGTTGGGGCATCTACTGCGTTTGCACACTCTACTTCTACCATACAGAGATCCTCTGCTGGCAAGGAACCAACACCTAGGGAAAATCCCATGCCTACTGAATCGAATGGTAAGAACATTGGTGAATCTTGTTCTATCAATTCAACGATTTTCGCAGTAGTCCCTAATGATACTGTTTCTTTAGTTTTACCTTTAGGGGTTGGAATTGTTTTGGCTATGTTGGTAGTTTCAAGATCCATCGTAGGTATCAAATTTTCCTCTGGCTTTGGGTCAGAGGGTTTATTAAGTTGGTTTGTTGGTAGCTCAAATTCTGAGTGCACCCCTGGTCTTTTCTTTAAATCAGCTAGGTGCAAATCGAAAGGTTTTGGATCGCCTTTGGCTACAAACACCTTTCCCAGATGCAAGAATCTTACTTCTTGAAATAGCGTGGAAGGGATTGCCTTCATTCGATGTATCCAAGGTCGGCCGAGGATCATATTATAGTTAGTTTCCCGATCTATAATATAAAACTCAGTCAAGATGGTTTTGGGCCCTAAGGTGACCGGCAGTATTATAGTTCCTATCGAAGTGGCTTTAAGGCTATCATAGCCTCTCAAGGTATTTCATGTAGTGGAACAGTTTGTTTCTCCATATCCAAGTTTTTAGAGGAAAGAGAAAGGGACTATGTTAACTGCAGCCCCATCGTCAACCATTTCCTGTTTTACATAGTTATTATAAACCCACACTTGCAAGTGTAAGGCTGGGTCACCTCGGCATGCGATCTCAGCATCTGTGGGCATTTTACTTATTTCGAAGATGAATTCGACATCCTTGTCCGGCTGCCCCGGAGGGTGGATATCAAAATCTACGTGATTTACTTGTGTTTAGGGAGGTGGAGTGATGTTAATTAGATGGCCTAGACCTAATGCTTCTAAAAGAGCAGCTCTGTGAGGGGTAGAGTTCTTTAGTAAGTCCAAAAATGAAATGTGTGAAAAGGTCTTTGTTAGGTCACTAATTAAATCATAGGCACCGATGGGTTTTTCAACTATTTGCTGACTCTTATCTGTCTCTGGCAGATGACTTGGGCTTGGTTGAGAGAAATACTCTCGTGTTCTTGTTATAGCTTCGATAGGTAGTTCAACGTCTAATTCTACCAAACTGACTATCTTAGGTCTCGGTTGAGCTCCCAACTATGGCGCGACTGACGAATTTAATGAAGTCGAGGCTTCATGGTCATTGTTTCCCGTCACTGCACCTTTGTTTGTTCCGGTTGGATTCAGCCTATTGTTGTCATGATTTGGGAGCAGATCATTAAAGATCTTGAGGGGAGCATTCTGAGGAGAAACTGCCCCTGCGAGAGTATTTGGTGATGATGAGACGGGATCTGCCAAGAACAGGTCTGTGAAGAACTGTCTTTGTTCTTCTGGAAAATGTTGCATAAATTTATTGTAGTCACGGCACGTTCTAGTGTCATGACCATGAATTTTATGGAAACCACAATAAGAATTGGGGTTATAATTCCCGTTTTGTTGGTTTGGTGTGTATTGTGGCCTAAAATTCTGACCAAACTGTTTCCTATTAGGACTAAAGTTTTGGAATTGTTGTTTTTGGTTTTGACTTTGGTTTTGGTAACCAAATGAGTTTTGGCTTGGCCCTTGTATGGGATTTCGCCGTTGTTGTTGTTGTTGTTGTGGATGGTTAAAATCCATTGTATTGACCGTTGGGGTAGAGTTGTTGTTTCGCTGGTTGTTTGTTTGTGACGGAGTATTAACGACATTTACCCTCTTGGGCTGGTCGGTTACCCCATCCGTTGTTACCCCACGATTTTTGTTAAGGATTTTGGGTCCTTGATTGACATTTGTGGTAGTTGTAGTATTTTGAGTGGAGGTGATTAACCTCCCATTTGCTCTATATGTCTTACGACCACTATCTATCGCTGCTTGATCTATTCGCAGAGCGCTCTCAAGTACTTCATCATAAGTCCTTAGTGGGAACTTCTGGTCTTCTTCTTTCACTTCTCTACTGAGAGAATGAAGGAATAAATCACATAGTTCCATCTGATCCATGTTTGGAGCACTTGCTGAAGAGTAAAGAACTGTACGCCACCTCTGGATGAAATGGGCGACAGATTCATTGTGTTCTTGTTTGATGTGCAAGAATTCCCTGATTCCTGTTCTTAGCAGTTTGTTCATGTCAAAGGCTTTGATGAACTCTGACACGAGTTGTTTAAATGAATGTATGGAAGCCTCAGGTATTCTATAATACTAATCGAGAGCAATGCCCTCCAGTGTTTTGGGGAATATTTTAGCAACAACCCCATCCCAAGGGAGTAATTCTCGTATGGTTGTAGCATAAGCTTTGATATGCACGTTTGGATCTCCCTCACCCTTGAACTTAGGCAAATCAGGGAGAGGTCTTGGAAGCATGACGCTTCGTATGGTGAAATCTAAGGGTTCCTTTAGGTATTCTGAATAAGTCCCTATCGCATAGCTTTCGACCATTGATGGTGTTTGCTGAGGGAGTGGTGGTGGGATAGGTTGTTGATACAGTGTAGTGTACGCATTGGCAGGGGCATAGGGAGGTCCCTGCGTTTGAGCAAACATGCCAGGAGAGGAGAACATATCTCCTTGTGGTGATTTAGAGTATATGTTTAAGTAGGATGGGGTATTGTCGAGGAACGGACTGTTCCACACTAGACCGAGAGAAATAGTGTTAGAGATGATAGGCCTTGTTGGCGTTTGTTGTGGATATTGAGGAGGCATGCCTAACGTGCCTACTCCCATAAGGATATCTACCTGACCAGAGTGGTATGGAGGATTGGAACTTCCTATTTGTATGAACGGAGAATTTTGACTTGCTTGAGCCAGTTCTAACCCTCTCACTCTTTCTACTAACGTTGAAATGACTTCATTTGGTGAAGTCACGGTACTTTTCCTGAGCGGCGTTTGTTGTATACCTTGGTGTTGTAAAGGTACGTGATATCCTGTCATAAACTGATCGCTATCTTGCCAAGTTTCTCCCAGAATATTTCCTGTATGCAGTGGCATAGAAGTATTTTCTTGAAAAGAGATTTCGGGTTGTATTTGTAAACCTCCTATAGATGGGTACATTCCCCGGGAGCATTGTTCACTCCTAGGATAATGTGTTGGCTGTCCATCATCTAAGACCAGGTATGGATCTGATTGCCTACCTAAGTTGTGGTCTGAGTAACATTTGAGGAGATAACCCTAGATGCTCCGGTAACGTCATATTGTTTGAACCAGAAGGTTCTGTTTGTTGGGTTCGAAGGGGGTTGATCTAACTCTCAGTTTGAAAAGATGAACTATATCTGGATTCTTGGGGTTTGTGTGACAACTGATTAGTTGAATAGTTGTCACCCCATACTGAGAGCGAGGGTGATGATTCCCTATTCTGTTGGGCGTAGTTATGCCTCAAGACCCAAGAGTGGTCTGCCACATAATTGGGCATCGATTCCCGCTTTTCCCGCATCACATGCATCAGCCGAATCGTGTCCTTATTTCCCTCGCATCCTTCGCATATCTAAGTTCCTGAACTGCCCGTGCTCATTTGGCCCACTTTTCCCGCTTTGGCCGGATCGCGTCTTCATGTCCCTCATGTCCCAAATGTACCAAAGACCATTTGGGCTAGTTTTCTCCACTTTTCCCGCTTTTCATCTTTTTGAGTTGGTGCGGGGTGAATTTAATGTGCATTTAATAACCTTATCTCTCCTAAAATGACTATTTAATCCTCCTACGCCATTGTCACATTGCTTTCTTGCCTACTCTTGCTTGAAATATTTGCCATTAAAAGCCGTTTGCTCATGCCCCTATATTCCTTTTCATCCTCGTCATGATTTTGATCTTTAGAAGGCTATCCCCTGTGCATTGCAAAAATGAAGATCAAGTTTCAGGGCCAAGAACATATATCACCTCTTGAATCCTCTGTACCAGATATCGGAGACAGTGAGGTTCAACACTTAGATTTCATGGATTTTTGGGGAAGATTAACATGCTCTAATCCTGCTCCCATGGCACAAATTATTAGTGACAGTGGACTTGCATACGTGGATGGTTTTCCTATCTCTGTATAGTGCGCGGACATGGTGCTTGTCTGCGGAGCCCATTTTAACCTAGATACCAAGGAACTCACCAATGTGCATGGTGAATTAATCATGAAACTAGATACTGCCACCATTACTGTTGCCTTGCGCATTCCAACAAATGAGGATTCCATAATTCTCACTCATGCCCAAGCCCAAACCATGTTCTACCAAGAAAGTGACAAATACAAGGCACGCATAGCAAAATCATGGTTAAAGAACCCTAAGAAGGGAGCATCCCGACTCTCCAAGGCATTGTACAGGGTTGGTTTTAATGAGGAGTTGTTTGAATTTATTATTTTTCTCGCCCATATCATGGGGTTTCCTTCCACTAATGAGTTTCACTTCTGGATGTGCCCCTTCATAAACATCATCTACGAGGGCAAGCAGAACATTAATTAGGCCGAGATTGTTTGCATGAATTTAATAGAGCAATTGTCTAGTGTTCAACAGACTAAGAAGTTCTATATGACTTCTTATCTCATGTATACCATGGCTACATCCCGATAGTGGTTCGATTTCACCTACATAGATGGCTAGAAGAATGAGCCTATTTATGCATACTGCCCTCAGTTTACCCTTGAAACTAGTAATCACAATTTCAGAAGAGTTAATGATGCTTTCACCATGTACATTGTAAGACTCTTAGAGGGAAACACTGCAAGGATATTTTCTGATGAAGCTATGAACTTTATAGCCAAGTATGGGTCTTTCTTTATCCAATTCAGGAAGTTCTCATACATCTGGATGGCTGGCCATGAAAACACACCTCTCAAGCTCCCTATGTTCTGCAGTGACAAAATGGCCCTGGTTGAAGTATGTAGGCAACTTGATAAGCTACATAGGACATGCAGAGACAAGAAGATCACTGGCCTACATTTCCCTCTCTTTGGGAAACTATACATGTAAAATAGCCTTGGATGCCCAAAATGTAGAAAGGGCTATTACTTCTATCACTGTTCATTTCTGTAGACCCAGATCTTGCTTTGATCTGAAGAAGTTTATTGAGCAAAACCTCAGGATAAACTATCATCACAAGCTAGATACTGAGGATTACTGTGCTAATGATTTTGAAGCCAGACAAAGGCATTATGGCAGACTCTCTCTACAACACATCAAAGATCTCAATCTTTATGAAGTTCCTGAAGGACTTTAGGAGGATGATGAGGACTTACAGTCCTTTGAATATGAGACAACAATCAAACACACTCCTTTGGAGGATCTAGATTGGTATACAAAAGAGAGATGATTTGGTGGAGATTATGGCCCCTGTTTTTGTAAGAACTAAAGTTTGGCTTGATAGGAAGATTCGTGAGTTCAAAAAGAATCAGGGTGGATCTTCTTCTAGAGACACCTCTACACTCGGGAAGGAAGCACATACAACCAACACCGAGGTTCTTGAGAAAACCCCTCATTCCTCCTCAATGAAATAGCCTGAGTCATCTACTCCTTCTACTCAAGTATACCAAAAGAAGATCAGAGAAGTCAAACAAGAACCAATTGATGAAGAACCTCTTCTTGAACATCCAGAGCTACCTTCAGGGCTAGAGAACATTATCGTTCTTAGTGAGAGTGATGATGGTGAAATACCAAATCCTGTAGGAACTCCTGAAGTTACTGTTGAAAAAGAGAAGGAAATGTCTAGTGCAGATCCCCCTAGTACCGTAGATTCCTCTACAAAGGAAGCTCTTGATACTCCCTCCACTTCTCTGTTAGAGGCAACAGTGGTCAATACTCTAAGCTCCATGAGTTCACTTTCTTTTGGGCCTCTTGTTCCTTCCTCTTCTTCTTCTACTTTTTCTTGGGTGCAACCCATGGTTGACAACAGGAAGAGGAAATCTTCCTCTTGGATAACAGGGCTTAATTTTGATGTTGTGGAAGCCCTACTAGGGACTACTCCTCCCCCTCTAGCAAAGAGAGCCAAGAGCACTTCAAGGATAGTAACTGATGCTTAGGGCCAACAGTTCCTGGAGGTTGTAAAGCCCAAGGTTGATAAGGCAGAGTAGGATCTCTTGGTCTCTGATTTAGAGCTTTCTAGAATCCCAATGGGTGAATCAACTCCTGAGAATGAGGTTCATAAGCTTCAAGCAACCGTGACAAAGGTTATTGAATGAGTATAAAAGGGCAAGCAAACTATAGAATAGTTGGAAGAATAGAATCAAGTTCTCTCCAACTTTATCAAGTCATTATTGGCCAAAGATAAGGTTTTGGATCCTGCCCCACTGGTTGCTCTTCCACCCCCCATGATTCTCAGCCAGGATGAAGTTCAGAGCATGAAATATATACATAAGTATTCTACTTATGGAAAGGCTTTGGAAACCATGGTTGATGATATGATTGTAGCTAGCTTGAATTTCATTGAGGAAGCCTTTAAGGCCAACGAGAAGGTGATTAATCTACAACAGAAACTCACTCACTAGGGGCTACAGATAAGGAGCTGAAGCTCTGGATTAGTTGTATTACAGATCTTCGTCTTATGGGCCAAACTGATGAGAATATCCTACTGGTTAACAATGTATTTGATGAGGCCAAGAATAACTTGTCAAAGGCATGGGTTTTTGGTGTAGAATGGAAGATGAAGGTTTTAGAAGAAGCATTGGGTGAGTTAAATAACGTGTGGCAGAAAGGAGAATCCTTCAAAACTTGTATTTCCTCTACTTTTAAAGATATTCATTGCCATCTTTATGATGAAACCTCAGGCGTTCCTTGCTCTCTTCAAGAGATAAAATCTTAGTTTAGAAAATTTTTCAAGGAAGACTTGTTCAAAGAAGAATTAATTACCAAAGAGAAGATAAAGGACATTTGCTTCCTTCAATCTGCAATTGTTGAGGCAAATAAAGAATACCTGGGGCATACCGAGTTTGATAAAGATATGGAAAAATCTCTAGGCACTTGGTCTCATGCCACTGCCAACACATCAATCCCATGAGGTATGGAGATAGCTGAAGTATTGAAGAAATTTAGATATCGGATCCTCAAATCAGTGGGCCCACCTCAGCCATAATTGGATGTTTCTTCTTTTGGATTCTCTTTTTCTCTTTCTATTTTTTTAAGTACTGAGCTCTTTGTAAATTAATTAAGGATATTGTATTGAGCATTTTATTAATTAATATTTTAGTTAAAAGAAATGGTTACCAAGTGTAACTAATTTGTGAGCTATATAATGAGCTCTCCATGCCATTCTAAAGGGTAGAGAATTCTGACTATTTTTGCAAGTGTAAAGAGTTAAAAATCTATCAATATAAGAGAACATCTCTTTCTGTTTCTATGTGTGGTTATTCATTCTTTCCTATCTGTTAAAACTATTGAACCATTAATTTATTTTGCATAAAAAAGCTTTGTATTCTTGTGGATATCATGTATGGAACTTTTTGTCGATGAAATAACATCTTATGGATTTTACGTAAATGATTATATTCTATATGATCTTAGTTCAACATTTATAAGGAATTGTTTTGCTATCTATATTTCCTGAGAATGCTACTCTTCCTCTTCCCAATTCCTAATTCTTCTATTTTTCTATATTGATAATCGGTCATTTAAAACACTTCTAGGATGTTAGAGTTCCTCTTTTAAACTAAACGTTGTACATTTGTAAATAGGTTTTTTCCTTTAAATAAGGGAACCTCTCCCATTAAAGAGGAGGGACTTATGTCCCCTAACTTTTGCTTTGATTAAAGTCCTTATTTGACAACCAATAGTTTTTGGCGACTCTATTGGGGATTCATTTTGGATGGATTCCAGTTTTATGAACAATTTCTTGATCATTGTCTGATCTGGCGACTCTTAGATTTACTCACGGTAGGAGGGCTCTTGGAATCGAAGATTCTCAGTTTCAACTCTTGGAGCAACAAGGTTTCCCTCTTCCTTCAATAGGGAGAAATAAAAGAGATCGTTCTACAAGCACACCTCCAGTTGAGAACAAAAACCTTGCGAGTGGTATCCCTCAAGAAAAACTCAACCCTAATCTTTGTGCTTTTGATTCTTACTGGTGTTTCAGTTCCTATTCAAGTAGTTTTTCTAAGGATGGTAGTTCCATTACCTTGGGGCCATCATGTTGGGCCTCTTGCCCTTCCTCAGCCTTTGCATGAGTTATCTAGCGGTAATATGAAGAACTTCCCCAAGTTTAGAGGTGATGGCAAGGTGCACCATGGTGAGTATATTTCAGCTTTCATAGTTGCATGTGGAGTCTTCGGAGTTGAGCATGAAGATGTCTCAGTGAGGCTTTTTGTAGAAACTTTGCAAGATAATGCAATAGATTGGTTCTATCATCTTCTTGCTGGTGCCATTACCAGTTGGACCACGATGAGAACAAGATTTGAGAACTATTTCAAACCTATAAAAGATGTACATGCTTTGCTAGCTCAGATTTCTCAAATAAAGGAAGAATCACAGGAGCCCATGAGAGAATTTTTGGCTAGGTTCAACAAGCTGATTAAAAAAATTCCACCAGATACCCATCCTGTATCAAATTCAAAAATGTTTCTTCCTGAATGCTCAACTACCTGAAGTTAGCTATGCATTGAGGAGATCCAACCTTGTAACATTGGATGAGGATAAGAGATTAGTTTTTAGTGTTGAAGATGACTTGATCATGTCTGGTAAGTTGAAAAGAGATCCTTCCAAATCTAGAGATTCTTCTTCCTCTTCTTCTACTCCCAGAGCTAATGCAGATCCATTAGTAAAAAAGCTTGCTAATGACCTCATTGCCATCAAGAAATAATTGGCTCAGCATGCTCCTTATACAGATGTTCCAAGGAGGACTTTTCAACCTAGAAATCATTTTCCCTCCTCTCAGACAAGGCTGGAAATTGAGGGACCTCCCATCAAGGTCCCTGTTAATGCAACTTGTGAGGTTGAAGAGCCTGATGATGAAGAGATCCATGAAGATTTTAAAGACCCTGAAGAAGAGGTTGATGAAGACCTAGAAGAACTTGAGGGATCTCAAGTTAATTTCTTCACCACTGAAGGTGTTGATGAAGAAGATTATTATGATGAAGTAGTAGTAGAAATGAACAGTGATTCATATGCTGTTATGACTCGAGAACAGATAAATAAGAAGGAGAAAGTGATGCAGCTTGCTAAGAGGTCCAAGGAGCATCCCATGACTATCCCCGTAATTGCAAAAAGAGAATCTCCTATTCCCACTACATCCACACATAAGGTGAGTTCTGCTAATTCTTCTTTTCCTAATTCTGATGCTAAAACTTCTTCTTCTCTAGCTCCTAAACCTGATAAGCCTAGGATTTCGAGTGATGATAGCCCATCTACCTTTGGATCTTTTAATATCATTGATCACCTTAAGAAGACAAAAATCCAAATTTTAGAAGCTGAGTACTATCAAACTCACCCAAAAGCCTTTTCTAGAATGGTCCATTTTGTCAATTCCCACTCCAAAACTTCACCCAATTCTTCTAAAGGTATTTTTCCTACTCCATCCTCCACACCCCAACCAAATCTTGTATCTGCAGTCACCTCACCTAATGAGAAAATCAAACCGTTTTATGTGACCCTCCTCATAGCTGGCCATAAACTCAGCAACTGTGTCATAGACTCAGGAGGATCGGATAATGTCATGCCTACCAAAGTGGTTCATGCTTTGGGTCTTACTCTCACACACACTTATGGGTCCTGCTATTCTATGGAGAGTAAGGAGGTGCCTTTGGTTGGAAGGATTAAGGATGCACAAGTAGCTTTTGTTGCTTTACCAGAAAAGAAGGTTTTAGCTACTATCTTGGTGGTTGATATCCCTCCTTCATATGGTATGCTGTTGAGTAGGAACTTCTATAAGGATGTGGGAGGAGAAATTCAAATGGATTGGTCACATGCCCTTATACCAGTTAATGATAAGATGAAGAAGTTGTTTCCTGAGAAGCAATCTGAGTATATTGTGCAAAAGATAGATGATCCTAAAGCACAAATAATTTATGAAGATATTGTGCATGAAAACTATATGATTATGTCCCAGGATGAAACAGAATGTCCTAAAGCAATACTTCATGATCCTAATGGAGTTTGGAATTTGGAATTTGATGGAAGTTGTTCCTTGGATGGGTCTGGAACAGGTGTGGTGTTGATATCTCCTGAAGGAAAGGTTCATCCTTTCTCATTCAAACTACAGTTTGAAAATACAAATAACACAACAGAATATGAAGCTCTCATCCTTGGGCTTAACATGGCAAAGGAGGAAGGTGTGAAGAATATTCTAACTCAGGGAGATGCGGAACTAGTTGTTAAACAAGTCAGAGACCTTTTCCAAGTAAAGAATAAAAGGTTGAAGCATTATAGAAATATGGTTTGGGATTCTATTGAATTTCTCTATGCCTTCTCCATCGAGGTAGTACCAAGGGAAAAGAACACCAGGGTTGATTCCCTAGCCGTGTCAGGGTCTTTGCTTAAGGAAAAATTCACCATTGAAATGATCCATAGGCCGAGTGTGTCGGATAATGCAAGCAACTGACAGGTTTTTAATGATGATCAACATTTTCTCTCTTTCTTGGAACTCAGGGATAACTTTGAACAATTATATTTCGAAGGAAGTGAAAATTTACCTCGAGAAAGTGTATCTTCCAATGAGGAGGGTGTCAAAGAGGAGATAGATCAAGATGGGTGCATCAGAATAAAAGGTAACAAGATCCCTAAAGGGCTGGTGAGTCTAGAAGAATTGTTTGATAAAAATGACAGGTATGTTAAGGCTAAAGCTTCTAGAGGAGCTCAACAATCGGTAACCAAACAATAACCGTAGTTTTGAACCACAACAAGGAACAAAACAAAGGTCTTGGGATTACGATCTTGACTTGTATTGTGGTTTCCATAGGGTCCACGGGCATGACACAAGAACTTGTTGCGATTGTGATAATTTTTTGTAGCATTTTCTAGAAAACCAAAGAAAATTATTTGTTGAAATGATTTTGGCCAACCTAACTACACCCAGTCAAAATGCCTATATAGTACTGGTGTCTGCAAAAAACACACCGTTGGGAATCTTCAACGATCCTCTCCCAATGCATCCAAAGGATGGTAGACTGGATCCTAACGGTTCAAATAAAGGTACTGTAATAGGGACTCATGATCATGAAGCCTCAACTTTGTCAAGCCCATAGGTGGCACCTTCTTTGGATGGTCGTGTTATCCAAAATTCACCCCCAGGGTAATTTTGATAACATGCATTAAATTCTCAAGTCCCAGGAAAATAGATTGATTCAGGGAAAAAATCATGTTTCTAGGGTCCCCTCAGATTTTTTCTAACTCCCCTGTCCAAGAAGAAAAGAGCAAGTTCTGAAAAAAGGTGAAAAATTTGTAGAAAACAAGCTTGGGCCAGGAAAAATCATGAAAAATGGCTAAGTCCTAGTCCTCGCAACAGTCGGGACATGAGGGACATCTGGGCACGAATCGGCCGAAAGGCCGCCAGGCAGTCTGCAGAGCAAAGGAACATCCGGGCCGTCGGGACGCGCGGGACGCGAAAAGCCGGTTCGGCCGAAGGAGAAGAAAATCGACTAACTGCTGAGTAGAACAGTCTGGGACATCTGGGCCGCGAGGATGCGTAGGATGCGAACCGCCCGGATCGGCCGAAAAGGAGAACTTTTGCATTGGGACAGTTGGGACAAAGGGATGCGTGGGACGCAGATAGCCGAAGGAGCCGAAAGCCAATCAAATTACGCCACATGTCATCGGTAGATAAGGGACAAGGAAGCCCATTCCAGGCGGATAGGAATTTTTCATCCCAGATAGTTTGGAACATTTGGGACAAATGGACGTGGTGGATGCGAAAAGCCAGCAGACCCGGAGACCAACCAAATCATGACACGTGTCACAAGGGGAAATGTCCAAAAGTTCAAAGGGCGAGGTTTGAAGGGTCAGCCTGAGCCAATCAGAAGAGGAAACGTGTCCAATGGAACAGGGAAGCATGGAGCTCGGAGAGGATTTGGAAAATTTGGTTAAGTTTCAGCCAAAAAGCTAAAAGTGAAGGTCTGCCCCGTGCCCTGTCCTCCAATCAATGCATGCCACGTGTCCCAAGTGGTGGGGGGGCGGAGGAAAGTGGAAAATGTTCCAAAAATCACAAAAAGGGTCAAATTTTCTAGGAAAACCCATGGGTAAGTGAAGGAGAGAGAATCACGCATCCAATCAGTGGTTGACAGGTGTCATCCAAGTGGCAGAGTGCGGGAAAAAATTTTAAAACACATTTTCACCTGTTTTGTGCCCTAAATCTTCAGATCTCCATATCTTTTGATCCAGAGCTCCGATTTGCACGTTCTTTATATCAACGGAAATATTATGAAATTCTCTACATGATTTTAGGGTTAATCTTGAATTTTGGTGTAGTTTGGAGAGAGAAAGTTGAGAAACAGCTCTGACGCATGTTCATGGCCAGAAGTAACATTTCAGGGACCAAATTTAACGTAGAATGGGCCGCATTCTCCTGCAATTCGGTCAAAATTGACAGGGTATGGGTTTGTAAGGTCCCCATGCCATTTTAATGCATATGCAGTCAAGGAGGAATGGGATCTCACATTTTTGTACGTTTCTGTCTCCTGGGCTCGACCCATGCAATGTAAAAAGCCATTTTTGGCTCATTTCTAAGGGGGGAACATTTTTTGGACATAGCAACTTCTTCTTTCACCTCCAGGAAGGGGTTTTTTGAAGAATCAGACCCCTCCAAAGATTGTAACAGTTTTTTACCTCTCTGAGGTTGTAATGCAATGATTTTGACACTGGAAATGATAATGCAAGCCTTGTGAATGGTTTTCAGTCCTTCATTTGTATTATTTGCTTCATTTTAGATCCTAAATTATATCTTATCAGTCTGTGTATGTTTTATGTTGCAATCTCTGGTTTGTGTCTATTTGCATGATAGAAATGTTTCACCACTCCTTTTGGTGCATCACCATCTTTAGTTAGTTTCAATTTTTGCACTTCTATCCCTGTCTCCTTGCAATTTAGAGTAGGATTAGGATCTGAACCTCTGTAGTTGTGCAAATATAGATCTAAATCAGAGGAGTTTGAGGAACCAGCCTCTAATATGGAGATTCCTCTCTCAGTTTCACAAGTCCCACACTTGGAGAGAGGTTTCCATGTTGTGCAATCACACTGGATGCTAGAGTGATCAACCTAGAAGCCTGATCTGCATCCAGGGGTGCTGTGAGCCCGCTACAACAGTTTTGGCACGCCTGGTGGGACACTAGAGGTCTCATTTTTATTGCAGCAAGGTTGATGTGCATCTGCTGCAATTTTCTTGCTTAAAAAGAGCTATTATTTGCATATCTGGTGACTCCAAGGGGAAGAATTAACTGGTTCCAGCAATGTAGGCCTGAAAACTCATGAGAAGAATCACCACAAGGTCAAGAGTTGGAGAAGAAGAAGTGTTGTTTGAATACCTGCAATTATCTCCAAGAAGAAGGCAAAGAGGAAGAAGGATTCAAAGGTCTCCATCTCCACCAAACAGAACTATCTCAACTCCTCCACCTGGTAGGCCTTTCATTCAGTCAACAAGGGTTTTAAGACCAATCAGAATGGCTCAAAACAATCCCTATGTCAACTTCACAAGCAGCAGCCCACTTGCCCTCAATGCACAACATCCAATTCCTATTGCAGCCTTGAAGAACATCCCCTACTTCACTGGAGAAAATCAGACTACTCCAGGTGATCATGTTAAAGATATTGCTAACCTTTGTGCGATTCATGAAATCAATGAAATGCAAGTGGCTGTCAAGTTGCTGGCATCTTCATTCAAGGGTAAAGCATTGCAATGGTTTAGAAGCCTTGGAGCTGGTTCTATCACAAATTAGAATCAGCTGTGTATAGCACTTCATGAGCAATTTGGAGAGAAGGGAGACAACTTGTCTCTTTTGGAGCAGCTGACAACTATCAAGAGAGCTCCCAATGAGCAGCTGACCGATTTCAACTTCAGATTTCAAAAGACTTGGGAGAGAATTCCAGTGGCAGTCAGGCCAACAACAGAAGGTGCTTTTCTCTACTATCTCAAAGCTTTAAATTCTGATATTTCTATGTTGATTCAGTCCATGGGAGGCATAACTATCCCTATGGCTTATAGCATTGCCATTAGGGCTGAAAATTGTTTGATCCAAGCTGGCAAACTTGCCCCTAGACCTCCCATGCCATTGTTTCCAAGTTTAGAGAATCCAAACACCAGTCAAGCACCTAATTTGGCTCCTTCTCCCACTCCTAGAAATCAGAGTTCAAATGAAGCATCCACTTCATCTCCAAGTGCCCCAAATGAGCTTCAAGAAGTCATGAAGCAATTGCAAAACCTAGGCAATGAGCTGGTTACTCTCAAGAGGCAGCAAGCCCAAGGTTTCAGACCTTCTTATCAACCCCAAGCTCAGCCTAATAGGCAGCCATACCAACCACAAAGGTCACCTAACCCAGCTGCAAATATGCATCAAACAAGGCCTCCTGCCAATAGACCATTTCAGCCCTATAATCCAAATGCCATATCTGCCTCTAAGGCATTGGTGCCAACGCAAAACAACATTGCTCAGGAGTATGACTGGTGTTTTCCATGCAATGAGCCTCATAACCAATCCATGTGCTTCAATGGTGCTTTGAATCAAGCACTAATGGTGACAACTACTGGTGTGGAGGGTGAGGGCAGTCAAGGAAACAGTCAACAACAAGAAACATTCCAACAGCAATCAGCCCCAAATGACACCACATTGGTGAACTGGCAAGCAGAAGATTTCTGTGGCATGAATCAAGTAGTTTCTCAAGGTGTTGCAGCCAACACAAGGTCAAAAAGGAGGAATTTGGGTGAAGAACAACCATTAGCCCCAACCAATCCACAACCTTCCATGGCTCCACAAATGGTTGGCAAGCAAAATCCAGTTTCAAATGCACAAGGGCAGCCAAGAACAGCTCCTAGGCCAACTCAAATACCAGTTGTTGCTGCCCACATGCAAGGAGTGAATGTGCAAACCAAGGGACAACAAAGAGATCCTTCATCACCATTCAGTATCATTGATCAGATGAAGAAGACAAATGTCAATATATCAATGTGGGAATCCCTATCTATCCCAGGCCAAAGAGATCTGCTGCAAGCTACCATGAAGGACTGGCCAACTTCGAAACAGCAAGTTTAGATGCAAGACAAAGTGCTTACAAATGCTACCCAGCTTGAGGGAAATCATGAAGGATAGCAAGGTAAAATGTCGAAGCCCCCTCCCTTCTATGTTTCATTGATCATTGGAAATCAGCTAGTGCACAATTGCATGATAGACTCTGGAGCAAGTAGCTCAGTAATGCCTAAACAAATAGCTGATCAGCTAGGGCTCCAGTATGAAACAACATCCAAAGGGGTAGTGCAGCTGGATGGGACAGCAGTAGCAACAGTTGGAGTGATTAGAAACTTGAGTCTTACCTTGCATGCATGTCCAAATGTTGTTGTTTTACAAGATGTATCAGTCATAGACCTTCCACCACTCTTTTCCCTTTGCTTGTCAAGGGACTTCACAGCCAAAATTGGAGGCTATCTTTCTGCTGATTGGTCACACATGCTGTTCAGAACAAGGTATGGAACTAAGGCTACAATCAGGTCAGAACCTATTGCAAACTTCCATATTGAGCCTTACACTCCAAGTCAGATTAATGCCAATTGCTCAGCATTTGATCAAGAAGATCACCCAAGCACTGATGAGGCTGACACCAAGGTTGGAAGCATCCCAGATCTAACTCTTGATGAATGGGCAAACAAGGTACATGCATTTGATCCTTATCAAGAAGTAGAAGAATCTGAGCTAGGGGTCTATTGCATACATGAAGAAAATCAACCTCTCCCTAGCATCACCAAGCCAGATCATAAGGACAAGAATGAAGTATGGCAGTTGTTTTTGATGGATCAAGGAGTAGACAAGGTGCAGGAGGAGGGGCTATGCTCATTTCACCACAAGGTATAAAGTATTACTCAGCCTTCCGTTTTCAGTTTTCTTGCTCAAACAATACAGCTGAGTATGAAGCCTTAATTCATGGACTGCACTGGGCAAAGAAGAAAGGCATCAGGAATTTACAAGTATTTGGTGATAGTGAGCTGATTGTAAACCAAGTCAAAGGAAAAAATGCTGCCAAAAATGATCTGTTGAAGAACTACAAAAATCGGGTATGGGATCTTATTGAAGATTTTGAAGCTTTTAGCATCAATTCCATCCCAAGAAAAAAGAATGAAGCCGCTGACAGGCTAGCAGCAATTGGGGCTGCGTTTGATGTTGTAGAAAGTATCAAAAGTGAGAAATCTCAGCCTCATATCAAATTGGTTGTGAGACCAGTTGTTCCGGATAACAATACAAGTTGGCAAGTCTTCGAGAATGATCAGCAAATTGTTAATTTCCTCCAAGAAGAAGCTGAGTTCTCCGCCAGGAATCAAGACAAGCTGCAGCAGCAGTATGGTGACCAAGTGGTGCAGCTGAGAACTAACAAATTACCAAAAGGCCTCATAACCTTGGAGTCAATCTTCAACCCGAATGATCAGTTCCGGAAGGAGAAAGCGAACATTCAAGTAAAGGGTGAAGATTCAGAGCCTATTTTAGTGGAAGAAGGCAAAACATTGCAGATTGGCAAAGTAAGTACCTCACAAGAGAAATCTGATTTTGTTCAGCTTTGTCAAGAGTTCCCAGATGTCTTTGCTTGGACTTACAAAGATCTAAGAGGTTTCAACCCAAAGTTGGCACAACATACTATTGAGCTGGATCCAGAATCCAAGCCTGTCAGGCAAAAGCAAAGGCCAGTCAATCCCCATATTGAACCTCTCATGAGAAAAGAGTTAAGCAAGCTTATTGAGGCAAGTATCATCTTCCCCATCAAACACTCTAGTTGGGTTGCAAACTTGGTGCCAGTAAGAAAGAAGAAGTGGAGAGATAAGATTGTGTGTGGACTTTCAGAGACTCTGAATAGAGCCTCTCTCAAGGACCATTACCCTCTCCCTTCTATGGAACAAATATTGCAGGTTGTAGCTGGTTCAGAAAGGTTCTCATTGCTTGATGGCTACTCAGGCTACAATCAGATTATGGTGAAGGAAGAGGACCAGTTCAAGACAGCCTTCACTACAAAATGGGGCACATATGCTTACAAGAAGATGCCATTTGGGACTGTTGAACGCCGGTGCTACCTTCCAAAGGGCAATGGATATGGCATTTAAAGGCTTGATCAACAAGATAGTGCTGGTGTATCTTGATGATATCACTGTCTTCTCAAAGAATGCAGCAGACCATCTCTTTCACCTCAGGAAAGTGTTTCAGAGGTGTAGAAGGTTTGGAGTGTCTTTGAATCCTAAGAAGTGCATCTTTCTTGCACATGAAGGAAAGCTCCTTGGCCATATTGTCTCCAAGGAAGGATTAGCAATTGATCCAGAGAGGGTTGAAGCCATAAGAGCACTACCATTGCCAAGCCACAAGAAAGCCCTTCAGAGTTTCTTGGGAAGGATAAACTTTGTTCGGAGGTTTGTCCCAGATTTTGCAGCCCTTGTCAAGCCCATCACCAAAATGTTAAAGAAGAGCATGGCTTTCAAGTGGACAACAGAAGGCAAGGAGAGTTTTGAAGCAATCAAAGAAGCTATCTCTCAAGCACCAACTCTCATCAACCCGGACTTCTCCAAGGATTTCATCCTCTATGCATTTGGAGGTAATGACACTATCTCTGCCATTTTGGTACAGCAGAACAAGGATAATGATGAGCAGCCAATTGCCTTCTTCAGCCAGAGCCTAGATGACTATGAGGTGAGGTACTCTTTTATTGAGAAGCATGTGCTTGCAGTAATCAGAAGCTTGAAGAAATTCAAGCATTTAGTCTCAAACAACAAGGTCCAGTTGCTGGTCTCACATGCTGGGGTTAAGGACTTCCTCCTCAACAAGGATTTGAATGAGAAAAGGGTAGGTTGGATCACCCGTGTCATGGAGTATGACATTGAGATCAAGATCACCAAGCTGGTAAGAGGGAAAGGATTGTGTGAGCAGCTGGTTTTGGGGAAGCAAAAAGAAGTATGCAATGAAGAAGAGGCTGTTTTGACAGTCCAGGACAGCCATGAGCCAAGTGGCAATCAAGAAGAAGACAATGCTGCCCCCACTCCTTGCTGGACCCAAGGTATTATGCACTTCCTAGGCACAGGCCTATGCCCTCCAGAAATGAACAAGACCCAAAGGAGACATTTCAGATTGCAGGCTGTCCCGTATGCCATTGTTGATGGAGTTTTGTTCAAGAAAGATGTAAATGGAGTGCTGCTGAGATGCATTAGCACAAATCAGATTCAAAGGGTGTTGGAAGAGTTCCATGGTGGACCAGATGGTGGTCATTTTGCACCAAGAGTGACAGCTCTAAAAATCATGAAGGCTGGTTATTATTGGCCTAATATCTTCAGTGATTGCTATGCATGGATCAAGAGGTGTAAGAATTGTGCATTCTTCACAGGAAAAGAGAGACTTGCTGCCCTTCCATTACATCCAATCTCAGTTGACCAGCCATTCATGCAATGGGGTTTGGACTTCATTGGAGTCATTAATCCCAATTCAAGCCAAGGGCACAAATGGATTTTGACAGCCACAGACTACTTCACCAAATGGACAGAAGCAGTAGCACTCAAAGAGGCAAATGAGTCTAGCATCTTAGACTTTTATGAGGGGATAACAACCAGATTTGGTGTACCTGCTACAATAATCTCTGATAATGCATTGGCATTCATTGGATCTAAGGTGACTGAGTGGGCTGTCAAGAATGGTATTTACCTAAGCACTTCATCAAACTATTACCCCCAAGGTAATGGCCAGGCCGAGTCTACAAACAAGAACTTGTTGAGGATCATTAGGAGGACTCTTGACGAGAATCAGAGGTCTTGGCATACCAAACTGAAATCAGCCTTATGGGCTGATAGGATAACTCCCAAAAGATCCACAGGTAACTCTCCATTCAGGCTTGTCTATGGAAGAGAGGCAATCTTGCCCATGTCACTTGAGTTGCCAACATTGGAACTCATGAAGCAGCTGGAGTTGCTTGAGTTTGAGCCCATGGAGGTGAGGTATGCAGAGTTGATGGAGCTGCAAGAGATCAGAAATCAGGCATCCCAAGCAATGGAAAAGGATCAAGCTTTGATCAAGAAGACCTTTGATAGAAAGGCCAAGGATAGATCTTTTCAAGTTGGAGATCTAGTGTTGAAATGGGATGTGGATAGAGCAAAACCGGGAAGGCATTCAAAATTTGATGCCATTTGGAGTGGCCCATACATGGTCACGAAGTGCAAGAACAGCAATGCTTTCCAATTGGCCTCATTGGATGGTGAAGAACTGCAGATTCCAGTCAATGGAATCTATCTCAAGCATTGCTTCTAGAGGGAAGTTCACTACCTTGTAAATATTAGATTAGATTTTCATTCCTCCAAGTGCTTGTGCACATTGTTTTGCTGTAGGTTAGTTTTGTTTTCCCTAAGTGCTTTGGCACAGCTTGCTGTCCATGGAGATGTTTTGCAGTCCTTGCTTTCATCAGGTGATATTCCATCTCCCTCCTTACACATTCTGAGTCAGTTGGGGTTCTAAACTGAATATTTGATGACTCCATGCCCAATGGACTGCTTCAGGCAACTGGTATCTTCTACCTAGCAGGCAGGTAACCCCGCTGAGTCGCCAAATTGTTATCCAAAATTCACCCCCAGGGTAATTTTGATAACATGCATTAAATTCTCAAGTCCCAGGCAAATAGATTGATTTAGGGCAAAAATCATGTTTCTAGGGTCCCCTCAGATTTTTTCTAACTCCCCTGTCCAAGAAGAAAAGAGCAAGTTCTGAGAAAAGGTGAAAAAGTTGCAGAAAACAAGCTTGGGCTAGGAAAAATCATGAAAAATGGCTAAGTCCTAGTCCTCGCAACAGTCGGGACATGAGGGACATCTGGGCGCGAATCGGCCGAAAGGCCGCCAGGCAGTCTGCAGAGCAAAGGAACATCCGGGCCGTCGGGATGCGCGGGACGCGGAAAGCCAGTTCGGCCAAAGGAGAAAAGAAAATTGACTAACTGCTGAGCAGAACAGTCTGGGACAGCTGGGCCGCGAGGAAGCGTAGGATGTGAACCGCCCGAATTGGGTGAACCAGAAGAACTTTTGCAAACAGTCCGGGACAATTGGGACAAAGGGACGCATGGAAGACGCGGATAGCCGAAGGAGCCGAGAGCCAATCAAATTACGCCACGTGTCATCAGCAGAAAAGGGACAAGGAAGCCCATTTCGGGCGGATCAGAAGTTTTTGTCCCAAGACAGCACTAGGACAGCCGGGCCAAAGGGACGTGAGGGACGTCGAAAAGCCGGCAGACCTTGAGACCAATCAAATCACGACACGTGTCACAAGGGGAAACGTCCAAAAGTTCAAAGGGTGAGGTTTCAAGCGTTGGCCCGAGCCAATAGGAATTGGACACGTGTCCAATGGAACAGGGAAGCACGGAGCTCGGGGAGGATTTGGAAAATTTGGCCAAGTTTCGGCCAAAAAGCTAAAAGTAAAGGTCTGCCCCGCGCCCCTGTCCTCCAATCAATGCATGCCACGTGTCCCAAGTGGCGGGGGCGCGGAAGGAAAGTGGAAAATGTTCCAAAATCACAAAAAGGGTCAAATTTTCAAGGAAAACCCACGGGTGAGTAGAAGGAGAGAGAATTATGCATCCAATCAATGCTTGACACGTGTCATCCAGGTGGCAGAGCACGGGAAAAATTTTTAAAACACATTTTCACCTGTTTTGTGCCCTAAATCTTCAGATCTCCATATCTTTTGATCCAGAGCTTGGATTTGCATGTTCTTTATATCAACGGAAAGCTTATGAAATTCTCTACATGATTCTAGGGTTAATCTTGAATTTTGGTGTAGTATGGAGAGAGAAAATTGAGAAACGGCTCTGACGCATGTGTTCATGGCCAGAAGTGACATTTCAGCGACCAAATTTAACGCAGAATGGGTCGCATTCTCCTGTAATTCAGTCAAAATTGATAGGGTATGGGTTTGTAAGGCCCCCCATGCCATTTTAATGCATCTGCAGTCAAGGAGGAATGGGCTCTCACGTTTTTGTATGTTTCTGTCTCCTGGGCTCGACCCATGCAATGTAAAAGCCAGATTTGGCTCATTTCTAAGGGGGGAACATTTTTTGGACATAACAACTTCTTCTTTCACCTCTAGCAAGTGATTGTTTGAAGAATCAGACCTCTCCAAAGACTGTAACAGTTTTTTACCTCTCTGAGGTTGTAATGCAATGATTTTGACACTGGAAATGATAATGCAAGCTTTGTGAATGGTTTTCAGTCCTTTGTTTGTATTATTTGCTTCATTTCAGATCCTAAATTATATCTTATCAGTCTGTGTATGTTTTATGTTGCAATCTCTGGTTTGTGTCTATTTGCATGACAGAAATGTTTCACCACTCCTTTTTGGTGCATCACCATCTTTAGTTAGTTTCAATTTTTGCACTTCTATCCCTGTCTCCTTGCAATTTAGAGTAGGATTAGGATCTGAACCTCTGTAGTTGTGCAAATATAGATCTAAATTAGAGGAGTTTGAGGAACCAGCCTCTAATATGGAGATTCCTCTCTCAGTTTCACAAGTCCCACACTTGGAGAGAGGTTTCCATGTTGTGCAATCACACTGGATGCTAGAGTGATCAACCTAGAAGCCTGATCTGCATCCAGGGGTGCTGTGAGCCCGCTACAATAGGTCGTCAACAATTGAATATCGTAGGTTTGGTTGAGTTAGACGTTAAACCCTAAATTAACGCTACAATAAGAGCTAAAGACTATTCTTCGCAGCCAATCCCAATTTATCTGGTTGTGTCAGAGAGTGTTCATGACACACTGAGCAAGCCAGTAGGAGCTTATGATTTGATCAGTGATCTAACTAAGACCTTTTCACACATTTCCTTTTTGGATCTACTAAAGAATTCCCCTGCTCATTGAGCCACTCTCTTGGAAGCACTTGGTCTTGGCCATTTGGCTAACGTTACCCCTATGCCAGAGGCACAGATAAACCATATATACTTTGACATTTTCCCTCCAAGGCAAGCTGAAAGGGATATTGGGTTTGTATTTGACATAAGCAAGATGCCTACGGATGCTAAAATAGCTCATAGAGGTGATCTAACCTTGTTTTTATAGGTTTGGATCTACAACAACTATGTGAAATGTACAATGATTGATGATGGGGCAATAGTTAATATAGTCCCCTTCTCTTTTCTTCATAAGTTAGGATATGGGGAGACTAATTTCTCCTCGACGCGAAACATGCTGAGGGGCTATGATAGTCTCAAGGCAACCTTGATTGGAACCATAGTATTACCGGTCACTCCTAGGCCCAAGACAGTGCTTACTGAGTTTTATATTATAGATCGGGAAACCAACTATAATATGATCCTTGGCCATCATTGGATCCACCGCATGAAAGCAATCCCTCCACTCTATTCCAAGAATTCAGATTTTTGCACTTAGGGAAAGTCTTTTTCACTCAAGGTGATCTAAAGCCCTTTGATATACATTTGGCCAACTTGAAGAAAAATCTAGGGGTCCACTCTAAATTTGAACTTCCTATGAACTAGTTAAACAAACCAGAAAGCACGGTACTAGAAGAAAAGTTATTTCCCACAATGGAATTAGAAGTTATGGGTTTGATCGAGGGTATTTCAGCAGTCAAGGGTGAAAACATTGTTTTAGAGACGGTATCGTTAGGAACTACAACAAAGATTTTTGAGCTATTAGAAAAGGATTTTCCTATTCTTCTCCCCTTTGATTCTATGGGTATGGGACATGCCTTGGGACTTGGTTTCCTTCTAGCAGATGAGGTTTGCATGGTGGAGGTAACCAAGGTAAAATGAGAAATTACAAAGAATGACTTAGTATCCATGTTTCTGAGTAGTTGTTGGACCCTTCATTTTGATGGAGCCAAGTTTCGCTTCTACACCGGTGCAGGTGCAATCCTTACTTTTCCCGAAGGAAGGGTTTTACCTTTTTCTTTAAAATTGAATTTCAAATGCACACATAATGGGGCTGAGTATGAAGCTCTCCTATTAGGTCTCATAGTAGGTAAGAGAATGGGCTTCCTTAATATTAGGGTGTTGGGCAACTCACAGCTAGTCGTAAATTAGATATCTGAGGTATATAAGAATAGGGTTAAACACTTACAACTCTATAAAACAACCATGTTGGGCCTAAGGGGTTTGAATTTATATCAATTGAGGTAGTTCCACGTGAACAAAACCTTTTGGCACAATCTATAGCGACTTCCACCTCATGCTTCACCCCAAGTAGTGATTTAGAGGACACCAACTTCACGGTTTCACTCCGCACTAAATCCTTGATTTGCAAAGTGCCAGTAGCGTCAATGTTGACATACGTGGAAACTGAGGATCAACTTGAATCTTCAGATCCTGTTGATGGGGATGTGTCAAATTTAAGTTATTTAAACACTTTGGTAGAACTACATCTTACCTGTCACGAGGTAGACCTTTCCCTAATTCCACGTTCCTCTTCTTATTTTGTGAACCCCATGATTGAATCCTCTCTAGGGAAAGATCTTGAGATTTACCAAGTAGAAGAAGAAGGGGACTTAGAGTTTCATCCAGCCCCACCTAAGTTTGAGGAGGGTAATGCCTCCTTAATTGAGGGAACAATTGATATAAACATCGGAACGGAGGAGGAGCTAAAAATCTTAAAACTAGGGTCCTCTTTAACTCCAAAGGAAGTAGAAATTCATACCCAAATCCTTAAGGAACATCAGAAAGCCTTCACATTTAGTTATAAGAAAATGATAGGAATTACACCACACATCACAGTTCATAATCTCATCACCAAGTCAGATGCCAAACCAATTAAGTAGAAGTCAAGACCTATGAAGCCAAAGGTGGCCCTTATGGTAAAAGAAGAAGTAATGAAGCTTCTCCAGGTAGGATTTATCAAGCCAGTCGATTATTCACAACGGGTATCTAACATTTTCCCCATTCTCAAAAGAATGGAAAGATCCGTATTTACATACACTTCCAGAAAATTAACAAGGTTTGTCCCAAGGATGATTTCCCGCTACCATCCATTGATGTTATTGTTGATGCAACAACTAGATTTGAGTTGTTGTCTCTCATGGATGGTATTTTAGGATATAATCAAATCAAAATATCTACTAAGGATCAAGCTAAAACTATGTTTACAACTCCTTGGGGAACTTATTGTTATGTCATCATGCCATTTGGTCTGAAGAATGTTGGCACTACATACCAATGGGAAATGACCTACATATTCCATGATCTTATTCATAAGATTGTGGAATCCTACATAGATGACTTGCTGGCCAAAGCCAGGAAGCGCTGTGATCACCCAGAGGTGCTTCGTATCATTCTCTTGTGATTGATTGAGTATGGTGTCATGTTGAATCTAGAGAAATGTGTATTTGGTGTAATAGGTGGTAAGCTTCTGGGTTACATTATATCCTCATGAGGGATTGATGTTGACCCAGCCAAAATTTAGGCTATGTTAAAAATGGTTCCACCATTGGATGAGTATGGTATTAGATCTTTTCTTGGGAAGCTCAATGTGATCCAAAGGTTCATCCCTGACTTGACCTTCACCATTCATCCAATCAACAATTTTTTGAAAAAGGATTATGGCATTGATTGGACAGAAGAATGTAATGAGGCCTTCGAAGCAGTTAAATGGTTCTTATTATTGCCTCCCATACTAATTCCACCTAGATTAGACCGCCCTTTGATCTTGTATTCACGGGATACAGATGTTTTGCTAGCCTACATGTTGGATCAAGAGGATGACAATAAGTGAGAAAGGGAAGTTTACTTTATCAATCACACATTACTTGATTATGAGACACACTACACGTAGGTAGAAAAAGAATGCCTTGCCATATTTTTTACAACCAAGTGTTTAAGACATTACATGCTCAATCAAGAAACAAGGTTCATTATCAAGTCAGACCACTTACGAACATTCCTCATGCAGGGATCATTGTCTAAAAAGGTTGGGAATTTCATTACATTAATGGGTGAGTTTGAGTTAACATTTGTAAATCAAAAATATGTTAAGGGTCAAATCATTGTAGAATGGTTGGCTAATAATCCATTGGATGGGGGTGATTTGGTAGACTTGGAATTTATCGATGAGTGCGTATATTTCATTGAAACTAGTCCCCCTATCTCCATATGCCCTTAGTACACTGACATTATTAATTTCATCATGGAATACACATACCTAGAAGGGGCAACATCACAACAAAGAAGGCAATTACGCATCATTGCTGCTAAGTACGTTATCCTAGAATAGGTGCTTTATCACAGAGCCTTTATGGAATGTTGCTAAGATGCATTGATGTCAAAGAATCTGAAAAGATTCTTTATGAGTCACATAGCGGGGTATGTGGAGGTAATTTTAGTGGTTATGTGACTTCCTGGAAGATACATCAAATGGGCTATTTTTGGCCCACCCTAGAGCACACGTGGTAGAGTTTGTGTGCAGATGTCACAAATGTCAAGATTTCTCCCACGAGATCCACATACCAGCTGAAGCTTTATAACCAATAATAACTCCATGGCCCTTCTCCACGCGAGGCCTAGATCTGATAGGGAAATTCTCTCCCTCATCAATAGATGGCCATAATTTCATAATCACGGCCACAAAATACTTTACCAAGTGGGTAGAGGCCATGCCCCTTACTACTGTTCCTGGCTCTATAATCACTAAGTTCATCCTGAACTAGGTCATTTATAGGTATGGGGTACTACATGTCATTATTTCTGATAATGATATGTCTTTCAAAAATGATGAGGTGCATGAGTTGTGTACAAAGTTCAAAATAATTCATCACACAACTTCTCTCTACTACCTTTAGGCTAATGGACAAGTTGAGGCTACTAATAAGACGTTAAAGTCCATTCTCCTAAAAAATGTTAAGGAGAATAAATGAGATTGGCACCTAAATATTTTTCTAGCCTTGTGGGCCTATCGAACATCGGTTAGAACACCAATGGGGGAAACCCCCTTTTCCTTAGTGTTTGGTGCTGAGGTAGTTCTGCCACTTGAGGTTGAAATACCTAGTCTCCGCATTTCACTACATGGGATCCTAGGAGAGGAGGGTTATCGAGAAGTAGAACTCTCCTAGTTATAAAGTCTTGACGAGGCTATAATGAATGTTGAACAATGACATAATACTTATGCTGACTATATAGCTCGACAATACAATAAAAAGGTGTACGAACAATACATCTACAAAGGAGATTTGGTATGAAGACTCGATAGCTGAATAGACAAGAAGACCAGTGAGGGAAGAAAGTTTAGACCTAGGTGGTTAGGTCCATATCAAGTAGTCAAAGACTATAAAAATGGCACATTCTGCTTGTGTATGCTAGAAGGTGAGGAGTTTAGCGAATCCGTAAACTCTCTTCACCTAAAGAGGTACTATGCATGATCCATCAACATTCTCATATGTACATTATTGCATCTGCATTGCATTTTCATCTGTTCATTCATTTTATAAAAAAAAGTGTGATCAAGGAGCTTATTCTTATAGAAATTCCTAAAAACTTATGAAAATATTGGCAAAACATTCAGATCATGTATCTTTAAACCTTCATTGCTTCATCAGCTGTTCCAGAATCACTTATCAATCCAAAAAAGATAAGACAAAATTTTGACAGTAAAATTAACAAGGCTTGCGTACTTGGATCTAATTTTGATCTCTTCTTAGGATAGGTGTCTTTTGTTCATGGTTTGTTCTAGAAGCTTCATGGTGTCACATCTATCCCGCATACATCTCCTTGGAAATAAAAGCATTCTAAACATTCTGCCCAAGTAAGTAAATCAATTGCAAATCAACAAAAAAAATTTATTTTACACATTTCTTTGCCCTACCAACCTTTAGTGTTGAGCTTACATCTCTTACTAGTGACGTAAGGTTGGGAAAGGAAGGAAATACCCTTACTCACCTATGCCTTTTCCATGGTGGTAAGCCCGTGCTTCCTATTGGTAGCATGGGGCAAGGTGTAGGGGGTCTCTTTGACAAATCTGAAAGTCATAAACAATTAAATCAAATATTGTGAAATATTACGTCAAAACAAAGTGAATTAGATGTTCAAAATTCCAAGATGAGTTTAAAAACCCAAAACTAGATTTTGTCAACTAAGTGGCCATCTATAGATCCAAGTCTAGATAAACTACAAAGTAATTCACATTCTAAACTATGAAGTAGCTTAAGTAGGGTAAGGTTGCAGCATCCCAATTTGGTTATGTCAAACCTCTGTCTTTCTCTCATCACCGTCATTCAACAAATTTCATAGCTTGTGCCCTTTCTAACTCTTGGTGTCGAGCCCTCACATCTTACCAGTTGTGTGGGGTTAGGAGTGGGGCAAGCACATCTATTTATTGTATCATTATATCATCACATTTTATCAAGACAATATGAAGTACTGAATATTTCAAAAGAAAATAAGTTTAAGATCACATTGTGTTTGCATCATCATATATCAGCATTATGAAATACAAAAAGAAAGCATTATGTTATCATTCCACATCCATTGTATACATTCTGAAAAGCATTGAAAAGTGGAAATTCCAAATATCTAGAGTACACATGAGAGATAAGTTAAAGAGATTGAACTCAGATACAATGGAATGCAGAACCAAAAATAGAGTATGTATATATCATAGTGGATCAATTTGTGTACAATGTCATCATGCGCTAGGCATGGTCAAAACGCTCGCAATGAGCCTGAAATATACAACAACAAAATTTTATAGTGTCAAAAACAATATCAAAGTAATAAAGGATCAACGACCTATCAATCCCTATGGGATCCCTCAGATGGCATGCAACCTCGTTTAGGGATCTTGCTATGGCTGTGACGGTGGTGAGAATGGACTGAATGGTGTGAGTACTCGTGGTAGCACCCACTACCTGTAGCCTCACTGTGAGAATGGCTCTGCCTCATTAGGCACTCAACATTCTTGTATCTAACTACCATGGTACAAAGGGAGGTCACTATATTTGTAACCTTCTAGATGGGAGTGAACACATCGGTATGTCAGCCAGTGGCTAAGGGATGTCCTAAATCTATAGTCAACTCAGCCTGAGTCTTCCCCAAGGGGATCAACAAGGTATCCACACATACCTGATGAATGAGCTCTCGCCACTCATGTGTGGATGCTACAAAAAAGAGAGATAGTGAGCTAGAAAATCACACAATGCAAATCAAAAGGTGAATGCTAAGTTAAATATATGAATATCAATAGACAAAATTGAGAAAGGAGCATTGAACATACTCATATTCTAGGCATCTATGTGGGATCAACGAAAACTACACAGGTGCTGCTAGTGGCTGTGGAGCCTCACTGAATCTGGAGAGATGGTGCTATCCAATTATGGAATCATCATCCCCTCTAAGTTCTTCCTCCAACACTAGAGTCTCTCTCTCCATGCTCTCCTCCTCATGCGCTGCTCTGAGGATCTCCTGAGTATCATGCCACTCAGGGTTGTTATCACCTCCCTCTAAAGATCCTGGCCCCTCATCCTCACCTTTGAATTAATCCCCCTTTGTATCATCTCTTGCATCCTCCTCAAATTCGAAGTCTAAATCAATCGGCTCATGCTCCTCCTCACTGTGAACAGGAGCTACCCTAATTTGAAGTAAGGGTGCTCAAGGAGAACCAACTTCCCACCGATCCTGGACTACATGCCTAACTGCAATAGGCATAACAGGAGTAACAACTGTATAACCAAGATCCTCTCTAGGACCTCTCTGTGCCTCTTGAATATACCTGTAAATAGGTGCCACTGGAGGAAGCATGACAGGGTATGGAAGACCGAACTGCTGTGTACCCGGTCAAAGGGGTGAATCTCTAGTCTCTCGACTTTTTCAACTAGCTGGATCATGGAAGAGAAATATACCATCATCGTAGCCTCCTTACCCCATATCTCTGCCATGTCTTGATAGGGTGTGGTAGTCAGGGATGCCATTGACTAATGTGATGTCTAGAGCACTGACATGCCTGTCCATTTAGTTGCCTAGAAAACCTCTGGATCTAATACATGTACCCCACTACCATACATGATGAAACACTCATAGAACAAACTCATAAAAAGAGTAGGGTGGCTCAAGGACTATCCTTGTAATCTAAAAACTCTATACAAGTCATGGTATGTGGTCCCTAGAATATCTGCTCCCCAAGCATACTTACGGCCATGAGACTCGATCTATGTAATGATGGTGTCCCAGTAGTATAAACATGCGTCTCCTCCCTTTTCCCTAACTAATCTCGAGGAGAAGATACAGATGATGTCTCTCCAAAGGATAGGAATGGGAACCATAGCAATAGACCAAACCTTCATTCCCTTCTTTGAGCTAGATAAGACAATGACATCTCCCATGTACTTTATCCAATATGTCATCACAACCCTGGACCCCACTTTCTTCAATGTCAGTATCCTACTAAGTACAAGGAGTCTAAGGATGTGGTATACATTCTCTAGAGTAATAGTGCACTCCCCCTGACACCTGGAAACTAGAAGGAGTTGTGGTCTACATCCCAGTAAGAGAATAAGCTACACAAAATGTGACTAGTAGGAGCAACATGGGGCACCCGTGCTATCCACTAGATGCCTGACCGCCATAAAAGATCCGTCTCAGCCTGGGTCAGCCAATCTAAATCCCAGGGAGACAATCACACACACACACACACTCTCTCTCTACTCCAACATATCTACTCCGCCTTTTTCTGCATCCACCAAAACATGAGAAAAGAGCAAGTTAATAAAGTACATCACATGATAAGCTCATAAAAAACATAGTAAACTATCAAAAATACAAGTTTCGAGCATGTTTTGACATTTTTTCCAGAACCGCCACCTAGTACAGGGTGGTGGTTCCAGAACCACCACTCTACCTTGGGCAGCGATCTTGAACTGATTTTCAAAACACACCCTTAACCCTAAAAATGACCAAAAATGATGAAATTGACCATTTTCGATAAAATAAAAGCATGCTCTATGGGCGCTCCCCCTAAAGACCCATTCAAGACAATTTTTTTTGAAAATCTCCCCCCTAGGTGAAATTTTCAAAGTTTTAAGTTTTAGGGTAAAAAAAGACGAAGGAGGAAATAACTAACCTGAAGTGCACTGGTTGATCCCCTGCTCACGGTGGCATGATCACGATCTCGGCATGAACGTATCGACTGTACTCTCTTTAGGAATGGTCACAGTAAACCCAAAGCTCCAAATCAATCAAGATAACTAAACCAACAATGCACAAATGAATTGAAGAATGAGTTGGTTTTGATATATATATGTTATTTCTAACTTCGTTTTGAGTGTGTTTGTTTACAGGGCTAGAGCATTGGTGCATGTATATTTATACATCCTCATGCAAATGGTATGTCTTCTTGTCATTTTGATTTAGTGTTTATTTGTTGATATTTTATCTATCTGCACTTGAGTCTTTTACCCCTTTTGCAGGTAACTGGAATTTGGACGGTGACTCTTCGGCACACAGGCGTGTTGGGTATAGCTTCTAACTCCCCATTTCGGGAATGTTATAGTTGGAATCTACATTTTATGCCTCTTTCATGGCTAAGACGCTTCTCTGAGGGGGAAATATGTACACACCTAAAATTGCACATGCTACATTATCAGGAAAATGGTTATAAATGTCCCCAGTGATGATTCAAAATCCTTTCAAGAAGGTGTTCAAGCTCCAAAAACCCATTCGTAGTATATATTTGTAGCCTAGATATCCTTACTTAACTTTTTCATGCATTTTCTCATCTCCCTGTTTCTTTCTGTGCTTTTTTTTGCTTTTAGTGCTAGGACCTCTTCCCTACCTGGGTGGTAAAACTGCCACCCTGCGTAGGTTGGCAGTCCTGCTTGATTTTTCCAGAATCTTCACGCGTGTCTTAAACATGTGGGCTAAAAGTAGTTTTTTTTTTCTTGTTTCTCCTTGCTCCTTCTATTTTTAATGAGATTTAATTAGTTGGGACTACCTCTTCTTGCCTTGTGTATGAAGTAACCTCCTAGCCTCCATTCCTATATATTCCATGCTTGTATTCAAGTAAAAGGCCTGAGAATTTTATGTATCTTGCATTGTTGTGCTACCATAATCTTGCTACGAATTGCATAGAACAAGCTCAGATCTCTTGTGCTATCTCTCTTCTACTTGCATTGTGTCCAGATTACTTTTAAGCTATCATCGCTAAAGCACCATCCTCTTGTTATTGTTCTTTACATTCCCAATCCTTTGGACTCACATGAACACTCAGAGAATGAAAGGAAAGAACTGAGGGGACACATACTGATACTACTAGATTTTCCAAAGCTCTTGCTCTTCCAGGTTGGAGTTGTGTATTTGTTTGCTTTGTTTTGTCAAATTGTCAATTGCATATCAAATAGAGTAGAGAAACATTTCATTTCAAGTAGCTAGATAATTGCAAGTAGATCAAATCAATAGGAAGTTTTCTCTTCAACATTGCCAGGGAGGTTGTGGGGAAACAATAGCTCTACTAGAGCCATGATTTTTTCTTCACTTCTGAGGTAGGGTTGGAAATTTTTTGTTTGAGTTAGAATAGATCTTAGATTTAGATTCACACATCTGCACAAATAGTTAGCTACATCCAACTAATTATTTGTTTTAAACTAGTTTATTAGATTAGATGCATTGTTTAAAAAGTTATAAAAGAACAAAAAAATTTATTTTCCATAGATTAGCTTGTTTTACTGCTTTGTTCTGATATATTAAGAAAATACCAAAAATATAGGTTAGATTTCCTTTGATAGATAGTTTATTTATTGAAAACAAATCATTTCATCTTGCATGACCATCAACGGTCCACAACAGGAAAAGACTTACAGTTGCAATCCCCTGGTCCCACAACCTAACGAGCCAGAGCTAATAACTGACATTGACACAAGGTTGCGCTTAACAGTCTTACGTAAACCTGCCACATACACTAAGAAAATAATATAGTTAGAGACATTGAACATAGCTGCTAATCAAGCCTACAACTTTTGGAATGCTCCTAGAAATAGGATTTGATCACATGCATGACCATACAAAGGCCTCAACCTCAACGAGTCTTTGGTTATGACCCATAGGTCCTGCAACCCAACAAGCCTGCTAGTCAGTTAGATATCGACAATAGCTTATGCACAGTGGTATTTATATCTTCACCACTTCCACCTGATATTATTACACAAATTTCATTGTTGAATATAACAACCAATCAGGCTAAGAATTTATGGACAAGACTAGAAAATCGCCCCTAGTTCCTGCAACTCAACTACACCTCTTGTCTCAATTTCCATGAGCTTGTTTGGAAACCCATACAAGGCACCTACAGGATACTTTCCACGTATTCTGTAACCAATCAATAGAATCTCAGAAGAACTAAACATCAATTGGAGTCTCTGAGTAGCTATCATATCAGACTATACCATCACACCCCTTCAATATAGGATAACATTCTTTGCCTTAGATTCATAGATTCCAGTATTGCACATCAAAGACATAAGGTTTCCCAATTATCTTGATCATCGCCATCACTTTCACTCCCATTTACATTCCACACCGGCTATCTTAGCACGACCTCAGGAGGTCGGGTGTGAAGAAGGTCACATGTTGATTTTATATTGTACAGTACCCAATTATGTAAGTAACTTGGTGGAATTAGTGCTTGAAGATGAACCTCTGTGCATGCTAGAACCAAAGGATCCAACATAGGAAGAAGAGCAAGAAAAGGCTTCGGTTATGAGAAATATTACATCATGAGGGGTTGCTTCAAATCCTGCAGGAGGAAATGAAGAAAGCAGATCAAGCGCTGAACATTTGTACAACCCCCGAAGTCGTTATAAGAACAAGGACCATTTTGGAAGATAGTGAAGTCCTGAAGGCCATGAAATATGAGACCTTGGGCCATGCAGAACGGTTAGCACTTGTCAAGTAGAAGTGTGAGGCACTTATAATAGGTTAAGAACCACACAAGGAAAGGCTAGATGAGATGAGGAAACTCATCATGTAAAAGATAGACTTATTAGAAGGAATAATGACTACCATGTCCAACATTGTGTTGGTCTTGCAGAATGAGAAAGGAGAGATTGTAAAAGACGAGTTAGATTCAATTGCAGTGGATATCCCAGAAAAGGTAGAGGTCATGCTCAATGATTGGCAGAATTTAGAGGCAAAGATAAAAGAAGAATATCTAGAATTTATTCTTTAGATTGAAGCAGAAGATGCTGCAGGGTAACTACATTCTTTGCTGCAGGGTAAAGACATTATTTTGTTCATAAATATTCTTTCTATTCTTCTATTCTTTGATTCATTTAGGCGAAAACCATTGCTAGGGTGGAAATGCAACTAGTGTGTGGTAATGTTGGTTAGACAAAGTATGGCACTTATTGAATAACATATAGAAGGTTTGCGTGGAAGAAAAGAGCGCATTCAAAAGTGGAAGATGATCAAAAAGGATTTGCGCACGAAGAAGAGAGACATATTCGGGACTTATCCATTTTCACGATGAGGAGCTATTTTTGGAGATAGTGTGCAGACCACACAAATTGGTTAAAGACTTACATGACACCCATTGGCTATTTTTGGAGGATCAGCTACAAAGCACTTTACATTAATACAGGCTAAGAATAGATCTACTACTAGTAGTTAACTAGAAGAAATCTATTGTTAACACACTTGCATGTGTGGTTATTATTGTAATGGCTCGTGGCTAATAATAGCATGTGATCTATTTTTGGATTAGATAAGCAATGAAGGGTAAGTCCCCACCCTTATAAATATGTAGTGAACTATGTAGCATAGAGGGGCATGTGAGAAATGAGTTATTGTGAGGTTATGCTGCCAAATCTGATGCGCACATGAGCGTATACTACTATTATTGTAAGTAATCTTATGTGTATCACTACATTTAATATAATGGAGGTTATTGAATGAATCAAGGTGTTGATCGTGGTTATAGTTTATGACTGTATGAATGTTCTCGCTATGATTATTGTTTGATTCATGATACTTTAAATATCTAGATCTCAACATGCACTGTAGAATAATATATTAGTCATGGATCTAAATGATTTAAGTCTTCATCATGCTAACATCCTACAATATCAACCCTAAAGAGGGTCTTCCTACCTTTTTACACTTTGGGTGAGTGCTTAGTCTAAGCTGAGTGATGTGCCAGCATGCCTGGGTTTTTACTAGTGAATTCTAGGCTACATTAGTAATCATTGACTTCTGTGAGCTTTCTATGACCTTTGTGATATTCTTGACTTCCGATAGCTTCATTTTAATTTATCTTCATTAAAAAACAATCCTCCTTTGTATTGTGGAATTTTATTTATACCACCCACATAAGACTATTTCCTTTAATCCATGACATGCAACCTTTTTTTATATGGTATTATCTTGTACCTGTGAAATACTTCAACTAACCCGTAGTACACTGCTGGACATTTTCAAATATTTGAAACACCAAAATACATTCGCAATATACTATAAGGCATGTAGAACATTATAGAACACGAGAAAAACTATAAACTATTTTCATTTAAAGTGTAACATGCAGAATTTAGACTGTTTTAACTTTTTCATGATTGATTTAATTCTTAGGCATCCATGACAATTATTTATAACATTGAGACACGTAACTTTATTTTTCATCAACTTTACTTTGATACAATGACAATATTTCCAACATAATGATAAACACATGCATAAAAAATAAAAGACTAAAGAGAGTTAGAAATACATACCTATATTGTGTGTTACCACTCATGCATAATCCTCCCTAAAGACAACTAAACCAAGAGAGAATTTATATGGTTGGAGAAGGGTAAATATCAATAAAAATATATCCAATTCTATCTCACTATGGTGACACAAATGAAAAAGAGGTAAGATCCAAGACTCCAAAATGAATCAATAAGTGTGAACTAGTGCAAAATATGCAAGAAAAAGTAAGTATAGACACGTTCAAATGATTGTTAATTAGCAAAACTACTAAGAAAGTAAGGGGGAATATTTATACCTAATGTCATAACCAATGGGCAATGTTTTCAACTATAGAAAATAAGAAACAAGTTCCATCACCCATGGGTGATGGCATTGGCCTTGAGGGTAAACCATAAGGAGATATGATGAAATCATGAGTAGATGCTAGAAGATTAGTAGGGATGAGTGATGAAGGTATAATGTGACCAAAATAAGGGATAATATTGTGAAACAAGAGGAAATAAGTGGATATAGTGAGAAACGTAGACATAATGGGTGTAATGCATGAACAAAGGGGAGAAGTGAGGCATGTATGGGGTGACAAGACAATAGAGACATCTCTTAAATGTTGTGGTCTAGCCCAAATGAACAAGTATGATCATACCATAATCCCGATAGGCCCCTTAAGGAAATTTCTTAAGAAGATAATGCATCGACATCCCTTATACAAAAGAAATGATTAACAATCATAAAAATATGGGGTACAAATTTATTTCTAGAAATTTTTCCAAGTGAAGCCTTTCATTATAAATTGATCTTTCTGAGTGAATCATATAGTTATCATGATTATATAATCATGTAAATGTCATGATATAATAAAGGTGTAAATTTCATGGTTAGAAAACTATGTACTTATCATCATATGGTGTAATTTGAATCAATGCATTTGAAACCTACATGAATGTCTTAGTGTTGGTTGGATATTTTGGCTGAGACAAAATATGAGGTTCAACCTATTGTCATGAAAACTGCATTCCCCCATGAGGCTTTTCTCCTGGTAACTTGCAGGTCATCACTTTTACACCTAGGAAGTCATAAAATTTTATATTTTAGTAACTACATGCCCCCCTCATGAGATGAAGACCTATGGAACATTTTCCACCCATGTTGTCACCTCAAATTGTCCACAAGGTGTAAAGGGACACGAGGGACACAAAATTGTGCTCCATCTTTCTCCTCTTGACCTCAGACACATGCGGAACCACAATGTAACTCATAAGTGCTAATTTTCACCCCCTGCATCTCATCCACATGAAACCAAAAATGACACTTTTCATGATTTGATGAAAAATTAACTTTTGTGTCCCATTTTTCCCCCTTTTCCCATTTCCCCCTATTGTTTATGGTGAAACCATATGTCAACCCTCCTCTAACCTCAGTTTAGCCTGCTATGTTAAATATGAGTTAAAATTGCAAGGTGTATGAAACAAACTCTAAAACCAAAGAACTTAAACATTTTGTATTTTAAAATGATGTGAAGTTCCCTATCCCCACATCCCCAAAAAACTCCATTTTTTCACAAGGGTGCTGGTAGTTTTTCTTAAAAAATCAAGCTCGAAGATTGAATTTCACTCATATCTCCAAAACGGTGTACCCAATCTCCGTGAAAATTTACCAATAGGATCCTCTTGCAAAATCCTTTCACATAATATATCACTTAGAGGCTGAAATATCATGATTTATTTTATATATTAAAAATATTTTCCATCCATGAACTCCTTTGCTGCCCATAATAGTTGAAAGTGTGTTTATATTTTCTCGATGACGCGGTGAGACAAATTGCTTGAAAATTGGAGAATATGTTATTAGTAAAATTAGATTTCATCCTAGAAATTTATTATATGATGAGGTGGATTATTTTTAGGGATATATAGGAATTTTGTTTCTCTCAGTATTCTTCCCTCTTCGATGAAATTTGTATTTTCATAGTGATCTAGCAAGCCAACTTGCCTAAAATTTGGAGCAAATGTTCCTCATAAAATAAGCTTTTTGTTAGACCATTTCTTGCATGATGAGATGGAATATTTTTGGATATATGGAGGACTGATTTTTCTCTCAGTATTATACCCTCTTTGATGAATTTATTACTTTCCCAATAATCTAGATGAGAGGATCATCTAGAATTTGAAGCAGAGCATCCTTGAAAAATAACGAAACTTTTAAGACCGCTCTTATCTCATTCTTACACCCCAAAGACACTCTTCTAGAAATAGTAAGTATTACCATGCTTCATAGTATATAAATAGTAATTTCCATGATGGTTCATTCTCTTATTTTTTATTTCTCTTTGTAAGTAAAAATCACCAAAAAAGTGAACATTGTGAAATCTTACTAAAAATAGCCATCCTAGATAGGATATGATAAAAATAAAAAGTCTTTTAAATATGATCAAGTCACTTGTATCATTTCACATTCCACCTATCTCATTGATTTTTTCCATCATGAAGTTCAAGCATTCAAGTCTAAAACCAATCTCAACAATAATCATTGAATACCTCAATGTGGAGGATAGTGATGTCATCTACATGGACTTGGAAGACCTGAAAGACAAAATTTTGAATAACACATGACATGAAGTGGAGGAAAATATACTATTAAGAGGATTATTAAAGATAGGAGGCCATGCGTTATCTGTTGAAAGTACTAAAATTTTACTGGCATGTGTGCAACATGGAGATCCAAACACTAGTAATGACATGGTCATCATAACCAATGAGTTTGATTCATAGGAGTGGGAAAGGAAATAATCAAAATTGCAAGGATAGGAAATTATCTCATGGTTAAAACATGAAATAAATACCTTGCATGATCCCAAAATATTATTCTTAAGGTGAATTTTGTATGGCACACTTAGATGCAAGAAATTGGATAATTGAACTCATCCTAATAGACACAGAAAGGGCTCATCATGAATTAATCATTTGAGAAGTTTTCACGGAGGTGAATTGTGAGGTTAAATGGAGTCATGATGAGGAAGCCGATGATTGCCATATTCCAACTCTGACCTTGTGTTCAAATATCTTTCCAAGATGAGGGACATTATGTAATTCACACTATGGCAAGAAACAAGTCAAATTAAACTAGCGTGCATAAAATATTGTCACTTAAATGCATGCTACTGAGGTACACAAGAACATCATGCATGTAGGATCAATAAGTCATCACAGGTCCATTCATTGCAAGTCTCACAACAATGTTTTTGAACACTTAGTCAATTCTTTGGCATGTGCTTGCATCTAATAGAAGAAGGTGATTGTAACCATAATGTTTTGGTCCAATAAGAGGTCAAAGGAAAAAAAATTCATTAAGAGAGAAATCCTTCTATCTGGAGGAGAATATATTTTTCAAATGAGTAGCACACAAGCAATAAAATGTTTGAGCATCTTGAATATTATTCCATTAACAAAGGTAACATATTTTTCATAGAGGTGAATTTTGAAGCCAAGGGGAGTAAGGAGATGATTTCCATGTTTTGACTCCAACCTTGTGTTCATAAATTAACATCAGGTTTCCATAATTGAGAAACCATCTTGAGTTCACATGGTTCAATTCAATTAATAGTGTTTTTGAACACTCATTCAATTCCTTAGAGTGTGTCCATATCTCGCAGCAGGAATAGTTTGCAATCACAATGTTTTATTTTAATGGGTTCTCAAAGGACAAGAATATTATTCATGAAGCATTTCCTCAAAGGTTCATAAGAAGAAATTTCTTTTTCAGTAGGAGTTTCCTTGTCTCCAGATTTCAAATTTTCTCCCTTCTCATCTCTCTCCCACCCTCTCTCCAACATTCTATTTCTTCATTGGGAATATACTGTTTCACTCTGTCATCTTATTCACTTAAGTGAATTAACATTGCATTGTAAAATACCCTTTTCAAAAATAAAAAAAGGACTTGATTTCATTCTTAAGGGAATGTGAAATTCACAAGTGGTGATGAGATGAAAATTCACATGTTGGGGGGGGGGGGGGGAGGAAAGAGTCATTTATAAGCTATAAATTGGAATGGACCCTCTATTATAAAGGTTTGGTAATTGTTGATTATTGTAAGTTGTTGGATTTCACTACTAATTCAAGCACTAAAGATACATTCTTCTATCTCCTTGTCTATTTTCTTCCATACTCTTTACTTTCCAACTTTACAAGCATTGTAATCTTATATAACCAATAAGAAAATTTGTGTCTTTGATTAATATATCTATAGAAATTTGTGTCTCTACTTTATTATTATTTCCATTTCTTACATTTTTGTGTTCTTCTATTGAATGTAGACCTATTATAGTTAATGTGTGTGAAATATATAAGTGTAATCTCAATATTAAGCCCCCTTTCTAATTCCCCATCTCCTATTTATCTCTCTTCAAAGTAAGTTCCTTACCTATACATTATACAAGAAGTTTTCCATAGGCTTAGTGGAGTATTCATGTGTGATCCCAAACCTAATGACCACCTCAAAATTTTAGTTAGTTTACATTCAATAATGGGATACAACCCCATACCCAAGAAGGAGGGGCTTAGCCTCATGACCATTTGTGAAAACTAATAATGTTCCCTGCAACAAATTATTTCACAAACACAACCAAAACATGTAGGAAAAAGTCCCTTCTCAAGGAAGGGGATGCCCTGCTTATTGTTATTCTAAGAAAAATAAAGGAATATTTACAATATTCACACTATCCTAACCTTTTGGGGTGGGATCTCATCTTGGTAGATTCAGTTATCTTTTAGAAAGGAATTTGGAAATCAAGGAAGGAAGTTTGAGAAATGAAATATAGAAATGATAGAGTAGGAAGAATGTTGATGAATACTTGTGCTTTCTACTTGGAAAACAAAGATCTAAATTTACTTACACAATTGAAATAGGATACCAATAAACTAAATTTGTGTTGAATATAAATTAAACCAAAATCAAAGGGAAATGTAATGCATTGAAATTAAGAACAATAACATTAACATAAAGAAATATTTAACATAAATTTTGAAACATGTCTCTTTATTCCTTTTGAAAAGAAAATGAATATACAAATATTTTATTCTTTACTACAAAATTTCAAGGAATACTTTCACTTATAAAATGTAAATCCCTTATTCCTACTCAAACACAATCCATCACTCCTACTCAAACACAATCCATCTTGAATGCACAGAGAATCCTTACATTTTAGAGAAAACTATGCTATAAAATAGGTGCAGTTACATATTTAGTCTATTAATAGTAAATACCCTTGACTGGTTCCCATGAAAAATGACCAAGTAACCATTCATACTAATCTAAATGATGTTGAGACATCTAAGAAATCCACATGTTCAGGACAACAATGGAAAAACACAGAAGACTTCAACCTGACTCCTCTTTTACAAGTTGAGAAGCTTCTCTATCATGATATTTTTGGAACCTTTGAGTCATTTCATAAAATTCCTTCCTCTATGGTCCACATGAATATCAACTTACTATATTACACGTGCCAATTATATTGATTAAAATTTTCTAAAGTATCTAAATCCTCTTGAGGAATTTTGTCAATTTTCTCAAAATATTTTGATACAAAATCAATTTGTCAATTGATTGTAAATTGAAACATGTTTTGATTTTATATCACTCTCAACCAAGTTCTTGTATTCAGTGAATATTTTACTAAATGATAACATGTTTATATCATCATACATGAATTGGAAAGGTATATTTGAAAATTCATCATTGACTTATTTTTCTTCATAACCCTATTTCATCCTTAAAACTGATTTCCTTTTCTTCATCTTCAACTTCATCATTAATGGCCTTCATGTAGAACAAATTATTTTCAGCACATCAGCGTCCTTTAGTATATTTGCTATCACAATTAAAACACACACATTTTTCTCATTTATTTTTAATTTGTCGAAGAGTCAATATAGTAGGTTGAGGGAGTGATGGTATAGGACTACTATGATTTTCGGATGTGTTCCCTTCATTAGAAATAATTTTTCCTATTCCCTACGTGCCATGATAATAGAATCAAAAACCTGTTGGTCTGAAAATCTATCGGGTGGGTAGATCTATGGATAGACGAGCCAACAGTGTGCGGGGCATAGCCCCTCTTTGAGACAACAAAGTGAAACTGGTTTATTGCTATTCCACCAGTAGGAATCTGCGCAAGTCCTACAGTATTCTACCTTTAGGGTTTTGGGATCTCACCCTAGTTGGGGTATTTTTGGTTGTGAGTAGAAAGGAATGAGAGGAAGAGAGGAGATAATATAGTTCTGAAGGGAGAAAAGAAATGAATTCCAAAGCAGAAAGGTCAGAGGGTTTATGTTTTGGGATTGGTAGTAAACAAAGCCAAACCTATTTGCATAAACAAACAAAGCAATATTGATGAGCAAATGACAAAAAAGTAGAGATAGATCTAACAGAATAAACACACAAATCTGACATAAGAAAGGTATGATGCACATAACACACGTATTCAGCACAAAGTCTCAATATTTGTATTAATGTTTTCTTCAGTTACAAAAATTACAAAGCCTTTCCTTCTCACTTCTATTTTTTATCTAAAAGATGTCCACCCTTGAATACAACAAGTATTCAAGTATTTATAGAAGGAGGATAAGAGAGAAGACAAAAAGGAACCAAAAACTAATTACAAAATATCTAAAAGTCAACTGTTTACTTTGGGCAACTTGGTGGATGACAACATCCCATGGTGCAACATGGATGATGTCATCATTTTTGCCAACATACTTTTAGATATTTACAAAAAGAAAGCCAAGAGGAGGAAGGTTATTCATCATCATCTCACGGCTGGAAACGAGTATCTTGCTTCTGCTCAGGAGAGGCAATATGGAATTGGGCTCGGTATTCCATGAATTTGCTGATAATCGACTGAAGTTGATCTTGAACAGGACCCTTGGTATGATCGTCGATGACCTCACAAGTCACCCGTTCATCTCTGAGTTTTTTAGGGAGCTTGAAGTACTCATTACCTACCTTCATCATGTACCCTACAAAATCACGATAGGCCAGAAGGTTATTGATGGATTCAGTGTCAAAAGTAACTTCTGGCCCTAATCCTTGCGAGAAGATCTCTTTGAACATCCAGATGGTTTCATCTGCCTTCCTCAAGGTGAAAGACGAAGTGAGTAAGCCCAGAGACATCATTAGGATAATTTTATCCATTTGATGCATTGCATCTAGGGCTTCCTCCTTGACCTTGTCTATCTTCTCCAAGAAAAATTCTATTTGATCGACCCGATAGTCCAAAGTAGTAAAGATATTGTTGGGTTCCCTGGGGTGATCGAAGACGCTGAATTTAACTAAATCTTAGACTGAACATTCAAGCATCTTCTGAAACATCTCATGTTGCAACCTGGCATGGTCCAACTCTTCAGAGATAGGTCCCGTGATCACCTGGAGTTCCTTGTTTGCCTGATTAATGTTCTAATATAGCTCGGTGAACTTGACTATTACTTCCTTGTTGTCTTTGAGGATCTGGTCTCTCCAGGAAGATACTGCCATGCCTTGTTTGCCAATCTTGGCGTATTCGTTTATCTTATCCTGACTAAGGGCCTCAGGAGTTTCAGTGGCAGTTGTAGGAGGTGCACTACCCATTTTCTGCAGGGCATGGAGAAGATGCTTATTCTGTTCTTTTAGCAGCCTCTTCTCTTCCTTCACTTCTTGAAGCTTCTTACAAAGGGCATCCACCGCAGATAGGGCCTATCCTTGAAGGCTCTCGGATGACATTCCCATTGTGACCTGCGTCACCGTATAATCTATAGGGGACATATCCTTTTTATCCTTTGAGGGATCGGGATACGTGATCTCCATTACTCTTTCTCCCGATGCACTCTGAGAGAAGCAGGTTATCAAGTTTTTCTTCTTAGCCCCCTTTCTTGGGATGATAGAGAATTCCATAGGTGCTATGGGGAATTTCCTCTTATGCTGACTCAGGTGCTGGGAGATCCATGCTGGACTTAAGGGAGAAGAAGGAACGACGGAAGAAGAAGGAGCAACTACAGCGTACTCATGGAAATGAGTTGAGACGCTTGGTGGTGGCATTGATAAAGAAGCGGAACAGCCAATGCTCATAGGGGTAGGAGCTACTGTAGGAGAGGAAACTGTGGGGGAAGAAGGGAGCTGAGAGACGAGGGAAGAAATACTAGGGGACAACTCCGCGAGGGAAGAGAAGACAGAAGAAGAGGAAAGGGGAACAATAGAAGATGGGGGAGAATACACAACCAAAGGAATGGTTGCTTAGGTGACGAGAGGAGGAGAAGGAGGAGTGGGGGAATGGATGGTGGGAACCTCCATGGTTATAGTAGTGGCAACATCCTGAGTGGATGTACCTGTAGGAACACTCTCTGCCACTTATTTCTCTGGAGATACCAGAGTTACAACCTATTCTTGCACGGCGGAGGGAGGGCTGAGAGGAGCTTCTTCTTGGGTGGTGCTTGACTCTCCCTCCTTATCTTTACCTTTTCCCTTCAGAAAATGTTTTGGTCTAGCAGGTGCATTGCCCAAAGGGGACGTGGTGAAATCTACCCCAAGGTAGATGAGGCCATTATATCTGCACCAATGCTCCGTGCACTGTAATGTGCCCTTAACCCTCTCCTTGATGGTCTGAGGTGCCTTTTTCCTATCAATCATAGCAAACGGCCAGTTGTTCCCATCCGTGTCTAGATATACCTGATTAACTTCTTGATTGGTTGTTTGGAAAACTTTTGGGACGATGGCCACGCCATATTAAATGATTTCAGCCAGGGCTAGGCGGGAGTGATCCTTTCTCCTGAGTTCGACCTCATGATACAGGTTGATGTAGATGTCCTCGATCTATGGAACGTGGATCACATCGAGTTTTGCCTTTGGGAGGTAATTTCTTAGATCAAAGGTGGGCCTTGCCTAGAAATTGTGCTTTATGTTAAGCAGTTCCAGCTCTGTAAGCATTTCCTAGGCTTTGGTGTGAGAAGTGCAGGTGTACCTACCCACTGTAAGGGGGAAAGGAGTTCCACCCTTCTTCCTTTTCAGGCACTTCTCGTGATATGTTATGAGCTGCCTGGATAGCTCTAACAGGATCAACTTAGGGCCTGCATACCTTGGTAACTTGGTGGGCTCCCCCAAGAAGTTGACTGCTTTGAGATAGGTGAAAGTGGGTAATTGCGTAAATAACACCCCCCACTTCTTGGTTGCAGTGACTATGCTCTTGGTCGTCCGACCGTGAGTCATATTGGGCCTCAATAGGCATATGATGCCGTAGAAGAAGGCATCATTGATCTTGGTGAACTATGGGATACTGTTCTCCAGCTTCAACTCTAGGTAGTATTCATATATTTTCACCTGAGGCCAAACCCCACATCGGCTCAGTGCTAGATAGTCTCTCTCTGAGGTTGCAGTGTAGACTACGTAGGAGTTCATGTAGAACCTCCCCATTGTGGTGAGTTGTTGGAGCTACTCAGAGATGGTGCTGCTTATGATTTCTGCCCACTCAAAACGCTGATCAGGAACATTCTTATTAATCATTTCCAGATACCTGAGCATCTATTTTTGGAAGTAACAGGCATCTGAAATCCCAAATAATTTTCTTAGGAAGGTGATGGTATCGCTCAGTTCCTTAGAGAAGTCGCTACAGTGAATAACCTGCGGCGACCTGGTTATCACCTTCTTATTCTTCAAATACACTTTGTTCATTAACTGCATGCACTTGTCTTCATTTTCCTCCCACACCTTGATGCATTCCTCTTGGCTTATAGCCACATTATGTCGGTGGTGGGGAATACCTAGCATGATATTGAAGTGCCGAGCAGTGAGGTTGATTATGACCTCGCCCTTTTCATTCTCGACACACCTTGTGTCTTTGTTATAACAGTGGGCCACCACCATCATAAATTCGTTATTCACTGCACTAACGGGGATTCCCCTGGTGAAATGCAGACCACTACCCACTAGTTTGTCCATCCAAGGACTGCCTATGACCCTCCTGGTTCTGGCCCAAAAATCTTCCATGTCGATGTGGCCAAGCTCGGAATCCCTGATGTCTAGGTCACATTCTACCTGGGACTCGGGCATTCTGACCCTTTGATATTTGTATTTCATCTCTTCCTTTGTGAGTTTGGCCTTACCCTTTGACTTGGTTGGCCTTTTGCTTGATGTAGACATATGTGAATCTAAGTTCAGTTGCTGATCTGCAAGAAGAAGGAGTGAAGTCCAACGTAGAAGAGCCATGTTAGCTATCAGATTATCCATCAAGGCTTTACAGAATGAGGAGTTAGCAATTTAAAAGCCTCTAGGAGTAGGGTGTAGGAAAGTTGCAGGCTGCAGGGTCAAAAGTATGGCACACTGAAGTGGAACGTTGCAAGGAAGAAATTAGTGCCAAAGGGCACATGGCGCAGGAAATTTGTATATAACATCATTGTGGTTGTAGATAGATGTGCACCTGCGCCATTATATGAGGTTTTTATACTAGGTGCAAATAAATTTGGTGTTACATGAGGGCATGATGTGCCAATGGCACAGATATGGAACATGTTGCATGAAATTTTGGTGCGCCAAGGGCATAACATCAACGTGTGTACCACTAACTTTATGTGCGTCAAAGGGGCCTTTGGCGTGGCGCAGGAAAGGATTGCATAACAAACTTTGCTGGTGTAAGCAGGATTGCGCCTGTGCCGGGGTTAGGATTTACTTGGTTTTGTATGGCACAGGAAAGATGCATGCTGCAATTAGGGACAGTGCACCTTCTTGGTGCAACTGTGTTTTATGTAACAGGAATGGCGTTTGTGCCAAAGAAAAACTATGGGTAGAAATGATAACTTTTTAGGTTTTCTTTCTTCCTGATGGGTTTACGGTTTCATGCCTCCTTCGACATGGATTTAGACAGTGAGAGGGGTGGGGGGGGTAGAGCAAGAAGATTGTGGGTTTGTTTTCAAAACAAAGCCCTCCAGGCCAGCAGATCTGGAAGGAGGGTGAAACTGGATGAGGAGGGAAAAATTACAAAATGGGCTTGAGGGGTTATGGTTTCTTCAGATTCATTTTATTACATCACACAAACAACCAAACCAAAACAAAAACACAAGAAGAGCAAGGACCACTTACCCAAAATATATAAGATGAGAGAAACAAAGTGGGGTCCACGAACGTGACACGAGGATGACGGGAGCACTGACAGGTGCAGAGGAATAAAGTTTTCACGTGTTTTTCAATCGTGAAAATGACAGGGTGGATGCACCTATATATAGCCAAAAGTGTAATAAATGTGCCACCCACTTTTTAAAGGGCGCACCAAAATACGTGTTGACATGAAAAAATTTGCACCCTTTGGCACATATATACATCTATCAGCAAGGAAATATCTTCTCCTTTAGCGCAAATTTAGGACTGTCAACACGGGATTTTGAGTGCCTTGGCACACAAATTAAGGGCGTAAAATTTTTTATGTTGACAGGATGGCGCATGCACCTCGGCACAGGCAAGAAAGGCACATCACGAGGAGGTGCAACAATTTTTGTGTTAACACTCCAAAGGGTGCGCTAAAGGAATAAAGGGGGATGTAAATCTATCCTGTGTTGCATAGACAAAAGCTGCGCCCAACAAAAAGGACCAAAATGACTAAGTTCGAGAAACCAGATTTTCTGGAAAGGGATTTTACACCATTCCGAATGCTGAGGAACCTTGAAAGGGAACCGGAACAAAATTTTGGTAAGGTTACCTGCAAAATTGCCCTTGTCAATTTTACAGGATAACAGCTGGCTCTTTCTGGGGACTATCTTTGAGCGAAGCTTAAGGGTAGAGAACCCCAGGTCAACATGTGCCTATCCATTGGGTTAGAGAGTCAAAAACAAGGGCGAACAAAAAGGAAAGATAGGGAACACACAAAAAACAAGAAGCAAACACACAACCAAAGAAAATTGTACAAAGAAGAGAGCAAGCTCTACTTCCTGAATATTTTGAGATGTTGCCCGCTATAGGGAAGCGGGAGCTCGGTTCCATCTGGATATGAGAGATAGAAGCTATACTCTCCATTGAGCCGCTTGATCTTGAAAGGTCCCCTCCATAGAGAATCAAATTTTCCATGCATGCCTTTTGGCTCTCTTCGCTTGTCCCATAGAAGGACGAGATCTCCCACCTGGAAATCCCTCTGCTTAGCCTTTTTATCGAACAATATCTTGACTTGATTCTGATGTTCAGTGATCATGTCAACCACTCTTACCCTTTTTTCATCGAGCTCTGCTAGATACATCATTCTCTTTTCAAGAGAATTTTGGAAAGTCTCATCTTCAATCGCTCGTGCCAAGCGCAGAGCAGGAAGTTCTGCAGAAATGGGGAGCTCAGCGTCGATTCCATATAACACTTGAAAAGGTGACATACTAAGAGACCTCTTGGGAGTAATGCGGTCCACCCACAAAGTGTCATACAATGACTTATGCCACATCCATTGATTCTCATCAACTAGTTTCCGTATGATGGTCACTAAGTTTTTATTACTGGATTCGGCCTGACCATTTCCCTGGGGGTAATAATCCAAGGCATGGGCCAAGGTTATCCCATATTCATAGCAAAAACCAATAACTTCCCATGAGGAGAAGTTGGAAGCATTATCAGCAATGATTTTGTTTGGGACGCCAAACCTTACAATGATATTCTCTTTGATGAAATTACAAACAACTTCAGAGGTGGCATTCTTGACAGGTATGGCCTCCACCCATTTGGTGAAGTAATCTGTTGCTGTCAGGACATAACTATGTCCAACACTCGATTGGGGATGGAGTGCTATGATAAAGTCAATTCCCCACTACCTGAAAGGTTCGTCAATAATGATCGGCCTGAGGGGAAAAGTAGCCAATTTTGGTTTGCCAACAAACTGTTGGCAAAGCTCGCATTTTGCTACCTAGGTGGCTGTATCCTGAAATAGTGTTGGCCAATAGTACCTTGCTCAGATGATCTTGTGTGCTGTCACGGAAGAGGAGAAATGACCACCACAAGCTGAATCATGAAAACTCTTAAGTAGCTTTATCTACTATGGCTTGTTAACACATCACAAGAAGATGCCATCCATTCCGTGTTTGTACAAACCATCATCCTAGATGACATATTCGGCCACTCTGAGCTTTTTAGTATACCTCTGCTTCGGGGTTAGATGAGTTGGGCACTCACCGTAAGTGAGAAAGAAAGTGATATCAGAAAACCACTCATCGCTAGTCGTGACAAATAGGACCATTGGCAGAGAATCAGCTTTCTCCAACTGACCTTGTGTTCCATCGATGCAATCATCCTTTTCCTCAAGGTCTCTTGAATCTTGGTTTTCAGCCATAAGCTGACACAAGCCCTTGCCTCTCACCAGCTTGGTAGGTTTTATATCTAGATCATACTCTTGGACCCTTGTGATCCAATTTCCTCGCACACTCCCTAACTCATGTTGAGTTAAGATTGATTTGACTGCTGTGTCAGGGACTAGTACTACTGTATGAGAGTTTAGAATATAATACCTGAGTTCTTGACTGCTTTGACAATGGCAAAGGCATGTTTTTCCAACTGAGACATCTTCAATTTGTGAGGCTTGAGGGGAGAGCTCATGAACGCGATCGGGGATTCAACATCCTCAAAATTCTTTTGCATTAAGATGGCTGATACAGTATGCTCAGATGCATAGCTATACATGATAAAATCCTTGGAGAAATTGGGACATACCAGGACTGGTGCATGAGTGACAGAGGCTTTTATATCCTCAAATGACGCTTTTCCTTCCTCACTCCACCGGAAAGTTGACGACCCTCTCATCATGTTTGATATGTGGCGAGTCTTTTCAGCAAAGTCAGGAATGAAGCGCCTGAGAAAGTTTACTTTTCTAAAGAAAGAGTGAACGCCGGTCTTGCTTGTGGGTAAAGTAAGGCTCTGAATAGCCCTAACCCTTTCAGCATCTATCTTTGTCCCCTACTTGCTAACAATGTGTCCCAGCAACTTTCCTTCTGTGACCCCGAAAATAGACTTTTTTGGATTCAGGGAGATCCCGTGCTCTCGGCATCTAGTCAATACTTGTTCCAAATGATCATAATGATCACTTCGCTGTTTAGAGAACACAGTTAAGTCATCTAAATAGACTACGATAACCTTTCCCATCATACCTTTGAATGCGAAGTCCATTTCGCGCTAAAAGGTGGCACCAGCGTTAGTCAAACCAAAAGGCATTCTGCTATAGGAAAATGTGCCCCAAGGGGTAGTGAATGCTATTTTGAATTGGTCTTTAGGAGAGAATTCAATCTGATTATAGCCTGAAAAACCATCAAGCATGGACAACATCTCTAAACCAGTTACCGCCTGCAGAACTTGATCCATTATGGGAAGCAGGTAGTTGTCTTTCAGGGACGCCTGATTTAGGTTTCGAAAATCTATGCATATGCATATCTCACCATTTTTCTTATGTAATGGCATGATATTCATGACCCAGGTACTGTGATGGATAGGAAAAATGATCCTTGCATCCAGCATCTTCTGTATTTCAGCCTGGATGGTACCTGAGATCTTGGGATTATAGTGCCTCTATTTCTGGCGAAAGGGTTTGACACCTTCCTTCAATGGGATGTTATGTTGGACGTCCTTTGGCTTGAAAGACTTTAGATTGGCATAGGACCATGCCAATACATCCATATATTTCTTCAGCAATTTGACAAACTTTCACTTTTCTTCGGGTGTGCAACATTTCCCGATGTTTACAAACTGCGGATGTTCCGCAGAACCTAGATTGACCGGCTCGGTCTCTGGAGAGGAGTTAGGATTATCTTTCCTATTCTTCCTGATAAAATGATCATGTCTATCGAACAAACATTCCAGAGAAACCAAACCTTTTGGAATTTTATTTCCTTTGAGCTGACATATGCCATCACTTCCTTTTGATTCATTGTCTTGATCAGTAATAGATTCACGGAATGTAGAAGTGGATCCTTCAAAATGAAGCTCACTGAAATTTTCTACTTTTTCCAGGAAGGAAATAAGTTGATTGTCGTCATTGAATACCTGCCAGTGCTGAGAGTTGTCTGGCACGCTTGGGCGGAAAACTACCTCAATGGTATATGTGTCTGTTTTCAAACTTGGGTGGGGGAGCATGAGGGATGCTGAGATGGCCAATGAATCGGCCATGTCATTCTGAGCTCTTGGAATGATTTTATTGACAAGGCATCAAATTCCTCAATGCTATCCCATACTACATTGTGGTAATGCCTGAGCCTTTCATTTTTTACTTGGTATATCCTTTTCACTTGATTTACGACCAGCTCTGCATCACCTTGTACTTTTAGGTTCTTGATTCCCCTTTCTTTCGTGGCTTGCATGCCAAGTAGCAAAGATTCATACTCAACAGTATTATTCATGTTGAAAAACTGTAACTTGAAAGAGAGGAATAATCTCTTCCTCCGGGGAAATTAACACAGCTCTAGGCCGCATCTGCTAGTTGCGCAACTACCATCAAACTGTAACGTCCATATCTTGTTAAGATCCTCTTCTTGGACGAGAATGTTCATTTTATCAGACTCAGTAGATAAGAAATAATTTACCATCCCTAATGATTCGAAGAGAATTTGGGCTTTGGGGTCATCGGAGTTAGTAACCAAGTACTTCTTTTGTGATTCAGGCTCCAATGTTTGCATTACACCTTTGATGGGGATTCTAGCCTTAGACCAGTCCATATGAATCTCTCCACCAACTTCACTACAAAAGCTCCTCCCTAGTAGAATTCCATATGCTGCTGGAATATCGGCAATGAGGATGGTCATCTTTACTCTTTTCTCTGGGAACACTACAAATGCAAACTGCGCGTCTTTGATTTGGCCGATCAATGGAACCTGTTTGGTTTCCAAGGAGTAACATCTGCCAAAAGGCTTGGTAAGGGTGAGGCCCAGAGCATGGGCTACTTTTTCCAGCATGACATTATCGGAAGCCCCAGAATCAATTATGCAGTTGCTTAACTTATGACCATTGATTAGGAGAGAGAGATAGAAAGGTTCTATTTTTCCTGATGCGGAAGTCGAGGCAACATTTATGCGAGATGCAGGAGGGGTAGAAAGAATTCCTTTCAGGGAGGTCTGAGAAGTTATGACAGCTTGGCTTTGGATATATTCGGTCAACCTTACAAGCTGCTCAGGGTTAGACTGAAGATATTTGGCTTCAGACATTTGAATCTTGGTCTTTTTAGCATGATCGATTATGTCGAATGTAGCTAAGGGTTGCATTGATGAAGGAATAAGTCCCTCATTTCATGATGGTAGGGTAGGATTACCAGTCCTTGTGGGAAAAAGAGGGGGCTGATTTGGAGGAGAGATGGGAGGAAAATATTTCTTCATAAAAGGCTTAATAGGAGGTTGAGCAGGAAGAGGATTACCTCTTTTAGCGATGTTTGGAGGCGTGTTTGACACAACCTTCTCTTGTTGTATCTTGACAGCAACTTCTACTTCTTTTCCTTGCGAGCGGGTGAAAACAACATATGACTACCCACTTGCATATCCTTGGGTACCCTCTTCTTCATCAGATTCTTCCTCGTTAAATTCCATATACCCGATAGTAGAGTCGTCAGTCGGTTCACCGACTTCTTGGTCATCTTCAACTTGAGATGAAGGTTCTTCATAATTTAGCTCCTCTTCTTTGATTTCAGCTAGAGCATTAACCGAAGGGGCCTCAAGTGCCAACCATGGAGCAGCCACAGGTAGGTTTGGCCTTTGTGGGACATTGTTGGGAGTGAAATTCCTTCATGGGATATCTTGGTACGAAGAGCTGGGGGAAGCTTGAGCTAGCTGCTTCTTTAACGTGAGCAAGTCATTCGCCATCTTTTGGAATGCCGCATCTGACGAAGTGGAGGGAGAAGGAGTAGAAGCTTTAGGCTTGGATGGTTCTCATTTTAATTCACCAGATATTAGCAAGTTATCTTCAATCCGAATGGCAGCAGCTTGGGCGAGGACCAGAGTAGTGACTTGTTCCTGCAAGAGTAAAAAACTTACTTTCGAGCTCATGGCGTTCACAAAGAAACATTTCTGATTTTCTGGCATTGGCAGCATGGCAGGTGGCACACAGTTGATTAGTGAATTGAAACGGGTGATGAAATCACGCATGGTTTCATTGAATTCCTTCTTCAGGTGAGTGATCTTTGACAGTAACGTGCAAACGTGTCTTCTGAAGGCTTATACCTTTCTTCAAATGTAGTCCATAATGTGGCCTAACTAGTGATAGATCCGGTAGGCAAATGCTGAAATCATTCCGCTGCGGGTCTTTACAAGGTCTCCAGAAAGAGGTGAACTGACACGTCTTCATGAGTCACGTCCAGGATGCTACATGACATGATGAAAGTGGATATATGTGAATCCATACTTTGGTTTCCACTTCCATCAAATTTGGGGAAATTCTTTCAGTTCCCATGAGGGAGCGCGTGAACAGGATGTGGCAAAGCAAGAGGGCCCATAGCATTTCCCCATGGTACTGCCATTTGAAAAGCTGGAAAAAGGACGTGAGCCGGAAACATGGTTCCACTAAGCAACAAAGCACTGCAAAGAGATGAAGATGCTCCCTGTGAAAAATGATTCCTTCGTGACAGTGAGACACTTCTAGATAACCGACTGGCTGAACTTAGTGATGAGAAGTGCGCTGGCGTAATATTGAAGTTGTGCCTTTGAAGTAGATCAAAAGTAGGATCAACTTCTCCACGAGCTCTCCTGCTATGAGTGAATGGTTCACCTGCCAGTGTATCTCTCAGATCTGCAATATTTTAGAGCAGATTTAAAAACTCTTTTTGGTTGTACTTGCTGATTTTCTGATTTTTCTGACAAAAATCAGCAGCATGTACTTTTCTGATGTTTAATTTTATCCTTCTTTTGAAAACTGATTGTGGTTTAATGGCAAAGATTAGTGAGGATAAAATGATGGTCGACTTAGTAAGCTGATTTTTGGGTCTTAGAGTTGACTTTTTGCAAGGGTTTGAAATTTTTGTAAAACAGTCAGAAACTCAGATCTACGGAAATATACGGGTTTTTGTAAAAACTCAGCGAACTAAAGATCTCTAACTAGCCCAGATCTATGGATCTCTGAAGAAAATTTTCAGTTTGGATCACTTTTGCAAAGATTTTGGATTTTAAGCAAAAAGTTAAGATTTGCAAACAGGTAGTGATTTTTTTATAGTTTTATCTATTTTCTTAGTTACTTTAGCAACTTTAACAACTGTTAGTGTCTTTTAACCAACACAACACTCACATAGATCTGGTTCGATCCCCAGTAGAGTCACCAAAAACTATTGGTCTGAAAATCTGTCGGGTGGGCAGATCTATGGATAGATGAGCCAACAGTGTGTGGGGCATAGCCCCTCTTTGAGATAGCAAAGTGAAACTAGTTTATTGCTATTCTACTAGCAGGAATCTGCAAGTCCTATAGTATTCTGCCTTCAGGGTTTTGGGATCTCGTCCCAGTTGGGGTATTTTTGACTGTGAGCAAAAAGGAATGAGAGGAAGAGAGGAGATAAGATAGTTCTGAAGGGAGAAAAGAAATGAATTCCAAAGCAGAAAGGTTAGAGGGTTTATGTTTTGGGATTGGTAGTAAACAGAGCCAAACCTATTTGCATAAACGAACAAAGCAATACTGATGAGCAAATGAAAAAAAAGTAGAGATAGATCTAACATAATAAATACACAGATCTGACATAAGAAAGGTCTGATGCACATAACACACGTATTCAGCACAAAGTCTCAATATTTGTATTAATGTTTTCTTCTGTTACAAAAAGTACAAAGCCTTTCCTTCTCACTTCTATTTTTTATCTAAAAAATGTCCACCCCTTGAATACAACAAGTATTCAAGTATTTATAGAAGGAGGAGAAGAGAGAAGGCAAAAAGGAACCAACAACTAATTACAAAATATCTACAAAATATCTAAAAGTCAACTATTGACTTTGGGCAACTTGGTGGATGACAACATCCCATGGTGCAACATGGATGATGTCATCATTTGTGCCAACATACTTTTAGATATTTATAAAAAGAAAGCCAAGAGGAGGAAGGCTATTCGTCATCGTCTCGCGGCTGGAAAGGAGTACCTTGCTTCTGCTCAGGAGAGGCAATATGGAATTGGGCCCGGTACTCCATGAATTTGCTGATCATCAGCTGAAGTTGATCCTGGACAGGACCCTTGGTATGATCGCCGATGACCTCACAAGTCACCCATTCATCTCTGAGTTTTTCAGGGAGCTTGAAGTACTCATTACCTGCCTCCATCAGGTACCCTACAAAATCATGACAGGCCAGAAGGTTATTGATGGATTCAGTGTCAAAAGTAACTTCTGGCCCTAATCCTTATGAGATGATCTCTTTGAAGATCTGGATGGTTTCATCTGCCTTCCTCAAGGTGAAAGATAGAGTGAGTAAGCTTAGAGACATCCTTAGGATAATTTGCTCCATTTGATGCATTGCATCTAGGGCTTCCTCCTTGACCTTGTCTATCTTCTCCAGGACAAATTCCATCTGATCGACCCGGTAGTCCAAAGCAGTAAGGATCTTGTTGGGTGCCCTGGGGTGATCGAAGATGCCGAATTTAACTAAATCTTTGACTGAACATTCGAGCATCTTCTGGAACATCTCATGTTGCAACCTGGCATGGTCCAACTCTTTGGAGATAGGTCCTACGATTGCCTGGAGTTCCTTGTTCACCTGATTAATGTTCTGATATAGCTCGGTGAACTTGACGATTACTTCCTCACTGTCTTTGAGGATCTGGTCTCTCCAGGAAGATACTGCCATGCCTTGTTCACCAATCTTGGCGTATTCATTTATCTTATCCTAACTAAGGGCCTCAGGAGTTTCAGTGGCAGTTGTAGGAGGTGCACTGCCCATTTTCTACAGGGCATGGAGAAGATGCTTATTCTGTTCTTTTAGCAGCCTCTTCTCTTCCTTTGCTTCTTGAAGCTTCTTGCAAAGGGCATCCACCGCAGATAGGGCCTCTCCTTGAAGGCTCTCGGATGACGTTCCCATTGTGACCTACGTCACCATATAATCTGTAGGGGACAGATCCTTTTTATCCTTTGAGGGATCAGGATACGCGATCTCCATTACTCTTTCTCCCGATGCACTCTGAGAGAAGTGGGTTATCAGTTTTTTCTTCTTAGCCCCCTTCATTGGGATGATGGAGAAGTCCATAGGTGCTATGGGGACTTTCCTCTTATGTTGACTCAGGTGCTGGGAGATCCATGCTGGACTTAAGGGAGAAGAAGGAATGGTGGAAGAAGAAGGAGCAACTACAACGTACTCAGGGAAATGAGTTGAGACACTTGGCAGTGGCATTGATAAAGAAGCTGAACCTCCAACGCTCATAGGGGTAAGGGATACTATAGGAGAGGAAATTGGGCGATAGAAGGGAGTTAAGAGATGAGGGAAGAAATACTAGGGGACAGCTCCGTGAGGGAAGAGAAGATAGAAGAAGAGGAAAGGGGAACAGTAGAAGATGGGGGAGAAGACACAACCAAAGGAATGGTTGCTTGGGTGACGGGAGGAGGAGAAGGAGGAGTGGGGGAAGGGATAGTGGGAACCTCCATGGTTGTAGTAATGGCAACATCCTGAGTAGATGTACCTGTAGGAACACTCTCTACCACTTCTTTCTCTAGAGATACTAGAGTTACAACCTGTTCTTGTGCGGTAGAGGGAGGGCTGAGAGGAGCTTCTTCTTGGGTGGTGCTTGACTCTCCCTCCTTATCTTTACCTTTTCCCTTCGAGCAAATGTTTCGGTCTGGCGGGTGCATTGCCCAAAGGGGACGTGGTGAAATCTACCCCAAGGTAGATGAGGCCATTATATCTGCACCAATGCTCCGTGCACTGTAATGTGCCCTTAACCCTCTCCTCGATGGTCTGAGGTGCCTTTGTCCTGTCAATCGCAGCAAATGGCCAGTTGTCCCCATCCGTGTCTAGATATACCTGATCAAATTCTTGATCAGTTGTTTGGAAACCTTTTGGGATGATGGCCATGCCATATTGAATAATTTCTGCCAGGGCCAGGCGGGAGTGATCCTTTCTCCTGAGTTCGACCTCATGATACAGGTCGATGTAGATGTCCTCGATCTGTGGAACATGGATCGGATCGAGTTTTGCCTTTGGGAGGAAATTTCTTGGATCAAAGGTGGGCCTTATCAGGAAATTGTGCTTTAGGTTAAGCAGCTCCAGTTCTACAAACATTTCCCGGGCTTTGGTGTGAGAAGTGCAGGTGTACCTGCCCACTATAAGGGGGAAAGGAGTTCCACCCTTCTTCCTTTTTAGGCACTTCTCGTGATATGTTATGAGCTTCCTGGATAGCTCCAACAGGATCAACTTAGGGCCTGCATACCTTGGCAATTTGGTGGGCTCCCCCAAGAAGTTGGCTGCTCTGAGATAGGTGAAAGTGGGGAATTGTGTAAATAACACCCCCCACTTCTCAGTTGCAGTGACTATGCTCTTGGTCGTCTGACCGTGAGTCATATTGGGCCTCAAAAGGCAAATGATGCCGTAGAAAAAGGCATCATTGATCTTGGTGAACTGTGGGATGCTATTCTCCAGCTTCAACTCTGGGTAGTATTCATATATTTTCACCTGAGGCCAAACCCCACATCAGCTCAGTGCTGGATAGTCTCTCTCTGAGGCTGCAGTGTAGACTATGTAGGAGTTCATGTAGAACCTCCCCGTTGTGGTGAGTTGTTGGAGCTGCTCAGAGATGGTGCTGCTTATGATTTCTGCCCACTCAAAACACTGATCAGGCACGTTCTTATTCATCATTTCCAGATACCTGAGCATCCATTTGTGGAAGTAATGGGCATCTGAAAGCCCAAATACTCTGCTTAGGAAGGTGATGGTATCGCTCAGTTCCTCAGAGAAGTCACTGTAGTGAATAACCTGTGGCCACCTGGTTATCACCTTCTTATTCTTCAAATACACTTCATTCATTAACTGCATGCACTTGTCTTCATTTTCCTCCCATGCCTTGATGCAGTCCTCTTGGCTTATAGCCACAAAATTTCGGTGGTGGGGAATACCTAGCATGATCTTGAAGTGTCGGGCAGTGAGGTTGATTATGACCTCACCCTTTTCATTCTCGACACACCTTGTGTCTTTGTTATAACAGCGGGCCACCACCATCATAAATTCATTATTCACTGCACTAATAGGGATTCCCTCGGTGAAATGCAAGACCACTGCCCACTAGTTTGTCCATTTAAGGACTACCTATGACCCTCCTGGTTCTGGCCCAAAAATCTTCCATGTCGATGTGGCCAAGCTCGGAATCCCTGATGTCTAGGTCACATTCTGCCTGGGACTCGGGCATTCTGACCCTTTGATATTTGTATTTCATCTCTTCCTCTATGAGTTTGGCCTTACCCTTTGACTTGGTTGGCCCTTTTGCTTGATGTAGACATATGCATATTTGAGTTCAGTTGCTAATCTGCAAGAAGAAGGAGCGAAGTCCAACACAGAAGAGCCATGTTAGCTGTTAGATTATCCATCAAGGCTTTACAGAATGAGGAGTTAGCAATTTAAAAGCCTCTGGGTGTAGGGCACAGGAAAGTTACAGGCTGTAGGGTCAAAAGTATGGTGCACTAAAGTAGAACGTTGCAAGCAAGAATCAGCGCCAAAGTGCACAGGGCATAGGAAATTTGTATATAACATCATTATTGTTGTAGACAAATGTGCACCTGCGCCATTATATGAGGTTTTTATATTGGGCACAAATAAATATGGTGTTACATGAGGGCATGATGTGCCAATGGCGTAGATATGGAACATGTTGCAAGAAATTTTGGTGTGCCAAGGGCGCGGCATCAACGTGTGTACCAATAACTTTATGTATGTTAAAGGGGCCTTTGGCGCAGTGCAGGAAAGGATTACATAACAAAATTTGCTGGTGTAAGCAGGATTGCACCTGTGTCGAGGTTAGAATTTACTTGGTTTTGTATGGTGCAGGAAAGATGCGTGCTGCAATTAGGGACAGTGTGCCTTCTTCGCGCAACTGTGTTTTATGTAACAGGAATGGCGTTTGCGCCAAAGAAAAACCATGGGTAGAAATGATAACTTTTTAGGTTTTCTTTCTTCCTGATGGGTTTGCGGTTTCATGCCTCCTTCGACATGGATTTAGATGGTGAGGGGGGGGGGGCAGAGCGAAGAAGATTGTGGGTTTGTTTTTGAAACAAAGCCCTCCAGGCCAGCAAATCTGGAAGGAGGGTGAAACTGGCTGAGGAGGGAAAAATTGCAAAATGGGCTTGAGGGGTTACGGTTTCTTTAGATTCATTTTATTACATCACACAAACAACCAAACCAAAACAAAAACACAAGAAGAGAAAGGACCACTTACCCGGAATATATAGGATGAGAGAAATGAAGTGGGGTCCACGAACGTGACACGAGGATGATGGGAGCGCTGACAGGTGCAGAGGAATAAAGTTTTCACGTGTTTTTCAATCGTGAAAATGACAGGGCGGATGCACCTATATATAGCCAAAAGTGTAATAAATGTGCCACCCACTTTTTAAAGGGTGCACCAAAATACGTGTTGACATGAAAAACTTTACGCCCTTTGGCATGGATATACATTTGTCAACAAAGAAATATCTGCACCTTTAGCGTAAATTTAGGACTGTCGACACGGGATTTTGAGCACCTTGGCGCACCAATTAAGGGTGCAACATTTTTGCTATTGACAGAATAACGCATGCATCTCAGTGCAGGCAAGAAAGGCGCATCATAGGGAGGTGCAACAATTGTTTTGTTAACACTCCAAAGGGTGCGCCAAAGGAATAAAGGGGGCGTAAATCTATCATGTGTTGCATAGACAAAAGATGCGCCCAGCAAAAAGGACCAAAATGACTAAGTTTGAGAAACTAGATTTTCCAGAAAGGGATTTTACACCATTCCAAATGCTGAGGAACCTTGAAAGGGAACCAGAACCAAATTTTGGTAAGGTTACCTACAAAATTTCCCTTGTCAATTTTACAGGATAACAAAACCTTAAGTGGATATAACATATGCATCTTATGCTCAATGTAGTCCTTAAGACCCCCAAGAAATAGGTCATTCAGATTCTCTTCAGTAATATTTTCCACCTGAAAGGATATATTTTGGAATTAATGAAAGTAATGTTTGATTACTCCTATTTATCCTAACTTTACTAATTGGATAAAGTAATTCTATGACACAATAGAACTATAGTACAATTGCAACTCTTCAATAACATTTTTCCATGTGACATTGATACCATTATTTTACCTTTAAACACATAACCATCGATACCAGACAAATTCATCAGGTTCAAGATAAAGGGATGACATGGTCACCTTTTTCTAGATGGGATTTGATGTTTATCAAATAAATTATCTATTTGGTTAATCAAATTGAGTGGATCCTTTCCATAAAAATTACACATTTCCACTTTTGGTATCATGTTATGGGTCTGTAGAGTATTTAGATTTCGATTTATTTTTCTACCAAATGTACCCTAGCTAGTTTTTCCACCTTGGTTGATCAGATGCTAATGATGAACCTTTACATTTACATTGACCTTTTTCATGATCTCATCCAAGTGTTGATTGATATTTTCCACTTCTTCTTTCCAGGCCATTTCAGACTATAGGCTTCATATATCATACTCAATTTGGCTTACCATAGGATCCACTATGGTACACCCTACTACTAAGGACACCATAATTACCCCTTTCTGACTCTCAACCCTTAACTACTACCTCCTCCTTATATAGGGTTTTATCTAGAGTGACATGATTTTTTTGGAAGGCCCAACCATTTTAGGAAGTAAGGAAAAATTTAAGGGTTTGGGATTTTGAAAATAACTCAACCAAATATGAAAAATATAAAACAACAGAAAAACTAATTTTTTATCCTCTTTCCGAAAATGTAAAGACTTGGAAAAATTTCACAATTTTCAACCTATAGAGTGAATTTATGAATAACCCTAAAATTGGCATAATTTTTGCAAAAAAATTCATTTTCAAATTTTTTTGGAGAAGATCTTACTTGATTGATTTCTCAACACCACAAAAATAATAGCAGAAAAAATTCACTACTAAATTATAGATATAAACAATCTTCACAATTAGGGTTTTGATCTAATTTTGGTCAAGATCAAGCTCTGATACCACTTGTAATGAAATTAATTATATCTGAATATCAACAATAATAGAACACAAAAGAACACCAAAATATAGATAAATGATCAAAATATTCAAGGAGAATGACTTATCCACTTTGAGGGGTCAACCTCCAAACCATATAATAAGAATCAAGTGCTCAATGTGATGATAATATCCTACTCTTTAACTCCTATATATAACCTACTATACTATCTAGAGCTCTAAGACCAACCGACTAAGCATATGAAATCATAAATATGATATGATATGATAAGATATTATGTTGACCATAGATCAAATAGCCATATCCCGATATATGACCTAGGGTTAAGGGCATAATAACTAAGCTCATTCTCATATTCCTTTGTAAGAAGAATGCAATTATATTTGCATGCATCATAATTGAATATATAACCCCTAAATTTCATGATATTTGTTTTTCCTCTCTATATGATGAGGGAAGTGTGTTATTTTCAAGAAACAAACCACTTTTGAGTATGTTGTAATAAAAAAAGGCATATAAAAAATAATGTAAAACATATGAATTAGATATCATGTGTAAAATATAGTTATAAAACTATTATCTAAGCTCAATAAACATTCAAATTGATGTTTGACCAACCAAACCTTGCTTTCAAGTCCACTGAACTCAAAAATGATGTTATGGACTCTACCATCATAAATAAAAGAGCTTGAGAAAATTTCAAAATCATCCTCTCTTACTCCCAATCTTTCTATTCATCATCATAATCATCATCCTCGTGATCAAGATATAAATGATCATGATTATGATCAAATAAATGGTCAACCATGTTTTTAATCCCAATTTCATATTCCATAGTAACATCTTCTTTATAAGTCTCAGGAAAAGTTTTTTTTTCTCCAACACTCCATCATTTACTTTGAGAAAAGTCTCTTCATATGAGCTCTATGAGCCCTTGTGATGTATTTAGGATGCATTTCATAATTAGGATGTAAGAATAGAAAGATATAATTTGGGGTTTTCTTTATTCAACATTAAAGTAAATACTTTAATTTTCACTCTTAAATGTCTTCAGAGTATATTAGGATGTACAATATCCATATATAGTGCATCAATATTATAATGCTTTCATTTGAATGTGACATATTAAAATTTAAATTTACCTCAAAGAAATAATAGTGTGGTTCCATTATCACATTTCCAATATCCACCTCATATTTTTTTCTTTTTATTTTAACCCCTACCTCAACCAAATTTTTTTAATGAATCTTTCTATACATACATACATACATACATACATAATTATTTTTTATTAGTGGTAAATGGTTTTGGGGGACCATACCTAGAGTACAAAAATCCTAATGGCCAGATAAACAAGAGTTAGGTGGGGGCCACACCCTATCAAAAAGGCCTAACTACCAGATAAAACAAAAATTAGCAACACAATTTTTTGATAAGTTGGGGACACAACCCATTAAAAAGGCCTACATGTTGAATTTACACAAATAAACAAAGGCAGAGATAGACTGGAAGAAAGGAGAAGAAGAACAGTTAAACAATAGCCTAATAATAGTTGTACAATCAACATAAAACAAAAAAAAAAACCAGGAGTATCCTGGGCTAATTACATGAGACATTTTTGAAACACTTTTTCACTTCCTCTAGAGTTGTGAAGAGATTCAGCCTAGTCTGCATCGTATGGTCCTTTCTACTAGAGGATAACGAATTCTTTGTAGATTTTATACCTTTCCAAAGATCCTCTAAAACTCCACTCACATCACATATTTTCTTAACCTCAATATGCAGAAACTCAAAAAAATCATGCTGCATGGTGAGGTTATTGATTTTTTTAGAGACAATCTTCTCTAGAGTGGTAGCCAGTTCCTTTTGTGTCCTATTGAGCTTTACAAGATTTTCCTCAATGTCCATATCAGAGGGTTATTTCCCCTTATTACCAATTTTAAACATGAGAGGAAAATCGTCCCCCAAGGATTGTAAAATTTTCAGGTTACCCCTGAAATTGGGTTTTGGCGGTCGAGGGGAGGTTAGTCTGGCTGATGGTGAGGAAGCTTTCCACCACATCCAAGTATTTCCCTTTAACAGTGCTTCTGAGAACCCTTTTGGCAGGGGGAGAAGGTTGTCTAAGTATTTTATATTTGATGGGTTGAATAAGAAGAGGGGGAATGGATCTTAAGGGGTTATTAGAAACCATGTCATGACAATAAAGGTGAAGAAGAAGAATTACACCTTGGTGAAGGGGAATATCTCTCCTAAGGAAATGTACCTCATGAATATATATTTAAAGAGAATGAATAAGCTAGTACAAAAGACTAGCCTTAGGATATCTTCTAAAATGATTGAAAAGAACCAAATGGTGAAGGGGAAGGGTAGAAAAACTTCCTTCAAGAGTAGCATACCTGACCACCATTTGGAGAACATCGTCGTAGGGGGATGGAATAGAGGATAAGACAATACCCACCTTGCTAATTTGAATTTTTTTTGAGCCATGGAGAAATTTATTCTCCTCTACATCCTTGTCGAAATAATTTTGATAGAACTTAATGCCATCTAAGCCCAACCAAGTGACAAAAGAAATCAAATTCTCCATGATTAGGAAATATTTTACTTTGTAATTAAAAACCATGTTTTTCCAATGTTTGGAAAAGATAATGGAGATATGTTTATCAAAGCTCTTAATCCTCTGAATTAACGTAGTGAATCCATCTACGTCCAATGCTTTCCAAAAATCCATATTGTCTTGCCAAGATGGATCAAAGACAGGTTCGTTCCTGTAAGGAGGTCCCCCCATGATAATAGAGTGTAAGTCACTAGAAAGAAGTGGATTAATAGGAATAAGAAAAAAACCAATGAGAAATAAATCCACATAGATATAAATGACTAAGAAAAAGGGGTAAAAGCCATGAAACATCTGTTGCGTGAAGAGGTTGCTCAAGTGTGTGGGATACTCATGCTGGCGAGAGGAAATTTTCCAAAAACTGAGGCCTGTACTATCCATGGGGATAACTTTCTAGGGGGTCCTTGACAATAATTTCATTTTAAATATTTGGGATTTCCTCATTTTTGATCCAACACTTATAATGATTACGCCGTTTTATTTCCCTCTATATAACTATGGAAAATTCTAACATTATAAAAGTTATTGCAAATATTTGTAGCCTCTTGGATGAAGTCCTTAATGGTCCAATTATGGGGGTTGTTTCCATTAAGGATTTTAATGATATTGAGAGAGTCAACTTAAATTATGAGCTTGGATATTTTATTCTTTTTAGCTTCTCTTAGCCCCATAATGCAACTAGAGCATTCGCATAGTGATTGGTCTGGGACCCCATAAGACAAGCATAATTTACAATAAGCTTGCCAAATTGATTTATGATAATCCCACCTCCACCAGCTGCACCAGGGTTTCACTTGGAGGCACCATCAAAATTGAGTTTGCACCAATTAACTGGTGGGGGGATCCATTGAATCAGGGATCTATTAATAGTGGTAGGCCTTACTTGGAGGCTCTCTAAATCTATACTCGATTTAAGTAGAATTCTCTCCTCACTTTTAGGAAAATTTTGTTCTTAGGAGGTTTGAATTTCAAAGTATTTTATTTAATATCAATGATAATATATTTCAGAATTCTTTTTCTACTACATTTAGTATTCTTGAATATGAGGGATTTTTTGGATTTCCAAATTCTCCAAATGACATGGGGGAAAGTAAGCCTCTAGAGCTTTATGAGTATGTTGTGTTTGAAAGGAGATTCCACTAATCCCAAGCATGAAGAATGTCTTCTAGGAAGGTCCAAATAACCTTAAATATAGTAAGGATGAGCTCCCATATACTAGAAGCAAAAGGGAAGTGAAGAAAGAGATAATGAATAGTTTCATCTTCTTCCCTACAAAGATAACACCTATCATGAAAGGTGGAGTCCATCTTGATCAGAATGTCAATAGTAATAATTTTTCTGTTAAGAACTTGCCATAAAAAGTGATTAATTTTGGGGGTAAGCTCTTTATGCCAAATATTGCTCTAGTTAAAATCACAACTAACTTCACTAGAAAAAACACATGATATCCTTAGTTGACAGAGTTGGAACCATCGAAAGAGTCAACCCAAATAAATTTATCTCCAGTATGAGTTAGGATAATTTAGATATTAAATACAATTCTATGAATGCCATCAATAAGACTTATAAAGGTGGGCCTATCAGTGTGCAGGACCTTCTATTAAAGCATACCATCAAAAAAAGTCATGTAGTCTTTGACCTTATTCCAATGTTCTGCAGTGAGGCATTCTTAAAGTTGTTCCTAGTCATTGTTACTTGTAGACACCCATAATCTATCTTCAGCAATTTAAATACTTAAATTGTGCTAATTATACCCTTTCCTAAAAAATTGACGACATATCGTCAATATCACACATTTTCTCTTCTATTGATGTTAATTAACTACATTACACTAGTTAATTGACCCTTATATCCAGCAAAGATGACAATTATCGACCTTCCATAAAATAAACCCCTTTTAACCTTAATTAATTAATTAAGTTTCCTCTTCTATTAGATCAATAAATGGTCATTTATTTGATTAAATCATTCTTATCCTCTAAATCATACTAATTATTCTTCTAAAAACCTTATATAAGATTTCTCACCTATTAATTAATCACTTTGGCTAATTAATAAATCCCCTCAAACTCCATGAGTCACTAAAGAACAAAATAAACTCTCCTAACGTTGAATCAACCCTCTTTCAACCATGATCATCACCAACTAACTCAACCTTGCTATTATCCCACATGTAAAGGGATGCAAAGATTCTTTTATCAATTTGGCTATGTAAGGAGCCTTCCTGCTACCTTTTTACTTACACCTAAATGAGCATAGAGCCTATACTATAGCCATTTTATAGAGAATTATTCCATTAGAGGAGCTAGCTATCTTCATTTCTTACATTCATTCATCCAAGTTTGAATTCATAGGGAGATATGTCAAGTGGTCTTGTAGCCATGGATTGACAAGACTCCATTCTTGAAACCTTGGGATTCAAACATACAATCAACCCTTTTGATTGATAAGGATCTAACTAGGTTCATTTCATTGATTAGAATTCAATAGAGACACAGATTAATTACTTAGCATATTAGTTTGGATGTTTATTCATGTTCTAATGCAAAGATGTTGGTAGATTAGTCTTATTTAATCTCCAAGCATGATGGTGTGTATATTTTATTTTAGCTTTTTTTTAGGACTACTAGGTGTTAGTTCTAATTCTCTTTGCATTGATAAGAGGGGAAAATGTAGACACCCATAATTTAGTTCAGCAATTTAAATACTTAAATTGTGCTAATTATACCCTTTCCCCCAAATTGACGTCATATCCTCAATATTGCAAATTTTCTCTTCTATCAAAGTTAATTAACTACATTACACTAGTTAATTGGCCCTTCTATCCAGCAAATATGAAGATTAACAACCTTTCGTTAAATAAAACCTTTTTAACCTGAATTAATTAATTTTCCTCTTCTATTAGATCAATAAATTGTCATTTATTTGATTAAATCCTTCTTATCCTCTAAATAATACTAATTATTATTTTAAAAAACTTCTATAAGCTTGCTCGCCTATTAATTAATCACTTTGGCTAATTAATAAATCTCCTCAAACCCCATGAGTTAATAAAGAACAAACTAAACTATCCTAAGGTTGACTCAACCCTCTTTCAACCATGATCATCCCCAACTAACTCAACCTTGCTATTATCCCAAATGTAAAGGGATGCAAATATTCTTTTATCCATTGGGATATATAAAGAGCCTTCCTCCTAACTTTCTAATTACACCTAAATAAGCATAGATCCTATACTATAGCCATTTTATAGAGAATTCTTCCATTAGAGGAGCTAGCTATCTTCATTTCTTGCATTCATTCATGCAAGTTTGAAGTCATACTGAGATATGTCAAGTGGTCTTGTAGCCATGGATTGAAAAGACTCCATTCTTGAAACCTTGGGATTTAAACATACAATTAACCCTTTTGATTGCTAAGGATCTAAATAGGTTCATTTCATTGATTAACATTCACTAGAGATAGAGATTAATTGCTTAGCATATTAGTTTGGATTTTTAGTCATGTTCTAATGCAAATAAATTGGTAGATTGGTCTTGTTTAAGCTCTAAGCATGATGGTGCATATATTTTAGTTTAACTTTGTTTTAGGACTACTAGGTTTTAGTTATAATTCTCTTTGCGTAGCTAACTAATTCTTGCACACATTACTTTTTAATCCCTTGATTTCCACCTAGTTATCCTTATAGAAGTGAATATCCTCTCCGTTGCAGAGATTTCACTTACATCCCTTATCCAGAACCCTTTTGATCTTTGTGAGGTTGTTCCAGAAAAGAGATACTGAAGGAAGAGTATCCTCACTCAAGAATCTCATGGTTGTATTTTGAGTAAGATATTTGGCACGAATAATTTCAGTCCAAGGATGAGCTTGCTTTATGAATCTCTAACCCATCTTGGATATGAGAGTTGTATTCATGATTTTAATCCTTTTGATGTCAAGTCCACCTATATTCTTATGAGTACAAACTTTTTCCCTATAATCCATTCTTCTCCTTAGTTCTTGTCCATAGAAAGTGTTTTTGTATTCTATCAATTCTATTAATAATAGTATAAGGGATGAAAAACAAAGCCATGATATAAATTGGGAGGTTCTATAGTGTGAATTTGATGAACATACATATTACAAAAATAGAAATTATAGTACCCTTCCAACCCACAATTTCTTATTAAAAACTGTCAAGAAAAGAGTTCCAGACATTTATGGATATCTTATTAGTACCCAGGGGAAGGCCAAGATAGGTTTTAGGGAGATATGTGATCTCACAGCCTAGAATTTGGGAAATATTTTGCTACCTACTAAAAGGAGTGATGAAAAAATAGAGAGAACTCTTGTCAAAATTAATTTTCTGGCCCAATGCATATTCATAAAGCTTAATAATATAATTCATAGTTTTAGCTTCAAGGACTGAGGAAAGCAACAGAAGGATAGTGTCATCAGCAAATTGATTATGAGAGACAGTGATCCCGAAGGTTGAAGGTTGAAATCCTTTGAGATAATCCAAATAAATAGCTCTATTAATGGAGCAACTGAGTGTATTTTCCATGATAATGAATAGGAGAGGGTAGATAGGCCCCCCTTCTGGATGCCTCTGTTACTAGAAAATAAAACCATGGAGCTCCATTAACAATGATAGAGAACTTAGGAGTAGAAATACATGAGCAGATGATATTTCTAAAATGGGGAGAGAATCCAAATTTCTCCATGACCTTGTCAATAAAAGTCCAAGAGACTCAATTAAAGGCCTTATTCATGTCTAATTTAATAACCATCCCAACCTTTTTAATTTTCTTTATAGATTGTATAGTCTCATGTACCATCACCACACCATCTTGAATAATCCTACCTTTAACGAAGACACCCTAATGTTTAGATATCAAATTAGGAAGGAAAGGCTGAATCCGGATGGCCATTGTCTTACTGAAGATCTTGTAGAGAACATTAGAAAGGCTAATAGGACTGAAATTATTGAAGTCTTTGACACCTAGTTTTTTATGGAACAAAACAATAAAAGTATTCTTGATCTCTTTGAGAAGCTTACCAGTTTGAAAAAACTCATTAACCACTTTGAGGAGATCTCCAGAGTTGATGTCCTAAAATTTATGATAGAAATTAGCTAAGAAGCCATCAGGTCCATGGGACTTATCTCGTTCAAGGGAGGAAACCACTTTTTGAAGTTCCTCAATAGTCACAGGCTTAGTGAGGTTGAGGACGTCTTCCATTAGAGGAATATTGTTGGGGATAACATCCAACAAAGTAGTGGTTGCATCTTAAGAGAGCTAAGTATTGTGATTTAACATATTTTTATAGAAAGCTATAGCTTCAGATTTGATGATATCTAGATTGGAATTGACATACCCATTAGCCAAGGAAACTTTAGAAATCCTGTTATGAGCTCTATGTTTGAGGGATGTCATATGAAAGAGTTTTTTATTCCTGTACCCTTCTCTTAACTAAAGGGCTCTAGAATTTTTTCTCAAGTAAGATTCTTCCCTCACACAAATTGTGGAACTCAGATAAGAGATTTTTTGTAAGAAAATAATTCTTTGAAGAAATTCCCTTAACAACAACCCTTTCTTCCAATGCAAAAATCTCATCCTTCGCCTGTTTTTTATAAGAAAAATTCCCAAAGACTGTCTTGTTCCATATTTTAACCTTCTTTTTCACATTCTTAAGATTCTGGATGGATTTAAATTGATTATTCCCCTCAACTTCAATTCTCCAACACTCTTTGAATCTATCCCTTATCTCAGGATGATCAAGCCACATTTTTTTAAAATTTGAAAGAGGAGTGAGTTTTATTCTCAAGTTCCAGCATGTTTAGAATAATGAGGTTATGATCTAAACCAATTCTAGGTAAAGAGGAAAGTTGAAATCTTTGATTCAAAATCTAATCCATAGAAATGAGGGTCCTTTCTAGCCTAACTTGAATATGGTTCTCTCTAATTATTCTATTAGACCAAGTGAAGAGATTTACTTGAATATAAAGATCTATAAGATTAGAGGAAATAATGAAGTCAAAGAGATCATCCATACTTGCATTAAAATCAAAGGAGCCACCTTTTTTTCAGTAGGAGTGAGAGGATTATTGAAGTACCCTATAATCATATAGTGTAGATGTCTACAATTAGCTCCAAATCTATTTAACTCCTTCTAAAGAGTTCTTCGACGATGCGGAGTGTTAGGAGCATAAATATTGGATAAGATCCAAATCAAAGAATTATCACGTGTATGGAAAACCATAGTAAGGTGGTTAGAATTAGATAAGACAATATTCCCTGTAACTTTAGTAGGGTCCCAAAGTAAGGCAATACCTCCAGAGGCACCTCTAGAGTCCACACTAGCAATATCATCTTTTTTCCAAATGATTTTTTTTACAATTGTTCATAGAAATTGAGGTCATATTTTTTTCTTGGATAACCAAAATGATGGGTCCATTGGTTTTTATTAACTCCCTAAGATTCCTCTATTTTCCCCCCATTGAGACCCCTTATGTTCTAAGAAACAATTTTCATCTATAAAGTGATGGGGAGATGATTGCTAGATGGTCCAGTGTGGATTGGGTTCCATATGCAATACTTTTATCATTTTCTCTCTTTCTATGGTCACTCTTTGAAGGCCTTCCTTTAGAGGTATTATCCCCTATGTTTTAATTTTTATTTGAATACCTAGTGACTCTCAAGCTAGATGCTCCCCAATTACTCGGAGATTTATTTTTTTCAAAATACAGAGCATCTGGGATCCCCTTAAAAACTCAATTTTTATGAGCTAACGATTTAGCTGGTTTATTAGGGGCCAGAGAGTTAGTGTTGTCAGCTAGAATATGAATTTTTGTTCGTGTAATCTCCCCTTCTTATTTATCTATTTTTTTGGAGAAACATCCTGAATATTGTCTACAATGTTGCCAATAAGAAGTTGTGTAGAGGCTTCTATAGAGCTGTCACCTCACACTAAGATAGATTCAATCTCTATTAAAGAAACTGTGTTATCATGAAACTCTTTTGGTTGTGATTCAATAGTGTTGACCTCCTCAGAATGTTGTAGACATTCCTCAAGGTTATTAGTGTCATCCACTCCATATTTTTCATTTCTTGGTGGTTGTAGGACAACTCGTGGGCTTCTCTTACCCTCCAGTCTCGAATTAGCCAGAGAGTTGGGTGCTCCATTTGAAGCATTAATAGGATATTTTAGGATGGTATCTAAAATCTAGTGATTTAATACATGTTTCAATCATGAAAGAAATAAAAATAAATTCTATTAGCATAAAATTAAAAAAATCTATATAAAAGTATGATTACTTTCCAACTCATATGCAAAATCCATACTCATTAATGAAGATTTATGTTCTATGGAAGTAGATATTTGATTTTCTGTAATAGTTACTAATAAATAATGCTTACACACATGAAGTTACACAAATTATAAGAATGGTCCAACAAGTAATGCAATATGAAATTAACTCATAAACACAATAATGGTGAAAAATCTAAAACCTCGCATTAGCTCAAGTGGTGTGTACAAATAGGAGTGTTGTATAAATCCTCCAAGAGAATATTCTGAGGGGAGTTAAGTTACAAAATGGGAATGTAAATCCTATGATACTCTATGACACAAAATACACCTAAGAAATATTGGCCTTGAAAAATATTACCTATGTATTAAAGGCACATATGATAGTGGTGTGGAAGAAGTGGGTGTGTGGATAGGCACAAAAGTTTGACAAATTTGTGCCTTGAGGTTTTGTGCTTGAGAAGGATAAAGTTGGGGTCTTAGTTGTTTTGACATACATGGGATAAAAATAGGATGGAGTGTAGAGCACACAAGGATAAAAACAAGAAGACTTCTCAGCAAAGGAAAAGCTATTTTTGGAGCGAGTGGAAGATCAAGAGACATGCGTGGCAGAGCTAATAATAGGATTGGATTTGGAGTTAATTATATATAATATATTATTAGGCAAAGCTTGCATGCTTCTTTAGTTATATTTTTAAACGACACGTGGTTTTTTTTTAGCATGTGGCCTATTATATATATATATATATATATATATATATATATATATATATTGATTTGCATTTTCTTGAGATACTGAGGTTATGATAACTGAGTTATGTTGTTGGTATGTTTGAGTGCATTAATTTGTGATAACATGTATAATGCATTCAACTACTATTTTGTGATGAGCTAATATAATGGATAATTATGGATGGCTATTGATTTTTGATGTCTCTATTCATGGTACTTGTATGGTGGATCTAATCTTAATTTTTATCTGAACCTTTATGTTCTTATTATGTGTGTTTCCAAATTGAGCTCATGGATCTGGTTATTATGATGAAATATATACTTTTATTATGATTATTATGAACATGCATGCTAACACCCTAGTAAGACATTAAAAAAGAGGGACCTGGTAGGATTCACATGCTTTGGGTGAGCGCTCAGATTTGTCTAAGTGAAGTGCCAGTGTGCCTAGGAATATGAGTATAAAAATAAATACTACATTTTGGTTCCATCTCCAGGACCTCTTTTTGAACTGTTTACCACGATTTTGCATGATGATGGCGTATCAGTTGACTCTTGCGGCCATTGAAGATTGGATAATTGACGAACAAGATCAATTTGCATGAAGATATGGTTCTAGACCTGATTTCAATGCGTGCGCGTGGGTTGAATAATATATTTATCATGAGATTTATGAGATGTTATTTTTTTTATTTCCAATAGATTTGTACGAGTGGTTTTTCACCTATGCATCAAAGAAAAGTTGGAGTTACAGACAAAGGATTTCGATGCAGGAAGAGTATCAAGATTTGTTTGATGCAGATGAACATTAGATGTGTGTTGTAGATCATTGGTGGGATGATGTTGTGCACATTTATACTTTGGACTACGTTGTGTCTACATATTTTTCCTTGACGTTTCCGATTTTTATTTTTTACACGATCCTATAGGATCCTACATTTGCGTTATTCCTTTGGCAGTTAAGATTTTGATGGAGGTGATTAGTTTAGAGTGCCTACCTATGGCTAGATAAACATCCCACCATGTACAGGGGTAGGAGTAGGCGTGGTGAAATATGGCAGAACTTACGAATAAATGCAAAGAGAAGAAAGAAGAATTAAGTATAATGAAGCATAGGAGAGGGAATTAGAAAAGCAATGTGATATTGAGAAGTCTGTGGAGTTGCAGAAGATGATGTCTCGAGAATGATTTAAGGTTCACATGTAAGACATGGAGTCAGAGCATCAAGATCTCCCCCACTTAGGAAAGTGTAGTAGAGAATACCCTTTAGCTTCTAATGAGATCACGTTAGAGGAGGAAAGAGTAAGGACCAAAATCAAACATCTAATCCCACCTTGCAACCTAGCCCTTGTGACTAGTGTTCCAGCATAGGAAGTAATCATTAATCAATAAAAAAGTGTAGGTAATCCATGGATTTAGGTAGATATAATTTTACTATGAATACATTAGGAAATACATACATTTATGGCATCACAGGAGACAACATTGTTTTTTTTTGAAGGACTGATTGGAGGAATATTTTATGGAGCATCATCAAGATAGAGTGTGGGTGCGTAGAACATTGGGAACACATTTGGAAGTACTAAAAATTTTCATAATGTGAGAGTTTAGTTTAGTACTACTGTTAGGATGTAAGGAAGTATATCCACTAGTATGGAACCCATTGCAGGAGGTGGTTTAGGAGGATCAGGAGGCTTAGGATCAAGTGGATCAGATGGTTCTGGTGGTGGAGGAAATACTGAGGGGGGTTATGGATCTAGATCTAGAGGACAAGGTCCGCACCCTCATTAGCCATAAGAGGTGTTTTATAATATGCCTCTTCACTTTCTAGAATACAGGGGTATTAAATATGCTACAGAGCATGTACACAAGTGTGAGTTTTCATGACATGCTAAAGGAATCACTTCTTCAGATAGAATGGTGAGTTATTTTTCTACTACTCTTCAAGTGCGCGTGTATAGCTGGTATAAAAAGTACGAACCACACCAGACTATGGTAGATTATGATGTTTTGCACTCTATGTTTTTAGTTGAGTTCCATATTCAGGAGTATGACACATATTTTAAAACTTTACTATCAAAATTGTCTTATGACATACATCCTAGTCATCATGAACAATGGTTTTTCATTGGGTTGTTGACTCCATTAAGAAGGTTCCAGAAAGATGTCAAACTTAGAACTTGGAAGTATCATATCTTTCACCTTGTAACTCAGATTGAGGTGATGTTTTTTTTGAAAATGTATGTTTTTTCAAGATCTTTGCATTGATCATATGCTTTCTGCTACCAATTGAAAGTAAAATTTAACTTTATTGTAAGGGTGCATTTTTGACTGAGTTCAACATCCATAATGGAAATCCCATTACAAAAATTAAATGGAAAATAATTTCACACATGGCGAGTGTGAAGTTAATTACTTTTGATCCATAAAGACTTGTGGGAAATTGTTGAAGGTAATCTTTAAAAACCAACTGATGTTGATGAAGCCACCAAATGGGAAAGCAAAGATAGGAAAGCAATAGAAATTATTGGTCTTGAATTGTCTGATGCTTACTTGCATCATATTGATTTATCAAAAAGTTCAAATTTCATATGGACTACTTTGAACAAGCTATTTGGATCTCAAACAGGGAGCACAAAGGTGACACTCAAGATAAAACTATTCGGGCTAAAGATGGAAGAAGGTGAGAGTATGGTTGATCACATAAGTAAATTTTGTTCTATTTCAAATCAACTAGATGGAATAAAAATTGATGTACGAGATCATGATGCAAAAGCAATATTGTTAAATACTATGCCACCCAGTTATTCTAACACTATGTTTACTTTGAGTAAAGTAAATCCTAGTTTAGAAGATTTGATTTCATCTCTCATGGAGGAATAAAATAGAACAAATAAGAATATTGTTTCAGAAGAAACAACAATATTTGGTAAAAATAGGTCATATGATAAAGGAAGATTCAAGAAAGGATCCAATTATAGAGATACAAAGAAACATATCATTTGTTATTATTGCCAACAATCTGGACACCTTTCCATAAATTGCATGAAAAGAGAAAGATATTTACTTGATGGAAAAATAAGTGAAAATGCCATGATTTCTGATGAAGAAGAAGATGATGATAAGGAAGAACCAGAGGGTGATTTCAGTGGTTATGATTATGAAGACTTCCTTCTTTAGATAACTTTCAGATGGAGGTAGGAGGTAAAGGAGGAGGAGGTAGATCAACATCTCTTGTTAGTCATCAACAAAGAGACTGCTTCAAATGTATTGGTTACCAATTTATTTCAATTATGTGTTTGATTCCATTATTGTGTGTTTTATAATAAGAATAGAAGGAAATTCTTGTTCAATTGAAATTTTCTTTTATAAACCTACTTGATGTAATGTTTTAATAGAAAGAAGAAAACACAAGTACAAAGTCATCATCATGATACTTGAAGGGGATGAACAGAGGTTCATGAACAAGGGTACTTACCTTGGACTGAGGTCCATATGTGTACTAAGATCATGAGAAAATAGGGGTGTGCAAGCTGTAGAGAAAGTGTAACTATTCTTTTCTACATTGTTCACATTAGGGGAGTGTAGGGGAAGTAATAATGTAAACAGTAGGGGAGTGAATATTAGGAATGTTATATTGTTTACATTGGTGAATGTTTTAATGTAATATATATTATCATGGAGATAATATATATGGGTGGATAAATAAAATGTAATATTATTAAATATGAGAAAATATATCTCATATTAATAATATAGGTTTTATATATTAGTTGTGAGTTTGTTGTATAAACAACTCACATTGGTATTTTTAGGATTAGTTGAGTGTGTTGAGATAACTAAGGGATTGAGAGATTTTAGTGGAAGGTTGATAGATATGTGGGATAAAGGATGACTCCTATTTAATAGGAGATCATATGTATAGTTATACCTCTCAATGTAAATGAAGACATATCCCGAATGAATTGAAATTTATTCTAATATTATTTTATTCGGTGTTTTTATTATGCAAGATTATTTCCAATAATCTATACCAAATTCAAAAGGAGGATATAGAGGCTAAGGTAGTAGTGGTGGGAGAGGAAGATTTCCTAGATGAACCTTTTTTACTTGTGGATCTCCTGATAATTATTAGCGTGAGTTTCCTTAGAATGTGGTTTTCTCATGGTGTGGAAAATAACAAAAATTTGAAGGATGACCTAACTTGTATGGGCATATGAGAAAGTAGCATAAGAAAGACAAGGGAGAATATATGATTAAGATACAACATGTAGATGGAGATCAATGTATGCCAAAGGTTGGGCTTAATTCTGAGTTACAACAAGTGTTACTTACCACATGTGTTGAGGTTGTGCACGCTTGTGAACCACCGAAGTATAAGCCAACTACAACAATTAAATAAGTGATTAATGCCAAGTACCCTGATGTTGAACATCAGAAAGAAGTTTACATAGAGACTATGGACATTATCAGTGATTTACGAGGAGAAATTTAGGGCTTGAAGGAGCAGGTGCGCGTGATGGAATGAGTGAATAAGTTTTAACTCCCATAGAAGGATGTAGATAACTTGGAATAGGTATGTCGAATGTTGTGTTAGGAGAACATAATCCCCTTGTTAGGAGAGTGGTTGAGAGAAAAATTACAGTGCGCAGTTAATGAATGTAAGAGGTAGATACTCCTTGAAAATCTACCTCCCCATAATCATGAGTATGATAAGGAAATTACATTGAATGCTTTAATTGATGGATGGCTTTTGAGAAACATTGTGATAGATACAGGTGTGGAAGTTGATGTAATCATGTTGGATGCATGGAATCAGATGGGGTCACCACCCTTGCAGCCTTCTTAGAATATTTTATATATGGAAAAAATAACTAGGACTAACCCTATTGGGGTATTAAAATATGTGACTATTATGATTCACGGAGCCGAGTTTACGGGGGACTTTGAAGTATTGGATCTTAGGGAGGTAGATAGTTTCCCAGAGTTACTTGGGCACCCTTGGTGTTATGTGAATAATGTAGATTTGCAATTTAACAAGGGGTACATTAGCTTTGAGAAAAAATAAGAACACATTATTATACCTTTGAAAAATTCAAAAGTTTCCCTGTATGTTGATCCTTTGAGGGAAGAATACTTAAATAGGATATACTCGTGTACAATTAGATACCCTGAGGTAACTCAGCCATATAAGGAAGGAGTGATATAATGGGATGATGCTCAGTTAGCTAGTGATACCACAAGTATTGCTTGTAACAACTGGGTGCATGGAACCTATGAAGTAGTTGGGAAAGAGATCAAGAATATTGTTACTCACATGATTAGGGTGCATGTTGTTCAACGCCTGAGTCATAACCAGGTACCTCGGTACACTAGTGAAGGGAATCTTGATGTATTTTTGCTCTCCATTAAATCCTAATGGAAGAATGAGGGTGACAAAAGAAATATGCTGGTTTATACTCCATATGGGACAACAATGTGTTGGTGGGATACACACAGAGACAACCTATTGGAATGGGGAGAGGTGAGAATCACATTTTCTACTAGGTTCCTAAGGAGTAATATACCTTCATAGATATGTGGATTCCATGGGAAATCCCCTACTTTGCACCATGTCCAAGAATGTGAGAGAGCTTGGACAGAGGTGTAGGAGGCCTTACCACCATCAATTTGGGTACATAAGTTCTATGTAACCCTCGGAAACTAAGTGCGCGTGGTATGCCCATGAATAATTGTCATGGGAGACCATTAATTTCCAGGAGATGACCTCAAGTATCATTCAATATTTTGATTACTTTTATACTAAAACTTCGGTCAATGTAGCACTACATATTATGAAGCACCTTACTTTGAATGCTTATTTCACTAAATTAGGACATATTCCAGTGAATTGAGACTCCAGTATTTCAAATATTGGAAGAAATCCATCTCCTTTTTTTCTTATATTGGATTTCATTTTTGTCTATATCAGATTCCATTATTACTATTATTTAATCCAATAGTAGCAATATTGGATTCTAATATTGTCATTATTGGAATTATTTTAGTTCCAATTCACTATTATCAGATTCCAATATCTCTATTATTGGATTCCAACATCACTATCATTGGATTCCAATTTGGCTAATATTGGATTCTAATAGCACAATTATTGGATTCCAAGTTCACCACTATTGTAATCCAATTTATAAATCCCAATTGTTGGATTTTAGTTTCACTATTTTAGGATTTCTATTTTGTTATTATTTGAATCACCCACATAAGCCAAGTAGCCGCTATCTTACATAAGCCAAGCGGCTGCTATCTTACATAAGCCAAGTGGCCACTATCTTAAATAAGCCTAGTGGTTTCTAACTTACATGATGAAAGTGCATCTAGGTGAAATTAGCCTAGCAGGGTTAAAGTTACATCTTTTTATTGGTTGATTTTTACATGTGACTTGATTTTACTTATGTTATTGGTTACCTTTTTTTTCTAAATTTTTAATATAAAAGTTATAAATGCTAACTTCGATTTTTACAACTAGTGGTACTATAATACACATTACCACTCATAGTCATTGGCTCATGTAAAGTCATTGGCTTCTTTCCCATATGGCTTTCAGAAGTTGTATAACCTAGTGGCTACTGTGACGTAGTTTATTTTCTTACACGCTAAAATTCAAATATTGACTGCAATGGGAGGTCAGAAGTTGGTGATCACACTTCAATATGCAAGTGCATGTAATTTCAAGTTAGAAAACTCACACTTGGATGTGACAGTGATAACTCATCGTAGTGCAAGAGATTCCTGGCCTCATACATCTACCAAGTGTGATCCATCGCACAATGAAGTGTGATCCATCAGATGATGAAGTGCAATCCCTCTCATGTCTAAGTGTGGTCCCTCTCACATCTAAGTGCGATGGATCACTCATCAAAGTGTAATACCTCACACAGTGACGTGCAATACCTTGCATGACAAAGTATGAGAATTTTCAAGATGAAGTGTGACCATTCATAATCAGAATAGTGGGAATAGGGAATAGATTTTGGGAATAGGTTTACATGGACTAAATCCTATCCAATTTATTATAACCACTATAGTAATCCAATTTATAAATCATGATTTTTGGATTTTAGTTATTTTAGGATTTATAGTTTGTTATTATTTGAATCCCCCACATAAGCCAAGTGGCCACTATCTTACATAAGTCTCGTGGCTGCTATCTTCAATAATCCTAGTGGTTGCTAACTTACATGATGAAAGCACATGCTAGGTGAAATCAGCCTAGTGGGGTCAAAGTTACATTTGCCTTGTGGCCAATAAGTTACATTTGTGTTGCGGCCACTAAGTTACATAATCCTTGTGGCCTCTAAGTTACATAATATCACGATAAGCCTAGTGTCTGCTAATTTACACAAGAGTAGATTCATCTAGGTGAAATAATCTTAGCATTTGGAAAGTTACACCCGCCTACCGGTAGCAAGTTTCATAAGCCTACCAACCACTAAGCTACATAAAACTAGCGCCTACTAAGTTACATAAGCCTAGGTGCCACAAAGTTACATCAACCCAAGAGTTAAGTTTGACGACCACTTATGCCTATCAAGCAATTTTTAGATGACGGTAATTTTATAATGTTGCCCTTGAAAAAATACAAAACAATAGTTATTGAAATTCTTCAAATTTATATTTATTTAATATTTTATGTATATTATATATGGATATAATTTTTATATAAATCTATATTAAAAAATACCATGATATTGTAAATATGTAAGTTGCGTGTGATAATTTCAACTACTTTTATGCTTTTCTATAAATCGTAAAGAACAACAAAAATTTAAGAATTAAATTAAACAAGTTGTTTTGAGGAAATGGATTTGAAAATGTATTTCCATAGGAATTCAATCCTTCGAGAAAATTACATAAGAATTGATCCCTCGCAAGGGTATTCATTATTGTTCTTGAATTCGTGCAATCTATTGCTGGATAGCTTCATGTACCTGATACAGTATTTTAATTTGAACTCCTTTCCAAGTTATGCTTGGACTTCATGCCCAGATGATGTTGTCTATATCAATATGTGATGTGTCCCTTGATTTTTTCCACCATTTATTTTTCAAAAAGCATTCCTCGTACCTTTATTTTTCTATATTTCCTTTTCCTATGGGTTCCCACCATTATACCCTTATCTTTTGAGTGTTTGTGTGAACATCCTGTATTAGTTTTAGTTCTACCTTGCCCATCCATATAGGTACATTATCATCAGCCGGTCTTACTAGTATCATCTACCTAGCATCCACATACGCTAATGGGTTGAATTCCTCTTGCGGTCTATCACAAATAGGTCCAACATATATATCCTTATTTGAAAGGAAATTTTGACAATGGTATCTATCCATGTCAAGACATGGTACACCCACTATCTGATCATACATTGCGCTATCTTGAATTGGTTTTGGCAAAAAACAATCTCTTCTTATCATGTTACAATTGACATAGGGATTCTCTAGGGCACGTACAACATTTTTCCAATATGAAAGCTTTGGAACATAGTATGCTTCTCCACCATTTGTTGAACTCTTTTCCCAGTGTGTGATGTATGCCTAAATGCCTCTCTACATGTTTGCCATCTCTTTGGGTTCTTGGAAGGGTGATAATGGAGGATCCCCTTTAACTAAGAAAGGTTTCCCATCCACTCTTTTCTAGATCTCAATTAATTGTGACCAGATGGACTCCAATATTTATGCTTTGAACTTCATGATGGGCTTGTTGTCTTTGACATATAACTTAAAAATATTTGGTTTGCTGATACCCATGATCTTGTGGTTACCATCTAGTAAGTGTGGTTCCAAAAAGGCCTTAAATTTGTATACTTCCTCAATAAGGTACAGAGTGAATGTGCTGGACTCCTCTTGGCATGTTTTATAAGTGTCCATTATTTGTGGCAAAGATAATGTATCCAATTTGCACAATGTTGTTGATAATCGGCTGAATGTCCCATCTATGTCTTTGTGTGTGTGACCCAATGGAATGAAACTCACATACATTGTGTTGAAAAACCTTCTAGCTTCTAGCATGGATGCAAACAAAAACAATGTGCAATTTTTGTTGTCACTTGCAACATTATCTAGTAGTAAGTAGAGAGTTTGTGGTTGTTTTCTAAATGAACTTAAACAACTGCTTACAGTATTAGCTGTATGAGCACCCTCATTTTTGTACTTGTATTCCTTGCACTTATCATATGCATCATTTTACAATAGTGCATCATGTAATGGGTATTTTGATGTCCCACTACAATATAAAAAATCACCATACGGATTTGTAAGTAGTTCTTCTAGCTTCCGAATACATAGTGCTAATGATGTTATTGTGAAGTATGCTCCTTGCTCAACAAAAGGGAGACCAAAGTTTACGAAACCCCCCATTTTGTGCCCATGTGTCATCATATCAATCAAGGTGACGGGGAGATTAATAACATTTCTTATTGATTTTGCTTTTTTTTTCTCATCCTTGGTATTGAAATTTTCATCTTGTCCATTTTTTCATGCACAATTCTCAAATAGCTATTACGATTTTGTGTGATTGCACTCTACGTGCATAGTAAGTTATATGAAAACTTTGAAAGTAATAATTGTGCCATTTTTGGTGTTGATCTATTTGTGCCAGTGTTTCTAGACATGAGGTTAGTGTACTTTTGTTCTTAAGCTCTGTGCACTCATCACATTTGGAAAATAAGTTGTTCTTGGTGATTGAAACATGGGAGAAATGATCTTGCCATATTTTGCTGAGATTTGACTATGAACTTTTAAGAAGGCCCAACAGTGAAAGGCCCTTGTTACACTTTTGTGGTATGTAAGAAAAACTATAACATGCAGGCAACAGTCTCATTGTTATGTTAGTACCATCTTGTCCCACTGAACGAGACATGTGTGGGGATATATTAGAATTTTTCTCCACCATTTTGGATATCAATGCAATAATTACAATAGTGTTTGGAATTTTCTTTTGTTTTCATATATTTCCATTTACTTCCCTCCTCTCACCATTAATCCAAGATTGTTTGTATTTGTAATAGGCACTTTTCAAAATTCCATGTCATTTGTACCATGCATTCCGACATACATCCCTTCCACATAAATTCAATTTATCTATACTATGTTATGAAGTTTGAACTTCATCACAACTGATAGCATTTGTAGTGAATGTCTTAAGTATAAAGTTTTTGATGGTAGGTTCATTCATATCTAGAGTTGAATTCCAAATGTGATTAAAAGTGCTTAGAGATAGAATGGAGAGAAATCCTTACTTATAGAAAGGTTTTTTATCAACTTCAGACAAAAGTTATTTTCTTGATTTTTCATCATTTTCCATTGCCTTTGATGTACTAGAAGGAGTAGAATTTAACTTCTGGCATTTGTATACGTTGTAAGGTCTTTTTATCAAGTTTTCATTACTACTACATATGGAGGATTCATATGAATTTGGTTATACCAGTTGAGGCAATTGATCTTCAAATGCACTCCACATTTCTACTAGTAACTCTTCTGGAATTTCTTTTAGCCTTACTTCCATACTGGAGCCATCTTGATGGATCAAATGGATGACATGCCATTGGGAGAGAGATCCTTCTACTATGGAACAACCCTTTCAAAAATGCATAATTAATTTATCAACATACACTCCAAATGTATTACCATATAATTTTTTAAAGTGCACCATGTCTCCTTTAAAAACATTTGTAATTATTGCTTCTGACACAAATTTTTGTTCTTTTGAACAAAAATGTATCAACTTGGCATTAACCCCCTTGAGCTTCAAAGTGAAGTCATTGTTTGATGTGGCGGTTTTTTCTTGGAGTTCATAATTTCCATTCACACGAAGTGTAGTTCTTGTTACTAGATAAACTAAGCTTTTGATTGGCTAGACAACTTTGATGTTACATTGTAGACTTGGATAACAATCATTACATGTAGTTATAATATTCTCCACAAAAACACCAAAGTGTGTGGGTCTCAACATCACTCCCAGAATTACATGTTGTTATTGTACCATGGATATAAACCCTTCAACTATGTCATCTTAGTTCTGAGGACACTTATGTTTTAGCACCATGTAGGTTATAGGAAATTCATCCATGTCTTTAGGAGGTGTGAAACAATGGCTATCACTGGCAGAATTAAAACCCTCATCCTCATTAAATGTATCCTCTAAGTCACTACTCATGATGTTTTGAATGCTATTTGTAGTCATTATTTTACCTTAAATACTTCTTTCTAACCCCAAGAGTGTCAACCTATCATCTAACATACACTGGGCGCTCACCTAAGGTGCGCGTGGGCACTGAGCCCCTCCTTTATGTGAGCTTTGCAAGAGAGTTATGCCATTAAAGGAAGATTATTTGTAGAAACCGAAGTGCATTCATCTACTTTGAAAGGCAGAAGGTATAACTAACAGATCTACACATTAATGCATCACAAAAGCTAAATAACATTGTAAGAAGTACAAGAAACCAAATCTGAGTCATGATAAGCCATATAACATGAGGGGTTACACACCAGTAAGCGGTTTGTATAGAATAGATCCAAGTATATTGATTTAACAGAGTTATGTAGCCATATTACATTCAAACGGGTCATCTACGACCATATACATCAAATGACAGAGACTCAACTCTTGCAAACCTATACGACCAGAGATCCTAACTACGCTTTTTCCCATTCTATCCCTTGTTATAGATCCCAGTACCCATACATATGTTTAATGGTATCCCTTACAACCCTCAAGCACTAAGTACTCTAAACCCTAGCACCATGAACTCCAAACCCTAAGTATTTCCTAACATTTCTACAACACTTTGTTACTCTCCTTCTCTTTCTCCACTTTATCCATGCATTCTCTTTGCATTTCCTCTGTGCCTCTTTGTGTGTGTTTGTATTTTCTTCATGCCTCTGTGTGTGTGTCTCTGCTCTTATTGCAAGCACCTCTTTAAATATGATCATCGACCACTGCCATGACTTCTCTTCTGAGCGAATCACTTGCTAAGTGTCGATGTGGTCCTCCATTGGTGAATGCTAATCCTCTTTGCAAACCTTCCACTAACTGTAATGATGTCTCTGGGAATATTCCCTGTGTGGAATATCCTTTTCTTGACCTCCAAGGTTCCAGGCTGGCACCTTATCCACTCAGCACGCCTTGTCGGGTCCTCACATTTTTCCTCAAGTGACTCCATGATGTCGGATACGACTAAGTCCTTTAAACCCTTGTTCTGCCTCCCGCGTGCGTCCTGGTTTCACTTAAAGCCTTCTTAAACTCCTTTTTCCTGCACACTTTTCCCTAAGCGCCCTTTTATCTACTGATCCTGTGTGAGCACGCCTCTTGGTACTTAGCCAATGTTTTAGGGTCTAACATCACCCCACACTATGCATGTTCTCCATCCTCAGAAACATTTTTCTTCCTCAAAGAATAAAGAATAGAGTTATCGAAACAATCAAAGAATGGAAGGGTGAAAGAAATGGAAGAATAGAAGAATGTTCTATTACTGCATGAGGAGTGGGAACTCCTTCACAGATGCCTCAATATTATCCCATGCGTCTACTTCTCCTTGTGTCTGATAAAGTAGGTCACCCACTAATGTGCTTACTTCATCAAAACTAAGTTCCTTGCTCTTAGCTTATAGTGTATCAACAATGCTTTCTAGCTACTTGCTAAGATTGACTAGTACATCCATTCTGCGAGTGACTTGGGGGTACAATTACTTTAGCTTATTCTTAATTGTACCTCGTAACATCTTGATTGCTTCTAATTTCTTCTTAACTTCAGCCAGGATATCGTTGCACTCCGCCCTGTTACCTTTGTTCTTTTATTGAAATTTTTTTAGATCCACCTCATTTATAGCAACCAATATGTTGGTTACCCTATCCTTGTTCAAACAGTTGTCATACACATCTTCAACCATCTATGTGGTGGTCTTTACTGTGGATAGGAGCTCAGAGTACCGAGTCACTATCTCCCTAATCTTAGGCTTTTCCTCCTCCTTATGGCGTGTCATCACCTCCTTTACTGACTCTAATGTGAGTGGACACCTTTCCATGGTGAGGATGTGGGTCAAGTTTTCAAAGCATTGTATGGTTGACTTGTATTTCTACTCAGGTGGGGCCAGGTCCATGTGCTTTAAGATTATGGTGTCTGAAATGCCCTCTATCTTCTTATGGATTCTACGCACCTTTGCCTTTTCATCCCTCAGCTCGTGCCTTAACTATGCATTAATCAATTCATTTTGTTTTATCTCTTTTTATTGCTCAATTATCTCCCCATTCCTTTTCTCAAGCTCTTCCTCCAATACCCTTATCCTGTTGTTCCTGCCAAAGAGTCTTTCCTCTACCTCCACCGATGATTTTCTGAGCACATTGCAAACTTTCTCATTAGACAATTATTGGGATTTAATCAAAGGGTTTAATCCCTTGGAATATGGTATCTTCATCAATGCATCTCATTTTAAGTCGAATTCGGGTTCATCAACATGGGAATTGAAAGCCCAATATAGCATTTTCCTCGTGCATGTGTATGCACCCTCTTCATCGAAAGAAGACTAAGCAAGGAGTTGGTTTATGGGCACAGTACTTTGGAAGCAGGTGTATAGTACCTTGTTTAGATCATTAATGTTAGTCATTTCTTATTTTTGTGCCACTTCTATGCCCTTTCAACATGTGTGTGCTGCCTTTGGGAAGCTTACTACTAAGTTGGGGTCTCTGCTCATGCTTCCATACTCCATTCCCACACTCACGCTTTCCTCCATTTCCTTCAATACTTCCTCAGCACTTCATTTGACTTCATGCTCTACCAACTATTGGATAATTCCTACTACTTCCCTCTCTATGGTATTATCCATCTGCTCCTTGGTCGGGGTCTTCTCATCTTTCATCTTCCTTGTTTTCCCTTTTTTCATGAGTGTCTACTTCATTCTCATCCTTCTCTTCATTTCCTTCCTCCTCTGACTCATGTACATGATACACAATATTTTTCTGAGCCTCACCACACTCTTCATCATCTTTATTGCCCTTTTTGGCCTCCATGATTTCTATCTCACTTGAGTCTGACCCTTTTTTCACCCTCTACTTCTTCCTTAAAGGTGATTCCAGTTCAGGGGAATTCTCTTTTTCTTCTTTCTCGGGTGATTCTACCCTTACCAGTGACTCTTCCTTCTACAGAAACTTTTTTCTCATGGGATAATTCTTCTAACATATGTAAGTACTGGTACCCACACCTAACTCCTGTGCTCCTACTATCTCCATTGTCTGTGTGCTCGGTGCCTTTTTCTCAGGATTTTCTCCTCTATCTCTTTTTCTTAGCACAATCTTATTCCGTGTGGTGGGATCTTCAGGAATGTAAACACCATATTCAACATAAGTACCCTTTTCATACTTAGGCCTTATACATAAATACACCCTTGTTGTTTTCCTCCCTGCAACAGGTAATGTTACCGGTTTTAGCATGTGCACGTCATGGGAGACATACTTCTCCGCTTAGGCACATGCTTCTTGGGGTATATTAGTTTCCTACGCAGCTTGTGGTAGTCTTGATCTACTACACTCAGATTAAATGTGAGTTTATTCACCTGTTTGAAATGATTGACCCCGGCCTAGAAGTACTCTGTTGTGAAGGATAAATGCAATTTACAACAAGGACTCTTAGTGCCATTTACCAAAGTAAACCTACCGATATAAAAACTGCTAATATACAACAAACTCAGCTTCTCCTTGCACTAGTGAAGGAAATTATTCAGGTATTCTCCATTCAGCCCCGAATGCATTACGTATCCACTTATACCATTTTTCTAGGCACACCTTATGGGCGGCCGTCATGGTGTCACATGTATACTATTAAAACCTCTTGGCAGAGGAGGGTTTCTCATCTGGGTATTTCCAAACAAACTTATCTAGCACATTGGGCACTCCAATCTCTGAAAAGACAAAGGTGAGGAGGACATTACCAAACATGATCTTTTCTCATCATGCACAACATCTATGATCACCTCTCTAATGAAAGCTGATAGGTTATAGATGGTTCCCTCTGAGATCTTATGGCACACATTCAACCAAGCATTGTTTATCTGTGTCCATCTCTCTTTCCCATTCAAATTTTTAATTAAGTGCGCGACCATCCTCATCATCAGGTCAGTAATTGTAGAAATGTTGAAGTAGAGTGAACCCTTCTTGTAGTCATAAGCCTCAATGGTCTTCTTAATGGCTTCCTTGTCTTCCAAGTCATCATCTAATGAATCTCCTTCACAGATATGGCCAGTGAACTTAGAAATTAGCTAGAGGGGTTATGCACATCCTCTAGCCTATGAAATAGAAGTGGTCTTCATGCATGCACATGACATCAACCATTGGTATAGTTGGTTAGGCTTACCGAAATAGGGAAACTTGTAGAGTTGTAACAACCAAACCTTCTCTATTTTTACCTTTACCTCATCTTCATAGATAGGCATTCCATCTGGTATCTTGTTCTCTGTAAGGTGAACCAGTTCTAGTTTCATTTCATTTTCTATGGTGCTTGTTACATGGTTTTAATCACTGAAAACAATCTTCTTGACGTGAGACACCCATTCTTTACCAAGAAATACGCCATCCAGGTACTGCATTTTCACGTACTATTCTTCATTGAAACTAGTAGAGATAGCTTGTTTTCCCTTGCCCTTTCACTTATTCAATGAAACATTTGCTACTTTATTTAGTGTCATTCCTTTATCAGGTCCTTAAATCTTCTTCTTTTCTCCTAATCCTTACTCTACTCAGCTTTATGGCTCTATTCCTTTGTGAAAATTCCTTCAAAACATGTGCCCTAGATATGTAACCCTAACCTAGGAAACCCATTTTCCACAAGATGACGTAACACACATGAGATTCTTCCACACAACCTTCTCTACTTATGGCCATGTACTTATTTTCACTCTGGTTCGTTGATAAAACTAGCTATGCATGCAAATATTCAATAATTCTTCTCAAAATTTCTTCGTAAGGATGCCTAGTTTGCGAGAGCTCTTTGATAACTTAAAATGCAAGGTAGAAAATAATGCACCACCGATCTTCTATTTATAACTTTTGTTTTTCTCTGCAATAAATGCCATACCACCTGCCAATGTACTTTTACAATAAAGGTAAAAAAATTCATTGCCAACCTTCAACGCTTTTCCTCCGCACTCAATCCTACATGAATACCACTGTAACCTTCTGGTGCACAACTACCTCGACCATAGAGTTATTCACACTTTCTCCTGCACCGAAGTCAATTCTTATTCTATGTCTTGGACCAAGTTCTTTTTGCTACCTATCTCATGTTGCTCCTGTGCTTTTACCCTTGTACGTGGTTTCTAAAATCCTTTTGACACCAATCTTCCCTTATGTTCACCTCTTCTACACACGATCTTCCAATCCATGTGTTTTTTATTTTTCAACCTGGGCCATCCACAATCATAGCTTCCAGTACTTGTCACATCACTCCACCCCACACAAAAATGGATGCGTGGTCCTCTACACATAGATATTTTTTGAAAATAATAAATGGCTACCATCACACAAACATGCAAAAAACAACAACGCAACGAGAAAGGGAAACACAAATAAAGGAAACTACATCAAAGTAAAACTTAGGCTAACTTGAAATATTGCCTTATTTAAAAACACAAAGAAAACTTATTTATAGTAGGGCTTTAGCCTACTCCCATTGAAATGGCCTGGAAACTATGTTCCATCCAGCACTTGTAACTAGCAAGCACCTGAATCAAGTATATATGATACAATGTACGGGCCCATACAATGGACTTTGAATTTCCCAAGATGGCATAAAAACTTGGAATCATACAAAAGAACCATCTTCCCAACCTTAAACTATTTGTTTTTTATGTGTCTATCATGTCATGCCTTATGCCTGGTGTTTTCTACTTTCTGACTCCAACGAGTAATAACCTTTCTCTTGTCTAACTGCATTAACTTATCAATCCTCTCCTCAAGCACTTGTTCATCATCTAATCCTCTTGCGTGTATTTTATGCACCGAGGGTAACATGAATTTAATAGGTAACACCACTTCTGTGCCAAACACTAATTGAAAAGGTGTGGCCTTATTCAATCTCTTATAGGTAGTCTGATATGACCATAAGACAACAAAAACTTTATCATCCCAATCCTTTCTTCCTACATCAAAAATCTTGGTTAACGTGTGATTCAGATTTTTGTTAAACACCTCAGTAGTACCATTAGCTTATGGGTGATAATGGGTAGTCTTGTGGTGGGATACCATGAATTCTACCAACAAGATCCTAACTATATCATTCAAGAAATGTGTACCCCTATCACTTGTTAAGCTCAGGGGGCATCTATATCTATTGATTATGTTTTCCCACAAGAAACTTATTATTGTTACCGTTATGCAATCCCTTGTAGGTGCCACTTCTTCCCACCTTGTAAGGTAGTATGTGCATGTACTGATATAAAGTTAACCTTTCCTTTGCATGGCTGGGGAAATAGGGCCTATGAATTCAATTTCCCACTTCTTGAATGATTCTGCATTGGAAATTGGTCTTAATGGCATTTCATCTATGTTCCCTGGTTTACCAAAGCATTGACAATGGTCACATGCCTTGCAATACTCAATACAATCTTTGTAAATTGTTTCCCATTAAAATCCTGCTAGAAATATCTTACATACAAATACATTCCTTGCATAGTTTCCTCCTCCAATTCCACCATGTGTTTCCTCTATGATTACAACATGCTCATGTTCTAATACGCACTGGTGCAAAACCTCATCATGGCCTAGCTTGTATAAGTATCCACTAATTAACATGTAGGGCATGCGACATATGGCTAACTACTTCCTTTCCAAAGTCTTCATTCCCTCCAGGTGCCACACCCATTTTGAGAAACACAACAATATCTTCCAAGTTAGAGGGCCTACGCCACAATCTAAAAATTTGCACATCTAGCATTATATCCTCAATGTTCTGTGTGTCCTCCACTGAGTCAATCCTTGATAAATGGTCAAGTACCAAATTACTCTTACCCGGTTTCACAACAATTGTGAGCTCAAACTCTTGAAACAATAGGACCCACTTGCATATGCTCCCTTGTAAAACGGGCTTATTTACCAAGTACTTCAATGCCATGTGGTCCATGTAGAATATAAAGGGTGTTGCCAACAGGTACTTCCTAAAATTTGTTAGCAAGTAGATCATTGACAATGCCTCTCAGCTCAGTAGTAGTATAGTTTTGTTCTGTTGGGGTTAGCTTCCTACTAGCAAAGCACAAGGGGTGGTCAACAATTCCCTCTCCAGGTTGTGCTAAGATTACTCCAATTGCCATCCTTGAAGCATCAACATGTATATGGAATGGATTATCCCAAGAAGGAAAGTGTAATATGGGTGCAATGATAAGCCTATTCTTTAATGTATCAAATGCCATATGTTGTGCCTCTCCCCAGTGAAATGTACTTTTGTGTTTTAGTAACTTTTCAAATGGCTTGCCGATCTTGGCATACCCCTTAATAAATTTCTGGTAATACCCCGTATGCCCAAGGAATCCACACACCGCACTTTGGCTGTTAGGTTCCCCAATCCCACAATAACGACAACTTTGGCAGGATCCACTAGCAAGCCTTCCTTACATATGATATGCCCCAACAGGGTTCCAAATGGAGTAGCAAAAACACATTTCTTAATGTTGAGGGATATCCTCAACTGTCGACATCTTTCAAACATCAGCCTTAGATTGTCACAATGGTCCCTCACTAATCCATATACCGTCCAATCATCAAGGTAGACTTGAAGAAACTTATGGATGAAGTCTTGAAATGCCTACACCATAATGCATGAAAACATATTAGGCACATTCTTCAATCCAAAAGGCATGACCATGTAGGAAAAGCTTCCCTATTCAGTGGCAAAAGTTGTCTTTTCTTGGTCCTCCTTTACAATTCTAACCTGATGATATCCTGAGAATCCATTTGTGAAAGAATAGATTTCACACCTAGCTACTCCTTCCAGGATCTCTTCAGTGAAGGGGGTTGGAAATGGGTCAATAACACATACCACATTCAGATCCCTATAATCAACACAAATTATTATCCTCCCATCCTTTTTAATGTTTATGACCATCAAAATTGTCCATTCTAATTCTTCAAAAACCTCAATGATGCCTGATGCGATCATCTTGTCAATATCCTCCCTGACTTTGACGCGTAGATTCAGATTCATTCGATAAGGTCTCTTTCGAATTGGGAACATACCTTCCTCTAACTTGATCTTCAATTCTCCCAAGGATTGGTGAACTCCTTTAAGCTCATTGTACCCGTGTGAAAACAAATCTTGAAATTCTTGCAATAGATCGATGATCTTCGAAACCTCCTTTTCTATCCAATAATATCCAATAGTAGCCTCTTTAGGTTCTTCCTCTAAACTAATGTTAACCTTCTTGGTCTTAAGGGGTTCGTGGTAGGCACACACTTGAATATCAACACTATCCATAACCTCGTGCATACCCATAATATGGTTAACATCCAAGTTTTTCACCTCTTCACCATCAATCACATAGACCAACTTTCTTTTATCTTTTTCCATACATGTGTGCTCAAGTTGTATCTCCTCTGATTCTTTCTATTCAAAGTGTACTTCTAAGACATGTTAACCTAATAATTCTAGTATTCTATCCTCTGCCATGACACTATCTCCCATAGTTAGGTGTTTAACAACCTTCAACGCCTCATCCACCAATGGCTTAGTACACCAATATTCAAAATATTAAAGGAGATCAGTCATCAACTCCTACTAGTTTCTTGTCTGACGGTGCATCTCTGAGTGAATGTACCATACATGCGTGTAGCCTTATAAAGTGGAGTAAATATTATGCACCCATAAAGAAGGTGGAAAGGATTTCATGCCTTCCATCGAGGCCTTCTCACATGCTTGGATGTGAAATGAGGCAAGTTCCTTCCCATGGTAATCTTGTATGATAGTAGGTGCATTGCTTCAGAAAAACCTAATAGAGAACAAGATTCTCACTTCACACCACTCTAGAAGGTTATTTTGATGGGTCACCCACCAGTGTGCTACAGTCCTGAGCAAGGTATAACTAAGAATCATTCTCCTTTTGATCTCACATCTCCACTGGGTCTCCATTTCTCATAGGAAAACATCAGGGTCGGCTCCCCTAGAATAACTTCATAACTTCTTTCCTCCTAGGTGCTTAACTAAGCACACCTTTTTTACTCTCTTCATAGAGCCTCTTAACTACCTTCCAAAGAAATCATATCTCCCGTGCATCCAATTGTCACATGCCACGCTATTTGTATCACTTATAGATTAAGCATCTTCCCACTGAATAACACCTTCTTTTGTTAGTCACACAACTTTAGGGTCCTGGATAGTGTGCACATAAAGTCGGTTTAGGTCTTCTTCTCTAAAGGATCAATATAGGTGCTAACTTCCATAAAAAAATGATAACACATTCCTCCTTGTTCTCAAAATGTATATACCCCTTGTTGAAACATAAGTTAGCATTTTTTTTATATCACCAGGGCAGCCAAGAAATGTTGGAAAGTTGTTAACCTTAGCAAGTGCTAAGACTTCAAAGTCTCAAGTGAATTTCACCCCTTGGATAGTGATAACAACATCCTTTAGAAAACCAATGGGCATTATCTTTGTCTTATCAGCCATATAAAACACATTTGAAGATGGCTGTAATGGGGACCTTCCCATTTGATTCCAAGTGTCTAAGGTGAGAACATTAACCTCCACGCTAGTGTCAATTAGAATATTACTTAGGAGCCATCCATCAGTAACTGTATTCAAGGTAATCTCTTTATCATAGTCAAGGCTATGGGGAGGAAGATTAACATGTAAAACCTACCTCTCGTGCTCTCGTCCAATGTTTGGTATCTTATCCCTCAACAATTCTCCTAATACATGAATGATATCCTCTTGGCACAACATCTTATGCACCTCTTTAACATCATCTATATCTAACTAAGGGTCTTCAACACTTTTCTTCTTCTACAACTTCCTGGATTTCTCTTTTAGACACTGAATTGCCCCTTGAAGACTTTTGATTACATTCATGGTCTACTAATAGACTTCCTTTTGATGGGTAGGGTCTAGATAATTTCAATATACCACCTCTTATCTTGTAATTAGTGGTATATTCTTTGGTATTTCCCTAGAGCACACAACCTCAGCTCACATAGTCACTAGTACAAGTTCTAACTCTGACTCATGCGCCACCCTTGGCATCCACTGTGAGCCTAATTTATTCACGCTTACCATCTTAATGCCCTTATCTTTCCATTGTTGTTGGATCATGTGTTCAAATAATTTGGGGAACTCCTCATACTGTTGTTTTTTCCCACACCAAGAGAATTGTAGCAGGTCAGGATATTCGTGCTTGTAATGTTGTGTGTACCCATAGTTATAACAAGTTCCACGAGGGAATTCATCTCTTCTGCCTCCATGATTGCCACAACCTCTAAATCCTCCATGAAATATTCTTCCATGATCTCCTTCATCAATGCATCCTTCATAGTGACGACCATCATCCTTGGAACTATTTGCAACGCTAGTTTGGCATACACCAATATCAATAACATCATGTATATGGTCAATCAATCTACAATCCTAGGTGTCATGAGTAATAGAGGTGAAAATATTGCAATAGTAAGTCACATTATTATAGAGTGCATGTTGCAGTAGTGGACACCTACTTGTATCATGATCTTCATGGAAAATCTCACAGTCTATCGTTATGGTGCACACAGATCTCCTAGGAAATTTTTCCTTTGTATGCCCCTCTACCTCACAATTCATGCACCATACGCCATTGTGAGTCTCATGGGCCAAGTTTTTAGATATCTTCTCCAACTGATTTTCCAGGGCAGTAATATGAGCTTTAAGAAAAGGACTAACATTGGTATCCACACTTCCCATAGCCTCAACATGTAGGGTAGCCTCTAAAGCCTCACACGGGTCTGTGAAATTCTTATGCGACAGTGCTCTCCTGAAGGGTGTTATTAATCCTCCAAAAAACCATTAAGCATACTAAGAAGGATGATTATAATAAGATAGTTTTGATAAGAGAGTATTAAAGCATGTGTCATACTCCTATACACTCTCTGCCATACCTTGTTGAATCTCCTTCAGTGCACTAATGATTTTCTGTTCCAACTCGGTGTTGATAAGAGAATACTTGTTAGAGATCACACAAGAAGTTTGTATGGGAGAGAAGGACAAGATCAAGGGTACAGAGGGATAGGAAGAACCCACGTGTAGAGGGAAAGTTCAACTTTCGGGACTTAGCTGATTTTGAGCATGAAGACCTATTTTTAGAAGATGGCATGCAGAGAACATAAACAAGGTAGAGACGTGCATGCCACACATTGTCTATATTTAGAGGATTATATTGAAGAATTTTACATGGAGATGAGATAAGAATATGATTATCACTTCAGTTAACTGTAAGAGGTCTATAGATAACATGCTTGCATGTGTGGCTATCCTTGTAAACATTGCATGGCTATTAGTAGCATGCGGCCTATTTTTGGAACAGATAAGTAGTGAAGGTCAAGTCCCCACCCTATATATATGATGTGAATCACATAGTAGTCGATATATAGGTATATGTAAAGCGTCAGAGGTAATCATAAAGACATATGCACATATGACTGGATTACTGTATTAGATCCATGCGTACATCAGTATAGATCTCCATTATTGTAATGAGATTCTATGTTTATTAATAGATGGAAGATATTGGCTGAATCTAAGTGTCATTTTTGTGTGTAATTGAGTAGTGCATGTTCTTGATTCAATCATGATTACTATTTAAGCTTGTTCTTTCCTAGATTTGAATATGGCATGCATTATAGAATGATGGATTAGTTGTGGATCTATATGTTTCTTCCTTCATCACGCTAACATCCTGATACAACAACCCTAAAGAAGGACCTGGTACCTTTGTGCACTTTAGGTGAGTGCTCAATCTAGGCTGAGTGATGTGCCAACACGTCTAGGGTGTTATCTGGTAAGTTCTAGGCTACATCATTTGTTCTATTTTCGTGACCTCTTTTTTAGTTGTTTTTCAGGATGTATCGCGATGAAGACATACCGGTTAACTCTATCAAGTATTGAGGAGTGGATACATGATTTGGAGGAAGAATTTGCATGGTGGTTCAACATTGGATTTTCGTTTAACACACGTAGTTGGGTAGAACAAAATTTGTATGACAGCTTATATGAGATCTTTTTCGCCATCTTTCTAGTAGAATTATACGAGTGGCTGATTGCTTATGCATCTAAGAAGAATTGGAGGTATCGTGCACTTTTCTAGACACAGGAATAATTTTAGGCCCTTTATGATGTTGATCTGATCTGGACTCACACTGTGGATATGTGGTTTCATGGTGTTGTAAACAATTATATTATGGAATATTCAATTTCGACGTATTATTTCCTGGAGGTAGCTTAATTCCATTTTTTATGGTATCCTAGAGGAGCATATTTGCAAGGTATTCCACTGGTGATTAATATCTTGATGGTAACTTTGAACCTGGAGAGTAAACCGATGGCTAACTAAACCTCACCATGCATGAGCACAACAACAGGTTTGGTGAAAAATGGTAGACCTAGCAACAAAAAGATAGAGAGAGGAAAGGTAATTTAAGTATAATGAGGCACATGAGAGGGAGATAGAGAAGAAACATACCATTACAGAAAGTATGGCGTTGAGGAGAGAGATGGCTCATGAAGGATTTGAAGCTCACGTAGAAGACATGGAGCCAGAGCATCAAGAACTCCCCCATCTTGGAAATCATGATAGAGATCCCCCCTTGGCTTCACACATAAGTGTGCCAGTAAAGACCACCTGGGCCATAGGATCACATCTTAATCTACCTAGTGACCTAGCCCTTGCACTTGGTTTTCCAGTATCTAGTACGATAAGTAACCAACAAGATAACTTTGGAAGTAGGAGAGTAGGAGTAAGTCAAGAAGATATCACATCAATGGCAGGTCAGGCATCTTCATTATTTGGAGGAACATTTTTAGGTGCATCATTAGCATAGAACGTGAGTTCACAAAATGTTGGATTCCTTGGAAGTGGAACTACCTCAAAGTCTGTAGGGGTTCAATATATTACTACTATTGGAGTATAGGGAAGTACATGTAAAGGTTATATTCCAACTACAGGTGGAGGATCAGGAGGTTTAGGTGGTTCTAGAGGCAGAGGAAACACAGGAGGTTCTAGATCAGGTGGTCAAGGCCCGCAACAACCACAAAATATCTATATGGAGATGTCTCTTTATCTCCTGGAGTATAGAGGTATATAGGATGTTGCTGAACATGTGCATATGTGTGAAATCTTATGGTGTGTGAAAGGGATCACAACTTATGAGCGTAAGGAAATTCAGTTCGTTACTACCTTGCAGGGATGAGCACACAATTGGTATAGGAAGTTTGAACTTGATCAAACTTGTGTGGATTATGCAGCATTGAAGGATGCTTTCTTAAAAGAGTTCTATATCCTAAAGTTTGAGAAGAAGAGTATCAACACACTCAAAGATATAAAATAGGGCACTACTGAGAGTGTATGTGAGTATGATGCCCACTTTAAGACACTTCTATCTAAGTTGTCTTATGATATTCACACCATCTAGCATGCACAATGTGTTTCACACATAATTTAGTTCCAGAATAGAGTTATTTCTATCCTTTCATTCTCTTGAGAAACAGATAGGGGTTAGGGTTAGGAGGAATACCTGTTGAGTGTTGGGAAGGTGTGCGTGTACCGTTGAGAGATCAGACCGGTTGTGAAGTGCTCCTTTTTGTCTAGCAAGGACTACTTGTAAATAAGAATGCAAGACCACCAGATTTTAGTTAGACAATAAGTGAGGGAACTGCCTTGGGCCCAGGAAATATTAGACTTCCTTTCAAAGGTGGTCAGTTCCCTTCTAATACAAATTGATGCAAATGATAATAAATAAGCTATTGTGAACTCATGATTTAGGCATCTCGTTACTAAAAGTAATAGAGACTAAACTACCAATAATAGAATGTCATGATGTTTGTCTGGTCACTGGTTATTGATATGTTCAGATCAAGTTACAGGGATAGACCAGGCTGGACATGAGATTGCTTTGAGGTGAATAGTTGAAAGGTTGGTTTTGGTATAAGTCACAATGACTGATGTCGGTCACTGGATAACTGATCGCGGTTATGAAATTGGTACCAATAGGGAATAACTGATATCGGTAGGGGCAGTGATTTAGGGATTTTTAAATGGAGGTTGGTGTAAGGTGGTTATGAGGTTTGGAAGGTTGGTAGATGGTTGAGGGGAGTAGTAGGGTGATAGAGAAGACTCAGAGAGTGAGAGAGCTATCTTTGGGGTAATATAGAGATGGATGACTGAAGGTTATGTGCAGGTTGTTTCCGGGTAGTAGATCCAGGAGTGAGCTTATAATCCATATGAATTAAAAGTTCACAAAGTAGTGTCTAGAAGCATACAAGGTGATAAAAGAGACCACTTATTATTTTTTGATGTGGATGCAGGTCCAAAGAATTTAGTGGCGAAGGCAAGGCCCAGTTGGGATGATCTAGCAATTGGAAGTGATCTGATGAAGCTATCCTCCGACTCTCCCAAGGTTTGGATGAGTGTGACAATGCTCTAGTTGCTCAGGTCTAGTTTTGGGCTCGATGCTCCTCTTTGCAAACTCTTCTCTCCTTCTCACTTGTCTCTACCTTGCAAATGGATTTGGATCCTTTCATTTTGGTTGGGAGAGGTCATTTACAGGGAACCGATGGCAGTTAGCTAACCGACACCGGCCGCGTAGGGACCGATGTCGGTTAGGTCAAAGTTGGCTATTTTTAATAAAATAGCCAAATTTCCCTCCTTTTCTCCTGAGGGGTCAGTTGTGGGCTTGGTCAAGTCATTATTAGGTTCATTTTCATGCGGGTGAGGGGTGATGAGTCTTGGATGTGGGTCTGGACCAAGTCATAGGTCTTAATTAAGTTAGTTTAGGGTTAGGACTAGGTCATAGTGAGGTGGCGAGGTGATGGTGGCAGGGTTAGAGATGTGGATTTATTAATTATAAGGTAATTAATAAATAATTTAGTGTGTAAGGTTTAGGTGGTGAGGTAGGGTTAGGTTGCGGGACAAGATACGGGGTACAAGGTGTCGTAAGACCAAAATTTGGTATCTACATTTGCCCCTTGTTGTCGTGTAGCTTGTCTTGTAAAGCTGCACTGACAATAATAAAAAGTGGTTTCCCTAGTTAAGGGTATAGGTAATCCCCCTCAAATCTATCACAGATTGAGGTGACATGAAATCAGGGATAGGGTTGATAGAGGTTAAATGATGATGAGATGCTGGTAAGATGGTGGGGTAAGTTCAAGGAAGCTGACACATGTTGAAATGCAATAGTACAACCAGGGTGCACGATTTGAAGAGCAAATAAGCAATTCAAGAGGCAAAGGTTGATAGTTTATCCAAACAAGGTTGATATAATCCTAGTATCTAAGGCATAGGAAGTAGCTCCAGGGGATATACTGGGTAAGGTACCTGAACGTTTAGGCATGTTCGGACAGTACCAAATGGTTGGTTTGGTTGAGATAAATGTCACGGTCTCGGTCTAGGAAAAGCTGGTCGGCTGATCAATTCAAGTATCCTAGTCATGCTAAAACACGAACAGGTTGAGCTCGATTGATCAAACAACTACATGAGGGGGTGGATAAAATCGTAACTTGTGGGCCTTAGTCGAGGTACTTAATTAGTTGCAACCTTGGGTCGGGGCCGATTGGTTGGGTGGGGCCGTGGGTCAGGCCAATTGGTTGGTTGCGGCTTTGGGTCGGGCCGATCGATTGGTTACAGCCTTGGGTCAGGCCGATTGATTGGTTGCGGCCTTGGGTCGGGCTGATCGATTGGTTGTGGCCTTAGGTCAGGGCGATTGGTTGGTTGCGGCCTTGGGTCGGGCCGATTGGTTTGTTGCGGCCATGGGTCATGCCGATTGATTGGTTACAGCCTTGGGTCGGGCTGATTGGTTGGTTGCGGCCGTGGGTCAGGCCGGTTGGTTGGTTGCGGCCTTGGGTTGGGCCGATTGATTGGTTACGGCCTTGGGTTGGGCTGATTGGTTGGTTGCGGCTATGGGTCGGGCCGGTTGGTACTAGTTGAGTGGGGGAGTGAGTTATTGGTAGGCCCTAGAGATCGGGAGGGAGAGTTTGATTGGTTGAGGACCCTACTGAGGAGATTTGGAGCTATGGCACAACCTGGAGGAGTAGGAGGTGCCGAAGGTGCTGGAAGAGCTGGACCACCACCACCTATCCCACCACTACGACGTGTAGTCATACTGGTAGGCTCTGAACCCCTATTTGTGTGAAGTTGATGAATTTAGCTAGGATGTGGGTTTTGGGGTAGGAATCCCAAAATTTGATAAAATAATGAATAAATGAAGGTAAATTGTAAAATGGATTGGGTAGATATGTTAGGTAGGCCAAAACGTCAGGGTGGGTAAGTTTTTAGGAAATTGTGCTAGGTAAATGGGTAGAAATAGGAAAAAAGGGGATTTGGGGGCCATTTTTGGTCTGGCCCTGAAATCCCATAGTGATCGATGTCGGTCACTAGACGACCGACATCGGTCACAGTGCAAATTGTGTAGATTAGCGGGTATAGAGACTGGCGTCGGTCATGTGTTGACCGACGTTGGTGCATAAAATTCAGACATAGACTGTTGGTGGGGGACCGATGGCGGTCGAGGGTGACCGGTATCGGTCACCATGGGTAGGAGGTAGGGTTGTGAAATTTGTTGTGTTGGGTGTTGTTGTAGGCGGGTAGGATAGATTTTTGGGGTGAATGGGGAGAAGGTAGAGTTGATAGGAAAGGTTATTAGGTGGGGGGTAATTGGGTGGTTGGGGCCGGTTCTGGGAGGATAGGTTATGGGTTGTGTATGAATTAGGAGGGGTTAAATTGGTTGGGGTATGGTTAGAGGGCGAGAGTAGAGCGGGTGGAGTATGATTGGGGTGGTTGGTAGGGTGTGGGATAGGTAAAGGGGATATTTTAGATATTTTTTGGGTGGGATTATTGATGTTTGAGGGAGATGAGTTGTTTTAGGTTTGATTGGAGTGGGTAGGATATTTAAAGAAGGACCATAAGAGTGAGAGGAATTTATAGATGTGTAGGGTAAGATAGGTGGGTGTAGATGTGTTTAAAGAGTCAGGTTGTGATTGGGTGGGTGAGTGAGTATAGAGGGTTAAGGTAGTTGTTTTGTGAAGGATAGGCATGATGGAGTGGGTTGTTTTGTTGCAGGCACGCTAGCAGCTGACGATGTGAGATCGAATGCCACCTTTACTGGAGCGGATGCGGCCACATGTGACTACAGTGTAGTGGGTATTTATGCAGGAGGTTGGACTTGGTGGAGTCCAGAGGTATAGGGATATGGATAGGGACCACAACCTGATGGTTTCCCTCATTGAGAGATGGGATCTGGGAAACCAATGCCTTTCATCTCCCTACTGGAGAAATGACAGTCACCTTAGAGGATGTGTATCACATCCTGAGACTGCCAATCATCGGTGAGGATGTGTTCCAGGTGGATGTTGAGACAATAATGAATAACATCCTGCAGGTATTTGGGGATGCAGCCCCATTGATTATGTATCATAGTGTGAGCATCTGCTACGGCGATATGTATCGCGCTCATCAATAGGAGACATGGCTTGTCGTGCTGATGATGATCGGTATCACTTTCTTTGCCCTCCCTAACTCAGAGGGAGGATGCTTCCCATGGGCTCTGATGGGAGTGTTACGTGAGATGGTGGAGGAGCACACCTGCTACACATGGGCACCAATGTATCTGGTGTAGCTATATAGAGAGCTCTGGGGCTATCGTCGTATGAGGCGATTCGGTATATGTTCGACATTCTTGTTACACTGCTGGGCCTACGAGCATATCATGTGTTTATGACCAGTAGGGTTGCCCCAGCAGCCAGGGCCATAGGTAGTTTATAGATATGGGTTTCAGAGGTGGTTGGGGGTCATGGGTCAACCACGAGAAGTTATCACAGGGCGGGATGTCACTTATTACATACATATGCTAGAGGGCTTGACTACCTTAGATATTATATGGAGGCCATACAGAGGCCATCAGCCTCATGGAGGAGCCCGAGCACAGCTGCGTTGGATCTAGTATATCTTCTAGATATCTGGACAGAGACCCAGGGAGGACGAGAGGGTTCCTCTAGAGAGGGTATGATGACAGTTGGGATTACATCAGGACGAGTCACCTCCCTTCCCACAGTATCAGAGAGAGGATGTAGAGGCACCACTACCTATACCATAGCCATTTGACCCAGTCTGGGTAGCAGAGAGACCAACAGATGACACAGTGGGCAACACAAGGGTTATAGGTTCATTTTTGGTTTAGTGGGCAAGGTAGAGGGCAGCCATGAGAGCACAACCAGCACAGCCAGATTTGGCGGCTGTTACAGCGAAGAGGGACCGTCTCTTGGGTCAGGTGTAGTTATTACAGGGGTAGCTTGCTGCTGCACAGGCACAGATCAGAGTGTTACAGGGGCAGTTGCCTCAGGCATCAGGCACAGGCACAGATCCTTGTTTAAGCACAGGCACAGGTCCCTGTTCAGGATCTGATGTCAGCTCCACCGCCACCACAGGTATAGGCTCAGGGTTAGGGTGTACAGGCAGGACAGGGCCCACTTCTATTAGGAGCCGAGGGACCAGCCCCACCAGCCATGGTGGCACCGGCCTAGTACATGGAGGCGAGAGTGGAGGCCCGTTATTATTAGGACATACTAAATGGTACCAGGTGCCAATTATCAACCATATGCGGCTCACAGACCCGAGACTTGCTGGAGTCATAGGTCACAGGGGGCCGCAGCCATAGTTGGTGGGTCAGTGACAGGTAGGAGGTGAGATCTGAGACCAAGGCCAGCTGAGGGACGAGTCGAGGGAGGGGGAGAGAGCTGAGTCATCCCAGGAGCGGAGATGTTTTTGGATAGTTGATTTTTTGATAGAGACACCGGTCTACAAACTGAGTGTGCATATAGAGGCCTGCGTGCCCACATATGATTTATGTATTCATTTTTGTTGTATATAATGGCTTGTGAGATGAGTACATTTTGTATAGTTGATACCAGCCTGCGAGCTGAGTATATTTTTTACAGGAGAGACCAGCCTGCGAGCCGAGTCAAGATTTTGACAGAGACAGTGGCCTACATGCCGACTGTGTATTTTTTGGATTATAGAGGCCCCATGCAGGGCAATTTGTATATTTTGACATTGATTTGAGGATATATATAGATGATGGGTTTGATCCACATGGTGTGTATAATTTTTGATTTGATACATATATTATAATGTTTCATTTGTTTTGTTGATGATTTTGGAAGTTGAGGTATATAGATGACGTTGATGATGTTTGGATTATATGCATATGTGTTGAAATGTTGATGGTATTATGATGATGGATATTGATAATGATGTCGTTATGCAGGGAAAAGAGGTGGGCGCTGCCAAAATTTTGCACAAAAACAAAGAAAAGGCCTAGGTATAAGCAAAAGGAGACAGTTTGACCGATATCGGTTAGATAATCGATGTCGGTCAGTATGTGACCGATACCGGTTAGGTAACCGACATCGGTTATGTTAAAACGAGCTTTTTTAAAAATAGAAAAGCTTGGGAGGCAATTTAAATTCTTATTTTTAGAGTCATGCAACATGTTAAATACGAGGATGCGAGGCTGTTGTCATCCATACAGGGTAGTTTCATGGGAGAATTGAGTGATAAGGAGGAAAGAGATAGGTAAAGTGATTGTGGGCTTGGATTAAAATGGTGTAAAGGCAAGTTATAGTGAAGAGTCTGGTGAACATGGCTGAACAAGGAGAAGCGTCCAGTGGGTAGAGAGGAGAGAGAAGACAGGTTCCACCTCAAGCTGCTGCATCCCAAGAGGTATAAGTTTTGGTTGGAATAATATTTTGCATTCTTATAAATAGGATGTGGTAAGATAAGTGGGTAAAAAGGTGATAGGAAAGGGTTTGGGATGGGATGAGTGTTATAGGGTAGGTAATCAGGTGTGTTAGATATGTTTGTAGGTACAGAGAGGGGTAAACCAGCGAATAAGGTATCATAGGTGGTGTTTTTGAGCAGGATGGATATTATGAACAATGACCGATATCGGTTTAGGCCTAGCCGGTATTGGTTAGGTATCGGTTACTGTGTAAAGTTACAGATTCTGATAAAAAAACACTTGGGGATTTATTTGCTGCTTGTTGTTTGTTGGTTTGATGTGTGTAGGTAGAGGCAAGGTTGATGATGAATGATAGGGTACCAACGCTGTTGTCACGGGTCCGAGTGGATGTAACACCAGCAGAGTGGGCATTAATAAACCATGTGGGGTTAAGTGGAATCCACTATTATTCACGAATCACATGCAATCATTCTATGTTGCAGGCGCTGATTGAGAGATGGAATCCAGAAAAGAATACCTTCCATATGCCAATAGGGGAAATGACAGTGACGTTAGAAGATGTGTTTCAAATTTTGAGACTTCCAATTACAGGAAGACCAGTGTATTAGACAGGGCCCAACGTGGCGTGGGCAGTGATAACGGTAGTATTTGGTCCAGCCGCATGAGATTTGACACAGCGAGGCATGACATTTACTTATGGTATAATGTTTGTGGCACACCCTGAGGAAACAAGGTTGGCCGTGGTATTAATGATAGCGGTGGGGTATTATGCATTACCTAGAGCGGATGGGGGAAGATTTCCAAAATCATTGATGTGTATTATTCATGAGATGATAGAAGGTAGCGTTACTTTCGCATGGGCACCCACATATCTGGCGGAGCTATATAGGGGTTTATGGGCATGCAGGTGAAATCACAGGACTACACTAGATTGTGCATACTTATTACATTGTTGGGATTATGAGCACATTGTGTGTGTGTGACCAATAGGCTGACCAATCCAGGAAGGAGAGACAGGAGTGCAGAGGTTGGGATTCAGGCGATGGGTCCAGACAGAGCAAGAGGTAAGAGCTGAGACCGTGACAGATAACACCGAGTATTATAGGTAGAAATTGGAGACAATGACCATTGTGGATATCCATTGGAGACCTTACGGGAACTACATGGTGATGGTGAACATAGCTGAGGATTTGAGGGGTGTAGAGTGAGTGAGGTGGATCGCAGGACACAGGCCAGGAGAGTACGAGAGGATTCCTCTAGATCGCGTGTGACGACAATTTGGATTTGTTCAGGATATACCCATGGATCATAGACCATACAGAAGGATCGATGCCAAGGCACCATTCTCACCTCCACGACCAACTCTTCCAGAAGGACCAGAAGAGATAGCATCCGATCGCAGGGTAATGGATGCAGGAGTGACAGAGTCTTATAGATTATGGTGGGCAGCAGAGCTGCGAAGTACACACGAGAGGGCCGATCATCCTGACATAGCTGTGATTACCGCGGAGAGAGACCGCCTGCAGGGTTTAGTTCACCAACTTAACACACAGGTGAACAAGACCACGGGATTGTTAGAGGCTTCGCAGTCTCGAGTGGAGAGACTAGAGGCAAGAGTCCTCCACGTGAGAGGGTAGATTCGTATGTTACAGGAGAGATTGGTGGATCAGTGGGAGGAACCAATAGCAGTGGTACCTTTGAGTATGGAGAGGCTAGGTGAGCGGCGTCGATGATCACCATCACTACCTGGTTCGGGACGAGGCGCGGGGGTCTAAGTGAGTTTCATACATAGGGGTAGAAGAATAAATAAGGATTCCATGATAGAGAAGATGTATTTGTTTAACATCTAAATAAAATGGAATATGTATGTTGAATTGAGTTTGTGATAATTATAAGAATATTTGTGTTTTGAATGTTTGGATTGATAAAGGATCAAGGTGAGTGTTATCAATAAAAATACGCAAAAATTTTTATATTTTTAAAGAAAACACCACACATGATAGGTTATGGTAGGGGATGGTCAAGCTAACCTTGGGAGACCCCATGTCTCCTAAGTGCTGCCTACATAGCCCATTGCACAAAGCAAGGAGGGGCCTCAGACCGATGTAGTTCTCCCTTAGGACCAGGGAAAGGTGAATTCAGGCAATGTGGTACAGGAAATTTGTTGGTTGGTAAAAGTTTGATGTTGGTAGAGTAATGTTGTTGGTGTTGGTGTGGGTATAGGTGAAGTGAGGGTTAACCTACCCAAGCATAGGAAACCATGTCCTAATTAAGGTCAACACACAATCCTAGATTCGGGTAAAAGAGGTAAAAGTGTCCCATAGTTGGAAAGAGCTAAACAAACCACGTATCATCATAGGATGAGCTTGAATCCCTAGGTACCTTGCATAGGCGAGAAGTCGATAGGTGAAAAGAGTTGTATAATCACAATATATCAGATATACGCATGTCCCTTGAGTTTTGTTATTGTGAAGAATGGTGAGGAGAGGTGGATGGTATAGCTAGGGCATAGAGAACTTGTTATAAGGTGATTATTCTGATGGAAGAGAACCAAACCAAAATAGACAAGTCCATGACTCAAAAGTACTTTTGAATACTGCTTTGGATTTTCTGGATATAGACTGATCGATGCGGGAAGTCTATATGGGATATGCATTTTTTTGTTCTTGAGGTCTTCACGAAGCTGATCAATGTGAGAAGCTTCTGATAGAGGCTGACTTTGTATAGCTGTCCTTTGAGGGAGCAGTCTACTTATAGTAGCAGACACTGTGTTGCACATAGCTGTCCTTTGAGGGAGTAGTCTAGTTATAGTAGCAGACGCGGCATTGCACATAGCTGTCCTTTGAGGGAGCAGTCTAGTTTATAGCTTGGAGGTCTAGATGCTCTGTTTGGCATGAAGCATCTAGTTTTGCAGGAAGTTTGACTCAAGAATATCCTAGAATTGTATAATTGAGAACTTGTTATTTTGATACTTTTAAGTCATGGACCAGACTAAAAAGGAGAAGGCCTCTTTAAGAGGAGGTGATGATCAAACCACGTGGGTTTGATTTTACTTTGAGATGCACAAAAAAAAGGTGTATGAGGTGGTAAATGAGCTCAAGGGATGAGCGCAAGGTGGATAAGGAGTGATGTAACACTAAATTCAATAGTAGAATGGTCAGAGATGCAAGGCATTAAGGGGTTCAGGCTCAGGTTTACCATTAAGTGAAGCTAAATGATAAGTACCTGATCCGTAAGTGTGAGTGATAATGTAAGGCCCAATCCAATTAGGAGAAAATTTTCCACGTTTGCTCTTTTCTAGTTTGGTTACATGTTGATTCTCTTTGAGGACAAGATCACCAATTTTAAAGGTACGCTCATGAATTCTCTTATCATAAGCATGCTTGATGTGCTTTTGATAAATTTGAAGGTGGTCAAGAGCGGTAAGATGACGCTCGTCAAGAAGCTCCAATTGGGCTAACCGCTCTTGGCGGAAGTCATCATTGGTGAGAATATCCTGGAGAGATATTCTGAGGGAAGGGATTTGTATTTCGAGAGGCAAGATAGCCTCGGTACCATACACCAGAGAGAATGGTGTGGCATTAGTGGAAGTATGAATGCTGGTACGATAAGCCCAAAGGGCAAAGGGGATGTGATCATGCCAATTTTGACTAGAATCGTTAATGACTTTCATGAGAATTTTGGTTAAGGTTTTGTTAGAAGATTCAGCTTGACCATTTTCTTATGGATAGTAGGGTGACGAGAAGCTAAGTTTGATACCAAATTTGTCACAAAGGGCTCGTAACAGCTTATTTTTGAAAGATTTTCCATTATCGGTTATCAAGCGATGAGGAACACCGAAATGACAAATAATGTGATGATTGATGAATTCAACAATTTTCTCCTTTTTGGTTGAAACGAGTGGAACGGCCTCCACCCATTTAGTGTAATATTCGGTTTCCGTGATGATCCAATGGTGACATTGCGAAGAAGGTGGATGAATCTCACCAATAAGGTCCAAACCCCATTGTGAGAAAGGCCAAAGATCTCGTGCGACCTGTAGCGGATGGCTGGGAGTATGTTGAAGGTTGGCATGCTGTTGACACATAACACAATGCTTAACATATTCACAGCAGTCTTTATTAAGAGTAGGCCAATAATATCCTAGGTGAAGGATTTGCTTGGCCATGGCAAAGCCACTAAAGTGCCCACCACAAATTCCGTCATGGACTTGTTGGATGGTATGAGTGACTTCAGCGCTGGTTAGACATCGAAGGAGGATACCATCGAAGCCACGTTTATAGAGGAGTCCCCCCATGATGACATAATGAGAAACACCTTTAAGAAAAGCATGTTTTCCATTACTACTAAGGTCAGGTGGGAGAACAGAGGTTGTAAGGTAGTCGTGAAATTGGTGATACCAGGTATCCTGCGAGTCAGCAGATGCATTATTTACCATACAAACATCCGAGACTAAGTAAGATGGGGCAAAGAGTTGTTGGACCAAGACAAATATGTCAGAGTCAGTTGGTGATGTAGGAATTTGTGAGGCCAAGCAAGCCATAGTATCCACAAATTTATTAGTTGAGCGTGGAACGGTTTGGATAGTATAATGGGTAAATAAGGTCAAAAGTGAATCTACGTAATGTTTGTACTTTTGAAGTTCCTCATTTTTACATTGGTAGATGCCAGTAACTTGATTTACTACCAATTGAGAGTCACTGAAAATGTTAATAGACTTCACACCTAAGTGTAACGCAATGTGGAGACCCAAAACAAGGGCCTCGTATTCCTCTATATTGTTAGTGTAGGGGAAATCGAGCCTGAATGAAAGAGGCATAGGTTCACCTTCAAGAGGAATGAGAACAACACCCACCCCTCCACCACGCTGGCATTTAGATCCATTGAAGAAGAGAGTCATCGGATAAGATGCATCACTGAGTGAAAGAGTTGCGATGAGTTCATCAGGGAAAGTAAAATTGGTAAATTGTTCCCCAGGTAAAGGGGCTTCCGCGAGTTGGTCTGCGATAGTTTATCCTTTCACTGATTTCTAGTGTACGAACTCAAGGTCGAGGTCAATGAGGAGCATAAGCCATCGGGTGATGCGTTGGTTTAGATGAGGTTTGGCGTACATATAATGTATGGGGTCAGCGTTGGTGATGACAAAAGTTTTGTGATTCAGGAGGTAATGTTGGAGTTTGGTGGCCACGAATGATAGGGCTAGGCACAACTTTTCGACGTGTGTATACCTAGTTTCGTAATCCACAAGAGTATAGCTTATGTAATAAAATGCTTGTTCTCGATGCTCAGAGTCACGATGTGTGAGCATGGCTCCTACAGCATGGTCGGTGGCAGAAAGGTAAAGGTAGAAAGGGTGATCGTCCTGAGGTGGGATAAGCATGGGTGGCTGCAAGAGATAAGTTTTAAGAGCCTCAAAGGCTCGGTGGCACTCCTCGCTCCATTGAAAGACAATGTCCTTTTTAAGGAGATGATGGAAAGGTTGACATCGATCTGAGAGTTGTGAGATGAAACACTGGATAGATTGGAGTTTTCCCTGCAAACTACGCAATTGCTTTAGGTTAGTGGGTGGGGGCATTTCTAAGATAGCCTTGACTTTAGCTGGGTCGACCTCAATGCCATGCAAAGAGATGATAAAGCCAAGGAGTTTTCCCGAAAGGATGCCAAAGACACATTTCTTTGGTTGAAGATGAACACAGTATTGTAACAGGTGATCGAAAATAATGGTTAAAACATCGAGATGTTCACTGCGATGTTTGGATTTTCCAAGAAGATCATTGACATAATCCTCAAGGATAGTGTGCATAATGTCATGAAAAATGTAAGTCATAGCCCAATGATAGGTCACACCAGCATTCTTAAGGCCAAATGGCATGACACGATAGCAGAAGGTTCCCCAGGGGGTAATGAAGGTAGTTTTATGTTGATCGGTCGGGGCTACTAAAATTTGATTGTATCCCGAGAAACCATCCATGAGAGAAAGCATCTCATGGCCCGCAGTGAGATCGACAAGTTGATCAATACTAGGTAGGGGGAAGTCATCCTTTGGGCAAGTGAGGTTAAGATCCCAGAAATCTGTACATATCCGAAGTCCCCCCATCGCTTTAGTGATAGGTACAACATTAGAAATCCATTGTGGATAGTCAATAGGTAAGATGAAAGAAACAGAAAGGAGTCGTTGAAGCTCTTCTTTAACCAAGAGGGCAATGTTTGGATGCATTTTTCTCAGCTTCTGTTTAACTGGTTTGGAGTCTGGTTTCAGAGTGATGTTATGGACAGCAATTTCAGGATCAATTCCTGGCATGTCAGCGTAGGACCAAGTGAAAGCTTGACTATGGGCATGGAGAAAGGTAGTGAAGGTGGCTTGTTCTGATATGTCGAGAGATATTCTGATCTTTAGAATGTGAGGATCATCTTCTGTGTGGATGTTGATTTCTATAGTCGACTCATTCAACATGGTTTTGGTTTCAGATGGTAAGGCGCGTTGAATATAAGAGTCATCCGCACCAAGGTAGGTGAGGATGGAGTCATCATCCTGGCACTCCACAACATTAATCGAAGGAAAGTCTTCTTCAATCATGTCTGGATATAAAAGGGGGAGAGAAGATGGGTCTTCACCATCACATTGATAAGTGAGAGGACCTAGGAAGATAGCATTCATGAAAAAAAAAAGTTAGGAGGGATAGATTCTGGGTCTATCGACTCCGTGGGTGAAGATGGTAAAATGGGTGATGATGGTTTGGAAGGGGTGACTTCGTCTTCGTCCTGGATACAATTGACACGAGGTTTATTCAGTGTAGGTGGTTCTAGAAAATCCAAGACCACTACAATATTTGTGTTTACATGTAGTCATGGGAATAACCGTATGTCATCCTTGCTCATAAAGAACGAAACCAAAACCCTTCCAAGCACAGCGTGTCAGGAAGGTGAGGGTGAAACGACGGTTGGTTAGATATTGAAAATATGATTGGAAGGGAATCACACCAAGGGGAGGTTCAGGGGTGACAGAGGATGCATCGACACCCCCATACGTTAGGTTGGTGCGGCAATTAGGTGGTCCGTAGGAGATCACCTCCCCCACACGACGGTCGTAGGTAGGATGCGCCTGTAACTATCCATACTCTTGTGGGGTATGGAAGGTGCTAACATTGTATAGGTAGTACTCCCCCAGTGTAAGGCATTGAAAAACACCTACCAAGGGATCCGAGGTTGGGATGTTGTCTGTGGGAAAGGAAGAAGTATTTGCGTCGGTGGTTTCATTGGTCGAAGGTGTGGGTGAGGCTAAGGTGGATGGTTGAGGCATGGTTGAAGTAGATGGTTGGGTTAGATCAATGGGTGTCTTAACAGGTACAAGCACATCATTAGGGTGGTATAACATATTACAGGTTTTGAAGGGGGAAGTGTCAGCTGTGATGGTGTATGACTTCCCTTCATACTCGAATTTGATGCATCTATGTAAGGTGGAGGGAACGCATCCCATAGCCCGGATCCAAGGGTGGCCTAACAACATGTTGTATTGGAATTCTCCCTCAAGGACATAGAAGAGTTCGGGTAAGGTACGTGGCCCTACATGAATGTTAAGGATCACGGTGCCTAGGGTAGAAGTAATAGCATCATTGAATGAACATAACATGGTGGGGTTGGCACACATGTAGCTAGGAGGGATATTCATCTGTTGGAAGGCTTTGGAAGAGACGATGTTTAGGCTAGTGCCCCCATCGATCATAACACGATGTACCTGGATGTCCCAGACGTAAGCCAAGATGAAAAGAGTGGGGTCAGGATCTTCTGCACCAAAGACGACAATTTCTTCTTCAGAAAAACTGACAGCAGCGGCTTGTTGTACAGGGACAGAGGTGGTTGTGGAGGTAGGTTATTTGGTGAGAGAAGTGATGTGGTTGGGTGTGAAGATGGAGGTGACGGGTAGGGTTTTGTTAGGTAGGACCTCTATCCCTTGAAGGATCTCAATTAGAGCTTGTCGATGTGATTCAGATGTTTGAATGAGATCATAGAGTGTCATTTTTACAGGAGATTGGTGAAGTTGTTTGATCATAGTGCGATGGGAAACTCCATCAGAGACTAGATAGGCAGGTCCACGAATAACCACTTTAGGTGGTGGTGCGATCGGGATGGTGGAAGAAGAAAGAGAGGCCACAGGTGTGCTTTCTTTAGCTTTTCCATTGTTTTTCTGACCTCGAGTAGCAATGCTAATCATGTTGATCTCATGAATGTGAGACGAGGAAGATGACAGGGATAAGTCATTGTTCTCGAGAGGTGGGGTTGCAATGATGATAGATTTTGGCGAGGTGGGGACAGGTGGTATAGGAGATTTTGGTAAGTTGTCCTTCTGAGATTTTCTATCCGAGATAGGCAACTGGTGAAGGATGGCTTTCAAAGCTTTGCATCCTTCTACATTGTGTCCTGGTGTGCGGTGGTAGGCACAGATTTTAGATTCATCATAACCTATAGGTCGAGGTTTAGATGGATCATAGGGTCTGAGTGGGGGTAGGGAAATGGTCGCATCCCCTACCAGCATATCAAGGATCTTGGCGTAAGATCCTTTGAGCGGGTCAAATGAAGATGAGGCTATTGATTGAGTGGGTGAGATTATTAATTATTTTGGTAATGGTTGGGTATGAGTGGTTCGTACGGGTGGTGGTTTAGGTAAGGGATTTTGATGATTGGGTTTAACTAGGCATGGCTTCTTCTGCGCAGAAGTCATGTTTAGCTGGTTAGATGATGAGGCCACAGATGACGTGGTGGCAGGAAACAACCATGGGGAAAGAGGAGCGGTAGCAAACAAGTCCTTTGATGATAAGTTTTCTTAGGGTTGGTAGGTAGGCAAGATACTTGGGGTGATGGTGTTGAGATGCCTGTGGATTTCTATATGGGTGCAGAAGGTGCTGGTCGTGTGGGAGGCATGGTGTATTGAGGCAAGGTGGAGGGGTGAGGCCCCAATATAGAAGGTAGGTGTGACGGTGAGGGTTGAAGCCGTGCCTGCTGTAATGGTGTGATTGGGGGTGAGGGTTTTAATTGTGGTGGAGGCATAGATTGGACTCGAGGAGATTGGGTTTGTCTCCTAGGTGGATTGACGGCTTTATTTTTGGATAAGTCTAACCATTTAGGTGGGTGCGTCAGGCTGGGTATTGGTGAAGTCCCAAGCGTAGGGGAAGGTTTGGTTAGGTTGATAGAGGTGGATGAGGTATTCGGTGGAGATGAGGGGGGTGGAGGTGAGGACATAGGCATTTTGAGCTTTTGTAAAAACTTCGGGTATATGGTAGAGGTGTCTGGATTAGTCATTTGCATTTGAGTAGAGCATGGTGTTCTCAAACGTTCCCATAAGAGTCATCTATCTTCTGGGGGATGACAATCTTCACGTATGGATGGGAATTTTGATATGGAAGAGAAGTGGGTTGTGATTCCGGTCCACTGGGGGTGTGATACAGGGGGCGAATGAGGTGCTGTATCAATGGGTGTTAAGGGGTCAACCGGTCGCTGGAAAGATTTAGGCGATGAAGAACTGATAGGGAGGAGGGCATGTTCTAGAGGATCTATCATGATTAAGGAATTTGGTGATGTAGGCTCGAGGGGTTTCTCTTCTAAGGATGATAGAAAAAGTGGTGATCCTTCTTCTTTTGCAGCAAGAGTGGTGGAAGGAGATGTTTGGGAAATAGATAAGTTGGATAACATCCACTCACAGTCTTGCAGGGATGTGGTGTAAGAAGGCTCTTCTGTGAGAAGAGAACTCTGGGTGGTTGGTTCCTTTATGGGTAAAGGAATAGCGGGGCTGTCCTCTTGTCCTGATGAAGGAGAAGGGGGCGAGGACTCCTGCGTTGGTGAAGAGGCTTGATTCAGAATTTCTTCGATGGAAGCCCTTGGTTGGGAGTTGAAAACCACATGGATCTCATGCACACTCTTCTCCTCGGCTAAGGTTTCTTGGTTTGTGTTACTATTAGATGAATGGTTTGGAAATGGTTTGTTGAAGATTTTTAAATTTTGATTAGCAGGGGCATTAGGATTATCGAGGGTTATATCCCCTGCATCAACCATTTCCTGCACTATGTTTTTCAACATCTTGCAGTTTTCATGGCTGTGTCCCTTCACGCGATGGAAGTTACAGAAGTCATTTTCTTTATACCAAGAAGGTATAGCGTGGGCGGAATCAAACCCGGAGTGAGGTTTAATAGGAGGCAAGGTGATAGCTCCTGCTTTAAGCAATTTTTCCAAGATCACATCATAAGTTTCTCCCAAGGGAGTGTACTTGATGGGCTCAGCTTTATACTTATAGGTGGATTTCGGCTGGGTATAAGACGGTGCTTGAGATTTGACCGTTACCACGTGTACAACTCCTTTTGATTTCGAAGCAGCCGATGTGTGAGAGTTGGTGGTGTTGGGTTTGTTAGTGGAGTCTTGGGTTCAGAAATTTGAGTTTTTGTTGCGCAACTTCAATTTCTCCTCCTCTAAGGCTCGAATCTCTAGTTTTCTGAGCCATAGTAAAGGCCTCATCAAAGGTGTGGAAAGTTTGAATTTGGAGGGTGGGAGAAATGTGTTTAGCGCAGGCCCGTGTAAAGAGTTTGATGAGCTCGGCCTGAGGTAAAGCATAAGTAAGTTGGTTGATGAGGCCCCGCCATCGTCCAATGAAATCTACGATAGATTCGTCTTCAAATTGTCAGATGGCATAGAGATCGGTAATGGATACTTTCTTGGCAATATTGATGGAGAAATGATCCAAGAAAGATTGGGCTAACTGGTTAAAGGAGAAGATTGAGTGCTGGGCTAAAGCACTGTACCACTCCAAGGCAGGTCCTGATAAGGACATGGGGAAGGTACGGAGTAGTAAGGCATCATCATGAGCAATCAGATAGCAGGCATGTCTAAATGATCGCAAGTGTTGTTGAGGGTCCTCCTTACTATTAAAGCGAGTAAATTTCGGTAATTCCCATTGAGGAGGATATGTATGAAGGGGGACAGAAGGATGAATAGGCTCCCAACAAACTTGCTCGTATGTCAGGGTGTTACAGCTTCCTGAAACAGAAGCCTCAAGATTTTGCATCTTGTCCATCATTTGTTTGATTAAATCATTGGTTGGGTTAGATGATGGTGTTGTCGTCGTAAACGGAGGAGGATTGGGCCAAGAGCCACTACTAGACAATGGTGGGGCTAAATGTTGATAAGGTATCGATGATGAGTGTTTTGGGGCGGCCAAATAAGGGTGTCCTATATAAGATGTTGAGGCCACCGGATGCGTTTGCGGAAATGAAAAGGTGGGCGGAGCCTGAGAGGGAAAGCTCGTGTGGATAGGTGGTAGAGAACAAGTTATGAAAGAGGCAATCTGCGAGAGGGATGAGGTAGGGGCAGTGGATGGTAGTGATATGTGGGGCCCCAAATTAACCAAAGGAAGGCCAATTGGTGTAGTATGAACCACTGAAGCCGCTGAGCTGGGAGACGGGGCTAAGGATGAAGACAGTGAGGCAGAATTATTAGGTGGGGAAGGAGCTAAGTGAGTGGCTATACTAATAGGCATACCCAAGAGGAGCTGAACCATCGGGTGTACGGTCAGGGGTATGAGACAAATAATAATGTACGGCGCCAAGATTAGCATCCAAAAATTTAGCAAAATCTAGATCTCTGACAGAGATCTTGGGAAAAGCATTGGTGTCCGTAGGATTCCCCATAGGATGCGAAGGGGGTGACTCAGGCAAAGACACAGAACAAGCATGTGAAACCATGGCTGTGGCTTGTTTCCAGGTGATAACAACCATGGACAAGAGGATACAATAGGGAATTAGTCAATTAGGAACAGAAATAGCAACAAAATGTTGGAATTGGTAGGTTGCTGGTTTGTCAGGAACTGTGAAACACAGTAACCGATATCGGTCTGGTAACCGATGTCAGTCAGATGGTAGCCGGCGTCGGTTGGGTAACCGATGTTGGTAGAAGAGGACCGGTGCCGGTCACTGTGAAGGAAAAGAGAGAATGTAAGAGGCTGCTGGTTTGGGGATAACAAGGCTTAGTATACCCACCAAACTGTCTGAAGTGATCACTGAGACAGGGTATAACAGAGAAACAGAACTGAAAGAAAAATAGAAAACAAGCAAGATGCACAAGCAAATCAAGAGACTAACCCTAGGATTAGTTTTAATCACTTTTGGGCTTATGCCTTAGACGCAAGATGATGTCAATCCTAAACAAAAGACCTAAGGGAGATGTCAAGTTTGTTTTGGCTTGTAAGGCTACCTCAATCGGGCGGAGGAATACCGTGGAAAGGGGGGATGTTTGAGATGTTGTGTAGATTATGATGTGATTTGGTATGTGTTGTGCAGTGAGAGTAAGATTAATTTCTCATCAATACCGTGGATATTACCCCCACGTGTACGACCTGTTACTTAATCTACGTTCACTAGAATGAAAAATAGCAAGCAAGAATGTGATGCACGTGTTTTAAACCCAAATCAAAAATGATATTCGATGAAGCAAAGAAAGAGAAGAGGTCAAGAAGATAACTTTCACTAATGCAAAGATGCGAAAGTAAGACAAGTTCTTTTACCAAAAGGACAAAATATTTTACGAATATTTAGAAGAGAGAAACAGCAAGTGTGCTCCCTACATGAAAACAAGCAAGAAAGAAAGAAACCCGAGAAGGGTCCCACCGGGCGTGCCAAAATGTTTCACACAGAATTTAGTTCCAGAATAGAGTTACTTCTATCCTTTCATTCTCTTGAGAAACAGATAGGGGTTAGGGTTAGGAGGAATACCTGTTGAGTGTTGGGAAGGTGTGCACGTACCGTCGAGAGATCAGACCGATTGTGAAGAGCTCCTTTTTGTCTAGGAAGGACTACCTGTAAATAAGAATGCAAGACCACCAGATTTTAGTTAGACAATAAGTGAGGGAACTGCCTTGGGCCCAGGAAATATTAGACTTCCTTTCGAAGGTGGTCAGTTCCCTTTTAATACAAATTGATGCAAATGATAATAAAGAAGCTATTGTGAACTCATGATTTAGGCATCTCGTTACTAAAAGCAATAGAGACTAAACTACCAATAATAGAATGTCATGTTGTTTGTCTGGTCACTGGTTATTGATATGTTCAGATCAAGTTACAGGGATAGACCAGGCTGGACATGAGATTGCTTTGAGGTGAATAGGTGAAAGGTTGGTTTTGGTATAAGTCACAGTGACCGATGCCGGTCACTGGATAACCGATCGCGGTTATGAAACCGGTACCGATAGGGAATAACCGATATCGGTAGGGGCAGTGATTTAGGGATTTTTAAATGGAGGTTGGTGTAAGGTGGTTATGGGGTTTGGAAGGTTGGTAGATGGTTGAGGGGAGTAGTAGGGTGATAGAGAAGACTCAGAGAGTGAGAGAGCTGTCTTTGGGGTAATATAGAGATGGATGACCGAAGGTTAGGTGCAGGTTGTTGCCAGGTAGTAGATCCAGGAGTGAGCTTATAATCCCTATGAATTAAAAGTTCACAAAGTAGTGTCTAGAAGCATACAAGGTGATAAAAGAGACTACTTACTAGTTTCTGATGTGGATGCAGGTCCAAAGAATGCAGTGGCAAAGGCAAGGCCCAGTTGGGATGATCTAGCAATTGGAAGTGATCTGATGAAGCTATCCTCTGACTCTCCCAAGGTTTGGATGAGTGTGACAATGCTCTAGTTGCTCAGTTCCAGTTTTGGGCTTGATGCTCCTCTTTGCAAACTCTTCTCTCCTTCTCACTTGTCTATCCCTTGCAAATCAGATTTGCAAATGAATTTTGATCCTTTCATTTTGGTTGGGGGAGGTCATTTACAGGGAACCGATGGCGGTTACCTAACCGACGCCGGCCGCGTAGGGACCGATGTTGGTTAGGTCAAAGTTGGCTATTTTTAGTAAAATAGCCAACTTTCCCTCCTTTTCTCCCGAGGGGTCAGTTGTGGGCTTGGTCAAGTCATTATTAGGTTCGTTTTGATGCGGGTGAGGGGTGATGAGTCTTGGGTGTGGGTCTGGACCAAGTCATAGGTCTTAATTAGGTTAGTTTAGGGTTAGGGCTAGGTCATAGTGAGGTGGCGAGGTGAGGTGGCAGGGTTAGAGATGTGGATTTATTAATTATAAGGTAATTAATAAATAATTCAGTGTGTAAGGTTTAGGTGGTGAGGTAGGGTTAGGCTGCGGGACGAGATATGGGGTATAAGGTGTCGTAAGACCCAAATTTGGTATCTACGAAATGCACTCAGGGATTTGGTGTAAAGATTGTGAAGTGGAAGGTCACACCAAGGATAGTTTCCCTTGCAGATCTATACGTTCATTGTTGTTAGACTGTGAAATTTGTCATTTGAATCACGATGCTAGCCACTGTCCTTTGTTACAGCATGTGATAAGGAAGAATATAACCTGATTTTGTAAGATTTGTAAGTCCACAACCCATGATACTGAGGATTTTCGATTGATTGGTCAGATCCATGATGCTATAGACATTGTGGTACGATAGACAAGAGTAACAAATAACTTTAAAAACAAGAACAGGCACCAGGATCAGGATCATAATCAACTGTGCTATGATAGGAATGAGGACCATTTTGAAGGAGGTCATGGAAGAGGACATGGATATTGAGGTAGATATGGATGATAAGGCCGTGGTGGAGGAAGAAGCGAGTTTCCTCACGGAACGTGTTATACACGTGGATCCCATGATCATTATAGGTGAAAATGTCCCCAGAATGTTACATGTTCTTTCTATAAAAATAATCACAGCTATGAGGAGTGCATAGACTTATATGAGCATCTCAGTAAATAACATAAGAAGTAAAACAAAGGTGTAGGGATGGTTAGGATCGAGCGCGATGAGGAAAATCAATGGATGCCCAAGATAGCACAAGAACCTAAGGCCTTAACTGTGAAGATTACCACACATGTTGAAGTGACACGCTCAAGAGAGGCATTATACTAGAATCCTCCAGTCACTAAGGAAGAGGTTCTGCATACAAGGTATCCATATCCTACCCATCAGAAGAAAGTCTATCAAGAGATAGTGGAGGTACTCAGAAATCTTCAAGGTGAAATACAATGTTTAAAAGAGCAGTCTAGAAAATTGGAATAGAAGAATGAAGTAGGGAAGGTCCCCTATGATATTGATGACATCAGAGAGGAGTGTAAAATTCTATGCAAGGAGAATACTATTCCATTATTAGGTAATTGGTTGAAGGGGAACACTTTGTGCGAAAGCACTGAGAATGAATGGTACATCCTACATGCAAATCTTCCCCCTGATAGCATTGACTATGATAAAGAGATCACTCTGAATGTTGTTGTAGATGGATGGCTATTGAGAAATATTTTGATTGATACAGGTGTAAAAGTCAATGTGTTTACTTTAGATGCATGGGTACAAATGGGGAGACCTCCATTACAACCATTATCTAATGTGTTGTTTATGGAAAATAGGACTAAGGAAAATCCCATTAGAGTTTTGAAGGATGAATCTATAACCATACAAGGGGCCAAATTCACTAGGGATTTTGAGGTATTAGCACTTGCAAAAGTAGACATTTTTCCAGCCTTGCTTGGATGCCCTTGGTGTTATGCGAATAGTGCTGACTTGAGATTAAATAAGGGGTATATCACCTTTGAGAACAAGGAGGAAAGGGCTGTGATACCTTTGACAGATGGGAATTCTACACCATATGTTAAGCCTCTAAGTGAGGAGGAATTAAATAGAATCTATGTATGCATTATTCAAGACCCAGAGGTCAATGAGCCATCAAAGGAAGGAATCCTATAGTGGGAGGATTCTCACTCTATTAGTGATACTATAAGTATTGTTTGTGAAAATTGGGCTCATGGTACATATGAACTAGTAGGGCGTGAGGTAAAAGGCACGATTGTGTGCAAGAATGGACTTCATTCTGTTTGATGGATAGGTAGTGCAGTATCTTGGTATATAGGAGCAGAAGATCTTCCTGTATTCCTACAAACCATGGAGGCACAGTGGATAGACCAGGTTAGGAGAAGAGACATGTTAGCATATATCTTGCGTGGGTCAACAACGCGCTGGTGGGTAGTTCACATAGATAATCTTATGGAGTGGTAGGAGATCAGATTCGTCCTATCTACCGGGTTCGTAAGAAGAAATGCACCTATGTAGATTTACACTTATAATGGTGATCAACCTAATTAGCACCACTTTCAGCAGTGTGAGAGAATCTGGAGAGAAGGATAGGAAGCATTACCACCTTCACTCTGGGTGCATAAAATGCATTCCACTCTACAAGGGTGCGCATGTGCTTGGTATGTATATTTAGAACTACATCAAGAGACTGGAAACTAGAAAAAATTGACTGCAGGAATGATCCAGACCTTTGAATACTTTTCTTCCCAACCTCCAATAGAAGAGGCATTAAAATTTGTCAAGCGGTTAACCATGGGAGATAGTGAAAAAGTAGAGGAACTCATACAGGAATTATTTGGCGAGACAAAATCAGATGCACATTTTTAAGAAGAAGAAGAAGACTCCATATTGCTTGAATGTGCTTACCTTGAGAAATAAAAAGGAAAGATGGTGTACATCAGGGATGATGAGGAAGTTGAAAACCTAGATATTGACCATTCACAAGGGGCTTGCGAGGCCTTAGATAGTGCATATAAGGATACACACGCATATCATGAACCAATGAAGATAAATAAGTTCAATATAGGGCTAGAGGATGAGCCTAAGGAGGCCATAATTAGAGACTACTGATTAGACTCGGAGGTGGCAAAGATTATTGAGTTACTACGGGATTACCAAGACTTATTCCCAAGAGGGTATCATGAACTTAAAAGGTGTACATGAATCACTTGGGGAAATGAAGATAAAACTTAAGGAAGGTGCGCATCCATTGAGAAAGAGACCTTACAAAATGAATCCTAATTTACGCGAAAAGATAAAAGAAGAAATTGATAAAATGTTGAAGTTTGGAATCATTCGACCTTTGGATGAGTCAAAACAGGTTAGTCCTATGGTGGTTAGTATCAAAAATGATGGTAGAATTTAAATTTGTGTTGATTACAGGGAGCTAAATGTAGCATGTGTCACATATCCCTTTCCTACACCATTCACTGAGGAAATATTGGAACGAGTAGCAGGGTGTGAAATCTATTCCTTTACAGATGGGTTTTTCGGGTATCATCAGGTTCAGATTTCCCAAGAGGATCAGGAAAAGAAAATTTTACTACTGAATGGGACAGCTTTGCCTATACTATGATGCCTTTTGGATTGAAAAATGCACCTGTTTTATTCTCGTGTGTAGTTGTTTAGGAATTAAAAGATTTTATTCACAACTTCTTACAGGTCTACCTCGATGATTGGACAATATATGGGCTTGTTAAGGATCATTGTGACAATTTACACTTAATGTTTGAATGATGCAGGTAGTTGACTATCTCTCTGAACATCACGAAGTGCATATTTGTTACACCTTTTGGAATATTGTTGGGACACATAATCTACAAGGAAGGATTACTTGTTGATCCAGCTATGGTTGCAGTCATTTTAGGGTTAGAAGTTCCTACCAGTTAGAGTGAGGTGCATATATTTTTAGGTCACACAGGATATTATAGAAAATTAATCAAGGGATATGAAAAAATTACCACACCTCTGGAGGAGTTACTGAAAGGAAAAGGTACATTCTATTTGGGAGAATCGCAGTAGCGCGTGTTTGAAACATTAAAAGAGAAACTTACTACCATGCCTATCCTGCATTTTCCTTCATGGGAAAAACCATTTCATGTACAAGTGGACACCTCTAGCATGGCCATTGGTGTAATATTAGCTCAACCTAGAGAAGGTATTATTGATCATCCTATCTGCTTTGCTAGTAGGAAGCTGACGCCTACTGAACAAAATTATAAAACTACAGAGTGTGAAGATTTTTCAATGATCTATGCATTACACAAGTTTTGATAGTATTTGCTAGCTACACCATTTGTATTCTATACGGATGACAGGGCATTGAAGTACTTGGTAAACAAACTCATCTTGCAGGGGTGTATATGTAAATGGGTACTCTTATTTCAAGAATTTGATTTCACAATCGTGGTAAAGCCATGGAAAAGTAATTCTGGACTAGACCACCTATCTAGAATTCACTCAGGAGAAGAAGCACAAATGATTGAATAAACCATGCCAGATGCCCAATTATATAGGTTACAATGCGTGTCAAATGAACTTGACGACATTGTTGTTTTTCTACGGATTGGTATGGCACCAGAAGGAATGAAGGCATTGGAAAATAACCAGCTTGCCATACGCACGACACCTTTTATGTTGATCAGTGGTGACATATACAAGTTAGGAAGAGATGAAGTATTACATCGTTGTGTATTAGAGCATGAGCATAAGGATATAATGGATGAGGCTCACGGTGGTATTGCAGGTGGCCACTATACAGGTGATGCTACAACATGCAAAATCCTACTTGCTGGATTATGGTGGGAGACATTGTATAAAGACTGTAAAGAATATTGTAAGGCATGTGATCATTGTCAGAGCCTAGGAAAACCAAGACAAAGAGATGAAATTCCACTAAGACCTATTATCAGTGTAGAACCATTTGAGAAATGGGCTATTGATTTTGTATGACCTATTTTTCCATCCGTGCACATGACTAGATCGCGCTATATCATTACTTGCACAGATTATCTCACATGGTGGGCTAAAGAAAAACATACAAAGGACTGTATAGCAGCTACAACAGCTAGGTTTCTATGGGAGAATGTTCTTACAAGATATGGATGTCCTTTAAGCTTGACAAGTGATAGGGGCACATACTTTTTAAATGAAACCATAAGGATCCTATTAGATGAGTTTATGGTTGCCCACCATAAGACTACACCTTACCACCCTCAGACAAATGGAACAGCTGAGGCTTTCAACAAGATTTTGAGCCAGACATCGACAAAAATTTGTGATGTTGGAAGAAAGGATTGGGATGATAAAGTGTCAGATGTTCTTTGGGAATATGAAACCATTATAAGAGATTGAACAAGGCCACACCATTTTAGTTGGTATTTGGCATCGAAGCCATTATTCCTATAGAATTCAGGCTACCTTCTTTGTGCATTGCACGTGCGTGAGGTCTAGCTGATGAGCACACTTTAGAAGAGTGGATTGAAAAGATGATTCAGTTGGATGAGCAACGAGCCATAACATGTTGGAGTCAGAAGCAAGAAAAGGCCAGGTAGAAAGCATGGCATGATAGAAATATAAAGGATAAGAAGTTGGTGGTTGGACAAATGGTATTTTTTTATGACTCTAAGTTCTTGTGCCATCTAGGAAAGCTCAAAGTACATTGGTTGGGGCCATATGTCATCACTTACATACTTGAACCAGGTGCTTACCAGTTAGAAGAACTTGATGGAACATGGCTACCTGGTTACTTTAATGGGAGTAGATTGAATCCTTACTATAAATAAGTCTTCTTTGTGTTTGTAATAAGACATTATTGCCATTTAGATTAGGTTTTCATTTCTGTGTTTCCTTAATGTATTTCCTTCATTGTCGTTATGATTTGTCAATTTAGTTGTTGTTCTTGTGTAATAAGCGCATTTGTGTTCATGAACCTAATTACTATGTGAAGAATGTTTATGCACAGAGGACTACACATACTTTTAGTGTGGGGTGGTTGTAGTTATCTAAGTAAAATACTGTGGGAATTGAAAGGTGAAAGGAATAAGCTACTATAGGTTTGCTTCAAGTCAAAAGAGGATTGCTTCTCAAAAGTGACCAAGGATGGAGATGAATGAAAGGACAATATAACGTGAGGTAAGAAGAGGCCATAATAACTACTAGGAGAAGGTACAGTGACGAGGTACTCAGGTGCAAGGCATGTGCTGAAGAGAAGTCTGTGACCAGAGGGTAGGAAGGTTATAGCTAGGGCACAAAGATGTACCATACAGAATGAAAAAATTTGGTCAATGAATGAGAGGATATTTGGTAGGTGAAGGAGCAATAAATGCATCAAAATTTGAACAAATATATAAGGATGGGATGCGAATTAATTTTTACCATTATGACTAAGAGTATTTGAGGAAAGAGCTAAGTGCAAAGAGCTGAGTGATCGGGTTAATGTGCGAAGGGTGTGAAACCAAGCGTGATACAAAAAATTGTGTGAAAAGAAGCTTGCATCCCTAGTGGTGAATGGTTTGAGCAAAGAAAGGTGACAGAGAGGAGTTAGGGAAAAAATTTTCCACCTAAGGAATGATTGAATCGAGCTAGGGTTTGATTCACAAATTGCAGAGTTAAAGAGGAGACGATTACAAGGTAAAAATGGCACCCAAGAAGGCAGCTGCAGCAGGAGAAAAAGGAAAGAATAAGGTGGTCGTCGAGGAGGAAGAGATGGAACCTAAAAGTAAATTTTTAGACATGCAATATCCAGAAGGAGTCATCGTCAGCCAGGACCTAAGAAGACTTATCAGAAAGAGGAAACTAAGCTAATACAATCACAAGACCTCAGAGAACAAGTGTAACGTCTTGGTCATGACCATTACTATGATGACTTCCACTTTTGACATTGCAAACATTGACATGTGATTTGTCTTAGGAAGGTGTATTATTTTGACGTCGAAAATTATGTTTTCAATCGATAAGTTATTATTGTTCAAAATTCATGCTAGCTGTAGTTTTGTTTACTTGGAAGCGAAACCATTATGCTATGTGGAATATAGGTTTTTAATCTATATTGTTGTTTCAAATTTCCCATATGCTAACAACACACCTTGAATAAATTTCATTGATCCAAGGTGTGCTTTGGTTCTTCTTTATTGTCATCTTGTCAATTGACATGTTGAATGAAACATATTATGGAACCGAGCAATATTTTGTTATAAATTGTGAAGGACCTAGCTTCAGGTGTCCTTACTCGGCATCATGCTGTAAATTGTAAATTTGGACCTCCTTTATTAATGTTTTGTAACGTTGATTAGCGTGAGGAGATTAAGGATCTATTGTGGGCTAATAAGGCAAATTCCTTAACCTTGGTTAGAATAAGTGTTGTTATTTGGATCTGACCCAAATTATAATGTTGCCCTATTAGATTTTTTACCTAAGGTAATAATACTTACCTAGGACCTATTACTAAACTATTTTGGTTGATGCTAAAAATTAGGTTGTGGTTCCTACCTTATATAAATTCTAATCTAAGAGGTGATAACCTAACCTAAGGAGGTATGTTATAAGGCTAAGATTCTTTAACTAACCTAAGAACTCACGTGGAAAAACCTAACAAATGCTAATATAACCTAAACTATTACTAAGATAAAAGGGGGACCTAAGGGTGACTTGGCAAATGGAAGGTTGGTGGAAATGGTATCTAAGTTATTAATGTGAATTGATTTCATTCCTTACATCTTAAATTCACCAAGATTGGCGGAGGCATAAGAAGATGGTGGGATGCCTAGCTGGCATCATTGCTAATGTAACAATCTCATTTTAAGACTTTAGAAACAAGGAATTTTTATTTTTTTATGATTAATGTTCCCTGTTCTAAATACATAATTTATAACACACATTTCATAGAAACCATTCTTATATCAGATAACCATATGTAGCTGTAATGACTCGGTGAGCAACCGATCTATTCATTTCATGATTCGGTGAACTACCGATCTATTCATGTGTAACATTGAGTTTTTTATTATTCTCCTGAATACTTCATATACCGGGTTCTCTTACCTTGCTTTGGGTATTGAGTGATCTATCTAAGGAACCTAACTAAATATTTGTTACCAGTATTCATCGACATCATGATCCTTGGCCTAGGTGACATAGGACAACACAATCAACAACTTCCGATACTTTGCCCAAAGATTTCTAACATACTATTTGTATTAATTATTCCTTGACGACATACTCATCAATCTAGAATACGTACTTCGCCCCACTCCGTTGTTATCTAGAATGTCTTATACGGACTTCTGTCAGTCCCCTTGCCCAAGGTTTCACTCTAGTTCAGGTTAACAACATAGGTCATGATATGAAGAGGCTCACAAAGACTTAGGATAAATTTCCATACTGGGTCAACCTAGGTTATCCTCGTGTGCCAAGGTACCTTGAGTCCTAGAGGGCTACTTCATATCCTAACTATGTTACTATCCAAACCTAGAAGGACAATTTGTTCAAGTTCAAATGTGTGTAGATCTTGACGATCAATGCAGAAGGGTGTTGCCACATGTTAACTATACGGTTGTATCCTCGAGAAGATCCTAATCTTCTAAAAGGAACAACCCTGTAGTTGACGTGTACCAACATCCTACAGAACATCCTCATTAGGATGTACATACCTCTAAGATTTTACTTATGTTAAATTAAATTTGGGTTAATAGACGACATGTTTCGGCAACCCATCTAACCCTGAGTCCAACACTCTTAAAGTCCTTTTTTTAAAAATTTGGATTTAATTAATCCTAAGAACTTAATAAACTTAAGGTTTCTTCCAAATTGGTTAGTTTTGGCATAACATCCCATTATCCAAAAACAGGACAACAACAACACAAGTTCCTTTCTTTTAAAATGATTCATCCACTTAAGGAATTGTAACAACCTACTAGGCTGAAACTTTTCAGACTTATTACAATTAAGTCTTGATGTTTTGCAATCATATCTTCTTCTTTTTTTAAAGTATTTCTTTGTTAGAGAGGAATAGTCTTCCTCCTATAGTAAAATTCTAGGGTATAACACACCCCATTTATGTCCTTTATAATCTCAACAATTTTCATTATAGTTTTACTTCACATCACATGATATAATGAAATAATTAGATAATAATGTTGCATTCTGCCACTTATTTAACTGCAACTTACTTAGGGAATTCATCTAAGTTCCTTTTACCATTTTTTATCAAAATTCATATCCAATCTTATAGATAATAAGTAGAATATCCTCAAGACAAGATTCCATCCTACATACAAAGGTATAAGAGAATATATACAACCAATGCCAGAAAATTCTCAACTTTCAATTCATAGTTAAACTTATACATTTACAAAATCTATGCATCTTAGACACACGACATAACAACAACCTTTCCTAAAAAAGAATATAAATTTTCTTGTTCAGTACAATCTATGCCAATCAAATTTCTTTAAAATAATCAAATTTAAAACAACCAATGTATCATATAAGTTTGTGCCCTCTTTTATCACTTATGATGTTCATCTACAAAAATTACTAGCACGATTCAGTTCAATGAACTAAGCATGATAAACACTAAACCTTAAAACGAAATGCACTCAACTAATTGTTTCTATAAAACAACCCTACTTTAAGGATCAATTAGCATATCTTACAGTAGGTGTAAGTAATTACAATTAGTAAAGAAGAGAAATAACATCCTGAAATCACTTCCAAGGGGAAGAGTAGAATATGTTAAATATTATCAATCCTAACATTTTAACATGATTTTTATTCCATTGATTTCCTTTAACAACATCATATCATACTATCACATTGTATTCCAAACCTCATCACAATAGTATATGATACTTAGTTATTTATCTTAAGATAAAAAGGTTTCTTACATCATGATCTAAATTAAGATGATTCATCTAACATTAATTAAGATGTTCATCGCAATAGGATAATATAACAACACCCTAAAGGAGAGAGAGAATATCACCCAGTCCCGAATTCGTATTCCCTTTTCAAAAAACTAATCATCATTCACCTTCTTTTCTATTTCAGTGCATGATAAGTAAAAGAAGGCTAACCAACAATGTCCAACTTTATCCTGGGAATGTTAAATCTTAAGTCCTTACAACTGAATTCATTCCAACTTATTATAAAAAAAGTAAAGCAATAGTGTACCTACTACAACAATCATCTATTTTACTATCATTAGTAATAGTTCTTTTTTCAATCCAATAAGAATTTTACAAATTAATACAAGGTTCTAAGGAAGAGATCCAAATACTTTAAAAGTAAAAAGGAGAAACTTATAAACCTGTTTTAAAAACAAAATCTCCTAATCAAACAAGTGATCCCTTTAATTTAATTCATTAAACAGTGAAGGCTATACACAGCCATATTACGCAAAGAGTCATAATAATTCCATATAACTCTATATTAACTCAATGAACCCAATCAAGAAATGAAACCTGAGTAAGAAATCGTACTCAAAAGTTACTTAAGAGTTCAACCAAGACAGAATTAACTACTTACTTCTCAACTTAACACTCCTAAGGTAAAGGATTGAATTCCTAACAAGAATAGAAATTACAAAATGATTTCAAGTCAAACCTTCCATGGTTACCAAATAATTAGGAAAAAAAACATTTCCAATTTCCTCCCAAGTACATGCAACAAATCCTTTAACATGCAACTGAGAATGATAACTACTAAACAACCTATAGTCAACATTCAATGTTTACCAAAAAAATTGTAGACTATCATTTCCAGTTTACTTCAAGTACATGTAATTAATCCTTTAACATGCAACTGAGAATGATAACTACTAAACAATCTACAGTCAACATTCAATGTTTACCAAACAATTAGTAGACTATCATTTCTAGTTTCCTTCAAGTACATGCAACTAATCCTTTAACATGCAACTGAGAATGATAACTACTAAACAATCTACAGTCAACATTCAATGTTTACTAAATAATTAGTAGACTATCGTTTCCAGTTTCCTTCAAGTACACACAACTAATCCTTTAACATGCAACTGAGAATGATAACTGCTAAACAATATACAGTTAACATTGAATGTTTACCAAATAATTAGTAGACTATCATTTCCAGTTTCCTTCAAGTACATGCAACTATCCAAACATGTAACTATCTCATTTCGAGTTCAGAGTTTACCAAAGTTCATCTAATACAGGCTAAATTCAAATGAAGATCTTGCAATATTTTCAACCAATTCCTTTATGCTCCAGTCTCAAATTATAACCCAAGCATCTTGTTCAGCATGTGTTCTCACCAATTTCAAACATTCAACCGAATGCATCCAGTTCAGGTAGTTAAATCCATTAATTATTAACAATTTATACAAAGAAAACTAGACAGTTTCTTAGCTAGGCCGACACCATGCCTAATCGTCATTACAATCAATATGAAACAAGTTCTTTGAATAACCTTTCAATATAATACCCGCATTGAACTAATAGAAACTTCCACATCATAGAACAAGAATGAAAGTAGTGAGTTAACTTTAAAAACTACCTTAGTTAAAGAAAATTTTACATAATCATCTTTCAACCCTTAGTTAACAACAAGGACGATTTGAAAGATTACAAATACAGAGAGTCCAATCTATACTCCATAGATATCAACCGTTTTCATTAAGAACTCCCTTTAAAACTTATAGGGTCACATAAAACATTTACTCCAACAAAATACGAGCTCATTACAGGCCCAAGTTGTCCTTGTTTATAACACACAACAAACAAAGTTTTACTAAGTTGGAAAATCAAGAACAAACCATCTGCAACACATTCCTAATTCTTACAACTAAGAAACGAGTCACAACATCATAGAATATTGAAACCCAATCAATAGAGCTCATAAGGCAACAAGTACCAACTAAACTCCAGTTGTAGATGAGGTTCCTTAAATAAAAACACGGGTCTATCCAGATTTAGCATTCGTTTCAACAGAAACAGAGGAACCCACGATTCTCTAAGAAAACTCAGTGAGAAATAGTAGTATAAGTTTTAAACAAGAAAACCAATACCAATGATTACCAGATCACATCATGCCAAGAAACTTACAGATTCCCATTTTTCATGCATTCTCATGTGTGTGTGTGTGTGTGTGTGGTGTGTGTGTGTGTATTAACCTCACATATACTTAACAAACCAAGCTATTATTTTTTTTAAAATGATTCATCCACTTAAGGAATTGTAACAACCTACTAGGCTGAAACTTTTTAGACTTATTACAATTAAGTCTTGATGTTTTGCAATCATATCTTCTTCTTTTTTTAAAGTATTTCTTTGTTAGAGAGGAAGATTCCTCCTCCTATAGTAAAATACTAGGGTATAACACACCCCATTTATGTCCTTTATAATCTCAACAATTTTCATTATAGTTTTACTTCACATCACACAATATAATGAAATACTTAGATAAGAATGTTGCATTATGCCACTTATTTAACTACAACTTACTTAGGGAATTCATCTAAGTTCCTTTTACCATTTTTTTTATTATCAAAATTCACATCCAATCTTATAGATAATAAGTAGAATATCCTCAAGACAAGATACCATCCTACAGACAAAGGTACAAGATAATTTATACAACCAATGCTAGAAAATTCTCAACTTTCAATTCATAGTTAAACTTATAAATTTACAAAATCTATGCATCTTAGAAACATGACATAACAACAACCTTTCCTAAAAAAGAATATAACTTTTCTTGTTTAGTACAATCTATGCCAATCAGATTTAAAACAACCAATGCATCATATAAGTTTGTGCCCTCTTTTATCACTTACGATGTCCATCTGCAAAAATTACTAGCACGAGTCAGTTCAATGAACTAAGCATGATAAACACTAAACCTTAAAATGAAACGCACTCAATTAATTGTTTCCATAAAACAACCCTACTTTAAGGATCAATTAATATATCATACAGTAGGTGTAAGTAATTACAATTAGTAAAGAAGAGCAATAACATCCTAAAATCACTTCCAAGGGGAAGAGTAGAATATGTTAAATATTATCAATCCTAACATTTTAACATGATTTTTATTCCATTGATTTCCTTTAACAACATCATATCATATTATCACATTATATTCCAAACCTCATCACAATAGTATATGATACTTAGTTATTTATCTTAAGATAAAAAGGTTTCTTACATCATGATCTAAATTAAGATGATTCATCTAACATTAATTAATACGTTCATCACAACAGGATAATATAACAACACCCAAAGAGAGAGAGAGAATATCACCCAGTCCCTAATTTGTATTCCCTTTTCAACAAACTAATCATCATTCACCTTCTTTTCTATTTCAGTGCATGATAAGTAAAAGAAGGCTAACCAACAATGTTCAAATTTATCCTGGGAACGTTAAATCGTAAGTCCTTACAACTGAATTCATTCCAACTAATTATAAAACAAGCAAAGCAGCAGTGTACCTAATACAACAATCATCAATTTTACTATCATTAATAATATTTCCTTTTTCAATCCAATAACAATTTTACAAATTAATAAAAGGTTCCAAGGAAAGATCCAAATACTTTAAAAGTAAAAAGGAGAAACTTATAAACCTGTTTTAAAAACAAAATCTCCTAATCAAACAAGTGATCCCTTTAATTTAATTCATTAAACAGTGAAGGCTATACACAGCCATATTACGCAAAGAGTCATAATAATTCCATATAACTCTATATTAACTCAATGAACCCAATCAAGAATTGAAACCTGAGTAAGAACTTGTACTCAAAAGTTACCCAAGAGTTCAACCAAGACAGAATTAACTGCTTACTTCTCAACTTATCAATCCTAAGGTAAAAGATTGAATTCCTAACAGGAATAGAAATTACAAAACGATTTCAAGTCAAACCTTCCATGGTTACCAAACAATTAGGAAAACTAACATTTCCAGTTTCCTCCCAAGTACATGCAACTAATCCTTTAACATGCAACTGAGAATGATAACTACTAAACAATCTACAGTCAACATTCAATGTTTACTAAACAATTAGTAGACTATCATTTCCATTTTACTTCAAGTACATGTAATTAATTCTTTAACATGCAACTAATAATGATAACTAGTAAAAAATCTATAGTCAACATTCAATGTTTACCAAACAATTAATAGACTATCGTTTCATGTTTCCTTCAATTACATGCAACTAATCCTTTAACATGCAATTGAGAATGATAACTACTAAACAATCTACAGTCAACATTCAATGTTTACAAAATAATTAGTAGACTATCGTTTCTAGTTTCCTTCAAGTACATGCAACTGAGAATGATAACTACTAAACAATCTACATTTAACATTGAATGTTTACTAAATAATTAGTAGAATATCGTTTCCAGTTTCCTTCAAGTACATGCAACTGTCCAAACATGCAACTATCTCATTTTGAGTTCAGATTTTACCAAAGTTCATCCAATACAGGCTAAATTCAAATGAAGATCTTGCAATATTTTCAACCAATTACTTTATGCTCCAGTCTCGAATTATAACCCAAGCATCTTGTTCAACATGTGTTCTCACCAATTTCAAACATTCAACCGAATACAACCAGTTCGGGTAGTTAAATCCCTTAATTATTAACAATTTATACAAAGAAAACTAGACAGTTTCTTAGCTAGGCCGACACCATGCCTGATCATCATTACAATCAATATGAAACAAGTTCTTTGAATAACCTTTCAATATAATACCCGCATTGAACTAATAGAAACTTCCGCATCATAAAACAAGAATGAAAGTAGTGAGTAAACTTTAAAAAATACCTTAGTTAAAGAAAATTTTACATAATCATCTTTCAACCCTTAGTTAACAACAAGGATGATTTGAAAGATTACAAACAGAGAGTCCAATCTATACTCCATAGATATCAACCGTTTTCATTAAGAAATCCCTTTAAAACTTATAGGGTCACATAAAACATTTACTCCAACCAAATATGGGCTCATTACATGCCCAAGTTGTCCTTGTTTATAACACACAACAAACATAGTTTTACCAAGTTGGAAAAACAAGAACAAACCATCTGCAACACATTCCAATTCTTACAACTAAGAAACGAGTCACAACATCATAGAATATTGAAACCCAATCAATAGAGCTCATAAGGCAACAAGTACCAACTAAACTCCAGTTGTAGATGAGGTTCCTTAAATAAAAACACGGGTCTATCCAGATTTAGCATTCGTTTCAACAGAAACAGAGGAACCCACGATTCTCTAAGAAAACTCAGTGAGAAATAGTAGTATAAGTTTTAAACAAGAAAACCAATACCAATGATTACCAGATCACATCATGCCAAGAAACTTACAGATTCCCATTTTTCATGCATTCTCATGTGTGTGTGTGTGTGTGTGTGTGTGTGTGTGTATTAACATCACATATACTTAACGAACCAAGCTATTATTTTCTTTTGCCATGGATTCGATCTTTAAGGAACAATGATTAAATAAACCCAGTAATAAATAACTAGGAAACCATGCAATGTACTAAACTTAAATAGAGTAGAGTTCTTTTAATGAAATCACTTAGAAGAGGGTAAAACATTTTAACAGTTAGAGCCTATCATGCCTAATAGTGTCGCTGTAAAATCGAAGAAGACCTCGAGCCGAACTCATTTCTTCTCCTCTTCTCCACGAAAGATCAAATAACCAGATGCTTCTTCCATTATACCTCTTATAAATTCCATGAAATGAAAATAGATTGGAAACCTCAAAAATGGTCATGAAGCACAATTTAATTTGCTAGTTTGAAAAACCAGAGTTCATGCAGAGTGAAAATCGGAGACCATGTACAATGAAACAACTGTTGCGAAATCCACTGGCATGCCTACCAAAGTAGTTTAGGCTCAAAAACCAAATGCAATTAATTTCATTAATCCCAAATCTCCCGCTTAATCCAACTTGACACCGCCCGCCAAGTCTGGCTATTGCCAAGTCGCATTTAACAAGCATTTCAAATTTTAGTGATACTGCTACCTAGGCTTCCGCCAACCTCATTAGCCCCTGTGCCAAAGTTGGCAGTACCACCAGTCCTTTCATCCTTATCAACATCTTAAATGCCTTAGGAACCGTCGCCCAACACTTGCGACCCCTTAGTTTCCATTTCATGCTAATAACTTAGGATAGATTAATGGCTTAGGTTAGATCTTAGGTAACTTAAAGTTTATACCTTAGGATATAACACTAACCACTAACCCCTAACATAGGTCCTATCAACACCAATCTGGCACTATGATAATTCTTCACCAGGAACTCCTCATGCTATGATTATTAACTAATGCACAACTCTTAGTTTGGTGGATGTAATCTAGAAACACAACAACAAACAAAACATAAGAATACCATAGACTATGATAAGAAGGAATAATGATAAATCTAAAATATCAGTGTAAATTATAATATCAACATGAAATATTTAAAATCTCACCCATGAGGTTCTTCAAGTGTTATTAACTTCACTTGCCTTCAAACAATAACTATGGGAGAAACTTCACAATTACACCTCTTACTGGCTTCTTTAACACACCTTCAAAATGATGTCTTCCTTTACAAACTTACTCATACAATATTTCTCACTACTTCTCTCTATGCTAAATGAGGGGGGTGGTCTCTTTATTTATAGGAATTTAGGCTTATCCACCTTATCTCTAAGATTGGATAGGAAATCTCTTCCAGCCAATCATATTCCATTCCTAAACTCTTGCCTTTACATGTAGGCTTATCTTCTAAGATAAGATAAACCTTATCATCTCACATGGGTTCCACCTTTTTATACTTTTCCACAAATAAAATATACAAAATATTTATGACATCACTCTTTGTCCTTATTAAAAATATAATATTTCTAATTCCTAATCATATAGACCCTACTTTTCTACTTATCCCAACGTTGACATTTTAACATTACCGGACCACTTACGACAAATATTTACTTTTTACAACATTTCTATTGTACTTTGACTGTTACCATACTCTACATTATTAGCGGCACCATACTGACGGTGCTGTTATCTTCTATTGGACGCCACTACTAATTATACTTAACAACATCCTATTCCTAATACATACATTAATAAAATAGAAATTACGGAGGAAAATTTTAATGTCAAAATTTTCCCCTTCCTAACTTCTAATCTGTCCTCGGAGTAGACTCTTATGGACATTCTGAAGCTGGTGCTTAGAAAATATTTAACTTTTCATGGTTGACCCATTTTGTAATGGGAGTACCATCCAATTCCTCCAGTTGATATATACCATTTTCATGCACAACTGCTATTTTGTAGGGCCCCATCCACTTTGGAAGAAATCTTCTCTGTCTTCTTTTTTTTGTATTTAGAATCATATACTAGAACCAAGTCATTGACATGAAATGGAGACCAACAGATATTTTGATCAAAGTATTCCTTCTGCTTCATTTTCTTCTTATAGCTTGTAGCTTTCGCTATTTCCCTCATTTCCTCTAGCAAGTGAAGATGTACCAACCTTTCTTTTACTGAATCACTTTCATCCATCCTTTCATTTTTCATAACTCTCACAGTGGGAATATCAAACTCAATAGGAAGAACTGGATCAATGCCATAAGCCAACTGAAATGGGGAGTATCCTGTTGTTGACTTTGATGTTTGCCTATATGCCCACAATGCTGCATGAATCCTTTTATCCCACTTATGTACCTTCAAGGCTGCATCTTTTGCTAGAATTTGACATAACATAAAATTTGTTCATTCCACCTGCCCATTTGTGCTTGGCTTGTATGTTATTGCCTTCCTGTGCTTAATAGAAAACTTGTTGACTAGGGCTTCTACCACCTCATTAATGAAGTGGCTTCCTTGATCTATTACAATTTCTAATGGGCAACCAAATCTGGTGACAATGCGTTCATATATGAACCTTGCCATTTCATCCATGGAAGTTGTTTTCAATGGCCTAGCTTCAACCCACTTGGTTAAATAATATGTGGCTACTACAATATACTTATTTTGGCATGGGGTAGTTGGAAGTGGACCTACAATGTCTATTCCCCACTTTTCAAATGGACCAAGTGGAATAATAGGGTATAATGGAGCTGATGAAGTCTTATGGTTACCACGTGTTTGACAAATATCACATGTCTTATGATAATTATAACAATCTCTAAAAAGAGTCGGCCAGTGATAACCTACGTCCAAGATCCTTCTTTCTGTAAGTTGTCTAGAGAATTTTCCTCCACATGTACCATTGTGGAATTCTTCTATCAGCTCCTTCCCTTGATCACGTCCAACTGCCCTCTTGTATTGTCCATCAGGTCCTATTTGAAATAAAACTCCATGCAGAATAGAATATGGACGACTGGCTTGAGTAATCTTCCTCTTAGTCTTTGCATTGGCACCATCAGGAAACTTGAATTCATTTAAATAATTTCAAATATCTATGTATTCACTAGGGATTGTGTCAAGAGATAACAATGTTGCATCTGGGAAATCATCATCATCACAAGGCGAACCTAAACCATCATAGGCTCGAGAGAGTGCATCTGCATTGACATGCTTCTTTCCTGGCCTATCTATAATATCAAATTCAAATTCGTGTAGAAAAATTATCCATCTTGCTATCCTCCCTGATGGGTTAGGCTTATTGAAAATATATTTTAGAGCCTGATGATCTGTTACAACTATAAATTTCTGCCCTAGCAAGTAATTTCTAAACTTCTTTACAGCAAAAATGATAGCTAGAGCCTATTTTTCAGTTACAGTATAATTTACCTCAGCACTGCTCATTTGTCTGCTCCCAAAGTAAATTGGATGATCACTCCCATTTTCATCCTTTTGGCTTAGAGTACTTCCTAGTGCTGCATTTGAGGCATCAGTATACACAATGAATGGCTTGCTCCAATTTGGATTCTTTAAAATAGGTGAAGACACCAGGGCTTCCTTCATTTGTTCAAAAGCTTCATGCACCTTATTTCTTAGTTCATAAGTAACATCCTTCTTCAAGAACTGGGTTAGTGGCTGTACAATCTTTGAGAAATTCTTGATGAACCTTCTATAGTAACCCACATGGCCTAAAAATGATCTCAACTTACTTCTATTCATAGGAAATGGTAACTCTTTGATTTTTGAAACTTTATCAGGATCATTACCAATACCATATCTGGATACAACATACCCTAACAAAACACCTTTAAAACATCCAAAGACACACTTTGTAGGGTTTAGTGAGTCTTGTGCTTCATCTAACCTTTGAAATATTGTCTCCATCTGGTGCAGGTGGTCTATCTTGCTCCCATAGATGCAAAAATCATCCAGAAATAATTTGATGAAGCTCCCAATGTAGGGTTCAAACACCCTATTCATCAAGCACTGGAATGTTGCTGGAGCATTACACAACCCAAAAGGCATAACTCTATAAGCAAACATTCCCCAAGGAGTGGTGAATGTGGTCTTCAGTTGATCTTCCTCTGCTATACAAACTTGGTTGTATCCACTATATCCATCAGCAAAACTATAGCACTCCTGGCCAACTACTTCATCTAAAATATGATATGTGAATGGAAGAGGGTAATGATCCTTCTTTTTTGCCTTATTGAGCTTCCTTTAATCAACACAAATGCGTATCTTCCCATTCTTTTTTATTGAGATCACAATGGGAGAAACCCATTCTGAATTCTCCACAGCAAATATAAATCCTGCATCAAACAACTTATCTATTTCTTCTTTTATAGTCTTGGAAAAATTAGGATTCATTCTATATGACATTTTCTTTATGGGCTTAGCACCATCTACCAGCTCAATAGAATATTCTACCCAACTTACTTGACTGAGTTCCTTGTAATCAAAAGTGAATATGTGTATGTACTGTTATCCAAAATGTGCCCCTGCTCATTTTTTGTGGCTAACTCTCATTTTTTCCTCTCTTGTGCCTCGGTCATAATATTTTTCTTTTTAGGAACTCAAAACCTTCTAGAAATGACACCATTGGATAGAGCTCTTTCTCAGATTTCCAGAAAGGTAAAGTTTTCCTCCTAACTCCATGTATTTTTGAAGTTATGGCTCGACGGAGTTTTTTGGAAAAAATTTCCCCTGAAAGGCCCGTGGCCAATGAGATGCTACCACGTGGCACCTAGAGTGGTGAAGTGCGGGGAAATTTTCGAAAATTTTCCAAATGACCAAAAAAGTGCAAAAATTTGAATTTTTACCCGCCAACCCGATTTGGCCCTGTTTTGCCCTAAAACTTCAAATGGCCATATCTTTCGATCCAGAGCTCAGTTTTTCACGTTCTTTATATCAATGGAAAGTTGGTGAAATTCTCTACAAGATTCTAAGGTCATTTTTACATTTTTATGGAGTTTAGAGAGAGAAAATAAAAAAATTCCTCTAGCACGCGGTCATGGACAGAAACGACGTTTCAACCACCATTTTTAATGAAGAATGGCTCGCATTCTCTCCTAACATGGCTAAAAATGTTAGGGGATGGGTCTGTAAGGATTCCCATGTTGTTTTGAATGTGTTTTTCTCAATGGTTGAATCCCTTCCACGTTTTCCTACGTTTCTCTCTCCTGGGCTCGTCCCTTGCACTGTAAAACCCAGATTTGGCTCATTTTCAAAGGGTTGAACATTTTTTGTGTATTGCAGGTCCCCTTTATCACCTTGGAAGTGATTTTAGTGGAATATCAGACCTTTTCTAAGATCTGCAACTTTATTTTGCCTCTCAGGTGTTGTAATGCAAGTGATTTTGATGATTAAAATAACAATACAGCCTCTGTGATTAGTTTTCATCCTCTTCCTGGGTTGTTTGGTTAATTTATGATCCTTCATTACAATTATCAGTTTGTGCATGAGGTTATTTGTTGCATTTTTATGGACTATGTCAATGTACAGAAGTAAAAAATGCTCACCACTCCTTTGGTACATCACTTATTAGCATTAGTTCTTTCTTTTTTGCATTCTCTATCTCTGTCTCCTCTGGAATTTAGGGTAGGGTTAGGAATATAGACCTCTGCAACTTGTAAGTGATAAATCTGACCAGATGAATTGAGGAACCAGCCTCTAAATTGGAGATTCTTTTCTCATTTTTCAAGTCCCACACTTGGGGAAAGGATTCAATGTTGTGCAATCACACTGGATGCTAGTATGATCAAACTAGAAATCTGATCAACATTCAGGGGGTGCTGCTGATTTGCTACAACAGTTTTGGCATGCCCGATGGGACCTTAGAGGTCTTCATCTTCATTGCAACAAAATTGATGTGCATTTGTTGCAAGTTTCTTGCTTTAAAAGAGCTATAAATTACACATCTGACAACTCCAAGGAAGAAGAATCAGCTGGTTTTAGTAGTGTAGACCTGAAAAATCATGAGAAGAATCAACACAAGGTCAAGAGCTGGAGAGGAAGAGGTGCTGTTTGAATATCTACAATTATCTCCAAGAATGAGGCAAAGTGGGAGGAGAATCCAAAGGTCTCCATCTCCACCAAATAGAACTCTCTCAACTCCTCCACCTGGTAGGCCTTTCATTTAATCAACAAGGGTTCTAAGGCCAATCAGAATGGCACAAAACAAACCCTATGTCAATTTCATTGGTAGCAGCCCACTTGCTCTCAATGCACAAAATCTAATCCCAGTTGCAGCATTGAAGAACATTCCATACTTCACTGGAGAAAATCAGACCACTCCTGGTGATCATGTTAAGGATATTGCTAACATTTGTGTAATCCATGAGATCAATGAGATGCAAGTTGCTGTCAAACTGCTGGCATCTTCATTCAAAGGGAAAGCTTTGCAATGGTTCAAGAGTCTTGCCTCAGGTTCTATTCAAAATTGGAATCAGCTATGTATAGCCCTCCATGAGTAGTTTGGGGAAAAGGGAGACAACTTGTCCCTTTTGGAGCAACTGACAACTATCAAAAGAGCTCCCAATGAGCAGCTGACTGATTTTAATTTCAGATTTCAAAGGACTTGGGAGAGAATTCCAATGGCAGTCAGGCCAACAACAGAAGGTGCTTTTCTTTATTACCTTAAAGCTTTAAATTCTGATATTTTTATGTTAATTTAGTCCATGGGAGGTACAACTATCCCCATTGCTTATAGCATTTCCATTAGAGCTGAAAATTGTTTGATTCAAGCTAGCAAGCTCGCTCCTAGGCCTCCAATGCCATTATTCCAAGTTTAGAGAGCCCCAATTACTAGCCCAAGTGCCTTAATTTAGCTTCTATCCCACTCCTAGAAATCAAAGTCAGTGAAGCTTTCTCACTTATCTTCTAGAGTGCCTCTTTAAATGAACTTCAAGAAGTCATGAAGCACATTGCATGACATCGAGAATTCGAAGCCCCGAGACAGTAGACACGTTGGAAGGTGCACGCACGGAGCTCAGCAGTGGAACACAAAAGCCGCCCAACGCGACAAAAGAAGCAGCTCAAGGTTTTTTTCGACCTTCCTTACAACTCAAGCTTCGGCCTAAACAGGCAGCCAGTATCAACCCCAAAGACCAACCCATCCAGCTCCATCCATGTTCCCTTCTTTAAGCATTTACAAATACATGGGGATCATTTAGACTCATTTTGAAAATGGCATCCATAGATTGAGGCTGAAAAAATGGATTTCCCCATTCCAAAATTAACCACAGTGGATCCAACCCAAAGCTCAACACGACATGATATCCCTTAATTATCTCTTTTGGGCTAGCTTGTAAATTATAGACTTGCTTTACTTTCACAAACTGAAACTTTCTTAGTAAATCCTGCATGAGTTTTTAGGAAGATCTCAGTGGCAAACCATAAGGGTTGACCATAGGTAGAGGAAAATCAGATTGTTCCCCTTAAAGTATCAAGTCAAATTGAATGAAAGAGACATCTTATGATTGGCTGAAAAAATAGAAACCCCTTCCAAAAGTACCAAGTGAATCAACCCACAAGTAAATAGTATGTGCAAAAATAATTGGAATCACTATAATAGAAAATAGAATGACCACAGTAACGTGGTAAAACTTGACTTACGCAGTGAAAACTGACTTTACTGTGGTAAACACTATTTATAGTAAAAAGTGAAGTTACTGCGGTAAATACTATTCACAGTAAAAAGTGACTTTACTGCGGTAAATACTATTCACGGAAAAAAGTGAGTTTACCATGGTAACTACTATGCACAGTAAAAACAAGGTTACCCTCCAAATGTTTTTTGACTAAGTGGGAATATTTCTCTAGAAAATCCACCAACGAGGAATGGTCCCGGCAATGGAACCAAAATGTCAACACCAATCCGGCACTATGATAATTCTTCACCAGGAACTCCTCGTGCTATGATTATTAACTAATGCACAACTCTTAGTTTGGTGGATGTAATCTAGAAACACAGCAAACATAACACAAGAATACCATAGACTATGATAAGAAGGAATAATGATAAATCTGAAATATCAGTGTAAATTATAATATCAACATGAAATTGTTACAATCTCACCCATGAGGTTCTTCAAGTGTTATTAACTTCACTTGCCTTCAAACAATAACTATGGGAGAAACTTCACAATTACACCTCTTACTAGATTCTTTAACACACCTTCAAAATGATGGCTTCCTTTACACACTTACTCATACAATATTTCTCACTACTTCTCTCTATGCTAAATGAGGGGGGTGGTCTCTTTATTTATAGGAATTCAGGCTTATCCATCTTATCTCTAAGATAGGATAGGAAATCTCTTCCAGCCAATCATATTCCATGCCTAAACTCTTGCCTTTACATATAGGCTTATCTTCTAAGATAAGATAAACCTTATCATCTCACATGGGTTCCACCTTTTTAGAATTTTCCACAAATAAAATATACAAAATATTTATGAAATCACTCTTTGTCCTTATTACAAATATAATATTTCTAATTCCTAATCATGTAGACCCTACTTCTCTACTTATCCCAACTTTGACATTTTAACATTACTGGACCACTTACGACAAATATTTAATTTTTACAACATTTATATTGTACTTTGATTGTTACCGTACTCTACATTATTGGCGGCACCGTACTCACGGCGCTGTTATCTTCTATTGGACGCCACTACTAATTATACTTAACAACATCCTATTCCTAATACATACATTAATAAAATAGAAATTACGGAGGAAAATTTGAATGTCGACAGTCCTTATCAATTAGGTTAGATAACTCCACATAGGTAAGTAACTGAAAATACCAGAGTTTAAAGCACTAGGTTAGATCATCATATAGCCTTGTAGTATTAGGTTCTAGTTTTATTACTTAGAAACCCTTCCAACTTCTTAGTACCGAGTTTAGTTAGAATCATAATTACATCAAGTAACATAGCTTAGGTAGGAGATACTTTCAGCTAGCTTAGGATTCTGGTTCTCTCCAATGCCATGAATAGGCTGAAATCCCAATTACGCCCGTAATGACCTGCCAAGGTCGATTTTCAAATATCCAATGAAAATTTATACTGAATGGAAATATTTTCACACAAAAAGAGAATTAACAAACTTACGTCTACTAAGTTCAGTCCATATGCTCTTAGTTCATGGAATGCTAATTCATCAGTTGTTCATTCTAAACAAATTTAAAACATTCCTTGGATCATTGAAATTGATCCAAGGATGAGTCATATAAACAGATAAGTTTTCAATTTTCCTTAAATCAGAATGCACTCATCTATGAGAAGTGAAAAATTAATTCAGGAAACATTCCAGTTTAATCAAAATATTTTAAGAGCAGAAAAGACTTAACCATATCAAGCATGATTTCCCATAATCAAGAGAACATATCCTCATAAGGAAAATCACATATCAACACTTGAATGCAAAGGAGGAAAATAACAACAGTCAAGGGTGTTACATTCTCCCCTCCTAAAAAGAATCATCATCCCGATGATTATCTCTTTTAATAATTTACATCAAGGATAGTCAATTCATTCATTTCTCTTATCCTAGTCAATTATTTCAAAACCTTATAGTTCCAGAAATTAGTATTAAATAAATTTTATTCAAATCAAGTAAATATATGCCCAAAATTGGCTTACTTAATGTCATAAAGGATAAATTCATAAAAATTTATCAGTCAATAGATTCAATTCTATTCAAATAGATATGGAAAAGTAGTTTTCATATCTTCTAGATTTTCCCAAGTTACACTCTCCTTGCTAAATTGGTCCCACTGGACCTTACATTGACTTATTTCTCTATTTCTTAAATGTAATTAGCGAGTTTCTAGCACTCGAATGGGCTTAACCATGATTATTCTTGGGTCTTGGACCTGTAAGGAATTCAAATTTAACATGTGATAAATCTGAAACATATTTCTTAAGTAAAGAAATATGGAAAACATCATGCATTTGTGACAGAGTAGGTGGTTGTGCTAAACGATAAGCTACAGAACTTATTACTTCAACTATTTCAAAAGGTCCCACATAACGAGGTGATAACTTGGCAGCCTTGCCAAAAGTTATAGAACTCTTTTTTGGTTTAACACGAAGAAAAACCTTCTCACCAAGCTCAAATTTCCTATCAAACTGCTTTAAATCAACATAACTCTTTTGCCTATTTGCTAATTCTTTCAAGCGTTCACGAATCATTTTAACTTGTTGTTCTCTTTCTGTTAGGATTTCAGGTCCTATTACTTCTCTATCCTCAATGCTATCCCAACTAATAGGGGTTTTGCATTTCCTTCCATAAAGTGCCTCGAAATGTGCCATCTTAAGAGAAGCATGATATGTATTATTGTATGAAAATTCAACTAATGGAAGGTACTCCTCCCACTTATATTTCTAATCCATACAATACATCCGTAACATATCCTCCAAAATCTGATTTACTCTTTCGGTCTGTCCATCCATTTCCAGATGGTATGCAGAACTATAATTTAGTTTAGTGCTAAGAGATGCATTAAGCATTTGCCAAAACCTTGACGTCATTCTAGGGTCTCTATCAGATATGATTAATTCAGGTACCCCATGTAATCTGAAAATTTCATGTACAAATCTTTTAGCCAAAACAGGAGAATCATCCTTTAGATTTCCAGCAATAAAATGAGCTACTTTCGTTAGTTTGTCAACTACTACCAAAATAACATCATGTTTATTCCTTCACATAGGCAATCCTTGTAAAAAATCCATGCTTATTACCTGCCATTTGTACTGTGGTATGATGTGATGATACAATAAACTAGCTGGATGCATATGTTCCACTTTTACCCATTGACATTCTAGATAATGAGTCACAAAATCTATAACATCCTTTTTCATTCCCTTCCAGAAGTATTGTTGTTTTATGTTAGCAAGCATTTTTGTAATGCCAGGGTGTCCAAAGAAAGGTGAATTGTGAAACTCTGTCAATAATTTCTTTCTCAAATTATTAGGTAAGGTTACGTATACTCTGTTTTCATATCGTAAGATACCCTCATTATCAAAGTGAAAACCTTTATACCTTTCATCTCTTGGATCTACAACAAGCGCTATTTTTACTTGCTGAAAGTAAGAATCAGATTCCATAGCACTTTTTACTTCATCCTTAAACTGGGTTCTTAGTGTTATAAGAGCAGAAATTTGCTTCCTACGACTTAGAGCATTAGCCACTCTATTCTCTTTTCCTTTAATGTAACTTATGTCAAAATCATACTGAGACAAAAAATCTAACCACCTTCACTGTCTTGCATTTAGATTTGGCTGAGTGAAAATGTACTTCAGTTCAAGATGACCAATTTTCAACTCAAATGGCTTACCAAGCAGATAATGCCTCCAAACTTGAAGTGCATGAACTATGGCAGCAAGCTCTAAATCATCTGGAGCATAATTCAACTCATGTAACTTAATTTTTCTACTTTCATAAGCTATGCCATGATCGTTTTGTAACAAAATACCTCTAAGACCTTCCCCAGATGCATCCATTACAACCGTGAAGTATCCATTAGGATCTAGTACAGCTAAAATAGGTGATGAAGTCAACTGACTTTTCAAATTTTTAAAAACAGATTCACATTTATCATCCCAAACAAATTTCTTATCCTTCTTCTATAATGAAGTTATTGGTGCAGCCACCTTGGCAAAATCCTTAACAAATTTTCTATAATAACCTGTAAGACCCATGAAGCTTCTAACTTCATGTACATTATTAGGTGTAGGCCACTCGATTATAGCTACAATTTTAGAAGGATCTACAGTAATCCCATCTTTACTAATAACATGCCCCCAAATAGTGAACTTCAGTGTCATAGAAAGAACATTTGGACAATTTACCATATAACCGTCTCTTTCTCAGAATTTCCAAGACTATTTTCAAGTGTTCATGATTCTCCTCAATACTTTTAGAATATAAGAGAATGTCGTCCAAGAATACAAGCACAAACTTGTCCAAGTATTCTTGAAAGATATTATTCATTAAGTTCATAAAATCTGCAAGTGCATTCGTTAATCCAAATAATGTCCATACCTTGTCCTAAAATACGTTTTATGAATTTCCTCTTCCTTAATTCATAATTGATGATATCCAGACCAAAGGTTTATCTTAGAATATACCGATGATCCACGCATCTGATCAAATAGGTCATCAATTCTAGGAATTGGGTATCTATTCTTGATTGTTGCTTTGTTTAACATCCTGTAATCAATGCACAATCTAATTGTTCCATCTTTCTTTTTCACAAAGATCACTGGTGCTCCCCAAGGTGAAACACTTGGCCTAATCAAACTCTTAGACAATAGTTCTTGTAACTGAGCCTTAAGCTCTCCTAACTCTATGGTAGTCATTTACACATTTCATAACAACCATTCTTATAACAGATAACCATATGCAGTAGTAATGACTCGGTGAGCAACCGATCTATTCATTCCATGACTCGGTGAACTACCGATCCATTCATGTGTAACATTGTGTTTTTAAGTATTCTCCTGAATACTTCGTATACTTGGTTCTCTTACCCTACTCTAGGTATTGAGTGATCTGTCTAAGGAACCTAACTGAATATTTGTTACCAATATTCATCGGCATCACGATCCTTAGCCTAGGTGACATAGGACAACGTAATCAGCAACTTGCGATACTTTGGCCAAAGATTTCTAACATACTGTTTGTATTACTTATTCCTTGATGGCATACTCATCAATCTGGAATACATCCTTCACCCCACTCCATTGTTATCTAGAATGTCTTATACTAACTTTTGTTAGTCCCATTGGCCAAGGTTTAACTCTAGTTCAGGTTAACAACATAGATCATGATATGAAGAGGCTCACAAAGACTTAGGATAAATTGGCATACTGGGTCAACTTGGGTTATCCTTGTGTGCCAAGGTACCCTAAGTCCTAGAGGGCTACTTCATATCCTAACTATGTTACTATCCAAACCTAGAAGGAAAACTTGTTCAAGTTCAAAGGTGTGTAGATCCTGACGATCAATGCAGAAGGGTGTTGCCACATGTTAACTGTACTGTTGTATCCTCGAGAAGATCCTAATCTTCTCAAAGGTACAACCCTATAGTTGACGTGTGCCAACATCCTACAGAATAGCCTCATTAGGATGTACATACCTCCAAGAGTTTACTTATGTTAAGTTAAATTTGGGTTAATAGACGACATGTTTCGGCAGCCCATCTAAGCCTAAGTCCAACACTCTTTAAGTCCTTTTTTTTAAAAGTAAAATTTAATTAATCCTAAGAACTTAATTAACTTAAGGTTGCTTCCAGATTGGTTAGTTTTGGCATAACATCCCATTATCCAAAAACAGGACAACAACAACACAAGTTCCTTTCTTATAAAATGATTCAACCACTTAAGGAATTGTAACAACCTACTAGGCTGAAACTTATCAGACTTATTACAATTAAGTCTTAATGTTTTGCAATCATATCTTCCTCTTTTAAGTATATCTTTGTTAGAGAGGAAGAGTCTTCCTCCTATAGTAAAATGCTAGGGTATAACACACCCCATTTATGTCCTTTATAATCTCAACAATTTTCATTATAGTTTTACTTCACATCACATGATATAATGAAATACTTAGATAAGAATGTTGCATTCTACCACTTATTTAACTGCAGCTTACTTAGGGAATTCATCTAAGTTCCTTTTACAATTTTTATCAAAATTCACATCCAATCATATAGATAATAAGTAGAATATCCTCAAGACAAGATACCATCCTACAGAAAAAGGTACAAGAGAATTTATACAACCAATGCCAGAAAATTATCAACTTTCAATTCATAGTCAAACTTATACATTTACAAAATCTATGCATCTTAGACACACGGCATAACAACAACCTTTCCTCAAAAAGAATATAACTTTTCTTGTTCAGTACAATCTATGCCAATCAGATTTCTTTAAAAGAATTAGATTTAAAATAGCCAATGCATCATATAAGTTTGTGCCCTCTTTTATCACTTACGATGTCCATCTGCAAAAATTACTAGCACGAGTCAGTTCAATGAACTGAGCATGATAAGCACTAAACCTTAAAATGAAATGCACTCAACTAATTGTTTCCATAAAACAACCCTGCTTTAAGGATCAATTAGTATATCATACAGTAGGCGTAAGTAATTACAATCAGTAAAGAAGAGCAATAACATCTTGAAATCACTTCCAAGAGGGAAGAGCAGAATATGTTATATATTATCAATCCTAACATTTTAACATAATATTTATTCCATTGATTTCCTTCAACAACAACAGATCATACTATCACATTGTATTCCAAACCTCATCACAATAGTATATGATACTTAGTTATTTATCTTAAGATAAAAAGGTTTCTTACATCATGATCTAAATTAAGATGATTCATCTAACATTAATTAAGATGTTCATCGCAACAGGATAATATAAGAATACCCAATAAGGAGAGAGAGAATATCACCCAGTCCCCAGTTTGTATTCCCTTTTCAACAAACTAATCATCATTCACCTTCTTTTCTATTTCAGTGCAAGATAAGTAAAAGAAGGCTAACCAACAATGTTCAACTTTATCCTAAGAACATTCAATCGTAAGTCCTTACAACTGAATTCATTCCAACTTATTTTAAAAGAAGCAAAGCAGCAATGTACCTACTACAACAATCATCTATTTTACTTTCATTAATAATAGTTCCTTTTTCAATCCAATAACAATTTTACAAATGAATAAAAGGTTCCAAGGAAGAGATCCAAACACTTTTAAAGCAAAAAGGAGAAACTTATAAACCTATTTTAAAAACCAGATCTCCCAATCAAACAAGTGATCCCTTTCATTTAATTCATTAAAACAGTGAAGGCTATACACAGCCATAATACGCAAAGAGTCATAATAATTCCTTATAAACTCTATATTAACTCAATGAACCCAATCAAGAATTGAAACCCGAGTAAGAACTCGTACTCAGAAGTTACCCAAGAGTTCAGCCAAGACAGAATTAATTGCTTACTTCTCAACTTAACACTCCTAAGGTAAATTTTGAGATCCTAACAAGAATAGAAACTACAAAACAATTTCAAGTCAAACCTTCCATGGTTACCCAACAATTAGGTAAAACTATCATTTCCAGTTTCCTCCCAAGTACATGCAACTAATCCTTTAACATGCAACTGAGAATGATAACTACTAAACAATCTACAGTCAACATTCAATGTTTACCAAACAATTAGTAGACTATCATTTCTAGTTTCCTTCAAGTACATGCAACTGATCCTTTAACATGCAACTAAGAATGATAACTACTAAACAATCTACAGTTCAACATGTTCAATGTTTACCAAACAATTAGCAAACTACCATTTCCAGATTTCTCCCAACACATGCAACTATCCAAACATGTAACTATCTCATTTCGAGTTCAGAGTTTACCAAAGTTCATCCAAAACAGGCTAAATTCAAACGAAGATCTTGCAATATTTTCAACCAATTCCTTTATGCTCCAGTCTCGAATTACAACCCAAGCATCTTGTTCAGCACGTGTTCTCACCAAATCAAAACATTCAACCGAATGCCTCTAGTTCAGGTAGTTAAATCCCTTAATGATTAACAATTTATACAAATAAAACCAGACCGTTTCTTAGTTGGGCCGACACCATGCCTAATCATCATTACAATCAATATGAAACAAGTTCTTTGAATAACCTTTCAATATAATACCCACATTGAACTAATAGAAACTTCCGCATTATAGAACAAGGAAAAAAGTAGTAAGTAAAATTTAAAAACTAACTTAGTTAAAGAAAAGTTTACATAATCATCTTTCAACCCTTAGTTAACAACAAGGACGATTTGAAAGATTACAAACAGAGAGTCCAATCTATACTCCATAGATATCAAACCGTTTTCATTAAGAACTCCCTTTAAAACTTATAGGGTCACATAAAACATTTACTCCAACCAAATACGGGCTCATTACAAGCCCAAATTTTCCTTGTTTATAACACACAACAAACAAAGTTTTACCAAGTTGGAAAAACAAGAACAATCCATCTGCAACACATCCTGATTCTTACAACTAAGAAATGAGTCACAAAATCATAGAATCTCGAAACCCAATCAACAGAGCTCATAAGACAACAAGTATCAACTAAACTCCAGTTGCAGATGAGGTTCCTTAAACAAAAACATGGGTCTATCCAGATTTAACATTCGTTTCAACAGAAATAGAGGAACCCACGATTCTCCAAGAAAACTTAGCGAGAAATAGTATTATATGTTTTAAACAAGAAAACCAATACCAATGATTACCAGATCACATTATGCCAAGAAACTTACAGAGTTCCATTTTTCATAGCATTTTCATGTGCTAACACTAACATTAACACAATAGTCCAATCAAGATTATTCTTTGTAATGGATTTCAAGCCAAGAAGAGAAAGATTTAATAAACCCAATAATAAATAACTAGGAAACATGCAATGTACTAAACTAACAGAGCAGAGTTGTTTTAATGAAATCATTTAGAAGAGAGCAAAATATTTTAACAGTTAGAGCCTATCATGCCTGATAGTGTCTCGGTCAAATCGAAGAAGACCTCTAGCCAAGCTCACCACTTTTCCTCTTTTCCATGAAAGATCAAACAACCAGATACTTCTTCCACAATGCCTCTTATAAATTCCATGAAAATAAAATAGATTGGAAACCTCAAAAATAGTCATGAAGCGCAGTTTAATCTGCTGGTTTGAAAAACCAGAGTTCATGCAGAGTGAAAATCAGAGACCATGCACAATGAAACAACCCTTGCAAAATCCACTGGCATGCCTACCAAAGTGGTTCAGGCTCGAAAACCAAACGCAATTAATTTCATTAATCCCAAATCTCCCGCTCAATCCTACTTGCCACCGCCCACCAAGTCTGGCTATTGCCAAGTCGCATTTAACAAGCATTTCAAATTTTAGTGATACTGCCACCTAGGCCTCCGCCAACCTAATTAGCCCCTGCCAAAGTTGGCAGTACCACCAGTCCTTTCATCCTTATCAACATCTTAAATTCCTTAGGAACCATCGCCCAACACTTGCGACCCCTTAGTTTCCCTTTCATGCCAATAACTTAGGATAGATTAATGGCTTAGGTTAGATCTTAGGTAAATTAAAGTTTATACCTTAGGATATAACACTAACCACTAAGCCCTAACATAGGTCCTTAGCAATTAGGTTAGATAATTCCACATAGGTAAGTAATAAAAAATGCCATAGTTTAAAGCACTTGGTTAGATCACCATATAGCCTTGTAGTATTAGGTTCTAGTTTTAATACTTAGCAACCCTTCCAACTCCTTAGTACCAAGTTTAGGTTAGAATCAGAATTACATCAAGTAACATAGCTTAGGTAGGAGATACTTTCACCTAGCTTAGGATTCTGGTTTTCTCCAATGCCATGAATAGGTTGAAATCCCAATTATGCCAGTAATGACCTGCCAGGGTCGATTTTCAAAGATCCAATGAAACTTTATACTGAATGGAAATATTTTCACACAAAAAGAGAATTAAAGAACTTACGTCTACTAAGTTCAGTCCATATGCTCTTAGTTCATGGAATGCCAATTCATCAGTTGTTCATTCTGAACAGATTTAAAACATTCCTTGGATCACTGAAATTGATCCAAGGATGAGTCATATAAACAGATAAGTTTACAATTTTCCTTAAATCAGAATGCACTCATCTATGAGAAGTGAAAAATGAATTCAGGAAACATTCTAGTTTAATCAAAAGATCTTAAGAGTAGAAAATACTTAACCATATCAAGCATGATTTCCCATAATCAAGAGAACATATCCTCATAAGGAAAATCACATATCAACACTTGAATGCAAAGGAGGAAAATAACAACAGTCATTTTGAACTTTGTAGGAAATGTAGAGGTAGTTGGGAGATTTGACTATTGATCCTCTGGTTGAAACTTGAAGATATGCTTGAGAATCTTGATTATTTTGGTTGGGATATGTTGTAATAGTTATTCAAGATTCAATGTTTATTAGTGGATGATCAAACTCTGTCTTGTTTAAACAAAAAAGATATTTTTACTCTAGTGTCTTGAGTCTAAAAGAACTCTGCTCTTTGAATCCATGAATGGTTTTGTGGGATTGCCTTAAGAAAGGATTTTGTTCTGAGATTTGTTATCCCTTGAGTTGATTATCTAGTAAAGATTCAAAATGGGTATCTTATTCTTCTGGATGCTGTGTTGAGGATATTGTTGTTTCTCTCACCTGCATGTTATGAAACTAGACGGTTTGTGAAGTAACCTTTTGACTTCTACACTCCTATAGCTAATGTTGTTGTAAAGAATGAATTATGACTGGTAGTAGAACTTTGGATCGGGAACTTCAGTTCCTTGGTTATTTGAAGGTAAGAAAAATTGATGTTGGAATGTTTCAATTTGAACTGGCTTCTCCTTTGTAGTTCGATTGTTGTTAAGTTATGTTGAAATTGGGGTTCGGATCACTTTGATTTGCCTTGTGGATTCAAACTTATTTTGAATCTACAGTTGGAGTATCTTGACACCTTCTTACCTATTGATTGTTTCCTTGAATTCTATGAAAAAGTGGGTACATGGTTAAGAGCTTAGGCTGTAATCTTGGTATTCATTCTCCCTTGGGTCGAAATCTAGTAAATTACGATTGTAGGTCTCTCTCTCTCTCTCTCTCTCTCTGGGACTCTCTGAGGATCTCTGATCCTCTCTCTCTCTCTCTCTCTCATCTCTCTCTCTAGTTTGGGATAATATTTTGATGTACATGTCTAGGCAGATACTATCTTCACTGAAATGATTAATTAAGGAATTAGTTAATTGAAGTATTTTTTCTTTGAAAACTTATATTATTACTTTTGTACTGCTTTTGGATGTTCGATTTTGAGAACTGATTTGGGGTTGAACCTCCCTTTGAATTTTCTTCATCTTGTTCGAATATGGGATGGAGCCATTTCTTTCTTACGTATGGAACGTTTCTTTGATTCCCATTTAATGGGTACATGGATGGCTTTGTTGTAAATAAGTATTCATTTCTCTTGAAGTACATTAGTTCATTCCTTATAGGTATTATCTACTATTTGGGGAAATTAGGAAACGTCTGGACCAAGGCTCTCTTCACTAAAATGAAGTTAAGGTATTCATTTGTTGATTTCTTGAAGTCATAAGGAAACTTGTATCAGTTTTTCTGCTGCTTGGACTATTCCCTTATGAGGTGATGAGAATCCCAATCTTTGACCCTACCTTATTCGATGTCTTGTTGTTTAAGTTATATCAGTTCAATCCTGACTTTCCTGTTCATGTGGCAGTGGTTCTTGGATCTATGTTATTCCTGGGTAAGGATCATTTCAGTCTTCGGTTGGGATCTCAATCTGAATGTTTAACCTTGGAATAGGATGGATTATTGGGATATTCTCTCTATTTTTGAGCTAGGTATGCATCGTTGTTTTTCTTCAAATGTAAGAAGGATTTACATTCAGTTCTTTCTCTTCACTGAATTGTTAAATACCATGTTGTCCGTTTAACACTGAAGGATGACTTATGTTGTTTACTTTTCAACTATTGTTGAAATTATGCTCTGTATTAACCATGTTGAGGTTGAATGGATAATTAGGCGGGATCCTGCACTTCTTATTTAGCTAGAGTTGGCTTAAATTTGAATTGGATTGATATTGATTCAATTCGGGAAACTAGGAAATTCTTGTGTAGAATGTTAATTGGTTCTTCCTAAATCCATTGTTTTGAGAGAATGAATGTGCTTTCTGGTTACTGTATGATGAAGATTTACATTAATGTTGAGCATTAGGATATCATTGCTTCTCTAAAGTAGTCTCTATTATTAGTAAATCATGTAGAGTTAATACTTCTTCTTGAATAGGACTTGAATGAATCAGGAAATGAACTATATGATAACTATAGTAAGAGTTCGAGGTAAGCGATTTAGATGTACATATTACTTATCTAAAGTACATCCTTATGGTAAAATAATTGATTGAAGAATGTTGATTTGATCATGATCTTTACTTAATGAAATGTGGATTGTCTTACTTATGTTCTTATTTTTAAGATCCTTATTCCTTTATGAAGATATCTAGTCTGAATTGTTTTTATGTTTCACAAAAGTAGAGTTCTTTTTATGAGACAGTTAGTTGAAAGCACATCGTTTTAATGATTAGTGCTTATCGTGCTTAGTTCAGAAGAATTGACCCGTGCTAGCAATTTTTGTAGATGGATTCCATAAGTGATAAAATAAGACAAGTTCTTTTATGATGCTTCTTATGTTTACCTAAAAGGATGGATCTTTTATGAGAAATTACGATTCTTAATGAAATGTAATTGAAAAAGGGAAAAGTGGTATTTCTTAATTGAGTTTATTAATGTTGCTTGGACATGAATGAAGTCTGATATGTTTAAACTTGTAAAATGTGTATTTTAATTTGATGAATGGAAAAAGGATTGATTATTTGTTTGTACTTGGTGTGTCATTCTCCTTTGGCATACTGTAAAGGAAATTTTGTAAACTTATCATGTATTCTCTCGTGAATCATATCTGTTTTGAATCATTTCATTTGGACTCAAATGAAACTAGATAAAAATGGGAATTGATACTCTATTCCTTTATCTTAAATGTAAATTTTAAGTTGGCACGCATAGATGGAATACATCCACTAGGTCATTTTGGTTTATTAGTTGATATTAATAGAGAATTAAATCTACTTATGGTTTCTTGTATAAAGTAAATGGTTGCAATGAACCCTAACTAGACTATAAAGATCAAAGCAAGGACAATTATTCTTCGGGAATAAATATTTGGCTAAGAACTTTTTGGGAATCATACTCTAATGAGATTCGCAAGGAAGAAGGTCATACTTTCTTCTTGTTAAATAAAAAATCAGAATAAGGTAACTAAAATGAAACTAAATACATACGCATAGTAAATAGCCTTCATCTTAATGAATTTTATTATTAAGGAATCTAGAATCTTGAATTCAATCATGCTTAAACTTGGTTAAGCTAACGTAAGATCAATCTTACTGTTGGTATCCTTGATTTTATGTTGTAAGTCTTAAAACTTATGATTAAGATACAAAGGAATGAAACACAAACCTTCAGGAACAGGGATTGGTTTCAGATTAATCTGCATGGAAATTATCAAGTAATTAATGGCTAGCAACCATAACGATCAAAGAAATTAAGGAATCAGCAGGGTTGCTGAAATTAAATCTTAATTAAGGAGATAAGTAAGAGTTTAACTTATTAATTGGATATGTATCTTCCAGATGAGGTGATTCTGTAGCATGGTGGTACACACCAACTACACTACTATGTCATCATGAATATTGGGGTCTTCATGATGGCATATAGTGTTGTAGCTAACACAGTCACAACACTCTTCCGAATTGGACCATCTAGATCTACATAAACTCAGACTTGACCTTAGTTTTACTCTTAGGTCAGGTTAGGGACATGCCTTTGTATAGGGGGGTAACTCATGATGACTAAAGGTAACTAGACACATGCAATCGACTTGGGTTGACTGAGTATTTATTTGTACCATTAGTCACCACAAGTGATGCTCTATACCTTTTTATGTTGCTACTCTGGGTTATGGTAAGCCTTGGACAAGATGACTGACATGAGTCAGTGAAGACCATTATAGATAAAAAATGAAGTGGGGGTGAAGGACGTATTCTGTCGATGAGTATGCTGTCTAGGAATATGATCATGCAAGGCATGTGAAAATCTTTGGCCAAAGTATCGCAAGTTGTTGGTTGTGTTGTCCTATATCAACTAGTTTAAGAAGCAAGATTTCAAATGAATATTGGTAACAAATATTCAGATAGTCCTCTTAAATGGAGCACTTCAATACCCCAAAAAATCTAAGAGAACCAAGCATACTTATTATTGGTCCCATTATTGACTTTTCATAATGTGCCCTAATTTTCCATGTCTGATTTTGCTCAAAATGTTTCATTTTTTGATTTGGGGGTCTACAGTTCATCTTCCCCAATTGAATACCTTCTAAAATTCCTAAGATGTTATTGTTTTGCCCCAATTTGAAAAAAAACCATATATGCCCCATTTCGTGCCTTATTTTTTTCAATTTTTCGGACTATGTTGTTTCTCCTTCGCCGAATCATGCAAAAAACTTGAAATTGATCGAATCCCATTTTTTTGTAAGTGTTTCCCCAATCCCAGGCTTGAAAGCAATGTCAAAAATGGTTCAGTTGATTTAAAATTATAAAAATCCACCTTCCCTGTCAAAAATTTTGATTTCTAGGGCATTCGGTGATTTTTTGACGTTTTGACGGTCATACGGGCGTATTCTACCCATCAAATTCATTATCACAATATTATTGCAGCATGGTGGGCTGCTATTGGCTGGGGGTGGTCGGGAATTATTTCTAACTTGTTTTTTTTGAAATAAGGTGTCTATGTGGCATGTGTTGATTGGTCGAAGGATTGGTGGGTGGCGGAGGTTCCTTAGGAATTTTTCTTTCATTTTACAAAATTCTCAAAGTCAATTTCTTTCCTGAGGGCTCGCAATGAATAGGAAGAGGACATGTGGCAAGGAGGGCATGTATGTAGTGGAGGCATTTGAAAAAAATTAATTTTTTTGGGTTCAAGGTGTCAAGGGAAAGTTTTGACCTGAAGGCCCATGTCCAGTCACAAGTGGACACGTGTCCAGAGAAATCAATATGAGGGGATGAAGATTTTTGTGCATTTAAAGTTTTTTAACTTCAAAATTTTAAAGTTAAAATTCGAACCAAAGCTCCACATCGAATAAGGAGAGGACATGTGTCCACATTTGTAAAATGCAGAGGGAGGGACTGAGGAGAATTTTTTAACTTTTGACCTCTGTTCTCTGAAAGGTGAAAATGAAAAATTGGCTCCACGGCCTATCAGATGAAGACACGTGGCACATTTTACAAAGTCAAAGGATGGTGCGGGTCAACATTGAATTTTGTGAATGTTTAAAAGGGTCAGAAGTTAAGAATGAAGACTTGGACCCACAACTAATTGGAGAACGCCATGTGACAGGGATGAATCAGGCTTTTGGACCCGTGGGGGATTTTGTGAAAAAAGATTCCAAAATTTAAAAAGGTCGCAAATGCATTCCTAAAGGATGGGAATTTGATCCAATTGTGTTTTGACATGTGTCCTACCTTTTCTAGAGTCAAAAAGGGTATCTTTAATCTTATTCGTGGATCTCATCTGCCACGTGGAAGGAGGACATTTAATGTCGATACAAAATTGACGGTTACTGTGTAATTTCATTTTTTGGCCACCATGGGAGCTCCAAGGAGCTTGGAAATCACATTTCTACATCAAATTTCATCGAACCTTATATGATTTTGGGTCGTCTTGGCCTTCTAAGAACATTTACATCATTTTCATGACCTAATTCTTTAATCTATGGTGTTTTTGATGTAATTTTTTTCCCCAGTCCGAGTAAAAAATGTGAAAAGTGAAAATCGAAAGTTGCAGAGGTGAAATAATGAGGGGAAAAGGTAAAAAAATGATAATTAAAACATTTTTGCATGCCTAAATGACAAAAACATGACTCTGGGATGGATAAGGATCCAAATTTGTGTAATATTTTAAACTTTTTGTGCATCCTTGGCAATATGCGAGCTGTTTTCAGTTTTATGTCATTTTCATGAAAGGATAAGGGTTTTTGTAACAAATTTTATCCCTCAAGAATATTATTTACTTGGGAGGCAAAACTCCAAGCTTACATTGAGTATATATGATATTTTTGGAGGATTTGAGGAGGAGAGAAAAAGACGTAGAAAATTTTCAAGCAAAAACTTGAAGAAACTCATTTTCTTTGAGAAAACAACATGAGAGCCATTTTCAATTCCATATTGCATCAGTTTTCATCATGTTGAGTTGGTTTCAGTTGTAAATCCATCAAAAATCTCTGAGATTGTTCCAATCACATTCTCCTACTGATGTATTTGATCAATTTTTGGATTATCTGGTGTTATCTCTTGGCAAAATTTGTATATGTTTATGTTTCAGAATGATTTCAATTTGTGTTCCTTGCTCATGTTGCAATCTTGTGTTTAGGATCTCTTTGATTATACAGGGTCTCATTTATTGTTGATGGTTTAATGAAATCTTGCAATCTTATATCCAGAAGAGCCTTCATCTGATAGAAGATAAACAGATTTAAAATCATTTTACTGTCCTTGAATATTGAGATTGTTTGTAAACCTTTGGGTGCACCTTAGGTCATGATCAAATAGGGATTCCTGGATACTTTGTTGGTATTTTGCTTCAATATTTTGTGGCAGGTTATCAAAGGTTGTGTGGAAGAGTGCAGATCTGGGCCTCCATTTGTGCACATATCCTGGTTGAAGGAGTATTTTAAACCCCTTGAAGCATCTCTTGTTGTGTAAGTGTTATAAATTTCTTGTAAAGTTTCTCAAAGAAGTTGGTAATTCCTAGCTAGTCTTGTCTAAACATCTCCCAAAAAAATTTCATTCAAACTAACTCATCCTACCCATACTACCCCTGCATTGCATTGTGTGTCAACAAAAGAATACAATCCATTCACAAAAATACACAAAGTATATCAGGATTTTATCATGTCTCTAGCAGCCTTAGCCTTGTCTTGAAAGCATTTCCATCATTTAGTAGTGACAAATCTTTTGAGTTTGAATAATGGATAATTGATTATGTTTTCCTAAGGCCATCTCCATACAATGTGCAAAGCATAAGGATATCTCCACCTCCTTCATCAAACAAAGGCTGTAATATAGGTTCTCTTACCTTGGTTGAAAGGCACAACCTAGAATAGTGAGGATTAGATCAAAATCCTTTTGAGGTGCTACCCACTCCTTCAAATCTTGAGTGCTAACAAGTTAGATAGATGTGCTCCCCAACTATAAATGACACATAAATCATTTATCTTCCCTTGAATGTCTTATGAGATCTATGATGTTGCTTGAGTTGTGAAGGAGATTAAGTTTGGGTACCAACACCGGAGTGGCTCTGTTGCCAGGGATTTCTTGGAATTTCTTGGTGTTTTTGGAGTGTTTGAAGGGTTTGAGCATTTGCATATTCAAGTATCTGAGTTGTTACATTCTTGAAATATTATTTTGTACTTCAGATCTACAAGTCTTAGGCAAGGGTTTTAAGGTCAGTTGGCCATTTTCCATTTACCAGCAGTTTATACAGCCTGGTTGCTTTGTCTTTGGCTGATTTAAGAAGAAGAAGGTTTGGTTTATAAAACCTTGCAAAGTTATCAGTATTAGTAGGCATTTGATAGATTATTTTAGTGCATTATTGCACAACTGAGGTGAAATTCCTTAGTGGTGACTCCATGCTGATGTGATTTTAGAAATACCAGTGTCTTGAGCTTTCTGTCATTTATCTTTGTGCTATTGATCTCTGCAAAACTGGAGGGAAGATCTCTCTTCCTTAAAGACTTTGCTAAGAAATAGTTGTCAGATTTAAAAAAATTAGAGTTGGAAGGGAGAAGATTTTGGAAGATGGTTAAAGGTCAGACATCAATAAAATATATAACCATTGGTAAGAGAGATCAACCTTTGGTAGAAGACTATCACTCTTCTTCAAGTGATTCTGATTCAGGAAATCCTCTCATAAACTTGTTTGCCTCAGCTGGTGAAGGTCCTTCTGTTGTACCTGGTAAGTTCCTTCTCCAATCTGCACCTCTGTGTTTTAATTCGAATCAAACTTTCCAAGAAAATCAGCACTTAGAGGATACCAGTCTTGTGAATCACATTCTTGAGCCCAAAGGATATTGCAATCCTCATCAGCTTGTCTCACCTCTAAGATCACCCCAACCAAACAATATGGCTCAGTCTAGACCTCCATTTGTTGTTAACACCTTTGGTCCTATAAATTTTAGAGGAATGGATGGTTACCCAAATGCTGTCCCACAAGATGTCAGAAATAGGTTACCAAAATTCCAAGGTAACAATGCCATCACTGGTGATCAGCATCTCAAACTTTTTGATAATATGATGGAAGATTTTGAGATAGAGTTTGAGGATGTGTATATTAAGTTGTTTATTCATACACTTGAAGAAGATGTTAGGGATTGGTACAAGGATCTACCTGATAACTCTATTGATTCATGGACTGAAATGAAAAATTCATTTAGGTTGCAATATGGTGATAGGACTGATCCTAGATTTCTTTTGTCTGAATTTGAGAATATCAAGAAGAACCCAAATGAAACAGTCCATGACTTCAATACAAGATTTAACAAAACATTGAGAAGGCTACCTATCATTCTGAGGCCTTGTGATGAATCTTGTTTGATCAAATATGTAGATGCATTTGATAAAAAGGCAGCCTATTACTTGAGAGACAAAAATCCTACAAACTTGAGGCAAGCTTTCACCATGGCACTTCAAATTGAAAATAATATTAAAGCTATTGGTAAACCACTTAAGAGGGATGGTGTGAAGCTGATAAACCCTAAGAAGCCTCAAGCTAGCAAGGGTGCTGATTTAGAAGATGTTGTCAAGACTTTGGCAGGGGCTGTCAAAGAAATTTCTTACAAATTAGCCCAGGCTGAGAAAGGAATTGGGAAAAGTTCACAAGGACAACAAAGAACTCAAAACCATGATAGATTTGGCAATCATCCTAGGGGTGATCAAAGACAAGATGATAGAGGTAAAGGGCTTGTTGGTGGGGGAAATAGACAACCCCAAGCATGTGAAAATAGAGTGGTGTCTGACCCTCTAACTGCAAGAGTTGCTGTTGTTCAAGAAATTACTGATATGGATTGGTGTGATAGATTTTTTCTTCCTCATCCTCCATGTGAAGTGGACCAGCAAGTTGTTGAAGATGATAATGAAGATGAAATGGATGATGACATTTGTATGATGGGCAGCTCTTCAAGCTCACAACAAGCAGCAACATCAACAGATGTGATAAGTGCAAGGACTGTTGCAACCTTTTGGGATTGCATAAAGAGGGTACTAATTCTTTCCTCCTCTCAAACTCATGAGGTAGATGTTGCTCAAGCTTTTGAAATTCCTAATAATGACTTTGAATATCTAAGGGATTTAATGATCAAGAAGTATGATGGTGGTATTCCCTCGAAGGAAGATAGACAATTGTTAATGAATGTTGTAGTTGGTCAAGAGAAAGAGTATAATACTAGAAGTAAAGTTGTTAGAGGAGCTGGTCCTCAAGCCAAGCCAAAGACACCCTTGCTCACAAGCATTCCAAAAGACAATCCTAGAAAAGAAACACTTGCCAAGAACCCTACTGTCCCATGCAAAAATATCAGTCCTCTTCATGCCCAGGCTGCTAAGAGTCCTTCTCCATTTGATGAACCTTCTTGTTTCCCTTCCAATGTTGTCTTACCAAAGAGTGTTCCATATGATATTGCCCAAGTATTGAGCCAAATTAAAGTCAATGTTCCAATTATTGAGTTTCTCAGAATTCCTGAGCACAAGAAGAGAGCATTTGAAGACTTGGGATTGAAGGAAGAGAAGAGTATACCCAAGCAAAAATGTAAATGTTGTTAAGACTCCTCTTCAAATCATTGCTGGCCTTGAAACACCACCAGCATAGGAAGATCTTGGAGAGGCACCTGAAGTATATTTGGGGACATCCTTGGTTTATTCCCAATTGAATTTTGATCCATTCTTTACAACTTTTCTCATAAAAGATAGGCTACTTCACAATTGCATGTTTGATTCTGGTGCATCATGTAATGTCATGCCTCTAGAAGTCATGAATGAGTTGGATATCAAGGTGATAGCTGCCTATGGAAAGTGTACTACCATGGATTCAAGGGAAGTGTCAGTGGTTGGTTGTGTGAAGGGTTTAGTAGTGCAACTTGCAGCCTATCCGGGTAAGAATTTGAAACTTGATGTTGTAATTGTTGATTGCCCTACCAAATGGGCTATGTCAAAAAAAAAATGGGTTGTTTTTGTCAAGAAAATGGGCTGCAAGTGTTGGTGGTAGTGTTCAAATGGACATTTCCTTTGCCACCATTCCCATTGAGGGCAGCCTTGTCAAAATCTATGGTGAGAAGAAAATGTTGCACTTGATTGAAGATCCCAACAATGCTTCCTATGAAGTGTTATTTGCTGATGTAGATGCTGACAATTTCATTGGCTTTGCTGATGGAAAAGAACACAAGATGGACAAATCAAAGTGCCTTGGTATGGTAGGTTCTCCTTGGACCTTGCTATTTGATGGAGCTTGCTCCAAATTTGGAAATGGTGCTGGTATAGTTCCGATTTCTCCTAGTTTAGAAGAGTTTACTTTTTCCTTCAAACTTAATTTTGAATGCACTAACAATGTTGCTGAGTATGAGGCATTGTTGTTGGGGTTAAGAATTGCATGGAAGTATGGAGTGAAGAGATATTGTTGCAAAAGGAGACTCAGACCTGGTCGTCAAACAAATAAGAAAACTGTATGCTACAAAAAATCAGCATATGAAATAGTATAAGCATGTTGTTTGGGATCTAATTGAAATGTTTGATTCCTTTAACATTGTTTACCATGATAGAGGTCTTAATGCTACCGCTAATAAGCTGGCAATACTTGGGCTCTAGATTTGACAATTGCACCATTTCACCTTTTTGTGAATATAACATTGAAGTGCTAACAAGGCCAGCTATCCCGGATAATGTGAAACATTGGCAAGTTTTTGATGATGATGCACAAGTGTTGAGGTTCTTACAATGCCAAGGTGAGTTTACAAATCAAAACATTGATTGGGAGCCAATGGTATGCATGAACTGAAGGGAGAGAAACTTTGTTTGGAAAGGATATATCATCCAATTGAAAACAAACACCATTCCTAGAGGTCTTGTGGCACTTGAGGTCAAATTTTAACAATGTTGATTGCATCATTAATAGGAACATGTTTTCTTCAAGGGATGTGGAAGAGCACAACTTGGGAACTAAGGATAAACCAAGGAAGATTTGGTTGGGTAGCAATCTCAGCAAAGAGGAAAAATAGTCCTATGCCCAACTATTGAATAAATATCAATATTGCCTTGCTTGGTCCTACTCAGAGCTAAAGGCATATAAAGGAGATTTATTTCATCATGAGATCCCTCTTGAATAAAATTCTAAGCCATTCAGACAAAGGGAAAGGTCAATTAATCCACTTCTCTCATGAAAATGCAAGAGGAATTAAATAAGTTGAGAGATAGAGGTATTATTCAGCCCACTAGATATTCATCTTGGGTTGCAAACCTTGTGCCAGTTAGAAAGAAGAATGGAGACATCAGACTTTGTGTGGATTTTAGGAATCTAAACAAAGCATCCATGAAGGAAAACTACCCCTTGCCAAACATGGAAAATATGTTGCAACTTGTGACAGGGTCAGAAATGCTTTCTACTTTGGATGGTTTCTCCGGATACAATCAAGTGGTTGTTAAAGAATCAGAAAGACTTAAAACAACCTTCACTACACCTTGGGGAACTTATGTTTGTGTAAGGATTCCCTTTGGATTTATGAATTCTGGTGCCACTTTTCAAAGGGCAATGGATGTTGCCTTTGCTGGTTACATCAATGAGTTTATTGCAGTCTACCAAGATGATGTGTCTATTTTTTCAAGGCAGCAAGGAGACCATTTGCAACACTTAGAGAAGATGTTGATCAGATGTAGGGAGTATGGCATTTATCTTAATCCAAAGAAGTGTCATTTTTGTGTGCAAAAGGCCAAGTTGCTAGGACATATTGTGTCTAAAGATGGTGTCATGATAGACCCTAAAAGAGTGGAGGCAATCAGCAAAGTACCTATCCCAAGAACCAAGAAAGGTATCCAATCTTTCTTTGGCCAAATCAATTTTATTAGAAGGTTTGTTTCCAATTTTGCTGAGCTAACTCTTCCAATCACAAGCATGTTAAAAAAGGATCAAGTTATCAGGTGGGCAAAGGCTGCCATTCAAGATTTTGAAGGAATAAAGGATGCACTTAAGCATGCACCCATTTTGGCAGCTCCAAACTATAAGAGGCCTTTCCAAATCTTTTCTTTTACCTCTGAATTTACTATTGCTTCAGTTTTGTTACAAAAGGATGAGAATGGAGTTGAGAGGCCTATTGCCTTCTTTAGCAAGGCTTTATAAGTAGCTGAGTTGAAGTATACAATCATGGAAAAACAAGCGTTTGCCTTGGTGAAAGCAACAAAGATTTTCAGGCCTTATATATTGAGTTCAAAAGTTGTTGCCTATGTTCCCCACACCATGGTTAAAGACATCTTATTAGACATGGAGATATCAAGCAAGAGATGTAGATGGGTCAATAAATTACAAGAATATGATATGGATATCCAAACAAACAAAGTTAGTAAGAGGTTTGGGTCTTGCCAAGCTCATGGCTGAGAGCAATTTGCAAAATGTAGAAGTGAATCAGCTAGAGGAAGAAAGGGTAGATCTTCTTGAGAGATTGATGAGTTCTTAATGGTAAAAGGATGTGATCTTCTACCTCAGACACCTATGATGTCCTAGTAATTTAAATAAAAATCAGAAAATATCCCTCAAGCTTGGCTTATCAAAAATATATCATAACACACCTTGGGCTAGCTTGGAAGAACCTTGAAGGTGTCCTCTTGAAATGCATAACTAAAGATGAAGCTCCCAAGTTGATTTCTAATTTCCATGGGTGATTTTGTGGAGGAAATTTTGCTGGGAGAGTGATAACACATAAGATTTTAAGAGTTGGTTATTGGTGGCCTACTCTTTTTAAAGATGCAACCCATCTGGTTAGAAAGTGTGATAGTTGCTAATGTTTCTCTGGAAGACTAAAAGCTTTAGGATCCCTTCCTTTATAGCCTGTATCAATTCAAGCCCCTTTCAAAAAATGGGGAATGGACTTCATTGGTGATATTTTAGATTCTTCTAGTGCTCTTCATTAATGGATCCTTATAGCAATTGATTATTTTACAAAGTGGTTTGAAGAAATTCCATCTAGAAAGGAAACACACCAAGTGGTAATGAATATCTTGTTGAATCATATCATATGTAGATTTGGGGTTCCAGTTAAGATTGTATCTAATAATGACTTGTGCTTTAGAGCCAAACCTTTAATGTCAATGTGCAATGAATATGGGATAAATCTAACTTATTCTTCAAACTACAATCCATAAGGGAATAGAAAAGATGAGTCAAGTAATAAGAACTTGCTGAAGATCATTAGGAGGACCTTGGAAATGAACAACAAGAAGTGGGGAGAAAAATTGAAGTTTGCAGTTTGGGTTGATAGAATAACTCCTAAAAGAGCAACTGGTAAAAGCCCATTTAAATTGATGTATATAACTCAAGCATTACTGTCCTTACATCTGCAATTATCCTCATTTCAATTTTCTCAACAATTAGAAGATCAAGAACATGGCCTATATGAATCAAGAATCAATTAGATCATTGAGTTGGATGAAGAAATCAGAGCCTCTCATAAAAGGCATATCAGATTTAGAGAGAAATTGAAAAGGTTGTTTGATAAGAAGGTTACTCCTAGGGCCTTCAATGTTGGAGATTTGGTTTTGCTATGGGATAATAGGCATGAAGACAAGGGAAAGCATGGAAATTTTGATGCATTATGGATGGACCCTTATACCATTGACATCAGAATTGGTGAGCACACCTTTTTTCTCAAGGATCTAGATGGGGATTTCCTAGAGCTGCCTGTTTCTTGGATTAAATCCTCAAGTGAGGTAGGCACAAGTTGTATATTTGTATAGTCTTTGTTCTTTCTTTGTTTCTTGCTGTTTGTTGGTGTGTGGTTTGCCCTTTTGTCCTTGGAAACCTTTTGTGGGTGGTTTTCTCAGTCCATTTTTTATGATATTTCTGGTTTTTGGGCTGCCTTTGTGTTTTGACTCCTTTTCCCAATGGTTTTTGGCACTTGGTCTATGTTTTGTCCTTGTGGCACTCACTAGGAGTGCCCATCCTCAAGAAAGAGCCAATGTTGGTCCCATTATTGAGTTTTCATAATGTGCCCTAATTTTTCATGTCTAATTTTGCTCAAAACGTTTCATTTTTTGATATGGGGGTCTATAGTTCATCTTCCCCAATTGAATACCTTCGAAAATGCCTAAGATGTTATTGTTTTGCCCCAATTTGAACAAAATCCATGTATGTGTTTTATTTGTGGAGCCTATTTTCATGTTAGAGTGTGGTACACCTTTTATGTGTTACACTCAGGTATTTTTACAGCGGGTCAAGGGGGTTTGGGGGCGAAGCCCCCGAAGAAAATTTTCATGGGTGGTTTATTAACCCATAGGTAATGGGTAACCGTTATGGGCTGTTTTTGGGCCCATGGTTTTTCGGTACCCATTGTTTTGATACCCATGGTTTTTTGCCCATGGTTTTGATACCCACGGTTCTGCATCAAACTGCTTAAGCAATTGTATATTTCTATGGTCTTATGAATATGATAGATAGACAAGTAAATATATTGTAGATGTGATTTGAATTCAGGTGTGAATTCTGTAGAGTTTGTTGAGCATAGCTCCAAATGGATCTGTGTATTATATTGAGAGAGTGGAGGCTTGTAATAAAATCTGAGCAAGTGATTCTTGGTGGATGTAGCCCAAATTGGGTGAACCACATTAAGTCTTGTCTCTCTGTGCCATGTTATTTATTCTACACTTTTATTTGAGATCTATAATATTTTCTGCATATTAGTTTCTACTATTGCGATTCTGCAAGGGATTATTCCGCATATTTTATCTCTCATTTCCTAACAATTTGGTAAAAGAGCCTGGTTTTGGTTTGCTGAAGTGTTTAATCACAGGGAAAGTTTTTAGCTTAAGTGGGAGCTATGGTAGATGATGGAAGATCTAGGGTTGATAAATTCAATGGGTAGAATTTCAGTCTTTGGAAGATGCAGATGGAAGATTACCTTTATCAGAAGGATCTTTATACTCCGTTGTCTAAGAAGGTGAACAAACCCCTCAAGTATGACAGATGAGAATGGGATTTATTGGATCAGAAGGCACTTGGAATGATCTGGCTGTGTCTTGCATCTTTGGTATTATTTATTTTTTCAAAGGAAAAGACTACAAAAGAACTAATGGATGCATTAGGGAAGTTGTATGAAAAACCCTCTTCCTCTAACAATATATTTTTACTGAAAAAGTTGTTTAATATGAAAATGTTTGAGAATAGTTCAGTATCAGATCATTTAAATGATTTTAATATGGTTGTGAATATGCTAGCTTTAGTTACAATATAATTTGATGAAGAAGTTAGGGATTTATTAATTCTATACTCTTTACCTGAAAGTTTGGAATAGCCTGGTAATGGCGGTAAGCAACTCGGTTCCAGATAACTCAAAGTTGAAGTTTGAGGATGTTGTACGGGTGATTCTATGCGAGGAAATGCAAAGAAAAATCTCTGGGAATACTCTACTTCAGGGAATGCTTTGACAGTGGAAACTAGAGGGAGACAAAAGAATAGAGGAAACCGTGGAAAATTGAAAGATCAGGCAAGGTCAAAATCCAAGAGTAAGATTGTATGTTGGAACTATGGAAAGTCTGGGCATGCAAAGAAGGACTGTTGGGAGCTTTGAGACTTGAAGAAACAATAGGAAGAAAACAAGGAGGCAAATGTGGCATCGGGTAATGTATGCTCAGGATGCTTTGATTCTTTCTTTGCATAATATTACTGAATCTTGGGTTTTAGATTTAGGGGCTTCTTTTCATGCTACTCCACATAGGCATTATTTTGTTGATTATGTTCAAGGGGATTTTGGGCATGTTTTTCTTGGTGATGATGAGCCTTGCAGTATAGTTGGAAAAGGTTTTGTTCAAGTTAAGGATGTAGAATGGGAATACATGGCTATTGAAGGATGTCAGACATGTGCCTACATTAAGGAGAAATTTGATATCGGTGGGGCAATTGGGAAGTGATGGTTGTACTGTGATATTTACATCTAACTCTTGGAAGGTTACTTAGGGTGCTCTTGTGGTGGTAAGAGGTAAGAAGGTTGGAACCTTGTATTTAACCACTGATAGTACTAATGATTGTAATCTTGTGGCTTCAGATGTAGATATAACATTATGGCACTATAGGATCGGTCATATGAGCCATAAGGGCTATGAACATCATAAAGAAGAATTTTCCTAGATATACAGAAACAAGTTTGGATTTTTGTGAGAACTGCATATATGGGAAATAGAAGCGAGTAATGTTTCTCAAGGTTGGACCTATGAAGAAAGAGAGTAAGTTAGAGCTGGTACATTCTGATGTTTGGGGGCCGGATCATGTATCATCCCTTGTGGGATCAAGTTATTATTTTACTTTTATTAATGATGCAACAAGGAAAGTTTGGGTTTATTGTATTATAAAAAAATCTGATGTATTTTATACTTTTGTTAAATGGAAAGCCTTGGTAGAGAATGAAACAGGTCTTAAGTTAAAATGTCTCATATCAGATAATGGAGGGGAGTATTGTAGCAATGAATTTGATGATTATTGTTCTAAGAATGGAATCCACAGGTAAAATATGGTTCCAGGAACCCCACAGTAGAATGGGGTGTCAGAAAGGATGAACAGAACAATAATGGAATGTGCTAGGAGCATGAGGATACATGCAGGACTGCCTCTTTATTTTTGGGCAGAAGCGGTGAGCACAGCTGTGTACTTGATAAACAAAGGACCCTCAAGTGCCTTGGAAGGAGGTATACCTGAGGAGGCTTGGTACGGTAAGAAATTCGATTACTCATTTCTTAGAGTCTTTAGATGTGAGGTGTTTGTTCATATTGACAAGGATGACAGGACCAAGCTAGAGGATGAATCAAAAAAATACACTTTTATTGGTTATGGAGTGGTGATGACTTTGGATTTAAATGTTAGAGTATTAAGGACAAGAAAATAATTCAGTCTAGGGATGTGGTACTTTAATGAGAAAGTCGTGTATAAGAAAAATTTGTAGGAAAATAGGGAAGAATCCAAGAAAGAATATGCAGTGGTAGAGGATATTCCGGATGGGATAGTGACCCATGAATCAGTTCAGGAACCTACTCAACAGAATCCCCAAACTCCTACAGTGAGGATGTCTTCCAGATTAAGAAAAGAACCTGAAATTTTTCTCCTTCTCTTTATCATTTATTACTCACTGATAGTGGAGAGCCAGAGAGCTTTGACGAAGCAATGTAGGTAGATGCCAGTAAGAAGTGGGAGCAATCCATGGATGAGGATCATAAGTCTCTCATGGAGAACCAGACTTGGGATTTGGTGAAGCTACCAGAAGGCAAAAGAGCACTGCAGAACAAGTGGGTGTATAGAGTTAAAGATGAAGAAGGAGGAAAGAAAAGATATAAAGCCCGGTTAGTGGTCAAGGGGTTTGCACAGAAACAAGGTATAGATTTTGATGAGATTTTTTCTCCTCTAGTAAAAATGACTTCTATCAGAACTGTTCTTGGAATAGTAGTAGCAGAAGACTTGCACTCAGAATAGTTAGATGTAAAGACTGCATTTCTCCATGGTGATTTGGAGGAGGAGCTATATATGCAGCATCTAGAAGGATATGAAGTCAAAGGTAAAGAGGAGATGGTGTGAAAACTGAAGAAGAGCTTGTATGGCCTGAAACAAGATCCATGTCAATGGTATAAGAAGTTTAATATATTCATGATGGAGCAAGGTTCTATTAGATGTCATTCTGACCATTGCATGTATACAAAGAAATTTGAGGATGGAAGTTATATTAACTTGTGTTTGTATGTTGATGACATGTTGGTTGCAGGTAAAAACATGCAGAAAACAAAATTAGTCAAGAAACAACTAAGTGAATCCTTTGATATGAAGGAACGGAAGTGGAATTTATCTCAGGAAGAGTACATTAAGAAGGTATTGGATAGGTTTAACATGTAGGATGCTAAACTGGTTGGGACTCCTTTGGCAGGCCATTTTAAGTTATCAAAGTAGTAGTTTTCCAAGACAAAGCAGGAAAGAAACTAGATGTCCAAGGTACCTTACTCTTCAGCGGTTGGCAGTTTGATGTATGCTATGGTGTGCACTAGGCCTATTATTTCCCATGCAGTGGGACCTGTGAGTACATTTATGAGTGATCCAGGTAAAAAGCATTGGCAAGCAATAAAGTGGATCCTTCGGTATTTGAGAGGGACCATGGGGACAATTTTGTGCTACAGTGGATCAGACACCACTTTACGTGATTATGTAGATTCAGACATGGCTGGAGATGTTGACAGCAGGAGGATCACGATAGGTTATATTTACACTATAGGTGGGACAACAGTGAGCTGGATTTCATGACTACAGAAGCTGGTGGCTTTATCAACCATGGAGGCTGAGTATGTTGCTGCCACAGAGGCAAGCAAAGGGATGATTCGGTTACAACAATTGCTTGAGGAGTTGGTGCATAAGCATAAGGAATGTAAGCTGCATAGCGATAGTCAGTGTGCTATACACCTAGCTAAGAACTTTGCTTTCCACTCTAGGATGAAGCATATACAGTTGAGATATCACTTCATTAGGATATCTTTGGAGGAAGATAAGTTGAAGTTGGAGAAGATTCATACCAGTCAGAATCCTGTAGACATGATGGCCAAGGTGGTCACAAGGGATAAACTAAAGCTATGTTTAGCTTTGGTTGGCCTTCGCGGATGATAGTGAAGGGTTTAGAAGCTTGCTCAGTGGAAATCAGTCTCCAAGTGGGAGATTGTTATGTTTGTGGAGCCTATTTTCATGTTAGAGTGTGGTACACCTTCTATGTGTTACACTCAGGTATCTTTAAGGCGGGTCAAGCGGGTTCGGGGGTGAAGCCCCCGAAGCAAAATTTCATGGGTGGTTTATTAACCCATGGGTAATGGGTAACTGTTATGGGTTATTTTTGGGCCCATGTTTTTTTGCCCATGGTTTTGATACCCACATTTTTGTATCAAACTGCTTAAGCAATTGTCTATTTATATGGTCTTATGCATATGATAGATAGATAAGCAAATATATTACAGATGTGCTTTAAATTTGGGTGTGAATTCTGTAGAGTTTGTTGAGCATAGCTCCAAACGAATCTAGGTATTGTATTGAGATAGTGGAGGCTTGTAATAAAATATGAGCAAGTGATTCTTGGTGGACGTAGCCCAAATTGGGTGAACCACGTTAGATCTTGTCTCTCTATGTCATTTTAATTATTCTGCACTTTTATTTGAGATCTGTAATATTTTCTGCATATTAGTTTCTACTGTTGTGATTCTGTAAGGGATTATTTTACATATTTTATCTCTTATTTCCTAACAGTATGCCCCTTTTCCTGCCTTAGTTTTTTCGATTTTTCGAGCTGTGTTGTTTCTCCTTCGCCGAATCATGCAAAAAACTCAAAATTGATCGAATCCCATTTTTGTGCAAGTGTTTCCCCAATCCTAAGCTCGAAATCAATGTCAAAAATGGTTCAGTTGATTTAAAATTATAAAAATCCACCTTCCTTGTCGAAAATTTTGATTTCTAGGGCATCTGGTGATTTTTTGACGTTTTGACGGTCATACGGGTGTATTCTACCCGTCAAATTCATCATCAGAATATTATTGCAGCGTGGCGGGCTCCTATTGGTCGTGAATTATTTCTAACTTGTTGTTTTTGAAAGTTTTGGCTAAGGGAGAATTTTGACCCATGGCTTCACCTTTTTGCAATAAATTTTCTACATGGCACATGTTGATTGGCCGAAGGATTGGTGGGTGGCGGAGGTTCCTTAGGAATTTTGCTTTCATTTTACAAAATTCTCAAAGTCAATTTTTTGCCTGAGGGCCCGCAACGAATATGAAGAGGACATGTGGCAAGGAGGGCATGTAGGTAGTGGAGGCATTTGGAAAAATTTGATGTTTTTGGGATCAAGGTGTCAAGGGAATGTTTTGACCCGAAGGCCCATGTCCAGTCACAAGTGGACACGTGTCCAGAGAAATCAATATGAGGGGGCAGAGATTTTTGTGCATTTGAAGTTTTTTAACTTCAAAATTTTAAAGTTAAAATTCAAACCAAAGCTCTGCATCGAATAAGGAGAGGACACATGTCCACATTTGTAAAAGGTAGAGGGAGGGGCTAAGGGTAATTTTTTAACTTTTGACCTCTATTCTCTGAAAGGTGAAAATGAAAAATTGGCTCCGTGGCCTATCAGATGAAGACACGTCAAAGGATGGCGCGGGTTAGCATTGCATTTTGTGAATTTTTAAAAGGGTTAGAAGGCACGAATGGAGACTTATACCCACAGCTAATTGGAGAACACAACGTGGCAGGGATGAATCAGGCTTTCGGGCCCATGGGGGATTTTGTGAAAAAAAATTCCAAAATTTAAAAAGGTTGCAAATGCATTCCTAAAGGATGGGAGTTCGATCCAATCATGTTTTGACATGTGTCTTACCTTGTCTAGAGTCAAAAAGGGTATCTTTGAACTTATTTGTGGATCTCATCTGCCATGTGGAAGGAGGACATTTAATGTCGATACAAAATTGATTTTTACTATGTAATTTCATTTTTTGGCCGCCATGAGAGCTCCAAGGAGCTTGGAAATCACATTTCTACATCAAATTTCATCGAACCTTAAATGATTTTGGGTTGTCTTGGCCTTTTGAGAACATTGACATCATTTTCATGACCTAATTCTTTAATCTACGGTGTTTTTGATGTAATTTTTTCCCCAGCCCAAGTAAAAAATGTGAAAAGTGAAAATCGAAAGTTGCAGAGGTGAAATGATGAGGGGAAAAGGTAAAAAAATGATAATCAAAACATGTTGGCATGCCTGAATGACAAAAACTTGACTCTAGGATGGATAAGGATCCAAATTTGTGTAATATTTTAAACTTTTTGTGCATCCCTGGCAATATGCGAGTTGTTTTCAGTTTTATGTCATTTTCATAAAAGGATAAGGGTTTTTGTAACAAATTTGATCCCTCAAGCATATTCTTTACTTGGGAGGTAAGACTCCAAGATGACATTGAGTATATATGATATTTTTTGAGGATTTGAGAAGGAGGAGAGAAAAAGACGTAGAAAATTTTCAAGTAAAAACTGGAAGAAACCCATTTTCTCTGAGAAAATAGTCTGAGAGCCATTTTCAATTCCATATTGCATCATTTTTCATCATGCTGAGTTGGTTTCAGTTGTAAATCCATCAACAAGCTCTGAGATTGTTCCAATCACATTCCCTTGCTGATGTATTTGATCAATTTTTTGATTATCTAGTGTTATCTCTTGGCAAAATTTGTATATGATTGTGTTTCAGAATGATTTCAATTTGTGTTCCTCGCTCATGTTGCAATCTTGTGTTTAGGATTTCTTGTTGATGGTTTGATGGCATCTACAATCTTATATCCAGAAGAACCTTCATCTGATAGAAGATAAATAGATTTAAAATCATTTTATTGTCCTTGAATCTTGAGATTATTTGTAAACCTTTGGGGGTACCTTAGGTCATAATCAAACAGGGAGTTTTGGATACTTTGTTGATATATTTGCTTCAAGATTTTGTAGCAAGTTGTCAAAGATTATGTGGAAGAGTGCAGATCTTGGCCTCCATTTATGCACATATCCTAGTTGAAGGAGCATTTTAAACCCCTTGAAGCATTCTTGTTGTGTAAGTGTTACAAATTTCTTGCAAAGGTTCTCCAAGAAGTTGGTAATTCCTAGCTAGTCTTGTCTAAACATCTCCCAACAAAATTTCATTCAAAATAACTCATCCTACCCATACTACCCCTGCATTGCATTGTGTGTCAACAAAAGAATACAATCCATTCACAAAAATGCACAAAGCATATCAGGATTTTATCATGTCTCTAGCAGCCTTAGCCTTGTCTTGAAAGCATTTCCATCATTTAGTAGTGACAACTCTTTTGAGTTTGAATAATGGATAGTTTATCATGTTTTCCCAAGGTCATCTCCATACAATGTGCAAAGCATAAGGATATCTCCACCTCCTTCATCAAACAAAGGCTGCAATATAGGTTCTCTTACCTTGGTTGAAAGGCACAACCTAGAATAGTGAGGATTAGATCAAAATCCTTTTGAGGTGCTACCCACTCCTCCAAATCTTGAGTACTAACAAGTCAGATAGATGTGCTCCCTGGCTACAAATGACACACAAATCATTTATCTATCCTTGAGTGTCTTGTGAGATCCATGATGTTGCTTGAGTTGTGAAGGAGATTAAGTTTTGGTACCAACACTTAGTATACAATACATTGAGTTAACATGAAGGATCAGTAAGAAACCGAGTCATGAAATGATAGATCAGTAGTTCATCAAGTCATTACAGCTGCATATGGTTATTTTTTATGAGATTGATTGGCATGGAATATGTGTTCTAAACCATGATCATTTAGAAAATAGAACATTATTTAAAAACTTGAAACGTGTGTTCTAAATTATGATAATTTAGAATAGAGAACACTATTCAATAAAAAAAAATCCCTTGTTTCTAAAGCTTTAAAATGGGAATGTTACAACAAGAAGGAGCTTGATTCCTTGCTCACTACAAGGATGAAAAAATGTATGAAAAATTACATGCCAGTTTATGATGATGCAGGTGAGAAGCTTCTGAAGAGAATTGGGGTCTACCAATTATATGGGCTTCCATATTTTGGGAAGTATGAGCCCTTGTACCAATGGCTCATGAGTAGAGTGCATAAGGACTTCTTCTACTTTGCAGGATGTAGAGTGAGAATCTCATCTGTGATTATCTCAATAGTGACATGTTTGAAGGCTATAGGAGAGGATATAAAGAATGATCTCATAGATAAAGCTACGATCTTAAAGACCAGACAAGAGTTTGGGTACCTGAAGGGTCTGCACGGTATGGATAAAGACAAGTTGAAGAACTATGCGCTTGTGCAAGCAACAACACACCTTGTTACAAATTTGAATGACCAGGAGTGGAGGTCACAGGTAAATACTATGTGGTTACACATTACGTGTAAGATGTCAGAAGGAGTAGTCTACAATATTGCAGGATACATTACAGAGAAAATAGTCAAGGAAGCGTGCACATGAGGGAAGATCAGCTTTGGGGCTGTTCTATTATCACTGGTATTCATGTAAATTGGAGTACCAAATGGGTTGAAGGAAAAGGTATGGGAATATCCCAAGGAGAATAAGTCACAAGATGAAAGGTTTAGCAAGTACCTATTTAAAGGGCCCATGACAGATGACGTCAAGCAAAGCGTGGTGAAATGGTGCGATAGGCTTCGAGTGGCATTTGAAGAAGAGTGGTGCATCCCAAAGGACCTACCATAAGTACTAGGAAAAACAAGTCCAGTTTGCTATATATCAGCATTTATGCTTCACATGCTTCCCAATGAGAGACGGAGTCTGGAGCCCTTGGTGTAAATTTCCTTACACATTCACTGCAAGGTATTTCCAAGCATCTGCTCATAGATTCACAGACTGCGCTGACCAGTATTTAATGCAGAAAAGGTAGACTGCGACTACCACATGTTGAAGAAGAAGTATGTGTATCTAGGAAGAAGTGTCTATGTTGAGAGGCCCATTTTGGAGATGTTGAATATCAAGCCAATAAGTCTGGATGCAACTAATATAGGGGAAACATTAGTGTATCTTCAGTTGAAGCCCAAGATGGAGAACAATATGTATGTGGAGAATGAATTCACACTCCCAGGGCCACCAAAAGGTAAGCACATAATAGAAAACATACTGGTGCAAAGGCCCACATAAACTGTTGAAGTAGAGGATGAAGAAGAGGAGCGTGAAGATAGTGGATGCTTGGAGTGCAGAAGAAAGAAACCATATGACAGAGAAGAGTCATAATGTGTGATCATTCCACCTCAGGGATAGGACGAAGAGCAAGATATGGAGGTTGAACAAGGGGAGCACGGATTTAAGAAAGTATTCAGATGGACAAGAACTCAAGGTGGAACCACACAAATGGTAAGGAAATCACCTCGTCTCTCTCCACACAAGGAGACCACTGAGCCAAAGAGGAGGAGAAATTTTAAGTTGGATGAATAATTGGAGGAATCAGGGGAGAGTGAGTGTGCATCTCCTACCCCACTTGAGAAAGAAGATGAGCTATAGAACAAGGAAGAGCAAAAAGATGAAGAGATGAAGGATGGAGAAGAAAGAGAGAAGGAAACCTATGGATCCATGCATGTGATTTCTCAAGGTGTAATAGGACAGACTCCTAACCTTGAAGCTATAATTCCCACGAGTCCTAGATTAAAGAGGATGAGTGGGGAACACAGTGCACCACTCATGGGATATGCAAAGGACACCAGAAAAATCATCTACGATCATTTCCAAAGCACTATAGAACAAAAGGATTTATTTGGCTAGGAAATAATGGATGGGGATATGGTGACCGTTTGCACTAGAAAGCAACTCTCATGGTCAATGCACACCCACATGGATGAGCCTGATTTTTATGTATGTGAGGATTCATGCATGTCGAGATGAATAAAGAAGACACCTCAAGACAAGTACATAACAGTTATGTTAGATGAACAGATTAACAATGCGCTGGTAAAGGTTTCTACTAAGGTTATAAGAAGAAACATGGACAAGGCCGCAAAAATTAGATTGTTGCACGAGGAGTTGAAGAAAATGGATGCAATGATAGTGTGCCTGATGCAAGAGAAGGACTTGGATAAGAAAAATAATAATGCATTAATCGGCATGTCAGAAGTCATTTGGAGATCATGTGATGAAAGTGCGCCCACATCTGAAATATAAGGTACCAGAACAATTCCCCTCAGCAATGCATTATGTTAGAGATTTCGTGGATTTGGTATTGGAAGAGGACACAACCAGAATGCAAAAACCAAAGAATCATGAAGAAGAGGTGGAAATGGCTAAGGCTTCATTAGTCAGAAAGATTGCATCCTACGAAGGCCTACTACAAGCACTCCAAGAAGAATTGAAAAAGGTGAATCATTCCTTAAATATATGCACAACTCCAGAGGCGCTGATCAAGGTAAAGAATCTAGAAGAAGATAATGTTGTCTAGAAGGATATGAAGGATGATACCTTGGGCCACGTAGAATGGTTAACACTTGTAAAGAAAAAGTGTGAGGCCCTAGTAGTAACACAATATCCACACAAGGAAATATTAGATGAGCTTGGGAAACTCATCGCACAAAAGATGGATGCACTGGAAGGAAAACATACTGCAATGTCCAACATTATGTTGGTATTACAAAATGAAAAAGGTGAAGTTACCTAAGATGAACTGGAGTCTATTATTGTTGGTATTACTGAAATAAAGGAGGAGTATCTAGAGTTGATCCTTCATCTACATTCTTTCTTATTCTTCCCATTCAACATTCTTTACTTCAGTTTTGGAGATAAGAATACTTGTTAGAGATCACAGAAGAAGTCTGCATGGGAGAGAAGGCTAGGATTAAGGACATGGAGGGACAAGAAGGACCCACGCATAGAGGACAAGGTCAGATTTTGGGACTTAGCCAATTTTGAGCAGGAAGACCTATTTTTAGAAGATGGCATGCAAAGCACATAAACGAGGCAGAGACATGTCTGACACATATTTTATATCTTTAGAGGATTATATCGAAGCGTTTTACATGGATATGAGCTAAGAATATGATTTTCACTTCAGTTAATTGTAAGATGTCTATAGATAGCACACTTTCATGTGTGGTTATTCCTGTAAACGGCGCATGGCTATTAGTAGCATGCAACCTATTTTTGGAATAGATAAGTGGTGAAGGGAAAGTCCCCACCCTATATATATATGATATGAATCACATAGTAGTCGATATATAGGTATATGCAGAGCATAAGATGTAAGCATAAAGAGATATTTTCATATGACTGGATTACTATATCATATCCATGCGCGCATCAGTATAGAATTCCATTACTATAAGTAGATTTTGTGTTTATTAATAGATGGAAGATATTGGTTGAATCTAAGTGTCATTCTTGTGTGTAATTAAGGAGTGCATGTTCTTGATTCAATCATGATTATTGTTTAAGCTTGTTCTTTCCTAGATTTGAATATGGAATGCATCATAGAATGATGGATTAGTTATGGATCTATATGTTTCTTCCTTCATCACGCTAACATCTTGCTACAACAACCATAAAGAGGGACCTAGTACCTTTGTGTGCTTCAGGTGAGCACTTAGTCTAGGCTGAGTGATGTGCCAGTGCATCTAGGGTGTTATCTGGTAAATTCTAGGTTGCATGACTCAGGAATATGGAATTCAAATAAGAAGGCATTATACAATGCAGTATAATATACTATTGTCTGGTAAGCATCATGCTTATGGTACCAACTATGTGCACGCCCTTGTAACGTCATTGAAAACTAACTTGCCTTATTTTCCGGGGTAGTGATCCACTTCAAATGTCATAACAACTCTAATTTTTATACATTCTCTACAACATCCTCAAAACCTTTGTAATCTGGCAGATGCAAATACATTTCAAAGAACACTTGCTGAGGTGGTTGAGGCCCTTGTCCACCTGATCCAGAACCTAGATTTTCCCTGGTGTTTCCTCCACTACCAGATCCACTAGATCCACCAGGTCTGCTAGTTCCTACTCCACCTATCCCATCAGATCCACCCCCCGTAGATGGTAAGGCTCCTGAAGTGGTCATGCCTTGTGTCCCCACTATCACATTGAGCTATGTGCCAATATTCTGTGATATTGAATATTATTAGATGTATGTCCCATGTCGCTTCTAAATGTGATACCCAAGATTTGTGTACCCATAATTTTTCCAAACATTATACTAAACAATATACCTCCGGACACAAGAAATGATTGTGCAGCCATGGATGTACCAAATGAAAAATTATACCTTCTAGGACCTAATCGGTTACTTCCACCAATACCAACTGGGTTAGTAATACTTATCTCTAGATTTAGAAAACTAAGCATCAAGGGTTAGTCACCTGGTGGATTTAGATGCACACTGACGGTTGTTCTCCTTTCTTCATATGATGAGATCTCTCCAAAAGCTAAGGGGTTTTCTCTTCTGTGCTTTCTAAGATGGGGTAGCATAGACTACTCAAGTTCTAAGTCCTCTGCATGAACCTCAAATCCTTCACGTAATGTTTGCCTCCATAAATCCATCACTCCTACAGCTTTGCACTCTCTCGCCAACTCCCCTCTAGAGATTTGTTATACTTGATCCACCTATCTTCTCTCTCCATTTCTTCCACAAGTTATGTCATTCTTTTACCATGCCAGATTCCACAACTTGCACCTAGCAGGAATTTATCCAGCCATAGGAAAGGCTTCCAAACTCAAATTAATGACCAGGATCTTGATAGCTAGTGGAATAACATGCAAGAACAATCCTCTAGGTTCCCTCAAGGACTCAAACACAATAATCTAAAGGCAAGAATACGTACAAATAACATATTCCAAGGTATAACTAGGAAACACTCTACTCCACCAGTGATAAAAAACATGGGTCCATATCAGATCGTCATCTTGTAGCCACTGATATTCCTCCTAGTTCGAAACATGAGGTCTATAGTACCAACTCATCCTTGATGCATATATTGATAGCCATTCATACAACTATATTGGGAAACAAAATAAGAATGTCTCATAGAGTTCATGATATAGGTTCTCCTCCACCCATTTTCATGCATCAAACTCAGATCTAGTATTGAACCTATGAGAAAAATCACCCTACTTGTTTTTGAGCCACGCTTCGATACTATCCAAGGTCAAGTACTCCATCACACATTCCTCTCACAATAGATTCAAAAGAGGTCCCAGCAATGGAACCAAGATTTAATCAATATTTTACCCTTTGTACTTCTTTCTAACCTAAAATGTGTCAGCCTATCATCCAACATACGCTGGGCACTCACCTGAAGCATGCATGGGTGCTGAGACCCTCCTTTATGTGAGATTTACAGGAGATTTATACCATTAATGGAGGATTATTTTCAGAAATAAAAGTGCATTCATCTACTTTGAAAGGTAGAAGGTATAAATAACATATCTACACATTAATGCATCAAAAAGATAAATAAAATTTGTAAGAAGTACAAGAAACCATATCTGATTCATGATAAGCCATATGACATGAGGGCTTACACCCATAAGTAGTTATTACAGAATAAACCCATGTATATTAATTTAACATAGTTCTAGTAGCCATATTACATTCAAAAGTGTCATCTCAAACCATATACACTAAATGAAAGAGACTTAACTCTCGTAATCCTATCTAATCAGAGATCATAACTATACTTTCCCCCATTATTTCCCTTGTTATATATCCCACTACCCATACATATGTTTTATGGTATCTATTACAACCCTCTAGCACCAAGTACTCTAAACCCAAGCACCATGAACTCCAAACCCTTAGAATTTCCTAACATTTCTACAACACTTTGTTACTCTCCTTCTCTTTCTTTGATTTCTCTATGCATTCTCTTCATGCCTCCCATTTCCTACTCCTGTCCTAAGTACCTCTTTAAATAGGATCATCGACCACGGCCATAACTTATCTTTGAGAAGATCACTTGCCAAGTGTCAATGTGGTCCTCTATTGGTGAATGCTTATCCTCTTTGAAAACCTTCTACTAACTGTAATGATTTCTATGGGAATATTCCCTACGTGGAATATCCTTTTCTTGACCTCCAAGGTTCTAGGTTGGCACCTTATCCACTCATCATGGTTAGTCCAGTCCTCATGTTTTTCCTCAAGTGACTCCATGATGTCAGATATGGCTATGTCTTTTAAACCCTTATTTTTCCTCTTGTGCGTGCCCTGGTTTCACTTAAACCCTTCTTAAACCCCTTTTTCCTGTGCACTTTCCCTGAGTTCCCTTCTATCTACTGATATTTTACATGTGTGCCTCTTGGTATTTAGCCAATATTCTAGCATCCAATACCATCCCCCCCACATGTGAAACATTTGAAATCACATGCTTAATCATTTTATTTTTATCCCATGGGATAAGGTATCCCTTGTTTTTAATTTCTGCCATGGTTTCACAATCATCAATTGTGTATGGAAGTCTCGCTCTACCATTGAATACAATACTTATTGTGAGAACAGATAAGCTATACCCCATGTCTCTATAATGGAGTGTATTTTTGGATGGATAAACTAGTCCCTCCGTAACTTTCACACATTTGGATAGTAAATCCACATATTATCCTTCTTCAAAAATAGAGTTCATTTTCAACTGTATCCACACAAAAAAAGACCCACATCCTCCACTAGTGTTTCCTCTAGAATGTTACATACTTGACCCTAATGAGTCTACCACACCCCCTATTATGGGATGTGACCTAGGTTATGAACTCTCTTGTGTCCCAGTTATAATAGTACACTAGAAACCCACTGTCTATCCTATCGCAACACCTATAAAAATACTTCCAACTATCAATTCACCAATACTTTATCCTGATGATTCTCCTGAAAACAATCCACCTGTGTACTTCCAAACACTGGTGCTTGTCGTTCTGCCATGGGCATCTTCCTGGTATGTTACACTTCTTAATTGAACACAATATTATATCGACATGTATCTACCTGTTTATATTCACTACTCTGTCCTTAAACTACCTTTACTTCTAAAACATCTTGTGCAAGGGCTACATAGGAAAAATGAGGGAGATACGTGCCCAAGATTCTCTTTCTCTCCTCTGAAGCAATCTTATCTAAAGCCGAATGCACACATTTTCTTTTACACATTTAAATTTTGTTGAAAAAGTATTTAAAAGGGATTGAAAATAGGTACTTTTTAGTACAAATAAAATTAATAGTGGCCATTGCTTGTGAATGAAATCATCTTTTTGAGATAGTTGATGTATCACCTTTTTATTGGATGCTTTGTACATGTGACTTTATTTTAATCGTCTTATGGGCTACCTTTTTTCTAAATTCTTAGTATACAAGTTATAAATGTTGACTTTGATTTTTACAACTAGAGGTACTATACTACACACTAAAGTTTATATTCTTAACTGTAATCCAATGGGTAGGCTCATCACATCTTTTAGAATATTTAGGCATAGAACCTTGTTAAAACAAGGAATTAAGTTAGTATGTAGGGCTATTTGGTTCAGAACTATTAGAATAACTGGAATAATCTTTAATCAAAGGGGAATCACCAAGATAAAAAAACTGAATATCCTTACCTTTTGAGCCTCGACCCTTCATCCTCTTCCAAACTTTATTCCTTCTTATTTTCAATGTATCTAACTTAGGAAGAAGTTTCTTAGCAATATTTGATCTAAAAGAGGACCTCAATCCTTCTATTTTTACATATGCATGATTACCAACAAAATATAGCAGATAATATAGCATTGGTTAGAACCAGAACTCAAAATGGAGTCACCACTATATATTGCACTCAAAAATTGTAAATAAACATGAAAAATACATTGAATCACACTTTCACAAAACATGAGCTGAATATTCCTTCATAAACTTATGTGAATATGATAAAGAGCATGTATACTTCAAACCAGGAAAGTGTTGAGTAGATAAACCACTTTTAAACCCTAAGAACTGATAAAAATTACTTCAATTCCCTGGTATATTCGCTAAGAAACAATTTTGTTAATGGTAAAGTGGAGTATGCAAGAACACCACAAAATGACACACTTAAGATAATTCTTGATCAAAACCCTGGTAATTGTGCCAGTAATGAATTGATATAATTTTTTCCCTGAAAACAATGCCAGTTGAGTTTTGGCAATATTGACAGACTAATATGACTTCCTAACACACCACAAACTGATATAATTTGTATAATTCTTGATCAAAAACCTAGAAAGGGTCTCAGAAATAAATTGAGACAATTCTTTCATGAGAAATGGTTTATGTTGGATTTTTGTGATGTTGATGGACTGATATAACTTCCTCACAAACCACAAACTAGTATACTTTGGAAATTCTTGATCAAAGCCCTGGAAATGGTCTTGGAACTGAATTGAGAAAATTCTTTCCTTTGAAACGATGCTAGTTAAGTGTTAGTTCCTAATCTAATACCCCAAATGGCCTTGATTTCAAATGACATGAACTAGAGGGAAAGGAGGAAATATGGTTGTGTTGGATTTTCATTTACAGTTGAGGTTTGATCAATATTTATTACTTAATCAAGCCTTTTGTAATAACATGGAAGCACTCTACTAAGGATGTGGTTGATATCTTGCTACTTTATGGATCTTCCTGAACTAGGGTGAGAGGACCCAAAGGGTATATTGAAAAGGGCGAGGGATATATTATGTTTCATGCCCTTAGACTTATCTATGAATCTATCTGATAAAAAATGCATCCACAAGATGTATAACTCACTCAAAGTAGTGGTCACAAATGCACTACAAATACTTGAAAACTCATATACAAGCTACTAAAGACATGAAATATGATCACAAACATCATCTTTGCATAAAGTGTTAAAAACTTTGGGTATGATGATGTTGAGATGATGAAATGTACAGATCATGGAATATACACTTGAAATATGTGGGATATGTGTGCTTTGCAGGCAAACACATGTAAAATAAGAAAGGGTAATATAATTTACAAGGGGAGGATAGGATGGTACTTAGATAAATGAGTGGGAGATGGATCCAATGGGGATAAATTCAGTTCCCTCCATTTCATCTTATTGCTTCCAGAATGTAGAAGAACAAAATATCAAGACAACATAACTGTTGGTGTGTGTATTTTCCACATTAATAGGTGATTCATCTCACTTAGGTGAGATCGTAGGTCCATGTGTCATTTAGGGATCATCATGAGATTCTCTTACGCATCAGTGCATCAATGCATTAGTGTGTCAGTGCGTCATATGCGTCATTGGGAGTTACACTTCTATTCTGGGAATGTAACTCCCCCTCTCTACTCAAGTTGTCATGATTACAGCATTGGGGGTTACTCTGCACCTCCTATATGTACACCCCATTTGATCTATGAGATAGAGGAGAGTTTTATGGCTTACCCAAGTTCTGCCTGTGTTTCAAATCTTTGCATGCACATTTGGTTGATGCTCACTCCTCCCGAGATCTCTTCACATTGTCGTTCACACATCCATTGATGTGCACATCATCCCTCATGATCCTCGCTTACGGGTTTTAAACCCTCTTTCATGGTATCAAAGTGGATCTTGTGGATCCATGCACTCATCGGTGTTTCTATGCATGTTTTCCGGCTTCTGGTGTGATATTCAGATCTCTTTCAGCATGTGTCGTAATGGAAATTCTAACTGTGCTCTATTTGCACTGATTCAGGCTTCATACCTCTATTCGGTTTTTGAGTGTTCATGGTTCATTTTTGGGGTTTAACAGTTTTGCATCCTTGCATGCAGTTTTAGAGTTGTTTTTTTACATTCCAGGTTACAGATCTATGTAACTTGTGCTAGTTTTTTACACGAGTTTGCTTGGTTAGAAGTTCATTTTCCTTGCATTGGGTTTATGCTTCACAGTCTTGGACCATTTGGTTCTCCTCACTACCTTACTGAAGCATGTGCCCACTTTTCTTGACGGCTCCTTTGTTCTCGTGCTTTGCACCTCCTTGTCTCTACTTTGTTGGAGCCTTCAACCTACTCGTGATCTCCTTGGACGTTCTGCATTGCTCTCAGAGATGTTGTTCACTGCTATTCACTGCTATTTGCTGTTATTTCTTATGTGCCCATGTTCTTGCAAACTCAAAGCTGTTGTTTGCTGTTGTTTTCTTGTGTTTGGCGCTTCCATCCAGCTCAGCCGTTTCCTCCAATGGTTCCCTCAATTTGTGCTTCGTGGAGGTTTGTATTTTTTTAAAAAAACATTTTTTTGGACCTACACACCCAGCACAGCCGTTTTTCTAGATTTTCTGGTGTTTTTTGGTGGTTTGGGATCTCTTCTACTCTCCCATGTTCCTGCAGCACCTTCCAGTGCACCAACACAGCCTCCAGCGACCTCCAACGACCTTCAAACCCAACCACATGTGTTGAAAAACATTTTTTTGCTACTCAGCATTGGAAAAACATTTTTTTGATTTGTTGTCTTCCTTGGTGGTTACAATGTTGCATTGGTTATTGTTCTTGCTGGCTGGTAACATCTCCTCCAATAGCCTGCAGATCTCCCTGACATCTTCAGCTTCTGCAGCGGCCTACCTACTCTCCACATGGACACCACAACCACACAGCAACATGTGGCTTCTAACTCCCTTGAGAGTAGCTCTTTCCAAACGTGGGCCCCTCCTATCACTTTCTTTTTTAATTTTTTAGGGTGATTAAAAAATAAAACATTTCATTCATGGCATGCAATAATCATTTAGGATGTTTTTGGCTTGTAATTTAATCCCCTCCTACGAGTGTCAAAGATGGAGGGTGAGGTCCGGGGTTGGCAGAAGGCTAATCCCCCCTTGCAGTCAAAACAAACCCTATCTAAAATTCCATGCTGTTTCCAATGAGTAGTCACATGATACCCTTTGCACCCATTTCATGCACCTTTTTAATCAGTTTGCAATGTTTATGGACTTTTTCCATCAGTTGCAGGAATCGTATTTATGCCATAACTTTTGACTCGCTGCTCATATTTGAGTGCTTCTTTGGTCAAAGTTACATGATTTCTCACACTTTACATGATGGCATTGTCATTTTTGTAAATGCACTACTTTATAAAGTTCCACATTCTTGGGGGGGTTGATTGTACTCTTCCGCTTTCACTTGTAGATGCATTATCGGCCGAGTCCAACATCTTGCTTTTGTGCATCTTGCATTTTTCATCATGGAGAGTGCTCTTTCTAGACTTGAGTATCGTAGGATCACCTTACAGCCTCCACCACTTCTCATCAGGAGAGGGAACTATTCAGTTTGGCATGATTCCGTGGAACGTTACTTCGCCCATGAGGGTATTTTACCCTTCTTGCTTGGGCCAGTTCCTTCACCCGCTGATCATCGTCATCTGGAGGACTTCCTTAACACTTGTGACCATGTCTTTGGTCACATGATGATGCATGTATCTTGTTCTCTTTGGTTTCACGTGGCAGACTCAGATCCACCTCACTGTGTCTAGAGCATTATTCAGTCCATCTATGGAGACCCTTCACATACTACCGCCATTGTTGCTACTGTTGATTCAGTCATCTCCTCCATTTCTTCATGTGATGACAATCCCGCTAACACAAGCTCACTTGGTTCTACTTCTGATGACGAGGATTGTGCACCCAGTTCTGATGTCGAGAGTACTATAGAGGACTCTTCTCCTCTTTCTCTCACTATTCCAGAGAGTGTTGACACTTCACACATCTCATCAGATATTGAGCAGTCTCCTTCTTAGTCTCATACAGTCATCACACCCACCTCCTTTCCACTTCCAGTGTGTGAGGCCCCTTCCACTCCTCTGCCTTCATTGTATGACTCATACCTATCTGACATTCCTCTTCTGTTTGTTGAGCTCCCTCATTAGGATGAGTATCTACCTGACCTTAGTCATATTTTCATAGAGTCTACTTGTGATGCACTACAGGTCCCTCATCCATCTACAGGTGTTTCAGAGGAGTTCATCATCTTTGTTGTTGGGAGTGCCCCTTCCTGGAATCATGTCACTTCCACATTTCAAGAGACCTTCATTGATCCACCCTTAGCTGTGGATCCATTTTATTTTGTGGAGGATGTTGTGTTCCCTTCACATCACTTGGAAATCCTTTCTGTGGGTGTTCCTTTTCACTCTGATAGTTCTATGCACATGGCATTACCTTTGATTCCTTGGCACTCACTCACTAGACCTATGTCACACTTCTGTGTACCATACTTAGATTTCTTCGTGTTGCTACCTTCAATTTCCTTTGTGGAGTGGACAAACTTCCAGCACGTCATTTCTATCCTTCCTAAGGGTAGGCAAATAGTTTGATGTGGGTGGCTCTTCTTCAGTCCAAAGGTAGAGGATCTCGTCATCGACATTATTTTGGGAGACCTCATAGAGCTACAGAGTTCAGATCTTTCTATGGCATCTTCTACATTCCTCTCGTCTCCCTCTTCTTCTCTCTTCTTCTTCTTTCCGAGAGATTGCCTCTTTGTACATGTGTACCCTTTCAGGCTCGTCTATGGCTGAGACCCATATTTGGCATATTTCTTAGATTAGAGAGTTTTTTGTTCTCTTATGGTGGATGTTTTTCCCACTGGGTTTTCCTTCACTACTTGGGACCTTTTTCTTGTGCGTGGGTACCTCATCAGGCTTTGTGTCGGGACCCATTTCCCATTTTTGACTTGCCACCTCATCCTAAGTTACGATGAAGGGGGGGTGTTGGTGTGTGTATTTTCCACATCAATAGGTGAGTCATCTCACTTAGGTGAGATCGTAGGTCCATGTGTCATTTAGGGGTCATCGTGAGATTCTCTTACGTGTCAGTGTGTCAGATCGCCATTGTATTAGTGCGTCAGTGTGTCATATGCATCATTAGGAGTTACACTTCTATTCTAGGAATGTAACTCCCCCTCTCTACTTGAGTTGTCATGATTGCAGCACTGGGGGTTACTCAACACCTCCTATATGTACACCCCATTTGATCTATGAGATAGAGGAGATTTTTATGGCTTAACCAAGTTCTGCCCGTGTTTCAGATCTTTACATGCACATTCGGTTGATGCTCACTCTTCCCAAGATCTCTTCATGCTACCATTTGCACATATGTTGATGTGCATGTTGTCCCTCATGATCCTCGCTTGCGGGTTTTAAAACCTCTTTCAATAACCTCCAAAGGGGCATTTACATTCATTGATGCCAAATTCATGCAAACACTACCGCCTAATATCTGAAACCCTAACACAAATACTTGTGAATTAAGCTTCAAAATACCCATTGCATCAAATCCATAACACCCAAAATACACTCGAGGGAGGTAAGTAGTCACCTCCAGAGTAATATTGCAAAAATTTCTTTTACAACTAAACAAACATTACAAAGTAATACTAAAGAAAATATTCATTTAGTAACCAATCTTATACAATAAATAGAGATAATTTATTCTTATTTCATTGATTTATTGGATAAAATATTACATCAAAGACTATATTCTTTAAGTATGTTTCTATTTACAATCCATAATTTCTGACTCAAGCATAGAAAAAGGTTTTATATACTCAAATTTGACAAGGGATACATGAAAATTCTCTCAACTCCTACTAATGAATATACAATTTATAGTCACCTTAGTATGAACCCTTAAATTAAAGATAGGCATTGAATTTTATAAAAAACATTCCCCAAAGGGAATATTCCTAAATACCCCATGAAGCACTAAAAGCATGGTATATGTGGAGCATTGATCTTATCTTTACAATCATGAAGTGAAAAGGTGCCCAAACTAAAAAATATGCTGCCTCGATGTGCTTAGCTAGAGTAATTTTGTTTCATGATTGAAATCGTGGATTGGATAATATTATTTTTCTAGCTAATAAATGTTCTTGTCCTTTAGTGCAATCACTATCATTTTCTTTGAAAATTCTTAGAATGAAGTAACATGTATGTTCATCATTTGTTTTTCCTCGAGAAAGAACAGAAAGGGATGTTTAAAGAATAAATAATAAAGATTGGGAAGTAAATAATAGGGAATAATTTATGTATAAGCACCTAATGTTTAATTATTTTCCAGTCCATTTTGCCTCCAATTTATTTCTACATGCATCAAACCCTCTTAATATTCCCATAATTGCTTCCTCATCGGGACATGCATGGTAGAAAAATATTGTTTCTTTTGTAGAAAGGATAATGTGAAACACTACAGAAATAGTATTCTCCCCTTTTATTTTCTTTGTCCACTCATTGATGCACTTCTCCAAATGAATGGATTTCAAAATGGATGAATAGTCAAAATAGGTGGAAGGATCCAATGCCCTTGTAATATTTTGTTGAAGGATTCCTATGATCCTATTGGTATATGTGGATCCGGAGTTGAGCATATTCCCTTCATCCATATGTTTCCCTATATTTTCCTCCATAACATAGAGTCTTCTTATGCATCCATCCAATACTCCCATTCTTAATTTGACAACCCTTAAATATTCATGTTGTCTTCCCCTATAATTTAGGGAGACAATCCCTTCCTTCTTTACTAATTAATCATCCATACTTATAATTGTTTCAAGTTTTGGCAGTATGTCTTCACAATACTCAATCTCATTTTTACACTTATTAATTAAGGTATGACTTACTTCAATTCATTCAAACAAATGAATGTAATAATTACAAGTTTCCTTGAGTATGATACTACTTTTTGACGATAAATCACTCTCCCATTTTTTATATCTTCCCCATTATTTTTCAGCCTTCTACATATTTCATTTTTTTAGTGATAGTTGTGGAAACCTCTTGGATTTCTAGTGGATCCTATATCCCTTTTTGCAAAAAACTTGACAAGATGTCAAATTTTTCCCTAAGTTATTTATTCATCTCTTTATCCTTATCAATTTTGTGGAAGAGACATCCTACTGCCAATGTAACCTCATGCTTAAGACACTCTTTGGTTGGTTTCCCCAATGGGACCTTAGTAATATCGTAATATGAAGGGGAAGCTTCATCCCTTAATAAATCAGTTCATGGGGTGTAAGCTATTATTTTGGTTTGAGTTTTCTTAAATACCATAATACTAAAAAGGAAACTATACACCTAATTATAGAATAATTTAATTTGAATTCATTCAGGATGTTGTATTCATCTAGAGATAGCTTCTTATACAAATTCTTGATCCTATAATCTAGGAGTCAAGTCTTATCACTTAGTATTCCTCATATCTCTCTCTTATCTCTAGAATCACTCTAACAAGCCTTTATTCTCTCACACAACTTTAACTATCTGATTTGTTCTCACAACTCACCAATAAAATTAAACTATTACAACATTATATGAGTTTTTTATATCACAACTCATATATTAAAAATTCACACATAATATTAATGTTCACACTAACATATAAATTCCTAACATTCACCCCCTTAGTGTCAACATGGGGAAAAGTGTAACTAAAACTAGAATCATATGCCACAACATACTTTTAGGTATGCATACTACTCTCTGAATCTTGTCGTCTAGATCTTTTTGCACATGACCACTACTATGCAAAGAATGCATCCTAGATTTATCCAATGTGAATGAAACAAGGTCGTTTCACTGGCTAATCATCTTCATAAAGAAGTACGACAGTCATAGGATCTCTACAGTCAAAGGATTTTTACAGTTAGCTACCCTCCTATACAACTATTTCTCTATTCCGCACCTTCTACTCCATATCACAACATGTTCAGGAGATTAAATTAGGAATGCTCACATATTCAAAGCGAGCAAGCAAAAATATTTTGTTCTTATTCTACATACCAAAGCAAACACAACTAAAATAAAATTCCATAATACCATTATGTGGCCCCGTTGCTTGCGGCTGACAAGAGGTTATTTATTGACCTCCTTCCTCCGTTTCCTCCTTCCTCCATGTAGATGATACTTACTTAGTAAATAAAATATTTAGAATTACAACTGTTGTCATCATTCATTGTTTCTTCCTTATCATAATATTTTTCTTCATTAACAGCCATGACATTCTCTTGTAGTTTCCCATCAAGTAGGTCTTGAGTTCTCAGTTTATAGTTTATAAACATATGACCAGGTTGTTTACAATAGTAGTAGATAAATCACTTCTTTGAATCCTTGGAAGTTAACCCTTGCTTCGAAGAATATTTAAATATTCTTTTAACAAATGATTTGTCGTCTTTATTTTTTCCATACAACACACTTTCTTCTAGATCAATATTCTTATGTTCTTCATCTATCAATGAAGAAATTAGATCTTCTAGGTTAGGATTTATTTTTCTTAGTGTAAAAACCATGTTGGAATAACTGGAAGACATGTTATTTAGTAATAAAAAATTTGCATCATCATGAGGCACATCTACTTTTATCCCTGTTAATGGATTCAAAATGGAGTGAAAATTACTTATGTGTTACACCATGTTGTCAATTTCCTCCATCTTGAGTCCAAACAATTTCTGCTTGAGAGATAGTGTTGTGTTTCCTGTTTGGGATCTAGAAAGCTTGTCCAATGTAGGCCATAAGACATTTGAAATTTTTGATACGTATATATGATGCAAGTAAGCATCAGATAATCTTAGGCCAACAATTGTTGTAGATTTTCTATCCTTGCTTTCCTAATTGTTGGCTTCATCTGCATCACTTGGTTTTGGTATTTTATTATCGATAATTTCCAATAATTCTTTGTTAATTAACAATAATTGAGTTCAAACTTTCTAGGTATGGAAATATTTACCTTCAAAATTTTCAATATGACTTAAGTTTTCCACTATGGGTGATGAACTCAGTAAAAAATGCACCCTTAAAATAAACTAAAAAAATGAAAATAAAATTTTATGAAATTTTATTTTCGATTGATAGCAGAAAGCATATGATCAATGTAAAGAGCTCGAAAAAACACACATTAAAAAAACATCTTAATCTGAGTTACCAGTGGAAATTTATGGCAGCTATAAATTTTAAATCCAACATCTTTCCAGACCTCTTTCCAAAAGTGGAAATTTATTTCAATGCTTGTGTTTTTTTTCACTAAATCCAAAAATGCAAAAAAATGGATAAGTAGAGTTGTAACTCATGATTTTCCATTCATGCATACAAATAACTTCACCACAACGATTTCTGATCTAAACAGTCGTAAATTATGAGTCATATGATCATATCATCATTGGAAGAGACATGAATGTGTTGATACTTTGTTGGATCTATAGACCAAGTAGGACTGAAGTCGATGAAAAATGATGAAAAATGACTGCATACATATTTTCCACCATGAGATAATCTATCTCTTGTTGCATGCAATCCTGATTTCTATTAGACTCTCATTCGATCAACCATGCTCTGATACCATATATTAAAAAGGAAACTATACACCGAATAATAAAATAATTCAATTTGAATTTATTCAGGATGTTGTATTCATCTAGAGATAGCTTCTTATACAAATTTTTGACCATATAATCTAGGAGTCAAGTCTTAACACTTATTCTTCCTCATATCTCTCTCTTATCTCTAGAATCACTCTAATAAGCCTTTATTCTCTCACATAAATTAGCTATGTGAGTTGTTCTCACAACTTACCAATATAATTAAAATATTAAATCATTATATGATTTGTTTATATCACAATTCATATATTACAAATACACACATAATATTAATGTTCACACTAACACATAAATTCATAACAGAAACTTCCACAAACCTTTCTTCTTGAGGTACCACCATTTGTATTTATAAAATTTTGGATTTCTTATATCTTTTAGATAGCCTCAAGGAAAAAATGTTTTCAAGGTCAACTTCCTCTACCTGCACTCTTACTTTTTTCTTCCTTGGAAGGGATTCTCCCAACCATCCTTCACTTTTGTTTAATTCCTTCCGCTTGTTTTTGTTGTTGGGATACACTTGGTAATACTACTATTTCTCGTGATGTGGGGAGTGTGAGGCTAGAATCATCAACCTGTATTTGTGGTGTATCGACATGTTCAACTAACATCACTTGTGTATCATCCTTTTATGCCTCTTTTTCCTTTGTTTCTCCTTCCATCATATTTGAAAAAGGTTTATCACTTGTATATATAATATTTGTATCTTTAATCTCAATCCCTTATTTTCTAGATGGAATATGCTCATTGACTAAATCAATTTGTACCTCTTCTTGATCATAAGGCTTTTCTTATACAATTTTTTCTGCAACTTCATGAGTTGTAATCACTCTTTCCACTATGTCTAGATCTAACTAAAGAGTATCCATGGATTTTAGATATTCAACCTATACCAATGGAATCTCTCTAACATTTTTTTACTATATTTTTGTCACTATAAACTCTTCTATGGTGGATTTCTCATGAGATGATGACCCCCCTTCCTTATCTTTAATTTGTGCAACTTGAACATATGTAACTTGGATATATTCTATGAGAAGGTCAACTCTAACATCTTGACCTAAGTAATTTAACAAATTAGTGAAGACCTTTTCATGTGATGGGTCTTCCATATCTTGTACCATAACTTTAAGGACATCTTGTACTTGTATTTATTGAATTGGGACAAGAAATTCTTGTGACATAAGAGGTGTGGTAGTATTAACTACCTCTAGAATATTAAAAAATTCAGCAAGTAATTTAAGGCCTAGATTATTTCCCTCTATTAGTGCATTATTAGTTTCTTTTATTGAAGGTATTTCCACCTTTTCCCTATTAGCCCTTACAAAATTATTGGTGACTAGTTTTTCCTCTAGTTTCTCAAAGATGGGCTCTAATGTTAGACTCACACTAATTTTCCTTGGTGAAACACTTCCTCTCATCCATTTTCCTTCACTAGATGATTCTTCTAGAGTGGAAGATGATACACCTATTTTGTTTTTTTGTGTATCAATAGTTACCTTGGGACTAGAGGTGGGATAGGGGACAAATTGGACTGGAATGACCTCAAAAATAGGGATATCCTTCATCATTTTCTTCAACATATCCTCATTCATGTGCATCATTTTAGACATTGGGGTCCTTATCTTGTTGGTGGCTAAACTTATCTCTTCCACTTCATTCTTATTTTTTCCATTGATGGAAATCCATGGTGATTTTACCTTCAAGGTATCTAAACTTATGGATCCCATATTCAAATGTGGAAGTATATTTTTTATTTCCCTAGTGGCCCACTACTCCCTCAAAACTACAATATTTTGTAGGGATAAATCAACTTCTTTTCTTGTTAACCAAAAGATAGTTTTCTTAATGATATGAGTGGTCCTTTAATGTAAAGATGTAGTGTCCTATACACTCCATAAAAAGAAGTAACATTGGATTTTCTGTAATATTTTTATCGATGTAATTTTTTCTCATCGAGATCTCCTTCATCCACTAAGCCCTCAGGAAAAAACTATAATTTTATATTTAATTACTTGGGTGAGGGTCATCCTAGAGAAATCTTTATGTCTTACCTCCTCCTCATCCATGTAGTCTATCCAATAGTACCTCATAATAAGGCTCATGCTGATATGTATTTCCAAAGACACCATGTACTATCAAACTAATGTAATAATTATTCCTAACATGAAATTTATGCAAGATAACTCTATTCATTCAACCTCCAGAAGTATGGGCTTAACCACTATAGGGAATTTATATCTCACAATAGTGATTGGGAACTTGAAATTAGTCTTATGTTTTCCTACTATAAGCTTGTGGACCTCCACTAGCTTCCATGACAAGTCCAGAAGTGCTCATTTAGCATCTAAGTACCTAAACAACATGTGCAGTGTGCCCTGGAAGCCACTTACTCTAATGTAAGTAAAAATTATTAATTGGATCAAATAAAATCCTTTTCAATGATCACTTTTCTTTTTTTATTTGAAATTATACATGTATCTCATTCAAGTCTAAATAAATAAAGAATATGGGTAAATAATGCATCATGGAACAACAAAAAATTATACCAACGGTTCTCTTATTTGAGTTGTGGGTATACATTCTATACTTTTAATTGAGTAAATTCCTTGACTCTAGAAATTATCTGTGGCAGGAAATGTTGTATACCAAATATGAGGGCATATAGAATTCATTTCTTTATTAGACTCTTCCTTAATCTATACTACCATCTTGAGGATTTTATAATGGATGGAATCACTTAACATATCCCCCAATGGATAATTTTTCTTCCCATTCATAATGATTTGGATGAATATAAACATCCAATTATTTTAGGGATAAAAAAAATGATTCCTTACAATCATATTTAGTAGGGTGATAATGTCACCAATTTCCTCAGAAAATTCATCCCTGCTCAACCTCTTGGGGATTCTAGTAGTATAAATCCTTGGATTCTCAAGCCACTAACTATTTAATACTTAGGAATACTTTGCACTGCTAGAATTTTAAATTTTTTTTCTTTCTCAACTGATATGTCTGCTACTTGATCAACATCTGAGAGTCCTAACATATCATGGAAGGTGTCTAAGGTCAAAGAAAAAACTAGAGAACCTCTCCCATACCTAACTTATATCTTCTCTAGGTCATTTTTCTATGCACATGTCCATACCAATTATGGATATTGAGCTGATGGGGGAAACACAAAATCTAGGGAAATATAAATTTTATCAAATTACTCCATAACTTTATTTTTATTAGCTACATGCAGCCTCTGGAGGAAGTCATCTAAGTTTACATTTCCTAAATTTGTCTTTGTAATCTTGTACATGTCAAAAGCAAGATGAGAAGAGGTTGAGACACTATAAAATTGAATTTTCATTATTTCAGGGAAAAAGGGAAGTCAATTCTCATGGGAAATGGAATGATAATAACTCGGAAATTTGGAACTCTTTTTTTATTCTCGTTAAGACTTCACAACACCAGAAAAACATAGAAACCTCGTAAAGAAACTTACCCACATAGAAAGTAGTTGTATTTCTCCTCTAAATTAGAAATAAAACTAAAAAAATTGTTAGATATTTTAAAATTATCCCTGCACAACTTAAATATAGAAATCATGGATTATTCTCATTCTACGACTCTAAAACACTTAGAAATCTTGAAATTTGAATGAAATTTGTAGAGATTGTTGTGAATTTTAACCATATAGTTCTAGTTGCATGGTTCACATTCCCATTAATGGAGGCCATAACTTCATATATATTTTTAAAATATGTGAAATTTGATTTCCTAATCTGTGTTTGAATAATAATATATGACTTACACATGGACATGTTGGCCACATTAGATTAACTTAAATGGCATTTTATTCTCTCTTGGTCAAATCCTTAAGACCTTTATACATGGTTTGAAAATTTAATTTCCTTTTTATGTTCTATGATACAATAATATGTGTCCATTCCTTTGGGATGGCGGGGGAATGGGAGCGTAGTTAGAAATATTGCAAAAATTGTGAAACTGTCAACTGTGACGCTGTAAAGTTTCATCAGTTGTTTTATACCACCATATATCTTCACATTTCCTTCTTTTCAAGCCTTAGATATGGAAACGTAGTCTGCAACATTGCAGAAATTATAAAACTACCAATTGTAAAGTTGTGAAACATACCCTATTGTTAATTGTTATCAGATCTTGCCACATGTCCTTATTGTCGTGCTTCAAAGATGAAATTGTAACTTACATTTTTGCAAAAATTGTGAAGTTGCAAACTATAAAACTACAAAGTTATCATTTCTTTTTAGCGTTGATATTCTCTTTTTCAGTCCCTGGAGAAGAATTTGCAATTTAAAAATTTACATCATCTTTGACTTTGTAAAAAGGTCAACAAATGAAGGAATATTCCTTTTTTAGGGCTCAAACTTGCAACTGCAGTTTACAACTTTGTAAAATTACAAAATTGCTTTTAAAGACCCATATATCCCTAGATGCTCTGAATATTTTGTTTTTCAGACTTTGGGGGTGGAAATAAAATTTGTAACCTTGTATAAATGTAAACTTTCACAACTATAAAAGGCTAAGTTTCAAATGCAAGGGGGATTATTTCAAAAGCTCAAATATACGATTAGAATTACAATAATGTCACCTATTGCATTAAATATGTAGATCATTAAAATAATAAGAAACAAAGATAACCTTATATTGTTAGAAAAAAATTGAAGCATGGATAGAATTGCGACACGATTTTAACAGTTGGAGCTCAGAGAACATGTAACAACCTGAGAGATTAGAAAGACAACAAAATGGCCATGTTACATCAAAAATTATAGGGAGAAATATAAAATGTTCCATGATTTTTGACGAGATTAAATAAGGCACCAACAGGGTGAATATAACACACGTAACCTACTTACAAAAAAAACATTAAAATAGGTTTAATCTAATTAAATCTATATACACTAATTACCACATATTAGTATATTCTCAAACTATGCTTGCACTAATAAATTCATAACAATCCCCCCTTAGTGTGAACATGGGGCAAGCAACACTGAAAACATAATCATATACCAATACATACTTTTAGGTCTACATAATGATGTATGGATATTTATGTCTCGATCTTGCTTCGCATGATCATCTGCTTCACCTTAGTGAACTTATCACTAGTATATCACACTTTGAAGAAGTATTCCATTTAGAGGATCTTTGCAGTCATAGAATCTCTTTAATCATTTTCCCTCCTTTACACTTATTTTATAGATCTACACCTTCCATGCCATATCACAACACATCCAAGAGAAAATAATAGAATTACTTAAATAATCTTATGTTCTTATTTTTACTACCACACCACACAACTTAAAAATAAAAAATAGAAAGTTGAGGACCATGTCCTTATCACGCTTACAAACACCATTACAAATTACTAGCACACCGATCACAAATGGTATGGGACAGTTTCCTCTACCACTTATGAAATGATCTTAGTTTTATCCATTTTAGTGCAAATATGGTGCCACTAATGTAGTTTTGTGGCCTTGTCACTAGTGACTAACGATAAGTCACTGAATGACCTCCTTCCTCCATTTCCTCCAACCTTAAGTTGATGTTCTTCTAACTCAACTCAATAAGACTTTGAAGTTTAGTGGTTTCCACATTATATTTATTATAACTTCCTTCGTCAATGTGAAACACTTTTTTTCATAGGACATCTTATTCCACCCATAGTGCATCTATCTAAAAGTGAGGCAAAAAAATATATATTTCGACACTTTTGAAAAAACAATTTTGATGATGATTTTGAATTTGAATCTTCTAACAAGGACTCTAACAAAAAGTGTAGACACTAGAAAATGTACCTTGCACATAAGGTATGTTATTAAAAAAACAAATTATCATAAAACATAATAACACAAAAAATCAAATAACCCCACAAAAGAGAATAAAAATATAAAATATTAATAAAATGGGGATAAAAGACAAGTCACCACTCATTTACTAACCCTCACCCACTCACAATTAACATTTTCATGACCAATGCACATTACACCCATGTGTGTCTCACTCCCCCTATGCACTCCAAATCTATAAAACCACCCTCACCCACATCATTTCATCTCTCTCTTGGCAACTCTTGAATCCATGAATCTTTGTGCCTTAAGGATATACTTTAGTTTTATTTCTTGCTTGTTTGCATATTTTAGTTTTGAAGATATTAAAGAAGTGAAAGAGAAGCATAAACGATATATACAACTTATTACAACATTTTTTTTAGCAAAATTCCAACATGGGCGGGAATCGCAAGAGCAATTGGCTTGTGATCTTTGTGCGATTTTTGGTAACTTGCAACTCCAATTGTACTTCGATCCGAGCCAAGTATATTCGTCATTTTCATTTATTGTTTTTTCATTTTAATAAATAAAATTTCTTTTATCTCCTTAAAATGGTTAGGTTCATGACCGAGGAGAGTCCCCCAGCCACCAAAAACAACTATTTTTTAAAGTGTTCTTGCGTGCAGGTTTAGATTCACATCTGAAATATTTTTTACCCACTTTATTCAATGAAAGAAACTACAATTTTCCCTCTCTTAAAAATGACAGGATAATCCTATTTTTTAGTAGCATTGATATGGAGTTTTCATATTAACTCCATCTTATATGTGATTCAAATCTAAGCGTACATCATATCAACTAATCCATCTTACAGGTGATGCAAATCTAGGCATATAAAAAGAAACTACTAGAAAAATTAACTTTATTTGACACTTCTCAATTTTTAATTCAATTTTGAAAATGGATACTTAATACTTTAGTTGACCACTTTATGAAAATGACATTTGAATTTGACACATACTCTTAATAAAACTATGATATGTCATTATTGACAGTTTAAGGACTTTATACTTCTTTTATGACCTAATAATACACACACACACACACACACACATAACTTAATAAAATACCAATTGAATATTAGTTTTTAATTAAAAAGGACCCTGATCTTATATTATACTAACAAAGAATTGAAATGATTGACTTTCTTTATTGGCCTTTCAACACAATGAATTAACAAGACTAATTGACACTAGAATAATGTCATAATATAAATTCTTAATAATGTACTCTCAACTTAAATATCTAATGGACTCTACAAGCTATGAACACCAAATAGACTAGTGAATTATTAAAAAAACAATTGTGACAAAATTAGTTCATACCTTGTAAGAAAAGACACGGCTTTTGAAAAATGACACACCTACTATTTAAAAGACTATGGGAAAAGTATAACTATTCAATTTGCAAAAGAATTAAATACATTTGATGGAGACTACTTCCATGGATGTTGGGAAACAAAATGAGTCCATCTTAAGAGATAATTCAATGGATACTACAAATTTGAAATTGAATACAAGATAACTTTTAACATATATCGAATATAACATTTCAATGCATGAAAAAATTGATTTGACCATCCCAATCCCTAAATATTTTGATTAAGAAATAACACTCTACAAATTCTATTGGATATTTTGTAGGGGTTTTGGTGAGAATAATGTAATAAAATGAGTTAGAACATGTGTAAAGCTGAGAGGAACAAAGCACGCCCAACGAAAAAAAAACCCATGTGCAGATATAAGATCTTTAATGCAAGAAAGAGTTTATCTCAGTTTGTAGTTGCAATGCTTAATGTGCATGGAGATATCATGTTAATGAGTTTGATTAGATCTTCAAATATTGAATGATTTGGAAAGACATGTTGAGTATATGCTTCTAATGCAATAGTTACGATAATCCTTTAAGATAATGATTGTGCTTTCGCTGAGACACTTTCTCTAAAGAAGGAAGGTGTCAAGCATCAAATAGAAAATTTGGATTGGACTGAACATTCACAGGTCTATTGAAGTGACAAGATAAAATACCTCTAAAAAATCAAGTAAACTAAACTAAATAATCCCTTAAAACATTAATAAATCTCATATTTGGGGGAAAAATACCATAGGAGGGTACCCCTTAAATAATCTATTCTTCCATCAAAGGAACAAGAGTGACCCTTCTTTGATACCAAATGTAATATTTGGATAAAATATTATTAAATCTCAACATAGGAATATTGAAATAACATAATATCAAAACACCATTTTTATTCACAATAAAGATTACAAATAAATAGGCTATCAAACTCCTACAAAATAGGAGTTATCCATAACAACATTCTCTATAATTTTCTCACAATGCCTATTTATGTGAGGTGAATATAACTCATGTAACCTACTTACAAACAAACACATTAAAATAGGTTTAATATAATTAAACATATATACACTAATTACCACATATTAATACATTCCCAAACTACGTGCACTAAAATATTCCTAACAATGATTTGGTGCTTAAAGAGAATTAAAAGAACACTAGTGTAGAACCTTCCCTATAAGAAAAATTCAAACCTAATTGGCTTGGCCCAAATGTTATTACTAAAAAACTTGGCAATGGTTTTTACCGCCTCACAACCCTTATGGGAAAACCCTTAAATAATCCCATGAACATTATTACCTCACTTTGCACACATACACATTGGAGGGAAACCTTACTTCCCTTCCCTAGTAATAGGACATTATACTCTAATAATACAAATACATTCATATATTTTTTAAAATAAAAATACATTAGCTTAGATCTTGGTTGGATGTATCTTTTCTTGTTTATATTATTCTATGTATCATTTTAGCTATCATGTTAGCTTGAATCATAGTATTTCATATCCTTTTGCATATATGTGTGCATGTTCACATGGTACTTTGAGGTGAATTCTAGTCATATATAGGTTATTACATGATGCATGATGCTTGATAATGTTCTCTACCAGTCCCACCGAGGCTCACGGGAGCATTTACCTTCCATATCTTTCCATATTCAAGTGTTATCATTGTAATATCTACTACTTTTGTTTCTATTTCATTCAGATATATACATTGTGACATACTATTTATTATCCTAACATGTTAATGGGTAATTCATGTGTGGAATATTTCTTACAGGATTACTTCTAACCATGGTTATTTTCTTATACTATTTTGTTATGTCTTATGTTCTATGATTATGACTTGTTTTTTTGTTGTTTATTGGTTATGCCATATGATTGATTGTTTTTTTATTTTCATGCACTTGAAGGCATTTAGTATCTTGTGACATCCTAAGTGGTGTCCCATGTTTTCCACCAGCTAATATATTTGTATTTTGATGTTTTATTACATGTTTAACTTGTCTCTTTTACACTCTACCATAATTATTTTTTACTAACGCTTCTTGCTAGCTTTCTTTCCATTGTTTTTCATGTGACATGGTTGTTACAATGAACATTCCTCTTTCCCCTATAGGAATCCTTCTTGAAGATGTGCACATTAGCTTCAAGACCTCTTATTTTGGCTACACTCACATTTGATCCATATCACACACCCAAAATGAGGAAGGGAAACCATCGGGTGATTATTTCACCTTGCTAGAAGTTCAGAAGTGAGGAACAAAATGAAATAGAGCCTAATTGGATAGAACACGGACTCAAAAAATGGTTCAAAATCATACATGGGCCAGAAATAATAGAGGGAGAAAAGCGCCCATATCAGATAGGAATGTTGGCTGATTTTTTCCTAAGGGAAAAAACAAGTAATTCAACATTTGGCATAGTTTATTAGTGACATTTTTAACAAAATCCATAAATAGATATTCAAATTCAATTTGCTATCTAGTAAAAAATAACAAAATCAGTTGTATGTTTCATACTTTGGACAAGGTACCTAACTACTCAGTTTACATTTTTCCTACTGGTATCTAATAAAGAGTGGAACTTGGGGCATATGTAGGGACAATGATATGCCTAGAATGAACTGTCATCCATGCCTAGTTACTATTGGGTTTGTGACTATCTCTAATGGCACTTATCCATGGGGAAGTGTCATGGACGAAGGGAAAATGTTGACCGCTCTCCTAAGACTCTTCCTCTGGAAACAGAATGCCCAAATCCTCATAATATTCACATAAATTTGGGGATTGATCACCCTTGAACCATCTACCATTTCCTAGAAAAAATTATCTAAAGAAACAATACACAGGAACATTCTATTTTTTCATATCAGCATTTAGGTGTACTTTATCCTTGATTCACTTATTTTTATTACACATAAATATTATTATTTCTATAAGTTAAAGTTTAATTTCATATATTATGAGAATTGACTACACATTTATTCTTTTGTAGGTTTGTCATTATCCCAACAAAAGGCAACACAACTGGAACAAGGAGAAATATCAAGCACAAAATGCTCAAGAAAATGCAATATTCAATCACAAACACAAGAATCCTTTTCACTATGCACACGAGTCACACTTAAGGTCCTTATCCCCTCTTATAATCCACGATACACATCCTAAAATCTCCATTCGACATGTTATAGGTTACAACCTCCTTTGGCTCTCTATATGGTACACTCTTCTTATCTACTTTATGCTACCAAATATTAATTCACCTACATAAATGGGGGGAAATGTAGACACAAAATTATGCACTTATTATTATTATTATTATATTACACCTCTAGTATGTCATTATATGCATGATTCCTACGTGAGAAAATTAGATGCTAATGACACCTGCCATAGTCCTTCTATTGATTTTTATTTTGACATTGTCTTATACTTTCTGGATTTATACTTTATAGTCACGTCACAGGGATCCCTATCTTTTTCTACGGTCTAGTTTATGTTTCTTTCTTTAGGGACAATAGCACTAAGTAAGGACACTAGCGCCTAGGTAGTAGTGTCCCTTCCTAGCACTTTTGTCCAATCTTTCTTATATTTCAAATTATCACTTACAACCTAATTTTTATTCTTTTCTAATTCTTATTTCATGTTTGGGGTTGGCCTTTGGTGTCACTAAGTGTCTAAATTCAAACAAACAAATCATATATATACACAACCTACTAACTTCTCTAAGGGGAAATCAGGTCACTATTTTATATCTACTACTTGGGAAAAAGTAACACTTGAGGACTACATTGGGGATGAATTATTCACTACATAGGTAGGGAAAATTCTAAAATCTTTGACACACATTATCTTGGGGGAGAAGTAGTTGTAGCCCTCTATCTTGGTGTAACTTGAACAAGGGTAAACTAGCTTTAAGGGACACAATTCTGTCACACAAACACCAGAACTGCATTGAGTCTGAAATATAGTGCAATTCTTGGTGAAAATCACATTGGGTGATCATTAAGGTTAGTCTGACTCAAGCATATGAATCTTTTATTTCATATAATGTATTATTGATTCTTGTGTAGGTAACTAGGTTTTTTTTAAGGTACAAGTGTGATAAGAGAACCCTAAAGTGAACTATACGTGACATAAAGGAAAGTGAAGGAAACACTATCATACACCTAAATAACCATATCTGTACTCTTCCCCATGAAACTAACCCCTATATTAGACAATAGCACCCCAAGCAGTCCTGTCCATACCCAAACACTATTTTTTGGGACACATGTAGATCATTGTCTCCCAGATGAAGCATGCATAGTCCATATTAAGCGTTTTCCACCATCATTCCATCCCAAATGTAGTGCAAAGAACAAAATATAAACTAATTCACTCTCATCTTATTGTTATTTGACTAAGATTTAATTTCCATTAAATCAAGACTTTCTAATGAGAAATTTTGTTATAGGTTTATGTGTTATATGATAAGTAATATCATCGTCATCAAAGAGGAAGGATTCCTCAATATGTGAAGGAGTAAGTGAAGCTGAAGAAGATGGAGGTCAATTATCTATCAAGGTGAAATGTTCGTAAAATTAGAAATATTGATGAAACATAACATCCTGATAAACTGGATCAAACAAGTGATAGGATTTCACATCCTCAAAATAGCCAAAAAAATGATTGGTTTAATTTTCTTCTTCATGGAATTATGTTTTTCATTAGCAATAAAAACAAAATCTTTTCCACCAAATACTGTAAACTAAGAAAAATTTGGCTTCTTAAGAGACCAAGACTCCTTAGGATTCATGTTTTACACTACCTTGTAAGGCATGAAATTTTGTATATAGTTGGCATAATTGACTTCCACAACCCAATAGCTAGGATATATGTTCTTCGAATGAACCATACAATTTTATTTCAATCCTTAAGTTTTTTTCTTCCTTTCAACAATTTCATTTTATTAATGGTTGTAAGGGACTAAATATTAATGTTGAATACCATGTTGTGTTGAAAAGTGTTGAAATTTCTTATTTAAATATTCCCCCTCGCCCCCCGTTATCTATGTGTATCAAAATTTATATAAAGTGAAAATTACTTCTCAACAAATATCTTGAAGTCTACAAATTGAGAAAATACTTCTCTTTTATAATTTCGAAAGTAAACCCATATGTAGACACAATATCACACACTTTGGGTAATTATCTAGTTTTGATTACAAATTACTATTCATATGATTCCTAAGTAAGAAAAGTACTAATTAACACATTCTTTGGCCACATTTATTTTCTTTCTATTACCACTTTTGGTATTACATCCTTACTCAATATAACTTTTTATACACTGGCTTTTATCATCGTAGACACTAGTGCCCAGCCAAGACGTCAGTGCTAGGTGCCCTCGTCCCCTTTGGGTGCCTGTAATCCCTTTATACTTTACTCACACTTTTTGGTTCCTTTCTATCCATTTGATCATCTTATATTTTTTGTAGTCGGCATTTTTTGGGTTCATTATGAAATTCAAGCAAATGAATCATATAAATATAAAGTTAATTGATCATAATAAAGGACCAAGCACTAAGTATTAGCTATCACCACCTATAGTTGCATCCATCAAGCATATAAGAGCTCAATTACATCTATTTATCACCATTCAAGGGACACAATGGTTGGTTATTATACATAAACTTTATAGGAGCAAAGTTCATTCTATTCCATATACACATCTATTACATTTCTTTACATTTATCTTACTTTCTTGCTATCAAGTGCAACACGCACAAGAGCCACTTAGGGCACGTGTTTCACCTGATTCTAGATTCTTGTCTTTGAATGTTGACAAAACAGATAAGGGTAAAGGGCTAGGAGGAATACCTGTTGAGATGCTGGTTGTAGGTTGTTGCACGTGTATGACTTCTGAATCCACAGCTGATCGTGAGAGCTTCCTTTTTGCTTGGAGGAACTACCTGAAACGGAAAACAATGCCACCAAATAAAAGTTAAACAATATATGTAGTGGACTACCTAGCGTGTGCTAGATCTAGGAAGCGTGATACTTCCTAGACGGCTGTCAATCCAATGTTTAAAAAAAATAATGCTAACAATAAAGGAAATCCTCATGTAGTTAAAATGATTTAGGTATCTCATTTGTCCACAATAAGCAAATTCATTCACAATAGGCTAAGCTATGACTGGATCTGAAGGTCACATTCTCTTTCAAGATATTGGTATTGGTCAAGGTAAATTTCTAGTCTATTTTGGGTATTTGATGTAGGTTTTAAGCTCTGATCTAGGTTTTTGGTAAAAAACACAGAGACCGACGTCGATTTAGTATGACCGGTGTCAGTTTAAGTTAACCGATGGCAGTTATGGGTAACTGATGTCGGTATGGTCGTGGTACAAGAAATTAAATAAAACTTGAGGTGAGGGTAGATCTAAGGCTAGATGAAGATGGAAGGGTGATGGCAAGATTTTTGTGGGTATTAGGTGTGCATAAGAATGATTAAGATCGAGATATGGGAAATTCAGGGGGTATGGGTAAAAGGATGTTCAAGCTTGCATGGAGGTAAAATGGTGGTGGAATGAAAATGAGGGTAGAAACTAGTAACAACATCAAAAGGATCTACCCAATGATAAATGGAAAAATGTCGGTTACCAAAAGCACTTACCGCTTGTATGAGCTCGACGTCTGGTTAGTAATGGTAGGTGATCAAATGGAAGGGACTTGATGTGGTGTTGGCGCTTCCCCAGATGCTCCTGTGAAAGAAAATGGATGTGTGATTGCTTCCGGTGTTGGCTATGGATGCTTTGATGTGTGTACTAACGCTGGTTCTACTTTCATGCAGCTCTGGTTTTCTCACTTGTTCTCAAAAGATGTGATTTTTTCTTAGAAATGTGCCAACCTTGAAATAAGGTTGTTTTGGGGGTTAAATGGTAACCGAAGGCAATTTTTAATTAACTGGCGGTAGATTAGGGTAATTGTCATTGGTTAGGGTGGGATTTCCTAGGTTTACTAAACTAAGCAGATCCCCTTGATTTTTTGGGGTCTCGTTTCATTTAGTCTGCGGATTAGCATGAAAGCTTCCTTCTAACGAGCGGGAATGTGGTTAGACAGAATGCAAGCATTGATTTTTAGGGTTTGGGTAGGTCTTAGTTAGCTATGACAACTTACTAAGAATAGGTCTTAGGGTGAGGTGGCTAGATGAGGTGGATATGTGGGTATTATCCTGATTAGGATATTTAAATAATAAATATTGTGACTATAATGAATTAATTTAATTGAATTAATTAAATTAATATTAGAGTGGGATGAAAGGGGCCATTGTTAGGTAAATGTGTTTAAGGTATTTATTTGATGAGGGACCAAGGGGAGTGTGACCTAATTTTAGTGTCTACATTTTTCCCCTTTTTGTTGCATAGCTTGTATTGGTAAGCGACACTGACAAAAATAAGATGTGGTTGCCCCATGTGTTGGTGAAGGTGATCCCCCTCAAACCAGGAACTGATGAGGTAGCAGGTGGAATCGGTAAGTGGTTTGATAAAAGGTGAATGTGATGAAAAAGAAGTGGGGTAACGGGTAAAAAGGGAAAAAGGTCCACTCAGGTAATCTAGGTAATGCGTCAGGGTCAAAGTTAGTAACAGTCAAACACACACGCACGTATAAACTACAACATGGTACCAGGTTGAAGAGCAGGAAAACTCTACATTGTCTTAGGTTGATAGGTTTATCCAAACAAGGTTGAGGTGATTCCGGTATCCAAGGTATAGGATATGGTCAGGAAACATGACATAGGTCAGGTGTAGGAACGTTTAGGTATGTTCCGATACACCAAGGGTAGGGTCAGGATAAATGGTCACGATAAGAGGCAAGGTAAGGTCAGGATGGCAATCAACACAGGTAATAGTGCCACAAGGTATAGCGAACACATGGGGTCAAATGTCACTAGTGATGTTCCAGGTCCAAGTATCTAGGTCATGGCATGGGTAGGGCCGAGGTATGGGCAAAATAAGGAGTCCCTGAATGAGAACGAGGTGGGGGATAAATGATAAGGTCAAGAGGATATAGTGAAGTGTCCAAGTGAGTTGTGGGTGAGGTAAAAAAGGATTCAGGTAAAAAATTGGGGATAGGGGGGTAGTAGAAAGAATAAGCAGTATAACTGATGACGATTTGAAGGGACTAATGCCAATCAAGATGGACCAACCATGGTAAGCTAGGGCACATGACCGATGTCTGTTAAGGTGAAACCGTCACCGGTCAGGTCAGGTAGGTTATAAAAAGAAAAATTACCATATTTTACAAATCATTTGTCTTTTAGCGAATTGGGAAAACGATGTGAGAGAGAGAGAGAAGGTGGGAAGTGACAAATTGAGACTGAGGATTAAGTTGGCGAGCCACATGGTAGGAGATAGTTGGTTAATAGGTGGATCTGTGGGCTAGGTTGGATCGATTTGATTGGATTGAGGAGAGTGAGTGATCATTTGGTGATGGCAGAGGTAAGAGAGGGATTGAGGGGACCACCAATGCAGTGGCCAGAGGTTCCACAATGCAGATGGTAGTGCAATGAGGTAGGATTCAATCCCGCTTGTGTTTTATTTGTTGGATTGAATTTAAAGGTTAGGTCCGTAAAAATGGTTTTTTCTTTTTTTGGGGGGAAAATAAATTTTGAATTATGGGAGGGAAATCTAGTAAAATAGGAATGGGGAGGGAGGGGATTAGGTGAAGAAGGGGTAGGGAAGGGTGTAGGAGGGATTTAGGTAGAAGGGAGGAAAAGGGAATTTAAAGGAAAAATGGGGGTCGAGCGTCGCGGGTTTTTGATGCGACAATGACCAGTGTCGGTTGGAGGGTAGCTGACGTCAATGCTAGTGTGTCAGTATTGGTCACAAAGTAGGTGACCGATGCCAGTTGAAGGGGGATAGGGGTCAGTTAGGGATAATCGGTACCGGTCGGATTTAGAGAAAAAGGGGCCAAAAGGTGCCTGAGGTTGGATGGATGAGGTAGATAGAGATGAGGAAAGTGGTTTAGGTGAACATCATAATATAGGTAAGGGGTAAAAATAGGTAAGGGTGGAGTTGTTGGGAAAAAAGTATAGATGTGTGGAAAAATAGGTAAGGTCAAGGAGTGGGTCAAAAATGGAAGTGAGGGATCGGGGTGTGTATAAATAGGTAATGTGATATTGGGTTAGGTAGGAGTAGGGTAGGTAAGTCGGTTGGTTAGGGTTGGGTTGGGGTTAGTTGGTGATGGTTGGTTTGGGGTGGAGGGTAGGCCAAGGGATAAACAAGTGAGTAAAAAAGTAAAAGAGGTAGGGTAATGGGTATGGGTATGGGTGAATGTAGATATGGTCTTGTTTTAGTAATGTGATTGATTTATTGGATGCAGGGGAGAGATCAACTTAGGATGCAAGATAGGGTGCCACCCCTGCTTGTGACAGCTCACGGTGCGGCAACACCCGAGGAGTTACAACATGTAAAGGAGGTGGGCTTGAGTGGGTTCCGAAGCTATCGACATGTAGTTTGAAAGTTGAGTCTGATGGTCTCCCTCATTGATAGATGGGATGCCGTGACCAACATGTTCCACCTACCGATGGGTGAGATGACACTCACCCTAGAGGACGTGTTTAGGATCCTGTGATTACCCATATTGGGGACACAAGTATACTCGATCTCCTTTAGGCATCTGAGGAGTTGATACTGACAGTGTTTGGGGAGGGGATGGCGAAGCTGACATTCCACAATGCTAGCCTTAGCTATAGAGAGATGTACCTAGCCCGTCCAAAAGAGACGAGGCTAGTAGTATTACTGATGGAGGCAGTCTATTGTTTTGCACTGCTGGATGTAGAGGATGGGAGATTCCCACGATCCTTGATGGGTGTGCTACATGACATGGTGATGGAGAGGACCTTATTTTCCTGGGTGTCAGCATTCCTAGTATAGCTATATAGAGAGCTATGGGTGTATGGGCAGCTCTGCAGGTTCAGTTTGTGTTGTACTTTCATTCTACACTGCTAGGCCTATGAGCACATTATCTGTGTGCATCCAGTGGGTATGCCCTGGGAAGATGCTTTTGAGCCAGGTTTTGTGCAGGTGGGGTACATTTGATGGGTGCATGTTATTGGAGAGCGGTGATTAGAAAGGGATACACATGATGTAGCATATTACTGACGGCTATTGGATGGATTGTCTGGGGTAGATATTATATGGAGACCGTATGTGTGTTATCCCTCATACAGACAAATGGATCAGGAGTTATCTAATCTTCAACTACTCAGATGGATAGACAGGCATCGTGCAGGAGAGCACGAGATGATCCCCGTAGAAATGGTCTGACGGTAGTTTGGACTTTTACAGGATATACCACCACCCTTCCCACAGTACCGGAGGGATGATGTGGAGAGACCATTGCCACTTCCACAACCGACAATACCTATTAGGTAGGAGGAGTAGATTATAGACCGATGGATCGATGATGCCGGAGCTTGAAAAACAGGTATAGAAAGTGGTGGTCGAGCTCATTTACAAGCAGTACCAACCCAGACTGGGGCAGCCAGATTTAGCCAATATCATGGTGCAGAGAGACACCCTGTACAGGGGCAAGTGGTGACCCTAATTACCTAATTGGGGATGGTAAAGGGGTAGTTAGCTAGTTTAGAGGTGGAGGTGGCTGAGTCGCATGCATAGGTGGTCAGTCTTCAGGCCCAGATGGCCCAGGGTGGAGATGGAGATGGTGATGATGGTCAGGTGGCCACCCTACAGGTGTAGGTTATAGGTTTGCAGGGGCAGTTGGCCACTACACAGGTGCATATTCAGGCATTATAGGTGCATGTTATAGGCACAGGGTGTGAGGCCGATGGCACCTTCACAGGAACTGGGACCAGGGTCCCACAATCATAGGTACAGGGGCCAAGGCCTATGGGGCCACCATAGGACTAGTTCCTATAGGGGCTAGAGTCCTATGGGATGCCACCATAAGGTGAGGCCAGATCCAGGTTACCAGAATCAATTCATGGTGGCCAGAGATATATTTTCTATCCTATGGAGAGTACATGGCACACAGATAGGCATCTAGTGAGAGGACTGAGATCCCTGTACTCACAGTGTGGAGAATACAGGGGGCCATCGAGCCCCAAGACATGACCAAGGTGAGGCCACCAGCTCACGAAGACCAGCTCCAAGTGATGTACTAGCAGGGGGCTGACCACAACCTATGGCGGGTGGTGAGATGATACCAAGCCATCAAACAGAAGCCAAGGAGGAGATCAGAGAGACAGACATGGAGGATGTCTAATAGGATGAGGCTTGATGCCCATCCTTGTATTTTGATGTATTTTAGTCATTTTTTTGATATATACCGGCCTGCATGCCGCCAAGATACAATGAGGATGTACGAGATTTTTGCATATTTTTTATCATATACCAGCCTGCGTGTTGAAGATGGTGAGGCTGCATACTGATATTTTTTAGAGACTGAATTATATACACTGGACTTGCATGCCGAAGACATGTGATAGTTATGTATATGGATACATATGTCTGGATATTGTATTTATAGATATGATGATGATTATGGGCATTATGTGCTTGTGTTGATACACATTTTATTATTATGCATGGATGGATTCATGATAGGTGTGTTAGGCATGGATTGAGTTAGGTTTTGGTCTAGGCATGGATTGAGTTAGGTTGTGGTCTAGGCATGGATCAAGTTAGGTTTTGGTCTAGGCATGGATCGAGTCAGGTTTTGGTCTAGGCATGGATTGAGTCAAGTGTTGGTCTAGGCATGGATCGAGTTAGGTTGTAGGCATGGTTGAGTCAGGTTTTAGGCATGGTGGAGTTAGGTCATAAGCATGGTGGAGTTTAAATTGGTTTAGGTTGTAATTCATTAATTTGTGCAATGAATGATGATATGGGTCATTTTTAAGATTTTTTATACTACATGCATGATGATGGTAAAGAAATGCTAGTCATAAAAAATGTATGTTTTGTTGATCATAAAAATGTGAAGAAACTTGTTGTTTGTTTGGTTTAATTTTTAATTTTTTGATATAAAAAGGAAATTAAGTAGGGTAAAATGTGATGGGGGAAAATGCAAGATGAATTGGTTAGGGTAGATAGTGGCCGAGCTAACCTCAAAGGGCCCCATGCCCACGAGAATGCTACCTATATAGTCCCTAGCGAAAAGGGACTTCGAGCCGATGTAGTTCTCCCATAAGCTAGGGAATAAGGTGAGGAGGTATGAGAATGATTTGGTAGGTTTTAGGCATGATTTGAGATTAGGTCTTGTTAGTTATGGGTGAGTTGTGGGCAAACTTGGTATAGGATGATTTTGATTTTGGTGGAAGAAGAAGATTACCTAAAGGTAAGTGTCAAGGACCAATTCCTGTATAAGGTAATCAATACGTAATAAAGAGAGGTTAAAAGAGAAGAGGGGGCAAGAAAGCCACCTGATTGGTGAGGATCATAACTAGTGGACCATACCGTAGGTAGGCTAGTAAACATAAGACCCTAAAGACTTTGCATGATTGATTATCCTAAAGGTGAATAATAGTCACATGATCACTAAATGTCATAATTCCAAGAGGTCCCTTGAGGTGGCAGGAAATGAGAGTGCGAATGGTGAGAGGGATGAACAGTGGTTAATTTTTATATGGTATGAGGTAGCATGCCTTTGTAGCAATATATCTAAGGTCACAATGGGAAATTCCATTACTAAAAGGTTGTTTGTTTTAATTGATGTTTAAGATATACTGATCGAGGCGGGACAGTCTATATGGGATGAGGAAATTAACTTTTTGAGGTCTTCGTGATGATTGATGTTGGAAGATTCAGATTCTCTCACTTTTTTTTTCTGGAAAGAGCTTTATATAGCCGTCCTTCAAGGGAGCAGTCTATTTATAGTAGTGATTGCAGAGAGGAAGATATGTCCTTATAAGGGAGACATCTTTTTATGGGAAGTTTGACTCAAGGAGTTAGATCCCATGTGAGGGATTTTAACTCATGGAAAAGACTAAGGTGAAGAATAGGATTCTTGTTCAGAAAGTCAGGGTGAAACGGCCATGGGATCTCTTCTGAAGGTAGACGAAAAATTATCCATGAGAATCATGCTATGTGCAGTGCCGTGGTACACATATTCAAGAGAAGATAACAAGTGACGGGCACACACATGATTCTTTTTTAATCATTGGTGATGTGCTTAAGAAGTGGATAGTGCTCAAGGGAAGAGCATGGAAAGATGACAAAAGAGTGAGGTAGGACTAAAATTCAACGGTAGAATGGTCGAAGATGCAGGGCATTAAGGGGATCAGGTTTGGGTTTACCATCGAGTGAAGATAAACGATGAGCACCTGATCCATAAGTATGGGTCACAATGTATGGTCAAAGCCAATTAGGAGCAAATTTTCCCCGTTCACTTTTTTCTGATTTGGTTACATGTTGATTCTATCTTTCAGGACAAGGTCACCGACTTGGAAGGTTCGTTCATGGACACATTTGTCATAGACATGTTTGATACATGTTTTTGGTAAACTTGAAGATGATCAAGAGAATTAAGATGGACGTTTGTCTAATAACTCAAGTTAGTGCTAAACGGTCTTGAACATAATTCATCATCAGTGAGCATGTCATGAAGAGAAATGCGGAGTGAGGGGATCTAGACTTCGAGAGCCAAAACAACCTTTGTATCATAGACCAGCAGAAAAGGGTGTGGCAGCAGTGGAAGTATGGATACTAGTGCAGTATGCCCATAGGGTAAAAGGAATGTGCGTATGCCCGTCCTTCCCAGTATCATTAACCGCTTTCATGAGAATTTTATTCAAGGTTTTGTTGGTGGATTCGGCTTGGTCATTGGTCTGTGGGTAATAAGGTGATAAGAAACTTAGCTGAATGTCCAAAGACATCACAATTTTTTTGCAAGGTTTTATTTTTGAATGAGATACCTGTTATCAGTGATGAGGTGAGGAGGAACTACAGTAGCAAATTTCGATGTGATGATTGATGAGCTTTACAGTATGTTTCTCAGATTTTGTGGAGTTGACAGCTGTCTATGGAAGTATCAACGCATTCTGTGTAGTATTCAGTAGCACATGCTAGGCAGTCCACTGCATGGCATTGTTTAAGATTTTATTTGGTGGTATTGTTTTCTCATTTCAGGTAGTTCAAACCCATTGAGAAAAAGGCCAAAGCTCCCAGGCGACCTGTAAGACATGAATGGTTGTATCATGAAGGTTGGCATGTTGCATAGCATTTGACAACCTACAACTTGACGTAGTCTACAACAGATCATGGTCCTAAGGGTCAGCCGGTAATAGCCTAGGTGAAGAATCTGATTAGCATCAATGAGGCCATTCAAGTGACCTCCACATCTAGCCATCAGGTGAAACATTCCTTGGCACACCCGTATAAGGACTTTTAGAAATCGTAAGGCATCAAATTAGAGAATACTAGGTCAAATCCACACTTAAAAAGGAGGCCCCCAATGATGACATAACGCACGACACATTGATTTTAGAAAGGCATGTTGTCCATTACGGGTGACGTGTAAGGAGGTAAGGTATTGAGTCACGACATATAGTTTGAGTATTGTTTATACCAAAGGTCACTCGGGTAATGGGGGCAACAGTTTCGATAGAGTAAATGTTGTGAGGTAAACTAAGAGGGTGATTGAATTCGTTGTATTTTGAAAAATGATTTTAGTATCGGACGGGTGTAGTCGGGTAAAAGAGTACGACTTGTGTAATAAACCACCTACTCCCTGTGTTGTCTCATCACGATGAGCGAGCATGGCCCCCAAGGAGTGATTGGTAGCTAAGATGTATAGGTAGAAGGGTTGATCATCTTTAGGTGGAATGAGTACAAGTGGTTAGAAGAAGGTATTGTTGTAAGGCCTCAAAAGCTTTGTGGAATTCATTATCACATTTAAAGGAGACATCCTTCTTGAGAAAATGATGAAATTGTCGACACACTGATCAGACAATTGTGAGATGAAATGACGAATAGACTGCAACTTATCTTGTAGGCTACGGAGTTGCGTAGGTTAGTGGGCGAAGACATTTCAATAATGGCCTTGACTTTAGCAGGGTCAACTTCTATACCACAAAAGGAAACGATAAATCCTAAGAGCTTTCCTAAGAGAACCACTAAAGACACACTTTTTGGGTTGAAGGCAAATACAACATTTAATAATGCGGTCAAAGATGGTTTTTAGGATGACAAGGTTCTCATAGTGGCATTTAGATTTGGCCAAGAGATCGTCCATGTAATCTTCTAATATTTGATGCATGATTTCATGGAAGCTATAAGTCATAGCCCGCTGATAGGTGGCCCCAACCAGTGTTTTAAAGGCCAAAACGCATGAACTCGGTAGTATAAGTTCCCCCAAGGGGTAATGAATGCAGTTTTGTGTTGATCCTGCTGGGGCAAGCAAGATTTGGTTATAACCCAAGAAGCCATCCATGAGTGACAACATCTTGTGACCAGCGATAAGATCAACCAGTTGACCAATACCAGGTAAAGTAAAGTCATCTTTTGGGAAAGCTAGATTGAGGTCACAAAAATCCAAGTAAATGTGGAGCCCCCCTATCTCCTTAGTGACAAGGAAAAAGTTGAGTAATCCACCAGGGATAATCAATGGGTAAGATGAAGGAAATGGAAAGAAGGTGTTGAAGTTCTACTTTGATGAGAAGGGAAATGCGAGGGTGCATTTTCCATCAGCTTTTTTTTTATAAGGCTTAGCATCAAGAATGGTTAGGATATTATGGACCATTATGGTGGGGTCAATATCTGAGCATATCTACGTAAGACCAAGCAAAACACATGGTTATGGTCTTCTAAGAAGAGAGAAGTGATGGCCTCTCTGTTCAGCAATATCCAAAGATTAACCAATTTTTAGAATGTGAGGGTCGTCCTAAGTATGAATGTTGATTTTCGATAGTCAATTCATTCAACATGGTTTGCACCTCAGATGGTAGCGACCGATAAATATATGAGTCTTCTGCACCAAGGTAGGTGAGTATAGATTCATCATACTAAAATTGAACAATGTTAATTGAAGGTGTATCATCGTCGATCATTTCAGGATACAGGAAGGGAAGAGGAAGGAGCCTTGCCTTCATCTTGATAAGTCAGAGGCCTTAAGGAAATGGTGTTTATGAAAAAACAAAATTAGAAGGATATGGATTCTGGATCCATCGACTTCGTCGGTGAAGGTGGCGATGGTGGTGAGGAAGGTGGAGAAGGGTTGATATCTTCAATGATTTCAACACGGACCTTCTTGGGAGGTGGTTTAGCAAAGCCGATACCACTATAGTCATTATGCTTACGAGTAGTACATGGAATAACAGTATGGCGGCCTTGCTTGTAAAAGACAAAACCAAAACCCTTCCACGCACATCAGTGTAGGAAGGTGTGGGAAAAATGGTGATTGGTGAGTGACTGGAGGCCAGCGAAAAATGGGCAAGCTTTGCGATAGTGGTTAAGGTGTGTAATTTTTAGTATCAAGTCACCCATAAGTGATATTGGTACGAAGGTGAGGAGGACCATAAAGGAGACGCTCTCCTATATAGTGATCATAATGAGAGTGTTGGTGAAGACTTCCATGTATTTTTGTGGGGTAAGGAATGTGTTGACACTATATAGGTGATACTCCCCCAGAGTGAGGCATTGAAAAATGACCTCTAAGGGATCGATGGTTGGTATGTGGATAGCTGGAATAAATGATATGTTAGAGGTTAGATCGGGGATGAAGGTAACGAATTGGGAGGCCGATGGTTTTGCTGTGGAGGTTATGGCAACGGTAGGAATGGAGGATGTAGGTGTGGTTAAGGTACCGGCTACACTGGTGAGGGGAGATGTAGGTGACATTGCGAAGTGGTTCTGGAGGCAGATGCTTTGATGGGTATGAGGACACTCATAGGGTTGGTAAAGCATGTTGTAATTTTTGAAAGGTGATGGGTCGGTTGGAATGGTATAGGTGTGTCCTTCATGCTCAAACTTCACATAATGATGCAAAGTGGAAGGGACACAACCCATGACACAAATCAAGGGTTTGCTAAGCAACAGGTTATATTGAAATTCCCCCTCCAAGACGTAAAATAAATCTGGAATAGTGTGGGGGCCCACACGAATGTGGAGGATGACAGTGCCTAGTGTAGAGGTGATAACATCATTGAATGAACGTAACATGACAGGATGTTTATGCATGCAATTGTTAGGTATGTGCATTTGAGCGAATGCATGGGATGAAATGATATTAATGCTAGTTCCCCCATCGATCATAACATGACGTACATGTATATCATCGATGTGGACAAAGATGAAGAGAGTTGGGTCTGGGTCATCTATTTCGTGTGGTGCGATCTCTTCCTCTAAGAAGCTAAGGGAGGTTACTTGGTGAGTAGGTTGAGGTGTGGATAAAGGTGGCAATTTGGTTAGAGAGGCTACATGATTGTGTAGACACTAAAATTCCCTTTGGTCCCTTGTCGAATACCTACCCTGAACACATCCACCTAGCCATGGCCCCCTTCACCCCACTATAATATTAATTTAATTAATTAAATTAAATTAATTCATTATCCTCACCATATTTATTATTTAAATATCCTAATCAAGATAATGCCCACATATCCACCTCACCTAGACACCTCATCAAGCCACCTCACCCTAAGACCTATTCTTAGTATGTTGCCATAACTAACTAAGACCTACCCAATACCCTCTGACCACATTCCCACCCATTAGTAAGAAGCTTCCATTCTAATCCTTGGAGGAAACGAAATGAGATCCCAGAAAACCAAGGGGATCTACCTAGTTTAGTAAACCTAGGAAATCCCACCCTAACCGACACCGGTTACCCTTAACCGCTGTCGGTTAAGCTGGAACCACCACCGGTTACCATTTAATCCCAAAAAAATCCTTATTTCGAGGTTGACACATTTTCTGAGAGATAATCACATCTTTTGAGAACAAGTGACGAAACCAGAGCTACATGCAAACAGAACTAGAATATGTACACGCATCAGAACATCAATAGCCAATACCTGAAGTAATCACACAACCATATGCCTTCACGAGAGCATCCAGGGAAGCACCAGCACTACAAAAAGTTCATTTGATCACCCACCATTACCAACCAGGTATCAAGCTCATACAAATAGTAATTTTTATTAACCAACACTTATCTATATATCATTTGGTAGATCCTTTCACATCTATTTCTAGTTTCTACTCTCATTTCCATTCCCCTCATCATTTACCTCCATGAAAACTTGACCATATTTTTATCCACAACCTTACATTGCCCATATTTGGACCCTAATCATTCCTGTGTATACCTCAAATCTATACGAATCTTTCCATTTCCCTTCCATCTTCATCTAACCTCAGATCTGTCACCCAGCCAAGTTTTATTGAGTTTCCTATACCCCAACCACATCGATGTCAGTTACCCACAACCGTCGTCGGTTAGCCTAAACCAATACCAGTCATACCAGACTGAGGTCAGTCTCTGTGTCTTTTACCAGGAACTAAGACAAGAGCTCCTAAACTTCCACCAAATACTCAAAACCACCCAGAACCTTACCCTAACCAATACCAATACCTTAACAGTGACCTGGACATTCAGATTCAATCATAGCCTAGCCTATTGTGAACGAGTTTGCTTATTATAGATGAATGAGATACCTAAATCATTTTAACTACAGTAGGATTTCATTTATTTCTCGCATTAATTTTATTTAAATAGTGGATTGACAGTCATCTAGGAAGTATCACACTTCCTGGATCTAGCACACACTAGGAAGTCCACTACATATATTGTTTAACTTTTATTTGGTGGTCTTGTGTTCCATTTCAGGTAGTTCCTCCAAGAAAAAAGGAATCTCTCACGATCAGCTATGGATTCAGAAGTCATACACGTGCAATAACCTACAACCATCATCTCAACAGGTATTCCTCCTAACCCATTACCCTTATTTGTTTCGTCAACATTTGAAGAAATGCTCTATGATCAAGTGAAACATTTTGGCATGCCCAGTGGGACCCATTTAGGGTTCTTTGCATTCTTTCATTTCTAGGTGAATTTTTTTTATGTTTTTTTCTTTTGTAAAAAATTATTACATTAAGATTTTCTTCCTGGAATCTTCTTTCATCTATTGTCTAAAATCAATCATATTTTGGTGCTTTAAAATGAACATTTCTTCCCTTTCATTAGTATCACATTAGTGAAAGAGCATCCCATCTCCTGTTCATATATTTGTGGCATCAAATTCTACATTTCAATTTGGGTTTAAAAATCATTGCATTTCATTCCACTTTTCCACATTAGCTCACACTAATTCAGGGAAACCTATATGCTAGAAGTCATTCCCAGCTGATGGTTGAAAAAAAAATCATAGAAAGCACTTTCTTTCTCTTTCTCTCTCTCTGAGTCATATCCAAACACCACAAAATTGAAAATATACACATTCTTAAACAACATCTTTCCTGGAAGAAGCTATAAGTGATCACATGATCATGGCACAGTGGGCACCCCGCTCGTTGTTTCTATCAAGTCATACTTTAGAGAAATGCCCACCCCCACCATAACATACCTTAAACCTCTCCCTGTAGATCTCCTTCTTTGTAGGAAGCCATCCTCACCAAAAAAATCTATTCTATAGTCCATGACTCAGTTCTTAAAATAGCATAAGATAAACAAACATAATAGAAAAGGCACTCTTAGGATCATATTTTTCTTAGTTTTTCTACTTGGCTTGCATTTTGAGGTGAGAGGATTCATTCTTCATTTTTTAATTTCCCCTTGCACGCTCCTAATCATAGTTAGTGTATTCCAGCTTCATTTGAGTGTGCCTGGACCATATTCTCATCATTCTTAGAATTCTGGGTTTGATTCCACATTAATTTTAACTCACAACCACAATTTCTTCATCGTTGTTTCAATTTCATAGTAACCGGTGTCAGTCCAGTGACCGTCATTGGTTACCCCCTAAACCTTCATTGATTTTACCCAATCGGCATCGGTTCCCTATTCTTTTGGTTAACCTACCCAAAAGGACACCTATTCACCTTCTTTGACTATTCAGAGTCTCTTCCACTCTTATCATATTCACTTTATTGGTAAATCCCATTAACATCTTGCATACTTAGTAGATTATTGGCCTTTTACCATATTTTGACCAACTTTCCACTTTCCACAGTGACCAACTGCAGTTAACTGTGACCGTCGTCAGTTTACCCTAATCGGCATCGATTATACTGTGTAAATCTTCCAGCTAACATTTGGTACCTAATCCACCTATTACCACATATTTCTCATATCTCTACTGTATTTCTATGTCATTTATAGAAAACAGTCCAACCCGATCAATACATGTTCACATGGTGCTGACTCGAAGCCAAGACAACACCCACATATTTCATGACAGCCGTCAGCCACTCCCCCCTAGTCCTTCACCACCTTCTATTTTATCACCAATGGATCCTACCCAACCTATCACTATCTCCACAGGAGACAAGGAGTTCACTTGTCCACTCGAGATGCCTCAAGTCAGTTGATATACGACATGCCCGTATCTGTCCCCCCGAATCTCATTGCCACTCCTGCATTAGCCCCATTTGGCTCCGTGTTGCCCATATCTACCTTACCTCCATTCATTTCGTAGCTAGGCCCTATACCCACTATGACTACCACGTCTGCTACCTCTGTTGCACCCGCCACATCCACTATACCTTCACCAACCAACCAGAAAACAACCTCATCTGTGCCCATTGTCTCGCATATACCCGTAGCTACACAACCACCCCTAGTGTCATTAACCCCTACCCCTTTCCAAAATGTTGTCCTTTCTATTCCGCAATCTTTAGCTCCCATTTCCACTAGGGTCACCACGACCTTTCCACCTCCATATACGTACTATCAGTAGCCTGTTGTTTCATCTATTATTCACTCTATGTACGTACCCCCTATTTCGTTGCCTTCTTCTCAATCTACCTATACAACAACACCATATAATAGAATTCCACCCCCGTTACATGCCCAACACCAACCCTCTTATGCTACAGGAGGCACCCATCCATCACAACCTACCAACATCCTAATAAAGTTAATGATGAACAAGATGCAGACATTGGAAGCATCGGTTTCTAGCTCCTGTAACACTCTCGCCTACGATGATATTTGTAATGAGCCTATACATCCATCCATTCCTATCTTTCCATATCCCATGCATTGGGAAATGCCTAAATTCAACCATTTCAATAGCAAAGAAGACCCACAACAACATTTGTGGTCTTTCAAACATGGGTGTTATCTGATCGCTCATGATGATGCTTTGCTTTGTCTCTGACTGGTCCTGCGTTAGATTGGTATAGTGGGCTGCCTAGAAACTCTATATTCTCATTTAATCAGGTAGCCCAAGCCTTCTTAGATCACTTCTCCATTAATATCATTAAGAAGGTTACCATGACTGACCTATAGTCTATGTGTCAGTATGACGATGAATCTATCGCAATTTTTTTTACTCATTGGCATAGCCTGATCAATCAACTCACATTCTAAATACCGCAAACTGAGCTCATCAAATTCTTCACTCAGGATTTTTCTAGGCATATCTCACCGACCTTGTAGGTTCAAACCTTCTGAACCTTCGATGAAGCATTCACCATGGCATGAAAGCTAGAGATTCGGGCCATCGAAGAGAAGAAAATCCAAGTACGCAATAAGAACTCGACATTCATGTCGAATGATACCTCTTCTTCTTAGAAACCACAAAACAATTATTCAAAGGCCAAGGGGACTGCTAATGCAATGGTACTCAAATTTGGCCCAGTATATCCATCAAATCAGGCTAGCCCCTCATCTAATCTCTCACACATTTAGACTTTTCAATTTAGACGGGAACAACGGAAATATACCCCAATTAAGGAGCCTTATTCTTTTGTCTTGGAGAAGCTCATCAAAGTTGGGGCCATCAATCTTCCTCCCGTGAAACCACACATTGGTTTTGACCCTGCTCGCCCCACACCCGCTTGGTATAAAGAGCATGAATTATGCAACTACCATTGAGTAAAGGGTCATAGTGACGGCAATTACATCACTTTCAAAAACATTGTCCAAGAAATGCTCGAGAAAGGAAAGTTAACCATGGATAATCCTAACGCACCTAATAATCAAAACCTACACATATGCAAGAAACCCTTTCCTAATCATGCCCCTTCTGCTGATCAAACCAGAGAGACTTCAAATCATGATAGCCATACCCACGAGGTCCATGTTATTTTCAGTGATACATCTGATGCTGCCCAATTACCTCATATTCCTTCTATAGAGGAAATCCTATCCTGAAGCCCTCCTTCTACATTGGAACCCATCTCACCTATTCCTCCACTCATAGAGGAACACCTTTCACCTCCTTCATCACTCGTAGAGAAGCTTTCTGTTAATATCAAGACGATTTCACTCTTTGCTTCTCCACCTAGAGAGTCGTCGCCCGTAGAAGAGTACCCACCATCTCCTCCACCCATAGAGGAGAACCCATCATATCCTCCATCTATCAAAGACACAATAGAGATACCTTTTCCTTTAGGTGATCATTCTCCATTAGCTACCCAAGATCCTGTAGACTTATTTTCGGCCCTCTTACCCAAGGAAGCTGAAGCTAGCAAATTCCCCGTTTCTAAGACAAATTTTATGGGAATTGCCATTAGATCCTTATCAACCTCACCTACAGCTGTGCCATTCTCATGCTTAATCGATCACTTAGATTATGTGGATAGAGCCTTTCTTTGGGGGCACCTTCTACTTCCTATTTCAATGTAAATGCAGATGTCACTTGCTAACAATTCCACTATCTACCTAAAAATATTTCAACCAATCAAACCAAGCATAACCACCTCTATCACAACTTCTTCCACGACACCCAACATAGCTCAACACACACCCTTGCCCATAACCCAACATACATCTAAATCCAAACCCACACCTACATCATCTTCCTCAACTAAACCTATTACTACCTTAGGGGTCACCCCAACCACCAGCCTTATTCATCCACCTATCAAACTAGATTTAGCCACATCCTCCAAAGTCAATACCAAACCTACTCCGACACCAAAATAGAAGAACCAAGCCCATAGAACTCATAACCCAGCTGTGCCAATCACACCTTCATCACCTTCACCCCTTCCATCTGTCTTAGGACCTCAACTTCCCAACACGGTTAAGAAACCTCCACCCGCTGGTAAACTAAAAATGCAGTAGCCCATTCCACCATTGCAAACCTCAAACATACCCAAGCACCCGTCATGACTTACAACCACACCTATAGCATCTTTACCACCCATACCTCTAATACCATCGATCACCGATTCACTACGCATGACACTCCAGTCTCTTTCCCTCACACCTTCGGCATGACCTACATCATCTACCTTCACAGCACCTCCATTATCCCCATGGGTAACATGCCCTCTTCCACCATCTGTCTTTCCCTCTAGATCTCGTGTTCCCGTATCACCTTTACCTAAGAAGTTGCATCCCATAGACAAAAATCTGCTACCCTCCAATAAGGTAGTCAAAAAAACCACACACCCTCCTGATAGTTCATCTACCATACCCCTACCCAAATAAATACAACCAAAACCCAAGACCATGCCAGCACCCAAAACCATAGCTCGACCCCCTCCCCCTCCTGTAAATATCGTTCCTCACTAATCAACTACACCTACTCCCAAACCCACTTTCACTTCCCATTGTGACCCACTAGTAGGATCCTATGCAAAAATCTTAACCAACCTCCTTGAGACTTCTGTCATCACATTACCGCTGCTCAAACCTTATGACCCTCTCAAACCCAAGCCAAAAGGGTTTGATGACACTAAAATTTGCACCTACCATCGTGTGCTAGGACACGATGTGGAGAACTGCAAGGATTTGAAAACCGTCCTTATCCGGTTGTGTCCTCCTAAAGAAAAATTTGATGATGATGACCTTCTTGATGAGGACCCCATTTCACCAACACCCATTCCCATAACTCTTCCCTTACTGCCTACTCAATGACATGGACATTTGCCCCCACAGCTCCTAGAACCACATCTGAGATTTGAAATTAATATGCTTTGCATCAATGACCTTGCCAAACCTTCCCCCCAATGTCGATGTGCCCAGATCATCTCACAAGGTTCCTTCCCACCACTAGGTTGTTTTCCTTTATATCGCCATACCTTTCATGGCTCACCTACCTTGCCTAACTCCCCACCTCAGATCAAAATGATCCATGTTATTACCCATACTCAGAAGGAAAAAATCAAGGAAAAGGCAACTGACACACCAACCAATCCTATACCCAACATACCATCTGCACCCACACCTAAGATCACTATCCGCCGACCCACATATCCTATTTCTAATGGGGTCACACACCATGTGATGCTCAAACAACTATACCAATGCCCCCTCAAAATGTCCTTAAATGACCTCATCCAAACCTTGGAATCCCATCTTCAAGATCTCATGGAAGTCCTACAATTTATTGAGGTTTTACCCAATGACCCTACACCCATAGCCTCAATTATCACACCCCATCATGTAGCCTCTCTCACCAAATTACCACCTTTATCAACACCTCCACCTCCTCATCAAATAGCCTCCCTTAGCTTCTTAGAGGAAGAGATCGCACCACATCAAACTGATGACCTAGGCCCAACTCTCTTCATCTCTATCCACATCGATGATATACATGTATGACATGTAATGATAGATGGGGGCACTACCATTAATATCATTTCATCCCATGCATTCACTCAAATGCACATACCCGACAATTAGATGCACAAACATACTATCATGTTGCATTCATTCAATGATGCTATCACCTCTACACTAGGCACTGTCATCCTCCATGTTCACGTGGGCCCCCGCACTATTCCAAAATTATTTTACGTCTTAGAGGGGGAATTCCAATATAACCTGTTACTTGGCAGACCCTAGATTCATGTCATGGGTTGTGTTCCTTCCACTTTTCATCATTGTGTAAACTTTGAGCATGAAGGAAACACCTATACTATGCTAGCCGATCCTTCACCTTTTAAAACATTCAACATGCTTTACCAAACCAATGATGTGCTTATACCCATTAAGGCGTCTACCTCCACAACCACTACCACTTCACCTCCACCTCTTCTTACTAGCACAACCACTACCTCAACTGCACATGCCTCCTCCATTCCTACCACTCCCACAACCTCCACAACCGAACCATCAACCTCCCAATCCATTAGCTCCACCTCTACGTCGACCTCTGACACATCATCTATTCCAGCTACCCACATACCAACCACCGATCCCTTGGAAGGTATTTTTCAATGCCTTACTCTGGGGGAGTATCACCTATAAAGTGTCAACACATTCCTTACTCTGCAAGAGTATGGAAGTCTTCACCAACACCCTCACTATTATCACCATATAGGAGAGGATCTACTTTATGGTCCTCCCCACCTTCATACTAGTCTCATCTACAGGGGACTTGATACTACCACTTACACACTGGAACCACCGTCACAAATCCACCCATTTTTTGCTAACTTCTAGTCACTCACCAATCACCATTTTTCCCGCACCTTCTTGCACCGATGTATGTGGAAGGGTTTTGGTTTTGGATTTTATGAGAAAGTCCACCATAATTTTTTCCATGTACTACCCGCAAACATAATGGCTGTAGTGGTATCGGCTTTGCTAAACCACCTACCAAGAAGGCTCACATTGAACTCATTGAGGACATCATCCCTTCTCCACCTTCTTCATCACCATCACCACCTTCACCTATGGAGTCGATGGATCCAGAATCCATTCCTCCTAACTTTTTTTTCGTAAACACCATCTCCTTGGGGCCTTTGACTTATCAACGCAAGGGTCAGGCTCCCTCCTCTCTTCCCTTCCTGTATCCTGAAATGATCGATGACAATACACCTTTGATAAACATCGTTCAATGTCAGGATGATGAATCTATACTCACCTACCTTGGTACAGAAGACTCATATATTCATCGGTTATTACCCTCTGAGACTCAAACCATGTTGAATGAATTGAATATCGAGATCAAAATTCATACTCAAGACAACCCGCACATCCTAAAGATCGGTCAATATTTAGATGTTGTTGAACACGAAGCCATCACCTCTTTTCTCAAACACCATAACCACACTTTCGCTTGGTCTTATGTAGACATGCTTGGTATTAACCCCACCATAGTGGTCCACAATATTGTAACTGTTCTCGATGCCAAGTCCGTCAAACAAAAGCTGAGGAAAATGCACCTTTGCATTGCCCTTCTTATCAAAGAAGAACTTCAGCACCTTCTTTTTGTTTCCTTCATATTAACCATTGATTATACTCATTGGATTTCTAACATTTTCCCTGTCACCAAGGCGACAGGGGGACTCTACATTTACATGGATTTTCGTGACCTCAATCTAGCTTGCCCAAAATATTCCTTTCCTCTACCTGGTATTGACCAGCTAGTTGACCTTACCACTGGTCACAAGATGCTATCACTCATGGATGGGTTCTCAGGTTATAACCAAATCTTACTTGCCCCAGAGGATCAACACAAAATTGTATTCATCACCCCTTGGGGGACCTTCTGTTATCAAGTCATGCCTTTTGGCCTTAAAAATGCTGGTGCCACATATCAACGGACCATGACATCATACATCGTATATTGGAAGATTATGTCGATGAAATCCTTGCCAAATCTAAATGCCAATCCGAGCACCTCACCATCCTAAAAACCATCTTTGACCACCTCATTAAATATTGCGTTCGCCTTCAACCCAAGAAGTGTGTCTTCGTGGTTCTCTTAGGAAAGATCTTATGATTTATCATTTCCCTATGTGGTATAGAAGTTGACACCACTAAATTCAAGGCCATTCTGGAAATGCCTCCACCTACTAACCTTAAGAAACTTTGTAGCCTGCAAGGTAAGTTGTAGTCTATTCAATGTTGCATTTCACAATTGTCTGGTCAGTGTCAACCTTTTCATCACCTTCTCAAGAAGGATGTCTCCTTTAAATGGGATGAGGATTTCCACAAAGCTTTTGAGGCCTTAAAACAATACCTTCTTCAACCCCCCATACTCATAACACGTAAAGACGATTAGCCTTTCTACCTATACATCTTAGCTACTGATCACTCTTTGGGAGCCATGCTCTCTCATCGCAATGAACAACACATGGAGTATGCGGTTTATTACGTAATCCATACTCTTTTGGACTATGAAAATCAATACACCCATCTCAAAAAAAAATTCTTAGCCTTAGTTTTCATTTTCACAAAACTCCGCCATTATCTACTCAACCACAAAACCTATGTGGTGACCAACACCGACCCCTTACACTTCATGTATGCCAAGCCTTATCAAAATCAGTGTGCCGCACGCTGGATTATGATTTTGGCCAAACTTGACCTCGAATTCATTCATCAAAAGTCCATCAAGGGACAAGATATGACCAACCAATTGGCCGACGCACCTATTTCTGGGGATCAACCCTCTAATTTTGATTTTCCACATGAGTCAATTGCTACCCTTTCCTTGGACAAACCCACTTACCAAATGACACTCTTCTTCGATGGTTCCAAGTGTCAACATGGGGGTGGGATTGGTGTTATCCTCATTCCCCTAGATGGTGAACCCATGCCTTTTTCTTTCAAACTCAATTTTGATTGTACCAACAATATTGTCAAATACGAAGCACTTGTACTAGGTCTCCAAGCTGCCTACGCTGTAGATGTCAAATCAATCAACATTTTTGGTGATTCTCAATTTGTCATAAACCAAGTCAATGGTATATACCAATGTTGTAATGAGATTCTTCAAAAGTATAAACATCATGTAGACATACTTTTTACCACCTTTGACCATTACACCCTTCAAACCATCCCACGTTCAACCAACAAATTTGCAGATACCATGGCCTACTTGGCCTCTCGAATCCACGCTTCACCCACTGATTCTAAAATCTTTGTCACCATACAATGACTCCAATCACTTTCTTATTTACCTCATGACATTTACTCTATTGGGACCTTTGCCCCCAACCCAAGTGACCTTTGGTATAAACAATACTCTGACTATCTTCTCTCTCCATCTTACCTCCCGCTCTCACCTGTAATGGACAACACACCTTCCTTAAAAAGGTCTCTCGTTACGTTATCATGGGGGGCCTCCTCTATAAGCATGAATTTGATGGTATTATCTTACGATGCCTCACAAGTTCTGAAATTCCTTATACCATTAAGGAAGTTCATGATAGCATATGTGGAGGTCACTTTAGTGGCTTCACTGTTGCTAAGCGTATTCTTCACCTAGGCTATTATTGGCCGACCCTTAACCATGATAGTTGCAACTACATCAAGCATTGTGTAAAATGCCAACAACATTCCAACCTTCATCATACACCCAGTCATGCCTTACAGGTTACCCGTGACCTTTGGCCCTTCTCTTAATGGGGCTTGGATCTTGTTAGAGAGATCAATCCCCATTCTTTCCAATGCCATCAATGGATCATCATCGCTACTGAATACTACACAAAATGGGTTGAGGCCATACCACTCATCTCCATGAAAGCTGAGAAAATATGTGAGTTTATCAATCATCACATCATTTGTCACTTTGGTGTTCCTCATCACCTCATCACTGATAATGGAAAACAATTCAAAAATAAGACCTTGCAAAAAAATTTTGATGCCTTCAACATTTAGCTAAGTTTCTCATCACCTTATTACTCACAAACCAATGGCCAAGCCAAATCCACCAACAAAACCTTAAACAAAATTCTCATGAAGGCGGTTAACGATACTGGGAAGGACTAGCATACAGACATTCTTTTTCCCTGTGGGCATACCACACTAGTGTTTTCACTTCCACTGCCGCTACACCTTTTTCTCTAGTCTACGGTACAGAGGTTGTTCTACCTCTCGAATTCCAGATCCCCTCACTACGCATTTCTCTCCATGACATGCTCAAGGATGACGACTTTTGTCAGGATCATTTAGCACAACTTGAGTTATTAGATGAACGTTGTCTTAACACTCTTGAACACCTTCAAGTTTACCAAAAAATTTATCAAACATGCCTATGATAAATAGGTCCATGAATGAACCTTTCATGTTGGTGATCTCGTCCTGAAAGAAAATCAACATGTAACTAAAGTATAAAAAAGTAAACGAGGCAAATTTTTGACATCGTGACCCATACTTATAGATCAGATGCTTATCATTTATCTTCACTCGATGCTAAACCCAAACTTGAGCCCCTTAATGCCTTGCATCTTCAACCATTTTATTATGGAATTTTAGTCCTACCTCACTTTATGCCTCTTTCCATGCTCATGCCTTGAGTGCTATCCACTTCCTACGCCATCACCAATGATTATTTAAGAATTATGTGCGTACCCATCACCTTTTTTCTTCTCTTAAATATGTGTACCATGGCACTGCACATGGGATCTAACTCCTTGAATCAAACTTCTAATAAAAAGATGACTCCCTCAAGAGGACATCTTTCTCTCTACAATCGCTGCTATAAATAGACTGCTCCCTCAAAGGAAAGCTATGTAAAGCTCCTAAAAAAAAGTAAGAGAATCTAAAACTTCCCGCATCGATCAACTTCATGAAGACCTCAAGGAGTTAATTTCCTTAGAAAGCCTTTTAGTCATGGACTTTTCCATTATGACCTTGGATCTCTTTCCCAAAGAGCATGCTACCTCATACCATATAAAAATTAACCACCTTTCACCCCTCCCACCATTCCCACTCCCATTTCCTACTGCCTCAAGGGACCTCTTGGAAACCATGACATTTGGTGATCATATGACTACTTTTCACCCTTAGAATAATCAATCATGCAATGTCTTTAGGGTCTTACGTTCATCACCTCCTCCAAGGTATGACCTACTCGGTATGTTCCTAACCAATCAGGTGGCTTTATTGCCCCCTCTTATCATTTAACCTTCTTTATTACATATTGATTACCTTATACAGGACTTGGTCCTAAACGCTTACCTTTGGGGTAATAGTCTTCTTCTACCACAATCGAAATCACCTATACCAAGTTACCCACAACTCACCCACACCTAATAGAACTAAACCCAAATCATGCCTATGACCTACCATCTCATTCTCATATCTCATCATATTCTTCCCTAGCTTATGAGAGAACTACATCGGCCTGAGGTCCCTTTTCGCTAGGACTATGTAGGCAGGACTTCGAGGGCATGAGGCCCTTGGAGGTTAGCTCAACCACTCTCTACCCTAACCCATTTATCTTTCATCTTCCTAAATCACATTCTACCCTACCTAGTTTCCTTTTTATATCAAAAATTAGAAATTAAACCAAACAAACAACAAGTTTCTTAACATTTTTATCATCATCACAACATATATTTATTATGACTACCATTTCTCTACCATCATCATGCATGTATTATACAACATCTTAAAGATGACCCATATCATCATTCATTGCAAAAATTAATGAATCAAAACCTCAACCAAACCTAACTTAACCATGCCTACGACCTAACTCCATCATGCCTAAACCAAAACCTAACTCAACCATGCCAAACACCAACCTGACTCAACCATGCCTATGACCTGACTCCATCATGCCTAACACTAACCTGACTCAACCATGCCTATGACTTAACTCAACCATGTCTAACACTGACCTGACTCCATCATGCCTAACACCAACCTAACTCAATCCATGCCTAACACACCTACCATAAGTCCATCTATGCATAATAATAAAATATTATCAACACAAAAACATAATGCCCATAATCATCATCATCTATATAAATACAATATCCATATACATAACTGTCAAATGTCTTTGGCATGCAGGCCGATGTATATAATCAAGTCTCTCAAAACTCTCATATACATCCTCACCATCTTTAGCACGCATGTCGGTATATGCTCAAAAATACAAAAATCTTGTACAGCCTTACCAACTCTCGACACGCAGGTCGGTATATATAAAAAATCAAAACTACATCAAAATAGAGGGCCATATATCAGACAACATCATGATAGACATCTTCCCCTCTGCCTCACCTGTCCCCTGTCTCACCTATCCCCTCTGCCTCCTCGGCCCCTGTCTAGCAACCTGCTAACATCTCCCCACCCATCATAGGTGGTGGCTGGGTCCCTGCTAGTAAATCAATTGAACTGGCCTCTTTGAACTAGTCACCTCACCCTGACCATGTATTAGGTTTCGATGGCCCCCTGTGCTATCCATGCTATGGGTGCGTGATCTGGTCCTCTCACTAGAGGCCTGTTGTACCATGTACTCAGCATACAATAGATAAACTATCCTTTCCGCTGTCAGTTGGTCCTGATAATACCGGGCCTCATCTCTCACCTCTCGTAATATGGATAAAGTTACTGTCTGTGGTGACCCCATCGGCCTCTGACCCTATACCTGTCATGTGGGACCCTGTCCCACCCCTTCCTGTGAATTGGGACCCTGTCCCGATGCCTGTGGTGGTGCCATCAACCTCTACTCTTGTGCCTATATCTTGGCCTGTAAGGCTCCAATCTGTTCCTGCACCGTGGCTAACTGGCCATGTAACCCTATCACCTATGCCTGTAGGGTGGCCACCCGACCATCATAACCATCTCCATCTCCATCCCCACCCTGGGCCATCTGGGCCTGAAGACTAGCCACATGTGCATGTAACGCATCCACCTCCGCCTCTGAACTGGCTAACTATCCCTACACCATACCCAACTAGGTAATCAAGGTCACCACCTACCCCTGTAGGGTGTCTCTCTACACCGTGATTATGGCTAAATCTGGCTACCCTGGCCTAGGTGGTACTACTCATAAATGAGCCACCCACCACTATCTATACCTATCTGTTACATTAGCATCATTAATTTGCTGGTCTATAACCTGCTCCTCCTACCCAATATGTACTTTCAGCTGTGGTAGAGGTAATGGCCTCTCCACGTCATCTCTCCTATACTACGAGAAGGGTGGAGGTATGTCCTGTAGAAGTCCAAACTACCGTCTAACCTTGTCAACTGGGATCATCTTGTGCTCCTCAGCACGGTGCCCCACTATCCATCTCAGTAGCTAGAGGCCATATAGCTCATCATGCATCCTGCTATATGAGGGATAACCCACATACGGTCTCCATATGATGTCCACCCCAAACAACTACTCTAATAAACACATGTAGTATGCCACATCATGTGTAGCCCTGTCTGATCGCCGCTCTCCAATCATGGGTACCCATCACCTGTACCCCACCCACACCAATCTCGGTGGAAATGCATCTTCTCAGGGCATACCCACTAGGCGCACACAAACTATGTGCTCATAGGCCCAACAGTGTAGTAAAAACATGCAACATAGGATAAACCTGTGTAGATGCCCATATGCCCACAACTCTTTATATAACTGCACCAAGAATGTTGGTGCCCAGGAAAAACAGGTTAGATCCATCACCATGTCATGTAGTACCCCCATCAACGAGTGAGGAAACCTCCCACCCTCTGCATCTGGCAGTGCAAAGCAACACACTGCCTCCATTAGTAGCACTACTAGCCTCATCTCCTCTAGATGGGCTAGGTACATCCCTCCGTAACTCAGACTAGCACTATGGAATGTCATATCTACCAGTCCCTCCCCAAACATTGTCAGCATCATCTCCTCCAAGGCCTTGAAGGAGATCGAGTACACCTGCATCCCCAGTATCAGTAACCACATGATCTTAAACACGTCCTCCAAGGTGACTGTCATCTCACCTGTCAGTAGGTGGAATGTGTTAGTCACTGAATCTCATCTAACGATGAGAATGACCATTAAACTTGGCTGCCATACTACTTGTCGACAGTACTGAACCCCAATCAAGCCCACCTCTTCCACATACCACCACTCCTCAACTATCACCTCACCTCACACTCTCAAGAGCAGGGGTGGCACCTTGTCTCTCATTCGTAGCTGATCTCTCCCCTGCATCCAATACAAACATCAAATTAATCTACCTTCATCATACCCATACTCACCCATGACACCTCACCTATACCCACTATCTCACCTCTTTCTGTCTTCCCAACCTACCTTCCTATCACATTTTCTCTCCCTACCCCCCAACCTCACCCACTATCATTTCCCCATACCCATTTTTACCCCCTACCTACACTAGGTTTTTCACCAACACACCCTATTCTACCCTTCCCTATCTCACCCAATCGACCTAGGGCCCATTCGACCCCTTCTTCTCCAAAACCCGACCAGTTTCAATTATCTCTAACCGACCCTAGTCACCCCTAAACCAACACCAATCACCTATTTTGTGACCGATACCACTTTGACACTACCAACTTTGGCTAACTCCGACTGACGGTGGTCACTGTCAAAACCATGACCCCCAAACCCTCCCCCTCTCACAAAAACTCCCCTCTCCTGACCCTTCTACCCACCCATTCTCACCTACACTTCCCCTTAACCCCATCCCACCCCCTATTCACCCACTTACCTCTCTCCCCGCTCCTATTCTACCCAATGCACCCTCCCACATTTCAAATTCCATTTCCCCTCCCAAAACTTGATATTTAAAACATTAACCTCTCACCTAGCCTACCTCACAAAACAAAACATGGGTTTGATTCTTACCTCATCATGCTACCATCATCATGGTGGCATGTCTGGCCGAAATTGCATCGGTGGCCCACCTGATCCCTCTCCGAGCCTCTGCCATCACCAATCTGTCACCTCACCTCCAACCAATCAAATCACTCAACCTGATCCCGTGGACCTGCCTCTCAACTACCAATCACTCGTCGTTCGGCTTGCCAACTTATTTTTCCATTGCGTCCGAACACTTGCCAACTCTTTCTTCCGTCTAGAAACTTCTATCCAGACACTTTCCAACTTTCTCTCTCTCTCTCTCTCATGTCATTTTCCTCTATTTTGCATGGGACAAATGATTCTAAAAAACATAGAATTTTTCTTTTTTATAACATCCCCAACCTAACCGACGCCATTTTTACCTTCACCGGCATCGGTCATAAGCCCTACTTTACCGTGGTTGGTTAGCTTATACCGGCATCGGTTACCCTTAACCGACATCAGTCACCCTCTCTTCCACATTGCCCATAATTTCACCCTATTACCTTTCCCATCACTCTTTTTTCCCTCACCCAATGCTTACCCTGACCAGTTCACCTCACCCTCCTAACCTCATCATTTACTACCTAACCTCGTCCTCATTTAGGGACTCATTATTTTACCCATGACTCGACCCTACCCATGTTGTGACCTAGATTCTTAGACCTGGAACATCGCTAGTGACCTTTGACCTCATGTGTTTGCTATACCTTGTGGCACTGTTATCTGTGTTGATTGACCTAATGACCTTACCTTTCCTCTTTCCATGACCATTTATCCTAACCCAACCCTCGGTGTATCAGAACATACCTAAACATTCCTGCACCTAACCTGCATCATGTTTCTTGACCATATCCTATACCTTGGATACTGGAATCACTGCAACCTTCTTTGGATAAACCTATCGACCTTAGACAATGTGGAGTTTACCTGCTCTTCAGCCTGGTACCATGCTACAGTTTATACATGTGTGTGCGTTTGACTGTTACTACCTTTGACCCTGACCCATTACCTAGATTACCTGAGTAGACCTTTTTTCCTTTTTTCCCCCGTTACCCACCTTCCTCTTCATCACATTCACCTTTTAATCAAACCACTCACCGCTTCTGCCTTCTACCTCGTCAGTTCCTAGTTTGAGGGGGATCACCTTCACCCACACCTGGGGCAACCACATCTTATTTTTGTCAGCGTCGCTTACCAATACAAGCTACATGACAAAAAGGGGAAAAATGTAGACACTAAAATTAGGTCACACTCCCCTTGGTCCCTCGTCAAATAAATACCTTGAACACATCCACCTAGCCATGGCCCCCTTCACCCCACTATAATATTAATCTAATTTAATTAATTCATTATCCTCACCATATTTATTATTTAAATATCCTAACTGGGATAATGCCCACATATCCACCTCACCCTAAGGCTTATTCTTAGTATGTTGCCATAACTAACCAATGCATACCCAAACCCTAAAAATCAATGCCTACATTCCCTCTAACCACATTCTCACCCATTAGAAGGAAGCTTCCATGCTAATCCGTGGAGGAAATGAAATGAGATCCCAAAAAATCAAGGGGATCTACCTAGTTTAGTAAACCTAGGAAATCCCACCCTAACCGACACCGGTTAAGCTGAAACCACCGTCGGTTACCATTTAATCCCAAAAATAACCTTATTTCGAGGTTGAAACATTTTCTGAGAGATAATCACGTCTTTTGAGAACAAGTGACAAAACCAGAGCTACATGCAAGTAGAACCAACATCCGTACAAGCATCAGAACATCCATAGCCAGTACCTGAAGCAATCACAAAGCCATCTGCCTTCATGGGAGCATTCAAGGAAGCACCAACACTACACCAAGTTCATTTGATCACCCACAATTACTAACCAAGTATCAAGCTCGTACAAACAGTAAGTTTTTTTAACCAACACTTATCTATTTATCATTTGGTAGATCCTTTCACATCTGTTACTAGTTTCTACTCTTGTTTTCATTCCCCTCATAATTTACCTCTATGAAAACTTGACCATATTTTTATCCACACCCTTACATTGCCCATACCTAGACCCTAATCATTCCTGTACACACCTCAGATCCATATGAATCTTGCCATTTCCCTTCCATCTTCATCTAACCTCAGATCTATCACCCAACCAAGTTTTATTGAGTTTCATGTACCCTAACCATACTAACATTGGTTACCCACAACCGTCACCGGTTAGCCTAAACCTATACCGGTCATACCAAACCAACATCGGTCTCTGTGTCTTTTACAAAGAACCAAGAACAGTGCTCCTAAACTTCCACCAAATACCCAAAACCACCCAGAACCTTACCCTAACCAATACCAATACCTTGACAGTGACCTGGACATTCAGATTCAATCATAGCCTAGCCTGTTGTGAAGGAGTTTTCTTATTATAGATGAATGAGATACCTAAATAATTTTAACTACAGTAGGATTTCCTTTATTTCTCGCATTAATTTGCTTTAAACAGTTGATTGACAACCATCTAGGAAGTATCACACTTCCCAGATCTAGCACATGCTAGGCAGTCCACTGCATATATTGTTTAACTTTTATTTGGTGGTCTTGTGTTCCATTTCAGGTAGTTCCTCCAAGTAAAAAGGAAGCTCTCACGATCAGCTATGGATTCAGAAGTCATACGTGCACAACAACCTACAACCAGCATTTCAATAGGTATTCCTCCTAACCCATTACCCTTATTTGTTTCATCAACATTCGAAGAAATGCTCTAGAATTAGGTGAAACAGATGGGGTGTAATAATGGCGGCTATGGGTGTAGGGTCATTGGGTAAAACCTCAATAGATTGCAAGACCTCCATGAGCGCTTGATGATGGGATTCTAAGGTTTGGATGAGGTCATATAAGGAAATTTTGAGGGGGGATTGGTGTGGTTATTTGAGCATTGCGTGGTGTGTGACCCCATTAAAAATAGGATATCTGGGTCCGCGGATACTAATTTTAAGTGTGGGTACAGATGGTATGTTGGGTATAGGATTGGTTGGTGAGTCAGTTGCCTTTTCCTTTCCTTTTTCCTTCTAATCATGGGTAGCAATGTGGATCATGTTGATCTAAGGTACGGAGGTAGGTAAGGTAGGTGAGCCATGAAAGGTATAGCGACATGAAGGGAAAAAGCCTAGTGGTGAGAAGGAACTTTGTGGGATGAACTGGGAACATCGATATTTGGGTGTAGGTTTGGCGAGGTCATTTATGTAAACCATGTTAATTTCAAATCTCAAAGGTGGTTCTAGGAGGTATGGGGGTAAAGTTATGGGTTGTTGAGTAGGTAATGAGGGAAGAGCTGTGGGAATGGGTGTTGGTGAAATGGGGTCCTCGTAAAAAATGTCATCATCATCAAAGTTTTCTTCGAGAGGACACAAATAGAAAAGAACATTTTTTAAAGACTTGAAGTTCTCTACATCGTGCCCTGGCACACGATGGTAGGAACAAATTTTGGTGTCGTCAAACCCCTTTGGTTTGGGTTTGAGAGGTTCATAAGATCTGAGAGGCGGTAATGTGATGACAGATGTTTCAAGGAGGTTGGTTAAAATTTTAGCATAGGACCTCGCTAGTGGATCGCAATGGGAAGTGAAGCTGGGTTTGGGTGTAGGCATGGAGGACTATAGAGGAATGATCTTTGCACGAGAGGGAATAGGTTGAGCTATGGTTTTAGGTGTTGGTGTGATCTTAGATGTTGTTCATGTTTTTTTGGGTAGGGATATGTTAGACAAACTGGTAGGAGAGTGTGTGGTTGTTTTGAATACCTTATTGGAGGGTAGTAGATTTTGTCTTTAGGTTGTACCTTCTTGGGTAAAGGTGATACGGGCGCACGAGATCTAGAGGGAAAGGTGGATGGTGGAAGAGGGTGCATTACCCATGGGGATAATGGAGGTGCTGTGAAGGCAGATGGTGTAGGTCATGCCGGAGGTTCGAGGGAAAGAGACTGAAGTGTCGTGGGTAGTAAAGGAGTGATTGATGGTATTAGAGGTATGGGTGGTAAAGATGTTGCAGATGTGGGTAGAAGTTGTGGCTAGCACTTGGATATGTTTGAGGTTTGCAATGGTGGAATGGGCTGCTATGTTTTTTAGTTTACTGGTCAGTGGAGGTTTCTTAACCATGTTAGAAGGGTAAGGTCCTAAGACAGACGAAGAGGGTGAAGGTGATGAAGGTGTGATCGGTGAGGTTGGAGTATGAGATTTATGGGGTTGGCTCTTCTATTTTGGTGTCAGAGTACGTTTGGTATTGGCCTTGGAAGATGTAGCTAAATCTAATTTGATGGGTGGATGAGTAAGGCTAGCGGTTGGGATGACCCCTAAGGTAGTGTTGGGTTTAGGAAAAGAAGATGATGCAAGTGTAGGATTGGGTGTAGATGCATGTTGGGTTATGGGTAGGGGTGTGGTTTGAGCCATGTGAGGTATCATGGAAGAAGTGTGCAATAGAGGTGGTTGTTCTTAGTTCAATTGGACTGAAATATTTTTGGGTAGATAGTGGAAGTGTCAGCAAGTGACATCTACATTTACATTGAGACAGGAAGTAGAAGACACCCCCAAAGTAAATCTCTATCCACATAATCTAAGTGATTTAGCTAAGCTGTGAGAATGGCACGGCTGATAGGAAAGGTTGATGAGGACCTAATGGAAATTCCCATTAAATTTGTCTTAGAGATAGGGAATTTTCTAGCTTCAGATTCCATGGGTAAGAGAGCTGAAAGTAAGTCTGCAAGCTCTTGGGTAGATGATGGAGAATGATCACCTAGAGGAAAACGTATCTCTACTAGATATTTGATGGGTGGAGGGGCTGATGGGTGCTCCTCTGTAGGTGGAGGAGATGATGGGTGCTCCTCTGTAGGTGGAGGAGATGATGGGTGCTCCTCTGTAGGTGGAGGAGATGATGGGTGCTCCTCTTTAGGTGGAAGAGATAAACACATATCCTCCCTGGACTAAAGAAGTACTATGGGTGACAGTTCCAAAGGTGAAATAGTTTTTATATTAACAGAAGGCTCCTCCACGAGGTGAGGAAGGAGGTGAGATGTGTTCCTCTATGGGTGGAGGAATAGGTGAGGTGGATTCAAGTGTAGGTGGAGGACTTTAGGCTATGATTGCCTTGATGGAAGGGAATATGAGGTAATTGGGCAGTAGTGCGAGTGTATTGCTGAAAATAGCATGGACCTCATGAGTATGAATATCATGAGTTGAGGTCTCTCTCGTTTGATCAGAAGAAGGGGCATGATTAGGAAAAGGTTTCTTGAAGATATGTCTAGGTTTTTATTGGCAGGTGTGTTAGGATTATCCAAGGTTATCTTTCCTTTCTACGATAATTTCTTGGAAAATGTTTTTGAAAGTGATGTAATTGTCCGTCACTGTGACCCTTTACTCGATGATAATTACAGAAATCGTGCTCTTTATACCATGTGGGTGTGGGATGAGTCAGGGTAAAAACTAGTGTGTGGTTTCACGAGGAGGAAGGGTGATGGCCCCAACTTTGATGAGCTTCTCTAGAGATATAAGAATAAGGCTCCCCAATTGGGGTGTATTTCCGTTGTTCTTGTCTGAATTGAAAAGTTTGAATGGGTGAGAGATTAGATGAGGGGCTAGCTTGATTTGATGGATGAGTTGGGCTGGCTTTGAGTACCACTGCATTAGCGGTGCCCTTGGCCTTTGAATAATTGTTCTGTGGTTTTTAAGAAGAAGAGGTATCATTTGACTCTGAATGTCAAGTTATTATTGTGTAATTGAATTTTCTTCTCTTCAATGGCCTGAATATCAAGATTTTGTGCCATGGTTAATTCTTCATTGAAGGTTCGGAAGGTTTAGACCTACAGAGTCAGTGAGATATGCCTAGCACAAGCCCACGTGAAGAGTTCGATGAGTTCGGTTTGCGGTAGTTGGAATGTGAGTTGATTGATCAGGCTATGCCAACGAGTAACAAAACTTGTGATGGATTCATCATCATACAGAAACGTAGAGTAGAGGTCAGTCATGGTAACCTTATTAACAATATTAATGGAGAAGTGATCCAAGAAGGCTTAGGATACTTGATTAAATGAGAATATAGAGTGTCTAGGTAACCCACTATACCATTCTAACGTGGGTCGAGTCAGAGACATGGGAAAGGTCCTCAGGAGTAAAGCATCATCATGGGTGATCAGATAACACCCGTGTTTGAGAGACCGTAAATTTTTTTTGTGGGTATTCCTTGCTATTGAAATGGTTGAATTTAGGCATTTCCCAATGCAAGTAAATATGGATGGATAGAAATAGATGGGTGTATAGGCTCATTACAAATCTCATTATAGGTGAGAGTGTTGCGGGATTCAGAAACATTGATGCCTCCAATGTTTGCATCTTTTCCATCATTAACTTGATTAGGTCGTCAGTAGGTTGTGATGGATGAGTGACTCCTATATCGTAATAATTTTGGTGTTGGGCATATAATCGGGGTGGCATTCCAGTATATGGTGCTACTCATATAGGTAGATTGAGAATAAGGCAACAAAATAGGGGGTACATACCCAGAATGAATAGTAGATGAAACAAGAGGTTGTTGATAGTATGTATATAGAGGTGGAAGGGTCGTGGTGACCATAGTGGTAATAGAGGGCTAAAGATTGCAGAATAGAGAGGACAACATTTTGAAAATGGCATAGGGGTCACCAACACCAGGGGGTGGATAGTGTAGCTATGGGTATATCTGAGATAATAGGTGTGGATAAGGTTGTGTTCTGGGTGGTTAGCATGAAGGTATAGTGGTTGTGGTGGGTGCAACGGATGTAGAAAACATGACAGTCATAACAGTTATAAGGCCTAGCTACGAAATGACTAGGGGCTAAAGTAGATGCGAGTAGCACATGGAGCCATATTAGGTTCTGACACAGGAGTGGGAACGAGATTCGGGGGGATAGATATGAGCATTTCATATATCAACTGACCCTTGGCATCTCGATTGGACGAGTGGGAAAGGTAAAACTGCAAGGCGGTAGGATTTTGGTCAAGGAGTTGTGTGAACTCCTCATCTCTGGTGGAAATAGAGATAGGCTGGATAGGTTCCATGGTTGGTGATAAAATGGAAGGTGGTGAAGGTCTAGGTGGGAGTAGTTAATGACAATTGACATGGAATACGATGGGTGCTTTCTTTTCAACACGTTAGTACCATGTGAACATGTACTAGTGTGGTAAGACTACTTTCTGTAAATGACACAAAAATACAGCACAGGTAGGATAAATAGGTAGTGGTAGGTGAATTGGGGTTAAAATGTCACCTGGAAAATGACACAGGCTAACTGATCCCAGTTAGATTAAATTGATGCTGGTCATAGGTAACCGCTGCCGATCACTGTGGAAAGTGGACAGTTGGTCAAAAACAAGGTTAAGGCCAAATTTTCTAGGTATGTAAAATGTTAATGCGACTTACCAGGTCAGTGAATACGATAAGAGTGAAAGAGACTCTAAACAACTGACATGAAGGGGAATAGGTGTCCTTTTTGGGTTGGTTAATGAAAATAACAGCGAACCAACATCAGTTTGGTAAAACCAATGATGGTCAGAGGGTAACCGATGACGGTCATGCTGGACCGACACTGGTTACTATGAAATTGAAACAGTACGATGAAGAAAATGTGGTTGTGAGTTAAAATTAAATGTGGAATCAAACCCAAAATTATGAGAATGATGAGAATAAGGTCCAGGCACACTCAGATGAAGCTAGAATACACCAACTATGATGAGGAGTGTGTAAGGGGAAATAATAAAAATGAAGAACATGACCTCTCACCTCAAAATGCAAGACCAAGTAGAAACACTAAGAAAAATATGATCCTAAGAGTGCTTTTTCTATTATGTTTGTTTAGCTTATGCTATTTAAGGACTGACTCATGAATTTTGGAATAGAATTTTTGGTGAGGATGGCTTCCTACAAAGAAGGATATCTACAAGGAGAGGTTTCAAGTATGTTATGGTAGGGGTGGTCCATCCTCTGATGGGGTACTGGAAAAAGATAACCAATGGGGTGCCCACTGTGTCGTGATCATGTGATCACCTAAAAATTCTTCCGGGTGAGATGTTGTTTAAGAATGTGTATATATTTTAAATTTATGATGTTTGGGTAAGACTCAGAGAGAGAAAAATAAAGGAAGTGCTTTTCTATGATTTGTTTGTCAACCATCAGCTAGGAATGACTTCCATCGTATAGTTTGCTCTCAATTAATGTGAGCTAATGCAAAAAAGCATAATGAAATGAAATAAATTTTAAACCCAAATCAAAATGTAGAATTTGATGCCACAACTAGATGAACAAGAGAAAATATGCTATTTCACTAATGTGATACTAATGAAATGAAAGAAATGTTCGTTTTAAGCACCAGAATAAGATTAATCTCTTAGACAATAGAAGAGAAGAAGGTTCTAGGGGAGAAAGTTTTAATGTAAGAACTTTTTAGAAAAGAAACAAACATACAACGTTTTCACCTAGATAGTGAAAGAATGCAAAGAACCCCGAATGGGTCCCATCGGGTGTGCCAAAATGGTTCACCTGATTCTAGATGTGTTTATTTGAATGTTGAAGAAATAGATAAGGGTAAAGGGCTAGGAGGAATATCTGTTGAGATGTTGGTTGTAGGCTGTTGCACACGTATGACTTTTTAATCCACAGCTGATCATGAGAGCTTCCTTTTTTTCTTAGTGGAACTATCTGAAATGGAAAAACAATACCACCAAATAAAAGTTGAAACAATATATGCAGTGGACTGCCTAGCGTGTGCTAGATCTGGGAAGCATGATACTTCCTAGATGGTTGTCAATCCACTATTTAAAACAACTTAATGCTTATAATAAAGGAAAATCATACTGTAGTTAAAATGATTTAGGTATCTCATTCATCTACAATAAGAAAATCCATTCACAATAGGCTAAGCTATGATTGAATCTGAAGGTCAAGGTCACTGTCAAGGTACTGGTAATTGGTCAAAGTGAGATTCTAGGTCTATTTTGGGTATTTGGTGGAGGTTTAGAAGCTCTGTTCTTAGTTTTTTGTAAAATACACAGATACCAACGTCAGTCTAGTATGACCGATGTCAATTTATGTTAACCAGTAGCAATGGTTTCAGGTAACTGGCATGTCGATATGGTTAGTGGTACAAAAAACTCAATAAAACTTAAGGAAAGGTGATAGATCTAAGTGCTAGATGAGAGATGGATAGGGCAGATGGCAAGGCTTCATGGTGGGTCTTAGGTATGCATAGGAATGATGAAAGATCTGGATATGGGTAGGTCAGGGGGTGTGGGTAAATGGATGGTCAAGCTTGTACAGGGAGGTAAAAATGGTGGTGGAATGAAAATGAGGGTAGAAACTACTAAGCAATAGCAAAAGGATCTACCCAATGATAAATGGACAAATGCTGGTTACCAAAAGCACTTACCACTAATACGAGCTTGACCTCTGGTTGGTAATGGTAGGTGATCAAATAGAATGAACCTAAGATGGTGCTGGTGCTTCCCTCAGATGCTCCCATGAAGGTAATATGGTTGTGTGATTACTTCCAGTGCTGGCTATGGATGCTCTGATATGTGTACTAACACTGGTTCTACTTGCATGCAACTCTAGTTTTCTCACTTGTTCTCAAAAGATGTGATTTTATCTCAGAAATGTGCCAACCTCAAAATAAGGTTGTTTTGGGGATTAAATGGTAACCGATGGTGGTTTTGGCTTAACTAGTGGTGGTTTAGAGTAACCGACATCGGTTAGGGCGAGATTTCCTAGGTTTACTAAACTAGGCAAATCCCCTTGATTTTTTGGGATCTCGTTTCATTTACTCCATAGATTAGCATGGAATATTCCTTCTAACAGAGTGGGAATGTGGTTAGAGGGAATGTGGGCATTTATTTTTAGGGTTTGGGTAGGTCTTAGTTAGTTATGACAACTTACTAAGAATTGGTCTTAGGGTGAGGTGGCTAGATGAGGTGTCTAGGTGTGGTGGATATGTGGGCATTATCCCAATTAGTATATTTAAATAATAAATATTACAAGGATAATGAATTAATTTAATTAAATTAATATTAGAGTGGGATGAAAGGGGCCATGGTTAGGTAAATGTGTTCAAGGTATTTATTTGACGAGGGACCAAGGGGAGTGTGACCTAATTTTAGTGTCTACAACACGATTCCGTACATACACACATAGAACTACATTGGTTCTGAGATGTAGTGCAACACTGAGTTGTAAAATTCATCATTGTGAGAGTTGAGGATAGTCTGACCCCTCATTCTACATCTTTCTTGTTTAGGATTTGATGTCTATTTAAGGGTTTTGCAGGTTCATATTTCATTACATGTTTCCAATGACTTCACTGATCATTGTGTGACCTCATAGAGAAAAAAGGGGACCAAATGCGAACAACTTGTGACACCTCATAGGAGGTTTTTTTAGATTATTTTTAGACCCAAGTTCCCAGAATTAGGATAAGGATGCCTATTGGAACCCTTATCCCTCTTCAGATACCCCTGTCTACCTTATCTCTCTAGATCTACATTTTTCTGGGTCTCTTTACGATGCTCCTATTGCTCTATTCACCTAGTCAACACTTCAGAATAGTTCAAAGTTAATTGTGAATAAGCTAAGTACCTCTTTCTCCTCTTTGCAATTAGAGTTTTATAATTTATTTCTTAGTTTCTTGGGTGTAATTTTTGTACTTAAATATCATGTATTTATTGCTATAATAGCAATTAGATTAGGCTTGTATTTCCACATTTCATCTTAATCATATTAGTGAACCTGACCTCGATATGAATGCTCTTAGGATCCACTTAAACCCTCATAGATAGGAATAGTTCTTATCCTACTAGGCTAGCCATGCCTCATGTGAGGATTAATTCCATTAATGATGACATAACCATATTTGAACTTAGCTCTCTATCATAATACTATCCTCCCAGATGATACTCAAAGGAAATTGTTAGCTAATGAATGCAATATTTGTACTACCTTTAACATGTTAGGGTAAATATAATTTACATTGTAATTATACATTGTTACTTAAGAAAGTAGGTTATTTTATTTTATTGTTATATGGTTATATTTTAATAACCATTTTATTCTCGTATGTGTTTTTTTGCTATATAGTTACAACAACACATTTGTATATATTATTTCTTAGATGCATATTTTGTTGCACCTATGCAACATATTGTTTGTCAGTACTTGGTTGTACAATATCTATAAATGTTGCAGCCCATTCTTTATAACTTAATTGGGTGGATTGCATTATTAATAAAATAACCAAGCTTTCGTCCTTGTTCTTGAATCTTACATTTGGTACCAGAGTAGGTTGAAGCTCCTGTCTAGGTTGAGAAAATAGGAGGTTGCACAGGAAGAAAAATGTTGGAGAAGAAATTTTGCATCACAGGAAAGCCAATGTGTGCCTAACCCAGCAGGCTTCACCAGAACTCCCTGCAGTCCCACAACCTTCGGCTTGATCATCTAGGATCTCTCAATAGGATCTGGAAAGCCTTCTATTGAATACCAGTCTCCCACCGAGTTTTAAGACAAAGCAATTTGTTCTAAGCCTTGGTGCCAATGCACTAGGAGGGGAGTTGTAGAGCTCATCACTGGATGCCACTGAGCGTGTCAACCATTTTTTTGAAGGTGATTTCTAAACCGAGCCCACAAATGAAGATTGAGGTTTTGAACTCTAGCAATCTCCACACAAATGGTGTGACTGAGCTCTACAATTAACTATGATTAAGCTATTTGCAGGTATTAGAAGGTGGAGCTAGGAGTTGAGATATCTAGTCCTCATCCCTTACTGTGCATCAAGCTTCCTATTATCCTCCACAGCCATCCATTGCTGAGTCGAAGGATCTGAGCCCATACACCGCATTGAGTCAAATCAGTCTATTAAACATACAACGAGTTCTATTTTAACCAAGGTTTGAATCGTGTTGATCACCGTCATAGTAGACTCATGTGACAGGTCCATCCTGAGTTGGCTCATGCACCAAGCTAAACCACGAAAACGTTGTGCCAAGATGACTAGGTGCAATCCAACGATCGAGCCAATCACATTGTGGAAAGGTGAGACATGCAACAAAGCATATATGGAAAACAAGTCAAAGACTCTACATCCAAAACGAGCCACATGTCGAGCTACGGTGTGCAAAGCCCAGGGTTCATGTCGCCATTTTTGACTAGGTTAGTCAATTGATTTGACTTTGACCAATACTAGTATTTCTATTTTAGCATTGCACTGATGTGCTGAAGGGCAACCTACAGTGGTTAGTTGACTGATGCTTTGGGTGGGTGAAGTTTGGGGTTTGACCCTACATAATATACAATGGTGGATGTTCCATTAAAAATATGATAAGAATATCAAGAACTCAGCAGCATACAAAAGCATAATCAAACAAACTATACAGTGGACAAATCTCTCAAAACCCTCACAAATAGTGTATGGACTAAAGTTTACAACTACAACTTACATGGAGAACAACAACTGCAACAGGGTCAAAGAAACATTCTCCTACTATGCATCGGTTTTTCAATTCAAAAGTATATTTTTCCAAAAATAGGGGACATTAAAAACTTCATTTTGAGCTTTTTTTTTGAATGGTCATTTTGCTCAGAAAGCCGTATTGAGCTCTGGAGGCCACCTAGGGCCCCGAAAAACAAAAAAAATCTTGTCATTCAATTTTTTCAAAATTTCAAATGGAAATCCATATACTTCAATGCCTATTGTACTAGTTTGCAAGGTTGCCATATTTAACCGCAAAACAATTTGTAACTGCTGTAAAACTGGCAAAGATTTGTACTCAAAAATATTAAAAAATTTGGTTCTGAATCACTCACGAGACCTTTAGATCTCATTCACAGAGTTCGGTATAAACAGTGCCTCTGGGAAGCACTTACGAGTAAAGCCATCATGACTACTACTGCACTTAACGCCTAATGTAGCTATAACAATGTCGTATGGGCATCGACCCTTTAAATTGACAGTGGATAGTAATAAGGACACAATGCACACACTTTGAACCATCCCATCCATCTGATGACCGATTACTCGACTTAAATCCGGACTGAGAAATTATCTGAGAACATAGCAGAAGTTACATGCACGCGTATGAGGATATTTCTTTAAGTCTGGTCTCAATAATCGTGCATACCCCTTTCAGTATTGTCTTGGTACCACGTATCTGAATTATTTCATGTACGTTAACCCCTCTTTCACGTACTTCCAGGTATATAGAAAGGGTGATCTTCTTCCACGTACTGACGAGGTATATTGGAAGGGCGTGTATATAGAAAGGTTTAGATATATCAGACTGGCAGTATATAGATTAGGAGACTGCATACCTGGAGTGATAAGAACCTTACACTTTTTCATTTGATTCTGCAAAATAGGAACCAACACCCCCAAGTTCTTTCTTCCAGATTCGCAACTACTTAGAGGAAATAACTATGCAGCATGGAAGACAAAAATCAAGATACATACCTTGAGTTTGAAGATATTTGGACTGTTGTAAATAGTACAATAACCAGATCCAGCAACTAATACAACACAACATAAGACAGTTTGATAGATCCGATTAGAAGGCTAAGATAATCATCTTGTTTGGAGTGTCCAATGACAATGTGAAACCCCACATTCAAGATGCCAAAACAACCCAAGAAGCATGTAGGATAAGTTGAGCACAATGTAGGAGGCCAAGAAGCAAGAATGCCATACTAAATTTTTACAGTCAGTTACACACAGCTGAAGTTTTAAACAAAATAAGAAAATAAAATCTTTCTTGAGAAGAGTTGTAGAAGTTAAGGGCTTCACTTCTATCCCTAGGAGAGGAGGTCACTGATGACGCTCGCATTCCCATTATTCTGAGAGTCACTCCCCTTCTTCATACCATATTTTTGTGACAACACATAAACTTGTCAGATACAGACGGTGAGTTTTGACAAGCTGGTAAACCTATTGCAACAAGAGCAAACCATGTACAATAAAGATGACGAAGAGGAGTAGGAATTTTCTTCTCATTAGAAATGGAAAGGAAAAGGAAAAGGTAAACCTAATTCCTATCAAAAGTCCCAAAATCAGTATCAGCATCAAGAGGACAAACAACAAAAGAAGAAATTTCCTATCTTTAAAGAGGACATGAGTTGAAAGATTTTTGGTATAATACTTATAAGAAAGGTTCATCAAGCAAATTCTGGACCTCAACAATAGAAAAATCTTATAAGGGACATTATAACTACAAACAAGGGAATAAGGAAGGCGTAACTGGAAAATAAAACTCCATCAACAAGGAAATATTACAGAGCAAGAAGAACATTCAGATATTGAAGACTACTTGTACATTGCTCGATCAAGTGAACCCTCCACTGTCATCTAGTGATTTCTCGTATGTATGATTCAGGAGCCACTCAACACATGACCTGGCCATAGAGACTAGTTTACTTCAATGAGGGACATGCCTTCGAAAAACCATGTTTCATTAGGTGATGATTCTTCATACACATTTCAGGGTATTGGGAACATTTCTCTACACCCTGGTTCACGCAATTGTAGATGATTAGATTATGTCCCTAGGTTAACTAAAAATCTGTTGTCAGTCAGTAAACTCCTAGATCACAACTTGAAAATTGACATTGATAGTCATTCTGGAAAGAAAATGTGTTTAATTCGAGACAAATCATGAGGCTTGAAAATAGTTGCAAAAGACTCCAATGTGGAATGCATGTTCCAACTTGATTTTGTCCAAAATGATGATCAGGCACTTGTGGCTAAAAAATCTACATCTGTATAGTTGTGGTAGTGAAGACTTGGTCATATCAATTTCAAGTATCTCCAAACACTACGCCGAAAAAATATGGCAAATGGATTACCATCTCACCGGAAGGATACTGATAAGTGTCCTCACTGCCTAGCATGTAAACAACATAGAGCTTCATTCCAAAAGAGTGTTTATCGAGCTCATGGTAAGCTTGATCTGGTTCATACCAATATTTGTGGTTCAATGCAACTGAGTCATTCTAGATTTTAGTACTTCATGCTTTGATTTGATGACTATTCAAGAAAAATGTGGATTTTTTGACTTCGCAAGAAAAGTGAATCTTTTGAAACTTTCATACACAAGAATGTCTTGAAACACAATATATAGCTTCATTTTTTCCAACATCTGAGCAATGCGTAGATATCTTCACAAAGTCACTTGCACGTGACAAATTTGAGTTCTTCATAGAGTTCCTCTCCTCATCCCTTAAGACAATGCAAAATTAAGGGGGGGGGGATGTTAGGGTAAATATAATTTACATTGTAATTATGCATTGTTACTTAGGAAAATATGTTATTTTATTTTATTTTTATATGATTATGTTTTAATAGCCATTTTATTCTCGTATATTTTTTTATTATATAGTTACAACAACACATTTTTCTGTATTATTTCTCATATGCATATTTTGTTGCACCTGTGAAACATATTGTTTGTCAGTACTTTTTCTGTATAATATCTATAAATATTTCAGCCCATTCTTTGTAATTTGATTTCCTGCATATTAATAAATTAATGAGTCTTTCATCCCTCTTCATAAATTACATAACCATTCTACCATTAACATTGTTTCTATTCTAACAAGTTTTTCTAGTTGTACTCCTTGTTATCTTGTAAGCAATAGGCCTCTTCCACCTTTTGTTATTTATGTCGAAACCCTATATGAGGTTATTATTGATGATTTTCTTGGTATTGATTACGATAGTATAGATAACACACACTTTAAGAGTGTACATGTGCATGATGTTGTTTCTCATAATAGTCAGGGTGATTCTATAGTTACATCTCATACTTCTTCCATTTCCAAAAATGTTTCTAATAATGCATCACATACTAGTTCTCTTCCTCCTTCATTATATGTTGATGATATGTTTACTTTCATCCTTACATCTGATTGATATTGATGAGACACATGATAGTAATGATTCTACTTCTTTTCATACTACTGAATGTGAATTTTCTACTCTTCTTTCATCTTCTTCTAATATTTTCTCTAGTAACATACACGATTCATCTTCTTCTGTTACATCATTTCCTAATAATGCTTCTAATACTAGTCCTACTACTTTACTGCCTATTATTTCTTTGGCACATGTATCTAGTGTGACCTTAACATTGGTATTTTTTACTTCTTCTCTTGACATCCCTATGATCACTCATAATGGAAAGATATAATTTCTCAATACACCATCTAAATCTCCTACTATTCCCTCATAGGATATCTTATCTCTCATGTTTGTTGTGAATCAATTACAATCTTAGGTGAAATATCTCACCCTTGAAAGTAAATCCTATTAATATTTTGTCAATAATAATTCTTTGCATAGAAACCGTGTTCTGAAAAAGATTCAAAATTCAACATTCCCGAAGAATTTCATTATGCCTACATTTTCATGCTTTGATGGTATTGGAAATCCATATTTTCATCTTAAACATTATCATCTAGATATGGCTCCCTAATCTACCAATCGTTTGTTGCTCAAATATTTTTTCCACAGTATTATTGAAGACGTTCTCTAATGGTACACACATCTACCCTTTATATATATATATATATATTAGTACCTATTGGGAGATAAAAGAGACCTTCCTTAAAAAATTTATACTTAACAATGGCCCTAGAGTCACATATGATCATTTACCTGGCTTGCATCAAGGCCCGATAGAGCTCGTTATTGATTACGTTTTACGTTTTAATGCCTACATGCATCAGTTATTTTCTAGCCCATGGACTTAGAAAATAAATTCATATTTTGTCATGGATTAATTCCTCCTTTAAAAAATGATTGCAAAATGATACATGTGACTCATTCACACTCTTATGCTATACGTTCATCGAATTAGAACAATATCTCATTTCTACACATGTCATAGATCCTCCTCTACATTCTCCTACTAGTGCATTATCTAACTCTTCTCCTCTTCCATCTATTGAGTGTCCTCATAGGTCTCCAACTCCTCCACCTCGCACGAAAAATAAATATGCTTCATTGTATAAGGCATCTCCATCCCCTCCACGGGATCAATTACAATTTTCTCATGACGTTAGGCCTCATGATGTGCTATGTGTTTTTCTTCACAAGAGAATTATTCACTTACCTTCTAATCAACATCATCCACCTCATTACTTACACCAGCAATGTGATAGACCATATTGCAATTATCATTGCATCAATGGCCATCATGAAAATGACTACAGTGCCCTTCTTGATTGATGAAAATAATTAGAAGACAAGGGTGTCATTTCCTTTGGATCTTACTCTCGTGAGTAGTCTATGTCTCCAATTCCATGCCAGAGTGCTTATATTTCAGTCCACTTATCTCATATACCTCCCCCTAAGGTCACTATTCATCCATCCACCACTGCACCATCTCATCGGCTATGACATGCCCCTACTACACATTGGTTGCCTAAGCTATTGATATCTTCACTTCTCATCATTGTATCACCCATCATCAGCACAATTGCATTTGGAATTTAGTTTGGTTCATACACTCATGCTACTTACATGCCACATGTTTCCATTACTCGACACTTTCTTGGTCTATGGTAGGTGATTTTCTCACCATATCACCCGATGATGAACACTTTTGCTTTGGTTCACACTTGATTGTTTGGGGAATCCTATACACATGAACCTTACACATACACACTACACTACACATTACATATCACATATTGCACAATGCAGAATTCACATATATATCACACATTACCCATCATACACATATTCAATATCTTCTTCTTACATCTACTATATATCTTACATGTTTTGTGCTTTCTACCCATTACACATCTTCCACATATACAACCTCTTTTTCTTCCTACACATCATACATATTGTGTTATTTCTACATATGTTATTCATATCTTCTTTTATACATCATATGATTTTTTTTTTACAAAATATACACATCTTCAACATCATCTTCTGACATATAATAGGCATCATACTGACTTTGTTCCTCCCACACTTACACATAAATCTTCCGTTGCACATCACACATCATCACACTTGAAAAATTCAACACACATATTTCTAGCATTACTTATTCACACTACATATTACACATTACAAACCTCAGACAACACATGACATATTCCTCTTGCAGTACCTACTCTACAAATTCATGACATCTACTTCTACACACTATGGTCATTACCCTATGATGCACTCTAGTTCCATGGTCCATACTCAAATGTTGAGGGTATACATATCATATGGACCTTATCACACTCACACATTTAATCACTCACTCAATCAATCAATCACATGCTTACATCCTGTGCTTTATACTTTGATGATCACACCTTTCTCTTGCACACCTTCAGACCATTTCCCAACGACACACTCTTGTTTATGGTTCATTATTAACTGTTGAAGGGGAATAAATAAATAAAAATCATTTCATACATACACATCCACTATGGGGGCACGTGGATCCTATCATTCACGCTACATTCCATTTTGTATCATCCACAACATCCTACATAGCTTGGTTGCATTTACTCTTCCTTACTTTTGGTTACATGTTCACTTTATTACACATGCTAGATAGATATCTTGTATGTCATTATCTTTATCATACACACATGTGCATTCATTTTCCTTCTAGTTTTGATCACAGATTCTATACATCTATTACACATCATATGGATATTTGGTGCAATACCTATTACCAATCCCACAAAGACTCCTTGGGGCATCCACTTTTGTACACTATAGGTGTTATTGTTTCATAGCACATTACTTTGTCATATTATACACTCTTTTACATAATTTTTATCTTTCTAACATGTTAACAGGTGTTTCATGTGCAACATTTATTATGTAGTAATATTTACTTCCATGGTTATCTGTCACATTGTTTACCATTGGGTTCTCTTTATATGCTCTTGTTTTGTGGGATTTTCCCTTTGTCTTGTGTGCACACTTGTCTACTTATGGGCCTATTTGGCCTTGATTGTCTTGTGACATTATGAGTGGTGTCCCATGTTTACAACTTTCTTTTTGCGGTCTACATTGTCTTCTTATGTGTTTTCATTATCTTCTTGCATGTTATCTTACACATTTTCTGCTTAGTCTACATTTTGTCTTATACATGCATGTTTGCCTTTGTTTTTACTAACACTTGTCTCCTATCCATTTTTTTACATTTGCCTTGGTTTCTTCCAAGCACATTCGCTTCTCCCTGCAGGGCACAATTTCAGCACAATGGTCGATCCTCTTTTGGGTTCCATACTCCTTCAGCAATATCGCATGCATCCCAAACAAGAGGAGTATCATTTGGGTGAATTAGTCACCCCATACAACGTTATATATAGCATAACATAGTACTAGTACAACACAGTTGTAAATTTCAGATAGGGATCAGAATCATACTTGGGTCCTTAGCACAACGATGTCCTTCCTAGATGCCTATAACCAGGGGAAATTACATAGCAATGGTTATTTCATCACAGTCTATAGAAATCCACACAACATATTTTATAGGGTATATATTCCTTAGCACTTACATTTATATGCACCATGTGTAATGGTGTTCTACATTGAGGGAAGTAGTTAAATATTGGAGGATGACACCAAACATTTCTCCATACAATTTTTCCATGACTTAGTGTGAGATATTCCTAAAAACTCACGGTCAATACTACTTCCATGAGATCTCCCAAAAAGCTTGGTCTTCTACGACATCTTCAAGATCCTTTCTACACCCTTTTTCTCATCACAGATTAGGTGCACATTTCCTTTTTCACATTTTCTACATTTTTTACATACTTTTTTACACATACATTTGTATTTTACTATGTTTTCATTATTCTCTTTTATAGGTCCATCTATATGGGAAGCAGTAATCAACATCATCAATATCATCACAACAAAAAAAACATCGACATCAAAAATAGGTACATCATAACATCTACACATGTTTCCACCCTAGGTTCATTTTCATCACTAATTTTTGTACATTCTCCTCTTTAGCATCCATGCTCCATATTTTTATCACTCCATGATTTTTTTAGTCCCTCGGCATGCTTTCTTCATCAATCTACATGGTTATTAGTTATGTATCTTGTAGCCTAGATTTTACCCACAAAATCCCAAGGCGCATTGGCACATCACTCAGCCTGAACTGGGCACTCACCTGAAGTGCGCAAGGGTACCAAGTTCCTATTTTATGTCAACTTGTTCAAGGATTTAGCATGATTAAATATATATTCCAGATCCATAATAGATAATTAAGTATATTGCAGTGCCTAAATCAGATCTAGATCTTAACCATGTGCAATATTAATTAAACAAGAACCATAATCATATTTACCATGCAAGATCCATGATCAGTTATGTCAAACACCAATATCTAGCTACAAAGATCCATTATATTAACTACTATAAAACACATAATCTTCATACATACATAGTATATTGACCATATTCATGCACGCTCACAAATGCACAACATAACAATAACAATACATCAAACTCTTTAAATAGTGAAAATCAATACATATTTATAGGGGTGGGGAATTTCCCTTCACCGCCCATGCACCTTTCAAAATAGGCTACATGTTAATAATAGTCATACACCCTTACATGATAAATATAATAGCATGCAAGCTCACTAATAATATATTATCTAATAATAAAAATCTAATATAATCATATTATTAGATCCAAAACTATGCATGGCACTTGATCATCTACTCATCTAAAATAGCCTTTGTGTGCTCCTTAAGTCTCCTACAAAATGTGCTCCACATTCCATGTCTATAATTAGCCTTGAACTGTGAAATGGATAAGTCATGATTTCATGTTGTTTTGGGGGCGCCCTGTTCCGTTATAATTCCACACATATCTACGTGCCCTATGTCCACACACCCAATCCTTTTGTGCTTTCATACTTAGGTTGTATTCCATCAATCCAACATTACCCCACACTAATTTTATCATCACCCTTGGTAATGGATATTCATAACTTATCTCTCCAAGAAAAGAATAAAGAATGAAAGAATGATTATACAAAGAATGAATTGATACTTGGCACCCTATACATCTGCAAGAATAATCATCTTCAGATATTTTGTTTTGATCTATGCCTATAGTTTGTTCCAATCACTCAGCACTTTATTAGTTTTATCTGGAATGTCTGTAACCACGACTTCCATTTCATCAAGGGTCATAATTTCATCTTCATTTTGCAAGACCTTGAGAAAATTAGCCATGCTCAAGACCATTCCCTCCATCATATCCATCCTCCACACGATGATATTTTTAATCTCCTTAATTTGTTCCTTGTGTGGGTCCTAGGTTGTTGCAAGTGCACCATGCTTTGCCTCTACTAAAGTAAGCCTATCCACTTGTCCAAGTGTTTCATTATTCACTGCTTGAAGGACCTCATATTCCTTGGCCATATTCCTTATCTTGATTATCACATTAGGATTCGACAAGATATTCAATGCCACATCTACAAACTTACTTAGATAGACATAAGTCATGATTAGGTTATGTGAGTCACAATCTACCTTATCTACGTTAAACAACAATCAGTGTGTGTCCGAGAACCTATGTAAAAATTCTTGAAAGTAGCATGCAATGAAGGCATATGGAATCTTGCACCAAGGGCTCTACGTTCCATCGTTCATACCAAAATGTGTGATGCAGAAGTGTTGATATATCATAAACTGTACCTATTTTCCCAAATACCACAGGAAGCTCCTTTATTATTCACCATTCCTCTTCAAACGTAGTGCACAGGCACTCATACCTCATTTATGCTCTCTTTTGGAAGGGTCCACTCATAGATCCATCACATGTGCACTTCTCAAACCTTTCAGCAAGATATATCTTCTCCTCTGAGTATTGCCATATTTTATCTCTTGGCCCATCGGGCAATCCAATTTTCACAACAACAATTGACAGAAGGATAGCACCAAAAATTATTTTATCACCTTGTTATGCTTCTTCAATAAAAATCTCTACAATGTAACCAGACAAGTTATACACCACTCCTTCTGTCATCTTCTTAGTTATACGAAACCTAGCCTTATTGAATTGCGAACAATGCTCTTGATTGTTCAATTTTTTTAGGAGGTGTTTTACTTCCTAGATCACTGAATACTTCTACAACTTTGGGATATCCATCCTGCGCCCTCCTTTCATGTATCTCAGTGTCTTCTTAGTTTCTTCTATAGCCTCCTTATCAGTGAGGTCATGGTTAACCTCTATACTTGAACTCCTTAATCCTACCAACCTTCCGATTAGGGGCACGATAAGCCTCATTCGACACCTGACAAAGTAGAAGAAGTCCACATGGACTCTGCTCATCATCCATTGGTATAGTTTCTTAGGTTTTCCAAAATAAGGGAGTTCATACAGATGTAAAACTCCTACCTTTGATATAAAATTTTCATCCACATCATCATATATTGACATGTCATCTACCATTCTCTTGTTTTTATTTACAACCAATAAGTTATCCAATTCATCCTTATTATCTTTCGTTCTATGATTGTAGTCACTTACTTTGCATCATCACACATGTGATTCCTAGTTGTGGCCAATAGAAGCTCCTTCTGAATATTGTATTTATGAAAATCAGCTCTCAGGGGCATCTTCCACTTTGACTTTGACCTCTTTTTACTACTTTCCCTTTGTAGCCACTCTAGGTGCTCTTTCTGGTGCCATAACAACTTTAAAAACTTGTTTTTATAATTGACTTGAGCTTTACAAATTGAAATTGTGTGCCCTAGCTCAAATCCAAGCCCTAACATTTTATTTCTCCTTCCCACGTAAATTTTTGTAGCTTAAACACCCTCTACAATGGAGCTTCAGACAATCACGTACATAAATATGAAAAATATTACTGGTTCTCAGCTCTCTGCACTTCACGAATCGCTTGAATTCTATTGATCGCAAAAGTAAAAACAATTTCCCTACATTGCTTTATATAGCTTTTGAAAAATTCCTCGCATTTATTACTTTCCACCTACCACCATAATTTGCATTAACTGGGCATTTCTTTCCTTTTCTGCACTAATTTTTCTACACCACATTTTTAACCTTCTGGTGTGCCTACTACTCCTTGGAAATAGACCTCCTTTCGCATGCCTTCATACACTGAAGTACTTATCCAATGGGACTTTCACTAATTAGTTTCCACTACTACAGTCTACCTTGCATTACATTGTGCTTCCATTTATCCATATGTGGTCTTCATTCATGAGAAATTTTTCTCTATCCGCACCTTTACTTCAAGCACTTACACAACATCTCTTTATGCATACCCATCTTTAGAGAACATTAAAACTTGGTCCATGTACCCTGCATATACTCCACCCCATACTAAGGGTATGTGCGGTCCTTTACACATGAAAACACTTAGATGGTAATCATCTTCTAGCGTGCAAGCACGCTTATTACATAAAACACTAAACTAAATTGACAAAGCATAGCAATGATGAAAGGAAAAAGATATAAAGGAAGTGCATTAAGGAAATATAATCTAAGTGGAAATATGGCCTTATTAAAAACACCAAGAATAATTTCAGCCTAATCTCATTGAAGTAATTGGGTAATTGTGTTCCATCTAGCACCTCTAACTAGAAAGTGCATGAATCAAGTATATAAGTTATGACATACGGTCCCAACCAATGCACCTTAATTTTTCTAGGGTGGCACAAGAAGTTAGAGTCATAAAGAAGAACCATCCATCGAACTTCAAGCTTATTATCCTTAATATGTCTATCATGTCATGACTTCTTCCTGGCCTTTTCTATTTTCTGAATCCATCATGTTATAGCATAGCTTTCATCCAACTACATCATTTTATCAATGCGCTCTTCAAGTGCTTTCTCATCATCCAAACCACATGTGCATGCAATACGTAGGGAAGGTAATATAAATTCCAATAGTAGAATAGCCTCCGTTCCAAACACCAATTGAAATGGTGTGGCGATATCCAACCTCTTGTAGGTTTTTTTGTATGCCCAAAGTACAATAAAGACTTTATCATCCCAGTCTTTCTTTTCAAAATCACAAATTTTAGTCAAGGTATGGCTCAATATCTTTTTGCAAGCCTTAGAACTTCTATTTTTCTGAGGGTGATAGGGTATTGTTTTATGGTGTATAACCATAAATTCTACCAGTAGTATTCTGATGGTCTCATTAATAAAATGAGTACCCCTATCACTTTTCAAACTTAATGGGCATCCATACCTGTTGATAATGTTTTCCCACATAAACCTTATTGTCATAGCTATTATACAATCCTTTGCAGGTACCTCTTCTTCCCACCTTATAAGATAATATGTACAAGTTATAAGATAGTGTGATCTAGTCATACGAGTGGGTGGGGAAATAGGACCCACAAATTCAATTTCTCACTTCTCAAAAGGTTCTACACTAGCAATTAGCCTCAAAGGCATTTCATCTCTATGCCCAGGCTTCCTGACAATAGTCACAAGCCTTACAATATTCTTTAAAATATTTATATAGTGTCTCCCACCATAGGTAGGCCAATAAAATATTATGTGTCGTAGCATCTCGTGCATAATTTCTACCAGTAATACCCCCATGAGATTCCTCCATAATAGCTTTCTACTCATGTTCAAGTACGCATTGGCACAAAACTTCATCTTGGCCTAGTTTGTATAAGTCTTCCCTAATCAACATGTAGGACATGGCGTAAATGGAAAGTTGTTTCTTCTCTAAATCCTGCATTCCCTCATGCGTCACACTTGTTCGTAAAAATACAACAATGTCTTCTAAGTCAGAGGGTGCACTATTTAATCTGAATAGTTGTGTATCTAGAATTGTGTCCTCAATTGTCTTTATGTCCTCTCCTTTATTAATCCTTGATAAATGATCCAGTACAGAATTACTCTTTCCTGGCTTAACCAACATTGTGAAATCAAACTCCTAAAATAATAGAATCTAACAATATATGTGCCCCTGTAAAACAAGCTTGTTGACTAAGTAATTCAATGCCATGTGATCTGTATAAAATATAAATGGTATTGCCAACAAGTACTATCAAATTTTATGTAGTGCGTAAATCATGGACAAGGTTTTGCACTCTGTAGTTGTGTAATTTTGTTTTGCTGGACTTAACTTCTTTCCTGCAAAGAAAATAGGATGATCAATAACCCCTTTTCTAGGATGGGCTAATATTGCACTAATGGTCATTCCAAAGGCATCCATATGCACATGAAAAGGATTTTTCCATAAAGGAAAGTGTAAAATAGCCACTGTAGTAAGCATTTCTTGCAATGTCTCAAACAGATGTTATTGCACTTCACCGCAATGGAACTTACCTTTACTCTTTAACAATTCTTCGAAAGGCACATCAATCTTGGCATAACCTTTGATGAACTTCATGTAATACCCTATGTGCCCCAAGAATCCATGCACCTCAATTTTTTTAGTAGGCTCCTCTAAACCCAAAATAATAGCAACCTTAGCAGGATCCACTAACAAGCCTTCATTACAGATGATATGTCCTAGAAAAGTCCCAAAAGGTGTAGCAAAAATACAGTTCTTGATGTTCAAGGAGATGTTAAACTTTCGACATCTCTCAAACATAAGCCTTAAGTTATCACAATTATCTTTCACTATCCCATACATTATTCAATCATCCAAATAAACCTATAAGAACTTATGAATAAAATCATAGAATGCTTGAACAACAATGTGCGAAAAAACTACAGGCGCGTTCTTTAATCTAAAGGACATAACTTTGTATAAAAAATTTCCCCATTTAGTGGTGAAATTTATCTTCTCTTGATCCTTTTTAGCTATCCTCACCTAATGATATCCATAAAATCCATCAGTGAAGGAATAGATCTCATGCCCTGCAATGCCTTCCAAGATTTCTTCAGTAAAGGGTGTTGGAAAGGGATCTATTACACATGTAGAATTCAACTCCCTATAATCCACAAAAATTCTGATTTTTCCATATTTCTTTATACTAATCAGCATAGGGCTAACCCATTTTGAATCCTCGATGGGCTCAATAATTCTAGAATTCAACATCTTTTCAATTTCTTCTTTCACCTTGACACGCAGATTAGGATTCATCCTGTAAGGACTCTTCCTAACTGGGTGCGCACCTTCCTGTAGCTTGATTCTCATTTCATCCAAATATTCATATACCCCTCTCAATTCATGATATCACCTAAGGAACATGTCTTATAAGTTGTGGATAAGCTCAATTATCCTATCAACCTGAGAGTCACACCAATAATCTCCAATGATGGCCTCCTTAGGTTCAACATCTATCCCAATGTTGACCTTATTCATTTTCATTGGATCATGGTAGGTGTGTTCCTTCTCATATGAATTATCTAAGACCTTTCATATGCTCAACATCCAAATTCTCCACTTCTTCATCGTCATTGACATAGACCATCTTACCCTTTTCTTTTTCTAGGAAGACATGCCCAAGTTGTTATGCATTTGTCTCTTCTTCTTCAAAGCAGGCCTCTAGGTCTGACTCGCCTAGTAACTCTTGAATAAGTTCCTCATCATTTGCACTATCTCCCATAGTCAAGCACTTCATAACCTCTAACACTTCATTCATTGGGGGTTTAGTGGAAAAGCAATCAAAGGTCTGAATCATAACTGCAGTCAGTTCTTGCCAATTTCTTATTTCTCTATTCAACTCTACATAGACATACCATGCGTGCACATAAACTCGCAAGGTATAGTAGAACTGATACACCCATAGCAAATGTGGTAAAGCTTCCTACCCCTCTATCTAGAATCTCTCACACTACTAAACATGGTGCTGAACATGGTCCTTACCATGGAATTCACAGATCTAAGTAGGTGCATTGATCTAAAGAAATATAACAGAGAAGGTGATTCTCACTTCTCACCACTCTAAAAGATTATCCCTATGAACCATCCACCAGCACGTTGTTGTCCCACACATATTATAAACTAGCATATTCATTCTTTCCTCCTAATCTATCCATTGAAATTCCATAGTGCGTATGAATAATTCAAGATTTCCTTCCCTAATGTACCTTGTTACCTGTTTACTACCCAAATTCCTAACACAATGCATTCATGTTACACACATAACTACACTCCTTACTTCATGCCCAACCATTTCATAAGTTCCATGTGCCTAGTTATCACATGCAACACTTGTAGTATCACTCATGGACTGTGCATCATCCCACTAGAGAACTCCTTCCTTTGATGGCTCAAGTACTTTTGGATATCTAATGGTGCACACATAAATTCTGTTCAAATCCTCTTCACTTAAGGGCTCTACATAAGGTGCAACTAGTTTATCTGTCAAAGGAATGATGATGCGCTCTTCCTTGTTCTCAAAACTTATATACCCTTTATTGAAATGCATATCAACATTCTTTGCATAACACCAAGGGCACCCAAGAAAAGCTAGAAAACTATCAAATTTTACAAGCGCCAAGACCTCAAGGTCCCTAGTAAAATTTTCCCTTTGTATAGTAATCATAACATCTTTTAAAACTCTAATGAGCGTGGCTTTAGTCCTATTTTCCATACAAAAAAAAAAACATTTGAAGATGGCTGCAATGGTGGTCTCCCCATCTGAATCCATGCATCCAAAGTGAGTACATTCACTTCTGCACATGTATCAATCAAAATATTACTCAAGAACCATCCATCAACAACAACATTCAAAGTGATCTCCTTGTCATAATCTAGACTATGAGGAGGAAGGTTAGAATGCAAAATCTATCTTTCGTGCTCAACTCCAACATGCGGCGTCTCTTCCCTTAACCATTCCCCCCAAAAAGGAATGATGTTCTCCTATCACAGCATCTTTCAAACCTCCTTTAAATCATCAACATCTTTCTGATGGAGCTCAATGAATTTATTCTGTTCTAACATCTGTGATTTTTCTTTTAAACATTGTATCTCACCCTATAAATTCCTAATCACCTCCATGGTTTCTTGATAAAGTTCCTTCTAATGCATAGGGTTTGGATATTTTGCATGTAACACCTCCTCCTTTATAATGGCAGGATTTTACTTTGTAACTTCCCTAGTGCATGTAGTGATATTCACAGGTACCAACTCAGGATCAGACTTTAACTTCAAAATCCAATTATCTTCCACAACACGATGTACTCTAACCATCCCTGCGCCCTTGTCCTACTTTTTCTTCTTACTCAAGTGCTTATATAAGGCTAGGAATTCTTCATAGTTGTGGTTCTTTTTGAAAAAGGAACAAATAATGTTCTGAGGTCATTCCTTCCTGTAATGATTAGGGGATTCACATGTATAACATGTTCCTCGTGGGAATTTGCTTATTTTTCCACCACGACCTCAACCTTTGAATCCTTCACAATAACCTCAACCTCTACCATGGACTCCATCAAAGTGCCCTTCATTGTGATCATGATCATGATGCTCACCTTTTTCCTTTGAATTATTTGCAACATTGGTCTAATGTACACCAATATCAATGACATCATGAATTTGATCAATCAACCTGTAATTCTCAGTATCATGATTGGTAGACCTGTAAATCTTAGAGTAACAGGACATGTTCTTTCATATCATGTGTTCCAACAAATGGTACCTACTATAATCATGATCTAAGTGAAAAATATCACATTCCAGCAACATGGCATGCATCAAATTATAGAGACAACCATCCTTATTATGCCCTTCTACTTCACAATCTGTGCACCAAATTCCACTGCACATTTCATGCGCTGAATTAGCTGATAATTTCTCTAACTAGTTTTTCCATCGCTATAGTATGAGATTCCAAGAATGGGCTCACTCCTATGTCTACACTCCCAACTGACTCAGTTTGTAGAGTTCCTTCAAGTTCTTCGTGTGGAATCTGTATAAGTCTTGTGTGAGAGCGCTCTTCTAAAAGGCATGATCATTACTCTAACAAACCATTGATCATGTTGAATAGGGTGAATGTCATAATATAACTTTGAAAAAAGGGTCTTGAACCATACATCATACTCCCAAACACTCTCATCCGTACCCTACTTGATGTACTTCAGCATGTTAATGCTCTTTTGCTCAAATTTAGGGATATAAAAATCTACTAAGAAATCATGATGCAACATGGTATAGTCCACACAATTCTGGTTCAGATCAAAAAATTTGTACCAACTATGCACTTGCCCTTGAAATGTAGTTGCAAACTAACTTTCCTTGCACTCAGGATATGTAATTACCTTTGCACATCATAGTATCTCACACATGTTTATTTTCAGTTGCATCTTCTATCCCTCTGTATTCTGATAGAAAAGGAGATATCTCCATATATATGTTTTTGGGCTAGTGTGGACCATGCCCACCAAATCTAAAACCTATATTTCCTCTTGTGTTTCCTCCACCTACAAAACCACCAGATCCACTAGATCCCAAGCCACCTGATCCTCTTGATCCCCCTCTTGTAGAAGGTGATAGACCAAAGGATGCACTTCCTTGTGTTCCAATTATTGTGCTAAACTGAAATCCTACAGTCTATGAAGTTGTGGTACTTTCAAATGTGACTCCAACATTCTATGTGCCCACATTTTGTGTTGAAGGCACACCATAAAAGATACCTCCAACCAGACCTCCAAATAACATAGATGATGTTTGTACTAGCATATATGAATAAGATACATTATTAACTCTTGAACTTGACTGAAAAATATTTCTATCTATCACTACTCTACTACCCAAACTAGCTTACTTACTGATAGTTGTCGTAGAAACTGGAAAACCAAGCGCAAGGGCCAAGTCACCATGTAGGATCATATGCATTCCCGCAGTCCTCAATATTTCTTCAAATGTTCCTTCATCTAAAACAAAAGAGGGTTCTCTACCTATTTTTCCTAGATGGTGGACTTCCATATTCTCTAGCTCCATGTATTATACGTTAGCTCCAAATCCTTCATGAGTAATCTCCCTCTGCAACACCATTCTTTCCGTGATTTCTCACTACTTCTCCAAGTCCCTCTTGTGTGCTTCATTAAACTTCATTTACATTTCTTCTCTTTGTCTCTCTGTCACTAGATTTGTCATCTTTCACCACACCTACTCCTACCCCCACATGTGGTGGGGTTTAGCTAGCCATAGTTTTCTCTTTGAAATCAAGGGTCACCATCAAGATCTTCAATGCTAAAGGAATACCACACAAATGTTATCCTCTGGGTTTGCGTAAGAACTATAACTCAGAAACCTATAAACAAGAGTAAGTAGAAATTGCAAACTCCAAAATATAGTTATTCAGAACACGACTCCACCAATGATCTACAATGTGTGTCCAAGTCATATATGCATCATACAAATCCTAGAATTCTTCCTACGTCCAAACAAGTGTGTGAAACCTCTAATTTCTCTTCGATGCATAAGTAACCAACCAATCGTATAGCTCTATAAGAAAGATGGTGAAGAATGTCTCATACAACTCGTGATACAAATTTTGTTCAACCCATGTGCATGCATTAAAATCATGTACAGTGCTAAATTTATAAGCATACTCTTCCTCTAGATTGTCTATCCACTCTTCAATACTGGCCAAGGTCAACCGATACATCTTCATCATGCAAAATTATGGAAAAAATAAAAAAAGGTCTCCACAACAAATCTAAAATGTAGCCTATATTTTACTCACAAAATCCCAAGGCGCGTTGGCACATCACTCATCCTAAATTGAGCGATCACCCGAAGTGCACAAGGGTACCAGGTTCTTCTTTTATGTCATCTTGTTCAAGGAGTTAGCATGATTAAATAGATATTCCATATCTGTAATAGATAATTAAGTAGATTGTAGTGTGTAAACCGGATCTAGATTTTAGCCATATGCAAGATTAATTAAATAAGAACCATAATAATATTTAACATGCAAGATCCATGCTCAGTTATGTCAAACACCAATATCTAGCCACAAAGATCCATTATATTAATTTTTGTAAAACACAGAAGCTTCATACATACATAGTGTAGTCACCATAGTCATGCGCACTCACAAACTTGCAGCACAACAATAACAATACATCAAACTCTCTAAAATGTACAAATAAATACATATTTATAGGGGTGGAAAATTTCCCTTCACCACCCATGCACCTTTCAAAAATATGCTACATGCTAATAATAGCCATGCACCCTTACATGATAAATATAAGAGCATGTAAGCTTGCTAATAACAAATTATCTAATAATACAACTCCAATATAATCCTATTATTAGCTCCAAAACTATGCATGGTTCTTGATCTTCTACACATCCAAAATATCCTTTGTGTGTTCTTTAAGTCTCCTACAAAATGTGCTGCACACTCCATGACTATAATTAGCCTTAAATTGTAAAATGGCTAAGTCCTGCTTTCATATTGTCATGGGTGCACCCCGTTCCACTATAGTTCTGTGCACTTCTACGCACCATATGTCCACATGCCCAATCCTTATGTGCTTTCATACTTATGTTATATTCCATCAGCCCAAAACATCTTTATCTACTTTATGTTACCGAGATTTACACTCATCAACATAAAGTGGGGAAAAATGTAGACACAAAATCACGCACTTTGGGTAATTATCTAGTCTTGGTTATATATTACTATTCATATTATTCCTATGTAGAAAAATTACTAATTAACCCATGTATTTGGCCACCTTTCTTTGTTTTATGCTACCACTTTTGGTCTTACATCCTTACTTGCTCAGTCTGCCTTTTTTATACTCTAGCTTTTATCATCCTGGACACCAGCGCCGTCCATCCAAGATGCTACCGCCAAGCATCATCATCCCCTTTGGGCACCCCTGGCCCCTTTATACTTTTACTTACTTTTTTAGGTCCTTTCTATCCATTTGATCATCTTATATTTTTTTTAGTCAACCTTTTTGGGTTTAATTACGAAATTCAAGCGAAGGAATCATAAAATATAAATTTATTTGATCATAATAAAGGACCAAGCACTAAGCATTAGTTATCACCACCTAAGTTTGCATCCATCAAACATCAAAGAGCTCCATTACATCCATTTATCACCATTAAAGGGACATAAGGGATGGTTATTCTACATACACTTCATATGAGGGAAGTTCATTCTATTACATACACACATCTATTACATTTCTTTACATTTATCTTACTTGCTCGCTATCAAGTGTGAAACGCACAAGAGCCACCTATAGAATGCTTCTGCACTCACACACATAGAACTCCATTGGGTTTGAAATGTAGTGTAACACTCAGTCATAAGTTCACCATTGTGACAGTTGAGGACAATTTGACCCCTCATTCTACATTTTTCTTTTATAGGATTTAATGTCTATTTGAGGGTTCTACAGGTTCATATTTCATTGCAGGTTTCCAATGACTTCGGCGATCATTTTAAGACCTCATAGTGAAAAAAGGGGACCAACTAGGAACATTTTGCAACACCTCATAGGAGGTTTTTTATCTTTTCTGCAGACCCACGCACCCAGAAACAAGCCTAGCGTACCCACACGTGCCCCTTTCCCTCTCTCCATCCTATCTCTCTAGATATGCATTTTTTTGGGTCTATGTGCGATAATATTGTTTCTTTGTTCACCTACTCATCAATTTGGTATAGTTTAGAATTAATTGCAAACCAGATAAGTACCTCAAACTCCTCTTTACAATAAGGGTTTTATTATTTATTGCTTAGTTTCTTGGGTTTAATTTTTGTACTTAATTTTCATGTATTTACTACTACAATATCAATCAAATTAGGCATATATATTTCACATTTATCTTAATCACCATGTGCATCATGATAATTCATCTATAAAAGTGAGCACATATTTGGCCCCTGAAAAATGAAAGAGTTAGAAATGACATGAGATCAGTATGTACCAACTCAAGGGGAGTCTTAGAACATTTAACTTTTCCTTTGGAAAATTTTTCTTGATGTTGTTTACCAAGTACACAACCTCAACAAACACCATCAGTGCAAGACACTCTAGGAATACCCAGTACTGAGTTTTCTAAACTCAATTGCTACAAATATATAGTTTAATTTTGCATAATTTTCATGTAAATTTTCTTAAAGAATCGACATGAGAAATAAGGGATTAATGTGAATAAGACTTATAACCATCAAAAAGGTACAAGTTTGAACCATAATATAAAACTCCTAAAACAACCACTATCTCGAGATGTTGTAACTCCTTGATTAAAACATCATGAGGAGAGAACACCAAAATATTTCGAGACTAAAAATTATGATATATTGAAATAAGATTATCAATAATATTAGGAACAAGAATAACATTATTGAGGAATCCATATTTCAACTCAATTATTCCTGAACCTAGAATATCTATATGTTAATAATTCCCAAATGCAATATGTGAAATATTGTTAGTATTAGGAGAAGTAAGAAGATTGTGTGATTTTTCCATGTGATGAGAAGCACCTAAATCTAGAATCTAACTATTTGGAGAGGAAACCAATGCTCTATATAAAAGTGTCTTCCCTTTTACTTTGGGAGAAGAAGTAGGAGAGGAGGAAGAAGACAGTAATCTTGTGTTGTTTTAAGCTTCTTTCAAGGTTTCCATTCATTTCCAACACTTATTTACAAGATGACCATGGTTATTACAAAAGGGGTGTGGATTAGTAAAATTATTATTTGTAGAGGTAAACTTTTTGGATTTATAAGGAGTAGACTCAATGAATTATATTTAGAAGAATATTGAGTGTAATTTGTCTTAGGAGGAAGTTTTGAAATGAATTTTAGCTTGCATTTACCTTTGGTTGAGTTAAAAAAATAATTCCCTAGATCTAGGGATGACTTCAAGTGTGACGGGCTTGGATTTCTCCCAAATGAGATGTTCACAAATATTTTCAAGTGAAGGAATTTTGAAAGAATTACCTAAGGCATCAATGGATAAATAGAAGGTAGAGGAAAAAACCTAGAAGGGACCTTTTAACTTAGACAAAATAAGAAATACACACGACTCATCATTTGTTTTACATTTTCCACAACTTTTTGATTGTGAGAGTATGGATTTGAACTTATCTAGAAAGTATGTAATGGAAGAGAAGGCACTATGAGAAAGGAAAGACAAGTAAGAATCCATTTGCAAGGCTCTAAATTCATTAATTTTACCAAATAAGTTTTCAATATTGTCTCATGCCTCTTTTGGTGTTTTACAATCCATAATATGAAATATGAAGCTATATGTTACATCCATGCCAATAATTTTGATGGCTTCATCAAATTTGTATGCATATACAAATTGTTCATATTCCTTTGTGAATATTGGTTTTGTATCTAAAAAAAAAATACCATACATATTTTTATTGTAGCATTTGTTTCATCTTTTGTTGCCAAGTATGATAGTTGTGTGGAGTTAACGGATCAAATTTCCCATATTCAACCATTAGTGTAAGGAAAAGAATAAATCTGAATGAAATTTAACACAAGAAAGAGACAAGAGGTATGTATTAAGATTAATAAATTGATCACTCAAAAAATTGAAGTGACACTTTATAAGTAGTGTGATTTAAAGATCAAATACAATAAAAATGTAAATTTATGCTGAAAGTAGAATCCTAGTATAGTATGAACCAAAACTAAACCCACCATGTTTAAGTACATGAAAAAATATGCACTTTCAAAAAACGCAGTGTGTTGATTTGACATACGGATCAAAATATATAGCCAGTTAAAAGTACAAAGACTAGGAAAAGACAAGAATAGTATGCAAAAACTAAAAAAATCAAAACTTGGTCCAATAAAAGTTAGAAAACACTACTCCAATATGTATAGCATGAAAAAATACACAATATGAAGAAAAAATTCTTTGTAGGCCATCCAAAGTAGAAAATATTGAAAAATTTGGTTAGAGTTGCAAAAAATAACAAGATTAATAATCCCCTATGTATACATCATTTAGAAAAAATACATAAATATATAGGCCAGACTGCTCCTATAAATAAGGGGTTATCCTTAACTACCCACCAAACACATTCTATTACATGTGTGTGGTTACAACCATTATTTTTCACACAATAACAACCTTATTATATATATTCACACATATATATTTCCTAACATTCCCCCCCTTAGTGCGAACATGGGGAGAAATAACATCTCAAGAATTTGAAACAGAATCATATTCCTCCACATAATTTTATGTATGCATACTACTAGCTTGGATCTTTCTATCTGGATCTTGTTGCACATGACCAATCCGCTTCACCAAATTTAATCCCATATCAAATGATCACACTTCCACTGATTAAACTACATACACAAACTCAACAGTTCCCGCTTTCACTTCCAGTGAATGCTCTTTCACTGGTTGATTGATGTTAGAGGTAAGACAGTTGAATAATATCAACATCTAATTTAGTTTCCCTCCTATAAAATTGTTCTTAGATTCCAAAATTCACATCCTCTGCATTTCAAACATTAGTAGGGAATGAATACCATATTTTATTTCTTCACATGCCACTCAAAGAAAACAACTAAAATAGTATAAAAAGGTGTCACTAGTGTTGTATGCGACCCTATCATTGGTGACTAATGAGAGGCGTTGATCTCCCTCCATCCTCCATTACCTTCGACATCCAGTGATAGGATAATAACTCAGCCAGATGTGATCATGAAGCTCAATAAATAACCTCCATAATTTGGACGTTGCGTACGAGTGAAAATGTGTCTAATTATTGAAAAGTGAGGCAATTTTTTTTATTTTAACATCTTTTGACAAGGACACTACAATACAAATTGACTTGGACTTAATGATAAACTCAAAAATATATTGAGAACTAGACTTTAAATCAATTTTGGAGACCTTTAACAATGACTCCACAAGATGACAATTACATATACAATATACTAAATTCACCTGATTATGACACTTTTAAGTAAAACCAAAACACAAACCATTGATAAATGACTAATTTTAATTAGACAGACATTCCTTGACCCCAAAAAAAATATTACATAGAAATTAATATTCAATTATTTTCTAGACTCGTTGATCTATACTTTTATTGCCAAATAAATTTATATTAAACAAAACTATACTAATTGACTTCACACCCATGAACTATGTAAATTATTTTAGACTTCAAAACATGACCCGATAACTCCAAGAATGTTAACTAGACAATTAAAAAAATACTAGATAGAAAGACTCATGGATTTCGACTAATAATATCACCATACATGAGAGAGTGATCAAAACTTCAAGCTAAAATTTAAGCCAGGATGCCAAGAAATGCAAGAATAAAACCAAATCAGAATATGAAGCAATAAAATCGATGTAGTCGAGATCCACAAACCAGATGTGTGATAAAATAGGTTATAAAAAACTAAGGAGGATCAGTGAGTATATTGGTGATTTGATGGGAGAAATACCACTAAATAGGGGAAAGGAACCAGTTATTGTGAATGGCCCAATGACCGTGAGTAGTTATGTGAAACAAATTACCAATAGTTGTTTGAATTAAAGTTAAAAATGAAATAAAAACTAGCCAATAAAGTAAGTCACATCAATAAATGAACCAATGAAATCATGACACATAAACAACCCATAAAAAGTGATTTTATTCTCAATTAATGGGTTGCCTTAAATCCTTTGTATTCAAAAGTACTTATTTTAAATCCCTTAAAAATATATTCTTCACATACTCAAAATTTTTGAAAGAAAATCTATATATTAAAAAAATCATGCTCTTTAAAAGGGTATTTTTTAAAAAAAAATTATGATTGTTAAGTGGCTCTAACAACCTCCCACATTATGATTCACGATAACTAACTCCTTTCCCCTATGTTGCTCATGAATCAAAAAATAACATAATCAATGTTGTTGAAGATCATAAGTAATTCGTGCCTCCACGCATGTGATGTGACAGATAATAATCCAAAATGATCGTCTAGTCATCAATCAACACCAAGTGTAAATGATTTGATCTCTTTAGGTATTATTGTTAGCCATTAAATACTATATAGCATTGTTCTCCTTCCAACATCTTCCAACCGCTCATGATACTCTCACAAGGAAAAACAAATACCTTAAAATTTTAATATGCTTTCAACAAACTATTCATACAAAATCACTCTTAATTGAGAAGTTACATATGCATTTGGGGAAAGAATACATATTTGGCATTGCCCCTATTTTCCTTCTTAAATTTCATCACAGGGAAATATCAAACCACTCTGATACCAAAATGAAAAATTTGGTTAGAGTTACAAAAAATAACACGATTAATAATTTCCTCTCTATATATCATTCAGAACAAATACATAAATAGATAGGCCGGACTGCTCCTATAAACAAGGAGTTAGCCTTAACTACCTACCCAACACATTCTATTCCATGTGCATGGTTACAACCATTATTGTTTACATGATAACAACCTTATTAAATATGTTCACACTAATATATATTTCCTAACAAATCTAGCCTCTAGAAAAAAAAATAGTCAAAAAATGATGCTCAATGGTACAGGTTATGTAAAAACAAATTGCACATGGGACCAAAATAGATAGTTTTGGGTCATATGACAATTTAAATACGAAATTAGGGACTAATTAAGGCACAATGGGATAATTTAGAGACTTAGGAGGATCATATGGGTGACCAATATGACTAACCAGTGACTTAAAGAAGGCTCTTAAGGCTAAGGATGTAGCCTAAGGGATTTGACCCCAGACCTCTTGGTAGCCAATGCCTTAAAAATAATACATTTCATCAACTCACTTATCATGCTCAATACTATAAGTGACAAATTTTATCTTTACTAAATATCAAGTGCAAGCATGTGCATTTGAATGGTAGCCCAAATAACTACAAACTTGAAATAGGTGCTTTGGGAACACCGTAAGTCCAAATTGTAAAACCTTGGACTTTTTGGAAAGCTCGTGAAATGAAGAATCTAAATATTAGTGAGTGGTGTAAACAACCTGTAAAATAGTTGTTTTACACCTTGTTTTTTGTGGTTTTCCCTACAAGAGTGAAACTTAAAAAAATCACAAAAAAAATCCATGTAACAAAAAATGCTCTTTTTTAAATGTTTATTTTTTATGTAGATTTCATTACAAATATTAAAAAAGAACTAGAAAAAATAAATTCAAAAATCTAAAAAAATATTTAAAAAGGTTTGTAAAAGGAGTTTTTCGTAAGAACAAAAACCCCATATGGTTTTTTAATTCCATCAAGTTAATGTGCCTAAAATCTTACAAAGAACCTAGAGAAGTATATGGAAAAAATAATAAGAAAAAAAATCTTTGACATCACAATTACCAATTGAAGGAGTATGACTATAAAACCATGAAATAATAGGTGAAACCCAAGAACCTCCTCAATTTTGAAATCACTCTACAAATTCTAAAGTTGCTACAAATAGTAAGTAATAATAGAAACACAGTATTTCCTATAAATCAACCAAATTAATTTGATATCAATGAGATTTACAAATTAAAATAGAAGTGGTTTGTATATAGTAAAATCAAGAGTTCAGTCTAACTTTTTATTTTGACTATATGATAGACAAGTATGCAACAACCTTTACATAAATATGCACACGTGAGATAAGAGGTCAATCTATGAGTGCAACTTATCCTACTTTAATCCTAGGATGCGAGCAAAGTAGACTAAGTCAACAAAGCTTAAATAATACTAAATAAACTAAGTAAACTTAAAATAAAAGGTCCATATATAAAAATATTCCACCAACAATTGGTTGGCTCCAGATTATCTCTATTTGGAGGAGGATCCATATGATTGATATATTAATCCAACTTCTTATAATGATAGTCTTTGTGTAGCATTTTGGTTGACTCCCCTATATATTCAAGAAATTATTGTAGAAATTTTTGCATAGTGGGAGTATAATCAAAATCTGATAAATATTCATGTTCCCCTTCTTCTTTAGTCTCAAATACAATGTTTCAAATGTTAGATTTGGTCTGTACAATTCATAGTGTAGGTTTTGGTTGCTTAACATTAACAAATCTTATGGAAAATCAGTTGATATAAGAAGGAACTAACTTGAGAAAACCATTGACATTGGGGTTATTGTGGTCACACATAGATAGTTTGACAGAGGATGTAGTGGAATGATGAGAAAATACTCTATAATGAAGTAGATCTACTTACAAAAAGTTTTTTGGAAATGTTCTTTCAACAGGATCGACCATGTAAAAAATTTGCAATGATGCTTAAAAATTATTTTTTTCTTTAAAAGATATAAAAACCAAAACCGACATCATCACCCATGAGAAATGGCATAAACCTTAGAGGAAACCTAAGCTCAAAAGGTGAAAACATGTGATACATAAGCCAGAAAGTAAATAGAGGTAAATGAAGAAGGTATAAGGTGACCGAAAGAAGGGATAACATCATGTTGTCATGATTTATAAGGAATGTATAATAAAATATTTATAAATCCACAATATAATTGCCAAAGATTATAGATTATGATGTGAAGTTAAATTAACCATAAATTGAGATGTTTATATTAAATATTATAGAATTTAATAAAAATATCTGAAATTAAATAACATTAATATAAAAGGCACAGAAAACCATATTTATAGTGGGGAAACCCGAAGGAAAAAAATACTAATATAAAACATTGCATGTATTAAAAATCTCTCAAATAATTTTACCCATCACTTCCACTTTGCTCCTTGGTCTCACAGAGATAATTGCATAACAGTTTCTTGAAATTATAATATAATGATCACTATATCATAATTCCAATCTAATATATGTGTCAATCCCGTGAGATATCATATATATATGATGGGTGAATCGGTCATATCATTTCACTGTAAAATTGTAGGAGACCGACATAATATATTTTAATAAATAAACTTTAAAATAATATGGGGGCATGAAGTGGTGGCCCACCCAAAGGTATCCCCACTTGAAATTATTACCCCAACACCCCCCTTAATGTTAAGTGGGAAATAATAAAACAAAACATGCCAAATGATTCATAAATAATCAAAGATGATTCAGGATAGCACATAATCAAGGGAAATCATATGAATCTTCCCATACAAAAATTATTCACACAAGTGCCTTACATATGAAGAGTTACATCAATTCATAGATCCTTTTAAGGTATTCCCATTACTAATGCTTCACTAGGATTTACAAGTAAATTCACATAGTGTGAAACATTTACTTATCACAAAATGGAGGAAGTATAAGAAGTTTACAACATGACATTAAGAGGTGGCATTTTCATGCACACTCCCCCTCAATGGAAACTATTATAGGCCCAATAAAGAAAAAAACTTGCAAAACTTCACAATACACAATGGCTTGGTGAATATATTTGCAACTTGATCTTCATTTGAATAAAACTTGAGATCAGTATCACCGTTTGGGAATTTCTATAAAAAAAAGTGCATATGAAATTTGATATGCTTTGTCCTTTCATTTTGAACTGGATTTTTTTGAAGATAAATGTGACTCTAGATGTCACATAGAAGATTAGTGCTTCCTTTGACGTCCATATGCAGTTCATCCAACATTCTTTTCAGCCACATAACTTCCTTTGTTGCTTCCATAACACTTCTATACTCTGCTTTAGTAGAAGACATAGAAATTGTTGGTTGCTTCTTGCTACTCCAAGTGATGGAACCTGCACCGAACTTAAAAACATATCCAGAAGTAAATTTTCTATCTATAGCATATCCACCATGGTTAGAATCACAATATTCAAATAATTTTGCATCATTACAAGAAGAATAATACAAACCATAATTAATTGTTCCTTTAACATATTTCAAAATTCTTTTAGCCATTTTCCAATGATCCTCATAAGGATCCTGCATGAATCTAGAAACAAATCCTACTACTATGAAATATTTGGCCTACTAATAGTTAATTAAATTATACTACCAACTAGTTGTCTATACAGAGTAGGATTAAATTTAGCACATGCAGGTTTAGGATCTAATTTCACACAACCTTTAATAGGAATGGAAACATGTTTACAGTCAATCATGTTAAATCTTCTAAGTAAATTAGTATCATATTGAGATTGAGATGAAATAATAGATTTATGATCCTTCAATATAACCATGCCTAAAGAAATGAGTAAGAAGACCTAAGTCAGTCATTTCAAAACATTGTTTTAATCTTTCTTTAATTCTAACAATTAAATTTTTATCACTGCTAGTAATAAAAAAATCATCAAAATATAAAACAACAATGATAATATGATTTTTTTCAGATTTAATAAATAAATCATTATCAAAACAGATGTTAGAGAAACTAAGATTATAAAATAAACTATTAATTTTAGCATACCAAGTTCTAAGAGCTTGTTTAATACCATACAAAGACTTTTTCAACTTATAGACATAAAGTTCTTGACCATGCTTTAAAACGTTTAGGTTGATGCATATAAATTTATTCTTTTAATTCACCATTTAGAAATACATTTTTAACATCCACGTGGTGAATCTCCCAGCCATTTTGAGAAGATAAAGCTAGAAGAGTCCTAAAAGTGCTCATTTTAGCTATAGGAGAAAAAGGTTCAACATAGTCAAGACCAGATTTTTGAGTGAAACAAAGAGCTAATAACCTTTCCTTGAATTTTCCAATTTCTCCTATAGAATTATACTAAATTTTATACCACCTGGATCATACAATACTTCATTTAGAAGGAGGATGGACCAGTTCCCAAGTTTTATTTTTAATCAAAGCACTATAATCATCTTTCATAGCCTTGATCCATCTATCATCTTGAAAAGATTCTTTGAAATATTGTGGTTTAACCTCATATAGGTTCATCAAGGCATGATAATTATGATGACTACAAGTTACCTTTATAATATTTCCAAGATTAGAATCCTTAACAAGATTTTCAGCCCATTTAGAAATCTTGGGATGTAGCACATTTTTAGATGACTCCCCCTCAATCTCCATAATATCTAGACTAGGATAATCATACTCTTGAACTTATGTTTCCATATTTTTAGGAGAAGGATTATTAGGCTCTATTTCAGGAGAAACAGAGTAGGGTTCGTAAGAATCATCACATAATGTTTTCTCTAAGACTTGAACATTCCTGTTTTCAGCTATATCATGCTTGAAAGGGTCATAAAATCTTAAACCATTTTTTTGAAAACCATAGCAAAAAAATACAAGAATAAGATGTTGGATCAAGATTATTTATTTTAAATTTTAAAATGAAGATAGAGGTAGGACTACCAAATATTCTTAAGTGAGAGATATCTGGTTTTTTCTTTGTCTATACTTCATGAGGAGTAGTCTGATTAAGAGGTTTTTTAGGAACTCTATTAAGGATATATACTACAGTATTCATGGATTATGTCCATATAAATTTAGAAACTTTTTTTACATGAATCATAGTCCTACACATTGATAAAATAGTCCTATTTTTCCTTTCTACAATGCTATTTTGCTGTGGGGAATATAAAGTTGTCAATTCTCTCTGAATCCCACATGACACACATAACTCATCAAAAAATTTACTAATATATTCACCTCCATAATCAGTCCTAATTCTTTTTATTTTTAGATTAGAATAATTTTCAACAAAGGCTTTAAAATTGTGAAAATTAGATAAGACATCATATTTTATCTTAATGAAATAAGACTGGGTCATCCTAGAGAAATCATCAATAAAGCATATAACATACAAAGCACCACTGAGAGAAGGAACTTCAAGTGGACCTCTCACATCACTGTCAATAAAATCTAATGGATGAGAGGAATTTTGATCATAATGTTTATAGGGTTCATTTTAAAAGACCTCTTGGAAATCGGAGGTGGAAAATCCCTAGCGAATATCCTTGGAACCGATTTTGCTGGAAAGGTGAATTTTGTGGGGTTTGTATGAAAAATTTTCACCTGAAAGAATATTTCATTTTCAAGTGGTGTGACATAAAGGCTACAGATGCGTGACATGATATTTTCTATCGTGTGACAACAAACTTGTTGTTGCATGATAGTAAAACTCTTGTCATGTGTCAGCAAGGTTCTTATGACACGAAAACAAACTTGCTATTACGTGAAAAAAATCTTGTTGTTTCGTGTCAGCGAGGGTGTTGTCCAAACATGTGATAGGAGGTTTTTTGTCACACGACAACAATTTTTTAGTCACATGACAAAAAATCTTCTATCGTGCGTCTGCGGCCTCTGCCCTCCTGTCGCACATCAACAAACTCTCTATGTCGTGTGTCAACAAACTCTCTGTCACGCATCTGTAGCCTCCACCCTCCTATCATGCATTAAAAAACTCTCCATGTCATGTTTCAACATGAACAAACTCTCTGTCATGCATATGCATGCTTTGCTCTCCTGTCATGCATCAACAAACTCTCCATGTTGTGCGTCAACAAACTCTCCATGTCACACATCAAAAAAATCTCTATCACGTGTCTACAGCCTTCACCCTCATATTTTGCGTCAACAAAATCTCTATCTCGTGTTTACAGCCTTTTCCCTCCTATTTTGCATCAACAAACTCTCCTTTTTGCGCGTCAACAAACTCTCTATCACACATTTGTTGCCTCTTCCCTCCAATCGTGTGTTTATTGTACTTAATAATAGATATTCCCCCACGTGGTATGAGTGAGTTAGTAGTGTTCTCCGTGGTGAATAATCTAGGATTATATAGGGGATATTTTCAATGGTAGGCAAAGATGACCCCTAAAAAAATTAAACTATAATTTTTAGGTGAACAAGTCACTGACCCACACCAAAAAATTCACCTTTTCAAATTTTTTTAAAATGGAATATTCACCATATTACGAATATTCACCACTAAAAAAACCATGGATGTTTGTGAAATGGTTTAACATGTTGCTTACCACGTAAGAAAATTTCACATGTTTCATGATCAAATTTTATCTTAGGGATACCTACAAGATTTAGACAAGACATTTCATACAAACTTATGAAATTCACATGTCCTAATATTTCATGCCAAAGTTGAAGATCATTTCTAGATGAATAAGAAAAACAAGATTTAAAGACCAATCTATAAAAAATATATAAGCCATTTTTGCCTAATACTATAAGAAATAACATTATCAATTTTATGTTTTACATACCATTTATCATACAGTTATACAACTTTATAGTTTTCTTTAGTTAACTAAGAGCAAGATAAAAGGTTTATTTTTTTCAACTGAGGAACATACAAGACATTCCTAATTATTCCATTTTTAAATTTAACATTTCCAAAAACTATAAATATAATGATGGAATTATCTCCTACATATATATTTTCCTCATATTTAACAACATCTAAGAGGATACCAGAAATACAGGTCATGTGCCTAGAGGCACCTCTATCTAAGATCCATTTATTATCATTTGAGGTTGAGAGAGAAGTATACAAGGCAATAGAATGCTCAACATTATTTTCATGATTTTTCTTATGATCTTTCTTTTGATTGTTAAATTTACTATTTTTAACAATTCTTTTAGTTTTTACACGAAAATAAAATTCTGTATGACTAAATTTTCTAAAACAAATTACGTGTGCCATTGAATTTTAATTTAAAATTCTAACTGTTTCTAAGAGAATTAGATTTAGGATTGGGTTTAAATTTTGATCTGATGTTATATTTAAGATTAGGATTGATATTATTCTTATTTTGAGAACATTTATGATTCTGAGAGAACAATTATTGAGAGGCAGTCTCTTTTGAATCAAAATTCTCTATTACACATTCTTCTTGAATTAACAAAGAAGATAGAGTGCCCAAATCAGGGAAATCATTCTCATTTTGATCTTTAGAGTTAAGGATGGAGATATAGTTCCTAATTTTTTCATGGATATTTATATAAATAATAAAATGCAAAAGCTTATCCTGAAACAATTCACAATTACATCCATCCAACTAAGCTTTAATGTTTTTAATTTTAGTCAGGTAATTAACAATTTTCTCACCCCCTTCATAGGATTTATAAACAATTTTAAAATCAATTTAATTATCTAGGATAGATGATTACCTTCATGTATAGTTTCTAATTGTTTCCATGCATCAGCAAGAGCATCCATATGACATATATGCATTAAAAATTAAGCTTTTATGTTTTGCAATAGGATGGACAAAGCTTCTTGTGATCTTTGAGAAGGAGCTACGATTGTTTAGGATTTGCAAGACTTCTGGTGGGTCATTTTTATGCACCAGTTACAAAATCCCATATCTTTCTATCCATGAAACAAGATTTTAACCTTACTCTCCAAATATTGTAATTCATTCCATTTAATAACTGGGATTTATCCATTGAAAAAATAGAATTAACAACCATTTTTTATAAATTTTTTAAAATAAAAAATGCACAAAAGTAACTTAGAAAACGGATTAAATTAATAAAAAATGAGTAGAGGAATAGATAGCTTCCACTTGGCATGAATCTAATGGATAAGAGAGACACACATCACCATTCCAACGTTCTCCTTACAAGATTTCCCTGGAAGACTTAAAGCACCTGGAATAAACAGTAGTTAAAAAACTTACAGATCCAGAGAAAGGGTAGGATGAGTGACAAAGGATTAGCTCAGTGAGCTATTAAACAACTTGGTGAAAATAAATCTCAAGAGAGAGATCATAAACGAGCTAACCGAGATCAAACAAGCTTCTAAACAACAACAACAAAAAACAAAAGAAAACTTTATTGAAGCATACAATAACACGTATTGAAGATCAAAGTAATCAACAAAACAAGTGTCAGCTTTCTGGTAATTTTAAAGAAGATCCCCCGAGCGGACGTGAAGTCTCCAGAGTTTAATCAAAATGAATAGATTATCGGGTCTACAACAAGGTTGAAAATTCAACCAAAATATGCAAAAAAATATAAAAAATGATACTGTAAAAAACAAATACAAATAGCACTTTGCTATTACATTGTACTTTGTAGTGTAACAAATAAGTCAGAAGACCAATTAATAGAAAACAAATATGGATAAACCATACACATGTGTCATTAACTTATTGGATCACTTTTTCGCAATTTTACACGGTTAAAGAAAAAATGTGAAACAAGAGGCAACGTGTGGAGCAAATCAATGATAACTTACGGGGCACATGTCATCTTTCCAGTAAAATTCCTCACAGATGAGCCTGGTGGATGTGAATTCCATGGAGTTAACAAAAACAAAGGAATTTTCAGTTCCAAAACAAAAGGACACAAAAAATAGAAGAAGGAAATATAAATCAAAAGGTGACACCTGGCACAAATCTAACAACCAAAAAAGGACAATTGGAAGCTTTTCGAAAAACTTTTAAGAGATGGATCCAAGTAGACGTGAAGTTCCCAGAATGAGCCAAAACAAAATAAAATTTAGGTCCAAACAACCATCGAAATCAAAAGATAGAAAATGTGAAATGTGAAAGAATTTGGAGAAATTATATTGGCTCAAATTTTGTAAGTGATAGAAGAAGTTAACACAAGATTGATTTTGCACAATATGGAGATATTTGGAGCTTAATGATTGGCTCATGCTTCGCACTGACAGAGAAAACTAAAAAAAAATTGTGACCTCTTTTTATTGGATAAAGCTTCGCAATAACATAACTTGCAAGAAAATTAAATCATTTTAATGTTGGGGGGATTTAGAACTACGAAATTAATCATATTTGAAATAAAACTTTCAGGTTGGCTCCTCAATCAAATAAAATGAAAGCACGTAGCTCAAATTCCATGAGTCAGTGAGGAAAGGTGTCATAATTTTGTCACTTTTCCAAGAAAAAGTAGACTATGGACCTAAAACTCAGATAATAAACCATAAAACAAAGAAATTTGAAGTCTTCTTTGAAAAAGAAATAAGCCCGAAAGATAAAATAACTTATTTTAAATAATACCCATAGTTATAACGTCTATATAAAACAAGCGTGAAATATTTTAAATAGCTACAGATGACTGGGAAGAGCAAGAACAAAGATCTAGCATCGCAGAAACACATATCTATGCACGCAAATGCACAAACAAGACATAAACAACAAATTACCCAATATTCATAATATTTGGCAGAAAAAATGGAATTTTGAACCTGTTTAACTTGAAGTTGATAGCGGAACAAGTTAGGTTTTGCATATCCAAAAGAATTCAAGTTTCTTCACCGTGTAAATTAAAAAAAAATCTAAATCTAGCGCTGCAAAAGCGTAACCACCAACTCTGATACCATGTTGGGATTTATAAGTAATGTATAATAAACTATTTATAAATCCAAAACATAATTACCAAATATTATAGATTATGTAGTACAATGATTAAACATAGATTTAGATGTTTATATTACACATTACAAACCAAGAATAGAAACTAAATAAGAGTAAAGTAAATAGATGGGAACACCAGATTTATAGTGGGGAAACCCAAAAGAAAAAACCCCACTCAGAATAAAGCACTTCGTGTATTAAGAATTTCATATACAACTTTTACCCAGCACTTCCACTTCACTCCTCGGTCTCAAAGAACACTTGTAGAATAGTTTCTTGTAATTATTTAATACATTAATCATAGTGTATCTTACCAAACAGATTTGGTCTTACTTATGTATCAATGTGGTACCAATGTATACATTGGTCCAATCCTAAGACGGATCATAGTGAATCGGTCACGTCATTTCACTCTTAAATGTGGAAAACTGACATAATAAATTTTAATAAATTAAAATTTAAAATAATATGGGGTGTACAGTGGTGGTCCTCCCAAAGAGGTATCCCCACTTGACATTATCACCCCAACACATGCAATAAGCAAAAACAAGTGGATATAATTAGATAAGTAAACAAAATATTTGTGGTGTGTGAAAAAATCGAAGAAATGAGGTAAGAATATAGTAATTATGACATAAAATTAAAGTATAGAAAATGTTTTGGTCTATCCCATGTGATCAAGTCTAATCACACCCCAATCCACATGCCCCCTAAGATACTCTCTTAGGAGGAGAATGCATCAGTATCTCTTGCAAAAAATAAATTATTATTAAGAAAAATATGAGATGTATATAGATGTCAGACAACATCAGACTTGTTAGTCGAGGAAGGTTAACGACATTGGGAGTAGTAGAAGTAAGAGAAGATAGCATCAACTTTCTTGGTTTGGGATGGTTGATGGTGTCTGATGGTGTAAATTAAATTGCATAAATTAATCTATTGTTTACTAATTCAGAGTCATTTAATCATCAAACCAAGGGAAGTAAACTTTCGATAATGTCAGTCTTGTATGCACAGTTCAAAATCATTTAGGAGGTACAGAAATAAATAGTTTTCACTATTATACTTTAAAAAACAAATCTTAAAAGTATAATGCTTGAAAAAAACTCAAAACTGAAATTAAATGGCTTCTAACACTATGACCGAATTTAAAGCTGGTAAATTTAGAATATAGATAAAGAGGTAATTTGCTTCCTAGCCTAATCATACAATGGAACAGAGAAAAAAAACTATGGAGGGGATTAGCATACCATAAGTGAGCCCTACCTTGAGTGTTAATCCCTCCTAAGGCTTGTAACTAAAAGCTACTGAACAAAACTCAGATTATTTATTGAATTGGCATGAAAATTATAATTAGGATCAAAGCAACTTCTCTATCTGTGTATTCTCTATTCTTTAATTCTCTATCTAGATATCTCTCTCCATCTAGATTTTTAGCATTAATCTCTTTCTCTTGTACTCCTCAATTAAAGCAACACATGAGAAGAAGAATTCAGCTAGGTGTTCAACCATACTAAGTAAAATATATTCAATGAAACAAATGGAAGATCTTAAATAGAACAAAAAAAGTTCCAACAAATGCAACAAAATTAATTAACAAGTGTTCAAATATCAAACACATAACTCAAGTAATTGTTAAGTTCCTTAGATCATGTGTTTAACCGATCAATCATTTCTTTAGTGAGTTGTAATAGGTAGTCAAATCTATTATTGATTTATATTAAGTTCTCATGTTCCATTTGTAGCTGCCTCTTCCACGACATGTATAGACTTGGAGTTTCAACCTTCAGCTTCCCGTATATCTTCATAAGCAGGGCTCCTGTGTTATAGGTGATCTTTTTTGGCTGTAAAAAGTTCCTTTAGCTATAGGTGAGTTCCTTTGGCTATGGATGAGTGGATGAAAGAGGTTGCTTAGCTATAGGTGAATCCATATAGTTGCGGATGGGTGGTTTCTGGTAAGTCCTTTCCTACATACAAGTTGTTCCATATAACAAGTTTCTTACAAACAAGGGTGGCATCACACATATCATCACTTTAACTTATTACAACCATAAGAATAAATTCATACTCAAAATACAACAAAATAAATATAACTATTCATAACTATATTAATCATTATTCATGACATAAGTTCAAGTTATGATGATAATGTTCAACAGTATAACTGGGAAATACAAGGACATAGTCTTAATGGATTAACAAAATTACAAAGGATGATTTGTTTATAAAGGGGGTTTAATCAACTCATCACACTCATAGGATTAATTTCTTGAATGTCCTCTTTCAAGTTTCTTAGGTTTCTCCTTAATGGTGCTGCATACGTGCCTGAAATCCACTGGAGTATTTATCCCTTCAATTTTTGTGAAGAACAAACCACTATTCATCCTAAACCTATGCATAATTTTGTCTTGTATTATTTTATTCAATGGTTGATCACCTAACTAATTTGGTATTAGAAAGTGGAATATTTATGGGTGATATCAAATTAGAAACCAAGTAATTACACATGCAATATAAATATCAATGTATGCATTCACTCTTCTTAAATTTGATATGATATTATGATAAGAGTACATCTCTATCTTTTACAGTTCAGGAGACATCTCTCTCCAACACATCCTGCATGCTTTTACTATCTCTTTTTCATGGTCTTTGGTCATGTCCCTGAATTTCTAATGAGTTTATTTCCTTATCTGCCATGCCCTCTTTCTGATCACCTTGTTATTCATATACTTTCCATATTTCTCTATAATTTCTTTAGTCTTATTACCTTCATCCCTAACCATCAGTGAATGTAATTTTTCCAAATGTTTGTAGTCCTTCATTTATCTTTCTCTATCTAACTCATTTAGAAAATAAGAACAAAGTTCGTTAACCGGAACATCTCCAATGTATATGACTAGAATAAAATCCATATCATACTCAAGAGCATAGCTATACATGAAAAGTTCACAAATTAGAAGTTGAATTTCATTATGGATATTCACATATAACCTAAAGAAGTTCCTAGCTCCACTGATATCACATGGTATCTCAGAATTGATGCATGTAATTTTGAGTTGTAACATCTTATCTTTTAAGAAAATAGCATAGACATTAGAGGGAGGCTAGCATTCAAATATTTCATGGACCAACTGAAGAGTATTTTCTTACTTTTTCTTTAGCTTTTTAATTTCTCTATCTTTTTTTTCAATTTCTTCCTAATGCTGGAAGATGAGTTTTTCTCTTTATCTTTCTCACTTTCCTTTTAACCTATTAACATAGGTTTCAAATTCATTCACCTAGTAATTAGTTAGCATTTTTTGTGTTTCCATCTCTCTACAAACTGGTTTAACATTATCTCTTTTAACTTCTTTAATGACAATTTGTTGTTGCAATGGGGCTACATTTACATGTTGCATGTTATCATGTGGTAAAAATAGTAGTGTAACTTGTTCAATTACATCAGCCACAACTATAGGGGTATGTTTTGATAATTTTTCCACTCCCACAAATGTCTACTCTTTCTCAATTCCATGGACCAAGTGCTCAATGACCTCATTAAAAAATTAGGGCATATGTTCAAGTTCAATTGGTTCTCCAATTTATGCTTCTGTGTCTTCCTCAGCACCTTCTAATTCATGAACTATTTGGTCAATTTTCTTGCCAATTTCTTCTCTCATCTTGTCTTTAGATCCTTCCATTTCATAAAATATCTCATCAATATGAACTATTGTTGCATGCTCCTTCATGCACTTCTCAGGGTAATCTTGTATAATTTCTCCTCTAACCTATTCTTCCTCTATCTCTGCATAACCCTACTTCACACAAATTATCTCCACATTTTGGGCTTGGTTTTCTTGTCCCTCCATGTGATCTTTAGGGAATTGTTGTTCATAGAATGTAGCATCATCACCTCCCTATACTGTCTCCATGGGATCAATTTTCTCCTCTACATTTTCCACATCACTATCAAGTGATATGGTCTATGAATTGGTTAGTTTGGAGGTTTTTGGACGTTTGGCTTTTAGCCTATGAGACCACCACTGTGGTGTAGGGGTGGAATTGGAAGATTTTCTTTTACCCTTTGAGGTAGATGATTCAGGAGTAGAAAATTCAAGGGGGGTTTCAGCAATGAAAATTCTTTCAGGGGATACAAGAATAGGATTCTCTTCAGTAGGTGGTATATTCTTAAAAAAAGGGTTTCATTTGGCTGGGAGGTTACTATTGTAGGCTCAACTACATGTGTGGAAGAGCTTCCAGTACTTCTTCTTCCCCTCTTATTTCCCAACAATTCATCAATACTCCTAGCTCTTGCAAAATCTTCCAACCTTATCTCAGGATAATCCCTCTACAAGGTGTGATTTACTATCAAGGTGATGAGACAATGGTGTGATAGTGTATACCTACCTCTTTGTGCCTCCCTAAACATTTTCTTCAATATCTCATTCAATAAATTGGGTGCATTCACTTGTCTATTATTCTTCAGTTGATTTAGCAATTTGAAGTGAACTGTATTCAGCCTAGAGTATCTTCCCTCATAGGTAAAATACTCAATAATATAAGTTGCAACTTTGGCCCAATGAGGTTTTAGAAAAAAATTATTTACCTTTTCTATTAGTAAAAAATACATCATCTTCATCAGAAAATTCCCTTCTGACTACCTTTGGATTTCCTTTCTCTGGAAATGGTTCACCCTATTCAGGAAGTCTAGTTACCTCAGCCAAATTATCATCACTAATTCTTACTTATATACACTTTACCTTTGCTTCACCATTACTGATTGTATTAGAAAACTCTTCCACCATTGATTCATTGAAACCTTGGAATCATTTTATGTAATCTAACCACCCACTATCTTGAAAATACTATAAAAATTTTGGCTGGCTAAGAATTTGAGAGTGCTCCGTGGGCTCATGTCTTATCAAATATCCTCCCATTTTGAATATGTAGCTTTCTCGGTTCTCACAATGCAATCACATAGTTGTGTTTGAAGAAATGAAGTAGAATTGAGTTGTGTGGGATTGTTTTGTTTTTTTTGTTTTGAACTTTGAGACCAAAACACACGTAGCATGGTTATGAGAGAGGTAATTAATTGTTGTGACTGCACGAAGTGTGTGGGGTAAAGTTATATGACAGTATGGACTGACGTGTAGTGATACCTCATAGCATAAAGGATGGTGGTTTATAAATGTAAATAAATACATGATGACTTGGCATAAATAGTAATAAATAATAATCATTATAATTATACTTTAATAAAATGGTAGTCAAGTGCACTTATCCCGATGTTTGTTTAGAATGATTATTTTGCATGCTTTACTAAATTTTATTCCTTATTGCATGTTGGCTTGTTATTATGTTGTGGTCATTGTTTTTATATGGCAGATGTGTATTGTTATTATATTGGTTTCTCCTTACTACAATCAACTAAATTCTTGGAGAGGGAACACTGATCTATTGGGGTACCAGCTATATTTTTTCATCTCTCACACATGTAGATATATTTGATCTTCTTCATGCAATCATAAGCTCTATGAAACGTGAAAACAAAACAACGGTTTATTGCATACTGTTATAAGTAGAACATCTAGTAATTACATTCTCTCCCTGTGATGGAGATTATGCACTCTTGCAACCATCTAACATCAAATCCTGCAAAACATAAATTCAAAGAAAATAAAATTGCTAGAAAAGTGTTGCAGATCACCAAGAGGTATGATTACAACACTTTTATTTGTCCTTAGAGTATTCATCAAGCTGAATATACCAAGGCCACTGAAATATCTCAATCCTCTGAAATCTCAGAAGATGAACCAGTAGGCTCAATTTCTGATTTTAACTCTAATGTCCTTATTTCCATCCTTCTTTTTCCTCCTCTAAACTGTTACATGAAGGTAATTATGTCAACTGGCTTATTGTATAACCTCAACCTATGTCTATTCACCAATAACTTGAACTTTACATGGTTTATGGTGGTGATTTTTACAACTTCATTGGAGAAGATTTTCTCAATCTCATAGGGGCCTAACCACCATGTCTTGTGTTTTCCCATATGGTTGTAGACACTAAAATTAGGTCACACTCCCCTTTGATTCCTCGACAAATAAGCACCCTTCATCACATTCACCTAGCCAGGGCCCTCTTCACCTCACTAATATTAATTTAATTAATATAATTAAATTAATTAATTATCCTCACCATATTTATTATTTAAATATCTTAATTTAAATAATATCCACACATACACCTCACCTAGACATCTCATCAAGCCAACTCACCCTAAGACCTATTCTTAGTAAGTTGCCATAACTAACTAAGACTTACCCAAACCCTAAAAATAAATGCCTACATTCTCTCTAACCACATTCCCGCATGCTTACAAGAAGCTTCCAGTTTAATCCTCGGGTTAACGACACGAGATCCAAGAAAATCAAGAGGATCTCCTTAGTTTGGTAAACCTAGGAAATCCCGCCTTGACTGATGCTGGTTACCCCTAACCATCGTCAGTTAGGCTGGAACCGCCATTGGTTACCCTTTTAAACCCCAAAACAACCTTATTTTCAAGGTTGGCAAAGTTTGGAAAATTTTTGGCTAACATTAGCACATTCTAGAGATATATCGCATCTTCTAAGAGTGAATTTCAGTGAGAACATGCATGCAAGGAAGGAGATCAAGCATTTTCTTCTGCATAGCCATCCAACACTCACCCCAGTGATGATCTGATCTAACCAAGCAAAAGGAATTCTCATGCAGCCCATGCAGAAGCTTTCCTATGATTAGTGATCATCTGCAGCTTTCAGCCTCTTACCAGCACCTCCATCCCTCACTCACAGGCATCCAGGACCAGAATCCAAGTAAGTAAAACATTATACTTCTCTGGTTCATTTCATTTCATTATTATATTATCACCTATTGTTTACCTAGCCACCCATTGACCTCCTTCAACACTCCCCCTCCATATACCCATTAAAACCTCTCTAAATCTCACCCAAGCTACCAAATACCTCATTCCAACAAACCAAATTCCTTTGTGCAATCACAAGGGAGACCCAAAAATTATTCTATGGCATTCCCAGTTTTCCACAGTAACCGGCGCCGGTTACACCCAACCGCCATCGATCACCCTTAACCAACATCAGTTTTTGTATTTTCCCATACAACCCAGAACAGTGACCTATCCACCTAATTCAACATCACCCTCATTCAACCGTGATCTGCCTGAGACCTCTGGAAGACTTGCAGAGATCTAGAACTAGTTATTTGACCTTAGGATCCTATTCTAACGTAGCATGTTAGATCAGATCTTTCTTATTGTGTTTAAGTGAGATACCTAAATAATTTTGAAGTACAATAGGATTTATTTCATTTCATGTATTAAATTGTTTAAAACAGTAGACTGACAACCGTCTAGGACGTATCACACTTCCTAGATCTAGCACACGCTAGGCAGTTCACTGCATATATTGTTTAACTCATTTTGGTGGTCTTACTTTTCATTACAAGTAGTTCCTCCTAGCCAAAAGGAAGATATCACAATCAATTATCGATTCAGAAGTCATGTGCGCACAATAACCCATCAACCAACATTTGAAAATGTATTCCTTCTACGCCCGTTACCCTATCTATTTCATCAATACTTCAAAGAAATGTTTAAGAATCAGGTGAAACATTTTGGCATTCCCGGTGGGACCCATCCGGGGTTCCTTGCATTTTATTCATTCCTAGGAAAAGTTGTGTGTTTGTTTCCCTTTGGAAAAATATACACATTAATTTTCCTCCTTGGTAACCCACCTTTTCTTTCTATTTTCTCTAAAGGAAACCTTTCTTTTGGTGTAATTAAAAAGAACCATTTCTTCATGTTTTTTGCATTGTAGTGAAAGAGAATCCCTCTTCATCTTTTTGTGTCATCCAAATTCATACTTCGATTTGAGCTTAAAAATAAGTGCATTACATTCTGATTTATCACATTAGCTCACATTAATTGTGGGAAACCTATACGTTGGAAGTCATGACCAGCTGAGGGTTGAAAAACGAACCGTAGAAAGCACTTTCTTTCTCTTTCTCTCTCTCTGAGTCTTACCAAACCTCACAAAAATTGAAAATACACACATTCTTAAACAACATCTTACCTGGAATTAGTTGTAGGTGTTCACATGATCACGGCACAGTGGGAACCCAACTCGCTGCTCTATCGAATCATACTTTAGAGCGAGGCCCGGCCCCACCATAACATACCTGAAACCTCACCTTTTAGATCTCCTTCTTTGTAGGAAGCCATCCTCACCAAAAAACTCTATTTCACAGTTCATGTGTCAGTCCTTAATTAGCATAAGCTAAACAATATCTGGTCAAATGGACTTTTTCCAAGAAGTTGTTTCACTCAGAATGTTTTGGCTTCTGGGAATAGAGTCGCTTCTATCGTTTCATTCCTTTTAGAAATAGATAAGGTTAGGGGCTAGGAGGAATACCTGTAGAATGTCGAGATAGTGTGCGCGTACCGTAGAGAAAGATCAGGCTGACTGCGAAGAACTCCTTTTTGTCTTGGAAGGACTACCTGCAAATAAGAACACAAGACCACAAGATTTTAATTAGACAATAAATGAGGAAACTGCCTTGGGCCCAGGAAATATAAAACTTCCTTTCGAAGGTGGTCAGTTCCCTTGCTAATATGAATTAACACAAAAGACTGTAAAATATCAATTAAATTGCTTCGTTGAACTGGGTAGGGGAAAGGCTGGTTTTTGGTTTTGATCAGAGGAACCGATGGCGGTTACTGATAACCGATGCCGGTTACTGATAACCGATACCGGTGGGTTCTAGGATCTGTAGGTTAGTTGCTTTGTGGGGTGGTGGTGTTATTTGTAAGGCTGTTATTTATAGGGGTCTATGGTAATATTAGGAAATAAGGATGATGAGATCTAGATGAATGACAGTTAGATGCAATGACACGTTGGGTAGTGGATTCAAGGGATGGATTTAGTGAGGACTGAAATTCAAAAAGCATAAGAAATGTTATAACAGAGGACATGCAAGATGTGACTTACTGGTTTTGACAAAAGATGCAAGTCTGATCTCCTTATCACAGGGCTCTGTAAACACTTCTGGTATTTCCACTCGTCTCTGCTCTGTCAAGTGAAGATCTGGACTCTGTCTCAATCGCTCTTGATGCTCTTTCTTGATTCAAAGAATCCTTTTGTCTGATCCAAAAATGAAATTCTGATCCTTTGTTTTTGGTTTGGGGAGCCCATTTACAGGGAACCGATGGCGGTTGCATAACCGACGGTGGTCGAGTAGGAACCGGCATCGGTAAGGAAAAAGTAGGCTATTTTTAGTAAAATAGCCCACCTTCCCTACTTTTCTCTCAAGAGATTAGTTGTGGGCTTGGTCAAGTGGCTAGAAGGTCGGTTTTGGGTGCGAGTAAGGAGGCATTAGTTATGGATGTGAGTCTAGACCAAGTCATAGGTCTTAATTAGGTTAGTTTAGGGTTAGGGCTAGGTCATGATGAGGTGGCAAAATGAGGTGGCAGGTAAGGTGATGTGGATTTATCAATTACAAGGTAATTAATAAATAATTGTGTAAGGTTTAGGTAATGAGGTTAGGTTGCGAAATGGGATGTGGGTCACAAGGGGTCGTAAGACACAAATTTGGTGTCTACATTAGCCCCTTATTGTCGTGTAGCTTGTTTTGTAAAGCTGCACGGACAATAATATGAAGTGGTTTCTCCTGTTAAGGATATAGGTAATCCCCCTCAAATCTAGCATAGATTGAGTGAACGGGAAATTAGGGATAGGGTTGATAAAGGGTAAATGGGGTAGAGGGGATGGTAAGATGGTGGGGTAGGTCCAAGGAAGTAGATGCATGGTAAAATGCAATAGTACGACTAGGGTACATGATTTGACGAGCAAACCAGCAGTGCATAGGCAAAGGTCGATAGTTTATCCAAACAAGGGTGATATAATCCTGGTATCCAAGGCATAGGAAGTAGCTCCAGGGTATATAACAGGTAAGGTACAGGAACGTTTAGGCATGTCCAGCAGTACCAAATGGTTGGTTTGGTTGAGATAAACGTCACGGTCTAGGTCTGAGAAAAGTTGGTCGACAGATCAAGTCAAGGACCCTAATCATGCTAAAACACGAACAGGTGAGCTCGATTGAACAAAAAACTACAGGATGGGTGGATAAAAGTGGATGGTTTTGATTTTGGGTAAGGTATTGGAGTGATACGGCCGTGGGTCAGGCCGAGTTGTTGGGTTGCAGCCTTGGGTCAGGCCAAATGGGTAGGGTGAGGCCTTGGGGCGGGCGGGTTGGTTAGGGCGAGGCCTTGGGTCGGGCCGGGGTAGGGTAGGGCAAGGCGAGGCCTTGGGTGAGGCCGGGTAGGGTAGGGCGAGGCCTTGGGTCGGGCCGGTAGGTTAGGGCGAGGCCTTGGGTCGGGCCAGTAGGGTAGGGCGAGGCCTTGGGTCGGGCCAGTTTGTTAGGGCAAGGCCTTGGGTTGGGCCGGTAGGGTAGGGCGAGGCCTTGGGTCGGGCCGGTAGGGTAGGGCGAGGCCTTGGGTCGGGCTGAATGGGTAGGGTGAGGCCTTGGGTCGGGCCGAATAGGTAGGTTGAGGCCTTGGGTCAGGCCGAGTAGGTAGGTTGAGGCCTTAGGTCCGGCCGTTTGTTAGGGCAGGTTGAGGCCTTAGGTTGAGGCCTTGGGTCGGGCCGAATAGGTAGGTTGAGGCCTTGGGTCGGGCCGGATAGGTAAACAAATGGTGTTCAGCAAAGGTGGATATAGGCGATATGTGGTTAAAAAGGGGCAAATGGTAAATAAGGGCAAAAAAGTGGGGGAAAGTTGGCAGAAAAAACCGATGTCGATTCTACATGACCGATATCGGTTAAGGGACCGATACCGGTTCATTAGGGCAAAATGAAACCGATATCAGTTAAGGGCGAAAAACCTATAAAAAGAAAAATACGGCTTGTCATTGTCACTTTTGTTATTTGAAAACCAAATTGACTTGTCTGACGTGGAGAGTTGAGATTGGAGGCTTTATTGAGTGAGGTGGAGCTAGTTTGCTGGAGGAGTGAGTTGTTTGCGGGCCCGAGTGAGGAGGAGGCAGCAGTTGATTGGCCGGGGACCCAGCAGATCAGAATTGGAGCCATGGCACAGGCAGGAGGAGCAGGAGGTGCTAGACAAACTGGACCACCACCACCCATCCCACCACGACGACGTGTCATCGTACGGGTAGGCTCGGAACTCTTTATTTTGTGCATTTGAATGGTATTAAGCGAAATTAGGGGTTTGGGTAGGAATTTACATGTTTTAGGAAATAATGAATAAATTGACGTAATTTGAAAAATGAAGAGGATAGATGGGTAAAATAGGGCAAGTCGGCTGGGTGGATAGGTTTTTAGGGTGTTTGGGTTGGTAGATAAGTATAAAAATGCAAAAATATGGGCGGGGGGCCGCGCGGGGGTTCGGCTCCCAGCAATTACAGCAACCGATGTCGGTTGCTAAGTGATCGGCATCGGTCGCAAATTACTGTGGACAGGGTGTGTTGGGCTGGACTGGCGTCGGTCGTATGTCGGCCGACATCGGTTTGGGTTTGTATGGGTATGGGTTGGGTTGGGTTTTGGGTGAGTGTGGGTTGGGTTTGGGTTGGGCGTGTTTTGTGTTTTGGGTTGGGTGGGTTTGGGTGTTGGGTGGGGTGGGGTGTTGGGTGGGGTGGGTTGGGTTGGGTTTGTTTTGTTTTGGGGTTGGGTGGGTTTGGATTTGGGTAGATTTTGGGCTTTGGGTCGGGTAGGGGTTTGGGTGGGGTGGGTTTTGTTTTTAGGTGGAGTGGGTTTGGGTTTTGGGTGGGGTGAGTTTGGTTTTTAGGTGGGGTGAGTTTGGTTTGTAGGTGGGGTGAGTTTGGGTTTTGGGTGGGGTGGTAGAGAGTCGGGGTGTGGTCGGGGGGATAAAAGGGGGTTTAGAGGATAAAGTAGATGTTGTGATAAAAATTAGGTCTAAGGATGTGGGTTGGTTTTGCAGGCATGTCAGCAGTTGACGATGCGGGATAGGATGCCCCCGCTGTTTTTGTGGATGAGACCACATGTGTCCGCAGCTCACTGGGCAATCATGCGCAAGGTGGGACTCGGTGGAGTCCAGAGGTACAAAGCGATAGAGAGAGATCACAGCCTGATGGTCGCCCTTATCGAGAGATGGGATCCGACGACCAATGTGTTCCATCTCCCGACTGGGGAGATGACTATCACGTTGGAGGATGTGTATCGCATCCTTCGACTACCTATCGAGGGAGAGGCAGTCTTCTAGGTAGATTCAAAGACTTCCATGGACAGCATATTACAGGTTTTTAGAGATGCAGCTGCGTTACTTACCTATCACAGCACGAGCATTGGGTATGATGACATGTACCGTGCGCATCGACATGAGACACAGCTGGCTGTGTTGATGATGATTAGGATCACCTGCTTCGCCCTCTCAAACTCAGAGGGAGGCCGCTTTCCATGGGCGTTGATGGGGGTGTTGCTTGAGATGATTGAGGAGTATACTTGCTATGCGTGGGCACCAGTGTATCTGGTGCAGCTATACAGAGAGCTATGGGGTTATCGCCGGATGAGGCGATTCAGTATCTATTCGACATTTTTGCTGCATTGTTGGGCATATGAGCACATCATATGCATCAGGCCAGTATGGTTACCCCAGCAGCCAGGGCCACAGGTCATATACAGATATGGCTTTCAAAGGTGGTTGGGGGTCGTGGGGTAGCCACGAGCAGTTCTTGCAGGGCGAGACGTGGCGTATTATAGACATTTATTAGAGGGCCTAACAGCGGTAGACATCATATGTAGACCTTACAGAGGTCATCACCCTCACGGAGGAGGCCGAGTACAGTTATGTCTGGATCTAGTACACTTTTTAGATAGCAGGAAAGAGGCCGGGAGAGTACGAGAGGATACCCCTAGAGAGGGTACGCAGGCAGATGGGGCTACGACAGGATGAGCCAGCTCCCTTCCCTCAGTACAGGAGGGATGATGTAGAGGCCCCACTTCCTACACCACAGCCCTTGGATCCAGATTGGGTTGCAGAGAGGCCAGCAGATGATGGCGTAGATGATGCTGGGTCCAAGGGAGCATACAAGGTTTGGTGGGATGGTCAGAGAGCGGCGAGGGTAGCACAGCCCGCACAGCCAGACTTGGCAGCAGTGACGGCAGAGAGAGATCAGCTCAGGGGCCAGGTGTAGTTATTACAGGGGCAGTTTGCTGCTGCGCAGGCACAGATAGGGGTTTTACAGGGGTAGCTAGCCCAGACTCAGGCATAGGCACAGGCAGCACCACCACCAAGCAGCACAGCCATAGGTGCAGGTATAGGTACAGGTAGCAGTATAGCCACAGCCCTAGGCACAGGCACAGATACCACGCATGGCCACAGGCACCACCAGTGGCACCATCATAGGCACAGGGGGCACTGGTAGTAGGAGTCTGGGGACTAGCCCCAGTATCGACGGTGGCACGGGATAGATACATGGAGGTGAGAGCGGAGGCCCGGTACTATCAGGATGTTCTTGATAATACTGGAGCTGAGTATCAGCCATATGCGGCACACTGAACGGAGACCTCGCATAGTCAGAGGTCGCAGGGAGGCGCAGCTACAGCCAGTTTGTCTGTTACAGGTAGGAGGCGAGAGGCACCGCAGGGACCAGCAGGGAGAGGAGCTGAGGGTGGTGGGGAGAGTTGAGGGATCCACACATAGTTTTTGTATAGGGACATGGGCACCGGTCTGCAAACCGGTTGTGTTGATAGAGGCCTGCGTGCCGTCATTTATTCATGTATGGATTCATTTATTCATTATATACCGGCCTGCGAGTCGAGTACGGGTTGTATATTTGATACCCGGCCTACGAGCCGAGTATATTTTTGATATGAGGGACTGGCCTGTGAGCCGAGTCAAGATTTTGGATAGTTATTGTGGCCTGCATGCCGGCTTAGTTGTATGATGAGATCACAGAGTCCCCGATGTAGGGCACATTGTATATTTGAAAATTTGTATATATATATAGAGATGATGTTTTGATCCACATGCAGTGTTCAAAAATGTGTTTAAGTATTTTGTCGATGGTTTGTGATATAGAATGTAAGATGAGTTTAGTTGACATGTTGATATATGGATGATGTTGATGTTTTTGTTTTTGCACGTATATATGGATGACATGTTATATGATGAAATGTTGCATGTTGTGGGCTGGTTTTGTGACATTGTTATATATGTATCTGATGAGTTGGATCCAAATGATGAGTTTTTAGTTTTGTGTAGATGTGACTTAGTTGATGGTTTGTTTGTTTTTGTAAAATAGATGATGTTATGGACATTGTAATGATATGTGTGGTGGATGGAGAAATATGGATAATGGTGTTGTTATGCAGGAAAAAGGCCGGGCGCAACAAAAAATTGGGTAGAAAATGAAGAAAAAGAACCATGTTGTAAAAAGATAGGTCTATAACCGATATCGGTTAGCGAACCGATGTCGGTAACTGCTAGACCGATATCGGTCACATGACCGATACCGGTTATTTAGTTATGAGCTTTTCTAAAAATAGAAAAGCTAGGGTGGCAACTTAAGTTCTTATTTTTAGAGCCATGCAAGAGTTAAATACGTGAACGCGACACTTTTTGACGACTGAGATAGGTATTTGCATGAGAGATTTGAGTGATTAGGAGTAAAGAGACAGGAAAAGTGATTGTGATCTGAGATTCAGAAGACAGAAAGGCAGGTTTGAAAAAGGTGGTGATAATGGCAGGACGAGGAGAAACATCTAGCAGGCAGGGACAAGAGGGAAGACAAGGGCCACCTCAAGCTACTGCAACCCAAGAGGTAACATTTTGTTTGTAATTTGACTACTGCATGTTTTGGGAATAAGCTGGGGGAGAGTAAGTGGGTAGATATGAAAGAAAGAAAGATGATAACAAGGGTTATAAATGAAGGTGAGTGTTACGTGGTAGGGGAATCAAGGTTTGGGTATGTCTGTGTATACAGAGAGGAATAAACGAACAATTTATTGTCGTAGGTGGTTGTTTAGGCAAGGTGTAATGAAAGTAAATGGACCGATATTGGTTAGGGATAACCGGTATCGGTTACTCACCAGTAGCCGGTTAGCTTAAAACGATACCGGGTTTGCTGTAGGAATTTCCAGAATTTGGAGAAAAAACCCAGGTGGATTGGATGTTGTGGTCATGTTTTTATATGGCAGATGTGTATTGTTTATTATATTGGTTTCTTCCTACTACAATCAACTAAATTTTGGAGAGGGAACACTGATCTATTGGGTACCATCTATATTTTTTCATCTCTCACCAACATGGAGAGATATTGATCTTCTCAGGCAATCATAAGCTCTATGAAGTGAAAACAAACAACGGTTTATTGCATACTGTTCTAAGTAGACCATCTAGTAATTACATTCTCTCCCTGTGATGGAGATTATGCACTCTTGCAACCATCTAACATCAATCCTGCAACAAAATTCAAGAAATAAAATTGCTAAAAAGTGTTGCAGATCAACCAAGATGTATGATTACAACACTTTATTTGTCCTAGAGTAATTCATCAAGCTGATATCCAAGGCCATGAAATATCTCATCCTCTGAAATCTCAAAGATGACCAGTAGCTCAATTTCTGATTTTAACTCTAAGGTCCTATGTCCATCCTCTTTTTCCTCTCTAAACTGTTACATGAAGGTATTACTGTCCACTTGCTTATTGTATAACCTCAACCTATGTCTATTTTCACCAATAACTGAACTTTACATGGTTTATGGTGGTGTTTTGTTACAACTTCATTGGAGAAGATTTTCTCAATCTCATAGGGGCCGAACCACCATGCTGTTGTTTTCCCATATGGTTGTAGACACTAAAATTGGTCACACCCCCTTTGTTCCTCGACAAATACAGCACGCTTCCCACATTCACCTAGCCAGGGCCCTTTCACCTCACTAATATAATTTAATTAATATAATTAAATTAAATTAATTATCCTCACCATATTTATTATTTAAATATCTTATTTAAATAATATCCACACATAACACGTACCTCCCCTGACATCTCACAAGCCACCTCACGCCTAAGACCTATTCTATTAAGTTGCCATAACTAAACTAGACTTAGCCCAAACCCTAAAATATGCCTACATTCTCTCGAACCACATTCCCAGGCATGCTTACAAGAAGCTTCCAGTTTAATCCTCGGGGTTAACGACCGAGATCCACGAAAATCAAGAGGAATCCCTTAGTTTTGTAAACCTAGGAAATCCGCCTTGACTGATGCTGGTTACCCTAACATCGGCAGTTAGGCTGGACACGCCATTGTTTACCCTTTTAAACCCTCAAAACAACCTTATTTTTCAAGGTTGGCAAGTTTGGAAAATTTTTGGCTAACTTACACATTCTAGAGATATATCGCAGCCTTCTAAGAGTGAATTTCAGTGAGAAACATGCATGCAAGTAAGGAGAGCAATCATTTTCTTCTGCATAGCCATCCAAAAAACACTCACGCCCAGTGATGATCGATCTAAACACAAGGCAAAAGGAATTCTCATGCATCCCATGCAGAAGCTTTCCTATGATTTAGTGATCATCTTCAAAAGGGCTGGTTGCGTAGGGGGCTGAAGGCGGGGGGGGGTTACGAGGGCAGCAGCCGTAAGGCCATCCCTCACGCACATCATCCAGGGGGAGGGCCAGAATCGCGAGAGTAAGAATCTAAACATTATGAGCTTGCTCTGGTTTTTTGTGCATTGGATGGTTGCATATGTAATACGAATTGGAGGGGTACACCGGAAAGAAAGGGTAAATAGGGAATGTGTTACAATAAGCCGCACACCATTGACCTCCTTCCAGCACTCCCCCTCTCATAACCCATTAAAGACCTCTCGTAAATCTCACCCAAGCTACCATACCTCATTCCCAACAAACCAAATTCCTTGTGTGGCAAGGTCACAAGGGAGTACCCAAAAAATTATTTCCCACTATGGCATTACGGCCATTTTGGGTCCATCAGTAACCTGCGCCGGGTTTACCAAACCCTAACGCGCCATCGATCACCCTTAACCAAATCAGTTTTTGTATTTCCCATACAACCCAGAACAGTGAACCTGTCCACCTAATGTACAACATCACCCTCATGTCACGCCGGTGAGTCTGGGCTGAGACCGAATCTGAAGACTTGCAGAGATCTAGGAAGCTCGTTATTTGGACACGCAATATAGGGATCCTATTCTAACGTGAGCATGTTATAGTGCAGTATCTGTTCTTGGGATTGTGTTTTAAAGATATGACGAGTGACCTAAGGGAGGTATTTCGTTGTGAAGATGGGACAGGAAGGGGAGCATAGATTTTTATTTCATTTCATGTATGGACATTTTTTAAAACAGTAGACTGACACCGTCTAGGACGTATCACACTTCCCTATATCTAGCACACGCTAGCAGTTCCTGCATAATATGTTTTAATCATTTGGTGTCTTACTTTTCATTACAGTAGTTTCTCCTAGCCAAAATGAGATATCACAATCAATTATCGATTCGAAGTCCTGTGCGCCAATACCCATCAACCAACCTTTGAAAATGTATTCCTTCTACGCCCGTTACCCTATCTATTTCATCAATACTTCAAAGAAAGTTTAAGAAGCGGTGACACATTTTGGCATTCCCTGTGGACCCATCGGGGTTCCTTGCATTTTTTCATTCCTAGGAAATTGGGTGTTTGTTTCCCTTTTGAAAAATTATCAATTAAAATTTCCTCCTTGGTAACCCACCTTTTCTTTCTATTTTCCTAAAGGAAACCCTTTCTTTTGGTGTAATTAAAAGAACTTTCTCATGTTTTTGCATTGTAGTGAAAGAGATCCTCTTCTCTTTTTGTGTCACCAATTCTACTTCGATTTGAGCTTAAAACTAAGTGCATTACATTCGATTTATACATTAGCCAAAAAAATGAAAAAAAAAAAAAGAATATAAAAAAAGAAAAAGAAAAAAACAAAGAAAAAGAAAAAAAAAAAAAAACATTCATTTGTGGGACCTATACTTGGAAGTCATGACTCACTAGGGTGAAAAACGAACCGTAAAAGCACTTTCTTTCTCTTTCTCTCTCTCTGAGTCTTACCAAACTCACAACACTGAAAATACCCACTTCTTAAACACATCTTACCTGGAATTAGTTGTAGGTGTTCCCTTATCACGCACAGTGTGAACCCACCGCTGCTCTATCGAATCATACTTTATAGCGAGGCCCGGCCCACCATAACATACGGAAACCTCCCCTTTTAGATCTTCCTTCTTTGTAGGCAGCCATCCTCACAAAAAACTCTATTTCCACAGTTCATGTGTCATCTTAATTTAGCATAAGCTAAACAACTATAGAAAAGGCACTCCTAGGATCACATTTTTCTAGTGTTTCTGTGCTTGGCTTGCATTTTAAGGTGAAGATTCTGTGTCGGCTCAAATGTTTTCCTTTCCTTTTATAAATAGATAAGGTAGGGGCTAGGAGGAATTACCTGTAGAATGTCGAGTGGTTTGTGTCGTACCGAGAGAAGATCAGGCTGATTGTGCGAAGAACTCCTTTTTGTCTGGAAGGACTACCTGTAATAAGAACACAAGGACACAAATTTTGCTTTAGAACTAAATGGGAAACTGCCTTAGGCCCAGGAAATATAAAACTTCCTTTCGAAGGTGGTCAGTTTTCCCTGCTACTATGAATTAACACAAAAGACTGTAAAATATCATTAAACGTTTGCGTCGTTGACTGGGGTAGGGAAAGGCTGGTTTTTCTGGTTTTGATCAGAGGAAACGATGCCGGTTACTGATAACCGAGCCGTTCTGATAACCGATACCGACGGTGTTTCTAAGATCTATGGTTGGTCACATTTATGGGGTAGTTGTGGTGTTGTAAGGTTTATATATGGTTATTAGGACCTAAGGTGATGAGAGGTAGTTTTTTGAAAATGATATTTTAAGGTAATATGCATGCTGGATAGTGATTCATAAACGATTTAGGAGGACTGTGATGAAAAGCATAAGAAATGTTATAACATAGGGACAATGCAAGATGGTGACTTAACTGGTTTTGACAAAGATGCAAGTTGATCTCCTTGTCGCAACGCTTCTGTTTTCTTCACTCGTCTCTCGCGTCACAAATTAAGATTTTGACTCCTGTTTTTCGTCTCCCAATGATCTCTGTTGATTCAAAAATCATTCGACCCCTTGATTTTGGTCAGGAGCCCATTTACAGGAGCCTTATGGCGGTTACCGTAACCGCGGGCGTCGAGTAGAACTCGCATCAGTAAGGGAAAAAGTAGCTATTTTTAGTAAAATAGCCCTTCCTGCTTTCTCCCGAGAGTCAGTTGCGGGCTTGGTCAGTGGCTAGAAGGTCCTTTTTGGGTGCGATTAGGAGGCTTATTATGATGTAGTCTGACCAAGTCCATAGGTCTTCATTAGGTTTAGTTTAGGGGGTAGGGCTAGGTCATGATGAGTGGCAAAATGAGTGGCAAGGTAGGTGATGTGGATTTAATCAATTAACAAGTAATTAATAAATAATTGTGTAGGTTTAGGTGATGAGGTGAAGTTTACTAGATGAGAATACAGTCACAAGGGGTCGAGACACAAATTTTGGGTCCTACATGAGCCCCTTATTGTCGTGTAGCTTGTTTTTGTAAAGGCTGCACGGCATAATATGAAGGGTTCCCTGTAAGGGTATAGGTATCCCCCTCAAATCCTATCACAGATTGAGTGATGGAAATCAGGGATAAGGGTTGATAAAGGGTAAATGGGTTAGAGGGGATGGTAAGATGGTGGGGTAGGTCCAAGAAGCAGACGCATGTAAAATGCAATAGTACGACTAGGGTCCTATTTGCGCGAGCAAACCAGCAGTGCATAGGCAAAGGTCGATTAGTTTATCCAACACGGGTGATATAATCCTGGTATCCAAGGCATAGGTGCAGTAGCTCCAGTGTATATAACCAGTACGGTACAAGAACGTTTAGGCAGTGTCCGCAGTACCAATGGTTGGTTGGTTGAGATAAACATCAGGTCTCAGTTCTTAAGCAAATGTTTGTCTACATGCAAGTCGACCCTAATCAATGCTAAAACATGACAGGTGAGCTCGATTGAACAAAAAACTCATATGGTGGATAAAAGTGGATGGTTTTGATTTTTGGGTAAGGTATTGAGGGATACGGCCGTGGGTCGGCCAGTTGTTGGGTTACAGCCTTGGTCGGGCCAATGGGTAGGGCGAGGCTTGGGGCGTGCCGGTTGGTTAGGGCAAGGCCTTGGGTCGGGCCGGTAGGGTAGGGCGAGGGCTTGGGTCGGGCCGGTTTTTTTTTTTTTTTTTTTGTTTTTTTTTTTTTTTTTTTGTTTTTTTTTTTTTTTTTTGTTTTTTGTTAAGGCGAGGCCTTGGGTCATGGCCGGTAGGGTAGGGCGAGGCCTTGGGGTCAGGCCGTAGGGTAAGGCCATGCCTTGGGTCGGGCCGGTTGGTTAGGGCGGGCCATGGTCGCCATAGGGTAGGCGAGCCTTGGTCGGCGGTTGTTAGGGGCGACGCCTTGGGTGCGCAGTAGGGTAGGGTGAGGCCTTTAGTTGGGCCGTTAGGGTAGGGCGAGGCCTTGGGTCAGCGGTTTGTTAGGGCGAGGCCTTAGTCGGGCTGGTAGGGTAGGCGAGGCCCGTTGGGTCTGGGCCGGTTTGTTAGGGCGAGCCTTGGGTCGATTCGTAGGGTAGGGCAAGGCCTTGGGTCGGGCCGTAGGTAGGGCGAGGCTTGGGTCGGGCCGTTTTGTTAGGGCGAGTCCTTGGGTCAGCCGGTTTGTTGGGCTAGGCCTTTGGTTGGCCGGTAAGGTAGGGCACAAGGCCTTGGGTCGGGCCGTTTGTTAGGCGAGGCCTTGGTTGGGCCGTTTTGTTAGCGAGGCCTTGGGTCGGTCCGGTAGGGTAGGGCAGGCCCTTGGGTCGGGCCGGTTTTGTTAACAAATGTGTTTCGCAAAGGTGGGGATATAGGCGATATGTGGTTAAAAGGGGCAAATGGTAAATTAAGGGAAAAAATAGGGGAAAGTTGGACGACGAAACCGGTCGATTCTACGTGACCGATATCGGTTAAGGGACCGATACCGGTTCTTAGGGCAACCTGAACCGATATCGGTAAGGGCGAAAAACCTATAAAAGAAAAATAAGGCTTGTCATTTCACTTTGTTATTTTGAAAACCAATTGACTTGTCTGCTGGATAGTTGAGATTGGGAGGTTTTTGATGAGGTGGAGCTAGTTGTGCTGGAGGATGAGTTGTTTGCGGGCCGGGGTGAGGAGGAGGCAAGCAGTTTTGATTGTCCAGGACCCAGCAGAGTAGAATTGGACCATGGCACACGCCAGGAGCGCATGGAGGGGCTGGACCAGCTGGACCACACACCCATCCCACCACGCGACGACGTTCGTCGTACGGTAGGCTCGGACCTCTTTATTTTGTGCGTTGAATGGTATTAAGGCGAATTTGGGGGTTGGGTAGGATTTATATTTTTTTTAGGAAATAAGGAGTAAAATTTGACGTAATTTGAAAAACGAAGAGGTAGATGGGTAAAATAGGGCAATCGGCTGGGTGGGTAGGTTTTTAATGGTGTTTGGGTGGGTAGATCAAGTATAAAAATGCAAAATATGGCGTGGGGGGCGCCGGGGGTTCGGCTCCCGGTAATTACACTGCGACGGATGTCCGTTGCTAAGCGCGCATCAGTCGCAAATTGTGTGGACAAGGTGTGTTGGGCTGTCACCGCGTCTGGTCGTATGTCGTCCCGTCGTCGGTTTGGGTTTGTATTGGTATGGGTTGGTTTGGGTTTGGGCATGTTTGGGTTGGGTTGGCGTTTTTGTGTTTGGGGTGGTGGGTTTGGGTGTTGGTTGGGGTGGGGTGTTTGTTGGGGTGGGTTGGGTTTTGGGTTGTTTTGTTTTGGGGTTGGGTGGGTTGGAGTTGGGTATATTTGGCTTTGGGTCGGTAGGTGGTTTGGTATATTTGGGCTTTGGGTCGGGTATGGTTTTGGTGGGGTTGGTGTTTTTTTAGGTGCTTGGTTTGGTTTTTAGTTGGAGTGGGTTTGGTTTGTAGGTGGGGTGATTTTGGTTTTTTGGGTGGGGTTGTAGAGAGTCGGGGTGTGGTCGGTGGTATAAAAGGGTTTTTAGAGGATAAAGAGATGTTGTGATAAAAATAGTGTGGGAGGGGGGGGGGGGGGGGATCAAGGAATGTGGGTGTTTTACAGGAACGTCATTAGTTTACGATGCCGGGATAGGATGCCCCGCTGTTGGTTGCGATGAGACACATGTATCCGGCAGCTCACTGGTGGTATGCGTGAGGTGGGTACTCGTGGCTTCTAGAGGTATAGAGCTATAGAGATAGATACAGCCTGATGGTCGCCCTCATCGCGAGATGTATCCGCGAAAAGACACAAAAGACCAATTGTTCCATCTCCCCCGACTGGGAGAGGTGACTATCACGTTGAGGATGTGTATCGCATCCTTCGACTACCTATCGAGGGCGAGGCCAGTCTTCCAGGTAGATCAAGAGACTCCATGGACGCATATTATAGGTTTTGGAGATGCAGCTGCGCTAACTTACCTATCACAGTGCGAGCCTTGGGTAATGTGAATGTACCCGTGCGCATCGCATGAGGATCCCGGCTGCTGTGCTGATGAGTTTGGATCACCTTTGGCCTTCACTCCGGACGTCAGAGGGAGTCCGCTTTCCAGGGCCGTTGCTTGGGGGGTTGTTAGATGATTGAGGAAGCATACTGCTGATGCGTGGGCACCGTGTATCTGGTTGCCAGTTAATACAGAGATCTCTGGGGTTATCACCGATGAGGCGATTCGGTATCTGTTCGACATTTTTGTTCTTCATTGTTGCATATGACACATCATATTCATCAGGCTAGTAGGGTTACCCCAAAAAGCAGCCGGGCCACAGGTCATATATCGATTGGGCTTTCAGAGGTGGTGGGGGCGTGGGGGCGCCACAGTAGTCTTGCAGGGCGAGATGTGGCGAATAATTAATGACATGTATTAGAGGTCCTGACAGCGGTAGACATCATAGGAGACCGTCGGGTCATCACCTCGCGGAGGAGCCCTTTTACAGTTTGCGTCTGATCCAGTACACATTCGGATAGCAAGATGGAGGCCGGGAGAGTACTAGAGGATACCCCTAGAGAGGGACGCAGGCAATGGTGCTGCTACAGGACAGCCACTCCCCTCCCTCGTACGGAGGATGATGTAAGGCCCCATCACTTCCTGCACCACGCCCTTGGATCTCAGATTGGTTTGCAGAGAGGCCAGCAGATGATGGCTAGAGATGCTGGGTCACGAGAGCATACAGGGTTTGGTGGGCTGGTCAGAGAGCGGCTGGTTAAAGCACAGCCCTCACTGCCAGACTTGGCAGCGGTACGGCAGAGAGAGATCAGCTCAGGGGCCAGGTGCAGTTATTACTGGGCAACTCTTGGGCTGCTGACAGGCACATATAAGGGTCTTACATTGGGCATGCTCCCCATGCTCAGGCACGGCACATGCAACACCACAGCAGAGCACAGCCACAGTGGCAGGTGCAGGTAGCACCACCACCGCAGCACAGCCACAGGTGTAGGTACAGGTACCAGCAGCAAGCACAGGTACAGGCACCACCTCGTCACAGGCACCACCAGCGCACCAGGCACAGGCGGTACTGGTAGTAGTAGTCCGGGGACCAGCCCCAAGTACCGACGGTGGGCACGAAGGAGAGATAAATGGATGTGAGAGCAAAGGCCCGATACTATCAGGATGTCCTTTATAGTACCGGATCTGAGTATCAGTGCCATATGAAAGCACACCGAGCGGCGACCTCTTCATAGTAAGGGTCCAGGAGGCGCAGCGTACAGCCGTGTGTCCGTATAGGTAGAGTCGAGATGCACCGCAGGACCACAGGAGAGGTGCTGAGGGTGGTGGGGAGAGCTTAGGTCCCCAACATAGTTTTTTTGTATAGACATTGGCACTGGTCGGGGGGGGGGGGGGGGGGGGGGGGCCCGAACCGGTTGTGTTGATAGAGGCCTGTGTGTCGTCATTTATTCATGTATGGATTCATTTATTCATTATATGGCCGGCCTGTGAGTCGGGTATCGGGTTGTATAATTTGACTTACCGGCCTGCGAGCCGTAGTAGATTTTTGATATGAAGGACCGGCCTGCGATCGAGTCGAGATTTTTGGATAGTTATGGCGGCCTATGCTGGCTTAGTTTATGATGAATCACAGAGGCCCGATGCAAGGCACATTGTATTTTGAAATGTGTAATATATATATAGCGATGATTTTTGATCCACATGCAGTGTTCAAAAATGTGTTTAAGTTATTTTGCCGAGTGGTTTTGTGATATAGAATGTAGGATGAGTTTATTTGACTGTTGATATATGGATGATGTTGATGTTTTTGTTTTTCACGTATATATGATGACAGTTATATGATTGAAATGTTGCCTGGTTGTTGGTCTGGTTTTGTGACATTGTTATATACTGTATCGGATGAGTTGGATCCAACTGAATGAGTTTTTGGTTTTGTGTAGATGTTGACTTATTTGATGGTTTGTTTGTTTTTGTAATAGCAATGCTGTTTATGGCATTGTAATGATATGTGGGTGATGGAGAATATGGATAATGGTGTTGTTTATGCAGGGGGGGGAAACAGTGCGGGCGCGACAAAAAACAAGTAGGTAAAAACTGAAGAAAAAGAACCATGGTGTAAAAAGATAGTCTATAAAACCGATAATCGGTTTAGCGAACCGATGTCGGTAGCTTCTCAAACGATATCGGTCACATGCGGGGAATCTAGTTATTTAGTTATGAGCTTTTCTAAAAAAATGAGTATAGAAAGCTAGGTTGTCAACTTAAGTTCTTATTTTTCACATGCAAGAGATAATACGTGGAGGTCGGGGGGCGACGGCACTTTTTGTGGGGACGCAACTGAGATAGGTATTTGCATGAGAGATTTTGAGTGATTAGGAGTAAAGAGACAGGAAAAGTGATTGTGATCTGAGATTCAGAAGACAGAAAGGCAGGTTTGAAAAGGTGGTGATAATGGCAGGACGAGGAGAAACATCTAGCAGGCAGGGACAAGAGGGAAGACAAGGGCCACCTCAAGCTACTGCAACCCAAGAGGTAACATTTTGTTTGTAATTTGACTACTGCATGTTTTGGGAATAAGCTGGGGGAGAGTAAGTGGGTAGTATGCATAAGAAAAGATGATTAAAAGGGTTCTAACTGAGGTGAGTGTTCCGTGGTAGGGAATCAATGGTTTTGGGTATTTCTGTGTATCAGAGAGGAATCAACGAACAATTTATGTCCGTAGGTGGTTGTTAGGCAGGTATGAACGTAAATAGGGACCGATATTGGTTTAGGGATAACCGGTATCGGTTACTCACCAGTAACCGTTAGCTGTAACGATACCGGTTGCTGTAGGAAATTTCAGAAGAATTTGAGAACCAACCCAGGGGGATTGGAGGAATTGAATGGTTTTTTGTTATTGGATGTATCAGGCAGAGGCAAGGTTGAGGATGAATGGATAGTGTATCATAGCGCGTTGTCACGAATCCGAGCAGATGTACGCAGCTGAATGGACTTGATAAATCGTTGGGGTTAAGTGGAATCCGCTATTATTCACGAATCGCACTAACCATGCTATGTTACGGCGTTGAGTGAGAGATGGAATCCTGATACAAATACCTTCTATCTGGCCACAGGGGAAATGATAGTACATGGAAGATGTGTTCCGTATTTTTGAGACTCCCAATTACAGGAAAACCAGTATTCAGGCATTAAACCTAGCGCGGCCCGGGGAGCGATAAAGCAGTATTTGGTCCATACGCACGGCTTAACACATCGAGGTTTGTTATTGACGTATGGGATAATGTACCAGCACTCCTGAGGATACAAGTTAGCAGTAATATTACTGATAGCGGTAGGGGTTATGCATTACCAAGGGCAGAAGGGGGAAGATTTCCAAAGGCATTGATTGTTTTATTTGGGAGAGATGAAGGAACGTGACGTTTGCATGGGCACCTGCATATTTGGCGGAGCTATATAGGGGTTTATGGGCTTGTAGGCGAAATCACAGAACGACACTGGATTGTTCATACTTATTACACTGTGGGCCTATATACAAAAATTTTGTAGAGATGCTTGAGGCGCAATAGCCGACCCATCCAGTCAGGAGAGACCGGAGTACAGAGGTTGCGATTCAACGATGATCCCAAACAGAACAGAGGCAAGACCCAGGCTGTGACGGGGACATTGAGTATTCTAGGCAGGTATGTGAGAGGGTGCAATTGCATATCTGTTGGCGGCTTACGGGAACTATATGGTAACAGAGATAGAGTCTGAGGAGTTGGGAGGTTGTAGATCAAATTGAGGTGGATCGCATGGCACAGGCCAGGTGAGTATGAGAAGGGATTTCCTCTAGATCGCAGGCGGTGACAATTTGGATTTGTGCAGGATATACCCCAGGCTTATAGACCCTATATGAGGATCGATGCTAGTAGTATTCTCACCTCCCCAACCAACACCTCCAGAAGGGCCTGAAAAGTACACCGTCGCAGGTAATGGAATGCAGGACGACAGAGGCCTATAGATTTGGTGGTAGCGGAACTTCAAGGTGGTAATGTGATCGTCCTGACATAGCGTGATTACAGGCAGAGGGGGATGTCTGCGTGTTGGTTCAGCAGCTCCAATGCAGGTGCAGAGACAATAGGGATTGTTAGTGTTTGCGGAGTCACGGGGAGAGACTAGAGGCTGAGTCCTCCATGCGAGAGGCATATTCAATTTACAGGAGAGATGGCAGATCAGTGGGCGGTAGGTCCCCCCCCCCCCAAAAAAAAAAAAAAAAAAACAGCCATAGCGTGTACCATTGAGGACTAGTGAGGCTGGCGAGAGGTCGCGATCACACATCACCTAGTTCGGGATGAGGCGTAGGTCTAAATAAATGTTGCAAGGTAAAGAATAAATAAGAGTACCACCTTCGGTCGATGATAGAGAAGATTTTTGTTTAACATCTAAATAAACAAGATATTATGTTTTTTTAGTTATAAGATAGAATGTTTTCGTTTTGACTTTCGTGGTTTGAAAAATGATAAGAGGAATGTGATTAAATAGAAATCCCAAAAATTTTATATGTTACCACACCTGATCGGTTAGGTAGGGGATGGTCGACTAACCTTGGGAACCCATGTCTCCGAAGTGCTACTACATAGCCCTTTTGCACAAGCAAGGGAGGTCCTCAGCCGATGTAGTTCTCCCTTAGGATCAGGAGAGGTGGAATCAAGGCAATTTGGTACGGTTTAGGCAATTGTTGATTGTTAAAATATTGAATTAATATTGGTAATGTAAGGTTTTGGTTTTCGGAAATGAAATGTGATGTTGTAACAGGTATAAGGGAAGCGAAAGTTAGCCTACCCAAGTGGTAGGGAACCATGTCCTGATTAAGATCAACACACAATCCTCGATGCGAGCAAGCGGAAAGAAAGTGCTTTGTAGGTGAAAAGAGCTTAAACAACCACACAACGAGAACGAGATTGAAGCCCAGTACCTGGCTAGACGAGAAGTCCATAGTTGAAAGAGTTGTATGATCACAATCTATCGGGTGAACGTTACGTCCCTGATTGAAACAAATTGTGACTGAGGTGGTGATATAGCTGAGGTACAGAGAAATTTCTTACACATTGAGTGTTCTGACCAAAGAGAACCTACCCTAAATGACCAGTCCATGACCAAAAAGTTCTTTTTGAATGAGGCCTTTATTTTACTGAATATAGACTGATCGATGCGGGGAAGTCTACCAGGATATTGATTTTGCTATTCCTTGAGGTCTTCACGAAGCTGATCAATGCGAGAAGCTTCGATAAGGCTGACTGTGTATGCTGTCCTTCGAGGGAGAAGTCTATTTTAGTATCAGCTTGATTTTAGTTCATAGCTTGTCCTTCGAGGGAGCAATTCTATATAAATAGCAGCAATACTTTGGCCATATAGCTGTCCTTCGGGGGAACAATCTATATCTAATTTTAGATAGCTAGATGTTATTTGGGGGGGGGGGGGGGCCGTGAAGCATCTAGTTTTGGTAGGAATTTTGACTCAAGAAAATCCCATAAAATACGGCTTATTTTCATACTTTGAAGTTCCATGGACTAGACTAAAAAGGGAAAGGCATCGTTTATGTAGGTGAAATCAAACTATGTGAGCTTGAATTTTATTTTTAGATGTAGGAACACAAAGTGTATGTAGGCGGTAAATGAAGCTCAAGTACGAGCAGAGGCAGATAAGAAGTGATAGAACACTAAATTCACAGTAGAATGGTCCGAAGATGCAAGCATTAAGGGGCTCAGGCCAGTTACCATTAAGTCGAAGCTAAACGATAAGTTCCTGATCCTAAGTGTGATGATTAAAAGGGTCCCAATCCATTGGGAGGGCCAAATTTTCCACGTTTGCTCTTTTCTAGTTTGGTGACATGTTGATCTCTGTGATGACAAGATCACAACCTTAAATGTACGCTTCATGGATCGCTTATCATAGCACGCTTATGCCATTTTTGATAGATTTGAAGGGGCTCAAGACTGTAAGACACGTTCTCAAAGCTCCAATTGAGCTAACCGCTCTTGGCGGAAATCATCGTAGTGCGAATATCCTGAAATGATATTCGAGGGAGGTATTTGTATTTCGAGAGTAAGACAGCCTCGTTACCATATACCAAGAAAAGGTTTGGCTTAGTAGAGGTACGGATGCTAGTACTATTCAGCCCAAAGGCAAAGGGATGTTGATCGTGTCCACTTTCGTCCGGACTCATTGACAACTTCATGGGATTTTGTAGGGTTTTATTAGAGGGATTCGTCTTGTCCTTTGCTTGTTGGAGCGCAGGGTGAGAGAAGATGAGTTTGATACAAGTTGTCACAGAAGGTCCTTGCAACAACCTATTTTTTGAAATATTTGCTGGTGTGGGCTGGTTTGTGGACATGTTATATAGGTATCTGTTGATGAGTTGGATCCAAATGATGATGTTTTTGGTTTTGTGTTGGGAGTGACTAGTTGATGGTTTGTTTGTTTTTGTAAAATAGATGATGTTAGGACATTGTTAATGAATGTGTGGTGAGATGGAGAAATAGAAAGAAATATGGATAATGGTGTGTTTAGCAGGAAAGGAAAATGGGCGGGCGGCGACAAAAAAAAAAAAGTAGGTAAAAATGAAGAAAAAAGAAACCATGTTGTAAAAAGTAGGTCTAAAACCGATATCGGTTAGCGAACGATGTCGGGGGTAGCTGCTAACCGGATATCGGCACATGACCATACCGGTTATTAGGTATGAGCTTTTCTAAAATAGAAAAGGCTAGGGTCGGCAAAACTTAAGTTACTTTATTTTTAGCGCCATGCAGAGTTAAATACGTGAACTGAGGAACACTTTTTGACGACTGAGATAGGTATTGCATGAAGAGATTTGAGTGAATTTAGGAGGTAAAGAGACAGGAAAAGTGTTTGTGATCTGCGATTCAGAAAGACAGAACGGCAGGTTTGAAAAAAGGGGTGGTGATAAATGGCAGGGACGAGGAGAAAACTAGCAGGCAGGGGACAGAGGGAAGACAGGGCCACCTCAAGCTACGGGCAACCCAAGAGGTAAAATTTTGTTTGTAATTGACTACTTGCATGTTTTGGGAATAAGCTGGGGTAGAGTAGAGCGTAAGGGGTAGATTGAGAAAGAAAGATGAATAACACGGGTGATAAATGAGGTGCGGTTACGTAGGTAGAGGAATCAAGGGTTTTGGGTTTTGGGTATGTCTGTGTAAGGACAAGAGGAAAAACGAACAATTTATTGCTTAGTGGTTGTTTAGGCAAGGTGTATGAAAGTAATAGGGACGATATTGGTTCGGGGATAAACCGAGTTATCGGGTACTAAACCAGTACCGGTTAGCCTGTAAAAACGATTACCGGTTGCTGTAGGAATTCAGGAAGTTGAGAAAAAAACCCAGGGGGATTGGAGGACATTAATGGTTTTTGTATTGGATGTTGCAGGCAGAGCAAGGTTGAGGATGAATATAGGGTACTAAGCGCTGTTGTCAACGAATCCGAGCAGAGCAGATGTTAAGCCAGCTTGAATGGACATTGATAATAAATCGTTGGGGGGGTGTTTAAGTGGGATATCCGCTATTTTCACGAATCGCACCGTAACCATGCTAATGTTACAGGCGTTGATTGAGAGATGGACGCTAAGAAAAATACTTCTATCTGCCAACAGGGAAATGTAGTAACATTGGGAAGAGTGTTCCGTATTTGAGACTCCCAATCACAGGAAAACCAGGCTATCAGGCATTACATAGCGCGGCACGGGGAGCGCAACAGCAGTATAGTATTTGGTCCATACGCACGCGCTTTAAACACAGCGAGGTTTCCCCCTATCCCTGACGTATGGATACTGGACCATACCGAACATCTGAGGAGACAAGGTTACGTAGTAAAATATTATGATAGCGGGAGGGTATATGCATTCTACCAGGGCAGAAGGGGAAGATTTCCAAAGCATGATGTGTTTAATTTGGGAGAGTAGAAAGGAAAGTGAAGTTTTGCATGGGAACCTTGATTTACTTGCGGAGCTATATTAGGGGGTTTATGGCTGTGGCAATATAAGAAAGACATGGTTGTTCCTAACTTATTACACTGTTGGCCTATGAGCACATGTTTGTGGGCGACCCAATAGGCGAAACCCATCCAGTCAGGAGGAGACCGGAGTACAGAGGTTGCGATTAACGATGAGTCCAAACAGAACAGAGGCCGATCCCAGGCTGTGAGGGTGAATTGGTCTTATAGGCAGGTATGGGAGAGGGGAGGTGACAAATTGCGGATATCTGTTGGCGGCCCCCTTACGGAACTATATGGTAACAGAGAATATAGCTGAGGAGTTGAGGGGTGTAGAGCAATTGAGGTGGATCGCAGGGCACAGGCCAGGTGAGTATGAGAGGATTCCTCTAGATCGATGCGGGTGACAATTTGGATTTGTGCAGGAGATACCCAGGTTATAGACCTATATGAGGATCGATTGCAGGAGAGAGGAGATATTCTCACCTCCCAACCAACACCTCCAGAAGGGCCGAAGAGGGTAGCAGCCCCAGACCACTCGCAGGGTAAGGAGGAGGAACGACAGAGGCCTTCGATAATGGTGGGTAGCAGAAACTGCCAAGGTGTTGTGATCGTCCTGACATAGCGGTGATTACAGCAGAGGGGGATTGTCTGCCAGTGTTTGGTTCAGACAGCTCCAAAGGAGGTGAAGAGACAAGAGGATTGGTATGGTCGCGGAGTCACGGGCGGACGAGACTAGAGGCGGAGTCCTCCATGCGAGAGGGCATATTCATAGTACAGGAGAGATGGAGATCAGTGGGCTTTGGTGGGTGGTCCAATAGCCGTCGGTACCCTTAGGACGTGAGGGCTGGCGAGAGGGTGTCGACGATCACGATCATTCCACCTAGTTCGGGATGAGGGCGTGAGGGTCTAAATAAATGTTAGCACAGGTAAAGAATTAAATAGGACCAACCTGCGTTGGTGTCGATGAAGAGAAGATGGATTTGTTAACATCTACATAAAACAAGATATGTATGTTGATTGAGTTATAATAATAAGAATGTTTTCGTTTGACTGGCGGTGGTTTGTGAAAAAATGATAAAGAGGAATGTGATTACATAGAATACACAAAAATATGTATTTACCACCACCTGATAGGTTATGGTAGGGGAGGTCGAGCTAACCTTGGGAGAGACCCATTGTCTACGAAGTGCTCCCTACATAGCCCTTTGAACAAAGCAAGGAGGGGCATCAAGAACGAGGTTCTGGTAGTTCTCCCTAGGATCCGGGAGGTGAATCAGACAATGCGTACGGTTTAGGCAATTGTTGATTGGGGTATAAGGAAGATTGATATTAATTTGGTAGGTAAGGTTGTTGGTTTGGAAATGAAGTGGTTGATGTTTGTAAAAGGTATAAGGGGAGCGAAAGTTAGCCTACCCAAGTGGAGGGAACCATGTCTTCTGATTAAGATCAACACACAATCCTAGCATGCGAGGCAAAGCGGGGAAAGAGTGCTTTGTAGGTGAAAAGAGATAAACCAAACCACACAACGTAGAACGAGATTGAAAGCCCCTAGGGTACCGTGCATAGACGGGAAGTTCCATAGTTGAAAGAGTTGGATGATAACAATATATGGGAGTGAAGTACGTCCCTTGAGTTGAAAACAAATGGTGAGGCGGGGTGATATAGCTGAGGTACCAGAGAATTTATTTCCCACGTGAGTGTCTGACAAAAGAGAAACCTACCTAAATAGACAAGTCCATGACCCAAAAAGGTTTCTTTTGAATGAGGCCTTTATTTTCTGAATATCGACTGATCGATGGGGAAGTCTACAAGGGATATTGATTGTGCTATTTTGAGGTGTCACGAAGCTGATCAATGCGAGAAGCTTTGATAAAGGATGAAATGTGTATGCTGTCCTTGAGGGAGAAGTTTTCTCGTAGCAGAATGATTAGGCATAGTGTCCTTCGAGGAGCATTATATAGAAATAGCAAGCATTAATTGGCATATAGCTGTCTTCGATGGGGGACAATCTATATCTAATTTAGATAGCTAGATGTTATTTGGCGTAGAGTGACATCTAGTTTGGTGAAGTTTTGACTCAAGAAAATCCCATAAGAATACGGTTATTTTAATACTTGAAGTCATGACGAGACTAAAAAGGGGAAGGCAATCGTTTAGGTGAGGTGCGAATTCAAATATTGAGCTTGATTTTTATTTTAGATGTAGGAAAACAAAGTGTTATGTAGCGGTAAATGAGATCAAGGGACGAGCAGAGAGTAGGCAGAAGAATGATATACACCTAAATTCAACAGAGCTGGTCTCGAAGAGGCAAGGCATTAAGGGGCTCAGGTCAGGGTTTACATTAAGCCGAAGCTAACCATAAGTTCCTGATCCATAAGTGTGCTGGATTATATAAAGGCCCATCCAATGGGAGCAAATTTCACGTTTGCTCTTTTCTAGTTGGTGATGTGATTCGTTTGAGGACAAGATCACCAACCTTCAAAGGTACGCTCATGGAGTCGCTTCATAGCACGCTTGATGCCATTTTTGATAGATTTGAAGGTGATCAAGACTGTAAGACACGTTCTCAAAGCTCCAATTGAGCTAACCGCTCTTGGCGGAAATCATCGTAGTGCGAATATCCTGAAATGATATTCGAGGGAGGTATTTGTATTTCGAGAGTAAGACAGCCTCGTTACCATATACCAAGAAAAGGTTTGGCTTAGTAGAGGTACGGATGCTAGTACTATTCAGCCCAAAGGCAAAGGGATGTTGATCGTGTCCACTTTCGTCCGGACTCATTGACAACTTCATGGGATTTTGTAGGGTTTTATTAGAGGGATTCGTCTTGTCCTTTGCTTGTTGGAGCGCAGGGTGAGAGAAGATGAGTTTGATACAAGTTGTCACAGAAGGTCCTTGCAACAACCTATTTTTTGAAATATTTTTCCATTTCTGTAATCAGGCGATGAGGAACCCAAAACGACAGATAATGTGGTGGTAATGACTCTACAATTTTTTCCTTTTGAACGGAATGAGTGGAATGGCTCCACCTATTTGTGAATATCGGTGGGCTGTGATTATCCATCTGTGAACGTTGTGAGAGGACGGGTGAAATCTCACCATAATGGCGAAACCACATTGTGAGAAAGCCAAGATCTCGAGCGACCTGGAGCTGGTGGCTAGGATATTTGAAGTTGGCATGTTTGACACATAACAAACACTTAACCCTATTCGTAGCAGTCGTTATTTAAGTAGCAAGAATAACCAGGCGAGGATTCGTTTGGCCCGACAAGGCACTAAAATTTCCACCACAAATACCGTCATGACTGTTGGATGGTATGGGTGATCTCCGCACCGTGATCCTCGAAGGATGATGCCATCAAAGGCCACCAACGTTTATAAAGATCCCCCCATAACTTTAGTGACAGGTACGATGTTAGAAACCATTGATGGAGTCAATAATTAGGAATGAAGGAAACAGAAAGGAGTCGTTGGAGCTCCTCTTTGACCAAGAGGGCAATGCGTGATGCATTTTTCTCAATTTCTGTTTAATTGGCTTGGAATCGGGTTTCAGTGTAATGTTATGGACAACAATGTCAGGATCAATTCCTGGCATGTCAGCGTAGGACCAAGCGAAAGCTTGGTTGCGAGCACGGAGGAAAGTAGTAAAGGCGACTTGTTCTGATGCGTTAAGGGATTGTCTGATCTTCACAATGTGAGGATCCTCCTCCGTGTGGATGTTGATTTCTATTGTAGATTCGTTTAGCATGGTTTGGGTTTCAGATGGTAAGGCTCGTTGAATATAAGAGTCATCCGCGCCAAGGTAGGTGAGGATGGAGTCATCATCCTGGCACTCAACAACATTAATTGAAGGCGAGTCCTCTTCGATCATGTCTGGATATAGAAGGGGGATAGAAGAGGGGTCCTCATTATCGCGTTGATAAGTGAGAGGGCCTAAGAAGATAGCATTTATGAAAAAAAAAGTTAGGAGGGATAGATTCGTGATCTATCGACTCAGTGGGTGATGATGGTTTGGTAGGGGTGACGTCGTCTTCTTCCAGAATACAGCTGACACGAGGTGTCTCCTGTGTAGGTGTTTCAGGAAAACTGAGACCACTGCGATCATTGTGTTTGCGGGTAGTCACGGGAATGAGTGTATGTCAGCCTTGTTCATAAAGACCAAAACCAAAGCCTTTCCAAGCACAGCGAGTCAAGAAGGTGAGGGAAAAGCGACGATTGGTAAGGTATTGAAAATCAGACTGGAAAGGAACCACACCAAGAGGAGGCTCAGGGGAAACGGAAGATGCGTCGACACCCCCATACGTTAGGTTAGTGGGGAAGTGAGGTGGTCCGTAGGAGATTACTTCCCCCACACGACGGTCATAGTTAGGATGGGCATGTACCTGTCCATACTCCTGTGGGGTATGGAAAGAACTAACATTATATAGGCGATACTCCCCCAGCGTAAGGCGCTGAAAAACATCTACTAAGGGGTCCGCGGTTGGGATGTTAGCTGCGGGAAGGGAAGTGGTTTTTGCGACGGTGGTTTCATCAGTTGAAGGTGTAGGTGCGATTGAGGTACATGGTTGAGGCACAGTTGAAGAAGATGGTTGGGTTGAATGAACGGATGTCTTGATTGGTACCAGCACATCATTTGGGCGGTATAACATATTGCAGGTTTTAAAGGGGGGAGGATCAGCTTTTATAGTGTAGGACTTCCCTCGTACTCAAATTTTATGCATCTATGTAAGGTTGAGGGAACGCATCCCATGGCCCGGATCCAAGGACGACCCAGCATATATTATATTGGAACTCTCCTTCAAGGACATAGAAGATTTCGGGTAAAGTACGTGGTCCTACCCGAATGTTGAGGATCACGGTGCCTAAGGTAGAGGTAATAGCATCATTGAATGACCGCAACATGATGGGATTGGCACACATGTAGCTAGAAGGGATATTCATTTGTTGAAAAGCTTTTGAAGAGATGATGTTTAGGCTAGCACCCCTGTCAATCATAACACGACGTATACGAATGTCCCGGACATAAGCTGAGATGAACAGGGCAGGGTCAGGATCTTCTGTACCAAAATCAACAATTTCATCTTCAGAGAAACTGACTGCAGCAGCTTGTGGTACAGAGACAGAAGTGGTTGGGGAGGTGGGTTGTTTGGTGAGAGAGGCAATGTGATTGGGTGTTAGAATGGAGGCAACAGGTAGGGTTTCATTAGGTAAGACCTCGATCCCTTGAAGAATTTCAACGAGAACTTGTCAATGAGATTCAGAAGTCTGAATGAGATCATATAGTGTCATTTTGACGGGTGATTGGTGAAGTTGTTTGATCATGGCTCGATGGGAAACTCCATTAGAGACGGGGTAAGCGGGTCCATGAATAACCACTTTGGGTGGTGGTGCAATCGGGATGCTAGACGGAGAAAGAGAGGACGTAGGTGTGCTTTCTTTCACTTTCTCGTTGTTTTTCTGCGCTCGAGTAGCAACACTAATCATATTAATCTCGTAAACCTGAGATGAGGAAGATGGTTGGGATAAATTATGGTCTTCAAGAGGTGGAGTTGTAATAATGATAGATCATGGTGAGGCGGGGATAGATGGTATAGGAGAGGGAATTGAAGATAAAGGTCTCTCCCTTTGTAAGTTGTCTTTCTTAACCTTTCTATCTGAGAGAGGTGACTGACGAAGGATGGTTTTTAAAGCTTTACATCCCTCCACATCATGTCCTGGTGTGCGGTGATAAGCCCAGATCTTAGACTCATCATAACTTATAGGTAGAGGTTTAGACGGGTCATAAGGTCTAAGTGGGGGTAGGGAAATGGTCGCATTCTCTACTAACATAGCAAGGATTTTGGCGTAAGATCCTTTGAGTGGGTCAAAATCAGAAGAGGATGAGGGTATTGATTGCGCGGGTTTTGGTAATGTTTGGGCGTGGTTAGTTCTTATGGGTGGTGGTTTAACCGAGGGGTGTTGATACGTGTTTTTCACTAAACGTGGTTTCTTTGGCATAGAAGCTATATTGGATGATGAGGCCACAGATGATGTGGTATCAGAAAATAACCACGGGGAAATAGGAGTGATCGAAAACAAATCTTTTGATGATGGAATTTGTTTAGGGTTGATAGGTGGACAGGATACGCGGGGTGACGGTGTTGATATACCCTTTGATCCCTGTATGGGTGCAGAAGGTGTAGATCATTTTGAAGAAAACGCAGGAGGTATGATATATTGGTGCAAGGTGGAAGGATGAGGTCCCAATATGGAAGGTAGGTATGACGATGATGGTTTTGATTGTGATAGAGGCACGGATTGATCTTGTCTTCTAGGTGGCGGGGTGGCTTTATTCTTGGATAAATCTAGTCGCTTAGGCGGGTGTGTTAGACTGGGTATGGGTGAGGTCCCAAGCGTAGGGGAAGATTTGGCTAAGTTAATAGAAGTGGACGAGGCATTTGGTAGAGGTGAGGGGGGTGAAGGCGAGAACATGGGAATTTTAAGCTTCTGTAAACACTTCAGGTATATGGTGGAGGTCTCAGGATCGGTCATTTGCATTTGAGTAGAATATGGCATACTCAAACGTTCCCATAGGGCCTGTCTATCTTCTGTGGAATGACAGTCCTCATGTGTGAATGTGAAATTTTGTACGGAAGAAAGGTGGGTTGTGATTCCAGTCCATTGTGGGTGTGATATAGTGAGTAGATGAGGCACTGTATCAATAGATGTTAAGAGGTCAACCGGTTGTTGAAAAGATTTAGGCGATGAAGAACTAATAGGTAAGAGGGCGTGTTCGAGAGGATCCGTCATAGTTAAAAATTTTGGTGATGTCGGTGCAAGAGATTTCTCGTCTAAGGATGTCAAAAGGAGTGGCGTACCTTCCTCTTGTGCAATAAGAGTGGTAGAAGGGGAAGTCTGGGAAATAGATAGATTAGATAACATCCGTTCGTAGTCTTGTAGGGATGTGGTATAAGCAGACTCATTGATGGGAAGAGGAGTCTGGGCAGTTAACTCCTTTATGGGTAAAGGAATGATTTCGCTTTGGCTTGATGGTGGTAAAGGAGGTTTGGGCTCCTGTGTTAGTGAAGAGGCTTGATTCAAAATTTTCTCGATAGAGGCTTTTGGCTGGGTATCGAAGACTGCATGGATCTCATGAACACTCTCTTCGGCTAAGATATCCTGGTTTGTGTTACTGTTGGAAGAGTGATTCGGGAATGGTTTGTTGAAGATTTTCAAATTTTGGTTGGCAGGAGCATTAGGATTATTGAGGGTTATATCCCCTGCGTCCACCATTTCCTGCACTATGTTTTTCAACATCTTGCAGTTCTCATGACTATGTCCCTTCATGCGGTGGAAGTTACAGAAGTCATTTTCTTTGTACCAGGAAGGTATGGCACGAGTGGAATCAAACCCGGAATGAGGTTTAACAGGAGGTAATGTAATGGCTCCTACTTTGAGCAATTTTTCCAATATCACACCATATGTTTCTCCCAAGGGAGTGTAGTTGATGGGCTCTGCTTTATACTTATAGGTGGTTTTTGGTGGGGCATTAGACGGTGTTTGAGATTTAACCATCACCGCGTGGACAGCTCCTTTTGATTTAGAAGAAGTGGACGCGTGAGGAGTGGTGGTATTTGGTTTATTGGTAGAATCAGGAGTTCGGAAATTGGGGTTTTTGTTACGCAACCACAATTTCTCTTCCTCTAAGGTTCGAATCTCTAGTTTTCAAGCCATAGTAAAGGCTTCATTGAATGTACGGCAAGTTTGAATTTGGAGAGTAGGAGAAATGTGCTTAGCACATGCCCGCGTGAAAAGTTCGATAAGTTCAGTCTGAGGCAAGGCATATGTAAGTTGGTTGATAAGGCCACGCCATCGTCCGACGAAATTTGTGATAGATTCGTCTTCGAATTGTCGAATGGCATAAAGGTCGGTGATGGATACTTTCTTAGCAATGTTAATGGAGAAGTGATCCAAGAAAGATTGGGCTAGTTGGTTAAAAGAGAAGATTGAGTGCTGGGTTAAAGCACTGTACCACTCCAAGGCAGGTCCTGATAAGGACATGGGAAAGGTGCAGAGTAACAAGGCATCATCATGGGCAATCAAATAACAAGCATGTCTAAATGATCGCAAGTGTTGTTGAGGATCCTCTTTACTATTAAAACGAGTAAATTTCGGCAACTCCCATTGAGGAGGATATGAGTGAAGGGGAACAGAAGGGTGAATGGGCTCCCGAAAAACTTGCTCGTATGTCAAGGCGCTATGACTTCCCGACACAGAAGCCTCCAGATTTTGCATTTTGTCCATCATTTGTTTGATGAAATCTGTGGTTGGATGAGATGATGGTGCGGTTGTGGCAACGGAGGCAAATTGGGCCAAGGACCACCACTGGACAATGGTGGGGTTAAGTGTTGATAAGGTATGGAGGATGAATATGTTGAGGCGACAAAATAGGGATGTCCCATATAAGGTGTTGAGGTTACTGGATATGTGTATGGGAATGAAAAGGTAGGCGGAGCTTGAGAAGGAAAGCTTGTGTGGATAGGTGGCAGAGAGCAAGTCATGAATGGAGTAGTCTGCAAGAGAGATGAGGTAGGGGCAATCGGTGGTAATGATATGTGGGGTCCAAGATTAGCCAAAGAAAAGCCAATCTGAGTCGTATGAACCTCTGAAGCTGTCGGATTGGGAGATGGGGCTAAAGGTGCCGGAAGCAAGGCAGTGTTATCAGGCGGAGTGGGGGCTAAATGAGCAGCTATACTAATAGGCATGCCAACAAAGAGCTGACCATCAGGCATACGGTCAGGGGCATGAGACAAATAGTATTGTACAGTGCTAGGATTAGCATCCAGAAATTTGGCAAAGTCCTTGTCTCCTACAGGAATTTGGGGGATCTCACTGGTGTCTATAGGATTCCCCACAGAATGTGAAGGGGGTGATTCAGGTAAAGAAACAGAGCAAGCATGTGAAACCATGGCGGCGGCTTGCTTTCGAGTGATAACAACCATGGATAGGTGTTCACAGTAGGGTTTCAATCTATCCGGAATAGAAACAGCCTTAGAATGGTGAAATTGGCAGGTTGCTGGTTTGTCAAGGGTTGTAGAAGACATTAACCGATATCGGTCTAGTATCCGATGTCGGTTATAATATAGCCGACGTCGGTCAGGTAACCGATGTCGGTGTAAGAAGTCTGGGTTAACAAGATATAAAAGGCTGCTAATTTGATTTTTAACAACGTTTAGTATATTTGTCAAATTATTGATCACAGAAGACAAAATATGACAAAGAAAACTGAACTGAAAACAAGCAAGATGCACACTCAAATCCAGAGACTAACCCTAGGGTTAATTTTAATTATTGTGGGCTTATGCCTTTAGACATAGAATGCTGTCAGAATCCTAAACAACAAGACCTAGGGGAAATGTCAAGTTTGTTTTGGCTTATAAGGTTACCTCAATCGGGCGGAGGAATACCGCGGAAAAAAAAAAGGAGGATGTTTGAGCTGTTGTGTTAATTGTGAAGTGATTCGGTATGTGTTGTGCAGTGAATGTAAGATTAATTTCATGTCAATACCGTGGATATCACCCCCATGTGTACGACCTGTTACTTAATCTACGTTCACTAGAATTGAAAAACAACAAGCAGGAATGCAATGCACGTGTTTTAAACCCAAATCGAAAATGATATTCGATGAAGCAAAAGAGATGACTTTCACTAATGCAAGATGAAAAAACAAAGCAAGTTCTTTTACCAAAATAATACAAAACCTTATGAATATCTTTAGAAGAAGAAAACAGCAGGTATGCTCCCTATATGAAAGCAAGTAAGAAAGAAAGAAACCCAAAATGGGTCCCACCGGGCGTGCCAAAATGTTTCGCTCGGAATGTTTTGTTCCTTTTAAAAACAGATAAGGTTAGGGGCTAGGAGGAATACCTGTAGAATGTTGAGATGGTGTGCGCGTACCGTAGAGAAAGATCAGGCTGATTGCGAAGAACTCCTTTTTGTCTTGGAAGGACTACCTGTAAATAAGAACACAAGACCACAAGATTTTGATTAGACAATAAATGAGGAAACTGCCTTGGGCCCAGGAAATATAAAAATTCCTTTCGAAGGTGGTCAGTTTCCCTGCTAATATGAATTAACACAAAAGACTGTAAAATATCAATTAAGTTGCTTTGTTGAACTAGGTAGGGGAAAGGCTGGTTTTCTGGTTTTGATCAGAGGAACCGATGCCAGTTACTGATAACTGAAGCTGGTTACTGATAACCGATACCGGTGGTTTCTAGGATCTGTAGGTTGGTCACTTTACGGGGTAGTTGTGTTGTTTGTAAGGCTGTATATAGGTGGTATTAGGAAATAAGGTGATGAGAGGTAGATGAATGATAGTTAGAGGTAATATGCATGTTGGGTAGTGGATTCAGAAACGGATTTAGGAGGACTGTGATTCAAAGAGCATAAGAAATGTTATAACAGAGGACATGCAAGATGTGACTTACTGGTTTTGACAAAGATGCAAGTTGATCTCCTTTGCTGCAAACGCTTCTGGTTTCTTCACTCGTCTCTGCTTGGTCAAGTGAAGATCTGGACTCTGTTTTTCACTCCCAATGATCTCTGTTGATTCAAAAATCATTCGACCCTTGATTTTGGTTTGGGGAGCCCATTTACAGGGAGCCGATGGCGGTTACGTAACCGACGGTGGTCGAGTAGGAACCGGCATCGGTAAGGAAAAAGTAGGCTATTTTTAGTAAAATAGCCTACCTTCCCTACTTTTCTCCCGAGAGATCAGTTGCGGGCTTGGTCAAGTGGCTAGAAGGTCCGTTTTGGGTGCGAGTAAGGAGGCATTAGTTATGGATGTGAGTCTAGACCAAGTCATAGGTCCTAATTAGGTTAGTTTAGGGTTAGGGCTAGGTCATGATGAGGTGGCAAAATGAGGTGGCAGGTAAGGTGATGTGGATTTATCAATTACAAGGTAATTAATAAATAATTGTGTAAGGTTTAGGTGATGAGGTTAAGTTGCGAGATGAGATGCGGGTCACAAGGGGTCGTAAGACACAAATTTGGTGTCTACAAGATCACATTCTTCATTTTTCTTCTTCATCCTTACACACTCCTCATCATAGCTGGTGTATCCTGGCTTCACCTAAGTGTGCCTAGACCATATTCTCATCATTATTAGAATTATGGGTCTGATTCAAAATCAAATTTTAATTCACAACCACTATTCTTTCATCACTATTTCAATTTCACAATGACCAGTGTCGGTCCAGCGACCATCATCGGTTATACCCAACTGGCATCGGTTCCAGGTCCTTTTGGTAACCTACTCAAAGGGACATTTATTCATCTTTATCCTTGCTATTTATTCACCTTCTTCCACTTTTCACAGTCCCTGTCATTTCTATCATTCCCATTGATGTTGTAAACCTCATCAGATTCTGCATAACTATCATATTTGACCTTATACCCTCTTTTTCACTCACTGTCCATTTTCTACAGTGACTAGCAGTGGTTATCCCTAACCATCGTCAGTTTTCCCTGACTAGCATTGGTTAGCCTATTTCACTTTCCCACCAACATTTGGTACCTAATCCACTTTTTACCATAAGATTCACCTATTCTTGTTGTTTTTCTATGTCATTTATAGAGAAGCAACCCTACCTAATCAGTACTGGTTCACATGGTACTGACCCGAAGACAAGTAAGTGCACTCGTATTTCACAACAGTTGTTAACCACTCCCACCTAGTCCTTCAACACCTTCCATTTTATCACCAATCATGGATCCCATCCAACCTATCACTATCACTACAGGAGATGAGGATTTTGTACAACTCCTTAACCAAAACCCTTCCACTTTGTAGTTTTACCTTTCCCACTCGTCTACTCGAGATGCCTTGGGTTAGTTGATATACGGCATGCCCGTATCTATCCCTTTGACTCTCACTCTCACTCCTGCATCGGCCCCATCTAGCTCTGTGCTTCCTGCATCTACTTTACCCCCAGTCGTTTCATAGGTAGGTCCTATACCTGCTATGACTGCCGCATCTGCCACCTCCGTGGCACCTGCCACATCCACCATACCTTCTACAACTACCCAAAACACAACCTCATCCACCCCTAATGTCTCACACATACTCGTAGCTACACTACCACCTCCGGTGTTGGTGACCCCTACCCCTTTTCAGAATGTGGTCCTTTCCATTCCACAATCATTATCCCCCATTGCCACTAGGGTTACCACAACCCTTCCACCTCCATATACATACTATCAGCAACCTCTCGTTTCATCTATTATTCACTCAGGGTACGTACCCTCTATTTCACTACCTTCTTCTTAATCAACCTACATGGAAACACCATACACTGGAGTGCCACCCCCATTATATACCCAAAACCAACCCTCTCACGCTATAGGAGGCACCCAATCATCACAACCTACTAACAACCTAATCAAATTAATGTTGGATAAGATGCAGACATTGGAGGCATCAATTTCCAGCTCCCACAACACTCTCACCTACGATGATATTTGTAATGTGCCCATCCATCCATCCATTCCTATCCACCCATACCCCATGCATTGGTAAATGCCTAAATTAAATCATTTCAATAGTAAAGAAGACCCACAGCAGCATTTGTGGTCATTCAAACATTGTTATTATCTGATCACTCACGATGACACTTTACTATTGCGAACCTTTCCCATGTCTCTAACTGGACCTGCATTAGATTGGTATAGTGGGTTACCTAGAAACTCTATATTCTCATTCAATCATGTAGTCCAAGCCTTCTTGGATCATTTCTCTATCAATATTGTCAAGAAGGATACTATGACTAACCTATACTCCATGCATTAGTATGAAGATGAATCTATGGTAGATTTTGTTGCTTGCTAGTGTAGCTTGATCAATCAACTCACCTTCCAACTACCGCAAACAGAACTCATTGAACTCTTCACATGGGCTTGTGCTAGACATATCTCACTGACCTTGTAGGTCCAAACCTTCCAAACATTCGATGAAGCATTCACTATGGCACAAAAGTTAGAGATTTGGGCCATCGAAGAGAAGAAAATCCAATTACGCAATAAGAATTAGACATTCAAGTCGAATGATACCTCTTCTTATTCTGAACCAAAAAATAATTATTCAAAATCTCAGGGAACCACTAATGCAATGGTACTCAAGGCTGGCCTAGCTCATCCATCAAATCAGGCTACCCCCTCATCTAATCTCTCACCCGTCCATACTTTTCAATTTAGACAAGAACAATGGAAATACACCCCAATTGGGGAACCTTACTCTTTTGTCTTAGAAAATCTTATCAAATCCAGAGCCATCACCCTTCCACCTATAAAACCACACACCGATTTTGACCCTACTCGCCCCATTCCCGCATGGTATAAAGAACATGACTTCTGTAACTATCATCAAGTAAAGGGTCATAGTGATGGTAATTGCATCACTTTCAAAAATATTGTCCAAGAAATGCTCGATAAAGGTGAGTTAACCGTGGATAATCCTAACACACCTACCAACCAAAACCTACACATCTTTAAGAAACCATTTCCTAACCATGCCCCCTTGTCTGATCAAACTGGTGAGACCTCCACTCATGTTACCCATACCTGCGAGGTCCAGAATATTTTTAGTGATGCATCCACTGTTACCCATTACCTCACATTCCTTCTATAGAGGAAATAATAATCTAGAATCCTCCTTCCGCATTGGAACCCACCACACCTATTCCTCTAACCACAAAGGAACACCTTTCATCCCCTTCATCACCTACAGAGGAGTCTTTGGCTAACATCGATACCATTCACCGTTAGCTTCTCCACTTAGAGAAACGATACCCATAGTACCTCCTCCACCCACAGAGGATCACCCATCGTCTCCTCCACCCATCATAGACCTAGTCGAAATACCTTTGCTTCTTGGTGAACATTCTCCATCAGCTACCCAAGATCCTGCAGACCTAATTTTGGCTCTCTTACCCACATAATCTAAAGCTAGCTAATTCCCCGTCTCTAAAACACATTTTACAAGAATTGCCATTATATCCTCATCAACTCCACCTACAGATGTGTTGTTCTCACATTTGGCTGATCACTTAGATTATGTGGATAGGGATTTACTATGGAGGGGTCTTCTACTTCCGGTCTCAACACAGATGCAGATGTCACTTACTGATACTTTCACTATCTACCCAAAATTATTCTGACCAATCAAAACAAATACAACCACCTCTATCAACATTCCTTCCATGACACCCATCATAACTCAATATACACCCTTACCCATAACCCAACCTATATTTAAACCCAAACCCACACCTATTGCATCTTCCTCGACTAAACCTATTACCACTTTAGGGGTCACCCTGACCACCAGCCTTACTCATCCACCTATCAAACTGGATTTAGCTACATCCTCCAAATTCAACACCACACCTACTCTGACACCCAAACATAAGCACCAAACCCATAGAACTCATACCCCAGCTGCGCCAATCACACTTGCACCTGTCCCATCTGCCTTAGGACCTCAGCTTCCCAACATGGCCAAGTAACCTCCACCCATCAATAAACCAAAAACACAATATCCCATTCCTTCCTCACAAACCTCTAATGCACCCAGGCACCCAACATGACTTACATCCACACCCACAACATCTTTACCATCCATATCTCTAATACCTTTAGAAATTCCTTCACTACCCACTACACTTCAATCTATGTCCCTTATACCTCCTGCACAACCCACATCCTCTACCTTCATAGCACCTCCATTATCCCCTTTGGTAACACATCCTCTTCCTCCATCTGTCTTTCCTTCTAGACCTTGTACACCCATATCACCTTTACCTAGGAAGGTGGAACCCAAAGACAAATCTCCACTACCCCACAATAAGGTAGTCAGGACAACCACACACCCTCCTACACATCCATCTACTATACCCCCACCTAAACAAACATGACCGATACCCAAAACCATGTCAGCATCCCAAACCATAGCTCAATCTGCTCCTCCTCTTCCAAATACCGTTCCAAAAAAATAAACCACATCTACACCCAAACCCACGTTCACTTCCCATTGTGATCCATTAGTAGGGTCTTATGCCAAAATTTTAACCAACCTCCTTAAGACTTCTATCATCACATTACCACTACTCACACCTTACGACCCCCTCAAACCCAAGCCAAAAGGGTTTGATGACACCAAAATTTGTGCTTACCATCATGTGCTAGGGCACGATGTGGAAAATTACAAGGCCTTGAAATCCGTCCTTATCTAGTTGTGTCCTCCTGAAGCCAACTTTGATGATGACGACCTTCTCAATGAGGACCCTGCTTTATCGACACCCATTCCCACATTGCCCACTCAACAACCATGACCTCCACCCTAACAACTCCTAGATCCACCCCCAAGATTTGAAATTAACATGGTTCGCATCAGAGAACTTGCCATGCCACCATCCAAATGTCGTTGCACCCATCTCAACTCATAAGGATTTCCTCCTCCAATAGGTTTTTTCCCATCATGTCATTATATAACTCACCCTACACCTTCTATGTTTGCCAACTCCCCTTAGATCAACATGATACACGTCACTACCCGTGCACAGAAGGATAAAGGTAAAGAAAAGGAAACTGCCCCACCAACTAATCCCATACCCAACATACCATCTGCACCCATACCTAAAATCACTATTTGCGGCCCTACGTACCCCATTTCCAACGTCATCACACATCACACCATGCTCAAACAATTACACCAGTCTCCCCTCAAAATGTCCTTATATGACCTCTTTCAAACCTCAGAATCCCATTGTCAAGCTCTCATGGAGGTTCTTTAATCTATTGAGGTTTTTCCCAATGACCCTACATCTGTAGCCTCCATTATAACACCCCATCATGTAGCCTCTCTCACTAAATTACTACCTTCATCTTTGCCCCACCCTATTTACCAAGTGGCCTCCCTTAGCTTCTCAGAGGAAGAGATCGCGCCACACCAAAATGATGACCCAGACCTAGCTCTCTTCATCTCTATCCACATTGATGACATATGGGTACGTCGTGTGATGATTAATGGGGGAGCTAGCATTAACATCATTTCATCCTATGCATTCGCTCAAATGCATATACCTGAAAATTACATGCATAAACATCCGGTCATGTTGCATTCATTCAATGACACTATCACCTCTACACTAGGCACCATCATCCTCCACATTCATGTGGGCCCCAGTACTGTTCTAGAATTATTTTACGTCTTAGAGGGGGAATTCTAATATAACCTGTTGCTTGTCAAACCCTAGATTTATGTCATGGGGTATATTCCTACCACTTTACATCGTTATGTAAAGTTTGAACATGAAGGACACACCTATACCATTCCAGCTGAACCATCACCTTTTAAAATATGCAACATGCTTTACCAACCCAATGATGTGCTCATACCTATTAAGTCATCTACCTCCGCAACCACTACTTCTTCACCTACACCTCCACTTATCAGCACAGCCGTTGCTTCAAATACAAATACCTCCTCCATTACTACCACTACCAAAACCTCCATGGTTGAACCATCAGCTTCCCAATCCATTAGCTCTACCTCCACAATGACCTCTGACACTTCATCCATCTCAGCTGCCTATAGACCAACCATCGATCCCTTGGAAGGTGTTTTTCAATGTCTCACTCTGGGGGAGTACTGCCTATATAGTGTCAACACATTCCTTACTCCACAAGAGTATTGAAGCCTTCGCCAACACCCATGTTATGATCACCGTATAGGATAACGTCTATTGTATGGTCCTCCTCACCTTTGTACTAGTCTCACCTATGGGGGATTGATACGACTGTTGTTGTAGACTCACAACACCCCTAGATGCAAATCAGGCTTCTAGGTTGATGTTCAAGCATCCAGTGTGATTGCACAACATGGAATCCTTTCTCCAAGCATGGGACTTGTAAAGATGAGAAAAGATTCTCTAGAGAAGGCTGGTTCCTATTCCTCTGTTCAGATGCACATAAAAAAATGCAGAGGGTTTGCTAAAACCTAATCTAACTTGTTAAGGAGAAAGGGTAAGAAAATGCATAGAATAAAACCTAAACTACAAAGGTGATGCACCGAGGAATGTTAGACACTTGTTTTGCAAATTTAACACAGACCACATAGATGCAATACAAACACCATGCACAGGTAACCAAACTGCAATAAGAGATCAAAATGACAGCAATGAATACATGAGAGGGTTGAGAGTCAATCAAAAACACATATATTATTGCTCAAGAGTCGATACAGTACATTGTAGTGGCCAAGAGGCAAAAAAATACTGGCATTACAACCCATATGGGAGGTTTGAAAGCTCCACAATTTCTCTTGCAAGCGAGGGAAGAAGGGAGGATGCAAAACAAGAATGTCTGACCTGTTAAAGGAGCTCCTCTTTACAATATATATGAAGAAATGAGAGGGGAGAGAGAGGAAATCTAGAATCTGCCCGAACCACTTCTTGGTAGCATTTAAAATCATCTCATTATGGCAGAAGTGGTAGATTCTGGCAAAACGGCGGGCTGTCTAACAGGAGCGGTGAGCTGTCTGCTGCATTAAAGTTGGTAGTTGAAGCATTACTTCTGTCTATCACCATGTGTCAGAGACGTTTTCTTAATTTTCTCCCTCCAAACTACACCAAAATGCAATATTGATCCCAGAATCATGTAGAGAACTTCAACAGCTTTCCGTTGATATAAAGAACGTGCAAATCTGAGCTCTGGATCGAAAGATATGATGATCTGAAGATTTAGGGCACAAAACAGGTGAAAACGGATTTTTAAATTTCTTTTCCCGCGCTCTGCCATCTGGACGACACATGGCAGGCTCTAGTTCGCTGAGAAATTTTCTCTCTCCACCTTTTCGTGGGCTTTTCTTGTGGGCCCCTTAAACTTGGACACGTGGCACTATTTCATTGGTTCGGATCAGTGCTCGAAAACTCGCCCCTTTGACTTTTTGGACCTTTTTCCTTGGCGACACGTGTCATGCTGTGATTTGTCCACGGGCCTGCCAGATTTTTGTGTCCACCGCGTCTTTTTGTCCCAGATGTCCCAGTGCTTCGTGGGATAGAATCCTCTGATCCACCTGAAATGGGCTTCCTCGTCCCTTTTCTGCCGGTGACACGTGGTGTGATTTGATTGGCTTTCGGCCCCTTCGGCTATCCACGTCCCACATGCCCCTTTGTCCCACTTGTCCTTGTGCTGAAGTTTCCTATTTCGGCCGAACCAGCCGGTTCGCATCCTTCTCGTCCATCTGTCCCAAATGTCCCAGTGCTGTCTGGGACAAATTCTTTCGATTCATCCGATTCAGCCGGTTCGCGTTCCTTTGTCCCACTTGTACTAAAGCAGTTGGTCAATTTTCTTATCTCTCCAGTCGGGTCAGCTTCTCGCGCCCTATGCGTCCTTCTGGGACTGTCCCGGTGCTACAGTTTCCCATTCCGATCCGAACCGGCCGGTTCGGGTCCTTCGCGTACTCTTGTCCCGCTTGCTCCCAATAAAGGACTTGGACAAATTTTCTTTCTTTCGGCCGATTCAGGCATTTCGCATCCATTTGTCCCAGATGTCCCTTTGTTGTTTGGGCCGCCTGTAGGCTTTTCGGCCGATCCACGCCTTTTCGTCCCAAATGTCCCGACTGTCGTTTGGACTAGGACTTAGCCGATTTTCACAATTTTTTTCTGGCCCAAGCTTATTTTCTGCAACTTTCTCGCATTTTCTCAGAGCTTGTTCTTTTCAACCTAGACAGGAGAGTTAGAAAAAATTCTGAAGGGACCCTAGAAACATGATTTTTTCCCTGGATCAATCAATTTGCTTGGGATTTGAGAATCCTGATGTATGTTATCAATTTAACCCTGGGGGGTGAAATTGGATAACAATTTGGTGACTCAGCGGGGTCATCTGCCTGCTAGATGAAAGGACCAGTTGCCTGAAGCAGTCCATTGGGCATGGAGTCATCAAATATTCTATTTAGAACCTCAACTGACTCAGAATGTGCAAGGAGGAAGATGGAATGCCACCTGATGAAAGCAATAGACTGCAAAACATCTCCATGAACAGCAAGCTATGCCAAAGCACTTAGGGAAAACAAAACTAACCTACAGCAAAACAATGTGCACAAGCACTTGGAGGAAGGAAAATCTAATCTAATATTTACAGAGGTAGTGAACCTCCCTCTAGAAGCAACGCTTGAGATAGATTCCATTGACTGGAATCTGCAGTTCTTCACCATCCAATGAGGCTAATTGGAAAGCATTGTTGTTCTTGCACTTTGTGACCATGTATGGGCCACTCCAAATGGCATCAAATTTTGAATGCCTTCCCGGTTTTGCTCTGTCCACATCCCATTTCAACACTAGATCTCCAACTTGAAAAGATCTATCTTTGGCCTTCCTATCAAAGGTCTTCTTGATCAAAGCTTGATCCTTTTCCATTGCTTGGGATGCCTGATTTCTGATCTCTTGCAGCTCCATCAACTCTGCATACCTCACCTCCATGGGCTCAAATTCAAGTAACTCCAGCTGCTTCATGAGTTCCAATGTTGGCAACTCAAGTGACATGGGCAAGATTGCCTCTCTTCCATAGACAAGCCTGAATGGAGAGTTACCTGTGGATCTTTTGGGAGTGATCCTATCAGCCCATAAGGCTGATTTCAGCTTGGTATGCCAAGACCTCTGATTCTCATCAAGAGTTCTCCTAATGATCCTCAACAAGTTCTTGTTTGTAGACTCGGCCTGGCCATTACCCTGAGGGTAATAGTTCGATGAAGTGCTTAGGTAAATACCGTTCTTGACAGCCCACTCAGTCACCTTAGATCCAATGAATGCCAATGCATTATCAGAGATTATTGTGGCAGGTACACCAAATCTGGTTGTTATTCCCTCATAAAAGTCTAAGATGCTAGACTCATTTGCCTCTTTGAGTGCTACTGCTTCTGTCCATTTGGTGAAGTAGTCGGTGGCTGTCAAAATCCATTTATGCCCTTGGCTTGAATTGGGGTTAATGACTCCAATGAAGTCCAAGACCCCATTGCATGAATGGCTGGTCAACTGAGATTGGATGCAATGGAAGGGCAGCAAACTTCTCTTTTCCTGTGAAGAATGCACAATTCTTACACCTCTTGATCCATGCATAGCAATCACTGAAGATTTTAGGCCAATAATAACCAGCCTTCATGATTTTTAGAGCTGTCACTCTTGGTGCAAAATGGCCACCAGCTGGTCCACCATGAAACTCTTCCAACACATCTTTCTTGAACAAAACTCCATCAACAATGGCATACGGAACAGCCTGTAATCTGAAGTGTCTCCTTTGGGTCTTGTTCATCTCTGGGGGGCACTGGCCTATACCTAGGAAGTGCATAATACCTTGGGTCCAGCAAGGAATGGGGGAAGCATTGTCTTCTTCATGATTGCCACTTGGCTCATGGCTGTCCTGGACTGTCAAAATAGCCTCTTCTTCGTTGCATACTTCCTTTTGCTTCCCTAAAACCAGCTGCTCACACAGTCCTTTCCCTCTTACCAGCTTGGTGATCTTGATCTCAATGTCATACTCCATGACACGGGTGATCCAACCTGCCCTTTTCTCATTCAAATCCTTGTTGAGGAGGAAGTCCTTAACTCCATCATGTGAGACCAGCAACTAGACCTTGTTGTTTGAGACTAAATGCTTGAATTTCTTCAAGCTTCTGATTACTGCAAGTACATGCTTTTCAATAAATGAGTACCTCACCTCGCAGTCATCTAGGCTCTGGCTGAAAAAGGCAATCGGCTGCTCATCATTATCTTTGTTCTGCTGTACCAAAATGGCAGAAATAGTGTCATCACCTCCAAACGCATAGAGGATGAAATCCTTGGAGAAGTCTGGGTTGATGAGAGTTGGTGCCTGAGAGATAGCTTCTTTGATTGCTTCAAAACTCTCCTTGCCTTCTGCTGTCCACTTAAAAGCCATGCTCTTCTTTAACATTTTGGTGATGGGCTTAACAAGGGCTGCAAAATCTGGGATAAACCTGTGGACAAAATTGATCCTCCCCAAGAAGCTTTGAAGAGCCTTCTTGTGACTTGGCAGTGGTAGTGCCCTTATGGCTTCAACCCTCTCTAGATCAATTGCCAGTCCCTCTTTCGAGACAACATGGCCAAGGAGTTTCCTTCATGTGCAAGAAAGATGCACTTCTTGGGATTCAAAGATACTCTGAACTTTCTACACCTCTGAAACACTTGCCTGAGGTGAAAGAGATGGTCTGCTGCATTTTTGAGAAGACAGTGATATCATCTAGATATATCAGCACTATCTTGTTGATCAAGCCTTTGAATGCCATGTCCATTGCCCTTTGAAAGGTAGCACCAGCGTTGGACAGCCCAAATGGCATCTTCTTGTAAGCATATGTGCCCCATTTAGTTGTGAAGGCTGTCTTGAATTGGTCTTCTTCTTTCACCATCACCTGATTATACCCTGAGTAGCCATCTAGGAGAGAGAATCTCTCTGAACCGGATACTACTTGCAATATTTGTTCCATTGAAGGAAGCGGGTAATGATCTTTGAGAGATGCCCTATTGAGGTCTCGGAAGTCCACACACAACCTGATTTCTCTGCTCTTCTTCCTGACCGGAACCAAGTTAGCAACCCAGCTTGAGTGCTTGATTGGGAATATAATGCTTGCCTCTATTAGCTTATTTAGCTCTTTCTTCATTAGAGGCTCAATGTGAGGGTTAACAGGTCTCTGCTTCTGCCTGATGGGCTTAGCATCTGGATCCAATTCTATGGTATGTTGTGCCAAATTCGGGTTGAATCCTCTCAAGTCTTCATAGCTCCAAGCGAAGACATCTGGAAATTCTTGGCAAAGCTGTATGAAATCTGATTTCTCCTGCTCAGTGGCCACTTTACCAATTTGAAGTGTTTTGCCTTCCCCAACCGGAATTGGCTCTGAATCTTCTCTCTTGACCTGTATGTTAGCATTTTCCTTACGGAACTGATCATTAGGGTTGAAGATAGACTCCAGGGTTACCAAACCCTTGGGAAGCTTGTTTGTCCGCAGCTGCACTACTTGATCCCCATACTGCTGCTCTAGTCTGTCTTGATTCCTAGCTGAGAATTCAGCTTCTTCTTGTAAGAAATTGACAATCTGTTGATCATTTTCAAACACCTGCCAGCTGGTGTTATTATCTGGAACTGCTGGCCTCACAATCACATGGATATGTGGCTATGTTTTTTCCCTTTTGATGTTGTCAACCACATCAAACGTTGCTCCAACTGCTGCGAGCCTATCCGCGGCTTCATTTTTCTTCCTGGGTATGGACACAATGTTGAAAGCTTCGAAATCCTCAATGAGGTCCCATACCCTATTCTTGTAGCTCCTCAGCAAGTCGTTCTTCGTAGCATGTTGTCCTCTAACTTGGTTGATGATTAGCTCGCTATCCCCGAACACCTGCAAGTTATTGATGCCTTTCTTCATTGCCCAGTGCAGTCCATGAATTAAGGCTTCATACTCAGCTGTGTTGTTTGAGCAAGAAAACTAAAAATGGAAGGCTGAGTAATACTTTATACCTTGCGGTGAAATGAGCATAGCTCCTCCTCCTGCACCTTGTCTACTCCTTGACCCATCAAAGAATAATTGCCATACTTCATTCTTGTCTTTATGACTTGGCTTAGTGATGCTAGGAATAGGTTGATTTTCTTCGTGTATACAATAGACTCCCAGCTCAGATTCTTCTACTTCTTGATAGGGATCAAAAGCATGTATCTTGTTTGCCCATTCATCAAGAGTTAGGTCTGGGATGCTTCCAACCTTAGTGTCAGCCTCATCTGTGTTTGGATAATCTTCTTGATCAAATGCTGAACAGTTGGCATTGATTTGGCTTGGAGTATGAGGCTCAATATGAAAGTTTGCAATTGGCTCGGATCTGATTGTGACCTTAGTGCCATATCTAGTTCTGAACAACATGTGTGACCAGTCAGCAGATAAGTAGCCTCCAATTTTGGCTGTGAAATCCCTTGATAAACAAAGGGCAAAGAGTGGTGGAAAATCTATGACTGATACATCTTGTAAAACAACAACATTTGGACATGCATGCAAGGTAAGACTCAAATTTCTAATCACTCCAACTATTGCTATTGCTGTCCCATCTAGCTGCACTACCCCTTTGGATGTTGTTTCATACTGGAGCCCTAGTTGATCAGCTATTTTCTTGGGCATCACTGAGCTACTTGCCCCGGAATCAATCATGCAATTGTGTACTAGTTTATCCCCAATGATTAATGAAACATAGAAAGGAGGGGGCTTCAACATTTTACCTTGTTGTGCTCCATGACTTCCTTCAGGCTGGGAAGCATTTGTAAGCACTTTGTCTTGCATCTAAACCCGCTGATTCGAAGTTGACCAGTCCTTCATGGCAGCTTGCAGCAGATCTCTTTGGCCTGGGATGGATAGGGATTCCCACATTGATATATTGACGTTAGTCTTCTTCATCTGTTCAATGATACTGAATGGGGATGAAGTATCCTTTTGTTGTCCCTTGGTTTGCACATTCACCCCTTGCACGTGGGCAGCAACAGCTGGCATTTGAGTTGGCCTAGGGGCTGTTCTTGGCTGTCCTTGTGCACTTGAAACTGGACTTTGCTTGCCAATCATTTGTGGAGCCGTGGAAGGTTGTGGATTGGCTGGGGCTAATGGCTGTTCTTCACCCAAATTTCTCCTCTTTGACCTTGTGTTGGCTGCAACACCTTGAGAGACTACCTGATTCATGCCACAGAAATCTTCCGCTTGCCAGTTCACCAATGTGGTGTCATTTGGGGCTGATTGCTGTTGGAATGTTTCTGGTTGTTGGTTGTTTCCTTGACTGCCCTCACCCTCCACACCAGTAGTTGTCACCATTAGTGCTTGATTGAGAGCACCATTGAAACACATGGATTGGTTATGAGGCTCGTTGCATGGAAAGCACCAATCATATTCCTGAGCAATGTTGTTCTGTGTTGGCACTAATGCCTTAGAGGCAGATATGGCATTTGGATTATAGGGCTGGAATGGTCTATTGGCAGGAGGCCTTGTTTGATTCATATTTGCAGCTGGATTAGGTGGTCTTTGTGGTTGGTATGGCTGCCTATTAGGCTGAGCTTGGGGTTGATAAGAAGGTCTGAAACCTTGGGCTTGCTGCCTCTTGAGAGTAACCAGCTCATTGCCTAGGTTTTGCAACTGTTTCATGACCTCCTGGAGTTCATTTGAAGCACTAGAGGATGAAGTAGAAGTTTCACTTGAACTTTGGTTTCTAGGGGTGGGAACAGGAGCCAAAGTGGGTGCTTGACTAGTGCTTGGATTTTCTAAGTTTGGATACAAGGGCATGGGAGGCCTAGGAGCCAGTTTACCAGCTTGAATAAGACAGTTTTCGGCTCTAATGGCAATGCTATAAGCCATAGGGATTGTTGTGCCTCCCATGGACTGAATTAACATAGAAATATCAGAATTCAAAGCTTTAAGGTAATATAGAAAAGCACCTTCTGCTGTTGGCCTGACTGCCACTGGAATCCTATCCCAAGACCTTTGAAATCTGAAGTTGAAATCGGCCAGCTGCTCATTGGGAGCTCTCTTGATAGTCGTCAGCTGCTCCAAAAGAGACAAGTTGTCTCCCTTCTCTCCAAATTGCTCATGAAGTGCAATACACAGCTGATTCCAGTTTGTGATAGAACCAGCTCCAAGGCTCCTAAACCATTGCAATGCTTTACCCTTGAATGAAGATGTCAGTAATTTGACAGCCACTTGCATTTCATTGATTTCATGGATTGCACAAAGGTTGGCAATATCTTTAACATGATCACCTGGAGTAGTCTGATTTTCTCCAAGTGAAGTAGGGAATGTTCTTCAAGGCTGCAATAGGAACTGGATGTTGTGCATTGAGAGCAAGTGGGCTGCTGCCTGTGAAGTTGACGTAGGGATTGTTCTGAGCCATTCTAATCGGTCTTAAAACCCTTGTATACTGAATGAAAGGCCTGTCAGGTGGAGGAGTTGAGAGTGTTCTGTTTGGTGGAGATGGAGACCTTTGAATCCTTCTTCCTCTTTGCCTTCTTCTTGGAGATAACTGCAGGTATTCAAACAGCGCTTCTTCTTCTCCAACTCTTGACCTTGTGGTGATTCTTCTCATGAGTTTTCAGGCCTGCACTGCTGAAACCAGTTGATTCTTCCCCAGTGGAGTCGCCAGATATGCAAATAATAGCTCTTATAAGCAAGAAAACTGCAGCAGATGCATATCAACTTTGCTGCAATAAAAATGAGACCTCTTGGTCCCACCGGGCGTGCCAAAACTGTTGTTGCAGACTCACAGCACCCCTGGATGCAAATCAGGCTTCTAGGTTGATGTTCAGGCATCCAGTGTGATTGCACAACATGGAATCCTTTCTCCAAGTGTGGGACTTGTAAAGATGAGAAAAGATTCTCTAGAGAAGGCTGGTTCCTATTCCTCTGTTCAGATGCACACAAAAAATGCAGAGGGTTTGCTAAAACCTAATCTAACTTGCCAAGGAGACAGGGTAAGAAAATGCATAGAATAAAACCTAAACTACAAAGGTGATGCACCGAGGAATGTTAGACACTCGTTTTGCAAATTTAACACAGACCACATAGATGCAATACAAACACCATGCACAGGTAACCAAACTGCAATAAGAGATCAAAATGACAGCAATGAATACATGAGAGGGTCGAGAGTCAATCACAACACATATATTATTGCTCAAGAGTCGATACAGTACATTGCAGTGGCCAAGAGGCAAAAAAGACTGGCATTACAACCCATATGGGAGGTTTGAAAGCTCCACAATTTCTCTTGCAAGCGAGGGAAGAAGGGAGGATGCAAAACAAGAATGTCCGACCTGTTAAAGGAGCTCCTCTTTACAATATATATGAAGAAATGAGAGGGGAGAGAGAGGAAATCCAGAATCTGCCCCAACCACTTCTTGGTAGCATTTAAAATCATCTCATTATGGCAGAAGCGGTGGATTCTGGCAAAATGGCGGGCTGTCTAACAGGAGCGGCGAGCTGTCTGCTGCATTAAAGTTGGTAGTTGAAGCATTACTTCTGTCTATCACCACGCGTCAGAGACGTTTTCTTAATTTTCTCCCTCCAAACTACACCAAAATGCAAGATTGACCCCAGAATCATGTAGAGAACTTCAACAGCTTTCTGTTGATATAAAGAACGTGCAAATCTGAGCTCTGGATCGAAAGATATGATGATCTGAAGATTTAGGGCACAAAACAGGTGAAAACAGATTTTTAAATTTCTTTTCCCGCGCTCTGCCATCTGGACGACACGTGGCAGGCTCTGGTTCGCTGAGCAATTTTCTCTCTCCACCTTTTCGTGGGCTTTTCTTGTGGGCCCCTTAAACTTGGACACGTGGCACTATTTCATTGGTTCGGATCAGTGCTCGAAAACTCGCCCCTTTGACTTTTTGGACCTTTTTCCTTGGCGACACATGTCATGCTGTGATTTGTCCACGGGCCTACCAGATTTTCGCGTCCACCGCGTCTTTTTGTCCTGGATGTCCCAGTGCACGGGACAGAATCCTCCGATCCACCCGAAATGGGCTTCCTCATCCCTTTTCTGTCCCGTGGTGATCTGATTGGCTTTCGGCCCCTTCGGCTATCCGCGTCCCACACGTCCCTTTGTCCCACTTGTCCTTGTGCTAAAGTTTCCTGTTTCGGCCGAACCGGCCGGTTCGCGTCCTTCACGTCCATCTGTCCTAAATGAACTGGGACAAATTCTTCTGGTTCGTCCGATTCAGCCGGTTCGCGTTCCTTTGTCCCACATGTACTAAAGCAGTTGGTCGATTTTCTTATCTCTCTAGCCGGGTCGGCTTCCCGCGCCCTGCGCGTCCTTCTGGTCTGACTATCTCGGTGCTACAGTTTCCCGTTCCGGCTGAACCGGCCGGTTTGGGTCCTTCGCGTACTCTTGTCCCGCTTGCTCCCGATAAAGGACTTGGACAAATTTTCTTTCTTCCGGCCGATTCGGGCATTTCACGTCCATTTGTCCCAGATGTCCCTTTGTTGTTTGGGCCACCTGTAGGCTTTTCGGCCGATCCACGCCTTTTCGTCCCAAATGTCCTGACTGTCGTTTGGACTAGGACTTAGCTGATTTTCACAATTTTTTTCTGGCCCAAGCTTATTTTCTACAACTTTCTCACATTTTCTCAGAGTTTGTTCTTTTCAACCTAGACAGGAGAGTTAGAAAAAATTCTGAAGGGACCCTAGAAACATGATTTTTGCCCTGGATCAATCAATTTGCCTGGGATTTGAGAATCCTGATGTATGTTATCAATTCAACCCTGGGGGGTGAAATTGGGCACTGATGTGCATGGAAGGGTTTTGGTTTTGGATTTTACGAGTAAGGCCACCATACCATTATTCCATGTACCACCTGCAAACATAACACTTGTAGTGGTATCGGCTTTCCTAAACCACCTACCAAATAGGCCCGCATTGAACTCATCAAGGACATCAACCCTTCTCCACCTTCTTCACCCGCTCTGCCTTCATCACCACCTTCACCAACAAAGTCAATGGATACTGAATCTATCCCTCCTAACTTTTTTTTCATAAACACCAATTTTTTGGGGCCTCTGACTTATCAACATGAGGGCAAGACCCCTTCCACTCTTCCCTTCCTGTATCCTGAAATTATTTATGATGATACACCTTCAATTAACATCATTCAATGTCATGATGATGAATTGATACTCACCTACCTTTGTGTAGAAGACTCATATATTCATCGGTCGTTACCTTCTGAGACGTAAACCATGTTGAATGAATCGACTATCGAGATAGACATTCATACTCAGATGACCCACACATCCTAAAGATCGGTCAATCTTTAGATGCTGCTAAACAAGAAGCCATCACTTCTTTTCTCAGAGATCATAACCATGCTTTCACTTGGTCTTACAAAGACATGCTTGGTATTGACTCCACCATAGTGATCCACAATATCATAACCATTCCGGATGCCAAACCTATCAAATAAAAGCTGAGGAAAATGCACCCTCGCATTGCCCTTCTTGTCAAAGAAGAACTTCAATGCATTCTTTCTATTTCCTTCATCTTATCCATTGATTATCCTCGTTGGATTTCTAACATTGTCCCTGTCACTAAGGTGATAGGGGGACTCTGTATTTGCATGGACTTCCGTGACCTCAACCCAGCATGTCTGAAAGATGACTTTCCCTTACCTGGTATTGACCATCTGGTTGACCTTACCACTAGCCATGAGATACTATCACTCATGGATGGCTTCTCATGTTACAACCAAATCCTGCCTGCCCCAAAGGATCAACACAAGACCTCGTTCATCACCCCTTGGGGGACCTTCTGCTTTCGAGTCATGCCTTTCAGCCTTAAAAATGTTGGTGCCATGTATTAATAGGATATGACTTATATCTTCCATGACATCATGCATCCCATATTGGAAGATTATGTCGATGATCTCTTGGCAAAATCTAAGCGCTGCTCCAAACACCTTACCGTCCTTAAAACCATTTTTTACCACCTCATTAAATATTGTGTTCACCTTCATCCTAAGAAGTGCGTCTTAGCATTCCTCTCAGGAAAACTCCTGGGCTTTATCATTTCCCTATGTGGTATAGAAGTTGGCCCTGCTAAAGTCAAGGCCATTCTCAAAATGCCTCCACCCACTAACCTTAGACAACTCCGTAGCCTGCAAGGTAAGTTGCAGTCTATTTGCCATTTCATTTCACAATTATCATATTGGTGCCAACCATTTCATTATATGCTCAAGAAGGATGTCTCCTTTAAATGGGATGATGACTACCACAAAGCTTTGGAGGCCTTAAAAATATACCTTCTCCAACCACCCGTAATCATTCTGCCTAAAGACAATCAACCTTTTTACCTACACATCTTAGCTACCGATCACTCCTTGGGAGCCATGCTTGCTCATCGCGATGAATAACATAGGGAGCAGGCAGTTTATTACATAAGCCATACTCTTTTGGACTATGAAACCCGATACACCCATCCTAAAAAACATTTCTTAGCCTTAGTTTTCATTTCCACAAAACTCCACCATTACCTACTCAACCACAAAAACCTATGTTATGACCAACACCAACCCCTTACACTTCATGTACGCAAAACCTTATCAAAATCAACGTGCTGCCACACAGTGGCTTATGCTTTTAGCTGATCTTGACCTCGAATTCATTCATCAAAATTCCATCAAGTGCCAAGCTATCGACTGACCAATTGGCCAACGCACCTATTTCCAGGGATCAACCCTCTAATTTTGACTTTCCAGATGAGTCAATTACTACCCTTTCCCTGGACAAACCCCCTTACCAAATGAAACTCTTCTTTGATGGTTCAAACTGTCAGCATGTGGGCATGGGGCTGGTATTATCCTCATTTCACTTGATGGTGAGCCCATGCCTTGTATCTTTTAAACTTGATTTATGAATGCTACAAAGCAATATCACCTAATACGAAGCACTCGTATTAGGTCTTCAAGCCACCTATGCCCTAGATGTCAAATCAATCAACATCTTTGGTGATTCTCAATTGGTCGTAAACCAAGTCAATGGTATATACCAATGTTGTAATAGAGTTGCTTTAGAATTATAAACATCATGTAGATGTGCTTTTGACTACCTTTGACTGTTACACCCTTCAAACCATCCCACGTTTAACTAATAAATTTACGGATACCATGGCCTACTTGGCTTCCCAAATACGTGCTTCGCCTGTTGATTCTAAAATCTTTGTCACCATACAATGACTACAATCACCTTCTTATTTACCATGTGAAGGTTTACATCCATCGGAACCGCTACCCCGGACCCGAGTGACCTTTGGTACAAACAATACCTCGACTACCTTTCTCTCTCCATCTTACCTCCTGATCTCACCCATAACAGACAACGCACCTTCCTTAAAAAGGTCTCTCCTTACGTCATCCTGGGGGTAGTCTTCTATAAGCGCAGCTTTGATGGTATTCTCTTACGATGCCTCACAAGTTCTGAAATTCCTTATACCATTAAGGAAGTTCATGATGGCATATGTGGAGGTCACTTCAGTGGCCTTGTTGTTGCTAAGCATATTCTTCGCCTGGGCTATTACTAGCCGACCCTTAACCATGATTGTTGTGACTACGTCAAACGTTGTGTAAAATGCCAACAACATTCCAATCTTCATCATACACCTAGTCACACCTTACAGGTCACCCGTGACCTTTGGCCCTTCTCTCAATGGGGTTTGGATCTTGTCGAAGAGATCAATCCCCATTCTTCCCAATGCCATCAATGGATCATCACCGCTATCGAATACTATACAAAATGGGTGGAAGCCATACCACTCATCTCCACGAAAGCTGAGAAAATATGTGAGTTTATCAATCATCACATCATTTGTCACTTTGGTGTTCCTCATCGCCTCATCACTGACAATGGAAAACAATTCAAAAACAAAACATTGCAAAAACTATGTGATGCCTTCGACATTCATCTTAGTTTCTCATCACCTTATTACCCACAAACCAATGGCCAAGTTGAATCCACTAACAAAACCTTAAACAAAATTCTTATGAAAGTGGTTAATGATACAAGGAAGGATTGGCATACACACATTCCTTTTTCCTTGTGGGCATACCGCACTAGTATTCACACCTCCATTGCTACCACACCATTTTCTCTATTCTACGGTACCGAGGCAGTCCTACCTCTCAAAGTCCAAATTCCCTCACTTTGTATTTCTCTCTATGACATGCTCAATGATGATGACTTTCATTAGGACCGTTTAGCACAACTGGAGTTATTAGACAAGCGTCATCTTAACACTCTGGATCACCTTCAAGTTTACCAAAAATGTATCAAACGTGCCTATGACAAACGTGTCCATACACAAACCTTCCAAGTCAGTGACCTTGTCCTGAAAGAAAATCAACATGTAACTAAAGCAAAAAAAAGCAAATGGGGAAAATTTGCTCCTAATTAGCTTAGACCATACATCATGACTCATACCTATGGATCAGGTGCTTATCATTTATCTTCACTCGATGGTAAACTTGAACCTGAGCCCCTTAAAACCTTGCATCTTTGACCATTCTATTGTTGACTTCTAAGTCCTACCTCACCCTTTGTCTCTTTCCATGCTCGTCCCTTGAGCGCTATCCACTCCATACACCTCACCAATGATTAAACAAGAATCATGTGAGTACCCGTCACTTGTTATCTTCTCTTGAATATGTGTACCATGGCGCTACACATAGCATGATTCTCATGGATACTTTTCATCTACCTTTAGATGAGATCCCATGGTTGTTTCACCTTTCCTTTTGCATGAGAGTCTTATCCTCACCTTGGTCTTGTCCATGACTTCAAAGGCCTCACATGGGATATAACTCCTTGATTCAAACTTCCACTCAAAAGATGACTCCCTCAAAAGAACATCTTCCTCTTGACAATGGCTCCTATAAATTGACTTCTCCCTCAAAGGAAAGCTATGTAAAGCTCTTTAAAAAATGATGAGAGAAACTGAAGCTTCATGCATCGATCAGCTTCAAGAATACCTCTAGGAGTTACATTTTCTTCATCCCATATAGACTTCCCACATCGATCAGTTTATCTCAACTATAAGTCAAAACGACAAACCTTTTAGTCACGGACTTTCCCTTTATGACCTAAGATCTCTTGCTCGGTGCGCATGCTACCTATACCATATAAAAATTACCTACCTTTCACCCTTCTTACCATTCCCACTCCCATTTCCTACTGCCTCAAGGGACTTCTTGGAACTTAGACATTTGGTGATCATGTGACTACTTTTCACATAGAACAATCACTCATGCAATGTCTTTAGGGTCTTACATTCATCACCTCTTCCAAGGTATGATCTACTCGGTATAATCCTAACCAATCAGGTGGCTTTATTGCCCCTCTTATCTTTTCACTGTCTTTGTTTACGTTTTGATTACCTTATACAGGACTTGGTCCTCGACGCTTACCTTTGGGGTAATCTTCTTCTTTCACCACAATCGACCCCACCTACATCACTTTACCTATAATCCACCCACACCATGCCTAAAACCTACTAACTCATTTTCATACCTCCTCATATTCTTCCCTAGCTCATGGGAGAACTACATCAGCCTGAGGTCCCTTTTCATCGAGACTATGTAGGCAGCACTTCGAGGGCATGGGGCCCTTAGAGGTTAGCTTAGCCATTCTCTACCCTAAACAATTCATCTTCCATGTTCCTCACATTACATCACACCTCACTTAGTTTCCCTTTTCTATCCCAAATTGGAAATGTAACCAAATACATAACAAGTTGCTTCATATTTTAATCCTTATCACAACATATATTTATTATGCCTACCATTTCTTTATCATCACTATGCATAGATTATACCACATCTCACATATGACCCATATTATCATTCATTTCACAAAATAATGAATCACAACTTCACCAACTTTGAACTCAATCATGCCTAGCAAACCTGACTCAACCATGTCTATGACCTGACTAGCATGCCTAAACCAACCTGACTTGATCCATGCCTAAAAAAACCTGACTCGATCCATGCCTAAACCAACCTGACTCGATCCATGAATATACCAACCTAACTCGATCCATGCCTAACAAACCTGACTCGATCCATGCCCAAACCAACCTGACTCGATCCATGCCTATACCAGCCTGACTCCATCATGCCTAACTCACCTAATTTCCATCCATATCAAAACAAAAAATCAAAATCTCATCAACACATCAACAAATCTAGAAATAGCATGTATCTCATCATATAAATAATTGTGTATCTCAATACAATATACATGGCTATCTCCTCATGTCCATCATCTCAAAATCATTGGCACGCAGGCTAATACACAATACAAAATGTCATCGGCATGCAGGCTAGTCTCATATATATAATAAAATAATGAATCAATACAAAATATCTTTGGCATGCATGCCAGTATATGCTCAAAATATACAAAACCTCTCATACATCCTCACTATCTTTGGCACGTAGGCTGGTATGTGATAAAAAATACAACTTTATCTCAGGATGTAGGCTGGTATAAATGAAAAAAAGACTATCATACATCAACAACCAGGCGACCACATATTAGGCATCTTGGCGGATGTCCTCCATCTCTGTATCACCTGTACCCTCGGCCTCCTGGGTCCCTGCTAGCGCCTCAACTAGAGCTGGTCTCTGTGCACTAGTAGCCTCTACCTGATCTAGCCTCAGAGCTTGTTGACCCCCTGTGCTCTCCACACTATGAGTGCAGGATCTCATCCTCTCACTGGATGCCTGTTGTGCCTTATACTCGACATAGGATATGAATTCTATCCCGGCTGCCATCAACTTGTCCTGGTAATATCTAGCCTCACCTAGGGCATCCCGTAACCTAGATACAGGCACGGTTTGTGGTGGTCCCATAGGTCTCGGCCCCTATACCTATCCTGCGGGACCCTACCCCACTCCTACCTATGAACTGGGACCCGGTCCCAGTGCCTGTGGTGGTGCCCCCTACCCCTGTGCCTGTATCTGGGCCTGTAAGACCCCAACATGTGCCTGGGTTGTGGCCAACTGGCCCTGTAAACCTGCCACCTAGGCCTGTAAGGCCACTACCTGACCATCATCCTCCTCTCCATCTTCATCTCCTCCATTAGCCATCTGGGCCTACAGACTGGCCACCAATGCATGTAGCTCTGCTACTGCTACCTCAAAGCTCTCCAGCTGTTTCTACAATATACCCAACTAGGTAATGAGAGTAGCCACCTGCCCCTATAGGAAATCTCTCTGCACCGTGATGGTGGCTAAATCCAGCTACCCCAGTCTGGGTGGTATGGCTCGTAAGTGAGCCACCCACCACTGTCTATACTTTTCTGTGCACCTGGCATCATCTATCTGTCAGTCCACTACTTGCTCCTTCTACCCTGTTGGCACTATCAATTGTGGTAGAGGTAAGGGCCTCTCCACGTCATCTCCCTGGTACTATGGTATGGGTGGAGGTATGTCTTGTACTAGCCCAAAATTCCATTGGACTGTCCACCGGGATCATCTCATACTCCCCAGCATGGCGACCCTGTATCTATCTCTCTAACTGGAGCTCAACTAGCTCCTCATGCATATGCCTATATGAGGGGAATCCCACATATGGCCTCTAGATAATGTCCACTCCGGAAAAACCCTCCAGTAACTGCCAAAAATAGGCCACATCATGTTTGGGCCTCTTATATATCCACTTTCCAATAGCCGGCACCCATCTCTATACCCCACCCATAAAAATATCGATGGGAATGCATCTGCTCGGGGCATCCCTATAGGCCGCACACAAACTATGTGCTCATACGCCCAACAGTGTAGTAAAAATGTACAGCACAGGCTGAACCTACACAGCCGCCCATATGCCCACAACTCCCTGTACAGCTACACCAAGAATGTTGGTGCCCAGGCAAAGTGGGTCTCCTCTATCATCATATCATGGAGTACCCTCATCAATGATCAAGGACAACATCCACCCTCTGTATCTGGTAGTGTAAAGCAGCACACTGCCTCCATCAACAGGAAGTGTGTTACTTTTATAACAAACCTAACCTAACCAATGTCAGTTACCCTTGACCGGCATCGGTTGCATGCCCTACGTAACTGTCATCAGTTGACCTATACCGACATCAGCTACCCTTGACTGACATTGGTCACCCTCACTTGCAAATTTCCCTACATGTTACCCTTTTACCCTACCCCTACCTCCTTTTTGCCCCACCCAACCTTCACCCTGATCATTTACCCCACCCCACCTTTACCCAAAGCCATTTACCTCACCTTCCTGACCTCATCATTTACTACCTCCCTTTTTCCTCCTTTGGGGACTCATTATTTTACCCCTCTCTTGACCTTACCCATGTTGTGACCTAGATATTTATACCTAGATCATTACGAGTGACCTTTGACCTCTTGTGTTCATTATACCTTGTAGTATTGTTACCTGTGTTATTGACCTACTGACCTTACCTATTACCATGAACGTTTATCCTGACCCTACCTTTAGTGTACCGGAACATACCTAAACGTTCCTGCACCTAACCTACGTTGTGCTTGATGACCATATCCTATACCTTGGATACCAAAATCACTTCAACCTCATTTGGATAAACCTATTGACCTTAGACAATGTAGAGTTTACCTGCTCTTCAACTGGGTACCATGCTGTAGTTTATAAGTGTGTGTGTATTTGATTGTTGCTACATTTAACCCTGACCCATCACCTAGATTGCCCGCATAGACCTATGGGACCACCACACCTTCCCCTTTCTCACATTTACCATTTTATCAAACCACTCACTGATTCTACCATCGGCCTCGTCAGTTCATGGTTTGAGGGGATCACCTTCACCCACACATGGGGCAACCACATCTTATTTTTTTTAGCGTCGCTTACCAATACAAGCTACGCAACAAAAAGGGGTAAAATGTAGACACTAAAATTAGGTCACACTCCCCTTTGGTCCCTCAAATAATAAGCACCATTCATCACATTCACCTAGCCATGGCCCTCTTCACCTCACTAATATTAATTTAATTAATTTAATTAAATTAATTCATTATCCTCACCATATTTATTATTTAAATATATTAATTTAAATAATATCCACACATACACCTCACCTAGACATCACATCAAGCCAACTCACCCTAAGATCTATTCTTAGTAAGTTGTCATAACTAACTAAGACTTACCCAAACCCTTAAGATCAATGCCTACATTCTCTCTAACCACATTCCCGCATGCTTACAAGAAGCTTCCAGTTTAATCCGTGGGTTAACGACACGAGATCCGAGAAAATCAAGAGGATCTCCCTAGTTTGGTAAACCTAGGAAATCCCACCTTGACCAATGTCGGTTACCCCTAACCATCACCGTTTAGGCCGGAACTGCCTTCTGTACCCTTTTAAACCTAAAAACAACCTAATTTTCAAGGTTGAAAAAGATTGGAAAATTTTTGGCAAACATTAGCACATTCCAGAGAGATATCACATATTCTGAGAGTGAATTTTAGTGAGAACACACATGAGAGGAAGGATATCAAGCATTTTCTTCTACACAGCCATCCAACACTCACCCCAGTGATGATCTGATCTAACCAAGCAAAAGGAATGCTCATGCAACCCATGCAGAAGCTTTCCTATGATTAGTGATCATCTGGAGCCTTCAACCTCTTACCAGCACCTCCATCCCTCACTCACAGGCGTCCAAGACCAGAATCCAAGTAAGTAAAATGTTATACTTCTCTGGTTCATTTCATTTCATTATTATATTATCACCTATTGTTTACCTAGCCACCCATTGACCTCCTTCAACACTCCCCTCCATATACCCATTAAAACCTCGCTAAATCTCACCCAAGCTACCAAATACCTCATTCCGACCAACCAAATTCCTTTGTGCAATCACAAAGGAGACCCAAAACTCATTATGTGGCATTCCTAATTTTCCACAGTAACCGGCACCGGTTACACCCAACCGCCGTCGGTCACCCTTAACCAGCATTAGTTTCTGTATTTTCCCATACAACCTAGAACAGTGACCTATCCACCTAATTCAACATCACCCTCATTCACCCATGATCTACCTAAGACCTCTGTTAGACCTGCAGAGATCTAGAACTAGTTATTTGACCTTTGTATCATATTCTAACCTATCTTGTTAGATCAAATCTTTCTTGTTGTGTTTAAGTGAGATACCTAAATCATTTTGAAGTACAATAGGATTTATTTCATTTCCCACATTAAATTATTTAAAATAGTGGACTGAGAGCCGTCTAAGAAGTATCACACTTCCTGGATCTAGCACACTCTAGGTAGTTCACTGCATATATTTTTTAACTCTTTTTGGTGGTCTTACTTTTCATTATAGGTAGTTCCTCCTAGCCAAAAGGAAGCTCTCACAATCAGTTGTGGATTCAGAAGTCATATGCGCACAAAAACCCATAAACCAACATTTGAACAGGCATTCCTCCTATGCCAGTTCCCCTATCTATTTCGTCAATACTTCAAAGAAATTTCTAAGAATCAGGTGAAACAATGGTCCTTATACTTTGATTCAAATAAGAGTGCCCAATCACCTTCTTGAAACTGTCTTATCTTGATGTACCTATCATTCCATTTGATTCTTTCCTTATGCATTACCTTTATATTATACACAACTTTTCTTCTCATTTCATCCAACTCATTGAGTTGGAGAATCCTTTTCCTTTGTACTTGAGATAGATGCCTAGCTCAAGTGCATTCCTCAGTGTTTTTTATTCAAATTTGTAACACCCTTGACAGTTGTTATTTTCCTCCTTTACATTCAAGTGTTGACATGTGATTTTCCTCATAAGGATATGTTCTTCTGATTATTGGAAATCATGCTTGATATGGATAAGTCTTTTCTGCTCTTAAGATCCTTTGAGTGGATTGGAATGGCTTCGCTAAATCCATTTTTCACTTCTGGTAGGTGATTTGCAATCTGGTTTAAGAGTTGTAAACTTATCTATTTATTTGACTCATCCTTGGATCAATTTCAGTGATCCAAGGAATGTTTTAAATCTACTTTGTTTAACGAATGGTAAAATTGGCATTCCACGAGTTAAGATACACATTGGACTAAACTTTTTGTTTGAACGTACTTCCATTCAGTGGGTTTTTTTGCTTGGTTCCTTGGAGATCGACCATGGTAGGTCATTACTGACACAATTGGGATTTGCCTATTCACGGTATAAGAGAGATCCAGGATCATATAAAGGACTAACCTACAGGATCCTAAGCTAGGTAAAAAATATATATATTTATTCCTAAGCTATGTCACTTGATAGAATTATGATTCTAACCCAAAGCTCATTATTCTATTACGATTGGTTGATTTGCAACCTAACCTAAGCTCGGTGCTAATGGAATTAGAAATGTTACTAGGTATTAAATTAACCTAGATCCTAATACTTTAAGGTCTTATTGTAACCTAACCTAGTGTTTTAAACTATGGAACTTTGAATTATTTACCTATGAGGGTTTATCTAAATCTAATTGCTAAGGCCTATGGTAGGGGTTAGTTGTTAGTGTTATATCCTAAGGTATAAATTTAAATTCTACCTAAGATCTAACCTAAGCAATCTAATCTATTCTAATCTAATGGATATGAATGGAGACTTAATTGGTCACATACACTTGGGTGATAGTTCCCAAGGAATTTATGTTATTGATAAGGATGGTGAATGCATACGGACTATCAGATTTAGAAAGGGTTAGTTGGCTTGGTAGAATCTTAGGTGGCAGTATCACTAAAATGGAAACACATGTTACTTTGGACTTGGCATTCGCTAGACTTAGCAGGCGGTGGCAAGGAAGATTAGGTGGGAGATATGGAATTAATGGAATTAATTGCTTTTGGTTTACGATCCCAAACCATCTTGGTAGGCATGCCAGTGGATTTTTATTGGGTTATTTCACTTTACATGTTTTCTTATTTTCACTCTACATGCGCTCTAGTTTTTCGAACCAGTAGGTTGAACTAGACTTCATGGCTATTTTTTATGTTTCAAATCTATTTTCATTTCGTGGAATGTATAAGAGGTGTCTAGTTGTTTGATCTTTCATGGAGAAGAGGAGAAGAAGTGAGCTTGGCTGGAGGTCTTCTTCGATTTGATAGAGACACTATCATGCATGATAGGCTCTAACTGTTAAAATCTCTTGCTTTCCTCTAAGTTTTTTCATTAAAGCAACTCTGCTCTGTTGAGTTTTATGCATTGCATGCTCTATTTGGTTAATTGGTTGAAGGGTTTAGTAAATCTTGCATTCTGGGCTTCAAACCCATGGTATATGTGATTCTGTTGGAAAACTCATGTTGTATTGTTTTTACACAAAAGAAATATGCATGCAAGAACAAAGTTGGTAACTATGTTTTTCCTTTTTAGTTGTTAGAAATTGTTTGTTTGATTCTGACTACTTTTTTTGCCAATAAATTACTAGCTAAGTTTTTAAGGAACTATGAGTTCCACCTGTGTTTGTTGAGATTAGTGTTTTGTGAACTCAAATTAAGTGTGATCTCGAGCTGGTAAAGAACCCCAATTCTTATTAAAACTTGTATGCAAGTTTGAGCTTTCTGTTGGAAACTTGTTTTAGGTAGGAGAGAACTATTGTTGGAAATTCTCGGTTCTATGGTGCTTGCATTTTATTTCATAGATAAATGGGACTGTGGATAAAACTGTATATGGCTTGGTTCTTGTATTTTATCTCACGAAAACTTAGACTATGGTTGGAAACCTACATATAACTTGGAGCCTGTGTTTTATTATCTTGGAAAAATTGAACTATTGATTGAAGTCCGCATAAGGCACGGTGCTTGTGATTTATTATTCTTATGACCATATAAACTGTTAATGAAGGTTCATTATGAACACAGCTTTCATGTTTTGTTGTTTTTTTGGTCAGAGCCCTATTAAGGTTCTTACATTTCGTTGAGTTGGGAAACAGGGTTTGATAAGATGTTAGCAGAAAATGGAAGCTATATTCTTATTTTTAAATGTTTATAAGTAATTACATTATTTTTGGCATAGCATTACGATGTTGGTGTATATACAAACTCATGTGAGATTTTGTGATGTAAAGTTGTACATTGAAATTATTACTTATTGTGGAAATGGTAACCTGAACGAGAAGTCGGTTTTTTGCTGGTACTCTTTTGTAGTTTTTCTTGTTTAAAAAGGTAAACTAATAAGGGAACAAGTTGTTGCCTGAACTTGTTTATATTCTCTTGAATGATCCTGAACCTTGAAGGAGCTTATGATTTCTTGTGTTCGGAATTACATATTGATTCTTAAACTAGTTGTATTTCAAACATATTCATTCGGGTCTTGACTTTAAAACTGGAAACATGGTTTAGAGGGTTGTTGGGTAAACTCTTCATGATCTTGACTGAAATTAACTTGTTGGTTTATCATTCTTATTGGAATCCCAATCTGTTACCTCTTATAGTAATATGTTGAAATATAGGACTGTACTCTTGGGAAGAATTTGAGTGCTAGTACCTACTCGGATTTCACACCTCTTGTTGGGTCCAATAAATGAATGTTAAGTCTTGAAAGATAAATTGCTATTCAAAATTGATTGTGGGCTGTGTTTGAACTTCACTATTTTATTATCCTGAGTTTAAAAAGGGAAAATTAAGGGTAAGGATTGATGGAACTTCACTGTTTGATGGTAAAGGGTTCTAAGAAAGAAAAATTGTAGCATGTTTTCTTATTACCTTGAGGTTGTTCTTGTTCGCTCCTTTGGGAACCCTTGCACAAACTTAGACTGTATGTATAAGAAAAGGTAAAACTGGTAATTAAGTTGAAAGAAATGATTATTGATTGGGATCATATTCTATTAGGACTCCTTTCCTAATGCAGTTGGGTGAAGTTCATTGGTTTGGAACCTTCTATTAATTATTCTTATTGGAAAAAGAGAATCATTACTTAATTAGTCTTCTTATACTTGTCATTTGACTAGAATGAAGTAGAAAGAGATTGATGATTGGTTGGTACAAATTAAATACAAACTTGTTGTTTGACTGTTAATCCATCATTCCTTTTTGGATTTCTTTTATGTGAATATGTTCTGATGAATATCGTAAAATGTTGAATGTTAAAGTAGATGTCCTTTAAAGGAAACAATTTAAGTCATGATATGCACCTGTTTCTACTTTGCGGATGTTATGTACTTTGGCATAATGGAGATGGTTTCTCTTCTTCTTTACTTGAAAAATTAGATGAAACATCCTAGTGAGAATATGCTGTAAACGCTTCCTGTATCTTATAGTAAAGATAAGTGTTGTATTATATTTTGGTAGGATTGGAAACAATGAGATGTTATGATCTATTGTTTGGTAAAGATAATTGATAGGATCATTTATACTTTAATTTGTAAGACATATATTATAGATTATATTTTGTTCTTCTTTTTGTGAATTCTGGTTCATAAATGCTCTTCTCTTTATTGTTATTACTTATGCTTAGAGCATGAAATACTAATTATTCATTAAAGCATGGTTTTTTTTATCGGAACAATTAGTAGAATGCAATTCATTTTAAGGCTTAGTGCTTATCATGCTCAGTTCATTGAACTAACCCGTGCTAGCAATTTTTGCAGATGGACTTTGTAAGTGATAAAAGAAGGCAAAAACTTATATGATGCATTGGCTGATCTAAGTTTGATTCTTGTGAAGAATTCTGATTCATTCTTAAGTTGTATTGAAAAAGAAAATTTATATACTTTTGAATGAAGGTTGTTGTCATGCAGTATGCCTAAAATGCATAAGTTTGTAAATGTATAAGTTTTGAAAATGAATTGAAGGATGAGAATTTACTTGCATGGGTTGTGTAAATTATCATGTACCTTTGTAAAAAAAAAGTAATCCTATCTTGTCGATATTCTTCATGTTATTATATGTTTAAATGAATATTCTTGGATAAGTAGGAAAAAGGGAATTAGAGTAATTTCCCTAAATGTGATGCAGCTAGATAAGTTGCAGAATTTAATGTTCTTATCTAAACAATTCATATTATTAAGTTAATGTGTAATGAACTTACAATGAGAGTTATAGAATTTGTAAAAGACATAAAGGGTGTGTTAAACCCTAGAACTTAACCATGAAGAGGAAGACTCTTCCTCTCTTATGAAAAAGTAAAAAAAAGGAAGATATGATTTATAATCATTAGACTTCATTTATTAAAGTCTATTAAGTCACAACCTAGGTGGTTGTTACACTTCCTTGAATGGTCAAGTCACATTAAATGGAACTTATGAGGTTGTTATCCTTCCTTTTTGGTAACTTCTTGTTAAGCCAAAATTAACAAACATCAAAAGAAATCATAAGTTAAAGAAGTTATCCAAGATTAATGGAACCTGATTTAGAAAAAAACTTAGGGAGAGTTGGATTCAGGTTTGGGTAAGGTATCCAAAATCTAAAATTAAATATCCAAATTAATTAAAAATTAATAATCTCCTAAGGGTATGTACATCTCAACGAGGCTATTCTGTAGGATGCTAGCACATGCCAACTGCAAAGTTATACCTTCAAGAAGATTAGGATCTTCTCGATGTTACAACATTGTAGTTGACATGTGGCAACACCCTTCTACATTGATCAACTAGACCTTCACACTTATGGACTTAACCTTAGTTTTTCTCTAGGACTGGGTAGTAGCATAGTTATGATACTAAGTAACCCTCTAGGACTTTAGGTACCTTGGCACATGGGGTTAACCTAGGTTGACCCAGTATGCCAATATATCCTAAGTCTTTGTGAGTCTCTCCCTATCATAACCTATGTTGTTAACCTGAACTAGGGTTAAACCTTGGGCAAGAGGACTGACGAAAGTCAGTAAAGGAAATTCTAGATAACAATAGAGTGGGGGTGAAGGACGTATTCTAGATTGACAAGTATGCCGTCAAGGAATAAGTAATACGAATAGTATGTTAGAAATCTTTGGCCAAAGAATCACAAGTTGCTAATTGCGTTGTCCTATGTCACCTAGTCTAAGGATTGTGATGCAGATGAATATTGGTAACAACTATTCAGTTAGGTTCCTTACACAGATCACTCAATACCCATAACAGGGTAAGAGAACCAAGTATACGTAGTATACAGAAAATTATTCAATACTTAAAGTTAAACATGAATAGATCGGTGGCACACCGAGTCATTACAGCTGCATATTGTTATCCGTTATAAGAATGGATGTTATAGAATGTGTATTCTAAATTATGTATTTAGAACAGAGAACGTTACTTTACAAAAATTCCCTTATTTCTAAAGTGTTAAAATGGGAATGTTATAAAATTCAATTGGAAAAACAACAATCTTACCATACAAGAGTCCAAATGGTGTGAAACTAGTTTTTATCTTCCACGTTGCGTTGGATGCCCATACTGCCTCTAGAAGTTTTACTATTTAATATTTTCTATGAAGTGAAATGGTATTTTTTAGGATGGCCTCTATCTCCCTATTTGTAACTTCTACTTAGCTATTAGATTCGAGATGATATGGTGTAGACTTCCTATGCTAGATTTCATACTCCTAAATCAAAAATTACATCAGTAGTAAAGTTTATACCTTGATCGGTAACAATATCCCTTGGAACTCCATATCTAGTGAAGATATGATCACAGATAAACTTGTCTACTTTCTCACTTTTCTCACTTTTCTAATTTGGTAATGCATTCACCTCTGTCTAATTGGTTAGATAATTTTTGCATACCAATATGTATTCCTTCTATTGATATTTAGGATCTATAGGGCCAATGAAGTCTAAACCCCACTTGTCAAAATGTTGTAAGACCAATTGAAGCTACAATGGAATTTCATCAGATCTGGTAGGTTTACCAATTATTTGGCATTTATCACATCTCCTGGTGTAAAGTGTTGCATCCTTATGAAATGTTGGCCAATAATAGCTAGTTAACACTTTATGCATTGTTCTTTTTGCAGAAAAAATTCCTCCACAAGGTTCATTGGGGCATGATCTAAGGACATCATATATCTCTTCATAATCTATACACCTTCTCATGATGTGATCATGACCTGTATGAAATATAAATCTAGCTATCCAAGAAAAATGCACATTCTTTTCAACTATATATTTCTTCTCAGAGTATAAGTAATGTGGATTTGTTTTACCTGTGACCAAGTAGTTGGCATACCAAGGTGTTTTAGTAGAAATAGAAAAAAAAATTCTCATCTAGAAAGGATTCATCAACTACCTATTATTTACCATTAATATCCATCCTTGAAAGGAAATCATCTACCACATAGTCCTTTCCAGGCTTATCCAATATTATGACATCAATCTCTTGCAAGAGGATAAACCACCTGATGATTTTGTTGCTTACTACTAGTTTATTTATCAGATATTTAATTTTAGAGTGGTCAGTGTGAATGAATATTGGATAGCCTGTGGTGTAGTGTCTGAACTTATTGATAGCATAAACAAGTGCCAAGAACTCCTTTTCTATTACTATGTAGTTGAGTTCAACAAGCTACAAGTTCTTGCTAACGTAATAAATTACATAATTTAGAACTCCATATTTTTGTCCTAAGACGGCTTCAATAGCATGGTCTGATGCATCAGTATGGATGTGGAATGGTAAATTCCAATCAAGTCCTCTCAATATAGGGGTAGTAGTTAACAGTTTCTTCAAGGTTTGAAAAACTTATTCACTTTTTTCAGTCCACTCAAAGGCAACATCCTTTCCTAATAATATAAACAATATCGCTACAATTTTGAGAAAATCTTGTATAAATATCCTATAATAACCAAAATTTCCTAGAAAGCTCCTAACATCCTTTTTTTATTTAGTGTTGGAAGGTTAATTAAAATAGATACCTTAGTAGGATCAACTTGAATTCCATCAAAAGAAAGATAGTTTCCCAAAACTATACCTTCAAACATCGTCATGTAGCATTTTTCATTGCTTAAGGAAACTCTTCAAGACTTTGTCCAAATTTTGCATAGCTTCCTAAAAAAAAATTTCATGCACCATGAATTCATCCATGTATACCTCTGTAAATTCATTTGTTAGATCTAAAAATATGCTCAATACTGCCCTCTGGAATAGAGTAAGTGCATTACACAAGCCAAATGGAAGAACTGAATAATACAATATTCCCCATGGGCATGTGAAGGTAGTTTTGTCTTAATCCTCCAATGTAATCTGAATTTGATTATATCCATCAAGAAAAGAGAAATATTTTTTTCCAACCAAAGTGTCAAGTGCATAATCAATGAAAGGAATTAGGAAATTATATTTCTTTGTTGTTGCATTCAACTCTCTATAATCTACATAAATCCTCCATTTTCCATTCTTGTTTACACAATGACAAGAGGTGAAACCCACTGACTGTCTAATATTAGGTATATAAATACATCATCTAGTAGCTTCTACAATTATCCTTTTACAATCTCTCTTACTATTGGGTTCATTCTCCTTTGTGGCTACCTAATTGGTTTACAACTTTCTTTAATATAAACATTGTGTGTACAGAGCCTAGGATAAATTCCATAAATTTCACCATAAAAACGCTTATTTATGTTTTTTATAGAAGATCTTTATCAATTTCTCTTGTTGTCTATCCAACATCTTATTAACATTGAGTGATTTTCCTGATGTTATCTCTACTTATTTAGAGAGATCAATCATTGAATATACATTTCTACTCACAGAATTCAATATGCAGTCATGGGGAAAATTTTGATGGAGAATAAAATTATTACCTGGAATATCCATGGTGTTTTACTACAATAAAACTTAGTTTAAGGAGAAGTTTAAAAACCTTAATCTGTCATCCACTTCTTTGTTTCTTCCATAGTTATTTTGCAAGACATTGGATAGAACAACATCTTCTTCCTGTCCTTCAACTGTGCAAAACTTCTCTAGCATCATGATTTTTTGTACAAAGTTCTGATCTATTTCTGGTTCTTCTACCCAAATTGTCTAATCTTCATTATTCAATGGTTGAGTAGGAGGATAGATCATCATCTTCTTAGTACAACTTCCATCGGGAAATAATCATATTTCCAAACCTGCGATGTATGAATGCATCAACAGTGGCCAACCATGGTCTTCCTAGAATAATAGGATATCCTCCTAAAATTGTTTTTGGTTGAAGGACAATAAAGTCAGCAGGGTATTCCCAAGAATCTACCACCACAAATATGTCCTAAATGACTCCTTCAAGTCTCGTTGTTGATCTATCTGCAAGTTTTAATACTATAGTTTTTGTCCTTAGTTCTTCCAATTTCAGGTCATCCATAATTTTATTTGTCATGATGTTTATGGTTGCCTCCAAGTCAATCAGAGTGTTCTTTATTGTTGTGTCATTAATTATAATGTTTACAAAAGGACTGTCTGGATCTATATATACTTTGGTAAAACTAAATTCCCAAGCATGATATCAGCCAATTGTCCATTAACTTGTACAGTGGATGGATCCTTCCTTTTTCTAGATAATTTTTTAATACAAGATCCTTAACCAAATTTTTGTAAATGGGTACATCCTTGATGACATGAATAAGTGGAATTTTGACACAAATATCCTTTAGTTAGTTGACAAAATCAAAATTAGATTTTGATTTGAGATCAATCTTCTTTTCCTTTAATCTCTCTAAAAATGGTGGTTCATTAGCTTGTACTTTACCCATGTCATAAATCTGTTCAAGTTGTTGTGGATCAACTTGTAGCATGTTTTGGATTTGTTCCAGATCGATCTACAGAAAATGTGGTTCATCTACAATATCTGTAATGGTGGTTTCACTTAGTGGAGGAAGTTATCTCCCTAACTGAAGATAGATGTTATTAACATTAACTGAATAGGTTGGTTGAGCAACTTTATTTTTTAGGTTAGGTGTTGGTTAAGCCACTAGTTGAGTAATCTTTGGTTGATATCCAAATTGGGGGTTTGGCATCAGATCTTGTTGTTATGGATAAGGAGTTTACTGGTAATATTTTTGGTAATTACGAGGTGGGTTATTCTATTTTTGCCCTCCTCTTAAAGGATTCTTCCATGATTGAGAGGGTTGTTGTCATTTTTTTGCTTAAAAACTGAGGTTTTCATTGTTTTTGGTATTAGCAAGGGTATAGTGCATAACCTTGCTATGGATTAGCCCAAGGTGGGGGTTACATATATGGATTATTATCCCAGTTATGAAAATATGACACAAGGTTTTGTGGCATACCTCCTTGTCTTGGCAGTCATTTCTTTCTTTGAGAAACAAAGAAAACTTTTCCATCCTATGTTTCAATCATCTTAAATTATGGTTCATCTTCCCTTTCTTGTGTAATTTTGGCCAATCCTTTTCATCTGCAATCATATTTCTTTCTTTTGCATGCATGGTTGAACTCTTTAAGTGTTTCCTCTGCATATTCTCTTTTCTTCTTGACATGTATAGAATCTAGTTAAGTGTTCATGTCATTGACAATATCCTACTTCATGTTCTTGAACATGTTGACAATCTCTAACTTATATATGTCCCCAATTCCTTTGGTATCTGATCCACCCTTTGATCATACATTTCTTATTCTCTTCATAGTGGCTCTGGAGTAATTCCTATAGGCTTCAAAAATCTCATCAAAAGTAGCTTTTGAAATGTCTCTAGCTCCTTATACATATTGCGAAGAGCTTGGGCTCCCCTATAGCTCTGGATCCAGTTAGAAAAACTAAGATAACACTTACTCATGCCAAATCCTATGTCAACATGTGCCAAGATGCTAGTTTGGAAAGTAACATCAAACTAATGACCACAGAGGGAGTTTGGGTGAAAATATTTGATTATGAAACATCCCCTTTTGCATGTAGTAAATATATGCTGGTAGGCCATGAATTAAGAAGATGCCCTCAATCAAAGAAAAATAATTAACCAAACATAAAAACTCAGATGCCAATAAATAATAAAGAGAATTTAGAATGTAGGTAGATTGAGAAAAATGGTAGGGTGGTAGTTAATGAGATGCCAGAAAATCAGGATATACCAAAAGAAGTCAATCCCTTAGGATCGCCTAAGGGTAAAAACCCCGGTCAAGGGATTGTTTGTCACAAAATATCAAGACAAAGACAAATATAAAGAAAACAAGGATCTTGTCTTGGAAGAGGTGGTTCTAGAAACAAAGGATGTGTATGTTCAGGAATTGGAAGGAAACTATGCCTTGCAAGTTTCTAGTGGACCCTCGTTAGATGAGGTTTTTTCAATAGGTCAGAGTTCATTTGGTCAAAGAAAAGATGATGTCATTGTTACCTCAATTTTTTTTGGGATTTTAACGGATTATGTTTCATATATGTATGAGAATGTTGCATCTCCCAAAACACCGGTAAGTAAATCTAAACTAGTTACATGAAGTAATTCTAGAGAAGATGTCGAAAAAGATTCAACTACAAGGGGTAGGACAAGTAACAAGGAATTAAAGGAAAACAATGCTAGGAAGGAGGTTAATATTGGAATACAAATCACTTTGGGGAAGGATTTTTCCCATAATAAGAAAGCATAAATGATTCTTATTGCATGGAATATTAGTGGTTTAAACAACCCCAATAAACATATAATATCTAAGGACCTTAGAATTAGAAATAAAACTGATATTATAATGCTGTGAGAAACTAAAATGAGCATGGATAGATTTAAAGAGGTGAGCAGGATTATTTGGAAAGAAGGTTGTTGGGATGGAAGTATCTCCTCCGAAGCCTTCAGAGGTAGAGTTGCTATATGGAATTCTAAAGTAGTGAAGGGTGGAGTGATTATCACTTCCTTAGGGCATGTGATTATAATTTTTACTGAGGTTGAGTCAAAGAAAACATGGTATGTATTAAATATATATGCCCTGAATAAGACTTGTGAAAGAAGGAAATTATGGGAGGATCTGTCTAAATTTAGACAAATTTTCAAGGAAAAATACTAGATCATTGGTGGGGATTTTAATACGCCCCTCTCCCATTGAGAGAATAAGGGTGGCTTCATATCTTATTCTAATAGCATGGAAGATTTAGCTAAAGTTTTAGCTAGAAATGATTTATTTGACTTGGAGTTGGAGGGTCCAAAATATACTTGGGTGAATAGAAGGATGGGGTCTAAGCTCATTCAAATTAGAATGGACAAATTTGTGGCTAGCCATTTGTGCATGATCAATCAACTTTATTCTCTAAAAACCCTCCCTAGAATCGGTTTAGATCATAATCCTTTACTCCTAAATTTGGGGATGAATCATCCCAAGAAAGCAAGACCTTTCAGGTTTGAAAGATGTGGTTGGTTCATCCATATATTTTCAATAGAATTCAGGAATGGTGGGGTATCCAAGTTCATGGTGTGGCTATTTTTAGATTGATTTTTAAACTGAATAATGTTAAAATTAATCTCAAAATATGGACTAAGAAAATCTTTGGGAATATTTTCTAAGAAAAAAGTAAAATTTCAAAGGATTTAAGAACTATTAAGGAGCTAATGGATGATGATGGACTTAACCTTGTTCTCAAATATCAGGAATAGAAATTATTGATTGAATACCATGATATTTTGGCTAAAGAAGAGGTTTACTTGAGACAAAAATCAAGGGTGAAATGGCTAAAGGAGGGCGAAAGGAATACTAAATTTTTCCACTTGATAGCTACTTAAAAATCCAACCTTCTGAAGATTAATGAAATCATAAGATAGAATGGGGTGACCTATTTGGAGAGTAAGGAAATCAATGATACAATAATAAACTATTTCAAGGAGCTCTTCCATGTGGGGCAAGTTATGGAGGATAATTATCATGATAAAGTTCTTGATATTTTTCAAAATGTGATTTCCCCTCTTGAAAACAAAGATCTCTTAAATATACCCACGGAGGAGGAAATTCGATTTGTTGTCTTTGATATGGAGCTAGATAAATCTCCTAGTCCTAATGGTTTCCCTAATTTTTTCTTTCAAAACTTCTGGGAGGTGATCAAGCAAGAGGTTATTGAGATGGTTCAAGATTTATTCAACAATGGCCACCTCCTGAGACAGATGAATAACACTTTCTTGGTCCTCATTCCTAAAGTAGTTAGATCCAAATAAGTTAAGGACTTTAGACCAATAAGTCTCTATAATACCAGTTATAAACTGATTACCAAAATCATTGTTGGTAGGATAAGAAATTTTTTGGCCAATTCCATCTTGGTTAATCAAGGATATTTTGTTCCAAGAATGAAAATTATGGATACTATCATTGTGATCCAAGAAGCTATTCATTCTATTGAAAACTCAGGAAGATCTTCTATGTTTTTCAAGTTGGATATGCATAAATCATATGATAGGATTTCTTGGTCCTTCCTTCGGGCCATTTTGATCAAGGTGGGCTTAAAATATCTCCTTTGTTAACATGATCATGACATGTATCTCCATAGCTATTTTTTTAGTTCTGGTGAATGGAAAACTGAAAGGTTTCTTCCAAGCGGGACGAGGTTTGAGACAATGAGACCCTATCTTTCCCTTTATTTGTGTTATTGTGGCTAAGTCTTTAAGTAGTATTTTTCAATAGGATTTGTCTTCCAAAAGTATTTAGGTTATTAAAATCTCTAATGGCCTTCCAACTTTTTATCTTAATCAGTTTGTTGATGATAATTTCTTGCCAAGTAAAGCATCTGTCCAAGAAGCCTCAAACTTTAAGTTTGTTCTACATGACTATAAATTGGTCTCAGGACAGTTGATTAATTTTCATAAAAGTGTTTTTATTTCATTAATGTGGAGCATCCGATCCAAGTTAGATTAGCTTACATTTTTGGGGTGTCAGATTAAGTAATTTCCTTATTCCTATTTGGGAATTCCCCTTTTCCAAAGAAAAATCTTATGTATCTATATGGAATACCTTGTTGGAGAGAGTGAACACAAAATTGTCTTCTTGGTAGGGTATCCTTCTCTCTCAGGTAGGTAATATTCAATTACTTCAAAGTTCCCTTTAAGGAATTCCTATTTATGTCATGTCCCTCTTTAATCTTCCTTCTAAAATCATTGGATCCCTGGAAGAAATTTAGAAAATATTCCTATGGCTGGGAGTAGAGGATAAGTTCAAGTTTCCACTTGTGGCTTGGGAAAAAGTTACTAAACCCAAATTATGTAGTGACCTAGGATTAAAAAACATCAATCTCATAAATTATGCAATGATAGCTAAAGTTAGTTAGAGGATTGTTAGAGAAGAGGGTATTTGGTGGGCATCATCAAGAAGAAATAGTTATAGAATATAGGTAGAGTGGACTCCTTTTTCAACCAAAATGATTTACCTAGAGGATCCTTATTCTGTAATTCCTTTGTGGCTTCTAAGGACATACTGAACAAGGGTTCAATCTGGGAGATTGGTAAAGGTAACTAAATCAGTTTCTAGAATGATAGTTGGCTTGAAAATTATCCTCTGGCTAGCATGGAGTCTTGGAAAATGGTAGCACAACACTACGAAGATAGGGGAAAATTTTGGATACATGACTATTAGATTCAAGGGGGAGCCATTAGCTGGGAGTTCATTGTCCCCCCTCTCGATTATAATGGGGACCACCATCCTTTTTGGGAGCTCAACAAAAAATTAAGATATTTCTACCTACCCAATCTACAAAACAAGGAATATTACATTAAATGGAAAGAGGAAGAATTTGGGAATTATTCGATTAAATCAGCCTATAGACTAAATTTTAAAATTCTATTCAAAAAGAGTATTGGGGGAGACTCTGGGTAAAGGATTTTACTCCTAAAGTAAATATATTTTATTAGTTGGTGGTCCAAAATAGGATCCTTGTGGTGGATAATCTCAGGAAACGTGGTATGAATCTCCCCAATATATTTTCGCTTTGAAGGAAAGAGGAGGAAAATTTCAATCATCTTCTCTGTCATTTCCCCTTCTCTCAAAAGATTTTTTTCATTATCTAGGAACTGTTCAAAATTCAATGGATCATGTCGAAGACTATTGAGGATTTTTGCATACAATGGGAGATCCCCTTCAAGTTCCCCATTTTGGTGATGGCCTAGAAAATTTCCCTCCCACATCTCTTTTGGAGTTTATGGAAATCTAGGAATGACTGTATCTTCTGTGACCAAAAGGATAATCTCAATAAATTCTAAAGTAGAGTCATAACGGCCATCAAATAAAAAACCAAATTGTTTAAAGGTAAGGCAAAAAAACCTTTTCTCATATGGGAGGAAGAATTTATCAAAATAAATTCCCTCAGTCTGGTGGAGATAAAAAAGACCAAGAATTCACACCAGATAGACCAGGCTAAAGAATAATGTGTTTAAGATAAATTTCGAAGGTGCATCAAAAGAGAATCAGGGTCCTACTGGGTGGGAGGGATCATTAGAAGTAGTGATGGTGATTGGCTATATGCCTATGTTTGTCTGTTAGGGAGACAAACTAACAATATGGCGGAGGCTAGAGCTCTTCTATAGGGTGTCAACTTGGCTAAGGATAGAGGGATCAAAAATATCTAGATTAAGGGGGATTTCCTCACTACTGTTAATGCTCTTAACAATAATAACCCTATTAATTAGACCTTAAGAAATTTTCTTAGTGACGTCATGGAAATTTTAAGTTTTTTTGACAAGGTTTCAATTAATCATACCCTGCGCCAAGGTAATACGTGTGTGGATAAGTTGGAAAATTTCAGCGTATAATGTCATGATTACAAAATCTGGAGTAAAGGTGATGATTTTCCCTCAGTAATTAATGAATCAATTGGTATAGATAGATTGCACTAAAATTGATTATTCTTGTACGAGTGAGCATTGGTGTCACCTGAGCCTAGACAGTTTAATTAAAGGGAGTAGTTTCAATTTATGTCTCGATGTTTCTAAAAAAAAATTAGCATTAGAGGTGTGAGCGGGTGTGATAGGTTTTACATTGTGAACATGGGTGGCGATAGAATCAATGTCAAGAAGGCAAGTTAGGGTATCTAGGATTTTAATCAGCCTTTGTGTAAAAAGCTCAGGATTGGGGTTTTTCACAATTTTATCTCTAAATTACATGGTTACAATCCTTCGTTGTCGAAGGATTTTGGTATGACTTGGAATGATAACAATTTTACAGTGAGAGGTATGGAAATTTAAGTCACAGAGAGCACCATTTCTCAAGATATAGTGATGCAGATGGAAGGGCTCAAGATTTTTAAAGGCATAACCTACAGAGAGCATGAAATTGAGACGTTTTCTTGTGGGTAAGGAAAGGTGTTATTTTTTCACTAATGGCATTGTTAGATCTTGTATTTTGGGCATTTAGAAGGAGGCGTGTCTCCAAATTATGAAGTACATAACTTTTGAGGGAAATTTTCATAAAATTTACACACATCATCTATCTTTCCTTAACATTTTTAGACATAAAATCATGGTCAGCATTTCATTTTTCCTTTTGATGTCGTTGATTTATTCTTTAAATGCTTTCTAGAATGACAAGGCAAATACTCCTCTCCATGAAGTGCTCATCCTTTTGATGTATACAAATGGGAAACCCATCCCTTCTAGTTCCCTAAAAGATAAGGAAGAGGAGGAGGACATCACCCTGGCAAAGTGCCTCACCAAGATTAGGGCTAGTAAAATGTCTTTCTATAGGAATGTTGCGGAGGATGAAGGACTAGATAAAGGGGTGGAAGGTAGAGGTGAAGCTAGAACTTCTAGGAATAAGGGTATAGACAATGGTGACAGGGATCTTGAGGGGTTGATCAACAAGGTTTGGTATTTGGATAGTGTTATATAGGATATGGAGGAGACAAATATTGGCTATCGGGAAACCATGATGGTAGTCATTCAAGATTCCAAACAAATTTGTTCAACCCAGGTGAACTCTAAGAAGAAGATTATCGTGTTGGAGAAACTGGTCAAATATTTGAGAAACATGATGGATGTGATGGAGGAGGGAACAAAAAAGAGAAAGTTTAATTTGTGTATCAGCAGCTCTGAGGAAGATTTGGAAGAAGATATGACTGAGATGAGAAAAGAGGAGGAACTCAACAAAGATACTCTTGTTGACAATAGGAAAGCTTCCCCTAAAAGTTAAATGATCTTCTAGTCTAGGACTATTGGCGGGATTTTTGTGAACTATCTTATCCTGGTTTTCTCTGGCAGTTTCATTTAGTGCCTTTAGTTTTTTCTCATGGTCTGGCTTTTCATTGTTAGATTTAAGCTTGTTTAACTCCTTATGGACCTTTCTGTCTCTTTTTTGTTAGTTTTTTTCTACTCCTTTTTGTTGTTTCCTCCTTTGTAAAGTCCCTGGTAACCAATCCCTATTTTTAGCTTATCTAATATAAAAAATGTCTCCAACTCCTATCAAATCTAGAGCATCCATATCCTCCTCACTAAGTCCCTTCAAGAAGAGTAATTTGAAAGATTCGGGAGGTAGTCTTGTGTGCCTTGTCTTCTAAACGTATAACATGAATCTTTCTAGATAGTTTTATAGTGGCTCATCCTCCTTTTGTGCCATCTTGAAGACTTCATCACCTCCTCTACTACGCGGCATGTAGTAGTCCTGGTATTTAGTGAGAAACTTCTCCTTCATCTTTTTGGCATGTGGCCCTAATAAGTGTTATCATTGATGCAAAACAACATTAATAAAAATGTGGATGTTGGATTAGTATCTTATGATGATTTACATGATGGATAGTATCTTTTTAGGGTGCTTGGGCACTCACATTAGTGGTATGATGCAGATACAGGCGGTTCATTATGTTACAAGTGCTCATTGGGAACATGTATGGTTGCTTGGAGGTGTGATAGTGTAGTTTAGAGCCATATGAGCTCATGAAATCTTACATTTAGGTATATCATGGTACATTAGGTATGTGTTGTTCATTTTTCATAGGTTTTATGATTAATTATTGCATTATTTAGTTGATCCTAGCCTTACAATGAGGAACAAGCATATAAGCATAGGTAAGTATTAATGACTAAAGAGATTGAGGTATGGATTTGACATTATGATGTTTAGAGATTTCATAGGTATTATTTATATTTCTTTTAGAAAAAAATTAGGTTCCCATGATGTGAATTTTGTAAGATATAATATTTGATGTGAGACAGAGTAAAAAAAAAGTAGAATTCCAGCTCGAAGTTCAAATTCTGTTGCTCGTTGTGAATTGTGTGCTTTACATGTGACCTTGTGGATTTAATTGATTCTTCTATGATGATTCTATAAGGTTTCACAAAAATAATTAGGTCATTTGATTGTCAGGTTTTTATGAACGAATGTTAAGAAGATAAAGTGATCTAAAACCCTAGTTAAACCCTAGCTAAGAGAAGTTTGCAGAAAGAGAGGTATAGTGACCTATTTTTTATTGGTTCATAAAAATTGGTGATTTTATGTTGTGTAGTAATATCTTATCTTTCCATAAATTTATGGTTGAGTTCATGGAGATGAGTGGGCCCCACTCAAATAGGTAAGTTTTTGAAGAAGAAGGTTTGAGGACAAGGTTGTCCAAATGAGTAGCATGTAAAATTGATTGTGAAAGATTTATGGGATATTATATTGATGTAAATGGAGGTTTCAGGACATTTTTATGTAGGTACATGGTCATTTTATTTCCATACAGGTTGACTAGTCAAAGGGTAGTTTTGGGATCTCAAATAGCAGGGTTCAGTAAAATGAGCATAACTTGAGATAAAGGTGGAGTTTGAAGATGATTCAAATTTTGTTGGAAATATGAGTCTAATATATTTCCATTGAGGTATGGTTTGACTCGTGATAATTTCATTTTAGAAGTTTTCTAGGTCATTGTTTTGATAGGAATATTTTTTGCAGTTTAGGAAAGGATATGTTCTAGTGAACGTTTGATGTTGTGTGAGGCATGAGATGGATGGAGTGATGCTTGATATAAAATTCAATGTGAAGAGGGATAAATTTTTCATTTAATTAATAAATTTGGAGGTATTTAATGTATGTAGAAATATTTATATGAGATAATCTTTAGAAACAACTTTTTTGGCAGGTTATTTTGGTTAAGGAAACATAGTTGTAGTTTGAGCAAGAGGTTTATTCAAGGCTTATAACTTGATTAGAAGTTTTATAAAGGTTCTTACATTTCCATAAAGTGTCTACATGATAGGGTTTTATCTTGTTGAAGTGATTTTGTGGTCAAATAATGTTTCTAGGGTGTTGAAGGGTGTAAGAAACAACTATTTTTAGAATTGCAAAGTGAATTGGGCACAATAAATGAAATAATTTGATTGGTTGATAAAATTTACAACCATGTATGATTTTAAAATTATATTTTAATCATATTTAAAGGTTTTTGGGTCATGACTCTGTATACATTTGATGGAAGGTCATTTTCATCTTTATGCCTATGTGGTTTTGAGCCATTTTTGGCACATGGAATAAGGGTTTTAGCTAGGCTGACCTAATTGGTTCACTTATGATTGTTGTATTCAATATTTTAAATGTTTCATTTATGTATGGGTATAACCAAAGGAGGGAAATTTTTTTTTCCTAAGTTTGAAATGAAGAGAACCATATAAAAGCATGTTTTTGGGTAGTTTTTGGAACTAGTTGAGTGTGTGCATGAGGAGTAGCCTAGGTGAGATTTGATTGCAGGTATTGGAGAATTATTTGAGTCTGATTCAAGTGTGTTGTATATGAATAAAAATCATAGGACATGTGTGTAAGGGTTTGATTATTTTTAGAGTGATTGAAGAGCTTGTTTTGTGAAGTGTGATCACCTAGGGTTTAAGTGAAGAAGTGCGAGCTGAATATTATATCTCCATCAGTTATGGAAGTAAAAAATCACATATTTTAATATAATAATTTGTTTCAATGGGTGTTTTATCATCTTGGGGGGTTGTAGCATCCTTGTGTAGTTGGTGTTTCACAAAATTAGGGGTTAGTGCTCCTTGTAGGGTTAGTGCTCTACTAAACTATGGGTTGGTGCTCCTTGTGGGGTTGGTGCCTCACTAAATTCAGAAACATATAAATATAACATTTTGTTTTAGTTGATTTCTAGACAATGGAAAAGTGACAAGTCAGCGTGGGAATCTACAAGTAACTCTTCCTTGCACCTGACCTCTCAAGCTCATGCCGAGACAACCGGTGGGGATGGAATATACGTGGGTTATGGACAAACTAATTGGGAAATCTTATGTCTTCGACATGCACTAATGGAATCTGCGAATCTAAGGAAACGAAGGCCCTCCTAACCTAAACTGGTGTGATAGATCGGTCGGTGAGGATGACTACTCGAAGGCTCCAATCAATATCGAGCTCTGGCGTGATTCAATCTATAGGTTGTGGAATACGGGGAAAATGCCCTGGAATTGTTTCGTGTATATCTCCAGATAGGGTCATAAGGTGGATGATGGATATGGTGGATTCTACAGGTGATTATCTGGTCTAGTCCAGAAATCTTTAGCTTCATTAGCTGCTTTGTCTAACAATGATAACTGTGTGATAATGGTTGGTGGAAGTGGAGTGGATCTAAATACCAATGTGTGTAAACCAGCATCTACGTCTGATTAACCTGTGGATTTGTTGGGTTGTGGGACCTGTGGATCACAACCGTAGATTCATGGTTGTTGAGGACCTCCTATGGTCATGTGTGGAATCAATCCCTAATCCCTAGTATCCAGTAGTCGTATGCCTTTTCGGCCTCTATGTTTAGAATTAACAATTGTGCAATCTTCTCAGAGTATCTCACAGGCATTCTAACAACCTGAATTCTTAAGCTAGTGTCTATGTCAGTGAGAACTTGTCCTGCATCTGGCTATGGGACTACAGGATCACAACCAAACATTTTCTCTCTTTCAAGCCCTTCTACATTCATGTGGATATTTATCTAGGGTAATTTGTAGTTTGGCTGGTTTGACCAAAACATGTGTGCTTAGTCGTCTTCTATGTTTAATCCTCTTAGCTGTGAGCTAATTTCTTGTAATTTTGTTGTTGTTCGGAAGACTTGGATTCTAAGATTCTGATCTATATCAGTTACTACCACAAAAATATTGGGCTAAGGCACTATTGGCTCGAATACGTATTATTTGGGCTCCCTAAGTCCCATGATTGTCATGCAAAAGAAACAATGTAAATCTAACTGCAATAAAGTAAAACTAATTATGTAAAGTATATCTAAAACATATATAACTTCTCTATTTTGTGTTTTTGATGAACTATTTGAATGAAATTGAAAGAGAAACTACTTAAAATATCCAAAAATTGACAACTAAACTAACAATGAAATTAAAAAAAACAAAGTAGCTGAGTATAGCTACTTACTTGTGTAGTTGTAAATCTATTCTAAATAACAAAATAACTGATCTAATCTATTTGAAAGACTGTCGATCCTACCGTAGAAGTGAGAAATGAATCATAGTTTCTCAAAAACTATAAATCCCCACAGCTTCCCTGGCAATATCGAAAGTGAGAGTAACTTAAATGAAATGATTGACTACTCTATTTGATATATTTTAACTAGAAATTTGCTAGCTTGAACCTAGATTTTACAGAACAGTGGTGAATCCATTTGTATGTGGCTTTGTCCCCTCAGTGTGATCTCTTTGTTCCTTCGTGCTCACGTGAATCCAAAAAAATGTGTAATGCTAGAATCAATAGAAGTAGGTATTGGGATAGTGGCAGCTTGGGATGTAGACCGAATACAATGAGAGTAGGAGAGGGATAGACCAAGAGAATAGAGCTTGGCTTATGTAATTCCTAGCGGGATTTATTGTGAGTCATACAACATGAAATGTCCAAAACCTGAAACTATCCTGTTTGACGAAAAAAACCTATAACTTTAATGGCTTCTGACTGAGAATGAAACTATTCTACTCCAATTGATTGTGTGAAACAGTGACAACATTAGCACAAGAAGATTATGTGGCTTCTAAACAGCAAAACAACACTAACTATGCATGCAACAAATAAAACTATTGATTCCTAAGCAAAAATGAAAGACTAAGCTATTAAAATGAGAAATTGAGAGGAAAATTTGAGGGGCCTTTTGCTTGAGCACAAGCCAGCTATTTATAGAATTCACATTTACCCAAAGGTGAAAACCAAATTAAACTCTTTAACCATAAACAATGCAAAAACACTATTCCAGGGAACCATAATCATAAATACAAGAAAAGGTGGTGAAAAAAGCTGGTAAACGTTGAAAATTTACACGAGTCATGTTAAAAAGAACATTCTAGAAAATGCGTGAAGGACTGCCGCCCTGAGCAAGGCAGCAGTTACAGGACTGCCGCCCTGCCTGGGCGGCAGTTTCGTAACTGAAGACCAAAACACAAAGAAAAAGAAGGGAGAAGAGGAAAACAAAGCACACAAGGGCTAAGTGGGACATGCAGGATGTTAACACATACTTGGAGAGCTTTTCTAGATCCCGAACACCTTGCGAGGAGACCTGTATCATCATTGGGGCATGTGTAACATTGTTCCGGTGGTGCAGCACCCTACAATTTTGGGTACGTACATATTGCCCCCTCAGAGAAGCATTTTAGCCATAAAGAGGCGTAAAATGGTGGGTCCGAGTATGGTGGTCCCAAAATGGGAAGTTATAATTTATACCTGACACGTTCGTGTGTCGAAATGATGCCCTCCAAGATTCTACTACTTGCAAAATGAAAAGAGGACTCAAGTGCAGATAGATAAAATAAATCGAAAATAAACACTTAAATAATATGAAATGAGGACATACCATTTGCGCGGGGAGAAGAACTTACCTCCGTCGGTGCTCCAAACCTGTGAAAAGGGCATTCAAAACAAGTCAAGATGCTATATATGTAAAAATGGGCCCATTTTCCTATTCATTTGCACGTGTTGATTTGATTGATTTTGAGCTCTGGGACCCACGGTGATGGTTTCTGACGAGAGTATAGTCAAAACATTCGTGATGAGATAGTGATCATACCTCCACGAGCGGAACATCGACATGCGAGATCATAAGTTAGTTCTTCTTGATTTAACGTTTTTATCCCTAAAATGTTAAAACAATGAAATCTTTGCCACGGGGCGGGTTATTTTTGAAAATGTCAATTTTAATAGGGTCACATAGGGGGGGGACCTAATGGGTAGGCTTTGTTTTAGTCAAAAGGGTCTTTGTTTTGTGTTTTTAGGCATTTTTAGGGCACTTGACCCATGCGGAAATTCAGGACACGACCGCCACCTTGGTCAGGGTGGCGGTTACAGGACCACCGCCTTTAAGGCGGCGGTTACGGAACCGCCTCCCTGCTCAGGGCGGCGGTCCTTTACAGAATGCCTAAATAATACTTGTTTGAATTTATTTTTGTGTTTCTAGCATTCTTATATGTTTTAATGATTTTTCCAATGTCATTTGAATACTAACTTACTCCTTTTTGCGTATTTTAAGGTGCATGCAGGCCAAGGAGGAGTATATCCGATGGAGCCGAGAGAGAGTGTGTGTGATTGGCTTCTAGTAGTATTGGATGCACTTTCTCAGGATGAGTAGGACACTCTTCAAAGGGCTAGCATATTTTTCATATCACAGGTCTTGCATGTTGCACCTTCTAGCACATACTTTGTGACTTATTTTCATATTGGGATGCTGATCTGAACACTTTCTGATTTCCAGGAGTCAGGGGTGAGTGGACCATCACCCTGGAGGATGTTTACCGTATCTTGGGAGTCTCAATTATCGGGAGATGACTCACACTTGAGACAGCAGGGTCACAGGCTTTGATAGCACAGTGGGCTTCATACATGGGAGACACAGTTATCTCCACTGGTTCGAAGAAGGGGGTGAGGGTCTGATCTATTCCTAGCCTGCCTATCCCCTTGATTCGTTAGGCCATTATGGGGATCCTTGCCTCGAGATTGATCGGGGACAAGGGAGGAGACACTTTACTTTATTGCTGGTCCCCCATTATTACACAGATTGAGGGACATGGCCAGATTTATGCCTGGGGAGCTGACATTCTTGGCACCACCTATCATGATTTGTACCGGGTGGTTCATTTATAGGGGTAGTCATTGAGCCATCCGACCCTGGTTATGAGCTGGGTCTATGAGCGTTTCATCCCTTATGGGAGAGGTGTAGAGGTGGCGGATCCCAGAGCCGTGAGGGCAGCCAGATGGATAGATATGTCAGTGCTTAGAGCACCCCACCAGCCAGTCACCTCCTTGACTACTGATGATATGGAGGCCACACCTTATCAAGCCATGGTAGGGTTATGGGGCGAGGAGGCCCTCACTTTGATCTCTTGCTCTACCACAGGGCAGCTTGTGGACAGGATGGGGAAGGTGGAGACACATCCTTTTGCTCGAGTGCCTCAGCAGTTTGGCCTTCCTTACGTCAGTATGCTTCCCCCAGTGGTGCCAGTGTTTAGATCGGTTCGGGAGGCTAGGGGAGGTCCTAGAGGCCGGGGTTGGACTGTTGTTACTCCTGGTGTCCCCATTGTAGCTAGGTGGGTAGTACGCACTTGAGGGAGAGCCGGTGCTCCCTAGGCACCCTTACTTCAAATTGCCACCGGTCCCACCCATAGCAGCGACGACCCCATTGACATAGACTCTGAGTCCGAGGAGTTCACAGGGGGAGAGACAGAGGAGGAGACCGAGGCTGAGGTTAGTGAGTCAGGTGGAGAGGAGGACAACATTCCCAAGTGGCATGACACTCATAATATCTTACAGGCGGAGAGGGTAGAGTAGAGTACAGAGAGGGTGACTCTAGTTTCAAAGGAGCCACCTTCTCAGGACCTAGGAGGGGAGGATGAGTCCGTAGCAGGACGCTATGTGGCATCCTAAGCATAGGAGGAGGACATCAGTCAGTGGCAGCATCTGTGGCAGGTGCTGATCCTAGGGATCCCTCTTGGAGGCCCGGAGATCCTAGTGAGTTATCATCCTTCTCTTAACGTTTGTTTCTAGCTAGGATTGTCTTAGTTGCTATCTCTCCTTTTTTTTACTTTTATTTTTATCTTTTGACTATTTCTAATTTATTTTCTCCTTTGCTTGCAGAGACTACTGATGAGTGGCGAGACCTGATTCACCAGGTATGCACTGATACCCTGATGATCCCCATGGAGAGGACTTGCACGGAGCTATCCATGGATGCAGGGGAGCCTTCAGCAGCCGGTAGGCATACCGACATTTTTTCCCCTGTCTGGCATGTGGCCAAGATGGTGTCCACCCTCCATACCGAGTTGGCTGGGTATAGGACAGCAGAGCACCTGATGAGGAGTCATTCTCATAGCGAGGCCGCAGCTACTCCTTGGGACTGTGAGCCCTCAGTGCACTCAGAGCACCAGCGTAGCCAGAGTCCTAGATGTGGTCGTGCACCTTCAGAGGGGTCTCATAGGGGTTGAGAGGCCACTTGGCTCTCTTATATTGTTTATACGATTCATTTTGTATTTCCTGGGCTCATTGAGCATTTTGACCATGCCTAGCACATGATGGCATTGTATAGGAAACTTGTTATATATATATATATATATATAATTTTTGAATCAAACTCTTAGTGTCTATGATTTTGTGATTCGTTTCCACATGTAAATTATAATGTTGTTTTTATATGCTTTTCAGAATGTATGCAAATGGAGAACAAAAGATACAAATGCTTTCTTTCTTTTTGTATTTCGTGATGCTAATATATGATAATGCAGACACAATGTGATTTTGAACTTTTAGCTTCTTTAAGAAATTTTTCAGTATTTCATATTTGTTTTGAAAAAATGAGATGATAAACTGATATGATGAGTAGATGAACTTTCCCCACTCCTAACTACATGCAACTAGTAAGATGTGAGGGCTCACCACCGAGAGCTAGAAAGGGCACAAGTTATGAAATTTGTTGAATGATAGTGATGAGAGATAGACAAAGATTTGGTGGAACCAAATTAGGATGCTACAAACCTACTCTACTCAAGTGACTCCATAGTTTAGAATGCGACTTGATTTGTGGTTTATCTAGACTTAGATCCGTAGATGGCCACATGGTAGACAAAATCTGGTTTTCAGGGTTTTGAGCTCTCTTGGAATTTTGGACATCTGATTCATTTGTTTTTGACTCAATATTTCAAAGGTTTATCTAAATTGTTTTCTTATGACCTTCAATGTTTATTACCAAGATAACTCCCTGCACCTTGCCCCATGCTTCTAGTAGGAATCATGGGCTTATCACCATGGACAAGGCATAGGTGAGTAAGGGCATTCCCATCCTTTCCCAACCCTACGTCACTAGTAAGAGATGTAAGTTCATCACCGAAGGTTGGTAGGGCAAGGAAATGTGTAAAAATAAAATTTTTTGTTTGATCTACATTTGATTTATATATTTGAGCAAAATGTCAGTATGTTCTTCCAAAGAGATATACGTATGGGATAGATGCGACACTATGAAGCTTCTAGAACAGACCATAGGCAAGACACCTATCCTAGGAAGAAACCAAAAGTGAGAACAAGCATGCAGACCTTGGTATGGTTATCATTAAGGCTTTGTCATATCTAGCTTTATATGGATGAAATGATCCAGAAATAGGTGATGATGCTATGAAAATGAAGAAGTATGATTGGAAGGAGTATGCCAATACCATCAGAAGTTTGTAATGAATTGCTTTGAGAATAATTTCCTTGATCACAAAATTTTATGAAACGAATGGACAAAATGAACCTAACTACATGAAGATGCAATGTAGATATAATTATACAAGTAGTGCTGGTTACTTATGCATAGAATCATTTAAGATACAAGGAATTGATTGTTTTGTTGAATTCCTCACCTTCCAGTGTACATAAGAGATATGCACCATTTTCGTAATCTTTCGTGACTCAGTATGGGCCCAACCATTTGGGCCAGAATTTTCTTCCTTCGTCGATTTTCTTATCGATCTGGCTGTCTAGTCTTAGAACTAGATCTCCTTCATATATATCTTGTTCATAGAATTTTTTGTTATACTGTCAGCACATCTGGTCAGCATAGATTCTATACCATTGTTTAGCATCTAACCTAGCCTCATCCAGGATTTCTAGTTGGGAGAGACGTGCTTCTCTATAAGCTTCTTCATCCAGAATCCCTTGTAGTGAGATGCAGAGACTGGGTATTTCAACCTCAAGTGGGAGAACTGCTTCTGCTTCGAATACCAATGAGAAAGGAGTTGCTCCTGTGGGTGTTCTTATTGAGGTTCGGTTGGCCCACAAGGCCGGGTATAACTTTAAATGCCAATCTCATTTATTTTCTTTTACCTTTTTAAGGAGAATAGCAATCAATGTTTTTTTTGTTGCTTCAGCCTGTCCATTGGCTTGAGGGTAATATAGGGAAGCTGTATGATGGTTTATTTTAAATTTACTACATAGCTCATGGACTTCGTCATTCTTAAAGGAAGTACCATTATCTGAGATGATGATTTGTGGGACACTGTACCTGCAAATGATCTGGTTCAAAATGAACTTGGTGATCACGGAACCTGGTACAGTGGTGAGAGGCATAGCCTCTACCCATTTGGTGAAATACTCGGTGGCCGTGATTATGAAGTTATGGCCATCTATTGACGAGGGAGAGAATTTCCCTATCAAATCTAGGCCCCATGTAGAAAAGGGCCATGGAGTAGCGATTGGTTGTAGAGCTTGTGCCGACATGTGAATCTCGTGGGAAAATTCTTGACATTTATGGCACTTGCATACAAACTCTACTGCATCATGTTCGAGAGTGGGCCAGAAATAGCCCATCCGATGTATTTTGTGGGAAGTGGCATGACCTCCAAAATGGCCGCCACATATTCCACTATGAGATTCGTAGAGAATCTTCTTGGATTCTTCTGTGTCAACACACCTTAGAAGCATTCCATCGAAGGCCTTATGATAGAGCACTTGTTCTATAATAACGTATTTAGCTACGATAATGCGTAACTACCTTCTTTGTTTCGGTGTAGAACCTTCTGGATACGCATGGCCCATGATATAATTAATAATATCAGCATACCAAGGACATTCAGAGATGGGAGGTCTAGTCTCAATGTAATATACGCATTCATCGGGAAAATCCAGATCTACTAGATCACCTCCATCTAATGGGTTATCAGCTAACCAATCTGTAATGATTTGTCCCTTAACAGACTTCTAGTTTACAAAAGTTAATTTGAATTCACCCATTAAGGTTATAAAGTGTCCAGCCTTTTTAGACAAGGACCCTTGCATGAGGAAAGTTCGTAAATGGTTTGTTTTTACAATGACCCTTGTTTCTTGATTTAGCATGTAATGTCTTAAGCATTTGGTTGTGAAGACTATGGCGAAGCATTCTCGTTCTGCTTGCGTATAATGTGTCTCATAATTGAGTAATGTTCGACTAGTAAAATAGATCACACGTTCTCGTTTGTCATCATCTTCTTGAGCTAGCATGCAGGCTAGTGAGACATTGGTAGCTCGTGAATATAAGATTAAAGGGTGGTCTAGCTTAGGAGGCATTAGTGTAGGTGGTGACAACAAGAAATGCTTAACTGCTTCGAAAGCCTCATTGCAGTCTTTGGTCCAATTGATACTATAATATTTCTTGAGTAGATTGTTGATTGGATGGATGACAAAGCTTAAATCTGGGATGAATCTTTGGATTGCACCGAGTTTCCCAAGAAACGACTGGATTCCAGATTCATCCAAAGGTGGGATCATTTCAAGAACAACCCAGATTTTGGCTGTGTCCACATCAATCCCTCGTGATGATATGATGTAACCCAGAAGTTTCCCTCCTGTCACACCAAATATGCATTTTTCTGGGTTTAGTGTGACTCTGTATTCTATCAAATGTGAAAGAATGATGCGGAGCACTTCTGGGTGATCACAGCGCTTCCTGGCTTTAGCCAACAAGTCATCTACATAAGATTCCATGATTTTATGAATAAGATCATGAAATATATATGTCATTGCCCGCTGGTATGTAGCGCCAACGTTCTTGAGACCGAATGGCATAACAACGTAGCAATAGGTTCCCCAAGGAGTTATAAACGTGGTTTTGGCTTGGTCTTGTTTGGATATTCTGATTTGATTGTATCCTGAGAATCCATCCATGAGAGACAAAAGATCAAACCCAGCTATTGTGTCAACGATGATGTCAATGGATGGTAATGGGAAGTTGTCCTTGGGGCACACTTTGTTGATGTCTCAAAAGTCTATGCAGATGCGTATCTTCCCATTCTTTTTTAGAATGGGAATGATATTAGATACCCACTGAGAATAATCAACTGGCTTGATGAATCCTACTTGGAGGAGTTTCATTACTTCTTCCTTCACCATAAGAGCTACCTTGGGTTTCATTGGTCTCGATTTTCGTTTAATTGGCTTTGCATCTGGTTTGGTGACAAGGTTGTGTATTGTGATGTGTGGTGCAACCCCTATCATTTTTGTATAATTAAATGCAAAATCCTTTTGATGTTCTCTGAGGATTCAAGTGTGTATCTCTATTTCTTCTGGAGTTAACGAAGATCATAGTTTCAAGATCTTCGGTTCTTCCTCCATTCCGATGTTAATATTAATCGTTTCTTTGATTAAAGAAGCATTACCTTCTTCAAACTCAGGCGGGGATGGAGGTAGTTCTAGATCTTCTCCATTCTCTACCACATATATGTCGAGTTCCTCTTATGGGGGAAGCTCTATCATGGGATTTCCGAAGTAGGAAGATGAATGTGGGATTAAGGAAAAATCTACCATGTGATGGGTGAGATGTAACGCTGCATAGGTGTTTAAGTAATCAAGAGTGGCTCTATCATTATCAACGTGATCTAAGATAGTAGATTTATTCTCAGCTATGTTTTTAAAAGAGGGTTTGACATTTTCTTTATTAATGGTTCAATGCAAAGGGATACCATGAAACGGGTGTCTTCCAACTCACTACTTGGAGTGAAACGTGAAGCTGAGGTGGCTATCGAATCTGTGAGAAGATTTTGTTCTCACGGGATTGCTTCAATTGATATGAAGTTAAATCCTTTGCTCAAATCTAGTACTGTTATTTTGTAGAGCTGTAGGTGTTCAGCTCTAGTTTCATACACCTCAGAGACTTGGTTTGCTATTAATTGAGAGTCTCCTAACACCATGATGTCATTAACACCGAGCCTCTTAGCTAAGATGAGGCCAAGGAGGAGGGCTTCGTACTCAGTTTCATTGTTTGTACATTCAAAATTTAGTTTAAAGGTGAATGGTAGGATCTTTCCCTCAGGAGAAGTAAAGATCACACCTACCCCAGCCCCATAACGACATCTAGCTCCATCAAAATGGAGAGTCCAATATTTACTTGGGAAGATGGATGTTGGGACATTTGCTATGTCCACTTCTTCTGCTTTGGTTACTTCTATCATGTAGAGTTCTTCCATTGGCAGAGAACCAACTCCTAGGGTATATCCCACACCTACAGAATAAAATGGCAGAAAAATTGGTAGATATTGTTCTAACAAGTCGACTATTTTTGTCGCAGTGATATTGTTTCTATGACATTATCCTCATCTTTGAGGGCTGGGACATTCTTGATTAGATTCGTAACTTCTAACTCCATTGTGGTACCAACTTTTCTTGTAGTTTTTCATCGGTTAGTTTATTAAGTTGGTTTTTTGGGATTTCAAACTCAGAGTGAACACCTGGTCTTTTCTTTAGGTCTGCTAGGTGTATATCAAATGGTTTCAGATCACCTTTTGCTACGAATACCTTTCCTAAGTGTAGGAATCTTATTTCTTGGAATAACGTAGAAGGGATTGCCTTCATACGGTGTATCCATGGTCGGCCGAGGATCATATTATAGTTGGTTTCCCGATCTATAATATAAAACTCAGTGAGGATTGTTTTGGGTCCTAAGGTGACTGGTAGTATTATAGTTCCAATCATAGTGGATTTAAGGCTATCATAGCCTCTTAGCGTATTCCAAGTCATGGAACAATTTGTTTCTCCATACCCTAGCTTTTGAAGGAAAGAGAAGGGAACTATGTTAACTGCTGCCCCATCGTCAACCATTGTGTGTTTAACGTAATTGTTATAAACCCACACTTGCAAATGTAAGGTTGGATCACCTCTACATGCAATCTCAGTGTCTATTGGCATTTTTCTTATGTCAAATATAAACTCGGTATCCCTATCCGGCTGCCCCAGAAGGTGGATATCAAAGTCTATATGGTTTACCTATGTTTCAGGAGTTGGGGTGATGTTAATTAAATGACCTAAACCTAATGCTTCTAAAAGAGCAGCCCTGTGGGAGGGAGAGCTCTTCAATAAGTCCAAAAAGGAGAAATGAGAGAAGGTATTCATTAGGTCATTAATTAAATCATAGGCACCTACACGTTTTACTAATGGTTGTTGAATGTTATCTGTTTCTAGCAGGTAACTTGGACTTGGCTAAGAGGAATACTCTCATGTCCTTGTTATGGCTTCCATGGGTAGCTCAGTGTCCAACTCAACGAAACTGACTATCTTGGGTCGTAGCTGACTTCCTAATTGCGGTGTGACAAGTGGATTCAGCAAAGTCGAGGCTTCATGATCTTTGTTTCCTGTCATTACACTCTTGTTCGTCCCATTTGGATTTAATTTTTTGTTATTGTGATTTGGGAGCGGATTGTTGAAGATCTTGAGGGGTGCATTTTGAGGGGAGACTACTCCCATGAAAGTATTTGGCGCAGGTGATGCAGGATCTGCCAAGAACATATCTATGAAAAGTTGTCTTTGTTCTTCTGGCAGACATTGCATGAACTTATTGTAATCACGACACATTCTAGTGTCGTGGCCTCAAATTTTGTGGAAACCACAATACGAGTTGGGATTGTAATTTCTTGGTTGTTGGTTTGGCACATATTGTGGTCCAAAACTCTGATTAAACCATTGATTATTAAAGTTTTACATTTGTTGTCTTTGGTTTTGGTTTTGGTTTTGATATCCAGTTGTGTTTTGTCTTGGACCTTGTGTTTGGGTCTGCCTTTGTTGTTGTTGTTGTGGATGATTAAAATCCACCGAATTGATTGTCGAGGTAAAGTTGTTGTTTCGTTGACTGTTAACCAGTGGTGGAGCATTTACAACATTTGCCTTTTTAGCTTGGTCAGTTACTCCATCTGTTGTTACACCACGATTTTTGTTAAAGATTTTAGGTCCTTGATTGGCATTTTGGTATGTTAGGATAAGTCGTAGTATTTTGGTTGGGGGTGATTAACCTCCCATTTGTTCCATACGTCTTGCGACCACTATCTATTGCCGCTTGATCTATTCAGAGGGCACTCTCAAGTACTTCATCATAAGTCCTTAGTGGGAACTTCTGGACTTCTTCCTTTACCTCTCTACTGAGAGAATGAAGGAATAAATTGCATAGTTCCATTTGGTCCATGTTTGGAGCACTTGCTGAAGAATAAAGGACTGTATGCCATCTTTGGATGAAGTGAGCAACATATTCATTGTGTTCTTGTTTAATGTGCAAGAATTCCCTGATTCCTGTTCTCAATAATTTGTTCATGTCAAACGCCTTGATGAACTCTGAAATGAGTTGTTTAAATGAATGGATGGAAGCTTCAGGTATTCTGTAATACCAATCGAGGGCGATGCCCTCTAAAGTTTTGGGGAATATTTTGGCAACAACCCCATCCCAAGGGAGCAGTTCTCGAATGGTTATGGCATAGGCCTTAATGTGTGCATTCAGGTCTCCCTCCCCTTTGTATTTGGGAAAATTGGGAAGAGGTCTTGGAAGCATGATGCTTCGTATAGTGAATTCTAAGGGTTCTTTCAAATATTCTGAATAAGTCCCTATCGCATAGGTTTCGACCATCAATGGCGCCTGCTGAGGGGGTGGAGGTGGAATGGGTTGTTGATATGGTGTGGCGTATGCATTTGTAGAGACATAAGGAAATCCCTGTGGTTGAGTGAACATGCCAAGAGAAGAGAACATATCTCCCTGCGATGATTTGGAATACATGTTCAAGTATGGAGGAGTATTGCCCAAGAATGGATTATTTTGTACTAGACCAGGAGGTATCATATTTTCCACTGGAACGGTGTTAGAAACGTAGTTCTAGTTGGCATTTGTTGTGAATACCGAGGAGGCATGCTCAATGTTCCTATTCCTGTGAGGAGGTCTACTTGGACAAGATGATGCGGAGAATTGGGAATTCCTACCTGCATGAATTGAGAATTTTGACTCGCTTGAGCAAGTTCTAACCCTCTAAATTTTTCTACTAAAGTTGAGATGACTTCGTTTAGTGAAGTCACAGTATTTTTCCTTAGTAGCATTTGTTGTATATCCTGAGGTTGTATATGCATGTGGTACCCCGCTATGAACTGATCGTTGCCCTGCCAAGTCTCACTGAGGGAATTTCCCATAGGTAGCAGCATGGAGGTGTTTTCTTGAAACGAGACCTTGGGTCATGTTTGTAAACTTTCTATAGGTGGGTACATACTCCGAGAGCATTGTTCATTCCTGGCATAATGCACTAAATGTTCATCATCTAAAAATGGATATGGATCCGATTGTCTACTAATTTACGGTCTAAGCAACACCTGAGGAGATGAACCAGATTCTCCCGTAAATGTCATGTTGTTTGAGCTTAAAGGATCTGGTTGTTTTGTTTGAGTGAGTTGGTCCAACTCCTTTATTTGGAAAGAAGAATTATATCTAGTCCTTGGAGGTGGAGTTTGTGTTGACAACTGGTTAGTCGAATAGTTGTCACCCCATGCTAAGAGTGAGAGTGATGGATGTCTATTCAGTTGATCATAGTATGCTTCAAGACCTAGGAGAGTTATTCCATATGCATCAAATCCTAACATATTCGGGGGTATATGAATACCCGCAGAATAATGGGAAAGAGTGAAGGTGGATGGAAGAAATATGAATCTGAACTAGAAAGTCAGAAGTTTCATGTCAGGTTCACCAATTTTGTACAATGGAAAAGTGACAAGTGAGCATGGGAATCTACAAGTAACTCTTCCTCGTACCCAACCTCCCGAGGTCGTGCCAAGACAGCTGGTGGGAATGAAATATACATGTGTTATGGAAAAACTAATTGGGTAATCTTATGTCTTCGACACGCACTAATGGAATCTACGAATCTAAAGCAACGAAGGCCCTCCTAACCTGAATTGGCATGATAGATCAGTCAGCAAGGATGAATTCTCGAAGGCTCCAATCAATATCGAGCTCTGGCATGATTCGATCTATAGGTTGTGGAATATGGGGAAAATGTCTTGGAATTGTTTCGTGTATATCTCCAGACATGGTCATAAGGTGGATGATGGATATGGTGGATTCTATGGGTGATTATCTGGTCTAGTCTAGAAATATTTAGCTCCGTTAGCTGCTATGTCTAACAATGATAACTGTGTGATAATGGTTGGTGGAAGTGGAGTGGATCTAAATACCAATGTGTGTAAACTAACATCTACGTTTGATTGACTTGTGGATTCATTGGGTTGTGGGACCTGTGGATCACAACCGTAGATTCGTGGTTGTTGAGGACCTCCTATGGTCATGTGCAAAATCAATCCCTAATCCCTAGTATCCAGTAGTCGTATGCCTTTTTAGCCTCTATGTTTAGAATTAATAGTTGTGCAATCTTCTCAGAGTATCTCATAGGCGTTTTGGCAACCTGAATTCTTAAGCTAGTGTTTATGTCAGTGAGAACTTTTCTTGTGTCTGGCTATGGGACCAAAGGATCACAACCAAACATTTGCTCTCTTTCAAGCCCTTCTACAGTCATGCGGATATTTATCTAGGGTAATCTGTAGTTTGGTTGGTTTGACCAAAACATGTGTGCTTGGTCGTCTTCTATGTTTAATCCTCTTAGCTACGAGATAATTTCTTGTAATTCTGTTGTTGTTCAGAAGACTTGGATTCTAAGATTCTGATCTATATCAGTTACTACCACAACAAGATTGGGCTGAGGCACTATTGGCTCGAATACATATTCTCTGGGCTCCCTAGGTCCTGTGATTGTCATGCAAAAGAAACAATGTAAATCTAACTGCAGTAAAGTAAAACTAATTATGTAAAGTATATCTACAGCATATATAACTTCTGTATTTTGTGTGTTTGATGAACTATTTGAATGAAATTGAAAGAGAAACTATTTAAAATATCTGGAAATTGACACTAAACTAACAACGAAATTAAAACAAACAAAGTAGCTGGGTATAGCTACTTGCCTGTGTAGTTGTAAATCTATTCTAAATAACGACATAACTGATCTAATCTATTTTAAAGACTGTTGATCCTACCTCAGAAGTGAGGAATGAATCATAGTTTCTCATAAACTATCAATCCCCACAGCTTCCCCGTCAATATCAAAAGTGAGATTAACTGAAATGAAATGATTGACTACTCTATTTGATATATTTTAACTAGAACTTTGATAGCTTGAACCTGGATTTTGCATAACATTGGCGAATCGGTTGTGTGTGGCTTTTTCCCCTTAGTGTGATCTTTTTGTTCCTTCATGCTCACGTGAATCTAGAAAAGTGTGTAATGTCAACCTCAACAGAAGTAGGTATTGGGACTATGGCAGCTTGGGATGTAGACTGAATATAATACGAGTAGGAGAGGGTTAGTGCAAGAGAACAGAGCTTGGCTTATGCAATTCCTAGCCGGATTTATTGTGAGTCATAAAACATGAAACATCCAGAACCTGAAACTATCCTATTTGACGAACAAAACTTGTAACTTTAATGGATTCTGACTAAGAATGAAACTATTCTACTCCAATTGATTGTGTGAAACAATGACAACATTAGCACAAGAAGATTATGTGGCTTCTAAACAACAAAACAACACTAACTATGCATGCAACAAATAAAACTATTGATTCCTAAGCAAAACTGGAAGACTAAGCTATTGAAATGAGAAATTGAGAGGTGAATTTGAGGGGCCTTTTGCTTGAGCACAAGCCAACTATTTATAGAATTCCCATTTACCCAAAGGTGAAAACCAAATTGGAATTTTTAACCATAAACAATGCAAAAACACTATTCCAGGGAACCAGAATCATAAATACAAGCAAAGGTGGTGAAAAAAGCTGATAAACATTGAAAATTTACAACGAGTCACGTTAAAAAGAACAATCTAGAAAACGCATGAAGGACCGCCACCCTAAGCAGGGCAGTGGTTACAGGACTGCTGCCCTGCCTAGGTGGCGGTCACAAGACCGCCACCCAGGCAGGGCGGCGGTTTCATAACTGAAGACCAAAACACAAAGAAAAAGAAGGGGGAAGAGGAAAAAAAAGCACACAAGGGCTAAGTGGGACATGCGGGATGTTAACGCATACTTGGAGAGCTTTTTCGGATCCCAAAAACCTTGTGAGGAGACCTGTATCATCATTAGGGCACGTGTAACGTTGTTCCAGTAGTGCAGCACCCTACAATTTTGGGTACGTATAGTTTCCCACTTATATCTTGTGTTCTTGTGTTGATTCTTTATCTCATGGTTGTTTGCTTCTTTGATGGTTTATGATGTGCACACATTAGATATTGATTAAGTGGATACTATGATTGAATGGTTATGAATTTATGGGTATTAAAATATTAATTATAATTTAAATATTTCAAGTACTGATTCACCCCCACCTCAGTCCATTTTTATTCTAACACATTTTTTCCCAAGTGGTAACGGCATCTCTTCCTAAACATATGAACCATCTCAAGGATGCATCGTTGAGTGTAGCAAGGAACAACTTTAGTTTATGTGTATCAGTGGTCTAATCATAGCTCCTGCATAATACATCAAACTCAAACAAAAAGGTGTTTAGGCCTTCAGTTATAGATCCATTAAAGTTAGGAAGGGCTGATGGATAAATATTCTTCATACCAGTAGGCTCATCATTGTTGGAAATGGGAAACTCAAAGGTAGTTTCCCTGTCTTCAACATTTTGGTTTAGTTCTTCTACCATGATGGGTTGATTAGGAACAGCCTTAGAAGTCTCACTTGGAGGGTTATATTTTAACAGTAAACCTTATACAGAGGAAATTATGTCTTCTTCATAATCAAATATAGAAATAAATGCTAACTATGGATTGCATAAGAATCTAGCATGGGCATCTCTTGGATGGTGCATGCATCAACTACTCGACTCACTCAACATACATTAGTGGGGGGGTTTTGAGGTGAAATTTCCTAAACTGAATTTTTTTCCTAATAAATGAAAAACCTCTCAAAAATGTTATAACTTGGTAGTATCCCCAGAAACAGTGCCAAAAATGATGGTGTAAATTAACTTGCAGCAATTAATATGTTGTTTACTAACTCATAGTCATTTAATCATCAAACCAAGGGACGTAAACTTTCAATAATTCTAGTTTTGTATGCATAGTTACAAAGCATTTAGGAGGTATGGAAATAAATAGTTATCACTACTATACTTAAAACAACAAATCTTGAAATTACAGTGGTTGAAACAAAACTCATAACTGAAAGTAAATGGTTTCTAACACTATGACTGAAAGTAAAGCATGTAAATTTAGAATACAGATAAAGAGGTAAATGTATTCCTATCCTAATCATGTAATGGAAGGGTAAGTGTAGCAAGTTGGGGGATAATTAAGTGGACATCAAATCCTGAATTTTACATCAAAAATAACAAAACATCAAATTTAGTCTTCCACAGACTTGAACCTGCCGAAAAGTCAAAAATATGGTACCTTCACATAGGTGAGACTATTAGCTTTGTAGAAATATTGATTTTAAAGTGATAGAATAGGATAAATATCATTTTATAATTTTTTTGCTAATAGTAGGTCTTTAAGACACTTTTTCCAGTGAATGTTTATGTCTATGTTTAAGACTACAAATTTTGTTTGACTTGTCAGAATGTGATAAAACTTATACCATCCCAACTGTGGTGAAATTATATACATGTTCAAAACAAAGTATTTGATTTCAATTTTTTTGATGAAGTTATGGCGGGCAAATGGAAAGTGCTCTATTTTCTTTATGTTTTCAGACCACTTTCACGGAAAAAATCATTAAAAAAAAAATATTGCTCAAAAAAATACAAAATAAAATATATCCCAAGATAGATAGTGGCATCTAACTTCTCGCCAAAGTGTATATATATATATCAATTATTGGTCATCCAAATTGCAGGCAAACGGACTACAATCTTATAGGCATTTTTAAAAAAATATACCAAGTCATTTAATTTTGAGTGTTTAATATAGCTAAACTTGTCCATTTTTTAAAAAAAATAGTAGTTTAGAAACTAGATTCCGTATGCTACAATTCATATTGATATAAGTTTTTCTAATTTTGAGTGTATGTATTGCTAATAATCCCTACAAGTTGATATTATGTTATTATTTGGAATATGACATCCACTTATGACCCTTTTTTTGTCCCCCAACTTGTTGCACTTACCCGGAATAGAGAAACAAAACTATGGATGAGTTTAGCAGACCACAAGTGGGCCCTACCTTGGGTGTTAATCCCTCCCATGGTTTGTAACTAAAAGCTACTGAATAAAACTCAAATTCTTTATTGAATTTGGATGAAGATTATAATTATAAGAAAAGCAAATTTTGTATATGTGTATCCTCTATTATCTAATTCTCTACCTAGATATCTATCCATCTATATTTTCATCATTAATCTCTTTCTCTTATACTTCATAATTATAGCAACACATGAGAAGAATATTTCAACTAGGAGTTCAAAAAGACTAAATAAAATATCTTCAATGAAACAAGTGGAAAATCTTAAATAAAACAACAAGAGTTCCAACACATGTAACATAATTAATTAAAAAGTGTTCATATATCAAACATATAACTCAAGTAATTGTTAAGTTCCTTAGATCACGTGTTTAACTGATCAATCAATTCCTCAGTGGGTTGTAATTAGTAGTCAGATATATTGTTGAGTTATCTCCAGTTCTCATGTTCCAGTTTGTAATTGCCTCTTCCACGACACGTACAGACTTGGAGTGTTATCCTTCAAGTTCATGGATATCTTCATAATCATGGCTCCTTTGTTATACGTGATCTTCTTTGGAAGTGGACAGATTGATATGGACATTTCATTTGGCTATAGGCGAGTCTCTTTGGTTGTGGATGAGTGGCTACAGGCAGTTCCTTAGTTGTAGGTGAATCCCTTTGGTTACAGATGGGTGGCTGCAAGTAAGTCCTTTACTACATAAAAGTTGATGCATATAACAAGTTTCTTACAAACAAGAGTGGCATCATGCATATCATCATTCAAAAAACTTATTGCAACCATAAGAATAAATGGATACGCAAAATACCACAAAATAAAGATAACTACTCATAACTATATTAATCAATATTCATGCCATAAGTTCAAGTTATGATGACAATGTTCAAGATTATAACTGGGAAATATAAGGACGTAGTCTTAATGGCTTGACGAAATTATAGAGGATGAATTGTTTATAAAGGGGATTTAATCAACTCATCATTGTCTACGATGAGAAAAACATATGTAGACAACATTGGACTTGTAGGTTCAAGACAGTCAATGGAATTTATTTGAAGAGTATTTTGAATGGTTAATTGGTAGTGACGTGGTGTTAGAAAATTATAACCTAGCTCTAAAACTAAAAATTTTGATAAACTAGAAAGCAAGGAGTAGAGAAAGAAGTTTCAGTAATGAAAATCACTCCTTTCATGCCATTCATGTTGACCACATTCTCGGGAGGCTTAATTTTAGGATTATAAGAATTTTTTATAGTGTTAGAAGATGAATATTTTTTGTTTCTCATTATTATGTTGAGAAGATTCCTCAACCTTAGAATGATTAGGAAAAGGATCGTGTAGACTTTAATATGTTTATTAGGTGTATTGATGACATTGTGATATTCATGCCTTTTGACACAGTCATGAGCCACTACAACTTCCTCTACTATTTTTTGGGTTTGTACCTTCACGATTGAAGTTAGCACCAAGAAATATTATATAGGAAAAATCAAAAAGAGCTTTACAATTTTCATGTGAATGGACCCAACTGGCATGCCACTAAATTTTATCCAAAATTGAACCCCCATACAATTTTGAACAACTCATCTAATTTGGGAATTAGAAACATTTTTCTCAGGAAAGTTGCATAACACTAAGTTAGTCTTCTACATAATGTGTGAATGTAGTGTTCCACAAAGTCTCTTAACCCGTAGGAAAAAAGAATTTGAGCTTAATACTTAGTCATATTTTTATGGTGATAGTATTTTCTGGAGGTTTGTTACTCCTTCGCGGGGTTAAATAATTCAATATTTCACAAAATCGAATCATTTCCTTGCAGGTTGAAGGTGGGTTAGAGCACCGTAGAGTTTACACACTCACTAAAAGTTTGAAAATTGGCTAAGGACGAGTTTAAAGCTAATGGATCTGCAAAGCAAAGGAGTGAGAAATATTAGTGCTTCGTGGCATGGAAAAACACAATGTTATATGGACTTCAAAGGTATAGAACTCAATGGAGTTTGTCAGTTCCATGAGAATAAGGTTATAGTTTGCTAAAGAAAATTCATGATGTAAAATGGAAAACATGTCACAAGGCACCACACAACAAGTAAAATAGAGTTTGAAAAGTGACTAAGGTTGGAAGTTGTGAAACACTATCCCAGTGTTTTTCAGTTTTCCCAAATGTAGTTTTCCATGGATGTCATAGTTCACAAAACAAAGAAACATGGTCACAGGTAAAAGTGTTGCACAAAAAAATGAAGAAGAACTTTGCAACATAGTGGGAGCATTAAGAGTAAAAGTTTGGGAGTTTTTAAAGTCGTGCGATAAGGAATAGTTATAGGACATTCAAAATGTTACAAAATAAGGAAAATTCATGGATAATGAAGGTAAGAACATGAGTTCTTTAATACATTACAGGGGTTAGAAATGACTTTGCACATCATTTGGAGGATGTGAAAGTTGTGAAAAACCATAGAAAATATAAAGATTCTATGAAGCATGACAAAGCTACACATTTTTGAGCCAGAAAATAAACCACTCTACTAACCTGAATTTAATGATGTGCATCATCCTCTTAGAATTGTGTATCTAAAGGCATGTGATTGGATCCATGTCAAGAACCCATTCTTCACCTATGAAATTAATGGTGATTTCTCCTTGGTGGTTTAATCTCTCTCCTATTGGCACCTCTTTCTCCTTTCCTCTTATTCTTCTTTTCTCTATATATATGGCACCCATTCACATTGTAAGGAATCCATATTTTATTATAACAAAACCATTCCAAAATGGTGGTCGACTTCCCACAATTTCCAAACCTCATATATGAACTGTAATGTATTTTGCGCCTTCTTCCATTTTTTTAATTGATTGTGCATCCTTTAAACAATAAAATCTTATTTTTTAGCTATTCTCTGCTCTATGCTTGTGTTTGTCACATTCTTGCCTATTTTTCCATTCCTTATTATGTCATGTGTTGTATTTACAAATATCTTCATATTTGTGTGTTGTTAATATGTGAGATGGAGGTTTAGTGAGAGTGTTAGTCTATGGCACGTGTGTCTTCCCTTTCCTCCCATGTTTTCCTTCCTTTTCTCTCCTCGTGGTCCTCGTGGAGAGTGATAATCCCTTTCTTCTTGTGTTATCACCACTTGTTTTAGATTAGGTTTTACTTTCTACATCTCTCTTTCCCTAGTTCCCTAGATGTGTTAGTTTGAATTAGCCTAGAGGTAGTGTTAGCATTAAATTAGATAGGTTGAGGAACCATCCTTCTCTAGAGGTTTGTCTCAAGATGCAAGTACCATACTTGGAGACAACCCCATGTTGGCCTAGAATTCTATATTTTCCATGATCCAAACAAGGGTGTAATTCTATTCTCTAACACCAACAAAATAAATTCTCATTGAAAGATGGAGGAAAAGGGTGAGAAATATCTAGAGGTGATGTGCATGGCTAAGGAAATGGTATCATAGCTCTCCCATGGACAAGGTTGATTGTTATCCACTTAGGAAGAAGAGGGAAATTATGAGGGTTTGATTCAACATTGTAAATAATTCTTTGGAAAGCATTGTTAGGATTAGGAATGCATGAGACTCCATCATCTATAGCATTGACATTCTGAGGTTTCATTAAGAAATGAATATTATTTTGTACTTAAGATTGAGGTTGCTTTTTAGATTGTTTTGGTTGAGGTTTTTCAAATAATGGCTTCCACCAAATTGGTACGAGAAAAATAACTAACCTTGTATTGAAGGTAAGGTTCTAAGGTGTTGAAGAAGATGCTATGAAGAATGTGTAGACACCAATTTTTGGTATGCTTCTCCCCCAACCCGCATTCACTCCCCTTCGTCATCATATTACACATACTTACCTCTCTTCCTATTTGAATTCATCTTTCCCTCATAAATCCCATTTATCCTATCTAATTCCCATTTTTCCCATATTAATCTTATCTTAATCCCATTATTATTTTATCCCCTTAATTCATCCTTAATCATATTTAATTACCCCTAAAAAAATCCATTTCCCTAATATCTTCCCTAAACCCTCCATTTATCATCCATAGGCATCCATTTATCTTCATTCAATGCATTCATATCCTCTAACTCCCTTTTATCCTCCCTATGCAACCCTAACCCACCTAAAGAGCCCAAAACCCTAATTCTACCCCTTTAGGGCCCTTTACATCGAGTTAATAACCATCTCCACTTCTGAAATCAACAGTCTGCCGCAATTTCCGATGACCCATGTGGGTCACCGTTGACCCTATAAGTGTGTCCATTCCCCCTCTCCTCAGGATGTAATTTTGAGAATTCAAGTTTTCTTGTTATTCTTGCTTCATATTTTTCTCTTCTTTAGAGTTATGGCCATCAACTTGGAGCTAATTTAGAGATCTTGCACGCCATATTTGGAGATTTGAAGTCTATTTCATTTCTTGGATCCCCCATTATAGCTTTATCACCCTTTTTACACCATCCTTGTATGTTTTTCCAGGTTCCTTGGAGATTTTCCTTTTTCTCCGCCATCCCTGATCCTTTCCCACTATCATTTTCCCATCCATTTCATCCCCCCACACCATAAATATATCCCCAATCACTGTCGACATTTCTACGTCATCGTCAACCTGACCTCCATTAACCTTGTTTTCTACCATTTGTCCTCTATTTTCCCAGGCCCCTTAACCTTCAGACCCCTCTATTTCTAAGATCCATCTACTTGACAGTACAAATCTTACTTTTTGGATCTGATCACCATAAATCCATCCCAATCGTCATCAACCTTGTCTGCACTTATCAAATTTGTTGATTTTCTTGCATCCTTTCTGTTCTTTTAGCATCCTCACATAAGATTCAAGCTTTCTAAAAATATCTCAGTCTCATACCATCATTCCAACATCAGATCCAGATATGCTTTTATGCCTATCTTTTGGCTCACTCTGTTGTAGTTTTCATCAATTGTACCTATCAATCTTGGGTCATCATCGACTTGATCAGGTTTAGTTTAGTATCATTTATTATTATCATATTTGCATCTTATTTTATCTAGCATATATCTCACATCTATTTTTATCTTGCTATCTGTTGCATCCAATTTGTTCATTATCATTTATCCACTATCATTTTATCTAATATTTTATCAAAGTGGGTTGATTTCCATCCCCATAAAGTTGTCACTTCTTCGGACCGCTATTTTTAGGCAACCCACCATCCTATCTACTAATCATTTTCGTGTTTAGTTTCTCTTTGGTGTGCAGGTCATTGAGCTCACCACAAAGAGGATATTTTGTGCTTGTATCTTCACCATCATCATCTTATCAAGAGGTAGCCTTAAACCCTATCAACATTTGTAGTTTCTTATTTTCTTTTCCACCATTCCACTAACTTGAAACATAAGTGAGGAAATTTGATCAAAACTTTGGCACACCCGGTGGGACCCACCCTTTCTCTTTGGTGATTTCTTTCATTATTTCATTTCCATTTTCTCTTTCTTCCTTTCTTTCTACTAACCTCACAGGTGGGATATTTACTTGCTTACGTATATGGTGGTTTTATTTATTGGATCAACAATGCATGTGCTTAAGCTAAGATAAACACAAAAAAAGGAAAATCGCATTTGTCCAGGTATTCCTCATTTTGTCTTATTTTCTCTTTTTTCATTTCTCCCCTTCCTTTTTCTGTGTGATTTTATTAAATATAACATTTATTTTTGGGATTTAAAAATAATACCTTCATGCTTTCTTGATAACCTATTCTAAGTAGGAGGTAATTTGCTGCATTCGCGCCTCTTCCATACACAGCTAAACTCACAAATCAATTCACACATCTGAAACATATTCTACTAAGTTGAACTATTGGGATTTCATCACCTAATAGGAAAGTTTCCATGGTGTTCAAGTCATGTAAGAAATTTTTTGATTATCAGTATAAAGTTTAAGCACCCAACACCCTTATCACTATGGTGTGTGAAGTGAGCGGTTGGGCCCCAATACCAAGCTACGTATTGATAATCATCACCAATTTGAGCCTCACGTACCTTCAGGTATATCTAGGATGACATCCAAAACAGCCTGAAACCATCCTTATCTTGGTCATTTCCTAGGTTCCCTTTGAGCCCATTTCTTTTCTTTTTCACGCTCTTCTAATAAACACGATAATTAACACTTTACTATCTGATTTCCTTCCTATATTAAAAATCATTATAAGTTCTTGTTTTTGTTTCATGTCCATCATAACTCACTCTCAAGAAAAAATAATGGAACAAGCCACTTCATCCAATAATATCCCCACTTCTAACAATCTTTCTCAACAAAATTTTGTACTTGTCATTGTTTCCTCTACACCCATGATCACCACACCTTTGGTTTCCCAACCACTTGTTTCTACTGTCCCTTCTCATAATACCTATGTCACCTATAATAACCCTCATCTTGAAACCAACTTATTCCTCTATCATCATTTTATTCCTTCTAGACCAATTATGCCCACATCTGCCACATTTTTAGGAGCGTTTGGACCTCCCACTATCCCTTGTGGATGTACGGAGTTTCAAGAGCTTCTTTACACCAATCTCATTTCCCTTTATGACTATCTCATCTATAAATACACCAATCTTCCCATTTATGAACCACCTCTTTAAAATATTTATGTTCATCACTCATAACCTGAATCTACCCAATTTCTTACTTCTCGACATGTCATTTTCTTTCCAAGAGCCATGAACAAATTAACAATGGCCCAAAGTAAGCAAGTCCCACATGAATCTTCCTCCATGCTCCCTCAATCTCATCAATCAACAAAATTGGTGGTCCATATTCCACCCAGCTTGCCTCATATCAACACCACCCCCATTTCTTCTATCCCCATCACTTCTTCATGTATTGTGGATATTAGTGCCTATATTCAAACCAATCAATATTATTGTCTTCTTATTATACCACCCGAGCAGCACGTTCAAATCTTAGTTCTCATTTATACACCCCAATTCCATGCCAATGTTTTCATCTCACAACCCCACCCTTCGTAGTCTACTCAAACCTATCAATTGTCTCTCTGAGGCGTCTTCCAGTAAATTCTCCCCAATCAAACTATCCAAACATCTTAACCACCCCACATGCACATTCCAACTCATCCTATGAAATTTTGATACAATATCCCCATTTCTCAACAACAATCACAATCATACCCATCCAATTACATCCCCATATCTCAACAACATCCTATCTCCCAACCTATCCAATCATAAGAATTCAACTATCTTCCACATTATCAACCACCCCCACAAACTCTCACTTATCTTCAATAGTATCAATCTCATCCGCAACCCAACTCATCCACTTCTTATAATTTACAACCTCACCAATCAATCTATCATCCTCACACTTCCAATGACCCCATGCAATATTTTCTAAGTAGGATGGAAAGTCTCAAATCCACTACTTTGGGTCCTAAAATATCATTCACCTATGAAAAAATCTACAACAAGCATATCAATCCATCAGTTTCCATGAAGACTTATCCTCCTCACTAGGAACTCCCTAAGAATTATCAATTCAACAGCAAGGAGGACCATATACAGTACTTTTGTGCCTTTAGGAACACATGTTATCTTATTTCTTATGCCCAAGATCTCATGCTTTTCACTTTCCCCATGTCATTGGTCAGACCCACTTTGAACTGGTATAATGGAATTCCCCAACATTCTCTACTATCATTCACCCAACTCATGTAAGTGTTCTTAGATCACTTCTCCATTAATATTGTGCATAAAATCACCATTACTGACCTCTATTCCATTAATAAATTTGATGATGAATCCATCACATATTTCATCGCTAGATGGTGTGGCCTCATCAATCAATTATTTTTTTCACTTCCTGTTATCCTGCAAAAATGACAAGGGTAATTTTACAGATAACCATACCGAAATTCCATTTTGGTCCCCTTGATAAGGTCTATTAACGTTCTAAATTTCCCAAAAATCCCTTTCAAAAAATCAAGTTGTTTCAGGACTTAGCCATTTTTAGCCATTTTCCAATGGGGAGAAAATGTTGTGCTGACATACAAAAAGTTGCGCCAAAGGTGTTGACATTATCGTGCTGACATGCAAAAAGTTGTGCCTAAGGCACTGACATGTAAAAAGTTGGACCAAAGGTGCTGACATTGTCGTGCTAACATGTAAAAATTTGTGCCAAAGGTGCTGACATGCAAAAATTTACGCCAAAGGTGCTGACAATCTGGTGTCGACATGCTGACAATTGTACCCATTTACAAAGGCACTGACAATGTGGTGTCAACATGCTGATAGTTACACCAATTTACAATGGTGCTAACAATGTAGTGTCGACATGCTAACAATTGCACCCATTTACAAAGGCGCTGACAATGTGGTGTCGACATGCTGATAAGTGCACCCATTTACAAAGATAAAGAATAGTTTCTTCTTTCTAGGATCCATTGATCATTTTTATAAAGTATTTAAAAGTATGTTGGCACAAACGATGACATCATCCATGTTGCACCATGGGATGTTGTCATCCACCAAATTTCCCCAAAGTCAACTTTTGACTTTTAGATATTTTGTAGATATTTTGTAAATAGTGGTTGGTTTCTTATCGTCTTCTTTCTATAAATATTGGAATACTTGTTGTATTCTAGATGAGAAAAATTGTATGAAAAATAGAAGTGAGGAGAGAAAGACTTTGAGCTTTCTTGTAATAGAACAACTTATTAATACATAAATTGAGACTTTGTGCTGAATTCCTGTGTTATATGTTAGATCTTTCATAAGTCAGGTCTGCATGTTTATTCTATTGGATTCACCTATGCTTTTTTCATTTGTTTATCAGTATTGCTTTGTTTGTTTATGTGAGTAAGTTTGGCTTTGTTTACTACCGGACCAAAACATAAACCCTCTGACCTTTCTACTTTGGAATTCATTTCTTTTCTCCCTTCAGATCCATCTTTCTTCCATTCCTTCCTTCATTCCTTTCTATTCTTCGTTGGAACTAACTCTACTGGGATGAGATCCCAAACCCCTTGAAGGTAGAATACTGTAAGACTTGCACAGATTCTTGCTGGTAGAATAGCAATAAACCAGTTTCACTTTGTTGTCTCAAAGAGGGGCTATGCCCTACACACTGTTGGCCTGTCTATCCATAAATCTACCCACCCGAAAAAAATTTGAACTAATAGTTTTTGGCAACTACATTGGGGAAAGAACCAGATCTATGTGAGTGTTATGTCAGCTAAAGGACACTAACAGTTTTTAAAAGTTGTTAAGGTAACTACGAAAATAGATAAAACTGTAAAAATCACTACCTATTTGCAAATTTTAACTTTTTGTTTAAAATCCAAATTTTTTGCAAAAGTGATCCAAACTGAAAATTTTCTTCAGAGATCCATAGATCTAGACCAATTAGAAACCTTTAGTTTGCTGAGTTTTTATAAAAACCTGTATATTTCTGTAGATCTGAGATTCTGACAATTTTACAAATAATTTCAAACCCTTGTAAAAATTCAAATCTAAGATCCGAAAATCAGCTTACTAAGTTGACAGTTATTTTATCCTCACTAATCTTTGTCATTAAACCACAATCGGTTTTCAAAAGAAGGATAAAATTAAATATTTGGAAAGTACATGCTGCTGATTTTTGCCAGAAAAAATAGAAAGTCAGCAAGTACAAACAAAAAGAGTTTTTTTAAATCTGCTCTAAAATCATTGCAGATCTGAATAGATACACTGGCGGGTGAGCCATTTACCCATAGAAAGAGAGCTCATAGAGAAGTTGATCCTATTTTTGATCTACTTCAAAGGCACATCTTTAGTATTACACCAGCATGCTTCTCATCATTGAGTTTAGCTGATCAGTCAACCAAAAGTGCCTCGCCTCCACGAAAGAACCAGTTTCACAAGGGACTTCCACATCAATTTGCAGTGCCCTATTAATAAGTGGAATCACACTCCCAACTCGCATCCTCTTTCCAACTTTTAAAATGGCAGAACCATGGGGAAACGCTATGGACCCTCTTGCATTACTGCATCCTGTTCATGCACTCCCTCATGGAAACCACAAGAATTTCCCAAGATTTGATGGGAGTGGAAACCAAAGCATGGATTCACATATATCTACATTCATTATGTCATGCAACATCCTAGATGTGACCCATGAAGACGTGTCAGTATGACTCTTTCTAGAGACCTTGCAAGGACCCGCAACACAGTGGTTACAACATTTGTCGGTTGGATCTATCACCAGTTGGGCCACATTATGAACGGCATTTGAAGATAGGTATAAGCCTTTAGAAGACACATTTGTGTTACTATCAAAGATCAAACACTTAAAGAAGGATGTCAATGAAACCATGCGTGATTTTATCACTCGCTTCAATTCACTAATTAACCATGTGCCGCCTGTAATGCTACCAACACCAGAAAATCAAAAGTGTTTCTTTATGAATGCCATGAGCTCAAGAGTAAGTTTCTTACTCTTACAAGAATAAATCACCACCTTAGTTCTTGCTCAAGCTGTGGCCATTCAGATAGAAGACAACCTGCTTATATCTGGCGAGTTAAAATGAGATCCATCCAAACCTAAGGCTTTAACTCCTTCTCAAGCCACTTCATTAGATCCGGCATTCCAGAAGATGGCGAACAACTTGCTTGCATTAAAGAATCAATTAGCCCAAGCTTCATCCTCCACTCCATACCGGGATATCCCACAGAGAAATTTCACTCCCAACAATGCCCCACTAAGGTTGCATTTGCCTGCAGCTACTCCATGGTTAGCACTTGAGGCCCCTCCGATTAATGCCCTGGTTGAAATCAAAGAAGATGAGAAAATTTATGAAGAAGCTCCATTGTAAGGTGAAGATGATCAAGATGTCGGTGAACTGACTGGCGACTCTACAATTGGGTATATGGAATTTGAAGATGAGGAATCTAATGAAGAAGAGGGTACCCAAGGGTATGCAAGTGGATAGTCATATGTTGTTTTCACCCACTCTCAAGGAAAAGAAGCAGAAGTTGCTGCCAGGATACAAAAGGAGAGGGTTGTGTCAAACATGCCTCCAACCATTGCTAAAAGAGGTAATCCTCTTCTTGCTCAACCTCTTATTAAGTCTTTTACGAAGAAATATTTTCCTCCCATCTCTCCTCCAAGTCAACCTTCTCATGTTTCCATAAATACCAGTAACCCTACCCTACCATCATGAAATGAGGGACTCATTCCTTTGTCAACGCAACCCTTGGTCACATTCGATATAATCAATCACGCTAAAAAGACCAAGATTCAAATGTCTAAAGCTGAGTATCTTCAGTCTAACCCCGAGCAGCTTGTAAGATTGACTGAATATATCCAAAGCCAAGCTATTGTACCCTCTCATGTCTCCCTGAAAGGAATCATTTCCACTCCTGCATCTCGCATAAATGTTTCCTTGACTTCTGTGTCAGGAAAAATTAAACCTTTTTATCTCTCCCTCCTAATCAATGGTCACAAACTAAGAAACTACATAATTGATTTTGGGGCTTCTGATAATGTCATGTCAGTAAAGGTCACCCATGCTTTGGGCCTCACTCTTACAAAGCCTTTCGGTAGATGTTACTCCATGGAGACCAAACAGGTTCCATTGATTGGTCAGATCAAAGACGCATTGTTCGCACTTGCAGCGTTCCCAAAGAAAAGGGTAAAGATGACCATCCTCATTACTGATATCCCAGTGGCATATGGAATTATACTAGAAGGAGATTTTATAGAGATGTTGGTGGAAAATTTCATATGGACTGGTCTAAAGCCAGAATCCCTATCAAAGGAGTAATACAGACATTAGAGCCTGAATCACAAAAGAAGAACCTGGTCACCAATTCTGATGACCCCAAATCCCAAATCCTCTTCAAATCATCAGGGATGGGGAACTACTTCTTATCCATTGAGTCTGATAAAATGAACGTTCTCGTCCAGGAGGAGGACCTTAACAAGATTTGGACACTATAATTCAATGGCAATTATGCAACAAGTGGATGTGGCGCTGGAGATTTCCTGATATCTCCTGAAGAGGAGATTTTTCCCCTCTCTTTCAAGTTACAGTTTTTCAATACAAATAATACTGCTGAATATGAATCTTTGCTACTTGGCATGCAAGCTACAAAAGAAAGGTGAATTAAGAACCTAAAAGTATAGGGCGATGCCGAGCTTATCGTTAATCAAGTGAAAAGAATATACCAAGTAAAGAACGAAAGGCTCAGGCACTACCATAATGCAGTATTGGACAACATTGAGGAATTTGACACTTTCTCAATAAAATTCATCCCAAGAGCTCAAAATGACATGGCTGATTCATTGGCCATCTCAGCATCTCTCATGCTCCCTCACCCAGGTTTGAAAACAGACACATATACCATTGAGATAGTCTTCTGCCCAAGCATGCCAGACAATTCACAACACTGACAGGTATTTAACAATGACAATCAGCTTATTGCCTTTCTAGAGAAATCCAAAAAATTCAGTGAGCTTCATTTTGAAGGATCTAGTTCTGCATGCCGTGAATTTTTCACGGGTCAAGCAAACAAATCAAAAGAAGGCGATGGCATATGTCAACTCAAGGGAAATAAAATTCCAAAGGGTTTAGTCTCTCTGGAATAATTGTTTGACAAACATGATCATTTTGTCAAGGAGAAGTAGCAAGATGATGATAACTCCTCTCTAGAAACTAATTCGGTCAACCTGGGTTTTGTGGAACATCCGCAGTTTGTGAACATCGGGAAGTGCTGTACACCTGAAGAAAAGTGAAATTCTGTCAAATTCCTGAAGAAATATATGGACGTATTGGCATGGTCTTATGTCGATCTAAAATCATTCAAGCCTAAGGACATTTAGCATGACATCCCGTTGAAAGATGATTTCAAAAAATTTCGCCAGAAATAGAGGCACTATAATCCCAAGATCTCAGGTACCATCCAAGCGGAAATATAGAAGATGCTGGATGTGAGGATTATCTTTCCTATTCATCACAGTACCTGGGTTTCAAACATCATGCCTATACGAAAGAAGAATGGTTATATACACATATGCGTAGATTTTTGTAATCTAAATCAGGCGTCCTTAAAGGACAACTACCCACTGCCCATAATGGATCAAGTTCTGCAAGTAGTAACCATTTCAGAGATGCTATCCATGCTTGATGGTTTTTAGGCTATAATCAGATTGAGGTCTCACCTGAAGACTGATTCAAAACAACATTCACTACTCCCTGGGGCACATTCGCCTACAACAAGATGCCTTTTGGCTTGACCAATGCTGGTGCCATCTTTCAGCAAGCAATGGACTTCGCATTCAAAGGTATGATGGGAAAGGTCATCGTAGTATATTTAGATGACTTAACTATGTTCTCTAAAAAGTGAAGTGATCATTACGATCATTTGGAGCAAGTATTGATTAGATGCCAAGAACATGGGATTTCCCTAAATCTAAAAAAGTCTATTTTCGGGGTCACTGAAGGAAAGTTTCTGGGACACGTTGTTAGTAAGGAAGGAACAAAGATATATGCTGAAAGGGTTAAGGCTATTCAGAGCCTTACCTTACCCAAAAGAAAGGCCGGTGTTCACTCTTTCTTCGGAAAGGTGAATTTTCTCAAAAGCTTTGTCCCTAAATTCACTAAAAAAACTCAGCACATATTAAATATGATGAAAGGGTCACAAACTTTCCAGTGGAGCAAAGAAGGAAAGGTGTCATTTGAGGATATAAAAGCCTCCGTCGCCCATGCCCCCGTCCTGGTATGTCCCGATTTCTCCAAGGATTTTATCATGTACATTTATGCATCTGAGCATACTGTATCAGCTATCATAATGCAAAAGAACTATGAGTATGTTGAATCCCCAATCATATTCATGAGCTCTCCTCTCAAACTCCATGAATATGTCTCAGTTAGAAAAACATGCCTTCACCGTTATCAAAGTAGTCAAGAACTTCCGGTACTACATTCTAAACTCTCATATGGTAGTGTTGGTTCCTGACACAGCAGTCAAGTTTATTCTAACTCAACAGGAGTTAGGAAGCTTACAAGGGAATTGGATCGCAAAGGTCCAAGAGTATGATCTAGACATAAAACCAACCAAACTGGTAAGAGGCAAGGGCCTATGTCAGATTATGGCTGAAAACAAAGATTCAGAGGTCCCTAAAGAGAAAGATGAATGCATCGACGAAACGTAAAGCCATCTGGAGAAAGCTGATTCTCTACCTATGGTTCCATTCATTGCAACTAGTGATGAATGGTATTTAGACATCACTTTCTTTCTCACTTATGGGAGTTTCTAGCTCATCTAACTTTAAAGGAGAAGTAGACTGTAAAGCTCAAGGTATCTAGATATGTCATATGGGATGACGGTTTATACAAGCATGGTATTGATGGCATCTTCTTGTGATGCATTGATAAACCGCAGCAGATCAAATTTCTTGAAATTTTTCATGACTCAGCCTGCGGCGGTCATTTCTCCTCGTCTGTGATAGCACATAAGATCATATGGGCTAGGTACTACTAGCCAACACTATTTCAGGATACAGCCACCTGGGTAGCAAAATGTGAGCTCTACCAACAGTTATTCGGTAAGCCGAAATTAGCTGCTTTTCCCCTCAGGCCCATCATTATTGATGAACCATTCAAGTAATGGGGAATTAAATTCATCAAAGCACTACATCCCCAATCAAGTTCTAGACATAGCTATTTCTTAATAGCAACAAATTACTTCACCAAATGGGTAGAGGCCATACCTGTTAAGAATGCCACCTCTGAGGTTGTTTGCAACTTCATTAAAAAAATATTATCGTGAGGTTTGGTATCCCACACAAGATCGTTGTTGATATTGCTTCCAAATTCTCCTCATGGGAAGTTATCAATTTTTTCTATGAATACGGGATAACCTTGGCCCATGCCTCGGATTATTACCCCCAGGGAAATGGTCAGGTGGAATCCAGCAATAAAAACCTGTTGACTATCATTCAAAAGCTAGTCGATGAGAACCAGAGGTCCTAGCACAAGTCATTATATGATGCTTTTTGGGAAAACCATATTACCCCGAAGAGGCCTCTCGGTATGTCACCTTTTCAAGTGTTATATGGAATTGACGCTAAGCTCCCCATTTCTGCGGAGCTTCCTTCTTTGCGCTTGGCACGAGCGACCGAAGATGAAAATTTTTAGAGTTTTTTGGAAAAGAGAATTATGTACCTGACAGAACTTGAATAAAGGAGAGTAAGAGTGGTCGACAGGATCACCAAACATCATAATCAAGTCAAGATATTGTTCGATAAAAAGGCTAAGCAGAGGGATTTCTGGGTGGGATATCTTTTCCTTTTATGGGACAAGTGAAGAGAGCCAAAGGGCATGCATGGAAATTTCGACTCTCTATGGAGGGGTCCTTTCAAGATCAAGTGGCTTAATGGAGATACTAGCTTCTATCTCTCGTATCTGGATGGAATCGAGTTCCCACTTTCCTATAGCGGGCAGCATCTAAAGATCTTCAGGAAGTAGAGCTTGCTCTCTTCTTTGTACAATTTTCTTTTGTTGTGTGTTTGCTTTCTATTGTTGTGTGTTCCCTTTCTTTTTTCCTTTTGGTCACCCTCCTGTCACCCTTATTTTTGACTCTCTGTAACCTAATGGATAGGCACATGAAATCTGGGATTCTCTACCCTTAAAGTTTCACTCAAAGATAGTCCCCAGAAAGAGCTAGCTGTTATCTTGCAAAATTGACAAGGGTAATTTTACAGATAACCATACCGAAATTCCATTTTTTTCCCCTTGATAAGGTCTATTAACGTTCTAAATGGCCCAAAACTTCCTTTCAAAAAATCAAGTTGTTTCAGGACTTAGCCATTTTTAGCCATTTTCCAATGGGGAGAAAATGTCGTGCTGACATACAAAAAGTTGTGCCAAAGGTGCTAACATGTAAAAATTTATGCCAAAGGCAATGACATTATTGTGCTGACATGCAAAATGTTGTGCCAAAGGCACTGACATTGTCATACTGAAATCCAAAAATTTGTGCCAAAGGCACTGACATTGTCGTGCTAACATGCAAAAAGTTGCGCCAAAGGCGCTGACAATGTGGTGTCGACATGCTGACAATTGCGCCCATTTACAAAGGTTCTAACAATGTGGTGTCGACATGCTGATAGTTGTGCCAATTTACAAAGGCACTGACAATGTGGTGTCAACATGCTGACGATTGCACCCATTTACAAAGGTGCTAACAATGTGGTGTTGACATGCTGATAAGTGCGCCCATTTACAAAGATGAAGAATAGTTTCTTCTTTCTGGGATCCATTGATCATTTTTATAAAGTATTTAAAAGTATGTTGGCACAATGATGACATCATCCATGTTGCACCATGGGATGTTGTCATCCACCAAATTTCCCCAAAGTCAACTTTTGACTTTTAGATATTTTGTAAATAGTGGTTGGTTTCTTTTCGTCTTCTTTCTCCTTCTCTTTCTATAAATACTGGAATACTTGTTGTATTCTGGGTAAGACAATATGTATGAAAAATATAAGTGAGGAGAGAAATACTTTGAGCTTTCTTGTAACAGAACAACTTATTAATACATAAATTGAGACTTTGTGCTGAATTCCTGTGTTATGTGTTAGATCTTTCATAAGTCAGATCTGCATGTTTATTCTATTGGATTCATCTATGCTTTTGTCATTTGTTTATCAGTACTGCTTTGTTTTTTTATGTGAGTAAGTTTGGCTCTATTTACTACCGGCCTAAAACATAAACCCTCTAACCTTTCTACTTTGGAATTCATTTATTTTCTCCCTTCAAATCCATCTTTCTTCCATTCCTTCATTCATTCCTTTCTGTTCTTCATCGGAACTAACTCTACTGGGATGAGATCCCAAACCCTCTGAAGGCGGAATAATGTAAGACTTGCATAGATTCCTGCTGGTAGAATAACAATAAACCAGTTTTGCTTTGTTGTCTCAAAGAGGGGATATGCCCTGCACACTAGTTGTCTGTCTATCCATAGATCTGCCCACCCAACATATTTTCAGATTAACACTTCCCTAAACTGAACTTATCGAATTATTCTCTTGATCATCTGTGAAGCACATCTCATCAACTCTTCAAATATAATCTTTCAAAACCTTCAAAGAGGAATTCACCATGGCTTGTAAACTGGAACTTTGCACCCTTGAGCAAGGCCATATCAAGCTTCAATCCAATAATTTGAAAACTAAATTCACCAAATCACTTACCCATAATGAAAAATCTAAAAATGTAGCCAATGTTATCATATTCAAATACTCTTCTGCATCCACTTCCCATATCGATCCTCTACAAAGGGATCCTCGACCCACTCCTAACTACACTCCCCTCAAAGATTCCTATAGCTCTATCTTTGACCAACTTATGGTTTTAAACCTTATTCAACTTCCCCCTATCCAACCTATTGATGATTTACATCCCAAACACATGGTATTGTGATGAGAACTATTACAATCATCATTGAGTCTGTAGCCATGATATTTAAAAATTACGCACCTTCAAAGACTTAGTACAATGACTTATAGACCATGGGGACCTCCAATTAGACAATCCTAACACTCCTCCTAACCATCCACAAAATAATCAAACTAATCCCCCCACATCTCAAGCACCCATTACTCATACGATCAATACTCTAAATTAAGATCCAACATCATTACCCACACCTATCATCCCTTCTTCTACTATATCTATGACTATTTCAACACCAACCCCTAAAATATCATCCACATCCACACCTATGTCTACTTATTTATCCATATCTACTATACATACATCCTCATCTATCACATCCACTTCACTTATCTTTATTCCACTTACACCTATCTCACCCATGTCTACTTCTTTATCCACATATATTATACCCACATCTGCATCTATTACATCCACTTCACCTATCTCTATTCTACACACACCTATCTTACCCATGCCTATTTTTGTATATATGTTTACATCTACCATCATACCTATGCCTACAGCTATGTCCACATTTATTACATCTACCATACTTACACCCATTCCCACACCTACCCCAACATCTATCTCTATGTTTATACCTACTCCTACATCTACTCCTTTATCCACATCCATAATCATGTACATATCTACAACAACATCCAAATACATATAATCCCTTAAAACTTCCATCAAGCATATATCCTCCCTTAATGCAACTGTAAGTAATTTTTGTACCTCATCCTCATCATCAATAATTCCAATCACTCCTACACCAACACTTCCAAAACCTACACAATTTGTAGATCCTTCCGAACTCATCAAATGTGTTATCCAAAAAACACTTCCATCTTAAATCCCCACATCTACAACTAAACCCACACCCAAACCCTATTATTCTACCTCTAAGGATCCCCCAGTCGAAATCATTGTGATTTCCTCCAGGGGTAAATATTTTCAAAAAATATATATGAACCTTGGTGTACCTACTAAAACATCTCTCATCCATCCACATAAGAAATTGGAGCTCCCTCCTCCGAAGCCCCAACAATCCAAACCATCTAAAAAATCCAATACCTCATCATATATCTTAGGACCTTACACATCTATTTTGGGACCAAGACCCTCATCTAAAAACCCCATCACTATAAAAAAATCTAAGTCAAAACCCTCCATTCCTTCTCCCAAATCAAAATCAGAATCCGGAATCCCTATCAAACCTCACACGAGTAGGGAACCACATTTTCCTTCATCCCCCTCTCCTAAATCCAATTAATCCATAATTCATAAAACCCCTTCCTCGAAAACCCCATTTGGTCATATACAGAAATCTTTCAATGTCTCATTTAAGTATCTACCATTACCATTCCCCTTATCAAGTCCTTCGATTCAAGTGGGAAAAAACCCATGTGGTTTGATTCTAATGTCATTTTTTCTTACCATCATACCCATAGAAATTACACTAAACATTATAGGGCCCTCTAAATCCTCATCCAGAACCTCATAAAGGAAGATGACCTTCTCATCGATGAATATAGCCCTCTCCCATCTACTTGTTCAACCACATCCAAACACAATCCCCCAATCAAATCTACAACTCTCGGGACCTCTAAATCCCCTTCCTCATCCAAATAATTTTTTGCAATCCCTCCTCAAAACACTACCTCTTCTAAAGGAGGTCCCCCTCTTTTTATCGACATCATTCATATCCCCTCTCGTTCTTGATCTTATGATCCTTAATCATCTAGCTAACCTAAACCCAATATCATTTTCGTCACTCCTCCAAATGAGCCTTCTCCATCTTCATCTTCATCCAAGGCCAAGGTATCCATCTTAGTAACCCCACCTACCCAAAAGCATGTTTCCATTGAATAAAATATTGTAAAGAAGATCCATCAGGTTCTTATTAAGATGTCTCTCTACAAGCTCATCCAAAGTTCACCCAATCATCGATAGGCTCTCATCGATGCCTTGTGGCATATCCCAATTACCAATTATGAGACTTAACCTTTTTTGGCTCTTTTTGAATCCCTCACAACTTCCACCGCCATCTCTTATGACAATTCCAAAATTCCAGACATCCTACCTGACTATCATGATATTCCTCTCTTCATCACTATCTATATCAATGACACCTTTATCCATTGTTCTATGATTAAAAATGGTGTCATCATTAATATCATCTCATCCCATACATTTTACCAACTTAAACTTCCCAAATCCATTTTCCCTCAATCACTTGTGGTTCTTCATGTTTTCAATTATGTTGTTTCCCCCACTTTGGGCATGGTTATCCTCCCCATCGGCATCGGTGAAAAACTCCTCCATGAGATCATTTAGATTTTTGACAGGGAGTTCAAATACAATGTCTTACTTGGATGTCCATGGATCCATGCCATACATTGTGTCCCATCCACTCTCCATCATTGTATCAAATATGATAATGAGGAGAAAATTCATACCCTCCTCATAGATATAGCTCCATTTAAAGCATGTCATATGACCTATCAATTGAATTGCGTGTTTATCCCTAAACTAGAATCATCTTCCTCACCATCCACTAGCTCATCTATACCTACATCCAAAATACCTAATGATGAATCCTTTGATACTATGATGCAGCATCTTTCATTGGGAGAATATTGAATCCTTGCCCATAATTCTCTTCCCACCCTTAATCATCTTAGTAGACTCGATAAATCTCCTATGTATCAACCAGATGTCAGGAATATCATTTCCTTTGGTCCACATCATCTCAAAACCAATCTCATTTATGGTGGTATCGATCTCTCTTATTCTCATATTAATGATCAACCTCACACTAAACCATATACCAATGGCTTCGATTTCCTCTATAATAAATCCTTCACTTATACCTACCTTCATCATTGTGCATGGAAGGGATTTTCTCTTAGACGTTATGAACAAGGAATGCATGACCTTATCACTGATCAATCCTATAATCCTCATGATAAATTTGGACTAGGTTTCAAATAACAACCCATTGATCCTCTTACATCTACTTGTTCTACATCCCATGTGCATATCAATCCATCACCCAATTCTTCTCCATCTAATGACCCCATGGATACAGATGACACCATGTCTATTTCTTCTAGATTTTTTTAATCTCCACTATCACTTTGGGACTAGTCACTTACCAGGATAAAGGTGAAACTAGGTTATGTCCTCTCATATTTCTTGATATGGTTGCAGCAAATTCCCCTACTATTGATGTTCTTCAATGCAACAATGACGAATCCATTATTTCATACATGGGGGAATAATATTATCATCTTTATAATTCCTAACCACTTAACACATCCACCCTTCTCAATGAATCAACCATTAACATCAATATAGGGACTCCCCAAGAGCCTCATATCCTTAAAGTTGGTCAATATCTTGATCCACAAGAGTTAGAATCCTTCACTTCCTTCCTTTTCAAGAATAGTGAGGACTTTGTGTTGTCATACGCCAACATGTCAGGCCTCAATCCCAACATCATTGTCCATAACATCATTACCATCCCCAATGCTAAGTTGGTTAATAAAAATGTGTGTCGCATTTGTCCTCATGTTTCTCTCCTTGTCAAAGAGGAGTTGTAACTCCTTCTTTACGTCAAATTTATCCAGCCTATCAACTATCTATAATGGGTTCATAACATTGTCCGCATTGCTAAATCCTTCTGAAATCTCCTCATTTACACTGAATTTCAGGATTTAAATCTCACTTTTCTAGAGATAAGTTTCCTCTTCCTAACATCAATCAACTCATTGACGTGATCGCAGGCCATGAAATTCTCTCTCTTATGGATAATTTTTCTACTTATAATCAAATCCTTATCACACCAGAATACCAACATAAGAGATCCTTCATCACCTTGAGGAACCTTCTGTTATCGTGCCATGCCCTTCATTTTGAAAAATGCAACGGCCACCTATAAGTGTGCTATGACCTACATCTTCCATGATCTCATTTGTAAAATCATAGAGGATTATGTCGATGATCTCTTTGGTAAATCCAACCATCGACAGGACCACCTATTCATCCTTGAAATATTCTTCATGCAACTCATCCATTTCTTCTTCCATTTCAACCCCACCAAGTGTGTGTTTGAATTTTTAACTGAAAAATCCATGGATTCATCATTCTATTAGGGTTATTGAAGTCAAACCCACCAAGATCAAATCCATCCTTAAGATGCCTCTTCCTTCTGATCTAAAGCAACATTGCAGTCTTCAAGACTGACTTCATTTGATCCGTCATTTCATCTCGCAATTTTCTAATTGATGCCAACCTTTTCATCATATCCTTCATAAATACACTCACTTCAAGTGGGATGCCCATTACCAAAAGGCCTTTGACAAACTTAAGCACTATATTATATTACCACCATTACTCATACCTCTATGTGAGGGGGAGCCCTTCTGTCTTTGAATCTCTACCTCTGATCATGCTTTAGGTGTCATGTTCGCACACCACAATGAGAAAGGCAAGGAGAAATCCATCTATACATTAGCCACACTCTCTATGATTACAAAACCCACTACACTAAATCTAAAAATTTGTATTGCACTATCTTCTTCTCTACTTCTAAGCTTTGTCACTATCTTCTTAATCACAAAACCTGTAACATTCCCATTTTAATACATTAGAACAAGAGATTTTTTTTTTTGATAAGTGCTTCCTAGTTCTAAATACATAATTTAGAACTCACAGATCAAACAATCATTCTTATAACAAATAACCATATGCAACTGTAATGACTCGATGTACCACCGATCTATTCATTCCATGACTCAGTGATCTACCAATCTATTCATGAGTATCATAGAGTTGGCGTTTTTATCTTAACACTTCACTCTTGCGGTTCTCTTCCCTAATCTGGGATTTCAGAATGCTCTGTCCAAGGAACCTATCTAAATAATTGTTACCATTATTCATTGGCATCACGTCCCTCAGACTAGGTGACATAGGACATCGCAATCAGCAGCTTGCGATACTTTGGCCAAAGATTTGAAACATATTGTTCATGTCTCATATTCCTTGACTGCATACTTGTCAATCTAGAATACGTCCTTCACCCCACTCTGATGTTAAATAGAATGTCTTATATTGACTTCTGTCAGCCTCCATGTCCCAAGTCATTCACTCAAGAACGGATTAATATCATGACACATGTTGTAAGGATGCTCTTGAGGACTAGGGTAAGCTGACATAATGGGTCAACCACAATTAACCCTGTGTGTCAAGGTACCTCGAGTCTCCAAGGGCAGCCTCAAACATGAAAATGGTCCTAACCAGTCCCAGAGTAAAAACTTGTTCTAGTTTAAGGTGTAAATCTTAATGATCAATGCAAAGGGTGTCGCCAAAGGTCACCTGCATTGTTGTATCCTCGAGAAGATCCTAATCTTCTCGAAGGTACAACCTTGCAGTTGACATGTGTCGACATCCTACAAACCACCTCAGAAAGATTTACATAACTTCAAAGAGTTACTTATGTTTAGTTGAAATTGAATTACAAACCCTCCTAACTAGGTAGTCTTTTCCCAACACTAAGTTCCACACCTTTGAGTTACCTTACATAATTAAGTTCAATTTCACAGAGAGAAGTTTAATAAGATTTGAGATCACGTCTAGGAGTTCATTGGTTCCCAATAATCTTATTCTACATAATTGGGCAATAGCCCTAAGTTCTCTCATAAGGAAGATAACTAAACCCGTAAGGGTTTATATCAACTCCGAAGTCTAAAGTATATTATGCTTATTGTTATTAAGACATAGTGATTTAAGATCATCAGTTACGTTGTCTTGACTTAGATCATGGATAGTGAGTACTAGATTACTCTTCCCATTTCAGCTACCTATTAAGGTTTAGTTTAATCTTAACTTCTCGAAAGGAAGTGGCCTAATTTCCAATTTAGCCTTATTTAGAACATAACAGAACTACTAATCATTCACGAAGTATTCAGTCACATAATCTTTACAAGGCCTACTTGGAGAAACCAAATAACTCCAAGGTATACAATAATAAAAATGCACTTAAAATCAATCGACCTTAAGAAGTTCAATCCTTCAAATAAAAATGCAGCCACATAAATAACAATCTCCCCATTTCATTTATTTCCAAGCCATACAATTACAATTTATGCTCTTCAGCATATTTGATGTAATACTCAACAGCAAAAGAACAACTATCTTCATATAGTACAAATAGAGAAATCAAATTGGAATTCATCATAAAACCAGATTAAACAATCTAAGCATCATATCAGATCTACGTGTCTTTACCACTTATGATGACCATCTGCAAAAATTGCTAACACGGGTCAGTTCAATGAACTGAGCATGATAAGCTCTAATTCTTAAAACAATTGCATTCCACCAATTGTTTCCATTACACAACCTATTTAAATGAAATCATTTCATCAAACCTATAAACATGAATCACTCTAATTATCTTTCTACCATACAAGACTTTTTAATAGAAATTCATAATATAACTATCATATTGACTCTTCTCGGATAATTCATCTTATGTTAGAGACTAAGAAGAACAAAATGAATCTAATATATCCATCCGTCCGAAAACCAAGGACAGTATCAATCCTAATAAAATTACTCCATTCATAAATGAATTCTTACCAGTACATGTATCCAACAGTTGTGTATTTAATAATTCAAGCAAAGACAGATTATAGCCTCTAGCAAGTTCGACTGATGGATTTCCTTTATACTCATTGCATTATTTCCAAGACTTCGATAGATTTACCAACTTCTATTACAATTCTACTTTTATCAAAGTAGATAACTGAATAACTCAAACAAGGTATTATTATAATTGTAAATAAAAAAAGACCTTAGGCCAAGACTAAGCATTTACCATTCTTTCCTCATAAATTTAACAGTTTAAACATCTTATGCCCCTATAGCAGAGTTCTTATGGAAATACAAAAGAAGGGAGCAATCATAATTTCCAGAAAGGAAGAGAATACTTTCACATTCCAAAATTCCTATAAAAACATGTGCTTTACTACTGAAGAGAAAGAACAGAAGCATTCAGATCTCCATTCCAAACAAGTTCAGGACAGTACCAACTTTCCAGGAGCAAAGCATATACAAATAATCTTGAATTCCTTTAGGGAAGAAAAGAAAGTAAGAAAATCAACACAATCCCATCCCTTCCAAGTACAAAATCTAATTTCCATCATGCAGATCTAGGATTACCCACACTCTATTAGGATTCAGAGTTCCACAAAGCAATATTTCTCTCAGTCAGACTGTGTTCCCATTGACCAAGTTAAATCGTAAGGAAAACACAGCTACACTAGATATTTCATCACTCACATAACCCATAATTAATGACCATCCTGTCCCCTTTTCAATAGAGGTACAGACTTGTATTCATACATTTTTCATACACCTGTTACTAAACCAGTCGAGTTCCAAGAAAGGGATTACAGTTTCATCTCAAATCAACCATGTACTCACCTGAAGCTATCAAACAACAAAAAGAACTCATACGACCAGCGATAAACAATAAACCAACTAATAAGACACAATAATTTTATTTTATGTCATTCCTCAACCAAGAAATCATCCAACACAACGTCTAACATGGTACAGTTGGGAACTTATTACCTCAGTTCCTCAAGAAGCAAGGAAACAACACAACAGAAGTCGAATCCATAAGCAATCACAGCTAGCACTTTAATATAAGTTGGATTCATATGAAACATTGCAAGGACTTCAAAGAAGTCGTATCCACAAGGTAGTCACAGCTACACTTCAACAGAAGTCGAACCAACATGAAAACACAGCAAGCATTCCAACAGAAATCGAACCATGTGTATACACAGCAAAGACTTCAACAAAAGTCGAACCAACATGCAAACGCAGTAAGGACTTCAACAGAAGTCGAGTTCAAAAGAAAACACTGCCAGGACTTCAACAGAAGTCGTATCCACAAGTATTCATAGGAAAGACTTCAACAGAATTCGAACCAACATGAAAACACAGTAGGCATTCCAACAAAGATCGAATCCATTTAAATACACAGCAAATATTTCAACAGAAAATGAATCCATATGTATACTCAGCAAGGATTCAACAGAAGTTGAACCAGCATGAAAACATAGCAAGCATTCCAACAGAAGCTGAATTCATAAAGAAATCACGGCAAACACTTCGACAAAATTTGAATCCATAAAATGAACACAGCAAACTCTTCAAAAGAGTCTACGTAAAACCATGGATTCCCAAATCATCAAGAAACAGAGAAACCCAATACATTGCTACCATTTAACCCAACTGAACTAAAAATCATCTGAACAGAGTTGTTCTAATGAAAGAATTTAAAGAAAAGTAAGATTTTTAAAATTTAGGGCCTATCATGCCTGATAATGTCACTTAAAAATTTGAAGAAGACCTCTGAATGTGCTCGCACCTTCTCTTCTTCTTCCACGATAGATTAAAAAACAATAAATTGTTACCTCCTTGCCTTATATACTTTCCCCGACAGAGAAGGAAGCTAGAAATTCTCACAGTAGCCATGCAACACAGAGTAGATGACTGGTTCGAAGAACCAGTGCTCAAGCAGAGTGAAAAACGGAATGCATGAAAAACCAAACCAAACAATATTCCATTTGCATGCCTTCCCAAGCAATCCGTGCTCAGGAACAGAAGTTCATTAATTGCATTAACTTCCATCCTCCCACCTATTTTCCATTGCCACCGACTGCCAAAATTGGTGATAGCCAAAAGAAAACAAACAACCTTTCCCATACTTGGTGATACTGCCATGTCAGATTATACTAGCTGTTTGCAACATCCACCAAATCTGACAACATCCCAAGTCCTTCAACCTTATCCCCCTCATAAATGCCATGGAAACAACCACCCATGACTCACACCCCTTCATAGGTCCCCCTCCATTCTTGTCATTAGTTAGGATAGGTAAGAAACATAGGTTAGATCATAGGGTAAGACATTAGTCTTACATCCATAGTGCTAGAAGAAGTTAACTCTTAGGAGCATTAAGGTTATAGTTTAGGGCTAGGTTAGATTAGCAGTTATTTTAACCAATAGGTTAAAGTTTAGGTTAAGATTATTAACCTTAAAAAATCCAGTCTAGGTCTCCCAAGTAGGACGAATCAGTATTAGAGCCAAACAGGGTAAACATTCTTGTAAAGAATCCTATCTGGCATTGCTAATTAAGCTTACGGTATTCACAAGAACATCTTACCTGGCTTAAGGTCTAGGCCTTCCTGATGTTACGATATTGTGAACCAAATTTCATTTAACATGTTCAGCCTGAGTTAAACTCTGGGATAGCTCATTCAATCTCATTCAGACCTTGTAACTTTCGTAAGGTCCATAAATTTTGTTCATCCTGAATAAGCTTAAAACATTCCTTGGATCAATGTAACTGATCCAAAGCTGAGTCAAAGATCTTCAACAGCAAAGAAGATATAATCCATATCAAGCATGACTTCCCGAAACCAAAGGAACATGTCCTTATACAGAAGAAATCATATATCAACACTTGAATGCTTAGGAGAAGGTAACAACAGTTCAGATTGTTACAAAACTGATATCGTCACTAGCTTCAATCATATCAAAACCATGCATTATAACTCTTACCACAATGATCCCATCACTTTATGGCTCATTTTCATGACCAATTTTGACCTAGAGTTCATCTCTCATAAATATAGCAAGGTTCAAGCTATTGCTAATCAACTTGCCAAAGACCCTCTTTTTAATAATCATCTTCCTCATGAACAACTCCCCAATGAATCCATCCACACCATTGATCATGAGTACTCTCCCCTCATAATGACACTTTTCTTTAATGGATCTAAGTGTTAGTAAGGGGGAGGTGATGGTGTTATCATCATTCCTCCATGAGAAAATCCTATCCTTGTGGTAAAAAAACTTAACGTCAAGTGCACTAATAACAAGGCTGAGTATGAAGCCCTCATCTTAGGTATTTAAAAATTCTATCATGCTCAGTGTCCAAATCCTCAATATCTATAGTGATTCTCAACTCATCATTAATCAAAATAAGGGAATATATCAGTGTAAAAATGAAATCCTTCAACAATACAAGGACATCGTCAACTTTCTTCTTGATTCCTTTAATCAATATATCATCCAAATCATGCCTCATTCATCTAATAATTTCACAGACACTATGGCATCCCTCGCATCTCTCATATATTGGACAACTGAAGAATCTAAGATATTTGTTTTTTCTCATTGCATTTACCAATCTGTTGGAGCTCAAACTTGCACCCATCCTAGATCAGGTCAAACTAGGTTGTTGAGGCAACAATGGGACTGTTTCCAAGTTATGGGACCTTGCGCGATTGAGACAGACCTCTGGAGAATTTTGGTTCCTCTACCTATTTCTACTACTACTACTACTCCTAATGCTAAAATGGAAATCATAAAGCTAAATATGCCAAGGGACCAAGGATAGAAGGATACATAAAAATTGAAAACTACTCTAAGGGAGGAAATAGCACCAGAAAAAAAAGGGGGTTAAACACGATCTATTTTGAGTGAAAATGAAGGAAAATGCACAAAGAAAGGCTAGACATGCATAGCACATACCAGAACACAATCACACAATTTCTTTCACGAGGAACAATCAGAAAAGGAGATGTAAGGGATGTGAGAAATCACATCAAGCACACAACATAAGGGAAAGGAAGGGAAGAAGAATAAAAATAGGTTAAGGTAGAAAATAGCCACAAAACAATGCCTCTATTACTTTGATAAATACATAATCTATTATAATGGTGTATGAGTAAATAGATATCCGCATGAAAAGACCATACCCAAATGCATACAAGTAAAAATTCAAATAAATAGAAACCTTAGCAAATACTAGAGGATCCAATCTGTCCAACCCTTTACAATGAGAAATGCTCTTACATTTATACAAGAATGAATAAGAGAAGAGGAGGAGAAAGGAGGGAAAATAATATTTGAATCTTTGACCTCCAACAACCAGTAATGAATGCCTACAAATCTTCCTACAAATCTATTAGATACACTTCCTCGTGACTATTTGGCATCTAGGAAAAGGAAGGAGGTGATATTTAAATCAAATCAAGTGGTTGGAATGATTGGATCTTGTATTAATGGCTAGATGGACATTTTCCTACTCCTCACCTATCTAATCCCACTAAAATTTGAACTTGAGTGATCTGGATTATAGCCCACATCAACATTTATCCAATAAGACAAAAATATCCCAAATTTGATCCCCATGGTAAGATTTATGACAATATGAAGTATGCATGTGGAATTGACACATGGCGCACACATATTGGATGGAGGAATCAGATAACTATTCACATAATTTGTCATGTGTCACGCCTTGGTTGGTTGCAAGGATTCGGTGCCCTATTCCAAGGAATAAAGAAAAGGAAAACACACAAAGGTTGTGAATCCTAAACCACAAACTCAATTCGAAACAATCTACCACAAAGAACAGTGACTGGTGCAAAGAGGAGGCACCTAACCCTAGTAGGAAAGAAAGGAGAATGATAGAAATATGATCACAACAACACATCCAACAGACCTCAGAAGACAAAGAATAGAAGAAATACCTTCAACTATGTTTGAGAGGAATGGGAATCAAAAACATAGCCACACAATCTAGGCACGTAGATCAAATCAGGTCGTCAAGCATCTAGAGACGTGATGCACAAAAATCCAGTGAGGTAAAAAGTACAAGTGGGAACGCAATGAATGTCAGTAAATCTGACTTATTTATAAAAATTTCCTCATTTATTACACATTAGCATGATGTGTGTGCATGAACTACTAGACAACTGAGCATTGGATGCACATGTCAGTGTGTGCTTTGGGAAATGTCCGTAGATACCCGACATGAGGAAGGAATTTAGAAAGCGCAAATAAAAAGAAGAGTTTCGTGCGTTTTGGGCATGCATGTGACATGAAACATGGATATAGTTGAGATGCTTGATAAGTTCTGAAAACCTGAAGGGAGCGTAAGAGGGAGATGAATGCACAAGGTTTCAGCGTAGAACAAAAATCATGTGACATGAAGCATAGTTTTGGCTAAGGCATGTTCAACGATGTTGTGAAGACCCAAAAACTATGATATAAGGAGTTGAGTCGGGTTAGAATCGAGGTATTGGAAAACATGTCAACATAACTAGGGGCATGTTTTTTATGAACCATAGCTTCGATGACTTTCTAGGCCATTTTCCTGCTGGATGAACCTGACTATCAGTAGCTCTAAAAGCATCCATTTGGTATGGAGATTTAGCTAGCAAATATGAAATTCTATGGTTATCTTCATTTTAGAAGAACACTCTTATTGTCAATGGGATATACAGTCTGAGCTCCAGTTGGGAAATTTCTTTATGACATCAAATTGTTGAAGGGAACTACCAGAATCATCTGGCTTTATCCATCCTGGGCTACGAAGTCTAAGAAGAGCATATGCAAAGAGCGCACGAGAAGAAAGAACTATATACAAATAGAACAAAAAGTGAACACAGTGAACTTGGAGAAAGTAAAACTACATACTAATATTTGCAATGAGAGCAGTCTTGCATTACTTTGATGGAACAACTTCAGGTAAATGACCACTGACTGGGATAAAGGGAGCATACTCTCCATCAGAGGTGATGATAGGTCAGAAGATAGTTTTCATCCATTACAGCATAATGAATCTTGAAAGGTCCTTTCCACAAAGAGCATCAAACTTTCCATGGCATGCCTTTTTGTTTGGCTTCTCTTATCATCCATTTTTAGCACCATAGTCTCCAACCTTGAAAGCTTGACATTGCCTTTGATTTTTTATCGAACCATATTCTTTACTTTGCTTACTGATGATCTGTAATAGATTGATCATGGACCACCTTGCTTCATTCCTCAAATTTACCAACTCTGGCTAAGTACATTACCCTTTCTCTCTAATATGAATTCCCTGAAAGGTCTTGTCTAATCTACTACTTTGGCCAAGCTTTAAGGCTGAAGCAAACTCTACTTAGATAAAGGGATCTCAAGCATCAATATCGTATAGAACCTAGTTTATATGGAGAAATAGCTAATAGCTCACTTCAGGAGTAATCCGATCTTCCCACAACACATCATACAATGACCTTTGTGTGCCACTGTCCTTTGGTTGATCATCCACCAACTGCTTCTAATTATGGTAACCAGGTTCTTGTTACTAGATTCCCCCTGAGCCATTACCTTGGGGGTAATAGTTGGAAGAAGTATTCAAATAGATTCCAAGGCTTGGCGCCCAATCAGAAATTTTGGTACCAAGGAAGGATTTTGCATTATCAAAGATAATGGTTTGAGGAATACCAAACCTTGTTATAATTCCCTTGAGAAAGTCAAGGATGACTGACTCGATTGATTCCTTGAGTGCAACATCTTCTATCCATCTGGTGAAGTAATCCATAGCCATCAACACCCACTTGCGCCTAGTGCTTAAAGGAGGAATAATCATTCCTATGAAGTTGATTCCCGATTACGCAAAAGGTTGATCCGCTTGGATTGGTCGAAGGGGAAGTGTTTCCAATTTCTTCTTTCCTACAAATAAAGTGAATTATTTTGCATTTCATGACCAACTTGTGTGCATCTATGAATAGGGTAGGCCAAAACTATCCTGCCTTAATGATCTTCATTAATGTTTCCTTGGTAGATAAGTTCCCACCAAAGAATCCATTATGAAATTTTTCTAACACCTTTTTAGCTTGCGCGCTATCAATACACCTCAGCAGCATGGCATCAATATTTATTTTGAAGAGAGCACAATCAACCGTCACATATGGAATAGATTTCATCCTCATATTGCATCTCTTCACTTTGTTCAAACCAGGATGATATGTGATGTAGCCTAGAATTTGCAAGATAACACCCTAGTTGCGCTGGCACATCACTCAGCCTAGACTGAGCACTCACCCGAAGCATGCAAAGGTACCAGGTCCCTCTTTAGGGTTGTTGTAACAGGATGATAACATGATTAAGGAAGATATATAAAGACTCATAACTAATTCATCATTCTATAGTTCATGCTACCCACATATCTATGAAATAATGAGTTTAAATAGTAATCATAATTAAATGCTAACATGCACTACTCAATTACACAGAATGACACTTATATTCAACCAATATCCTCCATCTATTAATAAGTATAGAAGCTCCTTACAGTACTATCAATTCATCTTAAGTGCATATGGATCTGATACACGTATTTAGAATCATACATATATATCTATCCATTTCTTCCACACGCACATATATATCTCCCTTTTACTATGCGCCTAATCATCATATATATATGGTGGGGACTTTCCCTTCACTGCTTAACTACTCTAGAAATAGGTCGCATGCTATTAATAGCCACATGTCATTTATAATTATATCCACACATGCAAGTTCACTATCTATATCCCTCTTATAGATAGCTGAAGTGTTCATTCTATTCTTAGCTTGTCTCCATGCATAGATGCTTGAGGATATAGACAATGCTTGGCACGCACTTCTCTGCATCATTGATGTGTTCTACATGCCATCTTCCAAAAATGTATCCCCATGCCCAAAATTAGCTAAGTCCTGAAATCTGAACCTACCTTCCACACACGGGTCCTTCCTGTCTTTTTGTGCCTTCAATCTTGGCCTTATACCCCACGCGGACTCCTTGTGTGATTTTTGCCAAGTATTCTTTGATCAACATTATCCCACACTAATCTCATTTTCGTCCCGACAATGGTCATCTCCAAATTTTTAATGAAATAATAAGAATGAATAATGTTGAAAAATCAATCATTTATATGAGGTTCTTCAAGCAACCTCCTCATTATCAGTTAGTAGTACCAGCTTTGGATACTTGTCCTTTATTGCAACCTCCAAATCCTACCATTCAGTGAGTGTTTGTTCCACTTTCTCTAGGATATCCATAGCTATGGACTCCAAATCATCCCATGTAATTTCCCCTTTCTCATTCTATAGAACCAACACAACACTAGACATGGATGTCATCCTTCCTTCCAAAAGGTCCATCTTCTGTGCAATCAGTTTTCCAAGCTCTTCCAGCCAAGTTTTGTGCAGCTCTTATGCTGCTACCAGGGCCTCATGCTTTTGTTTAACCATTTCCAGCCTCTCTGTGTGGCCCAAGGTCTCATCTTTCATGGCCTTCTAGACCTCATTGGTCTCTTCCAAGGTATTAATGTTGTTGAGCGCCTCTGGAGCTATGTATATATTTAAATCTTGATTCGCCTTCTTCAAGACTTCTTATAATGCCTACAATAGTCCTTCATATGAGGTGATTTTTCTCATCAATGAGTCCTTCTCTCATTCGTCATCTCATTCTAATATTTCTAGTGCTTTCACACACAGAGTTTCATCTTCTAGCACTAAGTCCACCAACTTCCCCACATAGTGTATCATTGAAGGAAATGTTTGTGGTACCTTGGCCTCCAAGTGTGGCCTAGCTCTGATTACATTATCCCCAATCTCCTCTGCAATGCTTATGAATACTTCATTATTCTTTTGAACAAATTCCGTTCCTGATTTATGCACGCTATCACCACGTCCTTCGTCTTCATCTCTTCACACAGTGCCTTGATTGTGGCAGATTTATCTATGTTTCTTCTAGCCACCTCTGCTGAAAATTTCACTGATGCATTATTGACCTACTCATTTGACATGACAGTAGGCTTTACTGTCATGTGTCTAACCTAGGGTGCCTTCTTCAATCTCCTTGATACACATGACTCTTCATATTCATCAAAATCAGACTTGTCTATGTGGGTGTGCATTGACCAGGATAGTTACTTTCATGTTCACACAGTTAACATATTTTCAGCCATCAACTCCCAGCCAAATATATCCTTCTGTGCTATTGTGCTCTGGAAGCAAGCACAGACAATATTTCATGTGTCCTCTGCATACCCCATGGCTGGTGAAATGTGCTCTACACTCACCCTTCTAGACCTCTACTGCTTAAGAACTCTAGCTTCCAAATTTAGAGCTTACATCTCCATGTTCTGTGTTTCTCTTACTGTTGTTTCCTCTTGTCTTCTCTCTTCTTCATCCTCCTCCTTGAATGCCTCACCCTTTTCTTCTATGTGCTCTAGGGGTGTAGGGAATGTAGGCACACTTTCCTAAGACTCTTCTGCCTCCTCGCTCAACTTCAACTTCCTCCTTCTTGGCACGGTCGCTTCCTTCTGTGGGGAGATTTGGGGTGATCTGCACACAGAGGTTGGGGTAACACCTTGGGTTCTTGATCTACTAAATACCCTTTTAAACATGTGCTCCACTTGGACTGCATTCAAGTCCTCTTCCTCTCCCTCTTGTGGCTGAGGCGGTGTAATGGTGTGCTCAGCTTCTCTATGACTTGTAGGATGTTTCCTACCCTTATGCTCCAAGCCGCCACTATCTTCGTGCTCTTCCTCCTCATCCTACACTTTGATTTGCTCTATGGGCTTAGGCACTGGGATATTATCTATTGTGTGCTTCCCTTTTGGTGGTGCTAGAAGTGTGAACTCACCTCCCACATATTTGTTGTTCTTCATCTTTGGCTTCAAATGGAGATACACCAGCACTGCCCCCAAATCTACTACATTAAAGCTTATTGGCTTGATGTTCAGCAGTTCAAAAATGATTCTCTCTGTGTAGGCACTCCTACCAGGGTATACATACTTCTTCCATAGTGTGTGGTAGTCGCAGTCTACCTTGTCTGCATTGAAGTTTAATCTACGTGTGTTGGTAAACCTATGAACAGACTCCTAAAAATACCTTGCAATGAAGGCATAAGGTAACTTGCACCAAGGGTTCCAAGTTCCATCCTTCATTATAAAGTGTGAGATGCAGAAATGTTGGTATACAGCAAACTAAACTTGCTTTCCTACCACTGCTGGTAGGTCCTTTGGTATGTAAAATTCCTCCCTAAATGCCACGCAAAGCCTATCATACCACTTCTCCACCCTTTGTTTCACTTCATCTGTCATATTCCCCCTACATAGTTATTTTCTTAATCTTTCAGCTGGGGACTTGTTCTCCATGGGATATTCCCATATTTTCTCTTTTGGTCCATCTAGTACTCTGATTTCCATGAAGACTAGTGATAGGAGAACAGCCCCAAAGTTGATCTTCCCTCCTATGTGTGCTTCCTTAACTTTTTTCTCTACAATATAGCCAAAAATGTTGTATACTATCCCTTCTGACATCTTCTATGCCACATGCAACCACATGGCGTTTACTTGTGACCACCGCTCCTGCTCATTTAACTTGGTAGTTATGTGTGTTGCAGCTTGTACAACTGGACAATTCTTGAAATTGTCGATGTCCATTCTACACGGACCCTTCAGGTATCCCAACTCTTGTTTGGTCTTCAAAATCACGGCTTTGTCTGTGAGGTCACTTTTTATATCTTCTCTTGTGGCCTTCAGACTTGTCACTAATGAAACAACTGCAGACGAAATTCTAGCTCTACATCCTGTAAAGTAGAAGTGGTCTTCATGAACCTTGCTCATGAGCCACTGGTACAAGGGCTCATATTTCCCGAAGTATGGCAACTCATACAACTGATATACCCTAATTTTCTTCAAGAGCTTTTCACCCGCATCATCATATACTGGCATGTCTCTGCCATGTGATTGTTAGTTCTAACCATAAGTAAGGATTCGAGATCCTTTTTTTTCTCTGACGTCCTAGGATTATATTCACTCACCTTACTTTTTCTAATGGTTGAATCCCATTCTTGGCCAACAATAACCCCTTCTGGGTATTGCATCTCCGAAAAATGACTTTCAGGTGCAATCTCTTCCTCCTCAACAACCACCTTCTTCTTTTCTTTTGCTACTATAGATGCCTTCTTTGGTGCCATTTTTACCTTGCCAATGTCTCCTCTTCACTCCTACAACTATGCAAATCAAACCCTAGCTCAATCCAACTCTGCCTTAGGTGGAAACCTCATAACCCAACTCTTTCTTTTCTTTATGCTTTGCTTAAACCCTTCACCACCAGGGACGCAAGCTTCTTAAAGCCCAAATCTAATTATCACATTTGATTTCACACCCTTCACACCTTAAATCGCACTCGACTCTTTGCACTTGGATCTTCTCTTAAATATTCTTAGTTGTAACAGTAAAAATGAATCCGCGTCCCTTCCTTATATAAATTTTTCAAATTTTGATGCATTTATTTCTCCTTACCTAACAAATATCACTTCATTTATTGACCAAATCCATTCGTTCTACGCGGTACATCTCCATGCCCAGCTATAGCCTTCTAGCGCACCTTCCTACCTTCTGGTCACAGACTTCTCTTCAGTGTGCACTCCTATGCCTGAGTACCTCATCACTGCACCTTCTCCTGGTAACTATTATGGCCTCTGCTTACCTCGCGTTATACTATTTCTTCATCCATATTCATCCTTGGTCACCTTTTGAGAAGTAATCCCCTTTAAAGCACACCTGTAGCAGCATATTTCTTTCACCTTTCAAGTCCCTCAATCCTTTTATTAGATAATGATAACCACCCCACACTTAAGGTATGTACAGTCCTTTCTGCATAAACATTATTTATATAGTAATTATCTCTATGTGCACAAGTGCTTATTACACAAACAACAACTAAATTGACAAAGCATAGTGACAATAAAGGAAATACATTAAGGAAAGATGGAATTGAAAACCTAGACTAAATGGCAACACTACCTTATTACAAACACCAAGAAGACTTATTTATAGTATGGCTTCAACCTACTCTCGTTAAAGTAATCAGGTAGTTGTGTTCCATCAAGTGATTCTAATTGGCATGCACCTGAGTCAAGTATAGAGGTTATAACATATGGCCCCAACCAGTGTACTTTGAGCTTACCTGGATGGTGCAAGAACTTTGAGTCATAAAGAAGAACCATTTGTCCAATCTTAAACTTTTTTATCTCTTATGTTTCTGTCATGCCACGATTTCTGCCTAGCTTTTTCTTGCTTCTAACTCCATCATGTTATGGCTCAGAGCTCACCCAGTTGAATCATATTTTCAATTCATTCTTCTAAAGCCTGTTCATCAGCTAGACCTCCAGCGTGTACAATGCACAAAGAAGGTAACATAAATTCGATAGGAAGAACAGCTTCCACGCCAAACACCAATTGAAATGATGTGTCTTTGTTCAATATCTTGTAAGTTGTTCTATATTCCCAAAGCACAGCTGACACCTTATCATCCCAATCCTTTCTTCCAACATCACATATTTTTGTCAAAGTATGGCCCAAAATTTTGTTAAAAGCCTTAGTAGTTCCATTTTCCTGAGGATGGTAAGGTGTAGTTTTAAGGTGTGCAACCATAAACTCATCCAATAGGATCCTAATGGTCTCATTCAAAAAATGTGTACCTCTATCACTTTTCAAGCTTATAGGACATCCATATCATGTAAGAACATTCTCCCATAGAAACCTAGCTATTTTAGCTACCGCACAATCTTTGGTAGGTGCTGCTTCTACCCACCTTGTGAGATAATCTATGCAAGTAATGATATAGTGTGATCGAGTCCTGCATGTGGCTAGAAAAATAGGTCCTACAAAATCAATGGCTCATTTCTCAAATGGTTTAGCACTAGTAATTGGTCTCAAAGGCATCTCATCTCTTTGCCCTAGTTTTCCTAGGTGCTGAAAATGATCACACACCTTGCAATAATATTTACAGTCTTTATACAATTCATCCCACCATAATCCAGCAATTAAGATCTTCTGGGTAATCGCATCACCTGCATAATGGCCTCCTACAATACCACCATGAGCTTCTTCCATGATATCCTTACGCTCATGCTCTAACACACAACGGCATAATACTTCATCTCTACCTAGCTTGTAAAGCTCACCACTAATTAACATAAATGGTGTTGCACGTATAGCAAGCTACTTCTTTTCTAATGATTTCATCCCTTCTGGTGCCATACATATGTGTAGAAAGACAACAATGTCTTCTAGTTCTATGGGTGCTCGTTGTAACCTGTATAACTGTGCATCTGGAATTGTTTCTTCAATCATTTGTGCCTCCTCTCCTGTATTGATTCTAGATAAATGATCTAGTCTAGAGTTTCTTTTCCCTAGTTTCACCGCAACAGTGAAGTCAAATTCTTGAAACAGGAGCACCCATCTACATATGCACCCCTGTAAGACTAGATTATTTACCAAGTACTTCAATGCCATGTGATATGTATAAAACACAAATGGTGTTGCTAACATGTACTATCGAAATTTGTACAATGCATAAATCATTGACAAAGCTTCGCGCTCTATAGTTGTGTAATTCCATTCAGTAGGAGTCAACTTCCTACTAGTAAAACTGATTGCATGATCAATAATACTTTCACCAAGTTGAGCTAACACAATGCCAATGGCTATACCAGAAGTGTCCACATGTACCTAAAATTTTTTATCCCATGATGGAAAGCACAAAATGGGCGTAGTAGTAAGTCTCTCTTTTAATATTTTAAAAATGTGTTTTTTCAGTTCTCCCCAATAAAATGTACCTTTCCCCTTCAGTAGTTCTTCCAAGGGTGTTGTAATTCTGGCATACCCTTTTATAAAAATTTTGTAATACCCTGTATGACCTAAGAATCCCTGCACCTCACTTTGACTATTAGGTGCTTCCAGGCCTAAAATGACTGCAACCTTGGCTGGATCAACTAGAAAACCTTCCTTGCAGATGATATGTCCTAATAGTATCCCAAATGGTGTAGAAAATATGTACTTCTTTATATTCAAAAAGATAATCAATTATCTGCAGTGTTTAAACATTAAGCACATATTGTTGCAATGGTCTTCCACAAGCCCATTTATTGTCCAGTCATTTAGGTAAACTTGTAAGAAGTTGTGAATAAAATCTTTGAATGCCTGAACAACTATTTGCAAAAATACAGCAGGCACATTCTTCAATCCAAAAGGCATTACAGTATTGGTGAAACTTCCCCATTTAGTTATAAATGTTGTATTTTCTTGATCCTCCTGAGCTATCTGAACTTGATGATACCCAAAAAATTCATCTGTGAAAGAATATATTTCACGCCTTGCAACTCCTTCCAGTATTTCCTCAGTGAAAGGCGTAGGGAACAGATCTGTGATGCATGTAGCATTCAGCTCCCTGTAGTCCACACATATCCTAATCTACCCATCCTTCTTGATACTGATCACCATTGGGCTAACCCATTCTGACTCATCAAGGGGCTTGATAATTCCGGATTTCAACATTTTATCAATTTCATCTTATACCTTTTTTCACAAATTAGGATTCATCTTGTAGGGTCTCTTTCTAACTATTTGTGCACCGTCCTTAAGTTTGATCTTCATTTCCCCAAGTGATTCATGTACGTCTTTAAGTTTATGATATCCTCTAGGGAATAAGTCCTGATAATCTCTGAGTAATTCGATGATCTTTGTTACCTTTGAGTCTGACCAATAATCTCCAATTATGGCCTCCTTAGGCTCATCCTCCGAACCTATATTCACCTTCTTTGTCTTCATAGTTTCATGGTAGGTGTGTGTGTCCTTGTCTGCATTTTCCAAGACCTCACGCACCCCATGTGAATGCTCAATATCCAAGTTTTCAACTTCCTCATCATCCATGATGTAAACCATCTTTCTTTTTTCTCTCTCAAGGGAAGCGCACTCAAGTATTTTGGAGTCTATTTCTTCTTCCTTTTGAAAACCTGCTCTGAACTCTGTCTCACCAAATAATTCCTGAATATGTTCTTCTACTCTTGCACTATCTCCCATAGTTAAGAGCTTGACAAATTTTAATGCCTCTACTATCAGAGGTTGAGTCAAGAAATAATCAAATGTCTGAATCATATTTGCAATCAAATTTTTCCAGTTCCCAGTTTCTCTATGTAGTTCTGCATATACATACCAAGTGTGTGTGCATCCTTGGAGTGTGGAATACAATTTATGCACCCAAAGTGAATGTGGTAATGCTTCATGTCCTGCTGTTCAGAGTCTCTCACACCGCTAAATGTGATGTTGAACAGGTCATTCACCATGGTAAGCATAGATGGCATAGGTGCATTATTCCTTATAAACTTGGTAGATAAAGGTGTGCCAATCTCTTCCCATTTTATAAGATTATCTTTGTGGACTGCCCACCAGTGTGCTATTGTCCCATGTAGTGTATATACTAACATCTCTCTCCTTGTAATTGGATCTACCCACTGCATTTCCATTACCTTCAGAAAGGCATGCAGAGCTTTTGTCCCTGTATACCATGGTACTGTACTTCCTATCCGTCATATTGAATGAAATATATTCATGCACGTGACCACGCTTTTCACCTCATTCCCAACTAATTCATATGTACCATGAGCCCAATTGTCACAAGCAATACTCATAGTGTCACTAATAGAATGAGAATCCTCCCACTATAAAATGCCTTCTTTTGATGGCTCGTTGACCTCTGGGTTCTGAATAGAACATACATAGACTCTGTTTAAGTCCTCCTCACTAAGAGGCTCATCATAGGGTGTGGATTTCCCATCTTTTAATGGTATCACAACCCTCTCCTCCTTGTTTTCAAAGCTGATATATCCCTTATTGAATCTCAATTCAGCATTATTTGCATAACACCAAGGGCGTCCAAGTAAAGCTGGAAAATTATCTACTTCTACAAGTGCTAATACCTCAAAATCCCTAGTGAAATTTTCTCCTTGTATAGTTATAGATGCATCCTTCAACACTCCTATGGGGGTGGCCTTAGTCTGGTTCACCATGAACAACACATTAGATGATGGCTGTAATGGAGGCCTCCCCATTTGTACCTAAGCATAAAATGTCAACACATTTACTTCGGCACCTGTATCAATCAATATGTTGCTCAACAACCACCCATCCACAACAACATTCAAAGTAATTTCCTTGTCATAATCAATGTTATCAGGGGGAATTTTTGCATGCAGAATCTATCATCCGGTCTCAAGACTTGCACACAGAGTGTTCCCTTTCAACCAACTTCCCAATAGTGGAATAATGTTCTCTTGGCGCAACATCTTGCATACCTCCCACAAATCATCAATATCAGTTTGGACTGTCTCTGATGCTTTCTTTTGTTCCTTTAGGTACTGTATCTCATCATGAAGATTCCTTATCACTTCCATGGTATCCTGGTAAACTTCTTTCTGATGAGAAGGATTTGGATACCTCGCTTGCAAAACTTCCTCCTTGGTAATCATAGGCTTCTAATGTAATGCCTCTCACGCACGCATAGCTTCAGCACGTGTAGTGATCTTAACTGTGAATGCCTCAAGTCCTTCTGTTATCTTGGGAATCCATTGGTCTTCTACCGCACACTAAATTCAAACCATCCCGATGCCTTTGTTTTATTACTTATGTTGTTTACTCATATGCTCATATAAGTCTGGCCACTCTTCATAGCTATGGTTATTCCCGCAGAAAGAACATGCATTTTTCTGAGGACGTTCGAGCCTATAGTGATCAGAGGATCCACATGTATAACATGTTCCATGAGGAAACTCTCCTCTTCCTCCACCATGACCTCATCCTCCATATCCACCATGATATCCACGTCCTCTTCCATGACCTCCTTCAAAACACCCCTCATTCCTGTCATAGCATGTTTGATTACTATCCCGATCCTGGTGCTCATTCCTACCCTTAGAATTATCTGATATGCTTTCCTATCGTACTCCAATGTCTATAGCATCGTATATCTAACCAATCAACCGTAAATCCTTAGTATCATGGGTCGTGGACCTAAAAATCTTGCAAAATCAAGATGCATTATTCCTTATCACGTGTTGTAACAAAGGATAATGACTAGCATCATGATTCAAATGGAAAATTTCACAGTCCAATAATAATGAACGTATAGATCTGCGAGGACAACTATCCTTGGTGTGACCTTCCACTTCACAATTTGTACACCAAATTCTTGAGTGTATTTCATGGGCTGAATTTTCTGATAGCTTCTCTAACTGCTTAGCCATAGCTGTGATTTGTGCCTCTAGGAATGGACTGAATCCAATGTCAATGCTCCCAACTGCCTCAGCATGCAAAGCTGCTTCCGGTTCTTTGCATGGATTCGTGTATATCTTATGTGACAGTTCCCTCCTAAAAGGAGTAATCAATCCTCCAACAAACCATTGTGCATGATGGCTAACATGTATATCATAAGACAACTTAGAAGTGTCTTAAAACAGGCATCATACTCACATACACTTTTAGTAGTGCCTTGCTTGATATCTTTGAGTGCACTTATACTCTTCTGCTCAAACTCAGGAATATGGAACTCTTTTAAGAAAGCCGCCCTCAGTACTTCATAATCTACACAAGTTTGATCAGGGTCAAATTTCCTATACCAGTTGTGCACATGCCCCTGTAATATCTCCACGTCTTCTACATGAGCCATAAATCCTTCACGATCCATCTCTCTCCTCAATGCCATACTTCCTGCAACAGAACGTTGCTTCTCTATTTCCCTCTTGTGTACCTCATTATACTTAAGCCACCTTTCCTCTCTCTACTTTTCCACCGCTAGGTCTGCCATCTTAATACCAAACTTGTTCCTAGCTTTGCATGTGGTGAATTTTAGTTAGCCATCGGTTTACTTTCCAGGTTCAAAGTTACCATCAAGATCTTGATCGCTAGTGGAATACCATGCAAATACATTCCTCTTGGATACCTCAAAAGCTAAAATTCAGCGACCTCCAGGAAAGAGTACATCAAAATTGAATATTGCAGAATATAACTGTTTAGAACACCACGAAACCACGTATCCACCACACAAGTCCAAATTAGATCAGCATCATAAAGATCATAAAATTCTTCCTATGTCCAAACAAGTGCGTGATATCTCCAATTCCACTGAGATGCATAAGTCGTAAGCCACTCATAAAGTTATACTAGAAAGATAGTGAAAAATCTCTCATATAAATTTTCGTATAGGTTATATTCTACCCAAGTGCGTATGTTAAACTCATATCCACTGTTGAACCGTCATGCATATTCTTCTTCCAAATAGTGTATCCATTCCTCAATACTTGCTAGAGTTAACTGGTATGTCTTCATCACGAACCATCCTGAAAACAACTGAAAAAGAGGTCCCGGCAATGGAACCAATGATGCAGCCTATAATTTTCAAGATAACACCCTAATCACGCTGGCACATAACTCAACCTAGACTGAGTGCTCACCCGAAGCGCGCAAAGGTACCAAGTTCCTCTTTAGGTTTGTTGTAACAAGATGATAACATGATGAAGGAAGATATATAAAGACCCATAACTAATCCATCATTCTACAGTGCATGCTACCCATAGATCTATGAAATAAGGAATTTAAACAGTAATCATAATTAAATACTAACATGCACTACTCAATTACACAAAATGACACATAGATTCAACCAATATCCTCCATCTATTAATAAGTATAGAATCTCCTTATAGTACTATCAATTCATCTTAAGCATATATGGATCAAATACACTTATTCATAATCATACTTACATATCTATCCATTTCTCCCACACACACATACAAATCTCCCTTTTACCATGCACCTAATCATCATATATATAGGGTGGGGACTTTCCCTTCACCGCTTAACTACTCTAAAAATAGGTCACATGTTATTAATATCCACGTGTCATTTACAATTATAACCACACATGCAAGTGCGCTATCTATATCCCTCTTACAGATAACTGAAGTGTTCATTCTATTCTTAGCTTGTCTCTATGAATAGATGCTTGAGGATATAGACGATGCTCGGTGTGCACTTCTCTACATCATTGATGTGTTTCACACGCCATCTTCCAAAAATAGATCCTCATGCCCAAAATTGGCTAAGTCCTAAAATTTGAACCTACCTTCCACGCGCAAGTCCTTCCTGTCCTTCCATGCCTTCAATCCTGGCCTTATACCCCACGCAGACTACTTGTGTGATTTTTGCCAAGTATTCTTTTATCAACAATATGTGCTAGTGGAAAGGAATGTGATCATGTCCTTCATCCAGATGCATGTGTCAGGATCTTTACTTTGTTCAGGTTTGGCACGTGTCTTCTCTTCATTAATAAATAATGAAGTCTCATGATTAGATTGTGCATCCTCAGCAATCTTCTTACAGAGCGCGCTACCTCTAACCAGATTTTTGAATTTGATATTCACATCATACTCCATGATTTTGGTCACCCACCTTGCTCTTTTCTTATTGATTTTCTGATCCCATGATGAAGTCTCTAACACTAGAGTGTAAAAATAACACCTTGATATGATTTGTGGTGAGCATAATTTTGAATTTCTTAAGCACATGCGTGATGGTGAAGACCTTTTTCTCCATGTGATTGTATTTCAACTCATAATCCTTCATTTTATGACTAAAAAAGCCATAGGCTGCTCCAGTCCTTATTCATTTTCTTGTGTCAAGACATCAGCAACACTCACATCAACTCCATAAGCAAAGAGGATGAAATCCTTAGAGTATTCTGGATTGATGAGTGTTGGCACACAAGCAATTTCTTTCTTTATTTTTTTTAAGATCATTTTTTCTTCTACTACCTATTTGAAGGTTGTGTCCTTTTCTTAGCATGAGGGTGATGGGCCTTACCAATCATGCAAAGTTAGGGATAAATCTCCTAACAAAGTTGATTTTTCCTAGGAAAGACTGCAAGGCTTTATTATGCACTAGTAGGGAGAGAGCAAGGATAGCAGGCACGTGCTTAGGATCAATTGCAATTCCATCCTTGGAGACTACATGGCCCAAAAGCTTTCCCTATGCCACAGTAAAATTTTACTTCTTTGGGTTAAGAGATACCCCAAATTCTCTACATCTCTCAAAGACCTTTTCCAAATGTGCCATGTGATCCATGTTTTGCTTTGAGAAGACAATTATTTCATCTAAGTAGACTAGGATGAACTTGTTGATATATCCTTTGAAGATAATATTCATGGCTCACTAGAATAATGCACCTACATTTGATAGACCAAAGGGCATCTTTCGATATGCATATGTCCCCCATTTGTTTGTAAATGTTGTTTTGAATTGATCCTCTTCCTTGACCATGATTTGGTTGAAGCCATAATACCCATCCAGCATGGAAAATATTTGTATGCTAGCCATAGTCTACAAAATCTACTCCATAAAAGGCAGAGGATAGTGATCCTTCAAATATGCCTTAATCAAATCTCTGAAATCAATGCAAACTATGATTTCACCATTCTTCTTGCACACTAGAACAAGAATCACAACCCAAGTAGAGTACTTGATGTGGAATATTATCTTTGCCTCAATGCGTTTAGACAACTCTTTCCTCACGAGGGGATCTATCCTTGGATTAATTGGCCTCTACTTTTTTTTAATGGGATTGATACTAGGATCAAATTCAATGGAGTTTTGAGCAATAATCGGATCAAATCCTTTGAGTTATTCAAATTCCCATGAGAATATATCACTATATTTCTAACATAGATAAATGAAGGCATGGTTTTCATCATGTGCGCAAGCTTTACTCAGTAGAAATTCCTTGTCGTGCACAATAGTGACTAGGGATCAGTCTTCTTGCATCGCGCACATATATTTTTCTTCACCCTTGAACTCGTCATCAGGGCTAAATATTTTCTCTAAGGTAACTAGCCCTTCAAGTGACTTATTTTTCTTGATTTGAATCACTTGGTCACCATAGTTGTCATGCAAGTTAGCTTTACATATTTGAAGAGAACTCAAATTCATTCTAAATGTACTAGACAATATGTGTATCATTGTCAAACACTTTCTATCTGATGTGATTATCTAGAATAGATATCCTAATCACCATCTTGACATGTTGTGCATTCCAATTGATGAAATCCAAAGCAGGAGAGAACTACAAACCAAGCGCAGCCATCTAATCTGGTTCTTAGTTCATTTTCCTTGGCACCTCCTACAAATTCAGAGCATCAAAACCTTCAAGGAGGTCCTGAAATCTATGTTTATAAGATTTTAGAAGGTTATACTTTTTTGCACACTTTTTTATGACCTGGTGGATGATGAATTCTATGCCCCCAAAAATATGCAGTTCCTTAATCTCTCTCTTCTCAACAATAAGAAGACCATACACCAATGCTTCATACTCTGCTACATTATTGTAGAATGTAAATTGAAACCCATTAGCAAATAATATTTTTTCATTCTTTGGAGAAATGAGAACAACACCTGTGTCTACGCCATTTTTGCTTCTAGATCCATCAAAGTATAGCTGCCATAGACCATAATTATCTTCATTTTGTTGAGCGTGTGTGGCAACACAGCTTCATCTTCAAGGATGTAATAAGTAACAATCTTAGTTTCAAAGGCTTCAAGATCTTTAGCATATGGGTCAAATTTTTGATGCCTCTCTTCCCACTCATCTAGCAATAAATCAGGTACATGAGGTGTAATAGGTTGTTCTTCAGAAACTGAAATTTGTTCTTGGCCTTCTTGGATTAGGAAATTATCTTGGAGAGGGAATGGGTCATATGATTCAACATGATAGGAAAATATTTGCTTAGCTTGTATGGTAAACTAGGACCCATACCCTATTTTTAGTAACATATGAGACCAATTAGAAGACAAGTAATGACAAACTTTAGTAGTAAAATCCCTTAATAAACATAAGGAAAACAAAGGGGGTGGGTCAATGATTGACACATATTGAGTTATTATGAAGCTTGGACATGCATGAAGGGTTAACTTAAGATCCTTGATGACCCCAAGAGTTTGATAGCTAAGCCATCAATCTGCAATACTCCTTTGAACATAGGGGTGTATTTAAGGCCTCAGACATCAGTAATTTTATTAGGCATGATAGAAGTAATAGAGCATAATTCAATCATATAATTGTGGAAAAGTTGTTTTCCTATGATCAAGGACTTATAAAAGGGTGGTATTTTTACAACCTTACTTACTTTATTCTCCCTTGTTTTACATATATTTATAACATCATGAGGTTTCTGAGTAATTGAATCAGCGAGTGGAAGTTACACCAGAGATTCATACAACAAGTTGCACTGAGATGGAATGGTTAGGGCATCCCACATTGTATTGTTTACATTTTTCTTCTTCATCTGGTCCACAATGTTGAATGGAAGGCCCATTGACTTATCCATTTGAGGTGTAGTAGCATATTTTCTTGATTGTTCAGGTGTCAAGGTAGGGACCTTAGCTAACACATATGCTTGACCTACCAAAGGAGGGGACATGCTACTTTTGTTAAAGCATTGCATGCAACCTCGCGCATAGGAATCTACATGCCATGACTATTGGGTTGATGAGCTACATCTTTTTTTTATTTTGAGGATCAAATTGTGTGACATGAGCTGAAGGTTACACGTAGCAATCAAACATTCATTTCTTATACCTTGTGTTATCAACCACATAGGCAAGTGGTCTATTTGTATTACCTGCAGCTTGATTGATTACATAAAATTCTTCGGAGCCAAAGAACATAAGATTTCTCTCAAGAGTAGCTTCTGGAATTTTTTTATTTTCAATCTCATTTACAATTGTGGAATGTTCATAGTTAGAAGAAACTTAAATCATGTAAGCATGTGTGCACGCAACATTTGTGCATTGATTCTGATTGTGAGGCATATTGCAAGGAAAACGCCACTCTGACTCTTAAGCCATATTTTTATGAATTAGAACTAGTGCTTGGCTTGCACTGATCACTAGAAGAGGTTGTGTAGGAGAAACTACTTACAATGGGAGGTGTGCATTAGCATGTTATCTATTATTTTGTTAGTATTACCCATATCTTTGATTTATATATTGATTTCTAAAGGGTTGATGGATTTTATTATACCCTTGATTAGAACCATTTTTGAAGGCTTGCACCTATTGCTTCTCTAATGATATGACTTTATTGGATAAGTTCCTAAGCAGGACCTTCATTTCTTCATCCTAATTTTTTTGCGTGGGAGAATAGGATGTGGATGCAGTGGGTTGAGTGCTCTGCTTGTGAATGAGAGCAATAGAAGGCTGGGGCACGTGAGGAATTTTTGGGAATAAAGGTGTGGGCGGCCTAGGAGCTAACTTTTCTACCTAAATGAGACTATTTTCTACCCTTATTTAAATATTGTAAGCAAAAGATAAGGTTCTACCTCCCATGGATTGAATCATGACTGAGATATCACTATTGAAAGACCTTAGATAATACAAGAAAGCATTTTGGGTTGTAGACCTTAGCACTTGAGGAAATATGTCCAAAGTCTTCTGAAACCTAATATTAAAATTAGTCATCTACTCAACAAGCACACTTTTTTTGTCGTTGGTTTCTCAACCAAGGAAAGGTGGTATGAATTATCTTCAAAGTAGTTGCAAAGATCCATTCCAATCTCATCCCAGCTAGCAATAGATGCAAGTATCAGGATTTTATACCATTGAATTTCTTTTCCCTTGAGTTAATCTGCAAGTAGCCTAACTACTACATCATTATGTGTGACCAAAAAGACAGAGAAAACATTGGCTACATCATGGATGTGCTCAACAGGGGTGACTTGATTATTATTGGTGAAGTATGGAATTATTTTGAGTGTGGATTTTGGCATATCATGTTGTTCATTGATAAGAAGAGGACCTATGCTAGTAAATTTGGAAAATTTTATCTAAGGTGGTGGAGCCACCATGACAGGTTATGCAGGAGATCTACTGAGAGGTGAAGTGTATTGCACAGTGTGCTAGAGATGGATATGCATGCGCGATATTTTTACTATGTGTTCTTCTTGGAGAAAGATGGAGATACTAAAAGGACTCTTCAGTTGTTGTGTTTTGTCTTGTTTGTACTCTTCTCATGAAAGGTGTGCAGACTACTGAAAACAATAGATCTCAATGTTGGGAGTCACCAGATTTGTTGAAACAAGCCTCCAAAGGTGGGAAATCACTAAGCCACACACGAGAACTTAGTGATGATAAAATTTAATCTTTCAATATTGGTCCCATCGGGCATGCCAAAATATTTTGGAGCTCAAACTTGCATCCGTCCCAAATCAAGTTGAACTAGGTTATTGAGGCAACAATGGGACTATCTCCAAGTTTAGGAACCTTGCGCACTTGAGAAAGACCTCTGAAGAAGGCCAGTTTCTCTACCTATTTCTACTGGTACTGCTACTCCTAATGCTAAAATGGAAATCATAAGCTAAACATGCCAAGGGACCAAGGATAGAAGGCTACACGAAAATAGAAAACTACTGTAAGGGAGGCGATAGCACTAGAAAGAAAAGGTGGGTGAACGTGATTTGTTTTGATCAAAAACAAAGGAAAATGCGCAAATGAAGGCTAGACATGCATAGCACAAACCAGAACACAGTCACACAATCACTTTCACAAGGCACAATTAGAAAATGAGATGTAAGGGATGTGAGAAAGTACAAAAAGCACACAACATAAGGGAAAGGCAAGGAAGAAGAATACAAACAAGTTAAGGAAGAAAATAGCCACAAAAAAATGCTTCTATTACTTCCATAAATGCATAATCTATTACAATGGCGTATGAGGCCAATATCCACATGCAAAGACTAGATCTAAAGGCATGTAGCTCAAAATGTAAATAATGAGAAACCTTAACAAATACTATAGGATCTAATGTGTCCAACCATTTACAATGATCAATGCTCTTACATTTATAGAAGAATGGATGAGATAAAAGGAGGATAAAGGAGGGAAAATCAGATTTGAATCTTCAACCACCAACAACCAACAATGAATGCATATGAATATTCCTGAAAATCTATCATATGCACTTCCCCATGAATTTTTGGCATGTAAGAGAAGGAAGGAGGAGATATTTGAATCAAATCGAGTTATTCGAGTGATTAGATCCTGCATTAATGGCTAAAGGGATGTTTTCATGCTCCTCACCTACCTAATTCCACTAAAATTTTAACTTGATTGATCTAGAGTTTAGCCCACATCCTCAACTATCTAACAAGACAAAAAGAGCCAAAATTTTATCCCCTCAGCAAGAGTTATGATGATATGAATTTTGTGGGTTGAATTGACATGTGACGCATGCATACTGGCTAGAGGAATTGGCTGACTATTCATATATTTTGTCATTTTATGCCATGTGTCGCACCTTAGTTGGTTGCAATAATTTGGTGACCTATTAGCTCGCTTTGATAGGTTGTATGTTATACACTCTTTCTGACAGGCTACCACATGGCATAGTAACTGGTGCAAAAGGAGTCATGAACACGCACGAAAGGGAGAAGTGTGAAAGAATAATGAAAAGATAAGGCATGCAAAATTAACATGTGTTAGAGGAACGGGAACATATTTATATGAGATAAGTATGTAGGTAGGGTGTGAGCATCTAGAAGGTGATGCATGGTAGCGAGGAAGGGAGTGTGTAAGAATGCCAGGAACTCAACTAATTTTGGAAACTAATTCCAAGGTGTGAGCGAAGGGTGCATGAACTTTTAGGAAGAAGGTGGATGTATAAGGAGTGTACATAAGGGAAATTTAGAGATAGAGGAATGAGGAAGGAAAGTGGAAGGCGTGAAGAAAAATAAGAGTGCGGGAGGGTGTGTGAGGGAAAAATGGAAATAGATAGAAGAAAAATAAGGAAAATGAAGGGAGCGTAAGAGGGGGACTGTGCGCAAGGGTGTGTGTGGAACTACAACCAAGTAAATAGTGCCAAGGAGACAACCAAGGTGCATGCAACCTGCAATATAGGAATTTAAAGCTAGAATGGGGGTGTAAGTTTTCAAAATAACTAGGGGAGTTATTTTAGATAACACAACCATCTCATACCAATGAGCTTCCTCATTTAAATCTTGTCGAATCCATTCAATCTAACATCTAGTACACATAGATCTTCTACTACCTATCTCAATCTACAATTCCCTCTAACCTATCGAAAAATGGTACGAGGTCTTTTCTTCAACGTGTCAGCCACTATGTCGTCCTTTATGGCCCCACCACCCACCATGTTGCTAAACCAGAAACAAAAAATTATTTTTAAACTAAAATAAAATGGAAAGGAATCCTTTACAAGTGTGGGTTTAATGGTATCTTGATTTGATGCCTTAAATCTCATGAATTTATCTATGTTATCCAAGAAGTCCATGACGGAATTTGTGGTGGACACTTTAGTAGTTTGGTCATTTCCAAGTGCATTCTTTAGATGATTTATTATTGGCCCACCCTCAATTAAGACTGTTGTAACTATGTAAAAATGTTTGTAAAATTCCAGTAACATTCTAATCTCATCTACATTCCTATCTAGGCATTACAACCGACTCAAAATATTTAGCCTTTCTTGTAATGGGGCCTCAAACTTATTGGTCTCATCAATCTGCATTCTTCTCATTGTAATCATTCTATCATCACCGCTACTAAATAATTCACCAATTGGGTGGAATCCATTCCCCTCGCATCCATCAAATCTAACAAACTCGTTGATTTCATCTATCAGCACATCATCTTTCGTTTTTGTATTCCTCACAAAATCATCACTGACAATGGAAAGTCCTTCATAAACAAAGATCTTAAGAAGCTTTGTAACTCTTTCACCATCAATATTACCTTCTCACCTCCTTATTATCCTCAAGCTACGGCCAAGTTGAAGCCACCAAAGAAATTGTTCACAATATCCTTGCCAAAAATTGTTGATAAATCAGGTTGAAATTGGTATCTTCATATCACATTCACTCTTTGGGCTTATCGAAATAACATCTGCACCTCTACGGGTGTTACTCCTTTCTCTCTCATTTATGGCTCAAAGGTCGTTCTTCCCCTCAAAGTTCAAATCCCATACTTTTTCATTCCTCTTCGCGACTTCATATTTGACAAGGAATATCACTTATAGTGTCTAGCATAGCTTGAATTTCTAGACAAGCGTTGCTTAATCACTCTTCAACATCATAATGTCTATCAAGAGTGCATCAAACATGTCTATTATAAACATCTTAAGGAACATGATTTTAACACGTGTGACCTTGTCCTTAAAGAAAATAATAATGTCACTACTCTCGAAAGGATCCAACATGGAAATTTTTCTCCTAGCTGGATTGGACCATTTATTATCATGCATAAATATGGGTCTAGGGCCTATCGTTTAGCGTCCCTTAATGGTAAACGGGAAATGGAACCTCTCAATGCCTTTCACTTGTGGCCTTTCTATGTTAATGCATCTATCAACTTGATCTTAGTCACATTCTAGGATCTCATTTCCATCACTAGCCTTTCCATCTCTCATCATAATGATTTGGAATTATGTGGTCTACTGTCACTATCCTATCTATGACCTTGAGTATGGGCACCACAACTATGTCCATAGCATATTCCTCATGGACAAGTTCTTCCTTCTAGGTGGGAACCCCACAATCATTACATCCACCACCTTCTTATCTACCTACTAGAACCATGATAAGGGTCCATAGGTGTCGCTTATACATCTCATTCCCGTTCGTAAGTGGTCTACTTGGCTATCCCCAGCTCTATCATAAAAATTCAAAATTCAGGATGCTCAAATCAAAATCTATCTTATCCAAAAAATTATTTCTCCCTTGAAGGACATGTTGGACCCCTAAAAGATACTACTTATGAGCGATGTGAAGGGTTTTAACATGCGGGCATTAGGTGCAAAAGTAAGACAGGAAGTGTGCGAGGGCTCACACCTGGAAAAATTGTATCTCATTCTTAGCCGCATTTTGAGCCATGATCAAGATTGGAATGATAGAGAGTTGGAGGAATGACCAATCAAGGTTTTGGAGATAAGGATAGAACATGAAGACTTCTAGTTCAAGAAAATCCTATTTTGAAAAATATCTCATGCGAAGGAAGTTAAAATTTCATGCAGGGTTTAGGCTATTAATAGGATTAAATTTATAGTTTATATTAGAAGATAATCTATTATTAGTGAGCTTTCATGCTCTTGTAGTTGGATTATAACACACTCATGGCTATTTCTAGCATGTGGGCTATTTTTGGAGAGTGCATGAGTAGTGAAGGGAAAGTCCGCACTACTTATAAATATGCATTGATTTGCACGGTATCAAAGATCTTGAGCAAGTATTGTAATAGAGTTATGCAGTTAGTTTATGAGCGAGCATGAGTTATGGTGATACTCTTATGTATATATTTAGCTTTTTTTACATTGATTAATACAACAGATCTATGTGGTTGGATATTGGTTATTGATTCATCTATTATAGGATCTTGCATGGTGAACTTGATATTAGTTCTTATTTGATTCTTTATGCTATATGGCTAAGATCTAGATCTATTTATGGTTTATCCTTTCATTTTTGTTATAGATATGGATTATATGTGTGTTCATCATGCTAACTTCTTAACAAATTTTTCATAAAAGAGGGACCTGGTACCCTTTCACGCTTCGAGTGAGTGCTCAGGTCTACCTAAGTGATGTGTCATCACACCTTGGGTTGTTTGTTAAAATAAAAGACTATAGGACAGTTGTTCATATAAAGTAAATAATGTCAAGAATATAGATTGATCCCTCAAAGGACAACTATCATGCATTCCTATTCTGCTAGAAAAAAAAGAAAAAATATATATCCTATACCACTCCCTCGAAGGATGGCTACTTTCTTATTTCATGGCAGTGAAGGCTTCCCACATTGATTAGCCTTATAAAAACATTAAAAGTAAAAATTGTAAAGCAAGCATCCTTAGAAATATTCCCACATGGATAATCTTTCCTACCTATAGAAAACTTCCTGCATTGATCAGTTTTTGCAATATTTCTCAAAGATGGGGTGCATAGACCTAGGACAACCACCTAAGAAGAACCTACTTCCCTTGTATAGGCTACATCTAAAACCTATGTTCGTTTCAACAGTAGGCGTGTAATAACACCTTCCATTATTCCTCATGATCTCAAATATGACTAACTATCATCAGTTATGTTTTAACACTTGTATTAGGTCATAATTGCATCTCTTTATGTGTGCTCCCTTTCACACTTTACCCCCAATCTGGTCTAAAAGCATCTATTACATGTGCACTTATTCTTATGATGCAAGTATACTTATTATATTTTGGTCACTATACCCAGGGTCGTGTTTTGTCTATCTAAATTTCATCACATCTAATATAATCTAATATCTATATCTTTCCTGTCATATCCATCATATCCATCACTTATCATGATCATTTCTAATCTAAATTTATTATGGCATCACATCAAATTTCTAAATCAACCTCCAATCACAACCAATCTACATCTATCACATCATCTAATCTATTCTAACATATACACCTTACCAATCATATCTAATAATATCAATCATAATCACATCTAATCTAATTCCATCATATATTTCCAAATATCTAAATTCATACATCATTTCATCATCTAAACATCTAAGTTCATCATATTAATATCTAAGTCATTATCCATAAAATAAATATATTACATCATCATCTCATATATACATCATATCAAATATCTACATTGTAGTGCCCACTTCCCTTTGGCACCTTTTATTACTGATCATGAGACTGTAGACTATATGACATACATTTTAATAGTTTTGATTTAGTATGGTGTTAGATGTCAGATCCTGGATTACTGTCAAATCTGATTATATATAATGCATGGTGATTATTAGAGACACTCACATGTGGATGATGATATACTATTGACATGGATGTTTAATGGAAGTTATTTGAACATGTGATTTTGGAGATTATGAGTAAACCTAGAAAAGGAAAAATTATTTGATGATGATATAGTTTTCGATATAAATTGTAAATGATTTTGTTGATTGCCTTGGTGATTGTTGTGATTCATATGTATAGATGATTTTGTGATTTTATTATATATTCATTTTGGATGTTCTGATATGGCCATGAGGCCGAATGAGGTATTTTTGTTTTGCAGGTTTAAAATATCACAACAGACATCAGGGGATTAGAGACTAACCAAAGTGGAATTCTAGGTGTATTTGACAAGGTCACCATGGCAACTTGTTTTGTGTGTGTGGTGTATTTTGTTAGAGATTCCCATCGGGGGGGTCATCTTTACATGTGACCATGGGTTTTTGTATTTTATTAATGTTATAAAATGTTACTGTTGTATGTATTTTATCAGTAATGTATTCCTTCCTTTAATTTATTAAAGTTGTGGTAGATTAATGTGGAAATCTTATGATTAAAATTTAAATAAATCAAATGGGGATATGGGAAAATAATAATGGAAGTTGCTGGTTTGTGTAAGAGTATGTTTAAGTCTGTTTTGGTGTATGAAACACTCCACCTCCATGAAAAATTCGAAATTGTCCTTGGGAGCTGTTTTTGGAGGCTTGTGGGACAAGAAAAACTTGTCCCATACCTCTAAATTTCATATACCAACCATACTTATGGATGGAGATGTGATTTGTGACTTTTAAAATGCATTTTATTTACCATGTTGCTTTTTTTGGATTGCACTCTCTTACATTTCATTTAAATTGGTGTCCCTTGAGGTGTGGGCTCTTTTGAGTGTGCAAGTAACTTGTCATTTTTCACCCACCTCTTTATTGTGCTTGGGAGAATGGATTTTTGTCTTTTTTGTTTGAATTGGTGGATGTTTGGTGTGGCATCCTACATGGATCCACATCATCCTCTTCTCTCCCTCTTCTATTTAATTCAAACTCTCTTCTTGTTTTGGGGGTTGTTGAAACATTTTTCATGCTTCCTTGGGTGCATTTTTCTTGTGATTGGAACTCTTACTTTGGAGAAGCTTTGGGAATATTTTTGCTCGGCTGTTGAACCTCTTTGCATTCATCCTTGGGGGCACATTTTTTCTATGATTAGAGATCTTGTTGATTTGGAGGATATTGGAGAGCATTTGATACTTTGGCACTGTTGTTTTGGGACTATATTTTTGACATTCAAAGCTTGTTGTGTGGAGAAAATCCTTCCATGGAGAGGTAGGAGTTTATTCCTTATTTTATTGTTGTTATTTTCTTGTTGAGTTGTGTGTATGGAGAATGTTTTATTGCTTTTGTTGGCTGGTTGGGTAGACTACCTTAGGGAAGGTGTAGGAGAAGGCTATGGGGAATCCATGTGGGGGGGCATAAGGGAATGCCATGGGCATCAGAGTTTTGTGGAGGGAGTTTTGGGTTTGGGATCCACCATGGAAAAGAAATAGCTTGCATTTCTTACTTGTTGGGGGGGGGGGGGCATAAGGGAAAATTTGTGGGGGGCATAAGGAGGGGTTGGGAGGCATAAGGTTTATGGGATATGATATGTTATATTGGCGAGTATGATTATAGGTGGATGCCCAAATTCCTAATTGGGAGGCATAAGTAGATTCCCCCATAGTCCTTGCTCCTTTGGCTTACATGATCAAGCCTGAGTTGTGCTTTGAATGTTTGCTATTGTGGTTGTAAAATGTTGTTTTGGTATGGAGTTATGTTTTATATTGACATGTGCATGTGTGAAAGAATGTTGTGTTGTGGAAGCCAGTTGTTGCCATGGGTTGAATTGCATCTAGTATTGTACTTTGGTTGGGGCTTGAGGGCCAATGATGAAGGAAGGCTTCTCCTTTCATTGGATGTCTTGGTTGGGTGGAGAGCATTGCCTTTCCCCCTCTTTGTTGTGATCAACTTGGAGAAAAGAGAAAATAAACATGTTGTTGTTCTAGAGCAATGGAAAAATATAGTTTGACAGTCCCTTGTGAATACCCTTTTAATTGTAATCCTTTCCCACTTTGAAGTGGATGATTTGTATAATTATTGTAAATGAGAAGTTTCTTGTATTGATGAGGAAAGATTGAAATTGAAATGTGAAATGTAGAGAGTTATATTCCATTCTCTGTTTTGAAAAGGAATGTGAAAAATGGTTATATGTATTATATATTGTATTTTGAAGCTAAAAGAAAGAGATAAGTTGTAAAGTTGTTGTTGGAGGTCAATAAAGGAATGCCCTACCTTCTCAAACTTGCATGATTGTATTGAAATTGAATTGCTATTGTGAATTAAAATCTTTGTTGGAAAGAAGAATGCGTAGGAAGGAAGTATGTTGTTTTTGCATCCTTGGAATTATATTAAAATTGAAATCAGAACTTGTAATTTAACTTGGAAATGAATTGTTAGAATCAAGTGAATGTAATGGATTAGTTTAGGTATTAAATACCATACCTATAGGACAAAACTAATAAATAACTCCTTCAAAGAAACTGATCACTGGCATTGTGTATAATTTTAAACTGGCAAAAAGGAATGCAATCAAATTATACAGTTCAGACCTGCACTTAACAATCAACTTAAAAATGTTATAGATTAGTATGCTAAGACATTTAGGAATTCAAATTGACAAAGAAATCTCAAGAAAACAACTTAACCATTACTAATTTGAAAATGATCCCTCCAACAGTCGTTTCTGTCACTTGTTGGAAAAATACAATTTTGAATCAATTGAACAAATTAACTTTCCAAAAACACTCTAAACCCTCCCTAGACTAGTCCTCCATGTCTGTTTGACATGTTGAGTGAAGGAGGAGATCTAATTTAACCAAATTGAGAAGTTGAAAATTGTCAGTTCACTAATTATAAGCCTGCAGATCCTTTTTGCAAAATTGACCCTTTAAAACTTATCAAAATGTAAAATTTATGTTTCTTGTGCAAAGAGGGCATCGAGATATTTCCAAAAAGTCCTCGTTTTCCCAAAACTGAGCTTCCTAACAAAAGTTATGGCACTTTGAATTTTTTGTGCCTTAGCGGGAAAATTTGGGAAAATTTTCCCTAGCGGGCCCGCAACCCAAAAATTTCCCGTCATTTTGGCCTTAGAAAATTTTTGAAAAATTTTGGTTTGGGAAAAAAATTTCATTTTCCTCTGTCGTCCCACAGCCAATCAGAGGATGCCATGTGTCCTCTTAGAGCTATGGCAGAGGCACAATTTCTTTTCAACCCTTGACTTTTTTTAAAAAATGGAAAAATTTCCGTCTTAGCCCCGTCATCCCGTAGCCAATGAGAGGGTGCCATGTGGCACCTTGGGGGTGGCAGTGGGGAGGGAGGACCCCTTTAATTTCTTTGGTTTTTGGCCTTGGGAAAATTTCAACATGATTCCCCGTGGCCCCACATCACCCCCCCAACTCAGGATTTTCTTCTTCCGTGGGCACGCAGACCTGCGCATCCCTTTCTCCCTTTTGTCCTCCGTCAGGCACAATGCGCTAAATCCTCCCACCGCTCCACCAATTCCCTCCACCTCTCCCAATTTGTGCCAAGACTTGACACGTGTCCACCAGGAACCCATGGAGGTGCGGAAGAAACTTTGCATTTGTGCCCGCGCAAGGGGAAAAATTCCCCAAGCCACCCTGCGACCCGCCAACCCGTTGGAGTTGCTTTCTCCTCCTCTTGACACGTGTCCCCTTGGGGAAAATTTGACCTAAGAACTCCACCTTGCTCATATATTGAATTCTATAAGGAGTTAGGAGGACTTATTTATATCACCAGAAAGGTGAGAAAATTTCCTATCCATTGGGAATGGTTTAGGGAAATTTTGGAAGCATTAAGAAGGAGAAAAATCTAGTTGAAACTCTGAGCCTGTTAGAGAGTTGGGTATGGGGAAAATTTCTCCCTGAACCTAACTGAAACTTCTAGCCCTAAGTTTTGGACCTTGTGACTCTCTGGTAATTGTTAATAAAAGAGAAGTTTATTCTTGTGGATTTGAGTTGTTCCGGAATTTGTTAAGGGTAGCTGTTGCCTAACAACCTAGGGGTAGACACTCTCAATCAAGTGCTGGGAGTGGGTAAGTGAGACCTTTCTCTGTTGACTTTATTTATGTGTTCTTTCCCTCACTGTAATTTAAACCCTGCTCTTGTCTTGATCTGGTGGAAATTAATTACCTTGGGTATTTAATTGTTTTGGGTCCCTTAACCCTAAAATTTAATCAGGGAATATTTAGCTAAAATGTCAATGAAATCAGTAATTAAATTAATCCCTAGAGATATTTGAGCTAGGGTGGACCTATTGCACTTGTTGCTCTATAATGAGAAATTAGTAATTATTATAATGGGAAAAAGTATCAGTTGAATTTAATTATCTTCGAGACTTTGGTCGTTAACTCCTAATCAAAAAAAAATTATTCCATAATTTTCTAGCTAAACCTAGGTTGTTCATGGGTCTCAAGAGGGTTGTTTTAACCAGGCATCACATACATCATCATCTATATATATCCAATCCATCACATATAATCTATATCCAATCAGTATATCATATCACATCATCAATATGCATTACATACATCAAAGCATCTAAATCAACACCCATAATTAAATAAAGCTTCTAATTCAAATGTTAACAAACATCAAAGCATATAAATCATCACATCCATCTACTATACTCATCACAACACATGGAACTTGTTGGGAATTCAAGACTGTGAAATAGTGTTGTGATTCAATAACAAACAAAATCATACACACATGATCTAAGTAATTACCCAAAATCTATAGCATTGGAAGTATAAAATAGAATAATCCAAATCACACAAAAGTACACACATAACACAGCATGTACCGTAGTTTACCTAATGTGGGCTATGTCTACCAAAGATAGAGATCTCATATATATATATATATATATATATATATATATATATATATATAACAAGAGATTACAAACCGAATCTTCTGCCCAAGAGTACATGTATCTCTACAAAGTATATCCTCCTCCAAATCTCTAACTAGATCTACCTGAGTAAACTAAACCATGCCTCCATACCACCACCTTGTCTCCTCCAGATCTCTAACTAGATCTACCTAAGTGCACTACAATTATGCCTTTGAAACACCACCAGATATCACATACCAGAAGTTTCTTTGTATATGCCACTATGCAACCAAGATATCATTGTAAATATGCAAACAATACCTCTCAGAAGGGTTTACCAATGTACAACCATAACCATGCACCAAGAAGTAAGTCTCTCCTCCATCATTTCATAACCTCTGCAAACAATAAGACAACTTCTTCTACAATAATATATTCCTATAGATCAACAGTACATCATGATCTCATGGATCTGTAATACAACATCTCACAATAACCTGTGGATCTACAAGAATGAGAAATAATAAGATCTCACAACAACCTATAAATCTAACAAAAATAAATGCTAAGTATTTTTCATACTATGCAAGTCATTACATGAGACTAAACAATACAAAGGAAATACAATAGAAGATAATACCATCTTCTCACCAACAGTGTACATGCACTTTCCTTCTGTTCAACTTCTCTCTATGAAATCTCTTGTCTTCATGCAATCTACTTTTTCTTCTTCTTCATCCTTTCAACCAATGATAGCTCAATTCTTCTCTTTCCTTATTCCAACCTATCTAACCATAGTTTTTATCTTATATAAGCCTAGAAAAAATTAGGGCACAATAACCATGCAATTACATCCTTTAGGTTTTCTTTAAAACAAAAGCTAGATAAAATATTGTGGGTCAAATAAAACATTCCATGCACAGGTGACCGATGTCGATCAAGCCTTGACCAATTCCGGTCACTGTGTAAACCAGCAACTTTGTAATACATGCTCTAATGAATATATTTAGTTCCACAACCCAACAATATCCCACTTAGAGATAAATTATTGAACCTTTGTACCTGTACCTGTACATCACCATCCTCTACATACCGTGAATACCATCTTTCTATCCATAAACAATTCTCTCATCAATAAAACTAGGAAAATCAAACCATCTTCTCAAATTAAAAAGATAAAACCATGACTTACCAAATATGCATAAAGCTACAACTGATCCATGACACCAAGCCTTAGGCTCCCACTGAAGCATAACACCATACCAATTATTGGTATCATATAATTAAGTCAACCTAGTTCCTCATGCATCAAGCTATCATTACTAACAAACCTGCAAGATCTCCCACTCAAATCAAAGTACTGCGCCTCAATCGCATCCGTAGCCATACTTGTAAAACCAACCATGTTATCTAACCATCAATCCATGTCTCCATGCAGCCACTAATGCAACTGGACACACATGTCAAACTGGAATATTCAAAAGCAAAACATGATCCTAGGTAATGATGGACCAAATGATTTCTACCTACAACCGTGGGTGATCAATCCACAAAACTTACATAACTCAAAGAATCCAAACACTACAATCTACAAATCCAACCCTACATAAACAACTAGCATATCTAAGAAAACAATCTGTATATAACATCGTCAAGAGTAACATAGTAAAAATAATAAATACAAACATCCCTTAATCATGCTCAAGGGCATCTAAACCATGCTCATAGGCATCCATGTGCAAAACAAACATTTGCATCATCATAGACACACAAAATAGAATCTATCCACATGTACATCCATTCATATCACTAGGATCTCCAGAAGCTCTAAGTCCACCAGTGACTAACTCCAAAGCCAAATATGAATTATGTTCCCATCAATGTCAATGAAAAACATCATTTCTAAACTATGCCACTAATACCAAGTGTAAATACTAGCAAACATGTCATCAACATACTATGCACAATTAACCAAGATGAAATCAAAATAAGAGCACCATACATAATGGATAAATAAAAAATTTTGGCAAACCTATGACCTAACCGACCCTGGTCAACCCTTGACTAACCAAGGTTCTTAGATGACTAACCACAACTACCCCTAACTAACACCAGTCTCTGTAACAGTCAGATTTTCTTTTCTACACCCTTCAAACTCTAAAAAATTCTCTATCATCTCAACCCAGCTGAATAAACCATCAACTGCAATCCCATAGGAATATCCAAGCACCACAAAATAAACCAGAATTGACATCACCATGCAATAAAATAAAAAATACCTATAAAACTGTGACTGTCCTTAATAACCACTTTGTGCCTCCTACCACTTTGAATAGTAGAATCCTCCTTTCACTCTGAACGTGCATCTATGTATAACCTATAATGACAAAAACTATGGCTTGCTCTTGCTCAACATGAACTGCCATGCACTACCTCTAATCACAAGCTCAAAAGTTCCAATATATATCAGTGAGAAATAAAACCAGATGAAAGAAATATAAACATGATTCCCTTCTCAAAAAATAAAACTTCTACACCACGGAAGTTTGGACTTCTTGTGAAGTACTTGAATCACTCTTTTCATTTGTGAGTTCTAACATCTCTATTACCTACAACTATGTGTCTAAACATGAATTTTCATTTAGGATCTCATCCTTAGACTAGATACCCTTGTCCTCAAGATTCCAACACATCTTGGAAATAAAATATAAACCCACCAAATATCCATGGTGAAAATTTTTACTTGTGCACACAATCCAAACATAATATCAATTGCTTCAAATGAAATAAATAAAACATGAATCATATGGAGATACCTGACTCAAAGTGTCACAGGACTATCCAAGACAACTCTGTCCTCTTTCTGATCCAAACATTGAAGTGATATATATTGTCTCTGCCATGTACACTCTATGTAAGAAACTTGATCCTCCAAAATAGGACATTGAACTATCCATGCCCTCTCTTGATGCAAAAATCCTATACAGATAAGCTTCCACAGAGACCAACCATGGTCAGTTGACTGGTACCGGTTACCTTATGTGACCGACATCAGTTCCAAGACCGACTTTGGTGCTACTGGAATGAACCCAATGCCACAAAATTTGGCATAGAACACAATACCAAGTGCCTACTTTGATCAAAACTGATAGCTGAGCTGAGCCATTCATTTCAAGAAGTGCCCAAATCTCGTACAAAAATAATACATCAAATTTATGCAATAAATTTCATCAAGATGAAATACATCACCTTATCAGCACCAAGATAATCAACTGTATCTTTAACTGAAGTACATGCTTCTCTAATGGAATCCATGTCTTTAACTATGTTATAACCTCTCTACCAAAGCCCGTGCATCTAACTCCACCAAGGATGCAAAACTTTCTCCTCTACCTCAGATTTGCAATCCAAAACATGCATGTGCAATGAAAACTCAAAGCACTACAAAACCAAGATAAAACCATACCTCTATAACCAGGATCTGTAATCTGACCACCATTCTTATGCCTCCAAGAACCAGGGACACCTCAGTAAGTAAGATACATTACATGCATCTTCTCAATTATTCAGATTTGTGATATTCTATTTACAACTAGGCTTCCCAGTAACCAACCATGGTCACCTTGTAACTGACCACGGTCACCCTTCCAACACCAGTTGCCACCTAGCCAATTTTTGTCACTATATTTTACAGCAACCTCTCATTTCTTTCTTCTGCATGATATTCAATATCACCCTGTGATTTACACGTTAGGCAAAACAAACTTTTCTCTCATACATGTTAGTAAACCACTAACAATATACTGAAGCAAAACCTTGTTCTAAAATAACCAAGATCTGATACCAGTTGTTAGAAATTCAGTACTGCAAAATAGTGTTATGATTCAATAAAAAACAAAATCATGCACACAGGATCTAAATAATTCCCCAAAATCTATAGCAGTGGAAGTATAAACTAAAATAATCCAAATCACACAAAAGTACACACACATAACACAACATGTACCATTTTTTACCCAATATGGGCTATGTCCATTAAAGATAGAGATCTCATATATATATAATATGACAAGAGATTACAAACCAATTCTTTTGCACAAGATTACATGTATCTCTACAAGAGTATCTCCTCCTCCAGATCTCCAACCAGATTTTCCTAAGTATACTAAACAATGCCTCCATACCACCACCTGTTTCTCCTCCAGATCTCTAACTATATCTATCTATGTGCACTACAACCATGCCTCTGAAACACCACCAGATCTTACATACCAAAAACTACCCTGCATCTTCCACTATGCAACCAAGCTCTCACTGTGAATCTGTAAACAAGACCTCTCAGAAGGGTCTACCAATGTGCAACCATAACTGTGCACCAAGAAGTAATTCTCTCCTCCATCACTGCATAACATGTGCAAATAGGAAGAAAACTTCCTCTATAATACTAGATTTCTATAGATCAATAGTACATTGTAATCTCATGGATCTATAATACAATATCTCACAGTAACATGTGGATCTACAAGAATGAGCAATAACAAGATCTCACAACAACATGTGGATCTAACAAAAAGAAATATTAAGTGCTTTGCATACTATGCAAGCCATTACATGAGACTAAACAATAGAAAGGAAATACAGTAGAATATAATACCATCTTCTCACCAACAGTGTACCTACACTTTCCTTCTTTTTAGCTTCTCTATATGAAAGCTCTTGCCTTAATGATGTCTACTTTTTCTTCCTCTTCTTCTTATTCATCCTTTCAACCAAGGATAGCTCAATTCTTCTCTTTCCTCATTCCAACCTATCTAACCCTAGTTTTCTAGCTTATATAAGCCTAGAAAAACTTAGGGAACAATAGCCATGTAATTACATCCTTTATATTTTCTTTAAAACAAAAGCTAGATAAAATATTGCGGGTCAAATAAAACATTTCAAGCACACGTGACCGATTTCGGTTCCTCCGTAGCGACCCTGATCGATTTTGCTTACTCCCTGACCGATGTCGGTCACTGTGTAAAACAGTAACCTTGTAATGCATGTTCCAATGAAGTTATTTAGCTCCACAACCCAATAGAACTCATGATAAAATCATTGTATATATATATATATATATATATATATATTAATATGTATCATCAAAATGTGTATACATCTATGATAGGCCTCAAATAAGCTCTATATTAAATTACATACATCCATATCAATATCAAAATCTACATATAATGTTCACCCTACTCATTGAATATAATATCAGATGTTGACCCAAGCTAGGTCAACGTCAACCCTATCCAATCATCATCGACCTAACCCTATTTATCACCCCTCATCTTTTTTCATTCAATATCCTTATCAAATTATATTTTCTTCCACTTTTAACTTATGTGTTAATCATAACACACATTTATTTGTCCTAATGGCCTCAGTTAGCTATCTTTCGACTTATCTATCTATCTCCTCACGTATATTTCATTGCATCCAACTGTGTGCATGTATACTTTGCTTAATGCTAAATCAAATGAAGCAAGAACTACCATCTAAAATAGTTCTACAATTTAGCTAAAACAAAGCATAAACACCATCATGATAAGAATTAAACAAGGGTTAGATGCTAGCATTCATCAATACAAATTTTGAAACTAACAATGCTAAATATCTAAACTCCTCTATTCTCTAACAACAAATAAATGAATGGACCTAAGTAAGCTCCATGGCTATCAAAATAGTTGTCCTTATTGTTCCAAGAACCTAGGAATGGGGGCTAATCAAAGTTGGGCTACAAGACCCTTTTGACACCTCCCATATGACCCAAGCACTTTAAGAAAGAGGCTTAACTCTTCAAGATGATGAACTCTCAAAAGGGCAAGGTGCAAGCTCTTAGTCTCTTTGCTATATGCTTTGCATTTGCTCTCTTAGAAAGTTTAGGTGTAAGTAAAAAGGTATGTGGAGGGCTCTTTATATAGCCCAAAGGATAAAGGTAAAACATGATTAGGAATGGATAAGGTTGCTTTATTAAAGGTAACCTTACTTTAGAAGAGTTTAATACATGTTTAGCAAGTCATGGGAGTTGGGGGGTGTTTTAATTAATCAAAGGTGATTAACTAATAGGTATGTGTAAGCTTATAGAAGCCAATTAGAAGAATATTAGTGTGATTTAGGCTATTATAAGGGGATTAAATCAATCAAATATTAATTTATTGGTTAAATGGAAGGGAAAGCTAATTAATTAATAATAATTAATTAGTCTAGGTAGAAGGGGTGATTTATTAACGGAATGTCGTTAATTAGGGTATTTGTTGGATAGAAAACTTAATTAATTAGCTTGGTGTAATTAATTAATGATGATCTGAGGGAAAATGGGCACTTTTGACGATATGTCGTTGATTTGTGAGAAAGGGGATAATTAACGCAATTTAAGTATTTAAATTGCTTGGGCGTAATTATAGGTGTCTACATTTACCCCTCTTTGGGGTGGCGTAAGTGATGCCACTTCAAAGATAGTAGAAAGAAGAGATTTTGAAGAGATAGAAGAAAAATTAGTAGGAGGGAGAGATGCCCCCTCGAGTGTCGATGGGGTGATGAAGGAAGTCGATCGATGATCGAAAAAGATGAGAAGCAGGCAGAAGAATGGGGACGAGGTAGGATGCCCCGAGGAGAGGGAGAATTAGGGGTGAAAGGGAAGTGGTGTAGAAGAAATATGGATGAGAGGAGAGAAGAGCTTAACCTCTAGCCACTTATTTGTTTGGAACAAATTTGATGTCATCATATTGCCATAGGAACTACATCATCAGTCCTTATGAAAAATATAAGCATACGACAAAGGTAGAATGACATGAAAAGCCATACTATGAACAATTATCCATTGCTGAAAGTACCAACTCCACGCAACATACAATAATGCAATGTAATACGAGAAGGAAACAAGCTCATATAACATTGAAAACAAGTACGAACGCACATATCCAACCCAACAACGGTCAAGACAGTTGTACAAATATTTTGTTATCAGTGCTGAAGAGATCCACAAGTTCGTGATTGAAGGCAAGGGTTAAAAATGATTCCCTAAGCAAGGATACATGCAAGGGGAAATGAAAATGGACACGGGGTCCATGAAAAGCGTTTGTGCGCAACGAAACAACACTAGGCAACCAAAAGTGCCCCAGAGTACAGATGAAGCAAGCAACTAGCTTTTGTGAATGGTTGTGAATCCGGTGATCCATGAGTCATATTAATCGGGGAAGATGTGAGACAAACCAATAGGATATGGAGAAAATACCATGCGCAAGACACAAGTTTCAGCTGTAAGAAGCAAGTTACCATTTTGTAGGGTGTTTTACTGTTTAGGAATTTTTTGAAAAATTTTGCCTTGTTTTTGGATTTTTTTTATATAGTAAATGTTTATATTGTTTTTGTTGTTTTTACTTTCCAAACCATGGTGAATGGTAGAAGAAAGTAGAAGAAGAGAGCGAAGGGCCTAGGGGCAACAAAAATTGCCCTAGGTGGAAGAAAAGAGAAACAAACGACAAATAATGTCCTTGTTTAGTATAAAAATGAAGAAAAAATAATTATTTGAAAAATAATTATTTACGAGGGTGTGAAGAAGAATAAAAATCGCCAGGGAGCAGTAAAATTGTCCAGGAGAAAAGAAAGGGGTATTGGACAAAAAATGCCCCAATACAGTGAAAAATAAGATAAAAATAATTATTTAATTAAAAATAATTATTCCACAGCGAACAGAGGAGAAAACGGTGAGCGAAACAGGTGTCCTGGCCGTCCGATCAGTGAAAAATAGGCTAATATACCCCCTAGGGGGGGTAAAAACATCACAATAAGTTCATTTTAACCGCTTAGTTTAGAAAACTTACCGTGAGGCTCTGACACTCAGGAGAGATGGTGATCGCACGTGATCATTTGAGGCGTGATGTAGATTGTAGATGATAGCTCTATAGACAATATCAAATGTTGTTTTCAAGTTTTATTTTGATGTCTATGGACGGAATGATATGATGATATTAGTGTAGGGGGGGATAGATTTTTTATTATGTGCAACCCCTCTTGCCCCCAGTGATGATATGATATGTGATGATTAGCTTAGTATACATGCATGATGTAAAACTTAGCATTTTTGTTTATATATGATGTATAGATGATGCTAGATGTGATGATAGTGATGGTAATAAGATGTGAATGATAATAAAACAGAGCACATGCAAGAAACACAGCCAAATGCTATAAAGAACACCAGGAATCAATGCAATACACCATGAATCACCATGCCTTATTAACAAGTAACAAAACACAACCAAATGCATTAAGAAAGAAAGAAAGAATTAACACACTAGCATGTCGAAATCCACTACAATATGCACAAGCAAGAATTAATCTATTCTAAGGAAGAAAAGATAAACTATGACAAAGTACACCCAAGCAATAAACAACTCAAAAGTGAGCACGCAAAACACTATACAAGAAACAAGCAAAGCAAGAAAACAAGACAATGCATGTAAATGTTTTTGTAAGATATGTTTTCATAAACTGATTTTCTATTGTTTAGGTTTTTGTGAAACAATTTTATATTGTTTTTGTGTTTTGTGAAACAATTTTCTATTGTTTTTGTGTTTTCTCGAAACAATGTTCTATTGTTTTTGTGTTTTTCTCGAAACAATTTTCTATTGTTTTTGTGTTTTTCTCAAAACAATTTTATATTATTTTTGTGTTTTTCGCGAAACAATTTTATATTTTTTTGTGGTTTTCTCGAAACAATTTTCTATTGTTTTTGTGGTTTTAACAGTTTTCCAAAGCTATGTGCCGGTAACCAAGAAAGCATGGATGCCCCCAGTGTTAGGTGGGGAATATACAAGGGCATAAGCCACGCGCTTATGAACAAGAAGGTGAACTCGTTGAGTTGCCCCTAGCGTAAGATGGGAAATAACGAAAGACCACATCCCTCACAGATGAATAGAAGAAGGAAAAGCCGGATCACGGCTGGACAGAATGGTGTGCACAAGGAAACTTGAAGGCAGAACTAGGTCTAGGCCAAAGACAATTACCCTTCTAATATAGAACGCTTGTGAACAACGAATTCTCCCGAGGCGCTGGAAACCGGTTTTCACCTAAGGACTTGTCCAAAGTGCCATAATTGCATGGTTTTCACTAGTGGATGACCTATTTTCTCTTTTTCTTTTTCTGATTTTTTATTTTTTTATTTTTCTTGATGTTTTTGTATGTTTTTATTTTTTATTTTTTTATTTTATGAATTTCTTGTGCCATGTTTAGGCATAAAATCTCTTAAGATGCATGGCATTCATGGGCTCCCAGAGCTCATCACCACTGGGGTGAGCCAACTTGTATGCCCCTATGCCATACTTGGCAACTATGACATAGGGTCCTAACCAGTGTGGTTTGAACTTCCCTTTCTTTTCTCGCTCTGCTCTGGTGTTGAATTGGTTCTCCTTCATAACTAAATCACCCACCTCAAACTGGCGAGAGATGATTCTCTTGTTGTAGTTTCGGGAGATTCTGTGTTGATATACCTTCAGGTGATTAAGAGTGTGAATGCGCCTCTCATCTAGGAGCTCTAACTCAACCAATCTTGCCACGCGATAATCTTCATCCTTATCCAAATAATCCCAAAGAGAAATTCGCAGGGATGGGAGTTCAATCTCTAAATGGATGATATATTCTATCCCGAATACTAGGGAATATGGCGTCACACCCATAGGAGTGTGAATTGATGTTCGGTAGGCCCAGAGGGCTGGGTGGATTTGTAGGTGTCATTTTCGACCGGTTTTGCTAACCATCTTCTCCATTATCCTTACCAAAGTCTTGTTTGTTGCCTCATCTTGTCCATTACCCTGAGGGTAATATGGCGTGGACCATTTTAATCTAATTTGGAACCGTTGGTAAAGGCCTTTCACAATTTTGTTCTTAAATGACTTCCCATTATCTGTGACAATGGCTGTAGGGATACCATATCGGAAAATAATATGATTCATGATGAATTTAGAAATCTGTGCTCCTGTGACATAGGTTAAAGGGACAGCCTCCACCCATTTTGTAAAGTATTATGTAGCTATGATGATATGTGTATGACCATCAGATGAGGTAGGAGTAAGCTTCCCTATTAGATCAATTCCCCATTTAGAGAATGGCCATGGGGTAGTGATTGGTTGCAATGGTTGCGATGGAGCATGGATGAAATTTCCATACTTTTGGCAAAGAACACATTTTCTAACATAATTACAACAATCAGTTTCCATGGTGGGCCAATAGTAACCTACTCTTAACAGTTTCTTAGCCAAGACCATTCCGTTTGTATGTGCTTCGCATACTCCTTCGTGTACTTCTTTAATTGCCTAGATTGACTCCATCACATCCAGACAATGTAAAAAATTCCCATCGTAGCCACGACGATAAAGTGTACCTCCTAAAAGGGTGTAACGGGCTATCTGGCAAATCAGGCTTTACTTTTCAGAATGGGAGATATTGGGAGGGAAAGTATTGTCCTTAAGATAGGTGAAGATGGGTTCATACCATGGGGAATGGGGACTAACAACCTCACAAGCCAGGCAAGATTCTGGCATGTCATACGCGGGCTGGCATAGATTTTCTATGAAGAAAGGCATATCATTGTTCCCTGGCAGAATACGAAGCATAGATCCCACCATTGCCATGGCATCCGCCAATCTATTTTGTGCTCTTGGAATCTGCTCAAAGGTGATGCACACAAAATACTCCTTTAGAGTTTCCACTAAATTTTTGTAAGGTATGAGCTTATCATCCTTAACTTTATACTCATCATTAACCTGTTTGATGATTAGTTGCGAATCACCTACAACCTTAACATGTTGAATATTCCACTTGATGGCTAGCTTCATCCCTGCAATGAGTGCTTCATATTCCACAATGTTGTTCATGTAAGGGAAGGCTGGGTGGAAAGCCTGCGGTATAGGATCACCCGAAGGAGTAATAAGGACCACTCCTGCACCTGAACCATGAAACGTAAAAGATCCATCAAAATGTATCTACCATATGATAGATTCTTCAATGTAGAGCAAAGATGCATCTGGCAGATCTAGACTCAAAGGTTTTGTGCTTTGCAAAGGTGCTTCCGCTAGCTAGTCGGCAAGTACTTGTCCTTCAATTGATTTTTGATGGAAAAATTCTATATCAAACTCACTGAGTAGAATGATCCAATTAGCCATTCTACCTGTGAGGGCGGGTTTGGAAAACAAATACTTGAGTGGGTTGACCTTGGATATGAGCGTGGTCTTAGTATTTAGCAGGTAATGGTGAAGTTTCCGAAAGGTAAAAACGACGGCCAAGTAAGCCTTTTCAATCTGAGGATAATTAAGTTCATCGGTGATGAGGGTGCGACTCAGATAGTACACCACTTTCTCTTTATGGCTAAGGTCATATTGGGCGAGCAGTGCACCAATAGCATATTGCGTAGTGGAAATATAGAGAAAAAGTGGTTCTCCTGGAGTAGGAGGCATGAGGGCAGGTGGATTCGCCAGGTATTGTTTAAGCAAAGCAAAGGCTTGCTGTTGCTTGGGTCCCCAAAGGAAAGCGACGTCCTTTTTAAGCAAAAGGGTGAATGAGTGACATTTATCTACAAGCTAGGAGATAAAGTGGCGAATGACTTGAATTTTCCCTTGCAAGCTACGCAGTTGCTTGATATTCTAAGGTGGAGGCATTTCAGTGATGGCAGACACTTTAGTGGGATCTACCTCAATACCTCGTCTCAACACAATGAAGCCCAATAGTTTCCCGGATAACACACCAAAGACACATTTCTTTGGATTCAATCTGACTTTGTATTCACGCAAGCGTTCAAAGATATGCCGTAAAATGATAGGATGATCCTCTCTTGTTTTGGACTTTCCCAGGATGTCATCTACGTAGTCTTCTATGATGTCATGAATCATATCGTGAAAGATTATTGTCATGGCCCGCTGATAAGTTGCTCCTGCATTCTTAAGGCCAAATGGCATCACCTGATAACAGAAGGTGCCCCAAGGAGTTGTGAAATTTGTTTTGTGTTGGTCTTCCTCTGCGATCTTAATTTGATTATAACCTAAAAAGCCATCCATGAGTGATAGCATTTCGTACCCTGCAGTTGAGTCAACAATCATGTCAATGTTGGGCAATGGAAAGTCATCTTTAGGGCAAGCTTTATTGATGTCCCTAAAATATGTGTAGATTCGGATACCGATAGGTTTCTTCTGGACAGGAACAATGTTCGATATCCATTCAGAATAATCAATTGGCCTGATGAATCCTACTGCAAGTAACCTTTCCAACTCTTCTTTAACTAACAAGGCCACTCTTGGGTGCATCTTTCGGAGCTTCTGTTTGATCAGCTTAGCGTCTGCGTGCACAACTAGGTTGTGCATGACTAAATTTGGATCTAAGCCAGGCATGTATTTGTAAGACCATACGAACACATCAATAAACTCTCGCAGTAGCATAGTGAACGTCTTTTGTTCTCTGGCCAAGAGTGATGCTCCCAATTTGACTATCTTAGGATCTTCTTCGGTACCAATATTGACATCAATGGTTTCTTCAACTAACAATTTTGATAAATCCTCCATACACGTAGGATCAGGAGGTAGGTTGAGATCTTCATCCAAGGATGTCTCTACGATATTTTCATCCTTGGCGTGGTCACTTTGTTTTTCCTTTGATTTTCTTATTTGTTTATCATCCAGTGCCTCAAAGAGGTTTTCACTGTGTGACTTGGACTTTGATTTCTGCCGAGGCTTTTCTTTAGAACTCTTGCCCTCACTTTTCTTTAAATTTTTCTGACCACGAAGTTCAGCCTCCTCGCCGAAGTAGGCACAGGTGTCTAAGTCGATAAAGAAACCCTTCTTGTGATCTCCAATGGGAATTGTATCCCTTATGCCCATGAACTCTACAATAGCCTCGTCGTTCTCGAATAAATCTAGTGGCATGTGACGTTGTTGGTCCCATTGAATGAGGGAAGGGTACACAAGGTCAAGGGTTGGTTTGGTGGGGGTTATGGTCAGGACAGCATTATTCATGAAAAGTTTCGTGGAGGCCAGATCCTCATATAGGCTACAATGGGAATCTGTATCGCTGTCTAGGTACTCGAAGCTATCCTCATGCTTAGAACAAGTCGCATCTTGATCGTTGGGGTGTGCTCCGTAAGGGTGAATCCCAATGCCATATCTTTCTATTTTGAAATGCAGAAGAGGGACTGGTTCTCTTTGTCCTTGTTCATTCCTCCCACATCCTAGGCCTTTGTAGCCCATGGAGTACATCATTCTGCTAGATTTTTCATATTCTGGGGTTTGATAACAAGATGGTTGAGTGTCCTCAGGGACCCAAGTAGTAGGTGGATCAAGTAATTTTTCCTCAGCTAACAAGCCTCCAGGAAGGAATGACCCAATAGTGTGTTCCTCTCTAGGTCTCCTAAAGTGGTAGTTGGGTCGACCTCTAGTCTTGGGTGACAAGGAGAGGTCAGAAACCAAGAGTGCTTGTTGTACATTATACTCCCCACAGCCATATTCCAGAATTTTCATCTCCCATGAATCAAATGGCGATGTGGAAGTGGATGCCCCATGAGCGTAAGAATTAAGAGAATTTGAATCTACTCGAGATTCCATGGCCTCAAAATGAAGAGGGACAGCTATATCTGTGGAGGGACATGCATATGTACCCTTTCGTGCAAAGCTATTAAGAGCTCTACAATGAGCAAAGGGCTCTGAATCTCCTGGTATTGTAACCGTATGTCCCTCATGCTTCAGCTTGATGCATTGATGAAATGTTGATGGCACGGCCTGCATGGCATGAATCCATGGTCGGCCTAGAAGCATATTATATGGAAGTTCCAAGTCTAGGATGTGAAACTTTGTCTGATGGCAAGTGGGGCCCACCTCCATGGGTAGCGTAATGGTGCCTGCTGACTCTCTTTCCGCATTGTCGTATGCGGTGATAGTAATAATATGGGACTCAAGATCTTCCTCCGTATGTCCCAATTGTTTGACCAGCTTAAGCATGCAGATGTTCAATCCCGATCCGTTGTCCACAAGCACCCATTTGATTTTCCTGCGGGTGACAACTACCTCGATGTACAAGGGAAGATTATGTGTAGGATTCGTGGCAGGGATCTCCCTATGGTTGAAAGTAAGATGCTCACTTGATGCAATATTTGCCACTGCGGCTTGAAGGTACGTAGGATCGACTTCTAAAGGCACTCCCGACCCTTGAAGAGTTTGATACAAAATGTCCTTATGCACATTGGATATCTTGAGAAGATCTAAGATCGAGATCTTAGTAGGTGTCCTCTCAAGTTGTTCTAAAAGGTTATATTTATCAGTTTGCGGGGTCAACAGAGAGGGTTCCGGAATCATGAGGCAGGCACGCCTTGTTACCATAGCGCAGTCCTTTCCCTTGATCCGGATGGTATTGACACAGTCAGCAGGGGAGTGAATACATCCGATAAGTGAATCGTAATGATTGTTATCTCTTTTGGTATATAAGTAATTTGTGGCTTTATAGGTTTGGGATGACTCTCCCCGATCCGGCTTTGTCTTTTCCAACTTATCATGCTTGGGGAATGGTTCCTTATAAATCCCCATTTTCTCATTAGGTGTTTGCATGTGGCCAGGGTTATCCACCTCTATCTCCCCGTTGTCAATGAGGTCTTGAATATAGTGGCGAAGTCGCAAACATTTGTCTGTTTTATGACCTTTAACGCGATGCATTTCGCAATATTCATGCTCCTTATACCATGAAGGTTTATGAGCGTTGTCATCAAACGGTTGTGTTGTAGGATAGGTCATCATGTTGGCCGCATCCAACTGTTTTAGTATGAGGGACAACGGTTCATTGAGGGAGGTGAATGTTCGTCACTTTGGTGGTGGTTGAATTGGGCCCTTGGTTAGTTTAAAAGGTTGACTGGTTTGGACCGTTTGAACACGTTTGGAATCAGTGATTCTGTCTCCCACCATGTTTTTGTTTTTGTTAAAGATCTTTGGCTTTTCAGTGGGTTTGACACTTTGGTTGTCTTTAGATTGGGTTTTGAGGGTGCCTTTGGCAATGAGAGCCTTTTCTATTTGAATCCCTTTCTCGATAACCTCCTCAAAGGTGCGGACACAATGCATTTGGAGGTGGAAAGCTATATCTGGGTTGAGATTAGGGACGAAAATACTGACCAGCTGCTTCTCAGGGAAAGCGCAAGGGAAGCGACTAGCTATCCCTCTCCATCGTTGGAGGAAGCTGGTGAAGGTCTCATTTGGGCATTGTTTTGTGCCGCACAAGTCTGCCATGGTGATGTCACTCTCTATGTTATATGAGAAATGACGCACGAATCTTTCCGCCAATTCTGGCCAGGTGAAAATTGATCCTCGTGGTAAGCGCATAAACCATTCCAATGCTTGACCTCCGAGACTCTTAGGAAAAAGTCTGATGAGGTAATTATCACTATAAGACACCTCTTGACATGCCATGTAGAAATATTTAACATGATCCCTTGGGTCTCCCTTTCCTTTGTATTTGTCAAACTTTGGCATATCAAATTTCTTTGGAAAGGGTTGAAGGGTCATTGTCTTGTCAAAAGGATAGGGGCATAGTTCTTCATATTGGTATTTCCTAATACTCCCTATATTGCTTTCTTGTATGCTCACAAGAGTTACTTTCATAGATTGCACTTCTTGTGCGAGCAATTGTTCTCTAGTGGGAGAAGCGGGGATGTGTACATGATGGTACCCCATGTCTTCTTCTCCTTGGTTTTCTTGATGGAGTTCGTGGATCCTAAACTTAGGCTTTGACTTTTGAACGTTCTTGTTTGTGTCTTTTTGTACCTGGAAAGTAAGCAAAGCTAGTTTTCGGCTTAGGTTACTGAGTTGTTGTTGGATTGTGACTTGGTTTGTGTCTTCTTCTTCTAAAGGTTCTTCCTCTTCGTATTGTGGAGGCTCTTCCCCTGTTTCATGTTCTATCTTATTTCTTCGTGCCACTTTGATGAGGGGTATTCTATGCCCTATCACTTTATCATTTTCTGCGTAAGAAGTGGAAGCATGCCCGCCTGTTAAAATATCTTCCATATTGATAAGGGGGCATTCTTCCTTAGTAGTGTCATTTATAGGTAATATTGGTTCATTCTCGGTGGGCAATTTGGCCCCTAATTCCACGACCCGTGCCAAAACTCTATCTTTGTTTCTAAGGAGAAACTCATCTAGTAGAGTGGGGTCAAAATCAAATTTTGCTTGTGGTGATTCTAATTCATTTCCACTATGATCGACCATCTCTTCGGTTTCCTTTTCTACAGAAAATAGTGGCCCTAAGTCGTGTCCAATGAAGGGGTTTGACCCTTGTCTGTTAGAGGTCTCCCAAGCATGTGCTTGTTGTTCCTCATATGTCTATTTCTTCAACCCTAGACGTGTTTTGGGAGCCATGTTTTCGTGATAAGTTTCACTAAGGTAAGTTGTAGATTTGTTCAAAATTCAATGACTACCCCTAAGTGAAACACAAGATGAAATTGCTAAGAGTATGAATGTGTCACCAATGTGAGAATACCAATATGATAGAGTGATAAATCACCCGTGATACAAGCGTTTGGTATTAAAACTTAATCAAATGAAGTACTTCCTAGACTACGTTTCAAAGTAATTTGTGATGCCAGATGATTAACAAGATGTCTCCACTTATGCCAAGTTCAAAGGAATGAACAAGACGTAAGTAAATACACGAAGTTAAATGTGATCTCCCAATCAAGATATACAATGAGCAAGCTCAATTCTGATTAAGACCTATATCTCAAAAAGTGCCAATTACGATTTGTGAATGACACAACAATATCACCAAGATATGTTAAACCACTTTGTAAGAAAGTGAAGTATTGATATCGAGGTGTTATTGATATAACACGCACAAATGGTAGTGCCTAGCACCTTTTGAAATCGAGGTAATAATAAAACTGAACAAAAAAAAGCTCAAAGTATAGCTAGGAATAGTTAAGAATGTGTGCAGCGTAACCATACAATATAGGTATTTATGTCGAGTTTACAAGAAACAAGACGTAAATATCAAAATTGTAATGATACGAGACAAACAAGCTAACTCCTCTATGGAATTCCGCAGTGATGAACCACGCCTAACTACAATGACAATCTTGACATGGGTATCAAGATCACAATGGCTACCAAATGACGTGAAAATGCCTCCACTCACTTTAGACGTTTAACTAACCCAGCCACAAACATGGATGGGCGTAAACGGACATAAAAGTGAGAGAAACAGTCGAATGGAAACACAAAGGTAATCACACCTCTTTTGATCAACAAAGTGTCAAAAGAATATGAAGGAAATAAATCAAGAAAAATGATGAAAAATGCTAGCCTCACTTCAGCAGAGTTTCACCTCGCCCTAAGGCAAGTAAAAACTAGGTGAAAGTAATACGTCACACGTTTCTCAAAAAGAAGGTTCACAACTCAACACTATTTTCAAATGGTCAAAGTGGGCTCCTGGCCAAAGTATATTCTCCTAGGTGGTTCTCTCGCCCTAGGTGTTACAAAGTTGCCACGAGCGAGTGTGATTTACCCAAAAAGTCACACTGACTAGTTTGGGAGTATCTCGGCTTTACTTTACCCCCTTCAAGAACAGTAGGCAACTAGTGCGTCTACGTGTACTATCACTGGGGTCGCCACAATGGACAACCTGTAACTCTATCTCACAAAGGAATCACTAGTCAAGTAGGTAGTGCGGAGCACTTCCCGTTTCGTCCACAAGGTTCCCTCTTGCGTGGACTACTTTGGGGTTCCTGGAACCACCCCCATTGTTGTAGCTTAAGGCGTTATGCCAAAGGGGTTATGTTCCAGTTGAGCGGAGAGGGACGTACCCTTTTCTGAAACCTGCAATACAGTGTTTTGAATATGTTGTTCTTTTTATCTTGTTTAATTAGGTGTGGTTTGCTTGAACACCTTTTGGCAACCTGTATAACAACTGTATTAGTAGTTTTTGATTTTGTTTTGGTTCCTCCTTTCTTTGACAAGCGTTTTTAGGTCCTGCACTCAAGCATTAGTAGTTCTCCAAGAAAATCACATTATTTAAAAGAAGATTAAGAGTTGTTTTTTATTCTCAAGATCATCCAAGGATGCAAGAGAAGAGCATACACAACAAATAATCCAACTAAAAATTAAATAAAATCTTTTCAATCAATGAACCATACAAAATTCTTGATAAATGTTCATTCCCCTAAACCAAAAGTGAAAGATGAAGTTTCCAATCTACCAAATGTTATAAAATGAAGACTAAAGTTGCTTTTGATTCTCAAGATCACCCTAAGGTGCAAGAGAAGAGCATACACAAACTTTATCCCAACTATATAGAAATGGAAAACATCAAATCAAAGGACCATTGAAAAATGCTTTGTAAAAGGTTCATTCCCTTAAGAAAAAGTGAAAGATGAAGTTTCCAATTTACCAAATGTTATAAAATGAAGACTAAAGTTGCTTTTGATTCTCAAGATCATCCTAAGGTGCAAGAGAAGAGCATACACAAACTTTATCCCAACTATATAGAAATGGAAAACTTCAAATGACCATTGAAAAATGTTTTGTAAAAGGTTCATTCCCTTAAGCAAAATGAATAATCAAGTTTCCAAATTTAATCCCAATGTTAACAAGATAGAGATCAAAGTTGTTTTTGATTCTCAAGATCACCAAAAGGTGCAAGAGAAGAGCATACACACGCTTTGGTCTAAATCGAGTAAGCATGAAAATACAACATTCATCAAAACATTAGACATGTTAGAAAATGACCAGTTTTCAAATAACAGAAAAACCTGTAGTTTATGTAACTATAAATCTTGAATTTATGTTTTCATTGCATATTTAACTTCAATACCTTTCCAACGCAAAAAAAAATGGAGTCATTTCGAGTTCGGGAGCAAAAGTTATGGCCTTCGGAAGATGGGTTACACATATGCTCTTATGCTCATGGGTATGCACTTGACATGCACTCAAAAAATGTCAAAAAAACGTCCCTTAACCTGCAAAATGGGCAAATTTTTCCAACCAAGATTCAATTTTGACAACAACCCATCACATTAATATATGAATAGAAGACTCAACGCTATCAAACATTAACATACATGCTCAAGAATTTAAGATTTTCAAGAAATTGACAAAACTAGCATGTAGAATGATGAAAAAGTAAGCTCTAAAAATGAAAACATGATGAAATCTTGAAATTTTCTCACCAAGATTAAATTTTGACAGCAACCCACCACATTAATATGTAAATAGAAAGACTCAGCACTATCAAACACTAACCTACATGCTCAAGAATTGAAAATTTTCAAGAAATTGACAAAACTAGCATGTAAAATGTTGAAAAAGTAAGCTAAAAATGAAAACATGATGAAATCTTGAAATTTTCTCACCAAGATTAAATTTAGGCAACAACCCACCACATTAATATGTAAATAGAAGACTCAGCACTATCAAACACTAACCTACATGCTCAAGAATTTAAAATTTTCAAGAAATTGACAAAACTAGCATGTAAAATGTTTAAAAAGTAAGCTCTAAAAATGAAAACATGGATAAATCTTGAAATTTTCCCATCAATTCCAATTTTGACTGTAATTCACCTCCTTCATACCTACAAGGAATACCCAACACATGCAAACTCAACAAAACAAGTTAAGAAAAACAAGTTAGATCAACATGTGTAAAAGAGGGTTAGTAACCAAAAATAAAACTTAACTACAAAAACTTGAAATTAAGTGCAAAGGACAATGGAGTAAGTCCCACCAGGCGTGCCAAATGTGTGCATGTATACTTTTCTTAATGCTAAATCAAATGAAGCAAGAACTACCACCTAAAATAGTTCTACAATTTAGCTAAAACAAAGCATAAACACCATCATGATAAGAATTAAACAAGGGTTAGATGCTAGCATTCATCAATACAAACTTTGAAACTAACAATGCTAAATATCTAAACTCCTCTATTCTCTAACAACAAATAAATGAATGGACCTAAGTAAGCTCCATGGCTATCAAAATAGTTGTCCTTAATGTTCCAAGAACCTAGGAATGGGGGCTAATCAAAGTTGGGCTACAAGACCCTTTTGACACCTCCCATATGACCCAAGCACTTTAAGAAAGAGGCTTAACTCTTCAAGATGATGAACTCTCAAAAGGGCAAGGTGCAAGCTCTTAGTCTCTTTGCTATATGCTTTGCATTTGCTCTCTTAGAAAGTTTAGGTGTAAGTAAAAAGGTAGGTGGAGGGCTCTTTATATAGCCCAAAGGATAAAGGATTCAACACATTCTCATGAATGTGGGATAAAGGTAAAACATGATTAGGAATGGATAAGGTTGCTTTATTAAAGGTAACCTTACTTTAGAAGAGTTTAATACATGTTTAGCAAGTCATGGGAGTTGGGGGGTGTTTTAATTAATCAAAGGTGATTAACTAATAGGTATGTGTAAGCTTATAGAAGCCAATTAGAAGAATATTAGTGTGATTTAGGCTATTATAAGGGGATTAAATCAATTAAATATTGATTTATTGGTTAAATGGAAGGGAAAGCTAATTAATTAATAATAATTAATTAGTCTAGGTAGAAGGGGCGATTTATTAACAGAAGGTCATTAATTAGGGTATTTGTTGGATAGGCAACTTAATTAATTAGCTTAGTGTAATTAATTAATGATGATATGAGGGAAAATGAACAATTTTGACGATATGTCGTTGATTTGCGAGAAAGGGGATAATTAGCGCAATTTAAGTATTTAAATTGTTTGGGCGTAATTATATGTGTCTACACCAACATCCCACTTTGCAGTCATCTCTGTGTTCCCTTTTGGGACACCATATCTTATATTATGCCCACTATTGTGGCCATATTTTATCCTTGTCCCACCTAGATGCATATTTTCGATTTCTCATGTATGAATGATATCGCATCTACTTTTTCCCCCACATCTTGTCAAACCATTGTTCTTATCATCCTCATATTTGTTTACATCTATTTTTTATGTCTTCCTTTTACCCATTGGTCCCACGGCTTACACATTCATCTGATTTGATTCCCATTGGACTCCCTCCATCTTGCAATGATTTTTTCTAACTCATAGGTCTATAGGACCATTTCCTTTATCTCTATTAATTTTGTACTTTTTTCCCTACTAATGTGATTCCAAAATCACCACCATATTTTGTTTTTACTTTTGTTTTTGTTTCCTTTTTATCATCTCTTTCCTCTTGGGACATCTTTTTCTCATCCTTTCCATCCTTCATTTACCTCATTCAACCTGGTGATAAATTATTCTTCGTGTCATCAATCCCTAGTTTGAGGGGAGCACCTCAACCATCATCTTTTATTATTTCTTATTTTTTCTCGCAGCTTGCCCAACACAAACCACTTTACAAAAAGGGGCAAATGTAGACACCAATTTTTGGTATGATTATCCCTCAACCCACGTTCACCCCCTTCTATCATCATCTTACACATACATGCCTCTCTTCCTATTCAATTTCATCTTGAGCTATTAAACCCCATTTATCTTATCTAATTCCCATTTTTCCCATCTTAATCTTATCTTAATCCCACTATTATTTTGTCCCCCTAATTCATCCTTAATCATATTTAACTACCCCTAAAACCATCCATTTCCCTAATACCTACATTTATCATCCCTAGGCATCCATTTATCCTCATTCAATACATTAATATCCTCTAACCACTTTTTATCCTCCCTATGTAACTCTAACCCATCTAAAGAGCTTGAAACCCTAATTATACCCCTTTAGGGTCCTTTGCACCGGTTTAATCATCATCTCCACTATCCAAATTGATGGCCTTATGTAGTCATCATAAACCCATGTGGGTCATCATCGACCCTATAATTATGTCCATCCCCCCTCTCCTCAGGATGTAATTTTGAGAATTCAGGGTTTCTTGCTTCGTCTTTCTCTTTTTTGGATCTACATCCATCAACTTGGAGCTACTTTGGAGATCTTGCAAGCCATCTTGGGAGATTTGAAGTCCATTTCCTTTCTTAGATATTTCATCATATCTTCATCACCCTTTTTGCATCAACCTTACAAGTTTTTGCAGATGCCTTAGAGCTCTACCTTTGTCTCTATCATCTCTGATCCTTTCCCACCATTATTTTCCAATTCATTTTATCCCTCCAAACCCTATATCTATCCTCGGTCATCATCGACCTTGTCCAATCACCTTCAAATTGATCTCCATTAACCATGTTTTCTACCATCTATCTTATCTATTCCCTATTTTAACAGCCCCCTCAACCTTCATGCCCCTCTATTTCTAAGATCCAACTACTTGAAAGTCCAAATCATGCTTTTTAGACCCATTCGTCATCAATCCATCCTAGTCACCATCGACCCTATCTGCACTTATTAAATCTATTAATTTTATTACATCCTTTATGTTATTTCTATATCGTCACATCAGATCCAGGATTTCTATAAACATCTCAATCTTATACCAGCATTCCAGCATCATATCCAGATCTTCTTTTCTATCTATCTTTTGGATCACTCTGCTACAGTCACCGTCAATTATACATATCAGTCTTGGGTCGTCATCGAACCAATCAGGTTTGGTTTGGTATCATTTATTATTATCATATTTGCATCTTTTTTATCTAGCATATATCTTAGATTATTGTTTTATCTTGCTATCTTTTGCATCCATTCTGTTCATTATCATTTATCCAACTATCATTTTATCAAATTGGGTTAACATCCATCCCTATGAAGTTATCACTTCTCAAGACCGGCATTGTTGGGAAACCCACCATCCTATCTACTCGTTATTTTCGTGTTTATTTTTTATTTATTGTGTAGGTCATTGAGATCACCGTGATGAGGAACGTTTGCCCCTGTATCTTCACCATTATCATCTTATCAAGAGGTAGCCTTAAATCCTCTCATCATTTGGAGCTCCTTATTTTCTTTGCCACCATTCCACTAATCTGAAACATGAGTGAGAAAATTTGATCAACAGAATTTCATCATTAAAAGAATGTTTTGTTCTAATGCAAAGGGTATGTCATCATTTGATGAAGTATTAGACATTCTTATTATCACCTTACTTACAATTGGTGAAGATGTTCAAGTTATTTTTCAGGTAAATCTAAAGAATGAAATTATTTGAGTATATGATTGACAAACCCCTCGAGTTCAATGATGGAGTTATAAGAACGAGAATGGTTTGTGAGTGGATGGTTCCAATATGATGTTAAAAATCCATCTGTTAGATGAAATATCACTCCCAGTAGGCATAGACCTCCCTCTCCTAGAATCCCCCTCTAGATTCCAAATAACATAATCCCTCTTTTTCAATTGATATGATGTGGTTTCCCTTTGAGTTAAGGTATATATGATAGTAAATTCTTGATTCCTCCTATTATAGAGCCCCTTATACCACCCCTCTCTCAATCTAAAACATTACTCATAAGGGTTTTATCTAAGATCTTAGAAGCCGCATGAGAATTATCTTTAATTCAATCATTGTAGATACTACCAAATGATTTCATGTTAAGTATAGGGTCGGTTGACCCATCATAGGTGATAGAAGGGGTGATACCTCCAATATCGAGAGTGACTATATAGGGGGCTAAGGGTTCTCTCTCAATGTATTGAAGCACCTTACTGGTTATGGGAGGTTATACAATTTGATTTTCATTGTAATCAACTTTAGGAGGTGTGGAATAAAATGGCTAATAATACCCCATTGAATTCTTTGAGGTCTAGCATTCACATGAGTGAGATATGAATTCATTTGAAGAAATTGATTGTTGGCACTAGCTTGTTACAAGCTCATTTTGTTAATAAATTGTAAGATGAATGGGATCATTGAAAGGATATTTTTAATCAGGATTTCGATTAGATTTTTGAGATGTATTTGTGTGAGCACCTACTAGATGATAAGGATCAATATTACAATATTTTCCCCAAGTAGCATTATACACTTCCACCAACCATGATGGCTTCAGGAGGTTGGTCGAAGAAATTGAGGTAAGCTAAGATGAATTCTTGCATGGCAAGAGTATAAACATATTCTATATTGTTTTCTTCCTCCTCGAGCGCTTGTTCTAGAATATTAATGTTGATATTAGATCAGGTTACCCTTCTATTGTTATTTTCTTTATGGGTTATTTATTTGGCATTGATGTCAACCATATTATAATCATAATATAAGGGAATAGACTTAAATAAGTAATCTTGGTCTTGGGAGTTGTCATTATATTGAGAATCATCAAGGTGATCCATGTTGAGGTTATTTAGTAAAGATTAGAAAAAAAACTTTAGGAAATGTGAATAAGACTTTGATCGGAAGAGGGGGTAAGATTAATGTTGGGTTCACCAAAGTGTGTGTGATTAAAGAATGGCCTAATGACAATTCCTTTTGTCTCTATATAATGGAAATTTTCTAGACTAGGATAAAAAAGGGGACTACATTAAAGATGCACATATTAGACTATAAGTTATTGTAAATGTGGAGCTAGGAAGGTGCTACTCCACACTCTGTAAGAGGTATAGGCTTTCAAAACCTACACCTAGAATAGGGTAGTGACATCTAACTAGTTCTCAATTGTAAAGTGATGATAATGAATTTGTAGATATGATTGTAATCAAAGTAGTAAAATCTCCAAGAGGTTTATCAGAAATAGTTACAAGGATTATGAGAGAGGTCCAAGAGATTACAAAGCAAGATCAATGGTTGTGCAAGGTTGTAAAGGTAAAGACCGATAGATAAATAATGCAATAGAAAAGAATATGTTATCTTATAATAATCTATGCATGACCATATCCACAACATCAAAATATAAAAAATAAATTAAATTAATAAGAGAGATTAGATATATTTACGTACATGAAGGCACTATTGATTCATTAACTTCCCCTAAGTTCGGCAGCACCTTATGAGAGAGAGTTTATGTGGGCAACTACAAACAAATAAGAAGACCTGGGAAAACCCTTGATTGAATACTTCAATGACTCCAAAGGATTGGTAGACCATGGCAAGTGCAAATATTGTGTTTTTACATCATAAGTACCCAATGCTCCAAATTTGGACTTCAAAGACAAATAGAACCAACTTTATGACCTTATAATATTTAAAGTTACATTGACAAGCACTAGCATACTAAATGAGTGATGGATGAGATTATGTGGTGATAAGGGAGATAGTGACAAAGTTGTGAGGGTGTTAAAAGTAGGTGTGAAATTGATAACAAGATGATGCCAAGGTGATATTGCAAGGAGATTGTAAAAAATGACTGCAAGGGATGTAAAAGATGACTATAAGGGATGAGACAACATGTAAAATATATGATATAATCAGACTACACATCAAATCTCTCTCATAAGTACTACTGCTGAGCATCCCAATGACACCTAAAGGATGCACATAACCATATCTTGTTACTCCCCACTCCTAGTGGTATCCATTGAGACATCGTTCTAGGGAAGATAGTGTGCCAATGATGTCTGTGACGAACAAAATTAGTAAACAATTATGTGTATACATATACCATGGAACCACCCCATATCAATTTTTGAAACTCAAAATAGACCAATTATGCCAAAAAAAATTCATACCTTTATCCAATCTAATTTTTTATATTTGATAATCAATTGCACAACTAAATTTAAATCATTTTTCATAATTACAAATACAAATTAACTTTTCATATTTGACACACACTACGAATATTTTATCAACTACAAAGAAATATTGTTTAGGACATCACCTCTAATATTATTCCCCTCAATCTTCCATTCTTTCTACTCCATATGTGGTTTTCTATAACCACTTAACAAACCTAACTTTCCCATTCTTAAACTATAGTATATTAAAACCTATTATATATGTAATAATCTAATCTATAATTTCAACATGCGCCGGCCCCTTCAAACTAAATTTCAACATTTTCATCCCAACATTCTTATTGTGAATTTCGATTGATGAAAATGATTAAATGGGTTACAAAATGGTTTAATTTAAGAAATTATCTGCAAATAATGCACTCTACATTATCCTTGAGCTTTCTTAGCTTCTAAATACCAACAATCAAAAGGTTTTGTAATCACTGAATTTTTACATATTAGTGCACCTTATTATTAATGCTATTTTTTTACAAGAATCCTTCATTTACTGATGCTACTCGCAAATAGCTTCAATATAAAAGTTGTTGTAAACATGGCATGAGGCACAAAAGGTAACAATACCTCATCCATTATTTTTTATTCCTATATTTAATGTATATTGTAAATATGTGTATACCACTCACATTATTACAACTTTCCAAATTCATAAGCTATAATACCATGATTTAGGTTACTACCATCAAAGTAAAATATCACAACTATGTGGAAGGGGGCCTACGTGATCTGGTACCCTAGCTCATAATGAGAGCATTCAAAGCTCTCCACTTTAGTTCAGACCCTATTGTGTTCACACAAGTTGTGGCAACCCGCATCTTGTAGGTAGATTGAAGCACCCCACCCCCTATTGGTAGAAGTAGGAAATTGAAAGTGCACGATGCACAAATATATCAACCATCCATTTTTTTAATATCCAACTCAAATTGATTTATAAGGCATTAAATGATCCCAAAAAAATTCTAGTGTGGAAAGAGATTACTAGACGATAAGCCCAATGTGGTGGATTGAAATCATCATTTCCCTAATAAACAACTACTTATGGTGATTGTGTGTTAAGCGGGTTCCCTTGCCTTATGATTATTACCAAGAATGCATGCCAAAAAATTTCATTAGAACAATTACTACTCATGAAATTCATCTCAAGATGACTCAAGCACACACATGTAGAATCCCACAACAAAGGATAATCTAATTAAATTCCCCAACTGAAAGCCTCCAATTACTAAAAATGTATAGCAAACTTGTTGTAAACATTCATATTGACCACTTAATTTCCAGGTAGTGTTACACATCTCTCTTACAAGATAGATAATGATAAAAGAGCTTCAAGGATATTGTGTAATGGTCAATATGGATGGGGGAAAATACCAAGAACCTTTTCCCTTACCCACATCTTTGAGCAACTATATTTAACTATATAATTCCATGGCCAAGACAAAATATTTGTATGAAAGTATTGTTTGTTTTCCTTAGTTTTCTTTCATCAATTACCATTTGTTTATTGTTAATAAGAGATATTTTCCCCAAAGATACAAGTGATACAACTAGAGTGGCGTAAACATGTATAAGAGATAAGAAATTTTATGATTTCACAGTCTGTTATCCAAAATACTCCTCTTCATGTCATTTCGATAACTTGTGTATTCATTTGGAATTGGAAAAGGGTGAATTGATCAAAAATGAAGAAAATATGTGTTGGATAAATTCCTTCCCTCCTTTCCAAACTCCTCAGTTCCATACTTAACCAAAAAATCAAAAAATTGGGTCTTTTGGGGTGTATTGCAGATAAATCAGACCTGGGAGGAACAGATGCAACATTTCCTATGTTCCTTGTGTTCTCCACATTTTTGTATCGGCCACAAAGATGGAGTTGGGAACTTCGATGCAGATGAATCAAGTATTTTTGGAACCGATGGAACAGTTCCTTTAGGTTTTGAGTTTGTTGCATAAGTGTTTGAACCGACATAAAGGAGTCGGCAGTGTATTGTGGATGGGTCAGGATTTTCTAGCACAATTGGAATGGTTCCCATGGGCTTTGAGTTCCCCACATCACTGATTTGGCCACGTGAAAGGGTGGGAATAGTGTAGTGTGGATAAAGCAAGTCCCGATGGAAAAATTTTGTTGGGTCATTCCAGTTCTCCAATCAGTGTTGATTTGTGGAGCTCAATTACTTCAATTTAGCTTTCAATGTGAAACTTGCTGGAAAACACAGTAACTGTCATCGGCTAGGGAGAACTGACATCAGTCACCCAAGACTGACATCGGTCAGGCAAGGAGGAACTGGCATTGGTTAGGGATAACTGACATTAGTTACATGTGCGAGGATGTCTTAATTAACTCTCGGGAATTAGATATATTTTTATCATTAAACTATATATATATTGATTGTAATTACATGGATAAGTGCCATAAGTCTATAAATGACTATATAAGCATAAAAGATAGGGTTTAGAAGTAAGGATTAACAATAAATTAAGAATAACTTGTAAAATTTTGTGAGAGAGAATTCTTGGTGATGAAGCAAAAGCTTGAGAGAAATAAAGTATTGTACATCTGAGAGGTTTGGAAGATTGTAAATATTCAATTGTATATCTTGTCAAAGCTTTGGATAATAGATTGGCTTGTTTCTTGGTGGACATAGCCCACCCTAGGTGAACCACGTTAAATCTAGTGTTGATTTATGTCTCTTATTTTGTATATTTCTTCTGATAGAATATCCACTTTTATTTGCATGTATGCTTAGATCTAATATATTATTTGTACAACTGGTGTGCTATCCCCAATAAGCTGATTCGACTAACTAACATAGTGGGGAACCAAGCGAGGAGGGGAGATAGAGTTGTAGGTGAAGTAGATAATGCATACACAGAAGGGGTAGGTGGAACTATTTTAGAGTTCCACCCCATACCTGAATCTCCACCCAAAAAACAAGCCAACGACTATTGTGGACGAAGCAGGCCCGGAAAGCACACAAATAATTATTTATATGTTCCACAAATTCCCTAATCGTCCAAACCGCTCACATGTAATCATATTTATACCCTTAGATTAACAGATAAAATCCCATGCTCACCGGCCTATCACCCAGTGGGCGTGGGCGCTCACCCGAGGCACGCGCGGGCACCAAGTCTCTCCTTTGTGTGAGTCTTGTGAGAATGCATCATCTTATGATAGATATTCAAATGCAAGTGAATAGAAAAGAACCATGCATCATTCTGAGAACCTAGGATGAACTATTACATCAATGCATCCATAGAAGATAAATAACCAACATCATATAGAAATGGTTCATATATAAAGGAAATGCACAAGGATTATACTCATGAACACAAATATGCCTTAGAACATAGCCTTCCATTTATACTAACATATTCAATAACCATATTACATTCCTTTGAGGTCATAACAGACCCGTATAAACATTGTAGAGAAAATTCATGCATCAGAGCTACATTATGTCCCTCATATTACAAAGATGAATTGTTGATCAGAGGAAACACTTAGTTGAACTTGCACATAGAGTCCGCGTGGAAGAATGGCACAGGAGAAAAAGTGTGAAGGTATAGGAAGGTGTCACGCATGGAGGTGTAGAGTAAGACTCTGAAGGACTTAGCTGATTTCAGAGATCAGGTCTATTCTTAGATATTATCATGTAGAGTACACAAAGTGATGCTGAGATTTGTGTACGCCACTCTTCGTGGGGGATTTTTGGAAGGACATGTCAACTCACTCTTGCATGGACATAAGTTACGCATAGATCCATCACTTCAATTAACTATCAACAATCTATAGATAGCATACTTGCATGTATGGCTATAATTGTAAAAAGGTGCGTGGTTGTTATTATCATGTGACCTATTTCTGAGTAGAGTTAAGTGCTGAATGGTTAGTTCGCGCACCCTATATATATGTAATGGACTACTTAGAGAATATAGAGACATATATAGAGAATAGATGGAACCACATGTGACTGGATGATTGTAACAAATCCATGTGTGCATGTCTGGTATTGTATGAAGCTACTGTATTGTTGGTTAAATGAATAGATAAAGGAAATTATCCAAACAAAGTGTGTGATGTGTTTTATCAATGCATGTTATTACTTTCATGATGATTTAAGTTAGCGCTTATAGAACTGGTTGGATATAAATGGTGAATGGATGGATTAGTTCCTAAAATATATGTTTACTAATTTATCATACCACCATTCTGGTACTGCAATTATTAAGAGGGAACCTGGTACCTTTGCGTACTTTGGGTGAGCACTCAGCCCAAGCTGAGTGATGTGCCAGTGTGACTAAGTATTAACTAAAAATTCTAGGATGCATCATTGGTTATGTTGCCAGGGCCTCTTTTTAAGTTGTTTTAGAATGGTTCACGATGAAGATATACCGACTAACCTTGGCAAAGCATTGATGAATGGATTCATGATTTAGAGGAAGAATACGCACAAAGGTTTGAAACTGGATCTAGATTTAGCGCACATACTTAGGTAGAGTATAATATGTATGACAGTTTATACGAAAGATTCTTTGTTATCTTTCAAGTAGAATTGTATGAATGGTTGACTACATATGCATCTAATCAGAATTGGAGGTATCGTACGCTTGTTTGGACATAGGAGGAATTTCAAACACTCTATGATGCTGACTTAAGTTGAACTCGCGTGGTATATACCTGGTTTCGCAGTGTCATAAACAACTATATTTTGGAGTATTCAATTTCAAATTATTCATTCCCGGAGGTAGCAGAGTTCTAGTTTCTACGGTATCCTAGAGGGACATATTTGCAAGGTATTTCACTAGCAATCAAAATACTAATGGTAACATTGAACTTGGAAGCGAAACCCATGGAGAGCTAAGGAATCTCCACACGTGGGGGTAGGAACAGGATTGGTGAAAGATGGCAGACCTAGCGGCAACATCGGTAGAGTAGGAAGAAAGGTGGCTGAAGTATGATGAGGGCGAATGAGAGGGAATTATGCAAGAGGAAAGAAATTGTAGAATGGATGGTGTTGTGGAGAGAGATGGCTCGTGAAGGATTTGAGGCTCATGGGCAGGAAGAAGAGAAAAAGCATTAGGAACTCCCCCATCTAGGGAAGCTTGACAGAGAACCCTCTTCGGCCTCACATGGAAGTGCACCAGTAGACATGACCTGGGCCGTGGGTATGCATCTAAGCCAACCTGTTGACCTGGCCCTTGCGCTTGGTTTTCCAGTATCTAGTACAACAAGTAAAGTGAAAGCACAAAAATAGGGCAGACAGTAAGTACACCAATGGTAGTACAGACAACTTCATTATTCTTTGGGGGTACATTATCAGGCTCATCATTTGCACAGAATATGATCGCACCAAGTGTGGGAATCACCTCTGGAGCTGGGACCACTTCCCAGACTGTAGGGGTACAGTATAGTACCACTGTTGGGGCATAGGGGAGTGCATCCATGGGCCCTACTCCAAATTCTGGAGGAGGATCAGGTGGTATGGGTAGTTCTAGTTCCGGTGGTTTAAGTGGTATTGGAGGAAGAGGAAACCAAGGAGGTTATAGGTCGGGTGGTCAAGGCCCACAGCAACCCCAGAACATTTATATGGAGATGTCCCTTCATCTCCCAGAATATAGAGGTATCAAGGATGTTGTTGAACATGTTCATATGTGTGAAATATTATGGCGCGCAAAAGGTATTACGGTGCCTGAACGCAAGGTAAGTCAATTTGCTACTACATTACAGGCACGTGCGCACAGCTGGTATAGGAAGTTTGACCCCAATCAAACTTGTATTGACTATGCAGCATTGAAGGATGCTTTCTTAAAAGAGTTCCACATTCTAGAGTTTGAGTAGAAGAGTATAAGTGCACTTAAGGATATAAAGCAAGGCACTACTGAAAGTGTATGTGAGTATGACGCGTGATTTAAAACACTTCTATCCAAAATCTCTTATGACATTCATGCAAGTTAGCATGCACAATGGTTTGTTGGGGGACTGATTACTCCATTTCGGAGAGCACTATCACATTAAACTTATACCAATCCACACAAAGCATTGGAAGCTGCTTTACGTGCTAAAGCAGTTGGGAGTATTGACACTGGAGTAAGTCCATTTTTGGAAGCTTAGATAGCGGCTATGGCGAAATAGTTAGAGAAATTATTAGCAAACTCATCTCATGAAATGCACTCAGGGATCTGGTGTATAGATTGTGAAGTGGAAGGGCACACTAAGGATATTTACCCTCACAGAACTGTACATTTGTTGTTATTACACTGTGAGATTTTCCATTTGAACCATGATGCTAGTCACTACCCCCTCCTACAACGCGCGATCAAGAAGAATGTATCCTCCTTTTGTAAAATTTGTAAGTCCACGACCCATGATATTGAGGACTGTATACTGATTGGCCAGATCCATGATGCCATTGACATTGGGGTCAGACAGGCGACTGTGGCTGATAATTCTAAAGGGAAGAATGAGCATCAGGATAGGGATTATAATAAAACCCGCTATGACAGGAATGACGAATGGTTTGACGGGGCTCGTGAAAGGGGACGAGGATATAGAGGTTGATATGGAGGATGAGGACGAGGTGGAGGAAGGAGTGAATTCCCTTGAGAAACTTGCTATACATGTGGCTCACCTGACCATTATAGGCGCGAATGCTCGCAGAATATTTCATGTTCATTTTGTGGAAAGGGGCATAGTTATGAAGAGTGCCCGGACTTGTATGAGCATCTCAATAAGTAGCACAAGCAAGAAAAAAAGGGCGCAGGGATGGTTAGAATCTAGTGCACGATAAAGAATCAGTGGATGCCAAATTTAACACCAGAACCTGAGACGATAACAGTTAAGATAACCACATGAGATGAGGTGGCGTGCACAAGAGATATGTTGTAACAAAAGCTGAAAATCACTAGGCAGGAAGTTTTACATGCTAGATATCCAGATCTAGCTCATCAGAAAGAAGTATATCCAGACACAATGGAGGTCCTTAGGAGATTTCAAGGTGAGATTCAAGGTTTAAAAGAGCAGTCCCAGAAATTGGAGCACAAGGATACAGAACAAGCCCCATCAGATGTTGAAGACATAAGAGAAGTATGTAGAATGTTGCGCCAGGAAAATATTATTCCTTTATTAGGAAATTCGTTGAAGGGGAATACTCCACGCATAAGATCCTAGACTGGAAGACAAATACTTCATGTGAATCTCCCTCTTGATAGCATTGACTACGAAAGGATATCACTTTGAATGTTGTAGTGGACAGGTGGCTCCTGAGAAATATTTTGATTGACACAGGGGTGGAAGTAAATGTACTTACATTGGATGCATGGGAACAAATGGGGAGACCCCCATTGCAGCCCTCATCTAATGTATTGTTCATGGAAAACAGAACAAAATCTACTTCCATAGGATTTTTGAAGGATGCATCTATCACTATACAAGGGGCCAAGTTCACAGGAGACTTTGAAGTACTAGCGCTTGCGGAAGTAGATAGTTTCCCAGATTTGCTTGGGCGCCCTTGGTGTTATACAAACAATGCTGATTTGAGGTTTAACAAAGGGTATATCAGCTTCGAGAACAAGGAGGAAAGGGTCAAAATACCATTGACAGATGGGAAATCCATGCCATATGTGGAACCTTTAAGTGAAGAGGACTTGAACAAAATCTATGTACACATTATTTGAGACCCAGAGGTTAATGATCCATCTTAGGAAGGAATCCTTCATTGGGAAGATTCTCAGTCAATCAGTGATACTACTAATATTGCTTGCGATAATTGGGCTCATGGCACTTATGAACTGGTGGGATGTGAGGTTAAGCACGCGGTTACTGGCAAGATGGGTGTTCACTCTGTTCGATGTATAGGTCACACAATACCCTGCTATACTAGATTTGAAGATTTGGCTGGGTTTTTACAGGCCATAGAAACAAATTAGGCTGACGAACTTAAATGACGCACTATGCTATCATATACTTTGGGTGGGATGGCTGCACACTGGTGGGTAGTCCACAGGGATAATATCTTATAATGGAAAACAATTGGGACCACCTTATCAACCAGGTTTTCGAGAAGTAATGCACCTACAAACATACACCCTTATCATGGTGATCAACCTGCTCAACATCATATCCAGTAGTGTCAGAGACTTTGGACAGTAGGCCAGGTGGCATTACCACCCTCACTTTGGGTGCATCAGTTTTATTCTACTTTAAAAGGTTGTGTGTGTGCTTGGTATGTCTATGTTGAATTACATCGCGACACTAGCAACTGGCAAACTTTGACTGCAGGGATGATCCAAATGTTTGACTTCTTTTCATCTACCCCACCAGTGAACACGTCTTTAAGCTCTATCAAGCATTTAACTATGGGAGCCAGTGGGAAATTGGAAGAACTTGTCTAGGAATTATTGGGTGAGCCAGAGATAGGGGCGCGCTTTACGGATGTAGAAGATGATATCATGTTACTTGAGCACGCTTCTTTGTACAAATATAAGGGGAAGATGGTATACATAATTGATGAGGAGGAAGTTGAGCACTTGGACGTGGATCATTCACATGGAACATGTGAAGTATCATCCAGTGCAGATGTGAATGCGCGTGCATATTACAAACCTCTGAAGACAAAAAAGGTCAATATAGGCATAGAAGCTGAATTAGAGGTAACAAAGATCATAGAGTTACTTCACGATTATGAGGACTTATTCCCAAGAGGATACCATGAACTTAAAGGTGTGCATATATCACTCAGAGATATGAAGATAAAGCTCAAGGAAGGTGCGTGCCCTATTAGGAAGCGACCATATCGAATGAATCCCAATTTGTGTGAGAAAGTAAAGGAGGAGATTGACAAGATGCTAAAATCTAGGATCATTCGACCACTGGATGAATCAGAATGGGTCAGTCCTATGGTGATAAGCATCAAAAAGGATGGTAGGATTCAAATTTGTGTTGATTATAGGGAGTTGCATGCAGCATGTGTCACAAATCCCTTTCCTACGCCATTCACAAAGGAAATATTGGAAGGAGTGGATGGGCATGAAATATATTCATTTACAAATGGGTTTTCAGGGTATCATCAGGTTAGGATTGCCCCAGAAGATCAAGAGAAGACCACCTTCACTACTAAATGGGGAAGCTTTGCTTATACTGTGATGCCCTTTGGATTGAAGAATGCACCTGCTATATTTTCAAGGATAGTGGTACAAGCCTTCAACGATTTTATTCATAACTTTTTACAGGTATATCTTGATGATTGGACCATTTATGGGCTGAGTAGGATCATTATGACAATCTGTGTTTAATGTTTGAAAGATGTCGACAGTTGAGTATCTCATTAAATATCAAGAAGTGCATCTTTGCTACTCCCTTTGGCACACTTTTAGGACATATCATCTGCAAGGAAGGATTTTTGGTTGATCTAGCTAAAGTTGCAGTCATCATTAGCTTGAAAGCACCGGCCAGTCAGCACAAGGTGCACAGATTTTTAAGTCATATAGGGTAATACCGGAAGTTTATAAAAGGGTATGCAAAAATTGTCACACCCTTGGAAGAATTTCTCCAAGGAAAAAGTACATTCTACTGGAGGGAGTCACAACAGCACGCGTTTGAGATATTGAAGTAGAGACTTACTACCGCACCTATCTTACATTTTCCTTCATGGGATAAACCTTTTCATGTTCATGTGGATGCTTCTAGCACAGCCATTGGTGTTGCCCTAGCTCAACCAGGTGAAGGTATCGTTGATCATCCCATTTTCTTTGATAGTAGGAAGTTGACCCCTGCAGAACAGAATTATACCACTACAGAGCGTGAGGCCTTGTCCATGATCTATGCCTTGCATAAATTTTGTCAGTATTTGTTGGCTACACCATTTATGTTTTATATAGATCACATGGCATTAAAATATTTGGTGAACAAGCCCATTTTACAGGGGTGCATATGCCAGTGGGTACTCTTATTTCAAGAGTTTGACTTTACGGTTGTGGTAAAACCAGGCAAATGTAATTCTGGACCGGATCACTTGTCTAGAATTCAATCAGGGGAAGAAGCACAAACAATAGAAGAGATCATGACTGATGCACAACTATATAGGTTACAACACGTGCCATTGAAATTGGAGGACATTGCTATTTTTCTAAGAATTGGTATGGCACCTGAAGGCATGAAAGCTTTAGAGAAGAAGCAACTTGTTATTTACGCGGCACCATTCATGTTAATTAGTGGTGATTTGTACAAGCTAGGAAAAGATGAGGTGTTACGTCATTGTATCTTGGAGCATGAACGCAAGGACATAATGGAAGAAGCACATGCTGGTATTGCAGGTGGCCATTATGCAGGTGATGCAACAGCATGCAAGATCCTACTTATCGGGTTGTGGTGGGAAACATTGTATAAGGATTGTAAAGAGTATTGTAAGACATGTGACCATTTTCAATGTATCGTTCGACCAGGAAAAAGGGATGAGATGCCCCTATGACCAATAACAAGTGCAGAACCCTTTGAGAAATGGGCAATTGACTTTTTTGGGTCTATCTCCATAGTCACGCGCAGGACTGGGTCATGTTATATCATCACTTGTATAGATTATCTTACCCAATGGGTAGAAGTAGCACCTACAAAGTATTGTGCGGCGGCTACAGTAGCATGGTTCTTATGGGAGAATGTCCTCACAATGTATGGTTGTCCTTTAAGTTTAACAAGTGATAGGGGCACACATTTTTTAAATGAGACAATACGAATTCTTTTAGACGAGTTTATGGTTGCCCACCATAAAAATACACCCTATCACCCTCAGGAAAATGGAACTGTTGAGGCATTTAACAAAATTTTGAGCCACACATTGACCAATATTTGTGATGTTGGGAGGAAATATTGGGATGATAAAGTATATGTTGTTCTTTGGACTTATAGAACAACATACAAAAGATTGACCAAAGCCATGCCTTTTCAATTGGTGTTTGGCACGGAAGCTGTTCTGCCTCTAGAATTTATGTTACCTTCTTTGTGCATTGTGCGCGTTGGAGGTCTAGTTGATGAGTAGGCCTTGGAAGAATGAATTACAAATATGGTTCAGCTAGATGAGCGCCACGCCATTGCACGTTGGAGTCAGAAATAGGAGAAAGAGTGACAAAAGGCATGGCATGATCAACACATCAAGGATAAGAAACTTGCGGTGGGACAAATGGTACTTCTATATGACTCCAAGTTTTTGTGCCATCCAGGAAAGCTCAAGGTGCATTGGTTAGGGCCATATGTTTTCACTCATATACTTGAGTCAGGTTCTTTCCAGTTGGAAACAATTGATGGCACACAGTTTCCTAGTTACTTTAACAGGAGTAGGTTGAAGCCCTACTATAAATAAGTCTTCTTGATGTTTGTAATAAGGCAGTGTTGCCAGATACATTAGGTTTCCCTTTATGCATTTCCTTCATGTATTTATTTCATCGTCACTATGCTTTGTCAATTTTAGCTCTTGTTTGTGTAATAAGCGCACTTGCACGCATGAAGCTAACTACAATATGAAGCATGTTGATGCACAAAGGACTACACATATTTTTGATGTGGGGTGGATTGTTGGTGACTCTCAGGGATATGCTGTGAAGATAGCATGTTGTGGGTGTTGAAAGAAGGTTGTTAAGGGTAACTGAAAAAAGATTGCTTCTCAAGATAAGAAAGGATGAATATGGATAAGGGAAAGTATAACGCGAGGTAAGTGGCGGCCTTGGTAATTACCAATAGATCATGCAGTGACGAGGTACTCGGGTGCAAAGGTGCACACTGAAGAGAATTCTAGGATAGAGGGTAAAGAGGCGTGCTAGAAGGTTATAGCTTTGGCGTGAAAATATACCACGCGGAAATGATAAAAATGGGTCATAAATGAGGAGAATTTGGTACGTGGAGGAGCAATTAATGCAGAAAAAAGTAGAAATTTATATAAGGACGGGACGTGATTTCATTTTTACCCTTGTGATTACGAGAATTTGATAGAGAGCCTATACGCGAAGAGCATAAAGCTAACTGATTCAAGGTTCCAAGTAAGCGAACCAGGCATGGAGAAGATATTTGTGTATTATAAGGGCTTGGATCCCCTAGAAGAAGGGTTTGACAAAGTAGAGTAATAAAACAGAGTTAAGGTGCGCAAGTTCATAATTACAAATTAGGGCATAGAGGAATCAGGTTAGGGTTTGAAGAAAATCACTCAAAACACACAGCAGCTGACCTACAAAACAAAACCCTATAAGAGAATGGCACCAAAGAAGAAATCAGCACCGATAAAAGAAAAGAAGAAGGTGGTGGTGGAAGAGGAGGAGATGGCCTTGGAGAGCAATTTCTCCAAAATGCAGTACCCTGAAGAAGTTATTGTGGGGCAGGATTGGAATACCCACATAAGATAGAGCAAGATAAGTGAATACAATCACCGAACCAGTGAAAACCAAAATAAGTTAGACAACCTGCTCACCACTAGAACAAACAAGCACACTAAAGACGGCATGCCGATATATGATGATGCCGGGGAAAAGCTACTCAAGGGAAATGGTGTCTACTAGCTTTATAAGCTTCCATACTTTGGAAAGTATGCACCCTTGTACAGATGGCTGATGAGCCGAGTCCATGAGGACTTCTTCTACGTCGTAGGATGGCGGGTAAGACTGACACCCATCCTCATTGCCACAGTTACTAGATTACAGGCAATGGGCGAAGACATTAAGACCGACTTAGCTGAAAAAAGTGCCATTTTAGAGACACAGAAGGTGTTGAGCTATCAGAAAGGACCACGCAAAATGGACATCGACAAGTTGAAAAATTGTCCAATAGTAAAGGCAGCAGCACATCTCAGCACAAAGTTGAATGACCAAGAGCGTTGGTCACAAATCAATTCTATGTGGTTGCACGTGGCAAAGCGCATGTCAGAGGGAACCACTTATAACATCATTGGATTCATTACAAAGAAAATAGTCGAGGAAGCACGTGAAGGGAGTAAGATAAGTTTTGGTTGTATCTTATTGAGTTTAGTATTCATGGAGATTGGGGTACCAGATGGCCCAAAAGAGAACATATGGGAATACCTCATGAATCATAAGTCTCCAGCTGAGTGATTCAGCAAATATATTTGAAAAGGGTTAAAGATGGAGGAGGTTAAGGAGCGCGCTAAGATGTGGTATGATAGGCTCCATGTGGCATTTGGAGAAGAATGGCGCATACCCAAGGTTTTTCCCTCAGTCTTGGGAAAACATGTACAATTTGTAGTCTAGCAGCATTTTTGTATTACACGCTTTCCAATGGTAGATGGGTCATGGAGCCCCTGGTGTAAACTACCATATGCATTCCCCAAACAGTACTTCCAAGCTTCAGTTCATCGGTTCACCAACACACGGAGGTTGGTATTTAATGCAGATAAAGTGGACTGTGAGTATCACACACTGAGAAAGACTTATGGATATCCACAAGGAATGCATACAATGAGAATAACATCTCAGAAATCTTAAGCATTAATCCAGAGATAGTGGCCATTGCGGATATCGGGGACGCACTAATATACCTCCAACTGAAGCCTAAAATGGAGAATAACAAGTACGTGGAGAATGAATTCGTGCTTCTAGGGCCGCCAAAGGGAAAGCATACTGTGGAGAACATTCCGGCGCCTAGGCCCTCTGCGCCTAGGCAAGATGAGGAGGAAGAGGATGAAGAACCCGAAGATAGTGGTGGCCTGGTGGGGAGAAGGAAGCAGCCATCTGACCAGGAGGGGGAGCGCGTGACAACTCCCCAAGGAGAAGGAGCTATGGGAGAGGAGGAGGGTGTATAGATATTTAAGAAGGTGTTTAAGCGCACAAGGGCGCAAAGAGAAACCCCACAGGTGAAGGAGCCAGAGGAGAAGAAACAAAGAAAACTCAGGATGAGTGAGGAAATAGAGGAATCTAAGGAGAAGGCACCTTCATCTCCAGCTAGGGAGGAGCCTCAACATGAGGAGGAGAAGATGGAAGGAGAAGAAGGGGTTCAATTAGAGGCTACATAGGATAAGGGTGGGGATACATCTGGTATTCCAAACCTTGATGCAGCCATTCCAAGAGGACCCCAATCCCGTCAAACAAGGGAGGACGCCAAGGCACATGCCATGGGGTATGCAAAATACCCAAAGCTGATCATTCACGCTCAGTTCCAGAGTACCATCGATCAGAAGGATTTATTTGGATGGGCGCTCATGGAAGAGGACAATGTGACTCTGCACACAAGGAAGCAACTCTCATGGTCTATGCACACACACATGGACGAGCCTGACTTTGGTGTCAATGAAGAATCGTGTGCGTCAGGGTGGTTGAAAAAGGCACCTGAAACGTGCCACATGACAATCAAACCAACAATGATGTCAGATGAGTAGGTGAGTAATGCTCTAGTAAAAGTATCCTCTGAAGTAGCAAGAAGAAACATAGATAAATCTTCTACCATCAAGGTGCTGACAGAGATATTAAAAGCAAAGGATGTGGAGATAGCGTGCCTAGTACAGGAAAAAGACTTAATCAAAAGAAAATATGACACTTTTGTTAGTATGGCAAAGGAAATTGGAGATGATGTTCTGAAGGTATGCCCAAATCTGGAATCCCGGGTACAAAAATAATTTCCTTCTACGATGCACTATGTGAAAACAATGATAACATTAGTGTTGGAGGATGAAAAGGCACACATATCCTCACAACCCAAGGACTCTGGGGAAAAGATAGAAAAGTCACAGGCTGCAGTAGCTAGAAAGATTGTTACTTATGAAGGTCTACTGCAAGCCACCCACGACGAACTAAAGAAGGTTGATCATGCACTAACCATATGTACTGCCCCAGAAGTGCTAATCACGGTGAAAACCTTGGAGGAAGAAAATGAGGTCCATAAGGTGATGGAGGATGCTTCCCTAGGCCACGCTGAATGATTAGTCCTGGTAAAGTAAAAGTGTGAGGCACCAGCTACGGTGCAGGCACTACAGAAGGAGATGTTAGAGGAGTTAGGAAATCCCATTGCTAAGAAGATGGATGTACTAGAAGGGGTACAAACCTCTATGTCGAGCATGATGCTTGTAATACAAAATGAGCAAGGGAAACTCTCCATGGAAGAGCTGTAGTCCATCATTGCAGACATGCCGGAAACAGTAGGAGCAGCACTAACAGTATGGGAGAACCTGGAAGCAGATATCACAGAATAATATCCAAAGTTGATGCTTCAGGATGAGACGGAGGGGCCTGAGACCTAAACAGTTTTGTATATCTTCTTCAAAATTCTTCTTCAAAAATTTTATTCAAAATTCTTTATTCTTTATTTATCCATTCTATGTATAAGTTTTGAGCATCACCATTGTCAAGGTGACAATGAGATTAGTGTGGGGTAATGTTGATTAGAGGAAACACTTAGTTGAACTTGCACATAGAGTCCGCACGAAATAATGGCACAGGAGCAAAAGTGTGAAGGTATAGGAAGGCATCACGCATGGAGGTGTAGAGTAAGACTCTCAAGGACTTAGCCGATTTTGGAGATCAGTTCTATTCTTAGAGATTGGCATGTGGAGTACACAAAGTGATACCGAGATGTGCGTGCCACTCTTCGTGGGGATTTTGGAAGGACATGTCAACTCACTCTTGCATGGACATAAGTTAAGCATAGATCCATCACTTCAGTTAACTATCAGCAATCTATAAATAGCATACTTGCATGTATGGCTATAATTGTAAAACGCGCGTGGTTGTTATTAGCATGTGACCTATTTCTGGTAGAGTTAAGTGGTGAAGGGTTAGTTCCTCACCCTATATATATATATGTAATGAACTACTTAGAGAATATAGAGACATACATAGAGAATGGATGGAACCACATGCGACTGGATGATTGTAACAGATCCATGCGTGCATGCCTGGTATTGTATGAAGCTACTGTATTGTTGGTTCAATGAATAGATAAAGGAAACTGGCTGAACAAAGTGTGTGATGTGTTTTATTAATGCATGTTATTACTTTCATGATGATTTACCTTTAGCACTTATAGATCTGGTTAGATATAAATGGTGAATGGATGGATTAGTTCCTAAAATATATGTTTACTATTTTATCATACCAGCATCCTGCTACAACAACTATCAAGAGGGACCTGGTACCTTTGCGCACTTTGGGTGAGCGCTCAACCTAGGCTGAGTGATGTGCCAGCGTGACTAGGTGTTAACTAACAATTTTAGGCTACATCATGAATACAGACACATCTCTCTAAATTTTCTATCACTCCTATATTTTTCCTATTCCCAACCCATAGAATCCTCCATGGTGTTTCTGCAGAGCTTCACTTCTTTTCCATCACACTACTCTCTCTCAGGATGACTCCATGTATATATTTTTGCTACCCACACACCTTAATATATAGCTTTCATGCCTTCACTGCCATGCCTTCTAAGATAACAGATTGGCTGCCAAGTTTCCAAGTGGTCCTCCAATGGATCCTCTTTTTTTTTTATCCAGGCTCTCCACTCTGTGTAATGATGTTCTTCTGGAACCTTCCATCACATGCATGGAATATTCCATTTTTGATCCTACAATCACCAGGCTGGCACATTATCCACTCCACATGCTAGAAGGGTCGTACTTTTCTCATGTGCTTCCTAGGATGCTAAATATGGCTAAGTCCAAAACCTATCATGCCTTGTGTGTGCATCATGTGTTCTATAAAACCCTACTATAACCCTTCCCTACATGCCTTCAACCTTGCGTGCCCTTCTTCAAACAGTTCTTATGCATCCACTCACCTTCTTGTACTTAGCAAATATTCTTGGCCCAATATCACCCCACACTACACTTTTTTCTGTCCTCAAAAACACTCTTTGAATAATAAATAATGAAGGTCTCTTACAATGGTTGGAAAGAAATAATAAGGGAATGGAGAATTGGGAGAAATAATGAGAGAAATAATGAAAGAATTGGGAATGGGCAACTTCTTTATTGTTAGAGGAGGAGAGGGAAATCATTTCCTAGTTCTGCCTCTAACTTCCCCCAAGCCTCGACCTCGTTCTGAGATTGCTGACAGAGGTCACCCACCAGGGTGCTTACTTCCTCAAAACCCAACTCCTCTCCTTTTGTGCTCATGGTCTCGACAATACTCTCCAACTACTTCCCCAAGTCTTCAAGGGCATCCATCCTACAGGTCATCTGGGGGTAGAGTTCCTTCAACCAATTTTTGATCGAGCCCCACAGGGTCTCGATTACTTATGATTTCTTCTCCACCTCAACTAGGATCTTATCTATCTCCACTCTTTTCCCTTTATTTTTCTCTTATAACTCCTTGAGTTTTTTCTCATGGGTGGAAACCAAGATACTTTCCACTTTATCCCTATCCGTGCAGTTGTAATAGGTAGCTTCAATGACTTGTGCGGTGGACTTTACTTTTTCTAGAAGTTGGTGTATCAAGCGAAAATCTCGACAACCTTCATATTGTTTTATTTATCTTACCACGCTTGTGCTTCTTATGTAAACTCTAAAGTGAGTGGTCACCTCTCTATTGTGATAATGTGAGTTAGATCCTCCAGAAATTGCAAGGCTAATTCATACTTCTGCTCGAGCGGTACTAAATTGGGGTGCTTTTGGACAATTGCATTTGTAATCATCTCCTCCTTCTTGGAGACTTCGCACACCTTAGATTTTTCTTCCTTCAACTCACACCTCAACTGAGCATTAATCAAATCCTCTTGCTTTAGGTATTTTCTCTTCTCCATGAGATCCTTCTTTTTCTTCTCCAATTCCCCCTCAAGGAATCTCACTCTATCATTTCTCCTGAATAGTATGGCCTCAATTTTGATTGAAACTTTGTTAAGCACATTACATACTGGTTCATTTGATATCTTCTAAGCGTTCACTAGTAGATTTATTCATTTGGTTTCTGCCACCTTCATTAGTGCTCTATGGCTTACCTCAAATTCAGGTTCATCCACGTGGGACTCAAATGCCCAAGATAGAATCTTTCTTGTCTGTGGGTACATGCCTTCTTCATCAAACGATGACATAGCTAGGAGTTTGTCTGTTGGTACGGTGCTCTGGAACTGCTCCCATAGCACCTTGATAGGTTCATCAATGTATCTCATACCCTACCCTTGTGCCATCACTACACCTTTCCCACCTATCTGCGTAGCCTTTGGGAATCTCATTGCCAATTTGGGATCTCCACCCATGCTGCCATACTCCTTCCCAACGCTCTCTTCTTCTATCTCCTTTATAATCTCATCTATGCTCCGCTCCAAATCCTGTTCTACCAACTTCTTCATTTTTTCTACCACTTCTCTCTTCGTGGAAATCTCTACTTTCTCTTTGGTGAGGCTTAAGGTTATTTTGTTCTTGGTGCTTACTTCTTTGCTCACCCCCTTGCCTTGAGCCTCAGCTTATTCTTCGTCATTCTTCTCCTCATCTTCCTTGTTATACTCCTCTTCATCTCCTTCCTCAGAATCATGTACATCATAGACTAGATGGTCTTCACCTCTTTCATGCTTGTCATCATCCTTATCACTGATGTAGGCATCTAAGCTCATAGTCTCTTCTAAGTCTACCTCATCTATCACCTTCTGCTTCTTCCTTACTGGGGATTCCAGTACAGGAGATTCTCCATTTTCTTTTTATTCCCTAGGTGACATCTTCCTGGGTGATTCCTCAGGGGTGAGGTGCTCTTCATGCTCTAGCGCCTCTCTTTCTAGGGTCTTTACCTTGATAGGGGGCTTCTTTCTCCACACGTAAGTGCTAGGCTTCGTGATTGCTTTAGGCACACCTGCCGATTGTGTGGTCTGCACACTTGGTGCTTTATTCTCCTTCCCCTCTTCTCTTTCTCTCTTCTTTGGCATGGCCATATTTCTTCCTGTGGGGTATTCAGGAATGGAGACATCATTCTCTAGATATGCACCTTTCTCAAACTTAGGTCTTATTCGAAGGTATATCCGTGTTGTATCCCTTCCAGCAATTGTCAGTGTTATTGGTTTCATCATTTGAACCTCGTGGGAGACATACTTCTCCACGTACACACACTTTTTAGGGTACACGAGCTTTCAATGCATCTCATGGTGGTCTTGATCCACCTCGCTAAGGTCGAACATTAATCTTTTGGCTTCTTTGAACCTGTTGACCCCTGCCTGGAAGTATTGCACGATGAAGGAGAAGGGAAGCTTGCACCATGGACCCTTAGTCCCATTTGTCAAATTAAATATGCCAATGCAGAAATGTTGGTACACTGCAAATTCTTCTTCTCCATCCACAAGTGTGGGAAACTTTTTTGGGATCCTCCATTCCACCCTGAATGCATCACACATCTATTTATACCACTTCTCTAGGCGAACCTTGTGAGTGACCTTCATGGTTTCACAAGTTTATTTTTCAAATGTATTTTTGGGCAAGGGATCCTCTTCTAGATAATCCCAAACAAACTTTTCCAGCCCATCTGGCACTCCAATATCTGAAAATACAATGGTGAGGAGGATGTTGCCGAATAATATCTTCTCTCCCTCCTGTGTGCTACTTATGATCTCATCCGCGATGAAAGTGGACAAGTTATAGATGGTTCCCTTTGATATCTTCTGGCATACATTTATCCATGCCTTGTTCACTTGTGTTCATCATTCTTGATCATTGAGCTTGGTCACCAAGCATGCAACCATCCTCATAACAAGTCTAGAATCTCTACAATGTCAAAGTATCATGAACCCTTTTTGTAGTCATATATTACTATAGTCTCCTCGATAGCCTCCTTATCGCTCAGATCATCATCTATACTTTCTCCTTCACAAATAACACCTGTGAACTTGGATATCAGTTGTGGTGTTATGTGCATCTTGTGCCCTAAAAAATAAAAGTGATCCTCATGCACACGTGACATCAACCATTGATAAAGGTGCTTGGGCTTTCCAAAATAAGGCAACTCATACAGTTGCAATAACCCTTCCTTCTCCAATTTGACCTTCACTTCTTCATTGTATATGGGCATCTCATCTAGTGTCCTTTTGTTAGCTGGGTGGACCAACTCTAGTGCCATATCCTTATCATTTTTTCTCGGGTGATGGTTATAATCACTCATGGTCATTTTTCTTAGATGTGATACCCTTTCCTTTCCTAGCAATACTCCATCTGGGTATTTCATTTCTGTGTACCATTCTTCATTGGAGATCGTGATAGCAGTGGTTTGCTTTCTTTTTCCCTTTCCCTTTGGTTTCTTTGGTGAAATGGTTACTTTCTTAGGTTTCATGCTTTCTATCGAGATAAAATACAAACTCTTTACTCTACTCTGCTACCCAGCTACACTCCAAAGCTCAACTCCTGGAATAAATCCATCTATCCTCATGCCCTAGTTTCTAAACCCTAACTAGGAAAACCTTCCACAAGACGTCACACTTCACATAACCTTTCCTCACACCTGTGTGCTCCTAGTTTGTAGATCCACTCTAGTCACACACTTAAATTTCTCTGATTCTTCTTCCTTCGCACAAATTTCTCTCTGGATTCCCTAGTTTGCAAGAGCGCTTCAATTTCGTAATAGCAAGAAAAAATAATGACTTTCCCGACCTTGTATTTATAGTTTTTTCTTCCCTTAGGAAATAAATGTTATGCCACCTACCAATGTACTATAACATTAAATGCAGATTTTTCCCCGAAGCCAACTTTAAGCGCCCTTACCCATGTGCCCGATCCTACATGAATAGTCCTTTATAACCTTTTGCCATGTAAAAATCCAATCTGAGAGAAGACTCTTACACACACATCTACAGTGCCAAAGGCACTTCTTCTATCATTTTCCTGATATTTTCCCTCACCTACCTCATGTTATTCATGTGCTCTTCATCCTTTATACGTGGGCTTTGTTACAGCCTCCTTGACACCATAATTTATTATCCACTGTCCTCACTCGCTTTCTCAACCTTACGTGTTTCCTTCTACTGAGCCACTCAATTTTTATTACATGCCTATATTACTCATCCCCACACTAAAAATGATGTACGGTCCTCTACGCATACACAACTTTGGAAAAATAATGTGGTTACTGGTGCATAAGGCGCAGAACAAAACAAAAAGATAGGAACAAGCAATGAGAAAGGGAAACACAAGAAAAGAAAAGCATAAAGGGAAATTCTAAGCTAACTAGCAATATTGTCTTATTACAAACACCAAGAAGACTGTTTTACAGTAGGGCTTCATCCTACTCCCATTGAAATGACATGGTAATCTCATCCCATCTAGCATTTAAAACTGGCAAGTTCCTAAATCAAGAATGTATGAGACAATGTAGGATCCCAGAAAATGGACTTTCAACTTCCCAGGATGGTGAAAATACTTTAAATCATACAACAACATCATCTACCCAACCTCAAACTTCTTATCTTGATATGATGATCATGTCACGCCTTTTGTCTTACTTTTTTTGCCTTCTGACTCCATCTAGCAAGTGATTTCCTTTCGTCTAACTACATAAAATTATCAATCCTTTCTTCCAGTGCTTGCTCGTCAGCTAACCCTCCTACACATGCTATACGTAGTAATGGTAACATGAATTCAACTAAAAAAATAGCCTCCGCGCCAAACACCAATTAAAACAGTGTGGCCTTGTTCAACCTCTTGTAGGTTGTCCTATATGCCCATAGAATGGATGATACTTTTTCAACCAAATATTGTCTTCCAATGTCATAGATATTAGTCAATACGTAACTTAGTATTTAGTTAAATGCCTCAGCAATTCCATTTTCTTGAGGGTGATAAGGGTTAGTCTTATGATGGGCCACCATAAATTCTGCTAAGAGAATATTGACCATTTCATTGAGGAAATATGTACCTTTATCACTTGTTAAACTTAAAGGATAACCATACCTACTGATTTTGTTATCCCATAAAAATCAAGCAATTGTTGTTGTGGTGCAATCCTTTATAGGCATTGCCTCTGCCTAACGTGTTAAATCAGTGCAAGTAATGATATACCACAAACCAATCCTTCACGTGGCTGGTGAAATTGGCCCTACAAATTTGATTGCCCATTTTTCAAATGGTTCAGTGCTAGTTATTAGTCACGAGGGAATTTTATCTCTCTTTCTAGGTTTTCCAAGGAACTGGAAATGTCTATAAAATTTTGAATAAGAACTAATTCAACCCCCCTCAGTTCCTAGAATTTCCAAAACATAAAACATGCTTAGAAGCATTTTGGACAACATACCTTGACACAATGGAGGAGTCACACACATATCTAGACAATTCCCCCTCACTCCAATTATTCATATGAACTAGTATACCTCTAAGAAGAATGATAGAGGCATATGAATACAATGATCACCTAAGAGAAGGTCTTGAATAGGTCCAAATCCCTCTTAGACAACTAAAAACATCCTTATTTTAAATTGATTCTATTATGATCTTTGAGTCATACCTTGCTTTATGCCAACACTTACATTTGATGAGACACCATAATCTCTTCTAGGCTCCCAAATCCTTTTTATACTGGTATCATGCATTATTGACCCCCAAAAGATACTTACTTGCATTCTAGGACCTTAAGTCCTCTGATTTTTCCTTTAGAAACCATTTGTTACAATCTTTTGCAACATGACCAACCTCATTACAAACTGAAACACACCACTAGATTCTTCATCTTGTAACTGTCAACATGACTAGATGAATCACACAAAAAAAATTGATCAGTATGACATACCTCATTGCACTTGTATCACACCACATTCTTAGCATATTCACTCTTATTGTCTCTCCATGGATGAGTCTATAGAAGACCACTTTCTACTAGCAATACACAATTTATCAACTTTTTTCCATGTGACCAAATCCATTACAAGTATAACAATAACCATTGAAAGATCTTTCATACCTTGAAGCATTAGGTTTCCTAATAGGCATGGTATTTTCATTATCCTTGGTGTTCGGTTTACCTTCTTCCTTGCTTGAAACTAGGTCCACCTGCTTCACTTCTTAGTCCTTGACTTCAACTTTTAATCCTAAAACCATCTCTATTAACTATTGCTTTTTGATTTCTCAAAAGATCATCAAGATCCTTGGAACATTCTTCAAATGTATCATATGATTTTTCCTTACCTGCTTGATATGATATATTTTTCTTAAGTATGGTCACTTCTTCTTCTTTAGATTATAAGCTAAGAGTCGTGTTACTCATTTGCATCTCTTAGTTTCTCACAGTTCCATCAAGATTTTTAGTAATAGCCCAATTTTTATCTTCAAGTTCTTGAATCTTTTCCTCATACTCCTTGACTTGAGATGTTAATTTCTTATTATTATTTTTCACCATGCTTCAGTTCTAATTTGAAACATACCAACTCAACCCTTAATTCATCTTCTTCTCCTTCAAAATTTTTGTAAGAATCTGATATGAGATCACCCAACAGAGTTGAGCCACCACTATTGGATCTCATAACTTATTTTTTTCATAGATGTGAACTAATGACAGTCACTAGACCGACACCGGTTACTATGAAATGAGAGAGCAATGAAGAAACTGGATTTTGTGAATTTAAATCAAGTGAAGAGTCAAACTCAGGAATTTGAGAATGAAAGATGAGGTCCTGGCCCACTCAGAAAAAGTCAAAATACTCCAACTACGATGGTGGAGCATGCAAAGAAGAATAATAATGTAGATTCGTAATCTCATACCTCAAAACACAAGTCAAGAAGAAAAAATAAGAAAAACACGATCCTAAAAGTGATTTTCTTATGTTTGTTTAGCTTATGCTATTAGAACATGACCATGTGAATTCAAAATAGAGTTTTTGGTTGGGAAGGCATCCTACAAAGAAGGAGATCCTAGAAGGTGAGGTTTCAGGTTATGTTATGGCAAGGGTAGACCGTCCTCTAAAGTGATGACTGGACAAAAGTAATTGTTATCCATATTTTTCCCCCTGAGAAAAATATTGGGTCAGCCATGACCCCACATTGAAAGAATCAGAGAAAACACGTTTAAATCTTGCAAACTGGCTACAGAGGAACTCTACAATGGAATGGCAAGGCCTGCGAAAGTTTAAATGACCCTGTAAGAGAATAAAGAGAAGAAATGGCTCTATCACATGAATTTGTGTCTTAAATCTATTTGATAGACTCAAGAAGGATCTAAAATAAAAAAAGAAGGGTCGGGGAAGGAGGCCGAGCAATGTCAGAAGAACTAGAGGTAATGTCAGAAGAAACGGAAAAGATTGGAAGTCTTCAGGCTCAAAACAGTTCAGAAAGAGTCCAAAAATTGACTAAGTATGGAGGAGACATTTTGAGAGAGCCACATGTCAGCATGACACTTCTAGCCAAAGTCTGAAATCCAAAAGGAGAGGCTCGAACAAGCACCAGGGCCCCACGTGTCCAAGCCAGAGTAGCAGGGCCGTGGGGGTTTTTTGAGTTTTGCATTTTTTGTGGAAAAAGGGAAAAGGATAAATTACGGACCCTGTGAACTGATTTTTTCCCTAATCTGGCTGCCATGTATCCCATATGAAAAGAGGGGCCCATTTTTCAAATTTTTTTCCTTTCCATTTGTACAGACTCGATATAAACTTTGAAGGGGCATATCATTCAACACAGGGCTCGAAATATTGTGAATATTACACTGTTGGAAATGATCTTGATGCCTCACCTATACCATGGAGGTCTAAAAATTTAATTTTTAGGAGGTTAGGTGAATAAAAATGGAGGAAACATCTTCGGGCCTTCAATGCAGGATCCATCTGTCTCAACAACCAAATTGGATTCGATCTGTTTCCGTTGTTTCCTCTTCTTTCAAGGCACCGAATCAAGGAATCATGTATTAAAGATGGATTTGGGGCATATTTAATTAGAAGTATTAACAACAATGGTTGAGCTTCAACCCACTTTTCTCACTTCCCTCTCTCTTTCTTCTCTCCAATCAAATCTATAAATACAGGGTCAGGATTCATTGTAAAGGGTTGTTCATTCTTCTTCCCTGCCCCCCTCTCTCTTTCTTCTCCAGGGTCGAATGTGGAGTTTAAGCCTCCTCCCTTAGCTTTGTAATGGAATTTTCCTACCTCTTTCCTGCTAATGGTGTACTATGTGAACTCCTAGAGCAATAAAATTTGTTTCATGATTCATTTTATTCATCCTTTGCTCATTTTATTGTCTCTTCTCGTCTCTCACCATTGCAGGGTATATTGTGCATATCTCTGATGTCCATTATAGGTTTTGGGAGCTTTGTTTAATAGGTTTGAAATGGTGTTCTATGTGAACTTTATCCTTGGTTTGTTATGCATCTATCCATCCTCTCCATTGCTCACCTCTCTCCATTTTAGGCAGTTGGGTTTGTGGTCAGCAATTCCATTTTCTAAGGTGTTATCACCTCTGTAGTGTAGGATTTTTTTATTTTCATGCTCTCTCTCTCTCCTTGGTCCCTTGGAATTTTTATATTAGGAGTAGATAATCACATTTCCTTCCTTTGAAGTAGTTTAGTGCTAGGATTAGGAAGAGGAACCAGCCTTTCTCTGGAGGAGCTTTCCCATTTTTAAGTCCCACAGCTTGGGTAATGATCCAATGTTATATAAATCACACCAAATGAGTCTGCCTTAGAAAAGTAGATTTTTAGAGCTCATTTGGGGGTGCTGTGATTTCACACTAACAGTTTTGGCACGTCACGTGGGACAGGTCTGAAGCACCTTACCACTTCACTTCATCAGGTTCGATGTGCTCTTGGTGAAGATTTCAGCCTTTAGAGGCACTTTAATGCACATCTGGCAACTCCATCTGGTCAACAACCCATCCTCTAAGTTGCATACCTTCTTACCATCTATTTCCACCCATTATTTCTTCCATATCCTTCATCTTCTTCAATCCCATGAAGTTGTGCTATCATGACTTCATTCCCACCATGGAATTCACATCTACGGCAGCATCAATACATTCCAACTCCAATAATCTTTACAAATCCTTCAAATCAACATTTTGAGCAAATCCAAAATTAGCATGGTTACCCTTATGAGCAGTAGTGCCAAAATTAGTTTGGATATGGAGCTTTCTAAGAGAAGAGGTTTACAAACATTGAATAAAATAAAATGCAAGATGTTGGTCTATTGGAGAAGATTGAAAAAATGGAGATTGGCATGGTTCAGTCAAGAGCTACAGCTCGAATTAAGGCATTTAGAATTGGTTGCATGGTACCTTGTCCATGGGAAGGCCCTTTTCCAAGACATTACAACCCTCAAGAGAAGCTTGACTTCATGGTTGAAGTGTTTCCTAAACTTACACAGTGGATTGAGTACATTGGGGCTTATGAGAAAAGTGTGGGACAACCTTGTCAATGGGTAAGTCAATCACCAGCTCCCTGCCTTTCATTTTCTCTCCCTCAATCTTTATCATTTTAGCAAAGGTAAGAGTCAAGCCCATCACTTGCTGCCCCAAGTGTTGATTTCATTTCTCCACCTCCTAGTCTTCCACCTCATCTCAATTCTTCTGTCCTTTTCCCTTCCAAACATTCATCCCCTCCAAACAAACAATAAGTTACACCTCCCTTCCCACCACAAACAATTGCAAATATGGTTGAACCCCAACCTGCCACTCCTCTTGCTTTCCCAAGCACATGTTGGGAAGAGACTTAAGAATCTAGTCAAGGATAACAGCAAGAAGAGGAGTCCAACAGAAAATAAATGACCAAATTTGAAGATTTGGGCTGCCAAATTTGGGTTTACAAAGATCCCCTTGATGGTCAAGCCAATAAAGGACGTCAAGATTGAAGAACTAGTGGTGGCTGAGGCTAATTTTGCAGTAGAAGAAGAGAAATAACAAGAGGAGGAATAATTAGTCCCAAGCCCCATTGAAGAGGAGCATATGGGAGAGATCATATCAATGTTGATGCCACTCAATGAAGAAGGCATCATTGAATATTTTTTTCTTTCATTTCAAGGGCCTAATTTGATTGATGAACCCATGATGGAAGAGGACCATACAGTTCCACAATGCTCTAACTGTGGAGCAGGCTACATGGGGAACCTTCAGTTCTTCCTCCCACTTCACCCCCTTTAAGATCTGATGTTGAAGAAGAGTTTGATCTCTCAAACTTCATGTTTGAGGAAGAGAGAAGCCATGGTGAGCAATTTGCAAATCAATAGGACACCATGAAGGAGGTAGACTGTCTGTCAGACTTGAGAGATTTCTTTGATGAAAAGGAGCCCATGGAGATTATATCATTTGCTCCTCCATCCATCTTCCATGCACATGAACTTTCTACCATGAAGGAGAATATTCAAGTGTAAAATCCTACACTCTATAATGGCCCTCTGGAACCAAGGCTGGAAGATATTGATCTTCCATGTTCTTCAAAAGAGGAGGAAAGCAAAAGGAATGAGGATGTCATCATCTCTCTCATACCATTCATCCAAGAAGGTCCACAAGAAAACCCCATTCTTGGAGTTGAAAGTCATAACAAGGGTCACATTTAAAGGATCAGACCGTGCCCAATCAGGTACTTGGCTTCATTGGATCCAATGGAGAAGCCAAAACAAGTAATGCCTACTTCAGGGCATGAAGATGAGTACCAAGGTACTAAGGGTCACCATCAATACCTCCAGGAGTCCAATGCAGGTCAACTTGAAGAGGTATTTTCCATTAATGTTGATACCTTGATGATTTGGGTGGAGGATAGGCTTATAGCCAGTTTTTCACTCATACAAGCAGCTATATTTAGTGTCAAATCATTTGCATGGTTGTGCCTCTTGAGAAAGGGAAGCTAATTCTCCCTACCTGTAGCAGGATTTGTTTAGCATTCTTTCTCTCTAGTTAGTGTAGGAGTAGGAGTAGACTTTGTTTCCAACAGAAGAAGTGCTTATGCACACTCTGCATGTCTCATTTGAGGCATGTATGATTTGTTCTTTGTAAGTTTTTTTCACATTGCTCCAAAGGTGCATAAAGCTAGGATCGTTAGTATTTATAGTAGGGAAACTCGTAGTTACCTATAATAGTTTCCATCTTCAAAGAAAACAAAAGCAGAGAAACTAAATTTGTTTCAAAACAGTCCATTTTAGGGATAGATGAAGCCCCAAAGTTAAAACAATTTTCTACTCTCAGAAATTCCATTTTCAAGATTTCCTTATGAAAATTGAGAGTGCAGACTCAGGGTCATACAAAACATAGAAAAGGTATACAGTCAGGCTCGAAGTAGCTCAGGGATCAAGACTTTTAGGTTCATATCAATTTCATGTTCATCAAGTAGAATCCATGCTCAATGGATGCTTCAAGGCCACTGGTCTCTTTATCTAGCAGGCAGATGTCCCTGTGAGTCGCCAAATTGTTATCCATATTTCACCCCCATGCCAAATATTACATTGACCAAGATCCCGCATAAGAGGAAACAGAGTCTAAAGGTGAAAAGAAAAGGCTTCAAAATTGGATAAGTATAAAGGTATAAGCGGAGAATGCCAAGTGTCAATATGGCATTGATTCAAGGGGTGAATAGAGAAAAGGTTTAAACGAGTGCCAGATTGTTGCGTGTCCTAAGGGAAAGCAAACCATCAGGGGAAAAGTTGATTCTTTGCCCCTTGTTATCATAAAAATGGTAAAGGTTACAAAATGGCCTACAACTCCACTGGGGAAAAAGTCATCGTTAGTACCTGAGTCAAAGCCAAGGCAGGGAGTCAGAGGGAAAAGTGAAAATTTTCCTTTCGCGAAAAAAGGGGAAAGGATAAATTTTGAGCTTACAAACCCAATTTTTCCCTAATATGGCTGCCACATATCCCACATTAAAGAAAGGGCCTATTTTTCAAACTAGTTTTCCCACCCATTTGTACGAACCCGATACAAACTTTGAAGGGGCATATCTTTCGACTTAGGGCTCGAAATATTGCCAATCTGACACCATTGGAAAGATCTCAGCTTCACCTACGCCATGGAGGTCTAAAAATTTAATTTTAAGTAGGTTAGGAGAAGAAAAATAGAGGAAACATGTTCGGGCCTTGTTATTCAAAATGAACCCCCTACTTATTTTGGCTAACTTACCTTCATTTTCCCTTTGCTGGCACTTAAATGAATTTTTGACATGCTTCAGGGACTCAATAATTTCTAGAAATGGCCATCAGATAGATCAATTTCTCACCTTTCTAGAAAGGTTAAATTTTCCTTCTAACTCCGTGTACTTTTCAAGTTATGGCTCAGTGGAGTTTTTGTGGGAAAACTTCCCTAGACAGGCCCGCGGCCAATAAGAACGTGCCACATGGCAACGAGGGTTGGGACGGTGGAGCGAAATTGAGAAAATTTCCAAGGAGTTGGCGGAAGGCGCAAAGGGAAAAAAATTTCTTGAGGGCCCATGGATTAAGGAGGAGCTGACACGTGTCGATTCAGAGGCAAAAGTTAAAGGGGTGGTAAAGTTTTTGGTTTTTTTCCAAAATTTGTAAAAGGCGCAAGGGGGAATATTGAAGCGCATGCCCGCGGCTATTGTTTGGAGGAAGCAACACATGGCAGCAGTGGAGTGAGGTACAGGGGTGTTTGGGGAATTTTTTCCCCAAAGTTGCCAAATAGAAGGGAAAAATGTAGGTTTATGCCCGCAAGGTGGAAAGGGAGAATCTCATCAACGAATGGGAAGGTGACACGTGTCCGGAGCAGCGGGGACGTAGAGAAATATGGAAAAAAAAATTCAAAATTCAAAAGGGCAGAATGACCATTTGAACCCACAGACAAATGGGATGATGCCAGTGGGGATTTTCATTAAAATTTTCCTAAATTCAAAAAAAGGGTAAAATTTTCAAATTTCGACCCACGAACCCATTTTGCCCTAATTTTGCCAATTTTGCCTTAAATCTTAAAAGGGCCATATCTTTTGAACTAGAGCTCAGTTTTTCTCGATTTTGGTGTCATTGGAAATATATTGAAGTCCTCTACATGATGGAATCTTCAATTTTGTTTTTTAGTGGATTTTGGTGAGAGAAAAAGAAAAACACCTTTGGCATGGGAAAAATAGCATAACCGACATTCAACCACCATTTTTAATGCAATATGGCTTCCATTCTTCTCCAGCATGGTTGAAAATATTGGGGAATGAACTTTTAAGGGTACCCATACTATTTTTATGGTTCTGGTTGGTGGTTGAATCATTCATTTCAATTTTCTCACGTTTCTCCTTCCTGGACTCAGGTTTTCATTGTTAAAAGCCAGATTTGGATCTTTTGTAAAGGGTTGGATGTTTTTATGTCTTGCAGGATCCCTCCTTCACCTTGGCAAGTGAATTTGTTGAATTTCAAACCTTTTTGAAGACTACAACATTTTTTTTTCCTCCTTGCTATTGTAATGCATCGTATTAAAGAATGGAAATGACAATGCAAGCTCTGTGAATGAGTTTTCAATCCTTTCTTGTGTTTGTTTGCTTCATTCTGATCCTTCATTACATTTTTTACAATTTGTGCATGTTTTGTGTTGCATTCTTATAATCTATGTCAATTTGTATAACTAGATGTTCATCACTCATTTGGTGTATCACCTTGTCAGTTTAGTTTTATCTTCTTTTTTTTCTCTATCCTTGTCTCCTTGGCAGAATTAGAGTAGGATTTTGAGTTAAACCTCTAAAAATTTCATGCATACATCTGATCAAAGGAGTAAAGGAACCAGCCTTTAACCTTGAGAGTTTTTTCCCATTTTTGCAAGTCCCACACTTAGGGAAAAGATTCAATGTTGTGCAATCACACTGGATGCCCATTATCAAACTAGAAATCTGAGAAAACATCCAAGGGTGTTGCTGATTTGCACTAATAGTTTTGGCACACCCAGTGGGACCTTAGAGGTCTTCATCTTCATTACAAAAAATTTGATGTGCATTTTTTGTAAGTTTCTTACTTGAAAAGAGCCTTGATTTGCACATCTGGTGACTCCAAAAGGATAGAATCAACTGGTTTCAGTAGTCCAGGTCTTAAGATTCATGAGAAGAATCCAAACAAGGTCAAGGGCTAGAGAAGAGGGATTGTCTAAGTATCTGCAATTATCCCCAGGAAGAAGAGAGAGGGGAAGAAGGATTCAAAGGTCTCCATCTCCACCAAATAGAACTCTATCAACTCCTCCACCTGGTAGACCTTTCACCCAATCAACAAGGGTTCTCAGGCCAATCAGAATGGCACAACCCAATCCTTATGTCAACTTCACTGGCAGCATCCCACTTTTTCTCAATGCAAAAAACCCAGTTCCAATTACAGCATTGAAGAATATCTCATACTTTACTGGGGAAAATCATACCACTCCTGGTGATCATGTCAAAGACATTGCTAATGTTTGTGCAATCCATGAGATTGTTGAGATGCAAATTGTTGTCAAATTGTTGGCATCTTCATTCAAAGGGAAAGCCTTGCAATGGCCTAGGAGCCTTGGGGCAGGCTCTATCCAAAATTGGAACCAGTTGTGCATAGCTCTCCATGACCAGTTTGGAGAAAAAGGGGACAACTTGTCTCTATTGGAACAACTGACAACTATCAAGAGAGCTCCCAATGAGTAGCTAACAGACTTCAATTTCAGATTTCAAAGGATGTGGGATAGAATCCCAGTGACAGTAAGGCCAACAGCTGAAGGTGCTTTCTTATACTATCTCAAAGCTTTAAATTCTTACATTTCTATGTTAATCCAATCCATGGGAGCTACAAATATACATGTAGCTTATAGCATCACCATTAGGGCTGAGAATTTTTTAATCCAAGCTGGTAAACTTTCACCTAGGCCTCCTATGCCCTTATGCCCAGACTTGGAAATCCCAAGCACTAGTCAAGCACCTACTTTAGCTCCTATTCCCACTCCTAGAAATTAGAGTTCAAATGAAACTTCTACTTCATCCTCTAGTGCCTCAAATGAGCTTCAAGAAGTTATGAAACAATTACAAAGTTTAGGCAATGAGTTGGTTACACTCAAGAGGCAGCAAGCCCAAAGTTTTAGGCCTTCTTATCAGTCTCAAAATCAAACTAATAGGAAACCATATCAGCCTAACAAGCCACCCAATCCAGCTACAAATAAAAATCAAGTAAGGCCTCCTGCTAATAGACCTTTTCATCCCTATAACCCCAATGTTGCATCAACCTCTAATGCCTTAGTGCCAGTGAAAAATAATGTATCTTAAGAATATAGCTGGTGTTTCCCATGTAATGAACCTCACAACTATTCTATGTGCTTCAATGGTGCTTTGAACCAAGTTTTGATGGTGACAGCAACTGGCGTAGAGTGTGACGTGAATCAAAAAACAAACCAACAACAAGGAACATCTCAGCAAAATACAACTCCAAATGAGACTACACTTGTGAACTGGCAGGCTGAAGATTTTTGTGGTATGAATCAAACAACTTCTCAGAGTGTAGCAGCTAACACATGGTCAAAGAAGAGGAATATTGGTGAAGGGTAGTCATTAGCTCCAGGTGATCCACAACCTTCCATCACTCCACAAGGTGTTGGCAAGAAAAATGCAGTTCCAAATGTGCAAGGACAGCCCAAGCCACCTTCTAGACCAGCTCAAATGCCAGCTATTGCAGCCCATGTACAAGAAAAGAATGTACAGACTAAGGTGCAGCAAAGAGATGTTTCATCCCCATTTAACATCATTGAACAAATGAAGAAGACAAATGTGAACATATCTATGTGGGAGTCACTATCCATCCTAGGCCAAAGGGATCTACTACAAGCTGCCATGAAGAATTGGTCAACCTCAAATCATCAAGCTCACATGCAAGAAAAGGTACTCACAAATGCAACTTAGCCCGAGGGAAGGCTTGGAGGATAGCAAGGTAAAATTTTGAAGCCCCCTCCATTCTATGTTTCATTGATCATTGGGGATAAACTAGTACATAATTGTATGATTGATTATGGGGCAAGTAGTTCTGTGATGCCCAAGCAAATAGCTGATCAGTTGGGCCTCCAATATGAAGTCATATCCAAGGGGGTAGTGCAATTAGATGGGACAGCAGTAACAATTTGGGGTAATTAAAGATTTGAACCTTACTTTTCATGCATGTCCCAATGTCATTGTTTTGCAAGATGTGTCAGTGATAGATTTACCACCACTTTTTGCCATATGTTTGTCAAGGGATTTCATAGCTAGAATTGGAGGCTACTTATCTGCTGATTGGTCACACATGTTGTTTAGGACAAGATATGGAGCCAAGGCCACAATCAGGTCCGAACCTATTGCAAACTTTCACATTGAGCCTCATACTCCAAGCCCAATCAATGCCAACTGTTCAGCATTTGATCAAGAGGATTATCCAAGCACACATGAAGCTGACACCAAAGTTGGAAGCATCCCAAATTTGACTCTTGATGAATGGGAAATAAAGGTATATGCTTTTGATCCCTACAAGGAAATAGAGGAATCTGAACTAGGAGTTTATTACATGCATGAAGAAAATCAGCCTATTCCTAGCATCACCAAGCTAGACCATAAAGATAACAATGAGGTATGGAAGCTATTCTTTAATGGATCAAGAAGTAGACAAGGTGCAAGAGGAGGAGCTATGCTTGTTTCACCTCAAGGCATTAAGTATTATTCAGCCTTTAGATTTCAGTTTGCATGTTCTAACAACACTGTTGAATATGAAGCCTTGATACATGGGTTGCATTGGTCAAGGAAAAGAGGCATCAAAAACTTACAAGTCTTTGGTGACAGTGAGCTGATTGTTAATCAAGTTAAAGGGCAACATGCTGCCAAGAATGACCTACTCAAGAGTTATAAGAATAGGTTTTGGGACCTCATTGAGGATTTTGAAGGCTTTAGCATCAACTCCATCCCTAGGAAAGAAAACTAAGCTGCTGATAGGCTTGTAGCAGTTGGAGCAACCTTTGATGTTGTGGAAGAGTATCAAGGGATAAAATGCAACCAAACATTCATGTGATTGTGAGGCCATCAGTGCCAAACAATAATGTAAGTTGGCAAGTGTTTGAGAGTGACCAACAAATCATCAATTTCTTGCAAGAAGAAGCTGAGTTCTCAGCCAAAAATTAGGAAAAGTTAGAACAGCGGTATGGTGATCAGGTGGTACAGCTGAGAACCAACAAACTGCCAAAAGGACTTGTCACTTTGGAGTCCATCTTTAATCCTAATGATCAATTTAGGAAAGAGAAAGAAAACATCCAAGTCAAGGGAGAGGATTCAGTACCCATCTCAGCTGGAGAAGGCAAATCACTTCAAATTGGTAAAGTGGAAACCAAGCAAGAAAGGTATGAGTTCATGCAACTTTTCCAAGAGTTTCTGGATGTATTTTCTTGGAGCTATGAAGACTTGAGAGGCTTCAATCCCAAGCTAGCTCAACACACAATTGAGTTAGATCCAAGTGCTAAACCCATCAGGAAAAAACAAAGACTGGTCAATCCACACATGGAGCCTCTCATGAAGAAGGAATTGAATAAGTTAATAGAGGTAAGTATCATATTCCCCATCAAGCATTCAAGATGGGTTGCAAACTTGGTTCTAGTTAGAAAGAAGAGTGGAGAAATCAGGTTGTGTGTAGACTTTAGAGATTTGAATAGAGCATCCCTCAAGGATCACTACCCACTTCCTTCTATGGAGCAGATTTTGCAAGTTGTTGCTGGCTCTGAGAGGTTTTCATTGCTAGATGGTTATTCATGGTATAATCAGATCATGGTAAAGGAAGATGATCAGTTCAAAACAACCTTCACCACTAAATGGGGAACCTATGCATATAGAAAAATGCCATTTGGGTTGTCTAACACTGGAGCTACTTTCCAAAGGGAAATGGATATGGCATTCAAGGGATTGATCAATAAAATAGTGTTGATATACCTAGATGATATTACTTTATTTTCTAAAAGTGCAGCAGATCATCTCTTTCATTTGAGACAAGTGTTCCAAAGATGTAGAAGATTTGGGGTATCCTTGAATCCCAAGAAATGTATTTTTCTAGCTCATGAAGGAAAGCTCCTAGGCCACATTGTTTCCAAAGAAGGATTAGAAATTGATCCAGAGAGGGTTGAAGCAATAAAATCACTTCCATTACCAAGTCATAAGAAGGCCCTTCAAAGTTTCTTGGGAAGAATCAATTTTGTTTGAAGGTTTGTTCCAGAACTTTGCAGCCCTTTTCAAGCCAATAACTATGATGTTGAGGAAAATTATGGCATTCAAATGGACATCTGAAGGTAAGGAAAGTTTTGAGGCAATCAAAGAGGCTATCTCACAAGCTCCAACTCTCATTAACCTAGATTTCTCTAAATATTTCATCCTTTATGCATTTGGAGGTGATGATACAATTTCTGCAATTTTAGTATAGCAGAACAAAGAAAATGCAGAGCAGCCAATTGCCTTCTTTAGCCAAAGCTTGGAGGACTATGAGGTGAGGTATTCTTTCATTGAGAAGCATGTTCTTACAATGATTAGGAGCTTGAAGAAATTTAAGCATCTAGTTTCAAACAACAAGGTTCAATTGTTGGTTTCTCATGTGGGAGTTAAGGACTTCCTCCTCAACAAAGATGTAAATGAAAAACGTGCAGGGTGGATTACTCATGTCATGGAGTATGACATTGAGATCAAAGTCACCAATCTGGTCTGAGGTAAGGGATTTTGTGAGCAGCTAGCCTTGAGCTAATCAATGGAAGTAAGCAAAGAGAAGAATGATGTTTTGGTGTTACAATACAGCCAAGAACAAGGAGATGTTCAAGAAGAAAATGGTGGTATGCTCACTCCTTACTAGACCCAAGACATAATGCACTTCTTACAAACATGCCTATGCCCTCCAGAGATGAACAAAGCCAAGAGAAGACACTTTAGATTGCAGGCTATTCCATATGCACTTGTTGATGGTGTCTTGTTCAAAAAGGATATCAATGGAGTGTTGCTGAGATGTATTAAGACAAATAAGATTGAGAGAATGTTAGTAAGAGTTCCATGATGGACCAGTTGGGGGTCATTTTTCTCCAAGAGTGACAGCTCTCAAGATTATAAAGGTTGGATATTATTGGCCCAAAAATTTTAGTGATTGTTATGCATGGATCAAGAGGTGCAAGAATTGTGTGTTCTTCACAGGCAAGGAGAGATTAGCAACACTTCCACTGCACCCAATCTCAGTTGAATAGCCATTCATGCAATGGGGTTTGGACTTCATTAGAGTCATTAATCCAAACTCAAGCCAAGGGCACAAGTGGATTCTAATAGCAACAGACTACTTCACTAAATGGACTGAGGCAGTAGCACTCAAAGAGGCAAATGAATCTAACATTCTAGACATCTATGAGGGGATAGCAACTAGATTTGGCAAATAGGAAAATATACCTGCCACTATAATATCAGATAATGCATTGGCATTCATCGGATCAAAGGTAACTGAATGGGCTGTCAGAAATGGGATCTATCTAAGCACTTCATTAAATTATTACCCTCAGGGTAATGGCCAAGCTAAGTCTACCAACAAGAATATATTAAGGATCATCAAGAGGAATCTTGATGAGAATCAGAAGACTTTGCACACTAAGATCAAATCAGCCTTATGAGCTGATAGGATAACTCCCAAGAGATCCACAGGTAACTCTCCATTCATACTTGTTTATGGGAGAGAGGCAATCTTGCCTATGTCACTTGAGTTGCCAACATTGGAACTCATGAAGCAATTGGAATTGTTGGAGTTTGAGCCCAGTTTGAACACATGGAGATTATATATGTAGAATTGATGGAACTCTAAGAAATTAGAGATCTTGCAGCCCAAACAATGGAGAAGGACAAAGCTTTGATCAAGAGAAGCTTTGATAGGAAAGCTAAGGCTAGAACCTTCAAAGTTGGAGATCTAGTGTTGAAATGGGATGCAGACCAGGAAAAGCCAAGAAAGCATTCAAATTTTGATGCCATTTGGAGTGGCCCCTACATGGTCACAAAATGTAAAAACAGTAATGCCTTCCAATTATCTACTTTAGATGGTGAAGAACTGCAGATTCCAGTTAATAGAATCCATCTAAAGCATTGCTACTAGAAGGGAAACTCCTCACCTTGTACATATTAGCTTATATTTTCATTCCTCCAAGTGCTTGTGCACATTTTTTTGTTGTAGCTTAGTTTTACATTTCCCTAAGTGCTTTGCCGCATGAGTTTTTTTGTCCCAAGGATGCATCTTTTGCAGGCCATGTTCTGGATCAAGTGATGTTCTACTCTCACAATCTTCATACTAGAGATTTTCTAATGGATTGAGAGTAACAAGCAGTTAAGTTCATGACTCCATTACCCAATGGATTGCTTCAGGTAGTTGGTCACTTCATCTAGAAGGCATACGACCCCTCTGAGTCGCCAAAATTTGTATCCAAAATGAGCCCCCTGCTTAATTTGGCCAACTTACCTTCATTTTCCCTTTGTTGGCACTTAAATGAATTTTTGTCATGCTTCAATGACTCAAAAAAATTGGAAATGGCTCCATCAGATAGAGCAATTTCTCACCTTTCTAGAAAGGTAAAAAATTCCTCCTAACTCATAAATTTCAATTTATGGCATGGCAGATTTTTTGTGGGAAAACTTCCCTAGACAGAACCGCGGCCAATAAGAACGCGCCACGTGGCGGCAGGGTTGGGACGGAGGAGCGAAGTTGAGAAAATTGCTAAGGAGTTGGTGGAGAGCACAAAGGGAAAAAAATTTCCCATGGGCCTGTGGATGAAGGAGGAGCTGACACGTGTCTAGTCAGAGGCAGAAGTCAGAGGGGCGGGGAAGTTTTTGGTTTTTTGCCAAAATTTGTAAAAGGCGCAAGGGGGAAATATTGAAGTGCATGCCCTGCGGCTAATGAGGAAGTGACACGTGGCAGCATCAGAGTGAGGCGTGCGGGTGTTTGGGGATTTTTTTCCCAAAGTGAAATAGAAGAAAAAAAGGAAAGTTTATGCCCGCGATCCCATTAATGAATGGGAAGGTGACACGTGTCCTGGAGCGGCACAGGTGCAGAGCTAATTTTGGAGAAATTTTGAAAAAAAAATCAAAATTCAAAAGGGCAAAACGACCATTTGAACCCGTAGACAAATGGGATGATGCCACATGTGGTAGGAGGTCAGGCCAACAGAGATTTTTGGGAAAATTTTCCCAAATTTTAAAAAGGGGAAATTTTTCAAATTTCGGCCCGCGAACCCATTTTGCCCTAATTTTTCCAATTTTTCCCTAAATATTCAAAGAGCCATATCTTTTGAACTAGAGCTCATTTTTTCTCGATTTTTGTGTCATTGGAAATCTATTGAAGTCCTCTACATGATGGAATCTTCAATTTTGTTTTTTGGTGGAGTTTGGTGAGAGAAAAATGAAAAACACCTTTGGCATGGGAAAAAGAGCAGAACCGACATTCAACCACCATTTTTAATGCAGTATGGCTTCCATTCTTCTCCAGCATGGTCAAAAATCTTGGGGAATGAACTTTTAAGGGTACCCATACTATTTTGATGGATCTGGTTGGTGGTTGAATCATTCATTTCAATTTTCATGCGTTTCTCCTTCCTGGACTCGGTTTTCATTGTTAAAAGCCAGATTTGGCTCTTTTGTAAAGGGTTGGATGTTTTTATGTTCTTGTAAGCTCCCTCCTTCACCTTGGCAAGTGAATTTGTGGAATTTTATACCTTTTTGAATACTACAACATGTTTTTTTCCTCCTTGCTATTGTAATGCATCGTATTAAAGAATGGAAATGACAATGCAAGCTCTGTGAATGAGTTTTCAATCCTTTCTTGTGTTTGTTTGCTTCATTTTGATCCTTCATTACATTTTTTGCAATTTTTGCATGTTTTTGTGTTGCGTTCTTATAATCTATGTCAATTTGTAGAAATAGATGTTCATCACTCCTTTGGTGTATCACCTTGTTAGTTTAGTTTTATCTTCTTCTTGTTTTCTCTATCCTTCTCTCCTTGGTAGAATTAGAGTAGGATTTTGAGTTAAACCTCTACAAATTTCATGCATACACATGATCAGAGGAGTAGAGGAACCAACCTTTAATCTGGAGAGTTTTTTCCCATTTTTACAAGTCCCACACTTGGGGAAAAGATTCCATGTTGTGGAATCACACTGGATGCCCATTATCAAACTAGAAATATGAGAAAACATCTAGGGGTGTTGTAGATTTACACTAATAGTTTTTTCACACCCGGTGGGACCTTAAGAGGTCTTCATCCTCATCACAAGAAGTTCATGTGTATTTGTTGTAAGTTTCTTGCTTGAAAAGAGCCTTGATTTGCACATCTGGTGACTCCAAAGGGATAGAATCAACTGGTTTCAGAAGTATAAGTCTTGAAGATTCATGAGAAGAATCCAAAAAAGGTCAAGGGATAAAGAAGAGGGATTTTCTGAGTATCTGCAATTATCCCCAAGAAGGAGAGAGAGGGGAAGAAGGATTCAAAGGTCTCCATCTCCACCAAATAGAACTCTATCAACTCCTCCACTTGGTAGACCTTTCACCCAATCAACAAGGGTTCTCAGCCAATCAAAATCACCCAATCCTTATGTCAACTTCACTGGAAATATCCCACTTTCTCTCAATGCACAAAACCTAGTTCCAATTGCAACATTAAAGAATATCCCATACTTTACTAGGGAAAATCAGACCACTGCTAGTGATAATGTCAAAGACATTGCTAATGTTTTTACAATCCATGAGATTTTTGAGATGCAAATTGTTGTCAAATTGTTGACATCTTCATTCAAAGGGAAATCCTTGCAATGGTTTAGGATCCTTGGGGTAGGCTCTATCCAAAATTGGAACCAGTTGTGCATAGCTCTCCATGACCAGTTTGGAGAAAAAGCGGACAATTTGTCTCTATTGGAACAACTAACAACTATCAAGAGAGCTCCCAATGAGCAGCTAACATACTTCAATTTCAGATTTCAAAGGACGTGGGATATAATCCTAGTGACAGTAAGGCCAACAACTGAAGGTTCTTTCTTATACTATCTCAAAGCTTTAAATTATAACATTTCTATGTTAATTCAATCCATGGGAGGTGGAAATATACCTGTAGCTTATAGCATTGCCATTAGGGCTAAGAATTATTTGATCCAATCTAGTAAACTTGAACCTAGGCCTCCTATACCCTTATGCCCAGACTTGGAAATCCCAAGAACTAGTCAAGCACCTACTTTAGCTCCTATTTCCTCTCCTAGAAATCAGAGTTCATAATGAAACTTCTACTTCATCCCCTAGTGCCTCAAATGAGCTTCAAGAAGTTATGAAACAATTAAAAATTTTGGGAAATGAACTGGTTACACTCAAGAGGCAACAAGCCCAAAGTTTTAGGCCTTCTTATCAGTCTCATACTCAGTCTAATAGGCAACCATGTCAGCTTAACAGGCCACCCAATCTAGCTGCAAATCAAAATCAAGTAAGGCCTCTTGCCAACAGACCATTTCAGCCCTATAAGCCCAATTTTACATCCACCTCTAATGCCTTAGTGCCAGTGAAAAATAATGTAGCTCAAGAATATAACTAGTGTTTCTCATGTAATGAACCTCACAACTAGTCTATGTGCTTCAATGGTGCTTTGAACCAATCTTTGATGGTGACAGCAACTCGCGTAGAGAGTGAGGTGAATCAAGAAACAAACCAACAACAAGGAACATCTCAGCAAAATACAACTCCAAATGAGACTACACTTGTGAACTGGCAGGCTGAAGATTTTTGTGGTATGAATCAAACAACTTCTCAGAGTGTAGCAGCTAACACATGGTCAAAGAAGAGGAATATTGGTGAAGGGTAGTCACCAGCTCTAGGTGATCCACAACCTTCCATCACTCCACAAGGTGTTGGCAAGAAAAATGTAGTTCCAAATGTGCAAGGACAACCCAAGCCACCTTCTAGACCAGCTCAAATGCCAGTTGTTGCAGCCCATGTACAAGAAAAGAATGTGTAGACTAAGGTGAAGCAAAGAGATGTTTCATCCCCATTTAACATCATTGAACAAATGAAGAAGACAAATGTGAACATATCTATGTGGGAGTCACTATCCATCCCAGGCCAAAGGGATCTACTACAAGCTGCCATGAAGAATTGGTCAACATCGAATCAACAAACTCATATGCAAGAGAAGGTACTCACAAATGCTACTCAACCTAAGGGGAATCATGGAGGACAACAAGGTAAAATTTTTAAGTGCCCTCCATTCTATGTTTCATTGATCATTGGGGATAAACTAGTACATAATTGGATGATTGATTCCGGGGTAAGTAGCTCTGTGATGCCCAAGCAAATAGTTGATCATCTGGGCCTTCAATATGAAGTCATCTCCAACGAGGTGGTGCAACTAGATGGGACAATAGTAACAATAGTTGGGGTAATTAAATATTTGATCCTCACCTTGCATGTATGCCCCAATGTTACTGTTTTTCAAGATGTGTCAGTGATAGATTTACCACCACTCTTTTCCATATGTTTGTCAAGGGATTTCACAGCTAAAATTGGAGGCTACTTATCTGCTGATTGGTCACACATGTTGTTTAGACAAGATATGGAGCCAAGGCCACAATCAGGTCTGAACCTATTGCAAACTTTCACATTAAACCTCATACTCCAAGCCCAATCAATGCCAAATGTTCAACATTTGATTAAGAGGACTATCCAAACACAAATGAAGCTGATACCAAAGTTGGAAGCATCCCAGATTTGACTCTTGATGAATGGGAAAGAAAGATACATGCTTTTGATCCCTACAAGGAAATAGAAGAATCTGAACTAGGAGTCTATTACATGCATGAAGAAAATCAGCCCATTCCTAGCATCATCAAGCCAGACCATAAAGATGAAAATGAGGTATGGCAGTTGTTTTTTGATGGATCAAGAAGTAGACAAGGTGAAGGAGGAGGAGATATGCTTGTTTCACCTCAAGGCATTAAGTATTATTCAACCTTTAGATTTCAGTTTTGCATTTTCTAACAACACTACTGAATATGAAGCCTTGATACATGGGTTGCATTGGTCAAGGAAAAGAGGCATCAAGAACTTACAAGTCTTTGGTGATAGTGAGCTGATTGTTAATCAAGTTAAAGGAAAACATACTACCAAGAATGATCTACTCAAGAGTTATAAGAATAGAGTGTGGGACCTCATTGAGGATTTTGAGGGCTTTGGCATCAACTCCATCCCTAGGAAAGAAAACCAAACTGCTGATAGGCTTGCAGCAGTTGGAGCAAATTTTGATGTTGTGGAGAGTATCAAAAAAAATAAAATGTAGCCAAATATTCATGTGATTATGAGGCCATCAGTGCCTGACAATAATGTAAGTTGGAAGTGTTTGAGAGTGATCAAAAAATCATCAATTTCTTGCAAGAAGAAGCTGAGTTCTCAGCCAAAAATTAGGAAAATTTAGAACAGCAGTATGGTGATCAGGTGGTACAGCTGAGAACCAACAAACTACCAAAAGGACTTGTCACTTTGGAGTCTATTTTTAATCCTAATAATAAATTTAGGAAAGATAAAGCAAACATCCAAGTCAAGGGAGAAGATTCTGAGCCCATCTCAGTTGGAGAAGGCAAATCACTTCAAATTGGTAAAGTGGCAACCAAGCAAGAAAGGTATGATTTCATGCAACTTTTCCAAGAGTTCCCAGATGTATTTTCTTGGATATATAAAGACTTGAGAGGTTTCAATCCCAAGCTAGTTCAACACACAATTGAGTTAGATCCAAGTGCTAAACCCATCAGGCAAAAACAAAGACCAGTCAATCCACACATGGAGCCTCTCATGAAGAAAGAATTGAATAAGTTAAAAGAACCAAGTATTATATTCCCCATCAAGCATTCAAGATGGGTTGAAAACTTGGTTCCAGTTAGAAAGAATAGTGGAGAAATCAAGTTGTGTGTGGACTTTAGAGATTTGAATAGAGAATCCCTCAAGGATCACTACCCACTTCCTTCTATGGAGTAGATTTTGCAAGTTATTGCTGACTCTGAGAGGTTTTCATTGCTAGATGGTTATTCAAGATATAATCAGATCATGGTAAAGGAAGATGATCAGTTCAAAAAAGCCTTCACCACCAAATGGGGAACCTATGCATATAGAAAAATTTCATTTGGGTTATCTAACGCTAGAGCTACTTTCCAAAGGGCAATGGACATGGCATTCAAGGAATTGATCAATAAAATAGTGCTGATATACCTAGATGATATTACTGTATTTTCTAAAAGTGTAGTAGATCATCTCTTTCATTTGAGACAAGTGTTCCAGAGATGTAGAAGATTTGGGGTATCCTTGAATCCCAAGAAATGTATTTTTCTAGCTCATGAAGGAAAGCTCCTAGGCCACATTGTTTCCAAAGAAGGATTAGCAATTGATCCAAAAAGGGTTGAAGTAATAAAAGCACTACCATTACCAAGTCATAAGAAGGCCCTTCAAAGTTTCTTGGGAAGAATCAACTTTGTTCAAAGGTTTGTTCCAGACTTTGCAACCCTTTTCAAGCCAATAACCATGATGTTGAAGAAAACTATGGATTTCAAATGGACAGCTGAAGGTAAGGCAAGTTTTGAGGGAATCAAAGAGGCTATCTCACAAGCTCCAACTCTCATTAACCCATATTTATCCAAATATTTCATCCTTTATGCATTTGGAGGTGATGATATAATTTTTGCAATTTTAGTACAGCAAAACAATGAAAACACAGAGCAACCAATTGCCTTCTTTAGCCAAATCTTGGAGGACTATGAGGTGTGGTATTCTTTCATTGAGAAGCATGTTCTTGCAGTGATTAGGAGCTTGAAGAAATTTAAGCATCTGGTTTCAAACAACAAGGTTCAACTGTTGGTTTCTCATGTGGGAGTTAAGGACTTCCTCCTTAACAAAGATGTAAATGAAAACATGTAGGGTGGATTACTCGTGTCATGGAGTATGACATTGAGATCAAAGTCACCAAGATAGTCTAAGGAAAGGGATTGTGTGAGCAACTAGCCTTCAGCCAATAAATGGAAGCAAGTAAAGAGAAGAATGTTGTTTTGGTGTTGCAAGACAGCCAAGAACAAGGAGATGTTCAAGAAGAAAATGGTGGTATGCTCACTCCTTGCTGGACCCGAGACATAATGCACTTCTTAAAAATAGGCCTATGCCCTCTAGAGATGAACAAAGCCAAGAGAAGACACTTCAGATTGCAGGCTATTCCATATGCACTTGTTGATGGTGTCTTGTTCAAAAAGGATATCAATGGAGTGTTGCTGAGATGCATTAAGACAAATCAGATTGAGAAAATGTTAGAAGAGTTCCATGGTGGATCAGCTGGGGGTCATTTTTCTCCAAGAGTGATAGCCCTCAAGATCATGAAGGCTAGTTATTATTGGCCCAAAATGTTTAGTGATTGTTATGCATGGATCAAGAGGTGCAAGAATTGTGCATTCTTCATAGGTAAGGAAAGATTAGCAGCCCTTCCATTGCACCCAATCTCAGTTGACCAGCCATTCATGTAGTGGGGTTTTGATTTCATTGGATTCATTAATCCAAACTCAAGCCAAGGACACAAGTGGATTCTAACAGCAACAGACTACTTCACCAAATGGACTGAGGCGGTGGCACTCAAAGAGGCAAATGAATCTAGCATTCTAGACTTCTATGAGGGGATAGCAACCAGATTTGGTATACCTGCCACTATAATATCAGATAATGCATTGGCATTCATAGGATCAAAGGTAACTGAATGGGCTATTAGAAATGGGATCTATCTAAGCACTTCATCAAATTATTACCCTCGAGGTAATGGCCAAGCTGAGTCTACCAACAAGAATCTATTAAGGATCATCAAGAGGAATCTTGATGAAAATCAGAAGACTTGGCACACTAAGCTCAAATCAGCCTTATGGGCTGATAGGATAACTCCCAAGAGATCCATTGGTAACTCTCCATTCAGACTTGTTTATGGGAGAGAGGCAATCTTGCCTATGTCACTTGAGTTGCCAACATTGGAACTCATGAAGCAATTGGAATTGTTGGAGTTTGAACCCATGGAGGTTAGATATGTAGAGTTGATGGAACTCTAAGAAATCAGAGAGCATGTAGCCCAATCAATGGAGAAGGACCAAGCTTTGATCAAAAGAAGCTTTGATAAGAAAGCTAAGGCTAGAACCTTCCAAGTTGGAGATTTAGTGTTGAAATGGGATGCAGACCGAGCAAAGCAAGGAAGGCATTCAAAGTTTGATTCCATTTGGAGTGGCCCCTACATGGTCACAAAATGTAAAAACAGCAATGCCTTCCAATTGTCTACTTTGGATGGTGAAGAACTGTAGATTCCAGTTAATGGAATCCATCTAAAGCATTGCTACTAGAAGGGAAACTCCTCACCTTGTACATATTAGCTTAGATTTTCATTCCTCCAAGTGCTTGTGCACATTTTTTTGTTGTAGCTTAGTTTTACATTTCCCTAAGTGCTTTGGCATGAGTTTTTTTGTCCCAAGGATGCATCTTTTGCAGGCCATGTTCTGGATCAAATGATGTTCTACTCTCACAATCTTCATCCTAGAGATTTTCTAATGAATTGAGAGTAACAAGCAGTTAAGTTCATGACTCCATTACCCAATGGATTGCTTCAGGTAGTTGGTCACTTCATCTAGAAGGTAGACGACCCCTCTGAGTCGCCAAAATTTGTATCCAAAATGAGCCCCCTGCTTAATTTGGCTAACTTACCTTCATTTTCCCTTTGCTGGCACTTAAATGAATTTTTGACATGCTTCAAGGACTCAAAAAAATTTAGAAATGGTTCCATCAGATAGAGCAATTTCTCACCTTTCCAGAAAGGTAAAATTTTCCTTCTAACTCCTTGTACTTTTCAAGTTATGGCATGGCAAAGTTTTTGTGGGAAAACTTCCCTAGACAGGCCCGCGGCCAATAACAATGCGCCACATGGCGGCATGGTTGGGACAGCGGAGTGAAGTTGAGAAAATTGCTAAGGAGTTTGCGGAGAGCACAAAGGGAAAACTTTTTCCCATGGGCCTGTGGATGAAGGAGGAGCCGACACGTGTCTAGTCGGAGGCGGAAGTCAGAGGGGCGGGGAAGTTTTTGGTTTTTTGCCAAAATTTGTAAAAGGCGCAAGGGGGAAATATTGAAGCGCATGCCCACGGTTAATGAGGAAGCGACACGTGGTAGCATCGGAGTGAGGCGTGTGGGTGTTTGGGGATTTTTTTCCCAAAGTGAAATAGAAGAAAAAAAGGCAAGTTTATGCCCGCGATCCCATCAATGAATGGGAAGGTGACACATGTCCTGGAGCGGCACGGGCGCGGAGAAATTTTGAAAAAAAAATCAAAATTCAAAAGGGCAGAACGACCGTTTGAACCCGTAGACAAATGGGATGATGCCATGTGGTAGCGGAGGTCAGGCCAATAGATATTTTTGGGAAAATTTTCCCAAATTCAAACAAAGGGGAAATTTTTCAAATTTCGACCCACGAACCCATTTTGCCCTAATTTTTCCAATTTTGCCCTAAATCTTCAAAGGGCCATATCTTCTAAACCGGAGCTTGGTTTTTCTCAATTTTTGTGTCATTGGAAAGATATTGAAGTCCTCTACATGATAGAATCTTCAATTTTGTTTTTTGGTGGAGTTTGGTGAGAGAAAATGAAAAATTCCTTTGGCATGGGAAAAAGAGAAGAACCGACATTCAACCACCATTTTTAATGTAGTATGGCATCCATTCTTCTCCAGCATGGTCAAAAATATTGGGGAATTAACTTTTAAGGGTACCCATGCTATTTTGATGGTTTTGGTTAGTGGTTTAATCATTCATTTCAATTTTCCCACGTTTCTCCTTCTTGGACTCGGGTTTTCATTGTTAAAAGCTAGATTTTGCTCTTTTGTAAAGGGTTGGATGTTTTTATGTCCTGTTGGCTCCCTCCTTCACCTTGGTAAAGGGTTGGATGTTTTTATGTCCTACTGGCTCCCTCCTTCACCTTTTTGAAGACTACAACATCTTTTTTTCCTCCTTGCTATTGTAATGCATCATATTAAAGAATGGAAATGATAATGTAAGCTCTATGAATGAGTTTTCAATCCTTTCTTGTGTTTGTTTGCTTCATTCTGATCCTTCATTACATTTTTTACAATTTGTGCATTTTTTGTGTTGTGTTCTTATAATCTATGTCAATTTGTAGAACTAGATGTTCATCACTCCTTTGGTGTATCACCTTGTCAGTTTAGTTTTATCTTCTTTTTTTTCTCTATCCTTGTCTCCTTGGAAGAATTAGAGTAGGATTTTGAGTTAAACCTCTTAAAATTTGATGCATACATCTGATTAGAGGAGTAAAGGAACCAGCCTTTAATCTGGAGAATTTTTTCCCATTTTTGCAAGTACCACACTTGGGGAAAATATTCCATGTTTTGCAATCACATTGGATGCCCATTATCATTAGAAATCTGAGAAAACATACATGGGTGCTGTAGATTTGCACTAACAGGCCTTCAATGCAGGACATCTGTCTCAACAAGCAGATCAGATTTGATTTGTTTCTGTTTTTTCCTCTTATTTCAAGACACCGAATCAAGGAATCATGCAGTAAAGATGGATTTGGGGCATATTTTATTAGAAGCATTAACAGAAATGGTTGAGCTTCAACCCACTTTTCCCGCTTCCCTCTCTCTTTCTTCTCTCTAATCAAATATATAAATATAGGGGCAGGATTCATTGTAAAGGGTTGTTCATTCTTCTTCCTTGCCCCCTCTCTCTTTCTTCTCCAGGGTCAAATGTGGATTCTAAGCCTCCTCCCTTGGCCTTGTAATGGAATTTTCCTGCCTCTTTCCCATTAATGGTGTACTGTGTGAACTCCTGGAGCAATAAAATTTGTTTTGTGATGTGTTTTGTCCATCCTTTGCTCATTTTGTTGTCTCTTCTTGCCTCTCATCAATGCAAGGTATATTGTGCATATCGTTGATGTCCATTATAGGTTTTGGGAGATGTGTTTAAGGGGTTTGAAATGGTGTTCTATGTGAATGTTATCCTTGGTCTGTGATGCATCTATCCATCCTCTCCATTTCTCACCTCTCTCCATTTCAGGCAGTTGGGTTTGAGATCAACAGTTCCCTTTTCCCGATGCTATCACCTCTGTAGTGTAGGATTTTTTTATTTTCATGCTCTCTCTCTCCTTGGTCCTTGGAATTGTTAGATTAGGAGTAGATAGTCACATTTCCTTCCTTAGAAGTAGTTTAGTGCTAGGATTAGGAAGAGGAACCAGCCTTCTCTATAGGATCATTCCCATTTGCAAGTCCCACAGCTTGGGGAATGATCCAATGTTATGCAAATCACACCAAATATGTCTGCCTTAGAAAAGTAGATTTTTAGAGATCATTTGGGGGTGCTGTGATTTCACAATAACATATACCAGATGCTATCATCTTTTCTATTTCTTCCTTGACCCATACGCGTAAATTCGGATTCATCTGATAAGGCCTCTTTCGAATCAGGTGTGCACCTTCCTTTAACTTGATCTTCATCTCCCCTAAGGAATGGTGAATGCCTTTCAACTCATGGTACCCACAAGGGAATAAATCTTAGAACTCGCACAATAGATTAATGACCTTTGAAACTTATTTTTTCGACCAATAGTCCCCAATGATAGCTTCCTTAGGTTCTGTCTCTGTCCCAATGTTAACCTTCTTTGTTTTCAAGGGCTCATGGTAGGCGCGTTCTCGCTCATCAACAATGTCTATGATGACTTCACGCATACCTTCAGAATGGTTAGCATCCAAATTATCCATCTCTTCGTTTTCTACTACATAGACCATCTTTCCCTTTTATTTTTCCATACACGCATGCTCAAGTTATACTTCCTCTGATTCTTCTTCATTGAGGTGCATCCCCAAATAAGGCTCACCCAAATAATTGCAGTAGCCTATCTTCTACCATAGCACTATCTCCCATCGTAAGGTGCTTGATTACTTACAATGTCTTATCCATTGATGTCTTTTTACTCCTATACTCGAAAGCTTGAATGATATCATCCGCCAACTCTTACCAATTACTTGTTTGACGACGCATCTCCGAATGAATATACCAAGTGCGTGCACAGACATGTAAGGTGGAATACAACTTATGCACCCATAATGAAGGTGTTAACACTTATGCGATTTCCATCCAGGCCTTCTCACATGTTTGGATATGAATTGAGGCGGTCTCTTTACCATGGTAGTCTTGTATTATAGTGGGAGAGTTGCTTTTGGAGAACCTTACAGAGAATTTGATTCTTACCTCATGCCATTCTAGGAGGCTCTATCGATTGGTATCCCACTAGCACATTGCAATTTCGAGTAGGTTGTAACTAAGAATTCCTCTTCTCTCATCCTCATTTTTCCACTCAGCCTCCATTTCTCACAAGAAAATTTCAAGGTATGTTCCTCCATATTAACTTGGAAACTTCTTCCCTCTTAGGTGCTTGACTGAGTGTGCCTTTATTACTATTATTACAAATCCTCTCAATTGTCATCCAATCAACTCATAAGTCCCATGCGCCCAATTTTTTCATGTCATGCTAGTGGTATCACTCAAGGATTGAGCATTTCTAAATTGGATAACTCCCTCCATGGGATGAATTATCCCTGGATCTCTTATGGAGTGCACATAGATTCTATTAAGGAATTCTTATCTTAAGGGCTTAGTATAGGGTGCTGACTTCAAATTTTTCAAAGGGATAATCACCCTTTCTTCCTTTTTCTCAAAGCTGATATACCCCTTGTTAAACTGCAGGTCACCATTATTATTGTAACACCATGGGCGTCCAAGAAATGCTAGAAATTTTTCTACCTTGGCGAGCACCAAGACTTCAAAGTCTCTAGTGAACTTGGCCCCTTGAATGGTGATAACTGCATCCTTCAGGACTCCAATGGGAATTTCCTTAGTCTTGTTTTCTATATACAGCACATTCAAAGATGGTTGTAATATGTGCCTTCCCATCTGATGTCAGGCATCTAAGGTAAGAACATTGACCTATGCTCCCATGTCGATGAGGATTTTACTTAGAAGCCATCCATTAACAACCGCGTTTAGAGTAATCTCCTTATCATATCCAAGGCTATGAGGAGCAAGGTTTGCATGCAAAACCTACCTTTCACGTTCTATCCTGATGCATGGAACCTTCTCCCTTAGCCATTATCTTAGCAAGGGAATAATATTCTCTTTCCTTAACATCCTACATACTTCCTTGATCTCATCCAGGTCATCCTTTGGAGCCTTGGTATTCTTCCTTTTACTTCAACTACTTTGATTTCACCTTTAGACATTAGATCTCCCCTTGCAAACTTCAAATCACATCCATAGTCTCTTAATACACCTCCTTCTGATGAGTAGGGTCTAGATACTTTCCATGTACCACTTCCTCTCTTGAAACTAGTGTCCTTTGTCTTGGTATCTCCCTGGCATGCAAGGCCTCTGCTCATATCATCACCAGTATAGGTTATTGCCCTAACTCATGTGCCACTCTTGGCATCCACTGTGAATCATCTTTCTTGATGCTCACCATCCCAGCGCCTTTGTCCTTCTGGTGTTTCTAGTTCATATGCTCATAAATCTTTAGAAACTCTTCATACTTATATTTCTTTCCACACCATGATCATTATAATAGATCAGGACACTCACGTTTGTAATGCTCTGTAGATTCACAGTTATAATAGGTTCCTCGCAAGAACTCACTTTGTCCTCTTCTATGGTTACTGCAACCACAAAATCCTCCACAAAAACCTCTTCCATGCACTCCTCCATCTACATTTCCTTCATAATGATGATCATCATCCTTGGAACTAATTATAAGACTAGTATGGTGCACACCAAGATCAATAGCATCATGGATTTGATCAATTAGTCTACAATCCTTGGTATTATGGGTTATAGAGGTATAGATCTTACAATAGCAAGAAACATTCTTACACATTGTGGGTTGCAGTAGAGGGCACCTACTTACATCATGATCCCTATGGAAAATCTCACAGTCTACCAACATAGCGTGTACCGACTTCCGAGGGAAACTATCCTTTGCATTCCCTTCCACTTAACAATTTGTTTACCAAAGCCCGTTGCAAAGCTCATGTGCTGAGTTTGCAGAAAACTTCTCTAACTACTTATCCATTGCACCAATTTAGACCTCCAAAAATGGACTAACACCAGTATCAATGCTCCTAACATCCTCAGCATAGAAGGTAGCTTCCAAGGCCTCGCGCAGGTTTATGAAATTCTTGTGTGATAGAGCCCTTCTAAACAGTGTTATCAACCCTCCAAAAAACCATTGAGCATGTTGAGAGGGATAAATTTCATAGGATAGTTTAGAAAAAAGAGTCTTGAAACATGTGTCATACTCTTACACACTCTCTATTATTCCCTATTAGATCTCCTTCAGGGTGGTGATCCTCTTTTTCTCAAACTCAAGGATATGGAACTCTCCTAGGAAGGCGTTCTTCAATGCGGTGTAGTCTACCACTGTCTGATGAGGGTCATACTTCCTATACCAACTATCTGCTTGCCCTTGCAACAACGTTGTTGCAAATTGACTTGCCTTCCTCTACAGGGTAGTGATCCCTTTCTCGGGCCATAGTAATTCACACTTGTGCACATGCTCTGCAGCATATTCAATACCCCTATAGTCTGGTAAGTGCAAAGACATCTCAAATAATACTTGTGGAGGTGGTTGAGGCCCTTTTCCTCCTGATCCAGAGCCTTGGTTACCTCCGATGTCTCCTCCTCCACTAGATCTACGTGATCCACCAAGCCTCATTCCTCCTAACCCACCAGATCCTCTAGATCCGCTAGGTCCACCAAGTCCTTTAGCCAATATACCACCAAATCCACCTCCTGCAGTCTACAAATGGCCTAAAGTGGTCGTGCCAAGTGTTCCCAATGTCCCACTAAACTACGTGTCGATGGTTTGTGATATTGTCCCACTATCAGTTGTGTGTCATGCGCTGCTCCCAGACACGATACCCAAACCTTACATACTTGCACCTTGTCTAAAAATTCCTCCAAATACAAGAATGGATTGCACTGTCATGGATGTTTCAAATGAGAAATTATATCTCCTAGGCACATATCGGTTACTCCCACTGATACCAACTGGTTTAACAATACTACTCCCTTGATCTAGAAAACCAAGCACCAGGGTTTGGTCATCGGGTGGGTTTAGATGTGCACCGATGGCTCTCCTTTATCCATGTGACAAACTCTCATAAGAAGTTGAGGGGGATTCTCTCCTACACTTTCCAAGATGGGGTAACACAGAATGCTCAGGTTCCACATCCTCTGCGTGAACCTCAACTCCTTCCCACAACATCTACCTCTATAGATCCATCACACATGTAACTTCGCATTGTCTAGTCATCTCCCTTTCATGAGATTTTCTATACCTGAGTCGTCTCTCCTCCCTTTCCTTCTCAGCTACAATGTTTGTCATCTTCCTCCACCCTATTTTCCTCTCCAATCACTCAAATAAGCTTAGACGACCATGGGAAATGCCTCTAAACTCAAGGTAATGACCAAGATCTTCATATCCAAAGGAATAACATGTATAAATGATCCTCTGGGCTCCCTCAAAAACTCAAACTCAAAAACTTCTCGATAAGAATATGTAGAAATGGCGTATTCTAGACTATAACTAGTCAGCACTCATTTCTAAGGATTAATCAAGAATGTACGAGATACCAAGAGCTCATAACAGAGTAGTAGATGTCATGGCTATGGTAGGATCTATAGTAAGCATTCCGCCAGGGAACAATGATATGTCATTCTTTGTTAAAAATCTAAGAACAACAACATATGACATACCATACTCTTGTTTAGTGTGTGAATTTTTTGGTCCCTTTTCATCGTGGTATGCTGAAATTTTTAACTATCTCCACGATGGAACCTTTCCCACTAACATTTCTCATGCTAAAAAATACACCCTTATCTAGCGTATAGCCCATTATACCCTACTTGGGGGCACCCTCTTCCGCCAAGGCTATGATAGGAATTTGTTGCGATGTTTAAGTTCGAACAAATCTATTCAAGAAAACAAAGAGGTACATGAAGGCATCTGTGGGGTTCACACTAATTGGATCATCCTTACGAAGAAAATTCTTAGAGTAGGCTATTATTGGCCTACCATGGAGCATGATTGTTGTAACCATATGAAGAAATGTGTGGATTTTCAAAAGTACGGAAACTTGATACATGCATTGGTGCAATCCTTGCAGCCTGTCACAACCCCTTGGTTGTTCTCAAAGTGGGGTCTCGATCTAATAGGGAAACTTAACCTTGTCTCTTCAGACGATCATAAATTCATCATTACTGCAACTAAGTACTTTACGAAGTGGGTAGAGGTTGTTCCTCTCACCTATGTTGAAGGTGCGCAGATCTCTAAGTTTATCATAAACCTTATCATTTTTCGATATGGTATCCCCTTTATGGTTATCATTGATAATGGTAAGACATTTAAGAATAAAACTGTGAAAGCACTCTGCAAACGCTTTCAAATATCCCTCAAGTTCTCAACCCCCTATTACCCTCAAGGTGATGGGCAAGCCGAGGCTTCCAATAAAACCTTAATTCACATAATGGAGAAGATGGTGAACAAAATAGGTCGTGACTTGCATTTACAAATTCACCCTGCCCTCTAGGCATTCATATTTTTTATCCACACCCTCACAGGTGCAACTCCATACTCCTTAGTATTCAACACGGAAGTTGTACTGTCTATAGAGATCAAGATCCCTTCTTTGTGTATAGAGCTAAGGGACTACCTGAATGAAGAGGAAGACTACATAGTAGCTTGACTAACAAAGTAGGAGCTATTAGATGAGAAAATACTTCATGCTCTCAATCACCTTAAAGTGTATCAGGATTGAGTGTGTCGAAGCTACAATAAAATATTCATACCTCATGAATTTGAGGTAGGGGATTTGGTGTTAAAATATAATTAGAAGAACACCAATAAAGAGCATGAAAAGAAAGGGAAATTTGAACCCAATTGGCTAGGACCATATGTTGTGGTTACCAAGTTCAGTTTAGGTGCTTATAAGGTAGCCCATGCAGATGGTCAAGAGCTTTGAGAACCCATGAATGCAATACATCTTAAGCACTTTTATGCTTAAGTATGGGGTCTCTAAAGTATCAAGAAAATTTTTTAAAAATAATAAAAATAGAAAATTAAAAAAGATAAATAAATAGGTGCATACACTAGTAAAAACCACACAATGGTGGCACTTTGGACAAGTCCTTTTGTGAAAACCAATTTCCAGTGCCAAAGGAGGGTCCATTGTTCACAAGCATTTCAAGTTTAGGAGTACGTCAGCGTTGTCCTAAGTTGATCTTTGCCTTCGTCTGAGTCCCTTGTAATCCTATCCTTCTTTTCCCTTATCTAGCTAATCTTACCTTGTGAATGTGGAGAATTTAACTTTAAATGAACCCATCTCGCACTGGGGGAAACTTTGTAGCATCACTTCTAGCATATACTACACGGCATTCTTCCCTTGTACATCCAATCTAACACTGGGGGCATCCACATTTCTTCATTTCTTTGCACATCCACTTCATAAAACTGTTGAGAAAACATTAAAAAACAATCATATAACTTTTGAAAGTACCAAAAACATACAAATATGTCCCTTGGAAAAATAAAAACATTCAAATACATTTCGTAGAAAACTCCAAAACAATACAAATTTGTCTTAGAGATAAAACCCAAAACAACGGAAAATGTCCTAAAATTGTCCCACAAAAACAAAGTACTAGTTTGATTACTTTTAGTTGTTGGTTTGTATGGTATTAGTTGCATTTTTTTCATGTTGTATGCTTTAAATTGGATTTAATTTCTTACTTAGATTGAATGTCACTTTAGTCTATAGTGTATTGCATTGAGTTCATCTTATACTGCATACTTGTAAATAAATGTGTTTTTTTAATATAGTTGTTGGCTTGTGTTTGTCAATGTTTACTTGTGCATTGTGTTATCACTTCATCATCATATCACATATAACCATCACATTTATACATCATATATCAAAAAATGCTAAGTTTACATTACACATGTATACTAAAGCTAATCATCAAATACCATATCACCAATGGGGCAAGAGGGGTTGCGCATGATCACAAATCTATCCCCCCCACACCATAATCAAAAATAAAAACATATTGCTCAAATTATCTCATCAAACATACAAGTATAATATCAGCTAAGACTATCTCATAATCTAACATGTGATAAAAAAATAATGCAATAAGTTCAACATAATATCTCAAAAACAAACATATATCCATTTATTATCATACATCATCAAAAATATAAGTCTCCATACACATCTGATATAACGAGTCATCATGGACATCTATGAAAAAAAGTGCCTTCATCATGGGGCATGATCAAAAACAATACACATACATATGTATAAAAGCCTGCCTTCATTACGAGGCGATATACCAAAAATAAAGTAGTACATTTGGTATGTAAATAAGAAATTCAACCACAACTCTCACCCACGTCGGGGCTGCCTAGTCTGGGTACACCTCTAGACAAGGGAATCTGAGGTTCTAAATGTGTAGAAGGTGTTGCGTCATGTTGAACTGACCTGTACTGCTCTAAAGTTAGCTAACCTGAAGGACCCTCTACAGATCGCACTGATCACGATGGTCTATGAGATATGGATCGTGATCTATTGCCTATTATTTGACCATACTTAGGAACTCTCTACTCATCCAGAACCACCGCATAACTACATCATGTAATAGGTGACCTCACCTGCTATAGTAGTAGTATGCCCAATCATCAACTGGACCTCTGAGGATGTTTCTACCTGTTGTAGTGTGTCACGCTATGCCCTCACACTAGCTAGCTCTATCTATAGCTAAGATCGATCTATTATAGCCTGATCTAACTCTTCATGTAGCTGTAACATGTCTATTATAGCTTGATCCTGCTCTTCCTATAGTTATAACATGTCTTCTATAGCTTGAGCTTGCTCTACCTGTAGTTATAAGCTATCTGCTATCACCTGGTCTCAATTTGTCATGGCATGTAATCTCTCTTTCCTGGCCTGATCTCTCTCTATCACAAGTTGATCACCATCTGTGAGGGCCTGATCTCTCTCCATGAGGGCCTTATATCTCTCTATAGTAGCCTGCTCCCTCTCAACAACCATCTAGAGTTGTAAGGCTATCACCTATTGTAATTTCTGCTGTAAGGTAGCCACCTGCCCACCAGCCTGTATATCATGTACATCCTACTTATCCTATATATCTGGAAAATCCTCCTCAATATCCTCATTCTCTCAGCCATCTCCTCCACCTCCTGGTGGACTATGTCATGGACTCACGTAAAGGGGTGATGAAGGTTCCTGCACTGGCATCTGTGGTGCCAACACTTGCGGCTGCACCACTACCCACTGTTAACTAAGATATGGTTTTGTACTATCATCTATTGCACTAGTACCCTCATGTATGGTCCTACCTATGCATGTGCCTTTTCCTATACCTATGGATCTGGACCTTTTTCCTCTTACGCTAATGCGTCCAGTATCTCCTAGGGAATATTCAATCTATGTGGTAGCACTAGCACATACCACGTTGCATAGTTTAGTGTAGTCCCTAGATCTACTATCTGTGATCGTTGTACCCAAGGCTATGGGTATACCTGTGAAAAGCTCATATGACCCTGTTCAAACTTGATTCGGGGTCCCATATCAAAAATCTCTCTATATCAATGTGTGTACCACATCTCATTGCCAGGAATCCCCTATATGAAACCAAACTAATGTTGGACCCAGTCCACCCTGTACCACTCTAAGATATGGCTCCTGCTCCCAAGTATAAAATGGGCTACTGCAGTTGTCCTCAACTTGTCTACATCTTGCGACCACTGATATAACATGTATGGTCTTCATGTGATCATATAAGGTTGTAACTCGTCAAACTCTCGCCTATAGTAATCTGTGTCCCCCCTGTGGCTGTGAATGTCATCTCCATCAGGAACCCAGCCCATGAGGGAAGGCTCTCCAAGAACCCAAGCTCTCAATGCTCCTAAAGGATGTCCAATCACAATATGATCCCAAGCCTAGATCTATAGTAAAGTAGCAAGACCCAATGTCCTCTTTCTGTGATAGGCTATCAAGTGCAAATCACAATATAAGTGAGTCAGTATACACTGACCCCAACAGTACACTTTACCTTGAAGCAGGTTGTGGATCACTCCAATAAGACCCATGGGGAATCATGCACTGGTCTTGTCAGGTACCAACATGTTGTTGATAAGAGATAATAAATATATAGGGACCCATCCTAGTCGTTGATCATCCATGCATCTCCTAAGCACAACTAACATACATCAGTGGGGGATATCAGTCACTCCAAATATCATAGTTGTATAACACTCAACTCGGGTCGAGTGACCATCGTAAGTAACCAAACGGCCCTGAATCAGAACTCACATGATCCACCAAACATCCTCCAGTGTAACACTCATCTCGCCTATAGGGATTTGGAAAGTTTGGCTCTCACTCTGCCATCTCTCAACTAAGGTTATGAGCAGACTGTGATCAAAAGTAATGTGGCATATGAGTTAAATATGATAAACTTGTCACCTCTAGGGTCGTCTCTGATAAAATCTAGTCTCGGCATCCAAAGGTCACCTCGTAGGTCTGAAGCCACATGTGCCGCTCTTACTTCCCTAGGGCACCCAAATATATCTGCGGAGCCAATCAAGTCAATTATTATAATTTTTTTCTTTTATTCTACCATGTAATTTCTTCTAAAAAGTCTGTTTTATCACGTTATTCTTTTATTCCATTAAATTGTTGTATAATTCACCTATTTCTTCTACCTAGGGTTTTCTAAAACCTATGTTTTTGCCTAAAAACAATTTTAAATTATCTTTTATGCATGGGTGCCCCCTGTGTGCACTAGCACATTTTTCTCATCATGGGCACCTAAGTGTTCACATGCCAAGGAAAAATCAAATTAAATAAATAAATCTAAAATTGCACAAGGCATAGGTGCTCAGGAGCCCTTGCAACTAGCATGAGTTCTCTTTTCCAGGCGTAGGCACCCAGGCGCCCTTGCATGCCATTTAAAATGCACAAAATCAAATTTTTTGGCAAGCATAAGCGCCCAAGAGCCCTTGTAGCTGACATGAGCTCTCTTCTCCAATTGTAGGCGCCCAAGTTCCCTTGCATTTCCTTTCAAATGCACAAAAAACACATTTTAACCTAGCATAGGTGCCCAAGCACCCCCACCACAGTAAAAAAAAATTAAAAAAAAAGAAAAAAAATGCATGCATAGGCACCTAGGCACACACAAAGTAAAAAAATTCAAAAAAATGAAAAAATGCTAACATACATAGGCACCCAAGCGCCCATGCTACACCATCATAGGTGCTCCCCCCAATTTTGCCCTAATTTAGCCTAAAAACATGTATTATAGCTAAAAATTCAATAATTAGAATTACTAGGGTAAAAAGAATAGTTGTGTACCTATGGTCCATCCGTTGGAAGCCTCTGGTAGTCCCTCACATGGTTCGCATGGTGCCTCCGATTCACTATCCTCGCCATTTCCTCCCATAGGTCAGAGCACAAATCAATAGTCAAATGGTAAGTAAATGTGGTAAACAACTTGTCGTGGTGGCTTATATACTCATTTTTACCTTCCGTAGTGTGTTTCTTGCTCCCAAAATGCCTTGAGACCGTTGTATTTATTCTAAAATTCCTATAACACTTGTCGCAGTGATTATTTTTAATAAATAGTTGTTTTTGGCACATTTTTGCTACGTTTGGGGCGTATTTTTGCTTCTCGACGGCCTTTTCTACTACCTAGAGCATTATTTGCCTTGCGGTCACTTTTCACGTTGTCTCCTGACTTCATTATTTCCTCTATGATATTTTATTCCATAAAAATTAAAAAAATTAAAACAATCAAAAAAAATCTCAAAAAATTGATAAAATCATTAAAAAAATCCAAAAAATTTGTAAAAATTTAAAATTTTACAAAAAAATGGTAAACGACATGTACGCAGATAAAGTATGTGTCAATAACATTACTCTCGAACATCGAAATGTCTTACAAAATCATATTTATATGGTTCTTGTTTTTTTTGGTCTCAAACGACTTGCAGATCATCGTGATCTACCTCCATTAACAAAAGTTAGGTTGCATGTTATGTCGGTCCTCCCGTGCAATAGTGAGTTATCAAGGACTGTTTCATAGTGCACGAAAGCTTTTCCATGGGACTACTTGTGTCCTCCGTTATTCCCCTCGCATGTATCCTTGCTTGGGGCACCATTTTTAACCCTTGTCATTACAACACAAACATATGAGAACTGCATCTTGATAACAAAACATTGGTGCAACTGCCTTAAACGTTGTTTGTTTGAGTGTGTGTGATTGTATTGATTTCTCTATTAGGTTAGTTGGTTTACTTTCTCATATTGCATTGCATTTTGTATGGTACATGGAGCTCAATATCATTTTACTTTCTCGTATTACATTGCACAATGTATGTTGCATGGAGTTAGGTATTTTTAGCAGTAAACAATTGTTAGTAATTTAGATTTTCATGTTATCTTACACTTTTGTTTATTTTAGATAAAGGTCGATGATGTAGACCTAGGGGAAAAATGATATAAACAAGTTGCTTATTGAAAGATTGGATGCAAAGATTGGGCTTGTCCTATATTCTCCACTAATCATTTCTTCTCCATTACCATTACTAATTTTTCTTCCAAATCACCCAGGGCAATAAACAATCAAGTTTATCCATGTCCTTATTCCTTCTCAATATTGGTTTCACGTTCGTTCTAACCTATTTTATTGTATCCATTTCAATCATATTTTTTATCGTCAATTGAATTCTTCTATCACCCCATCGACACTCAAGGGGGAATCCTTCATCTTGGTAATTTTTCTTCAAAAATTTACATGCTTATGCTTGTCTACTATATTTGAAGTGATTTCACTAACTTCACCTCAAACAAGGGCATATATTGACACCTAAATTCGGTTTTTACAATCTTATTGCCAAAACACACCCAAATCACTCTCATTCTCACCAATTCTGTTATAATTAGTGATCTTTACTAATTAACTAGTGTTTCTTACCAATTTGGTCAGTTAACAAGCACTTCGTTGATCACCAAACCTCTTTCGCATTCAGGATGCCACTTTATAATGAATCGTAAGTCAAAATCCTCTTCAAAATAGATAATTAGCATTTATTAGCTAATTAAGCCTATTTTTCCCATGCTTTGGTCAATATGCCCTAATATTGACTCAAACCCCTCTTATGACCACTCATTCACCTCCACAATGTCTCAACAAGCTTCAAAATCTTATCCTAGCCTCCTAGTTGACCCTAAGTGGTTAATTTAGGCTCCTCACATCTTAATCACTTTATAATTCACTAATTGTGATTAGCAAGGCCTAATCATGATTAGCAATTCTAATCTAATTTTGGGCTTTTAGTCCCACATGCACCAAAATACAAGTTTCTCCTAAAAGGAAAACTATAAAAAGAGTGCACCTCTTACCTTAATACTTTACACCATGCCTTGATTTGCATCTCATATAATACATATGATTCATTGTCAAGTTCAATCCTTTCCTAAAGCCATCAACAAAGCTAGTAGATGAATATCTAAAGTGACTTAACAAGTCATTTGGAGAGGTCATTTCACCATTGTTTGGAGTATCAACCATAACCATTTGATTTCCCTCTTAGGTCTATTTAGGCCCATATTAGGTAATTAAAGCATATTAGTAGGCATGTTTAGTTAGATTTTTCATTGTTTTCATACTAGTTAAGCATTCCTTTTAGCTTTTATCTTAATGTTACATTCCTAGACTTAGAATCATTAGCTATTAGGTGGAAATGGTGTTATCCTTCCTTGATTAGCTTTTTTATTTTCTTTGTAAAATTTTAGGGTGCTTTCAATTTAATTCAAGCTAGAAAATTAGCTCTTAGGCCACCTATGTCATTAACCCCTAAATTTCCACAAGCCGCGCAGCCTTCCATTGCTCATATTCCCCAACCAAACCTGCAAACCATTACTTCCACATAACAAACCCCCGCACAACAAAAGGAAAATGAGGAAATTAAATCTCTTATTAGAAACTTGACAAACAAAGTTATATCCCTAGAAAAACATCCAGCCCAGTCATACAGAAATTATCAAAATCAAGGGCAATCTTCAAATTAGGGATATCAGCCATATAGAAACCAATAGTCTAATCAAAGATATGCACAAAACTAGAAAAATAATAGATGGCAAGGTCAAAGTGTTTCTCTTCCATTGGCAACAATTCCTCCTCCACAGGCACTCCCTGCCCCCAGTTATAATCAAGCCTTAGTTCCAGTACAAAACAATATGGCGCAAGAAAAAGAGTGGTGTTTTCCATGTAATCTACCTCATAACCAACTTCATTGTGAAAGGGAAATGCATTTTCAAGCCTACACGATTCAAGGTGCTTCCAATCAGCAAGAACCGTTTATTGAAACATCGAATCATGGTGTGGAAGAAACTCAACAAGCTGTGTCTGATGCTAACCTCATGTTTTTCGGAGTTGAAGATTTATGTGCACTCAATCAAGTGTATGGCAGATCTAGTAGACCTCAGATGAATATTGCTAACAACACGTGGAATAAGAAAATAATTTTGGAAGCTCAGGTTGCAACTCCTACAGACCAAAGCAATGTCGTGGATAAAGGAAAACACATTGGCAGGATAAGTGAGAAACCGCGGGCTGAATCAGAAACAAAAGGCCACAAGAAACCACGGAATGAAGTAGAAAATTTTTCAAAGCAGCTTGCGATGCCTGATAAACTTTCCGCGGAAAAGGAGGTTGATGTTCAAGTAAAGCCGCATGTTCAAACAATCTTGCAACAAAAGAAAGAAAATAGTATGTCGCAAATGCAGAAATCTGTGGGTCTCCCATTCAACATAGTTGAGCAAATGAAGAAGACTAATGTCAATGTCTCAATGTGGGATGCACTTTCCATTCCATCTCAGCAAGATATTTTATGTGAAGCCCTCAAGTAATTACCTTCGGCGGATCCAGTAATGCAAAAGACTCATGCCATGGTCCATGTCTGCCAAGCAAAAGAGGACCAAGTAAGTAAAGTTGTTAAAACCCCACCGTTTTACATGTCAATAATTGTGGGCACTGGGTAAACACTTGGTTCATAATTGCATGATTGATTCAAGGGATAGTACTTCTCTAATGCCAAATAAAATTACTAACATCCTAGGTCTCAAGTATAGTATTGTGTCTAGGGGACTCTTACAACTTGATGGATCAACAGTGGGTGTATTAGGAGTGATTGAAGATTTAGAGTTAACCCTCCATGCTTGCCCGACTCTCACTATAACCCATGATTTATCAGTCATAGACTTTCCGCCCATGTTTGCAATTGGTTGTCTAGAGATTTTACTGCTAAGGTAGGGGGTTATCTGTCTTCGGATTGGACTCACATGCTTTTAAGGACCATATATGGCACAAGATTCACAATCTAAGTTGAGCCTATCTTTTTCTATCACATAGAGTCATATGAATCTTCCCCTATCCAATCAAATTGTTTAATCCAAGAAAAACATGATCAAGTTTCAAGTCCAGAAGAATAGCCTGATCCTCCTCTCATGCATAATTTTTTGTTTGATGAATGGGATGAGAGAGATCACAAATTCGATCCATATTCTGAAAATATTAAAGCTTATGAAATTGGTTTTGGCACCTATTGTGTCCTACAAGAAGAATTTGTTATGCCTACAGCATTCAAAGAAGATAAGGAGCCAGTCTCTGGCTTATGGCGGATGTATTTTGATGGTTCTCGAAGCAAAAATGGAGTTGGGGCAAGTGTTGTGCTTATTTCTCCAAAGGAAGAGAAGTTCTTCTTCGCCCACAGATTGCAATTTTCTTATTCTAATAATGTGGCGGAATATGAGGCACTGGTGCATGGCTTGTTGATTGTGGAAAAAAGAAATATCAAGAAGTTGAAAATCTTTGGAGATACTGAGCTAGTCATTAACCAAGTCTGTGGTAGATGTGTTATAAAGAAAAAACTATTAAAGGCCTATAGACATAGAGTTTGAGACTTGCTAGAGATTTTTTATGCTCTCAACCTACAAGTTGTACCGCGGAAGCTGAACAAGGAAGCAAGTCAAATGGTGGCTCTCGAATCTCAATTTCCATCTACAAAAAACCTGTCTAAAGGTGAGACGCAACATATCAAGATGGTTACTAGACCATCCATACCTGATAATGCAACCAACTAGTAAGTATTTGATAGTGACGAATAAATTTTCCAATTCATACAGAATGAAGTTGAATTTTCTTCAAAAATATAGTTTGATTTGCAAGACATCTATGGTGATCAGATTATTCAGCTCAAAACAAATAAACTGCCAAAACGATTGGTCACTCTAGAACAGATTTTTAGTCCAAATGATGAGTTCAAAGGTAAAGAAAAAAGCATGGCGGAAAACCAAGAAGATTATCAGCCTGTTGCAATTGCCTCAGGAAAATATTTTTTTCTTGGAAAGGTATGTGATAAACATGAAAAGCAAAAAAAAATTGCCTTATGTCAAAATTTCAGTGATGTGTTCTCATGGGGCTATGAAGACTTAAAAGAATTCAATCCAATTGTAGCCCAGCATTCTATCGATCTTGATCCCAATATCAAACCAGTTAAGCAAAAACAAGGCTAAGATTATTTTTCCAGTTAGCCTTGATGAGTTTATAAAAATAATCTTAGGCGAACCAACCAACCTTTGTTTTTGCCTAACTGGTTTGATATCGGGATCAAGATCGATAGAATGATGGGCTATAATTGGATTGAATTCTTTTAAGTCTTCATAGCCCCATGAGAACACATCACTGAAATTTTGACATAAGGCAACAAAATTTTGCTTTTCATGTTTATCACATACCTTTCCAAGCAAAAGTTCTTTTCCTGAGGCAATAACAACAGGCTGACAGTCTTCTTGTTTTTCCACCATGCTATTTTCTTTACCTTGGAACTCATCATCTGGACTAAAAATCTATTCTAGAGTGACCAATCCTTTTGGTAGTTTATTTGTCTTGAGCTGAATAATCCAATCACCATAGATGTCCTGCAAATCAGACTGCATTTTTGAAGAAAATTCGACTTCATTCTATATGAATTGGACAATTTGTTCTTTGCTATCAAATACTTGCCAGCTGGTTGCATTATCAGGTATGGATGGCCTGGTAACCATCTTGATATGTTGCATCTCACCTTTAGACAGGTCTTCTACAGGTGAAAACTAAGATCCGAGAGCCACCATTTGATTTGCTTCCTTGTTCAGGAAAAACAAAGGTTAATTTAGGAAAAATAATCTTATCCTTGATGAGTTTAGATAATTCTTAATCTTAGCCTTGACCAGTTAGCCCCTCATGAAAAAAGAATTGTCTAAACTCATCAAGGCTAAGATTATTTTTCCCATTAAGTACTCCACTTGGGTGGTGAACTTGGTTCCAATCATAAAGAAGAATGGTGAAATCAAGCTCTGTGTAGACTTCAGGGACCTAATCAAGGCCTCTCTCAAGGATCACTATCCTTTGCCATCAATGGAGCAGATTCTGCAGATAGTGCCTGGATCTGAGAGATTTTCAATGCTTGATGGATTTTTAGGCTTCAATCAAATAAAAGTGAAGGAGCAGGATCAATACAAGATTGTGTTCACCACTAAATGGGGAACGTATGCATATTCAAAAATGTCTTTTGGTTTATCAAATACAGGTGCCACCTTCCAAAGAGAAATGGATATTGCCTTCAAAGGATATATTAATCAATTTATCCTTGGGTATCTTGATGATATAATTGTTTTCTCAAAGCATAACAAAGATCATATTATTCATCTTGAGAAGGTATTTGAAAAATGCAGGGAGTTTGGGGTATGTCTTAACCCCAAGAAATGTAATTTTGCAGTCCCTAGAGGTAAGCTTTTGGGGCACGTTGTTTCTAAAGAAGGCATTTTCATTGATCAAGAAAGAGTCTCTGCCATCCTTGCTCTCTCCTTGCCAGCTCACAAGAAAGCTTTACAATCTTTCCTTGGAAAGGTTAACTTTTTTAGGTGCTTTATACCTAGATTCACGGGTCTAGTAAAGCCAGTCATGCTTATGATCAGAAAAGATTCAGCTTTCAGGTGGACCGCGAAGGAGGACATCTTTGAAAATATCAAACAAGAAATAGCCTAGGCTCCTACTTTGATTAATCTAGATTACTCCAAATATTTTTTCTTATATGCGTATGGAGTTGATTCTTACATTGTCACGGTTTTAACCCAACCAAATGATCAAGAATTGGAGCAACCAGTAGCATTCTTTAGCCAAACCTTGAAGGATTATGAGCTTAAGTACAGCCATATTGAGAAGCAAGTGTTTGCCATCATGCACGCCTTGAAGAAATTTAAAAGCATGATTGTAGCTAGCCGCATAAAGGTTCTGGTATCACATCCCAGCGTCAGAGATTTCATTATGGGAATAGAGATTAGTGAGAAACGAGTTGAATGGGTAACTAAAATCATGGACTATGATGTGACCATTAAGGCCACAAAATTGGTAAGAGGCTATGCTCTCTACAGACAGTTGGCTGAAGATGCGCGGAATGACCCAAAGACTATTTTATTCCTAGAAGAGGAGAGTTGCGCGGAACCTGAGAAGAATGAAGACATAGTCGCGGATAGCTGGATGAAGATAATGATAACATTCCTCTCCTCTGATATATATTCTCCTGGTCTCACCAAAACAAAGAGGCATCATTTAAGGTTGCAGTATTTTCCATATGTGTTGGTTGATGGCGTACTATTTAAAAGGAACATTGATGGCATGTTGCTTAGATGTATTGAAGGAGAACAATGTAATAGGATCCTTTCCGAGTTTCATGATGGTTTCTCGGGCGTACATTTCTCTGCTAAGGCTACAGCTATGAGGATCATAAAGGCAGGATATTTTTGGCCTATGTTGTTCGCGGACGCTCACAAGTGGATTAGAAAATGTAAGGAGTGTGCTCTCTTTACTGGAAAAAGAAGATTGGTGGCCTTGCCTCTTCATCCAATTTATGTGGATCAACCATTTGCACAACGGGGTCTTGACTTCATTGGGATGATCAATCCTCCATCTAGAGCGGGTCACAAATGGGTTCTCACAACAACAAATTACTTCACCAGGTGGGTTGAAGCCACACCATTGAATTAAGCTACTGAATCAGCCATCTTGGAATTTCTTGAAGAAATTGTTACAAGGTTTGGCATACCCCAAACCATTATTTTTTATAATGCTAAATCTTTCTTGGGATCAAAAATATCTGATTGGGCTCTTCAACTTGGGATTTATCTCAAGACTTCCTCCAGTTATTACCCCCAAGGAAATGGATTGGCGGAATCTACTAACAAAAATTTAATCAAAATCATGAAGAGAGCTATGGACGTGAATCAAAGGCAATGGCATACAAAAGTGAAAAATGCTCTTTGGGCGGACAAGATAACAACGGAGAAGGCACTTGGCACTTCTCCCTACAAACTAATATATGGAAAAGAAGCTAGGCTTCCTTTGTCACTTGAGTTTCCTTCACTCAAATTAGCACAACAACTGGAATTTTAAGGTGCGGATCAAAGAGAAATCAGAATGGCGGAACTAGTGGAACTTGAAGAAAATAGAAATGTCGTCATGGCAAGGATGGAGCAACATCAGAATTCAACCAAACAGTGGTTTGATAGAAAAGTTAGGCCTCAGACATTCAAGGTTGGAGATCTGGTCTTGAAATGGGACACAGATAGAGCTAAACCAGGAAGACACTCCAAATTTGATGCTATTTGGAGCAAACCATACATTATCACCGCTTACAAGGCAGCTAATTCTTTTGAGTTGTCTGATCTTGATGGGAATGCATTTCAAATCCTAGTAAATGGGATTTATCTCAAACCCTCTCATTAATAGTTTCATGTATCTTGTCAATATTAGATTAGATTTCTAATTCCTCTAAGCATTTTCAACACATTGTCATGTTGGTAGTTTATGTTTCTTTTCCCTCGGTGCTTTGCACATGTTTTGTTGTCTTGTGGATATTTTTACACATGTTCCATGTTTTCAGAGGATGTTGATTGTGAAATGAAGTCCAAAGCATGTTAATGATCAGTTACCATCAAGTGAAGGAGTCAAATGTAGAGAAACTAAATCAATCAATCTGACTCCATGCCCAATGGATGCCTAAGGATACTAATCATCCATCTAGCAGGTAGATGACCCTTGTGAGTGGCACAAAAATGTTGCTAAATTTTGACATCCCTTGCAAAATTCAAGAAACTTGCACAAGTCATTAGACTTGGTGGATATTCAGAGGTAAATTTGAAGAAGTCGTGCAGAGGCTTTGAGCATGTCGTGGATGGAGGAACATTACCATAGTAGGATCTACACTAGAATCGCAGAAAGAAGAACAGTTTTGCAGAAATGAAGAAAAGACTTTGTGAGTGGATATTCAAAGTCACACTACTATAAATAGTGTCACGGGCTAAGACAACAGTAAAAGGCGGGCCGCGGGTCACAAGAAAGTAAGTCACATCATTGGGGAAAGTTATGGAAGTTTTTCAAACGCTGCGTAGACCTAGGGTGTTGTGATACAAAGGAATTATCCACGGATGTTAAATAACTACGCAAAACTGAGTGGAGAAGCCGTGTAATAAAGTAAAATGATGATTCTTCACATAAATTAGAAATCAACTAGTCCTCGATTCAGTTATCAAATATTTGTAAATTCAATAAGTTTTTTCTGTTCTTTATGTGATTGAATTTGATTTCATGAGTCAAATCAAGGAAAATGAGAAAGAGTCAAGGAAGCATCTCCAACACGTCAAAAAATGTAGTTCTCAGGTGGCACAACAACCATCATTAAATGTAGTGTGAATGTTCAATTGAAGAAGGCATATACTAGTGGATAAATAGAGATGATACCCTGTTCCCTAAGAGAAATCAATGAAGATGGTTGGATTGGTTGAGAAATTTGAGTTTCCCTCAAATTTATTTTCTTTCTCCCTTCCATGAATTTTCTATATATTGTAGAGAAATGCACATGTCTTAATGGGTTGGATACTCTTAGAATTTGGGCATCTTGTAATATAAGGCCTCTCTCTTGTGTTACGTGTATGTCCTAAGGGTCGCATGCCTTGGATATTTATTCAGTGAACATGCTCGCATCTTCCTCTCATGTTTGTAATAGTTTGTGCAAAATTTCAGGCAATAAAATTTAATCTTGTGGTTCACTCTACCCTTGTTATTATTTTATTGCACTCCTTTCCTTTCTTACATTTACAAGTGTGTTGTATGTTTCATTTTCTGAATCTTTGTCTACTATGTATTGTGAAAGTGGCTTCTGGGAGTGATTTTGATCTATGTATCATATTTAGTCCTCTTCATTATGATTACCTTCCCTTTCCCCTTATCTAAATGTATTCATCCACTTCTTTTCTGGTGCTATCACCTCTGTAGATTAGGATTTCTGTTTCATGCATCTCCTGTCTCACCCTGGTCCCTTAGAAAGATTAGAATAGGAGCTAGATAATTGCATTTCAATTCCTATAGGAGTAGTTTTAGTAGTAGAGAGTAAGTTGAGGAAGCCAGACTTCTTCGGAGGGTCTGTCTCAACTCGAGTCCCACAACTTGGAGACAGTTCCATGTTGACTCAAATTTCAGGTTGTTTACGATATGAACGCAGGTGCAATTTTGAGCTCCAACAATAACTTCAAGAGACTCTTGAAATTCCCATGATGATGGTTCACAGAAGGTGATCTGAAACGTAGAGCAAAACAAATTTCACACAATTTTTACCAAAAAAATGTCTCTAACATGTATAAGAGAGTTGTAATTTATTTGATGGTTTGTAGATTTGTAAATATTAGTTTTGGGTGTAAAAGTGAACATTGTTCAAGGAAAGAATGTGCAAGCAAACTTAGCACATGATTGTTCACAAAAAAGTTAAGATGAAAGGATAACATTGGATAAGCATCACATAAGGCAAATGGAAGCTACAGTAGATTCGTGGAAAATGCACTAAAGAAGGAATTGTATGCAAAAGAGAAGAGAGTAAGTGATGCGTTGTAAAGTAATTGACTAATTACTTAGATAAATTCAAGCATGGAGCAATGGTTACGCAAGAGAAATGACGTGCATGGCCCATGAACCTGCAAAATGGGAAAGACGGGGATCGCACCAAAGTGATGATGACGTGGGAAGAATGATGTCACTACGACTATTTAATGATGCATGCATGTGGATATGTGCAAGCATATGAAGGTAGTTGGGAGTAATTAATGCAGAGTGGATTCTATAGGGAAATGGGTAGGATGTTGAAAAGTCATTTGCATCCAAGTTATGAGTGAACATAAGCTAGTAGAACAAGGGAAAACAAAGTTGCAAGTTGCAGGTAACCTAGGGCATCTAAGTTGTACAAGTCACGACACCATGAGTCAAAGGAAGGAAGAATTCTAAGTTGAGAGTAGGCTTTCAGTTAAAGTGGGGATTTGTGTGAGAAAGGTGACTATGTGAGAAAGGTAACTAGGTGAGGAGAGTACGCACTGCAAGAAGCCGAGGAGTGCCATTAGGACCTACCGTGGGGAGACAAACAATTTGAAGTGGATAATTATGTAATAGGAGGAAAGTGAAGGGTCAAACACCAATTGAGGTAACGAGACACCCCATGAACAACCTTAGTGAACCTTACCAAATTCTAGGTGTTTCTTTAACAATAGTAATTACCTACCTCAAGGTCATGTAGAATGGCAAACACTTGGTGACTAGCTTTGGAAAATGTATGATTGTGTCTTCCTAATTATGTTGTCTCTCAAAAGACTATGTTGGTCTTACCATTTCAAATAACCCCATAAATCTAGGGAGACAACATAGTTGCAAACATCCCCATGAACACCCAAAGGGAACCATGACAAATTTCGGTTGCCATATTTATCACTAATAACCAACCCCAAGGCCACGCAGAATGGTGAAGACTTAGTGACAAGCGATGGGAAGCATATGATTAATGTCCTCCTAACTATGTTGGCTCTCAATAAAATACTTCATCTTGCCATTTCAAAGAACCCCATAAACCTTGCTAAAAAGTCAGTATGTCATCAACTAATAGACAAGAAGAAGGGAGGTATAGATATGTCTGGAAAGACATCAAATTTGGCTCACATTGATATTAAAAGGATTAAAACAAAAGAGATGTCGAAGAGGAGAGAACAAATTTGGTTCACAATTCACATCAGAAAGATTAAAACAAGAGAGAAGACTGATTAAATTATGTTCTAGCCTATGTATTTTTGTGATTGTATGGTAATTTAATTTTGGCATGCTACCTGCATGTGACAAGCTTTGAACACATCCTGAATAATATTTCACGACTCTCAAATCAACTTAAGCATATTTTCAACACAAATAAAGGTAAATGATCCGTCTAGAATTATGTTCAAAAGTTAGATAATTTCTCTGTTGATGCTCTACAAGGTTTTATGAGGATTGAAAATTGGCTTGAAAGTATTCAAATATTATAATTTCCCTTTTCTAACTTTAATAACATACTCATATAAACATAAGCAACTTGCACTTCATGTCACAACCCAGACTCTTCTTATTCTTGAAGGGGGAAATAAATGCCCAATCAATAGAAATGGATATATGATATACTCTACATTCGTTAATTTAACATCCCAAACAGCAATCTTCCTCTAGATATTACATTTTATTGATCATTACTTACCAAATGTAATTACATTAGCATAAAAAATATATGATAAGCACCGTAAGTACAAGCTTACCTCACAAGCACCACGGGGTGAATACAGAAATAACCAGATTCATGGATTTAGCAGCTAGGCAGTTCACCCATCTACACTTCCTGCTAGCAATGGAAGTTTGTACCATTTCCCAATCGATTAATAACTCTCCATTAAACCACACATCAGTGTCTGTCCGAAACAGCCATGTTAAAATTCATTTGCAGTTCAATTATTTTTGTGATTATAGTTCCAGTATAAGAGATGGACTACCATTTTTGACATCAAACACATTTTTACATCATTTCAGTTAGCCTTGCACATGCTATGTTGCCAATGGTGTATTGATTGAGCACCGTAACGTTCAAGTAAAAGTGTACCTAACAAGCACAACAGAGTGTGAGTACAGAAATAACCAATTTCATGGCATTGCACTAGTAGCTAGGCAGTTCGCCGATCTCCACTACCTGCTAGTGATGGAATTATGTCGAATGTACTTAATTGATTCATTGTTCTCCATTGAACCACACAGCAATGTCTGTCCCAAATAGCCATGTTAAAATTCATGCGGTTCAATTATTCCTGTGATTATAGTTCTGTTATAAGAGATTGAATGTCAATTTTGACATAGAACAGTTATATTTTTAAATATCAGCTGAGTTAAATTCAATTGCACATCTTATGGTGCCAATGGTGTGTTGATTGAGCATCATGGAACTTCAAAAACATAACAAACTCGAGCCAACTGTGAATACCGTGTAATTGGAGAGCACCACTTTCCAAGGAAATAAAGTACAGTCAAGCATCCAAGAAGAAAGATATCCCATCTCTTTTAGCTATATGAAAATATACGACTACTGAATTTCAAGTGGTGGTGTGTAATCTTTGTCACCGTTTTATTTTGATGCACTGTACAAGGAATCACTCCTTGATTAGTCTGCAAATAGAAAAATGAACTAATTAGATGCACTGAGGAAACTAAGAAAAAAATCAGCAAATAATATCTTTTAGAAATAACACTGTTATGAACTTGAGAAAATCAAATGAGAGAAATCTAAGGGAATTATCCACCAATCTTTGGAATATTATACTAGAACTCAACAAAGATTCTGCTTTCTTCTCAGTAGGCAGGGGCAACATATGCCTAAAATATGCATGATTTTCCCCGAGTCTCACAGTCCAAGCACATTACTAAATATGCCTGAAAATGGAGCCTTCATCAAGGCATCTAGGATTATTATTGAATACAAAACGGATACATGCTTTCTAAATTCCATCCCCCACAAGAATTTATTTCTGATAACATATTTCCTCAAGGAGGGAAAACCCCTCATAGAGTGTACTTACAAGATGTTACAAATGTAAAATTCAGTTGGACTATAGATCTATAACGAAGAGCATATCTTCTAATAGTCCCATTGCACCCAATTAATAACCTTCATGAGATTAAGAATTGAGAAAAGTTTATTCTATGAATTGATAAGACTTGAAAATCATCAAATACAGCCATCTGAACTGATGCTTCCTTGGCTTGCTTGAGGATGCGTCCATGCATAGCCATATCGCTTTAAGATGGATGCATCAAACAATTCGATAAATCGTTGATCTGATACTCGTGCTTTTGCTGCTGCAAAACGTTGATATTCATCAAATACTGAAGACAAGCACCAATTTTGAATTTTTCGCAAGCAGCCTACCAGACAGCCCGTCCGATGCTGCAATTAACAAACAAAATTAGCACTCCTGCAGATATTAATAGACATATAAATATAAGGACCTTGAGACAATAAAAAACCAAATTTGAATACATTCAATTAAGTACTTCCGTAAAAATATAAAACACTTGATCTCAATATGCATACTTTCCCTCTTTTGCAATGGATTAGCACTGGATGATTCCTTGTGTCTGCATCATAATGTAAACAAGCCAGTGGGTGAGCTTTGTTAACTTAAAAGTATCTTGAAATATCATCGCTTTCTTAAAGAACTTCCTACCAAGTAAAACCTTCAATGCCTCGCGAATAATATCCTCAGGTATGTTCACAAAAGGTTCCTGCAAAGACAAAAGAGTTTTCATAGCATGTAAAAGCTGAAATACATTGGAATTTGGAATGGCAGAAAAATAAATGCATAACAGAAATTTGAGCCCATGAAACAGGACATAAAAAGATTCATAAGTATCTCTCTCTAACAAAAGATATATGACATACGTGTATATGCACATATATTTGCATCTATATACATACATATGTTTCAAATTATATGGAAAATCTGCATGAGTTTCCTTTTCAATGGAGAACCACACGTGATGATCCAGATTAGTAGTCAGTTGAATTTTACATAGTTTTGTAACATTTATGACAATGCAGACTTGGAAAAACAGCATTTGTTTAGGTTTCTCTTCATTAGAGTTTTGGTCTCGAACTAGATAGTACATCTCACCCAATAAAAACCTGAAACTAATCTGGAATAAGTCTATTAAAAGTGGGAAAGCTTGGTAGGATCAGTATAGATATTTCTGTTGTAGACTTTGCCATAATTCTTGCTTTGAAGCCTTGAATCCATTTAGAGTTATTGCTCATGTGCACATATCCTTATGCTTCATCACATATCATTATGGAACAAATTTCTTTCATAAAGTTATATGATATAGTGATCTATCGTACTCTCCAAGCTTATTCGTATGCTAAAAATGCTTTAAATCCAAGGTTATATTTGGATCAATACAGACACGAATACTAAAAAATGATATTCTTCGTTACAAGGAGAAAAGACATGCTTTGTGCTCCATAAAAATACAAAAAGCCCAGACAGTTGATGTGCAATGCATTTTTGAGAAACACCTCCACATATATAACAAGATACTTAAAAATTATTAAACATATAGAAGATTGTGAAATGACACCACCACGTAAAGCACATACAGATAAAATCTCAAAAGTACATAGGAACTATTAACAGAGCTGCACAACAAATTTGAAGATCACATTGATCAAAAACATGCTGCAATCTTTATAGATATTGGACAGCAGAGTTGCAAGGTGTTTACAACACTAAAACAACATTACGACGAGCGCCAAAAATTACCCAAAGTAGAATAACGGGATTTACAAGTACAGTACCCTAATTGAGCACAACAAGATGACTCGCTAGACGAGTCAACAGCCTAGCGCAAATACAACACTACTAAAATGCCACCTATTGAGCACATTATTCACATGTGCTTTATTGAGACTAATGATGAATTAAAGTTTAAACTATAGTAAATTGAATCATAAAACCTATATTATTCTAATTCTATCATGGACTCTTTATGTACTTCATACAAGAAATACAAACGTCTACCACACACTTATTATGAGCTATCCCCATGACAAATATATCAAACAGAGGCACTAAAACACGTCTAAACTATCTATCTCATGTTTTGTTTAGGTATGTTTTAAATCAAAGAAAATACATTCAACAATCTGATACTGCAATCCATAAGGCCTGCACCAAAGCTTTGAGCACGCAAATGCTAACTGATGATACCATGAGGGATAGACACAAATTGAAATATTTGACTCGAAGACAGTGACTCGGTATGCCTTATGGTGCAGTTATAATATTGTCTAACATCACTTTATATCACAAATGAAAAGATTGAATGTCTTTAAATCATTGTAGGGATTCTGAGAATAACATGGGCATTTTGATGTAGAATGTGCAAGATGAATAGTTAAAAAAAGTAAAGAGTAGCATATCTATTTAGAAGAGAAGGGAGATGAAGATTCGTATAACGCACAATATTACGTCTACACTAATACATCAGTGTTAACTTTTAGAACATTACCCTAACAAAGCCCCACCATATAAGCGGCATGACATCAATGTCATAAAAAATGGCCACATTATAGCAATTGATATCCCATTAAAAACTGTGTTCACAAACTGGACTGTACTTCTATAACACATACTAGATGAAGGAAACTGTAGATTCTTCATACATGCAAAAATAACGTACAGGGAAGCTTTCTGGTCAAGAAGCATAAAGGAGAGAATGAAGCCAAGGTGTACCAACAAGGAGGAAAAGATTGCGAATCCATATATGTATGGCTTTTGGACATGCTTCAGGGTTCAGCTTCAAACATATAGTAAGAGGTACATCTTGTCTGTTAACAACTGGATTACAGGATTTCAGTTGCTTCATGATAAGTGGGTATTCTTGTCAATGCCATAGGAAACATGGAGTTCGATAGAGAACAAAGGGAATGTGTGATAAATACATGCAGCACTTTTTTAAAATATCAGCACCAAAAGAAAAATCATTCAATAAAAAAGCAATGAAAATGGCAGAGTATGTTAATGAAAAACAGCTAGAGATGGGAGCTAATGTACAAAGGGTTAAACTTGTTAGGCAATAATATAGCAACTTAGATGACCCTCTACAACAAGTTTGAGAGGCTACCAGTGGGTCACATGGCAGCTAAGTGCCCTTGACAAATTTCAGCAAGAATTGTTTCTGCTAGGAAATAATCATAAAGTATGCCAAGATTTAAGATTTTGGATTGATTGCCCATTCCTCCCTATTTCATTGGTTTTATCCAGAAAATCATGTTATTAATGCATCAGTGTTAACCCTCCATTGTAAATGAATTCAATTGTATTGACATTATTCATCAAACGAGGGCCTTGTTGATCATTGCGAATCAGAAAATAGCACTGGGACGGGGATGGAGGGGCAGGGACAAGGGACCCAGAGGCAGGGTGGAAACCCATTGAGCATACCCACGCGTGAATACATTTCTAAAAGATATAACTAGAAATGATTTTTAAAAATGCCACCTGAGCATACACGACTAGAAAGAACTATAATTGTATTTCAAATCAATACAGAAATGATAAAGCTGTTTTCAGAGCTACAATACCTCCAAGGATGCGAGTTATTGTTCATTTTTCCTTACAGGGGTGTTTCCCCGTATTTCATTAGTTTGTTTATACTTTCTAAGACAACAGGTGAGATCAATTTATCTCACAACTTCCCTCCACATGTTCAAAATGCTTTCATGTAATAATAATTATTCCTTAAAACATCAGATGTATTTGGTTAGCATCCGGTATAGTCAATTTAATTTACCTTGTGTCCTTCTATACCAAATTGAAAAAGTTGAATTCCACGTTTATGCAGAAACTCTGCACTGTCTTCAGGATAAGGCTCGGGACAAAGGTATCTGGAGAAACAAAGTTGAAGATACAATTTCAGTTCCAACACTTGTAGACATCAGCAATGACATAATGCAGAAATTAGCACCATAGGACATAACTGAAGCACAAACTCAAACTGCATAAATGGAAATGCTAAATTTATATAGAATACACATCCACACCAAAAGAGAACAATAGAACGCCATTGGAATACAAATATAAAAAGATTCTCATATAGAAACTCCTTCCCCAATGTTTTGGTCTTGGTAAAGTGGGACAGCCAGTAACTCGGGAAAAAAATTGCATTATAGGTTAAAGAGCAAATATTACTCCTGGATTGTTGCTCTAAAAAGACACTCAAAATATATAGATAATAAACAGTGTTGTATAAGAAAAAGTAGGTCATATGCTACTGTCAAGAGTTGAACAACCTGCATCTGGACTATACTGCCTGATTTTCTTAATGAAGAAAGGACACTAAAAATGACCAGAATGAAAATATAAGCATGAAATAGTTAAACAATCAATAGATCTTTAGAAGCAAAGACGGTTCATTTGGGTCCATCAATGCTTTTTAAAAAAATGATTCCTTTTTCACATATGCATTCATGATGGCAAGAACAGAGCATAAGTGTGAAATATGAAAAGAAACTCTTGCTACACAAAATCCCTTAACCAAAGATGTAAGTGATGATGCAAGACGATAGAATGTATGACACATTTTCCTAAAGCAAACGAGTAAACCAACCACAAAAACTCCAAACAAGAAAAAAAAAATTGATTTCCATTTAGATCACAAGTACATCAAGATAACTGACATGAGTTAAGGGTGAAAAGAAAGCAAGTTGGAGATTCCCAAGCAAGGCATGGCACCATCAAGGCTCAGATATGTGTAACGAGATCTGCATTACATGAGAGGCTGATTAAGACTGCATCCTGAATGGAGCATAAAACCACTGAAATAAGGAATTGAACGCTCAAATAAAGCAATGAGCCAATGAAAAACGAGGGATTGGTCAAGTTCAGAGATGTGAAATCCCCATCAATCACACAAAGAACTACAAATCCTTGAGCATATTTAAGGAACCTGAGAAATAGTGGCCCTTTCTAGGACGAGTTTGACTTATGAGACCAGAAACCATAAACAAAAAATTTATCTCACAGCTGAACGAAAGCCTACCACTGCTAGAAAACTCCTTCACTGTGTATTACACAAAAGTTTCATCTAAGAATTGATACAAATCTAGTTTTAAAAGCATCAACATTGGGGTAATCAGTAACCCTCTCTCGCCCCCCACAGCCATTGTCAAATAAGAACTGGGGTATGCAAAGCAATTGAAAACCATTCCAATGTGCATTTCAATAATCATAAAAGTAAAGAAAAAAAACACCTGCGAGTTTTAGAAGCAGCTAAACTTTAGATTTATGATTCAAAGGTCAGAATAAATGACCTTTTAATTCAACAATAACAGAGATAAAAATCAATCATCTCAAGACCAAATCCAAAGAATGTTCCTTAGTTTTGAAATAGACCCCGCAAGTAAATCCAACCAAAATCAGAACCAGGTCCTCAAATTCAGAATCAAATCAAGGTCAATTCTAGAAACCAAAAATAAAAATAGCAGCTAGCTGCCAATATTAGAATTCAAAGGTCATTCAGCTCAGCATAAATGATCTATCTCTTCAAAGCTAACGGCCCAAAAGTAGATTGTTTACAGACCAAATCCAAATTGCATCCCCTTATTTTTACCATAGACCCTTAAATTGATTGAGAATCATTTCAAGGTAAATTCCAAAAACTAAAAAGGTAAAAAGTAAAGAAAGCTGCCAATATTAGAACTCAAAGGTTATTCAGCTCAGTATAAATGACCTATCACTTCAAAGCTGACAACCTTAAAATTCGATTCTTTGAAGACCAAAACCAGAATTGAGAATCATTTCAAGGTCGAATCCAAATATCAAAAAGACAAACAGTAAAGAAATTTACCAAATTCAGAATCAGCTAAGCCTTATTGACTATGATTTGAAGCTTGTTCAGCTCAGCATAAATGACCTATTACTTGAAGACTGACGGCCCAGAAACTAAAATGTAAAACAAATTTCCCTTATTTTAAACACAATACGTGGATCAGAATAAACTAAATGTTATTTTAAAGGTGATTCCAATAGACGTAAATGACCTACTAATTCACAACTAACAGCCTAAAATTCAATTTCTGAAAACCAAGTCCAGAGAATGTCCCCTCTTTGAAGGCTCTTTCTCAACAGGCCCTCAATCACATTCCACCGACCAAAAAAGAAAAGAAAAAGGAAAAAAAAAAACATAATACATGCAAATTCTCTTGGCCATTTGGGTTCTAATTATGATTAAAAAAATAAAAACAGAAGCAAAACTACTTGGGTATTTGGGATTTACAGTTTCCAGATAACCCAGGTCCAGGTCCTGATTATGATTGACCCATAAAAACTAAAAATATATTATTGGGTACGTGGGGTTTATGATTTTCAGATAAACCATTTGGGTTTTAATGATTCTTGAAAAATATAAATAAAAAAATCTTGGGTAGTTGGCCTGTTGCCTAGCATACAATGATCTTGTTTTAAGATTTAAACACAGCCATGAAGAGTTTGAATACTACAGACTTGATCCACAGCAAGAAAATAAAACCAAAAAAAAATTCAAGACATGATAATTGAATGAAATACACAACGAAGAAGGTAACAATTCTAATTCAGGAGAACGGTAACTGTAACTTGATAAAAAAAATAAAAAAGTTGGGTACATACATGATTGAACGGAGTTGCAAAGTTTCCAGAAAGGGGAAGTTGATTGTGTTGGGAAATCCAGACCTGTAAACACCCTTCTCAACCATTGAAAAATTTAATGGCGGGACAAACAATCCATCTTCTGCTTCTTTCACAACGTTAACATCTTCTTCCTGCTTTCTAGGGATCAATCCCATCTCTTCTTCAATCTTTTTAACTAACTTGTTCCGCAACTCTTGCTTTTAGGATCCAGTTATCCAAGTCTCTAACCATGACCGAATATATAGACAAAGACATGCATTGAATTTCGATCAAGATGACCTATTTCAAAAAGATATACTTTTATGTACTACACATTACCAGAGATTATTTAAAAAAGATCGCCCGGTTCCCCGCATAATTTCTCTACTTTTTCTTACAGGAAGATTCCTAGAATATGCGAATCACATTATTTTCCAATCAAAGAGATCCAACAAAAGTGGCTATGTCTTGGTATCCGCCAAGATCCTCCTATTCCATGCACATTTTATAGAACATTAAGTATACTTACCTATATTCCTAGTCCTCTCGATTTTTTTTTTGGGTTCAAAATGCATTGACGTAAGCCAAGGTGGTCCATGTAACTTCGAGGTGATGGCTATTCTCATGATAGAATGCACTAGGTCTCATAAAAGACCCATCCACTTATATGATGTTACGTGGCACGGGTAACTCCAGTTAGTTTTTTTGTAAAAATTTTTACGTTGAAAATTACAGTGTGTTTTCAACATTGTATAAAAATACAGTGCAATAAATGACGAGATTCAAATTGGAGACTTGTTTAGCAGCGCATTCCCACCAATCCAGCTACAGCTTCACAAATGTAACTATATGTTTTCAAACTTATTTATTATTAAACAAATATGCCTATTATATAACAAGTGACCGCGAAGCCCACCCATGCATGCGCATGTATGCCTTTTATGAAGTCTTTTATGGGGGCATGATGTAGGGCCGGTGCATTCTATCAGGGGATAGCCATTGCTCAAGTTCCACTATACTTTTAGTTTTTGGGGTTGGTTTATTTGGCCTTGGCCATGTTTTACGTGGTTTAGGTTGTAGGTTCAAATCTCGTGATTTATCCCCAGCTTGTGTTGAGGGCTTGGTGTATGCTGCTCTAAATGAAGTTGATCGATGGTGCTCACCTTATGTTAGAGCTTCGCTTCTCGAAGCTCTAAGTCATTGGGTATTCATTGATCCCTTTGGATTACCAAAAAGAAAATATAATCTATATTTTTAAATTTAATTATAATTAGAGTTGACCTGCACTATGTGTTCTACCCTGAGTCCTATGTTTGATCTTAATTGTGAGGTGGTCCCTAATAAATCCGGCTTCAATAGATGGTTCCCTATCCACTTTTTCCCCATCAAAATATATTTTTATTTCTTTTAGCTTAATTTATTTTTACAATTCCTTATAAATTATAAGATAAGCTCTAGTGTATTTTTTTCGTTATGATTGTAATCAATGGTTTTACAAAATGTCACAAAAAAACCTACAAAATAAAATATCAAAAATTAAAAGAATACAAAATTTAAATGTAAATTAGATTTTCAAAACAAAAGTTGATTAAATATTTAAGAAATTCAAAGTTACAAATTGGAACATTGGATACTCTTACGTGAGCGTTGTTAAATGTACATGTTACTTCTATGATAGATTATGACAAAGTGTATGACATTTAAATAAGAGAAAGGCAAAGATGAGCACTAAACTTTTTTTAAATGACATGATTAATTACTATAAATTTTAATTCTTTGTTTTTTTTTTAATTAAAATTTTTCACATTAGTATTATATTGTTGGCATGTTGTTTATATTATGTTAAATGTCTCCAACATTTATGAATTTAATTAAATAATTTTGTATTCAATTTTAAATTTGAAAATTTATTTATTTATCTCGAATCTCTTAAATGTTAAAAAAATGATTTTATGTTTTTTTAATAATTAATATAAAATATATATTTTGATGTGGATATTAAATTTTGAATGTTAAGTGACGACCATATAATGTTCTATATTGTCTCTTACTTTTTTGTGACATTATAAACATTGAACATTAAAATCTTGCATTCATTGGGAAGGTTTATCACTCATTATTACAATGGTTTATTTTTTAATTTGAGGGTGTGGGTTCTTATGAGGGGAAATAAAGAGGCTTTCTATACTAAGGTCCTATAATGATTAGTTAATATTGTAGCAATTGAGCTTTATTATAATGTTGTGGTATTGTGTGTACTTATAAATTTTTAATAAGTAAAATGCAAGATTTTGATGGCCTCATAAGCAGCTTGGCCCCCACCAATGAACAAAATGAAACAACCGCAACCATTGCAAATCAAATCAATCAAACATTTATCTTTGATTTTTTGCATAACACTATCTTCTTCAAAAAAATTCAATTGACTTCTCAAAAAAATGTTAAGTAATGGTCAAACGGACATCAAATTCAAGGCCAAAATTAATTATTAACAACTCGCGGAAATTAGAGTCACCACTTACATCATCACTTGATAAAAATAATATTGGAATATGGGGCTACTTTATCTATAGTAAAACCACATTATAAATTTCAATAAAAGTGAATTATAATTAATATTTTTTTAATTATAGAATTTATGATATCATCTTGAAACATGATCATGAATATTTGTCTATGCGATAATTTCAAGAAGAAAATTATATTATATTTACTTACAACTACAATGTATTTTGACATAAGATTGATTGTAAAATTTTCTCTCTTATTTCAACCTTAAATAAATTACGATATTATACCATTTAATGTTTAATATTCCTTTCTTTAGAAATGTGATTGATTGTTACAGTTTTCCCTTATTCCAACTTTACAAAAATTATGTTAGAGTAAAGCCTTAAAATTACAACTCCTTGATTCAATGAAAATTATAGCTAGAAAATATTGTTAAAAGAGGTCACACACTAGTTGGAGCAAATTAAAGTGCAAATCATTTCAACTCTAGCTCAATCAAAGGAAGCAGAAAATTGTATTATTGTCACTTCAAACACAAGGATTGTTGAACTTTATGACATAATACTTTGTATTGTTTAGTGTTTGTACTCGGCATCATTTTTATTTAATGTATTGGTTTTTGTATTTTTTTAGGTTGTCTTTACAACGTACTTTGTTAGGTTGTTTTCAGTAATGTGTATTGCTCTTGCTCTAGAATGAATATTCTTCTTCTTTGATAGTGTCTTCTCCCTTTTCTCCTTCGTAACCTCCATTAGACTACTTTTTTTTAACAAATTTTGTTCAATACAAAAATTATGATATCATAACATTTACTATTTATAACTACTTTCTTTACAAAAATTAATTCATGATTTTTTCCAAAATGATATTATAAATTCTATAATCTAAAAACATTAATTTTTTATAATATAATTTTAATATCAAAATCAACACAAATTCCAACACTATTATTTATTTATTTATTTTAATAAATAAATATTATTAATATTGTTGATAGGGTTCTTCATCCAGTTATTGTCTCGAGGATGAGACAAAATTTACGTCAAGGGATGATGTTGGCAGGGTTCTTCATCGAATTTTGGATAAGCCACAAACATAAAAATGAAGTCATTGAAGTTAGTAAATAGCCGCAAAGAGTTAGGTCAAGCCGCGAGGGATAAAGGAAAGCCACGGATAAAAGGAAGAAGTTGCCCTTAACTAAAAAAATCCGCAGAAGACTAGAAAGCCGCTAAATATGGGAAAAAGCCGCATTATACTCTAGGAAGTCGGTATGATGTCGCGGATTGAAGACAGATCGAACCAGTACGTGATAAAAGCCGACAGATGCGTAAATCAAAAGAAGTGACTTTTGGATATTTTACATTTTATATATTTATTGTAATTAATCCATTGTATATGAGCGTGTCACAAGAAATGAATAAGTGAGTGCCATATTGAGATAATTGTATTAGGAGTGAATTATATGAGATAGAATGAGAAAGCTATGAATGTATTTGAGAATGATGTAATGATTTATAAGAAATAAATAAAGAGTGGAGTTTGGGATGAATTATGTTATATGTTTTCTATTTTTGTTCATAGTTTAGATCTGTTTACTTTTCCCACGTACATCCTTAACAGAAGGTCGAATGACCTAAATCCCACACTGTTGTCGGAGTTTTAGGTCAACAATTGGTGTTTGAGCCTAGGTATCCTTTTGTTAAGTAGATGTCAGGAAAATTATCACCACCTGGTTATTGGAAGCCTGCACTGACATAGATAGAAGATTGGTGGGAAGTCCAAATTCAGAAATTTGTGAAAGGAGAAGCTAAAAGTTTGAGAATTTCTTATAAATCAGCGATCTTGGAGAATACGAGGAATAATTTTGGTCACAGTTTCCTCACCTTATGTGGTCTTGTTATTAGCTCACGCCAAAAGAATAGAGTGGTCTAGATTGCATTTAAGAGAACATTTCGAGTGAACTGTAGTAAAGTTAACTATTGTTAATCACTTAGACAAACTTTGGACAAGGGATATTGATTGTTGGTATGAGACTACTCTAGACTCATATATAATTACTTGGGCCATACCGGGGTGGACCAATTTTGATTATAAGAAGGGAGAAGTTTTAAGTGGATTAAAAGGATGCTTTCTCAAATTAGTTCCATTCTTAATTAATATTTTAATGATCGAAAAGGGCTTAATATAAAGCGCAACAAAGTTCCTCTAAGGGACAGGTACCAACGGATGGCACACGTGAAGTGGGGTGATTCAAGAGACATAACTTATTAATATTAATGGGGTGTTGGCTGGGGTGGCAGAAATAGGACGATATGGGGGAAAAGAAAGACAAAATTAGATAGTTGGCAAAGAGGGGATTAAGAAAATTAAGGGGAAGTTAGTAATATTAGAAAGAGTAACTAAAATGAGGAGGATGGAAGAAAGAGTAAGGATAGCTGTAAAAAAAAATAAGCAAAGAAAAAGTTGGAAAAACAAAGGATAACATGAGAAGAAAGAGCGAAGAAAATGAATGAAAGGAAGGAGAAATTAAATAAGGTTAAGAAAGTAGAGAAGAGAATAGAGAAAGAAGAATCACCCATGTCAAGTGGAGGCCAGCAATTGGATCACCCTAAAACAGAGACGAACACATCAATTCTAGCTATAATACCTGCTTCATGCAGAGACCAACCAAGTTTTGTCACCCCACCAAATCCCGCAATTCAATACACCATAGAAAGTCCAGTTCAACAAGCAATAACGAGACAAGCAATCCTAATGAGAGATTTATAACAATTAGTGGGATGTTTAGAACCAGCTTTTAAGAGGTTGTTAGAGGCAGAAGGATGGGGCGAAGAGGATTTTAGAACCCCATTAATGATTAAGGAAAAAGGTGAAGAAGAAGTTACTGGAATGAGGGAATTAATTAAGGAATTCAGAGAGAAAATAAAAATAGTAGATAAGGAATAGGAAGGAGAAGAAAATAGGGAGAAATAAGTGGAAGAAAAGATAGATATAATAGGAAAGAAAGATGAAGAAGAAAATAAATTGGAAAAGAAAGAAAAAGAGAAAGAAAAACAAAATAAAAAGAGAGGGAGTGATGAGGGATTAGAAGAAAGATATACATTAAGAGACAATAAAGATATGAAGGTAGTTATGGAAAATGTTAATTATGAAAAGTCACCAAGTAAAGACGCATCGTCCAACCAACACACGAGCCCAAAGGAGATGGTGCCCCCGGATCGGTCACCATTCCAAGTGCTACTTGAAACACCGATTAGAAAGTAGAAAAAGGAGAAATATTAGAAGAAAGATATCACAAATTGCAAGAAGAGAGTCAGAAGAGACAAGAGATTGTAAGAGAGTTTAGAGAATTACTAAGAGAATTATATTTTGATATTGATTTAGCAAGAGACAAAGGATGAAAGGGTAACTTGATAAATTCCTAGAATCAATCAAGAAAGGTGAAACCAGTAAAACAACAGACAATTACTCAATCGCAAAGACCTTCTCAACCAGTTGGAAGGATGGCACAAAAGGTAAAATTGCCACTTTTTGATTCAAACTCAAGTGATGTTGTGGAACATCTTTTTTTTAGAGACCCATTGGAAGAACATAAATATCATGGATAATGTAGTCAAGTTAAATGAATTCATTGGCACTCTGAGTGGAGAAGCGTTGAGGTGGTACATGAAAACAAATACCCAAGGAAATAAGGATTAGGATGTTATTGAAAAGGAGTTCATGATAGACTTCCATTTCCTAGAAGCACCATCAGAAGGGGTGAGAAAGATGAGAGACATTGTACAGGGAGAGAAGGAAACAATTAAAGAATTTAGTCATCAATTTAAAACTACTACCAGGAAATTGGAGGAGCCCCTCATAGATAAACAACGGATCGAATGGTTCACTTCTGGGCTTCTTTCCTATATCAAAGGAACATTGGATGGAAAAAAATTCAAAACACTAGCATAAGCAATTGAAATGGCTATCAAACTAGAATCACAGCCATGAAGAAGAGAAGGGGAAACCTCAATAAAAACAAAACTAGAAAGAGTACAGCTGAAACTAGCAAAACTAAAACTTCAACAAGAAATCCATAAGAACAAAGGACTTAGGAATAGTTCACCACTAAGGAGTCACTTGAAACCCAAGATTTGGTGCACAATATGTTGCATGGAAGGGCATAGTAGAATAGAATCTCCTCACTTGGAAAGTTCACAAAGAGTAGCTATGATTAGACAACATTCCTCTCAGAGGACATCTTTTAGTAACATCCCAACATCAGAAAGAACATGGTGTGGAATTTGTAGATTATGGGGCCAACACACCCAAGATACTTGTCCCTTATTAGAAGTAGCCCCTCCAAAAAATCAATTAATGTATTGCACTGCATGTGGTTCATATAGCCATTACCATTACACTTGCCCCTCTGTAGAGGCCCTAGAACATGTTGGTTGGATATTTTGTCAAACCAAAATATGAGGTTCAACCATAGTATATGAGATTAAATCCCTCCTCAAAGATAGGTGAGGCTGCCTGCTTATTGCTAATCTAAAACACAGTAAAAACGATATATACAGTATTCACACTAATCTAACCATTGGGGGGTGGGATGGAATCCCGAAATCCACATTCACATGATTCAAGGATATTTCTTTCGTAAATGAACTGGGTTAGAAATTGTTACAATGAAAGAAGCACAGTAGAAAGGAAATGGGAGAAACGTATTTTCTTTCGAGTAAACACAGAGCACGAAATAATCATACGAGTTTTAGATCACAAATATAATGTCTGAAATAATCAGAAACACTAAGATGCCATGCAAAGAATAGCTTAAGATCATGAACATAAGAACACTGTCTTAAGTAAGATATATTCTACAACACAAAGTCTGTAAAATAATATCGACTCCTATTCTTCAAAATGATTGAACGAAAACACAAAGTTTTTCTTCTTTCCAATAGCCCCCAAATATTCCAAAAAATCTCGACCCTTTGGAATGCATAAGCATTCCTTATTTATAACAAAAGAAGTAGAGATAAAATAGGGCAGATCCTAAAAAATAGCGTTTTAACAAGAGTTCTGTTTTGCTTGATTCTCACGCAGGAGATCAAGTCAAAATATGATTCAAAAATGTGACGAAACAGAAATGAAAAAGACATGTCGATTTCAAGATTGAAATGACATGAAACGTTGAGACTTAATCTGAATCATCATCCTTTGCTCCTTCCTCTTTTTCTTCCTCCAGCTGAGACTGTTTGCTCTGAAATTCCTGGAACTTCCGAATTATGCCTTGCATTTCGTTTTCATCAGGCGCAGTGGAATGATCATTCCAAATTTTGCAAGTTTCATGAGTATCGCTGGTATTGCCGGGAAGCTTTTTCAATCCTTTGCTGAGCTTTCTTAAGGCCTCCAAAGAATGTTCAACCCTTACCAACCGATCCATGATCTCAAGGTCAAATCCGCTTATTGGTTCATGCTGAACAGACTCTTGGATTTGCTTGAAGAGATCATCTGCTGATAGAATACCTGAGTTCCCAACTGACACCTTTGGACAAATCTTCAGCAATTCTTCTTCCAGATCACTTTTCCCATCAATCAATTTATCCCTTGATTCTCTCAACTTACTGCAGGCTTCATTGAGAATCTTTATTCTGAACCTGATGGCCTTGGTCAGCTGGAAATGCTTATCTGTATGTGGGAGAATACCTTCTTCCACCAAGAGATGTGCTGGTATTTGCTTTAACACCTGGAGAGCTTCAAAAGTCAAATCAAGATGTCCAATTTCCTGAGAGAATTCTTCATCCATCTTCTCTCCATCCTTCTGAATGTCTCCCAAGGACTGATGAACTTGCACCACGTCTTGAATTACTTCCTTCCCCTGTTGGAGCAACCTTTGGATCCATTCATCAACCACCCTTCCTTTTTTAGCAATCTTCTCAATCGTAGGTACTGATGAGAAATCGAATCCGACAGAAACAGAAGAAGGTGGTATGGATTCAAGGGGTTTTGAGAGTTTAATCAAAACCTCTGTCAACTGCTCCACTTTTTCCTTAAGCTCATCTCTGTTGTCCTTTGTTTCTTTCAACTTTTGGCACAACACGTTTATGGAATCCCGTGCATCTTGTTGCGCCCCTTCTGCTGTCACTTTCCCTAGAGCCACCCTGGTTACCTGATAATCAGAGGCTGTTATATCCTCTCTAGTTTTGTCAGCCGAGGGAGTGGCAATCTCTGCGAACTTATCTCCTGAAGCATCCACCAAAACCCTTGAAACTGTTTTGGGTTTCTTGGCTGATTTCGCAGTAGGAGCCTTGAGTGAGCTGAAATCAAAGGCTGGTAGGGGCACAATCACCTTCCTCTTCCTCGGAGTTTGCTCGAGTAGCCATTGCGGCGTATCAGAGGGAGTTGCCATGGTTGCAGAAGCTGGTATCATACCCTCAAGGGGAGAAGATTCTACTAGTGGAGGAGGAATAGTTACCAACGTGGTAGTAGATCCAATAAAAAGAGGCACAGGAGGGGGCGTGTTGGTGATCACTTGGGTACCAGCAGAGAGGGGTGAAAGTCCAGAGAAAATACTGGCCATTACTGAAGAAGTTGATGGAGAATAAGGAGGTAGGAGTGGTTGTGTGGAAAGAGGCACAGATCCAGACTCCAAAGCCTTGGATGCAAGAGATAAGGTCTCTTCAGTTGAGCAATCAGCAAATGGTGAAGACAGAAGCTGGCTTCCTCCTTCTTCCAAATTAATTTCTCCTATTTCTGGTGGTGTTGGTGATTCTGGCACATTCACCGTTTCTACTGGAGAAACAATTGAAGAGATTTCTCTTTCTTTCCTCTTTTTGACAATCTTGACCTTTATAGGCTCCCTAGAAGATTTTCTGTCCTTTTCCTTTTTGGAGGGCCCCGCCTCTGAAGCAGCCAACTTTGAAAACTTATCATCTTTAAAATTCATTCCCCAAGAGGAGAGCCATGCTTTGGTGCGAGCAAGGATTAGAGCCGACCTATCTGTAATAGAGGCTTTTTCGCTGGCTGACCAATCAATAGGTGGGAAAACATATTGATCCTCCTTTAGTCCATCATAGGAAAGATCCAAAACACTTTCATTGTCACCCGTACCTTCTGGTAAATCAGCAAGCTCCAGTGTTTGAATCTCAGCAATAGTCAATCTGCTATTATCCTTTCTGCGAACAGCAACCTCATTACGCAGATCCACCCAAATATCCTCTATGTTTGGCCTATGCAGATGCTGGGTTCCATATGCTCTGAGCACTCCTCGGATATCAAAACCGTCTCGAGGCTTCATATGCTTTTTCAATTTGTCCTGAAGTTCGTGGACAACATTTTTGGCTTTCACTACTGTTGAGCAAGTATATCTCCCAATAGAAATTGGGAAGGATACAACAGCCTTATGTTTGCTTTGTTGGAATTTATGGAAATCCAACAGCTGCCTAACCAACTCCATCAATATCAGTCTATCCCCTGGATATCGGGGTAGGCGAAAAGGATCTCCCGAGTACATGACCACCCGAAGATATGTAAACTTCTTGAATTGTAAGAAGATACATCCCCATTTAGAAACTTCAGCCCAAGCCTCATCTGAGACTCTTGTCTTCCTCAGCTCAGGGTTTATCCTGCAGATATTTTCATAGAAGAAGGCATCATTCACCCTCCTGAAATGGTCTTTGGACCCCTTCTTTGTCAATTGAGGGAAGTATTGATACACCTAGTTCGCCGTTCTGCTTCCCTTGGTATCCAGCCCGGGATAGTTCCTCATCCCGGCGGCTGCGTATGTGACATATGAAGACATATAAAATTTCCCAGTTGACAAGACCGTTGTCATTTGGGAATCAATCTCATTGCTGATGAGAGTACCCCAGTCGATCCCTTGCTGATTCTTCTTGATGGTGATCATAAATTGATACATCCATCCTTGAAATACATTTGATTCAGGCAAACCAAAAACCCGACTCAGCAGGGTGATGATGTCATTGATTTCTTGGATGAAATCACTCCTGGGGATAATCCTTGGAAATCTTGGAGATAGCTGGTTTGGGTTTGATCAGGAACTTCTTGTTCACATGTTTGATGCAGTCTTCCTGATCGTTGTCCCAGGCTTTCTGAGCTGACTTGATGTCCAACTCTCCATACTCGTCAAAATTAGGCAATTTGAGGAGATCATCAAAATAACCTCCATCCAATTTGACCACTACTTCACCTGATTGACTTCTCACAGAACGAGACGCCGAGTCATAACTGGATGCACAAGCCAAGATGAATTCTGGACACTGAGCAGACATGGGAAGACCCGCTGCGAGAGGCAAGCCACTATCGGCTATAGTTTTCATCCATGGAGTTTGGGAGGAACTCCTCACCCTACTCCAGAAATCTTCAATGTCTATATTTCCGAGTTCGGTGTCTCGGATGTCGTAGTTGCAATCAATATACGATGGAGATTCCAGCTTTTTAAACTTGTATTTCATTCTGCCTGACTTCTCGGTCTTTTCCTGAGATGGACCAGGGTCCGACATGAAGGACGTCGAAGGAAGAAAGTTTCGAAGCTCAGAAGATGCTGCTCACTGTGAGAATTCTGACCTGCTGGATATGCCGGAAGAACGGAAGAGTCCGACACTGGCGAAGATGATGTAGGAAAATCCTAAAAACCCGATGCGCTGAAAATGTCGGAACTTTGAAAAACCCGATACGTTTGATAATGTCAGAACTTTGGGAAAGCCCGACACTGCCGATGATGTCAGAAATGGAAGAAAGCCCGACACTTGTGTTGATGCCGGGAACTCTGGAAAGTCCGACACGCCAAGCCTTCAATATACTTCGGGTCTTCGACACTGCATAACAGCCTTCAAAACCCGAGAAGAGAAAAACAGGGTTTTTCGTTGAATTTCAAACATGCAATCTCCTTTTAACCATTCATGTACCAGGCACATAATAAAATTTTGAGGAAATAGCACCAAATGGTAATTTAGAAGAGATAAACCCTAAAACCTAAACCCCTTTTTTCAAAAGAACTCCAGAAAGAAGAAGAATAAAAATCTTTCAAAACCCAGCAAGAAAATGGGAAGAATTCACGCGCAATCAATCCATAAAAACTAGGAACAAAGAGTGGAGAGAGAAATACCTTCAACCAGAGAAAGGGAAGATCGAAAAAATGGCGATTCAATCGGGCACAGGCGAGCTTTCGGGTTTCGAGGTTGGAAGAGCATGTACGAAAAATCCACGAGTTAAAAATACGTCCGGTAAAAATGACGTGGAAATCCGCGTATTTATAAGAAAATTGTAATTAATACACTTCAGCTCGGCACGTGCCAACTCACCGACAACTCGGCATGAATGCCATGTCAGCATGTTTGAGAGGTCCGAAAACCCGACACAAGGAGGCTTAGTGCAATTCGGGTTTCGGGTTTCGGGAAACACAAGACATAAAGCATGAGATGTTTAGATGCTTCACAGCTCCGAAAACCCGATACAAAGGACCTAATCGGACTTCGGGTATCGGAGAACAGGTGACACAAAACATGTTTTGAATAAGACATGTTCCGATGCGCCGGAGGTCCGAAAACCTGATTTACTCAATATGAAGCGGGTTTCGGGTTTCGGAAAACAGGCGACACAAAGCATGTTAAAACTCATGTCGAACTGTTGGACAAACCCGAAAACCTGAATTTCTCAATATGAGGCCAAAAAGCAAAATCAACTCCAAAAATTTCGTAGGGGTTATCTAATCGTTTTGTCGTAAACTCAAAACGGAGATAACACAGAGGCAGCTATAACAATTATCAAGGGGGAAGAGGTTACCAAGGATACAATGATGGAGGTTACCGTGGAAGCTATAGAGACAATCAAGGAGGTGGATATCAAGATAGGAGACCAATGAACTACTATAAGTGTGGTCAAGATGGACACCTAGCCAGAAATTGCACCGAACCTGATCCTTGCAGTTTTTTTCATGAAATATCCCATGATGCATTCAATTTTATGAAAGCCACATAGTTCTATAGAAGTGGAGAAACTAAGTCATGAGCTTTGGGGAAATATGCTCAGAAACATGTACAATGTCTTACCAGAATTCCATGGGATGAGGAAACCATAGAAAAATATTAGGCCGCGAGAGCATCTATCTTAGGCAGTAGAACAATAGAAGAAGATAAGAAGGAAGAAGCAAAAGAAATTTATCTGAGAAGAAAGGAAACAAAAGGAGGCATAAAAATTGAAGAACTTAGATATAGAGAAGTAGTTACTACCAAAAGTGCCACAAGGAATGAGGCTACACCGAAAAATAAGAATATAATAAAATTACTACAAGAAGAAAGTTTATCAAGTGAAGAAGAATGGAACCCTAAAGAGATTAGACCATATCTCTATATAAAAGAAATTGAGAAAAGTAAGGCCTTGGTACAAGAAGCACAAGCCCAGGAAGAAAAGGAGACAAATTGTTTTATGGAGGAAGAGATTCTTACTTTAAAAGAAATAACTAAACTAACAATTAACCATGGTTTAGTAGAAACATCGAAACAATTTAGCAAATAATGGAATAAGGAGGAGAAGACTTTTTATGTCCGGAAAAATGAGGCAAGACAGAATAGGAAGAAAATAAATGTGTTCTGTACCCAGCGTACATTGTAGAAATCCACCATCTACTTGGACGTTGATTTGAAACAAGTATCACCAGAGTACTGCTAGACCTTGGCACGGATGTAAATACGATGTCCAATACTACTTGGGATAGGCTAGGTAGGCCTCCTTTGGAACCCGCCAGGTACTTTATTGGCTTAGCAGATGGATCATCCAGAAAACCACTAGGAGCATTGAAAAATGTCGAAGTAAATTTCATGGAAATAAAGAAGCGAGTCAATTTTGAAGTGGTACAAAATATAGCTTTGAATCCTTCTTATAATGTTATATTAGCCCTAGAGTGGTTCGTGGATTGTAATGGAACTCTGAATTCAAAAGAGGAAGAAGTGACACTTTAAGTAGATGGCATATGTGTACACGTACCCTTACATTCAGGAATGAGTACCGCATGGGCAAAAGAAGTATGACACAACCCTAAAGAAGAATAATTTGATGATATTCAGGGGTGGTACGCTCTAAATAAGTTTTCCAATATTGATAAGGCATTCTAACCAAATTCAGAGGGCAAAATTTTGGTCAAAAGTGAAGATAACAATGACACTTCATATAATGTTATTGAATCTTGGATACACGGGTTTCCAAAATCAAGAACTAGGAAGCTACATTATGCAAGACGGATCCCTCCATGAATAATCACTTTGGACAATGATACTGTGGATATTGATTTAGACATTTTCTCTCCCGTGCGTGATAGATTTGAAGAGGATGATGGTTACTACTCTGCAAAATAAGAATTTGGATTTGGAGATGATAATGGGTTCTATTCTGCAGAAGAAGAGTTTAGACTTGAAGAAAATGAAGTGTACTATCCTACAAGAGAAGAATTTAAATACTTGCCCATTAAACATGTGTATAGGTTAAGCCACGGGGCATCCCACTAAACCCTACCGAAGTATTCAGGATTTGGATATTTAGAGGGTTACATTTAGATAATGGAGAGAATATTTCCAAATGAAAAGGCCAGAATGGAAGCCTTGGATGATACCCTAACCATAAATGTTGCGGGTTGGTGGGTAGCCCATAAACCAGACATATCTCATTGGAATTCATTGACTACATTTCTTAGAACAATATATTTGGAAAGTGAGGGTTACTACGCAACAATACGTGAATATACAGATGAAACGGATATGCAGAGACATATTCAGACTTGTGAACGAAATTGGAAGTTGTGTGGAGAACATTCACCCTTATTATGGATACAATTTTTTTTATGGACTCTAGGACCCATACTACGGTCTTGGTAAGAAATCAAACCCGAGACAAGGGAGTGGAATCAGATTGTCAAAGACTTCTATCATACATTTAATTGTTGGGATGCAGATCTGAACACCTTGCAAGCATTGGAGAAGATAAGAATGTTCTTGTTTTGAAATCCAGAAGAAGCAACAAACTATTATTCAAAAGAAAAACCAGAAACTCAAGTGTTAGAACCACTAGTAAATGTACACAAAACTCCAAAAATGGCACGTTGTTTTACAGTAAAAAAATAAGTGAGGGAAGAAAAACCAAAAAACATTAGATACAAAACAATAGAAGGGGAAAGAGAAGTAGTATAAGCCAAGGAGGAAAGAGATCAATTTTACTATCGGCCTTTGAAGATTAGAAATGAAAACATTGGCATAAATGGAGAGGAAAATTTTGCAAAGATTGGGGATTACTTGTCGAATGATGAAGTGGTTAAGGTAGTAGAGTTACTACGATAATTTCAAGACATTTTTCCCAAGTATTTTAAGGAGTTGAAAGGAATAAAATAATAACTTGGCACAATGAAGATTTAGATAAAAGTAGGCTTCAAACCATTGAATAAAAGACCTTATAGACTTAATCTAAATCTAAAAATCAAGGTAAAATCTGAATTGACAAAATCCTGAATGTTGGAATCATCAAACTGGTAAAAGACTCGGAATGGATAAGTCCAATGGCTATCCAAAATAAGAAAACCGGTGAAATACACATACGCGTAGATTATAGGGAATTAAAAGTGTGTGTTCATGGCCCTTTCCCTACACCTATCACAGAAGAAGTCTTGGATAATGTGGAAGGAAGGGAATTATATTCATTTATTGATGGTTTCTCTAGTTACCATCAGGTTAGGATTGCCCTTGAAGGTCATCCAAAGACTACATTTGCCACAGAATGGGGGTCATTTATGTATATTGTGATGCCTTTTGGCTTAAATAATGCACGAGCAGTCTTCATCAGAATAATGATTAATGCTTTTAAATAATTTATCCATGATTTCTTGGAAGTATATTTAGATGATTGGATTGTGTATGGATTGCTGAAAAATCACATTCAGGTACTAAGGTTAATGTTCCAAAAATGTAGGGCATTACAAATTTCCTTCAATTTGAAGAATTGTATATTTTTAACCCCGTTTGGCACATTATTGGGGCATATCATATGCAAAGAGGGATTATTGATTGACCTAGTCAAAACATCATTGATTTTTAATTTGCCACCACTTAAGACACAAAAGGATGTAAGAACAATTCTAGGGTATACAAGCTACCATAGAAAATTTATAAGGAACTATGCGGAAATAAGTGCACCACTAGAAGAATTATTGAAGAAAAGGATGAATAAACAAGTACCATGGTCAAAAGAATGTGCAGATGCATATGAAGTATTAAAAGACAAGAATCTTTGTGCACCTATCCTAATCTTTCCTGATTGGAAGGTTCCCTTCCATGTTCATGTGGATGCATCTGACATTGTAATTGGAGCAGTACTAACGCAGCCTAGAGAAAAAATGGACCATCCAGTTGCTTTTGCAAGCAGGAAACTAGCCAAGGCAGAAAGAAATTACTCAACAACAAAGAGGGAAGCTTTAAGTATGGTGTATGCTCTGAAAAAATACTGCTAATATCTATTGGCCACTTCTTTTGTATTTTATATTGACCAGGAGCCATTAAAGTATTTATTGAAGAACCCAGTATTTCAAGGAAGAATTTGTAGATGGTTGATGTTATTTCAAGAGTTTTATTTCAATATAACAATCAATCCAAGCAAGCTAAATAATGGACCAAATTACTTATCAAGAATAGATACTGGAGAGGATGAAGGTCTAATAGATGATGATTTTCCTTGAGCTCGCCTATTTAGGATTGAAGCAATTCCAAAATAATTAGATGAGATAGCTCGATTCCTTGCCACATGAGAATTTACAACAAATTACACTAAACAATAGAAGAGAAGCTTATTAACCAAAGCCTTCCCATTCACTTTAATTCAAGGGACCAATTGTACAAAAAAGGGCATGATGACATCTTGAGAAGAGTAGTTTTGGAACATGAAAGGAAAAATATTTTAACAGAAGCACATGAAGGAGTTGCACGAGGACACAGTGGCGGGGATCAAACAAAAATAAAGGTATTAATGGCTAGGTTATGGTGGCCCACATTATTTAAAGACGCACATAGGCATCCCAGATCTTGTGATATTTTCCAAAGAGTAGGAAAACCCAATGTCAGGGATGAGATGCCATTGATACATGTGTTAGCACTTGCACCAGTTGAAAAATGGGTAATAGACTTCATTAGACCAATCAAGCCATCAGTGAAATATTCTCAGGCCATGTTTATCATTACAACTACTGGATACTCAACGATATGGGCAGAGGAGGTTCCTACCAAAGATTGTATTGCTAAGACTCTAGTCAGGTTTATCTATGAAAACATTATTACAAGGTTTGGATGCCCATTAAGTATTACCAATGATTAGGGGAAGCATTTTGTCAATGCCACCATTGAAGAATTGTTGAATAAGTTCATGATCAATCATAATAGGAGCACACCATACCATCCCCAAGCGAATGGAACGGTAGAATCATTTAATAAATTTTTGGAGAATTTTTTGACCAAGATTTATTCACTCTAACATGTAGATTGGGATTTGAAGATACCAACTGCTCTATGGGCATACTGTAAAACATACAAAAGGCTTACCAAATACTCTCCCTTCCAATTGGTTTATGGATTGGAAGTCGTGGTACCTCTAGAGTTTTTGCTCCCAAGTTTGAGAATTGCAGTTACTTTTAGAATGAATGAAGATTCATCATTGCATGAAAGATTGATTGAATTGGAGAATCTAGATGAAAAAAGATTCATAGCTGCATACAACCAAACCCAAGAGAAAATAAGACAAAAAGCATGGCATGAACACCACATAAAGAAGAAGGAGTTTGATGTTGGAGACAAGGTCCTTTTATATGATAGTAAATGGAAACATCCAAGGAAGCTTAAGGTAAGATGGCTAGGACCTTACATTGTCAAGAATATACTATCCTCATGAGCTACAAAGTTGGAGACTTTACAACAAAAATAATTACCAGGCTTTGTAAATGGAGCCAGATTGAAAAATTATAATACCTGAAGCATTAGGGATGAAGAAAAATAATAATATATATTATAATAATAATAATAATAAAAATAAAATCTGGCCTATCTGAAAACCGACAATTTGGTAGATAAGACGAGGGCTACGATGAAAACCCGCATGGACGTCCTTACTCTAAGAAACAACAAAAATAAAGAAAGGTAAAACCTGTGGAGGGAGCATACCGTGATAAAGAATAAAGAAGGAAAAAAAAGCCATAGAAAGAAGGAAGATAAAGTCGTGGAAAGAAAAAACGGAAAATCCATGCAATGAAGGAACGAAGGAAAAAAACCACGAAAAGAACAAATGAGAAAAAAATGTGGAAGGAAGAAAGAAGTGAGCCGTGAAATGAAGAAATAAGATCAAAACCATGGAACAAAGGAAGAAATAAGTAGTGATGAAAGACATGGAATAAGGAAATAAATGGGAAACTGTGGAAAGAAGGATCGACTATAGAAAAATGCAAAACGAATAACTGGGAAAAACCGCGACATGAAGGAAGAAGAAAAACCACCAAACAAAGAAATAAGAGAAACCACGTGATAAAGGAATAAAGAGCCACATCATGAGTAAATGAGACCGAGAAATTTGCACAATGGAGGAAAGACCACACAATAAAGGTAAAGCCATGAGGCAAAGAGAAAAGCCGTCAAATAAAGAAAAACATGGGACACAAAAAATATGTAGGAAGAAAGCCACAACCAAAACAAAGAGTTATTCCGCCAAAAATGAAATAAATTGGGTAGGTAGAAGAGGATGGATATAAAAGGAAACCACATGAAAAAAAAATAAGGCACAAAAATCTAAACAAGAGATCGAGTAACTCATCAACACAAGTGCAAAAAAAAAGCTAGGGAAAAATTAGGGCAAATCCAGAAGAGAACATGGATACTCCAGTTGAAGTCACACAAAAAGAACTTCCAAGGCTGAAATTCATGAAGCACTCAATGAAAGAAAACCAACACAATCCCGAAGGAGCATTATCACATATTTGGTTCAAAGTGACCCACACACAAGATTTGTAAAAATACATTCACTCTTCGATCTTCGAATACGATCATACATTACTGAAAGTGGACAAAGCCCTACTTTTAGAAGAAGATCCCAATACAAAGGAGCTAGTATACAAGAAGAACACAAAAGTGATCAGCGAATTGAAAATTGATGCATGGAGTCGCATTCTGTACTTTCAAAGGGCAGATCATGCGATTAAAGTCCTTATGAGCCGGTTACATAATCAAATGATATATTTGGATCAACCGTATCTCATTGATGCAGAAGTGATGGCTAGGGTTACCGAATTGTGGGACAAAGGATGCTCAACAATTACCAAGAAGAAGACAACACTAAAATACATGGCCTTAGCAATGGGAGTGACGAAATCAAAGCACGAGGTAAGCATCACCTGACATTGCCAATCATGCACTTAGGTATGCCACTAAGGCCATCTGTTTAAAAATTTATCACACCAATAGATAAGATGGTGCCCATGGATTAAGTGCACAGTTAGCCCTAGATATGGTTAATTCACACTCAGAATACAACCTCACTAAATTATTAGCCGCATAATTTCATGAGAATACAAGGAAGATAAAAGAAGGAAAGCATACATTTTCCTATGGCTCAATATTGATATGTTTAGCAATGTATTTTATGAAAAACCTACCTCACAAAGCGGAATTGGTAGACTGACATGTAGATAAACCAGTCACGGAAAAAAATTGTGAACATATGAACAATCTATATGTCGTAACCCAAATTACATCATTATTAGGGTGGATAAACAAAATTACTAAAATAATTGGGAATAAAGCAAGGGTTTCAAAGCAGATTATGGCAAGCTATGAGAAAGAGGTATACTTTATTGCTGAAATTGATTACACCTATATTTGGCCTACAGCTCCGCACACATAATACATACCTACATTACACTATGAGGCTTCAAATGACCTAGTGACCACATCATTTGAAGCAATTAGAAATCTCCCCATGGATTCTGAAAAATCCAAATTGCCTAATTTTGACGAAGTTATTGAGGAAACATTTGAAGAATATAGGAAAAAATACTCAGTACAAATTGGGAAACCAGAATCAAGTGGAGGAGTTCCCAAGACATATAAAAGAAAGAAAGCCCCTATTGTTACAAGACCGATTACCAAACACCACAAAGCATTGGCACAAAAAGGGAAGTTAAAATAAGCTACGAACAACATAGAAAAAGAAGAAGAAGAATCTGAAGACATATAAGAAATTTCGGGGTCAGAAGAAGAAGATACTCCATCGCCCATACACCCACAAGAACAAGAAGCACCACAAATTTCAGAAGAGGTAGAGCTATGGGTGGAAACACATTTAACAAAAATAACATATAGGTATTATGAAAAATGCCTATCTCTTGGAGGCATTTCCCAGCTAGCACAAGAATATGAGGCCAACACAAGAAGAGAACAAATGGAAATAGCTGAAGAAATAGTATACTATCTAGAAAAAAATGGGTTCATAATTGAGGACATTATGTGGTTACTCCCAGTAGAATTAATAAAGGAGATACAAGAACAAATAGAAGAAAAAGAGACAAGCCACCTGAAATATCTCCAATAAGAACGATCAGAACTAAAACAAAAGAAGAAGAAGACTGTAGCCAAGCACAACCACATAAAATAAGTAGAATAACTAATAGGCTTGTTGATTAAACAAAGGATAGAAAGAGAAGATAAAGCCATAACAACTACAATACAAAAATATGAAGTTTCAGAAACAGAGGAGGAGGAAAAGAAGAGGAAACATATAGAAGAGGAAAAATAGAAAGCCGTGGAAGTGGCTAAACAAAAGAAATACAATTACAAAAACAAAAAGAAGAAGAATAAAAGCATAAATAAATAGAAAAGACTAAAAAGATAACTGAGGAAGAAAGACAGAAAAAAGAAGTAGAAGTTGTAGAAAGAAAAAAGAAAGAGGAAATAGAAAATAAGAGGAAGGAACAAGAGGAAACAAATAAGAAGGAAAAAGAAGAGGCAGAAAGAACGCAGAAAGAAAAGAAGGAGAAAAAGGAGAGAGAAGAGAAAGAAAAAGAAGAGAAATAAGAAAGAAAAAGAAAAAAAGGAGAAGGAAGCAAAAGCAGAGAGAGAAAGAGAAGAAAAAGAAGAGATAGAGAAAACTAAGAAAGAAGAAATAGAAAAAAAGGAAAAAGAAGAGAAAGATAAGAAAGAAAAGGAAGATAGGGAAGAAGCAGAGAAAGCCAAGTAGGAGAAAGAATAGAAGGATAAAGAAGAAAGAGAAAATAAACAAGAAGAACAAGAACAAAAGAAGAAGGATCAAAAAGAGGAGGAAAAAGAAAGACGAGCAACATCCTCCTCCACCAAAACATCTACAAGTATGGTGATAACACAAGCACCGTGTGACTCTTTAAAAAAATCAAAGAAGCACTGCGACAGAGGAAAAAGGAACATTCAATAAAGTTATAACAAGGGGTTGTGGATCAAACTATAAAATGATATAAAGTGCACTTAGATAAACTATCCCCCTTGTAGAAGACAACTTATGGTCAAATTTTAGAACAAAGTGTGAAACATGATTGGATGTAACGGTGTGTAGAACTGGAAGAAACTATGTAGAAAATATTATCTTCTATCCAAATAGCAAAACCCCACATCACCACCGATCCCAAAATACAAGTGGAAGTGGCTACACCAAAAATAGTGAATGAAATTTTATAAGAAGGCAAAGTAAATCTTGAAGGAGAAAAAAAATCCAAGACAATGTAGTAGAAGACTATAAACAACAAATCCTCAAACCTAGAGTGTAGAAAATCAGAAAAGAAGGACCTGCATGTAAGCCACAATAACTAAGTTAGAGGCAAAATTACAAAATACGCGGCCTATTATACATACACCATTGGGTGGCCCAATGAAACTCATAAGGAAAAAGCAGAGCTCAAAAACCTGGAACAACAAATTCATATAGAGTTTGCAGCATATGATATCAATAAAGACAAGGATGGTTCACAAAGAAGGAAGATATCTAAATTAACTGAAAACTATCAAACACAAAAAAGTGCGCAAAATGAAAAGATACTAGATATGCAGGAATGCAGCACACCACTCGATAGAGCTATGATTCGAATGCAACAAGAGCTACAAATCCTCCGCCACAAATGGAGTCAAGTATAAGAAAAATCACCACCATATGATATTATCCACTTAATCTAGGAAAACACACAACTACAAGAGTGGACCAAACAGATAGAGGTGTACACATCAAATTTTGGTATAATTTTGAGAAGAACATCATAACACAAGTCACTAAGTATATCCCCGTAGCTACACCATAAAGAAGAGTAGGAGGTAGGGCATCCCACATACCCATCTAGGCAAAGTCGAGTGAAGGAACCTTTCCTTACGCCAGACGTCTAAGTTCCTAGGTAATTGATGCCTTTACCCTCCCCAAATTGGTGTCCCATAAATCCAGCCGGGTGAGTCAAGCGAGTGAATCCTTCCTTATGCCAGATGTCTAAGTTCTGGTGGTCGATGCCTACATAATATGTTTTTGAAGAATTTTTTTGGAGGAAATCACAAGGTTCTTCATCCAATTGTTGTCTCAAGGATGAGACAAAGTTTATATCAGGGGATGATGTTGACAGGGTTCTTCATCAAATTTTGGATAAGCCGTAAACATAAGAATGAAGCCACTGAAGTCAGTAAATAGCCGCAAAGAGTTAGGTCAAGTTGCAAAGAGTTAAAGGAAATCTGCAGATAAAAGGAAGAAGTCGTGCTTAAATAAAGAAAGCCGCATAAGACTACAAATCCAAAAAAATATGGGAAAAAGCCACATTATACTATAGAAAGCCGTAGAAGCCAATATGATGTCGCAGATTGAAGACATATCGAACCAGTATGTGATAGAAACCAAAATAGGCGCAAATCAAAAGAAGTGACTTTTGGAAATTTTGCATTTTGTATATTTATTGTAATTAATCCATTGTATATGAGCGTGTCACAAGAAACGAATGAGTGAGTGCCATATTGAGAGAATTGTATTATGAGTGAATTATATGAGATATAATGTGAAAGCTATGAATGTGTTTGAGACTGATGTAATGATTTATAAGAAATAAATAAAGAGTGGAGTTTGGGATTACTTTTGTTATATGTTTTCTATTTCTGTTCATAGTTTAGATCTGTTTATTTTTCCAACGTACATCCTTAACAGAAGGTCGAAGGACCTAAATCCCACACTACTGTCGAGGTTTTAGGTCAACAACTATAAAATATTATCAAACTGAAATATTAACAAATATAAATTAATACATATAGATATGATTAGTAGACAGCACTTAAGGACCTTCTTGTTGTCATGATTTATGTTTAAATTCAACGATAAAAAGGATTTTGTCTAATAGGTGGGTGGAACACTTATTTCAAATTGAAATGGAACATTTACTACAATAATGCCTAATGTTTAAATTAGAGTTTAACTCGTTTCATTTATTAAATTTGATTAACACTTATTTATAGCATTAGTTGAGGTTCAAATTCAAGTCTGACTATTAGTGATAATGTAGAGATAAAAGAGTTTTATGTCTAATGTTAAGGTGGAGCTTGTTCATTAATCAATTTATATTCAAATTTAATAAATTTGGTGAAGTTGTTTTAATAGGGTGTTAACACAAAGTTAATGTTGAAATTTAATAAATTTGATGAAATTGTTTTAATAGACCATTGGTTCATTAATCAAATTGTTTGGTTCATAAAGAGCCCACCAAGAATGAGTGTTGTCGAGTGCAAAGACCCTAACATGAACAAAGGATGGGGCCGAAATCATGTCTTAAACAAATTTGATGAAATGGATACCCCTCAATCCTAGGCACTAAGCCTAAAAAGGCACGTAATTATATACACATAATAATTGCCAAGCACTGAGAGGTATTCATTCTGCCAAATTTGCTTGTGGCATGATCCCCGCCTCATCCCTTTTTTGGTGTCTATTTTTTATAGATAAATAAGGGTTGTAGCGGCCCTTTCTCGATAAAAATGAAAATACCAAATAGGAGAATGATTGCAACATGCATTATTTCCCAAATCAAAGGCCATAAATGCAACAAAAGAGAGATGCCATAAGAAAATAGAGTTAATTGTCCCATCAAGGAAACCACAGTCCAAAAAGAGAAGTAGGAAAAATTGCCAATAAAACCATTATCGAACATGCCTAGTCAAGGCACAACAACCTCCCTAATTCATGCAACTACGAAATTTCTTGGGAAACAAAAAGACATTACATTCCCTTACTTGTTCTAAAAGGCTCAAAGGCTTTCATAAGGATAATTTGAGATTGCAAAAATATTATCCCATAATCAAGTCCCTAATAGTCAAAAATGCACTTTAGTGGGGGGAGGGGGTTTCCTTTCCTCGTCTCTCCAAACAAAAGAACAAATTTAAAACAATTTGGGTGCCTTCCTCCACTTCAAGCAATGAGTTTTCAGCTCTAGACTTATGGATCCTCTCAGATTTCTTGCCACAACTAGCTTCCCTTAGAATGCTTGGAGTCAAATGCATGCTCAACTCCACCAAATTTTTGACTTCGTCTTCGTCCTCTAATTGATTGGCGTGCATCAGAGTCATCCAATCATTCATTTCCTTAAAAGACTCTTGACTGATTCCTCCCTTCAAGGTTGGACACACGAAATCATCAATCTCAAACAATTCTTTGACGATGGATTTAGTTTCTTTCATCATAGTTTGAGGAGTCATCCAATCAAATGCCACTTTTATTTCCTTAGGAAAAGTTTTTGTCAGACACCATATGTGAATGGGGGTGTTTAGGACTAGAAACCCCATCTTGATAGTGGATAGGGGAAGGAGTGGCCTCCATGTTTGGGATGCCATACTTTGAGAGAGTCATAACCAGATAGAAAAGGGTATTGAATTTTAATATGTATGCCCTGAAGATATTTGAAGCATTTTGAAGACAAAATTTATATGTCCATGCACTACGTCCAAATGCTTGCAGGGACAAAATATGAATGCACCAAAGAATTTGTTTGGAGGGGCCTACAAAGATGCATAATCTTCCAAAAGAGGCCACATGACTATCCTTGGTATTATGGTTGATGTGCAAAACCTTTCTCAAGCAACTATCGATTTGAATTAGCAGTCTCTCTTCCCAGTATTTGACTAGAAGCACATAAAATTGAATATATTTAAAAGATTGTACAAGATTTGAAAGGACCTTAAAGTTGGGAACACAAGGTTGTTGGTGGAGTCTAAATACCTCTAACAACCTTGGACCATCGCCCAATATCACCTCGCATCTACACTCCACTAAGTGAAAACTCACCACGAAGAAGCCCTTCAGAAGCAAGCGCAAGGAAAAGTTTGTCTTCCAATTCTCCATGCACCATTGTTCGATATATGCACACATTGCTCATTTTCCTAGGAATTTACCATTTAACGCTTTCTCATAAAGTCCTTTAGTTTCTTTTCTAAGGGAGTTGTTAACTAGGTTTAACATGATCAAGTTATGTTCAACCAAGCCCAATTATCCATAACTTGGATATGATACAGTAGTGTCACATTGGTGCCATATGTTAGCTCCCTAATTTCCTCTTCAATCCTATAGCTCCACGTTCAGCGTAAACTCACACAAGCATTGTCACTGCACCAACCAAAGAGAGAGGTTTGGATAGTATTGGATAATTTTGTTTGTAGAAATCTTCAAAAGAATGTAAAGGGTTTAGGGCACCACGACATTCAATGAAAATTAGGGTTTTTTTTCTGAAGCCTCCTCGCCACCTTCTTTGTTGTTTGTTCCTACTGCACCAAATTTACGAGGCCCAAATGTGAGCTCAGACGATGTTCCTTTACATTGTTGTTGGAAGCTTCAAATGCGACCCCTGCTCCTTGTTCCAAATACTTCACATCGACTTTTGCTTGTCGCCAGTCTTGCTCTTGACTGCCAAACTGCTTTGCCATTGCATAATCTTGATGTTTATTTGATTAGCATATGACGACTTATGTATTTATTTAGAAAAGACTATTGAAAAATAATGATAGCTTAGTATACGATGGAGTTTGGAGCCCATTATTTTTTCACAAAAAAAGATAGCCTCAATATTAATGTAACTAAATTGAAGTCACATAACACCAATTAAACAATTTTAAACAAAAGATAATAAATTCATTAATCAATATAAAATCCTTTATTAATTAAAATTTAATGACAAATCTCAACTATAAACTTTTATATATATATATATAAACTAAGTATTCTAAATAATATTTATTATAATTTGTTATCGGCGTAATAAAAGTACTATTGGAAAGAGATGTGTGCCATGTGAAGAGGGTATTACGACTTACGAGTATAATTAGGAAGTCAAGGACATGTTGGAGCATTAAATGTAACCAATAAATTTGCTAGAATTACAACACTTGCAAACCATAATGTACTTACTACGTACTAATATTAATAATATTGATTATGACGGTGGATTGGGATCTTGTCCCCATTATTCCTACAATTATGTTGAAAAGGCATACATGTGGGATTTATAATTAAATTTACAAAAGGATAAATATAAGATTCAAGAGTTAAAATTAAAGGTGGAGGTAAAAAAAAAAAGAGAATTCGCAATGGTTAAAATTGATTTTTTATACATTGTAAACACATGATAGATATAAGTAAGCATTTAAAATATTTATGTGAAGGAAACTTTTTTGATGAAGGAAATAATAACATAAACATATTCCTCTCTCTTTTTGCAATATAAATAATATTTATTTTATTCTTAGAAGTTACATCATTAATTTATTTGTTTACAAATAAGCTGATGTGGGGATAAAATAATAAATAAAGTGGTTGTTATTTCCACTGTGATGTTCCAGATTCAGAATTAGGGTGAGAAAGTTTGGTTGGAGGTTGAGCACCTCCAACGCTTGCTTGGCCACTGGGTCGTTGCTTCCTGTGCAGTCAATCGCATGCCTCTGGATGTTCCTACCTATCGTCGCTTGCCGTCTCGTCTTCTTCGCTCTCCTCCTTCGCCCTGGGGCCAGGGTTTCATAGACGATGCTCATGGAGCAGGTGGAGCTCCTCTCTTCACTGAAGATGGTCTCCTTGCTCTCAACCCCCTTCTCCTGCTTGTGGCAAGGTCTTTGGTCAGCTTGGTGACTTTGGTGGCACTGTCTATAATGCCCCTCAACATGGCAAGTTCCCACGGTTGGATCTTGCCATTTCTCCCTTTCGGTCGTCTTCTGAACAATAACAAGAAAGTGGGTGGGAGCCCATCCCAGACTCGGCTCACTCTTCTGGTTCTAGTTGGGGTGACAAGCCCAACAACTCTCTGGATTCTCCTTCGTCCTCCATGTTTGCGGCTACGGCCTAATTTTCTGGGCTCCTTATTTTGCTCACCTGTTTTTGGTTAATTATCACACTTTTATAGTGGTTTTTATGTAAGCCGCCCTCTTTCTCGAGGTCTATCTAGCTCGATATGTTTGGCATTTTGGGGTGTGACTTTCTCCACCCCACTTTTGTATGATTAACATTGTATATCTCTTGTGTGTGTGTGTGTGCGTGCATGTGCGCTTTTCAATAAAAATAATAATAATACATGTAATGTTTAATAAGGTGTGAGTAATTGTTAGATAAAAGTGATTTTTTTTGTAATCTAGAGTGATCGGCAAATACCTATTAAATAGATAAAATTGATGTTAAGTGGAAATTTTTTCTATTACTACATGTTTATATCTCAATGTTTATAGAGTTGTCAATTATGATTGTGAATTTATGTTTGAGATTTTCAAATATCATTTTTTGAAATATTGTATATATAATTTTTTAATTTAAAATTATATATTATATTGTTGTAATTAGTGTAGGGGCAACAAATTGTATTTGATTTTCTTTTTTGATTATGTTATAGAATCCATATGGCAATTGATTTAGCAGTGACTTAAGAAAATTTATTTTTTTGGTGTTGGGGGTTTTGTTTTGTTGTATAACATTTTTTTGAGCATGTGCAAGTTATTTTTCAATACAAGCTATGGACCTATTGATTAATCTGAATGGCATAATAACATCTTTTGTAGCTATGAGTTTTCATGTAGATATTGAAACCATGATTGTAATTTTGTAGTGGATTTTGATGTTGAATTATGTATTACATAATGAATGCAAAAGTTATAATTCATGTGTGAATGCTCTATATATGTAAATGTGAATTTGAAATAGGTAAAGTAATATTAGACACCTAAATTTGGCAATTAATCACTCAATAATGTCAATATTGACTTAATCCCTAAATCATGACTTATGCACCTATTCCAAGTTTAATTATTATATCCCTAGTCATATTATAAAAATTTCTCTCCCCGTTCCGTTGCTCAATCACTCATAAAAAAGTTCTCATTAGTCCAAAGTAGTCTATCAGTCGTAAGTATCATGCACAAAACTTTGTAGCACTACACACCCCTAGACCAAACCGCTAAATGGTTTGGTCCAAAACTAGTGGTTTCGTCTAAATCCTTCCAACTATCATTTTTTCAATTTGATATCTTTTATGGGTCATTAATTTCTTTTTAAGTTGGCCTTTATACAAATTATACCCATGGAACATTATACAAGCACTCATTTACTCACCTGACACATTCGATCACTTCTCAATAAAATATCTCTCAAAAGGCTTACAAAATCCTCTTAATTTTTCTAAAATACTAGCACATATTAAGTGTAGGCCTTACATAGGTGTGAATTACTTCAAATTAGGTTCTATAGTCAAACTTCCCAAGTCAAAGACCATTCAATCCAAATCAAACACTAAGCAAGAAATCCATTATCAAATGATAAAATTATCAAATATAATTACATCCATATAGACATCACATCTCTAGGTGGAGAAATACATGTGATTTGAGGCATCTTTAGATTACTGCCAATGTAGGTGATGTACGAATCAAACTTCTCCCCAGACACTAACATGTTTGTAAGGGTTTCACCCATGGTTAGGGTTTTAAGTGTTTTTAGTTGATTATAAAGGGTTCCACATATTTACAAGACCTAATATATTATGATGAAGCACATCAAAATTAGTTGTAAGGGCATATAAAGCTACAAAGTGCCAACACCTCTCTGGATGAAAATACTAGATACAAAAAAGAACTATAAACACTCAAATTTGGCAATTTACTCTTTGATAATGCTAGTTTTGACAATGCACTCTTGCTAAGATAGATACAATTTACTCTCTGGATGAAAATACTAGATATATATTAAATCATCCCCTTCTCCGTCTTCTTCCCTCCTTTCTCACCTTCATTTATTTTCCATATTTCATCTTGAATCCTCATCTTCTCCACATGAAAATGTTACACCTCCTCCATCTTATGAACAAAAAACTCAGCCAATGGCTATATCCTTTCCTTTCCCCACTTCATAAAACCATATGTACATGTTCCGGAGCCTCATGAAGAACCAATTATAAACCATGAAGCACTAGAAACTAGCCAAAAAACTAAGTGCCAAATAATTTGGTTTCCTGATGATCCATTCGTCACTAAACAAAATCTTGAATACTTCATGACAATTGGAAATGTTCTTCGTTCTTTTGAACAACAAAATGTGCATGCATGCTTAGAGGGACAGATTGAGAAAGAGACAACCAAAGTAGAGAATATTCAAAACTTCAAGGATTGGAGTTATGAGTTCAAAACAAAGGATATTCATCATCAAGAATCTATCAGTCAATATCCTAAAAATCCATCAAAATCAAGTGAGGTGAGTCCCATTCTTGGAAATAATGAAATATTTTTTCAAGAATGGACTGAATCTGAAAGCATAGATGTAGATATGGCTTAATCCATTGAATTACTTCCTACTATTTTAATTAAACAATTTGAAGAAAAATAGGTTGAAACTGAAGAGCACTAGGATGAAGAGAAGCTTCCTAGTGAGAAAGACGTTTCATTTGAATGTAGTGACCCCCATTTTCCTACATGTCTAGAACTTGCTACTCTTTTGGAGGATTACAGTGATATGCTAAGAACATACTTAGATGCTGCAACCACTCACATGGAGCTTCATGCTAAGGATGAAGATAGGTCGGATTAAAAGCATATGGATGAAGACGAGATATTACAGTTCTTGCTTTACTCTCATCCTTAGTTGAATTTGAGAATGATCCTCAATATTTTGAGGATGAGTTTGATCTCTCTAGCTTCTTGTTTGAGGAAGTAGAGCATGAGAATACATGAGTGGAAACATGGATGTTTGTGTAGGAGAAAACAACATCAAGCCCAAATAAGACTGCAAACATCCACCATGAGGAGGATTGCAAATAAAATGGGCAAACAATAGGATCAACCCATGCCCAATCAAATATCTAGCTAGCTTAGATCCAATAACAAATTTGTAACCTGTCATGCTTGCTTCAGAGCATGAGGAAGAGTTTCAATGTGCTAAAGGTCAACTATTATACCTCACCAAACCAAATGTAGAGAAACTAAAGGAGTTATTATTTATTTTCTTAGCTAGTAATTTGAAGAATGTGGTTGAAAATTGGTCTCAAAATAGTTTTCCACTCTCATTAAATACCATGTTTAGTGTCAAATCAATGACACAGTCTAATTGGTTTCTACATGTGCCCTCTAAAATCCGCACATTCTAACAGACCCCCCACGAACCCTAAATGGGGAATGGATTATGCTTTTCATGGCGGCGAAAAACTCTAGAAGGTTTCCACCGAAAACGCCTTAGATCCACGCAGGTCTGCGAGCCCGCCACGCAAGGATCGGTCAGTAGAACGGGATGGAGGAGGTGCGATTGATGTGGATTCGCCCTGTTCGTGGATCGACCTTGCCTTCACTAATGCAGGGAGCTCCGAGGATGGCTGCACAAACCATTTTCAAACTCCAGCTGGGGATGCTCTTGTGAATATGCCGGGCAATGGCCCTCTCAAACCCTTGCTGGAAGGCTCTTCTTGTGGTGGGCTGGAACAGGGTACTTTACCTGTTATTCCACCATTAGATAGAGAGAATAAATGTGGATCCTCCTTCAAAGACGTTCTAAAGGGAAAGGAATCCTCCATGAAACCTACAGACATTGCCCCGTGTATTACATTTGGGGAAGATGTTATTTCATCTGAGATTTACTACAAAGAGCATGCTTTGATTTGTAGATTCAGGGGACTATGGCCCAGCCTTCCTGCTCTTCACGCATGGATCTCTCAGCATTGGACTCCAACTTTAACTGGTAAGATAGACTTACATCTGTGTGCTAAGGGAATTTTCATTGTGACTTTCTCTTCAATAGCTGATAAAGAAAACATTGCTTCCAAACTCTGGACTTGTCAATCTAAATATTTGGTCATGAAACCTTGGTTCCCATCCTTTAACCCGCACACAGAATCTTTCTCATGGAAACTTGTTTGGATCAGGCTACCCCACTTACCTATCCAATTCTGGAGTCATGACTATCTGACAGCCATTGGCAACACCCTGGGAATTACACTTTTTATAGATTCTCAAACCACTAATTACACCCATACTACCTATGCCCGGATCCTAGTGGAACTTGACACTGATAAAAATCTTTCTACTACTATAGATATTAGAGTGCAAAATAGAACTTGGTCACAAACTCTTGATTATGAAGGTCTACCTTTCCGATGTAGAAGATGTTTTGGCTTAGGACACACCTCTACTGCTTGTGGGATGGAAAAACGTCAACATGAAAAGTGAAATTGGTGGAAAGATGCACTCCCAGAGCACCTAATTTTTTATGCTAAAAGGGATCTTGAATCAAAAGTAGAAACAATGGTTGAATCCAATTGCCTTGGAAACCCCTCTATCCAAAAATCAAACTGTTAGCAGCATGAATAATGCTCAAGTTGTTGAGGGCAACACGGATAATAATAAGTTTGTGGCTATCCCAATTGGGACAAATGCGACTAAGGAGAATACCCCTCCTTTGACTTCTCCTCCAACAGTGGAGACTCCATCAGGCTGGGTTACGGTTAGCAAAAAGAAAAAAAAATTCACCCTGAAGGAGGGCTATTCGTCTGGATGATTTTCTCTGTTTGTGTTCGGACGGAGTACATTGTTATCATTTTTATGGCCGGATTACAGCATGTTTTCTTTCCAATGGTGTTGGTGTACCATTGTTGGTTGTTCGTTGTTCAACAGTTGTTTATTTTCTGTTGAAGTTGATGGTTGTTGTTTCTTCTTTGCTGACGACGTTCTGCAGTTGGTCCTTATTGTTATATCTAGATGTTGATCCCTTTCTTTGTGCTTATTATTTCTATTCTGGCTTCTGAACCTTGTTGTACAAGGGTATAGTCCCTTTCAAAAAACTATTTGCCAATAATAAAAAAAAAATGACACAGTCTAATTTTGTGAGGAAAGGTAAATATATCTCAACCTAATTCTAGTTTTTTTAGCCTCCCTTTCCTTGATTAGATAAGGTTAGTAAAGATTTATTTGTTGAAAAAAAAGACATTGTGCACACTCTACATGTTTCAATTTGGTACATGTATGATTTTTATTGTTGCAAATATTTTTGTGGGCCTTTTTGGTTGTTGCATAGTTTAGTTCATGGTAGAATCAGATAAGTTGGGAAATTTCCAAGTTTTATTCAAATCCCACAAGATCAAATTCATTTGGTCTATATATGAGCATTTCATAGAGGCATCCAAGAAATATATGCTCCAAACAAAGTTGAAGGTGGTGAGATGAGCTGTATGAGGTTGTATAATAAGGTTTAAACCATCTTACAAGAATTTAAGAATATTTAGGATATTGCTGCCAATTTTATGTTCATGGATTCTTTGGTAATTGTAGTGGAAAATCAATTCAAAATATTTTCCAACTATCATTAAAGTTTAATTTAGATCACATCTTATGATAAATCATCAATTATGCATGGAAGATTAATTTTAAGTCCAACAGTACTTCATACGGGTTTAGGGGTGAAAATTTCAAGTTACACATTAGTTTTAAAGTGTCTCAGACTTGTCTCCATACCAAATGGATTATCAAGGCTAATAGTTCTCATATTTAGCATAAAACTATCCTTGAATGTCGCCAAAATATTGTCCAAAATAACCCCAATGGCTATTTTGGCAATTTGTAATTCATTCCAAGATTTGGCATCATGTTTTGACTAGGCAGAAGAGCTAACGAGATACAATTTGTTGTCCTTCAAATCTAGGGGTAAAATGCATGGTTTTAAGTTCTATGGTGATCCCTAAACCTTCATGACGCCATTCTAGATCGAATGCAAAAATACCCATATCGAGATGATTAATGGATTTTACTGAGGAGGTTACTTTGTGTTTTGCAGTTGCAGGTTGCAACGCATATGTTCATGCCCACATGCATTTTCACTCCTAAGCCCTAATGACAGTCTTTATTGGAATCAGGGAGCTATCTAACACTTAACCATGTTCACAATATTTACAAATGTACAAATTTCCCCCAAAACTCTGCCGCCTGACAAAATGTGGCATCTCCGAGGAGATCCAAAACTAAAACGTAGGGAGGTAGTTTAGATGTGTGCAAACCTGCAAAGATGCAAAATGCAAGAAAGACTCTTTCACCCACCTTAGAACACACACAATCTTAGCAGAGGTTAGTGGTCAACATACAGAAACTACATTCCTGTAGATTGCAAATGAATCCCCAACCCCCATAGTTTGTTTTCAAAGGTATGCCCCTTAAAATGAATCAAAGGCTGACACATGGCACAATCTCATGCCAAAGAGGGGATACATAATAGGATTTCAATGCTTTCTCATGTGATTACATCTGAAGGACTCCAAGCTTGCGTAATGAGCAATATCTAATAAAATTTCAGGTCCATAGCAGGTTAGCAAATAGTCAGCGGAAAATATTTGAGGTACATGTGGACGACACACATGTAGGTGAAGTCCACCCCCACGACAAATAAGAGGATTCCATGTGTCATGCATTTCATTTAGACATATAAAAATTTAAGCGGCCATAAATTTATCTTTATATATTCAAATCACGCAACTCAATATTATTGGAAAGGTCTTCTCAAGCCCTTCAATTTGGCATAATTTATTTTAGGAATTGATGTCATTTGGTGGGAGAAAATGGGAAAAATAGTCTAGGCATTTGATGTGTAGTCTCAGACTACTCAATCAACCGAATTGATGAAGTATGGGGCTCCTTCCTTCTCCTATAAGAAATGTAACATGGAGGAATGGTATGACAGGGGCACCCATGATGGGTTTTAGAGATTTAATGCATATTGTTGATGGTTGAAGGAAGAAATCCGTGCCCTTATTATTTTCCCTCCTCTCTTTCTCCCATTCTTCTATATAATGTAAAATGTTGCTCATTTGAAAAGGTTGAACTCCCTCATAATACAAGGGATTCATTTAGAGTGTTTCCCAAGTGTTTTTGAGTTGCAGGCCTCAAATTTGAGCTCTTGCAATGTGTTTTACATTCCTCTTTCAATGTAATGATGTGTGCATCTTCATGAAGCAATACAATCTCATGTTCTATGCATATTCTCTGCCCTAGCTTGTGTTTTGTTATTTTATTTTGCCTCTTCATTATTTAAAAGTGTGTTACGTATATTATCACTTTGTAGGGTTTGGTTTCTGTTGTGCTCCATGAAAATGGAAGTTTATATGCTATCTTGGACTGTGGCACTCTAGTCTTCCATCTCTTTTCTCTTTTTATCCCATTTCCCTCATTGAGAGTGTTTATCCCCCTTTTTCTGGTGCTATCACCTCCCCTTAGCTTAGGAATCCCCTTTCATACATCTCTCTCTTCCCTTGGTTCTTTGGATTGTTAGAGCAGGATTAAATAATTGTATTTCCAGCTGTACGAGTAATTTAGCATTAGGAATCGGTAGAGGAAGCCCACGTTCCCCAGAGGTCTATCTCAAGAGAAATTCTCACAACTTGGAGACAATCCCATGTTGCCTCAAAATCTTGGATCTCTCATGTTGATCTGGGGTAGGGTGTAATGTTGAGCTCTAAAAAAGTGTAGTAACATGATAAGCAAAGGTGTAACATATAGTATTATAAGGAAGAAAGAGTACATCCAATCAAGATCTAAGTACTCATGTTTTTAGATTTTTGATTGTAAATATGTGAAAGAGAACAACTAGAAAGGAGGAATACAAACGGACCTTTGTGTGTGTGTGTGTGTGTGCGCGCGCGCGCGCATGCGTGTGTGTGCAAAGTGAGGTTCATGTAGGTAATAATTCCCTTAAGAGTTAAGTATGAACTAGGACCAAGAACGCGTCATCAGGTAGTGTGGGGGAATTACGATGCCCCCAAATATAGATGCTAAGATGATATATGCAATGAGAGTAGTATACAATGGCCCACGATCTGCTAAAGAAGATGACCATATGTGAACATGAGGTAAGGACATAGAGTCATGTGAAAGTGCATGTATCATAACATGTGGAGGAGGGTTATGTCATACATGTGGAGAAACTATAATAGGTAGAACATTAGCAAACTAAAGAGCTAGAAGAGAATAATGTCTTCATGGTGAGGAGAAAACATTATGAGTCCAAGATCCCAACTGGATGAGTAGGAAGTGTATAAACAATAAGAATGTACCCATTAGGAGAAAATATAACATGTGTAACATTGGGCGTATTGGAAATAGTGGAAAAGTAAGTGCAAACATAAGGATCAATATGTGAGTCAAAATATGTGTAACATATGTAATGTTAGGAGGCTCATCAATATCAATGTCAAACAATAGAGGGAGAGACACAAGACTCATAAGAAGCATTACGTGAAATTTGGGAAGATGAGAAGTAATAAAGTAGTATGAATTAGCCCCTATGAAAATAGATAGAAATTTGGAAAGGAGGGAATTGATTTCCTCTTGGGTGTAACAAGATAAGGTGCCATAGTAAATGAATAATGTATAGAATCTCAAAAAGTGAAAGCATCGAGAATCATTGTCAAATCAACATATGATGCTCTAGCTTGTGATGAGGAAGGTGCATAAAGAGATATAACATCAGAAATACTAAAAATATAATCAATAGAAGTGTATCAAGAATGAGACATAATGAGAGGAGTATCATGGGTGCCAATAGAGAATTAGTCTTGTAAACCATTAGTACTAGGGTACATCCCAAGAGGAGAAGGATATGCAATGTAGGTAATATCATCAACACCATGTATGATGGGAATATCACAAGGAGTAACAACATGAGGTGTGGAATCTATGTAACAATATCCATGGAAGAAGGTGTAATAAGGGCATGGGTAGAAAAATCTATATGCATAGTATGTAACCAAGGATGGCCTAGAAGGATAGTATAAGGGACATCATGAGGTAGAATGTGACATAGAACATTAAATGCGACCTAGAACATTAAGAGTGTAAGATCTTACAGTAAGGGGGAGATAGATTGTGCTCAATACTTGTTTAGGTGTATCATCAAAGCCATTAATACAAATATTAGATGGATTGAGATGCACAACATAAAGTACCATTTGATGGAGAAAGGACAAAGTGCATATATTAAGACTAGATCCATGATCAACTAGGACATGCTTAACAAAGAGATTACGAAGTTGAACTTGGATATAGAATGGGGAAACCTTAGAATCAAAGGTATGGTAAGTCATGAAAGATACAATAATGGACATGTAAGGAATGGGTTCAACAAATGATTTAATAAAATTAAATATAAATAAGGGAACTGTTCATCAGATAAATATAACAGTAAATATGAAAAATCAAGTTAAAGAAGTACAAACATGAGTGATAGATAGGGTTTGTAGAATGACTCGGCTTGCATCAGTAGGTCTGAACTAATTTTGGACTGGAAACTGATCTGGAATGGAATATTATGGATTGTTTGAGCTTTATTTATGATTCTGGAAAGTGACGATCGCATGGACAAAATTATCTGGAATGGAACATGGCCACCCAGGTGATAATGTGTGTTCTGGGCACTAGCATATGTGGAATATCTTCGGATCTGGTTCTTTGTATGTCGCTTCTTGTCACTTCTTGTTCACTATAGGTCATTTTATGTTAGCTATATTGTTGCTTAATCATACATGTACCTACAATAGAAACCCTATATACCTGCATAATGTGTAAGAACATATTAGATAAATAAAAATATGCATATGAAAGAGTCATACTAACCTTGACGGTCATCCCAATGTGATTTTGTTGGCGACCACTCCACTACAATTTAGAATCCATGTAATTCTTGTGGTGTGTGATTGAAATTGTATCCCTTGATCTAGGTTTCCATAGTGCCAGTGGCACAAAAAATAACGGGCCACAACTAATGTGTGCCAATGTAAAATGTGTGGTATGGAATTCAGAATAGCTCCTGCTATGTAATGAGTAATGTAGTCCTTTGATGATGTAGTCGATTGGAAATATTTATCTCCTTGTAGTAGTAAGTGCCTCTTGAAATGCTTGCCCCCCTTAATGAGGTTAAATACATCATGTATATATATGATTCATTTTCTTAAGGTTCGTCATTAACAAGATAAAAGCCGACTAAGGGTGATAACATAGGACAAACAAGAAGTGACACCCAAAAAGTTGGCGGAAGAGAGAAAAAGGAAGGAAGCACCCACAGGGGACAACAACACAAAGGTGCTCCTATCGCTAATGGGTGGTTCTGTACAAGGTGCCCAAAAAGATAAAAAATGAAATCGGAGCAGGCTTAGATGTTGGATGGTATGCACAACAACAAGTAATAAAGATGAAAAGGATAAAAGCAATGTCAAAACAAAGGAAATGGTTGTTAATGAGTAATTCTTTTGCTTACGAATCACGCATATAAATGACATATTTAGAGGCTAGATGTACATAGTAAGTGCGTGATCTAGTGACTACATATATTAATGTCAAAAAAGTATTTATGAGTATGTTATAGATGAGAAACATCTTAAAACTTAACATTCTAGAAATTGATTATTTTTAGTAAAATAATAAAACCTACTTATATATATATATGCTTGTATTAAAATAAAAATATAATATATTATAAAAATACAAAATAGTTTTTAGATCATTTTTTTATTAGAATAAACATTTTCATAATCAAACACTTTAAATTGTGCAACCCATTATTTATAAAAATAAAGTTAAAACTTTCGAAACATCCCCACAATAAAGTAAGAGGTAAAACCTTATAAAAAACTTAGTGAAATGAAGATATAAGATCCAAAACTAAAGCTTACAAAATGTTCCCCAATGAGAAAGTGCCCCTCAAAGAAGTTAGAGAAAACAAATAGAAAAAGACAAAAAAATCATAAAGCACAAATCCCAACAAAATCAGAAATAATGGAGGGAAATGCAAGCCCAAGAATGCTTTAAAAAATATACATATTTATAAGAGTGGCCATTCTCATGCCCTAACTTTCGTTTTCCAAAAAATGTCTCATGCATGTTTGTTTTTTAATTGAGATGTTTCATGCTATTTTAATTCCTCATAATAATAATGTTTTTATGGTTTAGTTTTACATTTAAAAATACACTATGAACCGACCCACTTCTATACTCTCTTTCCTTAAAAAGACTTTAATGAGTGGGAATTTTTGCAAATAAATTATCATCCACACAACACAAAAATAAAGTTTATGTTATATAAAAACATTTGCAACTTGCTCAAATTCTGGTCAATGGCGGGCTAATTAAATATACGAAATACCACGAGTCGTTACTTACATGTGCGCATACACTTTTTGTTTCAAGTGGGAGGAAAAGTTTGAACAAATGATTTAAATCTTATTTAAATTTAATTGTGTTTTAATGGACCTAGTAAAATGTGTAGAAAATGTAATTCAATTATATTAGAATATTTTTTAAAAGTGTGATTTGTAGTTCATTTTGTTGACACTGTTTTTATAATTTTTGGATGTTTTAATATTTTTTAGATTTTGCTAATTTAAATATGAGGAAATAAGTAATAAATTAGAAATATGTCAACATAATAAATAATCAAATTTAAATTGAGATAATGTTGAGAAAGTTTTTATTATTCTTATTTTTTTAAAAATTAACTAAAATTGTTTTGGGTCCAAGTTTATATGTGTGACAAGGATACCAAGGTTTCTAAGTTCAAGCTTGGCTTGCAAGAGGTCAAAATGCACGGTGTGAATATGACCAGTACAAATACATATTCTTCTAATATTGAGTCATCATAGAAGGTGGAAGCCAAGGAAAATAATCAGATGAAAGAACACCTAGAGTCGAATAGCTTTAAGTCTTCTCCATAGAGACTAGAGCTTTTAGTAGTTGAAAAAGTGTTACAAAATGTTGAACCAAGAATTATTTTACAAAACCAATAGGTGCAACGAATAAGTTTCAAGGTCAAAAAGGTGGTTTTAGGCCTTTAATGGCTCATATATTGCCACCTCCTCTTGTGGGTAATGTGCAAACATTAGGGGAAAATAGAGATTCGATTGGAATATGTTGGAAATGTGGTAAAGATCACTATGTAAATGATTTTTCAGAACTAAAGAAGAAGAACGGTCATATTAATCACGTCTTTGTAGTGATGGACACATGCCATGTTGATCATTAAGTGAATGTGATATAGACACAAGTTATAATTTCTACAACTGAATAAGTATATTAGTTGATTTAGGGGATTTTGGCAGTTATATCACTCCTTCAGTTGTGGGGAAATATAAAATATTACCTAAAGAAATGGGAGGGAGATGGGATATAAAGCTTAGGATAAATTGTATTTGAGTTTTTAGAGTGGGTAGAATTGGATTCGGGTACCCTAAAAGACAAATTTGAACTTCATCTTGTACCTTTCAAAATTCTGGACATTAGAAAACATGCCTTGCACATAAGGTCTTATAAGTAAAAAATACAAAAATAATATAAAACACTATAATCCCTAAAAATCAAATAATCTTATAAAAATAACTAGAAAATATAAAACTGCACAACAATGATGGTAAAAGACATCTTAACACCCATTTACTCATCCTCACCTACTCACATTTAATCTTGTCACATACCTCTATACACTCCACCTACCATTTGTATCTCCAATACACAATGGACCCTTATCATATCAACCCTCTATGCACATTGCACCCATATCCATCCCAATATTTTATGTACCCCAAAACTATAAAATAACATCCACCCCCTATTTCACCCCTGACTCTTTGTGCACTTAAGTCATATTGGAGTGTCTTTACTTCCTTAATCACATATATGTGTTTGTATGTTATTGTCGCATCCTATGACATAACTATTTTGTTGGAATTTTAACATATGTATTAGTCACAACTATGATTGGCTTACGACCTCCGTGAGATTTTTTGTCAATTGTAACTAACATGTGACTCAATCAGGTAAACGACTTTTTTTTATTCATCATTTCTCCATTTTATTTCATAATATGCCTTTTATCACCTTAAACAGTTAGGGATCTAATCAAGTAAGGTACCCTAACAATAAACTAACGTTTTCTTATAGTGTTGTAATTTGTTGATTTAGATTCACATTTTGGAGATTTAACCTAGTTTATTCATTAAAAGAACCTTATGCATCCCCCCTCTTTTCAATGACAACAACATAAGTGTATTTTATCTATGTAATCGATTTGAGTTGATTTAATTGATAGATAACACTTTTTTTTTAGTGGTTTAATAACTAGGCATATATTTTGGTGACCATGATGAGACCGATTGGTGTAGGTTAAGCTTCCATTTTCTAAAGATAACATCATCTTTTAATAGGGTCTGTATTCTTTTAATTTATTTTTATTTTTCTAACATGTTATTGTTTCAAATCTAACATTTTTTCGTACATTTTTTTTCAAAATACAAAAACAAACATCGTTGCAAGTAATTTGTGTAAAAAATAAAATATTCTAGTTGTAGGACAATCGTAGGTACGACTGTTGTCTAATTTTTTTGTCAAGAATTTAAAAAACAAATTCAAAATTTTAAATAAATTTATTTATATGCTTCTACCATACTTTATTTCTATCATTTACTTAAACAAGATCATCATATGCCCTTCCTTCATGCCACAAGGTGATCTTAAGAATCATAAACTACCTTGGTCTTTAGGGTACTACTTGGATTTCATTACTGGGAGTTCATAGCTTAGAGCCCATGTATAAACGGGATATATAAATTTGTTGAAGGGGCTGTTGTTTTTAGTTAAAAAAAAAGTTCACTTTTTCATGGCTCCTGTGATGTGAGGTGGTTTTTACACTTATAACTAGGAATTAAACAACACTCCTTGAGATAGGAACTTTCATTCTTGGTGAAGATCCACTAAATTTTCTGGAGTGAAGGTAAGGGGGATTTAACCCTTCAAACCACATTGTTAGACAAATAATCCTTGAATTCACATAATCGTGCCTCATGTACCACAAGGTATATTGAGGACACCTTATAGGAGCCTATATTCTATCCCAATGTTATAAGATTACGTTAGTCATGCTTCACTTCATAGTGTTGGGAACACCACATTCCTCAAGATACCCTCCTCGTACCCTAGTTAGTTGACACATGTACGCAAACCCTACCTAGATCCATGGTATATTAGTGGTTTATTCTAATTTGAATTAAACCTTAATTCAAAGTAACTTACTATAAAAAATGATATTTAAATGATTAAATATAGTAATTTCCAATCAACAAACATTCAAAGATGTAAAAACCTAAGAAAATGAGAGAGGGAGGATGACTTAACTGATTTTGTGTAACCTGGGAGTGATCATGATAGTCTGTGTAGTGGATATGGTTGGAAACAATGTTGAAATATATCACGGAGGGTTCAAAACCCATTGAATGTACATGACAGAAGTGCATGCAGAAGGACAGGAGTACCCCAGGTGCTAACACCTGATCTGGGTTCTTATGTCTGATCAGATGCTCAAAACCTGGTTTTTTCTAGGATGGAAGACCTTCATTAATACTCGATCTTTGTTGCTCTAGTTTCGCTGTTAGATCACCGATCACACCTATAACCTAAAAAACAAATGAATACCTACACATGCCCAAAAACCACACCAAATCTAGTAAAAAATATGTATAATGGGGAGTCAGACTGACCCTGGCGGTTGATGAGGGTCGTTAATCCTCGTTATTAATAATGTCAATCTTGGTTGGTGTCTGAAGGCTGTATGCATTAAGAGAAGAAGATCTCAGAAAGCAACTCCTTTAAACACAATCCAAACTTGCATAAATTGAAAGCACACATGCGGAAATTTAAATGCACACTTGCAGAAATGTAAACACACTTGCATAAAGGAAATCACACTTGCAAGAATAAAACACACTTGCAAAAATTGAAATTGCTAAATTGGAAATAAGCAAAATTAAATGAAGCACCTGAAGGTTTACAATAGACTGAATTTTCACAATACAAAGATAAAAACAATACAATAGAATGCATTAAAGAAAAATGAATAAACATAAACATAAATACATAGATCCATCTTCCTTGGAATGAGTGGCCAACTCATTCCTTGGAAGAGGATTTAAATCATACTTCTGAGATATTAAAACTACAAAATATTTGAGAGGAAAAAACAAATCTTTATTTTTTGGGAGAAAAGCATTACATATCTAAGTGTGGAAGGTTGCATTTATAATTTATGTGTCCAACCAACTCCTTATTTTGGGAGATACAATATGATCTTATCTTTATTCTAATCCTAACAACTAATATCTCCATCTCCACAAAATATGGAGAGAGAGAGATATATTATTGGAGTCAAAGTCTTATCTCGCTTATTTTAGAAAAATTTACTTCCAAATCTTCTCCTTGTTTTTTGGTAACAAGAATCATAATGATTTTATTCCTCTACATTATGGGAAGGAGGATTTTCCTCAAAATATGATTTTGACCAAATACCTTTCTCATATTTTCTATTTGACTTTGTTATTTTTGACTGTGGAACCTTTAACGCTTGTCTCATACGCTTTTTCCTTGGACTGCAGTTCACTAAAAGTTAGATTTATCTTCATTGGTAAAACCTGTTGCAAATCTGAATGAGGTTTTGTTAAACACATTGCTATGAACAAAAACCTATCTTAGATTTTCCATTTGACTTTTCAGTTTCTATTTATGAAACGTTTAGTGCTTGTCTGATACACTTTTCCTCGGACTGTAGCTCACTAAAATTTAGATCTCTCTTCATTGGTAAAACTTGTAGTAAATCTGAATGAGGTTTTTGTTAAACACATTACTATGAACAAAAACCTCTCTCATATTTTTTGTTTTACTTTTTTGGTTTCTGTTTATGGAAATTTTAGCGCTCGTATGATACATTTTTCCTTAGAATATAGCTCACTAAAAGTTAGATCTCTCTTTATTGGTAATACCTGTAGCAAATATGAATGTGGTTTTTGTTAATCACATTACTTTGAACAAAAACTTCTCTCATATTTTCTATTGGGTTCTCTGATCTTTCAAAATTTCTCAAAAATTGTCAAAATTTGCTTAGTTCCAGAACTAAGTTTGCGAGTTCCGAAACTAACTCTGCGAGTTCCAGAACTAAGCCTACAAGTTCTGGAACTAAGCCTGCAAGTTCTAGAGCTAATTTAAAACAACTATAACTTTTGCATACGATCTCAGATTGAGATGATTATTTTTTTGAACTTGCATAATTTTTTAAGAGGAATCTGAATATGAAATTAGATTTGAGTTTAGATATACCATACATGATCAATTCCACTTTTATCAATATTAGCATTATCTTTCCTTTATGGCCTACATACACAAGACTTTGCATCTTTTCCCAAATGATCAATATGATTAGTCAACAAAATAGATAACAAAAGATTTCTAAATAATGAACAAGATATATATCCTATATTCTATCTTAAGCAAACTATAAGTTCCTAGATTACATTTAAATCCACTTTAAAAGGTAACTTAGAAGGACAAAATAATGGTAATTTATGGCCAATTTATGGCCTCATCAGTGGTCACCCAAAGAGTGAACTTATGACCAAGAGCTGCACTACATCTCAAAATCCATGTAGTTCTCTTTGTGTGTGCATCCATGTCACGCGCCCTAAGTTTCCCTTGCGCAAGTTATGCGATGATAATGAGCTAGATCTAGTTTTGCCCAAATATGCAGAATGTGTGCGATGGAATGGAATAAACTCCCCCCCTATGCAATGTATGCAGACTAATACATCCCTTAATTCTTGTATAGATGTGCTAGATATGTCCTTTATAGTTACTTCTTTCAAATAAAGGACCAAACATCATAAGCATTACTTATCACCACCTTATGTCCTTTATATATATATTTCCCTTGTTTAAATTTTGTAATTGACAACTGAAAGGATGATCCAAAGTATTAAAAGGTGACCAAGAAGAGAAAAGGACCCAAAAGAGTAAGAAGAAGAAGGAGAGAGATAGGAGCACCCAAGAGGGACAAGAGTGCATGGGCGTTAGTGTCTAAGGCCATCAAAACGTAAATCAGTCAAGTGCCAGTAGAATTGTAAGATGTGTAAATCCAAAAGGATGCCTAGTCAAGCTTAGAAATAGTAAAGTGTAAGAGATAAAAAAAACTAAAATTCCAAAAGGAGTTCTCAACCACTAGTTTTATTTCTTAGGAATCATGTATACATTAGTAAAATTTAGGACCTAGAAATGTACCCAAGTGCATAGATTTTGTGTCTAAATTTTCCCCCAATTTATGTTGTTGAGTTAATACTCAATAGCATAAACTAGATAAAATATGTGTACCATATAAACTGAAGATGAGCGTAGCTGATAGCGTGTCAAGTGGATAACTAGCCATGTGAAGCATGAAGTGATCGTACTATGAAGCGTGTTAACTAAGAAAGGGAGGTAGACCCTAGGGGTGAATCGTATGTGTAGTAGTGTGTTGTTTGAGCTTGTGATTTTTGATGTTAGTTACTTTTTGTTGCTTGTAAGGACAAACCTGCAAAAGAAGAGAAAAAAAATAGTCAAAGTCCCATATGTGAAACATCAAAGTAACATATATATAAGTGTATAAAAGTAGTAGAAAGTACTAACAAAGGAAAGAGTGCACCTAATGTATGAGAGAGTAGGATAGAAAAATTTCCTATTTTTCTTGGAGATGTTGTCAGATTGAGTTGGTAGTGATCAATTCCCAACCAAGAAAGCATCGAGCAACATATTTAAGTGTCCTGTCACCAAGGATGAGGTTTTTGGATGATCACATGCTAAGAGTGAGGTTTATGGGAAATCTCATATGAAGGATGATATTTTTGGGTGATCTCATGCCAAGAGTGAGGCTTTTCAGCTATCTCATGCATAGGATGAGGTTTTTGGGAAATCTCACACCAAGGAGTGATGTTTTTAGGTGGTCTCATGCTAAGGATGATTTTTTTGGGTGATCTCACACCAAGGATGAGTTTTTTTGGTGATCTCATGCCAAGAGAAGAGTTTTGGGGAGAGAGGTCTATTTTTCTATCTTTTTATGACATTTCTCAAATGATAAATGCCACTGTAGATTGCCACATCTTGATTTGTAACAAAATTGACTGAATTCTATAACTGAAGACACATGTATGATATTGTAGATATGTACTATAACTTGTTGGAAACTATCTCGAACTGAAAAATTGTCTATTTTTTCCCCAGGACACAAACACCCAGGTGGGACACAAGTGTCTGCCGTTCCTTTCTGATACTAGGTGCTAGTGTCTTCTCTGTGTGTTTGGTCCAAGTTAGATTCTAGACCAATCTATGACTATGGAATTTGGCCAATTTTGTACTGTGTTGTTCTATTATAGAGCTATGTGCTTCTGGAAGGGTGATTTGTTCACCCATTAGTTTCCCCCCTTGTTTGGGGTGTATATGATGAATGTATGAGGATGTAGCCCAAACGAGAGGACTAGAGAGTGATATGCATATATTAGATTGGATTCTTGTAGGGGTAGTGGATGTGCATGATAGAAACCAATGCATGTGCAAACAATATATGCTAGAAACAAGTGTTAATGTAAAAGAGATAACATGCAATAGAATACAATGTATCAAATCACTATGAAGACAAGAGGGACCACAAAAAGTGGGTTACATACATGGGACATTGCTCACAATGTCATAAGACACTCAGGGCCAAAATGGCCATAAGTAAACAATGATCAAGAAACACATCGGGCATAGCCAACAAACAGTGGAAAACAATATCAAACAATAAGTAACAGATAACTATGGTTTTTATAATGGAATTACTTGGATAAATTAGAACATCAATAGTAATATAGAACCAAAGGAAAACAAATGTAGATAAATGATCTCAATAAGAAAGTATTATAGATTATCCACTTGAAGGGGGAAACCTCCAAACCATACAATAAAAATTAAGTGTTCAATATGTCATTTACTACACACTACTATCTCCTCTATATACCCTTCCTATGCTATGGCCACCACTGAGGCCGACCTACTAATGATATGAATGAAATATAAAATGATAAGAATATATGAATAACTATGGGAATGTGTGCCACATGTCGTCATCTCCATCCAACACACTATATATGATTAAGGGTGTAACATGCCCTTCCCCTTCAAAGCAACATTGTCCCCAATGTTGAGAGGCTCTGGATGTTGTTGTAGGAACGTTATATCTTCCGTGTTGCATATTCATTGTCCATATTCTTCCACTTGTTCAAGTACTCAGTAATAACCATTGTTATTAATATTTTAGTTTGTGTTTGAAGGATACATTCAGGTTCCAAGATGACTCTCGCCTCCTCATTGAGCTCAAGTAACACTGTTTGGGCTATTACTCTATGTCTAGTTACTTTATTTAGGAAATAAACATAAAAGACAAGATGTTTTTTGGTTGTCTATGGAAGTTATAATTTGTATGCTACAGTACCAATATTCTACAATACTTGATAAGGGCAATACTACTTAGGTGAAAGTTATTTATCCTTTTGTTGTTGTTTCAAAGACATTTTATTATATGGTTGTGAATGCACAAAAACCTAGTCACCAAATTAAAAATGCCTTCCAATGCGATGTTGATCAGCCTACTACTTCATGTGGTTTTGTGCCAAGGCCAAGTTCTACCTGAGACTAGAGATGACCTCTTGTTGATGTTGAATGTGTTCTTCCACTGCTCTAACCTTTGATTTTCCTCTCAATGATGATGTGATGGATGGTGGATAGTACCCATAAAGTGCCAAAAAAGGAGACATTTTGGATGAAGTATGGAAGGAAGTGTTATACCACAATTCTGCAAGTGGCAGCCATCGAACCCATCTCACTTTTTTATATGAGGTGAAGAAACGAAGATATCCCTCCAAAAACTTATTTACAACTTCTCTTTTCCCATCAGACTTGGGATGATAAGAAGAGCTATAAGCTAAATGAATACCAAAACAGGAGAATAAATCATTCCAAAAATTATTAGTAAATATAGGGTCTCGATCACTTAATATAATCTTCGGTGTCCCATGTAGCTTTTGAATTGTGCCCATGAAGGCTATTGCTACTATGCTTATAGCAAATGGGTGTGACAAGGCACAAAAATGAACATATTTGGTGAGTCTATCCACCACAATCACGATGACATTTTTTCCTTCAGATTTAGGAAATCATGTGATGAAGTCCATAGAAACCTCTTCCCAACGCTGGATAGAAATAGATAGAGGTTGTAAAAGACCAGGGGACTGAACTATTTCACCCTTATTTGGCTGACAAACCATGCTTTCAGCCACATATTTTTGGACATCCCCTTTGAGCCCTTACCAGAAGAAATATTTCAATAATAAGTCTTCAAGAATCCAGAGTGCCTCCCTATTGGAGAAGCGAGAAGCTCAGATAGAACCCTATTTTTAAGGGTGGAGTTCTTACATAGGTATAATATATATTTATACCATAAAACATCCACTTTCTATATAGTTTTTTCAGACATACTTGGATCCTTATTGTGATTATGAATGAGGTTTTGTGTAGTTGGGTCATTTATCCATTTGGACCTTACATACTCTACCTAATCTTCCTCTAAGATGGATATGGCACATAAAAATGATGCAGCTGATTCATCATTCCTAGAAAAATCATTTGCGACTACATTCTCCTTCCCTTTATTGTAGATAATCTCAAAATCATATCTCAACATCTTTGAGATCCATTTTTTTGTTCTTCAGATGACAAGAGCTGCTCCAAGAAGTATTTTAGATTATCATGATCTGTCTTCACTTTAAAATGTCTTCATATGAGATATGGTCTCCATTGCTTTACTGAATGAAGTATGGCTAGCATTTTCTTCTCATAAGTTGGCCTTGAAGAATTCTTACATTTGAATTGACAACTCAAAAAGGAAATAGGATGACCTTCTGCATGAGAACTTCCCCCATACTAGACCATGATGCATAACATTTAATAATGAATGTTTTGGAGAAATCTGGAGTAGCCAAGATTGGAGTGGTGCACATGGCCTCCTTTAACTTCTCAAATGATTTGGTAGCATCCTCATTCCAATGGAAAGAGTCCTTATTTAATAAATTTGTGAGAGGTGTTTCTATACTTACACAATGCCTTATGAATCTATGATAATAGCCAGTAAGCCCTAAAAATCCTTGGAGATTCTTTAGGTTTTTTTGAGCCTTCCACTCCCTCATGGCCTTGATTTTATTAGGATCTAATTTAACACCTTCATGAGAGACAATGTGACCCAAATATTTAACCTCCTTGACTCCAAAATAAAACTTAGAGGGCTTTGCATAAAGTTTATGTTTCTCAAGGGTTTCTATAACTTTATTTAAATGATGCAAGTGTTCCTCCCTTGTTTTTCTATAGATTAATATATCATCAATGAACACTAAAAAAAACTTCCACGGGAATGGATTAAAAAGAAAATTCATCAAATTTTGAAATGTAGAAGGTGAATTTTTGAATCCAAAAGGAATTACCAAAATTCATAACGACCTTCATGTGTTTGAAAGACAGTTTTATGAGCATCCTCATGCTTGATTCTAATTTGGTGGTATCTGGAATGAAGATTGAGCTTTATAAAGTAAACAAAACAATGCAACTCATCAAGAAAATCATATATTATAGGAATAGGAAAATTATCTTTGACTATGTACTTATTAGGTTCCCTATAATCGGGACACATGCATCATATGTAATTTTTCGTGTGTACCATCACTACTAGAGAAGAGTAAGCACTTTGACTATGACATATGATTCCTTCTTACAACATCTCTTGTATAATCTTCTCGATCTCACTCTTTTGCACATATGGGCACCTTTAAGGTTTGATGTTGGACGGTTGGCTCCCTAGTACTAACTAAATAACATGATCATGATATCTCTTTGTAGGTAAACCCTTTGGCATATTTTCAAACACAACAGAGTGTGCATCTAACAATACTCACATATCTAATGGTATAATGTCCTTAGACTGATGTGCCTCAAATGAAAATAGTTGTGCCATAAATCCCTCTACACATTTTTTTAGTATTTTGTGCATATGATGAGAGCTCACTAATTGTGGAGACTTTTCTCTTAAGCCTCTTATCTCAAAATTCATTTCTTTAAATGTAAAGCACCTGAACAACTCTTGGAAGTTCATCTCAATGGTTCCTAAGGTGGTAAGCCATTGAAATCCTAACACAATGTCTGATCCTCCCATATAAATGGCATACATGGGGCTATTTAGTATGAAATATCCAATGGTGAACTTAATATTATGGAATTCTATGGAACAAGTAATAATACCTCCATCAGAAATCATTACTTGACATTCAGGAGATGGATAAATAAAACAGTTCAGGCACACTACTAACTTATGATTGATGAAGTTGTGAGTATTTCCTGAGTTAATCAACATTGTGACGCTCTCCTTTTTTAAGAATCTGACCACCCTGAGGTTTTGGAGGGTGATGATTCCTGAAATTTCATGGAATGAGATTGTTTGTTGGGGATCTCCTGACTCCTCCTATGGCTCGACCATGATCTGTAACTCTTCATCTTCTTCCTTCTCTTTATCTTCACTAGGACCATCAATGTAGAAAAACTTCTTTTTAACACATTTATGTCTTGGTTCATATTTACTGTCACAATTTAAAAATAACCATTTTTCTCTCTTTTCTTCAATTTTTTGAGGTGCTAATCTAACTAGGTGAGGGAGTGCTAGAGGTAAGGTGTTGTGATATCTGATATTAGTGAATTTTTGTCACCTTCTTGAAACAAATTTTTCCTCTACCCTACGTGCCATAATCATAGAATCAAAAACCTTATGAGGATTAAAAATATGCACCTCATGCTCAATGTGATCCTTAAGACCCCCAAGAAATATTTCATTCAGATTCTCTTCAGTAATATTTTCCACCCACAAGGAAAGGCTCTCGAATTGATGAATGTAATCCTTGAAGGATCTTGTCTGTCTCAACTTTGCTAATTGGCTAAAGTAATTCTTTGACACCCTAGAACTATAGTGTAATTATAGATCTTCGTTGAATAATTTCCATGTTACATTAAGAGCACTCTTTTTCCTCTAAGAACATAACCATCGATACCATAAGAATTAGTCAGGTTCAAGATACAAAGATGTCATGGTCACCTTTTGTCCTGATGGAATCTAAAGTGGATAAAATAAATTCTCCATTTGGTTAATCCAAATGAGTGGATCCTTTCCATCAAACTTATGCATCTCCACTTTTGGAAGCATGTTACAAGACTACAGAGTGTTTATATTTGGATTGGGAATGCTTGAAGATCCACCTTGGCTCATCTTTCTATTACTTTGACATGAAGATCCACCTTGGTTGATAGAAGTATGATTACCTATGAGCAAGGAAAAGTTTCAAAATCTATTAAATGAGGCAAGAACACTTAAGAAGCCCCAAAGAATTAAAAAACAAGTCAATGGACCATCATGATAAGAGATAAGCAAGAAACCATTACTTTGCATGCATTAACTTGAAATAAACAAGAAAATCTAGCACATCTAAATGTTCTCTACTCTTTGAAATCTATGTAAATGAACCTAATGAAGCTCTTAAAAATCAGTTATGATTGTTTGATCTCCAAGGTATTTGAGAATGAGAGCTTGCCATTAATAGCTTCTATTATTTACCCAAAAGATTGACTGGAAGATGAAATAGCAAAGAAAATAGCTCAATTAAAAATGAAGAAAGCTCTTAATCCTAAACAAAATACTATAGTTTATGCTAAGGAGGAAGTGTTCTTAGAAAAAGACTTGGGGTAGTGGGGTATTTATAGTTTTCCATTTCTAAGACTGGGAGAATTTTGGTACATGTGGGACAAATGAATGATCAAAAAAGCACTTTATGGTTTTAGAAGAGGTGAAACATGCCGTAAACTAGTTAATCTAGGTTTAGGCTGATAAATCCTGATTAGTGAGGAATTAGGAGTCTGAAAGAGCTGTGAGAGGATCACTCAATCTAATGAAATGGATTGATGGTATAGGAAGCTAGTATAAATGGTTCAAAACAAGATAAAAAGAGGTTTCAACTAATAGGCGGCTATATTAGCCTAGTTATTTGGTTACAGGAGGAATACGACCAAAAGGATGTCATAAAAGGAGAGTTAGTTAGGCCTAATTGATGAGGTATCATCAATTTTTGAGGAGTAGAATAGTTGGTACAATATTAAGAATACGATTTCTTTGATCAAACTATAGGTGTCTACATTTTCCCCTCTTTGGGGTGGCGTAAGCTACACCACTTCAAAGAAAGTAGACAAACACAAATGACTACAATTTTTTTGAAGGAGTGGGAGAAAAATTATTAGGGTGAATGATGACCCCTCGAGTGTCGATAGGGCGATGAAAGAGGTCGATCGACGATCAAAAAAAGAAGAGGAAAAGGAAATAGAAGAATGAGAAGGGAGATAATGATTTGACGTGAAAAGGGAAGAATAAGGAAGAATAAAATAATGAGGAGAAATTGAACTCTCACTGAATTTGCCTTGCTTTAGATATTGTTTATTACATCATATTGCTAAGAATCTTCATCATCGTTACTTATTAAAATATAAGCATACAATAATAGAGCACAATGACATGAAAACCATAATATGAACAATTATCCATAGCTAAAATTTCCAACTCCATGTAAAATACCAAATGCAATGCAATACGAGAAGTACACACACTAATCTAATAGGGAAATAAGTACAAACAAACACACTCATACCAACAATGCTTAAGATAGTTGCACAAATATTTTGTTATCTAGTTGAAGTACCAAATGTTTGTGATAAATGAAAAAGGTGAAAAATGATTCCCCAAGAAAATTGTACATGTAAGGAGAAGAACGGAGGACACTTGGGTCTGATGAAAATGCATTGTGCACTACAAAACGGTACTAGGCAACTTGTTGTGCCCCAAAGTACAGATGAAGTAAGAAACTTAGATTTTGTAAATGATTGTAGATTTAGATGATCTGCAATTCATTGTTTTAAAAACATGTGAAAACACCAATAGGATATGAGATGAGTGCCATGTGAGAGACACAAATTTCAGTTGCGTATGAGATTTTTACCAATTTTCTCAATCTTTTCAAATTTTACAATTTTATGGTTTTTGTAGGGATTTTATGATTTTTGTAATTTTTAACTTTTTTTATTGGTTAGAATAATTTAGAATATGAAAGGTCACCTAAAAGCACATGAAATTATTCATGGTGAAGAAACGGGTGTCGGGTAGCGAAAACATGTCTGAGTGAGGATAAAATTGGGTTAAAATGATTTTTTAATAAAAATGATCATCATGATGGTGAATAAAAGAAGGAAGAATGAAAAAATCACTTAGAAACATTAAAAATTCCCTAGGTATAAGAAACGAGCAGTAGGTGGCAAATAATGCCCCAGAGTAGTGAAAAATTAGTTTAAAATAATTATTTAATAAAAATAATTATCATGGTGGGTAAAAGAAGGGGTTAGGATGACCACGACAGTTGAATTACACATTTTGGCCATCACAGCGGGTGAGAGGGCATCACAATGAGTCAAAATAACCCTATATACCCCTCCTAGGGGGGTAAATCATCACATTCAATTCATTTGTTACAAAGCTCTTGTGAATTTTTACTGTGAGTGACTTGTGAGCTGCGAGAGAGATGAGGAGAGTTCAGAGGTGAATGAGACGTGAAGACTGGGTTCAAGAGTACCTATGGGATGATGACGATGGATCCTATGTGAGTGCCCTATCCTTTCCTATCAAGTTTTGCATTTAATATCATTTTGTTATCTTTTTTTAGGGTAGTTTTAACACATGTGCACATATTAGCGGTGCAAGGGCGTCATTTGGTGTGCGTACGTGTCAGGAAAATGGGTATGCACACACGTACATGTTGGAAAAAAGAGTACACGCATGGGTATGTATTGGAAGGGACCCATATGCATCGAGGGGGGGAAAGGCGGATGCGCGTATGGGCACACACAAAAATGCACATGCATGCGTCATGCTGGACGCATATGCGCTAGGGAGGGGTAGAATAAAAATGAAAAAAATGTTAGGGGCATATTTGTTAGGATGGGCACATAGGCACTGGTAGGAGAGTGCATGTGTCCTAGGCGTGTAGGTGCCAATATGGATGCACATGCACTAGAAGAAAGAATTAGCCAATTTTTTGAAGATATTTTTTCTAGAATTTTGTAGAAGAAAGTTGAAAGTAGTATTTAGAGAATTATATCATAACAAGTGTATTGTCATTTTGCAGAGATGACTTCCAGTCATATAGACTAGAGAGAGGTATGGCCACTTGGCTACTATAGAGGTGGGTTTTCATGAGGAGGACAAGGAGTATTTGGACATCCTTTTATACGTTAATGGATTAGATCACGTGGCCAGTATGCAACATATTACTCTAGATCATGGGCTCCTCACAACCTTAGCTGCGAGGTGGCATAGTGAGAGTCAGTGTTTTCGGCTCCTGACTGACGAGATCACTATCATGCTACAGGATGTTTGGAGGATTTTGTGGGTTCCCATGTAGGGTTAGTCTATTGAGTATATGAGTTGCTAGACTGGTATAACAAATTTTCTATTTGAGCTATTTGGTGTTGAGAATATACCTCATCTGAGGTGTGACCGTTTAATTGCATCATTGTAGAGAAGATCTCGCAGTTAGATTGGGTAGTGGTTTACTTGATGGACTTTGTTAGTGGCATTCTGCTTATCGACAAGATTGGTGTTTCATTCCCTCTGGGTCTCATTAGAATAGTGCATGGACTAGTTGATGGTGAGAGGCATTGTTGGGGCCAGTGTATATTGCAACATTTGTATTGAGATCTTCACCTTATTAGCTATTACTGTCAGAAGATGGTAAGCCCGGCTATATTATTAAAGATATGGGCTTAGGATCACATAGCTATTAGTCATCCCACAGGTGTTTTACGAGTTCGTGCTCCTAGAGGAGCCATCTTGAGATGGGTTGGTTTTTGGTCGAAGATGATGGTTCGGCCTAATATGAGAGATACTTATCATTATCACCGAGATTTCGATGATCTCCAATCAGATCAAATAGTATGGAGGCCTTATAGACACTTTCAAAGGCCAAAGGAAGGTGTAGAGCTCAACGTGGCCACGGTTCATCACTTTATGTTTGGGAGACCAACGTTACATCAGAAGAGTTTTACAACAGTGGATAAATGCCAAAGGTAGTTTAATATTGTTTAGGATGTGTTCAGGGCATTACATGTGGTACGTACGCAAACCCCAGGATGTTTTTTATATGGGGTCACAGATTCATATAAGGCTAGGGCTAGCTATGACCAGATGGTGTCAGTACCATGGGTATCATTAAGACAAGTTAGGGATCTCAAGGCTGAGTAGCAAAGTATGCCTCCATGGTATTATGTAATGATACCTCATTGATTGACCATCCCATGAAGTAGCCTTGGGACATAGGGGTTAAACCACCTCTAGAGGGGCCATCTGATAGTGATGACATAAGATGATGATAGAGAATGATGATGATCCTTTTGATGGTCAATGTCATGATGGGGGTGGGGGATAGGGTACTCCACCTTGTTAGCCACATGGACAGGGTCCTATGCTGAGACAAAGATGGGTACATATGGTTCCACATGTACAACTACATCTAGTTGGTATATCAGTTGGATTTCATATTCCCTTAATGTAGGTACAAGAACAGATACATCAAGGTCCTCCTCCTTATGCCCTAGGGTAGTATAATCATAGATAGTAGGCTACACCGCAGGGTCTTCCTCCTAGTACACCACATGGTCTAGGGGGTGGTAAAGGAGACAGTGGTCATGGAGGAGATGGAGGGCAGATAGTTACACTAAAACAACAGTTACAGCATGTTATAGTTGTGTAGATTCAGGTGATGGCCGAGAGAGATCAAGCCAGGCACAGCTATAGGTGGTTACCACAGAGTGAGACCAGGCTAGAGCTTAGGCCAATCAGGGAGGCGGTGCAGATGGTACCACCTAGTTTCAGTAGATTCAGCAGCTAGCTGCTCAGAGTACACAAATTATGAGCTTATTACAGCATTCCAGGCACAGGTACAATAGCTAGAATTTTAGAGGGACTAGGCCCAAGCTGATGTTTAGGATCTTACAGCCGAGAGAGATTAGGCCATAGTAGAGAGGGATAAATTGGCAGCTGAGAGGATATTGGGTCAGGCCAAGCTAGTGAGATTACAGTGAGAGGTGGCTTCATTTTGGCAGATTGATGGAGCCACCATGATACATAGGACATATATGGACTTGGCTATGGCCAATGATAGGGCCTCCTTCTACAAGGCCCTATATTATGATGTCATTCCTAAGGGTCAGAGAGTACCTTATTTTAGTGAGTATTCTATGGGTAGATTGCAGAGATCATAGAGACCTGAGGCATTAACTAGATCAATGGAGTAACCATGGGACCAACAGACATGGTGACATGAAGGGGAGCTGAGTACACAGGTGATGCCCCTCCGTGATATTTTCATGCCTCCTAGTCCTCATGAGGGATCGAGTAAGACATGACCCATTTTTTATTAGACACATATGTATGTATTTATGATGTATGCCTCTTATGAAGGCTCAGTTTTAATCGATCATGTATGTTGTAAAATTTTGGATTATGCCTCCTGATGAAGGCTTTTTGCGATTTATGCCCCTTGATGGAATATTTTGTATCGATGATGTATATCTTTTTGATATAGATATCATATACATGTATATGGACATTTGAAGTTATTTTGTTATGTATTTATATGACTTATGATGATGATTTATGGATAATGGTTATACCATGACATCATATGATTTCATTTCTTATGTATGTATCATGATGGATGTTGATGATGTATCATATGTATTTGATTTATGATATATCCTTAGATGATATCATATGTTTTGTACATGAGATGTTTTTAGACTAGTACACAGGATGATACTTATGATATTAGTGTGGGGGGGATAGATTTGTGATCATGTGCAATCCCTCTTTCCCCATTGATGATACAATATGTGATGATTAGCTTAACATACATGCTTGATTTAAAACTTACATTTTTTATTGAAATATTATGTATAGATGATGTCAGATGTGATGATATGATAGATGATAGATGTGATAACAATTTTTACAATCAATTTACAAGCACAACCTAGTCAAAATGAACACAAGAAAAATATTCACAAGTATGAAAAATGAGTTCAAAGTTTATTGATAATAGTTCGAAGAAAAACTCTAAACTAAGCCAACAAATGAATTCAATCAAACACACACATCAAATTTAATGTAATGAAATCTAACAAAAACAACACCAATATAAACAAGTATGCAAGAGGGGACTCAATGTGATAGTTAAGTAAAACTTAACTCAAGTAAGTAATGTGAACTCAATTTAAACATACAACATAATGCACTGCAAAAAAATATAATGAACACACTACAATTATAAACAAGTATGTAAGATAAAATGGACTTAATGAAACAGTTAAGTAGCACTCAATCTAAGCAAATGAATTCAATTTAATGCATACAATCATGGAGATGAAATAAAATAAACACTCTACAAACTGATAACTAAAAGTAATTAAACTACTACTTTGTTTTTGTGGGACAACATTGATATATTTTCTAATGTTTTTGGTGTTATCTCGAAAGATGAGTTTTCAAGGATAATGTTCACATTGCTTTCAAGGTTTCCTCAAGAAAATGTTATGTTGTTTGTGCAACGTCATTTTTAGAAGGAAAATTTTCAAATGTTTAGGTTTTTGTAATGTTTTGTGAATGTTTTTGTGATTTTATGAGGTCTTGTTTGAAAGCTATGTACAGTGATAGAGAAGCATGGATGCCCCCAACATGAGATGGGAATATACAAAAGTAGAATGCAACGTGCATATGTTCAATAAGGATTAGATGCAAAGGTGGACCCAACATTAGATGGGAATATAAAAAAGGTGATTTCTTCACATAGAAGCAAGAATAGATGAGCCACACCATGACTTTGCAAGATAGGTTCAGCATGGTTCCTAGACATGATAGGAAAACTAATCCTAGATAGAAGCAAGAGTTACCCATCTAGACATGAGAGTAGCTTGTGAACAGTGAATCCTCCATAAGCACTAAAAACTGGTTTTCACCCAAAGACTTTCCCAATGTGCGACAATTGTGTGGTTTTCATACTTGGACGACCTGTTTTCCTTTTATTGTTTTCTTGATTTTTTTTCTTTTTTATTTCTTTATTTTCTAAGGGACTTCTTATATTAACCATAGAATCAATTGAGATGCATTGCATTCATGGGTTCATTCAATTGCTCACCATTTGAGTGAGCTAGCTTGCATGCCCATGAACCATACTTAGTGACCACAACATATGTCCCTAACTAGTTGGCTTCAAAATTTCCTTTTGTTTCTCTGTATTTAACAATATTTTTCTAGTTCTCTTTTAACATGATATAACCTACATCAAAATCATTAGGCATGATCCATTTATTGTATCCCTGTGATACCCGGTTCTGATAAACTTGCAAGTGATTGAGCGCTCTCATATGCTTTTCATCCAGTAGCTCTAAATCTGCTAGTCGAGTAACCCTGTAGCCTTCATCTTTATCTAGATAGTCCTAGAGAGATATTCTCAGGGAGGGAAGATCAATTTCTAAGGGTATGATGGATTAAGTGTCATATACTAATGAATATGGAGTAGCACTAGTAGGGGTGTGAATGGAGGTTTGATAGGTCCAGAGGGCATGATGAATTTGGAGCTGTCAATTACGAATAATATTACTAACCATTTTATCCATGATTTGAATAAGGGTTTTATTGGTGGCCTCTAATTTTCCATTACCTTGAGGGTAATAGGGGGTAGACAACTAGATTTGGATTTTAAAGAGCTGGCATAACACTTTAACCATCTTGTTCTTAAAGGACCGACCATTATCTGTGACAATGGTGGAGGGGATGTCGTAACAATAGATGAGATGATTCATTATGAATTTAGATATTTTCATACCGGTTACATAAGTGAGATGCACAACCTCTACCCATTTAATGAAGTACTTGGTGGTGGTGATAATGTGAGTATGGCCATATGAGGAAGTTGGAGTGAATTTCCATATTTTTGACATAGTTCACACTTATTGATGAAGTTACAACAATCTTCTTCCATGGTAGGCCAATAAGAGCCTACTCTCAAGAGTTTCTTAGTAAGGGCCATGCTGCTAGTATGTGTTTTGCAAATGCCTCCATGTGTTTCTTTAATAACATGGATTGACTTAAAGACATCCAAAAAACGTAGAAAATTCTCGTCGCACGCACAACTATAGAGGGTTCCTCCTAGGAGGGTATAACGGGATATATGGTGAATAAGAGATTTTTTCTTGGTATGAGAAATGTTTGGGGGAAATGTGTCATCTTGTAGATAATTAAATATGGAGTCATACTAGGGTGAGAACGGACCAAAAAATTCACATGCCAAATAATATTTCAATATGTCGTATGTAGGCACTCATAAGTTCTCCCCAAAGAATGGAATTTTATTTTCCTGAGGTGGAATGCACAGTAGAGATCCTATTGTATCCATCACATCTGTCGATCGGTTGTGTGATCTTGGTATTTTTTCAAAGACAATCTGTAAAAAGTATTCTTTTAAAGTTTCCACCATTTTCTTGTATGGAACAAGCTTTTCATCTTTGACATTGTATTCATCATTAACTTGTTTAATGATTAGTTGGGAGTCACCAATGACTTATAATTGTCGAATATTCTAGGTGATAGCTAACTTAAGGCTAGCGATGAGCACCTCATAATCTGTAATGCTATTTGTATAAGGGAATCCCAAATGGAATGCTCATGGAATGACCTCTCCTATGGGAGTGATGAGCATGATTCCTTCTCCTGACCCATGAAATGTGAATGACCCATCAAAGTGGACTTGCCACACAACAGATTCCCTGATATATATCATAAATGCATATGGTAGATATAGAAATAACGGTTACATTCCTGGTAGGAGAGCTTCTTCTAACTAATATGCCAATACCTATCCTTTCAGATACTTCTGGTTAATGAAATCAATGTCAAATTCACTAAGGAGAATGATCCAATTAGCCATTCATCATGTAAGGGTGGGTTTGGATAAAAAGTTCTTGAGAGGGTAAAATTTGGATATTAACTTGGTTTAATTGTTAAGGAGGTAATGAAAATTTTTCTGGAAAGTAAAGACTACTACTAGCAAGAATTTTCAATCTGCGGATAGTTCATCTCACAGGAAATTAAGGTACAGTTGAGGTAGTAAACCACCCTTTCTTTGTAGCCAAGGTTGTATTGGGCAAGCAGTGCACCAATAACAAAATGAGTGGCTGAAATATATAGTAGGAGGGGTTTTCCTAGGGTAGGTAGCATGAGAACATGTGGGTTGATTAGATATTTCTTAAGCAATTCAAATGCCTTCTAAAAATTTGGTCCCTAGTTGAAGGTAACATCTTTTTTCAGTATATGTGTAAAAGGATGACACTTATCCATGAGCTATGAAATAAATCAATGAATCACCTGAATTTTTCCTCGTAGAATTATTAGTTGTTTAAGCTTTGTAGGTGCAGGCATCTATGTGATAGTTATAACCTTAGCAGGATCTACCTCTATCCCTCTCTATGAAATAATGAAACCTAGGAGGTTTCTTGATAATATGCTGAAGACGCACTTTCTAGAATTTAAACAAACTTTATAATCTCGAAGACGTTAGAAGATACGTCTCAAAACTTTAGGGTTCTCTTCTCTAGTTTTTAATTTTGCTAAGATACCTTCAACATAATCTTCCATGATGTTATTCATCATGTCATGGAAGACGACCGTCATTGCACATTGATATGTAGCCCCGTCATTCTTGAGCCTAAAAGGCATGACCTTATAGCAAAATGTCCCCCAAGGGGTGATGAAAGAAGTCTTGTGTTGATCTTCCTCTGCAAATCCTGATTTGATTATAGCCTAAAAAGTTATCCATTAAGGATAACATTTCATAACCAAAATTTGAGTCGACGATCATGTCGATGTTAGGTAGAGGAAAGTCATCTTTGGGACACACTTTGTTGATGTCGCAGAAGTCGATGCATATTCAGATACTGACCAAATTCTTTTAAACTGGGACTATATTGGATTTAGAATTTGAATAATCGATAGGATTGATAAAATCTTTCGCTAATATCTTTTCTAGTTCCTTTTTACAAGCAGTGAAATATTTGAATGCATCTTTCTTAACTTCTTATTGATGGCTTTGGCGTCTTAGTGCACAACAAGGTTGTGTACAACCACTTTTGGGTCTAAATCAGGCATATCTACGTATGACCACGCAAATATGTCCACATATTCTCATAATAATTCCATGAAAACTTTATATTCCTATGTCGAGAGTGAAGTTCCCAACTTTATCATTCACGGCTTTTCTTCTGAACCAATATTAACACCAATTGTTTCTTCAATGAGCATCTTAGAAACATCTTCCATCCAGGTAGGATTAGGAGGAAGATTAAGATTGACCTCCATAGGTGGTTCAGAGAGATCATCATCTTTGAATGGATACACCACTTTCTCTACAACTTCTTCGGTTTGCTTATCCACTAGTACCTAAAAGAGTTTCTAACTATATGAATTATGCTTGTTTTTACCACAAGGATTTTTAGAAGTAATATCATCCTTGCTCATGATATTTTTATTCAAGTGACCACACATATCTAATTCTTCCCCAAAGTATGTGCATGTATCCAGTTTGATAGAGAAACCTTTCTTGTGGTCCCTATTTGGAATAGTATCCTTGAGTCCCATGAATTATGTAAATACCTCATCATTATCTAAGAAATCAATTAGCATGTGAAGTTATTAATCCCAATCTATGAGTTCAGGGTTTACTAGAGCAACTTGATAATTGGATTGGGAATCAAATCCAGATAAGGTGAAGATAGGTGAATTTGGAAATAGTTTAGTGGAGGCAAGATACTCGTATAAGCTACACTAAGAATATTCATCACTGTATGAATGAGACAAGCCATCATCACATTTAGAAGAGGTAGTGTCTATCTCGGAAGGTCTATCATCATGAGGCCTAATACTAAGGCTGTGCTTGTTTGACTTAAAGTGTGGAATATGAATGGGTTATAGCCTTCCTTGTGCATTTATGCCGCATACAAACCCATTATAGCCCATGAAATACATCATGCAATGGCCTTTGATATATTGTGGAACTTGATGATATGATGCCATAGTGCCTTCAGGTATCTAGTTGGTGGGTGTATCTAACATATTCTCCTTGGATAAGAGGCCACTAGGAATAAAATTCTCAAATGGTTCAGGGTATCTACTTCGAGTGATATTGAACTAAAATATGGTTTACAATGTGTCTTGGGTGACACTGAGAGATTTGATATTAATAAGGCCTGCTAAAGAGTGAATTGATCATTGGGACCATACTTCCCAAATGTTGCTTCTGATGATGTGAAGGGGTTGAGCAACGTAGGAAAGTTCTGATTATAGGGAGTGAGTGCATTTAGATTCATGCATTCTCTTAGAGCTTTTGTTTGTAATGGGATAACAATATCCATTGAAGGAAACTCATATGTTGCATGATAAAAAGTATGCAGTGATCTACAATGTGTGAATGGTAATCGTCTTTCCTCCATGTCACAATTTGATGCATTGATTGAAACTCAATAATGCTCTGTTATTAAATTCATATCACCGGATTACACATATATAGGAATATGCATTCCTAAAAACAAGGAGGTTGTTCAATAACACTCCCACAAATCTCTCTCTCAACACCTATCTACGTGAGTCATTAAAACTCACCCAAAGTAATATTGTTATATGAGTTTATCAAACAACTCACATTAAAATTTACATCACCCATATATATTTACCTCTAAGTAAATATTCAATCATAAATATTAATGGAGCACTAAATAAATATTTCCTAACATTCCCCCCCTTAGTGTGAACATGGGGAAAACCTACCTTTGTACTTGCACCTACTTTCATGATAAGTGATTTTCACAGGACAATCACAAACCCGACGGATGGTTTTACTCTGGCTAACCACAAACCGATACTAGTGGTTTTCAAGTGGTTTACCACAAACCACATCATGATGTGCCAAGTACTATTCTAGCCCTCATCAATATCACACTGTAGGAAATAACATAGGAAACACATCTCACCAAACTGAACAATAAAACACATACTGGAAAGATTTCACATTTCCACCTCTAAGAATCACAATGTTCTTAGTTGTAGCCACTATCTTTGATCGCTACCACTCGATCTCAAACAACACAGGAAACTGCCACTGCCATTGGAAGCTGCCCTTGACTTTAGCCATTTTGGCACAAAATGGGAATGGAACATTGGTTATTATTCCCCCCCACAATGTGAAATTCCAAATAGGAAGACAGAAAAAGGAAAAATATACCGTGTTTTATCTCACTCCCCGGATCTTGCTTTCTGGATCTTGTTGCACATGATCACCATTGCTAATGAACGTATTCACTGACTGATCATCTTCCAATGAAGTATGTCAATCAGAGGATTACCACAGTCAGAGGATCATTACAGTTCTTTGTCATTCTATACAATCGGTTTCCAATATACATAATACAAAATGCAATAGGAACACTACAAAGAAACTCACAGCAAAACTAAAGCACACTGAATACCCACACTATATATATGCCACCACATCTGCTATGTGGCCCCGTTGTTGGTGACTGATGAGAGGTCGCTGATCGACATCCTTCCTCCAATGCCTCCATCCTTCGGTTGGATGGCTGCTAACTCAGCCGAATATGAACATGAAGCTCAAAATACCTTTAATAATTTGGACGTCACATACAAGTGAAAATGTGTCCAAAATTGAAATGCAGGAAAAAAATTTATTTTTTACTTTTTCTTTTTCGAACTTTGGACAATGACACTTTTTACAATGACATAGACCCACAATAAACTTTTACTATGACTCATTTTTTGAATTTTTATAACAACACAAAAAATGGACCCAATAACCTATTATTCACCTAAATGACTTAGGAACGTACTTTTGATGACATGACAAAATAAAATTCAACTCTTTTCATTTTATATTTGATTTGTAACACAATTACAAATCCATAAACTTTTAACAATATAAGTGAGACTCAAAATTGACTTACACAACTTTTTCTTTTGCCAATGCACCAATCATGTATATAGACTTCCAAGGAGAGCTTTAGCCTGATTCAATGCAGTTACAGATTCAAATCTCAATGCGTATGCATTTATAGCATCTCTAGTATGCTACCACCCACTGGGTCGAAGCCAGGATCGAAAGAATCTAATAGCACATTTGTGGGCATTTAACATGTCATAGTTGATTCTCAAACGTTTCTGGTAAGGTGATTAAAGAAACCAAAGATCCAATGGCATCAAGATGACTAGTTTTCCAATCAAAATGATCCAAAAACAATTGTAATGCAATATGTGGCTTCAAAGATTATTGCTAATGCGAATACACTTTTCCAAATGCGTCAAAAATTGTGGATAAATAATATCTCACAAAAATATTCTTTGAACTCCCATGCTTCTAATTTTTACAGTTGTGCCCTACAATAACAAGTTGGGAGGTGAGTTGAATGACACAACAACACTCATAGGAGGGCTTGAGAAGTGCGAGCAAGGTGCTGGTCAGATTATGTGGAAGCGCAGGTTGAATGCAATGAGGCCTGGTAAAGATAGTGAAACAAATGACAACCACACAATAAGAATCAGAATATACTGAGATGGTTTTTTTGAATACTAAAGATCCAATCCAAATATGTAGATTCTTCTATCTGTGAATGCATATTAAACCAAACATGTAGGTGGCATGATGAGGCCAATCAATAGGTGACAAAATGATCTATGTATAAAACATTTTATTGGGAAGGCTGATCATGCAGAATGAATTAATTTGTGACCTTGAGAGTACAGCTACCACGTAGATTAATAGTGAATGAATTAATCTAACTTTTAGCCTGATAATGAAGCTAATTTGATAGGCATGTTGATGTATGAATGTGGACTTCCGCAAAAGAAACAAGAATAAAAATAAATACCAGGCCGGGCTTGTTTCGAAAGCACCAATGTGAAAAGAACATGAATCTTGTTTTTGCAGGCTTCCACACAACCGTACAAGTATGTGAATGTGCGCACAAAAAAAAACTTCAGACTCTCATCGAAATTAACGTTTCTCTGATACCAAATGAAACTCAATAATGCTCTGTTATTAAATTCATATCACTGGATTACACATATATAGGAATATGCATTCCTAAAAACAAGGAGGTTGTTCAACAACACTCCCACAAATATCTCTCTCAACACCTATATATGTGAGTTATTTAAAATCACCCAAACTAATATTGTTATATGAGTTGTTTATCAAACAAATCACATTAACATTTACATCACCCATATATATTTACCTCTAAGTAAATATTCAATCATAAATATTAATGGAGCACTAAATAAATATTTCCTAACATTGATGAAAGGTAGAAGGAATGGACTGCATGGCATGAATCTATGGGTGTCCTAAGAGCATGTTGTAAGGAATATCCTAGTCAAGGACATGGATGATCATATCATGATATGTCAGTTTGTTGTTGCCCTAAAATTCCCCACTTGTGAAAGATGAATTTGCAGGTCCCAAGTGTTGTTACTCAGTTTTTAATCCCGCTAGTTCCATTTAAAATTCCTTAGTCTGTGCGTTTTGAAACATTTTTCTATGGATATGTGGAATTTATCAATCTTTTTCTATGGTTGTGGACCGCATCGAGCCTTATTTTCCTTGCATTTATCTTTTTCTAGGAAAAATCTTTGATTCGGGCACGAATGCTGGCGTTTCTCCCCCTTCCCTACATTTTTCTACGATTGTCTTCCAATCAAATTCTTTTCCAGCGTCTGTAGATACGTGGTCACCTCTAATTGGATGGCGGTTGTGGCGGGTCTTTTTGTGAAGTTGTGACTTTTGTTACATTTGCAAAAATGTTGAATTACCCTTGTGTCTTCGCTAGATCCTGATTGGCTTTTCAAAATTATGAAGTGGTGGAGAAAAATTCTTACTTTGGCCCCGCAAAGGGACACGTGGCTGTTTTCAAAAGTCAAAGCGGGGAGGCAGATCATGGTAGCACTTTTGGAAATTTGGTTCTATTTCCAAAAGGGATTAAAGTTGTAAAATGAGCTATGACTCCGCCGTGACGGGAAAAAGTCAAATATTGAGCCCGCATCAAAGGTCAAAGGTGGAAAGGCTGGCCCTTTTCATGTTTTGAGGCATTATGGCAAAAGGCGTAAAGTTGTAAAGTGAAGCATGACCCTGTTGATGCCCAGGTGAAGCCACGCGTTGATGCCTACGTTGAAAATTCAAAGTGGGAAGGTAGATCATCAGAGAAATTTGAAGATTTCGGCTTAGTTCAAAAAAGTAAAAAGTATGAAGTAAGCCGTGACTCCGCTGTTGAAAAGTCAAAGCGCAAAGGCAGGCTGTCAGAGTGATTTGGGAATTTTGGTTTTATTTCCAAAAAGAGAGTTAAAAGTTATAAAATGATCCATGACTCTGATAGGGTCTTGAGCCCGCATTGAAAATTCAAAGCGGAGAGGTGGGTCGACAGAGAACTTTGAGCTTTTCTTTGAAAAGAGTTAAAATTGTAAAAGTGAGCCGCGACTCCGTCACCACTCACGTGAAGCCATGTGTTAGGCCTATCTCAGAAGTAGATGGGCGGGACCAAAATGAAAAAAAAATGAAAAATCTCTATACAAAGTCATAAAATACACAAGGCACCCTCAGGACCCACTTTAGTTTAGATCTTTTCCACATGGATGACTCATATTTGAAGTTACAAAATACGTTTAACGACAAGCATTATAGAGCATCATTTTTTGCTGCGATTAGACAAGTTCGAATGTTGGTTTCAAGAATCAGTTTCATCAGAAACCGAATGTAACCATTTTTTGGGATTATTTAATGGCTTCTCCATGTCATTATATGTGGTTGGATCCTAGTACTCTGTAGATGTAATAGATTTGAAAGAAATCAATATAGAAGTTTTTCCCTTTCTTTCTCTGTTATGCCTTCTTTTCTTGTTTGAATTTGTGAATTATCCATCTTTGCATGATAATAAACTTTGTGTTCTTGTTAATATGATTTCAAGAACTTTGTGTCTGTGAAATTATATCTGTTATAAACGTCAATGATTCCATTCTGCATTTCCTTTGATCAATACATATAAGGTTATATACTCTGCCATCTATATTTCCTGAAAGTATTGTTATGTTCTTCCTCTCTCATCTCCTTAGTTCTTCCATTCTTTCGCATTGATGATATTTGGGCATAAAATGTTTAAAAAGTATTAAGAATCCACACTTTGAAATTTTTACATTTGTATATAAGTTTTGCTACTTGCTTTCAATAAGGGAAACTCTCCCATTAAAGAGGAAGGACTTGTTGTCCCCTGACCATGATTTGTTAAAGTACAAATTTGAGACCCAACAATTTTTGATGATTCTGCTGGGGATTTCATTTCAAACATATCCCTTTTTAAAATAACAACTGTCAAGATCATTTTTGATCTAGTGAATCTAAGATATACTCGTGGTAAAAAGGCTCTCAAAATAGAAGATTCCCATTTTCAACTTATGGAGCAATAAAATGTCTCTCTTCTTCTAGCAAGAAGGAACAGAAGGAACTTGTTCTACAAGCACACCTTCTGTTAAAGATAGAAATTCCAAGAATAGAACTCCTCAAGAACAACTCATTCCTAATCTTCGTGCTTTGATATTTGTTAGTGTTTCAGTTCCCCTTCAGTCAATTTTTTCCAAAGATGGCAACCCCTTTGCCTTGGGGACAATAGGTTGGGCCTCTTGCTCTTCCTCAACCATTGCATGAGTTACCTAGGGGTAACAAGAAAAGTTTTCCCAAATTTCGGGGTGATGGGAAGGTTCATCCAGATGAACACATTGCAGCCTTCATTGTTGCATGTGGGATTCTTCGGGTTGAACATTAAGATGTCTCTGTCAGGATTTTTGTGGAGACATTGCAGGACAATGCTGCTGATTGGTTCTATCATCTTCTTGTTGGGTCGATCACTAATTGAACACCATGACCAACTCAGTTTGAGCAATGTTTCAAACCTGTTGAAGATGTGCATGCTCTATTAGCTCAAATCTCTCATATCAAGAAGGAACCATTCGAGCCCATGAGGGAGTTTGTGGAAAAATTCAACAAGCTAATTCATAAAATTCCATAGAACACTCATCCTAATGGATCAAATCCAAAAAAATGCTTCTTCCTCAATGCTCAGTTACCTGAAGTGAGTTATGCACTAAGGAGAGCTAACCTTACAACTCTGGAGGCTGATCAATGGTTGGCTATCAGTGTTGAGGATGACCTGATCATGTTTGGTAAATTGAAAAGAGAACCTTCCAAGTCTAAGGAATCTTCTTCTTCCTCTCCCAGAGCCAACTCAGATCAGTTAGTGTAGAAGTTGGAAAATGATCTCATTGCCATTAAAAAGCAATTGGCTCAACATACTCCTTACCAAGACATCCCAAGGAAGAATTTTCAGCCTAGGAACTAGTTACCTCCTTCTCAGACCAGATTGGCTATTGAAGGCCCACCCATCAAGGTTCTAGTCAATGCAACTTGTGAAGTTCAAGAACCTGATGATGAGGAGTTTAATGAACTCTATGAAGAACCAGAAGAAGAGGTTGATGAAGAACTAGAGGAGCTTGGTGGATCTCAAGTTCATTTCCTTACCACTGAAGGTATGGATGACAAAGATGAATATGATGAAAGAGTGGCAGATATGAATAGTGAGTCATATGTTGTTATGACTCAGGAGCAAATGAACAGAAAAGAAAAAGTGGTGCAGCCTGCTAAGAAATCCAAAGAGTATCCTATAACTATTCCAGTAGTTGTGAGAAGAGGAGCTCCTATTCCCACTGCCTCCACACAAAAGGTGAGTAATGTTAATCCTCCTCCTTCTACTTCTGTTTCCAAAACTTCTTGTCCTTCAAATCCTAAAATTGATAAATCAAAAGTCTCTCAAGTTCCTAGTAGTGATGCCCCATCCACCTCTAGATCTTTTGATATCATTGATCACCTCAAAAAGACCAAAATCCAAATCTTAGAGGCAGAATTTTACCAGACCCATCCAAAAGCCTTTGCTAAAATGGTAAAATTTATCAATTCCAAATCCAAAGCCTCATCCAATACTTCTAAAGGTATTTTTCCCACTCCCTCTTCCTCACCTCAACCAAGCCTTGTGGTTGCAGTCACTTCCCCTAATGAGAAAATTGAACCATTCTATGTGACTCTTCTCATAGTGGCCATAAACTCAGTAATTGTGTTATAGACTTAGGAGCATCAAACAATGTAATGCCTAAAAAAGTAGCTCATGCTTTGGGCCTGACTCTAACACGTACCTTTGGTTCCTGTTATTCCATGGAGAGTAGAGAAGTGCCTTTGGTTGGAAGAATTAAAGATGCACAAGTAGCCTTCGCTACTTTTCCAGAGAAAAGGGTCTTAGCCACTATTTTGGTAGCTGATATTCCTCCCTCATATGGTATGTTGCTGAGTAGGAATTTATGTAATGATGTAGGAGGTGAAATTCATATGGATTGGTTGCATGCTTTGATCCTGGTCATTGGAAAAATGAAGAAGTTGCTACCTAGAGAAACAAACTGAAGTATATTGTGCAAAAGACTGATGATCCAAAAGCACAGATACTCTATGAAGATATAGGGCATGGTAACTATATGATTATGTCACAAGATGAGGCAAAACTTCCTAAGGGAGTGATTCATGATCCCAATGGAAATTTGGACTTTGGAATTTGATGGAAGCTACTCTTCAGCTAGTTCTAGGGCTGGTGTGGTGTTGATCTCTCCAGAAGGGAAGATTCATCCTTTTTCATTCAAGCTTTGTTTTGAAAATACAAATAATACAGCTGAATATGAGGCTCTCATCCTTGGGTTGAACATGGAAAAAGAAATGGGAGTGAAGAATCTTTGTGCTCATGGAGATGCAAAGCTGATTATGAAACAGGTAAGGGATCTTTTTCAAGTAAAGAATAGGAGATTGAAACATTATAGAAATCTTGTCTAGGATTCCATTGAGTTTCTTGATGATTTCTTCATTGAAGTTGTGCCAAGAGAGAAGAATACTAGAGCTGATTCTCTAGTTGTCTCAGGATATTTGTTGATTCCTCACCCAGATTTCTCTCAGGAGAAATTTACCATTGAAATGATTCATAGGCCCAGTGTACCAGATAATGCAAGCAACTGGTAGGTTTTCAATGATGATCAACACTTTCTCTCATTCTTGGAGCTTAAGGACAGCTTCAACCAATTATATTTTGAAGGAAGTGAGACTTTTCCTAGAGAGTATGTGCCCTCTAATGAATATGACATCAAGGAAGAGATGGATCAAGATGGTTGCATGAAGTTGAAAGGTAACAAGATTCCTAAAGGGCTGGTGAGTTTGGAAGATCTGTTTGATAAACATGATAGGTACATCAAGTCTAAAGCTTCTTAAGGAGCTCGAAAGTCTATTGAATGTGAAAAGGTTAATATTGGAAGTCAGGATGAACCCAAGATGGTGAACATTGGAAAATGTTGCACTCAGGAAGAAATCAATAAATCTATTAAAAAATTATGTTGATGTTCTTGCCTATTCATATGATGATCTCAAGGCTTTTCAACCAAGGGAGATGCAACAGTATATCCCTCTGAGACCTGGGATCAAACCTTTCAAGCAGAAGCAAAAGCAATATAATCCCAAGAAGGCTAGACCTAAATTTTTTCAAGTGGGAGACATTGTTCTGTTGTGGGACAAAAGACATGAACCTCGAGGAAGCCATGGTAAGTTTGATTCTCTTTGGCTTGGTCCTTTCAAAATCAGACACTTTGCTAGAGAAAATTATTTCTACTTGGATTATATGGATGGATCTCCTCTCCCACTTCCTTATAGTGGGTAGTATTTGAAGTTGTTCAAGTCCTAGGTGATTAGGCAGTCCTTCTGTATATTGTGTACAGTGTTTTAGTTTTTGGCCCTTCTTTTGTGTTTTGTTTTTGGTCTTTCCTTTTTGGTTTGTTTCTTTTCCCATTGCATGTGTGTTTTCTTCTATATTGGTTTTTCCTTTGACTCTATTTTCCCAATGGATAAGGCACTGGTCCTCTTTCCCAAAGTTTTTCTATGGTTCTTGATCTTGCCTCGTTCCTTCGTCCAAGTCAAGTCATCCCCAGAAAGAGCCAGTTGTTGTCGCCCTCAAAATCCCCCGCTTTTTGAAGTCAAGTTTTGTGAATTTTGAGTTGGTGCCTTGTGAATTCATGCTTTGAAGTCGTGGGTGCTCAATTTTTAATCCCACCCAGTTCCATTTAAAATTCCTTAGTCTTGTGTTTTGAAACATTTTTCTATTTCCCTTTCCTGGATGCGTGAAAAATTTATCAATGTTTTTTCTATCCTCCTCTTCATGGTTGTGGACCACTTCGAGCCTTGTATTCCTTTCATTTATCTTTCCATGGAGGAAAAATTTTGATTCAGGTGTGAATGGTGGAATTTTTCCCTTTCATTTTGTATTTTTCCACTATGAATGACGGTCTTCCCATCAAATTCTATTTCCATCTATCTGCGGATACGTGGACACCTCTAATTGGATGCGGTGTGGTGGGTTTTTTTATGAACTTGTCACTTTTTTTATTTTTTGCAAAAGTGACAAATTGGTCCCATGGCCTGAAGGATTCTGATTGGTTGAAACAAGTGGTGGTGGAAAGGCGGTCCCTTTTTGTGTTTTGATGCTTTTTTCAAAAGGTCAAAGCAGCGGAAAGGACGGGTCCATTTTTGTGTTTTGAAGCATTATGACGAAAGGATTAAAATGTAAAAAGAATTCCTAAGGTCCATAAAGGGACACGTGGCCATTTTTAAGTCAAAAGTGGAGAGGTGGAATTGTAGGACACTTTAGGAATTTTACGGCTTTGTTTTGAAAAAGGGCATAAAGTTATAAAGTGAAGTGCAACCCCCTATTGACGCCTAGGTGAAGCCACGTGTTGATGCCTAATTGAAAAGTCAAAGCGGGAAGGTGGGCCGTCGGAGCAATTTGAGGAATTTTGGTTTTATTTCCAAAAAGAGAGTTAAAACAGAAAAAGTCAAGTTTATAAAATGATCCACGACTCCGCTAAATGTTCTTGAGCCCGCGTTGAAAATCAAAGCGGAGAGGCGGTCAATGGAGAACTTTGAGTTTTTGAGATTTTCTTTGAAAAGAGTTAAAATTGTAAAAGTGAGCCATGACTCCGTCGCCACTCAAGTGAAGCCACGTGTCAGGCCTATATCAAAAGTGGATGGGCAGGCCAAAATGTGAAAAAATGTGCCAATTCTCTACAAAGTCACAAAATACAAAAGGCACCCTCAGGCCCACTTCAGTTTAGATCTTTTCCACGTGGATGGCTCATATTTGAAGTTTACAAAAGTAGGATTAATGACTGACATTATGCAACATTGTTTTTTTTCCGCCATTAACACAAGGCATTGCAAGAACCAAGAAACTGAATGTAACTAACTTTTTAGGAATTATTTAATGGCTTCTCCATGTCATTATGTGGGTTGGATCCTGGTACTCTGTAGATGTAATAGATTCGAAAGTAATCAATACAGAAGTTTTTCCCTTTCTTCCTCTTGTTATTCCTTCTTTCCTTGTTCGAATTTGTGAATCATCCATCTTTGCATGATAAGAAACTTTGTGTTCTTGTTAATATGATTTTGGGAACTTTGTGTCTGTGAAATTATATCTGTTATAAACGTGAATGATTCCATTCTGCATCTCCTTTGATCAATACATATAAGGTTATACTCTGCTATCTATATTTCCTGAAAGTATTGTTATGTTCTTCCTCTCTCATCTCCTTAGTTCTTCCATTCTTTCGTATTGATGATCTTTGGGCATAAAACATTTCAAAGTATTAGGAATCCACACTTTGAAAGTTGTACATTTGTATATAAGTTTTATTGCTTTCTTTCAATAAGGGAACCTCTCCCATTAAAGAGGAAGGAGTTGGTGTCTCATGAATGTGGTTTGTTAAAGTACAATAGTAGAAATATTGAGGAGATCTAAGATTGAAATTATAGCTAGGGTTTTTTGTAGGTTTTTTTATCAAGTTATACTGGCATTCCTGAGGAATAGGTTGAGGATCTGGTATTACCAAATGAGCACGTCACATGCCTACAACACGATTGTTTCCTAAGATCCTAATGGTGTTTACCTGTTCATCAGATGAATGGACACAACCTATAAGGGAGTCAAATAGATTATCATTTTCTGGATAGACATAGTTAGCATTTCTATAGTCATTAGAGGTTTGCCTCCGATCTTGCTTTCTATTATTTTTATCCTCATGATTGGGAAAGGGTTATTTGAATATACACATTTTCTCATTAGCACCCTATCCTGAATAAGATGGTGAATCTACTGCAATTTTACCCTCTTTGATAAGGCATTGTATAAAATTCCACAACCTCAAGAATTTATCAATCTTATGTCCTTTGACATGATGAAAACCATAGTATTCATTCTCCTTAAATGAACCTAACTTAGGTGCATTGTTTGGGTATGGTACCATTGCAATTGGATATTGCACCATATTCACATCATCTAATTATTTAAGTATAATGGACAACAATTTAGTTAGAGGTGTAAATGTACATTTCATAGGTGATTTTGGGTAAGGCCCCTATGAAAGTTTTAATAGCGGACCACTCTATACTGGTTAGACTCTTTTGGAGTTTATAATGCTGTCTCTAATGACATGTTTGTTCTTATTAAAGAACTTTGGGTTGTCCATGGGTTTTGGCTCGTGTTTTTCCTTTGAAATTGGTTTTAGTGTCCCATTTGCAATGAGAGACTTCTCAATTTGAATACCTTTCTCTATAACTGTTATCAATTTTCGCTCCTCGATAAAAAAATTTGGGGAATAGGGAAGGCTTGTGTTGGGGGTTTTTATAAGAACAGACTAACTCCTAGTGTACCTAAAAGGTGCATGAAAGTATCAAGCTTGAGGGAGTTGAGGTGATTTTAAGATTCCAATAACTTTTGATAAAATCCAACCAAGCTACTTCCTACCTCGCTAAGCCATTTACAACATTCACCAACCTATGTATCATGAGGAAAGGTCGAGATGGTGATCGAGTCCATTTGGATCAATTGGTCGAGAAAATGAACTAAGTTTACAAAGAAATATCACGCCACATAGATGTTGGCAAGTTACAGGATGGGATGCAAGGGGCCGAATCAATAAAAATGTTATCGAGCTACTCGTATGGACAAAATTACTCCATGAAGGGGCTAAGCTAGTGTAGGTGTAAGCGAATTCTAAGAGCAAGTTACAGGAGAAACAAGACCAAGCTTGTTAGGTTTAGTGGCCGAGCTATACCAATCTAGATGAGATCTACGAAGGGACCAAGCCACTTGATTGTGTATAGAGCCATTTTAGTGAGTAATCAAGCTCTTTGAAACATGCACTAAACCACCCCTTTGGCGAGCAAGCTGCGAGCATGTGGGGAGTAATCAGATTTAGTTCCGATCGAGCTACTTTCCAAGATGGAGCAAAATAATCATGTCAAAAAGATTACAAAGTTATTGACTCCACAACAGGAGAACAAGGTCACATGGGAGATTGAGTTGTGACCTTGTTTGATATACACAACGACACTTTAGAAGTAACCAAGCCGAGGTGAGTAAAGTTGTGGGAGAGCTCGGTTGATGTTGTAAGAAGATCACAAACTAAGTAAGATGTAGAATTCAGTACACATAGGATGAGTCACTTAGTGCCATCAGAAGCAAGCCCCTTGAGCTAAATATATGGAAAAAGGGAAAGAAAGGATCAACTCAGCATCTGAGTTAATTGAGGAATCAATCCATGCAAGCAGAAGCCACCAAAGTATGGAGATCACTCATTTGAGTGAGCTACAAGAGATCAACAGGCATATGAGCCTGTAGAACCAAGGTGGTGACCCACTCAAAGAACAAGGAGTTGAAATTTCAAAGAGGAATCGAGCTTTTGCTTTGATAAATCAAAAAGTTCGTCATGGAAGACACTGAGCTCATACCGATTCATTCTCAGGATGTCGAGCTTGTCTCAGGGGAGTTAAGGACCATCAGATGAGACTTAGGTAGGGGGAAACATTTAAAGTAATGGGTGATTTCACATGGTGGTCATCACGCCTGAAGCTGAAAGAGATGGCCCAAATGGCCCAGCTGAGATTAGAACATCCACGCCTCAAAATCCCAATATCATTGATTCAAGAGTGGGTGTGGAATATTGCGGAAAAACCAGATGGGAGCGGCCCAGGAAACCTAGGTACATAAGGGCTCATGAGACCCAAAATAGATGAAGAAACCACATATCACAACATGGGTATGGCGGGGGTTAAATCATCTAGGTGGCCCAGTTAGTGGGAGCATTGTAATGTGGGTGGAATGGTGGTACATGGAACCACTTAGGGGCCTGAGGTGTTCGCAGAGCCCTCGGTGCGGATGGATCGGATAATGCAGGTCTTATACGCACTCGATTAAAATGGGCTAGCCATGGCCCATTTCCCCATAATACAAGGGATGAAAAACTCAAAAAGGTGGGGGGCGAGCTCACCATTTGAATATTATGCTAACGCGATGGTGCATTTGGGGGACATTAATATACAAGAAAATAACTCACTGATATGGATTGATGAGTTAGTAGAGAATCCACATGGTGCCAACATAAAGGGGCGTAAGGTAGTGTAAGGTGGTGAGTCAGTAATTCTTATGCACATCTTGGATACTGAGCTTACAATAGGAAATTTAAGGGAATGACTCGGTCAGTCGACATATATAAGTAAAGCTAAATATTGCACATGGCAAAGAAATAAATTTTGGGTAAGGAGAAACATTACCCAATGCATGGAGGTGACCCAAAAGTAGAAGATAGGAGCTCTCTCTATAGGGTAGGAGGGGATTGGTCAATGCAAGTGAAGAGCCCAAGGATGTCACAACAAGCTCGGCTGAGTTGGCCAAGATGGCCAACTATTAAAACATTTAAATCCCCTCTCTTATAAAACATGAAAATGTAGAGGGACCCCACAAAATTTTAAAATGCCAAATCATTTTAAATGATGATGTAAAATATTATAAATGAGAAGAAATAATTTAAATGTTGATCTCCAACCAAAAATTAATTCTCAGTCCCGTGAAGAGAAAACAGTGAAAACCAAAAGAGTTGCATTCACTTAGAGGGCCGTAAATGGAGCAATTCTCAACGGATTTTCACAAATTTGGTCTCGTTGGAACCGTGGCCCTGAGACCAATGGAAAAATATCAATAAATAAATAAATTAATGAAGATTTAGGGGTGATTTTAAGGGAAAATGATCCTATTTCCTGTTGGTTTTTGGAAAGTGGTTTGAGGAGCATTCAATGAGCATGGGAATTCATTATTTCACTACTACAAGTTATGGGACACCTTGAGATTGCTTTTGTAGGTCAAAAAGCACCAACCAAACTCATTTATCATGACTTGTAATTAGTTGAAAAGTGGATTTCAGGAATTTCATCCCCCCTCTCTCTCTTCTCAAAATTATATAAATTGAAGTGTTGGGCTCATTTTAAGGGAGGATAGTTTTAGTAGCAAAACCCTATCATTTTTGTTTTGTGAATCCAATGTGTTGTTGGCCTTTATAGTGGACTCCTTTTATGGTGATCCTATCCTTTATTTTGTAATATCTTGAATTGTGCATATCAATGAAGTAATAAATGCAAGTTTTTAGATGTATCTTACCTTACTCTGTTTGTTTGCATTATTCTAGCCTCTTCAATCTCATTGCAAATATATTGTGTTTACCTTATGCTCTTGCAGGGATCTATTGCTATTGTAGATGCATAGAAATGAGTTGTGAATGTTGTTATTAGATTGTGGGGAACTATTATCACCCTTTCTAATCTACATTTTTCTCCCATTTTTAAATATTTGGTATTATTCTCATCCCCTTGTTTTGGTGCATCACCTATGTAGTGTATTTTTCCCTTATTTTCATGCTCTTTCTCTTTCCTTGGTCCCTTGGAAGTGATAGATTAGGAGTTGTTAGTCATTTTCTTTTAGTAGAGTTATTTTGCATTAGGAATGGGAAGAAGAACCAGATTTATCTTGAGGTCTATCTCAAGTAGCAAGTCCCACAACTTGGAGATAATACCCATGTTACCTAGTCACACCATGAGCTCAAACACACACACTTGTACAAATTGGAGGGTGATATGATTCAGTGATAATAGTTATAGCATGCCCAGTGGGACATCAAAGAAGTTAGAGTTCTTATCTTTAATGGATGTTCTACTACAGAGTTAGATTGAAGATAATTTATAGGCGTGCATTTAATCTCTTTAGAAGGCTTCATTTCAGTAGGTTGGTGTGTTCCTTGATGAGGCCAGAATATGATCATTAAATGTACAATAAATGATCTCATCTTACTATCCTTTTTATTAATTTTGACCACATTTTGTGACTTTTGTTTGATTTGATATAAGTTAGGATGTAATTGTCCATCTTTTGTTAATTGTAGTTCTAACATTTAAAAAACTCTAAAATTCCTAACTAAGTGCTTTGGAAACTCAGTTTTGTAATAAAATAGGTCACAATCAGGCGGAAGAACAAATATGAAGTGGATAACATGTTTTTGGAAGCATGGGGATCAATACAGTTTAGTTCTGGAACTGACAGACTTAGTTCTGGAATTCCACCATGCAGTTATGAGTTTTGTCACTTAGTTTCGGAACTTTCAGACTTAGTTTCAGAACTCTAGTAATTAGTTTTGGAATTATCAGAATTAGTTCTGGAACTCTTGCTGATAGCTCCAGAACTCTCTCGGTTAGACCTGGAACGATTTCCTTTAGTTCTGAAACTCTTCTAAAGTTCTGGAATCGATAAGAATTTATTCCAAATGGCTGGTGATTTGTCAAATCAATGATCCTATCAATTAGGAGCAAATTAGGAGACTTTTGACTCTCCATACTCACATATCTAGGATAATTATCATACAAATGTATGCCCAACCATGTTCTAATTCAGCATTTATTCTGGGCATGATTCAATTCCATCATATCATTGGAATAGTTATTGCCATAAATGCACCCCTGGAAGAAGTATATACATACAAAATTGCAAATAGATAAGAGATAGAAACAAAAGATATATATATATTGATATACACAAATCCAACACGTTTTTGTAATACAGAATGTTTTATCAAGAAAATAGCCATTTCTGTTTTGATAGAATTTTAAATTGTAAAATCCTGATTCAAGGAGGAGCAAGGACCCACCCCCCCAAGAACAAAAATCTTTGTCATTGGTATTTATATTTTTAGAGAAAATAGTTTAGATCTGTTAATTTTGTATTGCTTTTAATTCTTCAAGTTAAATTTATTGTATACTCATTCCTGCAGGTGTCTAGATTAGATTCTTATTTTCTTTCCATCATTTTCTAGCACTTTCAATAGTGTGTTTATTTCCAACAATTCCTTTCTGCATAGTGTGTTTACTTCCAAGGAAAAGTGTGTTTATTTCCAACAATTCATTTATGTAAAGTGTGTTTACTTCCAACCGGTTTTCATAGTTTGATTCTAATAATTTTTTTAACCAAGAAATCCTTAAGACATTAAAAATATCCCTTGGAAAATACAAAATACATACAATCAATTACTAGATCGCTAAGATTCATCTTTTTGCATATAACTTTAGACACACCCTTGGTTTGAATATGACATCAACAAAGAGTTGATTAAATGAAGGGAATAGCGATGCCCATCATTCCTGTTAAAATTTTAGATTTTGGAAGCATTTGTAAAAACACATTGGGTGACTCCATCTAGTCAAAAACCCATTCTTTGAAGTTGCAGACCTTTTCTTCCATTCATTTTGATCCATTTTCCTTTCCACTCTTTCATGTTCCTCCATTCTATGAAGTTGTACAATCATGCCTTCATTCCCATAGTGGAATTCACATTTGCAGTAGTTTCCATACAATCCATGTCCACCTCCAAAAATGCAAAGTTAATTCTTAGGTTATTATCAACCTCCTTCAGAATCATATTATTATGGTTATCAACTGTATGTATACCCATATGAGAAAGATCAATATGTAGACCAATCTGGTTATATGTCATATTATGCAACAGTTAGAGAACAAGAGTATGTAAATTATGGAGGATATCCTACACTTGAAGATGAAGAGTTACAGTTGAAAGTGTAAAATTGGGAGGCAAAATTGGTGCAGACCATGGCTACAGCTCAGGAAAAGGCCTTCAGGATCAAATTCAAGGTGCCTTGTCTATGGTTTTCTCCTTTTCCAGGTTATCATAGCTTAGAATACAAACTTAATGACATGGTTGAAATGATGCCCCACCTTGAAGCATGGATTAATCATATTGAGGTCTATGAATAAAAGGTAAACTATTCTTGTCAATGGAAAAGTGCTAGATTGCCAATATCTCAGTCAGAACCTCAATTCCCAAACTTCTTGTCTGATGCCCTGAGTGTTGAATTCACTTCTCCACTTTCTAGTCTTCCATCTCATCTTAGTTATTCTGTCCTTTTCCCTTCCAAGAATCCTTCCCATATGTAGAAACAATAAGTTCTATCTCTTCCAACACCACAAATAATTACAAAATAAGTTGTATCCCAACACAACCCTCCTCTTGCATTCTCAAGTTTATCTTGGGAACCAAACCATCAGGAAACCAGCCAAGGAAAACAAAATGAATAGCCTAGCAAGCAAGAAATGATAGAAAATCTGAAAATATGGTCTCTTGAATTTAGTATTGAAAATATTCCCTTGATGGTGAATCCAAAATAGGAGGCCAAAGTTGAAGAGAAACTGGTAGTTAAGTCTGATTTTGTAATAGGTTGGAAGAAAAAAAAAGAGGAGCCCAATGACGAGGATATGACACAAAATTTGAGAAGTTTGGCTCTGAGATTTGGAATCGATAAAATCCCCATGACGGTGAAACCTACAAATGAAATAAATGTTGGGGAACAAGAAATCAAGGCTGATTTTGAAGCCACTGTTGCAGTAGCAGAAAAAAAGAAAGAGAGTGATGATCAACAATCCATTTTCTCATAGTACAGTGTCCACTTTGGCACTATATTTTCAGAGGATATTGATCACACACCCATTGCAAAATAATAGGAGAAATGGGAAGAACAATCATCTTCTAGTTCCATTGAAGAGAAGCATCTGAAGGAGACTAGATTAGATTCAGAAGCATTGAATGAAGAAAATATTATTGAATATTTCTTGCTTTCCTTTGGAGAATCTAATTTATTTGATGAATCCCTGGTGGAGGAGAATATTCAAGAAGACCATGCTGCCCCAAAAAGTCCTTTGGAGAAACCTATTGAAGAGTTTGATTGATCAAACTTCATGTTAGAGGAAGGAGAAGGAACCCAATAGCCATTTGGTCTTCAAGAGACAATGGAGGAACTCCCGAGCTGACAATGTGTTGAATTTATACAAAGTTACTTCATTAAATGTTGCAATGCATAATAGTGAGCTTCGAATAGAAGAGGAGTTCCATGTTGCCAAGGAGTAAGGAAAAGAGCATGAACTTGTCATCTCTCTCTCATAATTCATACAAATGAGACATCAGTTGTCTGTAGATATGCAAGAAAAAGAAGATCAAGTTGAAGACAACCCTCCTTTTCAAGAAGGTATACAGGAAAACTCCATTTTTGGAGTTAAGTCTTAAATTAGTGGGCACATTTGAAGGAAAATACCATGCCCTATCAGATACTTGGCTTCATTAGAGCCAAGGGAGGAGCTAAAACAGGTCATGTTTGCTTCTAAGGATGAGGGAGATCTTCAATGTGCCAAAGATCAACAAAAATGCCTTTGGGAATCAATCGAGCAACAATTAAAAGAGGTATTTGTTTCATTCTTTGTTGATAGCTTAAGTAATGAAGGATCGGAAAATCAATTTGCAGCCAATATTCCACTCCTAATCTCAATTATACTCAATGCCAAACCATTTGCATGGCTGCCAATTATGAGAAATGGTAGTTACTTCTCATCACTAATGGAAGATTTTGTTTGAAGTTTCCCATTTCTTTGGTTAGTATAGGAGTAGGGGTATATTTGTTTTTAGCATAATAAGTTCTTTTGCACACTCTACAAGCCTTACTTAAGGCATCTATGGTTTCATGTTTTGTATATAATTTTTGATCGTGTTGCTCTAACCAGTACAGTGCACCATGTCCTTCAGTTGTTGTAGTAGGAAATGCATAGTTGCATGTAACAGTTACAAATTTAAAATTTGAAAAAATGAAGAGCAAATAATATCAGTTAATGAGGTGATCTTAATGATTCTCTCCAAGAAAAACTGCAGTAAGCCTCAATGCTCATGCAAGCAATCAAAAATCAGTTGGCAACCCAAGCCAGAAATCAGCTCCAGTCAAAGCAACATGTTGAAAGAATGGAACTTTCAGAAGAAGAAAGAAAGAGGAAATTAATAGAGTTCCATGGTGTCTAAACTAAAAGATGATCATCCTTCAACCTCCATAGATTGCAGCTACAAGAATGAATTAAATTCAAGTTTAAAGTAATTTTCTATTCTCACAAAACAAATTTCAATATTTTCTTATGAAAATTGAGAATGCAGAAAGTGGAAGGTCATTTCCATGAGTGAGTAGAAACATTTCAATCATTTTGGGATCAAGTTTTAGAGTTCATATCAGTTCAACATGATTATGCAGACTTCATACCCAATAGATAGTAATAGGCAGCTGGTCAGACCATTTATTCAGAAAATGACCCCACGAGTTGCCAATTTGTTAGCAATTTTCACACCCCGGTAAAACATTTTGGGGAATAGGGCAAGCTTGCGTTAGGGTTTCTCACAAGAACAAACTAAATCCAAGTGTACCTGAAAGGTTCACGAAAGTATAAAGCTTGAGGGAGTTGAGGTGATTTGAAGATTCCACTAATTTGTGCTAAAATCCAACTGAGCTACTTCCTATCTCGCCGAGCCGTTTACAACATTCACCAAGCTATGTATCATGAGGAAATGTCGAGATGGTGATCGAGTTCATCGAACTCATTTAACAAGTTATCTGATTCCATTTAGATCAATTGGTCGAGTGAATGAACCGAGCTTACAAAGAAATATCGAGCCACATAGATGTTGGCAAGTTGTAGGATGGGATGTAAGGGGCCAAATCAATAAAATGTTGTCGAGTTACTCATATGGACAAAATTACTCCATGAAGGGGCTAAGCTAGTGTAGGTTGTAGACACCTATAATTTATCTTAAGCAATTTAAATACTTAAATTACACTAATTATACCCTTTCCCACAAATTGATGACATATCGTCAATATCACACTTTTTCTCTACTATCATCGTTAATTAATTACATTACGTTAGTTAATTAACTCTTCTATCCAACAACGATGCCAATTAATGACCTTCTGTTAATCAAGTCCCCTTTCTATTTAGATTACTTAATTAAGCTCCCCTTTCTATCTACATTAATTACTACCCCTTTCTATCTAGATTAATTAATTATTCTTAATTAATTAATTCTCTCTTTTATTTAATCAATAAATAACCATTTATTTGATTAAAATTCTCTCATAACATAAATCATACTAACTATTCCTCTAAAAATCTTCTATAATCTTGCACACCTATTAATTAATCACTTTGGTTAATTAATAAATCCCCTCAACCCCCATGAGTCACTAACGGACAAATTAAACTCTCCTAAGGTTAACGCAACCCTTTCTATACCTCCCTTATCCACAACTAACCCAACCTCTCTATCATCCCACATGTAAAGGGATGTAGATATTCTTTTATCCTTTGAACTATATACAGAGTCCTCCTACATTTCTTCTTACACACAAATGAGCATAGAGCATAGACTATAGCCATTTTATCATCTTAGATCATTCTTCCATTAGAAGAGTTAGCCTTCTCCATTTCTTGCATTCATCCACCCAAGTTTTGAATTCATATGGAGATATGTCAAGTGGTCTTGTAGCCATGATTGGACAAGAATCCATTCTTGAAAACCTTGGGATTTCAACCATAAAATCAACTCTTTGATTGTTAGAGATCTACATAGGTTCAATCTCATCTCATTTAGCATTCAATAAGAGATAGAAGTTAATTTGTTTAGCATATTAGCTTGAAATATTCATTTCATGTTCTAATGTAGAGATGTTGATAGGTTAGCTTTGCTTAAGGTCTTAGCATGATGATGAATAGGTTTAGTTTAGCATTGTATCGAAGCTACTAGGTGTTAGTTTCAATTATACTTGCAGAGCTAACTAACTCTTGCATACATTTGGCACACCCGGTGGGACACGAACCTTTGTCCCTTGACATTCTAGTTCAAATTTTATTGTTTTTTCAACATTTGGCTAACCCTTTCTATACACATATGTGAAATGATCTTTATGACCTTTTTTACAATCTTACATGTGTAGAATCTCATTTAGAAATTTAATTTTGATGGGTTATTGTCAATTTCGAGCTAACATATTAAAATTTGGAGCATTTTGACCTTGTTTGTGTCATTTGGCCATATTTTGACTACAGGAGAGGCGTAGGTACACAAACCCAGGTGCAAGCACACTAAACCATGTGCATACACACATCTTGACATGCACACACACTGCCACCATATTGTAACTTTTTTGCTGTTGAACAATATGTCAGGCTAGTGCAGGCACCCTAACCTTGGTGCATGCACTAGTCTACTAGTGCAAATGTTTTGTGTTTGTATCTGTGGCACAGGCACCCATATCCTAGTGCATGCATCTCTCGGCCAACACACATGCCCTATCTTAGTTTCTTTACTATCTTTTTTTGTTGATCGGGTGCACACACCTATGCTCTAGTGCACATGCACATATCCTAGCGTAGGCATCTCTTGGGTGGTGCAGATGCACTGTGGACCTAGATTTACATATAGGGGTGCAACCACCCTATCCCACACACACATGCCCTAACTTGCGCGTAGGTTCTTTAGTTCGAGTTGACATATCAATTCCAGGTCTCCAAAGGTTTGTGTCCTAAAGTGCTAACATCATTGTAGGTTTTTTTTACATGGGTATGTTTACATGCTTTTGCTAGACTAGACATTGGATAAACCTTGCATGTTTAATTATAAGAGTAAGGTCATGTATGCTCTTCCCTCGCATACTTTCAGACAATCTTGGGAATCATAAATGATTCTTATATCTTGTCTTGCTTTGAAAATGTGTAGAATGTCCAAATTTAGAAAAGATGAATATATTTTGTATTTGAACTAAGCGTCTCCAATTGTTGATTTCTTGGATTTTGCATCATGTATGCTCTTCTCTTGCATCTTAGGATGATCCTGAGAATCAGAAGTGGCATTTATTATTTTTATAGAAAATTACAAATCCGTTGTGCAGAACCACAAATGCTTGTCAAAGAAAGGTGGAGTTGAAACAAAATTAAACTACTAATATTGTTTCTGTGTAGGTTTCCAAAAGGTGTTCAAGCAAACCACATCTAATTAAACAAGATAAAAAACACACCACAATCATCACATTGTATTTCCAAGTTCAGGTAAGAGTACGCCTCTTCCGCTTAAAAATATGACATAACCCCTTTGGCATAAGTATTAAGCTACAAAAATGGGGGTGGTCCTAGGAACCCCAAAGTAGTCCACACAAGAGGGAACCTTGTGGAAAAAATAGGAAGTGCTCTGCACAACCTACTTGACTAGTATTACCATTTGTGAGATTTAGCGTCACAAGTAGTCTATATTGCAACCCCAGTGAGAGTACATGATGGACGAATTTATTACCCATTATGTTTGAAGGGGGTAACGTAAAGTCGAGATACTCTAAGAATTAGTTAGTGTGAGTTTTCTTGGTAAATCGAGCTTGCTGTTAGATGACTTGTGAAACCTAGTTGAGTGAGCCACCTAGGAAGCTATCTTTGACCAGGAGCCAACTTAGACCATATCAAAGACAATTTGAGTTGAGATCCATTATTCATCATGAAACATGTGAAGCGTTACTTTGGATTAGTTTTTCACTTTCCCTAAGGAAAGGCAAAACTCTTCCAAAGTAAGGTTGACATTTTTCAACATCAATTAATCTACTTCCTTCACTTTATTTTGACACTTTGTTGATCATAAGAAGAGTAACTACCCTTGTGTTGCTAATTGATTATATTCACCACTTTGGTTTCCATTTACGCTCATCCATGTTTATAGATGATTTGTTAAATGTCTAAAGTGTGTGGAGATGTTTTTATATCATTAGTAGCCTTGTTGATCTTGATACCCAAGTCAGGATCATCATCATAATTAGGCTTGATTAATCATCTTGAACTTCCTCAGAAAGGTTACCTTGTTTATATCGTATCACTACAATTTTTGTATTTACGTCTTGTTTCTTGTAAATTTGACCTAAATATTTTTCATTCTAAGGTTACGCTATACACATTTTGACATTTTTTAGTGATACTATAAGCTTTTATTTTGATTCCATACTACTACCTCAATTTTGAAAAGTGATACGTGTTAACACTTGTCTCTATTATATAAATATCATATTGATATCAATACCTTACTTTCTTACAAATTTTGGTTAACATATCTTGGTGACATTGTTATGTCACTCACAATTGTAACTTACACTTTTTGAGATATGGGGTATTACTTGAATTTTGACTTGCATCTAGTATACCTTGTTAGGAGGTCGCATTAACTTCTTGTTATTACTTATACCTTTTTCATCTATTTGAACTCAACATAAGTAGGCACATATTGTTAATTATCTTACGACATCGACTACCTTTTTGAAACAAACCTAGGAAGTACTTCATTCGATTGATAGGATTGATACCAAACATTACATCACTGTTGACTTGCGCATTTTTTAGGCCATCACTTTATGACATTGGTACTTTAACATTCATTATACCCCATTCAATTCTTGACATTCTTTTTACATTTCACTTAGGTTTGATAAAAAAATCTTTGAACACATTCACAGATACCTTAGTGAAACTGTTTCACATCATGGCTCCTAAAAAAAAGATTAGGAACTCAAAAGGAAGGCTTTTGGAAACTAGACAAGTGCAAACTTGGGAAGCCTTAAACAAATAAGGATCAAACCCTTTTATTGGACATGGTCTTGGGGCCTTTATTCTCCGTATAAAAAGAGGTAGAAGAAATGATAGATCATAGTGGTGATGAGTTGGAATCCCCACATGCGGAGTTTGACTTAGACCCCACCTTGTTAGATGAATTCCTTTTTAGAAACAAGGATCGTGTGTTGGCACGAGTTATAGAATTAGGAGCCATAAATACCTATTGAACAAGAACTAATACCACCTACAAATGTTGCTAGTGAAGAGGAGAAAATTCTTAAAAATATGGATGATATCTTAACGCATGGGCATGCTTCTACTTCTAACATAGGAAATGATAATGTGGTAGGATATAGAATACATTTCCTTAAAGTACCGCGTAAAGTCAGGATAGAACATGAAAAAACTTGAACAAACCTCCACAACATGAAGAAGAAGAGGAACCTTTTGAATAATAAGTTAGTATTCAAAAACAAATCAACAACCTTAGTTGATAATTAGCCTTGTTAACATCTCATGTGAAAGAAGAAACAAACAATAATGTACAAAAGAAAAAAAAAAAGGTCAAATTTAGTGAACTTCAACTAGACAATTAAGGAGAAGACAATATGGAACATCATCGGGTATATATCTCTACTTATCCTACTAAAGAAGAATTACTCACTCAAGAAATGCAATCTATGAAAGTGACACTTACAAGCCTCCAAGAGAGCACTGTGGGGGAATAGCCAAAAATATCAATTTGAAGAGCTATGTCCTTATCCATTTGAAAAAACTATGACACTTCAACCTTTCCCTAAAAAATTTTGACATGCCAAAATTTTAAAAATAAAAAGGGAAGGGGTGACCCATGAGACCATGTAAAATATTTTTATATGGCATGCCAAGAAGTGACATACAGTGACAACTATCTCATACGACTTTTTTCCTAAGAGTCTAGGGGGTAAAAGCCTTAGAATGGTTTACTCACTTACCTTGGGGGTCTATTTTTACATGGCCCAAACTAGTAGAAAGATTTTTACAAACATTTCTCGTACAATAGAGAAAGTGACATAACCATGGCAGACTTGTGTGGCACTAAACAACATCCCAACAAAACATTTTCTAGATTTCTACAAAGATGGGGAGGGATAGATAGCTGCTTCCCCGGGTACATTTCCTAAAAAGTAGCTTGTGAATATATTTGTGCCCAATCTAAATCCAAACATCACTTTCCACATTCAAATACATTGTGTTAGCACTTTCAAGGAGGTTAATGAAAAGGGCATTCCAATAGAGAAAGCCCTTATTACCAAAGGAACTCTTAAATCACATTCTAAGGATAACCAAACCATTAAACATATAGAAAAGTTGAAAATATTCAACAAAAACAAGAACGTGGTCGGAGATGGAATCATAGATTCCAAATGCATGTAAACGGTTCAAACTGGTCAACCTTTTAAACTGACCAAGGACCTATTAAACCACCACCTAAATGTAGAATGTTCACTCCTCTCAGTGAGCCTTTTTCTGTCATATTGAAACAATTGGATGTAGCTCACATGGTGACTCATCCCATGACACAACCCTTTGATGAAAATGCACCAAAACCATCACAGTACAAAGAGCATGACTATTGTGAATTACATCATGTCAAGGGAGACAAAAAAAAACAAATGTATATGACTTCATCACTACATCCATGATCTGAAAATGGTACTTGAAATTTTTCTAGTACTTAGAAAATTATCATATTCTTAACTTTAAAAGATTTCAACTTGATCAGGAGTTCCCTTTTATCAATTATGGGTGTTCTTGAAAACCCCGAACATAAAATCTTCCAAAAGATCAAATTAATCCTTAATTTTCAACTTAATTAAAATATATGAATCTATCACAAATCCAAATAAAATAATCACAATTGATTTAGAATGCACTCAATTTGATACATAAATCCAAGTTAATAAGTGTATTAAGATCTATTGTGGGTTATGGATACTGAAATTTACTTCCTTCCAATTAAACCAGTTTGTGATTATTGTAATAATTAATCAAATGAACTAACTTGAATGTTTTTATCTGATCAAAATCTTCTAAAAACTGAAATCAAATCCACAACATAAGAACTTAATAATGAATTTCACTCGAAGGCTACGTCCCTAGATTCACAGAAAGTGAATCGATCTATTAAACATGCAATGAAGTACAATATCCCTTCAATAATGACTTAAAAGATGTTTTACACCTTAAAATGAGCTGATTCAGACCTCATGGATCTCTTCAATTTACTAGAAATGTTCCCAAGTCAATTTGTGCCCCTATAATATTTTCACTAATAGTTTCCTGTGAAATTACATTCAAAAAATGTATACAAATTGAAATATACAACACCTACATAAAATAGGTTTACATTTATAGAAATTAGATGAAATTATGAAAAACTTCCCTTTTTACTCCTTCGCCTGATTCGAACCAAAGGTGGTTGGAAAATGCAGATCTTTGCCTACTCCTCGTGCCTGATTTGTGAAAATATGATGGAAAAATTCCTAGAAAGGAAAAGATACTGAACTTCCTATAACAAATTTTTTATGTATGGAAATATCTCATAATTCTTAACAAATTTTATTTTTACATCACTACAAAATTCGAATTGTAAGTGCCTTGAAAATGGCAATCTCTGCAAATTGGTCCTTCATTGTCCATTCACAAACCTACCAAAAGGTCCCTTTAAATAGAGGTGATCTCATATTCTATCACTTGCTAAAATTGGTGGGTTGGTAAGACTAATAAGTTTTTTGGGATAGGTCAAGGGTTAAAATCCCCCTTCCATAGGTTTAGGCACCCAATTTAGCCACTGACCCCACATTTGGTGGGAAAGGGATAGGATACGCCTTTAAATAGCTTTTTGGCCACGAAATCCTCCTTATCCCATGGGATTTAGGTTTATTCATGTGGAATGGATTAAATAAATTATAATGATTATTATTTTAAATTCAAATCCACTACAAACCTTCTAAGTGTGACAACCCATAATATGACATTTGTCCACGTCAGATTGTGCCACATCATCATTTGACCACAACTTTCACTATGCATAGTTTTTGCATACGAACTCAGATTTGGTCCGTTCAAAATGTGTCGGAAAGCTTACGACAAGATCTATACCATGTTACTGATTTTCAAACATTACAAGACCATAAAATTTTCCTTGAGACCAATTGCCATGTGTCACTTAGCCATTGGTCCACTTGTTGACTTGTTTGACCAGGGTGTTGTCTCGTTTACGACCTTAACTTTGACTAGTGGTATAATTTTCATACGAACTCTGATTCTGAAGTTTAGCATACCGTCAAAAAGGTATTGAGAAGCCCTTAAAAATGGTCTAGGTTTAGGGAATTTTAGAGAAGATATGCATAATGAAAAATTCCTTCGAATCACTCATCCCTAGTAAGACCATTTTGACCTCAAAATGGAAATTCACTTTGTTGAACTGTACACACATTCTATGCATAATACAAACATAGAACCCAGTTTATAGCATGTTAAGTTTTCCAAAATATTACAATATTGAAATTCCAATAATAGTAACTTGACCCAATGGATTGAACTATAACTCATATGACACTACAACTGCCATATTCCTCTTCTGGACATCATGATCCTGCACTCACCAATCACCACTGTTAATAATGCAAATGTAACCTACATTCACAACTTGTTAGTGAAAAACTTGTACATAATATTTGAAACTATATGTAATAGTTACAAATATTTAAGCCTATCAATAAGACTTACACATGTGCAAAAATCATGTATAGCAAACAAAAGAGTTTGTATAAGTTGTACACTTACAAACAATGCCTACATGCCAAAAATTGCACAATAAAAACATACTAACTACAATCCAAATATAGACATCCGACCAATGATCATGCCCTATGAACTGTAAATGTTGCTGAAAGATGAAGTTGTAGAACCATAAAAAAAGAAAATTACATCAAGTATTTTAAACTTGTCACTTGATTATTTTCTCTTTAGGATACTTCACCAACACCAAAGCAGAAAAATAAATTTGGTACTTATCCCTTTCACAATTCAACATGATTTCCAAAACTTCTTGGTTAGTTTTCATGTATTCCACAAATCAGCTATACAAACATAAAACTGATAAATTTCTTACCCATCTTACTCAACATACTGTCATGTTTAGGGGATTGATTTAATTCAAGTTTTTACATGTGCCACTAAAGGGGTTATAATAGTTGGTTTAAAAATGTGATCCTTTTTAACAAACTTTAATTTTTGTTCTGGATGTAGCTTCCAACATTTTTCAATTTCATGACCTTGTTTCTTACAGTACAACTTATACAAAAAATTTGTTTGCTATACATGATTTTTGCACATGTGTAAGTCTTATTGATAGGCTTAAATATTTGTAACTATCAGATATAGTTACAAATAGTATGTACAAGTTTTTCACTAACAAGCTATGAATATAGGTTACATTTGCATTATTGATAGTGGTGAGTGGTGAGTGGTGAGTGCAAGATCAGGATGTACAGAAGAGGAATATGGCAGTTGCACTTCAGGCCATTCGGTTATGTTACTATTATTGGCATTTGAATATTGCAATATTTTGAAAAAATTACCATGTTATAAACTATGTTCTATGTTTGTATTATGCAGAGAACATGTGTACAGTTCAGCAGAGTGAATTTCTATTTTGAGGTCAAAATGGTCTTACTGGGGAGGAGTGATCCAAAGAATTTTTCACTATGCAGATTTTCCCTAAAATTCCCTAAACCTAGACCATGCTGAAGGGATTCTTGAGTCCTTTCTGATGGTATGCTTAGCTTTAGAATCAAAGTTTGTATGCAAATTCTTTCATCGGTCAGAGTTAAGGCCGTAAATAGGTTAACCCTAGTTAACAGGTCAACAAGTGGACCAATTACAAGGTGACACATGGCAGTTGCTGACAAGTAAAAATTGATGGTATTGTAATGTTTCAAAATTAGTTCTATGGTATAGAGCTTGTCACAAGCTTTTTTACCCATTTTGAACGGACCAAATATGAGTTCATATGCGAAAGATATGCATAGTCAAAGTTGTGGTCAAATGATGACGTGACACACTCTGACGTGGACAAATATCATATTATGGGGGTGACACTTGGAATGTTTGTAGTAGATTTGGATTTAAAATAATAATAATAATAATCTATTTAATCAATTCCACGTGAATAATCCTAAATCCCATGGGATAAGGAGGATTTTGTGGCCAAAAAGCTATTTAAAGGCTTATCATATCCCTTTCCTACCAAATGTGGGGTCAATGGCTGAATTGGGCACCTAAACCTATGGAAGTGGGGGTTGAACCCTTGAAATGTGCCAAAATAATTATCAGCCTTACCAACCCACCACTTTTTATCATGTGATAGAACATGAGATCACTTCTATTTAAAGGGACCTTTTGGTAGGTTTGTAACAGAACAACGAAGGACCAATTTGCAAAGATCACCATTTTTGAGGCACTTACAGTCTGAATTTTGAAATGGTGTAAAAAAATTGTTCATAATTCCAAGATATTTCCATAAATGTAAATTTTGTTGCAGAAAGTTCTGTAGATTTTTCTGTGTAGGTGTTTTTCCATCACAGTTTCATAGACCAGGCATGAGGAGCAGACAAAGATCTACATTTTTTAACCACTTTTGGTCTGAATCAGGCCATGGAGTAAAAAGGGAAAATTTTCATAATTTCCTATAGTTTCCAAAAATGTAAACCTCTTTTATGTAGGTTTTATATATTTCAAGTTGTAGATGTTTTTTGAATGTAATTTCACAGGAACTATTAATGAAAATATTGTAGGGGCCACGAATGGACTTGGGAATGTTTCTAGTAAATTGAAGAGTTCCAAGAGGTATTAATAAACTCATTTGCAGGTATAAAGGTATGTTAAGTCATTAGTGAAGGGATATTATACTTCATTGGACATTTAATAGATCAATTCACTTTCTGTGAATCCAAAGACGTAGCCTTCGGGTGAACTCTATTATCAAGTTCTTGTGTTGTGGATTTGATTTTAGTTTTTAGAAGCTTTTGATTAGATAAAAACATTGAAGTTAGTTTATTTGATTAATTATTAAAGCAATCACAAACTCGTTTAATCGGAAGAAAGTAAATTTTAGTATCCATAACCCACAATAGATCTAAATACACTTATTAACTTGGATTTAAATATCAAATTGAGTGCATTCTAAATCAACTGTGATTATTTTATTTGGATTTGTGATAGACTTAGATATTTCAATTAAGTTGAAAATTAAGGATTAATTTGATCTTTCGGAAGATTTTAAGTCTGTGGCTTTCAAGGACACCCATAATTGATTAAAAAAAATGAACTCTTGGTCAAGTTGAAATCTTTTAAAGTTAAGAATTTGAGAATTTTGTAAGTACTCAAAAAATTTCAAGTACCATTTTCAATTTAAATAGCTTTTTGGCCACAAAATCCTCCTTATCCCATGGGATTTAGGCTTATTCACGTGGAATGGATTAAATATGTTATTATTATTATTTTAAATTCAAATCCACTAAAAACCTGCCAAGTGTCATGCCCATAATATACCATTTGTCCACATCAGAGTGTGTCACGTCATCATTTGACCATAGATTTGGTCCATTTAAAATACATCGGAAAACTTGCGATGAGATCTATACCATGGAATTGATTTTAAAACATTACAAGACCATCAATTTTTCCATGTCACCAACTGCCATGTGTCACCTTGTCATTGGTCCACTTGTTGACCTGTTGACCAAGGTTGACCCGTTTACGACCTTAACTTTGACCGGTGATAGAATTTGCATACGAACTTCGATTTTGAAGTTTAGCACACCGTTGGAAAGGTATCAAGAATCCCTTCAACAAGTTCTAGGTTTAGGGAAGTTTAGGGAAAATATGCATAGTGAAAAATCCTTTGGATCACAAGGGACATAAAACTGGAAAATGTTTATGACTTCGTCACTATATCCAAGATCTCATTGACAATGGGGAGATAGAAGTCAACATCCCAAAGAAAATTCATATGCCAAATGAAAATATGGGAATATTCAAAGAACCATTCCCTAAACATGGTAGGTCAAATGAGAAAAGGCCGGATCAAGGAGAGTCATCCAAAAGTTACAAGGTTGCAAACTACCTCTATACTAAGAGTGATAATAATCACTATGATTCACTCATTGGATGTATTCATTGTTCTAATGACCAAGTGAAAACCATTCAGATCAAGGGAAAGGATTGCACTATGGTAACAAGGTGCGCCTATCTCACAATCCCAAAACCCTCTTTGTTAATCCTGCAAGATGGTCGGTACAATATCTTAGAATAACTTGAGAAGACATCAACTAAGATTTCAATCTTGGATATTCTTAAAATATCAAACGTACATAAGGACATCTTGTAAAAAATATCCAAGGGTCAAGAGTGCTATTGGAAGTAGACCCTTCACATCTTAAAGCTACGGTGGAAAACATTGCACCAATTGAATACATCTCCTTTAATCATAGGTAGATCCCTAGTGAGGATCCTGCACATGATCTCCCCCTATATATTGAGGTATTTGTTACCCGTTGGAAGATAAAATGGGTGCTTGTGGACAAAGGATCGGCGTTGAATATATGCAATTTGAAACTAATTAAACAATTGGGGCATACAGAAGAATATCTAGAATCCCTTATTATTACCATAACCACTTATGAAAATGCGGAGCAAGAAGGTAGAACCAACTTGTCATCATATAAAGTTTCATATCTTAGACTTGGAACTTCCATATAATATGTTGCTTGGCCGACCACGGATCCATGCCATGCAGGCCATACCATCAAAATTTCATTAGTGCATACAATTGAAACATGAGGGACACACTGTTATAATACAAGGATATCTAGATCCCTTTTCTCATTGTAGAGCTCTCAATAGTTTTGCGTGTAAGGGTTCCTATACATGTCCCTCTACTAATATAGCTATTCCTCTTCAATCAAAAGCTATGGAATCACGGGTAGATTTAGAATCCCTAAGTTCTTGAACCCGTGAAGCTTCTACATTGACTTATTCTTTGGATTCATGGGAGATGAAGGTTCTAGAATATGGTTGTGGAGAATATAATGTGCAACAATCTCTCCTAGTTTCAGACCTATCATTGTCACCTAAAATTAGAGGTCGACCCAAATATCATTTCAAACGGCCTAGAGATGAGTGAACTATTAGGAAATTCTTACCTGGGGGGTTACTCACTGAGGAGAAATTTTTGGACCCACCTACAACTTGTGTCTCGGAAGATACTCAGCCAACTTGCTACCAAATCCCTAAGTATGAGAAGTCTAGTCGGATGATATATTCTATGGGCTATAAGGGTCTAGGATGTGGAAAGAATGAACAAGGAACAAGAGAACGCGTTCCTCTCCCAAATTTCAAGAAAGAAAGATATGGTATTGATATTCGACCCTATGAATCGAACCCCAATGATCAAAACACTACCTGTTCTGAGCACAAAGATAGCTCTGATTATTTAGACAACGACAAAAATTCCCATTGTAGCCAATATAAGGATCTTTCCTCCACAAACCTATTCATGGATACCGTTGTCCTTACCTTAACCCCACTAAACCTAAAATTGACCTTGTTTACCCTTTCCTTGTTGAATGGGACCAACAACGTCACGTACCACTGGAAATATTTGAAAATGATGAGGCCATTATGGAATTCATGGGCATTCGAGATATAATTCCAATTGGAGACCATAAGAAGGGTTTCTACATTAACTTAGATACTTGTGTGTACTTTGGTGTGGAACCTGAGCTTTGTGGTCAACAAAACTTAAGAAAAAGTGAGGGAAAAAATTCCAATGAAAAGCCTTGGTAAAAACAAATTTCAAGTCACACAGGTAAAAAATCTTTAATGCGTTGGCTGAAAAACAAGTAAGAAAATCAATGGACAAGAAAAGTGACCACGCCAAGGGTGAAAATCTCGTAGATATGCCCTTGGAAGAAGATCTCAACCTTCCTCTTGATCCTACGCGTATGGAGGATTTGTCAAAAATTCTAGTGGAAGAAACCATTGATGTGAATATTGGAACAAAAGATGACCCAAAAATAGTCAAACTGGGAGCTTCGCTCTCAACACGAGAGAAAAATATATTCACCATGCTTTTGCGGGAATTTGTAGATATATTCACATGGTCGTATAAGGATATATCGGGCTTAGATCCAACTTTGGTAGTGCATAACCTAGTTGTGCACGCAAATGTTAAGCCCATCAAACAGAAACTCAGAAAAATGCATCCGCGGGTGGCTATGCTTGTTAAAGAAGATCCAGAAAGATTTCTGGTAGGAGGATTCATTAGACCTATTGATTACTAAGAATGGATATCAAATATAGTCCTCATACAAAAGAAACATGTTGGGATCATAATCTATACAAAATTTAGAGACATCATTAAGGCGTGGCCAAAAAATGATTTTCCATTGCCCAATATTGATATCATTGTTGAATTAACTACAAGATATGAAATGTTATCTCTTATGGATGGATTTTTAGGTTACAAATAGATCAAAATAGCCAATGAATATCTACACAAGATAGCCTTCACAACACCTTGGGGGACTTTTTGTTATCAGGTAATTCCCTTTGGCCTTAAAAATGCAGGTGTAGCATATTAAAGGGAAATGACCATGATTTTCCATGATATGATTCATAACATCTTGGATGACTATGTGGATGATAGCCTCGAGAAATCCAAATTGAGAGAAAATCACGCTGACATTTTGTGGCGTATCTTTGAACTCCTATAGGAATACAAAGTCAGATTGAATCCAAAGAAGTGTGTGTTTTACGTACTGTCAGGAAAGTTGTTTGGATTCATTGTATCAAAAAGAGGGATTGAGGTAGACCCAACTAAAGTTACTGCCATTACTGAAATGCCTCCTCATAAAACCATCAAACAACTGCGTAGCTTGCAAGGAAATATACAAGCCATCCACTGCTTCATATATCAACTTGCTGAAAAATGTCATTCATTCACCCATCTACTTAGAAAGGATGTTGCCTTTATTTGGGGACCAGAGCAACAATAGGCCTTTGCCTTGCTTAAGCAATGCTTAGCCAATCTTCTTGTCCTCATGCCTCCAACTCCCAGTGAGCCACTCTTGATGTATATTTCTGCTACTCAATTTTCTATTAGAGGGTCGCTCACCCAATATGAGCTCAACCACAAAGAAAAATCTATGTATTATCTCATTCGTACCTTAATTTCTTATAAGCTCAACTATCCTCAAATTGAAAATGCTTGTTTAGCCGTCGGTTTTACCTTCCAAAAACTTCACCATTACCTATTGAATACTAAAACTAATCTTATATCCAAAGTTGACCTAGTCAAATACCTATTGTCAAAACCTGCCCTTATAGGCAGAATGGATAATTGGATCATTTTGCTTAGTGAATTTGACACTGAGTATGTACACCAGAAGTCAGTTAAAGGATAAATACTCACCAATTAGTTAGTAGAAGAACCATTACTAGGAACAGAACATATGAGTCTCAATCTTCCAGACACATCATTAATGTATATTAAGGAATCTATCATGTGGCAAGTGCACTTTGATGGATCTTTCACTTTCTATGGCTTCGAAGTAGGTGTAGTGTTAATTACTCCTTCAGGCGACCCCATACCTCAATATTTTCATCTTGGTTTTCCTTTTAAAAATAATATTGCAGAATATGAGGGGCTCATCGTTGGGATGAAGATAGCAATCAAATGGGATATCCACCATGTTAAGATTGTTGGTGACTTGCAATTGATCATCAAACAAGACAACAATGAATAAAAAGTCAAGGATGAGAATATCATCCCCAATAAGAAACTGGTGGAAAATTTGAAAGAGTATTTTGTGCGTATTACATTCCAACAGATTCCAAGAGCACAAAACATATCCACATATGTTATGGAAACAATAGGTTTTATGCTACGAATTCCACCAGAAAGCAATGATATGTCATTCTTTGTGGAGAATCAACACTATCCTGCATATGACATGCCATAATCATGTTTGGCTTGTGAAGTTGTTGGTCCCTATTCCCCATGGTATACACACATTACCTATCTTAAACACAACACCTTCCCTCCTAACATCTCTCGTTATGAAAAACAAATCCTTATCCGCTAGATAGCCTGTTACACCCTCTTAGGAGATACGTTCTATCGTCATGGCTATGATGGGAATCTGTTGTGTTGTCTAGATGTAACAGAGTCAGTCCAAGCAATCAAAGAGGTACGTGAAGGGGTGTGAAGAACCCATACAAACAGAATGGTTTTAGTAAAGAAATTGTTAAGTGTAGGCTACTATTGGCCTACCATGGAAACAAATTGTTACAACTATGTGAGGAAATGCATACTATGTCAAAATATGGAAATTTCATCTATACACCATCGCAACCATTACAGTCGATCACAACCCCATGGTCATTTTCCAAATAAGGACTTGATTTAATAGAGAAGCTCACCCCTACCTCATTTGATGGTCATACCCACATCATCATAGCTACAAAATATTTCAATAAGTGGGTGGAGGATGTTCCTTTAACTTATGTTATGGGTGTTCAGATTTCAAAGTTTATCACGAAGCCACTAACAAAACATTGGTCCAGATCATGGAAAATATGGTGACTAAGATAGGTCACAACTAGCATTTGCAAATTCACCCAATGCTCTAGGCTTATAGGACCTACATTCACACTCCTATTATTGAAACACCCCATTCCTTAGTATTTGGAACCGAATCTATCATCCCATTGGAAATCAAGTTTCTTTCCTTGAGAATATCTCCTTGGGATTATCTAGACAAGGATGAGGATTACAGAGTGGTCAAGCTGGCATAATTAGAACTCCTGGATGAAAATTGCATTTGTTCCCTTAACCATATCAAGGTGTGTCAGAAATGGGTCTCCAGAAATTATAACAAAAGGATGATACCCCATTAGTTTGAGGTCAGATATTTGGTCATGAAAGAAAATCAGTTCAACACAAGGGCATAAAGAGAGAAGAAAGGAAAGTTTGAACCACATTGGTTAGGACCTTATGTCATTGTAGAAAAATATGGAACATGAGCATACAAACTTGCTCATCCCAATGGCGATGATCTCCGTGAGCATATGAATGCCATGCACCTTAAGAAGTTCTATGCTTAAACATGGCATGGAAGTCAAAAACACAAAAAAAACAAAAAAGTAAAAATGATCAAAATACAAAAAAAAGAGAAAAGAAGAAAAATAGAAAGCAGGTCATCCATATGTGAAAACCACGCAATTATGGCACCTTGGGTAGGTCCCTTGGTGAAAACCGGTTTCTGGCACCTTGGGAGGATTCGTTGTTCACAAAAATCTTGTATCTTGAGGGTATTTTTACTTAGCCTAGGGCTAGTTCTGCGCCTACATCTGAGATTCCCTGTGAACCTATCCTATCAAGCTTTGATCCGACATTTTCTCCTCTTGTAAATTGGTGAATGGATGGCCTTTGTATATTCCCCATCAAACGTTGGGGGCACTTCTACAACTTCACCTTCTTGTTTATAAACACGTGGCCCCTGCCGTTCTATATTCTCTGTCTAACGCTGGGGGCATCCACATTTCTCGGTTACCTATGCATAGCTTCGAAAAACCTTATAATATCACAAAAACATTCAAATATGTTCAAAAATCGCAAAAACATTCAAATATGTTCAAAAATCACAAAAACATTCAAATATGTTTGAAAATCATAAAAACATTCAAATATGATCAAAATCCAAAATAATAGAAAAAAAAAACACAAAAATAGTAGAAAAGTGTTTCACAAAACAATCTTACAAAAACATAACTTTAGTTTACTTACTTTATCTTGTTTCTTACTTTGTTTGTGTACATTGTTTGCTTGTATAGTTTTTGCTTGTTTGTACATTTGTATAGTTTGTTGCTTAGACATACTTTGATAAGATTCATCTTTTCTTGCTTAGATTAGATTCATTCTTACTTGTACATATGAAGTTTTTTTTGCATGCCTATAAATAATTGTACATAGTTGTGTTAATTCATGTTGGTTAGCATTGTATATTTGGCTGGGTTTGTTAAAATTTTCTTGTGTCTGCTTGTTGCATGTATATAGTTTTGTTATCACATCATCATATCTTCATCAATATCATCACATCTAACATCATTTATACATCATATATAAATAAAAAAATAAGTATACATCATACATTAATGCTAAGATAATAATCGCATATCTTATCATCAAAAGGGGGCAAGAGGGATCGTAAATATCAAAATCTATCCCCCCCGCACCAATATCATGTTGTCATCTCGTCCACTAATCTAGAGCATCACATGTACAATAAAATTGATATAATCTATGGATCTATCATGTAAAAATCAAATACATGTGGTAAAAACATCTCAACTATCATCATGATACATATAAAGTGTGAAATAAATCATATAACATCAGACTCTAATTTTTCTTCTACTCGTCGTGAATAATTATTTTATTTAAATAATTATTTTTATTTAATTTTTCATCGTGGTGGGGCATTATTTTCCACCTGGTACTCATTTCTTCTCACTAGGATAATTTTATTGCTCCTAGGTGAGGTCGATTCTTCTATACACTCCATCGAATAATTATTTTTATTAAATAATTATTTTGTTAATCTTTCCGTTGTGTTGGGGCATTATTTTCCGCATGTTGCTTCTTTCTTCTCCCTAGGGCATTTATTTTTCTCTTGGGAGATTCTTGTTGCTTCTTCTAACTTCTTCTCTATCCAAACCATCAAAAGTCTAAAAAAAAGAAAATCAATTCAAAATCCAAAAAAAATCAAAACTTTTTCAAAAATCTTTAAAATTGTAAAATTTGCAAAACTAGGTAAACCATCTCATAACGGTTGAAACTTGTGTCTTCCGCATGGTATTATTTCCATATCTTGCTGGAAATTTACATCTTTGTAGATCAAATGATTCATGGATCATCATATTTACGACCATTTACAAAGCTAGTCTGCTTGCTTCGTCGGTACTCTAGGGCACATCTAGTTGCTTGGTATTGTTTCGTGGTGCACTACGCTTTCTTATTGGACCTGAGCATCCTTTATCATCTCCCCTTACATGTATCTTTGCTATGGGCATCATTCTTCACCCTTTTCTCCAATCACAAACATTTTTAGAACTATCTTGACTTTTGTTGGTTGGAATATGTGCGTTTGTACTTGTTTTCCATGTTAAATGAGCTTGTTTCCTTCTTATATTGCATTGCTTTTCATATGTTGCATTGAGTTGGTGTTTTCAACAATGGAAAATTGTTCGTAGTATGGATTTTTATGTCATTCTACTTTTTTCATATGCTTATATTTTTAATAAGGACCGATGATGGAGATCTTTTGGCAATATGATGACATTAAGGTTGTTGCCAATGCAAGGGATGAAAGCTAGTTCTTCTCTTTGCTTCTCCATATTTCTTCTACATCACCCTCCTATCAACACTATTCTTCTAATTCACATGGGGCATCCTACCCCTACCCATTCTTCTATCCATTTCTATCACCTTTTTCAATCGTCGATCACCTTTTATCATCACTCCATCGACACTCGAGGGGGCATCTATCACTTCTACTAATTTTTTTTTTCTATGTCTTCAAAATTTTATCTATCTACTATCTTTGAAGTGGAGTCACTTACGCCACCTCAAAGAGGGGAAAATGTAGACAGCTATAATTTAGATCAAGCAATTTAAATACTTAAATTGAGCTAATTACACCATTTCCCATGAATTGACGACATATCGTCAATATCACACTTTTTCTTTGCTATCATCGTTAATTAATTACATTACGTTAGTTAATTAACTCTTCTATTCAACAACGATGCCAATTAACGACCTTATGTTAATCAACTCCCCTTTCTATCTACATTAATTAATTATTTCTAATTAATTAAGCTCCCCTTTCTATCTACATTAATTAATTATTTCTAATTAACTAATACCCCTTTCTATCTAGATTAATTAATTATTTGTAATTAATTAATTCTCTTTTAATCAATAAATTGTCATTTATTTGATTGAAATCCTCTCATAACATAAATAATACTAACTATTCCTCTAAAAAGCTTCTATAAGCTTCAAGAATGGAGTCTTGTCAAATCATCTTAGAGAATTCTTCCATTAGAAGATTTAGCCTTCTCCATTTCTTGCATTCATCCACCCAAGTTTTGAAGTCATATGGAGATATGTCAAGTGGTCTTGTAGCCATGATTTGACAAGACTCCATTCTTGAAAACCTTGGGATTTCAAGTTTACAATCAACTCTTTAATTGCTAGAGATCTACATAGGTTCAATCTCATCTCATTTAGTATTTAATAAGAGATAGAAGTTAATTTGTTTAGCATAATAGCTTGAAATATTCATTTCATGTTCTAATGTAGAGATGTTGATAGGTTAGATTTTCTTAAGCTCTTAGCATGATGATGCATAGGTTTAGTTTAGCATTGTATTGAAGCTACTAGGTGTTAGTGTTATCCATATTCCTCCCCCCCCCCCCGACAAAATTGGATCACCCATGACCCTGTGCAGAAAGAAATTTAAAAAATGGTTCCGTCGAATGAGCCTGTGCTTCAAATCCAACAGACAAGTATTAAGGAACTCAGACAAGATCTAAAATGGAATAATAGAGTCGGGGAAGGAAGCCGAGCAGTGTCAAAGAACCAAAGGTTCAAAGGAAAAGAAACAACAAAGATTCAAATTCTTCAGACTTCGTAAATGGTTCAAAACAAGCCCAAAAAATGACTTAGTATGGAGGAGACAGCGGAAGCGGTACCAAGTGTCCAAACGGCGCACCTCCAAAGATTAAATCCAAAGGGGCAGAATCAAACTTGTGCCAGCCATCCATGTAGACGAATGGTCAACAAGAGATAAAAAAGGAGAGCGGGTCACAAAATGACTAAGTATAGAGTGTAGGCAGAAAGGCGCCACGCATCTTAACGAGGCTCCTTCAAAGGTAAAATCCTGAGATGGATTTTCAAAAGAGCGTGAGCCTTCCACGTGTTTTAGAGTCCAAAAGGGACAGAGTCAAGGAGTTGAATAGTGAAAGCATTGACACACATCAGCGAAGGGTGCTAAGTGTCAACACGGTGCTATTTCATAGGTAAAATTTTGGGCGGGTTTCCAAACAAGTGCCAGACCACCACGTGTCCAAGGTTAGATTTTTGGACCCGCCAAGAAAATAGACTCAGGGAAAAATACAAAGAAGCCCAAGGAACTTGCAGAAGCCACCATGTGTCATTCCTGACTTGATTTCGAAAGAGAAAGACAGGGGTCCAAATCTCCTGGTGCGTGAGGCTGCCACATGTGGACCCGGTATGGACAAACTCTTAAAAATATTGCGCACTCGCATGACCCAAATATTCAAATGGCCATATCTTTTGATTGGAGACTTAGATTTGTGTGGGATAGGACTTTTTGGAAAGGTCTCAACACCCTTTGTATCATGGAAACATAAAATATCTTTCTTAATAGGATTTGGTGGGTAATAAATAGGAAATTTTATTCCAGGCCATTAATACAGAGCCCAATTTCTCCAACTACCAGATCTGATTCGATTTGATCCGCATGGGGAACCAGACATGACAGATTTGGGGGACAGATTTGAGAAAGGCATAGATTGATAGTGGTTGAGATTTCAAAGCAGGATTCAATGCGTATCTCTAGGTGGTTGAAGTAGGGGTTCAAATTTTTCCCTTCTCTCTTTCTTATTCTTCCTATATATTGTAACAGAGGGGCATACTCAAAAGGTTGGTCATTTTTTCTCCATTGGCCCCCCTCTCTCTTTCTTCCTTAGGGTAGAACGTGGAGTCTAAGCCTCCTTTCATGGCTCAGTAATGGTGTTTTCTTGCCTCTATGCCCATTAATTATGTACTGTGTAACATTTTGGAGCAATAGAATCTGTTTCGTGATGCATCTGTCCATCCTTGGCATGTTTTGTTGTCTCTTCTTACCTCTCACCATTGCAAGGTATTCTTTGCATACTATGATGTTCATTGTAGGTTATAGGAGTTGTGCTTAATGGGTTTCAAATTGGTGTATGTGTGAAATGTATCTTTGGTATGTGGTGCATCTTGTCCACCCTCTCCTCTGCTCACCTCTCTCCACTTCAGGCGGGTCGAGTCTGTGATTCAACCACTTCCTTTTCTGGTGTATCACCACTTAGTGTAGGCTCTTTCACCCTCTCTCTCTCTCTCTCTGTCCCCTTGGAATGGTTAGATTAGGATAGAATAGGTTATGCTTCCTGCACTGGAGTAGCTTGTGGCAGGTATATTAGGAAGAAAGAACTGGCTTTCTTTGGAGGTCCATCTCAAGTTTTGTAAGTTCCACATCTTGAGAGATGATCCCATGTTGTGCAATCACAGTGAATGCCTCGCTTCACATCCAGGCCATTCGAGGGTGTTTTGATTCTACACTAACAATTTTGGCATGCCCTATGAGACAGGTCTGAAGTACCTCACCACTTCATCTTAGTAGTTTGGTGTGTTCTTGTTAAGGGTAAAACTTTTGAGGCACATACAAGCACATCTAATGACTCCATCTAGTAAAAAACCCATTCTTTGAGTTGCAGACCTTTTCCATCCATTTCCACTCATTTTCATCCATTTTCTTCTTCCATCTCTTTCATTTTCTCCCACTCCATGAGGTTGTGCAATCATGACTTCATTCCTTTCATGGAACTCACACTTATAGCAATGCAGTTCACCTCCAATGCATTTCCCAACTCCTCCAAATCAACATTATAATAAGATCTAGGACCATTATGCTTACCCATATGAGCAAGTTCAAAGTCAGTTTGGACATGGAGCTTATCAAGAACAAGGGGACACATACAATGGTGACAACTATGGGGAGAATGTTAGTTTATTAGAGAAAATTCAAAAAAATAGAGGTTGACATGGTTCAGTCAAGGGGCATAGCACAAATGAAGGCATTCAAGATTGGTTGCAGGGCATCTTGTCCATGGGAAGGCCCTTTTCCAAGACATTACAGCCCGTAGGAGAAGCCTGGCTTCATGGTTGAAGTGCTGCCTCAACTTACACAGTGGATTGAGGACATTGAGGGTTATGAGTAAAGTGTGAGACAACCTTGTCAATGGGTAAGTCCACCACCTCTTAGCTCTTCATTTTCTCTTCCTCAGTCTTTATCATTTCAGCATGATCAAGAGTCAAACCCCTAAGTTTCTGCCCCAAGTGTTGGTTTCTCTTCTCCATTCCTTGATCTTCCACCTCATCTCAGTTCTTATATCATTTTCCCTTCTAAATAGTCATCCCCTCCAAACAAACAAGAAGTTCCACCTATCTTTGCATCACAAACAATCACAAAGCTGGTTGAATCCCAACATGCCACTCTTCTTGCTTTCCCAAGTCCATGTTGTGAAGATACTCAAGAATCCAGTCAAGGACAACAAGAAGAGGAGCCTAATAGAAAAGAAATAACAAACAATATGATGAGTTAGGCTGTTAAATTTGGGTTTACAAATATCCCCTTGATGGTCAATCCAATAGAGGAGGTCAAGGTTGAAGAGCCAGTGGTGACTGAGGATGAATTTGCAGCAGAGGAGGACCATACAATTTTAGAGGCTCCAAGTGTGGATCAGGCTATAAAAGAACCTTCAGTTCTTCCTCCCACTTCATGCCCTTTGAGCTTTGATGTTGAAGAAGAGTTTGATCTTTCAAACTTCATGTTTGAGGAAGAGGGAAACCATGGTGAGCAATTTTTAGATCAAGAGGACACCATGGAGGAGGTTGAGCACATGCAACAGGAAAACAACAAGGTAGATTATCTGTCTGATTTGGAGGATTTCTTTGATGGAGAAAAGCCCATGGAGATCACATCATTTTCTCTTCCATCATCCATCTTCCAAGCATATGAGCCTACTTCCGTGAAGGAGGGCACTCAAGAGCATAATCCTATGTCTCATAATGTATCTCTAGAACCAAGGTTGGAAGATACAAGTCTTCCATGTTCTTCACAAGAGAAGGAAGAAGAATAGCCAGCTCCAAGCCCAGTTAAAAAGGATTATATGGAGGTGACCAAGACAAATTCATAGGTATTGAATCGTGAGTTGGCTGCAGAAGAAAATACAGCCCCCTCTCCCATTCAACCTCTCCAAAGTCTAATTTTTTAGAGGATCCTGAAATCATTAGCTTCATGTTTGAAGACGAAGCCTCATATGGTGAAGATAGCAAAGATTTTAAGATCACCATGTAAAAGGGAGAGACCTTGTTACAGTAGGACAACAAATATTTTGATTTCCTACTAGACTCAAAATAATCTTTTGATAAGAAGGAGCTAGTTGGAATTGCAATATTTTCTCCCCCATCATTCATTCTTTAATCACAAGAGCCTGTTGCCATGGAAGAGAGTGTGTAAGCACAACCTGCAATTTGCAACATGCCTCCTGAATCAAAGTTGGAAGATTTTGATATTCCAAAAGTCACACCTGATGCAGAGGAAGATAAAGAGTATGAAGCTATCATTCCTCCCACACCATCCATCCATGAGGGTCAGCAAGAAGGATCCATTCTTGGAGTTAGAGTTCAGAACTATGGGTAGATTCAAAGGACCATACCTTGCCCAATCAGATATGTCGTGCCCACTTCAAACTACCACTTGAGACCAAGAAACAAACTAGGATTAGCTAGGAAAATTATGGAATAATTTTTTTGATTAAGAGTGTTTGCAAAGAGGGTTACAAGATCTCAGTTAGCACAAACCAGACTTAGGTTAACAATCAAGAATGACTAACATCAATTACTTCTAGTAACTATCAGTACAAGCACAAGGTCCAACAAGAGGTTTAAATTCATCACCTAGGTTAGGAAGGTAAATTCACTCTCAATCCTACTTTAAAAGGATTATAGGGTTCAACCAGATTTTTTGTACACTTAGAGTCATCAAAACTTTCCTAAATCATGCCCATTGGATAGGATATTCTCTCACCTTTCCAACCATATAAAGAAGTCCTCCTAACTCCTTATAAATCTCAAGTTATGGCCCAACAGAGTTTTGGGGAGAAATTTTCCCTTGGGGAGTCCGCGGGTTTAGGGAGAAACTTTTTCCTTTAAGCGGGTTGGCGGAGCGGGGAGGAAACTTGAGAATTTTCTTTCCTTGGGCGCAAGAGTGCAAAACTCCTCTGCGTGCCCGCGTGTCTGATGGGGAAGACATGTTGTGCCTCCCGATTGGTGCGTGGAAAAGCCGAGCGGTGGGGTAAGTTGGAAAATTAGAGTTTTTAGGCAAAAAGCCCAAGGGTGAAATCCGTCGCGCACCTCTGCCAAGGAGAAACCCATGCCATGTGTCAGCACGTGATTAGACAGGGGCCGGCGGGTTGCGGGGAAAAGTTGGAAATTTTTCCCAAGGTCTAAAAACCAAATTTCCTGAAGGAAAATTTTCCTTCATACCTCTGAACTCACTCAAAAGGCCACATGGCATCCTGTGATTAGACGTGGGTCATCAGAGTGACGGAGCGATTTAAGGTTTTATGCCAAAAGAGTTTTTTTAAAGACAAAAGACTTGCGCGGGGCCCGTGCATCCACTAGGAAATGTGTCAGCACCTCATTCACTGCGGAGGTGCAGGTCCGTAGAGGAAAAAGGTAAAATTTTTCCAACGTAGTTAAATAGTTAAGTTTTCAATTTTATTCCGCACACCCTTCAAGCCACGTGTTAGCACGTGATTGGCTGCGGGGACACGGGGAAAAATGGGAAAAATTTCTCAAAGTCAAATTTTCAAAAAGTTTAAGTTTCAAAAAGGTCCGCCCCTCCAAAGTGCCATGTGGCAACATGTGATTGGTTGTGAGGGTTGTAGGGCCGCGGAATTTTTGAGGAAAATTTTCCAAAGGTTAAATTTTGATTTTTATATAGTTAAATTAATTTTTGGATGGCCATTTTGAAGTAAAACTTCAAATGGCCATAACTTTCGATAGAACAGTCAGTTTTCGGAAAACAAGGACTTTCCAGAAAGCTCTCGGAGTCCTCTTTGCATAGATATCATAAATTTTGGATTTTGATGAAGTTTAGAAGGTCAATTTTAAGAAATAGATGTGCAGGGTTTAAAATTCAAAATTGGCAATTTTCCAACTTGTAAGATTTTGATTTTCTTCTTCTCAACATTTCGATTGAACATGGAGGATTGACCTTAGGTAAGTTTAGGAGTGTTTTCGAGGTTCAATTTTTTGATTGAGTGCAAATTCATAATTTTACAACTTTTGACGGGAAAATGATTATGCAGGTTTGGAATTTGATTTCATGAAGTTCTAAAATGCCTTTCATAGATGGAGAGTTCCAATTAAGTTCGTTAAGGCTTATTACATCTAATTTGCATTGTTTCATTTCTTTATTTAAGTTGCAAATCAAAACTGTACATTTATTAGATAAATTTAAATGCTAGATTTGGAATGAAACAGAGATCATTTACTAACAAATTTAAAATCAATTTGTAACTTCCAAATGTGGAAAAGCATTCTCAAATCTGATCTAAGACATTCAATGATCTATCTTATCATTCAAGAGCAACAAGGCACAATTTGATATCTCAAATTTTAAATAAATACAAGGAACAAAATGCTATCTTATCCTCCCATATGGATTTTCTTTTCACACAGAGATATCATTTCAAAACAGTAACTCCAATTCAATGCAACAATACAAATTTGAGAAAGGAATGTATTTCTTTTATTGATTTCACCCAACAACATTACAACTTCATTCTTCCCTTGACTTTAATTTAACAAAATACAAAACATATCCCATCCTTTCACGTTATTAACAAGACTAAGTATGAAATAATAACTCTTCGCATTTCACAAATGAATCCCTATCTTTTCCTTTGCATTACAAGGTGCCTTCTCATTACAAATAATAATACAATTCATCCACTTCAAGTAGGAAGATAACAATGAAATTTCTCAGAGAAAGGGACTGTTAAACTGTATTTTCTCCAAGCTCCAAAACAACAACAAGTAATTTTATTCATCATTTCATCTTGATCATAACAAGGAAGGGGGAAAGGCAACGCTCTCCACCCAACCAAGACATCCAATGGGAAAGGAGAAGCCATTCTTCCCGATTGGCCCCCGAGCCCCAACCACATTGGAATAGAGTATGAACATAAACACATGGCAACAAGACTTCTATCACAACAAATAGCATTCTTTTCCCATGTAAATACAAAAAAATACACAGTCCAAACAAAGACAACAGTTCACAACTGCAATAAGAATCATGCACACAACACATGGGCTTGATCAAGCAAGCCATCAAGAGCAAGAACTATGGGGAAACTACTTATGCCTCCCTATTTGTAATTGGGCATCCACCTAAATCATACCGCCAAATAACATATCAAATCCCATAAACCTTATATCTCCCAACCCCTCCTTGTGCCCCCCCAAAGTTTCTCCCGTATGCCCCCCCAATAGTAAGAAACGCAAGTAGTTTCTTTTCCTAGGTGGATCCCAATCCAAAACTCCCTCCAAAATAGAGCTAGTGCCATTGGCAATCCCTTATGCCCCCCCATGTGAAATCCCCATAGCCTTCTCCTACACCTTTACCTAAGCATGCTACCCAACCAGCCAATAATACACAACACATTCACCATTTTTCACATGTAAGGAAAGGGAAAACAACATTTAAAAAAAAGGGCAGGATCCTACCTCTCCATTATGGAGTTTGTTTCCAAAATAGCAAGCTCCTTCAATGCTCAGAAATACAGTCCAACACAGCAAGCTCTTTAATGCTCAAAATACAGTCCAAAACAGCAACACCAAACATGCAAATGAATTTTTAAACTCTTCTCCACAAGCAAGACTCCCACAACAATAAAATTCGACCCCAAAGAAGAAAGAGCAAATTTTTAACAACCATAAGCAAGGGAAGAATTCAAATTTTAAAGGAGAGGAGAGGAGAGGATGATGTGGATTCCAAGTGGGATGCCACATCATTCTTGCTCAACCCCCAAAAAAATAAAATCAACTTCACAACTAATCACATTAAATGGAGATGCCAATCAACTTACACACTCAAAATTAACCCATACTTTAATAAGGACCGAATTAAAAACTTGCAAGAAAAGTGCAATAAAAACTTACACATAGTCATTTCAAAATACAATTAAAAAGATTAATTTTAACTCCCAAACCATAGGTATGGTTGGTGGATGATTTTAAGAGGTGTGGGACAAGTTTAACTTGTCCCAAAAGCCTCAAAATGCAGCCCTCAAGGACAAATTCGAGTTCCTTTGAGAATGGAGTGTTCTACACTCCAAAATCTGACTTACACAATTTACACATCACTTACACATCTTCTTACACATTCTTACATATTAACTTACACACTCTTCCAACATTAATATAAAAGACAACAAATTTATTAATTACACTCCACATCTCAATTTAGTTTAAATAAAATTTAACTATATGACTATCACATTAATCTACCACATTTAAATTAATTAAAAGAAGGAACACATTACAAATACATACAACAATAATTAAAAAGGAACACATAAATAAAACACATGTCCCATGGTCACATATAATGGAAATCCCCCCCATGGGAATTTCTAACATAACACAACACACAAGCTCATAACACAGTTGCCATGGTGACCTTGTTGATTTCACCCAGAATTTCAATATGGTTAGTCTCTAGTCCCCCGACATTGTTGTGATTTTTAACCTGCAAAATGCAAATACCTCCTTCAGCCTCATGGCCATATCGGAACATCCAAAATGATATAAACAATATCTCAAAATCATCCAAACACACAGTTCACAACAATATCAATAATTTCAACATTATTATTTTTAATTAAATAAATCAACTATATCATCATCAAAATCTACCATACCAGATCTACTCAAAGTGTCTGATATCATAAGTCCAAATCAACATCCATATTATGTCCATGTCAAACAATATATCATTAACCTCATATAAAAAATTTCTCTAGTAACCATCATTCATACTAACTGAATCTAGATCAATAATAATCCATGATCTAACATTTAACCATAATACCAAATCAAAGCATAATAGTGTCCATAATACGATCAATAGTATCAAAATCAGTATCAAAAAGTGTTAAAGGGAAGTGGGAACTACAAGATACTTGGCTTCATTAGAGCCAAGGGAGAAGCCAAAACCAGTCATGCCTACTTCAAGGCATGAGGGTAAGCATTAAAGTACCAAGGGTCATCATCAACACCTCCAGGAGTCCATTGCTAATTAGCTTGAGGAGGTATTTTCCATTAATGTTGATACCTTGCTGATATGGGTGGAGGATCGGCTTAAAGTTGGTTTTTCACTCATACAGGCAGCCATATTTAGTGTCAAATCATTTGCATGACTACCTCTCTTGAGAAAGGGAATCTATTTCTCCCTGTCTATATCAGGATTTGTTTAGCCCCTTTTCTCTCTAGTTAGTTTAGTAGTAGGAGTAGACTTTGTTTCCAGCAGAAGAAGTGCTTGTGCACACTATGCATGTCTCATTTGAGGCATATATGATTTTATCTTTGTACATAAGTTTTGTTTGTATTGCTCCAGAGCTACTGAGGCCAGGGCCTTCACTATTCATGGTAGAAGACTCATAGTTTCCTATAACAGTTGCAAATTTTAAAATAAAAAAAATGCAGAGAAACTAAAGAATGTTTTCAAGACAGTCCATTTAGGGACAGACGAAAGCCCTGGGTCAAAACAATTTTCTACTCTTAGAAGCCTTGTTTCAAGATTTCTTATGAAAATTGAGAGTGTGGATGTGCGGGCAGACTCAGGACTAGGAAAAAGTGAAAAGCAGGCAATCAGAGAGTCCATTTTGAAAGAAGGGTTAGTACTAGGCCATTAATTATGACTCCATGCCTAATGGATTCTTCAAGGATACTGGTCCCTTCATCTCCCAGGAAGATGCCTCTGTGAGTCACCAAATCATTATCCATATTTTTCCCCCCAACAAAATTGGATCATCCATGACCCCGTGCAGAAAGAAATCCAAAAAAATGGTTCCGTGGAACGATCCCGTGCTTCAAATCCAACAGACAAGTAAGGAGAAACTCAGGCAGGCTCTAAAATGGAATAGTAGGGTCAGGGAAGGAAGTCAAGCAATGTCAAAGAACCAGAGGCTCAAAGGAAAGAAACAAAGAAGATTCAAAATCTTCAGGCTTCGCAAATGGTTTAGAACAGGCCCAAAAATGACTAAGTATGGAGGAGACAACAAAAGCTGCCAAGTGTCCAAATGACACACCTCCAAAGATTAAATCCAAAGGTGCAAACTCAAACTTGCGCCAACCCTCCATATAGCAAATGGTCAAAAAAGGTCAAAAAGGAGAAGCAGAAAAATGACTAAGTATAGAGTGCAAGTGGAAGGTGCCACATGTCTTAACGACGCTCATTCAAAGGTAAAATCCTGAGCGGGTTTTCAAATGAGTGCAGGCCTTCCACGTGTCTCAAAGTCCAAAAGGGATAGAGTCGGGGTTGAATAGTAAAAGCATTGAGACAGGACAGTAGAGGGTGCCAAATGTTAACACAGTACTATTTCATAGGTAATATTTGGGGCAGGTTTCCGAACAAGTGCCAGGCTGCCACGTGTCTAGGGTCAGATTTTTGGCCCTGCCAAGCAAAGAGACTCAAGAAAAATACAAAGAAACCCAAGGAGCTCACGGAAGCTGCCATGTGTCAGTCTGACGTGATTTCAAAATTGAAAGGCATGGGTTGAATCTCCAGGTGTGTGAGGTTGCCACATGGACCCGGTACGACAAACTCTAAAACATTGCGTGCCCACAATCCAAATATTCAAATAGCCATATCTTTTGAATGGAGACTCAGATTTGGGCAGGAGAAGACTTTTTGGAAATGTCTCAACACCTTCTACGCCATGGAAACATAAAATATCATTCTTAATAGGATTTTGTGGGTGAAAAATGGGAAAAAATCTTCCAGTACATTAATACAGAGCTCAATTTCTCCAACTACCAGATCTGATTCGATTTGATCCATCGGGGAATTAGACATGAAAAATTTGGGGAGGATTTGAGAAAGGCATTGATTGATAATGGTTGAGCTTTCAAATCCGGATTCAATGTGTATCTCTAGGTTGTTGAAGTAGGATTCAAATTTTTCCCTCCTCTCTCTCTCTTATTCTTCCTAGATATTGTAATAGAGGGGCATATTCAAAAGGTTGGTCGTTGTTTCTCCGCTTCCCGCCCCTCTCTCTTTCTTCCTTAGGGTAGAACATGTAGTCTAAGCCTCCTCCCATGGCTCTGTAATGGCATTTTCTTGCCTCTTTCCCATTGATGATGTACTATGTAACATTTTGGAGCAATAGAATCTGTTTCGTGATGCTTCTATCCATCCTTGGCTTATTTTGTTGTCTCTCCTTACCTCTCATTGTTGCAGGGTATTCTGTACATACTTTGATGTTTTTTTTAGGTCCTAGGAGCTATGCTTAATGGGTTTCAAAGTGGTATCTATGTGAAATCTATCTTTGGTCTGTGTTGCATCTTGTCCACCATCTCCTCTGTTCATCTTTCTCCACTTCAGGTGATCAGGTCTGTGATTCAACCACTTCCTTTTCTGGTGTATCACCACTTAGTGTAGGCTCTTTCACCCTCTCTCTCTCTCTCTATCCCCTTGGAATGGTTAGATTAGGATAGAATAGTTTCTGCCTACACTGAAGTAGCTTGTGGCAAGTAGATTAGGAAGCAAGAACTGGCTTTCTCTGGAGGTCCATCTCAAGTTTTACAAGTCCCACAGCTTGAGAGATGATCCCATGTTGTGTAATCACACCGAATGCCCCACTTCACACCCCGGCCATTCAGGGGTGCTATGATTTTGCACTAATATTTAGTTTCAATTATACTTACATAGCTAACTAAATCTTACATACATAGGTGTAAGTGAGTTATAGGAATAAGTTGCAGGAGAAACAAGAATGAGCTCGCCAGGTTTAGTGGCTGAGCTATACCAATCTAAATGAGATATACGGAGGGACCAATCCCCTTGATTATGCACTGAGCCATTTTAGAGAGTAATCGAGCTCTTTGAAATGTGCACCAAACCACCCATTTGGCAAGTAAGTTGCGAGCATGCAGGTAGTAGCGAGATGGAGCCAAATAATCACATCAAAGATTGAAAAGTTATTGACTCCGCAATAGGAGAACAAGTTCACATGGGATAATGAGTTGTTTGATATACACAATGACACTTTAAAAGTAACCAAGCCGAGGTGAGTAAAATTGTAAGAGAGCTCAGTTTATTTTTTAGGGAGATCACATACTGAGCAAGATGTAGAACTCAGTGCACATAGGTAGAGTCACTTGGTGCCATCAGAAGCGAGCCCCTTGAGCTCAATATATGGAAAAAAGGGAAAGAAAGAATCAAATCAGAATCTAAGTTTCTTGAGGTGTCAAGCCATGTAAGTAGAAGCCACCAAAGTATGGAGACCACTCGGTTGAACGAGCTATAAGCGATCAATAGGAATATGAGCTTGTAGAACCAAGATGGTTAGCCACTCAAAGAACAACGAGTTGAACTTTCAAAGAGGAACTGAGATTTTCCTTTGATAAATCAAGGAGTTCATCTTCGAAGGCATTGAGCTCATATCGAGTCATTCTCACGAGTTTGAGCTCATCTAAGCCAAGCTAAGTGACCTTCAAATAGGACTTAGGTAGGGGGAAACACTTAAAGGAATGGAAAAGTTTACAAGGTGGTCATCGCAGCTGAAGTGAAAAGAGATGACACAAATGACATGGGTGAGATTGGATAATTTGTGCCCCAAAAATCCCAATATCACCGATTTGGGAGTGGGTGTGGAATATTGTAGAAAAATCAGATGGGGTTGGCCTAGGACACATAGGTACACAAGGGCTCATGGACCCAAAATAGTCGTAGCACCTCCATAATGCAATGTGGGTATGGCGGGGGTCAATAGCCCATGTGGCCTGGTCAAGAAGAGTGGTGCAATGTGGGTGGAATGGGTGTACATGCAACCACTTGCAGACCCGAGGTGTTTGCAGAGCCCTTAGTGTTGATGGATCTGGTAATGCAAGTATGAGTCACACTCGGTTCAAATGGGCTAGCCAAGGCCAATTTCCCCACAATAGAATGGCTAGAAAACTCAAAGTGGTGGGGGGTGGGCTCATCGTTTGAAGATTATGTTGGTGCAAAGGTGTATTTGGGGGAGGTCGATATACAAGTAAATAACTCACCGATATGGATTGGTGAGTTGGTAGAGGATCCACATGGCGCCAACATAGAGGGGAATATGGAAGTGTTTGGTGGGGAGTCAGCAAGTCCTGTTGGTGCCTATTTTGATCATCTGCCATTTTTCCATGTTTACCCTTTGCTCTTTGTGCTCTGAAATGTTTTTTCCTCATGAAATCGATGATGTGAAGTTGTAGCTCCATTCTTGTGCATTGGATTATTTGCAAACTCATTACCTTGCCCTAATTTGCTAAGGAGAAGTGCATTTTTGCCCTATTTCTGAGAAAAAATGGCTTTGGATTCTCCCATCCTTCACATTTGGTGAAAAAACAACTTGTACATGTGTTTGAATGCTTTGATTTGTTCATTTTTTCTCCATTTTTGCACCATTTTGAAGGAATCTCTAAGTTTGCCCTACGTTTTGCCCTAATTTTGCCCGTTCAAATGCCTCTGCTGTTATTCCTGTGTTTTCCTGACCTTTGGAGCTTGAAATAATTTGATTTTTACTTATTTTCCCTCAAATATCCCTTGCCATGGTCATAAATTGCCTAAAAACACTTTCCATTTGTCTTTTGATCGAAAAATTCTTCACCCATGAAAAAAAAATTGATTTTGGGGGTCGTTGGCAATTTCTACATTTTTTTACAATCATCCAGACGTCCTTTGCTTGCCAAATTCTAGCTCATATAATTTTGCATACATGGATTGTTCTAATTGGCAAAGGGGATGCAGATCGGCGATGGACTTGGAGAATTTTTGCCTTTTTTGGCGAAAAGTACTGAAATGTAAAACAAGGCCGCAAGCCCGCTAGAGTAAATTAATGCCTTAGTCTTTTTTGTTTTGAAAGGTGAGGCAGAGCGGTGGATGTCTAGGAGAGTTTGAGATTTTTAACCTTTTTCCTAAAAAGGGTCAAAGTCTTAAAAGAAGGCGCAACCCCGATAAAGAAGAAAATTAAAGGCTTGCGTGGGTTGGTGGTCTGCCGGAGGAAAAAAGGGAAATGTTTCCTTTTGGAAAAATGAGTTAAATTGGTAATTTGAAGCGTGGCTCCACAATGAATCAGAGGGAGACACGTGTCAAAATAAATGGTAGAGGGGAGTGCGGGCTGTCAATGAGTTTTGAAAACTTTGAAATTTTGTGAAGGAAGTATGAAGCAAAAAGGGGAGTTATGGCCCCGCGACAAATCAGTGATCGCCACATGTCAGGGATAGAAGCTGAGGTGCGGATCTGTAGGGATAATTGTGAAAATTTTCCTTTTTTCCAAAAAAGGTGGAAATGTGTAAAATTGAGCCACGAATCCGGATCCAATCATATTGTGCCACGTGTCAACGCCAAATCTTAAGGGCGGAGGGGCGGAGAAAAATGTCAAATTTTTACATTTTTCCAAAAGTGTTAAAATGTCAAAAAAATGATCCCAAGCCCATTTCCAATCACATTGTGACACATGGAGGACTCAGATTAAAGGATAAAGGAAGATTAATAGTAACTGTGCATTTTTCAGTTTGGTTGCCATTTGAGCTCCAGGAAGCTTAGAGATGTGATTTTTGCATCAATTTTCACCAAATTTTTGTCGAATTCATGTCGTTTTTTCCTTCAAGGATCAATGGAATCAATTTGAAAATTCAATTTGTAGATCTGAGGTACTTTTGAAATGAAATTTTGTTTGGGCTTGAGCAGAAATGTGAAATACCAGATCCAAAAGTTGCAGAGGCAAATTTGGAAAGTGTAAAGGTGAAATGATGGAAGAGGAAGATGCTGCGGGCACCAAAGGAAGAATACATGCTCCCATGACAAGGAATGATGAAGATTTGTAATAATTTTCTTTTTTGAATGTCTGGCATCTCCTCCTCACAAAATTGGTTAAGTGTCACTTTTAGAATGTCATGAGTGAATTTGTAATAAACTAAGATGCCATCAGATATTCTTTTCTTGGGAAAGAAAGATCAAATTTAATAAAGAGATATATAATACATGTTTTTGAGACATGTAAAAGGTCTGGAGTTCATTTTCACGAGAATATTTTGAGAAAAGCTCATCTTCTGAGAAAAATTTCAGAGAAACCAGGTTAACTTCCTCTGTGTCATATTTTCATTCATGTTGAGTTGGTTACAAGTGTATAGCCATCAACAAGCTCTGAGATTATTTAAATAACTCTCCCCTGCTGATGAATCTGATAACTTTGAGTTAATTTGTGTTAAATCTCTGGAAATTTTGTGTTTATTTGATTTTAGAATGTCTGCAAGTAGTTTTTTTAGTTCCTATTACAATCTTGTATCAAAAATCTATCTAAGTCACACAGGTCTCAATCCTTGTGATAGCTTAGTGGCATCTGTAATTTCATTTTTCAGAAGAGCTTTCATCTGGGAATGAAATAAATGATTTAAAATCACTTTTCTTTCATCTGTTGACAAAGATTGTTTGTAAGCTTTTGGGTGTACCTTAGGCATGATTTATCTTATATTTTGATGTTTTATTGGGTTTTCTAACTCGAGCCTTCATGCTAGAGTCTTAAATATTGTGTGAAAAAGTACAAATCTGGGCCTCTATTGATGCACACCTTCTAATTGAAGGAATGTTTTAACTATTTTAAAGCTTTTTGTTATTGAATTTCTCCATTATTGTGAAGTTCCTCAAGGATCTGGCAAAGTCCAATCTATCTTGTTGAACTCCCACCCAAAAAATCATTCAAAACAACTAATCCTACCCTTTTTTGACCTGTATACCCACAGAAGATCAAAATCCAGTTACTAAAGTATGTAGAACATATCAGGATTTCAAAATGTCTTCAGTAACCCTTGCCTTGCATTGAAAGTATCTCCATAATATGGAAGTGACAACTTATGAAAGTCAGATTTGGAGAGTTGATCATATTTTCCCAAGGCCCTTTTCATACTATTTGCACAAATTGAGGGATATCTTTATCTCCTTCACCATTTGAGGGTTACAAAATAGGGTTCTCTTACCTTGGTTGGAAGGCACAACCTAAAACAGTTAGGACAAGATCAAGTCCTACTTGAGTGCTATCCATCTCTCCACAAATTTGAGTGTCAGTTAGATCACATCCCTGGCAATGAAACGAAATACATCATGATCTATCTATCTTCAAGCTTCATGCCATATCTTTGATGCTGCTCAGACTGAAAAGGAGAACAAATTTGGGTACCAACACCAGTGGCACCGTTTCCGGGGACGAAGAATGCATTATCCAGACCAATTTGTTAATTTACTTCTAGTTCATATTCTTTTGAGCCCGTCAACAACACCAGTGGCACCGTTGTAGGGGAAATTCTTATTTCAATCTGATCCATGTGCATACATATTCAAAATATTTAAATGCATATCAATCCCTGGTATTGTCTCTTGCAAGATTTTTCTACAAATATATTGTTAAAGCATCATTCTATACTCAGGTTTGCAAGGTGTATGCAAAGGTTTCAAACTCTGTCTGTAATTTTATTAGTTTCTAGCAGTAGTTGCACTTCATTTGCATTTGTGGTTGATAGATTTAAGAAAAGGAAGATCTTATTTATAAAGTTTGGCAAGATTTTCAGTGTTGATAGGTATTTGACAAAGTATTTTAGTGCATTTGCACAACTAGGGTGAAATTCCTTAGTGGCAACTCCATGTTGTTTTGATCTTGATAAATACCAGTGTCTTAGCTTTCTGTCATTTTTTTTGGTGTTGATAATCTCTGCAAACCTGGAAGGAAGAAGATCTCTCTTTAGGAGAGACCCAAGTAAAAAGTTATTTCAAGAATTGGGAAAGACAGTCTTAGAGGAAAGAAAAGTTTGGAAGGTTGTTGAAGGTCATACATCAAGCAAAGGAATATCCATTGGTGAGAGAGATCAGCATTTAATAGAGGATTATCACTCTTCTTCTAGTGATTATGATTCAAGCAATCCTCTCATAAACTTGTTTACTTCAACTAGTGAATGCCCTTCTGATGTACATAGTGAGTTCCTTCTTCAAATCTGCACCTGTGTGTTTCAATTCTAGTAAAACTTTCCAAGAAAATCAACACCTAGAGAATACCAATCTTGTGAACCAAATTCTTGAGCCCCAAAGACCTCTCACTCCTCATCATTCTATTTCTCCTCCAAGATCACCACCTCAAAACAATATGGCTCAGCCTAGACCTCCATTTGTTTTTAACACCTTTGGTCCTATAAAATTTAGAGGAATGGATGGTTAACCAAATGTTGTCCCACAAGATGTGAGGAATAGGTTGCCAAAGTTCCAAGGTAACAATGTTATAACTAGTGATCAGCATCTCAAACTTTTTGTTAACACGATGGAGGATTTTGAAATAGAGTTTGAAGATGTGTATGTCAAATTGTTCATTCATACACTAGAAGGGGATGCAAGGGATTGGTAAAAGGATCTGCCTGATAATTCTATTGACTCTTGGACTGAAATGCATAATGCATTTAGATTGCAATATGGTGACAAGACTAATCCTTGATTTCTCTTGTCTGAATTTGAGAATATCAAGAAGAACCCCAATGAATCAGTGCATGACTTTAATACAAGATTTAACAAGACATTGAGAAGACTACCTATTAATCTGAGGCCTTGTGATCAATCTTGTTTAATCAAATATGCAGATGCATTTGATAAGAAGGAAGCCTACTACTTAAGAGACAATAACCCTACTAATCTAAGGCAGGATTTCACCATGGCATTGCAGATTGAGAACAATATCAAAGCAATTGGGAAACCTCTCAAACGAGATGGTGTAAAGTTGATAAACCCTGACAAGCCTCAAGCAAGCAAGAGCACTGTTGACTTAGAGGAAGTGGTGAAAAATTTGGCAGGGGCTGTCAAGGAGATTTCCTACAAGTTGGCAAGAGCTGAGAAGGGGATTGGGTAGACTTCACAAGGTCAACAAAAATCACAAAACCATGATAGATTTGTCAATCATCCTAGGGGTGATCAGAGATATGATGATAGAGGGAAAGGACCCATGGGGTCTACAAATAGACATCCTCAAGCACATGAAGGAAGAGTGTTACCTGATCCCTTAACTGCTAGGGTTGTTTTTGTTGAGGAAGTTACTGATATTGATTGGTGTGATAGGTTTTTTCTGCCCCATCCTCCATGTGAATTGGAACAACAAGATGATGAAGATAATAATGATGAAGGTACTGATGATGATATATGTATGGTGGGCTGTTCTTCAGGATCACAAGAAGGAGCAACATCAACTGAGGTAATAAGTGCAAGGACAACTCCAACCTTTTGGGATTGCATCAAACGGGTACAAATATTTCTTCCCCCTCATACTCTTGAGGTAGATGTAGTGCAAGCTTTTGAGGTTCCTAACAATGACTTTGAATACTTAAGAACTTTGATGATTAAGAAGTATGATGGTGGTATACCTTTGGAGGAAGATAGACAATTGTTAATGAATGTTGTTGTGGCTCAAGAGAAAGAGTATAACACTAGGAGAAAGGTTTTTAAGGGACTTGGGCCTCAAGCTAAACCTAAAACACCATTGCTTACAAGTATTCCCAAAGAAGCTCCTAGAAGAGAAGCACCTGCCAAAAGCTCTATTGTCCCAAGCAAAAATTATAGTCCTCCTCATGACCAAACTACCAAGAATCCCTTGCCATCTAATGAATCTGTTTGTCTCCATTCCAATGTTGCCTTGCCAAAGAATTTTCTCTATGACATAGCCCAAATATTGAGCCAAATAAAAGTGAGTGTTCCAATCATTGAGTTTTTTAGGATTCCTAAGCACAAGAAGAGAGCATTTGAATACTTGGGATTGAAAGAGGAGAAGACCACCCCAAGTAGAAATGTAAACGTTGTTAAAACTCCTCCTCAAATCATTACAAACCTTGAAACACCACCAGCATTAGAGGATCTTGCAGAAACACGTGAGGAATACTTGGGGACATCCTTGGTTGATTCCTAATTGATTGTTGATCCATTTTTTATAACTTTGATCATAAAGGATAGACTACTTCACAATTGTATGTTTGATTTCGGTACATCATACAATGTCACGCCTCTGTAAGTCATGCAATGTCAGATCCGAGAGCTCCACATCAGGGCCCTCTACAAAAGCCTCCCGTGGTTTTCTCCATCTCCATCCAGTTCTCTCGTTGTCCTATTATTTGTAAATGCAAGAAATAGTGCAGTCTGAGTCAGTGTGGGGCTGCTAGATGCTGTATTTTGCAAACAAAAGTTTGTGGGACTGAACCAACTACGCCAACACATCGGGTTGGCCTAGTGAATGCTAGTGGAGGCTTTGTTTTGGTTCCCTACACTCCTCATACTTTTGGGCTACCTCGTCTAGGCATAGTCGCTTGAGAGCCCTGAGGCCCAAACACGCCATATCTTTGACATGTGATTTCTTGGACTCCATGACACCTAGAGATGTCTCGTCAGATCCGAGAGCTCCATGTCGGGGCCCTCTATGAAAGCCTCTCTTGATTTTCTCCATCTCCATCCAATTCTCTTGTTGTCTTATTGTTTGTAAACGTAAGAAATAGTGCAGAAATAGTGCTCACACCTCTTGTATTCTTTTCCATATTTTAATTGATATGCCACCGATTTATATTTGGTGAAATCAACCAATTCTTTTCTTATTGAAGATTTACTCTCCTTGTGGATACAAATTTTTAGATTTGGTAAGCCACTACATACATTGCACGTTCCATCCAAACATGCTTTGTTATAAAAAAGTTGTCTTGTTGATTTTTCACAAAATATTGTCAGAATAAATTTCCTTGAACATTTTTGTGGGACATTTATTCCACACTCCTGCAACATGATGTCAGTATGTAAAAAACTACGTATTTGACAAAAAACATCATAATGCATTAAAAATTCAACATGATGCCTGCAACAACAAGTGGTACGTGAGTGATTGATTTTCACATAAAAGGGTTTGTTCATTTCAAAGAATCTTTCGCTAATGTTAATTTGTGGATTTTCATTTTTAAACTTAGAGAACATTTCTATTTGAGTCATATCTAAGAAATGTTTTGCACACGATTCATGATTATGAGAACCTATTCTTCTTTTTACTGTATCTCTTCTATTCGGTGACACCCTTGTGTTCTCATTCCAAAATTTTACAATTAATTCTTTTAGATTATCAGATGTATTCTTATCTTTTCGTGAAAGTCTGCTAGAGAAAGCCCAATAGTTAGTGTTATTGACTAAATCAAGACGTTTACATCTCTCTATTGCTTTCATTAGTGTTTTTTGTTTAGCTTCAAAGAACTGCTTGTTTTTCTAATCCAAGTGTTTATTAACTATTTTATTACTTACTATACAGTTATTTAGTGCACGTCATGTAACATTACTATCTTTGGTGCGTCTTTTGCCACCTACAACTTGGTATGCTTTATGTATGTTTTCAACAATTGACACATTTTGATCAACAACATTAGATGTTCTTAACCCTAGGGTCTTCATTATAGGCCTCATATTAATTAACTTCATCAATGAAACAAATAATTGACATCTTTGTGTGTCATTTAAATTCTCAAAGTAATTATCCCAAATTCCACTAGCTTTTCTTCTCGCATTTCTTTTAGACATTTTGTTAGGCATTGGTTTTATAATGTTTTCATCAATTTCAATTAAGTGAATTGGTTTTCTTCGCGAAATGGAAGGAGGTGTTCTTAGAGGTGAAGATTTGTTTACAAGGTTACTTTCTTCATTCAGTGTTTTCATACAAATTTCAAGGTTAACATTTAGATTCTTAAGTAAGGGTTCAACAATTGGATTCATATCAATTTCTTCATCCATACCAACATTATCATTCAATTCAATATCATTATTCATTGCAAAATCATTATTCTCTACATTTTCATTGTGTATTTCATCCCAATTTTCTAATACATTAGCTACATTTGATATAGCAGATGTACCTTGCCATGCTCGAAGTTTTTGCATTCTCTTCAATTTCTTTATTCTCTTCTCTTCCAATTGCTCTGGTGTCTTATTCTTGACTTTCCTCTTGTTCTTAGCTCGAAATTTATCGCCCATGATTAGAAAAAATCAACTAGTGGGGTAGGGGACAAAATGAAATACTAAAAAATCGTGCAAGAATGTAGAGAATATTGCAGACAAAACAGAATGCTTACAGAATTCCCGTGAAAGAGATGAAAGGGACATTGGGGGGCCACAAGATATAAAACAAAGCAAAATGCGTACGTGTTTTTTGTTTTCTCTTTTCCCAAGCCATTCCTCAAGGCTTGGGATCCGGTTTGGATCCCCAAGCTTGAGGCATGGACCTGCACAAACACAACAAACGAGTTTTTACAAGAAAATGTAAAAATGACACTTCCTCTATGATAAATCAAAATAAAACAATTGATCCATTTTAAAAAAATTATACCATGACGTAGAGCAGGTCTCTTCTTTCTTAAAATATAATTTTTCAAATTTTCTAACTAATATAAGGTATCCATATTATTTATTTTCTAACTATGCCTTTTTATAGCTATTTTTTGAAGTGTAAATATGTTTATCTTTCACGGTGTATCTTTTTTTTGGGTGATTGAAATTAAAAAAAATTATACTAGACCAAACTAGGCATAATTCTATACATATTCCAAAATAATAATCTAATTTTCAATATTTTTTGAGGTTGTTAGGGGGGGCACAGTCGGAGCTCCGTTATTTTTCAAAACATAAAATTTTTGTACTAGAAAAATCATAAATAAAAAAATATTTTCTAAAAAAATCTTTAAAAAATGGAGCCCAAACTAGATGCTCCTAGCTATCTTTCTACCAAAGGGTTTTCAAAAATACTAAATGGTGCTCAAAAAATGGTGGGGGGCACGAAAGTCACTCTATTCTATTTTTTTTAACAAAAACAAGAGCATATGTTGGTATTTTAGTTGTTTGACCCACTTAAAATTATCTGTTTTCAATAAAATTTAGTAGCTTTGAAACTAGACTCAAAATTCTACGATTCATATTCCTACAACATCTTCCAATTTTGAGTGTAACTATTTCGAAAAACTTGTACAAGTTGAAGTTTTATTTTTTTTCAGAAAAATGTGTCCACTTAAGACCCCCTTTTGGCCCCCCAGGTTGGTGCACTTACCCAACACTCGATAATGCCTTTTCACCTAAGAAGGAATCCATCTAACGAGAGAGCACCATTAGATGGATTTTATCACGTGATTTCTTGTTTCATATTGTTGGGCCCCTAAATTATAGCTTCCAAATTTTAAGGGCACATAGGCGCGCATGGCCGGGGGAAGTGCGCAAGTATAGGTGCGCAAGGTAGAATTCAAAAGGCTTCTTGGAGAACCAAGGACGCGCGCGCCATGCGAAGAACAATTCAGGACTTATCCATTTTTGGCCTTTGGGACAGAACACATGAAGAACGTGTTTCATTTGGATAAGGTTCCAGCCTAGTGACAGGGTGTCTTGGAGGGAATATACCTTGCGATAGAAAGATCCAAAAAGTTAATCATGACACAGAGAGGCAAGCGCTCGAGGCGACCCACACCTTGACACTTGGGGCCAAATTTGAGGCTGCAGAGGAGTTTGTTAGAGCTCAGAGGCCTATTTATATGCACGCCCTTGGCAAAGAAAGGGAGATGAAAATAAGGTAGCAGAGCTCTGTAGGATTACTACGAGAACTATGGGATGAAAATGGGTACAAAATTTAAGTAAGGATGTAATGGGGAAATGGGGAGTGAAATTTTTGACTTGTGAGAATACATGTATGGATCCACACTTGGTGCATGACTACGGTCTTCCTTCTATAATCTTTTATAAGTAAACACTATGAATGAATGTGATAAGGTTACCATGACAAATGTGTTAAGAATCATTCCCTGTATTACCTGCCTACTTCTATTATATTTTTTGTTTGTATATAATTAGGAATCTTACTTGAATGGTTAAGTATAGTAGTAGATTTACAACTCTTAGTTCTATTATTTCTATTGCCCGTTTTGGTTCTACTATGACTGAAGGGGTATAGAAGCCGTCCTGAGCTCTATAGCTCTTCATGTCTATTAATTCACTAAGTCAGAGTCATGAGCTATGCCTTCCCTAGACTCACATAAAAGAGAGACTCGGCTCCCTCTCGCACGCCTCGGGTTAGCGCCCAGTGCCCGCTGGGTGATAGGCTAGTGCATATGAGGTTCCCTTGTTATTAGTGGGTGCAAAAGTGACTACATCTTGGTTCCATTGCTGGGACCTCTTTTTGAAGTTGTAGGGGAACATGGCATATATCATGATCTCTATAAAAAGTGATGGTAGAGCACTTAACACTTGAAGGTGTTGAATATTGGTTTAAGAGTATGGAGGATAAATTTGCTCAGAGATTTAGTACTGGATCTGGGTTTGATACATGAAGATGGGTGGAAGACACTCTTTATCATGAGTTATAGGAAACCTTCTTCTGCTCTTTCCCAGTAGAGTTATTTGAATGGCTCTTGGCTTATACATCTAGATCGGGGTGGCATTATAGATCATACCCTTGGACCCAAGAAACATATCAGAACCTACAAGATGTTGATCTAACGTGGACCCATGCTATAGAGCATTGGTGGAAGGGAGTATTGGCTAGCTACACTATGGAATATGCCATTTCCACGTATTCCTGTCTACAGGATGTTGAGTTTGAGTTCTTGCAAGAGCGTGGGGATCATTTTTGCATGTTATTCCCCTTGCAATCAAAATCTTGATGGTAACCATGGGTTTAGAGGCATTTCCTATGGCCGGCTAAATCACCCTAAGCGCTAGGCGAGGAAGCCACGTTGCGAAAGGATGGCTGATCTGACGACTGAACAAGAAAGGGAGGAGAGGTGGCTTAAGTATAATAAAGCACGTGAAAAGGAGGTCGATAGACAACGCGGGGTTACAAGTGGGTTATGGAGCCAGACATGGTGGAAGGGAGTTGAGGTTCATATGGAGGATGTCGAACTCGAACAGTCTGTGGTACCCCATCTTGGTAAGCATGGAAGAGAAAACCTTATGGCTTCTGATGAGAGTCTATCACGTAGAGAGAGAAGATTCGTTGGTGCACATCTGACCCCAATCAGCGACCAAACCTTGGTGCTTGGCTTTTTCGAACGAGGGAAGAGTACATTTGATCCATTTAATATCGGTGGAAGCAACCGATCAGCGCCTAGAACATACAATTTCTCGTTTGGGACTTCTATGGCTTCACACACTATTCTGATATTTGGTGGAATGTTCAGACAAGGCACGTATACAGCTAGTTTTGGAAGTGTGTTAGAAAGTGTTGGAGGAACTACGACTGGGAGTGGTATTAGTTCAAAAACTATCGGCACATATTTCAATGGGACAACGAGAGCTCTCAGCACGACAAACACGGGTCCTGTACCTAATACAAAAGGATCTAGAGGTGGAAGTGGTGGAGCTGGTGGCTCAGGATCTAGCGGATCCAGTGGAGGAGGAAACACTAGAGGAAACCAAGGAACTAGATCAGGAGGGCAAGGGCCTCAGGCACCTCCTCAAGTCTTTTTGAGATGTCTCTACACTTTCCAGATTACATTGGAATAGAAGATGTTACGAAGCATGTGCGTAAGTGTGAGCTGCTATGGCATGTGAAGGGAATCACAACCTAGGATCGAAAGGCCAGTTAATTTTGTGATGACCTTGCAAGGACGCGCGCATAGTTGGTATAGAAAGTATGACCCTCATCAAACTGTTGTGGATTATACCGCATTGAGAAATGCATTCTTGGTGGAATTCCACATACCTAAGTTTGAGCAGAAGAGCGTTAGGTCCCTCAAAGAAATCTAGTAGGGAATGGCAGAGAGTGTGCGAGAATATGATGCATGCTTTAAAACTCTTCTGTCTAAGCTATCTTATGATATCCACCCTTCACAACATGCTCAGTGGTTTGTCGGAGGGTTGATCACACCCTTTAGGAGGGCCTTATCTCATAAAACATTCACGGACCCGTGTGAAGCTTTGGAAGCTACTCTACGCGCTGAAGCAGTTGGTAGTGTTGACACTAGTGTTAGCCCATTTCTGGAGGCTCAGATTGCTACCATGGCTAAGAAATTGGAGAAATTATCTACCAACACAGTTCTAGAGATTCGCGGAGGAATGTGGTGCATGGATTGTAACGTGGAAGGACACATAAAGGATAATGGTGGGATATGTACTCGGAAGGCGGTACATGCCGTGGTAGTAAACTATGAGATATGTCATGAGGACCATGATGCAAGTAGGTGCCCCCTTTTGTAGTGCGTGATCCAAAAAAATGTATCTTGTTATTGCAAAATATGTACCTCAATCACTCATGACACCAAGGATTGTAGATTGATTGACAAGATTCATGAGGTAATTGATCTTGGTGTGCGCCAGATTGGCATTGCCAGAATTTCCAAAGGAGATGAACGTTGGTATGAGGAGCGTAGAGATGGAGATGCGTGTGGAAGAGGGTTTCGCGGAGGATTTCGTGGTCATGGTAACCGTGGAGGAAGAAGTGAGTTCCCGCGTGGGACGTGTTTTAATTGTGGAGCCATAGACCATTATAAGCGTGAATTTCCAAATCTTCTACAATGCTCCTGGTGTGGAAAGAAACATAACTACGAAGAATGCCCAGAGTTGTATGAACATATGAGTCAGCAGTACCAGAAGGATAAGGGTGCTGTCATGGTGAGTATTAAGAAGGCTGACGTGCAATGGCTTCCATGAGTAATACGAGAATTAGAACTAGATCATGTTATGGTAACAATGAGGGCAGAATCCACGCACACAAAAGAAGCACCTAGGCAGAGGCCTCTAGTTTCAAGAGAAGATGTAATACATGGAAAGTATCCAAACCCTGTTCACCAGAATGAAGTCTACCAGGAAACCATGGACGTAATTTGAAGTTTACAAGGGGAGATCCAATGCTTAAAAGAGTAGACTAGAAAAGATGAGCAAAGGAGGCCAGTAGAAGCACCAAGGGATGACTTGGATGAGGTTAAGGAGGTGTATAAACTACTGAGGTAGGAGAATATTATTCCCCTGCTAGGGGCATGGTTGAGAGAAAAGGTGCCACACGCTGGGGAAGAACATGAAAGGTAGATCGTGCATGCAAACCTCTGACCTCACAGCCTTGATTATGATAAAGATATTATGGATGGATGGTTGCTTATAAACATCCTCATTGACACAGGTGCAGAGGTTAATGTTCTCACTCTGGATGCCTGGCATCAAATGGGAAGGCCTACATTACATCCATCTTCAAATGTGTTGTATATGGCAAATAAGACAAAGGCAATGCTCATAGGTGTCTTGAAGGATGCAACCATTACTATTCAAGGGACTAGGTTCACTGGGGATTTTGAAGTCTTGGTGCTTGCTGAGGCAAATAATTTCCCAGCTCTACTTGGCGCCCTTGGTGTTATAAGAATAATGCAGATCTTTGGTTTAACAAGGGGTACATAAGCTTTGAAAACAAGGAAGAGTGGGTAGTTATACTACTGGTTGATGGGAAGTCCACCCCCTATACTGAACCCCTTGGGGAGGAAGTCCTGGACAGAATATATGTGCACTCCATAAGAGATCTAGAGACCATCCACCCTACAGAAGGAGTCATCCAGTTTGATGATGCTCAATTTTTCAGTGATACTACCAGTATAGAATGTGATAATTGGGCATGTGGGACTTATGAATTGATTGGGTGACATCTGAAAGGATCAGTAACCAAGGTAACAATGACGCTTACAGTTCGGCGCCTGGGAGGGAAGACAATAACAAAGTATTCTGGGGATGCATACCCTAAGGTCTTTTTGAGAGGGATGGAAGCTCGCTAGAGGGAGGATGAGTGGCGAAGTATGCTAGGTTATGTTTTGATAGGCACAGTAGCAAGGTGGTGGGCCGCGCATATTGTGAACTTGTTGAAATAACGTGAAGTCTGAATTGCGCTCACTGTCTGATTCTCGAAGAGCAATGTACCCACCGCTATTAAGGATTACAATGGCAATGGACCCACCTCTTCCCACATCCAGGCATGTGAGAGGGTCTGGGGAGAAGGCGCGGAAGCTTTACCACCCTCTCTTTGGGTGCATAAGCTGTATTCGACACTACAAAGTTGTGCGCATGCTTGATATATCCATTCTGAAACACGCCGCCAAAAGGGAAGTTGGCAGGAATTAACGGCTGACTTGGTTCACACATTCGAGTATTGAAGTACCAAGCAACTAGTTGATAAGGTGTTGCAGACTATCAAGTGCCTCACTCTAGGGGATTGTGCCATGGCGGAAGATAGGTTAGTAAACTTACTCAGTGGACCTAGCTTAGAAGCATGGTTCGAAGAGGAGGAACCAGAAGACATACAATTCGAGCGCGCGTGTGCTGAAAAGGAAAAAGGAAAGATGTTACACCTTGTTGATGGAGAGGAGATAGAAAGATTTAATGTCAACCATTTGGTTAGGGCGCGCGAAGTAGTTGACAGTGCAGATGCATGTGTGCGCACGTATCATGAACCACTCAAAACCAAGAAAGTTAACATCGGCTCGAAAGAGGAACCCAAGGAGGCTATCATTGGGGACTATTGGTCAAACAAGGAAGTATCAAAGATCATCGATCTCTTACACGAATTTGAGGATTTATTCCCACGTGGATACCATGAGTTGAAAGGCGTCCACCATTCCTTGGGGGAAATGAGGATAAGGTTGAAATATGGTGCGCGCCCAGTCAGGAAAAGGCCTTATAGGATGAATCCCAACCTGCGCGTAAGGGTTAAAGAAGAACTAGACAAGATGATAGCATCCGGTATCATTGAGGCTGTGGAGGAATCAGAGTGGATAAGTCCAATGGTGATTAGCATAAAGAAGGATGGGCGGATCAGGATATGTGTGGATTACAGGGAATTAAACGATGTTTGTATCATAGATTCTTTTCCCACCCCCTTTACTGAAGATATTTTGGAAGGAGTTGGTGGACGAAAGGTCTATTCCTTTACGAATAGATTCTCGAGATATCACCAAGTAAGGATTGCCAAGGAAAACCAAGATAAGACAACTTTCACCACCGAGTGGGGAAGTTTTACATATATGGTCATGCCCCATGGGCTGAAGAATGTGCCCGATGTATTCTTGCACATAGTGGTAAAAGCATTTAAGGACTTCATCCACAAGGTCCTTCAGGTATATTTGGATGATTGGACAATGTATGGATTGGTCAGGGACCATTGTGATAACTTAAGGTTGATGTTTGAAATATGTCGGCAGTTGAGGATCTCCCTCAACATCAAGAAATGTATCTTTGTAACTCCTTTTGGAATGTTGTTGGGGCATATCATATGTAAAGAGGGCTTACTGGTAGATCCCGCGAAGGTTGCAGTTATTTTGGGATTAGGGGAGCCTACCAGCCAAAGCGCCATGCGTGGATTTCTTGGACACACTGGGTACTACAGAAAGTTCATTAAGGGATATGCCAAGATCGTTGCACCTTTGGAAATATTGCTCAGACACAAGAGTGCCTTTTAGTGGGGAGAGGCGCATTGGAGGGCTATTTGACACTCTAAAAGAAAGGCTTATTACCGCACCTATTCTATGATTCCCATCATGGGATAAACCTTTCCATGTCCATGTGGATGCCTCTAGTACAATAATGGGAGCCATTCTTACTCAACCAGGAGAGGGGATTGTTGATCATCCTTTGTGTTTTACAAGTAGAAAGTTGACACCAGCAAAACGAAATTATACAATGACCGAGCGCGAGGCATTTTCAATGATCTACACGCTCCACAAATTTAGGCAATATCTACTAGAAACTCCTTTCATATTCTACACTGACCATATGGCCTTGAAGTATCTGGTAAACAAAGTAGTGTTACAAGGGCACATATGTCATTGGGTTCTTCTATTTTAGGAGTTTGAATTCAAAGTGGTGGTAAAACCAAGAAAGAACAATTATGGGCTAGATCATTTATCAAGGATTGATTCGGGAAAGGACACATAGAGTATCGAGGAAACCATGCCAGATGCACAACTGTTTAGGTTGCGGCACGGGTCCTCAAAACTAGAAGACATTGCTATCTTTCTCAAGGAAGGTGTGGCGCCTGAAGAGATGAATGCTCTGGAAAGGAAAAGGTTAGCCATACACGCAACGCCCTTCATGTTGATCAATGGGGATTTGTATAAAATGGGCCACGATGAGGTTTTGCGCCGGTGTGTACTAGAACATGAACGCATAGCTATAATAGAAGAGACCCATGGTGGGATTACCGGAGGAAATTATGCAGGGAATGAAACTGCATGGGCACAAGATCCTAGTCATTGGACTATGGTGGGAGACGATTCACCAGGATTGTATTGAGTTTTGCAAGGCCTGTGACCACTGCCAGTGCCTTGGAAAACCTGGAAAAAGGGACGAAATGCCCTTGCGCCCCATCTCCAGCATGGAACCTTTTGAAAAGTGGGCAATAGATTTCGTCAGACCAATCTCACTAGCTGCGCGAAGGAATAACTCGCATGGTATATTATTACCTATACTAATTATCTGACAAGGTGGATAGAGGCCGCACCCACTAGGGATTACACCATAACCACAGCTGCTAGATTTTTGTGGGAGAACATTATCAACAGGTATGGGTGCCCATTAATTTTAACAAGTGATAGGGGCACTCACTTCTTAAATGAAATGATCAGGATTCTATTGGCAGAATTCATGGTAGCCCATCACAAGACTACCCCTTATCACCCTCAGGTAAATGGGACTGCAGAGGCATTCAAAAAATCCTTAGTCACACATTGACTAAGATATGTGACATAGGAAGGCAGGATTGGGATGAAAAGGTATCAACACTCCTTTGGGCATACATAAAAACGTACAACAGGTTAAATAAGGCCACACCATTTCAACTGGTGTTTGGCGCGGAGGCTGTTTTTTCTATTGAATTTATGCTACCATCTCTACATATAGTGCATGCAGGAGGGTTGGATGATGAACAAGTGCTGAAAGAGAGAATTGATGAGTTAATGAAGTTGGATGAAAGGCTCTCACTAGCAAGATGGAGCCAAACAACTAAAAAATATAAACAAAAGGCATGCCACAACCGCCACATTAAAAACAAATAGTTTGAGGTTGGCCAGATGGTATTGTTATATGATTCTAAATTTCTACACCATCCTGGAAAGTTGAAGGTGCATTGGTTGGGTCCTTATGTAATTTCATACATCCTTGATTCGGGCGCGTGCCAGCTACAAGCGCTAGATGGAACAAAATTACCTAGACACTTCAATGGGAGTAGGTTGAAGCCCTACTATAAATAATGCTTCTTGGTGTTTGAAAATAAGGTAGTTCTGCCAGTTAGTTTAGAGTTTCCTTTTATGCTTTTCCTTTCATGTTGTTTTTCCCTTTCACATTGTTGTCTTGTTTTGTGCCTTAGGTGCACCGGTAACCTTATCACTTTTTAAAACTTATGATTATACAAAGGACCGTGCATCGATTTAGTGTGGGGTGAGGTGATTAAAACAAAGAAGAATGAAGTTATTCTACAGAAAGATTGAGTTGGCAGGCCATTCGAACTGGCCTGTTGAAAAGATACATTAGGAAGGCAGATGGATGACAAAATAGAGTTCCATTGGAAATCCACGTACAAAGGAGAAAAAGTGCAAAAACACGAGGTAGGTGAAAGTAAGAATCATAAGGATGGAAGAGGTGCCTTTGGCACTGGTAACATGCATACAAAAGTCTTCTGTCAAGATGGATTGTCTGCGCGCCAGAAGGTTGGAAAAGTTTTCGTGCAAGGATTGGGCACGGGTGAAAAATGTTTCACGCAAGGATTGGGTGCGCGAGGAAAAGCACTGAAGTCGGGTTTGTTTGAAAATGCCACATTAAATATTGTCATACGGTGGTAGGTAGCCTAGCCTTTAATGCATAAAAGTGGGAAAATCTATAAATACAAGGATGGTAAGTTCATTATTTTTACTTTGTGAAAAAAAGGAGAACAATTTTCTTTCAAGAGCTAGGGTTTGAGAGCTAACTCGTGTGAAGGATAATCTCAAAAACTCATGCGCAATTAGTCCAGTTGATCTACAAACCAGAGAAGAAGTGATTTACGGGTGTGAGGAAAGTATGTGAAAGAACGCCGTGATCGAAAGAGGGAAATCAGAAATTAGGGATTGTACCCTAGGGTATGGGGTGCGCAAAGAAAACTCTCAGACAACTCGAAGGAAACCAAGGAATGAAAGCAAAGGGTAAAATGATGGCCACGAAACCAGTTGATAAGCCTACAGTACAATCCAAGAAGGGAAAGGGGAAGGGAAAAGGAAAGAAGAAAGAAGATGAAATCCCCTTGGATACCAATGAGGAATGGTACTCAGAGATGCAATACCCAGATGGGGTTTTGCTAGGGCAAGAGTGGGAGTCCCACATCAGACATATGACCATACCAATCTGATTATAATCACCATGGTGGGAGTATAATTGAAATGAAGGAAATGGCGTTGGACTTGGTGAGAACCCCACAAAAATCGAACACCTTCTTGGGATGCCGATTTACAGTCAATGTACTTTCAAGGTGAAAATGGAGAATTCCAGGGCTTCTCAAACTTTATGAGTTGACTATTACTACTTCGGGAAGTTCAGCACCTCTACCAATGGTTAATGACATGCAATGCAAAAATGATTTCTTCTAGCTTCAAAGGGCTTCTTATGTGCATAACCCCAAATTAAATAGCACTTTACATGCCATGAGCACCTAAAGGGGACGCAAGATCCTAAAAACCTCCAGGATGAGGAGGTAATAAAGGAAACCATAACATCCCAGAGATTATAAGAAGGGATCGAAGGTACTACGACACCAAAATATCAGTGATCCATTTGATGAAAATGGCCACGCACCTCATTTCCAAGTTAAATGGACAAGAGAGTGGACCTAGGTCTAGCAAGGAATGGTTGAATGTCTGCAGAAAGGTCTTCAAGAAGGCACCATGTACAATATCTCCCAGTACATAGTAGATGAGATTATAAAGCATGGAGAATGGAGGAAAGATACTGTTTGGGAACATTCTACTAACCATTGTGTTCTCAAAAATTAGGGTGCCAGATGGATCTGATAAGTTCGTATGGGAGTACCCCGATGAAGACCCTTCATGCGGATCAGGTTCCAGAAGTATAAATGAGTCAATGATGGGGGTGCACAAGGCACGCTTGGATAAATGGTATACGCGCTTTAGGAATGCATTCAGGGCAGAATGGTAGATCCCAGAGCAACTCCCCATGGTGACTGAAGGAGAAGTAGAGTTTTTGGTGTATCTACTTCTCCATTGGTAGATTTATCTTGGTGGACAGTTGGAGTCCTTGGTGTAACTCCCCTTCTCATTTAGTACCCAATTCTTCCAAGTAAGGGTAAACAAATATAAGGAGTCGAAGAAGTTAAGATTGGACATGTCCACCCTCGGAAGTGAACACAAGAGAGATGAGGAAGAAATGGTCTATCCAGGAAAGTCGACACATATGTTGAAAGTTACTATAGTTAACAGGTATGTGCACATCATAAGGCTTATGACCTTACCGATTACTGGAGTTAACTGGCTGCTAGAAACTACCATGCATAAGGCCAAAGTTTGAGAAGGGTATTGCATACGTAGAAAATGAAATATCCATCCCAGCACATACCCCATGGGAAGGAAGAAGCTAAGCTAAAGTTTAAGGAGAAAGAAGAAGAAGAGGAAGAACAAGGGGCATGGGAAGGTAGGATGTAGGTACTGCGGGGCCTAGTACCTATGGCTAGAAGAAGAGAAGAATGGTGGTCAAGGAAAAGAACCTTGGAGCTCTTGAAGCCACCATCCCCTGAAGAACCTTTAGATGAAGAAATGAAAACATCCCCCATGATTTTCTGCCAGAGAAGAAGAATAAGGAATTTGAGGAACAAGGGTCTGAAGATATGAATGACCAAATGCCTATGTAGGTGAAAGGGATTATCGATGAAGGGGAGGAACTGGAGTTGTGGAGTCAAGAATGTTAATATCAAGAATGTTATTAGAAGGAGAGGAGTCATAGTGTAACCCCTTGGGGATGCCTTGATTTTTGTAAGAAGGAAATAACTCCTAAAGGGAGGAAGGCTACTGCGTGGTGAAGAGGGGAGTGAAGGGGCTACTGTGAAGGAAATAGATATGCCCTTGCTCACACAGGAGGATGATCTATTTGACAAAATTTGAGAGGAAGAAAGATAATTGATGCCTTGGTCAGATGAATTGATTTGAGATGCAGGTAACCATCAACTTAGAATCCGTGAGGAAGACATTCAAGAAGGAACAGTTTTTCAGACTCGTTTTGGAAGTAACACGACACGTTCAACTATACTTTATTTTCCCAAGGACTGCATGAATGCTGTAAGTAACATTTGCACGGAATTTGATGAATAATATATTCAAGGATTACATTAGATAAGATTCTGTTAATTTTTCTGGATGATATTATCCATAGTATTCCCAAGACGGAAGAAGAACGCCATTGGAGTCATTTGAGAGGGAGTGATTGGAACAAGGTTAAGGCTAACACAAACATTTACTGGAAACTCGATGAGTCAAAATGTTCTTTCTTCCAACCAAGGAGTGGTAATGAAATTATCCTAGGCCAGGGGGATTATTGTAAACAGCTGAAGGTATATTAGTTGATCTAGTGTGCAAGCACTGAACAAAGTCTTAGTGGAAATTGAGGCTAGGCTCTTCCCCAAAGAATGTGCATAAATCTCGTAGTCTTTATGGACCTTAGCAGAAGTATTAAGGAAAAAGTGGCAAAGCTTGAAGGATCTCCGCTTTAAGATAATGAGTCCAATCACATCCTTTAAGAAGAAGGATATTTAAAATTTTGAAATGGACCAAGGTGCGTGAAGTTTCCAAGAAGGTGGAGCTCATCTCCCAATCGATTATCATGAAGCACCCAAACCTTAACCCTCAATGTCACAAAAGTATAGATCCTCCCTGGAGTGTTTTGAGGACTTGACTCAAGGTCCTCACCATGGAGAGGCAGCCCTTGGCTATTAGAATCAGTAGAAGAGGTAGCGGCCTGCTTGGAGAAAGAAGACAAGTTGAAGGTTTGTTGCAATTGTCCGTGGCCGAATACAACAAGGAGGCTTACCTTAATGTAAGATTCAGCTACACAAGACCGCTACGACCACTGCATAGATCAAGACAATCTTTGACAAGCATACTGCTTGCCAGTGACGAGGCCGAATTGAAGGAATTTCGAATTTAGAAGAATAAGGGAAATAGAGCAATAAAGTGGGAAAGGATCATAGCTGAAGTAGAGAAGAAATCTGAGGCCATTAAGAACCAATGAGTCTCAATTAAAACACAGCTAAAAAAGCTCTACAGGGTCATCACAAGGAAGATGGATCCTCTGGAAGACCACGCTAAAGAACTGGAGACTGTGGTGGAAACCATGACCACCCAGGGGGAAGGGATAACTTGGTGATGAGGTGAGCACCTTGGTTGGTGACATCTATACTAAAGTGAATTCCAGAAGGAAGTCAGTGCCTAGAGTACACTGGAGGCCGATCTCCAGCAAAACTTTCCCCTCCTTTAGGAAAATTTCCCCCTATTCTTTCTCCTCCCCTCTCTTATTCTATCCCCCCATTCTTTTCCAAGGCAAGGCCTTGCATTCTTTTGTATTGCATTCTTTGAGAAGGTTCCTGAGGGCAGAGAGTAGGTGAAGTGTGGGGTAATGTTGGGCCCCTAAATTATAGCTTCCAAATCTTAAGGGCACATAAGCGCGCATGGCCAGGGGAAGCGTGCAAGTATAGGCGCACAAGGTAGAATTCAAAAGGCTTCTTGGAGAACCAAGGACGCGTGCATCCATGTGAAGAAATTTGTGGACTTATCCATTTTTGGCCTTTGGGAGTGAAACACATGAAGAACGTGTTCCATTTGGATAAGGTTCCAGCTTGGCGATAGGGTGTCCTAGAGGAAATATACCTTGCGATAGAAAGATCCAAAAATTTAATCATGACATGGAGAGGCATGTGCCTGTGGGTGACCCACACCTTGACATTTTTTTGGGGCCATATCTGAGGCTATAAAGGAGTTTGTTAGAGCTCAGAGGCCTATTTATACGCACGCCCTTGGCAAAGAAAGGGAGACGAAAATAAGGTAGCGGAGCTCTGCAGGATTATTGCAAGAACTATGGGATAAAAATGGGGACAGAATTTAAGTAAGGATGTAATGGGGAAATGGGGAGTGAAATTTTTGACTTGTGAGAATACATGTATGGATCCACACTTGGTGCATGACTACGCGTGCGTTACCTTCTGTAATCTTTTATAAGTAAACACTATGAATGAATGTGATAAGGTTACCATGACAAATGTGTTAAGAATATTTCCTTGTATTACCTACCTACTTCTATTGTACTTTTGTTCGTATATAATCAGGAATCTTACTTGAATGGTTAAGTATAGTAGTAGATTTACAACTCTTAGTTCTATTATTTCTAGCAAGTGTAAAGTTTTTGGTTCTACTATGACTGAAGGGGTATAGAAGCCATCCTGAGCTCTATAGCTCTTCATGTCTGTTAATTCACTAAGTCAGAGTCATGAGCTATGCCTTCCCTAGACTCACATAAAAGAGAGACTCTGTAACCCTCTCAATTTGCGCCTCGGGTGAGTGCCCATGTTTCTATCGCTGGCAAGTTGATAGGCTGAGCAGGGCATGAGGTTCCCTTGTTCTTAGTGGGTGTATTCAAAGTGAAGACAGATAGACCTGCAGGATTAGTGAGGAACTTCAATTCGAATGTAATCCAAATATCTTCACTCATTTTTCTAGTCCATACAAAGATGATTGAATATTGGATCTCAGGATCCAACTGTATCATGATTTAGCGGGTTCAAATGTCTTTGAAGGGGGAAGGTTTAATTCCTGCCACTAGGTTTGTTTTTTGTATGCTCTAGGATAATCAAGATTGAGGATTAAGTGGCGCTTCATTCGAGATGTAATCCCCTAGTTATATTGATTTTTCTGAATTCTACTATCTGAGCTTACCTATGATGCATACACTGATTAGGTGCAAACAAGAAGATGCCTCAAAGAGATGGGGTTGTATGGAGCTTATCCTGATCGTTTTAGTAGCTTCATTTTTGTTTTATTTGCATTCTACAACACAGGTTCAATGGTTAAAGGTAGTAATACTTCTATGGAATGAGCCCCTCTAATAGAATCCTGCGTGTTATTAACCATTTTGTGTGTATGGATGACATTCTAGGCCACACAAGCCATCGTGAGGAAACTCTAAATCCTTTCATCAACCTGTCAATTTAACCTAGGGTTGTTGTGTGAGTATGTTTGCTTGGTAATTGAAGAACACATAAGAATAGGGAGAAAATATTATTCTCATAAACCCTTCTTTTGATTCAGTTAATCTGATGTTGCAACCATGTCCTCCTGTCAAACATCTACGCAAATGTGGGATCTTTCACAAGCTGTTGGAGATGTGGAGTCTAACTGCAAGTTGAAGTGGCAGTTTGCTTTTTCCTTGATTTTGGGATGAAAGCATGGCCATGGATAAAAATAGCATTGTCTTATTAATAGACAGGAGTTGTTATTTTTATCTTTTATCGAGAGTTGTTATTTTTATGTTTATAAAAATAGTAGTCTTATTAATATTTATATGTTTATCATATTTATATGTCTTATTTATAAACATGCTATATTTAGGTTGCTTGTGGTTGAAGCAATTTTTTTTCAAAGAGGTGCACAATGTGTGTGTGTGTGTGTGTGTGTGTGTGTGTGTGTGTGTGTGTGTGTGTGTGTGTGTGTGTGTGTATTTACTCTTTAGAATATGAAAAAGAGAGAATTGTATTGTATTCCTCTAGATTGAATAAAGGAGAAGGTTGGCTTGTTTTTGGTGGATGTATCCCACATTGGGTGAACCACTTTAAATCTTGGGTTTATCTTGTGATTGCATGCTTATATTATTTCTGTTTTAATTCTGTTTTATTGCTCATCTGTGTTTCGATCCTAACAACTGGTATCAGAGAAGGATTTTGTTTTGGCAGAAAAAACTCACATGAGGGTTTCTTGTTTGAGTGGGAGCAATGATAGAAGATAGCAAGTTTAGGGTTGAGAAGTTTAATGGCCAAAAATTTTAGGTATGGAAGATGCAGGTGGAGGACTACCTATATTAGAAGGATCTTTATCTACCATTGAAAGGGAAAACTTTAATGTCATCATCTATGAAAGATGAAGAATGGGATGTTCTTGATCAGAAGACATTAGGAACGATACGATTGTGCCTGGAAGCTACGGTAACTTTCAATATTTCTACGGAAAAGACAACGGTAGATCTAATGGAAAAATTGGGTAAATTGTATGAAAAACCCTCAATCTCCAATAAGTTTGATGATGTTATTGGTGTGATTCTTAGTGAAGAGATGAGAAGAAAAAGAACATGTGATTCATTTGGTAATGCTTTGAGTGTAGAGAACAGGGGAAGACAAAAGGAAAAAGCAAAAGGTCCTGGACACTGTGGAAAGTCTAAAAAGGGCATATCTAAATCTAGAAGCAGGATGGTATGCTGGAATTGTGGAAAAGTGGGACATGCAAAGAAATATTGTTGGTCTTTAAAATCAGGGAAAGATCAACAAGAAGGGAGCAAAGAGGCAAACATAGTAGGTGATGTGTTACAAGATGCTCTTATTCTTTCTTTAAATAGTAAATCAGAATCTTGACTTTTAGATTCTAGTGCTTCATTTCATGCAAATTCTCATAGATAGTATTTTCAAGATTATGTTCAAGGGAATTTTGATTAGGTATATCTTGGTGATGATGATCCATGTAAATTTTTTGGAAAAGGCAGTGTTCGTGTTAAATTACGAATGGTAACTCTTAGGTGTTGAAGAATGTCAGGCATGTTCCTAGCTTGAGGAGGAATCTAATTTCTACAGGACAATTAGGAGATGAGGGTTGTATGGTTATATTTATAGCAGATTCTTGGAAAGTTACTAAGGGTTCTCTTGTGGTAGCAAGAGGGAAGAAAGTAGGTACTTTGTATTTATCCACTGTTATTACTGATCCATCTTCTATTTTAGCTACTATAGGTATAGACACAACTCTATGACATCACAAACTTGGCCATATGAGTGAGAGGGGATGCAAATTTTACATTCACAGGGAAAGTTTTCATATTTGAAAAACATAGACCTAGAATTTTGTGAGCATTGTGTGTATGGGAAACAAAAGCATGTGAGATTTCTCAAGGTTGGATCAACCAAGAAGAGCACAAGTTAGAGCTTGTTCATATGGATGTGTGAGGACCGGCTCAGGTATCTTCTCTTGGTGGTTCATGGTATTATGTTACTTTTATTGATGATGCTACTAGGAAGGTTTGGGTTTACTGTATAAAGAAGAAATCTGATGTATTTAATACTTTCAATAAGTGGAAAGCTTTGGTTGAGAATGAAACAGGTTTGAAGTTAAAATGTCTCAAATCAGATAATGGTGGAGAGTACTGCATCAATGAATTTAATAACTATTGTTCACATAATGGAATCCGTAGGGTGAAGATAGTTCCTAGAACACCATAGCAGAATGGTGTGTCAGAAAGAATGAACATGACTATCATGGAGTGTGCAAGGAGCATGAGATTGCATGTTGGATTGCCCTTACAGTTTTGGGTGGATGCTGTAGATATTGTTGTTTACTTGATAAACAGAGGACCTTCAAGTGCTTTGGAAGGTGGAGTACCTGAGGAGGCTTGGACTGGTAACGAGGTAAACTATTATTTTCTAAAAGTTTTTGGTTGTGAGGCATTTGTGCACATTGATAAAGAGAATAGGATCAAGCTAGAAGCTAAGTCAAAGAAATGTACTTTCATTGGATATGGCACTGATGATTTTGGATTCCGGTTGTGGAGTTTGGATGAGAAGAAAATCATTAGGAGTAGGGATATTATTTTTCAGTGAAAGGGTTATGTACAAGAAACAACTACAAGATAAGAAGCTAGAAAAGTCTGAGTATGTAGCACTTGATGAGATAAAAGATAGAGAAGCGCTCAAAGGACTGGAAAATCAAAAAGTTGGCATCAATCCTGGCACAGTCGATGTCGATTATGTAGATCAAAATCAGCAAGAACAACAAGAGCCTCAAAATCTAAAAAAACTTGTAAGAGGTTCTACTAATGTAAGTAAACCTCCTACATGATTATCTTCCTATGAGCTTTACTATTGTTTATTGACAAATGGTGGAGAACCATAAATTTTTTAACAAGCAATGCAGGTAGAAACACAGAAAAATTGGGAGCAGGGTATGGATGAGGAGATGGACTTCTTGGATCACAACCAAACTTGGGATTTGGTTCAGTTGCCTGCAAGAAAGAGAGCATTGCAGAAGAAGTGAGTTTACAGGTTGAAGGAAGAAGAAGGTGACAAAAAGAGGTACAAGGCAAGGCTTGTTGTTAAGGGATTTGCACAGGAAAAAGGTATAGAATTTGATGAAATTTTCTCTCCTGTTGTTAAAATGACTTCCATTAGAACTGTTTTAAGTTTGGTAGTTGTGGAAGATTTACATCTTAAACAATTAGATGTAAAGATTGCTTTTCTTCATGGTGATTTGGAGGAAGAAATATATATGGACCTACCACAGGGATATGAAGTCAGGGGGAAGGAGAATTTGGTGTGCAGATTGAAGAAGAGCTTGTATGGCCTTAAGCAAGCTCCAAGGCAGTGGTATTTGAGATTTGACAGGTTCATGATAGAACATGGTTACTCTAGATGTCATTCTGATCACTGTGTTTATAAGGAGCACTAGAATGCAGTCCAGTGGATTCTCATATACTTGAGAGGGCCCAATAGCAGGCAGTTGTGCTATAGAGAGTCAGAGGTTTCTTTACATGGATATGTTGATGCAGACATGGCTGGAGATTTGGATGGTAGGAGGGGCACCACATGTTATGTATTCATTGTTGGTGGCACAACAGTTAGTTGGATTTCTAAACTACATAAGATTCTTTCCTTGTCTACTACAGAGGCAAAGTATGTTGCTACTACAGAACCGAGCAAGGAGATGATATGGATGCAGTGGTTCATGGAAGAGTTGGGAAAGAAGCAGGAGGATTACAGGCTATTCAGTGATAGCCAGAGTGCAATTCATTTTGTGAACAACTCATCATTCCATTCGAGAACCAAACATATACAACTCAGGTATCACTTCATTAGATCAGTTTTGGATGATGGACAATTGATGTTGGAGAAGATTCGTACAAGTCAGAATCCTGTTGATATGTTGACAAAGGCGGTGACAAAAGAGAAGCTGAAAGGTTGTTCAGCTTCGATAGGTCTTCAAGATTGATCTTGAAGAAGAGAAACAAGTTAGAGAAGAGTCTGAGGATGAGTTGTAACAATGGGTTGCAGCAATTAGTCTTCAAGTGGGAGATTGTTGGAGATGTGGAGTCTAACTGCAAGATGAAGTGGTAGTTTGCTTTTTCCTTGATTTTGGGAGGAAAGCATGGCCATGGATAAAAATAGCATTGTCTTATTAATAGATGGGAGTTATTATTTTCATGTGTATCCTATTTATATGCATGTCTTATTTATAAGCATGCTATATTTAGGTTGCTTGTGGTTGAAGCAAACTTTTTCAAAGAGGTGCACAAGTTATATATATGTGCATAGATTTACTCTTTATAATATGAAAAAGAGAGAATTGTATTGTATTCCTCTGGACTGAATAAAGGAGAAGGCTGACTTGTTTCTGGTGGATGTAGCCCACATTGGGTGAACCACGTTAAATCTTGGGTCTATCTTGTGATTGCATGCTTATATTATTTCTGTTTTAATTCTGTTTTATTGTTCATCTGTGTTTCGATGCTAACAATTGCCCAATCCATGCCCACACCCACAAATGAATAACATTAAATTAAGCAAAATTGTTAGAAAAACATTTTGCGGAGAGACGATTGGCATTTCATGAATCTTCTTATTGCGGATGATGGTTGTAAATACTTCAATGGCATGAGGTTGCAACTTATGTTCTTTTGTCAAGCATCTATGCAGAAGTATGCATTGTGGGGTGAGGTTGAAATGGTAAGGAGATTGATGAAGGATAGAGTAATTAAGAAGATATTTGAATGTAGTTGGATTAAATGCCATATAGTTGTGCATGCGATTTGTGTATGCGATTTGTGTAAGAAATAGGTCACACTCACATACACAAGGCAATAGGATACTTCTCAAAGTTAAAACACGTACTGAGTGACATGGACAAGGAGAGGGAAAAAGTATTCGCCGCCATAGTAAGAAGTTGGCCCTTGCATTTGAATTGTTAAACATGCACCTTCAGACAACTCTTAACATTGTCAAGAATTTTGGTGCGTGTTGACTACCACACAACAGCCAAGTTCTCCAAGATTATTATAGAGCAAATTGTTGTGAGAAATGTAAAGGGGTTCCATCACTTTAAAAAGAACAATGTTCTTGTAGATATTATTGGTAATGCCATGTAAAGCAATATGGAGAGATAAGCTGACACTATAACAAAGTCTACCATGTCAGAGCAGCAGTGTTAAATAAGGAGTATCACACCAACAAACATTTCCAAAGTAATTTTACATCTCTTCCAAAATAACTTACAACTCATCAGCAATTTGCTAATAATATCCAATGTGTACATGCCCCAATAAGTATAGAATGAGTGACAATGGAAAGCTAAGTCATACCTGAAGAAGAGCAGCAGGGTTTACAGTTTATATGAAACATGAAAATTGCGTATGCCATGCTGGTCTGGAAATTGCCAAATTAAACAACAAATTAGATCGTCTGTGTGGGATTGGGGAATTGTGAAGGGTGGCTGCGTGATCTTGATCTGGATTTGCAGGCACAATGTTCTCGTCTCCTTGCAAAACCATGGATGAATTTCTTAAGTTGGGTTGTAAATGAGGGGAATGTTATCGTACACCTTGCAGAGTGCCAGAGCTTCTGGATCTGAACATGGTGAACGGCGCTGCACAAGCCCGCCAACTTTTTAAGGGAAGGAGGGGAAAAACTCATTGTCTGAATCGGTAACCAGAATAATATTTTAAGGAAAGAAAACGTTCATATAAAATTGTTTGAATAAGATAAGCCTTACAAACAGAAGATTCTTAAGAGAATTATATGAAAATCAAAATATACATCATCCATTAAAATATTGCACAGAGTTTTCCCACTTTTTACATCACAGATTTCTACCATAATACCAACCATCTACCAAAAATAATCTACTTGGGAATCCTCTCATCTTAATCCAACTCCTCCACCATCTTTACAATCCCATTTGAAGTTTCACTGTCCATGACATACAAATCTTCTAATTTCTCTTTGCTGCATGTTTGATCCATTTCCATCGGTGGTGTTGCTGTTGCTGTTGCTGTTGCTGCTGTGCTCCTCAACTTCATTAACTTTTCCTCAACAAATCTTTTTTGCACCATGAAACTCAAGCTCAGTTCTTTCAGTTCCTTCTTAGACATGATTGACAGAGAGATTTTCCGGGGCTCAAAGCTTGAAATTCGTTTTGAATCTTTGCCACAGCCGAGTTGAGACTCAGACATATTCAATCTTTTTGAAGGTTTCATTTTCTTCAGTTCTCTTATGCCCACCGAATGCAATGCAGTAGAGATTGAACGCCCCCCCCCCCCAAAAAAAAAAAATCCCCTTTCTCCATCCATGCATTTGCATTCATAAATAGATATGCTTGTGTAACTTATGATCTTTTTTTTAAAAAGTTGCCATATTTAAAGTTAAATTGTAGTCAATAGAAATATTTTACCATGCATGTGTATTGAATATAATTAATTTAAAAACAAGTTGTCAGTTCCAAATTTATATATGTTATTTTATAAATACATTTATAAATTTATTTTTTAATTTTGAGTAGGTGTAGTAAATTGAAATAATATGTTTTTCGGATTTAAAATTAATTTGTGGGTAATATCTTAGTACAAATTACTTAGAATTAGAAATATCTAGTTTTTTGAAGATTTTATTTGTAAGTGATTTTAGTGAATTAATAAAAATAATTTTACCATTTCAATTTGTGGCTACTATAACTTAAAAGTAATTGTCTGGTTTAAGATTAATTTATGATAAGTATTTTAATACAAATTATTAAAATAGAAATAGTTTTTTTTGTTTTGAATTTATTTATTTAAATAATTTTTGTAGATACCTAATTTTGTTATATGATTAGTTAATTATTATGGTGCTAGAGTATTTGTGTGTTCTTTGATCATTTGATTATTAGTTCATGTGAAACTCTTAATGGACCATGTTTCTCGTATTCTTGTCCCTTTTGTGTTTGTGATCCTTTGTCATATTTCTTTATTGATTTCCTCTTCTATCAAGCTCGTTTATTTATATTTATATTGTTTATTGTTTGCCTTTGTCATCTTTCCTCATCAATTGTCTCATATCAAACTTGTTTATTTATATTTACCTCTGAAATCAAAAGGTAATTCACTAGTGATATATTCATAACATACCTAAAAACATGGAATTCTTCATCAAATGATTGCACCTTACTCTCCTTAGCATAATGGTGTTGCAGAATGATGAACTCGAACATTAATAAAAATGGTGTGGAGTATGATTGATGATGCAAGATTGAGTAATTCATGCTAGACAAAAGTAGCCAAAACCGAAGTATATATGCTCAATAGATCACCAACATTTTCACTTGATCACATGACTCCATAGGAAGCATGATAAGAGAAGAAACCTTCAATAGCTCATCTCTAGTTTATGGAAGCAAGGCCCATATGTTGGCCCCAGAGAAGAAAAGAAAAAAGTTGGATCTAAAGTGTACAACATACATCTTCATTGGATATAGTGAGTATTCAATGTGATACAACTTGATTGATTCAAAAACCGAGAAAGCCTTCATTAGCACGGATGTTTGATTTGATGAGATGGGTGCTTCAAGTCAACAATCTGTAAACTCACACACAAGAAAATAATAATAAAGACATGTAGCGATTGAATACAATGGTGTTTGTAACAATAGGAAATTTAGTGAAACCCCACCACCCATTGCTCAATATATGTCAGGATGGTGTATAAATGTGATTAGATATGCCAAAATAGATGGACTCCCAAACACATCTTCAACTAGACCAAAGACATGCAACAAAGCTTATGAAGAGGTAAACATGCCCTTGATGAGTCATGTTTTTGAATCTTATGAACCAACAAAGGTCCAAGAATCCTTAGAGTTAAAACCTTGGAAACAAGCCATGCAGACTAATTAGTCATTGATGAAAAATAAAACATAGCAGCTTGTAGACTTTCCATTAGGGAAGATGTTAAAGTTGGTGGATCTTTTCACAGGTTTAGCACAACAAACACAAGATTAAATTCAATATAATCCCAATAACATTACAATAAGAAGTAGTCCATATATATATGAGTCTTCTCTCTTATTATTTAGGAAATATAAAAACAATCTTACAACTACTCAACCATAGTCTACATGAGTTATTGTAACTCACACAACTCACCCACTATTAATAATATAAGTTGTCTATTAAACAATGTGGTTACATAACTATTACTTACATTAATAATTTACCATACCATAAAATGTTAACCCATATAATGTGAGCAATAACTATGATTTCTTAACATTCTGCCCACCCCCAGTGTGGACATGGGGAAAACATCAATCAGTTACCTGCGTCTTTGCTCATGATCTGATAGTTTTCTTAGGACAACCACAAACCTTAATGATGGTTTTACATATGGTTTTGCAAGAAGTTTACCAACAACCAAAAAATGATGGTTTTGCATGTGGTTTACCAATAACCAAAAATGATGGTGTTGCAAGTGGCTTACCAACAATCACATCATGATGTGTAGTACTTTTATCAACTCTCATCACATCTTACATGAAGAGAAAATATATGAATTTCTCACATAGGAACACACTACAAACTGAATATGAACAAAGATAAGTGCTTTGAAAATAAAACACACCATAACACAACGGAAAGTAAGCACACAATTGAAACAAAATGCCACCACAGCTTCACACGGCCCCATCATTGGTGACTAACGAGAGGACGCTAATTATCCTCCATCCTCCTATGCCTCTATTCTCCAATAATGTCGCTTCAAACTCATTGGAATGTAAACACGATGCTCATTTTATTCAACTGAGAATGCGTCCTTTACAAACATTTTTTTTACTCTTGAATCTTACACGTGAATGACATACTTGACAATGTATCAATGACACTTTTTGACACGAGACAATAGACAATGATGATAAAGACAAAAAACACTTTTTACAATGACTCTATGGTTTGATTCTTTTACAACACATAACGAATTTGACTTTGACAATAATTAAAAAGCAATCTTTACTTACTTTTTATACCAAATGATGACTCCAAGTGACATTAAATAAAACATAATAAAACAACTTTATAAAACTTATAACTTGACCATGAAATTTTTTATAACCACTAACACTAAATACATATTTATTTGATTCTTGCACTCTCATACGCCTGATATGCACACAAAAAATGGACACACTACTCCACATAGATTTACAAATATAACAGACCTACATTATTGGAAATTGGAGACAAATTCTAGCAGAAGAATTTGAAAGGTTCACAGTGAATCACATTTTTCTCCATAACTATGAATTGGGTTCAACTACAATTTATGTTGTAGTTTTCTTACAAATATATCATTCAACCCAGAAATTTTTAGAAAAAACTAGACCAAAAAACAAAAGTTACATGTTATTCTTCAAACAGATTTGATGGGTTAATGACTAGGCATGCTGGGGGAGCTAGCCTCAAAAGGGATACCTTGAATAGTAATAACCTACTGATTGTGAATGAACTGAAGACAATGGTGAATGCCTGATAAGATAACCTTAAGGGAACATAACCAAGGAAGACTGTGACTTAATGTACCCGAGCTAAGCGAACTAGCGACCAAGAATGAAACGAGTGTGGTAATAAGACCAATAGTGATAGGTAATATGATATGACAGTAACAGGGATTAGAGTTGAGTGTAATATTTCGAGCAGAGATATTGAAAGATTTAAGTAATAACAAGGAAAAAATATTATCTTTGTTGTGTGGATCAATCAATGCACCATGTAAAGGTGCTTGATGAATAGAGATGAGAATATACAATGTATTATAAATAAACATGCCGTCTATATCAGAATTATTGAAATTAATGCATGGTGTAGAAGGAGGCATATGAGTACTAGTATTAATCATAACATTTAAGGGGTGATCATAAGAGGGTGGTGGTGGTAGCACGATGAGAATTATGCACTTCAAAAGATGTATCATTTGTATGCTTAGGGAATGGATCATTAAATATTTTTAATTTAGAATTGTTGGTGGTTGGCTTGGAAGATTCAATGGGCTCATCCCATTCAATAGCATTAGAGTCAATAAGATCATGAATAACATGACGAATCTTGATGCATCTGTGTGTGGCATGACCAACACATCGATGACAATCATTATAGGATTTGACATCAAAACTCTTAGTTTGAGGTTTTCTCATGTTAACCTCAAATGGTGGAGGGAGAGACACAAGATTGCACTCAACTAAATGTTTTAGGAAAACATTAGGAGGACATGGTAAATGTGTAAACTCTCATTGAGTGGGTTGTAATTGTAGCTTCATAGTTTTATTAATAACATTAACACTATCTTTGGGAGGAGCTTTAACATCATTAGTCTTTCCCTTAAATGTAAATTTGCTTTGAGATTTATCATGAGATGGATTATGAGTGATAACAACATACTTGAGCTTATTTATATGTAACAACTTGCTTCGTGCTCTTTTAGTGTATGATGTAGATGGTCAAGTGATCTGAATTTGTCAAACATGACTGATTCTTGCAAATGAGGAAGTAGGCTTTGTGTAAAAAGATCTTGCAACTCACTATTAGGGATGATATTATTCCTCTTGGTAAGCATTGTCTGATAATATAAGACATAAGCATTGATATTTTCATCAAATATTTAGCATATCTTGGAGATTTATGCATAAGAAACTTTATCTCCATTGTTGATAGAAAAGTGGGTGAAAAATAATTTTTCCAATGTAGTGAAAGAGCACACATAACGTGTGGGGAGATCATAGAATCATTGTAATGCAAAGTCCTTAAGAATCCTAGGGAATAAATTGGTAAGGAAGATGTTGTAGGAGTCATAATCAATGCAATCCACATGAAATGATTTAAGATGTTCGGTAGGATCACCTTTTCAATCATAGATAGGAAGCTTAGTTGCAAAAAAACCAAGAAGAAAAGAATAAGAGACCACCTCAGGAGCTAGTGGATTGTGTAAGAATTGGGTTATTTTCATAGCATAAAGAGAAGTGGACATACCTTGATGTAGTTTTATGATTTGAGCTTGTAATGTGTGAACAAGGGTTTCAATATATTGTGTGCTAGATGAAGAAACTTGTGAACTATTAGAGATGGGAGGTGTAGTAGTAATAGTGGCTACATGAATAGACATAGAAACATTTTGCATTGGCATGTTAGGTGCCCCTGAGAATGTGGGTACTATAGATGTATGAATAGTATATGTTTCTAAGTTAGATGATGGAGGATTCTTTAAGTTTCTCTCGTGCGGCATATAGTAAGATATCAATGTTAGAGGAATTATCTTCTTATAAATGTGCAAATTGTTGGGTTTCATCATTTGTAAGGTCTTGGGTGAGATATTCAGAGTGAGTATTGGAAGCATCACCCTGGGCATGATCAACATTTATAGTGAAAATAACATTAGCAAATATATCATCATGGAATTGGGCACAAGAGTGAGTAGGGGTAGTATGGGAACCAGAAGATGTGGACAAACTACATAGATATTGATAATGATCTTGAAGATTCAACATGATAAAACATAATATCCAAACATAATAAAATAGAATATAAACCCTAGTGCCACTAGGGGTTTGAGCCATGAGATTTGATTCAAAATCCAGGTTCACCAAATGTTTTCACCCTTTTTAGGTTTGATTATGGTTTTTACACTATAATCAAACAACAAATGAAATAGGAGCTACAAGGGGCTATTTTGACTAATTAACTTCCATATTAACTATTCAATATCATAATAACACATTAATAGTTGTAACAAAGGTACATGATGCAATACAAACTCACATTTATACATGGAATTGAGTGCAGTTAGCTGATTATATGTGATTCTGGACTAATATGGTGATTTGGATGATGAAACAGGGGTGTTTGGACTAGAGAATACTTCGCAACTAAAATTGTGACATGAGGATCTTCCTGGGTAGGACCATACCATAGGGGTAGGAATATATGTGCGGTCTTGACCTCTTTATATGGTTTTGTACCTACTCATAATTGTGGTATGTGACTTTATGGATTTGTCGCTAGTTTAATTCTCTTTGTCGCTAGTTTGATTCTCTTTTTTTCTCTATGCCATTCATTGTTGATCTCACTGTGAGGGTATCTGAATACCCTTCTCAATTTTAAAAAACCTAACCATGGATGAATTCCTATAAAACAAACATTAGTTGGATTTTGGGCACCCCTGTGCACCATCGATGTCAGCACTACTCCGAAGAGGCCTCAAACCACATGTTTTTCTCTACTTAACATGTGTTATCTAGTTGCAATGCAATCAAATTTGACATCATTTTATTGGAAAAAACTTGACTTGAGTTTCTCTCTTGAAAATATACTTGAGTGAATGAATTTGAGTGCTTACAAATGTGGGAAGCAGTCCCCTAGACCTAGTGGGAAGTTTTAGACTTATAGATGGTTCTTCCCTAATGAATGTGTAAAGGTTTTTTCAGAGTATAGGGAGATTTGGATGCTTTTTGTGATATCTTTTGCAAAAGGAATCCATAAGTGTACTAGGTACTAAATGAGGTGAGTTTCACTTGATTATGTACACTTCTGAAGGTGCCTTGCATTGAAATGTCTAACTCAAGGGAAGTAATTGACCCAAAGAAGAATGTGTAATTAAACTTTTGGGACCAAAGTATGTTGGGGAAAAACTGTATAATAGGGTCAGGATATAATATTACAAACTGAGTCTAATGTACTTTTTTCCCCATGAGTAATTTCAAAGTATAATTTTTGGGAAATTGGCAAGCAGATTTTCTACAAAGATTTTATGCATTCAGTTCTTAGAAAACTATCGATAGATGAGTGTGTATGATCAAGCAAGATGGATAAGAGGCCTAGAAATGTATCAGATGAGAGTGGGTAAATTTTATGCCCTTAATCATATATCTTACATTAGATGTATATAGTTGACTTGTAGCTATCATAACTTCTTATCATGGTGTATCTCTTTCATATATGTTATATTATCATTAATGGGTCAGCCTTGGTGATGGCCATAGCATAGGAATAGTATATATAGGGGTTAGTAGGAAGTAGTTGATCATCTTATTGAGAATTTGATTCTTATTGTATGGTTTGGAGGTTTCCCCCTTAAAGTGGATAAGCTATTCTACTTTTATATTGATCCATAGGGATCCAAAATGACTCTACTTCATCAGATCAGCCAACACCAAAGAAGGAAAATGAAGAAACAGAGTTTTTGTCTTTATATTAACAAAACTGGAGAGACGGTTAAAGAACCGCCTCCCAACCCGGGTGGTAGTCTTGTAACCACTACCCAGCCAGGATGGCAATCTTGTGACCACAGATCTACACTGGGTGACGATCCTGGCTCTTTCAAACAGAAAAATAAAATTTGAAACAAACAGTCCCAGAATTGGAAAGGTTGTCTGCATCTCTTCTCCTCCATGACATTTCCCATCCTCTAGTGCACAGGAGGACATGAGAAGGGTTATAAATACATGTAGGAATAATATTTTTTTATTATCGAAGCATGAAAGCAAGTGAGCAAGAAATTCTTAGAGCTGGAGTTGTGTTTGTACAAGAAGGGAGTGTTGAGACAAAGAAAACAAGTAATTGGGAGGAAGTGCGAGATATTATCTACTTCTCTTTCATACTTATTGTAAATTTTTTACTTCTTAATAGAATTGGCCAATAAAAAAGTGGGAAGAAAAAGCATTTTACATTCCTGATTGAGTTTCCTCCTCTGGAGGTTTCCAAGATAAAACTTGTTGGTGTTCATGAGTTTATATTCTTTCCTTTCCTACAATTGTTGATTCTAAGCATAAGAAAAATTCATTCACTAGCTATCTCTGTCATTTTCTAATTGAAAGTAGAACAACAACATTTAATTTTGATTCTGTGAACAATTCCAAAGTATAGAGTTTACATATCATTTTGGTATAAGAGCTAACAAGTATCTAGGACTATGGTATTCGTTCTTGGATTTGTATGACAATGAAAAGATCTAAAGGTGAAGAAGCTTTACCTTGCGATCCATATATTTCTATAAGGAAGTGGAAATAGAGAATTTAGGGACAAATGGAGGAAGAGAACTTGGTCTGTAGAATCGAGATGATGGAGACCATGATGGATAGGATGTTTAGAAGACAAGAAGAAATTGCAGATTTGCAAAATATGGATTATGTTAAGCAAGACTCCATGGACTTAGTGGTTTGAGGTTTAGTCGAAAAGTTTGGCATAGGGAAGATCCACCATGACGAATATTATGGGGAAGAGCATAAAGAAGAGACATCAAATGCAAGAGAAAAGGTAAAATCTGATCATGCTCCTTTTAAAGTTGAGACGAAAGTTGAAATTAAAAGCTTTGAAGGAAAAGTAGATGCAGAGTTGCTTGATAAATAGTTAAAACAAATAGAAGTCTACTTTAGTGTCCATAATGTCACTGAGGTGAAAAAGATCACCTTTTCACATCTCAAAATGAAGGGACACGCTCTGGTTTGGTGGGAAACCCGTCTAGCCGCTTGTGAAAATAAGAAATGTCCTATTGTGAAATCTTGGCAAGAATTCAAAGAATTACTTAGAGTGAACTTCTATCCTATTGGCCACAAGACTGACCAAATGATTAAATGGCAGTATTTTACACAAAGGATTGGTCAAAGTGTGTAGGACTATACTAACGAGTTTTGGAGGAAGGCCATGTTGTTGAACATGGACTTGGAGGATGAGGATATTCTTACTAAGTACTTGGGAGAACTTCACACTCACCTTCGAAGAAAATTCATCTCCACGAAGCCCAAAGACCTCAACGAGGTGTGTGTGTAGGTATACTACACAAATAATAAAAAGAAGTAAGGAGAAGTAGAGCCAAGGGAAAAGCAGTCAAAAAATCAGTAGGAGAAAGAACATGGGAAAACAAGTAACAAAGGTAAGTGGAAAGGGAAAGGTAAACAAGCTACCACTACTTTAAATACTTGTAAAGATCCCAAGAATTTTTGCAAGAACTATGATATCAATGGTCATACTGATGCTACATGTTGGAAGTTGCATCTGGAGTTACATCCGAAGAACCAAACCAAGGACTCAAAGAATTCCATGACAGTTGTAAAGACAGAATGGGAGGTGGAAATCAAAGATGACTTTGACATAGACGAGAGGCTTGGGTGCACGGCCACCAACATGGACAACCAAGAAGAGGAGATCATTAGAATATTCTAGATCAAAATCCATATCAAGAGAACTAAGGTAAATGCTTTGGTTGATATCGGTTTTCATTCTAATTTGATTTCTGAAGCAGTTGTAAAGAAGCTTGGTCTTGAGAATTATGAGCATCCACACCCTTATCCTTTGGGTTGGGTGAAGAAGGGTGTTGAAATTCAGGTTTCAAAAATATGTAAGGTCGAGTTTGGGATAAATTCCTAGTATATTGATGTATTGGAAGTTGATTTTATTCCACTTGATGCTTTTGATGTTGTTTTCGGGAGTCCTTATTTGTATATCAAGGATGTTATATTTATGAGAGGGTAAAACCGATACAAATGGGTCAAGGATCGGATCAACTACAACATCTGAGCTCACCAACGTAAGACATGGGTTACTATGGTGAGTGCTAACCAAGAAAAATGATTTATTCAAGAAAATCATAATTAGTTTTGTTTACTTTTGTTAAAGGATAAACAAGATGGGGTAGAAGTTTCAAATATTCCTAACCAGGGAAAACATGATTTGGATGGTATTATTTAGTCTTTTCAGGAAGTTTTTCAGGCTCCCAGTGGGTTACGACCAAAGCGGGAAGTAGAGCATGAGATTCAGCTATTGTCAGAGTCCCCTTTACAAAACATTGGGTTGTATAGGCAATCCTTGCTGGAGATTATTGAAGTAAAGAAACAACTCCAAGAACTTCTAGACCAAGGGGTCATACGTCCGAGCACCTCACCATGTTGTTCACCTATTGTGATGGTGCCGAAGAAGGATGGTTATTGGAGAATGTGCATCAACTACCGTGCTTTGAACAAGATCACCATAAAGAATAGATATCCACTTCCCTACTTAGATGATCTCTTTGACCAGCTTCAACATGCCAAATTCTTCATGAAGTTGGATCTCAAGTTAGGTTATCACCAGGTCAGAATGAAGGAGGAGGATATATGGAAGACTTCCTTCAATATAAAACAAGATTTGTACAAGTCATTGTTTATCTAGATGATATCTTGATTTTTAGTGCCACATGGGAGGAACATCTAACTCATTTGCAGCAATTCTTGCAATTTCTCATGGAGAAACAACTACTTTGTAATATGAAGAAATGTGAATTTTCCAAAAGTCACTTGTCTATCTTGGGCACGTGGTTGGAGGAGGAGAGATACAAGTGGATCCAAAGAAGGTGGAAGCCATCACCAGTTGTCCAACACCAATAGGATCCAAAGAGACTAGGAGTTTTATGGGAGTAGTATAATACATACGGAAGTTCATTCTGGGCTTCTTCGTGATTGCAACACCTCTACACACAGTGGCCGCAAAGAGTAAGGGTTTTGACTGGGGTAAGGAACAATACAAATCCTTTGAACTATTGAAATACAAGATTAGTCATGCTCCATTACTTTCTCTCCCTAATTTGCAACAACCCTTTGAAGTAGACATAGATGCCAAGGATTACGCTATGGGTGCAGTGTTGCTTCAGGGAGGTAAACTCGTATGCTATCATTTTGAAACTCTTACTTCAGCAATTAAAGGATATTTAGTATATGATAAGGAAATGTATGCAATAGTTTAGAAAATTAAAAAATGGAAGCATTATTTGTTGGTTAAAGAAACTATTGTTCACACTAACCACAAACCTCTCCAATATTTGTAAGCACAGTCTAAATTGCAGTAAGCAAGGCACTACAAATGGATGGGGTTCCTTTAGCAATTCCATCTGGTGATCAAATACAAGAAGGGTAGCACAAAATTGGTGGCAGACATGTTTTCTAGGCCACCCACACAAGAGAAGTTCTCTTTCTTGGCCACTATCTCTCAAATCGATCCCTTCATAAAGGAAGCTTACGAAGAGGCATATGATCAAGATAGAGAATTTGGGGTGACATTTTAGTAGTTGCAGTCCCAAGGGGCTGAAAGGATGGGGATTGATGATTTTTATCTCAAGGACGGGCTGCTCTATCGATGGGGGAAGGTTTGTGTGCCTAAAGAAGAAAGACTTCTATTGATGAGGGAATCACATACCTTGAAAGTACCGGGACATTTCGGTGTTGGTAAGACCCTAGCCCACTTGTAAAGGTACATATATTGGACCAATATGCAAGAAGAAGTATCAAAATTTATACGTGGATGTAAACTTTGTTATACCAACAAGCCTAATACTAGGAAGGAGGGTCTATATATGCCTTTGTCAGTACCTACTCATCCATGGGAGGACATTTCTATGGGTTTTGTAAGAGGACTGCTTATGTCTAAACATGGCCATAACTATCTCTATGTTGTTTTTGATATATTCAGTAAGATGTGTATTCTTAAGGCATGTAAAAAGACAATAAAAGCACATGAGGCAACAAATATTTTATTTGCTAATGTATGGGTGAATTTTGGTTTACCAAAGTCTATTATTTCTGACAGGGATTCCAGGTTATTGGGGAAATTTTGGACTACTTTGTGGAACAAGATGGATACCAGGTTACAGAGGAGCACAACTTTCCATCCACAGATAGATGGATAGATAGAGGTGGTGAACAGGACTTTGGTATAGTTGATCAGAGGGTATAACAACAAATACTGAAGGACTTGGGATGAGTCCTTAGCCTACATTCAACATTCCTATAAATGGGTAGTACACACATCTACTATGAAGTCACCATTTGAAGCATTCTTAGAATATTTACCTAAAAATCCATTAGACATAGTAGTTGGGAAACTGGATGAGGAGGAGACACGAGACACAGAGGTGACTAGACCAAAAAACTTCATTAAGAGGATCCGAAAAATCCATCTCAAAGTCAAAGAAAAGTTAGAGAAATCTCAAGCCAAGTAAAAGGCTAGGAATGATCATCACAGAAGAGAACATAAGCTTCATGTTGGAGATAAAGTTTGGCTTTACTTGAGCAAGGAGAGACTAGAAGGTCAAGCACAGAAGCTTAAGCCACTACGATATGGACCCTTCACCATATTGGAGCAGGTTGGAGAAAATTCCTTTCGACTTAATTTTTCATCATTTATGAGGATGTACTCAGTAGTAAACTGTGAGAACTTGCACCTATATGAGACATCCATGCTAGATGAAGATGAAGGACTATAGTTGCTACCTTCCATTGAGGATTGTGTCTTGGACTCATAAGGTGAATTGGAGGAGGATGTAGTGTTGTAGCAGAAGGTTAGAGAGACTAGGAGAGGTCTGTAAGAGTCTTGATAGGTTGGACTGAAAAGAAAGACACCAAGGCAGGTCCAGTGGTTCTCGAAGGAGCAAGTGAGGGAATTATTTCCTCATCTACTCCCCCACTAAGATTTTGTGGGACCAAAATCCTCCTAAGTAGGGGAGGTGTGATCCATAGGGATCCAAAATCACTCTATTTCATCAGATTAGCCAACACCAAAGAAGGAAAATGAAGAAACAAAGATTCTTTATTTATATTAACAAAACTACTGTTCTGTGTAGAGTGGTAATTACAGAACTGTCACCCAACCTAGGTGGCAGTCCTGTAACCACTGCCCAGCCAAGGTGGTGGTCCTGTGACCTCCAATCTACTCTAGGCGGTGGTCCTAGCTCTTTTAGATAGAAAAATAAAATTCAAAACGAATAGTCCCAGAATTGGAAAGGTTGTCTATGTCTCTTCTTATCCATGACCTTTCCCATCTTCCAGTGCACATGATGACATGAGAAGGGCTATAAATACATGTAGGAAGGATATTTTTTTATTATCAAAGCATGAAAGCAAGTGAGCAAGAAATTCTTAATGCTGGAATTGTGTTTTAAGAAGAAAGGGGTGTTGAGACAGAACAAACAAGTAATTGGGAGGAAGTGTGAGATATTATCTACTTCTCTTTCATACTTATTGTAAATTCTATACTTCTTAATTGAATTGGCCAATAAAAAGTGGGAAGAAAGAGCATTTGCCCTTCTTGATTGGTTTTCCTCCTCTGGAGGTTTCTAGGATAAAACGTGTTGGTGTTCATGAATTTATATTCTTTCATTTCCTGTAATTTTTGATTCTAAGCATAATCAAAATACATTCACTAGCTATCTCTGTCATTTTCTAATCAAAAGTAGAACAACAACGTTTAATTGTGATTCTGTGAACAATTCCAAAGTAGAGAGTTTACAGGTCACATATTGAGATCAATCATATGAAATATTGTGTTCTTTAGTGTTCTATTGCTGGTGATAATCATATTTATACAAGTAAATTCATTATAAGTGGTATCAGAGCCTTATCTCGGCCAACACTGCGTCAAACCTTAATTATGAAGGTTCGGCTATATCTCAAAATTGGTAGCGAATTTTTATGATTTTTGTTTTCGTGAGGATAAATCATTCAAATAAGATCCTCTCCAAATTTCAAGCATTTTTTACTTATTTTGCAAAATTTATAGCGGTTTTATGTTTTTTCATAATTCAGCTCCATATGGTGCAATTTTTGGAATTTTTCCAAGTTTCTTATATTTTTGAAAACCTTTAAAAACATTAGGTAGACTTTATTTTTTATGATTTCCTATAGTCATCCAGTAAATTTTTGAAACCCCAAACCCTTAAATTTTTCCCTATTCCATCTACTTTGAGTCCCTAACCCTACATATTGACCGGTAGATCTACTCGAGGCCAAGGAAAGGTAAAAAAATCTAGGAATGACCCTAAATAAGTAAGATATGGATTTAGAGTCTACTAGTTTGGGAATATTCTAGGTGGTCATCCAACTTCAAGAAAGGATAAATAATATGGTCACTAAGGATGACCTTAATAATGCGCTTCTTCATCTGAAAGATAGCCTTAGGGGTGAACTTTGGACAAATTTTCATGCAATGAAGCAGGAGTTGTTGCTCGCTATTTCAAACAGAATTCCCAATTCCATTCATATGGGTTCCTCTAATAATGCTCACATAGGTCCAAATCACTCCAATCAAGGAGGATCATTTACTCATTCAGGGGGATCTCCTCAGCAATGGAGGGGCATTATTCCAAAAGTGGAAATGTAGAGATTTGATGGAAAGGATCTGCTCAATTGGATTACCCAAATGGATAATTTCTTTGATCTCCATCAGATCCAAGCGGGACAAAAGGTAACCGTGGCATCCATATACCTAGAACTTGACCAATTTGTTTGGTATCATTGGTTATGTGCTCAAAGGTAGAAGAATAGTCTAAATGTCACACGGACAATTTTCACTGAAGAGCTTCAATTACACTATAGTTCTAGTGTTTCAGAGAATTACTCCATCCAATTATCAAATTTACGACAAATAGGTTCAGTTAAGGAGTATTTCCATCAATTCCAAAATATTTCCTTGTGTGTGGAGGATAGTACAGAAGATAATTTGAATGACCTATTTCTTAGGGGTATTAACAACCACATTGAACATGAGGTGTGTATGATCAACCCACTCAATGTTTTTGATTCTATTATCATGGCATGTAGGGCAAAGGAAAAATTTCTTTACAATAGAAGGAAGTCCTCTAACATAAAATATCGTAGCCCCTTTCCTCTACTGTACCCTTGGCTAGTTCAGCTAACACCTTAAAAAATTGAAGAAAAAAGAGCCAAAGGGTTGTGTTTTAACTATGATTGCAAATAAGTACCAAATCATAAATGTTCTGAGAAAAAAATGTTCTACATTGAAGGGATCGGTGATGAGGAAGAATATGAGGAAACATCAAGCAAGGAAGTGGAAAAATTAGAGGACGAAACTAAATATCCCCAGCCCGCTATTTTATGTCATGCTCTATCAGGTATTAGTACTCCAAAATCCTTCAAGTTGTGGGTTATCTTAAGAAGCAGAAGGTGAGAGTATAGATTGATTCGGGGAACACACATAAGTTCATCAATCATAAGTTGACAGCTAGACTAAATTGTTTCATCTACCCAACACCTGAATTTCAAGTAATGATTGTAGATGGTGGCACAATCCAATGTTCATGTAAATTCTATAAAATCATATTTATGATGGGTGAATACACATTGGAATCTACGATGTTTTCTATTCCTATGGGCAGAGCTAATATTGTCTTAGGTGTTTAGTGGAATAGAGATAAATTTCCAGGAATTGTTTATGCGTTTTCATTCTGAGGGTAAACAATTTGAACTTTGAGGACTACAGGAAAAATGTCCTCAGGTGGTGAGTTCTCACCAAATGCATAAGATTCTTAAAAAGGGGTCTACAGGTTTTCTAGCATGATTGTTCTCCATGGAAGTTTAACCGCCAACGATGGTAGTGCATCCTAATCTTCAGAAGGTTATTGATCAACATGTAGTTGTCTTCAAGGATCTTAGAGGATTGCCTCCTGAAAGAGAGCATGATCATGCCATTCAATTGATTCTAGGAAGCCAATCCCCTAACATCAGGCCTTATAGATACCCATATGTGCAAAAGAGTTGGATCGAGAATATGGTGGAGGAAATGTTGGAAATGAGTATTATTTGTCATAGTCAGAGTGCTTATTCTACTCCAAAGGTGATGGTGCGCCACAAGGATGGAAGATGGAGCATTTGTCCATACTATCGAGAACTGAACAAGTACACTATCAAAGATAAGTTTCGTATTCCTGTCATTGATGATTTGTTAGATGAATTGCATGGTGAAATTTATTTTACAAAACTAGATAAGTGTTTTGGGTATCACCAAATTAGAGTAAAGAGAGAAGATATTCATAAGACAACCTTCATAACTCATCAAGGGAATAATGAACTCCTAGTGATTCCTTTTGGTCTTACTAATGCACCCTCCACATTTCAGAGTTTGATGAATTCAGTATTTAGACCATTCCTAAGGAAGTTTTTCTTAGTATTTTTTGATGATATCCTCATCTATAGCAAATCATGGGAGAAACATTTACAACATGTCAATATAGTCTTAGAAGTCTTAGAGAAACATGAATTATATGCCAAGCGTTTGAATTTTTCTTTTGGGGTACATGAAGTGGAATACTTGAGCCATATTGTTTCTCATGAAGGTGTTAAGGTGGACCCTCACAAGATCCAGGCCATGGGGGAATTGGAAGTCCCAAGAACCCTCAAGAAATTACAAGGTTTCTTAGGTCTCACAGAGTATTATCACATATTTGTAAAAAACTATGGTACTATAGCAACACCACTTACAAAATTATTGAAGAAAGACTCCTTTTAGTGGAATGAGGAAGCTTTAAGGGCATTTGAAAAATCAAAGGTGGCAATGTGCACCACTCTAGTACTGGAAACTCCAGATTTCTCTAAGACCTTCATAGTTGAATGCGATGCTTCAAGAAATAGGATTGGAGCACTACTTATGCAAGAAGGACATCCCATAGCATTTGAGATATGACAACTAAAAGGAAATAATTTGTTGAATCCCACCTATGAGAAGGAAATGATGGCAATATTACCTTTAGTCCAACATTGGAGACCATACTTGATGGGTAGATACTTTAAGGTAAAAAATAATCATGATAGTTTGAAATACTTCTTGGAGCAACAAATATCTTCAGAATAACAACAAAAATGGGTCAATAAGATGTTGGGGTATGACTTTGATATTTTTTATAAGAAAGGAAAGGAAAATGTGGTTATTGATTCTCTATCTAGGAGGGATGATTCCACTGAAGCATTGTTATGTGCCATCTCTATATTAAAGGAAGATTCCTTAGATCAAGCAAGGAAAGAATGAAAGAAAGATGAATTAACACATACTCTCATTCATATTCTCTAGGAAGATCCATCCATATCAAAACAATTTATATGGAAGGGGGATACATTATGGTACAAAGATAGGTTATATCTATGTAATAACTCTACACTTAAACACTAGGTTCTTTCAGAGCTCCATTCTTCTCCACTAGGTGGCCATTCTGGGTTATTGAAAACTTATCATAGAATTAAGAAGGATTTATTTTGGGAGGGGTTGAAAGGAGATGTTCAAAAACATTTGGCAGAATTTTTGGTGTGTCAACAAAATAAGGGCAAGACCATTAAGATGTCAGGTCTCCTCCAACCTTTGTCTATTCCTAGCCAAAGATGGGAAGATGTGTCGATGGATTTCCTCATAGGATTACCAAAATCAGAAGGGAAAAGCGTCATCATGGTCGTGGTGGATAGACTTACCAAGTATGCTCATTTTTTTTCCCTGGCTCATCCTTTCACAGTGAGTACAGTTTCCATCTAATTTATGGATACATTTGAAAATCTCCACTGCATGCCCAAAATTATAGTAAGTAATCATAATCCAATATTTACAAGAAAATTTTGGACTGAATTTTTCTCTTGTTTGGGTACCCAACTGGCCCAAAGTTCAACTTATCATCCTCAATTAGATGGGACAAAAAAGGTGGTAAATAAATGTTTAGAGGGATATCTTCGATGTTTTACTTCAGATAAACAAGAATGTTGGGTGCAATGGTTGCCACTTGCAGAATGGAGGTACAATACTTCATTTCATACCTCCTCCAAAATGTCTCCATTTTTATCACTTTATAGGTACCATCCTCCATCACTCATATCTAGCTTGAAGGTCAAACCAAAGGTGAGAGAAGTCAAAGATCACATTCAACACAAACATGAGGTACTCTCTAGTCTTAGAGAGAAATTGGACATGGCACAAAAATGCATAAAGCAATAGGCTAATCAACATCATAACGAGAGACAATTTGAAAAGGGTGAATTTTTTTTGTGCGGTTGCAACAGTATAAGTAGTTATCATTAAAACAATAGAAGAAGGATAATAAGCTTGCTCCTAAATACTATGGTCCTTACCGAGTGTTGTAGAAAAGTAATAGTGTGGCATATAGGCTGGAGCTTGCTCTAGGAAATAAAATACATCCAATTTTCCATGTTTCTTGCTTGAAGAAAGCTATTGGGTAGCACATTTCCACCCAATCAGTGCTTCTAAAACTAGATGAGGAAGGAATGATCATATTGGAACATGAAGGTATTCTTCAGACACACACCAAAAGACTAAGGACCAGAGTCATTACCAAATACCTGATCAAGTGGAAGAATATGAATATTGAGGATGCATCATGGGAGGATGAAGCATTTGTGCAAAAAAATCTAGGGTTTCCCAACATTGGGGACGATGTTTCTTTGAAGGGGAGGGGCATGTTATCTTACATTAGATGTATATAGCCAGATTGTGGATATCAAAAATTCTTATCATGATGTATCTCTTTCATATATATTATATTATCATTAGTGGGTCAGCCTTGGTGATGGTCATAGCATAGGAATAATATATATAGGGGTTAGTAGGTAGTAATTGATCATCTTATTAAGTATGGTTTGGAGGTTTCCCCCTCAAAGTGCCTAAGCTATTCTACTTGCATATTGAGATCATTCATCTACAATCTTGTGATCTTTGGTGTTCTATTTCTGGTGATAATCATATTTATACAAGTAAATTCATTATGATAAAATGTACTTATTTGAGAAAGAGAGTAATCTTAAGAACAATAATGTCAAAAAGTAGAATTACTGAATTTGAGTTTGTACAGAAGGAAATTCATGCGCAACTTATTATGAGCGATCAACCACCCCAACAAAGAACATTAAATATTGAATGGCATCACCCTCTTTTTCCAAAAAATTTAATAGAGTGTGATTCAAGAAACCTCATGTGCCCATAATTGGTCTAAAAAATTGAATTCTAATTAGTACTTAGTGGTTAGCAAAGCGATTTATTTTATTCATTGTTACGTGTGATCTATTTCTATTTTATCCCTTCTCCATTTTTCTATAAATATAATTGTATGGGCACAAGAAAAATGGTCTTTTATGCTAAGTTTTATAGTTCTACCCTTTTGAGCATTAAGCTTATGCTCACGGACCTTTGTAACATGTTTGTGAAATTTCACGTGCCTTTGCTTTGTAGAATCATGAATGGCTAAGTTTCTAATAGTTTTTCAAGTGTGATCTCTTTCTTTTGAATGCATACATGTTTGATGTGAATACTTCAATAATCTTGCAATATTTCAGTCTTATTATAATCATTCTATTTATAATTTATATGTGTTATGAGAGATAGAGAGTGAACACGAGGACCACCAGAATGCGTGCACATCAATGTTGTTGCACTCGAACGGAAACACGCGAAAGCTCCAAGTAATCAATAAGAAAATTAACCTCAGTAAAATGTATCATGTAAAAGAGAAAGGGTCTACTCATTCTCATAGATAAAAAAGAGGGTACATATTGGGAGTGTTGTGTAAATCCCATACCTGAACAATCATACCTCCATGAGGGAGAAAGGAGTTACAAACCACAAATAAAATGTAACTCTTGTATGACACCTATGAAAACTATGACACTTATGACAATAACATATTCTATGACATAATCTATCATATGTCATATAACTCCTTAAAACCTATGACTCACCTAATTGAGATGAATGACCATGTGTGAGGTGGAAAATGCCCAATAAATTAATAAATGGAAAAAATATATCCTCACACCAATACCCCCTTCATCAAATCTTAGGTGGAGGAATGGAAAACATGAAAGAAAAAGAGGAATCCCCTAAACAACTAATAAAAATGTGTCATATGGCTCTTGGTAAGTAAAGGCTTGATGATGTACCCATGTACAAACTAATTTTTTTTTTTTACTGTAGTGGACCTCATTGCAAGAAGAGAGCACAAGTGAAAAAACTTGGCTTTAATGAAGGGTTTGGTAAATATGTCTCCAACCTGATCTGGGGTCTAGCAATACCAAAAATCAATGATGTCTCTATGAATCAACTCCCAAATGAAGTGCATGTGTATCTCAATGTGCTTTGGTCATTGATGTTGAACTAGATTCTGGAAAATCGAGATAGTGCTAAGGTTGTCACAATAGATGATGTTAGGCCACCAAAAGTGAATACCAAACCCTATTAGAATCCCATGTAACCAAATAGCTTCCGTGGTGGTGTTGACTAATCCCATGTATTTTGCCTCTATAGAAGATATAGCAATCATGCTCTTCTTCTTGCTTAACCAACTGATAGGACCCAAACCAAGAGAAAATTTGTATTTGGAGGTAGACTTTTGATGATCAAGATCATCGATCCAATCAAAATATGTGAATCCAAATAAATCAATATTTGTTCCTCTCAAGTAATGAACGCCATCGGAATAAGTGCCCTAAACATAGTGAAGTATCCACTTTGTTTCTTTCCAATGTAGCTCATGATGCTCCTATATGAATTTGGACATGATGCCAATGGTGAAAAAAATATCTGGTCTGGTATGAGTTAAGTAGATCGAGCTCCCCACCAACTGGTGATAAAGGGTACTGTACGTACCCAAAATTGTAGGGTACTGCACCATCGGAACAACGTACATGTGCCCGATGATGATAAAGGTCTCCTCGTAAGGTGTTCGGGATCCAGAAAATCTCTCTAAGTATGTGTTAACATCCTGCATGTCCCGCTTAGCCCCTGCATGCTTTTTTCTCTCTTCTCTCCTCTTTTTCTTTACATTTTGATCTTCAGTTATGAAACGGCCGCCGTTCCTGGGCTGCAGTCTCGTGATCGCCGCTTAGGCAGGGCAGTGGTCCTATAACCACTGCCCTGCTCAGGGTGGTGGTCCTTCACGCATTTTCCAGAATGTTCTTTTTAACATGACTCATGTAAAATTTCAATGTTTACCAACTTTTTTCACCACCTTTGCTCGTATTTATGATTCTGGTTCCCTAGAATAGTGTTTTTGCATTGTTTATGGTTAAAGAGTTCAAATTGGTTTTCACCTTTGGGTAAATGGGGATTCTATAAATAGCTGGTTGATCTTCAAGCAAATGGCCCCTCAAAAATTGCCTCTCATCTTCTCATTTCATAGTTTTAGTCTTTCAGTTCTTAGGAGTTCATAGTTTTCAGTTGTTACATGCATAGTTAGTGTTGTTTTGTTGTTTAGAAGCCACATAATCTTCTTGTGCTAGTGTTGTTACTGTTTCACACAATCAATTGAGATAGGATAGTTTTATTTTTAGTTTGAAGCCATTAGAGTTACAGGTTTTGTTCGTAAAAAAGAATAGCTTCAGGTTCTGGATGTTTTGTGTCGTATGACTCGTAATAAATCCTGCTAGGAATTACATAAGCCAAGCTCTGTTCTCTTGCGCTATCCCTCTCCTACTCGCATTGTATTCAGTCTACATCCAAAACTGCCATTGTTCCAATACCTACTTCTATTGATGCTAGCATTACACGCTTTTCTGGATTCACGTGAGCATGAAGGAATGAGGAGACCACACTGAGGGGACAAAGCCACACACAATTAGATTCGCCACTGTTCTGCAAAATCCAGGTTCAAGCTTTCAAAGTTCTAGTTAAAATATATCAAATAGAATAGTGAATCATTTCATTTCAGTTAATCTCACTTTCGATATTGCCGGGGAAGCTGTGGGGATTGATAGTTTCTGAGAAACTATGATTCATTCCTCACTTCTGAGGTAGGATCGATAGTCTTTCAAATAGATTAGATCAATTATTTCTTTATTTAGAATAGACTTACAACTGCACAGGCAAGTAGCTATGCTTGGCTACCTTGTTTGTTTTAATTTCGTCATTAGTTTAGTTGTCAATTTCTAGATATTTTAAATAGTTTCTCTTTCAATTTCGTTCAAATAGTTCATCAAAAACACAAAAATAGAGAAGTTATATATGTTGTAGATATACTTTACATAGTTAGTTTTACTTTGCTTCAGTTAGATTTACATTGTTTCTTTTGTATGACAATCACGGGACCTAGAGAGCCCAGAGAATACGTATTCGAGCCAATCGTGCCTCAACCCAATCTTGTTACAGAAATAATTGATGTAGATCAAAATCTCAGAATTGAAGTCTTCCGAACAACAACAGACCTACAATAAATTAGCTCACAGCTAAGAGGACTAAATGTAGAAGACGAAAAAGCACATACATTTTGGTCAAACCAGCCAAACTACATATTACCCTAGATAAATATCTGCATGACTGTAGAAGGGCCTGAAAGAGAGCAAAAATTTGGATGTGATCCTTTGGTCCCACAGCCAGACGCATGAGACATTCTCACTGACATAGACACTAGCTTTCAAATTCAGGTTGCCAAAGCACCTGTAAGGTACTCTGAGAAGATTATGCAGCTATTAATTCTAAACATAGAAGTCGAAAAGGCATACGACTACTGGATACTAGGGTTTAGGGATTGATTATGCATATGACTATAGGAGGTCCACAACAACCACAAATCTATGGTTGTGATCCACAGGTCCCACAACCCAACGAGTCCACAGGTCAATTAGATGTAGATGTTGGTTTATGCACATTAGTATTTAGATCCACTCCACTTCCACCAATCATAATCACACAACTATCCTCACTAGATACAACAGCTAACCAAGCTAAGGATTTCTGGACTAGACCAGAGAATCACCCATAGAATCCACCATCAGTTTGTCATTCATTTTCATGACCCTGTCAGGAGACATATACGAAGCACCCACAGGTTATCTTCCACGTATCCCACAACCTATAGATCGAATCACGCCAGAGCTTGATATTGATTGGAGCCTTCGAGCAGTCATCCTCGCCGACCGATCTATCACGCCAGTTCAGGTTAGGAGGGCCTTCTTTGCCTTAGATTCACAGATTCCATTAGTGCGTGTCGAAGACATAAGATTTCCTAATTATTTTGTCCATACCCCACGTATATTCCATCCCCACCGACTATCTCGGCATGACCTCGGGAGGTCGGGTGCGAGGAAGAGTTACTTGTAGATTCCCATGCTCGCTTGTCACTTTTCCATCGTACAAAATTGGTGAACCCGACGTGAACGAAACAGTTCTTCCTCTTTTATTTTTCATTTTCCATCCACCTTCTCTCTTTCCCATTATTCTGTGGGTATTCATATACCCCCCGAATATGACGGGATTCGATGCATATGGCAGACCTCTCCTAGGTCTTGAAGCATACTACGATCAACTGAATAGACAGCCATCACCCTCGCTCTCAGCATGGGGTGACAACTATTCAACTAACCGATTGTCAACACAAACTCTGCCTCCAAGGACTAGATATAGTTCTTCTTTCCAAATAGAGGAGTTGGACCAGCTCGCTCAAATGCAACAACTAGAGCCTTTAGGCTCAAACAACATGACGTTTATAGGAGAATCTGGTTCATCTCCTCAGGTGTTGCTTAGACCACAAATTAGTAGACAATCAGATCCATATCTATTTTTAGATGATGAACATTCAGTGCGTTATGCCAGGAGTGAACAACACTCTCGGAGTATGTACCCACCTATAGGAAGTTTACAAACATGACCTGAGGTCTCGTTTCAAGAAAACACCTCCATGCTGTTACCTATAGGAAATACCCTTGGTGAAACTTGGCAGGGCAATGATCAGTTCATAGCAGGGTACCACATGCCTATACAACCTCAGGATATACAACAAATGCCACTAAGGCAAAATATTGTGACTTCACCAAATGAAGTCATCTCAACTTTAGTAGAAAAAGTTAGAGGGTTAGAACTTGCTCAAGCAAGTCAAAATTCTCAATTTATGCAGGTAGGGAATTCCAATCCTCCACATCATCCTGGCCAAGTAGACCTCCTCACAGGAATAGGCACATTGGGCATGCCTCCTCAGTATTCACAACAAACACCAACTAGAACCACGTTTTCTAACACCGTTCTGGTGGAAAATATGATACCTCCCGGTCTAGTACAAAATAATCCATTTCTAGGAAATACTCCTCCATACTTAGAACATGTATTCCAAATCACCACAGGGAGATATGTTCTCTTCTCCTGGCATGTTCACTCAACCACAAGGATTTCCTTATGTCCCTGTAAACGCATATGCTATGCCATATCAACAACCCATTCCACCTCCACCCCCTCAGTAGGCACCGTCGATGGTCGAAACCTATGCAATAGGAACTTATTCAAAATATTTGAAAGAACCCTTAGACTTCACCATATGAAGCGTCATGCTTCCAAGACCTCTTCCTGATTTTCCCAAATACAAAGGGGAAGGAGACCTGAATGCACACATTAAGGCCTATGCCACAGCCATTCGAGAACTGCTCCCTTGGGATGGAGTTGTTGCCAAAATATTCCCCAAAAATTTAGAGGGCATCACCCTCAATTGGTATTACAGAATACCTGAAGCTTCCATCCATTCATTTAAACAACTTGTTTCAGAGTTCATCAAGGCGTTTGACATGAACAAACTATTGAGAATGGGAATCATGGAATTCTTGCACATTAAGCAAGAACACAATGAATCTGTTGCTCATTTCATCCAGAGATGGCGTATAGTCCTCTATTCTTCAGCAAGTGCTCCAAACATGGACCAGATGGAACTATGTGATTTATTCCTTCATTCTCTTAGCAGAGAGGTAAAGGAAGAAGTCCAGAAGTTCCCACTAAGGACTTACGATGAAGTACTTGAGAGCGCCCTCTGAATAGATCAAGTGGCAATAGATAGTGGTCGCAAGACGTATGGAACAAATGGGAGGTTAATCACCCCCAACCAGAATACTACGACTTATCCTACTACCACAAACATCAATCAAGGACCTAAAATCCTTAACAAAAATTGTGGCATAACAACAGATGGAGTAACTGACCAAACAAAAAAAGCAAATGTTGTAAATACTCCACCACCGATTAATAATCAACGAAACAACAACTTTACCCTGACAATCAACTCGGTGGATTTTAATCATCCACAACAACAACAACAAAAGGTAGACCCAGACACAGGGTCCAAGTCAAAATTCAACTGGATATCAAAACCAAAACCAAAACCAAAGACAACAAACACAAAACTTTAATAATCAATGGTTTAATAAGAGTTTTGGACCACAATACGTGCCAAACCAACAACCTAGGAATTACAATCCCAACTCGTATTGTGGTTTCCACAAAATTTGAGGCCATGACACTAGGACTTGCCACGATTACAATAAGTTCATGCAACGTTTGCCAGAAGAACAAAAACAACTTTTCATAGATATGTTCTTAGTAGATCCTGCATCACCTGTGCCAAATACTTTCACGGGAGCAGTCTCCCCTCAAAATGCTCCCCTCAAGATCTTCAACGATCCACTCCCAAATCACAATAACAACAAATTAAATCCAAATGGGACAAACAAGAGTGTAATGACAGGAAACAATGATCATGAAGCCTCGACTTCGCTAAATCCACCTGTCGCACCGCAATTAGGAAATCAGCTACGACCCAAGATAGTCAGTTTAGTGGAGTTAGACACTGAACTACACGTGGAAGCCGTAACAAGGACACGAGAGTATTCCTCTCAGCCAAGTCCAAGTTACCTGCTAGAAACAGATAACATTCAACAGCCATTAGTAAAACCCGTAGGTGCCTATGATTTAATTAATGACCTAACAAAGACCTTCTCTCATATCTCCTTTTTAGACTTATTGAAGAACTCTCCTGCCCATAGGGCTGCTCTTTTAGAAGCATTAGGTTTAGGTCATTTAATTAACATCACTCCACCTCCCGAAACACAAGTAAACCATATAGACTTCGATATTCACCCTCCAGGGCAACTGGATAGGGATACCGAGTTTATATTTGACATAAACAAAATGCCAACAGACGCTGAGATTGCACGCAGAGGTGATCCAGCCTTACATTTACAAGTGTGGGTTTATAACAATTACGTTAAACGTGTAATGGTTGATGATGGGGCAGCAGTTAACATAGTCCCCTTCTCTTTCCTTCAAAAGCTAGGGTATGGAGAAACAAATTGTTCCACGACTCAAAATACGCTAAGAGGCTATGATAGCCTTAAAGCCACTTCGATTGGAACTATAATACTACCAGTCACCTTAGGACCCAAAACAATCCTCACTGAGTTTTATATTATAGATCGGGAAACCAACTATAATATGATCCTCGGTCGACCATGGATACACCGTATGAAGGCAATCCCTTCTACGTTATTTCAGGAAATAAGATTCCTACACTTGGGAAAGGTATTCATAGCAAAAGGTGATCCGAAACCATTCGATATACACCTAGCAGACCTGAAGAAAAGACCAGGCGTTCACTCTGAGTTTGAACTCCCAACAAACCAACTTAGCAAGCCAGCTGACTCAAAACTAGAAGAAAAGTTGGTACCTACAACAGAACTAGAAGTTACGAATCTAATCAAGAATATCCCAGCCCTCAAAGATGAGGCTAACGTTGTAGAAACAATATCATTAGGAACTACGACAAAGACTGTCAAATTGCTAGAACAAGATCTACCAATTTTTCTGCCATTTGATTCTATAGGTATGGGATATACCCTAGGTGTTGGTTCTCTTCCAGCAGAAGAACTCTGCATGGTAGAAGTAACTGAATCAGAAGAAGTGGACGTAGCAAATGTCCTAACGTCCATCTTCCCAACTAAATATTGGACTCTCCATTTCGATGGAGCTAGATGTCGTTATGGGGCTGGGGCAGGTGTGATCTTTACTTCTCCTGAGGGAAAGATCTTACCATTCACCTTTAAACTAAATTTCGAATGTACAAACAACAATGCTGAGTACGAAGCCCTCCTCCTTGGCCTCATCTTAGCTAAGAGGCTCGGTGTTAATGACATCAGGGTGTTAGGAGACTCTCAATTAGTAGAAAACCAAGTCTCTGAGGTGTATGAGACTAGAGCTGAACATTTACAACTCTACAAAACAGCAGTATTAGATCTGAGCAAAGGATTTAACTTCATATCAATTGAAGCAATCCCGCGAGAACAAAACCTTCTCGCAGATTCGATAGCAACCTCAGCTTCACGTTTCACTCCAAACAGTGAGTTGGAAGACACCCGTTTCATGGTATCCCTTCGTACTGAACCGTTAGTGAAGAAAATGTCAAACCCTCTTTTAACAAACATAGCTGAGAATAAATCTACTATCTTAGATCATGTTGATAATGATAGAGCCACTCTTGATTACTTAAATGCCTATGCAGCGTTACATCTCACCCATCACGTGGTAGATTTGTCCTTTAATCCCACATTCATCTTCTTACTTTGGAAATCCCATGATAGAGCTTCCCACACAAAAGGAACTCGACATACACGCGATAGAGAATGGAGAAGATCTAGAACTACCTCCAGCCCCACCTGAGTTTGAAGAAGGTAACACTTCTTTAATCGAAGAAACAATTGATATTAACATCGGAATGGAGGATGAACCAAAGATCTTAAAACTAGGATCTTTGCTAACTCCAGAAGAGATAGAAATACACACTCAAATCCTTAGAGAACATCAAAAGGATTTTGCATTTAATTATAAAGAAATGATGGGAATTGCACCACACATTGTGGTACATAACCTCGTCACCAAATCAGATGCAAAGCCAATTAAACAAAAATCGAGGCCAATGAAACCCAAGGTAGCTCTCATGGTGAAGGAAGAAGTAATGAAACTCCTCCAAGTAGGATTCATCAAGCCAGTTGATTATTCTCAGTGGGTATCTAATATCGTTCCGTTCTAAAAAAGAATGGGAAGATACACATTTACATAGATTTCTGAGACATTAACAAAGCGTGCCCCAAGGACGACTTCCCGTTACCATCCATTGACATCATCGTTGACGCAACAGCTGGATTTGAGATTTTGTCTCTCATGGATGGATTCTCGGGATACAATCAAATCAGAATATCTAAACAAGACCAAGCCAAAACCACGTTTATAACTCCTTGGGGAACCTATTGCTACGCTGTTATGCCATTCGGTCTCAAGAATGCTGGCGCTACATACCAACGGGCAATGACATATATATTTCATGATCTTATTCATAAAATCATGGAATCCTATGTAGATGACTTGTTAGCCAAGGCCAGGAAGCACTGTGATCACCCAGAAGTGCTCCGCATCATTCTTTCACATTTGATCAAATACGGAGTCACACTAAATCCAGAAAATGTGTATTTGGTGTGACAGGAGGGAAACTCCTAGGTTACATTATATCATCACAAGGGATCAATGTGGATCCAACCAAAATCCAGGATGTTCTTGAAATTATTCCACCTTCGGATGAATCAAGAATCAGGTCGTTTCTTGGGAAACTCAGTGCAATCCGAAGATTCATCCCAGATTTAAGCTTTGCCATTCATCCAATCAACAATCTACTCAAGAAATATTATAGTATCGATTGGACCAAAGACTGCAATGAGGCTTTCGAAGTAGTTAAGCGTTTCTTGTTGTCACCACCTACGCTAATGCCTCCTAAGCCAGACTGCCCTTTAATCTTATATTCTTGAGCTACCAATGTCTCGCTAGCCTGCATGCTGGCTCAAGAAGATGATGACAAAAGAGAACGCGTGATCTATTTCATTAGCCAAACATTGCTCGATTATGAAACATGTTATACGCAAGCAGAACGAGAATGCCTTGCCATAGTCTTCGCAACCAAACGCTTAAGACATTACATGCTAAATCAAGAAACAAGGGTCATTGTAAAAACAGACCATTTACGAACTTTCCTCACGTAAGGGTCCTTGTCTAAAAAGGTTGGATGCTTTATAACCTTAATGGGTGAATTCAAATTAACTTTTGTAAACCAAAAGTCCATTAAGGGACAAATCATTGTAGATTGGTTAGCCGATAACCCATTAGACGGAGGTGATCTAGTAGATCTAGATTTTCCTGATGAATGCATATACTACATCGAAGCTAGACCTCCTATCTCTTAATGTCCTTGGTATACTAATATCATTAATTATATCATGGACCATGCGTATCCAGAAGGTGCTACACCGCAACAAAGAAGGTGGTTATGCATTATCATAGCTAAATACATTATTATAGAACAAGTGCTCTATCGTAAGGCTTTCGATGGAATGCTCCTAAGGTGTGTTGACATAGAAGAATCCAAGAAGATTCTCTACGAATCTCACAATGGAATATGTGGCAGCCATTTTGGAGGTCATGCCACTTCCCACAAAATACATCAGATGGGCTATTTCTGGCCCACTCTAGAGCACGACACAGTAGAGTTTGTACGCAAGTGTCATAAATGTCAAGAATTTTCCCATGAGATTCACATGCCGGCACAAGCTCTACAACCAATCGCTACTCCATGGCCCTTTTCTACATGGGGCCTAGATTTGATAGGGAAATTCTCTCCCTCGTCAATAGATGGCCATAACTTCATAATCACGGCCACCGAGTATTTTACCAAATGGGTAGAGGCTATGCCCCTCACCACTGTACCAGGTTCCGTGATCGCCAAGTTCATTTTGAACCAGATCATTTACAAGTATGGTGTCCCACAAATCATTATCTCAGATAATGGTACTTCCTTTAAGAATGAAGAGGTCCATGAGCTATGCAATAAATTTAAAATAAGCCATCATACAGCCTCCCTGTATTACCCTCAAGCTAATGGGCAGGCTGAAGCAACAAACAAGATGTTGAAAGCTATTCTCCTCAAAACGGTAAAAGGAAACAAATGAGATTGGCATTTAAAGTTATATCCAGCCTTGTGGGCCCACCGAACCTCAATAAGAACACCAACAGGAGAAACTCCTTTCTCATTGGTATTCGGAGCAGAAGCAGTTCTCCCACTTGAGGTTGAAATACCCAGTCTCCGCATCTCACTACAAGGGATTCTGGATGAAGAAGCTTATAGAGAAGCACGTCTCTCCCAACTAGAAAGCCTAGATGAGGCCAGGCTAGATGTTGAACAATGGCATAGAGTCTATGCTGACCGGATGTGCCAGCAGTATAATAAAAAGGTCTATGAATGAGATATATATGAAGGAGATCTAGTTCTAAGACTAGACAGCCAGATCGATAAAAAGACCGGTGAAGGAAGGAAATTCCGGCCCAAATGGTTGGGCCCATACCGAGTCACGAAAGACTATGGAAATGGTGCATATCTCTTATGTACACTGGAAGGCGAGGAATTGGTAAAACAGTCAATTCCTTGTATCTTAAATGATTCTATGCTTAAGCAACCTACACTACTTGTATAATTATATCTACTTTGCATCTTAATGTAGTTAGGTGAACATTTTGTCAACTTGTTTCGTACAATTTTGTGATCAAGGAAATTATTCTCAAAGCAATTCATTACAAACTTCTGATGGTATTGGCATAATCCTTCCAATCATACTTATTCATTTTCATAACATCATCAATCATTTCAGAATCATTTCATCAAATAAAGCTAGATATGACAAAGTCTTAACGGTAACCATACCAAGGTCTGCATGCTTGTTCTCACTTTTAGTTTCTTCCTAGGATAGGTGTCTTGCCTATGGTCTGTTCTAGAAGCTTCATAGTGTCACATCTATCCCGTATGCATATCTCTTTGGAAATAAGAACATACTGACACTTTGCTCAAATAAATAAGTCAAATATAGATCAAACAGAAAATTTTATTTTTACACATTTCCTTGCCCTACCAACCTTTGGTGATGAACTTACATCACTTACTAGTGATGTAGGGTTGGGAAAGGATGGGAATGCCCTTACTCGCCTATGCCTTGTCCATGGTGATAAGCCCATGCTTCTTACTAGTAGCATGGGGCAAGGTGTGGGGGGTCCTCTTGACAATAAACGTTGAAGGTCGTAAACAAACAGTTCAAATAAACCTTTGAAATATTGAGTCAAAAAAAAGTGAATCATGTGTCCAAAATTCCAAGAGAGCTCAAAACCCCAAAAACCAGATTTTGTCTACCATGTGGCCATCTACGGATCTAAGTCTAGATAAACCGCAAAGCAAGTAGCATTCTAAACTATGGAGTCACTTGAGTAGAGTAGGTTTGTAGCATCCTAATTTGGTTCCACCAAATATTTGTCTATCTCTCATCACTATCATTCAACAAATTTCATAGCTTGTGCCCTTTCTAGCTCTCGGTGGTAAGCCCTCACATCTTACTAGTTGCGTGGAGTTAGGAGTGGGGAAAGTTCATCTGCTCATCATACCGGTTTATCATCTCATTTTGTCAAAACAAATATGAAGTACCAAAAAATTGCTTATAGAAACTAAAGTTCAAGATCACATTGTGTCTGTTATCATATATCAGCATCACGAAATACAAAAAGAAAGAAAGCATTTGTATCTTTTGTTCTCCATTGCATACATTCTGAAAAGCATATAAAAACAACATTATAATTTACATGTGGAAACGAATCACAAAATCATAGACACCAAGAGTCTGATCTAAAAAAAGAATATATATATATATATATAATATATATATATATATATATATATATATATATAAATCAAGTTTCCTGTACAATGCCATCATGCGCTAGGCATGGTCAAAATGCTCAATGAGCCCGGGAAATACAAAATAAATCATATAAACAATCAAAGAGAGCCAAGCGGCTTCTCAACCCCTATGAGACCCCTCTGAAGGTGCATGACCATGTCTAGGACTCCGGCTACGTCGGTGCTCTGAGTGCATTGAGGGCTCACGGTCCTGAGGAGCAGCTGTGGTCTCGCTATGAGAGCGACTCCTCATCAAGCGCTCTACTGTCCTATACCTGGCCAACTCGGTACGGAGGGTAGTCACCATCTTGGCCACATGCCAGACAGGGGAAAAAATTTCGGTATGCCTACTAGCTACTGAAGGCTCCCCTGCATCCACAGATAGCTCCACGTGAGTCTTCTCCATGGGGATCATCAGGGTATCAGTGCATACCTAGTGAATCAGGTCTCGCTACTCATCAGCAATCTCTGCAAGCAAAGGAGAAAACAATTTAGAAATATTCAAAAGATAAAACCACAAAATGAAGCAAAAGGAGATAGCAACTAAGGCAATCCTAACTAGAAACAAACATTAAGAGAGGGGATGATAACTCACTCGAATTTATGGGCCTCCAAGATATATCTCTAGGGTGAGCACCTACCATAGATGCCACCACTGATTGAAGTCCTCCTCCTGTGTCTGGGGCAACATATCATCTTGCTATGGACTCATCCTCCCTACCTACATCCTAAGAAGGTGGCTCCTCTGACACTAGGGTCACCCTCTCCGCACTCTGCTCCGCCCTCTTAGCTTGTAAGATATCTTGAGTATCATGCCACTCGGGATCTTTGTCTTCCTCTCCACCTGACTCACTGACCTTAGCCTCAGTCTCCTCCTCCGTCTCTCCCCCTGTGAACTCCTCAGACTCAGAGTCTATATCAATGGGGTCATCGCTGTTGTGGGCAGGACCGGCGGCAATCTGAAGTAAGGGTGCCTGAGGAGCACCGGCTCTCCCTCGAGCGCGTACTACCCACCTAGCTGCAATAGGGACACCAGGAGTAACAACGGTCCAACCTCGGCCTCTAGGACCTCCCCTAGCCTCCCGAACTGATCTGAATACTGGCACCACTGGGGGGAGCATACTGACGTAAGGAAGGCCAAACTGCTGAGGCACTCGATCAAAGGGGTGTGTCTCCACCTTCCCCGTCATGTCCACAAGCTGCCCTGTGGTAGAGCAAGAGATCAAAGTGAGGGTCTCCTTGCCCCATAACCCTGCCATGGCCTGATAAGGTATGGCCTCCATATCATCAGTGGTAAGGGAGGAAACTGGTTGGTGGGGTGCTCTGAGCAACGACATATCCGTCCATCTAGCTGCCCTCACAGCTTCGGGATCCACTACCTCTACACCTCTCTCATAAGGGATGAAACACTCATAGACCCAACTCATAACCAGGGTCGGATGACTCAAGGACTGTCCCTGTAAGCGAACCACCCGGTACAAATCATGATAGGTAGTCCCAAGAATGTCGGTTCCCCAGGCATAAATCTGGCCATGTCCCTCAATCTGTGTAATAATGGGGGACCAGCAATAAAGTAAAGTGTCTCCTCCCTTGTCCTTGATCAATCTCAAGGCAAGGATCCCCATAATGGCCTGACGAATCAAGGGGATAGGCAGGCTAGGAATAGAACGGACCCTCACCCCCTTCTTCGAACTAGTGGAGATAATTGTGTCTCCCATGTATGTAGCCCATTGTGCTATCTGAGCCCGTGACCCTGTTGTCTCAAGCGTAAGCCATCTCCTGATGATCGGGACCCCCAAGATGCGGTAGACATCCTCCAGGGTGATAGTCCACTCACCCCTGAATCCTGGAAATCGGAAAGTGTTTCGATCAGCATCCCAATATGAAAACAAATCACAAAGTATGTGACTAGAAGGTGCAACAAGTGGGACCCGTGATATACACAATATGCCGGCCCTCTAGAGTGTATCCTGCTCAGCTTGAGAAAGTACATCCAACACTGCTAGAAGCCAATCACACACTCTCTCTCGGCTACATCTGATATATTCCTCCTTCGCCTGCATACACCCAAAAACACGTAAAAAAGGAGTAAGTTAGTATTCAAATGACATTAGAAAAATCATGAAAGCAGGTAAGAATGCTAGAAAGGTAAAAATGATTTCAAACAAGTATGATTTGAGCAGTTCTATAAAAGACTGCCACCCTGAGCAAGGGCGGCGGTTCCGTAATCGCCGCCTTAAAGGTGGCGGTCCTGTAAATGATCAGGGCGGCGGTCCTGTAACCATTGCCCTACTCAGGGTGGCGGTCACGTCCCGAATTTCTGCATGGGTCACGTGCCCTAAATGATGCCTAAAAACATGAAAAATGACTATTTTGACCAAAACAAAGCCTACCCATTAGGCACCCCCCCTAAATGACCCTATTAAAACTAACATTTTCAAAAATAATCCCCCCATGACAAAGATTTCATCATTTTAACATTTTGGGGATAAAAACGTTAAATCAAGAAAAACTAACCTGTGATCTCGTGGGTCGATGTTCTGCTCGTGGAGGCATGATCACTATCTCCTCATGAACGTTTTGACTATACTCTTGTCAAAAACCGTCACTGTGGGTCCCAGAGCTCAAAATCAATCAAATCGACACGCGCAAATGAATAGAAAAATGGGCCCATTTTTACATATATAGCACCTTGACTTGTTTTGAATGCCCTTTTCGCAGGTTTGGAGCGCCGACGGAGGTAAGTTCTTATCCCCGCACGAATGGTAAGTCCTCATTTCGTATTATTTTAGTATTTATTTTTTGATTTATTTTATCTATCTGCACTTGAGTCCTCTTTTCATTTTGCAGGTAGCGGGAATCTTGGAGGGTGTCATTTCGACACACGGACGTGTCAGGTATAAATTCTAACTTCCCATTTCAGGACCGCCATACTTGGACCCACCGTTTTATGCCTCTTCATGGCTAAAATGCTTCTCTGAGGGGGCAATATGTACGTACCCAAAATTATAGGGTACTACACCACCGGAACAATGTTACACGTGCCCCAATGATGATACAGGTCTCCTCGCAAGGTGTTCAGGATCTGGAAAAGCTCTCCAAGTATGCGTTAACATCCCGCATGTCCCACTTAGCCCCTGTGTGCTTTGTTTTTCTCTTCTCCCCTCTTTTTCTATACATTTTAATCTTCAGTTACGAAACTTCCACCTTGCCTGGGTGGCGGTCTTGTGAACATTTCCCAGGCAGGGCGACGGTCTCATGACCGCTGCCCAGGTAGGGCGGTGGTCTCATGACCGCTGCCCAGACAGGGCGGCGGTGGTCCTTCACGCATTTTTCTAGAATGTTCTTTTTAACGCGACTCTTGTAAAATTTCAATGTTTACCAGCTTTTTTCATTGCCTTTACTTGTATTTATGATTCTGGTTCCCTAGAATAGTGTTTTTGCATCGTTTATGGTTAAAGAGTTCAAATTGGTTTTCACCTTTGGGTAAATGGGGATTCTATAAATAGCTGGTTGATCTTCAAGCAAATGGCCCCTCAAAAATTGCCTCTCATCTTCTCATTTCATAGTTTTAGTCTTTCAGTTCTTAGGAATTCAAAGTTTTCATTTGTTGCATGCATAGTTAGTGTTGTTTTGCTATTTAGAAGCCACATAATCTTCTTGTGCTAGTGTTGTTACTGTTTCATACAATCAGTTGGAGTAGGATAGTTTTATTTTCAATCTGAAGCCATTAGAGTTGCAGGTTTTGTTCATAAAAAAGAATAGCTTCAGGTTCTGGACGTTTTGTGTCATATGACTCGCAATAAATCCCGCTAGGAATTGCATAAGCCAAGCTCTGTTCTCTTGCGCTATCCCTCTCCTACTCGCATTGTATTCAGTCTACATCCAAAACTGCCATTGTTCCAATACCTACTTCTGTTGATGCTAGCATTACATGCTTTTCTGGATTCACGTGAGCACGAAGGAATGAGGAGATCACACTGAGGGGACAAAGCCACACATAACCGGATTCGCCACTGTTCTGCAAAATCCAGGTTCAAGCTATCAAAGTTCTAGTTAAAATATATCAAATAGAATAGTGAATCATTTCATTTCAGTTAATCTCACTTTCGATATTTCCAGGGAAGCTATGGGGATTGATAGTTTCTGAGAAACTATGATTCATTCCTCACTTCTGCGGTAGGATCGACAGTCTTTCAAATAGATTGGATCAGTTATTTCATTATTTAGAATAGATTTACAACTACACAGGAAAGTAGCTATACTCGGCTACGTTTGTTTGTTTTAATTTTGTTATTAGTTTAGTTGTCAATTTCTAGATATATTAAATAACTGCTCTTTCAATTCTCGTTCAAATAATTCATCAAAAACACAAAAATAGAGAAGTTATATATGTTGTAGATATACTTTACATAGTTAATTTTACTTTACTACAGTTAGATTTACATTGTTTCTTTTGCATGACAATCACGGGACCTAGAGAGCCTAGAGAATACGTATTCGAGACAATAGTGCCTCAGCGTGATCATGTTGTAGCAATAATTGATATAGACCAGAATCTCAGAATTCAGGTCTTCCAAGTAATAATAGACCTACAAGAATTTAGTGCACAGCTGAGAGGACTAAACATAGAAGACGACAAAGCGCATACGTTTTGGTCAAACCAACCAAACTACAGATTACCCTAGATAAATATCTGCATGACTGTAGAAGGGCCTGAAAGAGAGAAAACATTCGGTTGCGATCCTTTGGTCCCGCAACTAGACGCAGGAGACATTCTCGTTGACATAGACACTAGCTTACGAATTCAGGTTGCCAGAACGCCTGTAAGATACTCTGAGAAGATTGCACAACTATTAATTCTAAACATAGAGGCCGAAAAGGCATATGACTACTGGATACTAGGGATTAGGGATTGATTCCTCACATGACCATAGTAGGTCCACAACAACCACGAATCTACGATTGTGATCCACAGGTCCTATAACCCAACGGGCCTGTGGGACAATCCGACGTTGATCCTGGTTTACGCACATTAGTATTTAGATCCACTCCAATTCCACCAACCATTATCACATAGTTATCCTTGTTAGATATAGCAACTAACGAAGCTAAAGATTTCTAGACTAGACCAGAGAATCACCCATAGAATCCACTATATATCCATCATCCACCTTTCATGACCCTATCTGGAGATATACACGAAACAATTCCAGGGCATTTTCCCTGTATCTCACAACCTATAGATCAGATCACGCCAGAGCTCGATATTGATTGGAGCCTTCGAGCAGTCATCCTTGCTGACCGATCTATCACACCGGTTCAGGTTAGGAGGGCCTTCTTCACCTTAGATTTGCATATTCCATTAGTGCGTGTCGAGGATATAAGATTACCTAACTAGTTTGCCTATACCCCAGGTATATTCCATCCCCACCGGCTATCTCAGCATGACCTCAAGAGGTCGGGTGTGAGGAAGAGTTACTTTTAGATTCCCATGCTCGCTTGTCACTTTTCCATCGTACAGGTACCATCAACTAAGGGAGTGGAGAAATCAGCTACGAACTTGACTCCAGAAAGGAAGGGAGTGGGAGATGGCTTACAATTAGAGATGTTAAACCTGGTTAAAAAATCAAAGGTGTACTTAGGTTGGGCAATCATGATTCCCGAGTCAGATTGGGTAATTTGAATCCCAAGGAAGTAGTGAAGTAAACCCATGTCAGTCATGGATAACTTGTTAGCTGTTGATGATTATATTTGTAGATGAACCACCAAAGTTGTGGGAAATCTTAGAGATGTGGGACTTGGCCCCTAAGATAATCTCCATATTTTATAGAAGCTAGCTCTTCTCTGCTTTGGGTTGAGATAAGGGTTGGAGAGAAAATAAAACAGTAAATAAATCCTATCTAAGGTGATGCACCGAGACTTTACTAAAGAGCACAGAGATATTATTGAAATAGCTACTATATTAATTGAAGAAATTTAAACATGATCAACTATTCTCAAGATATCTCAAATTATCAAAGGCTGAATGAAACTAAAACATAACCATGAGAGAATGAATAGATTTATGAAAAATATCAAAGGGCGTGTAACATGATAGATATTTAAACATTCATCTAAAATATGAATTAAAGTAAATAGGAAGAGATAAAGGACATAGAAGATTGTGAACATTTAGTGCACAAAACAAGAACTCTTATTAATAGAGAAAACAATACATAAGGACAAAATGGAACATATTACAATATTATTTTACAACAAATCCTTGCTAAGGCTAATTAACACAATAGACTGAACCTAAATACTCATGTGGAGCTCTAGAACTTATTTTTCTATTTTCTCCCCTTTTTTCTTTGTATCTTCTCTGGCACCATAACATTCTCTTATAGATCTTCATGGCTCTTGCTTCAACGTGCATCCATTAATATTTCCACCACCCGCATTTAGTTCTTACCTATAAGATCTTCAAACTTTGGAGCAGATCTCAACTGCATGCTTTGGGACCTAAGATTGCATTCAATCTGTCGAACCTTGAGTCCATTGCTTCTTTAATGGGTCATGTTGACAGTGGTGGCTTCTTTACTTGACATGTGGAGACTTTGCGCTTATCTAGGGCCTTTCCTTTTCTCTCTTCTCTTAAACCTGTGCCTCGACGATGCATGGAGGCATGTGTGCTCCTCTGATTTATCTTTGACTTTTCAACCCGCTTGGGGCTGCTTAGCCGTACTTTAGCCACATGGAGGATTCTAGCTGCTGAAAGAATCCCGATGCTTTGTGCCTTCTCCAAAGTGTGCTGAAGGGACACATGGATAACCTCCGCATCTAGCTCCATACTTAGGAAAACTTAGTCTCGCCAAAACACAAAAGAAAGCCAAACGGAACAATGGACCAGGGTGAAAAAAGGTAGCGTTAATGGAAGAGCCCCACAAAATTGTAGAAATCCTTCTACATTAGCTAAGGAAGTATTCACTGAATCAACGATCGAGGAAGAGCTACTAGTAATCAACAAGTCATTGACATACATAACAAGGATAAACATGGACTCATCTTGCCATAAAATGTAAACATTTGGGTCAGAGTGACACTTAATGAACCATGATGCAAGAAGAAAGGAGTCCATCTTGGCATACCAATCCTGAGGGGATTTTTTGAGGTCATAGATAGACTTCTTAAGTTTACAAACGAGGGAAAAATCTTGGACATAACCTAGAGGTTATTCCATATATATTTCTTCCTCTAGGTCCCCATGAAGTAAGGCACTCTTAACGTCTATTTGATGGACTTCCCATTTGTTAATGACAACTATGGCTAGGGTCAGTCGAATATAAATCATCTTCACAATGGGATAAAAGGTCTTTGAGTGGTCAATCTCAACAACTTGGGAGAAAACCTTAGCTACGAATCGTGATTTATACATTTTGACATTCCCATCGGCACCATACATGGTTTGATAAACCCAAGTACACATAACCATATTTATTCCTTTAGGAAAAGGGGCGAGATCCCAAGTATCATTCTTCATGAGAGAGGAATACTCCTCCTCCATGGACAAAATCTCACTCATGAATCACTAGTATCCTCCCTAAATTATTACTGCAAGTTATAAGTGGAATTCGTAATGAATGTGAATGGGGGTCCAACGAACTCTAAACAAGTATCATTTCTTATGTATGAAGGATCCATGTATCCAATATCTCTAAAACTCTACAAGGTATTCCTGGCCCAACAAGGACCAAGAAGGAGAGTCATAACTTAGATTTTAATCAAATCATCACTTTAGAGAGAAGGGACATAGTCCTCATCGTTATCAATATCTATCATGACTTGATTAGATATCATAAATAGGATGAGTGGGAGGAGCATGAGTAGTTGTTTCAGCAAGATAATCAGAAGAGTCTAAACCAGAGTCATAAAATAGTAGAAGGACCTCAACGGGTGGAGACGTGGAAGTAAAATATGAATCATCAAAATTTAAACTTACTCTAAATATATAGATTTGAAGAATGGTATGGTTCAAAGTTCTATAGACACTTCACACCTTCGAGATATACCCATACAATGATATAAGGTTTTGATTGTTGATTCTAAGGCCTTGACATTTCTATGTTATGTATTCAAGATCCATTATAATTTGATCCAAAGATGCATGAAATTTCTCAACATTAGGTTTGTATCCATACTAAGTATTGAAAGGGCATCATCCCTTTCATTTCTTTGTGTGTAATGATTGTTCTAAATGTAACAAACAGAATTCGTGGCTTTGATCCCAAATAGTATGGAAGGAATTCATATATAATGAACTATGCAAGTGGCCCAATCTCTTTAAATAGTACATGTTCTTTCTATCTATAACTATCATTTCTGTGAAGGGTTGTAAGCAATTATATGCTATAAATAAATACCTTTATAGGTGTATAAATAATCAAACCTATTGCTCATATACTCACCTTCCATTTTCAGTTCTAAAGAACCTTGATAGACAGCTTTCCGATCTCATTTCTTAGCGATAGATCCTTCAAGTCTCGAAAATTTATTGAAAACTTAATATTTTTGTTTTGGGAAATTTAAAGCCACAGTATAACATGCAAATTCATCAATGAAGGTAAGTATATAAAGACCCCTAGTGAACAAAGAATACGAGAAGGTTTGGCAAAAAAATGTTACTATGCACAAGATCCAAGGGATGATAATCCCTCCAGGATTTTCCCTAGGCCGAGATTTCTCTTCTGGGGTAATATCCCAAGGGCATGAACCCTCACAAGGACCATTTGAAAATGTAAACCGAGGGTAATCCTCTTCACCGTCTCTTATTGGATCAATTGTTCAAGGGTAACTGATATGTTTAAAATGGATAAAATTTTCATATCGTATCTTACTAATGTCATCTGCATGAGTAAGCAAGATGAAGTGGAGAGAATATTTTGAAGTAACATGGGAAAAATGTTTACAACTGAGATTGGTGATCCACCTTTCCCGTAAGCCAATTGTTGTACTGATTGTCATAACCCTCTAATGATAAATGATTTAGGGTTAAATTCCACTTGCATTCTTTCACCAATATGAGTGAGTTGGGTAAACTGATTGGAGATTTGGTTAGAGAGATAAATAAATGCTTAGAACATTTTTAAAAGTCCCACCATCTACTTTTACCGATCCATCACCAGCAACCAACATAGATTGTGTCATCACCCAAAGTGATTTGGGCCATACCATATGGTTAAATGTCAAAACAACTAAACATGTAAATAACCCATGTGGTGGCAAGGAACAAAAAGCTATGACCCACTGTTAATGGTGGAGAAAATATTAATACGAGGGCCTTGACATTTCTTCTTCTCATGGATTTAGTTTACTTTTCCTTAGAAGATTCGGTTTCTCATGAGCATTTCTCTTGATAAACTCAAGAATATCTTATGTTATATTTCTTAAGTAAATGATTTAGGTGGTAATTATCGTTTCTCATGCATTAATACTCTTCATGTCCCGAATTATTCCAATAAGAAAAATTACTACTTTTCCTCCTTCAAGGTTTTAGGCTCAGAAGTAGAAGTGTTCATGTTGGGTTTAGATTGGGTGGCCTTAGCTTCTTTCTTAAGTTGGTTCCTTTCTCTCTTTTTTATTATCCTATTTATCTTATCCTTTCCTTTACCATTTCTTACTATTAGGGAATGTGAATTATAATTTATTTCTCCCATTTGAATCAACTTTTGTCCTTTTCTTAAATGAGTTGGGATGAATTTTTTTCAAATGAGGGCATCTTCCAAGTAGTCCCTAAAGCTTCTTTCGTGGCATGAAAGGTAAAAAAGAAGACAGTGTTCAGTGCCAAGCTTAGAGAGAATGGATAAGATCAATTGGACATCCTTCTTGTCAACCCCACATTCTTTCAACATCAATCTAGTGTGAACAAATTTGAATAAGAATACCTCTAGGTTATCACAGTTACTAGGGGTCAAACCTAAAATTTTGTTCTCCAACTCATGAGCTCTCATATCATCTTATTTTCTAAAAATTTCATCAAGAGTTTTCCACGCTCCAGTAGGTGTTGTGGAAGACTTGATGTGAAAGAAAAGGTCAGGAGAAAGGAACATATAAAAAATACCTAAGGATTCATCACATTGGTTAAACCATTTGTACTTCCCAGGTTTGGTTGATTTTTTCTCCACTCCCATAGTGATGCGGTACAAACCTTTACCCCGTATTCTTTTTATCATTTTGGATCTCCATTCAAAGGATTTATACAAAGTGAGAAAATGAACGTTGTTAGTATCCATCATGAGGAGAGGGAAAAATAGAATGTAGAAAGAAAGAAAATACACACGCACACCTCAGAACAATATTTTTACCCCTATTTGCAACACTTTATATTTAAGTGTGTTGATTACAATCAGATGTGTTCATGTGATGTGAAACTGTTGGCCACTCACCTTGCAATTGGAAAAAAAAATCGTGTAAGTGTGGAGACCACAATAATTTTTAAACATTTGCTATAAAACGTCACTGTAAAAAGCACAAAAAAAGGTTGAAAACAAGCAAGAAGGGGGGAAAAAGTCCTGTGTGAGAAAATGTGTCTCCTGTCATTGTTAGAGATCCCTTTCCGCAAGATTGTGGTAGACACACTCACTAACCTGCAAGCAACAATACGAGCTCGAAAATATGAAATACAACTCCCAAAAGAGCCATTAACCTCCCAAAATGTGACAAAAGTCTCTAAAAAATGTCTAATACCTTCACAATATCATGTTAGAAAAAACACCCAATAACACTTAATTTAGAGTTTCCTAATTACTTTTAATTAATGTAATTGATTAAAAAAATAACAAGGTTCCTAAATTAAACTTACCCCTTGCAATAAATTGATGACCTAATTAATTATAAAACTTTCCCACTAAATTAATTAACACTATAGTTTAAAATGAAATTAAAACCTATGTGTTAAACTATAAAACAAGGCTTATTAATTTAAAACTACATGCTCAAAATTTGGAGGGAAGCCTTTATAAAAAACAAAAGGGTCAAAGATAAGAAAAGTGGCTCAGTGGGTGGCTCGAGGAAGAGTGATTTTCAATGTAGGTGAGGTAGAAGGTAGGTATTGCAAAGGTGTTGGGAGCAGTGAGAGGAGACTGGCCATTGGTAGCGAGCATGCAGGGGCCAAGTAGGGTTAGGATCTTGGGAGGTGGGTCGAAACACTAGGATTAATGCATGCAATAAGGGGATCGAAGTAGGGTAACAATGGACGAGATACACAGTGTCCCATGGTAGTTAGTAAAATAGCTCAGGTAGTTACAATACAGGTAGGGCTTTGCAATCACATAGTAACATGCAACACAAGGCATTCGAGCCCAAAGACCTTCAAACAAGTTTGACTCGTGAGCATGGAAAATAAGGGCCTGAGCTCAGGTTTGAAGGGCGAGTTGTAAAGAGACTAGGGGCTCGAGTGTGGCATGCAACACAAGGCCAAGCCCGAGGTGGCTCGACAGAGATGGGAAAAGGAAGCCAAGGGTAAGTGAGTTTTGTGGGGTGAGTGTCAGAGCCCGAGTTGGCTTGGTTAACATAGAGTTGAAGCACAACAGGTTCTAAAACTGAGTGCCAAGAAGAGCTCAAGGAGCTCGATGAGGAGAGAATAGGGATGAGCCTAAGGTGGCTCAACCGAGATGGAAACAAGGAGCTCGAGGAGCTTGATGGAGAGCTCAACTTGAAGGGACCGAGATGGGCCTGAAAGGAGCTTGTTGGGAAGAAAAAATCAAGATGGTGAGCTAGGATAGGTAGGAGGGAGAGATGGAGGAGCAATGAGGCACACCAAACCTGTAATGCACCAAAACATCAAAACATGAATCCACACTATTTTTAGTTGTAACTAGCTAGATTTAGATGGAAAACACCTATCTACACATACACCAAGTTAAACACCCAAAATAACAACTTCCAAAAATAAGATTAGCCTAGATAAATACCAAAATGCACAAAACAAATGTAGATTAAAGAACTTGCAAAAAGAGCTAATGAAACACGAAACCATGATTAATTAGTAACAAACCAATACTATTAACATGTTTATTGCAACATCATGCTCTAATAGCATATGAGAGAGATTGAACATGAGGACCAACGAAATGCATACACATCAAGATTATTGCACTCAAACTAAAAATGCGAGAAAGATCCAATTAATCAACAAACAAATTAACCACAATAAAAGTGATCATGCAAAAGAGAAAGGGTCTAGTCATTCTCATAAATAAAAAAGAGGTACATATTGAGAGTGTTGTGTAACTCCCATTCTTGGACAATCATACCTCCATTGAAAGGAACAATAACTAGATCGTACCAAGCCAAGAACACAAATGCTAATCAAACACCACGATCAATAAGATGAAAGAAATTCACCAGAATAACTTTACATAAAACCTTTACAAACAAATGAGAAACAATATCATATATTATTATGGAACTCAATGCAATACATTGAGAATGGGCCTTGCTTAAATAGGCAAGGAATAACAATCTAAGAACCAGTCAAGGTCGTAGATCAAGCCATAAATCAAGGAAATAACTAGTCATCAAAGAACTAGTCAAGACCATAGATTTAGGAGAGAACTAGACATCAAGAATCTAGTCAATACCATAGATCAAGGAAAGAACTATACCTAACAACTAGATAATATCTTCTAATATTTAAATAAGATAAAATAAATATCCACACACATAAGTGGGTGAGGATAAATATAATAAAGGTAAATAAAGTACCTAGGTGAGCATGAGCTAAGGTAAATACCTACTCTAACACCCCCCTCAAGTGAAGCTAGGGGCCAAAATAGAAGTGGCATGTCCACAGTATGAGTCTCGACAACTAGGCCTGATGAGGTACTCATGTACAATAACTGGTAAAAAGGGACATTGAAAGGTACCCAAAACCAGTAATAACAAAGTAAAGAGAGTAAAGACCCGTTGCAAGGCATCCCAAGAAGCTCAGCTCAAAAAACTCATACAATGTTGAAGAAGTTTGGTGTGTACTATGGTCTGAATCCGCTACTCGATCACAAAACTAAAAAACAAGTGACATTGGGTTTCACCAGAATAGCTCCATACAAGGAGACTGTCAATGGAGTGATGTCGAAAGTGCAAAAAAACACCAAACATAATTCGATCAACTGCTGCAAATAGGTGTGCCATGATCCAAGAACAATAACCAAAACAATAAGGAAAGGACACAAACTCCAGAGTGTCATGATCCAAGAAAAGCCAAGGTAATAAGGCAAGGATACGAAACCCGAATAAGCAGGATCAACACCACACCCTCCTATACTTCTGAATGGGTGGAGTGACGCTACAAATATGTATGAGTTGTCAAAACAACTACTCGAACACTGAAAAACTAATATTGAGCTCCACCAGAATAGCTCTCCCATGAGATAGACTGTCAACATGCTAAAAGTGTCGAAAATACATATACAAAATCTCTCAACAAACAAGAGAGATACACTACACCTGCTAAAGAAAAATGCTCAAAACAAGAAGCATCACAATGCATAAGGTATATAAAGTGGAGCAAGAGGCCGAATGGTGGAGAAGACATGCCTGTAGAGTCCTCTCAACGAATGCCTATGTTACCTCCACGAGTGATCAAATATCCACCACAAATCAACACAAATGGATGAAGAAGATGTCTACATATGACTTGGTGCAAAATGCACAATGGGTGCATGCAAAAGAACATCAGAATGTGTGTCAGGTTGATCATGTCTGACAACTGAAATATCAGGTTTTTCAATCCTGATTGAAGGTACAGAACTCATGTGTTGCTCATGATCCTCAGAAAGAGTCGAGCGAACAAAAAAAGGAGCTCTGTCAATGTGTGATCCCAATGAAGTATTTGCTCAAAAACCAATGTCATGACGAGACTTCCACTTAACATGTGGAATAGAGGAAACAATACCCTGTGAATGTCTGCCAATGACTCCTATAGTGAGACCCATAGAATGGAGCATATGAGAACTGAATGCAGTGGTATGTTTCTTAAAAAAACCATGCAACTGAGCAGAAGTAGGATACACAACATGTGCTACTGTAATAGGCACAGATGTGGAAGAGCATGCAGTAACAAGCCTCACAGGTTTAGAAGCATCAAAATCAGGTTCAGGCTCAAAGACTAGTAGATCAATGTCAGTGGGTACAAGAGCAACAACTGCAAGTGGACTAGGAGCATGGATATGTTTGACCACAATATGATGGTGATGTTGTAGGCTAGCAAGTTTGTTCTGTAGGGAGTGTATTATTGTATCCTTATCGTGAATGAGTGATTGTAGAAGAGAATTTCACTTCTTGAGTGATCTATTTTCTTCCACAAATTTTACAATATCCTCTTGAAGTCCGCATACTTTAGAAAAAAGCATATCATTATCAAAATCCATGATAGATACAAAATGCAACTCCCAGAAGTTTAGGACGTTGGGCTCAGCCGAAATTACGTCCTCAATTGATTACAACACTCCTCCATATTTGACACTTTATAATTATAGTTCAAGTCTTAAAATAAATAACTCCAATGGAAAGAGCACGAAAAAACAAGCACTTTTGCAAAAAAACGACACTCAAAACCGAGTTGCCGATCAAAAGATACAAACCTTTTAATATTTTGCTCTGTTATTTATTTTAGTTGCCACTAAAACAAAATAAATTGTTGTTGCCTTCACCACACAAATAAAACTAAAGGGGGCTGAAGTTAAGCACCATCACAAGCTTTAAGCCCTCGTATGACCATACCATATGATCAAGGGCTAAGGATTTTAATGGGTGTTTTGCACAACTTACTATTCTGCGGTGTGTCGCATGTTTTCGAGAAAGTCGCATACAACTGCCTCTTCTGGTAAAAATTACTATTTCTGAACTGTGTAGACAGTGACCTTTGTTTGCTGAAAATAGCAACCTGTGGATTTTTCTGAAATAGTAAAAACGTGCACAACATCCGTGAACCCCTGCCAAAAAAGGAAAGTTCCGAAATTCTTTTGCATGCAATCCAAAAATGATCTGCCGTACCAGAAAAAAACCCAATGTAGATCTCGCGAAATCCAAAAAACCCAAAAAAATGTTTTGCGGGATTCTTAACCGTGTGGCAAAAATCCCGAGGTGAACTTGTATATTTCACTACAACCACAAAAACCACAAAAACCTACTCCTCCAGAAATGGCCGAGTTTACAGTCAATTTTAGGGTTTTCACGCCTTCCAGATCCAATGGAAGCCTTTGTTTTGCATAAAAATGCACGCAGCAACAAAATACAACCAAATCCCAAATATATGAATATATAAAGATTTTATTTGCAAAATAAAACTTACAGACAGATGTCAACAACAATCTCCTACTCTGATACCATGAAATGAATGATAACTAGATCGTACCAAGCCAAGAACAGAGATGCTAATCAAACACCACTATCAATAAGATGAAAGCAATTCGCCAAAATAACTTTACATAAAACCTTTGCAAACAAATGAGAAACAATATCATATATTATTATGGAACTCAATGCAATACATTGAAAATGGGCCTTGCTTAAATAGGCAAGGAATAACAATCTAAGAACCAGTTAAGGTCGTAGATCAAGCCATAAATCAAGGAAATAACTAGTCATCAAAGAACTAGTCAATACTATCGATCAAGGAAAGAACTATACCTAACAACTAGATAATATCTCCTAATATCTAAATAAGATAAAAGAAATATCCACACACATAAGTGGGTGAAGATAAATACAATACAGGTAAATAAAGTACCTAGGTGAACATGAGCTAAGGTAAATACCTACTCTAACATCCATGAGGGAGAAAGGAGTTACAAACCACAAATAGAATATAAATTCTGTATGACATCTATGACAACTATGATGCATATGGAAATGACAAATTCTATGACGGAATCTGTCATATAACTCCTAAAAACCTATGACTCACCATGTGTGAGGTGGAAAATGCCCAATAAACTAATAAAATGCATAAACATATCCTCACACCCAGATGTGTATTCTTATAGAACTTCACATGCTAAGTCATATTTGTGTCTCTCAGAGTCAGAATTAAACCTTTTTAGTTTGGTGCATCACCTTTCTTTATTTTAGTATTTCATTCTTCTAAACCCTGGTCCCTTGGAAAACTTAGGATAGAACTAGATATCAATAGTTTGTAGTGTTGGTTAGATTAGTTGTGGTAGCTAGAATAGAAGGAACTACCCTTCTCTAGAGATTGAACTTAAAGGCTCCATTGTCTCATACGTTGAAGGTCATTCCATGTTTCACTGAGGTGTTGAGCTCAACCTCATCAAAGGGTACAATCTCAGCTGATAACATGAATCAAATGAAATTCATTTGGGAGAGAGAGCTTCAATCAAAATTTCAAGCACTTTGGTCAATGGAGTCTCTTGAAATGAGCAAATGGTTTTGCCTGAATGGGGCAAAAATTAGCTTTTCCTGCTAATTTTTTTTGTGGATTAAAAATGAATCAGTCAATGGCTGCACACAAGGTTAAAATCATCTTGAAGGTGTTTTGGAGAGGAGCACTTGGTCAAAAATTGGCGGAGTTTTCCCCTTGGAATCAATGAGAATGAGCAAAAATGTTTCTCAGCAAACTAGGGCGTGGAGCTGGGTTTTATGGAGTCATGCAGCAAGAATGGCTACACTTTTGTTCTGTTCCTTCATTAATTTCTTCTATTTTGTCATTGAGAAGTTTTGGGGGGAAAGCAATTTTAGAAATTACTTAAACAAGGTGTGGAGATTGAGTTTTGCTCATGCAAAAGCAAAAATACACCCAAGTTTTGCATTTGCCTTCATGGACGTGCACTTTTGCACTTGCCTATGTGGAAATGCACACCAATCACATGCTAGGTAGACTTTGGAAGTGTAGGAAGTAGTTTGGATGTGTGATTTTGCATGAAAGAGTTCAAAAATGTGCTTCATGCCTTGGGGGGAAGCAAAATAAGGAGGTAAGCTTTAAAGTTTGACTTTTGGTCAACCTAAATGGACCAATAGGAGAGGTGCACACTTTTGGAAAAACATAACATTAAGTGTAAACAAATGCACAAAGGAGCTTAAAAGCGAGCAATATTCACTTAAAGAGACTTTAAGTTGCAAACATCATCATCCCAAAGCAGCATTAGAACAAAAAGTAACTTTCTCACACCTGGAATGAAATTTGGAGTTTCATAGCAGTATGATACATGATTTTTATTGGGAAATGGCCAACAAATTCTCCACTCTCACAACTTTCAAGCCTTGAAAATGCTTCCATTTTGAGTTTTAGGCCGAAACCTACAAATAGCCAAAACGACCATAAGGGGGTAGCAATTTGTTTTTGGCTATAAATGAAGGTTGATATGACTAGGGTCAAAACCAACGCTTGGATTATGTAGAGGACTCCATGAGCCTTCATTTGACTACTTACAAAGCTTCTGTATCCATCCAATGCTCCTGCAATCCTCAAACCTATATCACTCTTCATTCGAGTCTAAAACATCTTGTGCGATAACAAGTGTTAGAACGATTTTTGTTCCAGAACATATCCAATGCTCCCATAACCTAACTTTGAGTATACCAGTGGGAAGTAGACTTCGAGCATTGTCTCGTGACTGTACACAAGACACCTTAAATAACACAAAATTCACACAGGGCCATTCACAAGTTGACACTCACAAAGGGACAATTTGTAATATGGGTCAAATTTCTTAAAAGGAAGACCCATTTTTTGGGGGTTGCCAAACAAAATGACTTCTGACATGTTGCATGCCAACACTCCCACAACTTTCTGGCATTAAGAAGACCTTGGGGAAGAGCCTTCCCCTTCCACTCAACATTTCAAACTCTCTTAAATCAACCCTCCCTCTCCACAATACCAAGATGAAAGAGGAGAATTCTTAAAACAACAAAGAAAAATATGGTTAATTGTATTAAAATATTAAGTCCAGCCCATTTTTATGGATATTAAAATAGTAGTTTCAAATTATTTTTCGTAATAAAATATCTCATTTATCCGCTAAACATATTATTAATCATACAAAAAGTTAAAAACACGTGGAATGTAGAGGAAAGGTAAGGAAATATCCTTTCAAGATTTGCAATATGGAGCACCTTGTTTTGGGTTTGCAAAGTAATCTATAACATATGAGACAAGATCATATTATCACTATATAGGGAGTATCTAGCTATATTTCAAATTTGAGACATAATAGAAAAATGATAAGTGGATTCCTATCGTGTATTAGGTATTTGCCTCCACCACCAAGAGGATTTGTCATATTTTTCAACTTCATCATATTTTTGCATTGAATCAAATATGATATAGACCTTGACTAACCAGTTACCACAATTGTCTCTGGTAAGAAACAAAACCAGAGTTATACATCTGACCATGTCTTTGCACACATTCTTGGAAGGGATTAAAATATCAGAAACGACCCGAGGGCTTTGGTTCAGCGGTAAATCTTAGGGAGTTACTATTGCTGGCACAACTTCACAGAACGGCACCAATTTCCTTGAAAGATAACACATACATCTATTAACAGACTGCAACTTAGTCTTAAACAAAAGCACCCTAAACAAAATCAGACCAAACTAGAGGACATTAAAATTTTCAGGCTGTATACAACATACTCCTAATTGTTTTCCTCTTTCCAGGCTTCCAACACCCACTGCTTGAACCTGCCACATTGCTACAGTGATTACAAGTAATGGAATTTATTTTTGGTGGATGCATTCTACAATAGATCATGCAGTTCATAATTTAAAATCGGCAAAGAAGCCCATTATCCATATCCAGGAGTAAGTCCTTAATTTTTTCTACTTCATTTTACTTTTGTTAGTTTTTAAAACTTTTTATACAGTTACTGACGATGTAGTTTTCAAGGAAGCCCAAGTCCAGATAGGAGAAGTAATGCATTGCATCAGCTAAAAGTTCCTCGAAACGAACTTCAATCTCAGCAAGCATAGAATAGTACAATTTTATCTTGGAGCATCCATTGATATAAAAGGACCATTGTGCTTAATTTTGAACCAGAGTCCACGGAAGCAAAAAATTTGTAAAATGCTGCCAGAGTTCCAATTTCAGTAACAATGTACACGAATTTTTCGTTTGATTCTAGAATGATTTCAAAACGGTGTACAATGTAATTGATATTCAAATCCAACATCAAACCAAAACAGAGTCTTAAAACTAACAAGAGGAATAAGTGCCTCCACAAATCAGACTTTCCATCTCATTAATGGCTGAAAACCCTTATATCAAGTTTTTTTTTTTCTTAAATCTTGAATTTGAAGTTTTAACAGATGTGAACACACTCCTCAAAGACATTTCCGACACCATAAATCACACCTTTTATGCTCATTGTAAAATACTTGAAAACCTCTACGATGCAATTCATAAGCTTCCAAGCCATCAGAACATATAAAATACCCTCAATGCAGTATGTACTAGGAATCAAGTGAGGTTTTCCCAATATCCAGATATATCCTCATAGCAAACATATCACCTAGGAAGCAATGTATTGATTCAAGAGAGATCATAGGGATGCAAGTGACGTTCACTCCATGTTATTCCAAGAAACAAGAAACCTTCTCTAGCATGCCATAACACAAAGAAGGAGATAGTTTAAAATTACTCTATCTAAAAGATTTGTTTCCATCCCAGTTGACTAAGAAATGGCCGGATTCAATATGGAGGTCTATGGAAGAACTAGTAGCCTTCTCTGATTTCAATGATCCCGAGCACAATTTCATACTAGATTGCTGTGATTTCAACGTTCCTGAATGATGTTCATAGTTATAGGCTCGCCTGGTTTGAATGGTCCTGAATGATAATTCACACTAATATGCTCCCCTGATTTCAATGGTCCTGAAGGCAGTTTGATAGCGGAACTGCAACTTCTATGTCAAAGCATAGATGCTTTGATGGTGATGTTTGGACCAAGATTAGTTTCTTTGGAAGGAGAAAAGGACCTCTGCTTTGGAGTGCTATGTGATCTAACCTTTGCTTTGGTGGACTCTGTGGAGGCCATATAGTTAGGGGTTCGAAAAGAGCTTGTCCGGCTTTCATCATCTTTAATAAAAGAAGTAGAAGCTAAACTTTTACGAGAGCTGCTTCCAATTCTTCCTGATCTTAAAAAACTGTGATTGTTTTTTATATCATCCTCCAATGAAGATATATTACTCAACATGAATGGCTTTGTAAATGTAACACCATTGGCCATTTCTGAATTAGGCTTTTTCAAACCTATATGCGAAGTTGGCTTTCTGTTCTCTGCTATTGGTTGCATTATCATGAATGAGTATGACTTATCATTATTCAACATGTAAGGATTTGAAGAGGTAGCACCATTTCCCATTTCTGAATTAGGATATTTCATCCCTGAGGAAATATTACTTAACACAGATGGATTTGAAGAGGTAAAACCATTGCCCTCTTCTGAATTAGGCTTTTCCGACCATGATGGCATATAAGTCAACAAGGATGTATTTGAAGAGATAACACTATTGGCCATTTTTGAATCGGGATTTTTCAACCCTGATGACATATTACTCAGCATGGATGGCTTCAAAGAGGTCCCAACATTGGCTACTTCTGAACTAGGGTTAGGCTTTGTCAACCCTATATGTGAAGTTTGCTGTCCGTTCTGTCCTACAGATTGCAGTTTCATGACTGAGTATGCCTTCTTGATTGTATGGTAGTTGTCCCATGGCCTAGTTGCCATCCAGCGTTCTAACCAGCTCCATCCCCAATGAGGCCTGTCCAGATCAATTTCCATCAACATAGTCCGGACTGCTTTTGGAGAATTTCTGCACAGCTGCAATACACACAAACAACAGCCAGACTTCTGTAGCAGATGGTTGAGAAACAAATATGTGATAATAGGATGATTCGACACATTCCAAATATTCACAAACTAATCACACTAAACATCTCCATATTCATTAAAATCGCCATTACTGCCCACAAACATCTTAGAGTAAATCAACATGTACTCAAGAAATAGAGAAAATGCATGAATTTCAAACAAACTTAGTTTGACTTAACAGATCTGTTTCATAGGCTTCTTTCTGAAATGATCTGGTCATAGAATTCAGAAATCACAGCCATTACTCGGTTTTGAAAAGTTTGACATATACCTGGTGACAAAATGCATATGCCAATGTCCTCTCTCGCTTAATAGAAGCCTCTGTTTTGTTCTGCAGTCTAGCCTTAATTTCTTCCTTGGAAAAAACGCTGTTATCCCATTCCTCTTGATACTCGGCATCATTCTGAAGAAAGTTGAAACAGCTATGTTTCAGTGTTTGGGAATATGTGTGAAGAATCAGTGTTTGGACATACGAGTGAAGAATGTAACTGGAAAGCAAGATACATGTAAAGCAATACTCCCTTTTTTACTCAATATAATTATATTAAACAAACAAAGCAGCAACAGTGTTCCTTTTGTAGGATCCTTCTTTACCCTTTAAACTTTAAAGTATATTTTGTAACGTCTATCAAATAGGATCTGTTTCTTTAGCCAAGAAAGCTCTTCCTATTTAACAAGACTCTTGGAGTCTATTGATGCATCATAATGTTTGATCCCAAAGACTCAAAACAGAGCAATCAAAATGGTTGATACATAGCTATGGTCAATAAAATCTGGAAATTCCTCTATATACGAGGATGGATAAAATTAGCTATCTACACTTCCGAGGTTTAGATGTTAAGGTAATTGTTTCAAAAAAATTCCACTTTTCTCAGTCCTTCCATACAGGATGGCATATTTGAAAGGTAGAATTCCAATCTTTCTATCCATCTTCCATATGTTGCTTCGAAAGGCATATTAGGAATTCCATAAATATTAGGTTCAAGAGGCTATAAAAGAAGCTATGAAACAAGCTTTAGGTGTTCATCTTTTATTTAGTTGTCTGCAGACTTCTGTCTGGCATTGAAAGCTTGACATTCTGTCCAGTAGCTATCCATGACAGAAGCAAACATCTCAAAATGGTTCATAAATGCATAAGATTTAAATGGTCTTTCTATTTAGCTTAGGCACTCTGATATCTTGAATCATTGTAATAACTTATCTGCTCACAAATAAAGTGACGTTATGAGATGCAGAAAATTCAGATAGCCTTTTTTCAGGCTGTCACTTAATACTGAAAACGTATTTTGAATTATCTGTACACATCCTAGTGAATGAATTAGGTTATTTCGAATGGAAACTAACAATATCTCTTAATGAAGTTTATGAAGAACAAAAGAACTTAACCATATTGTATGATGGCTTAAAGGAAGTCATGAAGTCAGCTCCAAAAGTTGCAGACACGAATAAGAGGAGAAGCATAAGGTTGATATAGGTAGGAAATTGAGTAAAGAATGTGCCACACTGAATTTCAATGCATCCTGTAATTGTGATTGTTTATGTGACTCCGTAGAGAATTATCCTCTTTCCACCACATATATGATATGTCAGTTTATAATAGTAATAAGGTCAATGTATCAAGTATAAACTGAGTTCATACACGTGATGTATATCAGTGAGTGATGTTTTTCCAGCTTTAAGGTTCTGATTCATGCCATGAAAATATGTTTCAAAAGGACCCATCAGATGACTGTGACTTCATTTTCTAATCCTTTTATTGATTCTGAATTATAAGAATTTTTAAAATCAAGCACCCTCACAAGCAAGATCAAAAAATATAGCATTGCCTTTTACTCAGAAGTAACTATTGGCTGAGAACTCAAAAAATTCTCAAGATGAAAACAGAAAACTTGTACAAATATTAGGGTGCATGGCTCACATTGTATGCCCCATTCATGAGGAATTTTTGATGTTTCTGCTCAAGGTAGCGTTGACGGATCTGATTTTGCTCAGCCATTCGAATCCTTCTAGAATGAATTTGTGAATGGATTCTAAGAAACACTTGCCCACAGAGCAAAGTGTTTGTTGCTTGACGTTTCACGCTCTGCTCATTAACCAAGGCATGTAGCCTTATGAGACCCCTCAGAGAATGGAATCTTCTCCTGGCCTGCAAACAATATTTAAACATTTTATTCAAGCAAATGATTAATGCCTGAAAATTAGGGAAAATCTCCATTGACATAAAAACTACTATGTAGGACAAGGGGATTGTACCAAATATCCCCGAAACACACTCTGAATTCTAATGGCTGCACTTTTTTGCAGGGGATTGGAGTAACCAGGCACTGAGAGGCGTGCAATCATGGCAGCAGCCCTAGCTGCAGCTTCCACTGCCAAAACCTGCTTATTTTGTTTATCCTCAAACTCAGCCAATCTTTTCTCTATCTCATTTCGCTCCCCTCCAGATTCACTCAATGTCTTCCTCACCACAGCTGCCATTGCTGATGTGGGCTCATTTTGTTCGTCCTCGCCCTCAACCACCTCTTGATCATGCTCATTTTGATCACCTTTGGATTCCCTAAGTAGTGTCTTTACCCCACTGTCTTCTTTTGAAAATGATAAGACAGGAATAAGGATTTCATGACGACTGGATTTAGTAAAGCCCCACTTCCGTTTTTCCTTCCCCTGCTTTTTCTGAGACAAGTACGGCACCATGCTTGGATTCAGGAACAATAATCACAAGAACAATCAACGAGACAGAAAATGGAAATTGAAAATGTAGAGACTTACTTTGTGGGATTTTGGCTTAGCGCATATCCCATTCTTCAAAATACTGAACCAAAATCCCTTTTTAAGAAAGGGAAAACCATCATGTTTTCTTTTCATCACATCTACAAGAAAACATCAATCCGATTAAGGGAATGCATTTGACATTTGACTTTTGAACAACCATCTTGGACCGTGCATACCATAAAACTGAAAAATGGAATTATTGTTTTACTGTTTATCAAATCTACAAGAAACATCAGTCAAATTCAGGACATGCAAATGAGATGGGACTTTCCAAGCACCATCTCCAATTTGATCCCATTAACCAGAAACTGAAATCATTGTCTTTCCTTATAACAAATCTACAAGAAACATCAGACCAATTCATGTCATGGAATTGACATGATATTTTTCAAGCACTGTGTTGGGCTCTGTATCCATGACAGCTAAAACAAAACCACGGTTTTCCCTTTTAACAAATCGACAGGAAACAGCAGTACAATCCTGTGAATGCAATTGACGCGAGATGTTTCAAGCACCATCATGGACTTTGAATACCAAAAAACCAATAAATAAAAAATATGAATTCCTTATTGTCAAATCTACAAGAAACATCAGTCCAATTCAGAGCAGGAAATTGAGAAAATCATTTTCTAGCGCTACCTTGGACTCTGCATGCCATGAAACTGAACACCATAAAACCACTGTTTTCACTTTTATGAAATCTAACAGATACGTTAATCCAATTTCGGGCATGCAATTGACATGGGAATTTTCATGCACCCATTTTGGGATTTGTTGCCATGAATCTGAGAGGAGATCAGCTCACCCTCCAATTGCTTAAATAAAAACCCAGAAAGACCACATAGTATGCATCTTTGTCTAGCTCAAAAACTCTATACATGGCACCCAATGGAAGAAGGGCACTGCGCAATACTGTGTGTGATAAACTCTTATGGAACTGTGAAAACTGCATAATTCAATGGCTATAGAGTCTTAAATAACCCCATAATGCATACAACCACTTGGCCTCTACTACAAGCAAACACAAGGACTGTGAAAAAGAACAGCCACTAAACCCCACCACCTTGGGTAGATGATGTACATATGCACTAGCGAATTCCATTGATTCAAATATAAATTTCATGCAATGCACACATGACAAAAGAGCTATGAAAAGATACATTATATGTATACAATCATGAAACACAGTAGTTTAGGAAGCTGAGTCGGGATTTCTTAGTATGAGCCTGTCATGCTCATCTAGAATAGTTGATTAGATATTAGGAGTAGAAGAGTAGGAACTTTCACGCGATGCTTTAATTCAAAATGCACCGCAAATATGAAAATTTCATTGCAAATACACAATCATGAATCAAATAGCAATTATGAACAAATTCATTGCAAGCACACAACCATGAAACAAAGTCCAGTCTAGGAAGGTAACTGGGTATCTATCTAACTCATTATTCTATTGAACCATCTAAAATCAGGATCCCTGCCCTTGATTATTTGTATCAACCCTTCCCCAGGCTTTGATTTAACTTATATAAATGATTCAAATGCTAAAAAAGAGCTCTACAGACAGAATATTTTAGTCCTTTTGGTATGTCGATAGATTCATGAAGAACACTTTTACCTTTGATGTGGGTATATCTTAAAGAAGCCAAGGACCTCTTCGAAACACGCAAAAGTCCAGAGCCTCCATTTTTTGCCCTGAAGTTCATTCTCTTCAGTATTCCCCTGCCATGTCTTCGTCCAGTTGGTGAATTGCACAGGAAATGTGACTTCGCATTCCACATTTCACAATAATTTTTTTCCTTTTAAGATTCCTCAAATCATGTCTTTCAACACCAACTTCCTTTTTTATCTTTTGTGGGTCACACTGCACTTCTTTCATAGATAAGAGTCATTTCTTTACTTCAGTGGCGCAATCAATCATTATATGCATGCAGTCAAATCCAGGCGAAATATTTTCATGATTTTTATTATCATGGAGGTTACATAGCACATACAAGCAAATTACTCGGTCTAATTCTCCCTCAAAGTAGGCACAACATAAGGGACATACGTCAACTAGTTCGACTCTTAGATGCTCACAACTCACAACTGGTGTTATCAATCAAATAAAAGATAAGCAAAGTCAAAGAGAATGCATACTGTATTTAACTACAACACCAGCAATTATACCTCTGGTTGGCAAGAGATGGGAGATTTTATAGTTGCAGGAGAAGTTGGAAGGCATTAGATGCTTATAATCATAACAAAAACATGCAGTAATTTCAAGTAGATTAAATGTGAACCCATCTCTTTAGACATGAAATGGTAGAAGTTTATTATTTATTTCTTTGTTGAGGATTTAAGTTTACTATAACGTTGACCATTAGGGATGTACTTTAATATTGTACAATGTACTTTACATTTCCTTTTAATGAAAGCTTGTTTTCCAATTAAAAAATATATTATAAGGTTTAATTATTGTTACATATTAGCTTTTAATGTTGGTTTATTCCACTTCAACGACCACTTTAAGTGGTTTATGTTGTGGGTTCAAATATCAGGATGAAATTTATTTGTGACGAAAATTTCAAGTTATTTTTGAAAATAAAACATGATGAAGTGAATGGTAGGTAATGTCAAACTTGTGAGACAACTCCTTTTATCATTAAAACCAAATATCTAAAGGTAATATAAAAACAAGAGATTAATTTTGTGTTATGTTTTCTAAATTTTATATATAAACCCCTAATAAGGGGAGCAAGGAAAATTTGTTTGGCGTATGGAGACCTCCAGAGGAGGGATGGATCAAATTAAACTTCAATGGTGCTTCTAGGGGTAATCCTCGTAATTTGGGTTGCGGGTGTATTTTCAGAGATTTTAAGTGCCATCCGATTTTGGCTTTGGCTGCTGACTGCGGTATCTCCTCTAACAATGTGGCGGAGGGCATGACCTTTTTTTTTTATTATTAGAAGCTAAAAAGCAAAATTGGGCGTGCATGTGGATTGAAGGAGACTCAAAGACGATTATTGGTTTGGCCTAGGGTAAAATTTCTAAGGCTTGGGTTATCAAGCCGATTTTCCTAAGGATATATTCAATTCTTTCCTTCTTCTCTAAGATCAGATTATCCCATGTCAAAAGGTCTGGCAATATGGTGAGCCAACATGTGCGTAGAGTTGTGGGACAAATATCATTTAAAAAGGAAAGTATGGGAAGTATCCTTTCCCAGTGACGTCATGGCCCTTCTTTTGATGGACGCTAGGGTGGCAATTAGTATTGAAGAGGAGTGATTATGGCTGCCGCTGAGCACTTTTTTCCATCATTGGTTTGATGACGAGTTATTAGGGGAGATATTCTCTTGGATTAAAAGCATGATCACATACTCATCCACGCGTGTGAGGTACATTGCTGGGGTTTTTTAAGTTGGGTTTGGCTGGGCATTTCCGTGGCATCAGTTTAATCTTTCAGAGGCTTGAGTTGAAGGTGGTGCTTCTGTTGCTTCGTCGAGTGATTTGCAATTTTTTGTATGGATTTTGATGGTAGTGCGGGGGCTGGTCCGAGCCATCAAAGAAAGAGGGCTTTAACAGTCGAAGCTGCTAGTGAATCCTTTTCAGCATGGATGGACAAAAAAAATCAAAATGTTGTCATGAGGGGATTGTTAGAGAAGGTGTGGACAGTTGTAGAAAGCTTCGAAGAGGATGAAGTGACAGACATTTGTGAAAGAATCCAGAAATTAATGCTTGATCCAAATCATTCTATTGGTAGAAGGAATGTATTCGACATGGCGCAGGGTTTGAGTGCGGCCAATATCTTATCCAACTCTTCCAATCAATTTATTTTGCATAAGGAGCATCTGGGCTTGGAAGAGTGCTTGATCAACATGTGTTGAGTTGTGGAGCTTAATTACTTCAAATTAGCATGTTATATTAAACTTACAGGAAAGCACAGTAACTGACATCGGTTATGGAGGGACCGGCATCGGTCACCTATGACTGGCATCGGTCAGGTAAGGAGGAACCGACATTGGTTAGGGCTGACTGACGTCAGTTACCTATGCGGGAGTGTTTTATTTAACTCTCAGGAATTAGATCTAATTTTAGCATTACAGTATATCTATTGATTGTAATAGCATGGTTAAGTGCCCTAAGTTTGTATATGCCTATATAAGCATGAAAGTTTGGGTTTAAAAGTGTGTGTTAATGATTATTTTGAGAATAATTGTGAGAGAGAGAATTCTTGGAGAAGAAGGAGAAGCTTGAGAGAAAGAAATTACTGTACATTTGAGAGGTGTGGAAGATTGTAGATCTTCAATTGTATATCTTTTGAAAGCTTTGGATAATAGATTGGCTTGTTTCTTGGTGGATGTAGCCCACACTGGGTGAACCACGTTAAATCTAGTGTTTATTTATATATCTTGTTTTGTATATTTCTTCTGGTAGAATATTCGTTTTTATTGCATGTATGCTTAGATATGATATATAATCTGTACAACCTTGTGCTAACCCCAACAACTAATATCATAGCTTTGTTTGAGGTTTTTATGTGTTGACAAATTTACTCACAGAGGGTTTTCTGATTCAGTGAGAGCTATAAAAATGGCAAAAGAAAACAAATACAAGGTAGAGAAGTTTGACAACCGTAATTATCAATTATGGAAGATGTAGATTGAGGATTATCTATATCAAAGAGATTTGTACTTACCGTTGGATGAAAATTCCAGACCTACGAAGATGGTTGATGAAAAATGGAAGATTCTTGACATAAAGGATTTGGGATCTATAAGATTAAGCATGACAACATCATTGGCTTCCAATATTACAGAAGTGACTTCTATGGTAGAGTTAATGAAATCTCTTGCTAATTTATATGAAAAACATAATGCTTCAAATAAAGTTTATTTGATGAAGAAACTATTTAGTTCTAAGATGTATGAAGGTGGATCTACATCTATTCATTTGAATGATTTCCGATCTATTATAAATCAATTAAAATCGGTTGAAATTCTATTTGATGATGAAGTGAAAACACTCTTATTCTTATGTTCTTTGCCTGATAATTGGGATAACTTGGTAATGGTTGTTAGTAATACAACATCTGCTAATAATATTTTGAAGTTTGATGATGTGATTGGTATAATCTTGAATGAAAAAATTCGCAGGAAAAGTATAGAGGAATCATCATCTGGGAATGCTTTGAATGTAGAAAGAAGAGGCAGGAAGAAGGAGAGATTCAAGAGTAAGAATAATGGGAAATCAAAGTCAAAGGATGACACATCTAAATCTAGAGGTAAGGGAATTACTTGTTGGAAATATGGAAAGAAAGGACATGCAAAGAAAAATTGTTGGTCAAAGGATAAAGAGAACCAACACCCAGAAAAAGTTAAAGAGTCAAATAAAGAGGCAAATATTGCAATAGAAGTAATGCAAGATGATCTTATTCTTTCTTTGGTAAATATTTTAAGTGCCATCCAATTTTGGCTTTGCTTGCTGACTGTGGTATCTCCTCTAACAATGTGGTGGAGGGCATGACCCTTCTTTTTGGATTATTGGAAGCTAAAAAGCAAAATTGGGCGCCCCTGTGGATTGAAGGAGACTCAAAGACGATTATTGGTTTGGCCCAGAGTAAAATTTCTATGGCTTGGGTTCTCAAGCCGATTTGCCTAAGGATATATTCAATTCTTTCCTTCTTCTCTAAGATCAGATTATCCCATGTCAAAAGGTCTGGCAATATGGCAAGCCAACATGGGTGTAGAGTTGTGGGACAAATATCATGTAAAAAGGCAAGTATGCGAAGTATCCTTTACTAGTGATGTCATGGCCCTTCTTTCGATGGACACTAGGGTGGTAGTTAGTATTGAAGAGGAGTGATTATGGTTGCCGTCGAGCACTTTTTTCCATCATTGGTTTGATGATGAGTTATTAGGGGAGATATCATCTTGGATTGAAAGCACAATCACATACTCATCCATGCGTGTGAGGTACATTGTTGGGGGTTTTTAAGTTGGGTTTGGCTGGGCATTTCTGTCGCATCAGTTTAATCTTTCAGAGGCTTGAGTTGAAGGTGGTGCTTTTGTTGCTTCGTTGAGTAATTTGCAATTTTTCTGTATGGATTTTGATGGTAGTGTGGGTGCTGGTCTAAGCCGTAAAAGAAAAAGGGCTTTAACAGTCGAAGCTGCTAGTGAATCCTTTTCAACATGGATGGACAGAAAAAATCAGAACATTTCCATGAGGGGATGGTTAGAGAAGGTGTGGACGATTGCAGAAAGATTCGAAGAGGATGAAGTGGCAGACATTTGTGAAAGCATTCAGAAATTAATGCTTGATCCAAATCAATTGGTAGAAGGAATGTATTCGACATGACGTAGGGATTGAGTGCGGCTAATATCTTATCCAACTCTTCTGGTCAATTTATTTTGCATAAGGAGCATCTGAGCTTGGAAGAGTGCTTGATCAACATGTGTTGAGTTGTGGAGCTCAATTACTTCAGATTAGCATGCTATATTAAACTTGCAGGAAAGCACAATAACTGACATCGGTTATGGAGGGATCGACATCAGTAACTTATGACCGACATTGGTTAGGGCTAACCGACGTCATTTGCCTGTGTGGTAGTATTTTATTTAACTATCAGGAATTAGATCTAATTTTAGCATTAAAGCAGATCTATTGATCGTAATTGCATAACTAAGTGCCATAAGTTTGGATATGCCTATATAAGCATGAAAGGTAGGGTTTAGAAGCATGTGTTAATGATTATTGTGAGAATAATTATGAGAGAGAGAATTCTTGGAGAAGAAGGAGAAGCTTGAGAGAAAGAAAGTATTGTACATCTAAGAGGTGTGGAAGATTGTAGATCTTTAATTGTATATCTTCTGAAAGCTTTGGATAATATATTGGCTTGTTTCTTGGTGGACGTAGTCCACACTGGGTGAACCACATTAAATCTGGTGTTGATTTATATCTCTTGTTTTATATATTTCTTCTGGTAGAATATCCTTTTTTTTATTGGATGTGTGCTTATATTTGATATATAATCCGTACAACCTTATGCTAACCCCAACAACTGCTATCAGAGCTTTTTTTGAGGGTTTTATGTGTTGAAAAATTTACTCACAGATGGTTTTCTGATTGAGTGGGAGCTATAACAATGGCAAAATAAAACAAATACAATTATCTATATCAAAGAGATTTGTACTTACCGTTGGATGAAAAGTACAGACCTACAAAGATGACTAATGAAGAATGGAAGATTCTTGACAGAAAGGCTTTGGGATATATAATATTGAGCCTGACAACATCCGTGGCTTCCAATATTATAGAAGCAACTTCTACGGTAGATTTAATTCAATCTTTTGATAATTTCTATGAAAAACCTAATGCTTCAAATAAATTTTATTTAATGAAGAAACTATTTAGTTCTAAGATGCATGAAGGTGGATCTACATCTAGTCATTTGAATGATTTTAGATCTATTGTAAATCGGTTAAAATCGATTGATATTCCATTTGATGATGAAGTGAAAGCACTCTTATTCTTATGTTCTTTGCCTGATAGTTGGGATAACTTGGTAATGGTTATTAGTAATACAACATTTGCTAATAATATTTCGAAGTTTGATGATGTGGTTGGTATAATCTTAAATGAAAAAATTCACAGAAAAAGTACAGAGGAATCATCATCTGATAATGCTTTGAATGTAGAAAGCAGAGGTAGGCAAAAGAAGAGATCATAGAGTAATAATAATGGGAAATCAAATTCAAGGGATGACAGATCTAAATCCAAATGTAAGGGAATTACCTGTTGGAAATGTGGAAAGAAAGGACATGCAAATAAAGATTGTTGGTCAAAGGATAAAGAGAACCAACACCCAGACAAAGGTAAAGAGTCAAATAAAGAGGTAAATATTGCAGTAGAGGTAATGCAAGATGTTCTTATTCTTTCTTTGGATAATACAATAGAATCATGGGTTTTAGATTCAGGAGCCTCTTTCCATGCAACCCCTAATAAAGGTTACTTTAGAAATTATGCCCAGGGTAATTTTGGGCATATTTATTTGGGTGATGATGAACCTTGCAGTACTACTGGTAAAGGGGAAGTTCATCTAAAATTATAGAATGAAAATACATGGGTATTGAAAGATGTGAGGCATATACTAAGCCTAAAGAGGAGTCTTATTTCTGTAGGTCAACTAGGTGAAGTTGGTTTGCATGGTTACATTCACAACAGACTCTTGGAAAGTCAACAAGGGTTTTTTTTTTGGTGACAAGAGGTAAGAAGGTAGGAACGTTATATTTATCTGCCTATGTTATTGATTCTTTTTCTGTGTTATCTACTTCAGATTCATATGCATGGATGTGGCATAATTGGTTGGGCCATATGAGTAAAAAAGGAATGGATATCTTAAAGGCTAAGAGTAAGTTATCAGATTTCAAATATTTAGATCTTGATTTTTGTGAGCATTGTATCTTTAGAAAGTAAAAGAGAGTGATATTTCTCAAATTTGGGGAAACTAAGGAGCAGAAATTGGAGCTCGTACACTCAGATGTATGGGGACTAACCTAGGTAGCTTCTCATGGAGGATCCAATTATTATGTTACTTTCATTGATGATGCTACAAGAAAGGTATGAGTTTATTGTATTAAACATACATATGATGTTTTTGAGACGTTTAAAAGATGGAAAGTCCTTGTTGAGAATGAATCAAATTCAATGTTAAAGTTCCTTAGATTTGACAATGGTGGTGAATACTATAATAAGGATTTCAATGATTATTTTTCAGTGAATGGAATACGGAGAGAAAGAATTAGTCCTATAACTCCATAGGAGAATGGTGTTGCAAAAAGAATGAACTGGACAATCATGGAACGTGCTAGAAGTATGAGGATACATGTTGGATTGCCCTTGCAATTTTAGGGAGAAGCAATTAATACATCAGTTTATTTGATTAATCGTGGGCCTTCAAGTTCACTAGATGGAGGAATACCAGAGGAATCTTGGACTAGAAAAGAGGTAGATATTTCTTTTCTTAAATTTTTTGGTTCAAAATATTTTGTGCATATTGATAAGGAAAATAGGAAAAAGTTGGATGCAAAATCCAAGAGATGCACTTTTATTGGTTATGGAACTAGTGATTTTCGGATTCCATTTTTGAGATTTAGAGAATTCTAAAATTATTAGGAGATCGTGACATTGAATGGAATGAAAAGAGAATGTATAGGGATCAAATTTTGGTACCCAAGGACGAACAAGTTGAGAAGTTTGTGAATGAAAATGAACTCTCGAATTCAAAAGTCATACATACAGGGTTACACAGTAACCGATGTTGGTTGACCCCTGACCAACATTGGTCAACTGAACTGGTATTGGTTACAGAAGAGCCAAACCAACATCAATTAGCAGAACTGACGTCGGTTATAGGTGACCGACGTCGGTCACTGTCAGAATTGGAAACAAATGTCCAGGAGGTCCAAAATAAGCCTCTGGTACCCCAAACTTTTGTGAGAAGGTCACAAAGGGTAAGTAAACCTCTAGAAAGATTTACACCTTCTCTATCTTATTTATTATTGACTGATAATGGTGAACCAGAAAGTTTTTAAGAACCAATGTAGGATAAGACCCACATGCAGTGGGAGCATGACATGGATGAGGAGATGGACTCCTTGGAACAAAACCAGACTTGGGATTTGGTTAAGTTGCCAGTAGGTAAGAGGACATTGCAGAACAAGTGGGTTTACATGATCAAGGAAGAAGAGGGTGGACATAAAAGATACAAGGCAAGGCTTGTAGTAAAGGGATTTACACAGAAAGTAGGTATTGACTTTGGTGAAATATTTTCTCCTGTTGTTAAAATGACTTCCATACGTATTGTATTGAGTATAGTTGCAGTACATGATTTGACTTTAGAGAAACTAGATGTGAAGACAGATTTCCTTCATGGTGATTTGGATGAAGAGATTTATATGTAGCAATCGCTTGGGTATGAAGTCAAGGGTAAGGAGAAATTAGTGTGCAGGTTGAAAAAGAATCTATATGGGCTCAAGAAAGCTCCAAGGCAATGGTACATGAGATTTGATAGTTTCATGCATGAAGCATGGTTACTTGAGATGTGAATTTGATCATTGTGTTTATTTTAAGAATCTTGAAAATGGGAGCTATATTATTTTGTTACTGTATGTGGATGATATGTTTATTGCAAGATCTAGTATGCAGGACATTGGTGAGCTTAAGGGAAAGCTATCTCACACATTTTCTATGAAGGATTTAGAGCTGCAAAAAGAATCCTTGGCATGCAAATACACAGAGACAAGAAGAACAAGAAATTGTATTTGTCTCAGGAGGCTTATATCAATAAGGTGTTGGAAAGGTTTAACATGTAAGATTCAAAACCAGTGAGTACACCTATGGCTGGACACTTCAAATTGAGAAAATATCATTGTCCTTCATCACATGAGGAGGTCAAATACATGACACGAGTACCATATGCTTCAGTAGTTGGGAGTCTCATATATGCTATGGTTTGTACCAAAACAGACATTGCATGGGAAATGGGTGCTTTGAGTAGATTTATGGCCAATCAAGGTAAAGAACATTGGAAAGTAATTCAATGGATTCTCATGTATTTGAGAGGGACATCTAGCATGTAGTTATGCTATGGAGGTTTGGATATTTCTTTACGTGGTTATGTTGATTTGGATATAGCTGGAGATCTGGATGGTAGAAGGAACACTATTGGATATATTTTCATAGTAGGTGGGATGACAGTTAGCTATATTTCAAGATTGTAGAAGGTTGTGGATTTTTCCACTACACAAGTAGAGTATGTTACAGCTACATATACTAGAAAAGAGATGATATGGATGATCAGGTTCATGGAAGAACTGGGAAAGGAAAAAGATGATTGATAATTGTTCAGCGATAGTCAGAGTGCAATTCATTTGGCAAATAACTTAGTGTTTCATTCTAGAAAGAAACACATTTAGTTGAGGCATCACTTCATATGATAGGTATTGGAGGATGGGAAACTGAAACTGGAGAAGATTCATATGAGTGAAAAACCTATGGATATGCTAATGAAGCCATATTTTCCCTCTCCGGCCCGATGCCAGGGCAAATCGCGGGCGGAGGAGTCGGGCGAAGGCGGCGGAAAAGCGTGGCAGAGGAACAGGGCGCGGAAGGAAACATGTCGGAGGGGCAGAGAATCCCGACAGCAAAGGAAAACATGTATGCGGGCCTCCAGGGCAAAACGCGGGTTCGGGAAGCGGGAAATCATGACGCTGGAACATGTCGCGAAGGCCGAAAAAACCGACGCGAATGCAAACGCGGGTTTACAAGTCGGGCGAACAGCAAAAGAAAACATGTCGGGGTTTCTTCCAAACCCGACAAAGGAGAAATGTGTCGGGGGGTCTCCAAAACCCGACGCACCTAGCAAATCGGGTTTTCGGGTCGGAAACGCATGATGAAAGAGCATGTCGGGAGCCCACCAAAACCCGACACCAAAGGACATGCCGGAAGGGTTAAAAAATCCGACGCACAAGGAAATCGGGTTTCCGGGGCGGGAAAACAAGTCGGGTTCGCATGGTCAAAAAGCATGTCGGGAGCTCTAAAGAACCCGACACAAGAAAATATGTTTTCGGGTCGCCAAAACCCGACGCAAAAGCAAATCGGGAAAACACGTCGGAAGAGCATGAAAAGGAAGCATGTCGAGCCAGTTTCCAAGCCCGATGCAAATGCACGAGGGAGTTCCGAACCCGACAGGCGTTGGGGATCTCATCTGCCACCATGGTTGTTGAAGAATTGAATGCAGTTTTGGAGGTGGTTGGGAAAAGGGGGGGGGCGAATTCTTCTCCTCTCTCATCTTTTCTTCCTATATAATGTAAGGAGGGGCTGTTTTTTAAAGGGTTGGACATTTTTGTTTTGTGCCTCCTCCCTTCTTCTCCCTGGCAGGTGGATTTGTGGAGCTTTCAAAGACCTTCCCATTTGAGACTGTAATGCAACCTTGCCTCTTGGCCATTTTTGCAATGTATTGTATCGATCCTTTGGAGCAAATATATATGCATGTCTGTGGTTGCTTCTCAACCCTCTTATGTATTTATTGCTGTCCTTTTGATCTTTCACTGTGCATTTTTGGCTATCTGTGCATGGTGTTGCATTACATCTGTATGGTCTGTGTTTATTTTTGCAAAACATATGTTCTTCATTGCTTGGTGCATCACCTCCGTAGCTTAGGTTTATTTTTATGCATTTCTCTCTCCCTGTCTCCTTGGTAGTTAGATTAGTTTTTTTTGGGTAAACCTCTGCGTTTCATTGGTGCATCTGAACAGAGGAATAGGAGCCGGCCTTCATCCGGAGAGCTTTTCCGATTTCGCGAGGTCCCACACTTGGGAAAAGCTCCATGTTGTGCAATCGCACTGGGAGTCTCAAACGATCGCGTTGCGGAGTCCCAGGGGTGCTGTGATTCGACACCAACAGTTTTGGCACGCCCGGTGGGACCAAGAGGTCATTCCATCAAAAAATTTGAAGGAGTTTTCATGAAATTTGCACTAAAAATTGTAGTTTTTACAAATTTCAGATTTTGCATCTCCTAGCCTGAACTCCGAAATCATTTTTCAAGGCTTAACTTGCTCAAAACAAGTCAAAATTTCAGCAGTTGGTAGATCTGAGGGTAATCTTCAAAAGGGTATCTTTAGATTTTTGAGATTTTGATTTTCAAAATTTTGGGTTTTTTAGTGATTTCGGGTTTTCGGGACCCGAGAACATCAAAGCAGCAATTTCGGGTTTTGGGAGATGCATTGCATGGTCCTAATCCCGACAGCAAAGAAAATCAGCCTTTCGGGTTTTGAGGGATGTCGGACATGTTCCAAGTTCCGACACATAGCAATTCGGGTTTTGTGAGTTGCATCGCGTGACCTGAGTTCCGACTGTGCTTTTCGGGAATCTGCAGCTGCACAGCAGGGTCTAAATTCCGAATTGAAGTCTGTCTCCTCTGGGTCCTTCAAGGTTTTAAACTCCATTTTTAATATTGTCAAGTTTGGTGTGTAACTTGGCAAAATCCAGCCTTTTAGAGGCTTGTTCTCCAACACATCTGGCGACTCCGAAGGGATTGAATTCAGCGGTGTAGCAGCACAAGTTGCCCAGGCACATGAGAAGGATTCGGACAAGGTCTTATACTCGAGAAGAAGGGTTATTCGTCCATCTACAACTTTCACCAGGTTGGGGAAGGAGAGGAAGAAGATCACAAAGATCGCCATCTCCACCTAACAGAACTTTATCTACACCTCCACCTGGTAGGCCTTTTCTTGCATCAACCAGGGTTCTTAGGCCAATCATAATGGCGCAGCTACCACCGAATCCCTTTGTCAATTTCACGGGTAGTAGTCCACTTGCCCTAAATGCTCAGAATCAAATTCCAGTTGCAGCACTAAAGAATATCCCCTACTTCACGGGTGAGAATCATACTACTCCTATTGATCACATCCAGGATATTGCTAATGTATGTGCAATCCACGAAATAAATCAAATGGATGTTGCAGTCAAGCTGTTAGCTTCATCTTTCAAAGGCAAGGCCTTACAATGGTTTAGGAGCCTAACAGCAGGGTCTATTACAAATTGGAACCAACTTTGTTCAGCTCTTTGCAACCAATTCGGGGAGAGGGCAGACAATTTGTCTTTATTGGAACAGATGACAACAATTAAAAGGGCTCCTAACGAGCAAATGGCAGATTTTAACTTCAGGTTCCAACGGACATGGGACAGAATTCCAATAGCTGTTAGACCAACAGCCGAAGGAGCATTCCTTTATTTTTTAAAGGCCATAAATTCAGACATAGCCATGATGATCCAATCAATGGGAGGGACAACGCTGCCAGGAGCCTATGACACAGCGATCAGAGCAGAGAACTGTTTGATCCAAGCTGGTAAGCTTGCACCAAGGCCGCCAATGCCTCTCTATCCAGATATGGGAAATCCTACAACCAGTCAAGCACCAGAGTTGAATCCCATTCCAACTCCTAGAAATCAAAGCAATAATGAGGCATCCACATCTTCAAATACTTCAAAGGAATTGCAGGAGGTTATGAAACAGCTGCAGAACCTTGGAAATGAGCTAGTGACTATCAAAAGACAGCAAGCTCAAAGTGCTAGGCCGTATCAGCCTCAAGCGCAGTACCAGGCTAGGCCCCCGTACCAACAAAATAGACCACCAGCTCAGGCTAGGCAAATCAAACCAAAGCCAAGGACAACCTCAGGCTGCCAGGCCATTTCGACCGTATGATCCAAATGCAACGACATCCTCAAGAGCCTTGGTCCCAACACAAAATAACATGGCACAGGAGTATGACTGGTGTTACCCTTGCAATCTACCTCACAATCAGTCAGCATGTTTCAATGGTGCACTGAATCAGGCCTTGATGGTGCAAACCATTGGTGTGCCTCAAGAACCAAGCCAAGAAGGGAATCAGCAGCAAGAAACACAACAAGAGAGACCTCCAACAGAAACCACATTGGCAAATTGGCAAACGGAAGACTTCTGTGGAGTTAACCAACAACCTTTTCAAGGCGTGGCTACCAAAACACGGTCATTGAAGAGAATCATGGAAGAGGGACAACCGTGTAATCCAGTTGTTTCTCAGACCACTCCTACACAACAAGGGGTCGGTAGACCAAACACAACTCCAAATGTGCAAAATCAGCTTAAGGTACCTGTTGTAGCTTCAGAAAAGGTTGCACCAAGTAAGGGGCAGCAAAAAGACAGTTCATTCCCCTTCAACATCATCGATCAAATGAAGAAGACACATGTGAACATCTCCATGTGGGAATCACTGGCGATCCCAGGGCAACGAGATTTATTGCAAGCTGCCATGGCTAATTGGTCTGCCACAAATGTATCAAACCAAGGACATGAGAAAGTTCTCACTAATGCAGTGCAACATGATGGGGGCCAGACAAGGAAAAATTTGAAGCCTCCACCGTTCTATGTGTCATTGGTTGTTGGAAACCACTTGGTACACAACTGCATGATAGATTCAGGGGCAAGTAGTTCAGTGATGCCGAAGCAAATAGCGGATCAACTGGGTTTGAAGTATGAGCCGGTGCTGAAGGGAGTAGTGCAACTAGATGGAACAGCAGTGGGAACTGTTGGAGTCATCAAGGGGTTAAGCCTAACACTACATTCCTGTCCTAATGTTACAGTTCTGCAAGATGTGTCTGTGATTGACCTCCCGCCACTCTTTGCGTTGTGTCTATCAAGAGACTTCACTGCAAAAATCGGTGGATATTTATCTGCAGATTGGTCACACATGATTTTTAGGACAAGGTATGGGGCCAAAGCAACAATCAGGTCAGAACCAATTGCCAATTTCCATATTGAGCCTCATGTACCAAATCCTATCAATGCAAATTGCTCAGTTTTTGATCAGGAGGAGTGTCCAAATGATCTAGAAACAGGTACTAAGGTCGAGGGAATTCCTGATTTAACTTTGGATGAATGGGCGAACAAGAGTCATGAATTTGACCCATACAAGGAAATTGAAGAATCTGAATTGGGCGTGTATTGTGTACACGAAGAAAATTCACCCATTCCCAACATCATTCAGCCCGAACAAAAGGATGAAAATGAAGTTTGGCAACTATTCTTCGATGGTTCGAGAAGCAGGCAAGGTGCTGGAGGTGGTGCAATGTTGATTTCACCACAAGACATCAAATATTATTCATCTTTTCGTTTCCAGTTTTCTTGTTCAAACAACACGGCTGAATACGAGGCATTGATTCATGGACTTCATTGGGCCAGGAAAAGGGGCATAAAGAACTTGCAGGTGTTTGGAGATAGCGAGCTAATCGTCAACCAAGTTAGAGGACAACATGCTACAAAGAATGACTTGCTGAAGAGCTACAAGAATAGGGTATGGGACCTCATCGAGGATTTCGAAGCTTTCAACATTATGTCCATACCCAGGAAGAAGAATGAAGCCGCAGATAGGCTTGCAGCAGTTGGAGCAACGTTTGATGTGGTTGAAAACATCAGAAGGGGAAAAACGCAACCACATATTCACGTGATTGTGAGACCAGCAGTTCCAGATAATAACACAAGCTGGCAGGTGTTTGAGAACGATCAACAGATCGTCAATTTCTTACAAGAAGAGGCTGAATTCTCAGCTAGGAATCAGGACAGACTAGAGCAGCAGTATGGGGATCAAGTAGTGCAGCTGCGGACAAACAAGCTTCCTAAGGGTTTAGTAACATTGGAGTCTATATTCAACCCTAACGACCAGTTTCGTAAGGAAAAGGCTAACATACAGGTCAAGAGAGAAGATTCAGGGCCAATTCTGATTGGGGAAGGCAAAACACTTCAAATTGGTAAAGTGGCCACTGAGCAGGAGAAATCAGATTTCATACAGCTTTGCCAAGAATTTCCAGATGTCTTCGCTTGGAGCTATGAAGACTTGAGAGGATTCGATCCGAAGCTGGCACAACATACCATAGAATTGGATCCAGATGCTAAGCCCATCAGGCAGAAGCAGAGACCAGTCAACCCTCACATTGAGCCTCTGATGAAGAAAGAGCTAAACAAGCTAATAGAGGCAAGCATTATATTCCCGATCAAGCACTCAAGCTGGGTTGCAAACTTGGTTCCGGTCAGGAAGAAGAGCGGAGAAATCAGGTTGTGTGTAGACTTCCGAGACCTCAATAGGGCCTCTCTCAAAGACCATTACCCACTTCCTTCAATGGAACAAATATTGCAAGTAGTATCCGGTTCAGAGAGATTCTCTCTCCTAGATGGCTACTCAGGGTATAATCAAGTGATGGTGAAAGAAGATGACCAATTCAAGACGGCTTTCACCACCAAATGGGGAACCTATGCCTACAAGAAAATGCCATTTGGGCTATCAAATGCTGGAGCCACTTTCCAAAGGGCAATGGATATGGCATTTAGGGGGTTGATCAATAAAATAGTTCTGATATATCTTGACGACATCACTGTATTCTCAAAAATGCAGTGGATCACCTCTTTCCATTTGAGGCAGGTATTTCAGAGGTGCAAAAAATTTGGGGTATCATTGAATCCCAAAAAATGCATATTCTTGGCTCACGAGGGAAAACTTCTAGGCCATATTGTTTCAAAGGAGGGGTTGACGATTGACCCAGAAAGAGTTGAAGCAATTCGAGCATTTCCATTGCCAAGTCACAAGAGGGCTCTTCAAAGCTTCTTAGGAAGGATCAATTTTGTCCGCAGGTTTGTTCCAAACTTTGCAGCTCTCGTGAAACCAATAACGTTGATGTTAAAAAAGAGCATGGCATTTAGGTAGACATCTGAAGGCAAGGCAAGTTTTGAGGCAATAAAAGAGGCTATATCTCAAGCTCCGACTCTCGTCAATCCAGACTTCTCCAAAGACTTCATGCTATATGCCTTTGGTGGCGGAGACACAATTTCTGCAATCTTGGTACAACAAAACAAAGAGGGATTAGAGCAACCAGTTGCTTTCTTCAGTCAAGGCTTGAAGGAATTCGAAACTAGGTACTCTTTCATTGAAAAGCATGTCCTTGTAGTAATCAGGAGCTTAAAGAAATTCAAGCACCTAGTCTCGAACAACAAGATCCAATTGTTGGTCTCTCATGCGGGAGTTAAGGACTTCCTTCTAAACAAGGATCTGAATGAGAAGCGTGCAGGATGGATAACTCGTGTCATGGAATATGACATCGAAATTAAGGTCACCAAACTAGTACGTGGGAAGGGACTATGTGAACAGCTAGCCTTGAGTCAACAAGTTGAAGCAGGTGATGAAAAAGAGACTGTCTTGGTACTACAGGATAGTCAGGAACAGGAAAATGATGATGTGCCACACTCCTTGTTGGACTCAGAGTATGATACACTTCCTACAGACAGGACTATGCCCCCCAGGAATGAGCAAAGCAAAAAGGAGATACTTCAGATTACAAGCTATTCCATATGTGCTTGTTGATGGTGTTCTGTTCAAGAAAGACATCAATGGAGTTTTATTGAGGTGCATTGGGACAGGTCAAATTGAGAGGGTGTTACGAGATTTTCACGATGGAGGTTCTGGAGGACATTTTGCCCCACGAGTAACGGCTCTCAAGATAATGAAGGCAGGGTATTATTGGCCCACAGTGTTCAGTGACTGTTATACATGGATAAGAAAGTGTAAGAGATGTGCACTCTTCACAGGCAAAGAAAGACTAGCAGCACTTCCATTGCACCCGATTTTGGTTGACCAACCATTTATGCAATGGGGATTGGACTTCATTGGGGTCATAAATCCAAACTCAAGCCAAGGCCACAAGTGGATTCTCACGGCAACAGACTATTTCACCAAGTGGACCGAAGCGGTAGCGCTCAAAGAGGCAAACGAGTCCAACATACTAGACTTTTATGAAGGGATAGTAACCAGGTTCGGTGTGCCAGCCACTATCATATCAGACAACGCATTGGCATTCGTAGGTTCCAAGATCACAGAATGGGCTGTCAAAAATGGAATCTACTTGAGCACCTCTTCCAATTATTACCCACAGGGTAATGGGCAGGCAGAGTCCACGAACAAAAACTTGCTAAGAATCATCAGGAGGACTCTAGATGAAAATCAAAGAACATGGCATACCAAGCTAAAATCAGCATTATGGGCTGACAGAATAACACCAAAAAGGTCTACAGGGAATTCTCCCTACAAGCTGGTCTATGGGAAGGAGGCAGTGTTGCCCATATCATTAGAACTGCCTACATTGGAATTCATGAGGCAGTTGGAGTTAGCTGAGTTCGAACCAATGGAGGCCAGGTATGCGGAGTTGATGGAATTGGAAGAAATAAGAGAACTTGCAGTTCAAACAATTGAGAAAGATCAGGCCTTGGTGAAAAGATGGTTTGATAAGAAAGCAAGAGCAAAGACCTTCCAGGAAGGGGACCTAGTTCTGAAATGGGATGCAGATCGGGCAAAACCAGGAAAGCATTCCAAGTTTGATGCCATTTGGAGTGGCCCCTACATGGTCACGGGATGTAAGAGTAACAATGCCTTCCAATTGTCTACATTGGATGGAGAAGAACTCCCGATTCCGGTTAACGGAATCTATCTTAAACATTGCTACTGAAAAGAAAAGGTTACCCTTGTAAATATTAGCTTAGATTTCAATTCCGCTAAGTGCGTATGCACATTGTCTTGTTGTAGTTAGGTTTCAGTTTCCCTAAGTGCTTTGGCACAGGTTTCGTTGCTCCTGGTTTGGTTTTCTACAGTGCAGCGTGTTCTCGGAGAGGGAGTTCAAATATCAGTTTAGTTCGGGTTATTGCTTATGACTCCATGCCCAATGGATTGCTGAAAGGCCACTGATCTTCTACCTAGCAGGCAGGTAATCCCGTTGAGTCGCCAAATTGTTGTATATTTTCCCTCTCCGGCCCGATGCCAGGGCAAATCGCGGGCGGAGGAGTCGGGCGAAGGCGGCGGAAAAGCGTGGCAGAGGAACAGGGCGCGGAAGGAAACATGTCGGAGGGGCAGAGAATCCCGACAGCAAAGGAAAACATGTATGCGGGCCTCCGAATCATGACGCTGGAACATGTCGCGAAGGCCGAAAAAACCGACGCGAATGCAAACGCGGGTTTACAAGTCGGGCGAACAGCAAAAGAAAACATGTCGGGGTTTCTTCCAAACCCGACAAAGGAGAAATGTGTCGGGGGGTCTCCAAAACCCGACGCACCTAGCAAATCGGGTTTTCGGGTCGGAAACGCATGATGAAAGAGCATGTCGGGAGCCCACCAAAACCCGACACCAAAGGACATGCCGGAAGGGTTAAAAAATCCGACGCACAAGGAAATCGGGTTTCCGGGGCGGGAAAACAAGTCGGGTTCGCATGGTCAAAAAGCATGTCGGGAGCTCTAAAGAACCCGACACAAGAAAATATGTTTTCGGGTCGCCAAAACCCGACGCAAAAGCAAATCGGGAAAACACGTCGGAAGAGCATGAAAAGGAAGCATGTCGAGCCAGTTTCCAAGCCCGATGCAAATGCACGAGGGAGTTCCGAACCCGACAGGCGTTGGGGATCTCATCTGCCACCATGGTTGTTGAAGAATTGAATGCAGTTTTGGAGGTGGTTGGGAAAAGGGGGGGTTCGAATTCTTCTCCTCTCTCATCTTTTCTTCCTATATAATGTAAGGAGGGGCTGTTTTTTAAAGGGTTGGACATTTTTGTTTTGTGCCTCCTCCCTTCTTCTCCCTGGCAGGTGGATTTGTGGAGCTTTCAAAGACCTCCCATTTGAGACTGTAATGCAACCTTGCCTCTTGGCCATTTTTGCAGTGTATTGTATCGATCCTTTGGAGCAATATATATGCATGTCTGTGGATGATTCTCAACCCTCTATGTATTTATTTTGTCCTTTTGATCTTTACTTGAATTTGGCTATCTGTGCATAATATGTTGCATTGCATTTTATATGGTCTGTGTTTATTGGCAAAACATATGTTCTTCATTGCTTGGTGCATCACCTCCGTAGCTTAGGTTTATTTTTATGCATTTCTCTCTCCCTGTCTCCTTGGTAGTTAGATTAGTTTTTTTTGGGTAAACCTCTGCGTTTCATTGGTGCATCTGAACAGAGGAATAGGAGCCGGCCTTCATCCGGAGAGCTTTTCCGATTTCGCGAGGTCCCACACTTGGGAAAAGCTCCATGTTGTGCAATCGCACTGGGAGTCTCAAACGATCGCGTTGCGGAGTCCCAGGGGTGCTGTGATTCGACACCAACATCGGTTAGGCACAGAGGAACCGACATCAGTTAGGGATAACCGGCGTCAGTTACCTATGCAGGAGTGTTTTATTTAACTCTCGGGAATTATATCTAATTTTAGCATTAAAATAAATCTATTGATTGTAATTGCATGACTAAGTTCCCTAAGTTTGTATATGCCTATATAAGCATAAAACATAGGGTTTAGAAGTGTGTGTTAATGATTATTGTGAGAATAATTATGAGAGAGAGAATTCTTGGAGAAGAAGGAGAAGCTTAAGAGAAAGAAAGTATTGTACATCTGAGAGGTGTGGAAGATTGTAGATCTTCAATTGTATATCATCTGAAAGCTTTGGATAATAGATTGGCTTGTTTCTTGGTGGATGTAGCCCACACTGAGTGAACCACATTAAATTTAGTGTTGATTTATATCTCTTGTTTTGTATATTTATTTTTGTAGAAAATCTTCTTTTATTGCATGTATGCTTAGATATGATATATAATATGTACAACCTTGTGCTAACCCCAACAACATGCAATTCCATATTGACATGTTGTGGCTCAAGGTGTGTAGGTGATTGCCCAAGGGTTGGAGGCTTTGATGGAAAATCAAGGGTTAGTGCTTCCGACCTATGCCAAGGTCGAAATTTCAGAATGCTACGTGGAGCCATATTCCCTTTCTGCGCGAAGCCTTGAAAATTCAAATGTGGAAATCATAGCGGAGATGCCACTGAGTAGTGGTAAGGAGTAGCTGGTCTGAAATGCATCCTCATTTTGTAAATTTTTATCTTAAAAATATATAGTTGGCAGTTGTTTTTGTATCTGGCTACATTGCATATCATATGTATTTAGGTTCTAATGTAGATAGGGGGCTTTTGGCTGCTTTCAGTGATTCCCCATGAATTATGTATGTAAAATGCACAATAAAGTGCCTACTCATCTATGAAATCCATTGATGATCATGTATATCATGGACTGGTGCTTCATGTAATTTTTTGCAGGCTAGAGCCTTCTCCCTACGTACCAATAACAAAAAAATATTATATATAGTAGATATTTAATTTATACATATACTATACCAAATCTATAATTATATGTCAACATATTTATAAATATAATACGAATTAATTAACAAAATTGTCATAGAAATCACTTCAACCATTTCATCATAAAAATTATATGAGTATTTACATTTACATTATTACAAAAACTTAAAATTATTATGATATATATTTTAAAATCTATATTAAATGTATACGTATACACAATATAAAGAATTGGTTCAATAGTGAAACATTGAAATAATTAAAAACTACTTTTAATAATATTTGGATAAAAGTTTATCATAAATATTCAAAAGCATATACTCCATTAAACTTGTATATTGTTCTTGGAAAGACCACTTTTACAACATACATACTCATGTTTTTCCCAATTCCAAGTAGAGTTTCATCACTATACAAATAAATAAAAGTCAATTTTCTATTATAGAAAAAGTTGGAGATGGTTAAGCAGAAAAAAATGAAGCTGCATGGTTTGGAGAGGCATAAAAAACAATAAACTTCGAATGGATTCTAAGTGAGTCCATGTTAACACTACCTTTAATCCTTCCTCTCTACTTGCTCACATATACATCAACGAATGGTTAGTGAGTGACTTATCCTGAAAAATAAATAAGGATTTTGATTATGTACTTATTTAAATTCAGGGTTAGGGTTAGAAACATGATGTGCATTCATATTATTAATGAAATATTAAGATTTAAATCATGCATATGCAATAATTTGTAAGATAATGTATGTTTAGATTTAGATCACCTGTAAGATGGGTTAGCTTATATAAAATCTCCAAATCAATTTCACTTAAACAAACAAGCTTATGTGATTTCCATTGAAAATGAGAATGGAAATCATGTGTTCTTTCGATGAATAAAGTGGTTAAACTTCTAGATCTAAATCTAAACTTACATGCAAACACTTTTTAAAAATTAGTTATTTTTAGGGGTAAGTGCATGGAAATGGGGGGCCAAAAAGCAAGTAAAATATGCAAAATCGTCAAAAATGCATATGTGGTCCTAAATAACGTGTTCATGTTTTTTGAAGCAGGTTTAGTGATTCTCAAACCAAAAATTCATATGTGGAATAACGAGTGTGCATATGCATTTTGTAGGGAAAGGAATGTGTACACACTATAATGTGTACTCATTCTTAATATTAAGCATTTTAGGGGTTTTGATGTGGCATGTGAGACTAAGGGTCATATTTACTAAAATAATTGTTTAAGTATAAGAAATAATAAAAGTATAATTTTTTTAAAAATAAATCTTACAAGAAATAATAAAAGTATAAAGAAATAATAAAATAAATCTTATAAAAAATAATAAAAGTATAAAGAAATTATAAAAAAAATTATCCTTTAAATTTATTTTAGTAAATATAATAATTAGGGCCACTTTGCACCTGATAGAGCTGATCTCATAGCTCCAAGAGTTATAATCTAGAAGATAGTTTTTCGAAATCTAATTTGGTTAGTACTTAGTTTTTAGGATTTCAACATTAGACCTAAAGATTTTGGGGTGCAAAATTTGTAATCGGTGTCTATTTTGGGAAAATATATAGTCATTTTGAAGGTTTTATAGTCTTTTGGATTATTTTTTGACATTTATAGGAGTTGTGGATGTGTCAAAAGTAGATTTGAAAAACCTTACAACTACTAAAGATGGGCCCTTTCTTAAATATATGGACTCATGATTTCCCCATGAGCATGGAGTTGAAACCCTATTTTCATCTTAGAAGAAAGGTAACATTGTATCAATTTGCTTAAATATCTCGACCCATGAGTATGGAGTTGAAACCATAATTTCATCTTAGAATCCAAGTAGTATCATATCGTGGATGAGTACATACTTTACAAGACAATCAATTTTATAAATAGGGTCGACCGATGAAGTGGATCTTAGCTATCTATCACATGACACCAGTCAATACATTCATCTTAGGAGGGAGTCAAAGATATTTCCCATATGAGACAAGTGATTGATAACAAATCAACATACTCAAACCCAACAAATGAAACTCTTTCTCGGGAGATATCTCTAGTAGATAAAATATAAGGATCCCACCCTAAATCTATAAGGGTGCTTACCCCATATCTGTATAGGGGATAGGGGTGGGGAGGAGTGAGTAAATATAAGGGCACATGCCTCTAGGCATACTAGCAGATATAAAGATGGGTGCCCTACCCCTTATCAAATTGGTACCAAGTTTGAAAGTTAGTCAACATTTCATCGATTGGAAGGAGACAACTTTGAGACACATAAACATAAGGAAAGGGACAATTATTAATTACTTAAAATTTTAGTGGGTGTTTATATAGATATAGGGGCGCATTTGGTCGATTGAGGGAAAAAGTGAATGGACATGGAGACACATATAAACACTAGGGTCTATCTTTATGTCAGAAAGCCATAAAATTAGCCTGAAATTAAGTCACAATATTCAAGTTGAAGTTGAAGTTTCTATATATAATTTAGACATACCATATACACTATGCCTCCCATTACAAATGCATATTTAATATGGACACATGAATAATATTCATAATCAATAATGTAGTGGAGAAAATTAGTTCCCATACATGTACAAAGATATTCCTTTGAGCCTGATAATATAGATTAGAATTAATAAGGGTTGAAAAATAAGATGACTTATCTAAAGAACCCATGATATCTTGATTTGTTCAAAAGATGAACATGAGATAACTGGTAGAGTTGGAAACTAAAAGAGTGCATCACATTGATCTCTATAACTTTCAACAAAAGTTGAGGTATCATTTTGTGAAAAATGTGACAGAGATTCCAAACATTGATTTCTTTTCCCTAAACCCTAAACCCTAAACCCTAAACCAATTAGGGTAATTTATCCAATTGAATCCCTATGAACTTAATTATGATGATGTGATGTAATTTGTATATGAATTAACCCCAATAACATGGGTCACATTTAATCAATAATTATTATATGATGTGATTTGGGATTTAATGGGCCCTAATTGCATCACTAGTTTTAAAACTAGTGAGATGGTTCAATTGGAGAGGCGATTTGGGCCATTAGAGCCCCATGAACTTTATTGTGAATATCCACAATGTGATTTTGGGCTCAATTGACCCCACTGCATCATTACACATACTAATTAGTTGATTTGTTCAACTAGAGTATCAATTACGATGGTGATGAGTGCACAAGGCTTGCACATATGTATTGTGCAATGGTTTAATTACATTATGCATGTTGTTTGCAAAAGGTAAAGAGTACAATGATTCCATGAAGTTGTGAGGGAAAGGAAGAGTGTTTTGCACTTTGTTTTTTTTCAATGTTTTCACAATGTCAAGGTATAGTCATGTGGGTTGAGTAAAAATCCTTAGGTTAGTGGCTAACCAACACATAATAATAGTTTACAGATGACATTTTTTTTGACAAAACATGTCAGAGTAGCGACAAAGATTCATGAAGATAAACTATCTATGGATATGAGTTACCAAAAGAAACAAGGTCAACATACAAACATGTATCAAAAATTATCTTATAGATTTCTAACAAGATACAGTTAAGGATTGATTATCCTCAACCATCGAAATTGAAAAATGTAGGAGGTCATGTAGAAAGATAATGTGGTGTTTTAGAAGAGTTAATGAAATCACTTACAAAGAAAAAAATTATTAAACCTAGTAAAACATAAAGGGTGTTAAGTTCACAATTTGAAGGGGTAGAGTGATGAAAATTAGAGAAGAATTTGAGATGAACTAAACAAGTGAATCTTGTGAAGGGTCCTAGAGAAACACCATGAAAGAGGAGATGGTCATTATAGACCATCAGTTTATAGGAGATTACACAAATATGTAGGCTGACAGGGTAGATAAAATAAAAGAGAAGGGAAATAAGATTGCATAGTTGAATATCAAAGGGAATGTAGAAGTAGGAATCCAAGATTATCATGGTGCAAAAATAAGTGTATAAAAGATGAGATCCTAGTGGAAAAGTGGGAGATTGCAAAGGAGTGTTCAAACAAAGAATAATCTAGTCCAAGGAGTTGAGGAGCACATAGATAAATACACACACTACAATGTGAGAGTGTAGAATCTAAATGAGAGTACATATGTCACTGTAGGCCATTAGATCCAAGTGGATATAATTTCCAGTCTAGGATAGGTCCCTAGGAATAGTACCAATAGTTTTCAAATGATCTAGAAGAGAGTTCCAAGATCTATAGAGAGTAATTGCATGTAGATACCATAAAGTAAAATGAAGTGAATGGGAAGAAACCATTAAATTCGATTGCAATGTGTTATCTTTCCAAACATTGAAAAATTATATGCAATTGGGCCCCTTAATTATATCATGCATTACATAGTTAGTTGATTGGTTCAATAAGAGAATAAATCTGGATTAATTTGAGCCATGTGAAACTAATTAGAAATTTATGATGTGATTTTTCATTTCATAGGGATAATTAAAACTCTAGACATCAATCGATTAGTCACTTCAATTAAAATTTAATAAGAAATTTGTGATGCAGAGAGTATCACATGGGGGAATTGTATTTTTTACATAAAAAAAACAATTCTAGTTAATTATGGGAACACTCAATGATGGTGAGAATGGATAATGGAGAAAGGAAAAAGAAACAAAAAATTTGGATTATGGCGTCAATCACTACAAAGCTTTCACATATGATTTGTACAAAAATTCAATTGTATATTACATGTTGATTGTACGAGGAAAAAAGAGCACAATGTGTGCATGAAGTTATAAGGGAAAGGAAGAGTATTTTACATTATGGTGGTTTATGTAACATTTACACAATTTCATGCTACAATCATGTGGGTTGATCATAGATCCTTGTGTCAGTGCCTAACTGACACATAAATAATAGTGGACACATACATGAGTTGTTGAAAAAATATGTAAGAGGAGAATGATAAAGAGTCATGGAGAGAAACCAACCAATCACTTCCAAATGCAGAAATATATAGAACCTAAGAAAACATAAAGTGATTCAAGTCCACCATTTGAGGGGCTAAAGTGGCCAAGAGAAGAGAGATGCATTGCGTCACATTAAACAAGTGAAACTTGTCAAGGGTTCTGGAGAAACACCATTGTAAGAAATTTATGATTTTATTTGATTATTGTAACCATCCCAATAGTAGGAGTATCATTCATTTGTAGATGTTCTCAAGGATTTTTAAATCAATGAAAATTAGTATGTGTTTTGATTTGTTATGTACTATAAGGAATTTCATGAGTCCATATATTTGAGAAATTGTTGTTATATTTGAAATTTTTGAGGTTTGTAAACTCTAATTGACACATATAAAACTCCTAAAAATGCTAGTAACCAATCCAAAAGGCCCTAAAACCTATCAAAATGATCATATACTTTCCCAAAATAGACATCGATTATACAATTTATACCCCAACACCTTTAGGTTGAATGATGAAACCCTTAAAAATACCTATGTACTAACCATATTATATTATAAAAAAAATATTAGTTTGGTCAGTTAGAGGATGTTGTCATGATGCTTCATGAAAAGTTTCAGGTCAGTATGTTGAAGAAATTGCAAGTTATGTGATTTTTGGTAAAACCAAGTTGAGAAGAAGCAAAACCAAATCAAATTGTAAAATTCTGATGCTCACCTAATATCATACACTTTTCATGGGATATTGTGCTTTTGGGGGATGTTTTTACATTGAGCTAAGATTTTTTTGAAAAAATAATGAGGTCATTTGATCCTCATACTTTTATGAATGATCCTTAAGAAGATAAGTTGGTCAAAACCCTAGCTAAAACCCACATAGCAAAGTGACTAGAGAAAGAATAATTTTTTGGGATCCAAATGGATTGGGAAATATGGTTTTATGACTCAGGGATGTAGAGAGTTTTTCTAAGCTCATTTTGGAATAGGTTTCACGTTCCAATTGTTTTGGGAAGAAAGAGAAAACCCCTAGTTTTTAGGTAATTTGTAGTGTCAGGGCTTAGATGGAGGTTCCAAGATGAAAAAAAAATGTTCCAGAATCCTTGGGAGTTTTAATAAATTTAATTGAAAAGACTCAGGAATGTATGATGAAGAAAATTAAAGTTATAGGTCCTTAAATTTAACTTATTGATTTTGGCCTTAAGGGTTAAAATGCTAGTCTTATGGTTTGAGGTGATTTTGATGAAATTTATTAATGGAGATAATGTTTTTTTTTTCATGGATAGTATATAAGAACCTAATATGATGTGATGAAGTGTTTTGTTTAATATGGAGAAGTGATTTTGAGTTGAAGACCTAATGGCCTAGTAAGCCCTAGTTGGCTTTCTTAAGAAGGTGTCTAAAACAGGTATGCTTGGTTATATTTACCCACTTAAGCTATTCATGTTAGTATTTGAAGATGATCCCCAGGTATCCCTTGATGTTTTCCATGATGTTTTTGTGTTTGGAAGTGACTTTGAAGATTTTTGGAGCTTGATTCCTCAAGACTAGTTCTTGAGCCCTTAGAACATGAATGAGTTATTTTGGAGATTGGTGTGTTTGGAAGCCTTATGCAATGATTTTAAAATTATAATAAGTTATATCATATAGTATACTTCATGATATTTTCATTTATATTTGTTTTGTGTCTTGGTGAGGTGTTTTGATATTTGAATCATCTCTGCTTAGAAGACCTAGTTTTGGGGTCTTGAAGCTAGTTTGGAGCAACTACATAGTTTTAGCTATTTTGAGGCCTTCCACTATGAGTTGAAATAAAATGTGAGTTGTTCCAAAAATATGATTCATATAAATTTCCATTTATATATGATTTGAGTTATGATTATGGTATTTTATATGTGAAGTTGGTCATTCTTCAGGACTGAATTTTTGGGTGCTTAAAGACCTATTTGTAATAACATGCTTCTTAGTGAATTTCATGGTGGAGATAGATGTTTTAGTGATTCATGAGATTTTTGATGGTGTTGAGGACTTGTACATGAAATTTTTGGATATTATTATCTTGAAAAATATGGATTATGTCTTTGAAGATCAGTTTGGATTCGCTAGAGCTTGGAGAGTGCATGTTGGGCTTGTTTGAGAAGTCTTGTGCTTGGTGACGATGTCTTTACCCCTTCTGACTGAATTGGGTTATTAGAGTTGATTTATATGATTTTATTGTTATGTTTTTGAGTTGGGATGACCAACCTACTTGGCCATGGCCGAACTAGGGGTTTTATGAGCTTGTATTGGGTATATAAGCAAGTGTAATGGTTCATTTTGAAATAGTTGTTGTTGTTGTTGTTGTTGTTGTTGTTGTTGTGTGTGTGTGTGTGTGTGTGTGTGTGTGTGTGTGTGTGTGTGAAGGAGGAAAACTATGACCTAGAGGGGATTTAATAAGAGTGTTGAGGGGTCATGGATAGATCCTAGAAGAGGTATAAAGAATTGAGAAATTTTTAGGATCAGATGTTAAAGGGAAATTGATATATTTAATCCATGAAGAAGAGATATTGAGCGAGTTGGGAAAGTGCTTGTTTTGATGAAGGTTTGAAGAGTTATGATATGAACTTGGATCAAAATTAGATGTGGAATTATCATATCATCAATGGTCATTAATTTCCATGTGTTTGAGATGGCACTTTATCACCTTACGGGGTTGTAACCTCCTTTTGGGGTTGATGCTCCTTATAGCGTTGGTGTCCTACTAAACTAGGGGTTGACGCTCCTTGTGAAGTTGGTGCTTCACTAAATTCCTTTTTTTTAGTAATATAAGTAAATGTTCAATTGGTTTACTTCCTTTTGAGGGCTTCCCACTTACATATGGTGTTCATGTATTGTGTATTTTGTTTCATGCTCTTATGATTAAATATTGTACATATAAATAAGCTCACATGGTTATGACTGTTGAATGGAAAACTTGAATGATGAATGTATGGTTTGGTAAATGAAGTAAAATTTGTGTATGAATGATTCACCCTTCCTCTCAGTCACTGTGCTTCCAAAATTGGGTGTAAGGATTGACTGGGTGATGTTAAGGGCCAGATCAAGGTGGTCAGAAATGTGAGGAGCTAGATGTAGTGTTGTTAGGGTGGAAAGTTTAAGGCATAAAGGGGGGGAAAGTGGGGCACATAGAGTTTATTTGGTGACTCACCATGGTGAGGAGGGATGAATTTTAGATGTGGAGCACAATGATTCACTGAGACGAGTCACCAAGGTAAGCTGGGAAATAGATAGGGATGCGAGGAATGGTGATTCGTTAGGGAAACTCACCAGGATGAGTTGGGAAGAATATAGGGTATCTTGATAGAGAGTAAATCAAATGTAATTCATGGTGGGGAAGGGGAAAAGTAGGGTGTTGTGGGAGTGACTCATGGTAACAAGGAGTTGGGTTGGTGCGACACAGTGAGGTGCTAGAGAGGTAGAAATCAAGTCAAGTTAGGGTAAGTGGTCTCGGTGAGTTGCTTAGGTGACTTTGAAGGGCGGGTGAGGTGACAGTTGAGATCGGGGCTGAGGATGATGAGTGAGTTAAGATGAGTGGGGGAAGGGAGTTGGGTGTGTGGGCTCACGACATGATAGAGTTTTAGGATCAAAACCACATGGAAAGGGTTGGGTAACGCATGGTGGGATGTGAGGCGAGAATTCTAATGTCAAGGGGTTTAAGCACATGGTAAGTTACATTGGTGACTCTTCAGGATATGTGGGTGTAGGGTTAGGTATGTGGATCTGTGTTACAAGATGAGTTGAAGAGGGGAAGAACTAGAGGAAGAAGGGGTAGGGAGACAACCAGTTTGAGTCGGGAGGGTTCGAGTGAGTTAGGATGGGGTCGAGTTTAGGTGGAACGGTTGGGTCACTAATGCGAATCTAAAGGGTGGGAAGCAGAGACATAAGGATTTGGGGTAGGTTAGGGAGGGGATCAGGTGTTAATACAACAAGTTATAAGAGGGAATCACTAGTTGAGTGTGGGAAAGGGTGCGAGGGTCTCTACACGGGATAGGTGAGAGTTTCGATGAGTTGAGGAAGGTGAGGGGAGTTGGGGTCGGAAGACTCACTGAGGCTATTAGGGAGAGTTAGGTAAGGGAGGGTTGGGTGATTGAGTTAAGTTGGGTGTGGGGATTTGGGGTTGGATGATTCATTATAGTAAATTAGCAAGTTGGGTAGAAATATTTGTGTAATGGAGGGTGGGATAGGGTTAATGTAAGTCATGTGGGTGAGCTAAGGAGTGAGCTAGATGGTTAGGTATGAGGTGAGGAGTGATGCATGAGTCAAGTTGGTGAGGGGTAAGAGATGAGGGTGTGTTCGATGAGAGGTGATGTGTGGTGTAGTGAAGAGATGATGTGAAAAGAGAAAATGATCGTAGTGTGAATGAAAGGTGATGAATATGCAATAAAATGACCAAAAAAGTGATGACGATGCAAAGGGTGTATAGAAGGGAGTGAATTCCCATGGATTCTCATTCTGAATGAGTTGTTTAGTGTAAATATGAAAGTGACATGCTTATAAGAATGGAATGTTTGTGTATGAAAATGGTTTGCAACAAGAGTGTTGGTGAACATATGATGAGATGGAAGCCACAAGACATGAGATAAAAAGGTGAGCTAAAACGGTAGATTGAACAAGGTCTAAGTAGTACCAAGTGACATACTAGCCTTGTAACTCATCAAGGTCACGTGTTTATGCTTGAAATTTAATTGTTTCTTTAATTGAAGACTCATAAGAAAATGAGTGAAAACACTAGCCAACATGTAGGTGTGAGTGAAATGTGATCGGTGATAGATAGAATGGAGGTAATTGTAAGTTGTGCATTTCTCCACCACCATTTAGGCATCCATATCTCCAACAGAGATACATTTAATTCTATTCGCAACATTTATCTACTACCATCCAGAAATCCATAGCCATGATAGAGATACTAGAAATACCCCTGAGAGATAATGTTTGATACTACTCTTTTTTCTTTGTTTTTATTTTTAATTTGAATGTTCTGCATTCGATTTGTTTTTGACATGATATTCAACTCTCTTGGTTTTCCAAGGGGTTTAGAACCACTAATGGATTTATGGAGGGAATGGAAGTGATGATGTAAATGACATTGAAAAGTGTCAATAGATAATGCCCTAAGATATTCACAACAAGTCTTAAGTGTGTAAGAGTGCATGGATCTCAAAGAGGGAAGTAGTTCTTATTTCATTGAGTAGGGAGAGACCAAGATCAAGAAACTGTAGTCTATACTACTGACTCACAAAACGTGACAACCAGATAATCAAAATTTTCACTAAAAGCTATGAAACAAATCAAGAAGTGGAATGCAAACAAACTGCAAATTGAAGTATGTAGTAGTGAATGTAGAAACCATAATTTCATATGAATGAATGGAGAAAATGTGGTATAATATGTGTGAGTAAGTGCTATTTATTGTAGTTTTTTGGACTATATATAATTTTTCAAAGGTGTTTATTTTTGTGTGTCAATGATGATGATATTGTATGCTGTGTGAATAATCAGGGCGTGTTTCAAATCTTGGCCAGATAAAGAGAAGTAGAATTTAAGGAGCATGTACAATGTGGTAGTGAAGACAAATGAAAGTAACCCCAAGCCATATATAGACTAGGTGAGTGAGATACATGATGTATAAAATAAAGAGATAGATGAGATAAATAATTAGATTGAAGGGGATTATATGGATGATAAGTGAAGCAAGAATTCTAAGTAGAAGCCATATAATGGTACTTAATGGAGGATGTAATTGTGGGGATGAAGTAAGAGAGAAATGTGTCGAGTTTGAGGAATGTTTGATAATTTCAGGAGGATGAAGATATTAGAATATATCAATGGTAGAAGATAAAGTGATATGAGGCATTGTGTGAGTGATGATGTCAGGTAGATGAGGAGTGGAGATCATAGTGATGTTTAAAGGAAGTATGAGAGCCAAGGGTGTAGGATTGTGATGAATGAGTGTAATGATATGATGATGACATGGAATAAGAAGAGGAATGTAAGAAATAATTTCGAATGAAGGAGAATATGGGAGAAAATTTAAATGATGTGAACATAATTGGATGTGGATGATGATTGAGAGGAAAATTGGTAAGGACGAATGGCTGTATGAGCGTGATAGTTGAGATGACTGAAGAAAGAGGATTTGGTGATAAAAATGGTTCTTGAACAAGTGGTGATGAAGGAAATAAGGTTAATGTGGTTTAATGTTCCAAAATAGGTGAAACAATGAAAGCAAGCGGAGGTGACTTGTGAGAGATAGATGCAATAACAAGTGAATATAAATGATAGGGAATATATGCAAGAGGAGTGTGAATGAACATAATATATGGTATAGGATGTAATGGTGATTTCAGAAGAAAGAATGGTGATTGAATGAGTAATGATGAAGGATTTTAGATGCATGTGGAAGAGGTATGTGAGGTAGGTGAAATGATGAGTGGACTAAAATTTGATGAAGAGAAGAATACACGTGCATTAATTATTTATGTAATAGGTCATATATGATGGAAATAAAGGATGAATTAGATGATGTGGTAAGATGGGTAGAATAACTTGATGATATAGACAAGGGAGAGCTAGATAGAGGTGGTGACAATGTGAAGGATGTCAAAAAGGATGAGGATGAGACCAAATCCAAAGTGGAAGCACATGATGGTGGAGAAGGGGAAGGTGATGATGTAGATGATAAGACATGAGAGGATCATGAGAGTGTTGAGTCTAAGGTGGAAGTATGTGATGATGTGGGTTGTGAAGTGGATGAGGAGACACAAGTTACACATGATGTTTATGAGGTAGTGGGAAATGATGAGTCAGATGATGAAGGCACTAAAGATGGATAATAAGTGGGAATAGTAATATGTGAAGTGATTAGATTGACATTAGTAGGGGAAGTCAGAGGAGATGGAGGCTCAACTGCAGTTTCCCCTTATCGATAAGGTTTTGAATGATATTACAAAGTTAAGGACATGAGTTAGTGGAATGACCATATGTATAATGATAGTAACATGTTTCATGGGACTCACACCACAATGGAAAGGATGGTTTGGGAGGGAGGGTCATGAGATGGGCATCAAAAAACATGCAAAGAATAGAAGAAAGTGACTCAGTCAAAGGAGTGAATTTTTGAGGTGATTAGATGAAGCAATGAGTCCTATTAGAATGTGAGGCATGCAAATATGTAGTTGTTAAGGGTGGTTCTATATGAGGAGGATCTAATTGGATCGCATTGTGAACATGGAAAGGTGATGGTGTAGTAGGTAGGGGAGAAATTGAAATGTGTGGAAAGGAAGTAGGATGACCAAGATGGACATCCTGGAGGTGTTGTTCCTTATGTAAGGCCTTATAAAATGTGCATAGTGGATGGATTTGTAAGTGGTGAGAGATGTGAGGGAGGATAATATGAGATTGTGGGAGTGGAAACGAGATGTGATGAATGAGTGTAACCCAATGTGAACTTTTTTAATAATATACTCATTAGAGGATTTCCTAAGCATGTGAAGATCTACTAGTGTCATTTTGGGTGAAACGTGGATAAAGAAGTGGGATAAGAATATGTCAATAAGTATTGCAAATGTGTAAATTCTATGTTATGGGAGGTAGGAATACCATTCGAGTACTTGGAAAATGAGTGGAAGTGGGAAAGTGAGAAGGAGGAGTACGTCGTCATGTTGAATAAGGTGGTTTGTGTAATGAAATAGATACAAGTGATGTTGGGGTTCTATTGGAGCTCAAATATGCACCTGTTCCCAAATCATAGAAAATTTGAGATTTGAGACAACATGGGACTGTCTCCAAGTTGTGGGACATGAACTGAGATATACCTCAAGAGAAGGCCGACTTCCTCTGCTTACTTCTAATGCTAAACTACTCTTAGGAATTGAAATGGAAATATCTAGCTCTACTCTAAATTTCCAAGGGACCAGGGTGAGAAGGAGATGCATAAAACATAAACCTAAACTAGAGAAGGTGATAGCACCAAAACAAGTGGATGAGTACTTAAGTAAGAGAGAAAATGGAAGAAAACAACGATGAAGAGTGTTGAAGCAAAAGCCACATATCAAAATCGCATCTAGAGTTCCACCTTCACGATGCACAATAGACACAAACCTCTGAAATAACACATACAACACACCTGTGAATGAATGAGAGGAAAGAGAGTGCAATAATTTTTTTTATCTAATGTTGAAATGAGCCAAAAAACCAAATATTTTATTGCTTGAAGATCATGTACAGGTCATCACAATACATGAGGAAGATGTAAATATTTACACAAACATAGTCCAAGGCATGCGACTCTTCTAACATTTGTGCATCAAAAACTGATGTCCCCATGTTCCCAAAGTATCCAACATTAAAATTGGGCACCACTTTACAATATATATATATATATATATATATATATATACATATATGTGGAAGAAGGAGAAGAAGAAGAAAGAGAGAGAAAATTTGAATTTCCCTTCCACTAGCCGACCATCTTCATTTAATTTTCTATAAAGATCTGATTATCTCTACAAATTTTGCCTCCCCATGCCATTTCCTTGTTAAATAAGGAATGACACCCATACTGCATTTAGTTCTGGTAGTTGGGATGACTAGAATAGACCCTTTGTGTGTTGGAGACGTCACCCCTTTTCTTCGGCCACCTACCACCTACCTGATTCAGAAAATATGATCTTATTCCATGGAGGTGGATAAGATTTCCTCAATAATATAAGATTTACAAAGATCTGATCATCAGATTGTATAGTAATATCAATTTCAATTCTCCATGGAAAACTACTATTTTATTTATTACACTTCTTTTCTCTTTTAACTCTGCACAACTTTTGACCTCCGCGGCTTTGTCTTCCTCATTTCGCAGCTCCATTATCTCTTTCATTTGGCCCACGGTCTATTCAATTATCACATGGATTTTATTAAAATTTATGAACTTCCTTTCCCTCAATCCGCAGTCTACTTTATTTTCTTTTATCCACAGATTTCTGCTTCAGTGTATCACGGCTTTCCAGAACATCCGCGACCTCTTCTGTCCCTTTGCTGCACAACTAGGAACCTTGGTGGTCCTTCACCTTTTCCTACAGCTTTGCGGCTTCATCAGAGCACACCCTTTACTCTGTGGCATTCACTCCTTAGTCGTGACACACTTAAAATTTTATGCGGTCCTTATTCCAAGTCTGCGGTGAACCAAGTTGCTCTATTTTTGCAAGGGGTGTAAAAATAGACAACATTTTTTATGACTCATAGGGGCCACCTACTTTCTAGATGAGATCATTAGTACCCTTAACATCCATTGGGTATGGAGTCAGCCTAAAATCATTGAATATGATTTAGTTGCTTTGCATTTGATTTCTTGAGGTGACTACAACTAATCCTTGATATTTTGAATCTCCTTCCTTTCAACAATAATTTTGAAAACATGATGAAACTACACAAGAAAATCTCAAGAAATAGGAATGTGCAAGGCACTTAGGGAAAGAAACCTACACTACCAATAATACAATGTGCTAAAAGCACTTGGAGGAATTGAAATTATAATATACTATATACATGATGCATGGACTATCTTAATGAGAAATCTTGAGATGAATCCCATTATCTGGGATTTTAAATGAGTTCCCATAAAGATTAGAAAACTCAAATGAGTTAGCCACCTTGCAAGTGGTGATGATGTATGGTCTACTACAAATAGTATCAAATTTGAAGTTTCTTCCTGGTTTAGCTCAATCTATGTCACACTTCAAAATGAGATCTCTAACCTTGAATGTACAATATCTGGATTTTTTTTCAAACCATTGTTTAGTTAATGCGTGATGTTGTTCCATCATTACCATGGTGGAAATTCTGTTTTCCTCCAGCTACACCATTTCATCCATTCTAATTTCCCTTTGATCTGCACCTTCAAATTCAAGTTGTTGAGCCAACTCGAATGAAGGAAATTCTAGTGATAATGGCAATCTTGCCTCTTTACCATATACTGGTGTTTCACCGCAATGTTGCATATAAAATAGATAAGGTGAGGAGGAATACCTGTGAAGTCAAAGAAGGTTGCATGCATTGTAGAAGACCAAGCTGATCATGAAGATCTCCTTTTTGGCTAGGAAGGACTACTTGAAATACAAAAGAAGACTACAATATAACATTAATAATGTAGGTCGGTGGGAGCTAGATCCAGGAAGCGAGGTGCTTCCTAGAAGGCTGTCAATCCATTTCAAATACAACTTAATGTAGAGAAATAACATGAAAGAAGGAAATCCTATTGTAGTTGTATGATTTAGGTATCTCACATAAATACAATAAGCTATATTTAATCTACTAATGCATATAAGACTTAATCTAGTAAAGGCGATTGGTTATCAAGACTTGCAGGTATAATAAAAGGTGTTAGGGACATCTGGGTGAAGTTTGGTAGGGTAATAAGAGGTTTTGGGTGATCTATTGGATTTATTGTTTAGGTAAAATTACAAAACACAGAGATCAATGCCGGTTGAGCTACCGACGTTGGTACCTAGTAATAGCCAACTCCAGTTGGGTGACCGACACCGGTAGGGGAAATTAGATAAAAAGGTTAAAATGGGCTGGTTGGGAGCTCTCTGTGATTGCACAGAGAGTTGGGAAGGATTAGGCTAGATGCTATGATTTATGTGAAGACTTAGAGATGGTAAAATAGGTGGTTAGGGGGATAGAGAGGTTCAAACGGGTAGGTTTTCTGGTAGGTGGGTGTAGGAGATATCCAAGAGAGAAGAAATTTGTAGGATAAAAAAATCAATACGAGAAGCTAATGAAACTTAACAACATGATTAATATACTAATCTAGAGATTACAGGTTGATAGATGATGGTTGGTGGTTGATAGGTGCTTGTAGAAGAAACAAATCTGGGTCTAGTGCCACGATAACGAGGCCTGTATACTTCCCTATGTATGATCTGAAGTTATGGAGTGAGAGGTTGGTTATTGGTGAAGAACTGGAATGCTTTGGTCCTATGTTTGATCATTGGATGCTCTAGAGATGTAAAAATGCTAGAATACTAGAAGCAAAGATGGAGGAACCTGGGTAAAGGGTTGGAAATTTCTTTTTGAAGGAACCGGTGGTAGTTAGATGATCGGAGTCATCCAAGGAATAATCGACATCGGTTAGGGAGAAAAGTTCATATTTTCCAAAAATATCCTTTTCTCTCCATTTTTGGCATTGGTTAAAGTTTGTTATGGACTAGGAGTTTGATTATCACTAAATGAAGTGGGAAATTGGTAGGGGATAATAGGTAATGAAATGTTAGGGTTAGAATGAGTCATAGTTAGTTAATGAGAGTGGTGACTTAGTATAGGTTAATAAATAGGCTTGGAATGGGTCCACAGTGAGGTGGAGGGGTGAGTGAATTATTAACTTAATATGGGTAATTAAATTAATAATAGTGTATAGAGGGGTCATGGTAAAGGGTATTAATTAGTCGAAGGGGGTCTAGAGGGTTGTGACCCCAATTTTGGGTGTTCTACATTTTCCCCTTTTTGTCATGTAGCTTGTATTGATAAGTGATGATGAAAAAAATAGGAGGTGGTTGCCCCAAGTATGGGTGAAGGTTAGGTTTCCCCAGGTATGGGTGGAGGTGATCCCCCTCAAACTAGGAATTGATGAAGGAGTAGGAAAAATTGGTGATGGGTTTGATAAAGTGGTAGGTGATGAAAAATGATGTAAGGTGCAGGTATAGGAAATGGTGATATCAGTGTGGGTAATAGGTAGGGACATTCAAACATACACACACACATGTAGAATGTGACAAGGCACTAGGCTAAAGAGCTCACAAACTCTACATCGTCAAAGGTCGATAGTTTATCCAAACAAGGTTGATATGGTCCAGGTATCCAAGGTATAGGAAGTGCTCTTGGAAACATAATGAGGAAAGGTGCAGGAACTAGTATAGGTGTGTTCCGAAGCACCAAAAGGTTTGGTGTGGTCGAGATAAACATCATGACATAAGGCAAGGTAAGGTCGGTAGCCTAAACAACATGAGTAGCATCATTGCAAGGTATAACGAGTAAGTGAATTCAAGTGTCAAATGGGTGAGGTCGGTGTGGGTGTATAGGTAAGGCCATGGGTAAGGCCGAGGTGTAGGAAAAAATGTGCCCCTAAGTATAATTAGGGAGGTGACTAGGCTGGTAGGGCTATTAGGTGAGCCTGTAGGGTTGTGGTAAGGTTGTGGCAACAAGAAAATGACATCTGACAACAAGAAATTTAGGAAAAATAGGAAAAAGGGTTAGGCAGGGTGACCGATACCAATTTATAGGTAATCGATGACGCTAAAGGGTGACCGATGCTGGTCATCTAGGGCACGAACACGACCAATTTGTTGAGTCGTTTATTTGGGTTAAAACGTAAAACCCACATGAAAAAGGTTCATTTGAACCTTTTAACTTGGTGAAAATGACTGTGAGAGAGAAAAACTTGTGAAGAAAATGACAGAGTTGTCCTTTGAGTGTGTTGGCAAGAAGTTAGTGGTTGTTGGAGTGGAGTTTTTAGGCCCACGAGATCTACCTTAGCGAGTTGATTGGGTGAGAGCTGAGAGGGTGAGTTAGACATGGAAGGGCCAGGAGAGGGTGTAGGGGGAGGTCAGATTCCCATTCTAGAGATCCCACCATGGAGGCAACATCAAGTAGAGGTAGGAATCAAGCTCCATTTTTGTTTTTGGTGAAGAATAAGGTGGGATATATTATAAAATATATATATATATATATATATTCCACCTTATTCTTATTGTGGTTAAATAGGGTGAAATTGGGTATGGGGAGGATGAAACTAGTTTAATTAGGGGTTTAAAATGAATTTGGGGCTAATTTGTGGGTGTTTTGGTGGGTATATTAGTTGTTTTTTTCATTTGTTTTGATTTGGGGATGCAGGGGTTTTGGCCTTAGGGCCAAACTAGTAACTAACATTGGTCAACTACCAGCTGGTGTCGGTAGGCTTACTGGAGTCGGTGGGATATAAGGGGGGACCAATACTGATTGGGGTAACTGATACCGGTCACTGTGGAAAGTGACCAAAGTGTTGGAAAAGTAAAATTAGGAAAAGGTAAAGGAAGGGTTTAGGGGAGTCCAAGGTAGGAATAGGTAGATTTAGGCTAGGTAAGGTAAGAAGAAATGAGGGTAGGGATGGATTAAAGGTAAGGGAAGGTAGAGTTTAAGTTAGGAATAGGTGGATTTAGGCCATGTAAGGGTGGGTAGGAAAAAATGAAGTGGAGGAAAAATAAAAGGTAAGGGAAAGGTGGGTAGGGGAGTCCAAGGTAGGAATGGGTGGATGCTAGGTAAGGGTGGGTAGGAAGAAATGAGAAGGTATAGAGAGAGATCAAAGGTAAGGGAAAGGTGGGAAAGAGATGAAACATATAGGTGGGTAAGAAGATATAATGCAAGGAAAATGGTGTAAGGAAGATAGTTTGTAGGGTAAAAAATGGTAAGGCAAGGTAGAATGTTGAATAGGTAATAAAAAAGGGTAAATGATTAATTGGTGTGAATGTTGATGATGTAGGCATGACAAAAGCTAGCTATGAGAGATAGATTGCCACCCCTATTAGTGCAGATGAGGCCTAGTGCCACAAAGGAGGAGTGGGACCACATGAGGGATGTTCGTATGGGAACTGTTATACAATATATGGGGATAGTTCGAGATCATAACATGATGGTCGCCCTCATCAATAGATGGGACCACGTACCCAACACATTCCACCTACCTATCAGGGAGATGACGATCACCTTAGAGGATGTCTATCGGATCTTGAGGCTATCTATTATTGGGGAGCCATTGTATCATATCTCTTCAGATGATGCATTCGAGCCTATGGTTACAGTTTTTGGAGAGGCTATGATAGATTTTTTGTATCGCAGTGCGAGCATCAATTATGGAGATATGTATGCGGCGCACCCAGAGGAGACTAGATTAGCAGTGTTGATGATGGTGGGGATTGGTTGTTATGCACTCCCAGACTCTGAGGGTGGGAGGTTTCCACGGGAACTGATGGGAGTGTTGGAGGACATGATTGAGGATAGGGTCTACTTGCCATGGGCACCAAATTTTCTAGTATGGTTATACAAGGAGTTGTGGGCACATAGGAGGATTCAGTGATTTGGTGTGTGTTGCACCTATCTTCTTCATTATCGGGCCTACAAGCATATAGTATGTCTGTTTCCACCAAGCCTTCCATGAAATGATTGGTACAAATGGGTCTATAGGGTAGGTTTCAGTTGGTGGATTCAGATAGGGGCACACAGTGAGGATGGACGCAGCGTCACGAGATGTGACATACTATAGGAATTTACTGGATGGCTTATCAGTAGTTGACATTTTTTGGAGGCCATATCTTGGTTACCCTTCATTTGGAGGTATGGAGGAGGAGTTAACACGTTTAAATATAGTGAGATGGATACAGGGATGAAGACTTGGGGATCATGAGATGATATTAGTCGACCAAGTGCAACGTCAGTTCAGGATATAATAGGATGTGCCTCTGCCCTTCCCACAGTACCACAAGGATGACGTGGAGAGACCATTATCTCCACCACATCTGGCAGATAGATCCTAGGTTAGAGAGGAGGATAGATGATAAAGGCTATATTGATAGGTATAGGCAGTGGTGGATAACCTAACTATAGGAAACACCTCTGAGGCCAAGACAACCTAATTTGGCTATTGTGACTATTGAGAGGGATAGATTATAGAGGTAGGTGAAGAAATTACAAGCCCAGATCATGACATTACAATGGCAACTAGTAACAATTCAAGCACAGGTGACCACCTTATATGGCTAGTTAGAGGTGGCATAGGGACAAGCTAGATATGGGGGAAAAGGGTAGGCTTATGTTACTACATTACAGGTGCATGTGGCCACCTTACAGGGGATTACATAGGAATAGGCACAGACACAGGTGGCCACACTTATAGGCATAGGCTAGCACAGGAATAGGCACAAGCACAAGCACAGGCACATGCATAGGCACAGGAATATGCTCCAGTATAGTTAGAGGCTCTGGTACATGCACTGGTACAAGCTCAGGTACAGGCATAAGGACCACTATTATTGGGACAGGGTCCATAGGTAGGTGCTAGAGCTATGACACTGCCACAGGTGATTTCTATGGATAGGTACAGGGTGGTTGTGACCGAGGCTAGGTACTATGAGGATCAACTTATAGAGAGTGGTGTCCTTTTTGTTTCATATGCCGAGTACAGAGTCTAACAGGCAGTCAGTGAGAGGTCAAGTTCATGGACCTGTAGTACTAGTAGTTCAGGAGCCACCAAACACATGAACATGGCCATTAAGAGGTGACTAGTTCACGAAGACCGAGGCCAAGGGAGGAGATAGGGGAGAGCATAAGAGGTGCTGGCCCCTCCTAAAGATGAGTAGATGATGGAGATGTTGATTATTTTTTATTTATATATACTGACCTAAGTGCCAAAGAGGTGAGATGTATATGAGAGTTTTTGAGATACTTGTATTTATATCTATATATACAGTGTATTGATATACAAACTTTCTGATATATAGATGGATGATGGTATTTATATATGTTGTGTTTGGTTTTCATTTCCATTGTATTGTTATCATGGAAACTAGATATAGGCATGGTTGATGTTATGGTTGTATGATTTCATTTCATTTCCATTTTATTGATGTCATGGAAAATAGATGATTAGGCACAATGTGTTTGATGTTATGGTATGTATGATTTGTTTTAATTTCTATTTCCAATTTAAATTTTTAATTTCCAAGTTATTGATGTTTTTGGATGATTAGGCATGGTTTGGTTGATGTTGTGGTGTGATTGATGGACTATATGACTTGTTTAGATTTCCCATGTGTTGATGTTATGGAAATAGAGATTAGGCATGGTTGGTTGATTGAGTTTGATTTGGATTTCTAATGTATTGATATTATGGAAATTAAATGATGATGTGCATGGGTGATGTATGTTTGTTTTGTGTTAATTTCCAATGTTATTTTTGTTATGAAAAAACTAACTAGGTGTAGATTTTGGGGGAAAATGGTGGGGGAGTTTGCTAACCTTAGGGCCCCATGCCCTTAGTGCTGCCTACATAGCCCTTCAAAAGGGGCCTTAGGCGATTAGTTCTGGAAACTAAATGATGATGTAGGTATAGGTGATGTATGGTTTTTGGGTCAAGGTCAAATGGTAGGTGAATTAGGCGTAGGCATAGATGAAGGTGTTATGGTTGATTCAAATGTTAGAAGAAACAAGTAGGGTATTTTTCCATTTATGAAAGGACTATAATTTTCAACCCCTAGGCTTTGAACATAAGTCCCTAGATGGGGTGCATGATTGATAGGTCTAGGGTTGAAAGAAGTTTGATCACAATGTGTAGAATACAAGGGACCCTTGAGTTGCCCTCGATAATAAATAAAGGTAAGGCTTTGTTAAGTGTAACCTTGTTGTGGGACAACATGCCCCTTCTATAAGATACCCAAAACTAGAATAGGCAAGTCCATGACCAAAAGTTTATATTTTTCTTGACCTTTTTTTTTTCTTTTTTCTTTTTTGTATAGAATGATCGATAGAAGTCTATATTGGGATAAATAAGTTCTCCTTGAGGTATTTCATGAAGCTGAGATGGGAAGCTCCAGAATTATTTTATTTGAAAGATAAATTAGTCTTCTTGTGGGGATAGACTAAGTGCAATAGGTGGCTGGATTTTTATAGTTGTCCTTTGAGGGAACAATCTACTTATAGCAACATGGGAGAGAGAGAGAGAGAGAGAGAGATGTCCTTTTGAGGGAATCATCTATTTGCAAGAAGTTTGACTCAAGGAGTAGAGTTTTTGTTCTCCCATGTATATTTTTACTTTTATTTTTGGACTTGAAGTCATGGAAAAGACTATAAAGGAGTATAGGCCTCTTTTATGAAGGAAAAACCATAACATGAAAAGGTTAGCTATGAAAGAGGGGTTTCAAGTGACGAATGACCATGGGATTCCATCCTGAAAAGGAAAAAAAGTATCCATGAGAATCATGCCATGAGTAGAGTCATGGTACTCATATTTAAGACAAGGATGAATGGTGATGGATAATCACACAATTTTGTTTGATTCATTGGTCCTTAAAAGAGGTAGGTGAAAGGAAAGGGTCACTCAAGGGACGAGCATATAAGTGACATAAAGTGATGTAGTACTTTATTCAAAAATAGAATGGTCGAATATGCAAGGCATTAAGGGGCTCAGGTTTGGGTTTACCCACAAGAGAGGATAAATGATAAGCTCTGATCCATAGGTATGGGTGACGATATAGGGTCCAAGCCAATTAGGAGCAAACTTTCCTTGTTTACTTTTCTCCACTTTGGTTACATGTTGGTTTTCCTTGAGGACAAGGTCACCAATTTTGAAGGTTTATTCATGAACATGTTTTTCATAGGCATGCTTGATGCGTTTTTGGTAGATTTGGAGATGGTCGAGAGCATTTAAATGACGTTCATCCAATAGCTCAAGTTGCGCCAAAAATTCTTGGTGAAAATCGTCATCAGAGAGCATATCCTTAAGTGATATATGAAGAGATGGAATTTGGACTTTGAGAGGTAGGAAAACCTCTGTACCGTAGACCAAAGAAAAATGTGTGGCATTGGTTGAGGTGCGAATTCTGGTGCGATAAGCCCATAAGGTGAAAGGAATGTGTGTGAGCCATTCCTTACCAGTGTCGTCGATGAATTTCATAAGAATTTTTTGGGGTTTTGTTGGAAGATTTGCTTGGCCATTTTTTTGTGGGTAATAGGGTGAAGAGAAACTGAGTTGAATGCCAAAGTTGTCACATAGTTTACGTAGGGTTTTTTTAAATTGTTTTCCATTATCAGTGATAAGATGATGAGGAACACCAAAATGGTAGATGATATGGTGGTTGATGAACTTGGTGATTTTTTCAGCTTTGGTTGAAATGAGAGGGATAAATTCCACCCATTTAGTGTAATATTTTGTTGTTGTGATGATCCGGTGATGAAATTGAGAAGAATGAGGGTTAATCTCTCCAACAAGATCCAAACCCCATTAAGAGAAGGGCCAAAAGTCTCTGGTTACTTATACGATATGACTTGGGGTGTGGTGAAGGTTAGCATGTTATTGACACTTCACACAACATTTGACATATTCACAACAGTCTTGGTTAAGGGTTGGCTAGTAATAGCTGAGGTGAAGGATACATTTAGCAATGACTGAGGCCACTGAAATTGTCCACCACAAATCCCATCATGGATTTATTTAATGGTGTACGTAATTTCAGAACTGGAGAGGCATCATAGGAGGATACCATCAAAGCCATGTTTATAGAGAAGACCCCTCATGACTACGTAATGAGACAATTTTTTAGGAAGGCTCGTCATCCATTACAAGTGAGATTTGGAGGAAAAATTGAAAGGGAGAGGTAGTCAATGAATTGCTTATACCAAACATTGCATGGATCATTTTTGATTCTTCCCACAAAATTGATGTTACAGATAAGATAAGAGGGTGACTGCAACTATTGTACTGTGACAAATATTTTAGAGTCTGAAGGTGAGGTAGGTATTTGTGAGGTGAGGTAAGCCATGGTATCCATAAATTTGTTAGTGGATCATAAAGTGGTTTGAATGAGGTAGGTGTCAAACATGGTCAAAAGTATGTCGACATGATGTTTATAATTTTGAAGGACCTCGTTATGACACTGGTACAAACCATTGACTTGGTTCACAACTAGTTGAGAGTCACCAAAGATATTAATGGATTTAACATCTAAGGCTATGGCAGTCTAAAGGCCCAAGACAAGTGCTTCATACTTGGTGATGTTGTTAGTGCAGTCAAAGTCAAGTTTAAAGGATAGTGGTATAGGCTCACCATTAAGAGGAATGAGGATGACCCCTGCACCACCCCCACATTGAAATTTAGAACCATCAAATAATAAGGTCATATGATAAATGATGTCATCTAGGGAAAGAGTGGCAATGGATTCGTCAGGAAAATCAAAGTTAGAAGATTGATTTCTAGGAAGAGGAGAGTCTACAAGTTGATCTGCGATGGTTTCTCCCTTGACATAATTTTGATGAATGAGTTCCAGATCTAGGTTTGTCAAGGAGCATGAGCTAATGTGAGGTGCATTCGGTGTTGGTAAGGTTTAGCATACATGTAATGTAGAGGGTATGTGTTGGTGATGATGAAGGTTTTATGGTTAAGTATGTAGTGGTGAAGTGTGGTGGCCACAAATACCAAGGCTAGGAAAAAGATTTTCAACGTGAGTATACCTAGTCTCATAGTCTGAAAGAGTATGAACTTATGTAAAAAACCAATTTCTCCCTGTGTTTCTCGTCGCGATGAGCGAGTGTGGCACCCAAGGAATGATCAGTGGTATAAATGTAGACTTAATAAGGTTTTTCATATTTAGGTGGGATGAGCACAGGTGGATGAAGAAGGTATTTCTTTAATGCTTCAAAGGCTTTGTGGTACTCATCATTCCAATTGAAGGAGACACTATTTATAAGAAAATGATGAAAAGGGTGACATCGGTTAGAAAGTTGGAAAATAAAATTTCGAATGGATTACAATTTCCCTTACAAACTGTGAAGATGTCGAAGGTTAATAGGTGAAGGCATCTCAAGAACAGCCTTGATTTTGGCAGGATCAAATTCGATGCCCCACAAAGAGATAATGAAAACAAAGACACACTTCTTTGGTTGAAGGTAAACATAGTATTGAATGAGACGATCAAATATGAATTTCAGAACTGGGAGATGTTCGACATGACTTTTAGACTTCCTGAGAAGGTCATCGACATAATATTCCAGTATGTCATGTATGATATCATGGAAGATATAGGTCATAACGCACTAGTAGGTGGCACCAACGGTTTTCAAGCCAAAGGGCATGATGCGATCATAGGTGGTACCCCAAGAGCTGATGAAGGTGGTTTTGTGATGATCTTCCAGAGTGAGTAATATTTGATTATAACCCAAGAATCCATCCATAAGAGATAACATATCATGGCCGAATATAATATCAACGAGTTAGTAGATGGTAGGTAGAGGAAAGTCATCCTTAGGGTAGGCAAGATTAAGGTCACAAAATTCCATGAAAATGCAAAGTCCCTATATCATTTTTGTGACAAGAATAATGTTAGAAATCCATTGTGGATAGTCAATGGGTAGAATAAAGGGAACATAAATTAGGCACTAGAAATTTTCTTTCACAAGAAGAGTAATGCGTGGATGCATTTTTGAAGCTTCTATTTCATAGGTTTGGCATCGGGAATAGTCACGATATTGTGGACTATGATATTAGGGTCAATACTAGGCATATCGACATAAAACCAAGAAAAATATTCTCTATGATCTCGGAGGAAAGAGGTGAAGGTTTCCTATTCAGAATAATATAAAGATTGGCCTATATTTATAATTTGAGGGTCTTCCTGAGTGTGAATGTTGATCTCTATGGTTGATTCATTTAGTATGGTTTGTGTCTCAGAAGGTAATGAATGGTGAATGTAAGAATCATTTGCACCTAAATAGGTGAGAATAGAATCATCGTCCTGACATTGAACAAATTTGATATAAGGTATGTCATCATCCAACATGTCAGGATAAATAAGAGGAAGGGAAGATGGTGCCTCGCCATCATGATGATAGGTCAGAGGTCCCAAAGAAACGGTGTTCACAAAAGTGTTTTTAGGAGGGATGGATTCTGGATCCATGGACTTCATGGGTGAAGGCGGCACGATAGGTGAAGAAGGTGTTGAAGGTTTTTCATCTTCCACAAGAGTGATGCAAGCCTTCTTAGAAGGAGGATATGAAGAGAATCCAAGACCACAATGGTCTTTATGTTTTTGGGTGGTGCAAGGTATGACTATATGATGGCCTTGCTCATAAATACCAAAGCCAAAGCCCTTCCAGGAGCATTGATGAAGAAAAGTGTGGGTGAAGTGGTGGTTGGTGAGGTATTGGAAGTTGGATGAGAAAGTTCAGGTTTGGGTAGGTGGTTCAGGAGAATATGAAGAAGTGTTGAGTCCCCCATATGTCAGGTTAGTACGAAAGTGGGGAGGACAGTATGAAAAAACATCTCCTACATGATGATCATAACATGAGTGTTGGTGAAGCCTTCCATAATCATGAGGAGTAAGGAAAGTGTTTATGTTGTATAGGTGATATTCCCCAAAGGAGAGGCATTGAAAAACACATACCAAGGGATCAAAGGTCGGTACTTGGGTAATAGGGATGGATGAAATATTGGAAGCCTGAGAAGGTGTGGTGTTAGTTGTTAGTGAAGTAGGTGGGTTGATTAATGGGATGACTATGGAAGATGTAAAAATGGAGGGGAAAGATGGGGTGGCTGTGGATGTTGTGGCAATAGTGGTAGATGAGGAAAAAAAAGAAGATGAAGTGGTAGGGGTGGCAGATATCTTGACTGGAAAAAGGACATCATTTGGTCGGTAAAGCATGTTGCAAGTTTTAAAAGGTGAAGGATCAACTTTAATGGTGTAGGGATACTCCTCATATTCGAATTTTAAACAACGGTGAAGGGTTGAAGGTACACACCCCATGATGCAAATCTAAGGTTGGCCAAGCAGCAGGTTAAATTGAAATTCCCCCTCAAGAACATCGAATAGTTTGGGACTAGTGTGGGGACCCAAGTGGATGTGGAGGATGACAGTGCCAATGGTAGAACTCATGGCATTATTGAAAGAAGGAAGGATAATAGGGTTATTATGCATGTAGTGGGCAGGTATGTACAATTTTTCATATGCATGGGAAGAAATGATATTAATGACAGCACCTCCATCAATCATAACACGTCAAATGCGAGTATCATTGATGTAGGCGGTGATGAAGAGGGTGGGATCAAGATCATCTGATTGTAGAGGGACAATCGTTGAATCATCGAAATTGATGGTGAAAACCTAAGGAGAGGTAATGGAGACTAAAGTTCGAGGTGAAGTCGTGAGGGGTAAAGATGGTGGCCACAGGTGTACGATCATTTTGTGGAACCTCGATAGATTACAAGACCTCAATGAGGGCTTGATGATGAGACTTAGAGGTTTGAATTATTTCATACAAAGACATCTTCAGAGAATATTGATGAAGTTGTTTGATCATAGATTGATCTGTGACTCTATCAAAAATAGGATAAGCTGGCCCGTGGATGGTTACCTTGGGGGAATGTGTTGGTGGAATGGCGGGTGAAGGCACATTGGATGGGCTACCAGTTTTCTCTTTTCCTTTACCTTTTTGTGATTGAATAACTACTCAAACCATATTTATTTCAAATATCAGAGGAGAAAAAGAGGGCTGTGGAGATGCAAGTAAGGCTACTGAATAGATGTAGGGCTAGGTCATGTGGTAGCAGGTAAAGGGGGAATGGAATTCTCCTCCAACAAGTAATCTTCATCAAAGAGACCATCCAAAGTACAAATTTGAAGGAGAATTTTTTTCAGGGCCTTACAACCTTCAACATCATGCCCTAATGAGCGATGATATGCATAGATTTTGGTGTCATCAAACCCTGCTGGTTTGGGTTTGAGTGGGTCATAAGGCTTAATAGGTGGCAATGAGATAGAAACGGTTTCTAATAACCCAGAGAGGATGTTAGAATAGAATCCTACTAATGGGTCATAGTGAGAAGTCAGAGTTGGCTTGGATGAAGGTGCAGGTGATTTTTGTGGGAGAGGTATTTATGGAGGAGGTATAGGTGTGACTACCTTTTTAGTAGGTAGTGAAGGTTTTGATTTTGGTTTTGGTTACACCTTCTTGAGTAAAGGTGCAAGAGGGGTGTACGAGGTAGAAGGAGATGTAGAAGGTAGGGGTACCCTAGAAATCCAAGGTAAGAGTGGCAGTGGTCGAAATAGTTCGATTATAGGTAATTGAGAAGATGTAGGTAGAAGAGGTGATGAAAGTGAAGGTTTTGGAAAAAGAGAAGGTAAAACTGTGGGTGTAGGTTACCACACCTTGGATTTTCTTGGGTGAAGAGGTAACTTGACCACGGTGGAAGGGTGTGGACCTAAAATTGAAGGTATAAGAAAAGGTGAAAGATAAGGTATGGGAGAGACCAAGGTACGACGCTTAGGAGGTTGGGTCTTCCTCTTAGGTGTGGGAATCATTTTTGTGGCGGGTGGTGGTTAAGTAGACAAGTCTAGTGTCATTGAGGGATGTAGTAGGCTAGGTGTTGGTAGAACCCCTAAGGAAGTGGTATATTTAGGTATGGATAGGGGTTTGGGTAAAGGAGAGGATGAAGAAGACGTGGCTGATATAAGCGGCTTAGGTGTTATGGTTTTAGCTGCCTTGAATATCTTAGGATAGATAGTTGAGGTATCTAAGGATAACATATGCATTTGGGTGGATACTGTGAGTTACAGACACCCCCAGAGTGTGGAGTAATCAACATACTCTAATTGGTCCACCAAATGTGAGAATAGTGTTGGTTTAGAAGACAAAAAACTAGTGGTGACACCCATCTAGAAATATGAGTCCTGTGATACAAGGAAGGTTTTCACCTTTGATTCAATAGGTAGGAGTGATGTAAGAAGGTTGAAAGGATCTTGAAAGGCCCTAGGAGAAGAATTTCCTATAGGAAGAGGAGATAAGAATGGTCCTCTTTGGGTCAAGGAGAATGCAAAACAATCGATGTGGAATCCTCTTTAGGTGGAGAGGTGGATAGGGTTAGCTCCTCCTTGGGTAGAGGAATGGGTGAGATAGGCTCGGTGGGAGGTAGGGAAATAGAAGGGGTGGATACCTTCATGGGTAGTGGAGTAGGTGTGATAGGTTAAACTATGGATAGAGGATTAGGTGTGATATGATCCTCCATGGGTAGAGGATTTCGTGCAAGAATTTCCTCGATAGATGTTATGGGAGGAAACTGGCTAGATGGAATAGGTATTGTATTGAAGATGAAATGAACCTCATGTACATTGGTGTCACTAGTAGAGGTCTCTGAAGCCTAGTTTGATGAAGGTGTGTGATTAGGAAACAATTTCTTAAACACACCCATATGGGTATTAGAATTTGCATTAGGGTTTTCCAGGATGAGATCACCGCTATCTAGCATTCCTTAGAAAATGTTCTTAAAGGTTTTGTAATTGACATCACTATGTCCCCTAACTCGATGGTAGTTACAAAAGTCATTTTCTTTGTACCATGATGGTGTAGGATGAGAAGGATCAAAACCAATGCTTGGTTTGATAGGTGGAAGGGTACTGACTCTAGTGTTTAAAATATTTTCCAACATAGAAGAATATGGTTCTTCGATAGGAGTGTAAGCCCTCTGTTCATATTTGAATTGGAAGTTTTGAACATGAGAGAGGTTGGCAATTGGTTTTGGTTGATTAGAGAAATGAGAGGGGGCAGATTTTAGAATCACCACGTTGGCATATCCTTTGGCCTATGAATGGTTATTAGAATGGTTGTTTGGTGGTTTATAAGAAGAGTCGTTTGATTTGAAGTTAGCGTTCTTATTACACAACTTAAGTTTTTCCTCTTCAAGGGAACAAATATCTAGTTTTTGGGCCATAGTGAAGGCTTTTTCAAACATGTGAAACATTTGAACCTGGAGAATCAGGGAAATGTGTCTAGCACATGCCCTTGTGAAAAAATCTATGAGATCTGCTTGTGGTAGCTGGAAGGTGAGTTGATTGATGAGGCCCCACAAATAGGTGATGAAATATACAATAGATTTGTCTTTGTATTGGTGAATAGAGTACAAGTCCGTCATAGAGATATTCTTAGAGATATTGATTGAGAAATGATCGAGGAAGGTTTGGGAAAACTGGTTGAAAGAGAAGATCGAGTGCGTAGGAAAATTACTATACCAATCTAGGGCGGGTCCCGACAACGACATGGGAAAGGTTCTAAGGAACAAGGCATCGCATGGGTGATAAAATAACACATGTGTTTGAATGATCGTAAATGTTGTTGAGGGTCTTCCTTACTATTGAAACAATTGAACTTGGGTAACTCCCATTACGCGGGATAAGGGTGGATAGGTATGGATGGGATTGTTACATATTTCATCATAAGTGAGGACATTATGAGATCTGGAAACAGAGGCCTCGAGTTTCTGCATCTTATCCATCATCATCTTAATAATATTGAGGAGTAACCCCTGTGATATAAGGGGGTGGATGAGATGAATAGTCGTAGATGACATACCAGTGTATGGTGGTTCCGAATATGTGAAATGAGAAGTGGGTACAAAGGCATGAATACATGATTCAAGCATGTACCTTAGATATGAGATGGACGTTATAGGCTGTGACTGAGGCGGGGTGTAGGTGGAAGGATCTTGTGGGAAGATCCTCGTGGTAACAAGTGGTAGAGTAGGAGGAATCAAGACCTCCAAATTTTGATAAGGTATATAGGATGTCGATGCAACTGGTAGTTGCAAAGTAATAGGTATTGATGATGTTGGGATCCCTATACTAGGAGTCATGGATGAGGATATGATAGATGTCGAGGTGTTGGCAGAGGTCAAGGGAGTGATAAATGTTGAAGGTATGATAGAAACTGAAGGTGCGATGGATGTTGAGGGTGCTGTAGGTGGTGTCGACGTGGGAGTAGGAAATGTTACAATATCATTCACAAATATGGAAGGGGTCATGGAGGTAGGGATACCAAACAATGGTTGGCCTAATGAGTCACAGGTAGAAGAATGGGAAAGGTAATGTTGTAAGGCTATGATTTTATGATCAAGGAATTTAGTGAATTCCTTGTCAGTTACAGGTATAGTTACAGGAATTTTGGGGTCCATTGGTGAAGAAATAGAGGATGACCAAGGTGAAACAGGTAATGGTATGCGACTGACATGAAAGGAAAAATATCACACTTGTTGGTGAGTCCCATCCATAAGAAAGCTTATAGATAGGTATTCTAGGCTCTGCATAATTCACAAAAATTATAAATAGATGTTTGGTGGAGTCTATATGGTAAAAATAGGTTGTTGTTTATGATAAAAAATCAAAACATAAAGACTAACATCGGTACGTAAATTGGTGTTGATTAAGCAGAAAGACCGATGCTCATGACTAGTAAAAAATTGTGAAGTGAAGAAATTAATATTTTTGGGTAAAAAAAGTGTAAAATGGGTATTCTGTGATCTGTTAAGGGTGATAGAGACTCAGAAATTAGTTAATTAAAAGAATCATAAACACAAAGAGATGGTTTGTAGGAATATATTGTTGTTTGGATAGAAAATTAAAAAACTAGAGAGACTAATACCAGTTAGTTAACCAGTGTCAGTATGATGAAAGAACTGATGCCGGTTATTGATAAAAACTAGGAAGTGAAGAAATTAAGATTGTTTGAGTTAAATTTAATAAAAAGAATCCCAGAAAGAGGTCGTGGATGAAAAAAATGATTTAACACACTTAGGAAGAACCAAAATTAACCAATTATATTTGTTGAGTGCTAAAAATAAAGAAAGAGTGGTGAATATGTCCTCAGAACTCAAACTATAGAAGACAAGAAAGAAAACAACAATCGAAAAAACAAAAACTAAATAAACATGTTTTCCTAGGATAGATTTTAGTGTTGTTTGGCTTATGCCTTAAGACTAATGATGAGGCTAGAATATGTCCAATTAATGTATAATATATGATCTCATCTTACTCTCCTTTTTATTAAGTTTGATTACATTGTGTGAATTTTAGTTGATATGATATGAGTTAGGATGTAATTGTCTATCTTTTGATTGATTGTGATTTTAATGTTAAAAGCTCTAGAATTCCTGATGAAGTGTGTGTTTGATATTTAGTTTTGTAATAAAGAAAGTCTAATTAGTCAAGGACATGAAGTAGGAAGCATTCAGTATGTTTTCAGCGACATTTGTTCCCACACAACTTAGTTCTAGAACTTCCAAGCTAGTTCCAAAACTCCATCACACAGTCATCATCTAGTTTTGGAACTTTCAGACTTAGTTCCAGAACTCCAGTATTTAGTTCTGAAATTTTCATAATTAATTATGGAACTCCTGGGGATAGCTCCGGAACTCTCACAGTTTTGATCCTTAATAATTTCCTATGGTTCTGGAACTTCTTCGAAGTTCCGAAACCAATGGGAGTTATCTATTCTAACCACATCCGAAGAATTTGCATCTACGAACCTTTCAATCAGGAAAGGATGAGAATATTTCTGAATGCAAATCAAGGGATATTTATCCTACAACTATCTGATCAACCGCAATCCGACTCAACATATATTCTGGGCATGATACGATTTCATCAGAATCATTGAGACAACTATGATTGTAAAATGTATATAAAAGTAGACATGCAGTAGATATATAATATATAGAATATGATATGAGATAGAAATAAAACGAAGAAGATAAATATAAACTAAGTACTCAGATCCAATACGTTTTGTAATACCGAATGTTTTATCAATAAAATAGTCATTCCTATTTGAGATAATTCTAAGTTGTTAAATCCTGATTTGAGGAGGAGCAAGGGCCCACTCCCCCAAGGACCAGGATATTCATTTATTTGGTATTTATATTTCTTCAGCAAATAGCTTAGATCTGTTGATTCTGTATTGTTTTAATTCTTTCAGTTAAACTCTGTTATATACTTGTTCTTGTAGGTGTTTAGATAGATTCTTATATTTCTTGCAATTGTTTTCAAGCATTCTAAATGAAATGTGTTTAATTCCATAAGTAAGTGTGTTTACTTTCAACAACAAGTGTGTTTCCATTCTGCACAGTGTGTTTCCTTTTAGTAAATCTTTCAGTGTGTTTACTTTCAACAAGTTTTCATAGTATGATTTAAATAAGGTTTTACCAAGAATTCCTTAAGACATTGAAGAGATCCCCCAGAAAATACAAAAATAACTACAGTCAACTACTAGATCGATAAAATTACTCTTGTTGCATATAGCTTTAGACACACCCCTAGTTTGATATGAAATCAAAAAGAAGTTTATTAAATGAAGGGAATAATGACATCCATCATTTTTGGCATTTTTACCAGGAAACACTAGTTATAACTTTCTAATTAAGTGTTAGAAAGAGAAACAAAACATACATCTAGTAGTTGAAGGATCTTCCCTGCTATATCACAAAATATATGAGTAGACCAAGAGATTCATAGGGTAGATTCCTCCCAAAAACATATTCACAAGAATTCATAACATCCTCTAGTCAAAGTAAGGAAATTGATCAAGAATCAGAAGCACCATCATCCCCTGTCAAACAAGAAACATAATTGCCATTTTTGAAATTCTTAGATCAGTAACCTGAAGGAAGTGGAACTTTTAGGAGAATTCTTATTACTCAAGATCCAAATAGGGTGAGTTTCGATTCTCAATTGAGTAGTCAACCTCCTACTCCTAATTTTTCACCTTCCCTAAGGCATACCACTTACAACATTAATTGGGAGGAAAATTCAGAAAATATTTTTAAAATGGCATGAGAAGCTGAGAGATAACTTGATAGGACCTTTACCTATCCAATCCAATTGGGAGATGATGATACATCAATGAAAAATATCTCACCTTCACATTTACCCACATTTAGAGGGATGTCATCTGAAGATCTTTACCAATTTCTGTTTGAGTTCAAGGTACTATGTCAGACCTATGATTATAAGACAAATAATCAAAAACTCAAGTTGTTTCCATCCACTTTGAAGGATGCAGCAATGAGGTGGTTCATGGGATTACCATCCAAATCTATTAGCACTTGGGCATAAATGGAGACTGCCTTCCTAGATAAATACCAGGATTATTGTAGAGGGAGAAATAGGAAGGAAGAATTCTTCAAAATCAAACAAGAGGAAGATGAAAACATAGAAAACTATTTAGACATATTCCTCTTGGTTAGCAAAAGATGTGGATTTATGCTTTCTGAGGAGTTAAGTAACATGATTTTTCTTAAAGGCTTGGATGAAAAATCTAGGGAATCCCTTAACTTGATAGGAGGTGGAGACATTGATCAGATAAGAATGAATGGAATTAAAGAGATTTGTAGAAGCTATTTCAGAACGAGAGGTGGACCTAGAAAAGGAAAATCAGTGAAAATTTTGAACCCAGATATGAACAAACTAATGGATGAGTTATAAAACTTTAAAATAGACATTTTAGTAAAATTAACCTTTACTATGGATGGATTACACGCTAAAGTGAATTCCAAAATTGAACCATTGGCTATGTATTGTCCTAGATGCAGGAAGAATCGTACACTAAGAGACTATCCTTTGGATAAAATAGAAATGTGTCTTATCTGTGAATATAAAGAACATGATACTGATGTTTGTTCTTTACTTCCTGTTATTAAGAATTAACTTAAACAAACCAGTGCCTCATCTACAACAGAAGAATTGAATTTTGTTTAGAGACAACCTAACCAAGGGCAGTTTATGCCAAGATTAGCTCCTAATCCCTGGACGATGCCATGGGCTACTCAATCAGTACCACAAAATTGGGGATAACCACCTTAGGTACCTCAACAAACTTGGAACCCTCAATATTGGGAGAATCAAGCTTGGTATGCTCAGGTACATCAACAACCATGGGTTGGTTAAGGAAATCCTTATGCTTGGTCATAACCTAGATGAAACCCTAGTAATTATTCTCAAGGAAGAACATATCCAAATCAGAACCAACATGTCATCATGGGATATCCTACACATAATTCACAAACTAAGAATGTAGTCCAAAAGCAAATGCCAACACAACTAGTAGCAAATCCAAGAAATAAACAAACAACTCTTGTTTATGGAATAGAACCAGAAAAATCAATTGATTTACATGCTATGGATTGTAAGGATAGTCAAACTAGATTTGGGAAAATCATTAATAGTCCACCCCTTATAATCACTGAAATGATAAAAGAAAATGAAATTCCTAGTATTGTTTTTCCAAAAGAGGATATAGAAAGAAAAGAAAAGGAGCTAAATAGCAACACTACTGAGACCCCATTTCCAAAGAGATTCAAAGAAGCTATAGAAATCAAGGAGTCTGAATTGGTACAGGAACAAAGGAAATTGAATATTGAAATACCACTGTTACAAGCAATTAAAGACATTCTAGAATTGAACAAATTAATCAAAATGTTATGTATGAAAAATCCTGGAAGGAAGAAGTAGTACCCAAAGACTATCAAAGTAGATGGGAAACTTGTTGATTTATTAGCAGGTAAAATTTTATTTCCCAAATATGGAGATCCTGGAAGTCCTGTTATTTCTGTCTCTATAGGAAATAAGGGTGTACATAATGTTTTGGTAGATTTGGGAGCTTCTATCAATGTAATGACAGTGGATACTCTAAAAACATTACCATTAATGGGTATACAACCTACTAATACCATATTACAGATGACAGACTAGTTTGTAGAAAAACCAAAGGAATTATTGAAGATGTATCGGTTATGGTGGAGTCATGGGAATATCTAGTTGACTTCCTTATACTGCAGCCAAAAGGTAAAACATTGGGTTATCCCATTATTTTAGGTAGACCATGGTTGGCCACAGTTGCTACTTTGATAGATTGCAGGTCATGTAATATGACAATCTCGAATGGTAAGAACTCTAAACAAATTTCCTTATATCCTATTGCACAACCTTTTACTGACAATCATGAACAATTGTGGGTTGATTCTCCTGAAAATAATAAGAAAAAATTATCTTCTTTGGCTATAATCACATTATAGGATAATGTAAGAGAAGTAGAAGACATGATTAATCCACCATTGGATGAGAACCTGCTATCCTCGTAGCAATCAGAAATAGTTCTGGAACCTGTGAACTTAGTTCTGGAACCTACAAACTTAGTTTCGGAACCTGCGGCTATAGTTCTGGAACCACGACAACAGTAGTTCTCTTTGATTGAAAATTATTTCACTCTGAAGGTATGAGATTTATCATGGGGAGAGGATGAATCAATAGTTTTAGTTTCCAGTACATCAGGAAGTGGTTAAGAATTTTTGGAAAGTAGCAGTGACGAAGAATTTGGCCTGCAAAGATATAAGTATCATGTCCTTTTTCTAGTATTTTGTCTCAAGCAACTTTTGGAGATGTTGCTACATACCATATGATATTACCGCATGCATGTCCATCAAATACTTTAATGAAACCCTTCCCACAAATTAGTTCATCACATATTGGAACCAAGCATGTTGAAATTCAACCGGGTAAAACTTTAAACATTAAAAGCTGGTTGAAGGATGATGAAGAACCTAAATTGTTTGATGTTCTAAAAAATCATACTAAAGCATTTTCTTGGGATTACAAAGACATAAAGGGGATTCATCCAAGTATCTGCACTCATCACATCTATACTGAAAACATTGAACTAGTTAAGCAACCTCAAAGAAGGATTAACCTAGCTTTAAAGGATATGGTCAAACAAGAAATTGAAAAACTATTACAAGTAGGTTTCATCTACCCTATCTCATATAGCTAGTGGGTATCTCCTCTTGTAATTGTTCCCAAAAAGAATGGAAAATGGATAATTTGTGTTTACTATAGGGAACTAAACAAAGCCACAATGAGAGATTATTTTCCCTTACCATTCATAGATCAATTCCTAGATAACCTTTTAGGTAAACAATACTTTTCTTTCTTGGATGGCTTTAGTGGGTACAATCAGATCAAATTTTATGCTAAAGATCAGGACAAAACTACATGTACATGTCCATGGGGAACCTTTTCCTATAGGGTGTTACTATTTGGTTTATGCAATGCTCCTGCAACTTTCCAAAGAGTTGTCCTTGCAATCTTTGCTGATCTAACAAATGATTATGTTGAGGTATATATAGATGACTTCACTGTACATGGAGATACATTTGAAGATGCTTTGAGAAATCTAGATAGAGTGTTAACAAGATGTGAACAACACAACTTGTCTCTTAGTGATGAAAAGTGTTTGATGATGGTGGATGAGGGGATTGTATTAGGACACCATATTTCAAAAAAATGAATTCAGGTGGATCAAAACAAAATTAGGATCATTTTATATTTACCTATTCCTCAGACCCCCACAGATATCAAATCATTTCTAGGGCATGCTGGGTACTATAGGTGCTTTATAAAATATTTTAGTAAAATTACTTCCCCCATGTTTAATTTGCTAACCAAGGACTGTGAATTTCTTTGGGATGAAAAGTGTCAGCATGATTTTGAAGAAATTAAAGAAAAATTAATCAGTGCCCCAATATTGAGAGGACCTAATTGGGAAAATCCATTTCATATCCAAATAGATGCCTCAAATTATTCCATTGGTGCAATATTGGGACAGAAAGATGAGGAAGGAAATATGTATACCATTTATTATCTTAGTAAGAATCTTACTCCCACTGAAAAGAATTACACCACCATTAAAAAGAAATTTCTTGCTGTGATTTATGTAATCAATAAATTTATACATTACATTACATGGTACAAGATATCTGTACACACAGATCATTCACCAATTAAGTATTTAATGAACAAACCACATGTTGGAGGAAGAATAATTAGATGGTTATTACTTTTGCAAGAATTTGATATTACCATTGTGGACAATCCATGTAAATCTAATGTGGTAGCTGATTTTTTTATCAAGACTAACCACCATAGGGGAGCAAGATCCAGTCAAGGATAACTTTCCAGATGAACAACTGTTTTCAATCTCAACAAGTACAACATGGTTTTTTGATATGGAAAATATCTTGCAACAGGGAATTTTACTCCTTCTTTCATAAAGAAAATAAAAATAAGTTCATTAAAACTAGTGCACAATTCAAATGGTTAAATAGAATGCTATTTAAGTGTGGTCCTGATTTTGTCTTACGCAGGTGTGTAAGAGAGGATGAAATCTTTGACATCCTCAGATAATTTCATGATGAACCAAGTAGAGGACACTATTCAGTGAAAAGAACAGCTCATTGCACTGGTTATTATTGGCCATATCTATACAAGGATGTGAAGGATATATCAAGAAGTGTGATTTTTGTCAAAGGATGGGACAACCAACTTTCACCAATGAAATCCCTCTTCAACCTCAAATTGTGGTCTAACCATTTGAGAGATGGGAATTGGATTTTTTTGGTCCCTTTAATCCTCCTTCACAAGGGAAGGAATATATTATTGTGTGTACTAACTATGTGAAAAAATGGGCAGAAGTGCAGGTATTGACAAATGCCACTGAGGAAGCAATTTCTAATTTCCTTTGGAAAAAAATTATGATAAAGTTTGGAGCACCAAGGAGCATAGTTTCATATCAGGGATGAAAATTCATGTCTAATATGATCCAAGATTTCACAAGGTATTACCAAATCAATCATAAGAAGTCATCTCCTTACCACCAAAGTCAAATGGACAAGCTGAAGTAACAAACAGAGAATTGGAGAACATCCTTACCAAAACAGTTGAAGCTAGGAGAAAATATTGGGCAAAGAGACTACCTGAAGCTGTATGGGCTTATAATACAACTTGGAAAACTACAACAGGGTTTTCACCATATGAATTAGTCTATGGGAAAAATCCCTTATTGCCTATAGAGGTTGAACTTCAAACATTGAGGACAACAGTGAAGGGGGGAATTGAGTTGAATACAACTCAAAAAGAAAGAATCTTTCAACTCAATGAGTTGGATGAACTAAGGTTGGAAGCACTTCAATAGACAAAGATAATTTAAGAGCAAAGGAAGCAATGACATGACACACATATCAAGAAAAGTAAATTCAAAGTAGGAGACTGGGCATTGCTATTCGATTCTAAGTACCAACAATTCAAGGGAAAATTGAGAACTAGATGGTTGGGACCCTATCAGATTGAGCAAATATTTGACAATGGTTCTATTCAGTTACTTCCCATTGATGGCAGTAGCAGAACACTCTTGGTCAATGGGCATAGGTTGAAACTCTATAGGAAGCCTCCCACTAAGGATGAATTCTTGAATAAGATTAAAGCAGACAAAGAATTTGATCATATGGAAGAACCCAGTTCTTCCAAAATGATTAAATAACCCGATGATAGATCCATAATAAAGGGAAGAAGATGAAAACTAGAAAATGGTGTTTTCTTCCCCCTAAAAAAAATATAAAAATAAAATAAAAAATAAATTCTCTCAAAGGTCAATTGAAAACCAGAAAATCGCGGTTGACCTCTCTTTTTGGCTAGTTCAAATAAGGAAATTCTTTTGAATTCCATCTTTCTTATCTAATCATGTTTTGTTCCACTTGTAGGAATGACGAGTCATCATAGAAAAAGGATTACATCATCAAGGATGGTAATTATATATTTTAACTTATTTAGGGTTGATTAAATGTTTTCATGTGTGATTTGACTTAATTTAAAAGTAGGTATGGTGAGTCATCTATTTATACATTATGATTACAAGTGTGTAATCATGAAGTTGATTTGGATGGACTAAGTGGCAGCATGGTTATCATTAATAATAATTATTGAAAACTCAAGTGAAATAAGTTGCATATATTTTGAGGAAGGAGCACTGAATTAAGCTTTATTCCACAACAAAGAATAGAGAATTCAACAGCTAAGAACAAAGGTTCTGCAGCTAAGAACAGAGGTTCCGCAGCCAAAGTCGTTAGTTTCGCAACTAAGAAAAAGGGCCTGCAACCAATTTGCACAAAATCAAAAGAGACAAAACTCAAGCCAATATGGGGATTAAGAAGAAATCGGACCCAGAGGATGATTCCCAGCTGCTCGCAGATAAAGAAGTGGCATCTATCTTTGAGCATGCAGGATGGCTAGAGTTCCTGAAGAAATTTTCAAGGCATGATGATGAATTGGTAAGAGAATTTGTCATAAACCTAGAACAATCCAGGAAAAAGGTGAGAAATATCTTTATTCCTTTTTGTAAATACTGTAAGTAATATGTTTGGAGTGCCAATTTTACATGTCCCACAACCTGCCAAGGGGACTTTGAAAGAACCAGTTGAAGTCTTAATGCAAGAAGGATAAGTTGAACCCCAGTACATCTACAATACAAAGAAAATCATAAAAGGGGTCAGAAGGGCCAATTTTCCCAAACCCTTTGACATGGTAGCGTTTTGGATAGTGAAATATTTAACCTGTGATGGTCAATTTGGGTCTGTGGGAAAAGAAGTCCTAAAAATGCTCATATATCTGAAATATGGAGCCACTTAGTACATAATAAACCTTCCAGGGTTTCTTTTTTATTCTATCCAGACCATGGCTCAGAGGTATTCTTTGGGTGTTGGGAAAATTAGGCATCATGACCTAATTCATTTAATATGCCAACACCATTTTCTGTCAAAGAAGAATGGAGAAGAAATTTGGGACAAGTTTCTTGGCAAGTTCAATAAAAACCCTAATATTATCAGAAGGACAATTCTAGCCCCATTGTCTCCTTCAAATAATCTGGAAATTGATGCCCCTACAGAAGAATAGAGGGAAATGGAAAGAGAAAATATACCAAAAAGAAGAAGGTCGGTGAGAAAGATCAAAACATCAGAGCCTTCTATACCTATGAAGGAAATTCCTTCTTCTGTAGCAGCTTCAGAGGAGCCAATATCTGTCTCTGACGGTGATAGCTCACCCATGTAAGAGAAATAAAGAATAGTAAGAAGAAGCTCTAGAAGGAAATCCACCACTGGGCATGTTGAAATTCCCTAGAGAAGAAAAATTTGTAAGAGGTCTAGCAAAACCCCAGAGGGAAGGAGTGAGCAAGAAATGATGGAAAATGAAGCTGTTGATATTTTAGGCAGCATCGTCATGACTCCTCCTGAGCTAATTCAAGCTGAAATGGACAGAGGAGGAGAAAAATTTGAAGAGCAGGATTTTTAGGAATTGGCTGAACCATCAGCATTTCCACATGAAGAAGAAGAGTTGGCATCCTGGAGAAGAAAAGGAAAATTTCCTTTAATAGAGGAAGAATGCCAAACTCCTCAAGTAATTTCAGAGGAAGAAGAAATACATCAAGTTAAATAGGCTCTGTTCTTGTCTAGAGTAGAGCTCATTATCAGAGAAAAATATGAGGAATTGGATTTCCTTAAACAAAAATTGGAATAAAGGGAAATGCTCATTGGAGAGCTAACAACTCAACTTGCAGCCATGACTAAGGAATCATCAGCAACCAAGAAACAACTGATAGAAAAAGAGGAATAATTTCAGACTTCTAGAAAATAGAGTGTTGTGTCCACAGTCTCTACACAGACTGACTTAACCTATTTTCCACTCAAACAACTATGGAATGACACTTGCAGGGAACTCAGAGAAGCCAAAACATCAAATGAAGAATTGAAGACCAAGATGGAAGAAGAGATGAAGGAAAGAAAATAATGGGAAGAAAATTTTTATAAGGAGGAAGGGAATAAATATAAATGTCTTGCAAAAATTCATATGGTCTGTATTATGAGTGAAAAATTGTTTGCCTGCAGGAGGCCCTCTCCTGAATATAGTGTGTTTTTTAGAAGAGCAGTTCATTCGTTGGAAGCTGTCAAGGATTGCATGTGGGCTTTCACATGAACTAAAAGATGAATCTGAATTCATGGTAGCTTACTCTCTATCTAGTCCTGAGTAGAAAAATATTCTGTGTGAATTTTATCTTTGTAATTTTATGCTAGAGAAAAACACAGGATTTATGATCAATTTGTATGTAGGGGAGAGCCATCTCAATGCACTTGTCTCTATTCTGCAAAACCAAATTGTATGGAAGGAAAGGGAATCTGAATTTTTATTGAAAGCTAGCTCAACAGGTCTCTGTATGAGAGCTCATTATGGTAAACCCTTTGCCTTCCTCACACATTTTAGAACTCATGCCTTTGATGAGAGATTCAAAACACACTATCTTGCCATTATGCAAAAGAGTATTGATGCCTTCACCTCCTATGAGGAGGAAAATTTTGAAGATATTTATGAAGGATGATCAAAGAGGTGGGAACTCCTTACTGTTTCCTTGAGAAGAAGGGAAGTGATTTCCCCTACAAATCTGATCTGGAGTTTAGAAAGGGAAAAAGCGTTATGCACAATAATTCCCCAAGTTAATGAAACCTATGGGGAAATATGGATGGGAATGCGAACAAGGCCCCCTCTACTTCTCACCCCCATTTCTCCTTGGAAAAATAGAGAACCTTAAGACCCTACTAAAATTGAATAGTGGGAGAGGAAAATAGAATCAGGAGCAGGGTACAGTACATCTAAGTTTAAACATTGGAAAATCCAGTTTCAGCCATTTGATCTGAGCAATAGAATGGAATGTAGAACTTATAACCCAAAATTTGAAGAATGAAGTTTGTAAAAGGACTTACAAACAAGTAAGTTTTGGGGAAATGATGAGGCCAGAATATGTATGATTAATGTGTAATATATGATCTCATCTTACTCTCCTTTTTATTAAGTTTGATTGCATTGTGTGACTTTTAGTTGATCTGATATGAGTTAGGATGTAATTGTCTATCTTTTGATTGATATTGATTCTAATGTTAAAAGCTCTAGAATTCCTGACGAAGTGTGTGTTTGAAATTTAGTTTTGTAATAAAGCATGTCTAATCAGTCAAGGAAATGAAACAAGAAGCATTTAGTATGTTTTTAGCAACATCTGTTACCATATAGCTTAGTTATGGAACTTCCAAGCTAGTTCCGAAACTCCATCACACATTCATCATCTAGTTTTGAAACTTTCAAACTTAGTTCCAGAACTCCAGTATTTAGTTCCAAAATTTTCAAACTTAGTTCCGGAACTCCTAGGGATAGCTTCGGAACTCTCACGGTTTTGATCCTTAATAATTTCCTATGGTTCTAGAAATTCTTCGAAGTTCCGAAACCAATGGGAGTTATCTATTCTAACCACATCCGGAGAATTTGTATCTACGACCCTTTTAATCAGGAAAGGATGATAAGATATATGAATGCAAATCCAGGGAGATTTATCCTACAGCTATATGATCAATCGCAATTCAACTCAGCATCTATTATGGGCATGATTCAATTTCATCAGAATCGTTGAGACAGTTGTGATTATAAAATGTATATAAAAGCAGGCCTACAGTAGATAGATAATATATAGAATATGATATGAGATAGAAATAGAACAGAGAAGAGAAATATAGACTAAGAACTCAAATCTAGTATGTTTTGTAATACCGAATGTTTTATCAATAAAATAGCCATTCCTATTTGAGAGAATTCTGAGTTGTTAAATCCTGATTTGAGGAGGAGCAAGGGCCCACTCCCCCAAGGACCAGAATATTCATTTATTTGGTATTTATATTTCTTCAGCAAATAGCTTAGATCTATTGATTCTGTATTGTTTTAATTATTTCAGTTAAACTCTGTTGTATACTTGTTCTTGTAGGTGCTTAGATAGATTCTTATATTTCTTGCAATTGTTTTCAAGCATTCTAAATGAAGTGTGTTTAATTCCACAAGCAAGTGTGTTTCCATTCTGTATAGTGTGTTTACTTTCAGCAAGTTTTCATAGTATGATTTAAATAAGGTTTTACCAAGAAGTCCTTAAGACATTGAAGAGATCCCCCAAAAAATACAAAAATAACTACAGTCAACTACTAGATTGATAAAATTAATCTTGTTGCATATAACTTTAGACACACCCCTGGTTTGATATGATATCAACAAGAAGTTGATTAAATGAAGGGGATAATGGCACCCATCAACTAACTATGAATGAAATAAAATTTTCGGATAACGAAGGTACCTAGAAAGAAATCTATGGCTAGTTTCAAGATTTGTTTTGGTGAAAGTGTCCTCGATATACCTTTTAGTACATGAGGTCTGAGATCTAATATGATAAACTAGCTAGAACACCAGGTGGCACCCACCATCAATGGGTTTTTAAATCCTTGACAAATTCTTCTTGGAAGGGAATGTTTAAGAAGTGTATAGATTATGTTAAGTGATTTAGAAAATGAGTGTGTACACAAATGTCAACTATGCTTTATTAATCAATCAAAAAATGATCATGACGTCTGTCGTATGATTGCTACTTAATTATGTGAGCTAAATATGCAGACATATAGGAATGAAATGCAAGTGTTTTAAACCCAAATTGAAAAATGATATTCGATGTAAACAAGAGTGAATACGCAGACAAATGAATTTCACTAATGCAAGAACAAAAGAAATAAGAAGGATTATTTTTAAATGAACCAAAAGAAGTATTTCATTTAGAGCAATTAGAAATAAGGAGGATATTACCAGAGAAGAAGATTTAGTGATTAACTATTTAGAAAGGAAACACACAAAATGCAACCTATATGAATAATAAGGAACCCACCAACGAGGGTCCCACTGGGCATGTCAAAATGTTTCACCACAATGTTGCATATAAAACAGACAGGGTAAGGTGAGGAGGAATACCTTTGAAGTCAAAGAAGTTTGCGTGCATTGTAGAAGAACATGTTAATCGTGAAGAGATAATTTTTGGCTAGGAAGGACTACTTGAAATACAAAACAAGACCACAAAATAACATTAATAATATAGGTTGGTGGACTGCCTAGCGGGAGCTAGATTTGGAAAGTGAGGTGCTTCCTAGAAGGCTTTCAATCCACATTTAAATACAACTTAATGTAGAGAAATACCATGAAATAAGGAAATCCTATTGTAGTTGTATGATTTAGGTGTCTCTCATAAGCACAATAAGATAGATTTAATCGACTAATGCATATAAGACTTAATCTAGTAAAGGTGATTGGTTATCAAGACTTGTTGGTATAGCAAAAGGTGTTAGGGAGGTCTGGGTGAAGTTCAGTAGGGTTCTAAGAGGTTTTGGGTGAGCTATGGGCTTGTTGGTTTAGGGAAAATTACCAGATACAAAGACTGATGTCAGTTGAATGACCTACACCTATACCTGGTAATATCTGAATCCAGTTGGGTGACCGACGTCAGTAGGGGAGATTAGATAAGAAGGTTAAAATGGGCTGGATGGAAGCTCTCTATGATTACACAAAGAGTTGGGAAGGATTAGGTTAGACACTATGATTTATGTGAAGACTCAGAGATGGTAAAATAGGTGGTTAGGGGGACAGAGAGGTTCAAATGGGAAGGTTGTCTGATAGGTGGGTGTAGGATATATATGGGAGAGAAGTAATTTGTAGAATAAAGAAATCAATACGTGAAGCTAATAAAAATTAACCACAAGATTAAAATACTTATATGGAGATTATAGTTTGATAGACGATGGTTGATGTTTAATAGGTGTTCATAGAAGAAATGGATCTGGGTCCATTACCATGACAATGAAGCATGTATACTTCCCTATGGATATCCAAAGCTATGGAGTGAGAGGTTGGTTGCAGGTGAAGAACTGGAATACTTTGGTCCCGTGTTTGATCTTCAGATGCTCTGGAGATGCAAGGATGCTAGAATGCTAGAAGCCAAGATAAAGGAACTTGGGTAAAGGGTTGGAAATTCCTTTTTAAAGGAATTGGCGGTGGTTAGGTGACAAGTTCCGGTTGAGGAATAAATGGCGTTGGTTAAGGAGAAAAGGTCATATTTTCCAAAAATAGCCTTTTCTATATATTTTTGGCATTGGTCAAGGTTTGTTATGGACTAGGAGTCTAGGTTAGCGCTAAATGAAGTAGGAAATTGGTAGGAGGAATAATAGGTAATGACTGTTAGGATTAGAATGAGTCTTAGTTAGTTAAGGGGAGTGGTGACTTAGTTCAGATTAATAAATAAGCTTGAAATGGGTCCATGGTGAGGTAGAGAGGTGAGGTGGAGTGAGAGAATTATTAACTTAATATGAGTAATTAAATTAATAATAATGCATGGAGGGGTCATGGTAGGGGGTATTTGTCGAATTACTTAATTGGAAGGGGCTTAGAGGGTTGCGACCTAATTTTGGTGTCTACAACCAGATTTTAGGGAGAAGTGCCAATAACATTATTCGTCATTATCCTATCCACCCAAAGAACTTTTTTTTACCTTTGTGTGCCACTATTTTTTATTGATGTATATTGTCCTCTTCATAATTATGATCAAATTCTTGTTAGTAGATTCTGCCAATCCATTACCTTTGGGGTATTAATTGGAAGAAGTTTTCAAATAAATCCCAAGTCCCAAATCCTAATTAGAAATCTTGGATCCTAAGAAAGCTTTAATATTATCATAAATGATGGTTTAAGGGACACCAAAATTTTTAACAGTTTGTTCAAGAAATTCCAAGATGAATGACTCAGTGACCTCCTTCAATGGCATGACCTCAGTCCACCTGGTGAAATAGTTTGTGGTTGTAAGAACCCATTTTTGACCAACACTAGATGGAGGATTGATCATACCAATGGAGTCAAGACCCCATTGTGCAAACAAATGATCTTCTTGAATTGGATAAAGTGGCAGGAATGATAATATTTTCTTTCCAATTTAGATCACACATTATTTGCATTTCCAAACCCACCTATGAGCATCTGCAAACAACATAGGCCAAAAGTATACTAATTTATAATCTTCATGGTTGTAGCTTTAGTAGAGAAATGTCCACCCAAGAAACCATCATGGAACTCAGTCATGGCCTTGTAACATTATTCACCTTCAACACAACTCAATAGCACTCCATCAATGTTTCTTTTGAAAAGGAAACCATCAATCAATGCATACAGAATAGATCACAACCTGAGACGTCTTCTCTTTATTTTACTAAGACCAAGAGGGTATACACTAGTAGACAAAAAACTTGACATATCAGCAATTCAACTGTGATCATTGAATACATTTATCTCATCCTGCTATCACTCAACATTATGTGACAGTTCATCATTTGAGGGAACTTCATTCATGAGGGCAGTCTCTTGAGATTCCATAGCATCTAGAGACGACTACTCAAAAAGTGCTCTTCACCTTACTAATTTTGTGGCCTTAATGATCACATCATATTCCATGATTTTAGTTACCCATTAGGCTCATTTATCACTAATCTCTTCTCCCATAATGAAGTCTCTAATGTTGGAATGTGATACTAAAACCTTTACTCGGCTAACATCAATCATGTTTTTGAATTTCTTCAAGGCTCTCATGATGACAAACACCTGTTTCTCAATGTGATTGTACCTGAGCTCATAATTTTTTAATGTTTAGCTGAAAAAAGTCACAGGCTACTCCATTTCTTTATCATTTAGTTGTGTCAAAACCGTGGCTATGCTAGATTCCACCCCATTAGCATATAGGATGAAATCCTTGGTATAATCTGGATTAATCAATGTTGGGGCCTAGGAAATTTCTTGTTTTATTTTTTTCAAAATTGTCCTTCCCTTCCACAGTCCACTTGAATGCTACTTCCTTTTTAATCATGAGAGTGACATGTTTTATCAAACCCGTGAATTCAGGGATGAAACACCTAACAAAGCTAAATTTTCCAAGGAAAGATTGCAGAGCTTTCTTGTAAGATGGCAAGGAAAGAGCAGTAATAGCTGCAATTATTTTTGGATCAATGAAAATGCCTTCCTTTGAGAAAATATGCCCCAAGAGCTTGCCTCTAGGGACTGTAAAGTTACAATTCTTAGGATTGAGGGATACACCAAAGTCCCCACGAAGTCAAGGTTGAAGCACCTAACAAAGTATAATTTTCCAAGGAAAGATTGTAGAGCCTTCTTATGAGATGGTAAGGAAAGAGAAGTGATAGATGTAATTCTTTCTAGATCAATGAAAATGCCTTCCTTTGATACAATATGCCCCAAGAGCTTGCCTCTAGGGACAAAAAAGTTGTACTTCTTAGGATTGAGGGATATACCAAAGTCCCAACATCTTTCAAATACCTTCTCTAGGTGATTCATATGATCTGTGCTTTTCTTGGAGAAAATAGTAATGTCCTAAAGGTAGACCAAGATGAACTGATTGATATATCCTTTGAAGGCAATGTCCATCACTCTTTGGAAGGTAGCTCCTGCATTTGATAAGACAAAGGGAATCTTTTGATAGGAAAAAATTCCCAATTTAGTGGTGAACACGGATTTATATTGATCCTATTTCACTTTAAACTCGTTAAAACTAGAATAACCATCAAGCATGGAGAACCTCTCTACTCCTATTGTCTACAAAATTTGTTCCGTTGAAGGCGAGGGATAATGGTCCTTGAGGGAGGCTTATTAAAATATATGAAATCCACACAAATCCTTATTTAACCATTCTTCTTCCTGACTGAAAAAAAAATTTGCCACCCAAGTAGAATACTTGATTAGAAAAGTTATTTTGGCCTTAATGAGCTTGGAGAGATCCTTTCTCGTGAGGGTTTCAATCTTGGGGTTGACTGGCCTCTATATCTGTCTAATTGGCTTGATGTTGGGATCAAAATCAATGGATTTCTTGATTATATATAGATTGAATTCTTTTAAATCTTCGTAGTCCCATGAAAATACATCAATGTAATTATAGCACCAAAAAAAATAAAATTTCCTTTCACTTTCATCACATACCTTCCCAAGTAGAAGTTCCTTACCTGGAGTAATTGAAATTGGCTGAAAAATCCTCTTGCTTGCTGCCATGTTATTTTCCATTCCTTTAAACTCATTATCCGGACTGGAAATATGCTCCAGAGTGACTAATCCTTTTGGTAACTTGTTTGATTTAAGTTGAATAATATAATCCCCATAGATCTCCTGTAAATCAGATTTCATCTTCGAGGAAAACTCCGCCTCATTTAGGATAAACTGCATAATCTATTCATTGTTTTCAAATACCTATCAGCCTGTCTGATTGTCTGGGATGGAAAGCCTAACCACTATTTTGATATGTTGGGCATTCCCTTTGATCAAATCATCATTAGTTGAGGATTGAGAGCCAAGGGATGCCATTTGGTCTACATCTTTGTTCAAATTTCTTGGCACCACTTGTAGGTTAATGACATCAAGGCTCTCTAAAAAATCCCATAATATGTGTGTATAATCTTTCAACAACTTGTTCTTCATCACACATATGGCGTGGACTTGGTGAATGACTAATTCAGTGTCTCCAAAGACCTACAATTCCTTGATCTTCCTCTTTTATGTGATCAACAGACCATGCACTAATGCTTCATATTCTTCCACGTTATTAGAACATGCAAATTGTAATATATGAGAAAAGATGAAATTTTCATTTTTTTGGAGAAATGAGCACATCACCCACCCTGGCTCTATTTCCACTTCTAGAACCATCAAAGATCATCTACCACCATCCAGAAATATTTTCCTTCTACTATTTGAATGTTGCGGGTATCATAGATTCCTCCTCGAGAATGCAATATTTTTCTAGAATAGTTTCAAAGTTCTTGATCTCTTCACCATAAGGATAAAAATTATGATCTCTCTCAACCCATTCATTGAGTAACAAATCAGACATGGAAAGAGGAATAATCTTTTCATCTGGAATTGAATCTTGTTCATGTTCTTCTTGTATTAGGCAATTTGATTGGATAGGAGTGGGGTCAGATGACTTAATATGGTAATAAAATATGGGCTCAGGTTGTATTGTGAGTTGGTTACCATATCTGGTTCTCAGAAGCATGTGAGTCTAATATGAGCATAGATAGCCGCCTACTCTAGTAGTGAAGTCTCTAGAAAAATAGATGGCAAACATATGAGGAAAGTCAATGAAATAAATGTCATGGGTTATCGTGAGGCTTGGGTAGGCATGAAGTGTGAACTCAAGCTCTTTCATTATGCATGGGACATTCACAATTTTTCTATCAAGTTGAAAAACTCCCTTAGACACAAGATTGCATTTTAGACCTAGGATATCAATGATTTTCTTGGGCATTATAGAGGTACTATCCCCTGAATTTATCATAAAATTATAAAATAGGTATTTACCCATAATTATCGACATGTAAAAAGGTGGGGTTTTGATAGTTTTACTTACTTAATCATCCCTTTCATGAAAAATATGAACCACGACATGATTTTTTTGTATCACTAGATCTGCCAGAGAAAATTACTTGAGGGCCTCACATATGAGATCTCACTATGATGGAATAGCAAGAATATCCAACATTGAGGCGTGGAAATTGGTCCTCTTCATTTTCTCAACAATGTTAAAAGGAAGACCCATGGATTTCTACATCTGTAGCATGCTACCTTCTTTTCTCTATTGTGGCGGTATTTTATTTGGCAGTCTTGGTTGAGCAACAACCTCTTTACCTGTTACTTTAATAAGAAGCTCAGACGACTTGATTTTTTTCACCAAGAATTATTTTTCCTTACCTGCGACATTTATTTGATCTATAGAAGGTGAAGATTGTGACTCCAACATCCTTTTCTTGTATCGTGTATTATCAACAACACTGATTGATGGCATGTTATAATTTTTTGTCATTTGGTTGACCGTGAAAAAATCCTCAACTTCAAAGAACATAATATTTTCATCACCATTGGTTTCTTGGCTTGCTTCTACAACTGGATTTGGTGCCTCTAGTAACAGTTCCTATTGATTGGAAGATCCTTGTACCATGTAAGATTGAAGGTGCATTTCCCTTTCATAACCAAGTTGGTTATGCTGAAGATTACATGGAAAACACCACTTTGTTTCTTGTGCCATATTGTTTTGCACAGAAAATTGTTAGAATATGAGGATTGTAATAAATACAAATTTAATCAACTTACATATTACATATTACATAATGTTATAATAAATATTTAAATAAAGATTACATCATAACATAAGTAAATAAAGAAATACTTACAGGAAATAAATAACACAGGTGACACAATATTTATAGTGGAAAACCCCAATAGGGTAAAAACCACTTTGAAAATAACCTTTTACTTTAGATAACTTATTTTACATCTAGTAAGATCACCTCCTCCTTTGAAACCCTATTTACCAAGGGTAAAACCAAATCACTTGATTTGCACACCTTTGATATATTTCCTGAATATATCAAATGAGGACCTAAAGTCCTTTTTATATAAGGTGATCAGGTATGTCTCCCGACCCACCTTTTCAACCTAAAATGGTTGACACATACACCTAGGTTTATAATATTTAATATTAGAAATATAATCATTTCATGATATTAAATATTTAACCTAAAGTATATACCTAGGTTAACATATTTAATAATAGAAATATAAATATTTCATATTATTAAATATTAACCTATATATTAGTGATGGACCCATATACATTAAGGGTTGGCAAGACCACTTAATCATTATGTTTCAACACTCCCCCTTAATGTTAAGTGGGATAACATAACATATGCCAATAGATTTCGTGGTATACTACAGTATTTACAATCCTTAAACCATAAAGGTTTTAGGCTAGCATATCAGTTGAAGGAATTATAACACCTTCATCATACTCAATTTACCTTTTGGTACAAAAGGATTTGGAATCCCAAAGATCATCCCATGATCAGTGGCTAAGTATGATTTGTGAGTTTTACATGTTCTCACAGGTTCTCATAAAAGGTTATTGAACCCAAGCATATAAGAGCCTTTTACAACAAAGGACCTCCTTAACAATATGCTTGTACTGGATGTTTACCAGTAAAATCAATAGCACTAAAGAGTTTATTGAAGACCACCTTTAAGATCTTTTTACACTTCTTTCTAAAAAATATTCCGAAGAGGTATACATGCTCGAAAGTCTTTTTACACTTACCCAAAGGTTTTTTTACACTTGCTCAAAGGTTATTTTTATATTTTCCTGAAGGTCTTTTACAAATTCCTGAAGGTATTTTTACAAAAACCAAGTTCCATTAGGAGGTGACATTGTCATGCACACTCCCCCTCAATGACAACTCCGACAATCCAAGCTTTTCACGAAAGTGAAAAAACTTTGCAGCATTCAAGGACTTTGTGAAGATGTTAGCAACCTGCTCTTCAGTCAACATGAACTTGAGATTTATCTCATCACTTTGCACTTTCTCACGGGTGAAGCGTATATGTATCTCAATGTTCTTCATCCTCTGATGTTGAACTAGATTCTTAATCAAGAGTAATACAACTCTGACCACCACATAGAAGAGAAATACTTCCTTTAGCTTCCATGTGTATCTCTACCAACAGCCGTTGCAGCCACATGACTTATTTACTTCTTCCATTGTACTTCTCTGCCTTAGTAGAAGAAATGAAGACTGTTGATTGTATTTGTTGTTCCAAGTAATGGTTCCTACACCAAAAAACTTGAACACATATCCAGTATATTTTATAACACAACATCAGTATGGTTAGAATCACAAAATCCATATAAGATAGCATTTTCATTCTTATTATAATGCAACCCATAATTGATTGTTCCTTTCAAATATCTACAATTTTTTTTTGCAAGATTCCAATGATCTCTAAAAAAGGTTCCTGCATAAACCTTGAAGTAATTCCTACTATATAGAAAATATCTAATTTAGTTATAGTTAGATAAATCAAACTATCAACTAACAACGTATATAAAATAGGATCAACCTTTTTCATATGCAGATTTAAGATCAATATTTATTCCAACTTCCATTGAAGTAGAAAATGGTTTACAATCAATCATAAGAAACTTTTTCAATACAATGGTTGCATATTGTATTTTGAAAAATAACAATAGAATGAAATACAATCATAAAAATAACATGATGTGAGAGACCTAACTCATTCATTTCAAAGTACTGCTTCAATTTCTCTTTAATCCTATGAATTAAATCAGAATTGTCACCAGACATAAGCAAATCATCAACATATATACATATAATGATAATATGCGAGCCTTATTGCTTAATGAATATATCATTGTTAGAATAACAATTAACAAAACCTAACAATTTAAAGAAGGAAACAATTTTCACATACCAAGCTCTAAGAGCTTGTTTTAAACCATACAAGGATTTCTCAACTTACAAACATAGTTTTCTTTACCAGTTTCTTCAAATCCTTTAGGTTGAAACATGTAAAGTTCTTCTTTTAAATCACAATTCAAAAAAATATTTTTCTTATCCATTTGGTAGATTTCCCACCCAAATTAAGTGGAAATTACAAATAAGGCCCTAACAGTACTCATTTTAGCTACATGAAATGTCTCAACATAATCAATACTAGGTTTCTAAGTGAAACCTCTAGCAACAAGTCTAGTTTTATGTTTGTTAATACTACCATCAGTATTATATTTTACTTTGTATATCCACCTAGACCCTATAATACTTCACGGCTCAGGTTCATACAAGGTAATTAATGCATGGTACATATGATGGCTTCTGGTCATTTTCCTAAGGTTAATAGGATTTGAAATTTCTAACATAGATTGAGCCCAATTTAATTTCTTATCTAGGAAGATAAGAGTTTCATAAACATCTATAACATCAAAACATCATCATGACCATTTACTAAATCAGAATCAAAACCATCATTTAGAAACATTTAATGAAGTAACTTCAAGAGAAGAAGACAACACATGTAAACCTTCCACTATATTATATCTATACATTTCATATAAGCTTTGATAATTAACAAGTCCTAACCTTTCATGTCATAGTTTTGAATTATTCAAACTCTAAGAAATAAAATAAGAAACAGAAGAGAAATCATCAAAAATATATAGACCATTTCTTTGAATTCCTTCACCTATTATACTCTCATTACTATCCTTAATATACCAAGTATCCTTCATGCATGGATTCTAGTTGTGTTCATACCTCTTTTGTATGTTCGATATTACCAATGTGTAAAGGGTAATCATCGTTCACATTGCGTAAAATCATAGAAATAGCCTCCTACATTTGTTGCAAGAATATATTCATGTTATCTAGAGTTGTTTGACGACTAGTGGGAGCAACCTCAGATCTAGAAACAATCATCTAGAGTTTCCTCACCATAAATTATGTTTTGACCCAAATGTTGTAGTTGGTTTCATTCAGGATCTGGGTTTTTTCATGTGGTGTGCTTTGTGAAATCTGGGTGGCTATATTAATGTTTGGCTGAGTCATGTGGTGTGCTTTGTGACTGCCGAGATATGTGGGAATGTGGTCTCACCAAGATTCGACCATAAACATTACAAATTGAAATTGTATAGCGATATGGTGAATAATATAAAATTTGACCATATAAGACTATGATATTCAAAATGAAATATGGTTAAGTGGTGACAAGCCACATGGTGGCTTGTGGACCCACCACGTCGGCGATAATACCGTAGTCCACATAGCGGCCAGGCTCCTCTCCATGACAAAAATTGATCCTCTTAAATTAAATAAATGAAAAACATAATTAAAAAAAAGTATTATTATTTTGCGAGGAGCATAAGCATAACAACTTCAAATTTTTAAAAAAATAATGTTGACAAAAATTCAGCCAGCTTAAATTTGATATCTAAATGACCATCATAATGACTTATTTTTTGGTCTTCCATGACGGTCATTTGATTGTCAATGTTAACACATTGAAAGTTTTCTGGAATCTACGAGCTTAAATTTGACATCTAAATGATTGTCATATTGTCTTATGTTTGGTCTACCATGATGATCGTTTGACTGTCAAATTTAATGAAGCTAAAACTTGCTGTGTATTTCCAGAATGTGAAATTCTAAAATTTTTTCTTCTGTATAATATTGGGGAGGTTATATTTTAACACATTATAATAACCTATTATAATTTATAATATAAAAATCTATATATTTTTTTATAAAAAAAAGGTATATAGTTTATAGAATGAAAATAAAAAACAACATATAGTTTATAAAAATCATAGACTATAGTCTATTTTTTTATAAAAAATACATAGCCCTTATTAAAGGGGTTTAAAGGATATAGACCAGGTTACAAGAATTTTACCAAATGCAAGTAGATTTATAAGAGTATAGATTAAACTGCATATTTTACAGAGGGGACAAGTAATTTCACCCGATCAATGAAATAAATTGAAATTCCTATTTTCTTGAACCTTATCTCCTCCCTTTATTTACTCTTAATTTTACCCTGCACGCATTTAAAACCATGGAAAGATTGTAAAATATTTTATATAATTCCTGCAAGATAAAAACTTTAATACTTTTATGTGGCTATAACTACCAATATTTTAATAAATGTTTACCACACTTCACGTGGGCCACCAATAAACTAGATTTTAAAATAAAAAAAATTCTCCACTTATACCTGAGAATTTCACATTTATACCTGAGATATTATCTCATTTTATTCCCCACTGTCACTCTTATATAGAAGAAAATCTTTAAATAAGTTTATTTATATAGTTTTTATAAACTACAAGATATAAATGAATGAGGTCATTCCCTTACATGGATAATATAAATGGTTAGGGACACATGTTAGGTTTTATTTAATAAGTATTAAGATTTAAGAAGTAATCCATTCATGACCAAGCAATAAACACAGCCCCCCTTCCCAAAAAAAAGCACTTAAGGTTTTTTTTAAAACATATATAGACTAAATCTAATAAAATTTATATTTTAAGCGGTTTAGACTAACCATATATATTAAATATGATTCAAACTTGGGTTTGTTTCTTCTTTTTAAAACTATATATGCCTAGATTTATAAGTTAAGTTTAAATATGATTTAAACTTAGGCTTAAAATATGGTCTGTTAACTCTTGCCCCAATCCCATGTAATTTTAATATGGTTTAAGACTTTAATATATAGTTTTTTTAAAACTATATCAATTTTAATATAATGTTTATATAAGTTATTATATAAACTTTATTCTATATATATTTTAATTTTGAAAAATATAGTTATAGATTAACAATAAACTATAGTTTTTCAAATCAAATTCCTTTAGAGGGGTCCAAAGAACACGGATATGAATTTACCTTTCGAAATATTTAACCTGCAAACATTTGAAATTATAGAAAACTTGAAAATTATTTGGAAAATGTAAATGAAAGTAATAATCATATCATATTACATCTCCTCCTAAAAAAATACAAAATATTTGATCTTAATTTATTTAATTTATCTCGCTCTGTTACTATGTTAGAATTTGAAGATTCTAATAAATACAAATTTAATCAACTTACATATTACATAATATTATAATAAATATTTAAATAAAGATTATATCATAACATAATTAAATAAATAAATACTTACATGAAATAAATAACACAGATGACACATTATTTATAGTAGAAAACCCCAATAGGGTAAAAACCACTTTGAAAATAACCTTTTAGTTTAGAGAACTTATTTTACATCTAGTAAGATCACCTCATCCTTTGCAACCCTATTTACCAAGGGTAAAACCAAATCATTTGATTTACACACCTTTGATATATTTTCTGAATATATCAAATGAGGACCTAAAGTCCTTTTTATATAAGGTGATAGGATATGTCTCTCGACCCACCTTTTCAACCTAAAATGATTGAAATATACACCTAGGTTTATAATATTTAATATTAAAAATATTAGCATTTCATGATAATAAATATTTAACCTAAATATACACCTAGGTTTATAATATTTAATATTAAAAATATTAGCATTTCATGATAATAAATATTTAACCTAAAGTATATACCTAGGTTAACATATTTAATAATAGAAATATAAATATTTCATATTATTAAATATTAACCTATATATTAGTGATGGACCCATATGCATTAAGGGTTGGCCAGACCACTTAATCATTATGTTCCAACAGAACTAAAGCCTGACTTAAACTAGGAGAAGGAAGTGTCTGTGGAGGAGGGATTGTTGTTAATAGAAGAGGAGCACTTTGAGTCTTCCATATTTTATTATGATGGTTCTGTGCATAGTTTTGATTAGGCTGCTGATTTCTCCATGGTTGATATCCATGATTAGAAGATTGTACTTGATTTTGATATTTCTTATAGGACCAGGCTTGTTGTTTTTTTAGGGATATAACTTTATTTGTCAAATTTCTAATCAGAGCATTCATTTCTTCATCCTCCTTTTTCTAAGTAGGAGTTTGTGATGTGGAAGTAACATGTTATAGATTAGGCTGAGGGATAAGAACAATAAAAGGTTGAGAAACTTTACTTAGTGTAGACACCTAAAATTGATTATCCAATCTGGTGTCCCTTGTGCGCGTTTGCTCTCTCTGGTAACCTGGGGCACGTTTATGTCGCCACTATCCCCTTGGGATATTATTCGATTTGTGGTTTAAACACCTATCCTAAGTTTAATTCACCCTATCTTATCTTACCCGTGAGTAATTAAATATTAAATATTTAATTACACCTCTTCACATGTATCTTAACCACTTATCTACCCCACATTTATCCTATCTATGTATCACCCCTATTTTTCCTCTTCCCCAAGCGGGATATTTCCCGTATTTGGGGTAACTCTTATCTTTCTGGAAATCGTTCACTTTGGCCATCTCGGGAGTCTGTTCCGCGATCGGCGCCGACCGGTACGGTCGGCGCCGATTTTTTAGGAGCGGCGCCGATTATAAATAGAAGCCCAGAACTCAGTTCTGGAGGAGGAAGAACACACGCACGAACAGAGAGAGAGAGAAAGAGACAGATCACGACACAGTGACACAGGTTGTAAGAAAGAGAACGAGAGATCTTTTAGCATCAAGTATATCAAATGAGAGTGGATCCTGTCTGAATCAATCCCTGAGAGGAGCACCGTTACTCTGCTCCTATCACATCAACATCGCACGTATCCATTGATCTTCTGGTGACTCTGTTCCAGTATCTCACCGACTTCGGCACATCCAGCAGACGTTAACGATCTGGCCTTCACTTTCTGATTTCCAAATCTTCTCGCACTATCCCCGATCGACTGATCTACTTTCAGTCGACGCCGATCATACATTATCGACGCCGATCACATCAGTCGACGCCGATTCTACATAATCGACGCCGATCATCCTGCAGACAGGTAAAAGGACACAGGTAACACAAATCCAGCTTTATTTCATAGTTTCCTGTTTTCTGTTGCTTTCTGCCTGCTGTTTAGATTCTGTTTTATTACTGTGATCAGAAAATTTAGTCCTTACGTACATCTTTTATCATGTATGCTTCTTTGCTTAATTGAAAATGTGGACTGACATCGCCGAGGAAGCTTATCGCTTCCCGGACCCGCTTCTCGGGCAGTCCACCTAAATATCTTTTAACGTGGTCTTTTTCTGTCAAGCATCGGTGTCTTGCAGGTTACTTCGGATCTATTGTGCGAATTGCTCGTGTGCGCCCGTCTTATCTATATCGACCTCCTTATCCCTCTACATCTTCGGATCTTATCCATCAGGTATCAATTTCATTGGAGTTTTTCAGGGTTTTTGTGTTTAGTTTGGTGCATTAACTTGGACAGGTAACAAGCGCGAAATTCTTGATCTACATTCTGGCACGCCCGGTGGGACCCAACCAAAGTCCCTTATTGGCAAGTTCATTTCTTTTCTAGTTTTGAGCTTTGTTCTTTTTCTTCACTGATTTCTATCAGTTCTGCTTGAGCATTTCCTATCATCATTTTAATCTTGCTCTTTATGTGAAATTTTTATTTCCTTGAAATTTTTCTAGTTCCTTGAAATAGAAATTTCCGTTTCACCATTATCCGGATATATCTTTCTGGATTTTGTTTGGTGTTTGCTTAACCTCTTCTTGCGGAGCACTTTGCTTGTTCGTGGGATTGTTCGAGGGGAAGAGCTCAACAACGCGCTTTTTGAAGTCCACACACCTTGGAGAGCTAAGTCTACAGGTATTTCTCTTTTACGGTGTTTTCTCCTTTTTAAAAAATAAAAAATTTCTTTGTTTGTTGTCTATCACATTTGAACATTTCAATTTTTGGTGCTTAAAAAGAATTTAATCGCATTTGGGAAAGAATCTGTTTGACTTGTCTTCATCGAAATCAAACACTTCATTTTTAAGTGCTTAAAAAGAACTTCTTCTTTGTCATTGCTGCTGTATGTTTCTCATCTAGTTTTAATTAGGCTGGAAAATTGATCAAAATCGGTAGTGACACTATTTGATTTTTATTTTTCACCCTTGCACACAAAGCCAAAATCACTAGGTATAAAGCATTTAAACAAAAATTCCTTCCCTGGCCTCGCCTACTTGGAAGTGACATCCAAGAGGAAGAGCCTACGCGGTACTCGGGCCGCGCTATAAATTCACGGAAGTTCTGGTATATATTGGCAAAGCACCCGACTCCCTTATCGCAGCGGTGTGTGAAGTGCGGGGGTAGGCCCCTATATCAAGCCACGTACCGGTCTTTTACTGAAGTGCCTTCGGGACTCCTCACCAAACATTCCCCAAACCATCCTTAGTTTGGCTATCTGAGTAGTTCCTGTTCTAAAAAGCCTTCCCTAATATTTTCTTTCTTAAAAGCATCAAAACTTAAAGGAGATAATCACCTGCGCTGCTTGAATTGTCTGTGCATTAGTTAGGTCAATCTTCTTTTTTGCGTGTTTATGATGGTCATCACTCGGTTACAATCTAGAAGAATGGCTCAACTGGCCCCTTCTTCTTCCGAGATTACCACTAGTGTGGATGTTTCGGCACCCCCCAAATCTTCCTCGGGACCGCTGTTAGTTGGTTCCCCATCCTGGTCATATAATCCTTTCTATCAAGCCAAAGCAACCCCATCACGTCCAGCTTCCCCTAGTCCTTCAGAAATATCATCTACTTCTGACTCAGAGTATGTTCCTCGCGGGGATCCTGAATTTCAGGCGTTCCTCGATCGCAATCCGGTAGCCCTCATGGACTACCTAGTACACAAGTCTATTCAAATATCTGATCAAGGACCACCAATCCAGCAAGTGTACGATTATTCTCGTGAACCATCCCAGGCCTTTGTAGAACAGTTTGCATCATCTCTCTCGCCTCGAGTCACGGAGAAGGGCGGGGCCCCTGTGCCTCCTTTTTCTCTTCCACCGACCATATCGACTAGTTCTCAAATAGTCTTACCTATTCCTAACACCGCAGTTACCTCGAATATTCCACAACCTACTTCTGAGAGGTCCTCTGCCCTGGCTATAATGAGTGCATCTGCGCACCCGCATATTGCTGTTAATTCATCTATGCCCTCCATCGTGTCCCAAGGTCAGTACCCCCTTATGAGCCAACCCCCTCCGAATAGTCAGTTGGCTCCTGCTCCTCGTCCTCCAGCGGGTCTTTCTTCCAATGTTCCAGCAACAGTGACCTTCGCCCATCCTCTAGCATCGGCACCCTTAATGCCTAATCCGGCAGTAGAAAGCCTCTTTCAGGTCTTGTTCCCCAATGTGTCCAATCAAATCGGTACTCATGGTCCTCAATCTGTCCCGATTCAGTCAACAAGCATAGGAGTCCACCAATCACAGGCTCCATCCGTCATCCAACCTTCATTTTCTCAACCACTTATTATCCCACAGCCTGCCTATACACAAGCTCCTTCACAGCAAATACCCCACCAGGTGTCACCCAGAACGCCTGGTTACTCCTCTTATCATCCTATCAATCAACAGATGAATCCCCCGTTGACACCTCAACAACATCCACCATTTGCTTCTTATGTAGGACATGCCAGTGTGCCTCCTCCTCAATCTGACGTGGTTCAAATTCTTTTCAAGAAAATCGCAGACTTGGAAGCCTCCACAAAAGGGGCTCGTCCTTCATACTCCTTTGAAGAAGTGTGTAATGAACCCATTCATCCCTCAGTGGCTTTTAAGCCTTATCCTCCCCAATGGGAACTTCCTAAATTTTCAAAATTTCATAGTCGAGAGGACCCTCAACAACATTTGCGAGCATTCAAACATGCTTGCTACCTCATAGTCCAGGATCAGGAGCTTATGCTCCGTACTTTTCCTATGTCTCTAGCAGGTCCTGCTTTAGACTGGTACAATAACATTCCTCAACATTCCTTGTTTTCTTTCTCTCAATTGGCCCAGATGTTTGTTGAAAACTTTTCAATAAATATCGCGCATAAGATCTCGATTACAGATCTTTATAACATTCGTCAATTCGATGATGAGTCTATTGCAGACTTTGTCGCTCGTTGGAGAGGGATAATCAACCAATTGTCTTTCTCCCTTCCTCAATCCCAACAAATCGAGTTGTTTACTCGATCTTGTGCTAATCACATTTCTTCCACTTTAAGGATCCAGACTTTTCACACCTTTGAAGAAGCCTTTACGATGGCACGCAAACTTGAATCTCGCGCCATTGAACAAGGGAAGCTAAAACTTCGCTCTAAATCTAAACCAGATTTTTCTCGGTTTACCAAACCAAATTCTTCCCCTTCTAAAGACAAGAATCAGGGATCCACCAACGCTATCGTATTAAAAACATCACGAGCCGATAATACTTCTAATCAAACACCACGGAGAGACTCCTCATCTTCTCGAAAAGGGTCCTCGTCATCTCGATCTTTCACTTCGTTGGGAGAATCATATGCCTCTATCTTAGAGAAAATGTTGGAAGTTCGCATGATCGAACTTCCCCCCATTAGGAATATTGATGAAAGCCAAGAACGTCCATTCTGGTATAGGGAAAATGATTTCTGTCATTATCATAGAACCAAAGGTCATGACATCGAACGATGTCAGACTTTCAAAAATCTTGTCCAGAAATTCATTGATAAAGGCGAGCTCATTCTGGATAACCCAAATGCTCCCCCAAATCAGGCACTGGATGTTTTTAAACAACCTTTTCCCAATCATTCCCCGAACCATAATGCTTCAGAGTCTCAAAAACCAAACACTCATACTATCAACTTCATCTCTACTGAAGAATCTTCTTCTGAAACCAAGCCATCTGCGAACACATCGACCGAACCAGAATCTCCTTCCACTTCGTCAATCACTGGAATTCCACCATCTTCAGATAGCCCATCTTTGAATATTCCTACATTGCTAGATACGGATTCATCTCTCTCCGCTCCTTTGTCTGACCTTCCATCCATACCCGAGACAGTGTCATCCTCATCTGTCTCATCGTCAAACATTCTTTCAATGCTCGAGGCAATTACATCCCTTCGAGTTTCCACTGCAGATACATCTACTTCTGTTGCTCCCATTCTCGCTACAACTATGACCCTGGTGAACGTACCTATAATTGTGCCAACTTCGACGGAAGCGTCTTCGATTTTGACTCTTCCTGTCTCCTTTCCTACAGTAGTTTCACCCATAATTACTGCACCAGAAGTAGTCCCTTCGCAAGGAACTGCTTCTTCATCACTCACTCCTTCCATCACCAATACTGCTTCCCCCATTAAAGGAAAATCAAAAGAAGTAGCACCGACACCTATACACTCGGTTCCCGAACTTAAACCGAGACAACCAAAATCTAACGTTGCGCCATCAGTACCTCCCCATTTGCTTCCTCCGAAAAGGTTACAATCACCTTATGCCGTTGAAGTTGTCACCATCCCTGAAAAAGGAAAGCCCATATTTCGAACCATCAAGACCCTTGGTGCTTTCCCACAAAAATCTCTCTCTACGCCCCATAAAAGATTGGATTTGCCCGCTGAGAAGGCGTCTTCTTCTACACACTTATCGAAACCATCATCTTCTTCTACAACACATTCTTCACCAACACCCCGAAAAGTGGACTTACCTACTAAAAGGACGTCACCTCTTTTATCAGGATCATCATCTTCATTACCAAAAACCAAGGCGCCCTATGTTCCTCCGATTACACCTACTTTGGAAGCTTCTCCCTCATCTAAATCGACATCATCTAAATCATTATTAGTTTCGACCAAGCAGCCTCCCTTATCTTTAAAGACCACAACACTTGTCACATCTCCATCATCTTCAAAATCTATTTTAGGGGCTCCCCCTCCACCAAAATCAATCATGTCTCACTTACTTCCATCTCAAGTGCCCAAGACTGCTCCTCCAGATGTCCAAAAAAATAAGATGATCCCTAAAAAGACTGTCAAACCTAACATGCAGGTTCTTTTACCTCGGCAGTCTGTTAAAGTAAAAGAGGCGCCTTCATCATCTCTGTCCTCATCTTCGTCTACCGGGTTCTACACCGAAATCCTCCGCCAACTTATCCAATCTTCATCCATATCTCTTCCTCCGATTAAACCCTATAACCCTAAAGGAGTTAAACCTACCTGGTTTAACTCTGATCTGATTTGTGCTTACCATCGTACCCCGGGTCATGATACTGAGGGATGTAAAGCTCTTCAATCTGTCGTCAACAACCTTTTGGAAGAAAGTGATCTTTTGCTGGAGGAGGAGAAACAAGTATCTCCTGTCATCTTAGCTCCATCTGAGCCCCAACGATCCACTCAGACCTCTAGTGATTCCACTCCAATTGATCTTCCACCTTCTCAAATTGACACAATCCATATCGCCACTAGAACCCAACACTATGATAATCCATCTTCATCTACAGCATCTCGACCACGGGTTGTCATTTCTGCAGCCCCCGAAGGAGTTCCTCCTTCCTCATTAGCCCCACGACCTCGGGTCTCTATTCGTGCTGCACCTCGGGCTCAAATTCCCGTGTCAGTTGAGGAGAGTGTTATGAAACAACTCACCCAGGCTCCGGTCAAAATGTCTCTTTTTGACCTCATTCAATCCTCTCCACAACATCGCCAGGCTCTGATTGATAATCTGCGTCGCATCGCGGTGAATTCAGATGAGCCCCAACCCTTCGAGTTGGTTGTTGGTTTGAATAGACCATCAACCGCCATTTCTTTTGAAGATTCGGAAATTCCTCCTCTTTCTTCAGAGGATTTGGAGGCTCCCCTCTTTATCACAGTCCAAATCGACAACACTACATTAAAACGCGTTATGATCGACAGTGGAGCTGCACTCAACGTCATCTCCTCGCACACATTCGAGCAACTTAAGTTACCAAAGAACGTAGTGTCACCCCCGCCTTTCGCCCTTCGATCATTTAACGATCAGCTAGCAGTTACTTTAGGAACTGTGGTCTTACCCATTCGAGTAGGTAAGAAGCTGCTTCACGAACTCTTCTACATTGTCGAAGGAAAATTCCACTATAATATGATCCTCGGACGCTCCTGGATTCGCGCAATGCATTGTGTCCCATCCACCCTCCATCGATGCTTAAAATATCAATATGAGGGCAAAATATATACTCATCCAGGAGATCCTTTTCCTTCCGCACAATGCGACATGACCACAAGGTCTGCCCCTCTAAAGGAAAATGCCTGTTCGCCTGACGGGGCCTCATCTTCTTCCATACCTGCAACCAAACTACCGGATTTACAAAATCTAGAAGAGACATTGCAGCGTTTCTCACTGGGAGAGCTTCCTCTCTTTTCTTTTGACGCCCATCTCAAACCTAGTGAGTATGGTAGACCAGACAAACAACCTGAATATCAACCAGGTCTCGGTCGCATCGTCACCATTGGTCTACCCAATCAACAGAATAATTTCATCTACGGTGGTCTTGATACGCCTCACTATCGCCCAGATTCTCCTCCTAGGACCAAACCTTACTTAACAGGGTTCGATTATCTACAGAATCCCACGTTTGCAAAAACTTATTTATATCGATGCGCGTGGAAGGGTTTTGGCCTGGGAAAATATGAACAAGGTGTGCATGACCTCACATCCATTCCTACTCTCATGCCACATCAAAAATTTGGTTTAGGATTTAAACCTCTTTCAAAAGCCACCGTCACTATTCTCGATGAGCCTCTTCCTATTGAGGAACCATCTTCTCCCGCTAAGTCAGAAGCATCACTCGATGTGGACGATGACATTTCCATCCCGCCTAACTTTTTTTTTTGATCAATACCATTTCCTTAGGGCCGCTAGCCTATAAGACTAACAACAGGTCCACTTCCATACCGTTAATCTTCCCCGAAATAGTTGAAGACGACTCTCCTACTATCAACACTATCCACTGTGCGGATGATGATTCTGTCCTCACCTATCTGGGGGCAGAGGATTCATATCTTCCCAAGACTATTCCTTCTGACACGTCTACGCTTCTCAACGAAGCCACTATCGACCTTAATATAGGGACTTCTGAAGACCCTCGCATCATTAAGGTCGGCCAATCCCTTAATCCACAGGAGTTAGGAGATTTTACCACTTTTCTTTCCAAACATCGTCAAGCCTTTGCTTGGTCATATGAGGATATGCCAGGACTCGATCCCGATATTGTGGTCCACAATATCGTTACTCTTCCCAACATCAAACCAGTTAAACAAAAATTGCGTAAAATGCACCCTAGAGTAGCCCTTCTTGTTAAAGAAGAATTGCAGCGCTTACTCTCGGCTAACTTCATCCAACCCATCGATTATCCACAATGGGTTTCCAATGTAGTACCAGTAACTAAAGCTACTGGGAAAATTCGAATTTGTACCGACTTCCGGGATCTTAATCTTGCTTGTCCAAAAGATGATTTTCCTTTACCTAATATCGACCAACTCGTGGATTTAACTGCGGGTCATGAGATGCTTTCTCTTATGGATGGTTTCTCTGGATATAATCAAATTCTCATCGCACCAGAAGACCAACATAAGACTTCTTTCATAACTCCTTGGGGGACCTTTTGTTATCGCGTCATGCCTTTCGGTCTTAAGAACGCAGGAGCAACCTATCAGCGAGCAATGACCTACATCTTCCATGATCTCTTACACAAAACTGTGGAAGATTACGTTGACGATCTCCTCGGTAAATCCAAACGTCGTCAGGATCATCTTTTCATCCTTGCACCTCTCTTTGAGAGGCTTATCCGCTTTTGTCTTCGTCTAAATCCATCTAAGTGCGTGTTTGGCGTTCTCACTGGTAAACTTTTAGGTTTTATCATTTCCATTAGGGGTATTGAAGTAGACCCCGCAAAAATAAAAGCTATCCTTGAGATGCCTCCCCCTTCTAACTTAAAGCAACTCCGTAGTCTCCAAGGACGTCTTCAATCAGTGCGTCGTTTTATCTCACAATTGTCGGACCGTTGTCAACCTTTTCACCATCTCCTCCGTAAGAATGTTCATTTTGAATGGGATGAACATTGCCAAAAGGCCTTTGATGATCTCAAAGCTTATCTTCTTTCTCCACCTGTGCTTATACCTCCACGCGAGGGGGAGCCTTTCTATCTTTATATCTCTGTGACTGACCATGCTCTGGGAGCCATGATCTCGCATCGGGACACTTGCGGTAAAGAACAAGCTGTCTATTACATCAGTCGCACCCTCCATGAGTATGAAACATGTTATTACTCCGAAGCTGAAAAGCTGTGTTGTGTGCTCTTCTTCGCAACTTCTAAGCTTCGTCATTACCTCCTTAATCACAAAACTTACATTGTCACAAGTGTCAATCCACTCAAGACAATTCATGCAAAACCTTATCACAATGATCGTATCACTCGTTGGCTCATGCTTATGACAGAATTTGACCTCGAGTTTATCCCGCAAAAGTCTATCAAGGGTCAGGTTATTGCAGATCAATTAGCTGATGCTCCTCTTCCGGACACTCAAAACCCCCTTGCTCAATTCCCCGATGAATATATCCAACAAATTGATTTTGGTCTGTCTCCATTTAAAGTAAAGCTCTTCTTTGATGGATCCAAATGCCAGCAAGGGGGAGGTGCGGGTTTCGTGATGATTCCTCCTTGGGGTACGCCTATCCCAGTCGCACACAAATTGAACTTTGAGTGCACCAATAATATGGCTGAATATGAAGCTCTTGTCTTGGGTCTTCAAAATGCCATTAATCTCGGCGCTCGTCATATTGACATCTTTGGTGATTCTGAACTCATCGTTAATCAAGTCACAGGTGTCTATCAATGCAAGAATGATATCCTTCAAAAATATCGTGATATCATTCTCGTTCAACTCCAATCTTTCGATAAATTCACTATCCAAGCTATCCCTCGCACTGCAAATCGATTCGCAGATACAATGGCTTCGTTAGCCTCACTTATCCCACCTTTTACCGAAGACTCGCGACTTTATGTGGCTGTACAACGATTAGATCAACCATCTCATCTTGGGCAACTAACTTCAATCCATGCTGTCACAACCCATACTCAGGATGAGTGGTATCAACAGATTGTTGATTATTTATCTCATTCTGTGCTTCCTCCAGATCTGACTTCCAATGGTAGAAGATCTTTTATCCAACGCGCTAATCGCTATACTATTCTAGGTGGGATTCTTTACAAACGCGGCTTTGACGGTATTTTGCTTCGGTGCCTCAAAACCCATGAATCATCTAAAGCTATCCAGGAGGTCCATGACGGTATCTGTGGTGGACATTTTAGTGGCTTAGCTGTAGCTAAACACATCTTACGTTTGGGATATTATTGGCCTTCTCTTAATCAAGATTGTTGTGAATACACTAAGAAATGTGTCAAGTGTCAACAACATTCCAATCTCACACATATCCCTAGTCAAGCTTTACAACCTACAGCGGATTTGTGGCCTTTTTCGCAATGGGGTCTTGATCTTATTGGTCTCATCAATCCCCGTTCTTCACAGCGTCATCATTCTATCATTACTGCCACTGAGTACTTTACTAAGTGGGTGGAAGCTATCCCTCTTTCTTCAACAAAAGCTAAACCCATAGTTGATTTTGTCTATCAACACATCATTTGTCGCTTTGGTGTCCCACACAAACTCATCACAGATAATGGTAAGTCTTTCAAGAACGTTGATTTGCAAAACCTCTGCGACGCTTTCAATATCAAACTCAGTTTTTCTTCTCCATACTATCCTCAAGCTAATGGTCAGGCCGAAGCTTCCAATAAAACTTTACGTAATATCCTCGCAAAGGTAACTAGTCGAGCTGGTAGGGATTGGCATTTACATATCCCTTTTGCTCTCTGGGCCTATCGGACTAGCATTCGTACTCCTACTGGTGCTACTCCCTTCTCTCTCGTCTATGGGTCTGAGGCTGTTCTTCCTTTGGAAGTCCAAATCCCATCTCTCCGTGTTTCTCTTAGAGAATTTGTCTCCGATGAGGACTATCGTCAAAATCGTCTAGCACAACTTGAATTATTAGATGAGCGGCATCTCAACGCTCTTGAACATCATCAGGTCTATCTTGAGCGTGTCAAACGTGCTTATAACAAGCACTTGCAGCACCGTGACTTCAAAATTGGTGATCTTGTTCTTAAAGAAAACCAAAATGTCACTACACTCGAAAGAAGTCAATGTGGTAAGTTTGCTCCCAACTGGATGGGCCCGTACATTATCACTCATAAATATGGATCTGGGGCTTATTGTTTATCTTCCATGGATGGTATACCTGAAGTGGAACCTCTTAATGCTTTGCATCTACGGCCCTTCTACTGTTAAAATCTATCTTACGCAAATCTAGTCGCAAGACAGATCTTTCATCCGTCTAAACAACCGGTCATATACTTTCATGGTGATTCGAAACTATGTGGTTCTCCGCCTATTGCCTCCTTTACCTTAAATATGAGTATCGCGGCTCTACTCATTGCATGTTTCTTTTGGATATGTTCCTCCTCATGGTAGGAATACCTTAATCACCACTTCATCTGTCCCAAGTGCTTATCTTAATCGGATCTACTCGGGGCATGAGTGCATGTTCTTTTATGTTCTCTTCCCCTCCATCTGATCTATCTAGGTCTAAACTCAGCTTCTTCCAAAAAGGATTTCCAAAAAAAAAAAAAAAAAAGAAAAAAAAGAAAGATGCTATCCAAAAAGATAGACTGATCCCTTGAAGGACAGCTATCCATACATTATCAAATGAATCAAAAAGAAAAAATATAGACCATGCCCTTGAAGGATGGCTATCATCAAAATTTGAAAAATATAGACCATACCGTCGAAGGATGGCTATCATTAAAATTCAAAATACAGACCGCTCCCTTGAAGGACGGCTGTTTCTCAAAGAAATATTCAAGGCTTCTTGCAATTGATCAGCCTTTCAGTCAGTTTATACACTTTTTAGCATCACTGAAAGACTTCCCGTATTGATCAGTCTTTCCATATCAAGCAAACTTCCCGCATTGATCAGTTTGCTTTTCTGCCAAAATCATGAAGCTGAGATTTAGGACCTTTTGTCGATCATATGGAGAATCCTATTTTCCCACTATGGACATGTATTCTGTCCCTTGTACATTCCGACAAGATATTTACTTACTGCTCCTTTCGTTTCCCTCCTAAATCTGTTTTGCGGCTAGTTAGTGTCAGGTTTATTTTAACCTCATATAGGGCCTTACATGCATGATCTTTTGATTTCCTATCCAGATTCTATCTATGGATGGTTGGGAGTCCAACTTATCATTTTCTTTCTTATCCGGATATATTTTCTTTATTTCTAGTCAAGGTCGTTTTCATTACATCCTTGGCTCTTGCAAAGAGTATTCCCCATTATTCTTTGTTTTTCATCCAGTCAAATTGACATTTCACATGTTAATTCAATCAAAATTTACCTTCTATCTAATTTCATCTTATCTATCAAAGTATGTATTATCAACACATGTGAATCTGGCTATCTATTTTCATCAAAATTAAGTTAACATCTCAAACATACCGAATACATCAATCACATCTATCCATCTACCCATCAAAATATCAAAAAATATGTACATCCAAGTTACATTACATCTATCTATCTCTATTTTTCATCAAAATTATATCCACATATCAATCACATCAAATCACATCTATTTCTATCCTCTATCAGTCTATATCTATCCAATCACATCTATTCATCATCTATCAGTCTATATCTATATTCATCACAATTACGCTACATCTATCCATGTATATCAAAATCAAACGCATGAGAACAATTATATGACAAATGAAATGATGAATCTATATATACATGTGTGTCTGTACAACAAAAATGGGTGGCTTTCAATCAAGCCATCTATACAATGCCTTCCAATCGAGGCTACATCACTACACGGATACAAAATATATCAATCCCTATATAGTAAAATCTGATGCATGGAGGACACTATCTCCTCCACCCTCCTCTGGACCAGGCTGTCTCTCCTGGCCACCACCTATCGAGCTAGACGCACCTGCTGCTGGAGGTCTCTGCCCACCTCGGTCTCTCCCGGTGCTCCCTCCACCTGAGGCCCCGCTCGCTGTGGCCGTCGCTGATCTCCTCCTCGCCCTGTACCGAGGCACATCTGGGGCATGCTGCGCTAAGGCATCCTCATAGTATCTCACCTTAGCAAGGAGAGACTGATATGTGCTCAAGCTCACGGTACCCGGTGCTCGTAATGGTGCTGCTGGTGCTGCTGTGCTACTACGCTGCTGGTGGTGCTCCTAGGGTCGTACCCTGTGTACCAGACTCCGACATGGTACCTGTCTCCCCATATTTGGCCCTGAGGGCCTCCCTATGTCGATAATAGTGATCCCTCTGTTGGATCGCTGTATCTCGCTCCTGGCGAGTGGTGTCTCTCTCCAAAATTAGGGCATCCCTCTCCTCTGTCAGAGCCCTGATCTCCTCAAGAGCCACCTGATGTGTCTGTGTCAAGGTGGCATGCTCTCCCTCCAGTCTATCCAGCATCGTAGCTATGTCCTCCTCATCGGCATCTATAGATGCCGCGAGATGTCGTGGTAGCTCTGTCGCATACCATGCAATACATAACCATCATCCTACTCCCTGCGTCATCATCGCTGTCTGTGGAGGGTGGGGCCTCACTCAATGGATCTGCCAGGATCAAAATCGGCAGATCAGTCTCCCTGCTATCTCGCCTATAAGGCATGTAAGTAGTCGGCACTGTTTGCACTAGGCCGAACTGTCTCAATACCCACACAAACGGGACTCGCTCCCACATATCAGGCCTGTGGCCCCTAACCACCCTGCTCTGTCTCAATCCCACTAAGTGAGGATCCTGACCAGCCGATGTCAGAAATACCCGATATGGCCTCCAGATGACCTAATCCAGTGTCAACGTCCTGAAACGCTCAGTATACCAATTGGCCGATCTCCTGTATCCCCAAGCGGCCATGTCATCCCGCCATCACCGGAATCCATAATCAATAGCACCCACCACTGCTGGTATCTAAGGAAGCCCGGATGGCCTGATCACCACTATATGCTCATATGCCCAGCAATGGAGCACAAAACTGACATCAATACCTGTCCTCCGGCCAGTGGGTGTACATCCATAGCTCATAATATATCTAAGCTATCAAAGCATCAGCAAAGGCAAATACCTACCTGAACTGCAGAATGTCGCAAACGCAGTCTAATAATAATAGTGGGAATCTCCCACCTCCTGAATCTGGCAGAGCAAAAATAGGATATCGCCATCTGAATCAAAACTATCCGTTTGCTCCGGGGGCTATCCTGTCTATACTACGAGGCTATCCGCACTGCCCCAGACACTATCTCTGAATCATCTGCCCTATCTCTATACAATCAAACTAGGGACCTCTGTTGCTGCTCTCGCGGTGTAATCTCTATCGGGTCCCCAGTGATAGGTTGTCTCAAAATCCTATATATATCCTCATGGGTGATGGTCTTCTCACCCGTCCTGAACCAAAAAGTGCACGCATGGCTATCCCACCGTCGCACTAGTGCCCACATCAGCTCTACATCTCGTGGCACTCGTCTGTAGTACCTAAAGCCCCCGAGCCCGGCTAACTCTAAATGCCACCAATCTGCATCAGTCACATCAGGGAGAATAGTCTCTAGTAACTCGGGAATAACATCCCTCATGTGTAAAGCCTCTCGTGCCTGCACCCATGACAGCAAGAGCAATATTAGTCTCATATTTACCCAAATCAGAACATCCAGAACAAAATTCTATCATCATATAAAAATTTCATCTAATCGGCGTCGATTATACACAATCGACGTCGATTATACACAATCGACGTCGATCTAAACAAAGTCGACGCCGATTGAATTCAATCGGCGCCGCTCTGACCACAATCGACGCCGATTGCCTGTCCAGACATAAATCAGACCCTGGCCTCCCAAAAAAAAAAAAATTAAAATTAAAATTAAAATTAAGTACAACAGGTTCAAGAAGAACCACTTACCCCAGGTCGTGTCCTCCTCCGCTTCTGACCGCTTCCAGAAGCTTCCATGATGCTCAAATCAAATTTTTGACTCTCTCTGAATCAATCGTCACGATGAAAATAAATCATTTACGTTTTCCATTCGCATATTTATATGTGCTACGATTGGTTGGCGCCGATTTTTTTGATCGACGCCGTTTAACTTGGTCATCGCCGATTACTGTGATCGCCGCCGATTTTCCATATTTGTTTGCCGTAGTGTTGATGCTTGGCTTATTTATCCATCTGATCATTATTGTGCGCTGAATATTGCCTTTCGGCACATCTTATCGATATTACAATCCATTTCGAGTTTGTTCCCTTTGCATGGGACACTCACCTTTTTTGGCCGCTTAGGGTTCACGGGTCTGTAGGTACTAACGTCGTTGCCTTAAAGACCGTCTAGTTATCCCTACCAATGTGTCTCTCTTTAGATGCTAACCATTTTGCAGCCCTCCTTACACTCATGGGTCTGTAGGTACTAACGTCGTCTCATGAGGAGACCGTCTAGTTTTCCTTACCACTGTGAGTTCCTTAGGTTGCTGCCTCTTTATCTATTTTTATGCGTCATCAATGATCAGATCTACTCCAGACATCCGACTGGGGCATCCTGCATTTTCATCTACCTCTTTCAAACTTGGGATCATCTATTCTATCACCCATCCCATCCCTATTTTGAGGGGGATCACATCATCACTTTTTTTTCCCTTCTTCCATCTCTTTGTTTTTGTCTCATAACCTTGCTTATCGCAAGTTACTTGACAAAAAGGGGCAAAATGTAGACACCTAAAATTGATTATCCAATCTGGTGTCCTTTGTATGTGTTTGCTCTCTCTGGTAACCTAGGGCACGTTTATGTCACCACTATCCCCTTGGGATATTATTCGATTAGTGGTTTAAACACCTATCCTAAGTTTAATTCACCCTATCTTATCTTACCCGTGAGTAATTAAATATTAAATATTTAATTACACCTCTTCACATGTATCTTAACCACTTATCTACCCCACATTTATCCTATCTATGTATCACCCCTATTTTTCCTCTTCCCCAAGCGGGATATTTCCCGTATTTGGGGTAACTCTTAGCTTTCTGGAAATCGTTCACTTTGGCCATCTCGGGAGTCTGTTCCGCGATCGGCGCCTACCGGTACGGTCGGCGCCGAATTTTTAGGAGCGGCGCCGATTATAAATAGAAGCCCAGAACTCAGTTCTGGAGGAGGAAGAACGCACGCACGAACGGAGAGAGAGAGAAAGAGACAGATCACGACACAGTGACACAGGTTGTAAGAAAGAGAACGAGAGATCTTTTAGCATCAAGTATATCAAATGAGAGTGGATCCTGTCCAAATCAATCCCTGAGAGGAGCACCGTTACTCTGCTCCTATCACATCAACATCGCACGTATCCATTGATCTTCTGGTGACGTTGTTCCAGTATCTCACCGACTTCGGCACATCCAGCAGACGTTAACGATCTGGCCTTCACTTTCCAATTTCCAAATCTTCTCGCACTATCCCTGATCGACCGATCTACTTTCAATCGACGCCAATCTTATTCAGTCGATTCCGATCATACATTATCGACGCCGATCACATCCATCGACGCCGATTCTACATAATCGACGCCGATCATCCTGCAGACAGGTAAAAGGACACAGGTAACACAAATCCAGCTTTATTTCATAGTTTCCTGTTTTCTGTTGCTTTCTGCCTGCTGTCTAAATTCTGTTTTATTACTGTGATCGGAAAATCTAGTCCTTACGTACATCTTTTATCATGTATGCTTCTCTACTTAATTAAAAACGTGGACTGACATCCGCCGAGGAAGCTTATTGCTTCCCGGACCCGCTTCTCGAGCAATCCACCTAAATATCTTTTAACGTGCTCTTTTTCTATCAAGCATCGGTGTCTCGCAGGTTACTTGGATCTATTATGCAGAATTGCTCGTGTGCGCCCGTCTTATCTACATCGGCTTCCTCATCCATCTACATCTTCGGATCTTATCCATCAGGTATCAATTTCATTGGAGTTTTTCAGGGTTTTTGTGTTTAGTTTGGTGCATTAACTTGGATAGGTAACAAGCGCAAAATTCTTGATCTACACTTAGTTCAAGATTCAATGGCATAGGTGGTCTAGGAGCTAATTTCCCAGCTTGTATTAAACTATTCCCAACTCTGATTGTAATTTCATAAGTAATTGGTAAAGTTGTTCCTCCCATATATTCTATCATAATAGATATATCAGAGTTTAGATATTTTTAAAATTAAAGAAAGGAACCTTTTGTTGCAAGTCTCACGAGAGAAGGAATTATGTCCCAGGTCCTCTAGAATCTGAAATTGAAATCTGTCATTTGTTCATTAGGTTCTCTCTTGATTGTAGTTAATTGCTCTAAAAGAGATAGGTTGTCTTCTCTTTCTCCAAATTTATTACACAAGGCTGTACACAGTCGATCCCAATTTTGAACTATTCCTGCCCCTAAGCTTATGAACCATTGTAAAGCTTTTCCTTGAAGTGATGAAGCCAAAATTTTCACTACCACATCCATCTCCACAATCTCATGGATAACACAGACATTTGCAATATCTTGAATGTGGTCAACTAGAGTGGTGTGGTTTTCTCCAGTGAAGTATGAGATATTCTTCAAGGCTGCTACATGAATAGGATTATAAGCATTCAAGGCAAGTAGACTAATGCATGTGAAGTTTACAAATGGATTTTGAGCTGGAGGCTATTGTTGATGAGCCATTTTAATTGGTCAGAGAACTCTTGATGACTACAAGAAGGGCCTACAAGGTAGAGGTATTGAAAAAGATCGATTTGGAGGAAAGGGATATCTTTGAATTTTTCTTCCTCTTCTGTCTCTGTTGTATATATCTTCCCCCCGGGTAGATATAGACAAGCAGGAGAATGGAGAAATCAAAGAAGCTCAAATGCCTGACATGACCAAGGCGCACGGAAATGGCGCATAACAATGAGTGTCAACAGGGAAAAATTTTCGCCTTGGCGCACATAAGAGGATGTCGACACAAATGTAAATGCGCCCTTGGCGCACAGAAAAGAGTGTTGACATGCAAATGAATGCGCCCATGGCACACAAAAGGGGCGCACGACAATGAGTGTCGACAGCAAAATGGATGCGCCCATGGCGCACAGAAGAGGCACACAGAAATGAGTGTCAACATAAGAAAGAATGCGCCCTTGGCGCACAGAAAGGAATGTTGACACGGAAAAAGTTGTGCCCTTAGCGCAGGTAAAGTGGCGCACGTAAACATGTGTCGACACAAACATAGTTGCGCCCTTGGCGCAGGTAAAGTGGCGCACGTAAACATGTGTCGACACAAACATACTTGTGCCTTTAGCGCACAGAAAAGAGTGTTGACATGCAAATGAATGCGCCCTTGGTGCATGAAAAGGATTGTCAACATGCATATGGATGCGCCAAGGCGCACCTTCAGGAGGCGCAACATTCTGAGTGCTGACAGGAAGCAGACCCTGACCCAGATATTCAGATGGCCATAACTTTTGACTGGGAGCTCCGATTCACGCAAGGTTGGACTTTTCGGAAAGCCTACGGCGTCCTATACCTAACTACGACTGTATATCTTTAATTGGGTGGGAACAAGTTCTTAAAAATTCAAAATACAGTTTGCCACTTTTGGGGTTTGATATGGTCCTCACCCACCACCATAATGAGATGAATTAAATACAACCTGAGGTGGTTGGGGTAGATTTGGACTTTCTCTCTCTTCTCTCTCTCATTCTTCCTATAAATTGTAAGGAGGGGCTTCTTTCTAAAGGCTGGACATTCTTGTTTTGCCCCTCCCTTCTTCTCTTTGGCAAGTGAATCTGTGGAGTTAAAACCTCCCATTTAAAACTGTAATGCAGCTTTGCCTCTTGGCATTTTGCAGTGTGTTGTATCAATCTTTGGAGCAAATTAATGCATGTCTGTGGATGATTATCAACCCTCTCAGTGTTTATTTGCATCTTCTTGATCTTTCACTGCAAATCTGGTTATCTGTGCATGATCTTGCATTACATTTTTATGGTCTGTGTTTATTGGCAAGAAAGGTGTTCTTCATTCCTCGGTGCATCACCTCTGTTAGTTTAGGTTTTATTTTCTGCATTTTCTTACCCCTGTCTCCTTGGAAAATTAGATTAGGTTTTGAGTAGACCCTCTGCATTTTTACGTGTGCATCTGAACAGAGGAATAGGAACCGGCCTTCATCCGGAGAGCTTTTCCGATTTCGCAAGGTCCCACACTTGGGAAAAGCTCCATGTTATGCAATCATACTGAGAATCTGCAACCCATCGAGTTACAGAGTCCCAGGGGTGCTGTGATTTCGCATCAACAGTCTCTTCTTGGGGATAGCTGCAAATACTTAAAGATGCCTTCATCTCTTGTTCTCGACCATGTTTGTATTCTTCTCATAAATCAAGGACACTTAAATCACTAGTACTACTGAAACCAATTGATATTTGAATGGAGATGTCAGATGTGTTATTGCAGAGCCTCCAAAGGATAGTGCTTCACTAAGATACACATCAAAACTTGATAAAACTAGAAATATTAATTTCAATGTCTCATCGGACATGCCAGAACTGTTGGAGCTCAAATATGCACCCGTGCCTGAATCATAGATAGTTCAGGATTTGATACAACATGGGACGGTCTCCAAGTTGTGGGAATCAAACTGAGACACACCTCAGGAGAATGATAGATTTCTATACTTACTTCTAATGCTAAACCAATTCTAGGAATTGAAATGCAACTATCTAGCTCTACTCTAAATTTCAAGGAACCACAGTGAGAAGGAGATTCATAAAACATAAACCTAAACTAGATAAGGGGATAACGTGAAAACAAGGGGATGAATACTTAAGAAAGAGAGAAAATGGAAGAAAATGATGATGAAGAGGGCCAAAGAAAAAGCCATAGATCAAAATCACCTCCAAAGTTCCACCTTCACGATGCACAATAGACATAGACATCTAAAATAACACATACAACCCACCTACGAATGAATGAGAGGCAAGAGAGTACAATAAAACAATAGCTAAGGCCAAAATGAGCCACAAAACCAAATATTTTATTGCTTTAAGATAATGCACATATCATCACTATAGAGGAGGAAGATGCAAATATTTACAGAAACATAGTCCAAGGCATGCAAATCTTAGAACATTTGTGCAATAAAAAACGATGCCTCCATGTTCTCAAAGTATCCAACATTGAAATTGGGCATCACTTTACAATATATATAAAAAATGGAAGGAGAAGAAGAAAAAAGAGAGATAAATTTTAAATTTCCCTTCCACCAGCCAACCACCTTCATTTAATTTTTTGAAAAAATTTGATTATCTCTGCAAATTTTTCCTCCCCACGCCATTTCATTTTTAAAGAAGGAATGACACCCATACTGTATTTAATTCTTGTAGTTAGGCCAACTAGAATAGACCCTTTGTGTGTTAGAGATGTCACCCTTTTGCTTCGCCCACTTACCCGATTCAAAAAATCTGATCTTATTCCATGAAGGAGGATAAGATTTCTTCAATAATATCAGATTTACAAAGATATGATCATCAGATTCTATAGTAATATAAATTTCAATTCTCCACGAAAAACTATTGTTTTCTTTGTTACGGTGTTTTTATGTTTTAACTCTGCACGGATTTTGACCTCCCTGGCTTTGTCTTCCTCATTTCGTGGCTCCATTATCTCTTCTGTTTGGCCCGCGGTCTATTCACTTGTTACATGAATTTTATCAACATCCACAGAATTCCTTTCCCTCAATCCGTGGTCTACTTTATTTTATTTTATCCATAGATTTCTGCTTCGGTCAATCATGACTTTCCAGAACATCTTCAGCCTCTTTCAGTCCCTTTGTGGCACAACCAGGACTTTGGCGGTCCTCCTTTTCCCACAACTTCGTGGATTCATCAGAGCACACCATTTACTACGTGGTAATCACTCCTTAGTCATGAAACACTTAAACTTTTCTTCGGTATTCCAAGTCCATGATGAACCAAGTTGTTATATTTTTGCAAGGGGTGCAAAAATAGACAACATGATCCTTATTGCCATCAAATTTTTTAAAAGTGGGAAATTTGAAATGTAGTGGATAGGGATTATGTGGTAAAATGTGGTGGATAGTATCATTGAAAATAGTGTGATAATTCAATGTGGGTGGAAGACCCCCCAAGTGTTGAGACTCGAGCTTAACAATACGGTCAAAGAGATGTTGGTGAAGAAAATTGGGGTGAGAATGAACTTGGAGATGACTAGAAGTAATGAGGAATGACACCTGCACCAAAGACTAGGACTATGAAAGATGAGTAGAAAAATTCAAAAAATTATATGACCAAAAAATTGCAAGGATTTCATAGTTATGATTGTCTCTGGAAAAAATGGGTGGCTTAAAAATCACAACACAGTCACAGTTGCTACTAATACTGGGAAAAAATATAACTCATAATAACAGTTAGAAATAGGTATGGTAGTGTCAGAAGAGTCTTTCAAAAACATAAACAGTCATACGTATGACTCAGAGATAGTGGAAATTTCTAGTGAAGTGTTTTTATAAATGTGGTGATGTTGTTTTATTTGTCTTGAGGTTGAATATGGGCCCAATTTGTTTAGCTGCATACGGAGGGATATATCGCTAATTGCCAAATGTTATTTGAACGAGTCTCATACAATATAAAATTTCCAATGACATACTTTACATTACCCCCTTTGATCAATCAATATGGGGTCGTTACCATAGAAAATATTGGCTCTACCTCACAGGTGAAACTAGTCAATTAGGTTGGGTGTTGGCCCTTTTCACCGGCGAGTCCTCTCCATGTGTCATCTACATTTGGGTTTCTATGGTACTCCTCATAGAGAGTTTTAGGGATAATTCCCAAGTACTTAATTTTTATGGTGGATTTTGGTTCATTTACTATACAAATAAAAAATCACCAAAACTTGAAATAAGCAAGGTTTAATGATACCTGCGTCGACTATGTCGATGATGTAAGAATGAAAAAAATGAAAGAAGTGTTAGCATGTGGATTTTGAGTTTTCATTGATTTAAAATTCATATTAATGATAAAGAAAGATTTATGAGAGCTAGAGGGAGGTTGGAGTGAGTCAGATAATGTAGAACAAGTCAATGGCATGAGAACACCTGAGTAAACATTGACTTCTTAAGGAGACTATGACTAACAGAGGCTAAGTGATGATGGGAGAGCATACCAAGATGATGTATTACACATTATATCATGAAGGATGTTGGAGATTTTTAATTGATGTTCATGAAGTAATTTGGGTTAGTAATTTGGATAATAGTGATGGTATAGGTGTGTTTTCAATCCTACTACTTGAGAATGCTATGAAGGCAAAAACCAATCTTTGTGTCTGAAAGGTAGATGAGTTTTTCTCCTTACAATCCTTTCAAATGATCATTTAAAAGTGAAGTATAGGTCCTTTGAAAAAATTTTCATTCATTGGTTGAGCATGGAAGTTAAATTGAAGTGTTTGAAGTCATGCAAATCAAGACTATTTTTTGGGTGTTTTGAAACCATTTTCACATGTCTCTGAAATACAAGAGTATTTGGCCTATAGAGCTTGATATGAAGCTTGATGTTAGCATGATGAGTTTAATAAGGATGATTAATCTCTATAAAAGTGATGTAGAAGCCATGAATGTGTGTTTGAGTGCATGAAAATTCTCACTTATCTGAGGATTTTTTTTTGAGTTTGAATCCCTATGAGTTGCATGATCAAATCTGCATATTATTTCTTATATGAGAGTTTTGAAGCTCCTTCATGCATCTGAAGGTTTTCTACACATCCTAGTCCATCATCTACTTGATTATGAATGTGTTTAAGGTGCATGCATATTTGTGAGAATATTAAATCCTTGACTATAAATATTCAGTCCTCCATGACCAAGTTTGGAGCTCCTAATGAAAGGTGAAAGAGAAATGGCAAGTGAAGAAGTGTTGTAAGGAGTCATAAAGTTAAATGAGAAGTTATGTAACATGATCACTTTCTTGTGCCACTTGTGCATGGTTAGAATTTGCTAGAAGACAAAACTGATTTAGCAGTTAGAAATTAGTTGGTGCATAGGTCTGTCATGGAATCTTTGCATTTGTAATTGAATGTCATAATGTTAAGACATGTCTCCTTGTTAAGACATACTTTACATTACCCCCTTTGATCAATCAATATGGGGTCGTTACCATAGAAAATATTGGCTCTACCTCACAGGTGAAACTAGTCAATTAGGTTGGATGTTGGCCCTTTTCACCGGCGAGTCCTCTCCATGTGTCATCTACATTTGGGTTTCTATGGTACTCCTCATATAAATTTTTAGGGATAATTCCCAAGTACTTAATTTTTATGGTGGATTTTGTTTCATTTACTATAAAAATAAAAAATCACCAAAACTTGAAATAAGCAAGGTTTAATGATACCTGCGTCGACTATGTCGATGATGTAAGAATGCAAAAAACGAAAGAAGTGTTAGCATGTGGATTTTGAGTTTTCATTGATTTAAAATGCATATTAATGATAAAGAAAGATTTATGAGAGCTAGAGGGAGGTTGGAGTGAGTCAGATAATGTAGAACAGGTCAATGGCATGAGAACACCTGAGTAAACATTGACTTCTTAAGGAGACTATGACTAACAGAGGCTAAGTGATGATGGGAGAGCATACCAAGATGATGTATTACACATTATATCATGTATATGATGTGGAAACATGGTCTAAAGGATAAATACAAAGTCACCTGAGTTGAATTTGTTAGACTAGCTCAACTCAGGATGTCTAATCCCTAGGCCTAGTTAGCAAAGTAACCTGGAATTGTTAAGTAAAGGATTTAAGATGTTGGTGAAGCATGATAAAGGTATAAAACAAATTATAAAACATGTTCAAGGGGCTAAATGGAAAAAAATAATTCAGGAGTAGAGATTTTCTTTGTAAACTAGCTCAAATTGGCCTAGTTAAAGGACCCAACATGAGAATATGAAACAAACCAAGATATATCAAGATAATTCAAGCACAAGTTTTTAGGGAAATTGTAAAGAGTCCTAATATGAAGCTACATGTCAAAAATCAATAGTTAGAGGCATTCTTAGGGTCATTTGCATGACCATTCTTTAGGAAAAATAAATTTAGCATGCACAAATGAGATTTTCCAAGAAGTTTCAAGTGCATTTATGACAAAGTAACTATTGGATATCATAGAGGAGGAAGTCATGAAGGTGTGGACCCAAGGAGGATTTTTGTGCAAGATATTGAATTTTTACCAAAACTTGGTTAAGTAAGGTATGCTAAACTACCACTCTGACTTATTAACATTCAAGCTAAATTGTTGAGCCTCCTTTAGATAAACCATATGAGAAATTTTTGAAGAGCCAAAAGATAAAATTATGCTGTAAAAATTCTGAGGCCAAATGAATGAGAAATAAGAAAGTTCTATTCATTTTTGTGGCACTGTCTGAAACCCTCCTAAACCCAATTGAAATCAGTATGGAGAAAAATGACATGTTATGCCTCCAAATGAAATTATTTTTATTATTTGTGAACCTAATAATGTAGATAATTCATTAGATTATCTTTTCATTGTGGTTTTATCTCTTGACTCATGGTGGAGCCTACAAGAAATCAACTATTTTTTGAAGAATTCAGTGTACAAACAAAGTTTGCAAAGTAATCTATGCTAAAAAAGTTCTTGAAGGATGTTGGAGATTTTTAATTGATGTTCATGAAGTAATTTGGGTTAGTAATTTGGATAATAGTGATGGTATAGGTGTGTTTTCAATCCTACTACTTGAGAATGCTATGAAGGAAAAAACCAATCTTTGTGTCTGAAAGGTAGATGAGTTTTTCTCCTTACAATCCTTGCAAATGATCATTTAAAAGTGAAGTATAGGTCCTTTGAAAAGTTTTTCATTCATTGGTTGAGCATGGAAGTTAAATTGAAGTGTTTGAAGTCATGCAAATCAAGACTATTTTTTGGGTGTTTTGAAACCATTTTCGCATGTCTCTGAAATACAAGAGTATTTGGCCTATATAGCTTGATATGAAGCTTGATGTTAGCATGATGAGTTTAATAAGGATGATTAATCTCTATAAAAGTGATGTAGAAGCCATGAATGTGTGTTTGAGTGCATGAAAATTCTCACTTATCTGAGGATTTTTTTTTTAGTTTGAATCCCTATGAGTTGCATGATCAAATCTGCATATTATTTCTTATATGAGAGTTTTGAAGATCCTTCATGCATCTGAAGGTTTTCTACACATCCTAGTCCATCATCTACATGATTATGAATGTGTTTAAGGTGCATGCATATTTGTGAGAATATTAAATCCTTGACTATAAATATTCAGTCCTCCATGACCAAGTTTGGAGCTCCTAATGAAAGGTGAAGGAGAAATGGTAAGTGAAGAAGTGTTGTAAGGAGTCATAAAGTTAAATGAGAAGTTATGTAATGTGATCACTTTCTTGTGCCACTTGTGCATGGTTAGAATTTGCTAGAAGACAAAACTGATTTAGCAGTTAGAAATTAGTTGGTGCATAGGTCTGTCATGTAATCTTTGCATTTGTAATTGAATGTCATAATGTTAAGACATGTCTCCTTGCTCTCCACAGGTACACGAAGAGTAATAACTACACATGAAATGAGTTTTCATCTAACCTATTAAAAGTTTAATCATTGCTAAGTTGAAAATTAGTCTTCCTTATACGAGCTGAAAAGTCACATAAGTTATATAGGTAAGATGTGGAAGTGTGAAAGTCAAGTTAGAAAATAATTGTCTTATATATGAAAGGTATCTATACATGTTTTTGTTGTTGAAAAAAAATCATAAAGGGTGTTGTTGTCGAAGAGAGAGAGAGAGAGAGAGAGAGAGAGAGTAGACACAAAATCACGCACTTTAAGTCAATATTTAGTTCCAGTCTCATACTACTATTCATATGGTTTTCAAGCGGAAAGAGTAATAATTAAACCATGTCTTTGACCATTTTTGCATTGCTTGTTATCATATTTTATATCTTATAACTCTACTTGCCTAGTCTATGTTGTAATTTTCCATTTTTCCTATTTATGACTGAGGTGCCCAACCAAGACTAAGGTGCCCTGGTGCCCTCTGGGGTGCCCTGATTCTCTTTGCACTTTACTCTCACCTTTTGGGCACTTTATAGTCATTTGAGATTTTTATCTTATTAGTGGTCAGCCTTTTCGGAGGTAATTACGAAATTAAAGCAAGAAACTCTATACATATAAAGTTATATGGCCATAATGAGGGACCAAGTGATTAAATAAAATGAAGTTTCCTAAATGGGGGTATTTAGGGTTCTAGTGTTAATGTAAATAGGAGGAATGAAATGTTGTAATAAAGAGGCTAAATAGTAATTAATAACAAAAAAATAATATGCTAAAGTGATGTAAAACAATTGCATGATTTGATCTAATGGAAATAAAACCCTAGAATGTAAGAGGGGAGTAAGGAAAATATTCAACTGATAACATGGGACTGTCAAAGATCTAGAATTAGAACTCGGCAGTGGAGACAAACACTTAGGGGCCTTGCAGAGGGTAGATTTGGACTGTCTAAAGTGACATAGGCACCAAGGAGTGTACCGAGGCACCCCGGGGCACCCTGTTCTACAATATAGGAACTCGAAACAACATAAATGTTTAAAACCCTATTTTGGAATAGTCGCTAAGTGTCTTTGAATACTCTATGTCTGTCACATTGGATTTGCCAGATGAACTGGCTTACACCTTTCACAAGAAGAATAAAAATGGGTCAGACTGACTTTAGCTACCAAACCGGTGGACTTATCTCTGAGTGTTGCACTATATTATAGACCGTGATGTAGTTTTGTTGAGTGTGTGTATGTTGTGCCCTAGGTGCTCTCGTGTCAATTATATTTTGTGAAATAGTGAGCTATGATAGCTATAGAAGATGTAGATAGTAGAGTAGAATGAATAGAATCCCTCCTCCTCTAAGAATGTGTGCGATGCAAAATTTCCTAGCTTGAATGCATGGTGCTATGTGGATGTAAGTGGTGTAATGGATACATTCCTAGATGGAGTGATAATAGTGATACGATGCAATGACCTAGGACCCTCATTATGGTCTTATAATCTTTCTATTTATAGGGCTCTCAAGTTTAATTTTGTAATTAATCCCGATAAGGAGGTATGAGAAGAAGATAAAGATGACGAATGGATAGAAGTGAACCAAAAAGGAGCGAAAGATGTTGTGCATAGACTGAGGTACCCCAATACAGCCTGGGGTGCCCTGCTTTAAGGCTAGAAACTTGGGAAAGTTAGAAAATGGGGTGATAAGTATCAAGAAATATGTAGGAAAATGAAATAAGAGATAAAAAAGGTGGGATTAATTAGTACTTTGTACACTTGAGAACCTTCTAAATAGTAGTATAAGACTAGGCTAAATATTGTCTAATGTGTAATATTTGTGTCTACATTTTCCCCCACTTTATGTTGGTGAGCGAATAGATTAGTAACATAAAGTAGATAGAAAATCATACCTGATGTCCCTGCAGAGTGTAGAATAAAATCCGTTGATGGAATAGAAGCATGGAATGAAAAAAAAGAAAGAAAATGTGGAGTGGATTCTAAAGATGAAAAATGTGTAAAAGGTGATGAGAGTGAACCTAGGGCAAAATGCGTGTGTAGATGTTGTAGGTGTGTGGTGTACTTGCATAGTTAGTATGGAAAGTACCATCACAGTGTGTTATTGCCCCCAATTTGACTGCTTGTTTCTCATACGATGGACTTGTAAGGAGAAAATGATCAAGTAGTCAAATATGTATGTATATAAAAACGTTGTGTAAAGTATGCAAATGTAAATTAAGCTAGAATAGAAAGTGTAAATGGAAAAATGAAACATGTGCACCTGATCCATGGTGAGAAAAAGGGTGTAGAAGGATATCCTGTAATGTCGTAATTTTTTTGGGTGATCTCACGCCACCTTGGCTAAAGAAGTATAGGGAGGAAATGCTCCTTGTCCTCCAACTCTAACCACTTATGCTGAATTTTTTTGAAGAGATATTTATACTGCGTTGGTTTTTTGGGAGATCCTACACCACTAGACAAAGAAGTTTAGGAGGGCACCCATTGTAACCTTTGAGCCTGTGACCGCTCTACAGAATTTCTGAAGGACACCATGTCTTGTTAAGGCCGTTATGCATGGAGTTTATAGACTGGTTTGAATTCACTCATTATGTGTGAAACAATGTAGATACATTATGTTAGTATAAAACCTCAATGATTCCCCCTCTTTGGGGGCACATGTGATGACCCTAGAAGGAGAATGCGGCCCTAAAAAAGGACCAACTGCAGTCTGACCTTGTAACCAACTCAACCCTACAGGGGGGAAAGGAAAGTGTTTGGTAGAGACCAAGGCATGCATAAAATGGGATGACTAGCCAATACAAGTGTTATTCCGAACACATGCATGCAAATAGGTGTAAAAGACACAGAATATGTAGAAACACTACCATGTATAGTAGTGTAAATATGTAAGAAAAAAAACAAACTACACAAAGTGGGTTTCAAATATGGTACATCACTCACAATGTCTCAAGACACGCAAGGCCATCATGGCTGCAAACAATAGACAAGTGTGCAGACAAGAAATGGGAAAATCCTGCAAACAATGGCAAACAACGCAGACAAGTAAATACAAACATGTAGTCAAGGAAAACATGTAGTCCTGCCAAATGAGTGTTGTACATGGAACACCCATTAGCATGTTAGAGTGAAAACTGATATGTAAAAACGTGTATGAACCAGTAGTATAAGATGCTAAGTACAAAATTAAACAATAACACATGTATGAGATGAATTTGGATGCCCCCAATGACCAATATAGTAAGGGTAGAAGGAAAATATCCATGTCGCCTATAAATTTCATGTATCTGCAATCACACTAGAAAAAGGCATGAATGCGCATGTGTGTATGGTAATGACATATAGGAAAGCAAGCTAACATGTGTAATAGAATGAGCATGAAAAACACTCGTAAGGAAAATTAAATGCTACCAAGACAATGCAATATGTTGTGGATGGATAAAATTGAATGCAAGATGGAATGATAGGAGAAACATGCCCCCAAAGTGTATGGAAGTGTATGTAGTGAGGTTAATGTTTTTCCCCTTAGTAGTCAATAATGAACAACAAACGAGAGTGCATATTCGGGAAATGGTCGAGTAATGTTGGTTGTGTCTAGCGCGTGTTGATGAGTGTGTATGTGTAGTGGTGATAAAATGTGACATGGGGAGAAGATGTGCATGGAATGTATAGTGTAAGCCTATACCACAATTTTTTTGAATATATGAGTGATGATTTATCCCTAAACACATATCACTATAAGATGAATGGAGGGGAATGCATTATATAGAAAGGTGTGCATGGACCCTATAGCTTAAATATAGACCATGACTTGTGAGAGGTGTGAGTGATGACTTATCCCTAAGCGTATATCACTACATGATGAAAGAATGGAAGATGGCGTATACCACTATGTGATGCATAAGGCAAGGGTGGTGATTTAGCCTAAAGTGTATACCACTAATTGATGAGTAGGATAAATGATTATGTGTTAGAATTACTTAGAAGAGGATGACAGAATAGGTGAAGATCGGATGTAAGAGGATAATGTAGAATGGGTAAAGGAGTGGCGATTTAACCTAAGGTGTATACAACTACATGAGATGATGAATAGTATGGATAACGATATAGCCTAGAGTGTTGGTCACTAGTATGATGGATGTGGTATGATGACATGTTGCATGTATGTAAACTCCATTTGATTGGTAAACCCTCGGCGGTCGAGTATGGACCGAGGAACTAGAGTACTTCATAGGGTGGTGGGTCAGTGCGTAGAACAATGTAGTGTAGAAGACCAAGGTATGTGAATGTGTGGTGTAGGTAATGTAATAAATGCATAGGTAAAAGTAGAATGCATAAATGATGATGGATATAAATAGACCTAAGTATAAGGAAATCTAGTGTAGCATGTAGAATATGTAAGATGTATGAATGCAATGTGGGTGTGTAGGATGTATATGTAATGTAGGAGATATGATGATAGGTGTAGGTATAAAGGTGAGGGTACAAGATAAAGCTAGACTCATATACAACATGACCTAGCATAAATGTAGAATGAGAGGATGGAATGAAAAACTAGGTTCATATACGATGATGACTAGTGTAGTGTATGCTATGGAGATATAATGTAGGATGATAAAATGTAAATTTATAGGTCCCGTGGTGTAGTGTGTGGGGTTCAGTGTAATGGTAATCCCTCAACAGTCCAGTGTGAACATAAGCATTAGGGTACATCATCGGGTAACAAGGGTGTGATACTAGATGATGTAAATGTTGATATGGAAGGGAAGGAAAAATGTATGGGTGTGAGGGGTATTAATGTGAAAGTGTGAGAGGAGGGGTGGGGTTTTTCTAATGGATAGATGCCCCAACTCAGGTGGAAAGAGGAATTAAACAATGAGGGCGAGGGATAGATGTCCATTAACTCGTACATGAGAGGAGGATGACAGAGAAGGATGCTATAATAATGGTGGTATATAAGATAAACGTTGTGTAGGAGGAGAAGACACACAAAGGATGCATGAGCAGGAATAAGGTGCATTTGAAGGTGCGGGAAGATAGGAAAGGAAACACGTGCCAGAACACTTTGGCTTGGGACTTAGCCATTTTTGTGGATAAGGGATATTTTTGGAGATAATGTGTAGAGAACACATAGAGATGAAGATTTGTGTGACATGTAATGGTATTTTGGGAATAAGCGGCTATTAAGTGCCATGCATAGTTCAGGCTAATAATAGGATTTCTTCTTAGAGTTAACTATAGGAAATCTATTATTAGAACACTTGCATGTATACATATTATTGTAAAGGTGCATGGCTATTATCAACATGTGACCTATTTTGAGAAGTGCATGGAAGGTGAAGGGAAAGTCCCCACCCCTATAAATATGTATTGAACTATGTAGTTTAGAGAGAGTGAATTATTGTAGAGTTATGTTGTTGAATTCAATGCGCGCATGACTCATGGAGATACTTTATAGTGTAAGAATATTTTATGTTTTACAACGTTTAATGTAATGTAGTATATTGGCTGGATAATGGTGTTGAACATAACTAAATCTGGTTCATGTATGGTTAATATTATTATAGTTTAATTCATGATTATCTAAGGTATAGATCCAGTTTATGCACTATGAAATGTTTACGTTTGGTTATGGCTCTGAATATGTATTATCATCATCACACTAACATCCTACATAAGTAAATCTAAAGAGGGGATTGTTGCCTTTGCGTGCTTCAGGTGAGCACTCAACTCATGCTGAGTGATGTGCTAGCGCGCCTGGGTTTTCTATAGTAGATTCTAGGCTACATCATTGGTTCCATTGTCGAGACCTATTTTTCAGTTGTTTTCAGGATGTTTTGTGATGAAGATGTGTCGGTTGACCCTATAAAGTGTAGAGTGGATAATAGATCTGGAAGAAGAGTACGCTAGGAGGTTCAACACTGGATCTGAGTTTGACACACACACATGGGTGAATTAAAACTTGTACAACTATTTATATGGGAGTTTATTTGCTATCTTTTCGATAGAGTTTTATGAGTGGCTGATTATTTATACATCTAAAATGAATTGGAGGTATCACACACTTATTTGGATGCAGGAAGAATTTTAGGCCCTCTATGATGTTAATTTTATTTGGATGCTTACTGTGGACACTTGGTTCAGTGGTGTTCTGAATAGCTATATTTTAGAGTACTCAATTTCTACTTACTCTTTCCCGGAGGTAGCTGAGTTCCAGTTTTTACGTTATCCTAGGGGAACCTATCTGCAAGGTATTCCACTGGCGATCAAAATCTTGATGGTAACCCTAAACTTGGAAGAAAATATGATGGCTAGCTAAACCCTACCACGCGCGGGGGTAGGAATAGGTTTGGTGAAGGATAGTGGGCCTAGCGGTAGAGAGAAAAAGAGAAGAAAGACACCTTAAGTACAATGAGGCACATGAGAGGGAGATAAAGAAGTAACATGATATTGCAGAATGAATGTGTTGAGGAGAGAGATGGCTTATGAAGGATTTAGAGGTCACACAGAAGGCATGGAGCCAAAGAGTCTAGAAATCCTCCATTTGGGAAAACATGACAGGGAACCCTCCTTGGCCTCATATGGGAGCGTGCTAGTAGAGATGACATGGGATGTAGGCACACATCTGAATCTACCTGGAAACCTAGCCCTTGCACTTGGTTTTCCAATATCTAGTACAACTAGTAGTCAACAAGCTAGTTTGGGGAGTAGTAGAAAAGGAGTAAATCAAGTAGAAAGTGCATCTATGGCCAGGAAAACATCTTTTTTATTATTTGGAGGTACCTTCTCAGGTGCATCGTCGACACAAAACTTAAGCATGTAGAATTTTGGACTCACTTTGGGGAGTAGTACCACCTCGGAGACTGTAGGAGTTATTTTAGTACCAGTGTTGGGACATAGGGCAATACATCCACTGGTCCACTTCCAGCTATAGGAGGAGGATCAAGGGGCATAGGTGGCTCTAGTTCTGGTGGATCTGGTGGGTCTAGAGGTAGAGGTAACACAAGAGGTTCTAGATCAGGTGGGCATGGTCCTCACCAACCCCAAAATATTTACATGGAGATGTCACTACATCTTCCAGAGTATAGGGGAATAGAAGATGTTGTTGAGCATGTGCACATGTGTGAGATACTATGGCACACAAAAGGGATCACGAGTTTTGAGCGCAAGGTAAGTTAGTTTGTAACTATGTTGTAGGGACGCGCTCATAGTTGGTACATGAAGTTTGAACCTAATCAAACTTACGTACATTATGTAACATTAACGGAAGCTTTCCTTAAGGGGTTTCATATTCCTGAGTTTAAACAGAAGAGTATAAGCGAGCTTAAGGGTATTAAGCAGGGAACTACTGAAAGCGTCTGTAAATATGATGCTCATTTCAAAACACTTTTGTCTAAGCTTTCATATGTTACCCATGAAAGATAGCATGCACAATGGTTTGTTGGGGGTTTGATCAAACTGTTTAGGAGGGAAATGCCACATAATACATATATAGATCCACATGAAGCACTTGAAATAACATTGCACGCTGAGGCATTTGAAACTATAAACACTAGATTGAGCCCATTATTGGAAGCACAGACTGCAGTTATGGTAAAGCAGTTGGAGAAACTATCAACCAATTCAGCACACAATATGCATATTGGGATTTGGTGTATAGGTTTTTAAGTGGAAGGGAATGCTAAGGATAATTTTCCCCTCAGGTTAGTACATTCATTGTTGCTAAACTACGATATATGTCATTTAGACCATGATGTCAGTGGTTGCTCACTATTACAACACGTGATCATAAAAAAATGTATCTTGTTATTGTAAGATTTTCTGGTCCACAACTCACAATACAAAAGACTGAAGGTTGATTGGTCAGATCCATGATGTCATCGATATTGGTGTGTGACAAACAGGAGTATTGGATAACTCTAAAAGTAAAAGTAATCACCATGATCATGATCACACCCAAGGGCACTATGATCGGAATGAGGGACACTTTGAAGGAAGTCATGATAGAGGTCGAGGATACCGTGGTGGATTTGGGGACCAAGGATGTGGTGGTGGATGAGGTGAGTTTCCTTGTGGAACGTGTTATACATGCAGATCTCCTAACCACTACAGGTGTGAATTCCCTCAGAATATTACTTGTTATTTTTGTGGGAAGAATCATAACTATGAGGAATGCCCAAACTTATATGAGCATCTTAACAAGAAACATAAATAGGAGAACAAGGGCACATAAATGGTTAGGATACAATGCACCATATAAAATCAATGGATGCCAAAGTTAGCATTGGAACTTGAGGTAGTACCTGTGAAGATTACTATGCGCATTGAAGTTGCGCGCACCAGAGAAATGTTACAACAAAAGCCTACCATTACTAAGGAGGAGGTTTTACATGCAAGGTATCCAGATCCTACACATCAGAAGGAGGTTTATCAGGAAACCATGGAGGTACTCAAAAATATTTAGGGTGAAATACAATGTTTAAAGGAACAGTCGTGAAAGTTGGAACAAAAGAAGGCAACAGAGATGGTCCAGTCAAATGTTGATGATTTGAAAGAGGTATGCAAGATGTTGCGCCAGGAGAATATTATTCCTTTACTAGGGAATTGGCTAAAGGGAAACACTCCGTGCACAGGTATTGAGAATGGATGACAGATCCTACATAGCTTGGATTATGACAAGGAAATCACTCTGAATGTTGTTGTGGATGGGTGGATTTTGAGCAATATATTGATTGACACAGGTGTGGAAGTGAATGTACTTACTTTAGATGTATGGGTGCAGATGGACATATCTCCATTACAGCCATCCTCTAATGTATTGTTCATGGCTAATCAGACTAAGGCCACTCCAATCATGGTTTTAAAGGATGCATCCATTACTATACAAGGGGCCAAGTTCACTGGGGACTTTGAGGTTTTGGCACTTGCAGAGGCAGACAACTTCCCAGCTCTACTTGGGTGCCCTTGGTGTTATGCAAATAATGTTGATCTATGGTTCAAAAAGGGGTATATAAGTTTTGAGAACAAGGAAGAACAGGTTATTATCCCTTTGACAGATGGAAAATCTACACCTTATGTTGAACCTTTGAGTGAGGAAGACTTGAACAAAATTTATGTGTGCGTCATTCGAGATCTAGAAGTACTTGAGCCATCTAAGGAGGGAATCCTCCAGTGGGAAGATGCACAGTCTATTAGTGATACTACAAGTATTGCTTGTGATAATTGGGTGCATGGCACCTATGAGATGGTTGGGCGTGAAGTAAGAAGTGCCTTTGCATGGAGGAGAAAACCTCGTTGTATTAGGTGGATAGGTAATAGCTCAGTACCCCCGTACACTGGTGAAGGAGATCCTACAGTATTTCTATGTGCCATGGAGGAAAAATGGATAGATCAAGTGGAAAGAAGAAATATGTTAGTGTATACCCTACACGGGATGACAACACGCATTGGTGGATGGTTCACAGGGATAATCTCATAGAATGGAATGAAGTAAGAATTGCTCTAACAACCCGGTTTCTCAGGAGCAATGCACCTACTTAAATCTGCATATATCATGGTAATCAACCTGTTCAACACCATGTTCAATAGTGTGAGAGACTTTGGATAGAGGGGCAGGAATATTTACCACCTTCACTTTAGATGCACAAAATTTATTCCAGATTGTAAGGTTGCGCACCTGCTTGGTATGTTTATGCGGAACTGCATAGGGAGACTTGAAATTGGCAAGACTTGATTGCAGGAATGGTCCAAACTTTTGACTACTTCTCTACTAAACCTCCAGTGAGAGAGGCATTATGGGTTATGGAACACTTGACTATGGGAGACAATACAAAGGCTAAAGAACTCATTCAAGAGTTATTTGGTGAGGAAGAACCAGGAGCGCATTTTGATGAAATAGATGAGACAGATGCCAAACTACTTAAGTGTGCTTGCTTTGAGAAGGAGAAAGGAAAGATGGTCTACATAGTGGATGATGAAGAAGTATAAAATTTGGACATAGATCATTTAACAGGTACACATGAGGTCTTAGACAATGTGGATAAAAATGTGTGCGCCTATCATGAACCTATGAAGACCAAGAAAGTGAACATTGGCATGGATGTTGAACCTAAGGAGGCCATAATTGGAGATTATTGGTCTGATTCTGAAGTGGAAAAGATAGTTGAGTTACTACGTGATTTCCAGGACTTATTTCCTTGGGGATACCATGAGTTAAAGGGGGTGCATGAGTCATTAGATGAGATGAAGATTAAGCTAAAGGAAGGAGCATGCCTGGTCAGGAAGAGACCTTACAGGATGAACCCTAACATGTGTGTAAAAGTTAAAGAAGAAATTGACAAAATGTTGAAATCTGGCATCATTAAGCCCCTAGAAGAATCAGAGTGGGTTAGCCCCATGGTAATCAGTATAAAGAAATATGGTCGGATTAGGATTTGTGTGGATTACAGGGAGTTGAATGCTACATGTGTGATTGATCCTTTTCCTATGCCTTTCACTGAGGAAATATTAGAAGGCATTGCAGGGCATGAAATTTACTCTTTTACAGATGGATTCTTTGGGTATCATCAGGTAAGAATTGCATAGGAGGATCAAGAGAAGACAACTTTCACCACTGAATGGGGAAGCTTTGCATATACGGTGATGCCCTTTGGTTTGAAGAATGCACCTGCTATATTTTCACGCATAGTTGTTCAAGCATTAAGGATTTTATTCACAAATTCTTGTAGGTTTACTTGGATGATTGGATGGTATATGGGCTTGTTAAGGATCATTGTGACAACTTGCGCTTAATGTTTGAAAGATGCAGACAGTTAAGCATCTCTTTAAACATCAAAAAGTGTGTATTTGCTACACCTTTTGGAACTCTGCTAGGGCATATCATCTACAAGGAAGGTTTGTTAGTAGATCCAGCTAAGGTTGCAGTTATTGTAGGCCTGGAGGAGCCTATCAGTCAGAGTGAGGTGCGGGGATTCTTGGGCCATATAGGGTATTACAAAAAATTTATCAAAGGATATGCAAAGATTGTCATGCCCCTAGAGGAGTTACTAAAGGGAAAAGGGACATTCTATTGGGGAGCACATTTGAGGCATTGAAGGAGAGACTTACTACAATGCCTATTCTGTGTTTTCCCTCATGGAGCCAACCATTTCACGTACATGTGGATGCCTCTGGCATGACCATTGGTGCAGTGTTAGCTCATCCTGGAGAAGGTATTATAGATCATCCTATCTACTTTGCTAGTAGAAAGTTGACTCATGCAGAACAAAATTATACAACTACAGAGCGTGAGGCCTTGTCGATGATCTACGCGCTGCATAAGTTTAGATAATACTTGCTAGCAACACCTTTTGTATTTTATACAGATCACATGGCACTAAAATACTTGGTAAATAAGCCCATTTTACAGGGGCACATATGTCGATGGGTTCTCTTATTCCAAGAATTTGACTTTACAGTCGTGGTAAAACCAGGTAAAAGTAATTCTGGCCCAGACCACTTATCAAGAATTCAATCAGGAGAGGATGCAAGACAATTGAAGATACAATGTCGGATGCACAGTTGTACAGGTTACATCACACACCTTCAGAATTGGAGGATATTGTTGTCTTTTTACGCATAGGTATGGTGCCAGAAGGAATGAAAGCCTTAGAGAAGAAACAACTTACAATTCACGTTGCACCCTTCATGTTGATCAGTGGTGACTTATAAAAACTAGGATGAGATGAAGTATTGCACCAGTGTGTATTAGAACATGAGCACACAGATATCATGGAAGAGGCTCATGGTGGTATTACAGGTGGGCATTATGTAGGTGACGCCACCACGTGCAAGATTCTACTCACTGGATTATGGTGGGAGACCCTGTACAAGGATTGTAAAGAGTATTGTAAGGCATGTGATCACTGTCAGTGCCTTGGAAAACCTGGACAAAGAGATGAAATGTCGTTGAGGCCTATTACTAGTGCAGAGCCATTTGAAAAATGGGCAATAGACTTTGTGGGTCCTATTTCCCCAGCCGCATGTAGAACTAGATCACGCTACATCATCACTTGTATGGATTATCTTACGCAATGGGTAGAAGCAACACCTACAAAGGATTGTAAACAGCAAGGTTCTTATGGGAAAATATTCTTACTAGGTATGGATGTTCGTTGAGTTTGACAAGTGATAGGGGCACACACTTCTTGAATGAGACAATCAGGATATTGTTGGATGAATTTATGGTCGTGCACCACAAGACTACACCTTATCACCCTCAAGAAAATGGGACTACTGAGGCCTTCAACAAGATATTGAGCCAGACCTTAACAAAAATTTGTGATGTTGGAAGGAAAGATTGGGATGATAAAGTTTCTGTTGTACTTTGGGCATATAGAACAACTTACAAAAGGTTAAATAAGGCCACACCCTTTCAGTTGGTGTTTGACATAGAAGCAGTTCTTCCCATGGAATTCATGTTACCTTCTTTGTGTATTGCACGTGGGGGGTCTAGCTGATGAGCAAGCATTAGAAGAAAGAATTGACAAGTTAATACAGCTAGATGAGAGGCATGTCATAGCACGTTGGAGTCAGAAGTAGGAAAAGGCCAGGTAAAAGGCATGGCATGACAGACACATCAGGGATAAGAAGCTTGAGGTTGGAAAGATGGTACTTCTTTATGATTCCAAGTTTTTGTGCCATCTAGGAAAACTTAAGGTGCATTGGTTGGGACCATATGTTATCACTCACATCCTTGAATCAGGCACTTGTCAGTTAGAGGCGCTTGATGGAACATGGTTACCCAGTTACTTTAATGGGAGTAGGCTAAAGCCCTACTATAAATAAGTCTTCTTGGTGTTTGTAATAAGGTAGTATTTCCATTTAGTATAGATTTCCCTTTCTGTATTTATTTTAATGTATTTCCTTCTTCGTCTCTAAGCTTTGTCAATTTAGTTTGGTGTTTTCTATAATAAGCACGTTTGCATGTTGAAAGCTAATTACAATCTGAAGTATTTTTATGTGTAGAGGACTGCACATACCATTGGTGTGGGGTGGTTGTTATTTGATTTTAAAAATGGGTACACATAAGAACAAACTGTTACAGGTGTTATTCAAGTATGGAAAGGAGCTGCTAGAAAGAAGATTGCTCCTAGAGAAGACCATAGCTAGAAATAAATGAATGAACAGTATAATGTGAGGTAAAATGTGGCCATAGAAACTACTATAAGAAGGCACAGTGGCAAGGTACTTTGGCACAAGGAAGCGCATAGAAGGAGGTATGTAGCTAGAAGGTAGGAAGGCATGCTAGAAGGTTATAACTAGGGCATGTAGGTGTATCACGCAGAAGTTGGGAAAATGGTCAATTAATGAGAGGAATAGTGGTAGGTAAAGGAGCAATAAATGTAATAAATTTTCAAAAATCTATATAAGGACTTGATGCGGGTTCATTTTTACCTTTGCGATCACAAGTATTCGAGTGAGCTAGTTACGACTGAGCCAAACGAAACGTGTTGAGGTGTAGAGAGTTGCAGAACCATACGTGGAGAGCAGATTTGTGCACAGAAGTGGCTTGTACATCCCCATTGGAGAAGGGTTTGAGCAAAGTAGAAGCATTGAGAAGGAGCTAGGGTATGTAGTTTTGAGCTAGGGCATGTGATTTGGAGCTAGGGCATGAGAGCTTACTCGACAGAGGAAAAAGGTGAGATTTTTACAATGGCACCAAGGAAGGCACCTGTAGCAGGTATGAAGGGGAAGAAGAAGGTGGAAGTCGAGGTTGAAGATGCTCCTGAGAGTAATTTTTTAGAAATGCAGTATCCAGAGGGAGTGATCATTGGGCGAGATTGGGATTCCCATATCCGTAGATGCAAAGTAAGTGATTACAACCACCACACCACCGATAACAAGGGAGAGTTGGATGCATTGTTGAATAAGAAGACCAACAAGTGCATGGTGGATGACATGTCAGTATATGACGATGTTGGGGAGAAGTTTCTCAAGAAGGTAGGGGTGTATCAACTGTATGAACTCCCATATTTTGGAAAACCAGAAAGTTTATACCAATGGCTTATGAGCAGAGTCCATGAGGACTTTTTCTATTTTGTTGGATGATGGGTAAGGATCACCACACCTTTGATTGCCACATTGATAGGGATGAAGGGCACATGGATAGAGGTTAGTAGTGATCTAACTGATAAGGTAGTTGTTATAGCCACAAGCAAGGAGTTGGGATACTCCAAGGGTCCACGTGGAATGGACATCTACAAATTAAGGAAGTACCCTGTGGTGCAGGTAGTTGCACATCTTCTCACTAAACTGAATGATCAAGAGAGATGGTCTCAGGTAAATACCATGTGGCTACATATTGTGAAGAAAATGTCACAAGGAGAAGTCTACAACTTAGTTGGCTTCATAACAGAAACAATTATTGAGGAAGTGCGCATAGGTGAAAAGATAAGTTTTGGTGCTATCCTACTATCTCTTGTGTTTGTAGAAATTGGAGTGCCCGATGGGCCAAATAACAAGATCTGGGAATACCCCGTGGAGAAGAAGTCCCTCGCAGAGAGGTTTGAGAAGTATTTGTGTGAGGGAACAATGAGTGGCCCATTCAAACAAAGGGCAGAACTATGGTATGATTGGCTTCGTGCGGCCTTTGAAGAGGAATGGAGCATTCCAAAGGAGTTACCCTTCGTAGTGGGTAAGGAAGTGCAGTTCATGGTGTATCACATTTTTGCATTGTGTGGTTTGTAATGAAGGATGGGACATGGAGTCCCTGGTGCAAACTTCCATACACCTTCACAATGCGCTATTTCTAGGAATCAGTACACAAGTTTACTGATGTGTGCCAATTGAGCTTTAATGTGGACAAGGTAGATTGTGACTACCATACTCTTAGAAAAAACTTATGTTTATCCAGGTCAGTCTGCCTACATTGAGAGGCTCATTTCAGATGTTATAAGTATGAAGCTGGTAAGTTTGGCTATTGGGGATAGTGGAGCCATGCTTGTCTATCTCTAGCTTAAGCCTAGGTTGGAAAATAACAAGTACGTGGAGAATGAGTTCATGCTCCTAGGGCCACCTAAGGGAAAACACACAGTTGAAAATGTGGCAGCTCCAAAGCCTACCTTGACCATAGAGATAGATGAAGAAGAAGAACACAAGGATAGTGGAGGCTTGGACCATAGAGGCCAGAGGTAGCCCATAGACAAAGTGGAAAGTGAGTGTGCAGATACTCCCCCACAGGCGCAAGGAGAGGAAGACTTGGACGTAGATGCAGTCCATGAGGAGCGCCAGTTTAAGAAGGTGTTCAGAAGAACCAAGACCCAAGGTGTAGGAACATCACAACCTTTACGAAGGTCACCTCGACTCTCCCCTCAGAAAGAAGCACCCAAGAGAAAGAGAAAAAGAAAGCTGAAGCTTAAGGAGGAGGAGGAATTTAAATAGAGTGCGCTAGGAACCCCAGTCCATCCTGAAGATGTGGAGGAACCTCGGGATGAAGAAATGAGAGATGAAGAGGAAGGGGTGAAAGAGGTAGAAGAAACTGTGCAAGAACAACCCAACGTACCCATTATGACTCAGGTAGGAGAAGGACCAACCTCAGACCTTGGCACCCAGGTTCCTAAGGGGCCAAGAACAAAAAGAGAAAGAACAAGTGAAGAGTATGTTGTCCCTAGTATGGGCTATACTGAGGACACAAGAAAAATCATTTGTGCCCAGTTTCAGAGCACTATGGGCCTTAAGGAGTTATATGGGTGGGAGCTGATGGATCTAGATATGGCCACTATGTGCACAAGGAAGAAATTATCCTGGTCCATGCAGAATCATATGGATGAACCAGATTTTGACGTGTGCAAGGAGTCATATGTCTCGTGAAGAGTGAATAAGGCACCCCAGAGTAGGCACATGATAATAAAACCTACTCTAATGTCTGATGAGTAGGTCAGTAATGCAATGATCAAATTATCTATTGAGGTAGTGAGGAGGAGCATTTATATGCCTGCCACCATTAGAGCACTTATTGATGATAACGAGGATAATAATGAAGAGATAACATGTTCAAAGAAAGAGAAGGAACAAGAACGGGAAAAGATTGAGGATTTTGTGAACATGGCGGAGGAAATTGGTGATCACATCCTTAAAACAAGGCCTCATCTAGAATCTTAGGTACCAGAAAATTTTCCATCTGCTATGCATTATGTGTGCACTTTGGTCGATTTGGTGTTAGATGATGGACCAATTCAGATGCCCACACCAAAATATTCTGAACAAGAGGTAGAGAGAGCAAGGGCCTCTATGGTTAGGAAAATTTCAACTTATGAGGCGTTGCTCCAAACTTTGAAGGATGAGCTGAAGAAAGCCGACCAAGCTCTCAATTTATGTGTGGCACCAGAAGTAGTAATAAGGAATAGAACTCTAGTAGAAGATAATGAAGTTTTGACAGCAATGAAAATGAGACACTTGGACGCGCAGAAAGATTGGTGCTGGTGAAACAAAAGCACGAGGCCCTCGCAGCAGCCCAGGATCCACACAAAGAGAGGATTGATGAGATTAGGAAGCTCATAGCACAAAAGATGGACCTCATGGAAGGAATGATGTCAGGTATGGCCAATGTTGTTCAGGTACTACAGAATGAGAAAGAAAAGATTACTCAGGATGAGTTGGATGCCATAGCCACAGATATTCTAGAAAAGACAAGGACTGCACTAAATGACTGGCAGACATTGGAGGCTGAAATAAAAAATGAATATCCAGAGCTAATCCTCCCAGTTGAAGAAGAGGGTGCTGCAGAGTAAAAATTTATTCTTTTGTACAATGTTTCATTAATTATTTCATTCCTTATTCTTTATTATTGGGAACATCAGAAAGAATTCCCATTTTCGGGATGACAATGTACTTTAGTGTGGGGTAATGTTGAGCAGATAGAATGTTTCTCTAAGGAGAAGACACACAAAGGATGCACACGTGGGAACAAGGCACATTTGAAGGCATAGGAAGATAGGAAAGGAAACACGTGCCAGAACACTTTGGCTTGGGACTTAGCCGTTTTTGTGGATAAGGGATATTTTTGGAGATAACGTGTGGAGCACACATAGAGATGAAGACTTTTGCTACACACAATGGTATTTTGGGAACAAGCGGCTATTAAGCACCATGCATAGTTTAGGCTAATAATAGGATTTCTTCTTAGAGTTAACTATAGGACATCTATTATTAGAACACTTGCATGTGTGCATGCTATTGTAAAGGTGCACATGGCTATTATCAGCATGTGACCTATTTTGAGAAGTGCATGGTCGGTGAAGGGAAAGTCCCCACCTCTATAAATATGTATTGAACTATGTAGTTTAGAGAGACTGAATTATTGTAGAGTTATGTTGTTGGATTTGATGTGCGCATGACTCATGGTGATACTTTATAGTGTAAGAAGCTTATGTGTTTTACAATGTTTAATGCAATGGAATATATTGGCTGGATAATGGTGTTAAACATAACTGAATCTGGTTCATGTATGGTTAATCTTATTATGGTTATTGTTTAGTTCATGATTCTCTAAGGTCTAGATCTGGTTTATGCATTGTGAAATGTTTATGTTTGGTTATGGATCTGAATATGTATTATCATCATCACAATAACATCTTATACAAGAAACTCTAAAGAGGGGCATGGTACCTTTGTGCACTTCAGGTGAGCTCTCAACTTAGGCTGAGTGATGTGCCGGTGCACTTGGGTTTTCTATAGTAGATTCTAATGTTAGTGGGAGAAATAGGTGGAGGAGAAGTATAACAAAAGTATGAGAATGCTAGAGGTGAATGAGGGATGCCATCAATGGAGATAACTATGTTTTCATAGATGAAATTAAGGCACAAGTGGTTGATGGAGACAATAGCTTGGGATTTTCAAATCCAATTCAAGTCGAGAGGCAGGTCATAGTGGTGGATGACTTGATTAACGACAAAAGGGAGGAGAAGAGTGAGAGGACCAACCGTGATAAGTAACTTAATGACACCATAAGGCCTCTTGAAGAGAAATTTGATTTGTGATGGAGGGTAACCAATATATTTTAAAAGAGATAAAGAACATGTGCCAATAGGAGAGGATAGGTCAACCTTAATGTTGTTGATGGGGGTTGAGGTGATAAGGGCCTATATGTATAAATCGTCAGATGCAAATGTAGTATGATAGTCAATGTGAGAGAAATAAATAACAGGCGGGGTTGTTTCAGCGTTGGAAACTAAGAAATTGAGTGTGCCACCATTGAGAGGTGGTGTGGCATGGTATGCATGATTAGCAGAGGAGTTTGTAGCCTTGTTGTCGCATTGGTTGGATTTTTTGTTAAAAATCTTGACTTTACCCTTGTCCTTAGTGGGAGGAGGGCTAGTAGGTTCGGGGAATTTGAGTTGCTCATTATCATGTAGATCTTGGATAAGTGCCCGAATTTTCATACATCGGTTTGTAGAGTGGCCTACACAATAATGGTAATCAAAACATAATTTTTCATTGTAATTGCATCCTTTGGGGTGTGATGGGTATAAATTGAGTGGTGGTGGGAGGGTGATGAGGTTTATATTGAGGATTTGTTGCAAGATGAGGTGAAATTCCATAGGGAGGGTGGTAAATGTCCACCGAGGTGGTTGGAATGGTGTCTCCTTAGAAGGTGTAACAGTGTTGACTGTGAATTTAATTTCAATAGGCTTAGACGTAAAAGGTTTAAATGAAGTATTGGTTGGAAAACAAGAGGAGGATAAAGGTTGTTCTTTATACTTTAGCTTGCCACTAGAGAGAAACTTAGATTCGTGAATATTAAGAGTATGACACAGTTGGTCAAAGGAAGAAAATGTTTCAAAGAGAACACTTTTGTAGAGAGGCGGTAAAAGGCTTTGTATAAATAAATCTTGTAACTCAGAATCGGCAAGGACATTAGTCATTTTGGAAAGATTATGTTTGTAGTGCAAAACATAATTAGCGAAATGCACATTGGGTCCTTGTTTAAGTTGCTCTAATTGGGCATAGATCAGATTAGAACTGATGTTGATAGAGAATTACATAAGAAAAGCATCGGCGAGAGAAGTAAATGAGATGATTGAATGAAGGGGTAAATCATAGAACCAACATATGGTGTAGTCTTGGAGACTACAAGGGAAGAGTTTGGCTAACAGGAGGTGATTGTCAGCAAAATCAAGGCAAGGAACATGAAATGCATGAAAATTCTCCTATGAGTTGTCGTGTCCATTGAAAATGGGCAATTTAGGGGTGACAAAGTTAGGAGGAAGAGGGTAAGTAGAAATAAGAGGTGAAAATGAGGTATGCAATAACACGGTAGAATCTAAAGAGGGAGATGTGGTGGCTTGTTGCAACTTGTGAATTTGATCATGGAGATCATGATATAAGGAGGTTAGTTCTTGATTTCTAGTAGAGGATGTTTTTCATTAACGTGATACCAAAGGCGGGGTAAATTGATTTGTGGGAGTGGGAAATGAAACTAGAACAATAGAAATGGGTGTAAGCGTAGAGGTGGGAGGTTGAGCTTAGGTAAGTTAGTAGCCTCTTCACAAGTAACATGCAGAAGAAAATCTAAATCCTATGGGTGTTCAACAAGGTCATCGTTGATGGATTTAAGGTGGGCTTCAGTAAAGTCCTTAGGAGGTTGGGCCATGGGAAAAGGGGGAACTACACCTAAGAAAATGTGATAAATTCATGTCGTGTTCACCAAAATGATTAATAAAAATGAAGTTTCCAAAATGGGGGTATTTAGGGTTCTAGTTTTAATCTAAATAGGAGGACTAAAACATTGTAATAAAGAGGCTAAACAATAATAAATAACAAAAAACTAATATGCTAAAGCGATGTGAAGCAATTGCATGATTTAATATAATGGAAATAAAATCCTATAATGCAAGAGGGGAGTAAGGAAAAGAATCAGCTGATAATAGAGGACTTTGCAAGTTGTTACAAATCTAGATTTTGGAACTCGATAGTGTAGAAGAACAATCAGGGGCCTTGCAAAGGGCAGATTTGGATTGTCTGAAATGACATAGGCACTTGGGAGTGTACTAGGGAACCCTGGTCTACAATATGGGTGCTCGGAATAGTATAAATTATCAAAGCCCTAATTTGGCATGGTCACTAAGTGTCTCTAAATACTCTGTGTCTATCACACTGGATTCATCAAATGAACTAGATAACGCCCTACATAAGAAGAAGAAAACGGGGTCGAACTGACCTTAGCTGCCAAACCGGTGGACTTATCGCTGAGCACTGCACTACATTGCAAACCATGATGTAGTTCTAGTGAGTTTTTGTATGCCATGCCCTAGGTGCTCTCGTGTCAATTACACTTTATGAAATAACAAGGTAAGATAAATATAGAATATGTATATAATAGAGTAGAATGAATATAATCCCTCCTCTAAGAATCTGTGTGATGCAAAATTTCCTAGCTTGAATGTATGGTTCTATGTGGATGTAAGTTGTGTAATTGATGCAGCCCTAGATGGAGTGATAGTAGTGATAGGATGCAATGACCTAGGCCTCTCATTATGGTATTATAAGCTTTATATTTATAGGGCTCTAAAGTTTAATTTCATTATTAATCTTGACAAGGCCAACTGAGAAGAAGATAAAGATGAGCAATGGATAGAGTGACCTAAAAAGGAGTGAAAGAGGTCTTTCCTAGACCGAGGCACCTTAGGTGGGACTAGAGCACCTTAGGGCACCCCAGTATAGCTGAGGGTGCCCTGATTTAGGGCTAGAAACTTGGGTAAGTTCAAAATTTGGGTGATAAGTATCGAGAAATACACGGGAAAGATGAAATGAGAGATAAGAAAAAGGTGGTGAAAAGGTGGGATTAATTAGTACTTTGTACACTTTAGAACCTTCTAAATAGTAGTATAAGACTGGGATAAATATTGTTTAATGTGAAATATTTGTGTCTATACCAAGCACTAAGCATCCCTTATCACTATCTAGAGTTGCATCCATTAAAAGAACCTAAAGCTACATTTGCATCCATCTAGCTCTATCACAAGGCACACAAGGTTGGTTCTTCAACATCACACTTCATAGAAGGGGTGTCTATTGTTTCCATGCACATATATATTATATTTTATATCTAGTTATTTTCTCGATACTTCACAAAGTGCGATTGATACAAGAGAAACCTAGGGCACGATTTACACACACACACCTAGAAATACATTGGGTCTAAGATGTAGTGTAATGTTCAATGATAATTCCATCAATTTGGTAGCTGAGGGATTTCTGACCGCTTCATATGCATCTTTCTTTTTTAGAGTTTTGATTATTTATCTATGGTTTTGTAGGTGATTCTTCCATCTTTGGATTACAACAACATTCGACATAATTCAAGGACATTCGACACAATTCAATGACATTAGTGCAACAAGAAACCAACATCCAATGATACTCTAGACGAGGTTGCCTAGTCATTTCTATAAACTAGGGTGCCCAGATCTTAGACTAGGGTACTCCAAGTGCCCCTATCCTTTTCCAGGTGCCCCAGTCTACCTAGACAGCTCAGATCTATATCTTCTTAGGCTTCTATATGGTTGTTTCCTCCTCCTATTCAACCAATCTTCTCTACAACAAAGTCCCACATCTTCATCGAATCGGCTAAGGACATCTTAACCTTATCTTGTACATTAGGGTTTTACATTTCATTTCTTAGATTGCTTGGTTGTACTGACTATATTTTATTTTCATTTATTTAATGCTTCTATAGCATTAGATTACACTATAATAGATAATAATGCTGTCTTATTTTATTTAATCATTTTGGTGAACATGAATTCGATCTTCACGCTTAGGATCCCTATTTTTCTTCTTTCATGGGTCATAAAATTCCTCAAATTCCTGTCTGAATTACTTAAAATGCATCCCAACTGCTAGGTTATTCTACAAAAATCCTTAGACTCCTTGTATCTTCCTAAAGATACGTAACCAAACGAAATAAATCCTTTTTTTACATCATCTATATAACGATGCTAGCCTTCATGATCATCCATCCAACCAACCCATATTGGATTAAATTCAAGTTATTCACTCTTTATTTTATGAAAAAATTTAGGCTATGGAATCCACGATTAAATCTCTTACATATGAAATCCAACATTTTAAGGACGCTTCTCAGGCTCATGTTTTTTCTCCTTCCATATCTCATTCTTTTTCTTCTACATGTGCTCATATTAGCGAGCCTCAAGTTATACCATTACCAGAGCCTCTCTCCTTAGTTATCAATACTAAAAAACATGACATCCTTACAGAGATCCTTATTCATCAATTGATCACTTTACCACCTACTCATTAATATCCTCCTTATCGGATAGCAAAATATCAAGGGCGTCCATATTACAATTATCATCGCGTATCAACAATGATTGTTACACTTTAAAACAAATAATCAAACATCTTGAGCATTAGGGCTTTATCTCACTCGTTGCACAACATTATGTTGCATGCCCATCTACAAATGCTACATCTCAATGGGTTCCTAAATCTGATTTTTCTATGTCTCATGAGCATCACACCATCACTTCTAGTGTTCCTTATTTCATCACTCAAGTGCCCCCTACACAATATACTCAAGTCAAGCAACCACCTCTCTAAATTATTCCAACACTTCCTCCTACTAAGTCACCTACAGTATTACAGAGCAAAACTAAGAAAAACCTTTAAATATCAATGCAATTCCTCCACCTCTCAAGTCATCTTTGGTCAACAAGCACCCACTTGTTACACAAGGCAAGTACACTCTAGCTAACATTTTTTGACTCTCACAATTTAAGGACCCTATTCAGTCATCACTTCAACATCTAATCACTTTTGTTAAAGAAAATACTCCTTACATTGATCCACTTAGCGTCTTTTGACTAAATATCCATCACTTACATACTTGGGGGAATGACGCTTCTCATCCCCCTCCCTCTTCTAAACAAAAAACATGTGTATTACATCTTCATCACATAACAATCCAACATCCACTCATTACACTAATACTTCAACATACACTCGCATTGTCATTACCTGATGATACAATCTTGTGCTTTGGTTTGCACTTGACTATTGAGGGAATTCTATACACATGGACCCCACACACTGCGCAATAGTCAATACACATTTGGCACCACATATCATCACACATTATACACTACATTTCAAGCTATAGATATTACACATATTCATACATAATACATGTCCTACACCCACTACACCGTAGCTATCACATGTTGCGTGTTTTTCACACATCATACACCACCTTACATTTTACATCCTTCACATTACATGTTACATCTTGCATCTTACATTTACTATGCTACACATCTTAGGTAATTGGCACATCTTGCATTTACATCCTATTCTACCATACATACTACACATTTTGTAAATCCAATTATACATGTTGTACTCGTTACTCGATGACACATTCTAATCTCATGGTCCATACTACACTGTTGAGGGTATACATCAAAAAATAACCACATCACACTCACATGTTCACCAGTCAATCTTATTTTTCTCATGCAACATTCCTAGGATTAGTGATATATACCTTAGGCTATAGGGTCACTTCTTCTAGCATCATATTGTGATAGGTTACATCATCACTTTTTTTTACATTGTTTAGTGATATACGCTTTAGGATAAATCACCACTCCATTATACTCATCTTATCGTGATATATGCTTAGGCTACAAAGTCACACATAATTCATCTCTATGTCACATTTCATCACCACATATTCATCATAGCGCACTACATATAACACATGCTTCGACCATTTCTTAATGACGCACTCTCATTTATGGTTCATTCTTGACTACTGATGGGGCATAATAAATGAACCTCAATGCATACAAATCCATTCACTCGGGGGGCACACGGCTCCTATCATGCATTTTTCATTTCATTCCATCCATACACAACATACTACATTTTATGATTGCACTTACTCTTGTTTACTCGTTTTTTTCATATATGCTTTACTACACATGCTAGATATATCTCTTGCATGTCATTATATTTAACATACACACATGCACATTCACATTCTTTTCTAGTTGTGATTACAAATACAGAGCTTCTAAAATCATCATGGATGTTTGACACACTACCTACTAGGGGCATCTACATTCATATGCTACAGGTGCTATTGTGTCATTTTTGTTCATAGTACACTACTTTGGTTTATACACACATTGACATACTTGTTATTTTTATAACATGCTAATGGGTATTTCATGTGCAACATTTGTTATGCAGGGATATTTGCTTCCATACTTATTTTTCATCTTTTATGTTATTGTTTATCTTATTCGCAGGCCTTTCCCTTTACTGTGTGTATACAATTGACTATTTGTGGCCATGATGGTATTGAGTGCCTTGCGACACCATGAGTGGTGTCCCATCTTTGCAATCCTCTTTGTGTGGCCTACATTGTCTTCTTGGGTGTTTACATTGACTTCTTCTATTCTAGCTTACACATTGTTTGTTTGGCTTACACTTATTTTCTACATGCATGTTCGTACTAACACTTATTTTCTAACCACTTGTTTGTGTATGCCTAGGTATTTACCAAGAAAATTCCCTTCCCCCTCTAGGGTAGAGTTTTAGTTATGTTGATGTAGCCTAGAATTCACCAGATATACCCTAGATGTGCTGGCACATCACTCAGCCTAGACATAGCACTCACTCGAAGCGTGTAAAGGTACCAGGTCCCTCTTTAAGGTTGTTGTAGAAGAATGTTAACATGATGAATAATTAAAGCATATAGATTCGTAATTAATACATCTTTATACAGTGCATGACAGATCTAGATCTAGGAACGAATAGGTTTAAAAAATAATCATGATAGAAATAAGAACATACATTATCCATTTACAAACAAAAGTGACACTTAGGTTCATTCAATATCTTCCTTCTCTTAATTATCATAAGAACATAGAAGCTTCTTATATTATTGGAAATCTATGCTGATGCACTCATGGACCTGATATAGTAATCCAAAAGACATGCACACTATGTTATCTATCTCTCTATATCCATTATCTCCCTACCAGGTAATTCACTACATATATATAGGATGGGGACTTTCCCTTCACCATTTATCTATTCCAAAAATAGGTTGCATACTATTAATAACCACATGCTATTTTCATGCATAGTCACACATGCAAGTGTGCTATCTATAGACTACTGATAGTTAACTAAGGTGAAAATCATATTCTTAGACTGTCTCCATGTAAAAAGTGCTATGAATCCAATCCTCCAGAAATAGACAATGCTTGGTACGCACGTCTCTGCATCATTGGTGTGTTCTGCATGCTATCTTCTAAAAATAGATCTTCATGCCCAAAAATAGCTAATTCCTAAATTCTGAACTTTTTTTCCTTGTGTGAGTTCTTTCTATCCTTTCACGCCTTTACGTATGACTTTCTTTCCTACGCGGACTTCTTGTAAGCTTTCTCTGTCAAGTGTTCTTTGATCAACATACGTGGTCTATCCTTTTTTGGGGCCGCATTATCCTATATATGACATCACATGCACCCCTAAAGAGGGGGGGAATAATTTGGTGTTTACACACAATACTAGTAAAATTTAGTTAAATTTTTCATCCATAACACAATAGGTTATACAACAATTGGGTTCATACTAGTCTACAAAATCCGATACATAACAGGTTTTACAGGACATGTTGTCCTTTGCATTCTACGGAGTAATTATAGGTTAGAGGATAAAATAGACCTTCCTCTCTATACTACTATGACTATTGGCATCAGATCACCCAAAAAACTAGACAATCTTTTTACGCAGCCCAATGTTTCGTCCTTCATTGCTCTCTGGACCTCATTGTTTTCTTCTAGGGTCTTTATGTTGATAAGCACCTCTGAAGATGTGTAGATGTTTAAATCCTGGTCTGCTTTCTTTAATTCGTCTTGTAGTGCTTGCAACAACCCTTCATAGGATGTAATATTCAGCATCACTGAAGCTTTCTCTCATTCTACCTCTTGTTCTGGATCCCTTGGCACTGGCATGCACAAGAGGTTCATCTTCAAGTACTAGGTCCACCATTTTCCTACATAATGTATCGCTGAGGGAAACATCTATGGTACCTTGGTCTCCAAGTGTGACCTATCTCTTATGACATTATCGTTAATCTCCTCTGCGATGCTGACAAATACAACGTTCTTCTGATGTGTTAAGTCCCTCTCTTGCGTTAGGTGTGCTATCTCTACATCCTTTATCTTCAGCTACTCACGCAATGCTCTTATTGTTGCAGCTTTGTCCATGTTTCACATTTCTACCTCTGTTGAGACTTTGACCAATGCATTACTCACCTATTCATCTGACATGACAGTATGCTTTATTGTCATGTGTCTGGCCTAAGGTGTCTTCTTCAACCTTCGTGATATGCATGACTCCTCACATACATCAAAATCTAGCTCATCCATGTGTGTGTGCATGGACCATGACAACTACTTTCTCATGTACATTGCGGCCATATCTTCATCCATGAGCTCCCAGCCATATAATTCTTTCTGTGTCAGTGTCTCTAGAAACAGGTGCGGACAATGTTACCTATATCTTCTGCATAACCCATGGCTGGTGGAATGTGTTCTCCACTTGTTCTTCTAGACCATTACTGCTTAGGAACTTTAGCTTCCAAAGTTGGGACTTATTTCTCCATGTCCTGAGTAGTCTCTGTCTCCTCTATTCCCTTTTCTTCCTCTCCTCTTTCCCTCGATTCCTCATCCTTTTGTTCTTCTTTGTTCTCTAGAAGTGTAGGAGAATTAGGTGTGTTTTCATCTGACTCTTATACCTCCTCATTTAACTTCAGTTTCCTCCTTCTTTACACAGTTTCCTCCTTTTACAGAGAGAGTCTGGGTGATCATCACACTATTTGTAGAGTAGGACCTTGGGTCCTTGTTCTCTTGAACACCCTCTTAAATATGTGCTACCCTTGGACTGCATTCAAGTCCTCATCATCCCCCTCTTGTGGCTGAGGTGGTGTAGTGGCGCACTCAGCTTCATCCTTACTCGTAGGATGTCTTCTACCTCTATGCTCCAAACCACCACTATCTTCGTGCTCATCCTCCTCCTCCTCTACTTCAGTTGGCTCTATGGGCTTAGGCACTGGGATGTTCTCCATTGTATGCTTTCCCTTTTGTGGTGATAGAAGTGTGAACTCATCTTCCACATACTTTTTATTCTCCATCTTTGGCTTTAGTTGGAGATACACTAGCACTACTCCAATATCTCCCACATCCAAAATTATTGGTTTAATGCTCAATACATATGAAATGAGTCTTTCAACATATGCACCCCACCCTGGATACACATATTTCTTCCTTAGTATTTGGTAGTTGCAATCTACCTTATCCGCGTTGAATGTCAGTCGCAGCACATCTGTAAACCTGTGTACTGATGCCTAGAAGTACCTTGTTGTGAATGCATATGGAAACTTACACCAAGGGCTCCAAGCTCCATCTTTCATGGAAAACCACGCTATATAGAAATGCTGGTATACAGTGAACTAAACTACCTTTCTAACCACCGAAGGCAAGTCCTTGGGGATGTTCCATTCTTCCTCAAAAGCCACATGGAGCCTATCATACCACTTCTCATCCCATTGCTTAACCTGATCTATCATGGATCCCTCACATAAGTAGTTCTTGAATCATTCTGTAGGAAGTTTGTGTTTCATTGGATACTCACATACCTTCTCCTTTGGTCCATCAGGTATTTCGATCTCCATGAACACTAGTGATAACATAACAGCTCCAAAGCTAATCTTTCCTCCTACGCGTGGTTCCTCAACAATTATCTATGTAATATAACATGAAATGTTTTAGAATACTCCTTCAGACATGTTTTTGGCAATGTGCAGCCACATGGTGTTCACTTGTGAGCACCTTTCTTGGTCATTTATCTTTGTAACAAGATGTGTGGAAACTTTCACAACTGGATACTTCTTCAATTTGTTGATGTCCATACCGCGCGGACCCTTTATATACCCCAACTCCTTTCTGGTCTTCAATATTGCAGTTTTGTCTATTAGATCATATCACAAATCATCTCCTGTGCCTTTCAACCCTATTACAGTGGAGATGAGTGCATCTGAAATTATGACTCTGTGACCTGCAAAGTAGAAAAAATACTCATGCACTCTGCTCATGAGCCATTGGTACAAGGGCTCATATTTTCCATAGTAAGGGATCTCATATAGTTGGTAAAATCCTATCTTCTATAAGATCTTCTCACCAGCATTGTCATACATCGACATGTATTCCACTGTGTGTTTATTTTTCTTCGTGTTCAACAAGGTGTCAAGCTCCTTCTTATTCTCTATGGTACAGTGATTGTACTCACTCACTTTTCTTTTTCTTATATGTGAATCCCACTCCTGGCCAACTATGACGCCCTTTGGATATTGCATTTCAGAAAAATTACTTTCTGGATCCATCTCTTCTTCTTCCTCTACCACCTTCTACTTTCCCTTCACTCATGTTGCAACTGCTTTCTTGGGTGCCATTTCTACCTTGTAATCCTTTATAGATCCTTTCCGCTCAAATTATGCAAGGTGTAAAGAAAATCCTAGTTCGATTCAGTGTACCCTAGGTAAAATTATATGCCCTAGCTCCTCTATGTTTCCTTGCTTCACTCAAACCCTTCACCACCAGGGACACAATCTCCTTCTACACATAGATATCTTCATCATTATTGATTACACACCTCTCACACCTTAATACGATCACTCGGCTCTTCATACTTGGTTTCTTTCAAATAATCTTAATCAAAATGGTAAAAATGAACTCGCATCCCATCCTTATATAGATTTTCAAATTTTTGATACATTCATTTCTCCTTCACCTACCAAATATCCTCTCATTAATTGACCAATTCCATCCTTTCTATGCGTTACATGCTTGTGCCTCAGCTATAACCTTCTAGTGTGCCTTCCTACCCTCTAGTCACATACTTTTCTTTAGCGCGCATCCTTGCACTTGAGTACCTTGTCACTGCACCTTTTACTGGTAGTTGTTATGGCCTCTTCTTACCTCACGTTATATTGTTTCTTCATTTATCTTCATCTTTGGTCACTTTTGAGAAGAAATCTTTTTACTTTGACAAACATTTGTAGCAGCTTATTCCTTTCCACCTTTTAGTTCCAATAGTTTCTTAGAGAATTTCTTTGAATATTGATGAAACAAATAAGGGTAAATGGGCTAAAGGAATACCTGTTTAAGCCGGCTGAAGGTTGTTGCACACATATGACTTTTAGATCCACAGCTGATCGTGAGAGCTTCCTTTTGGCTAGGAGGAACTACCTGAAATGAAAAACAAGACCACCAAAAGAGATTAAATAACATATGACAGTGGAATTCCTAGCATGTGCTAGTTCTGGGAAGTGTGATACTCCTTAGAAGGTTGTCAATCCACTATTTAAAACAACTCAATGTTAAAAATTAATGAAATACTACTATAATTAAAATGATTTAGGTATCTCATTCGATTACAATAAGCAAATTCGTTCACAACAGGCTAAGCTATGACTGAATCTGAAGGGTAAGGTCTTTGTCAGAGTACTAGTACTGGTCAAGGTCTAGTTTTGGGTAGTTGGTGGGGATTTTAGGCTCTGTTCTTGGTTTAAGGGTAAAACATGGAGACCGAAGTTGGTCTAGTGTAACCGATGATGATTCAGGATGGACCAACGATGGTCATGGGTAACAGGTGTCGGTACAGTCAGGTGACAGGAACTTATTAAAATCTTGGTGTTGGGATAGATCTGAGGCTAAATGGAAATGGATAAGGTAATGGAAAGGTCTGTGGAGATCTCAAGTATACTCAAAGGTGTTTAACAGTCAGGTATGGGAAACTTAGTGGTGTGGGTGAAGAAATTATCAAGCTTGCATGAAGGTAAATGGTGGGAGAATGTGGGTGCAAGTAGAAACTGATAATAGAAGTAACAGAACCTACTAAAGTGAAAATGGATGAATGTTGATTAATAAAATACTTACTATTTTATGAGCTTGGTGGCTGGATGGAAATGGAAGTTGATCAGATGGATGGAATTTTATGTGGTGATGGTGCTTCCCCAGATTCTTACGTAAATGCAAATGGCTCTGTGTTCTCATTTGATGTTAGCTGTGGATGCTCTGATGCATGTGAAAATGCTGGTTTTGATTGCATGTAGCTATGGATTTCATCTCTCGCTCTCAAAAAATGTGCCAACCTTGAAATAAGGTTGTTTTGGAGAATAAATGGTAACCAACGATGGTTTCGGGTTGACCGGTGGCGGTTTAGGGTGACTGACGTCGGTTAGGGTGGGGTTTCCTAGGTTTACTAAAATGGGCAGATCCCCTTGATTTCTTGGATCCTGTTCATTTTTTCCCACGAATTACAATGGAAGATTCCTTTCTAATGGGCGGGGATGTGGTTAGAGGGAATGTAGGCTTTGATTTTTAGGGTTTAGGTAAGTCTTAGTTAGTTATGGCAACATACTAAGAACAAGTCTAGGGTGAGGTGGCTAGGTGAGGTGGTGGTGTGAGAATTATCTCAATTAGGATATTTAAATAATAAATATTATGAGATCATGAATTAATTTAATTAAATTAATATTAGAGTGGGGTGTAAGGGGCCATGGTTAGGTGAGTGTGTTCAAGGTGATTATTTGACGAGGGACCAAGGGGAGTGTGACCCAATTTTGGTGTCTACACTTATACCTTGATATCAATAACCACCCCACATTAAAAGGATGTGCAATCCTCTACTCATAAACATGCTTCATATAGTAATTAGCTTTATGTGCGCAAGCATGTTTATTTCCCAACACCAACTAAATTAAAAAAACATAATTACAAAGAAGGAACACGTTAAGGAAATACAAAATTGAAAACCTAATCTAAATGACAATACTTCCTTATTATAAACACCAAGAAGACTGATTTATAGTAGGGCTTCAGCCTACTCCCGTTGAAGTAATTGGGTAGTCGTGTTCCATCTAGTGCTTCTAACTAGAAAGCATCTGTTTCAAGGATGTAAGTAATAACATACGGCCCTAACCAATGTACCTTAAGTTTTCCTAGATGGTGCAAGAACTTAGAGTCATAGAGAAGTACCATTTGTCTAATCTCAAAAAATTTATCCCTTATGTTTATGTCATGCCATGCTTTCTTCCTGACATTTTCCTACTTTTGAATCCATCGTGCTATGGCTCGTCTCTCATCCAGTTGAATCGTATTCTCAATACACTCTTCTAAATCCTGCTCATCAGCTAGACCTCTAGCGCACAATGCGTAAAGAAGGTAACATAAATTCTATAGGGAGAACGACTTCTATGCGAAACACCAACTGAAATGGTGTGGCTTTGTTCAATCTCTTATAAGTTGTTCTATATGCCTAGAGAACAACTGACACTTTATCATCCCAATCCTTTCTTCCAACATCACAAATTTTTATCAATTTCTGGCTCAAAATATTGTTAAAAGACTCAACAATTCCATTTTCCTAAGGATGATAGGGTGTAGTCTTATGGTGTGCAACCATAAACTCATCTAATACAATCTTGATTGTCTAATTCAAAAATTGTGTACCACTATCACTTGTCAAGCTTAAATGACATCCATAACTTGTAAGAACATTCTCCCATAGAAACCTAGTTGTTGTAGCCATTGTACAGTCCTTCGAAGGTGTTGTTTATGCCCACCTTGTGAGATAATCTATACAAGTAATGATATAGCACGATCCATTCCTACGCACGGCTAGCAAAATAGGTCCTACAAAGTCGATGGCCCATTTTTCAAATGGTTTGGCACTAGTAATGGGTCTCAAAGGCATCTCATCTATTTTCCCTAGTTTACATAGACGCTGAAAAATGTCACACACTTTACAATACTCTTTACAATCTTTTTTCTCCCACCATAATCTAGCAAGTAGGATCTTTCAGGCAGTTACATCATCTTCATAGTGGCCTCCTGTAATTCCACCATGGGATTCTTCCATAATACCCATGTGCTCATGGTCCAATACACAACGGAACAATATTTCATCTAGACCCATTTTGTACAAGTAACCAATGATTAACATATAAGGTGTAACACATATAGCAACTTGCTTCTTCTCTAAGGATTTCATTCCTTGTAGTGCCATCCCTATCCGTAAAAACAATGCAATGTCCTCTAGTTCTGATAGTGCGCATTGTGACCGATATAGTTGTACATCTGGCATGGTATCTGTTGGTGTAAATTTTAATTTTGCAGTTGTGCCCTTATTTTCCATATTCATTTTTGCTCAGAAAATGTTTCATTTGCTCAAACTGGTAACCTGCAATTTGTATTTTCCAATTGAATGCCTTTGAATTGCTCACATTGTCATGATTTTGCCCTAAATTGAAATAAATCTCCAAGTTCCCCTCTTTTTTTCCCTAATTTCTTAATTTTTTCGGCCTGAGCCATTTTCCCTTTGTCAAATTCGTTGAAAAAATTAAAATGGATCGAATCTAAGTTGTTTGTTGTTAAAATCTCATTCCCCGAGCCGAAATCAATGTAAAATCATGTTTCATTGGAGTTAAAACCAAGAAATCTGCCCTCCTTGTGAAGTTTTTTGATTTCTAGGGCATCCCCTATATTTTTTATGTTTTGACGGGCATACGGGTATCATTTTCCTATCAAATTCATTATTGCATCCTTTTGGTGATGTGGCAGGTTTCTAATAGCCGAGGGTGGTCGGGAAAATGTTATAAGTTGTTACTTTTTGAAAAAATGACAAAGGAAAATTTTGCTCCGCTACCCCATATTTGCTACAGTGATGTGCCTACGTGGCATGATTTGATTAGTTGGAGGATTGGCGGGTGGTAGGGGTCAGTTAGAGAAAAAAATTGATTCAGGGTTTCGAGGGAAAATTTTGACCCAAGGGCCTGCGTCCAATGAAAAGAGGACACGTGTCTAGGAGGGTCAAACGGAGAGGCAGAGAGTTGGAAAAACTTAAAGTTTTTGGCTTCAAAATGCCAAAGGAAAAATTATGCCCGAAGGCCCGTGTCGAATGGGAAGAGGACACATGTGCTAAAATTGGCAGAGATTTGGAGTGCGGAGGAAATATGGAGAAATTTACAAACTTTGGCAGAAATTCTCAAAATGAAAAATGGACCCACGGAAAATTTGGAGGTGTCCCCTCGCCACCAATTAAGGGGTGACACGTGGCCTTTTCCAAAAGGCAAAAAGGGGAGCGTGGGCCTGCAGGAGGATTTTGTGCTCGCGAAGGAATGAAGGAAAAATAGGAAGGTTGGCTCCGCAATGAATGGGAAACCACCACATGGCAGAAGAAGCAGTGGGTGTTCAGGCCCATGGAGGTTTTTGAGGAAATTTTCCTTTTTCTCAAAAAAGGAGCAAATTTCATTATTTTGGCCCGCGGCTTTCAGTGGGCCCACCTAAGGACACGTGGTGGGTCCAGGGGGCAAGCGGGGAAAATTTTCAAAATTTTCCTGAAGTTCAAAAAGGTTTAAAATGCATTTTAAGGATTGGGGGCCCACTCCAATCATATTTGGCCACGTGTCTTCCTTATATAAAGGTAAAAAGGGGGAGATCTTGGACACGTGGATGGCACAAATTTAGAGTTGAATTTGGATCGACGGTTGCTGAGTATTCTCATTTCTTGCTGCCATAGGAGCTCCAAGATGCTTGGATTCATCGTTTTTACACCAAATTACATGAAATTTTATATGAATTCACATCCCCTCGGCTATCTGAATGCAATGACATCATTCATTTGAGCTAATTCGGTGCCCTATAGTGTTTTTCATGAAATATTTTTCTCAGCCCGTGTAAAAATGAGAAAAGTAAAAAATTAAAGTTGCAGAGTTAAAATGATGAGGGAAAAAGGTGGGAAATGATTGCAAATGCATGTTGGCATGGTGGAATGCCTAAAACGTGACCTTGGGATGGATAAGGATCTGAGTTCATGTAATATTATAAAATATTTTTGCATCTCTGGCATTTGGCGAGCTGTTTTACAATTTTATATCATTTTTCATCAAATGGATAGGGTTTTGTATCAAACTTGATCCTTTGAGCATATTCTTTGCTTGGGATGCAAGGATCGAAGATGGAAGAGGATATATGATGTAATTTGGAAGCATTTTAGTAAGTTCTGTTGAGAATTTTTGAGGAAGGAGAGAAGAATTTTCACAAGGAAAACTGGAAGAGGTCCATTTTCTTTTGGAGGAACTGCCTGAGAGCCATTTTTGATTCTTGTTTGCATCAAATGTTCATCATGTTGAGTTGGTTTCAGCTGTAAAGCCATCAACAAGCTTTGAGATTGTCTAAATAACATTCCCTTGCTAATATATCTGATCAAATTCTTGGATTAATTGGTTTTATCTCTTGGCAAAGTTTGCATACACTTGTGTTTCAGTATGTTTTCAATTTATGTTTCATGCTCATGTTGCAATCTTGTGTTTAGGATCTCTCTGATCATACAGGGTCTCATTTCTAGTTGATGATTTAATGGCATTTGCAATCTTGTATTCGAAAGAGCTCTCATCTAATAGAAGATAAACAGATTTAAAATCATCTTACTGTCCTTGAATTAATGAGACTGTCTGTAAACCTTTGGGTGCACCTTAGGTCATGATTAAATAGGGATTCCTGGATGCTTCATTGGTATTTTGCTTCAAGCCTTTGTGGCAGGTTATCAAAGTTTGTATGGAATAGTGCAGATTTGGGCATCCATGTGTGCACACATCCTGGTTGAAAGAGAACTTCAGATTCATTGAAACATCTCTGTTGTTTAGGTGTTGTAATTCATTTGCAAAGTTTCCCAAAGAAGGTGATGACTTATAGCTACTCTTGTCCCAACATCTCTCATCATAATTTCATTTTAAACTAACTCATCCTACCTACAATACCCCTACATTTGCATTGTGTGTCCACAAAATAATTCAATCCTTTCACTAAAATGCACAAAGTTGATCAGGGTTTTATCATGTCTTTAGCAGCCCTAGCTTTGTTTTGAGAACATTTCCATCATTTAGTAGTGACAAATCCTTTGAGTTTGGATAATGGATACTTGATCATGTTTTCACAAGGCCTCTTTCATATCATATGTAAAACATAAGAATATCTCCATCTCCTTACCATACAAGGGCTGCAATATAGGTTCTCTTGCCTTGGTTGATAGGCACAACCTAAAATAGTGAGGGTTAGATCAAAACCCTCTTGAAGGTGCTATCCACTCCCTCAATTATTGAATGCAAACAAGCAGATAGGTGTGATTCCCCGGATACAAACGACATACAAAACATCTATCTATCCTTGAGTGTCTTGTGAAAATTCATGATGTTGTTCAAGTTGTGAAGGAGATTAAATCTGGATACCAACACCCGAGTGGCACTATTGCCGAGGGACTTCTTGGAATTTCTTGGTGGTTTTGAAGTATTTGAAAGGTTTGAGCATTTGTGTGAGTAAGTATTTGAGCTGTTACATTCTTGAGACATCATTTCATACTTCAGATCTGCATGTTTTGGGTAAAAAGGATTTCAAAATCACCATGCTCTTATCATTTACCAGCAGTTTATATGATTTGGATGTAATTTTCTTGGTTGAACTAAGAAGAAGAAGATCTGATTTGTAAACCCTTGTAAAGTTTTATAGCATACATTTGACAGAATATTTTAGTGCTTTCTTACACAACTAAGGTGGAAATCCTTAGTGGTGACTCCATGTTGTTTGGTTCTTGAAATACCAGTTGTCTTACACATTTCTGTCATTTGAAACTTGTTGTTTAAATCTATCAAACTGGAGGGAAGGAGATCCCTCTTCATCAAGGACTCTTCTAAGAAGTTGCTCACCGAATCAAGAAGCTCAGAACTAGAGGGAAGAAGAGTGTGGAAAGTGGTTGGTGATTTGGTTGCAAGAAAAGAAATCCCCATAGTTTAATTTGAAGGAGAGCAGCCTGTTATTGAAGATTATAATTCTTCTTCAAGTAGATCTGATTCAGGAAATCTTCTTGCTGATTTTCATTCTCCATCAGGTGAGGGACCTTCTTGTGTATTTAAAAAACTTGCTCCTAAATCTGCTCCTATGGTTTCTAAGTTTGCTAAAGTTTATCAAGAGAGAGAGCCTTTGGGGGGTTGTCATTTTAGAGATCACTCATCTTATTCCAATCAGACCCATTACTACTCCTCATCAGCTTGTTTCACCTCCAAGATCACCCCCACCAAACAATATGGCTCAGCCTAGACCTCCATTTGTTGTTAACACCTTTGGTCCTATAAATTTTGGAGGAATGGATGGTTATCCAAATGTTGTCCCACAAGATGTGAGAAATAGGTTACCAAAATTCCAAGGTAACAATGCCATAACTGGAGATCAGCATCTCAAACTATTTGTTAACATGATGGAAGATTTTGAGATAGAATTTGAGGATGTGTATATTAAGTTGTTTATCCATACACTTGAGGAAGATGCAAGAGATTGGTACAAAGCTCTGCCTGATAACTCTATTGATTCATGGACTAAGATGAGTAATGCATTTAGATTACAATATGGAGACAAAACAGATCCAAGGTTCCTTCTATCTAAGTTTGAGAACATCAAGAAGAACCCTAATGAGACCGTTCATGACTTGAATACAAGATTTAATAAAACATTGAGAAGGCTACCTGTCATTTTGAGGCCTTGTGATGAATCTTGCTTGATCAAATATGCAGATGCATTTGATAAAAAGGCAGCCTATTACTTGAGAGACAAAAATCCTACAAACTTGAGACAAGCTTTCACCATGGCACTTCAAATTGAAAATAATATTAAAGCTATTGGTAAACCACTTAAGAGGGATGGTGTGAAGCTGATAAACCATGAGAAGCCTCAAGCCAGCAAGGGTGCTGATTTAGAAGATGTTGTCAAGACTTTGGCAGGGGCTGTCAAAGAAATTTATTACAAATTAGCCCGGGCGGAGAAAGGAATTGGGAAAAGTTCACAAAGACAACAAAGAACTCAAAACCATGATAGATTTGACAATCATCCTAGGGGTGATCAAAGAAAAGATGATAGAGGTAAAGGGCCTATTGGATCTGCAAATAGACAACCCCAAGCATGTGAAAATAGAGTGGTGCCTGACCCTCTGACTACAAGAGTTGCTGTTGTTCAAGAAATTGCTGATATGGATTGGTGTGACAAATGTTTTCTTCCTCATCCACCATGTGAAATGGTTTCTCAGCTAGTGTTGATTATAATGAGAATGAAGAGTTTCCTTTCTCCTTCAAGATCAATTTTGAATGCACTAACAACATTGCTGAGTATGAGGCATTATTATTAGGATTAAGGATTGCATGGAAATATGGAGTGAACAATATTGTTGCCAAGGGGTACCATTTAGAGCTGATTCCTCAAGTTCAAGTAAGAAAGTTGTATGCTACAAAAAATCAATATGAAACAATATAAGCATGTTGTTTGGGACTTGATTGAAATGTTTGATGGTCATTTAACATTGTTTACCATGATAGACAAGTCTTAATGTTGCTACTGATAAGCTAGGAGTACTTGGTTCTAGATTTGACAATTGCAGGGTTTCTGGTCTTTTTGTGAATATGACATTGAGGTGCTAACAAGGCCAGCTATCCAAAAGATAATGTGAAGCATTGGTAGATTGCCAAGAATGATGATGCACAAGTGTTGAGATCCTTATAATGCCAAGGAGATGCTGTTTTTCTGCTCCATAGAATATTGATTGGGAACCATTGGTATGCATGAATGAAGGTAGAGAAACTTTCAAAGCATTGCTGGCCTTGAAACACCACCACCAATTTGACAAGGATATTATACAAATTGAAGACAAATACCATTCCTAAAGGTCTTGTTACACTTGAATCCAACTTTAGCAATGTTGATTGCATCATTAATAGAAATATGTATATTTTAAGGGATGTGGAAGAGCACAACTTGGGAACTAAAGATAAGCTAAGGAAGATCTGGTTGGGCAGCCATCTCAGCAAAGAAGAGAAACAATCCTATGCTCAACTTTTAAAGAAATATCAAGACTGCCTTGCTTGGTCTTATTCAGAGCTGAAGGCATATAGAGAAGATTTATTTCAGCATGAGATCCCTCTTGAAGCCAAAACCAAGCCATTTAGACAAAAACAAAGGCCTATTAACCCATTGCTTTCCATGAAAATGCAGGAAGAGTTGAAGAAATTGAGAGATGGTGGCATCATTCAGCCTACTAGATACTCTTCTTGGGTTGCCAACCTTGTGCTAGTTAGAAAGAAGAATGCTGATATTAGACTTTGTTTAGATTTTAGGAATCTAAACAAAGCATCTATGAAGGAAAACTATCCTTTGCCAAACATGGAGAATATGTTGCAGCTTGTAACAGGGTCAGAAATACTTTCTACTTTGGATGGTTTCTCTAGATACAATCAAGTAGTTGTCAAAGAATAAGAAAGACTTAAGATAGCCTTCACTACTCCTTGGGGGACTTATGTTTTTGTAAGGATGCCTTTTGGATTGATGAATGCTGGTGCTACTTTTCAAAGGGTGATGGATGTTGCCTTTGTTGGTTATATCAATGAATTTATTGTAGTTTACCAAGATGATGTGACTATTTTTTTGAGGCAACGAGCAGACCATTTACAACACCTAGAAAGATGCTGATCAGATGTAGGGAGTATGGCATTTCACTTAATCCAAAGAAGTGTCATTTTGGTGTGCCAAAGACCAAGTTGCTAGGACATATTTTGTCCAAAGAAGGTGTTATGATAGATCCTGAGAGAATGGAAGCAATCAGCAAAGTGCCTATTCCAAGAACCAAGAAAGGTATTCAATCTTTCTTTGGCCAAATCAATTTCATTAGAAGGTTTGTCTCCAATTTTGCTGAGTTAACTCTTCCAATCACAAGCATGCTAAGAAAGGATCAAGTTATTAAGTGGGAAGAGGCTGCCATCCAAGCTTTTGAAGGAATAAAGGATGCACTCAAGCATGCACCTGTTTTGGCAGCTCCAAACTATAAGATGCCTTTCCAAATCTTCTCTTTTGCATCTGAATTTACTATTGCTTCAGTTTTGTTACAAAAGGATGAGAATGGAGCTGAGAGGCCTATTTCTTTCTTTAGCAAGGCTTTACAAGTAGCTGAACTAAAGTACACAATTATGGAGAAACAAGCATTTGCATTGGTAAAAGCAACAAATATTTTCAGGCCCTACATTTTGAGTTCAAAGGTTGTTGCTTATGTTCCCCACACCATGGTTAAAGACATCTTATCTGACATGGAGATATCAAGCAAGAGATGTAGATGGGTCAACAAATTACAAGAGTATGATATGGATATCCAAACTACAAAGTTGGTAAGAGGTTTGGGTCTTGCCAAGCTCATGGCTGAGAGTAATTTGCAAAACGTAGAAGTGAATCAGCTAGAGGAAGAAAGGGCAGATCTTCTTGACAAATTGATGAATTCTGAATGGTACAAGGATGTGATCTTCTACCTCAAGCACCTATGTTGTCCTAGTCACTTGAATAAAAATCAGAAAAGAGCCCTTAAGTTGGCTTCTCAAAAATATATCATAACAGACCTTGGGCTGGCTTGGAAGAAGCCTAAGGGTGTCCTCTTAAAATGCATAACTGAAGATGAAGCTCCCAAGTTGATTGCTGATTTCCATGGGGGAGTTTGTGGAGGAAATTTTGCTGGGAGAGTGATAACACATAATATTTTAAGAGCTGGTTATTGGTGGCCAACTCTTTTCAAAGATGCAAACCGGCTAGTTAGAAGATGTGATAGTTGTCAACGCTTCTTGGGAAGATTGAAAGCTTTAGGCTCCCTTCCTTTGCAGCCTGTATCAATTGAAGCTCCTTTCAAACAATGGGGAATGGATTTTATTGGTGAGATTTCAGATCCTTCTAGTGCTGGTTACAAATGGATCCTTGTAGCAACTGATTATTTTACAAAATGGGTTGAGGAAATTCCATCTAGAAAGGCAACACACCAAGTGGTAATGGATTTCTTGCTGAATCATATCATATGTAGATTTGGGGTTCCAGTTAAGATTGTATCTGATAATGCTATGTGTTTTAGAGCCAAGCCTTTGATGGCAATGTGCAATGAATATGGGATAAATCTGACTTATTCTTCAAACTACAATCCACAAGGTAATGGACAAGCTAAATCAAGTAACAAGAACTTGCTCAAGATCATTAGAAGAACCTTGGAAATCAACAAGAAGAAGTGGGGAGAACAGTTGAAATTTGCAGTTTGGGCTGATAGAATAACTCCAAAAAGAGAAACTGGTAAAAGTCCATTTGAATTGGTGTATGGAACTCAGGCTTTGCTGCCATTACACCTATAATTATCCACTTTTTAGTTTTCCCAGCAGTTGGAAGATCAAGAACATGGCCCATATGAATCAAGAATCAATCAGATCATTGAGTTGGATGAAGAAAGGAGAGCTTCTCATCAAAAGCATGTCAGATTTAGGGAGAAATTGAAGAATTTGTTTGATAAGAAAGTCACCCCTAGAGCCTTCAGTGTTGGAGATCTAGTTTTTCTGTGGGATAGTAGGCATGAAGACAAGGGCAAGCATGGCAAGTTTGATGCTCTATGGATGGGCCCTTATGCCATTGATATCAGGATTGGAGAAAATACATTTTTTCTCAAGGATTTGGATGGGGATTTGCTGGAGCTGCCTATTAATGGCAGACATTTAAAAAATTTCTTGGATTAAATCCCCATGTGAGGTATGCACAAGTTGTACATTTTGTATAGCCCTTGTTTTTGTTTTGTCTTTTCCTTGTTCTTGCTGTTGTTCAGCTTGTGGTTTTCCCTTTTTGTCCTTGGTAACCATTTTTGGTCTGGTTTTCTCGGCTTGTTTTTGGTGAAAATTCTTGTTTTTTGGGTTGCTCTGCATGTTTTGACTCCTTGCCCAATGGATTTTTGGCACTTGGTCTACGTTGTGATCTTGTGGCACTCGCTGGGAGTGCCCATCCCCAAGCAGGAGCCAATGTTGGTCCCATTATTGAGTTTGCATAATGTGCCTTATTTTTCATGACCAAATGTACTCACAAACGTTTCATTTTTTGGTCTCGTGGTCTACAGTTCACATTTTCCAATTGAATGCCTTTGATATGCTCATAATGTTGTTATTCTACCCTATTTTGAAACAAGATCCAAGTTTCCCCCCATTTGTGCCCTAATTTATTCATTTTTATGGGCTGTGCCATTTTTTCCATTGCCAAATCGTGTAAAAACTTGAAATTGATCAAATCCTGAATTCGTGTAAGTGTTTCCCCAATCCCAAGGCCGCAAATGATGTCAAAAAATGATTTAGTTGGTTTAAAATGAAGAATTCTACCTTCCCTGTCAAAAAAATTGGTTTCTAGGGCATTCCCTATATTTTTCACGTTATGACGGGTGCTTGGGCCATCAAATTTATCATTGCAATGTTTATGCTAACATGGCAGGCTCCTATTGGCCGGGTGTGGTTGGAAAAAATATTATAACTTGTCACTTTTTGAAATTTTTGGCAAAAGGAAATTTTTTGTTGGCGGCCCCACAGTGTTACAGTGATGTGCCTACATGGCACGATTTGATTGGTCAGATGAACCGGCGGGTGGTGGGGGTCACTTAACATTTTCTCTCATTTTGGAAAATTCCTCAAAGTCACCTTTTGCTCCAAGTGAGCCCGTGCCCAATGGGAAGGCGACACATGGCATAGAAGGTCAAGCATGGAGAGGCAAATGGAGTTGGAAATTTTTTTCAGTATTTTTGGCTCAAAATGTCAAAGAAAAATTTCAACCTGGAGGCCCGCATCCAATAGGAAAGTGACATTTATGTCCAGGATGAAATGTAGGGGTGGAGGTTTGGAGAAATTTGAAGTTTTTTGGCTTCAGGGTAAGGAAAAATTTGGCCGAATGAGCCCGCGCCCAATGAAAAGGTGACACGTGTCTAGGATTTGGCAGGATTTTGGCGGAGATGAATAGTTGGAAATTTTTGAAACTTTGGAAAAAAATTTCAAAGAAAAATTTCAATCGGGAAGCCCGCATCGAATAGGAAAGTGACAGGTATTCAGGGGATGAAATGGAGGGGGAGAGGTTTGGAGAAATTTGAAGTTTTAAACTTCAAAGGTAAAAAGAAGAGCTCCAAGCCCGCCACCAATAAGGGACACGTGTCCCAGATTTGGTGGGGAATGAAGGAGAAATTTGAAAAGTTTCCAAACTTTGGCAAAAATCTCCAAGGTGGGAAAGTGACACATGGCCCCGAGGAAGCATTGGAGGTGTAGGGGGTGTAGCCAATCAGGGGGAGACATGTGGCATTATTCAAAAAGGCAAGAGGAAAAGCTCGGGCCCACAAGGTTTTTGTGCTCACGGGAATGAAGGAAAATTTGGTGAGTCGGCTCCGCATCTAATGGAAGAATGACACATGGCGGAGGGAGCAGCGGGTGTTCGCGGGGCACGGAGAATTTTGATAAAATTTTCCTTTTCTCAAAAAAGTGGCAAAATGCATCAAATTGGCCCTTAACAGTTTTGGTGGAGACTGCCCATGTGGCAGAGGACACGTGGCGCATCCAGGGGCTTGCGGGGAAAATATTCAAAATTTTCCCGAATCTAAAAAAGGGTTTGAAATGCATTTTTGGAGGCAAAGGCCCGGTCCAATGGTATTTGGACATGTGTCCCACCTCATCCAAAGGGAAAAAAGGGTATTTTCAAGGGAATATTCAAGATTTGATCTAACACATGGAGGGCAGAGATTTAAAGTTGATTTTAATCAACGGTTGCTGTGCATTTTCATTTTTTGGGCGCCATTGGGGCTCCAAGATGCTTGGAATCGTCATTTTTGCACCGATTCACATGAAATTTTATATGAATCTGCATCCCCTCAGCCTTCTGAGAACAATGGCACCATTCTTTTGAGCTGATTTGATGTCCTATGATGTTTTTCATGAAATATTTTTCTCAGCCCGTGAAAAACACGTGAAAGGTAAAAAATGAAAAGTTGCAAAGTTAAAAATGATGAAGTAAAAGGTGAAAAATGATTGCAAATGCATGCTGGCATGGTGGAATGCCAAAAATGTGACCCTGGGATGGATAAGGATCTGAGTTCATGCAATATTTTAAAATATTTGTGCATCTCTGGCATTTGGCAAGCTGTTTTACAGTTTTATATCATTTTTCATCAAATGGATAGGGTTTTGTAACAAATTTGATCCCTTTAGCATATTCTTTGCTTGGGATGTAAGGATCCAAGCTGGAAGAGGGTATATGATGTAATTTGGAGGCATTTTTAAAGGTCTGTTGAGAATTTTGGAGAGAGAGAAGAATTTTCACAAGGAAAATTAGAAGAGGTCCATTTTCTTTTGGAAAAACTGCCTGAGGGCCATTTTTTATTCCTGTTTGCATCAAATGTTCATTAGGTTGAGTTGGTTTCATCTGTAAATCCATTAACAAGCTTTCAAATTGTCTAAATAACATTCCCTTGCTGATACATTTGATCAAATTCTTGGATCAACTGGTTTTATCTCTTGGAAAAGCTTGCATACACTTATATTTTAGTATGTTTTCAATTTGTGTTTCATGCTCATGTTGCAATCTTGTGTTTAGGATCTCTCTGATCATACAAGGTCTCATTTTTGGTTGATGGTTTAATGGCATTTGCAATCTTGTATTCAGAAGAGCTTTCATCTGATAGAAGATAAACAGATTTAAAATCATCTTACTGTCCTTGATTAATGAGACTGTCTGTAAACCTTTGGGTGCACCTTAGGTCATGATTAAATAGGGATTCCTGGATGCTTCATTGATATTTTTCTTCAAGCCTTTGTGGTAAGGTTATCAAAGTTTGTATGGAATAGTGCAGATTTGGGCATCCATGTGTGCACACATCCTGGTTGAAAGAGCACTTCAGATTCATTGAAACATCTCTGTTGTTTAGGTGTTGTAATTCATTTGCAAAGTTTCCCAAAGAAGGTGATGACTCCTAACTACTCTTGTCCCAACATCTCTCATCAGAATTTCATTTTAAACTAACTCATCCTACCTACAATACCCCTGCATTTGCATTGTGTGTCCACAAAAGAATTCAATCCTTTCACTAAAATGCACAAAGTTGATCAGGGTCTTATCATGTCTTTAGCAGCTCTAGCTTTGTTTTGAGAACATTTCCATCATTTAGTAGTGACAACTCCTTTGAGTTTGGATAATGGATACTTGATCATGTTTTCACAAAGCCTCTTCCATATCATATGTAAAACACAAGGATATCTCCATCTCCTTACCATATAGGGGCTGCAATACAGGTTCTCTTGCCTTGGTTGATAGGCACAACCTAAAATAGTGAGGGTTAGATCAAAACCCTCTTGAAGGTGCTATCCACTCCCTCAATTCTTGAATGCAAACAAGCAGATAGGTGTGCTTCCCCAGCTATAAACAACATACAAAACACCTATCCATCCTTGAGTGTCTTGTGAAAATTCATGATGTTATTCAAGTTGTGAAGGAGATTAAATCTGGATACCTATGTCGTTTTGAGTGAGACATTTGAATTACAATCATCGGCATCACCTTCACAGGTATTTTTTATGTTTTATTATGTGTGTTACAAAAAGTTTGGAGTACTTTATTTACTTATATATGTTAAAGTTTTGAACTAACTGTATTTGTACATGTACATGCATTGATATTACAGCGTGCAGGAGGCGCATCTTCATCTCCACCATAGGCGGTGAGCACCATGCATACACATACATTCACAAAGGTAATTTAGAATGTTAATTATGTAAAGCTTTCACATACATGCAAAATATATATATATATATATATATATATATATATATATATATATATATATATATATATATATATATATATATATATATATATATATATATATAAGTTTTGAATTCAAATATATGTAAGTTCTTGTATGTCCATCTAGCTCACGTGATACATGTTTGATAAAGATGTTGACTTTACTAGACACCCCACCATCTATGCGACAAGTAGAGAAAGGTGTTGCCGCTCCGATTTCATTTGTGCAGCAACTGACTGAGGTATTCAAACAATATGTAAATTTTGTTAAATTTCTTGTGTAGTTCATATTATGTTAAATTACATGTTAGTAATGTCTTTCATTGTAGAATCATTAAATTATGTTAATAATGTCCTTCATTGTGTATATGTAGGAGTTACCTATGACAGGTAGCAACCATGTTCATTTGATTCACAGGCATGGTGGGGTAAAAACAATAGTTCTATATTGATAAAATTAGTTAAAATATTGTCATTATGTACATACATGTACTTACTTATATTTTCGCTAATTCTAATGTTAGATTTTTTGATCTTATGTGTATGTAGGGAACTTCAACCCCATCCCTTTTAACTTTGAGGGCATGGACTCCTCAATCTTGTCATCTTCGTACCCCCATTTGTACTCCAAGAGCTCCTGATGACTCATCTGAGTGTGAGATACAAATTCAGCATGATCGACAACTTGCGGTAAGTTTGTGTATTTATGTAAATACTTTCATTCTAGCATGGTCTTAAATACATGTTGAAAAAATATATAAATTAAGTTTTGACAAAAAAAAACATTGTTTGCATTTACAGGCTCATCTATAGGAGTGTATTTAGTGGAACATGACTTGTAGCATGGGCTCGAACGATCCAAATTCATCTCATAGATATCCATCTTCGTCTAAGGGAGGGCCTTATTTGAGAAAGGTCAAGAGAGGGATATATTTTGACGATTAGGAAATATATATGTCTTGCATGACTTTTTTTTTGTATGCCTATGTGCATGGCGTTATATGTACGCCTATATAACATTTGAACTTGATGGTATATGACCTATTTGGGCATTTTTATATTTATTATGCACATTAAAATACTATTTGGAACTTGGTATTTTTGTATGAGACCTTAAATTTCTAAGATTATTTTTGCATGAAACTAATATGATGTGTACTTGACAATATTTAAGACATTATGGATTTTTTTTTCATTTATTGGTGATGTACATGTATTAGCATTTTCAATATATATTATGCATCAAACTTTGGAAATCAATATTTATATAATATATGTATATAAAGAGTTACCTAATCTGAGTAATTATTCATTCAATTTATCAATGGGTATATGTGTATTTACCTTACTTGTGCTTCTTCTTGCTCATGGTCTCTTTGTACTGGTTCATATCTTATCATGCACTTACTACATTTTTCTATGCTTCTTAGTCTTCTCCCCTGTTAAAACACTTGAGAGTCTTCTATACATTACTCCAATGCTTGAGAATGTCTCCAGATGTAATGATGTTCTGATTCAAACACTCAATGATTCTTGATTGTCTAATCCTATCCAATTTTCATTATTAACTTTAAATTTGTAGGAATTTCAAGTTATTTGGAAATCACATCACACCCTTCACTAGGCTTGATGACTACCCCTATCCTTTTGAAGGGACTTTTGAAAGCATCCATGGGTTTATCGTAGCATAAATTATCAATGAATGGAAGGTCACTAAGTCGTAGGCCAACTGACTCCCATTCAGAACTAAACAAGAAAGATTTACTAGGTGATTGATAACTCCCATGTGTTCTTAGACATTCCCCTATCAAATTCATTCTTAAGCCAATCTAGTCATTCATGGCTCTTAAGGGACTATGCTCAGACGAGGTAGCCCAAAAGCATGGGAAGTGTAGGGAGCCAAAACAAAGTCTCCCCTAGCATTTACCTAGCCACCCTAACGTGTTGGTGTAGTTAGTTCAACGCCAAGAGCTTCCGTTTGCGAAGTATTGCATTTGGTAGCCTTACATTGACTCAAACTACAATATTTCACGTGTTTGCAAACAATAGGATAGTGAGAGAACCGAATGGAGATGGAAAAAACCACAAAATGATTTCATAGAGGGCTTTGACATGGAGGTTTTGGATTTGACGAGACGTCTCTAGGTGCCACAGAGTCTAAGAAATCACCCATTGAAGATATAGTGTGTTTTCGTCTCAAGGATCTTAAGGGACTACGCCCAGACGAGGTAGCCCAAAAGCATGGGGAGCATAGGGAACCAAAAAAAATCCTACACTAGTATTCACTAAGAAATCTAGATGTGTTAGCTCAGATGGTTCAGTCACACGAGCTACCATTTGCAAAATATAGCATCTGACAGCCTTACACTGACTCGGACTACACTATTTCGCATGTTTGCAAACAATATGACAACGAGAGAACCGAATGGATATGGATAAAACCGTGATATTATTTTGTAGAAGGCCTGATGTGGATGTTTTGGATCTGAAGAGACGTCTCTAAGTGCCACGGAGTCCAAGAAATCACCCGTCAAAGATATAGTGTGTTTTGGTCTCAGGGCTCTTAAGGGACTATGCCTAGACAAGGTAGTCCGAAAGCATGGGGAGTGTAGGAACCAGAACAAATACTCCCCTCGCATTTACTTGGCCACCCCGATGTGTTGGCGTAGTTGATTCAGTGCCAAGAGCTTCTGTTTGCAAAGTATTGCGTCTGACAGCCTTACACTAACTCAGACTACACTATTTCGCGCGTTTGCAAACAATAGGATAGCGAGAGAACCAAATGGAGATGGAAAAAACTGTGAGAAAATTTTGTAAATGGATTTCACATAGAGGTTTTAGATCTAACGAAACATCTCTAGGTACCACGGAGTCCGATAAATCACCTGTCAAAGATATAACGTGTTTTGGTCTCAAGGCTCTTAAGAGACTACGCCTGAATGAGGTAGTCTGAAAGCACGAGGAGCGTAGGGAACCAAAACAAAGCCTTTACTAGTGTTCACCAGGCCATCCAAACGTATTGGTCCATATGGTTTAGTCCCATGAGCTATCATTTGCAAAATATAGCGTATGGCAGTCTTACACTGACTTAGACTACAATATTGCGTGCGTTTGCAAACAATAAGACAACGAGAGAACCAAATGGAGAGGGATAAAACTGCGAGAGGCTTTCGTAGAGGGCCCTGACATAGAGATTTTAGATATGATAAAATGTCTCTAGGTTCCACGTAGTCTGAGAAATTACCCGTCAAAGATATAGCGTGTTTTGGTCTCATAGCTCTTAAGGGACTATGCACAGACAAGGTAGCCCGAAAGCACAAGGAGCATAGGGAACCAAAACAAAGCCTCCACTAGCATTCAAGTTATGTTCATCTCTTTATGTAAATTCCTTGTCATCATGTAGTTTTTGGCAGCTACCCGGTATGGAACCGCATTGAAACTCATCATCCAAAGATAAGAGGTTTTATCATGTTGATCGTAAGACGCTAAGGGGGTTAGATGCAATCAGATTGGGATTAGATCATAGTAATCAACAAAATATGGAATTCCAAACATATTTATCAACCATAAAATCAATGATAAGTCCTAGTTTCTTGTGCTTTCCCAATTTATCTTTAGACTCCTTCATTTTTGTGTAAGGTTTTGAGCATGAAATGGTTTATTTCATGTTGTGTTTGTTTTTTTTCTTTACAGTTACAACATTGTTTCTAATATGTCAATGACCTAGACTACAATGCTCAATGCTTTAGAATTTGAAATTTAGATATGCAAAATAAAGCACTAATAACTCATGAATATAAGTCTATATAAGGTGCATAGAATGTGAGCATCAATCTCTAAATTGCTTTGAAGCGGTATGTTATGCTAATATTTATAGCAGGAGAATGCTTGGTTGGATCTTCTTCAATCGGAATGCAATCCAATTCCACCTACACTAACTATAGCCAATCAATACAGTTTTTCCATGTTAGTACTGAAGAGCTTAAAACTTTTGACCCCTACATTACAACATTATCATCTCTTCTTTCAAGGACACATAATTATTGCATCTTATTGGATGTTTGAGATCATTTCTTGTGTATGTAATCATCTCATGATTCATTATATGAGAAAATATGAATAATTAAAGTTTCAATCCTCCATATCACACCAAAATTATCAGTCATATTGTAATGAATCAAAGTTACCAAGTTAATATAAATCCCATAAAAAGATGTCATTTGTGGCCACCTACATCAAGCCATAAATTTCCTGTCATGACCACAACAACCAACAATTCATCCTCCCTCTACTTTTCTACTTCTACACCTATCAAATACATAAATATACCTAGTAGTACATACATACCATAGTCACAAGTATGATTCCAAGAAACATGTATACAGGCCTCTCTTTTTTTAAATTGAGCTAGTGAGGCTCATAGCTGAATCACACACATCATGTTTTTTGCATTCGTCCAGGTTACTACTCCAAGCTACCATCACAGCTTGTGATCCTTGATGTGTTTTTATGCATTTTTTGAGGATAAAGGAGTATTTCCTTTCATCTCGCATTTCTACGATAGATATCAAGATAACTCTATAATTTATACGGTCTCAACTACTCTTGTTGTTCATAATTGCAACAACTTTCATTGAACGACTACAAAAATCTAACCTAAATAGTCAGAGTAGATTGATTAACAGGTGTTGGCCATGTGGTAGCATGAATCTTGTGGAGTTTGATATGCACATTTGTGATGCAAAAATTGCATGTAAAAGTTACCACTATCAGCTGATGCCATTTTCTCTACCTGTACCAAAAGTAACTCATTCCTCTGATAAAGATCCAATGCAAAACTTGGAAGGATTTTTGACTTGGCCATAGACTTGACCATATATATTGGTGTGTCTTTTGCCACGTACAGTTTGGTATGCTTTGTGTATGTTTTCAACAATTGACACATTTTGATCAACAACATTAGATGTTCTTAACCCCAGGGTCTTCATTATAGGTCTCATCTTAATTAATTTCATCAATGTAACAAATAATTGACATCTTTGTGTGTCATTTAAATTCTCAAAGTAATTATTCCAAATTCCACTAGCTTTTCTTCTCGCATTTATTTCATACATTTTGTTAGGCATTGGTTTTATAATGTTTTCATCAATTTCAATTAAGTGAATTGGTTTTCTTCGCAAAATGGAAGGAGGTGTTCTTAGAGGTGAAGATTGGTTTACAAGGTTACTTTATTCATCCAGTGTTTTCATACAAATTTCGGGGTTAACATTTGGATTCTCAGGTAAGGGTTCAACAATTGGATTCATATCAATTTCTTCATACATACCAACATTATCATTCATTGCAAAATCATTATTCTCTACATTTTCATTATGTATTTCATCCTCATTTTCTAATACATTAGCTACATTTGATATAGCAGATGTGCCTTGCTTTGCACGAAGTTTTTGCATTCTCTTCAATTTCTTTATTTTCATTTCTTCCAATTTCTCCTGTGTCTTGTTCTTGACTTTCCTCTTGTCCTTAGCTTGACTTTTATCACCCATGATTACAAAAAATCAACTAGTGAGGTAGGGGAAAAAATGAACAACTAAAAAATCATGCAAGAATGTAGAGAAAATTGCAGACCAAACAGAATGCATACGGAATTCCCGTGAAAGAGATGAAATGGATGTTGGGGGGCCCCAATATACAAACAAAGCATAACGCATATGCCTTATGCTTTTTACCTTTTCTAGCACATGCCTCAAGGCTTGGGATCCGGTTTGGATCCCCAACCCTGAGGCATGTACCTGCACAAACACAGCAAACAACATGTTTTTGCAGGAAAATGTAAAAATGCCACTTCCTCTATGATAAATCAAAATAAAACAATCGATCCATTTAAAAAAATTATACCATGACGTAGAGCAGAGTTTCTTCATTCTAAAAATATAATTTTTCAAATTTTCTGACTAATATAAGGTTTCCATATTATTTATTTTCTAACTATGCCTTTTTATAGTTATTTTTGAAGTTTAAATATGTCTATCTTTCATTATGTATCTTTTGTTTGGGTCATCGAAATTGAAAAAAAATTATACTAACACAAACTAGGCATAATTCTATACATATTCAAGAAAAAATCTAATTTTTGATATTTTTTGAGGTAGTTAGGGGTGGCACGGTCGAAGCTCCGTTATTTTTCAAAACATAAAATTTATGTACTAGAAAAATCATAAATAAAAAAAAATACTCGTTAAAAAAATCTAACACAAACTAGATGCTCCTAGCTATCTTTCTACCAAAGGGTTTTCAAAAATACTAAATGGTACTCAAAAAATGGTGGGGGCACTAAAGTCACTTTGTTATGTTTTTTAACAAAAACAGGAGCACCTGTTGGTATTTTAATTGTTTGACCCACTTAAAATTATCTGTTTACAATAAAATTTAGTAGCTTAGAAACTAGACTCAAAGTGCTACGATTCATATTTCTACAACATCTTCTAATTTTGAGTGTAACTATTTTAAAAAACTCGTACAAGTTGAAGTTTTTTATTTTTCAGAAAAATGTGTCCACTTAAGACCTCATTTTGGCCCCCCAACTTGGTGCACTTACCCAAGTGATAAATCAGACTTTATTTTCACTTTCAAAAGGTATTTTTTTCTAAGTGTTTAGGTTGGACTATGTTGTTCACTTCATCAAATCAGATGTATAGTATGCATCTCTGGAGTGAAACGTGAGAAGAGGAGGTGGAGATTAGGAAAAGCAAAATGAGAGTTGCACTTGACGAAAATGGAAAGCTACTTGGTGTTTATATTTATATTTATACTTATCGCTGAATATTTTTGGAATTATATTTATGGAAAGCTACTTGGTGTGAGCAATTTTCTCTATAAAATATTTTTTCCATTCCTTCACATAGATACAAATAATTTCTATATTTACATATTATTTATTTATTATGAATAATTTATGAAGTGTACAACTTTCTAAATTTTTATCTTGAAATTTTCTCTGGCTACTTAGATGTTTTACAAGTAATATATGGTTAAAATCATTAAAAATAAATCAATTTCCAGTCCTACCTACAAATAAGAAAAAATATTTATCCTATCAAAAACAAATTATGTTTTTCTATATTTCAACTTAAAATTTCATCTTATGCTAAGAATTTATACTTTTCGGAATTAAAATAAGTAAATACAAAAAGAAAAATAAAATAAAGTAAATTGAACGATATGTTCTTATATAGATTGAGAGGTAATTTGTAAATTCCTTTTATGATTATTTACTTGTGCTATTTGAAACATATTGAGTATAAATAGATTTTAAAATCTTATTCAAATTACAATACTTGTTTAATACCTAAACATAACACCTTGAAAATTAGGGCATCACATTTCATCTTTTACACTTTATAACGATAATGGTTAAGAGAGAAAAGATTTTGTTCTTACAAAATAGGATTTCAAAGATTTCATAGAGGTGAAACAATTTGGAATCATACATGAGAAAAGGGTTTTAATTAGATTTTGTTCTTACAAAATAGGATTTCAAAGATTTAGATAAGAGATAAATTAAATAGTTAGTGAACCGTATTTTGTTCACAAAGATATTAAGATTTAGAGATGAGTTAAATAAAATGTGTAGATCCCCCAGAAACTCGGGATGTACGCTTCAAATATATATATATATGCTATCCAAAAACTAAAATTTCAGTTCTTCTTGGACTAGAAAAAATATATCTATTTGTTACTATACGCTTCAAAATTTACAAGTGAGTTAAATAAAATCTATCACATACAAAGATTATGTAAGTGGATATATGCTTCTTCGTTCTTGAGATCCCCCGATTCATAGTTGTTTATCCCCACAAAAAAGGGGTAAAATCCCCACTAAAAAATGGAAAACAATTTACAGTTTATATCTTACTCCATATCTTACATATCTTACTAAAGAATTTAGCAGTCATATCTTACTCCATATCGGTAAGAAAACTAAAACACTTTGATGCATGAGCATCAAGGGCTAAAACATAATAAGGTCATACGAGACTAATAAGACATGTTAGTCTAGGATGAGTGCTAAAGTTAAATATGTTGTAAAAGGTTAATAAGTGCTTGTAAGAGGTTGTAGGAGTGAATTTGACTTAGTAAAAGGGTAATATAGACAAATAAAGTCATGTGAGGTGGAAATAGGACAAAATAAGGCCATATAGGCTATGGAGGGAGAACTAGTGTTGGTTGCACGTTGATAGGGAGTTGGTCTAGGATCTTGTTTGAGCAAAATTAGTGTTGGTTGCACTTTGATAGGGAGTTGTTGAGTCTATGCTTAGTCAATATCCACCTATTCATAGGGGATTGCAATGTAATTAAGAGGTAAGGAGATGGATTTGAATGTAATGGAACAGAATAAAGGCTCTTGAGGTTGAATATATGAAGAATGTTGTATGTATGATGATGGAAAAGATGTAATAAACCTTTGTTTGAATGAATTTTGCATGTTGATAATGGACTATATTGAGGAGGACAGGACAGTGGGCATGAAACCCTCAATGCCATTTAAATGATTGAATTCTTTGGACTGTTAAGATATAAAGACTCTACAGGTAATGTGGATTGCAACAATGATTTTTATAAGCCTTCAAATTGTGTAATTTGGTTGTTATAGCAAAATGTTACCTCTCAGACTCATTTTAGGGCTTCATATATCTTTGGATTGAACTGATCAATTTGGCTAAGATTTTGAAGTTATCTCTGTCTAACCTAGAATTTTTAGAGTGATTAAGCATCTATAGGAGAAGTTATCGATGACATGGTTTTGAGCTAAAAAGAAGGAAATACAATGTACAGTCAGATAAGGAAATAGACATATTTTACATTATAACTTGACAAATCATTATCCTAGACTATGTATGAAGGTGATTTCAGGTATATTTTATGTGTTTGAATGATCTCAGGGGTGGAGAAATGAAGCAATTACCATTAAAATATATAAAGGTTGACTGTACATGTTACATGATTGTTCTAGAGGGTAAATTAGATACATGCAAGTGTTAGTCAGTGATTTGATGACCTAAACTCATCAAGGAACATCTTGAAGGAATTTATGAGGTGTTCCAATGTTGTTTCAGGTGAGAAATAGACCTAGATCTTTTTTGTCACAGTTGTAGGTTCGAACCAGACCTAAAAAGACCTAGAAACAGGGTATAGGGTACATTTTTGCACAAAGAAGGAACAACCTTAATGCTTGGTATATCTAAGACCTCCTTCAAGTGAGTTTATATTCCTTGTTGAATTGTATACATAGTTGTTTCAGGGGTAATTGTGATATGAGAACATTTGCATGCTTAAAGGAGGGCCAGTAGCCAATAAGGTCAAATAGGGGAAATTAGTACAAGATGCAAGATCTAGCTAAATGAATGTTCTAAACACCTTGACAAACTTGGACATATGTGGTAGGTGGAGTGTGTATACTAGCTTAGTATCTTAGGCCAGGTTTGTGGCATATGAGTCATTACAGACCTAGTTGGATTATACCTAGTGTCTTGTGAAGAATGAATGGTTAAAGGCTGTGAAAGCATAAGTTCAAGGCAGAGATAAAGGTGTATAAAAAGTTGCATGCATGTCAAATGAATGTTCTAAACACCTTGACAAAGGACATATATCGTAAGGTCATATATACCTATTGTCTTGTGAAGAATGAATGGTTAAAGGTTGTGAAAGCTTAAGTTCAAGGCAGTAAGGTCATATATACCTATTGTCTTGTGAAGAATGAATGGTTAAAGGTTGTGAAAGCTTAAGTTCAAGGCAGCCATAAAGGTGTATAGAAGTTGCATGCATATTCAATTGCAGGGAGAACTCAAAGTGTGGAGTGGCATAAAGGACTCAAGGAGAATATTGAGAGGATGATGGAGGCTTCTGAATAGTGGAGGCATAACCTGAGATCAAGGTATAGTAGTTCTCTCTCATTGATTGTCTTTCATATAGCTATGAATATTAATATGAATAAGTGTAAGAGAGCAATGCACTTCAAGGTGTTAGGAGCATAGGCAAAGGTGCATAGAACCTCATAGGGAGATCCTCAAGGCAGGGGTTGGTATAAGTCAGTTTGAGCAAGTTCAAACCCTTAATATTGTGAAAACTAACATTGTGAATGGTAAACCTTCAAGCTAGACCCGTGGATTACACTTATTGTGAAAGATAAATGAAACAACTTCGCAACAATCAAACAATTCACATGTTTTGTCTACCAGAGCACTCGCAACTAGTCTATATTTGTTTGAGGCATTCTATCAAACAATTCACATACTTTGTCTATCGGGACACTTGCAACTACAAAAGCTAACAAAATGAGACCATAAGCACACTATACATTACAAGTGTCTAGTTATTCATGTTCTGTGAATAGATGGTCTAAGGGAAGGATTGTCTAACACTTACTATAAACGATATGCCTCGACTTGGATCCCCTGCCTACCCTGGCGTGTCTCCTTCGCACGTCAATGGCTCGTTCCTCTGGCTCCTCTTGCTCGTTCTGTTTGCCAAGTCTGCCTGGGTATTTGGTGCTTGCCTTTGCAAATGTGTGGGACATGATTCTAGAGCAAGGCAAAAAAAAATTTAAAACTGTAAATAATAACAGGTCGAAAATTTTGAAAACTGTCAATTTTTTTAAGGAGTTTATTTAAAAAAATAATACCTATTTATATATATATATGAACAAATTATACATATATCTATAAATTTTTCTTGAAATTACAGCCACGTGAAAGAGGTAAACCGTCAACAAATTTTGTTTCGACAAACACAGATAATTTGAAATTCCAGGCCTGTTCTAGAGTATGGGTGGAGCATGATAATTTTGTAGCTGCACGCATTCTAATAATTCAAATTTAAACGGAGTCCACGCCATCACTGGCTGCGGTTGAGAATCCACGTCAATCAGTGCTTGGGAATCCACGTCAACCATGAGTCAATTCAAACTATCCGGCGAGTAGCCACTTTCCGGCAGGTTGTATGTTGCGCGCTAACATGAGGTCATCACTTTAGCGCCACATGCCTTCTTTGGGGATGATAGCGGCTGGCAATGAAGCCAACCTCGAACAGCTGTCATCTTAGGGTTCCACCATACAATAGCACCAAAGCGGTTTCCCTATTTTGTTTGACTGGTAATGGAGGCGGTGTTTGGAGCTGTATATTCTGCACGTTTAGCAGGATGGACTGAATCCGCGATCATTGTGTATATGTAGTTGTTTGATCTGCAGCAAACAGAGAATTGACAGTTTATCACCAAGTGCATCCAACGTGATCAATTCACCTTTGCTAGCATGCTTCTACCCTGTGCCAAAAAAGGAGATCAGAAACAGGCTGTGGACACCCACCAAAGAATTATGTAGTTGCAGGTGCCCTGGGAGATATGTCTGCAAAATGTGGAAGCATACATAGGACATCTGAACTGTTCAACTAAATCCCTGCAAAAAATGCGGTCTCATGGACTTCAATGATTGCGGGATGTACGCAAAATGGTCTTGTTAAAACTGCTCAGATAGGTTGAAGCATGTGAACTGTTTGACAAAATGCCTGATGGATTGCAAGACCTCTTCAAGTGGACTAACGACTAACACTAACATTTGTGTACTTCAACGTCCGAAGAAACATAGCCTTCAGGTGTCAGACTGCGCTACCCTGAGCCTCCTTATTCTACTTTGGAATACGCATTGGGCATAATGATGCGTTTGCATTGATTGATTTGTAAGCAAACAAAAAATCAAGAATACAATAGTGTGAAACTGTTTCCATAAATATCGTGAAATTGTTTTCATAAACCATGATCCGTATTCACAGGTGGTATCTCCAACCAAAAACTTTAAGGAATGGAAGATAACGATTAAAGATAAAAAAAACATTCAATCTTTGATAAGCCGCACTTGAATCCTACAGAGAGGAAAGCAAAATTAGTATGCTTCTTTATGACAGCGAAGTACTGTTTGCATTGATCCATTAATTCCTAAACAGAGAAATGTGTTTCAAGATTTGTTGCATTGATCCATTCATTATTCATAAACAACAGAGAAATGTGTTTCAAAATTTGATCAGGCCTGTATCTAAAAATATCTGTTCTTTTTGCATTGATCCATTAATTCATTTGTACACAAACAACAGAGAAACATGTTTCAAGATTTGATCAAGCCCGTATCAAAACAGATCATCTTGCATTGATTCATTTGTAAACAACAAAACAAATTAAGAATACAATATTGTGAAACTGTTTTTCATAAACATGGTCTGCATTGAACAGACCAAACAATACATTAATAATAGAAACTGTTTCATAAACATGGTCTGCATTGAACGGACCAAACATCATGCTAGCACCACACATTGTATACAATGCTCTGTATTCTTAGGTGGTAATCTCCAACCAAAACAAAACTGGTATGGTTTAAGGAACTAAAGATAATGATCTCAATTTTTGATAAGCCACACTTGAATCCTACAGAGAGGAAAGAAAAATTATTATGCTTAGTTATGCATACTATAGTAGGAATGCATGAACCCCAGAAAAAAAATAATCTACTGGTACAGATATAATTCCATCATTTTGGAATTACTGCTGGCAAACGTTGAAGTCATTCCATGATATACATTTTGCCCTTTTGTGGTGAGGGACATGAAATCTGGGCTCCTTTGGGATGGTTGGACTCTTCGAAGACCTGTTCAAGTGAAAACCATTGAATGGCAGGCTTCACAAATTCTTTTTCCAACTACAAAATAAGAAGAATATGCATACAAATTTAACTTCAATAGAATGCAGAGACTTGAAGAGTGTTTGGCCCTATAAAGAGTCATACCTTCTGGGAATAAAAGGGCGATCAAAAAATGGCATGGGCTGAGCATGCGGAATCATCTCCTTTCTTAACCTCTTAACCTCTTCTTCTTCAGCCAACTGTCAAATTGAATTATTTGATCAGGAGCATGCATCACGATTCACTTTGCTAACCAATACCAATATCAGATAAACAGCTATAGAACAACAGAAACAAACCTTCTGGAGTCTTTCCTCTTCTAGCCTTTGCTGCTCCAAGGCATTGAGCTTCTCTGCCATCTGTTTGAGACACAACAGAGAAAATGAATAACGGTTTTCAACTTTTCATTTCTGCCAAAAAATTTCTGTGGCAGTTTTGTACTAGTTTAATGTTGTTAAAAAAATCAAGAACATCTGTCCAAAATTATTTAGAAGCCTTACAATCTGATCAAACTCAGCACGGTCAACTGCCCTTATTTCAGTGAAAAGCTTGACATCCAATGGCTTAGTGCATTCTTTCACGGGGGGCTTGGCCAAATGCTGCTAATTAGAAACAATTGCAAAAGATTCAGAATTGTGTCCAGAGATTTTCATTAAATCAAGCAAACTAAACAATTTTCCAAAAGAGAGATTCCAACTATAATATCTGTAGTTCAACTGTAACCTCTGGCTCATCTGTTGTCCATGGCAACCCTTGTGCCACTGGAATTCGACTTTTTTCTTCCTCAGCCAACATCACCTGCACCTTCTTCGCGAACTCCTCCCTTTTCATGTGGCCTCTTTGCTGCAAATTTTTAAAAGCCTTTTTCAGACTACGTATATTATAGGAACATAATAGAATTATGGGAACATAATAGAATTATGGTTGTCCAAAGATGAAAAAATAGTTTAATGATCTACAAATATATGTGTGCAACATGTAAACAACGTATGACTAATTTTCCTGATAAAGGGTAGATTGGGGATGAACCTAGAGGAATTAGAATTGACTTTGAGCTAGTGAAACTCAATGATAAAACAATATGCAATGTTTATTAGGATGCCACAGTTAAAAAGCTTGGCTGTGGAGCTACTGGAGAGGATCTCCAATAGGAGTAACGCACAGGCATCAGAAGGCCAGGTGATCCTGGTGAACTTGAGGTTAGACCTGATAACAGGAGGAATCACCCCAGCCTGCAAATGGCAAAAGTGCAATAGAGTCGCCACTGTATACATGGGATGAGGATTGGCAGAGGTTTTCCATTACTGATATATTATATGTATTCATTATGGCCAGAATTCTGGAGAGCACTTATCAGAGTTGCTTGAAGAAATTTTAGTTCAAGGTCAGGATAAATAATGGAAGGTGTGACAAGTATAAAAAAAGTAATGCATTATAGCGAAACTGTTGGTCATGGGCCGTTTATGAGACCTGAAACTCTTATACCACATGAAGAGATTTCAGGAGCAATGTGGAAAAGAAAACAAAGAACAGTACTCTGGAACTATTTGAAAGAGGAAAACAGATGACAAATGAATTCAAAACAAAATATGGTTTGGATAGACGCCGATAATCCGTATTACTAACAAATGTGCATGTTATAAAATTAAATGATTTTTCACCATGAATAAATCATATAAATTATGTATGTAATAGTTGGACTTCTCAATTACCCATGACTACTACTGAAAAAATTGTCAAAATTCCGTCTCCTTATTTTACCTCTGTTCGGAGCTTGAAAGGTTGTGCACTAGTGACTTTGAGTTGCTTCATCCATTGTTGCATTCCGTTTCTACCCATAGATCCACGTCCACTTGAATCCAAGCTCTGAAAAGAAACAACATAGTGAATATTCCCAGTATAACCCCGTCTTTATTCAATCAATACACAACACATGAAATGAATCAATCTATTTATGACTGAAGTAGCCAACAAAACGAACTGACTGACGTGAACTACCCTATCCAACTGACTATGTTCACATAATCCGATCTATAACTTACAAATTTGTACTGTAATGCCTAATTTGAAAGGAATATGGAGAATTCAGTAATTGAGCCAAGAAGACTGACAAATATTGCAAACCAATTGGTTTCAACACACAGATTCAATGCATATATAGGGTAACACATGGAGTAACAGACACACAAAAACAAATCAAAGGAACTGGTGAAGAGGTAATATGACAATACCTGTTTTCGGCTTCTTCTTCTGCTCCCAGAACTGCAAAATTATAACATGTAAATAAACCTGGTTTATAGGATATGGTTGTACAACTTTTGAGACCGACATGTACTTAGAGCTAATACAAGGAAAACATGGAACCCAAAAGCTCAAGTATTTACCTGCTTTGATTTCTTCCAATCGAACTAACACTCTGAGTCTCGTTATTACCAACTGACGCTGTTTCTTGGCAAACAGGGAAGAACTTAAAATCACAACAGCTTTCAAGAGATGGGCTACTACTATGTGGCCTCTTTACATGGCTTTCACCTTGAATATGTGAGCCCCGATAAGCTGCACAGCTTGTCTCAGATGATGAACCACTGTTTGTTCTCTTTGAAGCATCATTACATTCAAGAGATTGTTTGTTGACAACATTTGGCCTCTCCTCGGAGCCCTGTGGCAGCATGCCAGGAAGTGCCCAGTTCACAACCTTGCCAACTCTTAATTCTCTCTGCCTGCCTTCATCAGTATCAAAAGCAAATTGGGTAGAGCTATTGTATGGACTAGCCCTATCGTCACAGCTTTCATGAGATGCGCTATTATTATTCCTCTCCTTGGAGCCCTTTGGTTGCATGCCAGGAAGTGCCCACTTCAAACTCTTGCCAACACCAGGCTTTTGCTTCCCTTGATCAATATCAGAAACATTATAGATAGACCTATCCAATGGCCTAGCCTGATTGGCCTCTGTACTTTCATAGTCGGGAAGTGACAGCAAACTTTCGAAAGCCTTGACTAAATGCTTTACTCTTCCCCCACCCTGCTGTGGAATGGTACCGATTGCTTCTGCAAGCAGCTCATTCTTAGGCCTTCTAGGGGCTGGGGACACAGCATTCCATGGAGATAGCAGTGAAACAAAACTTCCATCGACATTGGACAATGTGTTGCCCTCATCCAATTCAGATACCTCAACACCTTCCATTTTCTCATCCATATTTCCATTTTCAGGCTCGGAAACTCCATGTTTTTCAACAGTCACATTGAGCAATGTGTTTCCCTGACCCAATTCAGAACTCTCAAAACCCTCAATCTTCTCATGCATCATTCCATTTTCAGGCTCAGAAATCCCAATTTTCCAAGGATTCCCGCTGCAAAATCCTTTTTCTTTGTCGTTGGACACCCTCCGAGGAGAAAATAAATTAATGATGTTACCATTACCATCCGACAATGTGTTGCCCTTAACCATTTCATAAACCTCAAAACCCTGAATCGCCTCATCCATATTTTCCTTTTCAGGCTCAGAAACTCCAAATTTCTCAGGGTTTTCATTGGAGAATATGGTGCCCTGACCACTGGACATCATCTGCGGGGATAACACTGCAATGGCATTTCCATTAACATTGAAACATGCACCGCCCTTATCGAATTCAAAACCCCCCAAACCGTCAATCATTTCGACCTTATTACCATTTTCGGGCTCCGCAACCCCAATTTTCTCACGATTCCGATCCATTTCTGAAAACCCGTTTTTTCCGTCTTGAATTTCATGTTTCCCCTGATTTTCAATCGGGGTTTCCCCACTGGAGTCTCCTTCTTCTCCTGAGGAATTCTTCTTCTTCTCGAAATTTGCCTTCAAAAACTCCTCCTGCGAGGCCCTTAACTGTTGAGAAGCAACGCATGCACATTTCCTGCCTGTGTCTGCAGATCTATCAGCAGCCCCAGATTTTGATTTTTTCTCACAGCACTTGCATACCATGCCCTCCTGCTGATTAGGCCTCTCAATCCTCTTTGCGACAAGGAACTTCCTAGGCTGAGGCCTCAAATTCGCAGAAGCCCAATCTGGGTAGTTTGCACCACATCTTCTAGACTTGCAGACATGTTGCCTTCCATCAGAGGATTTCAGACACCCATCAGAGGATTTTGGAATCCCGTCAGAATTTTTTTGACATCCATCCGAGACCTTTGAGGGATTTTCGTACCCATTAAAGGTTTTTGAGCACCCATCAAATTGTTTTTGACACCCATCGGAGACCTTAGAGAACTTTTCACCGCCAGTAAGAAACTTTTGACGCCCAATTGGAGATTTCACAGCAGCAGCATTGGGATCACAGTTCTCTGCAAAACTAGCAAGAGACAACTTGCTTTTATCATCTTCATGTCTCTTGCTTTTATCATCTTCAAGGTGTTGTTTTTTCCTCGTAGAATGAGAAGTACCAGGAGACTTAATTACCCTGTTCATCAGACCTAATGGGGATTGAGCGCCCTTCAATGGGGATTGAACGCCCTTCAATGGGGATTGAAGACCCTTTTTTCTTGCAGGAGAGCCTGTGAAGCTCATTTTTATTGCCTCCCTACCGTCTCTCTATTCACAACACCACAAACCCTGCCCTGTACAAGTTCTCTCCCTGCCAATGAATTGATTTGCAAATGAACCGTATATTTTTGAGGGATTCAAATTGTTTTTTTCCGCAACGGTCATTTGGACAAATGTGGAGATGGCCCTATTGGATGCTAAATTAAGCAGGATATGGGACAATCTCACTGCTTTTTCGGAGATTTTTATCAGGTTTTATTGGCCAATGTATATAAATAAAAAATGTGTAACGGCTATTTTATGGACCCGCAAGGACGACAAACCGCTTCTCGAATTTAGTTCAAATTGTGATCGTTGGTCTTTCACAACCTCTACAGAACTTCCGACTTAAAATAGATATCTTACCTAATAGATTCTAAAGACTACATCAACGGTCATAATTTATCATATTTCAAAACAATGGTAATGGTAGTAGGGAGTCTAGGGACTCGATAGATTTTTACTATGTCTAAGCTTTAGAATTGACAACCACAAGAAGAAGTATAAATATAACTTTTGAGACATTTTAAATTCAAGTTTTCAAAGAGGAGCGGATTCTAAACCAACCAATTTTTAAGGGATGAGTTACGACTAATGGTTGGTTAGCAAGTTAATTGTGGGTTTAAGATTTTATTATTATTAGTAAATTTTATATTTTTTTATTAAAAAATTTATGGGAAAAAAATTATGAGAAGGATACCTTTGCCACGTAATGGGGCTCTTTCACCTTTAATGTAATGTCATTTGACTTAAAGAATGCGTGCACAATTTTCTCGCGCATAGTAATTGAGGCATTAAGGACTCTATTCACAAGTTCCTACAAGTATATATGGATGATTGGACCATGGATAGTTTACTGATACACCATCATGCAAACTTGCAGATGCTCATGTTTGAGAGGTGTAGGCAACTACAAATCTTCTTGAACCTCAAAAAATGCATCTTCACAACACCATTTGGGGTCATTTTGGGACATGTAATTTGCAAGCAATGATTGCTAGTTGATCTAGACAAGATTGTGGTGACCTCGAGTTTAGAGGAGCCTACAACACATCGCAATGTGCGTGCATTTTTAGAACACGGGCTACCATTGAAAGTTCATCAAAGACTATGCAAAGATAGTCAGGCCCTTAGAAGAATTATTGACAAAAGATGGATCTTTTTTATAGATGGCAAACCAACAAGAATAATTTAAATGGTTGAAGGATAAATTTGAAAGCTCTCCCATTCTTTGGTTCCTAGATTGGAATAAACCCTTTCATGTTCACTTAGATGTGTCATGGATAGCTATAGGAGCCATCTTTGCCTAACCAGTAGAAGGTAGGACATGCCATCCCATATATTTTGCAAGTAGGAAGCTATCTTCAGCAGATCGTTATCACAAATATCATTATCTACCAGTATATGGTTTCTTATCTTAATATAGCATTCTCGAACTTAACTATATCATCATTTACATCATAATACCATCCTACTTCACCCCCATGATAATTCAACATTATAAGGGTTTGACTAGGTCAAAGTTTATTATCAATATTTTAATGCATAAGGTTACATGAAAAATTAATTACCAATTCCTTAAATTAAAATTTATGGAAATGAATGTATCCTTTTCATTTTAAGATTTAATAAGGTTTTCCTTGCTATAGAAAAACTCTTAAGGACCCCATCATGAAAACACAACCATTCCACCTTTATTAACATTTGTCCTTCTTTCAAAAAGAATAATATTAAGCGACGAGCCCCAAAAATGGCATTCTTTCTTCCTTACATAAATAACATACTAGTGGATCTAAGTGTAATTTATGAACTTATGGTTTACTTAGAATAAAATAGAGAGTATGTATCATGGTTATTTTATAGAATTTATTATTATGTTTTTGTTAGCTATTTCTAATTATTATTGGGAAAAAGATGTCAATTTTTGCATATACAGTCCATACTTTGCTGTAATTGTCAAATAAGGGATTTTGAGCACTAAGCACTAGATACAACCAGCCTTGGAGGATCTTCAACATCTCTCATATCAGCTCCAGTGGTTCCCTCACTACCTCCAAAGGTTTCTTCACCAACTCTGAAGTTTAACATTAGAGCTCTAGAGTTGAACATTAGAGCTCCGATGATGGATATTAAAGATCTAGAGATGAATACTAGAGCTACAAAGATGACCATAACTCCAAGGGTGGTTTGAAAATCATTCCCATCTATTTTGGAAATAATTCTAGAAGTATACATTTCCATAAGTTTTTTATTATTTGTAAAATAGGGAAGAATCAATATTCATTTTGATTCTCAAAAATATAATAAGAAATTCATGTTAGTACTAGATTAAAGCTATCTTCATAATTTTTAGAGATTGATGATATTTGTTGATGGATCGAAATCTTAGTTAATAAGATTTGATTGATATTTATGCCATTATTTTGATTAATTCATTTTAAGGTTTTGTTATATATAATTTTGATCAAGAGACATTATGGGAGGTCAAAAGTTCCCTAATTATCCCTAAACTATTACAATACAAAAGAACACTTCGATAGCTTTCCAGTGCCTATTAGAATACGTGAATTAAACATTGTATGATGTCGGTACCACTAGTCAAAGTTCAAGGTTAAACTGGGTCAACAGAGAAGCACATATCTACAGTACCCTATCTCTCACACAGAGTCTATATGTGTATTTCAAAGTTGATCGAAGGAAACAATTGATTATGGATGCAAGTTTAATTCTCTGGTCTTCAACAAACATGCAAAATTTTTGTTTCAACTGTGAGGTCCACTCTTGTTTCAGAAAGGGACCCAGCCACCATGGTATATTAGTGTGATTTTAATTTTTCCAATTACACTATAGTTTATGCCATGTTATTGCATGTTTTATTGTGTTGATACATGGTAGGATGGAGCTTTGGATTGATCCACGTGATGGCTCCTCACGCCACCACGTGGCTTGGCACCATTTACATCCCAACTCATCATCCAAGTCAACTAAGCTAAAACAAACTCGCTACAACCAAACAACCTTGCCAACACAAGCGATCTGTTTTAACCAACACGACGAACCGCTTTAAAAAACCAACCAACTCAACATTGCAATCATGGCTGATACATTTCAAATAGTCACACCAAGCTCGCATGGGGGGAGTTTCACCCCATAAAAAACAAACTAAGTGATTACGTGGCCATAACCATGTTGAAATACAATGACAACAAGATATTTTGTAGTCATTTTTACACCCACCAAAGAACAAGGGAATCCCATGCACGTCAGCCTTTCACCTAGCGGGCATTGGGCGCTCACCTGAGGCACGTGCGAGAGCCAAGTCTCTCTTTTATGTGAGTTAAGTGGGAAACTATACGATGGAAAAGTGACATGCGAGCATCGGAATCTACAAGTACCTCTTCCTTATACCCGACCTCCCAAGGTCATGTCGAGACAGCCGATGAATGTTGAATGTGAATAGATACAGACAAGCTAATCAGGTAATCTTATATCCTCAATACGCAATAATGGAATCTGTGAATCTAAGGAGAAGAAGGCCCTCCTAACCTGAATTGGTGTAATAGTTCGTTCAGATATAATGGTTGTTCGAAGGCTCTAATCAATGTCAAGCTCCACCGAGATCCTGTTTCTTGGTTGTTGGATATGTGGAAGTGACCTGTGGGAGCTTCATATATATCTCCAGACAAGGTCATGAAAAATGGTGATAGGCGGCTTAGTGGATTTGTAGTGAACTATGGATGGTTTTCTGGTCTAGCCCAGAAAATATTAGATTGATTGGCTTTTATATTTAATACGGAATTGTGTGATGATATCTAGTGGGAGTGGTGAGGATCTAAATACCAACGTTTGTAAGTCGGTGTCAATACTTAATTGATTTGCAGGCCCGTTGGGTTGTGGGACTTGAGGATCACAACCATGAGTGCGTGGTTGTTGTGGACCTGTTATGGTCATGTGAAGAATCAATCCCTTCTTCCAACTATCTAGTAATCGTATGCCTTCTCAGCCTCTATGTTCAGAACTAGAAGTTGTATAATTTTCTCAGAGTACCTAACAGGTGTTCTGGAAACTTGAATGCGTAAAATAGTATCTATGTCAATGAGGAGGTCTCCTGCGTCGGGTTGTGGAACCAAAGGATTGCAACCAAATGTTTGCTCTTTTTTCGAATCCTTGTACAATCATTCAAATATTTTATCAAGGCAGTCTATAGTTAGGATGGTTTAACCAAAATGTGTAAGCTTTGTCATCTTCGATATTTAATCCTCTCAGTTGTTCACTAATCGCTTGTAAGTTTGTTGTTGCTCGAAAGACCTGTATCCTAAGGTCTTGATCTATATCAGCTAATGTTGTGGGTAGATTTGGCTGAGGCACTATGGGTTCAAATATATATTCTCGAGGCTCTCTAGGTCCTGTGATTGTCATACAAAATGATTCAATTTTTAACTAACATTAATAAACTGATTAAAAAATAAGTATTTACACTATGCAAGCATTCTTCTATTTTTGTATTTTTAATGACGTATTTCAATGAAATTAAAGAGTAGCTATTCTAGTATATTTGGAAAAATGAACAACTAATCTAACAACAAAATTTAAAACAAACAAAGTAGCCCGGTGTGGCTATTTGTCTGTGCAGTTGTGATTTTATCCTAAATATTTAAACAACTAACTATATTGAATTGAAATGAAAGGAACGATAACCAGATCGTACCAAGCCAAGAACACAGATGCTAATCAAACACCATGATCAATAAGATGAAAGCAATTCACCAGAATAACTTTACATAAAACCTTTGCAAACAAATGAGAAACAATATCATATATTATTATGGAACTCAATGCAATACATTGAGAATGGGCCTTGCTTAAATAGGCAAGGAATAACAATCTAAGAACCAGTCAAGGTCATAGATCAAGCCATAAATCAAGGAAATAACTAGTCATCAAAGAACTAGTCAAGACTATAGATTTAGGAGAGAACTAGACATGAAGGATCTAGTCAATACCACAAATCAAGGAAAGAACTAGTCAATACCATAGATCAAGGAAAGAACTATACCTAACAACTAGATAATATCTCCTAATATCTAAATAAGATAAAAGAAATATCTACACACATAAGTGGGTGAGGATAAATACAATAAAGGTAAATAAAGTACCTAGGTGAACATGAGCTAAGGTAAATACCTACTCTAACACCCCCCCTCAAGTGAAGCTAGGGGCCAAAATAGATGTGGCATGTCCACAGTATGAGTCCTGATAACTAGGCCTGATGAGGTACTCATGTACAATAACTGGGAAAAAAGGGACACCACAAGGTACCCAAAACCAGTAACAACAAAGTAAAGAGAGTAAAGACCCGCTCCAAGGCATCCCAAGAAGCTCGGCTCAAAAAAATCGTACAATGTTGAAGAAGTTTGGTGTGCACTGTGGTCTGAATCCACTACTCGATCACAAAACTCAAAAACAACTGACACTGGGCTCCACTAGAATAGCTCCATACAAGGAGACTGTCAACAGAGTGATGTCGAAAGTGCAAAAAAACACCAAACATAATTCGATCAACTGCTGCAAATAGGTGTGCCACGATCCAAGAACAATAACCAAAGCAACAAGGCAAGGACACAAAATCCAGAGTGTCACGATCCAAGAAAAGCCAAGGTAACAAGGCAAGGACACGAAACCTGAAGAAGCAGGATCAACACCACACCCTCCCATACTGCTGAATGGGTGGAGTGATGCTACAAATCTATATGAGTTGTCAAAACAACTACTCGAACACTGACAAACTAACACTGGGCTCCACCAGAATAGCTCCCCCACAAGAGAGACTGTCAACATGCCAAAAGTGTCGAAAATACAGATACAAAATCTCTCAACAAACAAGAGAGATACACTACACCTGCTAAAGAAAAATGCTCAAAACAAGAAGCATCACAATGCAGAAGGTATAGAAAGTGGAGCAAGAGGCCGAATGGTGGAGGAGCCATGCCTGTAGAGTCCTCTCAATGAATGCCTATGTCACCTCCACGAGTGATCAGATATCCACCCCAAATCAACACGGATGGATGAAGAAGATGCCTGCATATGACTTGGTGCAAAATGCACAATGGGTGCATGCAAAAGAACATCAGAATGTGTGTCAGGTTGATCATGTCTGACAACTGAAATCTCAGGTTTCTCAAGCCTGAGTGAAGGTGTAGAACTCATGTGTTGCTCATGATCCTCAGAAAGAGTCGAGTGAACAAAAAAAGGAGCTCTGTCAATGTGTGATCCCAATGAAGTATCTGCTCGAAAACCAATGTCATGACGAGAATTCCACTTAACATGTGGAATAGAGGAAACAATACCCTGTGAATGTCTGCCAATGACTCCACTAGTGAGACCCATAGAATGGAGCATGCGAGAACTGAATGCAGTGGTATGCTTCTCAAAAAAGCCATGCAACTGAGCAGATATAGGATACACAACATGTGGTATTGTAATAGGCACAGATGTGGAAGAGCATGTAGTAACAAGCTTCATAGGTGTATGAGCATCAAGAGCAGGAACAAACTCAAAGACTGGCAGATCAATGTCAGTGGGTACAAGAGCAGTAGCTGCAAGTGGACTAGGAGCATGGTTGTGGTTGTCCACAATATGATGGTGATGTTGTAGGCTAGCAAGTTTGTTCTGCAGGGAGTGTATTATTGTATCCTTATCGTGAATGAGTGATTGTAGAAGAGAATTTCACTTCTTGAGCGATCTATTTTCTTCCACAAATTTTACAATATCCTCTTGAAGTCCACACACTTCAGAGAAAAGCATATCATTCTCAGAATCCATGATAGGTACAAACTGTAACTCCCAAAAATTTAGGACGTCGGGCTCAGCCAAAATTACATCCACAATTGATTACAACACTCCTCCATATTTGGCACTTTATAATTATAGTGCAAGTCTCAAAATAAATATTTCCAATGGAAAGAGCATGAAAAAACAAGCACTTTTGCAAAAAACGACACTCAAAACTGAGTTACCGATCAAAAGTTACAAGCTTTTTAATATTTTGCTCTGTTATTTATTTTAGTTGCCACTAAAACAAAATAAATGTTGTTGCCTTCACCACACAAATAAAATTAAAGGGGGCTGAAGTTAAGCACCTACTAGTAGGAATCACCAGCTTTAAGCCCTCATATGACCATACCATATGACCAAGGGCTAAGGATTTTAATGGGTGTTTGCACAACTTACTATTTTGGGGTGTGTCGCTTGTTTTCGAGAAAGTCACATCCAACTGCCGCTTCTAGTATTTCTAAAAATAGCAACCTGCGGATTTGCATGAAATAGCAAAACCGTGTATAGCATCCATGGACCCCTGCCATAAAAGGAAAGATCTAAAAACCTTCCTGCGCGTAAACCGAGACAAATTCACCCCAAAAAAATGATCTGTGCAGATCTCGAGAAATCCAACAAACCTGAATAAATGAAATCACATTTTTTTTCTTGACTCAAATCCCGAGGCACGTCTGTGTGCTTCTCTATAAAAAAACCACAAAAATTGACTGCCTCCAGAATTGGCTGAGTTTACAGTTCGATCTTAGGGTTTTCATGCCTTCCGGATCCAATGGAAGCCTTTGTTTTGCATAAAAATGCATGTAGCAACAAAATACGACCAAATCCCAAATATATGAATACACAAATAATTTATTTGCAAAATAAAACTTACAGATGGATGTCAACAACAATCTCCTGCTCTGATACCATGAAAGGAACGATAACCAGATCGTACCAAGCCAAGAACACAGATGCTAATCAAACACCACGATCAATAAGATGAAAGAAATTCACCAGAATAACTTTACATAAAACCTTTGCAAACAAATGAGAAACAATATCATATATTATTATGGAACTCAATGCAATACATTGAGAATGGGCCTTGCTTAAATAGGCAAGGAATAACAATCTAAGAACCAGTCAAGGTCGTAGATCAAGCCATAAATCAAGGAAATAACTAGTCATCAAAGAACTAGTCAAGACCATAGATTTAGGAGAGAACTAGACATCAAGATCTAGATACCTCAAGGAAAGAACAATACCATAGATCAAGGAAAAAACTATACCTAACAACTAGATAATATCTCCTAATATCTAAATAAGATAAAAGAAATATCCACACACATAAGTGGGTGAGGATAAATACAATAAAGGTAAATAAAGTACCTAGGTGAACATGAGCTAAGGTAAATACCTACTCTAACACCCCCCCTCAAGTGAAGCTAGGGGCCAAAATAGATGTGGCATGTCCACAGTATGAGTCTCGACAACTAGGCCTGATGAGGTACTCATGTACAATAACTGGGAAAAAAGGGACACCACAAGGTACCCAAAACCAGTAACAACAAAGTAAAGAGAGTAAAACCCACTCCAAGGCATCCCAAGAAGCTCGGCTCAAAAAACTCATACAATGCTGAAGAAGTTTGGTGTGCACTGTGGTCTGAATCCACTGCTCAATCACAAAACTCAAAAACAACTGACACTGGGCTCCACCAGAATAGCTCCATACAAGGAGACTGTCAACAGAGTGATGTCGAAAGTGTAAAAAAAAACACCAAACATAATTCGATCAACTGCTACAAATAGGTGTGCCACGATCCAAGAACAATAACCAAAGCAACCAAGGCAAGGACACAAACTCTAGAGTGTCACGATCCAAGAAAAGCCAAGGTAACAAGGCAAGGACACGAAACTTGAAGAAGCAGGATCAACACCACACCCTCTCATACTACTAAATGGGTGGAGAGATGTTAAAAATCTGTATGAGTTGTCAAAACAACTACTTGAACACTGACAAACTAACACTGGACTCCACCAGAATAGCTCCCCCACAAGAGAGACTTGTCAACATGCCAAAAGTGTCGAAAATACAGATACAAAATCTCTCAACAAACAAGAGAGATACACTACACCTGCTAAAGAAAAATGCTCAAAACAAGAAGCATCACAATGCAGAAGGTATAGAAAGTGGAGCAAGAGGACTGAATGGTGGAGGATCCATGCCTGTAGAGTCCTCTCAATGAATGCCTATGTCACCTCCACGAGTGATCAGATATCCACCCCAAATCAACACGGATGGATGAAGAAGATGTTTGTATATGACTTGGTGCAAAAGGCACAATGGGTGCATGCAAAAGAACATCAGAATGTGTGTCAGGTTGATCATGTCTGACAACTGAAATCTCAGGTTTCTCAAGCCTGAGTGAAGGTGTAGAACTCATGTGTTGCTCATGATCCTCAGAAAGAGTCGAGCGAACAAAAAAAGGAGCTCTGTCAATGTGTGATCCCAATGAAGTATCTGCTCGAAAACCAATGTCATGACGAGAATTCCACTTAACATGTGGAATAGAGGAAACAATACCCTGTGAATGTCTGCCAATGACTCCGCTAGTGAGACCCATAGAACGGAGCATGCGAGAACTGAATGCAGTGGTATGCTTCTCAAAAAATCCATGCAGCTGAGTAGAAGTAGGATACACAACATGTGGTATTGTAATAGGCACAGATGTGGAAGAGCATGCAGTAACAAGCTTCATAGGTGTATGAGCATCAACAACAGGAACATACTCAAAGATTGGCACATCAATGTTAGTGGGTACAAGAGCAATAGCTGCAAGTGGACTAGGAGCATGGATATGGTTGTCCACAATATGATGGTGATGTTGTAGGCTAGCAAGTTTGTTCTGTAGGGAGTGTATTATTGTATCCTTATCGTGAATGAGTGATTGTAGAAGAGAATTTCACTTCTTGAGCGATCTATTTTCTTCCATCCAAACTTTTTACAATATCCTCTTGAAGTCCACATACTTTAGAGAAAAGCATATCATTCTCAGAATCCATGATAGGTACAAACTGCAACTCCCAAAAATTTAGGACGTCGGGCTCAGCCGAAATTACATCCACAATTGATTACAACACTCCTCCATATTTGACACTTTATAATTATAGTGCAAGTCTCAAAATAAATATTTCCAATGGAAAGAGCATGAAAAAACAAGCACTTTTGCAAAAAACGGCACTCAAAACTGAGTTACCGATCAAAAGTTACAAGCTTTTTAATATTTTGCTCTGTTATTTATTTTAGTTGCCACTAAAACAAAATAAATTGTTGTTGCCTTCACCACACAAATAAAATTAAAGGGGGTTGAAGTTAAGCACCTACTAGTCACCAACTTTAAGCCCTCATATGACCAAGGGCTAAGGATTAATAATTTGCCAACTTACTATTTCCATAGACTGTGTAGGAAAACATCCAACTGTCCTTTAATATTTCTGAAAATAGCAACCTGCGGATTTGCTTGAAATAGCAAAATTGTGTATAGCATCCGTGGACCCCTGCCATAAAAGGAAAGATCTAAAAACCTTCCTGCACATAAACCGAGATAGATTCGCCATAAAAAAATGCTCTGTGCAGATCTCGAGAAATCCAACAAACCTGAATAAATGAAATCACGTTTTTTTTTCTTGACTCGAATCCTGAGGCAGTCTGTGTGCTTCTCTGAAACAAAAAAAACCACAAAAAATGACTGCCTCCAGAAATGGCCGAGTTTACGGTCAATCTTAGGGTTTTCATGCCTTAAGATCCAATGGAAGCCTTTGTTTTGCATAAAAATGCATGCAGGATAACAAAGATATGACCAAATTAAAAAATGAAGACACAATGAATTTATTAGCAAAATAAAACTTACAGACAGATGTCAACAACAATCTCCAGCTCTGATACCATGAAAGGAACGATAACTAAATCGTACCAAGCCAAGAACACAGATGCTAATCAAACACCACGATCAATAAGATGAAAGCAATTCACCAGAATAACTTTACATAAAACCTTTGCAAACAAATGAGCAACAATATCATATATTATTATGGAACTCAATGCAATACATTGAGAATGGGCCTTGCTTAAATAGGCAAGGAATAACAATCTAAGAACCAGTCAAGGTCGTAGATCAAGCCATAAATCAATGGAAATAACTAGTCATCAAAGAACCAGTCAAGACCATAGATTTAGGAGAGAACTAGACATCAAGAATCTAGTCAATACCATAGATCAAGAAAGAACTAGTCAATACCATAGATCAAGGAAAGAACTATACCTAACAACTAGATAATATCTCCTAATATCTAAATAAGATAAAAGAAATATCCACACACATAAGTGGGTGAGGATAAATACAATAAAGGTAAATAAAGTACCTAGGTGAACATGAGCTAAGGTAAATACCTACTCTAACACCCCCCCTCAAGTGAAGCTAGGGGCAAAAATAGAAGTGGCATGTCCACAATATGAGTCCTGACAACTAGGCCTGATGAGGTACTCATGTACAATAACTGGAAAAAGGGACACCACAAGGTACCCAAAACCAGTAACAACAAAGTAAAGAGAGTAAAAACCCGCTCCAAGGCATCCCAAGAAGCTCGGCTCAAAAAAATCATACAATGTTGAAGAAGTTTGGTGTGCACTGTGGTCTGAATCCACTGCTCGATCACAAAACTCAAAAACAACTGACACTGGGCTTTCACCAGAATAGCTCCATACAAGAAGACTGTCAACGGAGTGATGTCGAAAGTGCAAAATAAAAAAACACCAAACATAATTTGATCAACTGCTGCAAATAGGTGTGCCACGATCCAAGAACAATAACCAAAGCAACAAGGCAAGGACACAAAAATTTAGAGTGTCACACAATCCAAGAAAAGCTAAGGTAACAAGGCAAGGACATGAAACCCGAAGAAGAAGGATCAACACCACACCCTCCCATACTGCTGAATGGGTGGAGTGGCGCTACAAATCTATATGAGTTGTCAAAACAACTACTCGAACACTGACAAACTAACACTGGGCTCCACCAGAATAGCTCCCCCATAAGAGAGATTGTCAACATGCCAAAAGTGTCGAAAATACAGATACAAAATCTCTCAACAAACAAGAGAGATACACTACACCTGCTAAAGAAAAATGCTCAAAACAAGAAGCATCACAATGCAGAAGGTATAGAAAGTGGAGCAAGAGGCCGAATGGTGGAGGAGCCACACCTGTAGAGTCCTCTCAATGAATGCCTATGTCACCTCCACGAGTGATCAGATATCCACCCCAAATCAACATGGATGGATGAAGAAGATTCCTGCATATGACTTGGTGCAAAATGCACAATGGGTGCATGTAAAAGAACATCAGAATGTGTGTCAGGTTGATCATGTCTGACAACTGAAATCTCAGGTTTCTCAAGCCTGAGTGAAGGTGTAGAACTCATGTGTTGCTCAGGATCCTAAGAAAGAGTGGAGCGAACAAAAAAAGGATCTCTATCAATGTGTGATCCCAATGAAGTATCTGCTCGAAAACCAATGTCATGACGAGAATTCCACTTAACATGTGGAATAGAGGAAACAATACCCTATGAATGTCTGCCAATGACTCCGCTAGTGAGACCCATAGAACGGAGCATGCGAGAACTGAATGTAGTGGTATGCTTCTCAAAAAATCCATGTAGCTGAGTAGAAGTAGGATACACAACATGTGGTATTGTAATAGGCACAGATGTGGAAGAGCATGCAGTAACAAGCTTCATAGGTGTATGAGCATCAAGAGCAGGAACAGACTCAAAGACTGGCAGATCAATGTCAGTGGGTTCAAGAGCAATAGCTGCAAGTGGACTAGGAGCATGGTTGTGGTTGTCCACAATATGATGGTGATGTTGTAGGCTAGCAAGTTTGTTCTGCAGGGAGTGTATTATTGTATCCTTATCGTGAATGAGTGATTGTAGAAGAGAATTTCACTTCTTGAGTGATCTATTTTCTTCCACAAATTTTACAATATCCTCTTGAAGTCCACACACTTTAGAGAAAAGCATATCATTCTTAGAATCCATGACTCCTTTAGTCATTAGTGGAAATTGTTATATGCTATTCTGGGGTGTGTCGAGTGGTTTCATTTTCTATCAAGCTGCCTCTTATATTATTTATGTATGTGTCAAAAGTGATCTGTCATATTCTCATGCAACCTATGGATTTTCCAAAAATAGTAGCGTACACAGCATTTACCAAGAAAGGAAAGATCCGAAAACCTTCTTGCACGTAAACAAAGATAGATACGCTGCAACTTAAAATTACCCTATGCGGATCTGCAAGATCAAATAGTTACAAAAAAATCCCACATTTTTTAATATTTACGGCTCATATCCTGAGGCAATACTTGATTTGCAACAATACCGAAAACCCAGAAAAATGACTGCCTCCAAAAATGGTCAAGCTTACATCGATCTTAGAGTTTTCCCACTTTTCAGATCCAATAGATGCCTCTGTTTTGCACCACACAAATAAAATTTCAGCAACTGAAGTTATGACCTAGGAATCCCAAGTGATCTTAAAGCCTTGACCATGTTATTCCTGACCAAGGGCTAAGGATTACAGACGGATGCCAACAGCAATCTCCTGCTCTGATACCATGAAAGGAACGATAACCAGATCGTGCCAAGCCAAGAACATAGATGCTAATCAAACATTGCAATCAATAAGATGAAAGTAATTCACCAAAATAACTTTACAAAAACCTTTGCAAACAAATGAGCATCAATATCATATATTATTATGGAACTCAATGTAATACATTGAGAATGGGCCTTGCTTAAATAGGCAAGGAATAACAATCTAAGAACTAGTCAAAGTCGTAGATCAAGCCATAAATCATGGAAAGAACTAGTCATCAAAGAACTAGTCAAGACTATAGATTTAGGAGAGAAATAGACATCAAGGATCTAGTCAATACCATAGAACAAGGAAAGAAATATACCTAACAACTAGATAATATCTCCTAATATCTAAATAAGATAAAATAAATATTCACACGTGATAAGTGAGTGAGGATAAATACAATAAAGGTAAATAAAGTACTTAGGTGAACATGTGCTAAGGTAAATACCTACTCTAACATGAAAGACTCTCGATCCTACCTGAGAAGTGAGGAATGAATCACAATTTCTCAGAAACTATTAATGCCCACAGCTTCCCTGGCGATATCGAGAGAATTTTTTTGACTAAAATGAAATAATTCACTACAATATTTGATATGTTGTAACTAGAACTTTGATAGCTCAAACCTGACATTTACATAACAGTGGTAAATCCAGTTGTGTGTGATTTTGTCCCCTCAATGTGATCTCCTCGTTCCTTCGTGTCCTCGTGAATCCAGAAAAGCATGTATATGATAGTATCAACAGAAGATGGTAATCGAACAATGACAACTTTGGATATAGACTGAATACAATGTGAGTAGGAGAGGGATAACGCAAGTGAACAGAGCTTGACTATGCAATTCCTAGCAGGATTTATTGCAGGAATATGATGTAAGTGTACTGAGAGTTTTAGAATCTATCCTTGTGACAAAACAAAACTTGCAACTTTAATGGATTCTAGTCTAGAAATGAAGCTATTCTATGCTAACTAATTGTATGGAGTAGCAATGGAATAAGACTGAAATAAGAAGATTGAATGACATCTAAAAGACCAACAATGGAGGCAAAACATGAAATGGATAGAACTCTAAGCAAGAAATTCAAAGACTAAATAAGAGAATTGAGAAGGTGAGGGGCCATTTGCTTGAAAACACGCTGGCTATTTATAACCAATGCATTTACCAGAGGGTAACTCCCATTTGAACTCTTTTACTATAAACAAAGGAAAAACACTATTTATAGGGAACAAAAAACATCAATGCAAGCTAAAGTGGTTGAAGAAAGTGTGTAAATTTGAATATTTACATTTGACGCGATCGTCAGAAAAATCTAGAAAATGCGTAAAGGACCGCCGCCCTATCCTAGGCGGCGGTCACGGGACCGCCGCCCAGGTAGGGCGGTGGTTTCATCACTGAAGCCTAAAAGCAAGAAAACAGGGGGTGAAAGGAAAAACAAAGCATGCGGAGGCTAAGTAGGGCATGCGGGATACAATTGTATACTTGGCAAGCCTTTCTGGATTCTGAACACCTTGCAAGGAGACCTATATCATCATTAGGGCATGTGTAACATTATTTCGATGGTGTAGTACCCTACAATTTTAGGTATGTACATATTTCCCCCTCGGAGAAGCGTCTTAGCCATGAAGAGGCGTAAAATGGTGGATTCAAATATGGCAGTCCCGAAATGGGGAGCTAGGATTTATACCTAACACACTCGTGTGTCGGAGAGTCGTCATCCAAAGTCCCGCTATCTGCAAAAATGAAAAAGGGGACTCAAGTGCAGATAAATAAAATAAATTGAGAAATTAAAAAAATTGATATGAAATGAGGACTTACCATCTATACGGGGTTTAGAACTTACCTCCCTCGATGCTCCGACCCTGCGAAAGACATTCAAAATCAATTTTTAGAAAGCTATATATATATAAAATAAAGTCATTTCACTATTCATTTGTGTGGATTGATTTGATAGTTTTTGAGCTATAGAACCCACGGTGACGGTTTTTGACGAGAGTATAGTTAAAACATTCGTGGTGAGATAGTGATCATGCCTCTGAGAGCAGAACATCGACCCACGAAGTCTCAGGTTAGTTCTTCTCAATTTATCGCTTTTAAACCTAAAATGTGGAAATGATGAAATCCTTGGCTCGGGGGGGTTATTTTTGAAAATACTAGTGTTAAACGTGTCTCTATTAGGGGGCGCCCATAGGGTAGGTTTCTTTTTTAGTTAAAATGGTGTATTTGTTTGTTTTTGGGAAATTTTTAGGGTATATGACCCGTTTGTATTTGCGGGATAGGACCGCCACCTTGTGTAGGGTGGCAGTTACGGGACCGCCACCTTAGAAGATAGCGGTTATGGAACCGCTGCTCTGCACAGGGCTGCGGTCCGTGACAGAAAGTTGAAACAATGCCTTACCTTATTTATTTTTGCATTTTTAGCATTTTCACATGCTTTTAATAGTCTTTTCAGTTGAATTTTGATACTAACTCACTTCTTTTTTGTGTTTTTGGGTGTATGCAAAAGAAGGAGGAGTATATTAGATGGAGCTGAGAGAGGGAGTGTGATTGGCTCCCAGCAGTGTTAGAGGCACTCTCCTAGGCAGAGCAAGATACTCTCCAAAGGGCTGGTATTTGGAGGATTGAACAGGTCCCTCACGTTACACCTCATCTCGCAATCTAACCTCATCACCTAAACCTTACACAATTATTTATTAATTACCTTATAATTGATAAATCCACATCACCTTACCCGCCACCTCACTTTGCCACCTCATCATGACCTAGCCCTAACCCTAAACTAACCTAATTAAGACCCATGACTTGGTCTAGACTCACATCCATAACTAATGCCTCCTTACTCGCACCCAAAGCCGACCTTCTAGCCACTTGACCAAGCCCGCAACTGATCTCTCGGGAGAAAAGCAGGGAAGGTGGGCTATTTTACTAAAAATAGCCTACTTTTTCCTTACCGATGCCGGTTCCTACTCGACCGCCGTCGGTTACGTAACCGCCATCGGTTCCCTGTAAATGGGCTCCCCAAACCAAAACAACGGATCGGAATTTCATTTTTGGAGATCAGTCAAAGGATTTCTGGATCAACAGAGAGCATTGCGAGCGAGGAACAGAGTCCAGATCTTCACTTGACAGAGCAGAGACGAGTGGAAATACCAGAAGTGTTTACAACCAAGGAGATCAACTTGCATCTTTGTCAAAACCAGTAAGTCACATCTTGCATGTCCTCTGTTATAACATTTCTTATGCTCTGTGAATTTCAGTCCTCCTAAATCCGTCTCTGAATCTACTACCCAACGTGTCATTGCATCTAACTGTTATTCTTTTGCTTCTAATCATCCCATTTCCTAATATCATCCATAAACCAGCCTTACAAAACACCATAGCTACCAAAAAGAGCCTAGAACCCACCAGTATCGGTTATCAGTAACCGGCATCGGCTATCAGTAACCGCCATCGGTTCCTCTGATCAAAACCAGAAAACCAGCCTTTCCCCTACCCAGTGATATTTTGCAGTCTTTTGTGTTGATTCATATTAGCAGGGGAACTGACCACCTTCGAAAGGAAGTTTTATATTTCCTGGGCCCAAGGCAGTTTCCTCATTTATTGTTTAATCAAAATCTTGTGGTCTTGTGTTCTTATTTGCAGGTAGTCCTTCCAAGACAAAAAGGAGTTCTCCGCAGTCAACCTGATCTTTCTCTACGGTACGCGCACACCATCTCGACATTCTACAGGTATTCCTCCTAACCCTAACCTTATCTGTTTCTATAGGAACGAGTCATTCCGAGTGAAACATTTTGGCACGCCCGGTGGGACCCATTTTGGGTTTCTTTCTCTTGCTTATTTTCATTTTAGGAAGCATACTTGCTGTTGCTGCTTTTGTTGTATATTTCGTAAAGAATTTGTCTTGCTTTCCTAGTTTCGCATTAGTGAAAGTCATCTCTCTTGCTTCATCGAACATAATTTTCGATTTGGGTTTAAAACACATGCATTGCATTCCTGCTTGTTGTTCTTCAATTCTAGTGAACATAGATTAAGTAACAGGTCGTACACGTGGGGGTGATATCCACGGTATTGACAGGAAATTAACCCTAGTTTCACTGCACAACACATACCGAATCACTTCACAATTAACACAACAGCTCAAACATCCCCCCTTTTCCGCGGTATTCCTCCGCCCGATTGAGGTAACCTTATAAGCCAAAACAAACTTGACATTTCCCCTAGGTCTTGTTGTTTAGGATTCTGACATCATCTTACGTCTAAAGGCATAAGCCCACGATAACTAAAATTAACCCTAGGATTAGTCTCTGGATTTGCGTGTGCATCTTGCTTGTTTTCAAATTCTGTTTTCTCTGTCATACTTTGTCTTCTGTGATCAATAAGTTGACAAATATACTCAACGTTGCTAAAAATCAAATTAGCAGCCTTTTATATCTTCTTATCCTAGACTTTTGACACCGGCATCGGTTAACTGACCGACGTCGTCTGCTCTCTGACCGACACCGGTTATTAAACCGATATCGGTTACTGTCTTCATCAGCCCCTGACAAACCAGCAACCTGCCAAATTCATCATTCTGAGGTTGTTTTTGTTCTTGATAGATTGAAACTTTCCTGTGTGTTCTTGTCCATGGTTGTCATCACTCGGAAGCAAGCCGCCGCCATGGTTTCACATGCCTGCTCTGTGTCTTTGCCTGAATCACCCCCTTCACATTCTATAGGGAACCCTACGGACACCAGTGAGATCCCCCAAATTCCTGTAGGAGACAAGGACTTTGCCAAATTTCTGGATGCTAATCCCAGCGCTGTACAATACTATTTGTCTCATGCCCCTGACCGTACGCCTGATGGTCAGCTCCTTGTTGGCATGCCTATTAGTATAGCTGCTCATTTAGCTCCCACTCCTCCTGATAACACTGCCTTACTTCCTGCATCTCTAGCCCCGTCTCCCAATCCGACGGCTTCAGAGGTTCATACGACCCCGATTAGCTTTCCTTTGGTTAATCTTGGACCCCACGTATCGTTACCACCAACTGCCCCTACCTCATCTCTCTTTCAGACCACTCCATTCATGACTTGCTCTCTGCCACCTATTCACACGAGCTTTCCTTCTCAAGCTCCGCCTACCTTTTCATTCCCATACACGTATCCAGTAACCTCAACACCTTATATGGGACATCCCTATTCTGTTGCTCCAACATACTCATCCTCCATACCTTATCAACACTTAGCCCCACCATTGTCCAGCGGAAGCCCTTGGTCCAACTTGCCTCCGTTTACCACAACCGCACCATCATCTCATCCAACCACAGATTTCATCAAACAAATGATGGACAAAATGCAAAACCTGGAGGCTTCTGTTTCGGGAAGTCGTAGCGCCTTGACATACGAGCAAGTTTGTCGGGAGCCCATTCACCCTTCTGTCCCCCTTCATTCATATCCTCCTCAATGGGAGTTGCCAAAATTTACTCGTTTTAATAGTAAAGAGGATCCTCAACAACACTTGCGATCATTTAGACATGCTTGTTATTTGATTGCCCATGATGACGCCTTGTTACTCCGCACCTTCCCCATGTCCTTATCAGGACCCGCCTTGGAGTGGTACAGTGCTTTAACCCAGCACTCGATCTTCTCTTTTAACCAACTAGCCCAATCTTTCTTGGATCATTTCTCCATTAACATTGCCAAGAAAGTATCTATCACCGACCTTTATGCCATCCGACAATTTGAGGACGAATCTATCGCAGATTTCGTTGGACGATGGCGGGGCCTTATCAACCAACTTACATATGCCTTGCCTCAAACTGAACTTATCGAACTTTTCACGCGGGCATGTGCTAAGCACATTTCTCCTACTCTTCAAATTCAAACTTTCCGCACATTCGACGAGGCCTTTACCATGGCTCGGAAATTAGAAATTCGAGCCTTAGAAGAAGAGAAATTGCGGTTGCGTAACAAAAACCCCAATTTCCGAACTCCAGATTCTACCAACAAGCCAAACACCACCACTCCTCACGCGTCCACTTCTTCTAAATCAAAAGGAGCTGTCCACGCGGTAATGGTCAAATCTCAAACACCGTCCAATACTCCGCCGAAAACCACCTATAAGTACAAAGCCGAGCCCATCAATTACACTCCCTTGGGAGAAACTTATGGCGTCATCCTGGAGAAATTGCTCAAAGCTGGGGCTATCACCTTGCCCCCTGTTAAACCTCACTCTGGGTTTGACTCCACCCGCGCAATACCTTCCTGGTACAAAGAAAATGACTTTTGTAACTTTCACCGCGTAAAAGGACATAGTCATGAAAACTGCAAGATGTTGAAAAACATAGTGCAGGAAATGGTTGATGCGGGGGATATAACCCTCGATAATCCTAACGCCCCTGCTAACCGAAATCTGAAAATTTTCAACAAGCCATTCCCGAATCACTCGTCCAACAGTAACGTAAACCAAGATATCTTAGCCGAGGAGAGTGTTCATGAGATCCATGCAGTCTTCGATTCTCAGCCAAAAGCCTCTATTGAAATTTTTTTGAATCAAGCCTCTCCACCAACACAGGAGTCTGAACCTCCTTCACCACCATCAAGCCAAAGTGAAATCATTCCTTTACCCATAAAAGAGTTAACTGCCCGGACTTCTCTTCTCATCGATGAGTCTTCTTACACCACATCCCTACAAGACTGTGAGCGGATGTTATCTAATTTATCTATTTCCCAAACGTCCCCTTCTACCGCTCTTGCTGCACAAGAGGAAGGCTCGCCACTCCTTTTGACATCCTTAGACGAGAAATCTCTTACACTGACATCACCACATTCTTTAAACATGACAGATCCCCTCAAACACGCCCTCCTACCTATTAGTCCCTCATCGCCTAAATCTTTTCAACGACCGGTTGACCTCTTAACATCTATTGATACAGTGCCTCATCTACCTCCTGTGTCACACCCACAGTGGACTGGAATCACAACCCGTCGTTCTTCCGTACAAAAGTTCATATTCACACGTGAGGACTGTCATTCCACAGAAGATAGACAGGCCCTATGGGAACGTTTGAGTACCCCTTTTTCTACTCAAATGCAAATGACTGATCCTGATGTCTCCACCATATACCCGAAGTGTTTACAGAAGCTTAAAATGCCCCTGTTCTCACCTTCACCCCCCTCACCTCTACCAAATGCCCCGTCCACTTCTATCAACTTAACCAGATCTTCCCCTACGCTTGGGACCTCACCAATGCCCAGTCTAACGCACCCGCCTAAGCGACTCGATCTATCCAAAAATAAATCCGTCCCGCCACCTAGGAGACAAACTCAATCCGTGCCCCTATCACAATCAAAACCATCATCGTCATACCTACCTTCCATATTGGGACCCCATCCCTCTACCTTACATCAATATATCATACCTCCTGCGTTTTCTTCAAAACAACCTACGCCTTCCGCACCCATACAGAAATTCCAGGGTATAGCAACACCGTCACTCCGCGTATCCTGTCCACCTATCAACCCTAAACAAATTCCATCATCAAAAGATTTGTTTTCGGTCACTCCTATTTCCCCGTGGTTGTTTTCTGATACCACATCATCTGCGGCCTCATCATCCAACATAGCTTCTGCGCCAAAGAAATCACGTTTAGTGAAAACCACGTATCAACACCCCTCGGCTAAACCACCACCCGTGCGAACCAACCACGCCCAAACATTACCAAAACCCGCACAACCAATACCCTCATCCTCTTCCGATTTTGACCCACTCAAAGGATCTTACGCCAAAATCCTTGCTATGTTGGTGGAGAATGCGACCATTTCCCTACCTCCACTTAGACCTTATGACCCGTCTAAACCCCGACCTATGGGTTACGATGAGTCTAAAATCTGCGCTTATCACCGCACACCAGGACATGATGTGGAGGGATGCAAAGCTCTAAAAACCATCCTTCGTCAGTCACCTCTCCCGGATAGAAAGATTAAGAAAGACAACTTACGAAGGGAGAGACCTTTAGTTTCCATTCCCTCTCCTATACCATCTGTCCCCGCCTCACCAAGATCTATCATTATTACAACCCCACCTCTTGAAGACCATGAGTTATCCCAACCATCTTCCTCATCTCAGGTCTACGAGATTAATATGATTAGTGTCGCTACTCGAGGGCAGAAAAACAATGGGAAAGCAAAAGAAAACACACCTGCGGCATCTCTTTCTCCGTCAAACATCCCGATTGCACCACCACCTAAAGTGGTCATTCGCGGACCCGCCTATCCCGTCTCTAATGGCATTGCCCACCGAAATATGATTAAACAGCTTCACCAATCGCCCGTAAAAATGACACTGTATGATCTCATTCAGACTTCTGAATCTCATCGACAAGCTCTCGTTGAGATCCTTCAAGGGATAGAGGTTTTACCTAATGAAACCCTGCCTGTCGCCTCCATTCTAACACCCAATCACGTTGCTTCTCTCACCAAACAACCCACTGCCCCAACCACTTCTGTCTCTGTACAACAAGCTGCTGCAGTCAGTTTCTCCGAAGACGAAATTGTTGACTTTGGTACAGAAGATCCTGACCCTGCTCTTTTCATCTCAGCTTACATCCGGGACATTCGGGTACGTCGTGTTATGATTGACGGGGGTGCTAGCCTAAACATCATCTCTTCAAAAGCCTTCCAACAAATGAATATCCCTTCTAGTTGCATGTGTGCCAACCCCATCATGTTGCGGTCATTCAATGACGCTATTACTTCTACCTTAGGCACCGTGATCCTCAACATTCGGGTAGGACCACGTACTTTACCCGAACTCTTCTATGTCTTGGAGGGAGAGTTCCAATATAATATATTGCTGGGTCGTCCTTGGATCCGAGCCATGGGATGCGTTCCCTCAACATTACATAGATGCATAAAATTTGAGTACGAGGGGAAGTCCTACACCGTAAAAGCTGACCCTCCCCCCTTTAAAACCTGCAATATGTTATACCGCCCTAACGATGTGCTTATACCAATCAAGACACCCATACATTCAACCCAACCATCCTCTTCAAATGTACCTCAACCATCCACCTCAACCGCGCCTACGCCTTCAACTGATGAAACAACCATCGCAAAAACCACTTCCCTTCCCGCAGCTAACATTCCAACCTCCGACCCCTTAGTAGATGTTTTTCAGCGCCTTACGCTGGGGGAGTACGCCTATATAACGTTAGTTCTTTCCCTACCCCGCAGGAGTACGGACAATTACATGCACATCCCACCTACGACCGTCGCGTGGGGGAGGTAATCTCTTACGGACCACCCCATTGCCGCACTAACCTAACGTATGGGGGTGTTGACGCATCCTCCATTACCCCTGAACCTCCTCTTGGTGTGGTTCCCTTCCAATCCGATTTTCAATACTTGACAAATCGTCGTTTCGCCCTCACCTTCTTGACTCGCTGTGCGTGGAAAGGCTTTGGTTTTGGCCTTTACGAACAAGGCCGACATACACTCATTCCCGTGACTACCCGTAAACATAATGATCGCAGTGGTCTCGGTTTTCCCGAAACACCTACACAGGAGACACCTCCTGTCAGCTGTATCCTGGAAGAAGAAGACGTCGCCCCTACCAAACCATCATCACCCACTTTGCCATCATCACCCACAGAATCTATAGACCCTGAATCCATCCCTCCTAACTTTTTTTTTTCATAAATGCTATCTTCATAGGTCCTCTCACTTATCAACGCGATAATGAGGACCCATCTTCTCTTCCCCTTCTGTATCCAGACATGATCGAAGAGGATTCGCCTTTGATTAATGTTGTTGAATGCCAGGATGATGACTCCATCCTCACTTACCTTGGCGCGGATGATTCTTATATTCAACGAGCCTTACCATCTGAAACCCAAACCATGCTGAACGAATCTACCTATAGAAATCAACATCCACACGGAGGAGGATCCTCACATTGTGAAGATTGGACAATCCCTTAACACATCAGAACAAGCCGCCTTTACTACCTTTCTCCGTGCTCGCAACCAAGCTTTCGCATGGTCTTACGCTGACATGCCAGGAATTGATCCTACCATTGCCGTCCATAACATCACCCTAAACCCCGATTCCAAACCAGTCAAACAGAAATTGAGAAAAATGCATCCACGCATTGCTCTCTTGGTCAAAGAGGAGCTCCAACGACTCCTTTCTGTTTCCTTCATCTTGCCTATTGACTATCCTCAATGGATTTCTAACATCGTACCTGTCACTAAAGCGACAGGGGGACTTCGGATATGCACAGATTTCTGGGATCTTAACCTCGCTTGCCCTAAGGATGACTTCCCCTTACCTAGCATTGACCAACTTGTTGATCTAACTGCAGGTCATGAGATGCTCTCTCTCATGGATGGCTTTTCAGGATACAACCAAATTTTGGTTGCCCCTGCCGATCAACACAAAACTGCCTTCATAACTCCTTGGGGAACCTTCTGTTATCGTGTCATGCCATTTGGCCTTAAGAATGCTGGTGCTACCTATCAGCGGGCTATGACCTACATTTTTCATGACATTATGCACACTATCCTTGAAGATTATGTCGACGATCTTCTCGGCAAGTCTAAACATCGTAGTGAACATCTCGATGTTTTAACCATTATTTTTGATCGCCTGTTACAATATTCTGTCCGCCTTCAACCAAAGAAATGTGTCTTTGGTGTTCTTTCGGGAAAACTTCTTGGCTTTATCGTCTCTTTGCGTGGCATTGAGGTCGATCCATCTAAAGTCAAAGCTATCCTAGAAATGCCCCCACCCAAAAATCTCAAACAATTGCGTAGTTTACAAGGTAAGCTCCAATCTATCCGACGTTTCATCTCCCAACTCTCGGATCGGTGTCAACCTTTTCATCACCTTCTTAAAAAGGACATTGCCTTTCAATGGAGTGAGGAGTGTCACCAAGCCTTCGAAGCTCTCAAATCCTATCTCTTGCAGCCACCCGTGCTTATCCCACCCCAGGACGACCGCCCTTTCTACCTTTATCTTTCCGCCACTGACCATGCTATAGGTGCTATGCTCGCACATCGGGATTCGGCACGACGAGAACAGGCCGTTTATTATATAAGTCGTACCCTCGTGGATTATGAGACTAGGTATACACATGTAGAAAAATTGTGCCTTGCCCTATCATTTGTAGCCACCAAACTCCGACATTACCTCCTGAATCACAAAACTTTTGTCATCACCAACACAGACCCCATTCATTATATGTACGCCAAACCGCATCTAAACCAACGTATCGCTCGATGGCTTATGCTCCTCGCTGACCTTGACCTTGAATTCGTACAACAGAAGTCAATCAAAGGACAAACTCTTGCAGACCAACTTGCGGAGGCCCCTTTACCTGGGGAACAATTTACCAATTTTACCTTCCCCGACGAACTCATCGCCACTCTTTCACTCCGGGAAGAGTTGTATCAAATGACCCTCTTCTTCGATGGATCTAAATGCCAGCGCGGCGGAGGAGCCGGCGTTGTTCTCATTCCTCTCGACGCTGAACCTATGCCTCTTTCATTCCGGCTTGATTTCCCTTGCACTAATAATACAGCGGAATACGAGGCCCTTGTTCTGGGTCTCCAAGTTGCGTTACACTTAGGCATCAAATCTATCAACATTTTTGGCGACTCTCAATTGGTAGTCAATCAAGTTATGGGCGTCTACCAATGCAAAAATGAGGAACTTCAAAAATACAAACACTACGTGGATTCACTTCTAGCCTTATTTACTCACTATTCTATACAAACCATTCCACGCTCCACTAACAAATTTGCGGACACTATGGCTTGCTTAGCCTCGCAAATTCCCGCCGCACCAACTGACTCTGAATTATTCGTCGTGGTCCAACAACTTTTTGTCCCATCCTATTCAACCCCGGTAGTTTGTACGATAAATACTGTGTCTACTAGTTCGCAGGATACCTGGTACCACCAATTTCACGACTACCTTACAATCTCTGTCCTCCCACCTGACCTTACTAGTAACGGCAAACGTGCTTTTCTTAAAAGTGTTTCGCGTTATGTTGTCATGGGGGGACTCCTCTATAAACGTGGCTTTGATGGCATCCTCCTTCGCTGTCTAACTGGCGCGGAGGCCACTCATACCATCCAACAGGTCCATGACGGTATTTGTGGTGGACATTTTAGCGGCCTTGCCGTGGCCAAACGAATCCTTCGCCTTGGTTATTATTGGCCTACTCTCAATAACGACTGCTACGAATATGTTAAGCGTTGTGTTATGTGTCAGCAACATGCCAACCTTCAACATACTCCTAGCCACCCGCTCCAGGTCGCTCGAGATCTTTGGCCCTTCTCACAATGGGGTTTAGACCTTATTGGTGAGATTCACCCGACCTCTTCACAACGTCACCGTTGGATAATCACAGCGACCGAATATTACACAAAATGGGTGGAGGCTATTCCACTCATTTCAATCAAAAAAGAAAAAATTGTCGAATTCATTAACCATCACATTATCTGTCGTTTTGGTATTCCTCATCGCCTAATAACAGATAATGGTAAATCTTTTAAAAACAAGTTGTTACAAGACCTTTGTGACAACTTTGGTATCAAACTTAGTTTCTCATCACCTTACTATCCACAAGCCAATGGGCAAGCCGAGTCCTCTAATAAAACACTAACCAAAATCCTCATGAAAGTTGTCAATGACTCCGGAAAAATTGGCACGATCACATTCCCTTTGCCCTTTGGGCTTATCGTACTAGCATTCGTACCTCTACTAATGCCACACCTTTTTCTTTGGTATACGGTACCGAGGCTGTTTTGCCTCTCGAAATACAAATACCCTCCCTTAGAATATCTCTTCAGGATATTCTCACCAACGATGATTTCCGCCAAGAGCGGTTAGCCCAATTGGAGCTTCTTGACGAACGCCGTCTTACAGCTCTTGATCACCTTCAAATCTATCAAAAACGCATTAAACGTGCTTATGATAAGCGACTTCATGAGCGTACCTTTAAGGTTGGTGATCTTGTCCTCAAAGAGAATCAACATGTAACCAAACTAGAAAAGAGCAAACGTGGAAAATTTGCTCCCAATTGGATTGGGCCTTATATAATCACTCACACCTATGGATCTGGTACTTATCGTTTAGCTTCGCTTAATGGTAAACCTGAGCCTGAGCCCCTTAATGCCTTGCATCTTCGACCATTCTATTGTTGAAATTAGTGTTATATCACTTCTTATCCGCCTACTGCTCGTCCCTTGAGCTCCCATACCACCACATGCACTTGTTTCCTACATCTCGAAATAAAATCAAGCTCACCTCTCACCTCCCCTTAACGATGCCTTCCCCTTTTTAGTCTAGTCCATGACTTCAACGTATTAAAATAAGCCGTATTCTTATGGGATTTTCTTGAGTCAAACTTCCTACTAAACTAGATGCTTCACGCTAAAAAGAACATCTAGTCATCTAAATTAAATATAGACTGCTCCCTCGAAGGACAGCTATATGCCAAATTATTGCTGCTATTCTCTATAGACTGCTCCCCTGAAGGACAGCTATGCACTAAAATCATATCTGCTACTATAAATAGACTGCTCCCTCGAAGGACAGCTATACACAGTCAGCCTCTAGCAGAAGCTTCTCGCATCGATCAGCTTCGTGAAGACCTCAAGAATAATACAATCAATATCCCTTGTAGACTTCCCGCATCGATCAGTCTACATTCAATAAAATAAAAGCCTCATTCAAAAGGACTTTTGAGTCATGGACTTGTCTATTTAGGGTAGGTTCTCTTTCGTCAGAACACTCACTTTGTAATAAGTTCTCTGCACCTCAGCTATACCATCCACCTCACCTCACCATTTGTTTCAACTCAAGGGACGTAATGTACGCTCGATATATTGTGATCACACAACTCTTTTCACCTATTGACTTCTCGTCTATGCACGGTACCTAGGGCTCCAAGCTCGTTCTACGTTGTGTGGTTTGTTTAGCTCTTTTCACCTACGGAGCACTCTTTCTGCTTTGCCTCGCATCTAGGATTGTGTGTTGACCTTAATCAGGACATGGTTCCCTTCTACTTGGGTAGGCTAACTTTCGCTTCCCTTATACCTTTTACAACATCACCAATTCATTACCAACACCATCAACCTTACCTTTACCAATCTTACTTAATATTTTTACCAACCAACCAATTGCCTAAACCGTACCAAATTGCCTGAATTCGCCTCTCCCTGATCCTAAGGGAGAACTACATCGGTCTGAGGCCCCTCCTTGCTTTGTGCAATGGGCTATGTAGGCAGCACTTCGGAGACATGGGGTCTCCCAAGGTTAGCTCGACCATCCCCTACCATAATCTATCATGTGTGGTATAATAAATATTTCTGTGTATTTCTATTTAATCACATTCCTCTTTATCCTTTTTCAAAACACCGAAAATCAAAACACAAACATTCTTATTATTATCGTAACTCAAATCAACATACATATTCAGTTTTATTTAGATGTTAAACAAATACATCTTCTCTATCATCGACACGCAGGTCGGCATCCTTATTTATTCTTATACCTTGCTAACATTTACTCAGACCCTCACGCCTCATCCCGAACTAGGTGATGATCGTGATCGTCGACCCCTCTCGCCGGGCCTCTCTGTCCTCAAAGGTACCACGGCTATTGGTACCGCCCACTGATCTGCCAATCTCTCCTGTAACATATGAATACGCCCTCTCGCATGGAGGACTCCAGCCTCTAGTCTCCCCGCCCGTGACTCCGCAACCGCTAACAATCCTCTTGTCTCATTCACCTGCGTTTGGAGCTGCTGAACTAAACGCTGCAGACGATCCCTCTCTGCTGTAATCACAGCTATGTCAGGACAATCACGTATACCTCGCAGTTCTGCTACCCACCATAATCTATAGGCCTCTGTCGTTCCTGCATCCATTACCCTGCGATCGGCTGCTACCTCTTCAGGCCCTTCTGGAGGTGTTGGCCGGGGAGGTGAGAATGCTGCCTCGGCGTCGATCCTCATATATGGTCTATAAGCCAGGGGTATATCCTGCACAAATCCAAATTGTCGCCGCACGCGATCTATAGGAATCCTCTCATATTCACCTGGCCTGTGCCCCGCGATCCACCTCATTCGCTCTACACCCCTTAACTCCTCAGCTATGCTCTCTGTTACCATATAGTTCCCGTAAGGCCTCCAACAGATATCCGCAACCGTCACTCTCTCCCATACCTGCCTGTAATACTCAATGTCACCCGTCACGGCCTGAGATCTTGCCTCTTGTTCTGTCTGGACCCATCGTCTGAATCCCAACCTCTGTACTCCGGTCTCTCCTGCCTGGAGGGATTGGCCTATTGGTCGCACACAAACAATGTGCTCATAGGCCCAACAGTGTAATAAGTATGAACAATCCAGTGTCGTCCTGTGATTTCACCTACAAGCCCATAAACCCCTGTATAGCTCCGCCAAATATGCAGGTGCCCATGCAAAGTAACGTTCCTTTCTACCATCTCCCAGATAACACACATCAATGCCTTTGGAAATCTTCCTCCTTCTGCCCTCGGTAATGCATAATACCCTACCGCTATCATTAATATCACTGCTAACCTTGTCTCCTCAGGGTGTGCTGCATACATTACCCCATACGTAAAGGATAAACCTCGCTGTGTCAAATCTCGTGCGTATGGACCAAATACTGCTGTTATCGCTCCCCGTGCCGCGCTAGGTAGTGCCTGATATACTGGTTCTCCTGTAATAGGGAGTCTCAAAATACGGAACACATCTTCCAATGTTACTGTCATCTCCCCTGTTGGCAGATAAAAGGTATTTGTCTCGGGATTCCATCTCTCAATCAACGCCTGTAACATACCATGGTTACGTGCGATTCGTGAATAATAACGGATTCCACTTAACCCCAAACGATTTATCAATGTCCATTCCGCTGGTGTTACATCCGCTCGGATTCGTGACAACAGCGCTGGCACACTATCATTCATCCTCAACCCTGCCTCTGCCTGCATACACCAAAATAACAAACAACCATTCAATCATCAAATCCCCACGGGTTTTTTCTCACATTCTGGAAATTCCTACAGTAACCGGTATCGGTTATACATAACCGGTACCGGTTTAGTAACCGATACCGGTTGTCCCTAACCGATACCGGTCACTGTCAATTACATACACCTTGCCTAAAACAACCACCTACGACAATAAATTGATCGTTTATTCCTTTCTATATACACAACATACCTGAAACCCCTGATTACCTACCCCGTAACACTCACCTCACCTATAACCCTTGCTATCATGTTTTCTTTCTCATATCTACCCACCTATTCTCCTCTCTTATTCCCAAAACATGCAGTAGTCAAATCACAAACAAAACTGTTTACCTCTTGGGTTGCAGCAGCTTGAGGTGGCCCTTGTCTTCCCTCTTGTCCCTGCCTGCTGGATGCTTCTCCTCGTTCTGCCATGATCACCACCTTTTCAAATTCACCTTTCTACCTTCTGAATCTCGGATCACATTCACTTTCCTTGTCTCTTTTCTCCTTATCACTCAAATCTCTCATGCAAAAACCTGTCTCAGTCGTCAAAAAGCGTCGCGTTCGCGTATTTAACCTCTTGCATGGCTCTAAAATTAAAACTTAAGTTGCCACCCTAGCTTTTCTATTTTTAGAAAAGCTCATACCTAAATAACCGGTATCGGTTACTTAACCGATATCGGTCTATCAGCTACCGATATCGGTTCCTTAACCGATATCGGTTACACACCTATCTTTTCTCAACAGCGTTCTTTTCTTCATTTCTCACCTAAATTTTTGTCGCGCCCGCCTCTTTTCCTGCATAAACAACACAATTTACCACATTTGTTCATCCACCACACATAGCATTACAATTTCATTAACATCATTTATTTTATACAAATACACAAACCATCAACTACGGATATCAAGAAACTATCAATCTATACATCATTTGGATCCAACTCATCAGTTACATATATCACAATGTCACAAAACCACCAATTCATCACATAACCTGACATTCATATATACGTACAAAAAAACAAAAACATCAGCATCATCCATCTATCAACATGTCAATTAAACTCATCACACATTCTATATATTACCAGCCATTAACCAAATATTTAAACACATTTTGAACACTGCATGTGGATCAAAACATCGTCTATATATATATATATATATACAAGTTTTCAAAAATACAATGTGCCCTACATCGGGGCCTCTGTGATCTCATCATACAACAAAGCCGGCACGCAGGCCGCAATAACTGTCAAAAAATCTTGACTCGGCTCGCAGGCCGGTCCCTCGTATCAAAAATAGCTATATACTCGGCTCGCAGACCGGTATCCACTATACAACCCCTACTCGGCTCGCAGGCCGGTATACAATAAATGAATGAATGAATACATGAATAATACATAGGCACGCAGGCCTCTATCAATACACCCGGTTCGCAGACCGGTGCCCATCTCTAAAATACAACAACCATGTCTGGGATCTCTCAGCTCTCCCCACCGCCCTCGGCACCTCTCCCCGCTGGTCCCTGTGGTGCCTCTCGCCTCCTGCCCGTCACGGACACGCCAGCTGTGGCTGCACCTCCCTGAGATCTCTGGCTGTGAGAGGTCTCTGCCCTATGCGCTGCATAAGCCTGATACTCGACTCCGGTACCATCAAGAATATCCTGATAATATCGGGCCTCTGCTCTAACCTCCATATAGCGCTCTCGAGCCACTGACGGAGCTGGGGCTGGTCCCCTGGCACCTACAACCAATGCCCCCTGAGCCTGTGCTGGTGCTGCTGGTGGTGCCTGTGGCCGTGGTGGTGCCGGTACCTGTGCTGCTGCCTGTACCTGCACCTGTGGCTGTGGTGCTGGTGGTGGTGCTGCCTGTGCCTGTGCCTGAGCCTGGGCTAGCTGCCCCTGTAAGACACCTATCTGTGCCTGTGCCGCAGCTAGCTGCCCCTGTAAGAGCTGCACCTGACCCCTGAGCTGATCTCTCTCTCCTATAACTGCAGCCAAGTCTGGCTGTGCAGGCGGTACTATCCTGGCTGCTCTCTGCCCAGCCCACCACACCCTGTATGCTCCCGTGCACCCAGCATCATCTACACCCTCACCTGCTGACCTCTCCGCTACCCAATCTGGATCCAAAGGCTGTGGTGCAGGCAGTGGGGCCTCTACATCATCCCTCCTGTACTGAGGGAAGGGAGGTGGCTCGTCCTGTCGCAGCCCCATCTGCCTGCGTACCCTCTCCAGGGGTATCCGCTCGTACTCTCCTGGCCTCCGTCCTGCTATCCAGAATGTGTACTGGATTAGGCGCAACTGTAAGCGGGCTCCTCTGCCAGGGTGGTGACCTCTGTAGGGTCTCCATACAATGTCTACTGCTGTAAGGCCCTCTAGCAAATGTCTATAGTATGCCACATCCCGACCTGCAACAACTGCTCGTGGCTGGCCCACGACCCCCAACCACCTCTGAAAGCCATATCGGTATATGACCTGTGGCCCTGGCTGCTGGGGTAACCCTACTGGCCTGATACATACGATGTGCTCGTATGCCCAACAATGCAACAAAAATGTAGAGCAAATACCGAATCGCCTCCTCCGGCGATAGCCCCATAGCTCCCTGTACAATTGCACCAGATATACTGGTGCCCAGGCGTAACAGGTGTGCTCCTCCACCATCTCAAGCAGCACCCCCATCAATGCTCGTGGGAAGCGGCCTCCCTCTGAGTCCGGGAGGGCGAAGCAGGTGATCCCAACCATCATCAACACAGCCAGTCGTGTCTCGTGTCGATGCGCACGGTACATGTCACCGTACCCGATACTCGCGCTATGGTAGGTCAGTAGCGCGGCTGCATCCCCAAAAACCTGCAGTATGCTGTCCATGGCAGTCTCTGAATCTACCTGGAAGACTGCCTCTCCCTCGATAGGTAACCGAAGGATGCGATACACATCCTCCAATGTGACGGTCATCTCCCCAGTCGGGAGATGGAACACATTGGTCGCCGGATCCCATCTCTCGATGAGGGCGACCATCAGGCTGTGATCTCTCTCTATCGCTCTGTACCTCTGGACTCCACCGAGTCCCACCTCGCGCATGATGGCCCAATGAGCCGCAGATACGTGTGGCCTCATCCGCACCAACAGCGGGGGCATCCTATCCCGCATCGTCAACTGCTGACGTGCCTGCAAAACCAACCCACATCCTTAGACCTACTCTTTATTACAACATCTACTTTATCATCTAAACACCCTTTTTTATCCCCCCGACCATACCCCGACTCTCTACCACCCCCCTCTAGCAACCTACCACCCTAAAAACCCAAAACCATCCCAAAACCCAAAACCAACAAAAAACCCAAACAAAACACCAACCCCAACACAAAACCAACTCCCACACAAAAACCCCCAACCCAACCCAACCCACAAACCCAAAACCAACCTACACCAAACCCTTCTCCCACCTCCAACAAAACCCAAAAACCCAACCCCAACACCAAACCCACAACCCACCCCAACCCAAAAACCCAACCCAACCCTACACCAAACCCTTCTCCACCCAACCCAACCCAACCCAACCCACACCAAACCCTTCTCCACCCCAACCCAACCCCCCACCAAACACCCACCCAACCCACCCCCACACAAACCCACCCACCCAACCCCCAAAACAAAACCCACCCACACCCAACCCACAAACCAAAACACACAAGCCACCGACGCCGGCCGATACATGACCGACGCCAGTCACCAACAACACTCCCTTTCCCTAAAATTGTGCGACCGATGCCGGTCGCTTAGTGACCGACATCGGTCACTGTCTTCTCCCGGAGCCGAACCCCCGCGCGGCCCCCAAAACCCATTTTTTACCTATTTCTACCCATCTACCCACCCAAATACCCTAAAAACTTACCCACCTACCCACCTTAGCCTATCTAGCCTATCTACCCTCTCCCTTTTTCAAATCATTTCCATTTTCTCATTATTTCCTAAAAAAGGTTAATTCCTACCCAAACCCCCAATTTAGCATAATACAACCAAATCACCAAATTAAAGAGTTTCGAATCTACCCGAACGACGACACGTCGTCGTGGTGGGATGGGTGGTGGCGGTCCAGCTGGTCCAGCCCCTCCAGCTCCTCCTGCCTGTGCCATGGCTCCAATCCTGATCTGCTGGGTCCCCGGCCAATCAACTGCTGCCTCCTCCTTAATCGGGCCCACTATCAACTCTCTCCGCCAATACAATAGCTCCACCTCACTCAATCAAGCCTCTAATCTCAACTCTCCACGTCAGACAAGTCGATTTGGTTTGCAAATAACAAAAGTGACAATGACAAGCCGTATTTTTCTTTTTATAGGTTTTTCGCCTTTCACCGATATCGGTTTCATTTTGCCCTAAGGAACCGGTATCGGTCCCTTAACCGATATCGGTCATGCAGAATCGACATCGGTTCTCTACCCAACTTTCACCCCATTCTTTGCCCTTATTTACTCCTTGCCTCTTTTTCACCAATATCGCCTCTATCCACCTTTGCTGCACACCATTTGTTCACTTGTCCGGCCTGACCTAAGGCCTCAACCTACCTATTCGGCCCGACCTAAGGCCTCAACCTACCTATTCGGCCCGACCCAAGGCCTCAACCTACCTATTTGGCCCGACCTAAGGCCTCAACCTACCTATTCGGCCCGACCTAAGGCCTCAACCTACCTATTTGGCCCGACCTAAGGCCCGACCTAAGGCCTCAACCTACCTATTCGGCCCGACCTAAGGCCTCAACCTACCTACAACCTACCTATTCGGCCCGACCCAAGGCCTCAACCTACCTATTTCGGCCCGACCCAAGGCCTCAACCTACCTATTCGGCCCGACCCAAGGCCTCAACCTACCTATTCGGCCCGACCTAAGGCCTCAACCTACCTATTCGGCCCGACCCCCTCAACCTACCTATTCGGCCCGACCCAAGGCCTCAACCTACCTATTCGGCCCGACCCAAGGCCTCAACCTACCTATTCGGCCCGACCCAAGGCCTCGCCCTACCCATTTGGCCCGACCCAAGGCCTCGCCCTACCAATTTGGCCCGACCCAAGGCCTCAACCTACCAATTGGCCCGACCCAAGGCCTCGCCCTCACTATTTGGCCCGACCCAAGGCCTCCCTTTACCCTTCTGGCCCGACCCAAGGCCGCAACCCAACAACTTGGCCCGACCCACGGCCGCACCACTTCCATCCCTTACCCAAAATCAACACCATACACTTTTATCCACCCATCCGGTAGTTTTTTGTTCAATCGAGCTCACCTGTTCGTGTTTTAGCATGATTAGGGTCCTTGACTTGATCTGTCGACCAACTTTGCCCAGACCTAGACCGTGACGTTTATCTCAACCAAACCAACCTTTTGGTACTGCCGAACATGCCTAAACGTTCCTGTACCTTACCTGTTATATACCCTGGGGCTACTTCCTATGCCTTGGATACCAGGATTATATCACCCTTGTTTGGATAAACTATCGACCTTTGCCTCTGCACTGCTGGTTTGCTCGTCAAATCATGTACCCTAGTCGTACTATTGCATTTCAACATGCGTCTGCTTCCTTGGACCTACCCCACCACCTTACCATCCTCTCTACAACATGTACCCTTTATCAACCCTATCCCTGATTTCCCGTTCACTCAATCTGTGATAGATTTGAGGGGGATTACCTATATCCTTAACAGGAGAAACCACTTCATATTATTGTCCGCGCAGCTTTACAAAACAAGCTACACGACAATAAGGGGCTAATGTAGACACCAAATTTGTGTCTTACGACCCCTTGTGACCCGCATCTCATCTCGCAATCTAACCTCATCACCTAAACCTTACACAATTATTTATTAATTACCTTATAATTGATAAATCCACATCACCTTACCCGCCACCTCACTTTGCCACCTCATCATGACCTAGCCCTAACCCTAAACTAACCTAATTAAGACCCATGACTTGGTCTAGACTCACATCCATAACTAATGCCTCCTTACTCGCACCCAAAGCCGACCTTCTAGCCACTTGACCAAGCCCGCAACTGATCTCTCGGGAGAAAAGCAGGGAAGGTGGGCTATTTTACTAAAAATAGCCTACTTTTTCCTTACCGATGCCGGTTCCTACTCGACCGCCGTCGGTTACGTAACCGCCATCGGTTCCCTGTAAATGGGCTCCCCAAACCAAAACAACGGATCGGAATTTCATTTTTGGAGATCAGTCAAAGGATTTCTGGATCAACAGAGAGCATTGCGAGCGAGGAACAGAGTCCAGATCTTCACTTGACAGAGCAGAGACGAGTGGAAATACCAGAAGTGTTTACAACCAAGGAGATCAACTTGCATCTTTGTCAAAACCAGTAAGTCACATCTTGCATGTCCTCTGTTATAACATTTCTTATGCTCTGTGAATTTCAGTCCTCCTAAATCCGTCTCTGAATCTACTACCCAACGTGTCATTGCATCTAACTGTTATTCTTTTGCTTCTAATCATCCCATTTCCTAATATCATCCATAAACCAGCCTTACAAAACACCATAGCTACTAAGAAGATCCTAGAACCCACCGGTATCGGTTATCAGTAACCGGCATCGGCTATCAGTAACCGCCATCGGTTCCTCTGATCAAAACCAGAAAACCAGCCTTTCCCCTACCCAGTTCAACCTACAGGTCCTAGACCCAACCGACGGCGGTTACCAGAAACCGGTATCGGTTACCCTGACTATAACCAGAAACCAGCCTTCTCCTACTAGTTTCAACCAAGTAATCTAATTGATATTTTGCAGTCTTTTGTGTTAATTCATATTAGCAGGGGAACTGACCACCTTCGAAAGGAAGTTTTATATTTCCTGGGCCCAAGGCAGTTTCCTCATTTATTGTTTAATCAAATCTTGTGGTCTTGTGTTCTTATTTGCAGGTAGTCCTTCCAAGACAAAAAGGAGTTCTTCGCAATCAGCCTGATCTTTCTCTACGGTACGCGCACACCATCTCGACATTCTACAGGTATTCCTCCTAGCACCCTAACTCTTATCTGTTTCTATAGGAACGAGTCATTCCGAGTGAAACCACAGACATGGAGGCCACTCCTTATTAGGCCATGGTAGGGGTATGGGGAGAGGAGACTGTTACCTTGATTGCTTGGTAGACTACCAATCAGCTAGTAGAAAGGGCGGGGAAGTTAGAGATCCACCCCTTTGATAGAGTACTGTAGCAGTTCGGCCTCCCCTATAGTGACATGCTTCCTCCGGAGGGGCCAGTGTATAGATCTATTCGTGAGGCTCGGGGAGGTCCTAGAGGCTGGGGTTGGACTATTGTTACTCCTGGTGTTCCTATTATGGCCAGGAGGGTGGTATGTGCACGAGGGAGAGCCAGTGCTCCTCATGCACCCGTACTTTGGATTGCCGCCGGTCCCACCCATAGTAGTGATGAGCCCATTGATGTGGACTCTGAGTTTGAGGAGTTCACTGGGGGAGAGATAGAGGAGGAGACAGAGGAGATGGAGATCAGTGAGATGGGTGGGGGGGATGAGAGTGATCCTAAGTGGCATGATACTTAGGAGATCCTACAGGCCGAGAGGGCGGAGCAGAGCGCAGAGAGGGTGACTCTAGTCTCAGAGAAGTTGCTCTCTCAGGAATTAGGTGGAGATGGTGAGTCCGTTATAGGCCATCACATTACCTCAGATGTGGGAGATGGACACCAGTCAGTGGTGGTGTCAGTGGTAGGTGCGGATCCTAGAGATCCTTCTTGGAGGCCTGGAGATCCGAGTGAGTTGTCACTCTTCTCCTGACATTTGTTAGAATTGTCTTAGTTGTTATTTCTTTTTGTTTTGTTTATCCTTGGTTTTATCTTTTGATCATTTTCTAACTTGTTTTCTCCTTTGTTTGTAGTGACTGCTAATGAGTGCCGAGATTTGATTCGTTGATTATGCACCGATACCCTGTTGCTCCCCTCAGAGAAGACTCATGTTGAGCTATCTGTAGATGTGGGGGAGCCTTCAACAGCCGGTAGGCATAATGATGTTTTTGCCTCTATCTGGCATGCGGTGAAGATAATGACTTCTCTCCGCACCGAGGTAGATGGATATAGGATGGCTAAGCGCTTGATGAGGAGTCATTCTCATAGCGAGATGATAGCTACGGGCCATGACCGTGAGCCCTCAGTACATTAGGAGCGCTGGCGTAGCTGGAGTCCTAGATGTGGTCGTGCACCTTCTAAGGGATCCCATAGGGATTGAGAGGCCACTTTTGTAGCATTTTTTCAAATATCTATATGAGTGCTTTTGTACTTTCTGGGCTCATTGAGCATTTTGACCATGCCTAGTGCATGATGGCATTGTATATGAAACCTTGATATATATATATGTATCTCTTTTTGGATCCAGACTCTTGGTGTCTGGAATTTTGTGACTTGTTCCACATGTGTACTTAGATGTTTTTAGAATATTTGTTTTTCATGCTTTTTAGAATGTATGCAATGGATAACAAATGATAGTAAACAAAATGTTTTACTTTGTATATTTTTTTGTAATGCTGATATGAGATGATACTAACATATGGTAGTACTGAAATTTTGAACTCTTTGGGCAATGTTTGTAATTTCTTCTTATATTGGCAAAACGTGATGAATGTATAGTGATAAAGAGATGAATTTTCCCCATTCCCAACTCCACACAACCAGTAAGATGTGAGGGCTCTACACCAAGAGTTGAGAAGGGCACAAATTGTATGAGTTTGATTGAATGGAATGATGAGAGACAGAAAAACCAGTAATAGATACCAAATTTAGACATACACACCTACCCTATCGAGAACTACCACCTGGCTTAGAAGGCCACTTACTTTCCAGTTTATCTAGACTTAGATTCATAAATGGAAACCTGGTTGACAAAATCTAGTTTTGAAGATTTGATCTCTTTGAAATTTAGATATTTGGATATTTGTTTTCTCTTAATAGAATTTGATTTGTGCTTTTAGCATACCAAGATTTGTTAATTTGTATGACTGGACCCCCCACACCCTGCCTCATGCCACTAGTAAAAAGCATGGACTTGTCACCAAAGGCAAGATATAGGTGAGTAAGGTCACTCCTTTCCTTTCCCAACCTCACACCACCAATAAGAGATGTGGGCTTCTAACCGAAGGTTGATGGGGAAAAAAAGTGTGTAAAATAAAATATTTTGCTTGCTTGGTGCTTTTGATTTCATTTGATTTTGACATTTCTGATCTATGACTTTGGGATATCCTTTCATTCAAAGAGATTTAAGAGGGATAGATGTGACACCAAGAAGATTTTAGAACAAACCGTAGGCAAGGACAACTTCACCTAGTAGAAAGAAAGAGCAAAGCCAAGTATGCAGGCCTTGGTATGGTTTTTGTCAATACTTGTCTGTCGAACTTGATGAGAAGATTTGAAAATAGTTGATGATGTTTGGAGAGATGTGATTTAAATGCTTTTTCCAATACTTTTAGATATTTGTAATAGATTATTTAAGAGTAAGTTCCTGGACTACTATTTTTACGAAATGAGTGGACAAAATGAAACAGCTAAATGACTAATGCAATGTAGGTAGCTATAATGTACAAGTAATGATTTTGATGTTTTATGCATAAAACCATTTAAGATGCAAGGAATTGACGACTTCATTGAATTCCTCACCTTCTAGTGTGCACAAAATATACGCACTGTTTCTGTAGTCCTTCATGACTTGGTACGGGCCCAACCATTTGGGCCGGAACTTTCTTCCTTCGCTAGTTCTCTTATCGATCCGGCTGTCTAGTCTTAGAACTAGATCTCCCTCATATATTTCTCACTCATAGACTTTTTTGTTGTATTTTCAGCACATCCAGTTAGCATAGGCTTTGTGTCATTGTTCGGTGTTTAACCTGGCCTCGTCAAGGCTTTCTAGTTGAGAGAGGCGTGCCTCCCTGTAAGCTTCTTTGTCCAAAATCCCTTGTAATGAGATACGTAGACTGGGTATTTCAACCTCAAGTTGGAGAATTGCTTCTGCTCCGAATACTAGTGAGAAAGGTGTTGCTCCTATTGGTGTTCTTACCAAGGTTCGATGGGCCCACAAGCCCGTATATAGTTTTAAATTCCAATCTCATTTGTTCTCCTTGACCGTTTTGAGGAGAATAGCTTTTAACATTTTGTTTGTCGCTTCGGCCTACCCATTGGCTTGAGGGTAGTAGAGAGAGGCCGTGTGATGGTTTATTTTGAATTTGCTACATAATTCACTGACCTCGTTGTTTTTAAAGGACATGCCATTGTATGAGATAATGACTTGTGGGACACCATACCTGTATATGATTTGGTTCAAAATGAATTTGGCAATTACCAAACCTGGTATTGTGGTGAGAGGTATGGCCTCCACCCATTTGGTAAAATATTCTGTGGCTGTAATTATAAAGTTATGGCCATCAGTTAATGAGGGAGAGAATTTCCCTATCAAGTCCAGACCCCACATGGAGAAGGGCCAAGGGGTCGCTATTGGTTGCAGGGATTGTGCTGGCATGTGAATCTTGTGAGAGAATTCTTGGCATTTTTGGCACTTACGTACAAATTCCACTATGTCATGCTCGAGAGTGGACCAAAAATAGCCCATCTAATGTATTTTGTGAGTGGTGGCGTGACCACCGAAGTGGCCTCCACATATCCCACTGTGGGATTCACGAAGAATCTTCTTGGATTCTTCTATGTCGACGCATCTTAGAAGCATGTCGTCGAAGGATTTACGATAGAGTACCTATTCTAAAACTACATATTTAGTGGTAATAATGCATAACCGCCTTCTTTGTTATGATGTGGCACCTTCTAGGTATGTGTGGTCTATGATAAAATTGATGATATCAGTCTACCAGGTACATGTAGAGATAGGGGGCCTGGTTTCGATGAAGTATACACACTCATCAGGAAAGTCTAGATTTACCAGGTTGCCTCCATCTAGTGGATTATTAGCTAACCAATCTATAATGATTTTTCCCTTAATGGTTTTTTGGTTTACAAATGTCAACTCAAATTCACCCATTAAGGTTATGAAATGTCCAACCTTTTTAGATAAAGATCCTTGCATGAGGAATGTCCGTAAATGATTTGTCTTTACAATGACCCTTGTTTCTTGGTTTAACATGTAATGTTTTAAACTTTTTGTTGCAAAGACTATGGCAAGGCATTCTCTCTCTGCCTGTGTGTAACGTGTTTCATAATCGAGCAACATTTGGCTAATGAAATAGACCGCACTTTCCCATTTATCATTGTCTTCTTGAGCTAGCATGCAGGCTAGCGAGACATGAGTGGCTCGTGAGTATAAGATCAAAGGGTGGTCTGGTTTTAGAGGCATTAACATGGGTGGAGATAACAAGAAGGGTTTAACTACTTCGAAGGCCTCATTTCATTCTTCAGTCCAATTAATGTTATAATCTTTCTTTAATAGATTGTTGATTGGATGAATGGAAAAACTTCAATCCGGGATGAACCTTCGGATTGCACCAAGTTTCCTAAGAAATGACCTAATTACAAACTCATCTGATGGTGGGATCATTTTGAGAACCCGTATTTTGGCTGGGTCAACATCAATCCCTCGTGAAGATATAATGTAGCTCAGAAGTTTGCCTCTTGTCACACCAAACACACACTTCTTTGGGTTTAATGTGACGCCATATTCGATTAGTCATGAGAGGATGATACGAAGCACTTCCGGATGATCACCACATTTCTTGGCCTTGGCCAACAAGTCATCCACATAAGATTCAACAATTTTACGGATAAGATCGTGGAATATATATGTCATTTCCCGCTGATACGTAGCACCGGTGTTCTTAAGACCAAATGGCATGACAGCGTAGCACTAAGTTCCCCAGAGAGTTATGAATGTAGTTTTGGCTTGATCCTATTCAGATATTTTAATCTGATTATACCCTGAGAACCCATCCATGAGGGACAACAGTTTGAATCCAGTTGTTGCATCAATGATAATTTCGATAAATGGTAATGGGAAGTCATCCTTGGGACAAGCTTTGTTAATATCCCAAAAATCTATGCAAATGCGTATCTTCCCATTCTTTTTTAGGACATGGACGATATTAGATACCCATTGTGAATAGTCAATGGGCTTGATGAATCCCACTTGGAGAAGTTTTATTACTTTCTCTTTTACCATGAGATCCACTTTTGGCTTCATTGGTCTTGACTTCTGTTTAATTGGTTTCGCATCTGGTTTAGTGACAAGATTATGCATCACGACTTGTGGTGCAATGCCCATCATTTATTTATAATTAAATGCAAAAGCCTTTTGATGTTCTTTGAGGATTTGGGTATGTATTTCTATCTCCTCCAGAGTTAACGAGGATCCCAACTTCAAAATTTTTGGTTCTTCCTTCGTTCCAATGTTTATGTCAATGGTTTCTTCTATTAAAGAAGTGTTACCTTCTTCAAATTCAGGTGGGGCTAGAGGTAGTTCCAAAATTTCTCCATCTTCTATCTCGTAGATATCGAGATCCTTCTATGGAGGAGACTCTACCATGGGATTTCCAAAGTAGGAAGAGGAGTGTGGTATTAGTCAAAGATCAACTATACAGTGAGCAAGGTGTAGTGCCGCATAGGCATTTAGATATTCGAGAGTGACTCTATCATCGTCAAAGTGATACATGATAGAACAATCATCCTCAGCTGCTCCATGAGTGGGGAGTGAGTTTGTTGGTATTTTACGCACTAATGGTTCGATACGAAGTGATACTGTGAAATTTGTATCCTCCAACTCACTGTTTGGAGTGAAACAGGAGGCTGAGGTTGCTATCGATTCTGCGAGAAGGTTCTACTCTCATGGGATTGCTTCAATTGATATGAAGTTAAATCCCTTACTTAGATCTAATACTACTATTTTATAGAGTTGTAAATGCTCAGCTCTAGTTTCATATACCTCAGAGACTTGGTTTGCAACTAGTTACGAGTCTCCTAGCACTCAAATGTTATCAACACCCATTCTTTTAGCTAGGATGAGGCCAAGGAGGAGAGCTTCATACTCAGCCCCATTGTTTGTACATTCAAATTTTAATTTAAAGGTGAAAGGTAGAATCTTTCCCTCAGGTGAAGTAAAGATCACTCTTGCCCTAGCTCCAAAGTGACATCTAGCTCCATCAAAGTGGAGCGTCCAATACTTGCTTGGAAAAATGGACGTTGGGGTATTTTTCGTATCTATTTCCTTTGCTTCGGTTACTTCAACCATAAAAACTTCATCTGACAGAAGAGAAGAAATTCCCAGGGTGTGTCCCATACCCATAGAATCAAATGGTAGGAGAATAGGTAAGTCTTTCTCTAGCAACTCAACAATTTTTGCGGTAGTCCCTAATGACACTGTTTTTATAACATTGGTCTCACTTTTGAGTGCTAGAATGTCCTTGGCTGGATTTGTAACTTCTAACTTTGTGATGGGTATCAACTCTTCTTTTGGTTTCAAATTAATTGGTTTGATGAGTTGATTGATTGGGAGTTCAAACTCAGAGGTTACGCCTAGTATTTTCTTCAAATCATCTAGGTGTATATCGAAGGGTTTTGGGTCACCTTGCGCCACAAATATTTTCCCTAAGTGTAGAAATCTTATTTCTTGGAATAACGTGGAAGGGATTGCCTTCATGCAGTGTATCCACGGCCGAATGAGGATCATATTATAGTTGGTTTCTCGATCTATAATATAAAACTTGGTGAGGACCATCTTGGGTCCTAAAGTGACTAGTAAAACTATGGTTCCAATCGAAGTGACCTTGAGGCTATCATATCCTCTTCACATATTTTGCGTTGTGGAAAAATTTGTCTCTCCATATCCTAACTTTTGAAGAAAAGTGAAGGGGACTATATTAACTGCTGCCCCATCATCAAACATTGCACATTTAACATAATTATTGTAGACCCATACTTGTGAATGTAAAGCGGGGTCGCCGCTTCATGTAATTTCAGTGTCTATTGGCATTTTGCTTATATCGAATATAAATTTTGTATCCCTATCTGGCTGCCCCCGAGGATAAACGTCAAAGTCCACATGGTTTACTTGCATTTTTTAAGGAGGAGTGATGTTGATTAAATTACCAAGGCCTTACGCTTCTAAGAGGGTAGCTCTGTGGGCAGGAGAGTTCTTTAACAAATCCAAAAAGGAGATGTGAGAGAAGGTTCTAGTTAAATCGTTAATTAAATCATAGGCACCTATGGGTTTTACCAACTTTTGTTGACTATTTTCTAGTTCCAATGGATAAATTGGAGTAGGTTGAGAAGAATAATCTCGTGTTCTTGTTATGGTTTCCATGGGTAGCTCGGTGTTTAACTCTACCAAACCAACTATCTTGGTTTGGGGTCGAGTTCCTAGTTGGGGTGCGACTGGTGGATTTAATGAAGTCGAAGCTTCATGATCATTGTTTCCTGTTATGGCACCCTTGTTTGTTCCGTTAGGATCTAGCATGTTATTGTTAGAACAGTTTGGGAGTGGATCATTAAAGATCTTGAGGGGTGCATTTTGAGGGGAAACTGCCCCTGTATAAGTGTTTGGTATGGGTACTACAGAATTTGCTAAAAACATATCTATAAAGAGTTGCTTTTGATCTTCTGGTAAACACTGCATGAATTTATTATATTCATGATAATTCCTAGTATCGTGGCCTTGAATCTTGTGGAAGCCACAATATAAATTGGGATTATAATTTTGAGGCTGTTGATTTATAATCTGTTGTGGCCCAAAATTTTGATAAGATTGCTAATTGTTAGAGTTAAAATTTTGAGGTTTTTGCCTTTGGTTTTGACTCTGATATCCAGTTGGGTTTTGACTTGGACTTTGTGTTTGGATTTTTCATCATTTTTGTTGTCGTTGCCATGGTGGACGATTTAAATCCACCGCATTGATTGTTGTATTAAAATTGTTATTTCACTGATTATTAGCAGGTGTCGAAATGTTTACAATGTTTTCCCTTTTAACTTGGTCAGTTACTCCATCTGTTGTAACTCCATGGTTCTTGTTAAGGATCTTAGGTCCTTGATTAGCATTCCCGACATTGGGATAGGCCACAGTGTTTTGATTAGGAGTGGTTAATTTCCCATTTTTCCCATATGTCTTACGACCACTATCTATCGTTGATTGGTCAATTCGGAGAGCACTCTCGAGTACTTCATCATAAGTTCTTGGCGAGAAATTCTGGACTTCTTCCTTTATCTCTCTATTAATGAATTAAGGAATAAATCACATAGTTCCATTTGATCCATGTTTGGAGCACTTGCTGATGAGTAGAGAACTGTATGCCACCTTTGAATAAAATGAGCAGTGGATTCATTATGTTCTTGTTTAATATGTAAGAACTCCCTAATTCCTGTTCTTAACAATTTGCTTATGTCAAAAGCTTTGATAAACTCTGACACGAGTTGTTTAAATGAGTGTATCAAGGCTTCAGGTATTCTGTAATACTAATCAAGGCAATACCGTCTAAGGTCTTAGGGAATATTTTAGTGACAACCCTGTCCCAAGGGAGTAACTCCCGTATGGCTGTGGCATAGGCCTTGATGTGTACATTTGGATCCCTTTCCCCTTTATATTTGGGCAAATCAGGAAGAGCTCTTGGAAGCATAACACTTCGTATGGTGAAGTATAGGGTCTCTTTTAAATATTTTGAGTAAGTCCCTACCGTGTAGACCTCGACCATCAATGGCGATTGTTGAGGGGGTTGAGGTGGCATGGGTTGTTGATATGGCATAGCATACGCGTTTGTAGGGACATAAGGGAATCCTTGTGGTTGAACGAACATCCCGGGAGAAGAGAACATGTCTCCTTGTGGTGACTTTGAATAAATGTTTAAGGATGAACATTGTTCTAGTATGGGTTGTTTAGTGCCAAGCTAAGAGGTGTCATGCTTTCAACTGGAGTGGCACTTGAAAATGCGGTCCTAGTTGGTGTTTGCTATGGGTAACTATAAGGATTTTGAGGAGGCATGCCTAACGTGCCTGTTCTTGTAAGGAGGTCAACTTGACTAGGGTGATGTGGAGGGTTGGGGATTCCTGTTTGCCCAAAAAATGAATTTTGGTTTACTTGAGCAAGTTCCAGCCCTCTGACCTTTTCAACTAAGGCTGAAATGACCTCTATTGGTGAAGACACGGTGCTTTTCCTTAACGGCGTTTGTTGTATACCTTGAGGTTGTAAAGGGGTGTGATACCTTGCTATGAATTGATCATTACCCTGCCAAGCCTCACTAAGGGTATTTCCCATAGGTGGAGGAATGGGGGTGTTTTCTTGGAATAAGGTATCGGATTGTATTTGTAAACTCCCTATAGGTGGATACATGTTTTGGAAATGTTGTTCACTTTTAGAAAAGCATACCAAGTACTCCTCATCCAAAAAGGGGAGTGGGTCTGACTGCCTACTGATCTGTGGTCTGAACAAGACCTAAGGAGATGAAGCAGATTCCCTAGTAAACATCATATTATTAGAGCCCAATGGATTTGGCTATTGTTTTTGTGCAAGCTGGTCAAAATCCTCAATTCGGAATGAAGAACTAGAGCTAGTTCTATGAGGGGGAGTTTGAGATGACAAGTAATTACTTAAATAGTTATCAGCCCATGCAGAAAGTGAGGGCGATGGTTGCCTATTTGTTTGACTATAGCTTACTTCAAGACCTGAGAGAGGTCTGCCATATGCATCGTATCCCGACATATTCGGGGGGTATATGAATACCCGCAGAATAATGGGAAAGAGCAAAGGTGGATGGAAGAAATGAAAACAGAAAGAGGGATATTAGTTTTTTCACGTCGGGTTCACCAATTTTGTATGATGGAAAAGTGACATGCGAGCATGGGAATCTACAAGTACCTCTTCCTTGTACCCGACCTCCCGAGGTCATGTCGAGACAGCCAGTGAATGTTGAATGTGAATGGATATAGATAAGCTAATCAGGTAATCTTATATCCTCAATACGCAATAATGGAATCTACGAATCTAAGGAGAAGAACGCCCTCCTAACCTGAATTGGTGTAATAGTTCGTTCAGATATAATGGCTGTTCGGAGGCTCCAATCAATGTTGAGATCTGTCGAGATCCTGTTTCTTTGTTGTTGGATACATGGGAAGTGACCTGTGGGAGCTTCGTATATATCTCCAGACAAGGTCATGAAAAATGGTGATAGGCGGCTTAGTGGATTTGTAGTGAACTATGGATGGTTTTTTGGTCTAGCCTAGAAAATATTAGATTGATTGGCTTCTATATTTAATACAGAGAATTGCGTGATGATATCTGGTGGGAGTGGTGAGGATATAAATACCAAACGCAGGAGACCTTCTCATTGACATAGACACAGGCTTACGTATACAAGTTTCTAGAACACCCGTAAGGTATTATGAGAAGATCACACAACTCCTGGTATTAAACATAGAAGTTGAAAAGGCTTATAATCATTGGATAGTGGGAAGAAGAGATTGACTCTTCACATGACCATAACAAGTCCACAACAACCATGAATTCATGGTTGTGATCCCCAAGTCCCACAACTAAACGGGCCTACTATTCAGTTAAACATTGACACTTGTTTATGTACGCTGGTATTTAGATCCTCACCACTCCCACCAGATATCATAACACAATTTTCTACATTAAACATAGAAGCCAATCAAGCTAATATTTTCTGGGCTAGACCAAAAAACCACCCATAGTTTCCTACAAATCCACTACACCTCTCACTACCATTTTCCATGACCTTGTCTGGAAATATACACGAAGCACCTACAGGTCACTTTCCACGCATCCAACAGCCAATAGATAGGATCTCGATAGAGCTCAACATTGATTGGAGCCTCCGAGTAGCTATTATATCTGAACAATCCATTACACCAATTCATGTTAGGAGAGATTTCTTTTCCTTATACTCGCAGATCCCATTATTACGTGTTGAGAATATAAGATTACCTAACTAGTTTGTCCATACCCACATATATTTCATTTCCACCAGCTATCTCGGCACGACCTCAGGAGGTCGGGTACAAATAAGGGCTACTTGTATATTCTCATGCTTGCATGTCACTTTTCTATCGTAAAATAGCCTCTACCCAATCCCAAATATTTCTCACAATATTTATGTAGAGCTCCGCTCTCTATATTCTCCTCTATCGTATATCCGATCGCTCCTTTTTTCTTCTACGGGTGCTTGTATTTATAGGTTTCTTCAACCACCAACTTGCTTTCAGGGGCTACAGATCCATCATCAACTGTCAAAGTGGTCCTCCATAGAAGCATGCTCCTTTAGATCCAAGCTCTCCACTCCTTGTAATAATTATCTTTTAGAATCCTCTATCGCTAAGAATATTCCTTTCGTGGGCATCACGTTCCCAGGCTGGCACCTTATCCACTCCTCATTCGTTGTCGGGTCACGCTTTTCTCAAGTCCTTCTTGATATGCCAAATATGGCTAAGTCTTGAGACCTTATCTTCTGGCGCGCAACACGGCCTTTGTAAAAACCCTCCTAGAACGTTGCCTTTCCTGCCTTCTCCTTGCGCACCCATCTTCAACCTAGGCCTTGTGCACCCATGCGCCTTTGTGTACTTAGCCAATATTTTAGGGGCCCAACATCTTTCAATCCTTAAACAACCTCTGCCCCGATTCATGTGGGATTTAGTCCCAACCTACATGCTAAAATAGTCAAATTGTTGGAGATTTGAACTTGCAATCTATGGTGAAAAATCAAGGTTCCTAACTAACTCACCCACAACTTGCAAGTAGTTGTAAGGGCCCTTTTTTCTATTTAAACATGGGTGATTTGATGACTGTGTAATGGTGGCTATGGGGAAGATTGTAGACCTTTGTGTATTTTTTAGCCCATTTGGGGACATTTTTTAGGATTTCTGCAGAAGTGGAGAGATGTTTAGAATTCTAGACACTTTTCCTAAAACTTTTATTTTTCTTATTGGTGTTCATTTGACATTGTTTGAAAGCATTTTCAGTCACTTTTGATGTAGAACATGGGGGATCTGGTCATGCAAGTGTTATGGGAAGGTGGGGGGGCATTGTTGATCGAGATCATAGTCTTTACACAATCTTTCGAAGGTTTGTTAAGCACATTTTTACAAGTGATAGGGTCTATTAACATTTTAAAGATTTAAATTGTACTTAAAAATTTATTTTTTAATGGATCGGGTTATGTTTTAGCAGTCCCGAAAACGTATCCTGATCAGCGGGTGAACTCCGTTATCAATTTCAGTTTTTTGTGTCAAGTTTTTGCATCGGTTTTATTATGATTTTATGCATATTTAAATTAATTTGGCACAATTATAACACTTTTACAACATTTTTCAGTATTTTATGTGAAAATGGAAATGAATAAGTTCAAAATCAGATTTTGATTCAGTTATTAATCACATTCAAAACATTTGGATCAGATTTTTAAATGAATTCCTATTTGATAATTTTGGCAAAATGATTATTTTTAAAGGATCCATTTTGACAAATGATTTAAACATGTGGGATCAATATTATTTTATGGATCATTTTTTGGTATTAGAGCTAGTTAGTATACTGGATTAGATTTTGATTGCATTTTTTATATCTATTTTTAGTTGGTTTTATTTAGTTTTTGCTTAAATTTGGGATTGTTGATCTTCTATTTTTAGTGTACAGATGTTGGGATTATAGGTTGTTTGTAGGAAATAGGTAACCATGTGATGAGAGGGGCAGATGTATCTCTCTTGATATCATTTACAGGGTATCTAAGATATGGGAATTGAGTCCAGTCAGAGTATTTTTTAGCATATATATGTTTGATGCATTTATAAGACCAACATTTGGGCAAGTTATGTTTGAAGTTGCACATGGTGATCTTTTGCAATGATTGAGAGTTTCACTGATTAGGAATGTGACTTTTTTACATGTTGTTTGATTTTATCCCTGATTTCACATTGGATAAATATTTTGATTTTCACTGGCAGTTTCACATGGATTTAGTTGGACTATTTCCTCTTTGTATGTCGTTGTGTAGTCTATTGCATAACCTATCTATTTTAGTGATATTCTACAGTAATATTTTGTCATGATTGACAGTTTCATAGGGTTATTTGGATAGTTGGCACATCACTCAGACATATCTGAGCACTCACTCGAAGCACGCAAGGGTACCAGGTCCCTCTTTTATGGAAGATTTGTCAAGGAGTTAGCATGAAAGAACATATAATCCAGATCCATAATAACCATTCAAAGGTAAAGCATAAACAGATCTAGATCACAACCATAGTGCATAAAGAATCAAACAAGAACTAGTAACAGATTTACCATGCAAGATCCATCAACAACAACATCAATAACAAGAATCCATCCACAACGATCCATTATATTAATCCATAGCAAAACCAATAGTTGAATACATCATAATAGTCATCACTAAGTCAAGCACATAAGTACACCAATAGCATAACCTTACAAATTCATTCACACACACATACACATCAAGTATGTATATATGTAATATATATATATATAGGTAGTGGGGACTTTCCCTTCACTACTCATGCACTCTCAAAAATAGGTTGCATGCTAACAATATCCATGCATCGCTACAAAAACAACTAGGAAGCATGCAAGCTTTCACCTAATAATAGATTACCTATAAATAACTCTAGTTCTAATCCTATTATTAGCTCCTTGTGCCTGTTTGAATTGCAAGTTCCAAAATAGCTTGGCATGTCTTCCAAGCTTTTTTATCAAAATGTGCTCAGCACTCAATCCCATCTTAGCCCATGTATGCAAAATGGCTAAGTATTGATCTCTGACTTCCCTGGGGTGTGAAACTATAGGGCACAAATCTGTCCAACTTTTGTGCCTATGCACCCCCTACTTCCACACCTTCAATACTTAGGCAATATCTTACCAACCCAACATTACCCCACACTAGGTTCATTATCACCTCGACAATGGGTAATCATGTATTATCTCTCCAAGAATAAAGAATCGAAATAAAATAATGTCGATACATAATGTATGAACAAATATGAAAACAAATCTGGGTGCCCTACTCCTCTGAAAGCAAAATTAACTCAGGATACTCACTCTTGATCTCTACCTCTAATTTTTTCCAATCACTGAGTGCCTTATTTGTCTTGTCAGGGATGTCTGCAAGTACTCCTTCCATCTCATCCAAAGTCATGTTCTCGCCCTCATTCTGCAACACTCTAAGAACATTTTCTAGACTTGAGATCATCCCATCCATCACATCCATTTGTCATGCTATAATTTTCCCAATTTCCTTCATATTTTCTTTGTGAGGGTCTCGGGCTGCTGTGAACGCATCACGCTTTTCTGCAAGTAACATCAGCCTCTCCTCTTGCCCAAGAGTTTCATTATTCATCACCATAAGGACTTCATTTTCCTCCACCAGAGTCCTTGTCTTGATTATTTCCTCGGGATCTATGCACATATTCAACTTTGAGTCTGCCTTTTTCATCTCATCTTTCAGTGTCTGGAGCAAAGACTCATACCCAGTGATTCAATGCGCTATTGTTGCCTTAGTCCTTTCCTCTTGTGCTGCAACATCCTTCTGTCTCAACATCCATATTGTACCCTCATCCAACACCATGTGAACCAATGTGCGCAAGTAATGCAAAGCAGATGGGAATATTTCAGCGACCTTTTCTTCATACTGTGGCCTCGCCTGCAAAATTTCATCACCGATCTGCTCCGCCATATCAAGTACTACACGTGCCTTCACATCAGCTCTCTCTTTTTCCTCTGTTAGGTCTTAATCTCTACTTATTTATCCTTCCTATCCTCTAATAGAGTCTGAATAGTTACCACTTTATCTATATTCCTGTGCGTAACCTCTGTAGATACCTTCGTCAAATCATTACTTACTTGTTCATCAGAGAACTAAGTTAGCTTGATGGTTACATGTTGGGAATGTGGGGCTTTCTTCATCCTTTGAGAGACACATGAATCTTCACACACATCAAAATCAAGATCATCCATGTGAGTTTGCATATTCCATGATAACTACTTTTAGGTGTGTGTGGTCGCCATATCTGGATCCATCATCTCCCACCCATATAACCATTCCTTTACAACAGTACTCTGGAACCTTGCGAATTATCTTTGTCACATCATCAACATAGCCAAGGTTTTGTGTCTACACCATCTCCTCTTCCTTGGGCTCACTTGTGCTCACCTACTTGCTCATGTGTTCCAATGCCCACATTTTGTTGTACTTCCTCTTCTTCATCAGGTCCCTTGGTTAGGTGCACAACATTATCTTCAATCTTTGTGTCTCCGCCAACGTGTCTCTCTTCCTCACATTCATGTAAGCTCATGTTGGGGACTCCTATGTCAAATTGTAGGTGCTCACCAACAATCCCTTCATCTTCCCCAAGTCCAAGGTTGTGTTTGGAAAATTCATCACGCGTCCTCACCTGATGGCTTCTCCTCATCACTTTCTTTAACTGGTATGTATTTTCACCTTTTCTTTCTTTCTTCCTCCTCCTTCTTCACCGGTGTTATGTGTGGTGACCTCCTTACTGGATGTGAGGGGCCAGCGCTAACATCTATACCTGTACACCTTTTATGCAATTTTCTTCTCCCATGATCAAGGGAAGTGTTGTCTTCTTGCTCCTCCTCCTCATGCTCTAGGACATTCTACAAGACTTCATGTCCTTGTTCTTCCTACATGGGGGGTGTCTGTTCCACCAACATCCTTGTTCCCATAGTATTTTTTCCCTTTGGAGGACCTGGTAAAGACAAGTCCTCTCCTATGACCACTTTTCCATCCTTAAACCATGGCCTCAAGTATACATACAAGTGCGTGGGCTCAATAATTCCTACAACCATAGTCTCTGGAGTTATATCAATGTTGTCTAACTCCATCATCTCCACATATGCCTCCTTATTGGGCCATACATATGTCTTGCGCAGAATATGGATATCTAAATCCACCTTGTCAGCATCAAACTATAATTTCTACATGTTGTGTAACCTGTTCACCGAATCTTTAAAATATTGAGCAGTAAATGTGAAAGGTAACTTACACCATGGGATCTTCTCACCCATCTTCATGAAGAATCTTCCTAAACATAAGTGTTGGTATGCCATGAACTCTGCTTGTCCATCCAACACACTAGGTAGTTCATGTGGTATGTGCCACTCTCCCTCAAATTCCTGGTGCATCCTCCTAAACCACTTCTCCTGGTGCTCCTTATAAGTGTTTGAAATTGAACCATGATAGGTATACTTGGTGAAATTCAGAGCAGGTGATTTATTTTCCATGGGGTATTCCCATACTTTTTCCTTCGGCCCATCAAGCACACCGATTTCACTAAAACACAATTAAGAGTAAAATGGCGCCCCAGGTTATCTTCTCACCTTTATCAGCCTGGGTGCATGCTTCTGCCACTAAGCTCTCTGCAATGTAACTTGCAATATTATAATAAGTCTTTTTTCCATTTTATGCACTATATGTAGCCAACACTTATTAATTTCTGTCCATCTCTCTGAGGTGCTCAATTTGCAACCGACTAACTGCACTTCTACCCTTGTAGCTAGATCATTTATCTATGTAACATTGAAAGCTCGACCCCCCTTTTTGTAGTGGTATGTGGTGGCCATTTCCTCTACTCCCTCATCATCTGATAAGTCACCTGCAATTTCTAAACTAGAGTCTTGCAAACCTGTGACTTTCCTGACCAACTTCACTGTAATCTGCATCCTCCTACCCATAAAGTAGAAGAAATCCTCATGCACGCGTGACATCACCCACAGGTACAAGTGGTCGGGCTTGCCAAAGAACAATAGCTCATAAAGTTGCATAACTCTGATGCTTTCTAATAATTTTTGTACCGAGTTGTCCAAAACCCTATGCCCATCGGTCATCCTCCTATTAGTCTTCCGAATGGTCTCTGCATTGATATCTTTGAGGGTTTTCTCAGTCCTGTGATTGAATTCACTAATCTTGCATTGGGTTAATTTTGATGTCCATGGCCTTCCTTCGATCACCTCTTCTGGATATTGCATCTTGACTAACCACTCCTGTGATGCTTCCTCGTTCTCCCTCTCAACAACTAAAGCTCACCTTGGTGCCATTTTCTCTTCTCAATTAATAGATATACTCTACAAACTGTGACCTTACCACTATCTTACCCTTACACACCTCAAACTCAAATCAAACCCTTTGTTTCCTCATGCCCTAGCCACAACTCTACCTCTGTGAAACCCTAACTATGCAAACCTTTCTTCCTCACCCACATCACAAACTCAAACACACATGCACACAGAGTTCTGCCAATGCCATGTCATGATTTCACCTGGTTTTCTGCTCAATAGCTTGTTCTTCACACTATGTACTTCGTTGCACTTCTCAATCTTGATAGCTCAAAGGATGTAAGGAAAAAATAATGTTACAATCACTGAATTTATAGGCTTATTTCAAAATTCCCCGCATTAATTTCTCCTCAACCACCACCATACGTGGCATTAATTCCACTTCTTCACTCTTCCACGTGTTGTGCCATATCCTTCCACACCTAACTCTTCCGTGCCTCAGTCATAACCTTTTGGCGTGCTCACTACTTTCTCGGCCACATATTCCCTTACATGCACGCTCCCATGCACCGAAGTACCTATCCAATGTGCCTCATACCAAGTAGTTTCCAATGTTGCAGCCTACCTTGCATTATACTGTGTGTCCATCCATCTATGCATGGTCTTAAATCCGAGAAAATTTCTTGGAATTTATTCTCCATACTATCTTCACTCTGAGCTCCTGTAATTTTACAATGCACACCAATCTATAACAAGGAACCAGTCACTTTCTGATCCACCCCACACTAAAATTATGTGTGGTCCTCTACACATGAATACACTAGATAGTAATCAGCTACACACACAAGTGCACTTATTACAAAAAAACAAAACTAAATTGACAAAGCATAACAACAATAAAAGGAAACACATATAAAGAAAATGTATTAAAGGAAAACCTAATCTAAAATGGAAATGCAACCTTATTACAAACACCAAGAAGAGTTATTTATAATAGGGCTTTGACCTACTTCCGTTAAAGTAACCGAGAAACCGTGTTCCATCCAACGCTTATAACTGGAAAGTACCTGAATCAAGTATATAAGTCACCACATACGGTCCTAACCAATGCACTTGGAACTTTCTAAGGTGACTTGAAAAATTGGAGTCATAAAGGAGAACCATCTGTCCAACTTCAAACTGCTTATTCTTAATATGCCTATCATGTCATGCCTTATGCCTAGCCTTTTCTATCTTTTGACTCCACCAAGTAATGGCACCGCTCATCCAACTGCATCAGTTTATCAATGCGCTCTTCAAGTGCTTGCTCATCATCCAGTCCTCCTGCGCATGCAATACATAGAGAGGGTAACATGAATTCCACTAGTAAAACAACCTCCACGCCAAACACCAATTGAAAGGGTGTGGCTTTGTTCAATCTCTTATAAGTTTTCCTATATGCCCAAAGTACAATAGAGACTTTATCATCCCAATCCTTCCTTCCAACATCACAAATCTTTGTCAATGTATGTCCCAATATTTTGTTGAAAGCCTCAGCAGTCCCATTAGCCTGTGGATGATAGGGTGTTGTCTTGTGATGCACCACCATAAACTCATCCAATAATATCTTGATAGTCTCATTGAGGAAATGAGTGCCCCTATCACTTGTCAGACTCAATGGACATCCATACCTGTTGATAATGTTTTCCCATAAGAATCTTGTTGTTGTAGCTACCATGTGATCCTTTTTAGGTGTCACTTCTTCCCACCTTGTTAGATAATTTGTACGTGTAATAATATAGCGCGATCCAGTCCTACGCGGGTGGGGAAATAGGACCCACAAAGTCAATTGCCAACTTCTCAAATGGTTTTGCACTAGCAATAGGCCTCAAAGGCATTTCATCCCTATGCCTAGGCTTTCCAAGGCATTGATAATGGTCACAAGCCTTACAATATTCTATACAATCCTTATACATTGTTTCCCACCAAAGGCCTGCCAACAAAATCTTGTGCATGGTAGCATTTCTTACATAATGACCACCTGCAATTCCACCATGAGCTTCCTCCATAATGGCTTCATGCTCATGTTCAAGTACACACCGGTGCAAAACTTCATCATGACCTAACTTGTATAAATCTCCACCAATTAACATATAGGGCGCGGTGTGTATGGCAAGTTGTTTCTTCTCTAAGCCTTCATCCCTTCAGGCACCACACCAGTACATAAAACTGCAACAATGTCTTCTAAGTCAGAGGGCACGCGCAATTCAATCTAAACAATTGTGCATCTATCATTATGTCCTCAATGCTCTGCGCGTCCTCACCTAAGTTAATCCTTGACAAATGATCTGGCCCAGAATTGCTCTTTCCTGGCTTTACCACCACTGTAAATTCAAACTCCTGAAACAACAGAATCCAATGGAATATGTGCCCCTATAAAACAATCTTATTAACCAAGTACTTCAGTTCCATGTGATCTGTATAAAATATAAAGGAGTTTCCAGTAAGTATTGTCAAAACTTATGTAACGCGTAAATCATGGACAATTCTTTGCACTTGGTAGTTGTATAATTTTGTTCAGTCGGGGTCAATTTCCTGCTTGCAAAGAAAATAGGATGATCGACAATACCATCACCAGGTTATGCTAACATGACCAATGGCCATGCCAGAGGCATCAACATGTACATGAAATGGCTTATCCCAAGAAGGAAAGTGCAAAATGGGCACAGAAGTAAGTCTTTCCTTCAATGTCTCAAATGTTATCTGTTGTGCCTCATCCCAATGGAACTTTCCTTTACTCTTCAATAATTCCTCCAAGGGTGTGACAATCTTAGCATACCCCTTGATGAAATTCCTATAATAACCTATATGTCCTAAGAACCTGTACACCTCGCTCTGATTGATAGGCTCCTCTAAGCCCAAAATAACAACAACCTTAGCAGGATCTACCAACAAGCCTTCTTTACAAATAATATGTCCCAAAAGTTCCAAAGGGTGTAGAAAAGATACACTTCTTAATGTTCAAGGAGATGCTTAACTGCCTACATCTCTCAAACATGAGTCTCAAGTTGTCACAGTGATCCTTTACCAGCCCATATATAGTCCAATCATCCAAATAAACCTGTAAAAACTTGTGTATAAAGTCTTCAAATGCTTGCACAATAATGCACGAAAATACTACAGGTGCATTCTTCAACCCAAAAGGCATAACTGTATATGCAAAAATTCCCCATTCAGTGGTGAAAGTTTTCTTTTCTTGATCTTCCTTAGCAATGCACACCTGATGATAACTAGAGAACCCATCTGTAAAAGAGTAGATTTCACACCCTGCAACGCCTTCCAAGATCTCCTCTGTAAAAGGTGTGGGAAAAGGATCTATGACACAAGCAACATTCAATTCTCTATAGTCCACACATATCCTTATCCTACCATCCTTCTTTATGCTAATCACCATGGGACTAACCCACTCTGATTCCTCAATGGGCTCAATGATTCCAGATTTCAACATCTTATCAATCTCTTCCTTAACTTTGACACACAAATTAGGATTCATCTTGTAAGGCCTCTTCCTAACTGGGCGTGCACCTTCCTTTAACTTGATCCTCATCTCACCCAAAGAGGGATGCACTCCCTTCAACTCATGATAGCCTCTAGGAAATAAGTCTTGGAAGTCATGCAACATCTCAATTATCTTTGACACCTCTTGTTCAGACCAATAGTCACCAATAATGGCCTCTTTAGGTTTTGTATCTATCCCAATGTTGACCTTATTCATTTTCATAGGCTCATGATAAGTGTGTGCCTTTTCATTTGCACTGTTCTAAGACCTCGCATGTACCCATAGTGTGATCAACATCTAGATTCTCTACCTCTTCATCATTAATCATGTAGACCAACTTACCCTTTTCTTTTTCTAGGAAGGCACACACAAGTTGTTCCTCATATGTATCTTCTTCTTCAAAGCACACCTCCAATTCTAACTCTCCAAACATATCTAACAGGAGTTACTCAGCCTTTTCACTATCCCCCATTATAAGGCATTTGATAATTTGTAATGCTTCATTCACCAGAGGTTTAGTGGAAAAATAGTCAAAGGTCTGAATCATACCTGACGTCATCTCCTGCCAATTATATATCTCCCTTGTTAACTCTGCATGAACATACCATGCACGTGCAACTGCTTAGGGTGGCGTAGAACTTATGTACCCAGAGTGATGGTGGCAAGGCCTCCTACCCCTCTGTCTAGAGTCTCTCACACTTCTGAATGTGATGCGAAGTAGAATCCTTCCCATGGTATTCACAGACCTGTGAAGGTACATTATTCCTCAGAAACCTAGTAGAGAAGGTGATTCTCACTTCTCGCCACTCCAAAAGGTTATCTCTGTGTGTAGTCCACCAATGCGTAGTTGTCCTTGTGCAGGGTATAAAATACATATTTCTTCTTTCTATTTGATCCTCCCACTAAGCTTCCATGGCGTGAAGAAATACGTCAAGGTTTCCATCACCAGTGTATCAAGGTACCTAGTTATTACCCAAATGCCTAACCATGTATGGTCTAATTACATGAGTAACTGTGTTCTTGATCTCCCTCCCAACCATTTCATACATTCCATGCACCCAGTTATCATAGGCAACACTGGTTGTATCACTCATAGACTGAGCATCATCCCACTAAATAACACCTTCCTTAGATGGCTCAAGCACTTCAGGATCTCTAACTGTAAGCGCATATATCCTATTCAAATCCTCTTCACTCAAGGGTTCTACATACGGTGCAACCTTCCCATCTGTCAAAGGAATAATCATGCACTCTTCTTTGTTCTCAAAACTGATATAACCTTTATTAAAGTGCATATCAACATTATTCACATAACACCAAGGGCACCCAAGTAATGGCTGGAAAACTATCTACTTTGGCAAGTGCTAAGACCTCAAAGTCCCCAGTAAACTTGGCCCCTTATATAGTAATAGTGGCATCCTTCAATACTCCAATGGGCATGGCTTTAGTCTTGTTTTCCATATACAACACATTTGAAGATGGCTGTAATGGTGGTCTCCCCATCTGATTCCATGCATCCAAAGTGAGTACATTTACTTCTGCACTGTATCAATCAGTATATTACTCAACAACCATCCATCAACAACTACATTCAAAGTGATCTCTTTATCATATTCAAGACTATGAGGAGGTAAGTTCACATGTAATATTTGTCTCTCGCGCTCAACTCCAACGTGTGGTACCTTCTCCCTTAACCATTCCCCTAACAAAGGAATGATGTTTTCTTGGCACAACATCTTACAAACCTCCTTTAAGTCATCAACGTCTTTCTGAGGTAGCTCAACTGCCTTTCCTTACTCTAGCTTCTGTGACTACTCCTTCAAGCATTGTATCTCACCCTACAAGTTTCTAATAACCTCCATAGTTTCCTGATAGAATTCCTTCTGATGGGAAGGATCTAGATACTTCACATACAATACCTCCTATTTTGTAATAACATGTTTCTACTTCGGAGTCTCATGAGCTGCTGCAACCTCAACGTGTGTAGTCACCAACACAGGTATCATCTCAGGGTCAGGTGCTAACTTTGGCATCCAATGATCTTCCACAATGTGTTGTACTCTAACCATTCCCACACCCTTATCTTGTTTGTGTTTCTTTCTCATATGCTCATACAAATCTAGGCATTCCTCAAACTTGTGATTCTTTCCACACCATGAGAAAATAATGTTCTGAGGGAATTCATGCCTATAATGATTAGGGGATCCACATGTGAAAAAAAGTTCCATGGGGAAATTCATCTCTTCCACCACCATGACCTCAGCCTTTGAATCCTCCATGGTAACCTCTTCCTCTACCACCTCCATCAAAACCCTTCATTATGGTTATGATTATGATGTTCACCTTGTTCCTTAGAATTTTTTGCAACACTGGTCTGACGTACATTGGTCTCAATAGCCTCATGAATCTGATCAATCAACCTACAATTCTGTGTATCATGAGTGGTAGACTTACAAATCTTACAATAACAAGACACGTTCTTCCTGATCGTGTGCTGCAAATAAAGGCACCTACTAGAATAATGATCTAAATGATAGATCTCACAATCCAACAACATGACATGCATCAATTTATGAGGAAAGTTATCCTTAGTATGTCCTTCAACCTCGCAATTTGTACAACAAATACCACTACACATCTCATGGGATTAATCAGTTGACAATTTTTGTACCTATTTTTCCATAGATGCAATTTATGCCTCCAAGAACGGGCTAACTCCAGTATCTACACTCCCAACCACCTTCGCACATAAATCTTCCTCCAAAGCCTTGTGTGGATATGTAAACATCTTATGAGAAGGTTCCCTCCTGAAAGGTGTGATTAACCTACCGAAAAACCACTGTGTATGTTGACTAGGGTGAATATTATAAGAAAAATTGGATAGTAGAGCTTTAGAACATGCATCATACTCCCTGACACTCTCAGGCATGCCCTGCTTAATTTTTAGGAATTAGAGTGTAGACACCAAATTTGGGTCTTATGACTCCCTGTACCCCGTATCTCATCCCGTAACCTAACCCTACCTCACCACCTAAAACCTTACACACTTAATTATTTATTAATTACCTTATAATTAATAAATTCCACATCTCTAACCCTGCCACCCTCACCTCGCCACCTCACTATGACCTAGCCCTAACCCTAAAACTAACTTAATTAAGACCTATGACTTGGTCTAGACCCACACCCATGACTCATCACCCCTCACCCCACATCAAAAACGAACCTAATAATGACTTGACCAAGCCCACAACTGACCCCTCGGGAGAAAAAGAGGGAAAGTTGGCTATTTTACTAAAAATAGCCAACTTTGACCTAACCGACATCGGTCCCTACACGGCCGGCATCGGTTCCTTGTAAATGACCTCCCCCAACCAAAAATAGGGGATCTGGATTCATTTAGAAAAGAAAAAGAGACAAGTGAGAAGGAGGGAAGAGGTTGCAGAGAAGAGCATTAAGTCCAAGACTATAACTGATCAACAAGATCACTGTCACACTCATCCAAGCATTGGGAGAGTCAGAGGATAGCTTCATCAGCTCACTTGCGATTGTCGGATCATCCCACCTGAGCTTTACCTTCGTCACCACATTCCTCGGACCAATATCCTCGTCAGAAAGTAGTAAATATTATCTCGTATGCTTCTAGGCTCCACTTCGTGAACTTTTGATTGATAGTAATCATAAACTCACCCTTAGATCTAACACCCGGCAACACCCTGCACCTAACCTTCATTCATCCATCCCTATATTGCCCAAAAGATAGCTTTCTCACTCTCTGAGTCTTCTCCATTGCCTTACTATTCCCCTTTACCATCTACCAACCTTAAAAAACCCCCAAAAACCATCCTATAATCAACCTCTACCCAGAAGCCCCTGAATCACTGCCCCTACCGATATCAGTTATCCCCTACTGGTAGCAGTTTTATAACCACGGTCCGTTATTCAGTGACCAGCATCGGTCACTGTGACTTATACCAAAACCAACCTTTCACTTATTTATCTCCTAACAACCTCAGATCCAAACCTGGTCTATCCCTGTAACTTGATCTAAAACGTATCAATAACCAGTGACCAAAACAAAACAGAATGACATTTTATTATTGATAGTTTTAGTCTCTATTGCTTTTAGTAACGAGGTACCTAAATCGTGATTTCACAATAGCTTCTTTATTATCATTTGTAATAATTTATATTAAAAAGGGAACTGACCACCTTCAAAGGGAAGTTTAATATTTCCTGGGCCCAAGGCAATTCCCTTACTTATTGTCTAACTAAAATCTGGTGGTCTTGCATTCTTATCTACATGTAGTCCTTCCCAAACAAAAAGGAGTTCTTCATAATCGGTCTGATCTCTCTACGGTATGCGCACACCCTCCCAACACTCAACAGGTATTCCTCCTAGCCCTAACCCCTTATCTGTTTCTTAAGAGAATGAACAGATAGAAATAACTCTATTTTGGAACTAGAAATTCTGTGTGAAACATTTTAGCACGCCCGGTGGGACCCTATTCGGGTTTCTTTTCTTTCTTTCTTTCTTGTTTTTGATATAGGGAGCACACTTGCTGTTTCTTTCTTCTAAATATTCACAAAATATTTTGTCATTTTGGGTAAAAGAATTTGTCTTTCTTTCGCATCTTTGCATTAGTGAAAGTCATCTTATTTGCTTCATCGAATATCATTTTCGATTTGGGTTTTAAAAACACATGCATCACATTCTTGCTTGCTGTTTTTTAATTCTAGTGAAACGTAGATTAAGTAACAGGTCATACACGTGGGGGTAATATCCACGGTATTGATGAGAAATTAATCTTACTCTCACTGCACAAACACATACCAAAACCACAATCATAATCTACACAACATCTCAAAACATCCCCCTTTTCCCGCAGTATTTCCTCCGCCCGATTGAGGTAGCCTTACAAGCCAAAACAAACTTGACATCTCCCTTAGGTATTTTTTTTTAGGATTGACATCATCTGGCGCCTAAGGTATAAGCCCAAAAGTGGTTAAAAATAATCCTAGGGTTAGTCTCTTGATTTGCTTGTGCATCTTGCTTGTTTTTCTATTTTTTTCTTTCAGTTATGTTTCTCTTTTATACCCTGTCTCAGTTATCACTTCAGATAGTTTGGTGGGTATACTAAGCCTTGTTATCCCCAAACCAGAAGCCTCTTACATTCTCTCTTTGCCTTCATAGTGACCGGCATCGGTCCTCATTTACCGACATTGGCTACCTGACTGATGCCGGTTACAGTCTGACCAACATCGGTTACTAGACCGATATCGGTTACTGTGTTTTTTACTTTTCCTGACAAACCAGTAACCTACCAATTCCAACATTTTGTTGCATTTTCTATTCCTGATTGACTAATTCTCTGTTGTATCCTCTTGTCCATGGTTTTTTTATCACCCCGGCAACAAGCCGTAGCCATGGTTTCACATGTTTGTTCCGTGTCTTTTTCCTTGAGGTCACCCCCCTTCGCACCCTATGGGGAATCCTACAGACACCAATGCTTTTCCCAAGATCTCTGTCAGAGATCTAGATTTTGCTAAATTTTTGGATGCTAATCTTGGCACCGTATAGTATTATTTGTCTCATACCCCTGACCGTACACCCGACAGTCAGCTCCTCTTGGGTATGCCTATTAGTATAGCTGCCCACTTAGCTCCTTCCCCACCTAATAACTCCACCTCACCGTCTTCATCCTTAGCCCCGTCTCCCAGCTCAGTGGATTTGATGGTCCATACTGAACCAATTGGCTTTCCTTTGGTTAATCTGGGGCCCCACACATCACTACTGTCCACTTCTCCTACATCATCCCTCTCGCAAATAGCCTCTTTCATAACTTGTTCTCTACCACCTATTCACACGAGCTTTCCCTCTCAGGCTCCGCCCACCTTTTCATTTCCACAACCTCATCTAGTGGCCTCAACATCTTATATAGGACATCCTTATTCGGTCACCCCAACACAATCATCATCGATACCTTATCAACATTTAATCCCACCATTGTCTAGTAGTGGCTCTTGGCCTAATCCTCCTCTGTTTACGATGACGGTACCATCATCTAACCCAACCAATGATTTAATTAAACAGATGATGGACAAGATGCAAAATCTTGAGGCTTCTGTTTCAGGAAACCGTAACACCCTGACATACGAGCAAGTTTGTCGGGAGCCTATTCACCCTTTTTTCCCCTTTCATACATATCCTCCTCAATGGGAATTACCAAAATTTAATTGCTTTAATAGTAAGGAGGACCCTCAACAAAACTTGTGATCATTTAGACATGCCTGCTATCTGATTGCTCATGACGATGCCTTACTACTCCCTACCTTCTCCATGTCCTTATCAGGACCTACCTTGGAGTGGTACAGTGCTTTAGCCCAACACTCAATCTTCTCCTTTAACCAATTGGCCCAATCTTTCTTGGATCACTTTCTCCATCAATTATTGCCAAGAAAGTATCCATTACTGACCTCTATGCCATCCGAAAATTTGAAGACGAGTCTATCACAGATTTCGTTGGATGATGGCGGGGCCTCATCAACCAAATTACTTATGCCTTACCTTAGGCCAAGCTCATCGAACTCTTTACACGTGCTTGCGCTAAACACATTTCTCCCACCCTCCAAATTCAAACTTTTTGCACCTTTGATGAGGCCTTTACTATGGCTCGGAAACTAGAGATTCAAGTCTTAGAGGAGGAGAAATTGAAGTTGTGCAACAAAAATTCAAATTTCCGAACCCAAGACCCCACCAACAAACCCAACACCACCAACTCTCACGCATCGGCTACTTTGAAATCAAAAGGAGCTGTACACATGGTAATGGTCAAATCTCAAGCACCGTCTTATGCCCAGTCGAAATCCACCTATAAGTATAAAGCCGAGCCCATCCAGTACACTTCCTTGGGGGAAACTTATGAAGTGATCTTGGACAAATTGCTTAAAGCAGGAGCTATCACCTTGCCTCCTGTTTAAACCTCACTCCGGGTTTTGATTTCCGCCCGCGCTATACCTTCTTGGTATAAAGAGAATGATTTCTGTAACTTCCATCACGTGAAGGGACACAGCCACGACAAATGCAAGATGTTGAAAAATATAGTGCATGAAATGGTTGATACAGGGGATATAACCCTCAATAATCCTAATGCCCCTGCTAATTGAAATTTAAAAATATTCAACAAACTATTTCCAAATCATTCCTCTAATAGTAACACAAACCAAAAAACCTTAGCCGATGAGAAGAGTGTGCATGAGATCCATGTGGTTTTCAACTCCCAACCAAGGGCCTCCATAGAAGAAATTCTGAATCGAGCCTCTTCCCCGACGTAAAAGTCCTTGCCCCCTTCTCCTTCATCAGGACAAGAGGAACCAACCGCCTAGAGTTCTCTTCTCACAGAAGAGCCTTCTTACACCACCTCCCTGCAAGACTGTGAGCAGATGTTATCCAACTTATCTATTGCCCAAAACATCTCCTTCCACCACTCTTGCTGCAAAAGAAGAAGGATCGCCACTTTTTCTTTCATCCTTAGAAGAGAAACCCCTCAAGCATACATCACCAAATTCCTTAATCATGACAGATCCTCTAGAACAGGCCCTCCTCCCTATTAGTTCTTCATCGCCTAAATCTTTCTAGCGACCGATTGACCCCTTAACACCCATTGATAGAGCGCCTCATTCGCCCCCTGTATCACACCCCCAGTGGACCGGAATCACAACCCACTTCTCTTCCATATCAAAATTCCCATCCATACGTGAAGATTGTCATCCCCCAGAAGATAGACAACTCTTATGGGCACGTTTGAGAACACCATGCTCTACTCAAATGTAATTGATTAATCTAGACACCTCTAGCATATACCCGAAGTTTTTACAAAAGCTTAAAATGCTTATGTCCTCACCTCCACCCCCCTCATCTCTACCAAATACTTCATCCACCTCTATCAACCTAGCCAAACCTTCCCCTACGCTTGGGACTTCACCAATATCCAGCCTGACGCACCCACCTAAACGGTTAAACCTATCCGAAAATAAAGTCGTTAATCCACCTAGGAGATAGAACCAATCTCCTCAAGTCTAATCTATGCCTCCACCACAACTAAAACCCTTGCCCCCGATCACACCACTACAGCAGGCGCAACTTCAACCCTCGCCGTCACACCTGCCTTCTATATTGGGGCCTCACCCCTCCACCTTGCCTCAATACACCATGCCTCCCACATCTTCGTTAACACAACCAGCACCTTCTGCACCCATACAAAAATCCACAGGAATCTCAACACTGTCGCCCCAAGTATCTTACCTACCTACCAACCCTAAGCAAACTTGATCATCGAAATACTTGTTTGTTGCTGCTCCTCTTTCCCCGTGGTTGTTTCCTTCCACCACATCATCTGTGGCCTCATCATTTAACCAACTCAACATGACTTCTGCGTAGAAGAAGCCATGCATAGTTAAAACTAATCATCAAAATCCCTTGCCTAAACCACCACTTGTACCCAACCATTATGGTGTCACCCAGATTTCACCCTGAAATCTGCAACTACCCTATCCAAAAAAAATTCGTACTTTTAAAATAATGGGTTGTTTTGTGTTTTTATTGCCTGAAAGTTCTTGTATTGCATCAAGATAATCCTAAAGAGCCATATTAGCCTTTTTTCGCCAAAATACCCCAGATGCCCAAAAATTGTTTTTATTCTGTCGTCAGGATTTGTCTGCGGGAAATTTGTATTTTAATTATTTTTGAGCCCCGTATGAGGCTATTTGTGCTCCGTTTTTAACTCTATTATGAGAAAATATTGTTTATTATTCCTATGTGCCTGAAGGGTTTTTAACTTGTATTAAGTTTTGGGCTTTATTTGTAACTTTTTGGCAATTTTTTCGTGTTTTTTGTGGTGTCCCCGTTTTTGTTTTCTGTGAAATTTCTCTGGAACAATTCCTTTGCCGGGTAAGCCCGATTTTTTGGCCTAGAGTAGGTGGAAAACATATGCGCACATTATGCCCGGAGGAAGTCGCCATCGGAGGTCTGGATCACTGGGAAAAAGTGAAGTCGTATATAGAAAAGCCCCTGCGGGGATGGGTGCATTTTTGGAAAACAAAGGATTTTATACCTGGTGGGAAAAATAAAAGCCACCGGTAGGGTGGGAATTTTATACCTGCCGAGCAGGGTACTTTTTCCCGTGTTATAAAAATCACTTAAGTTGCAGTGGGAAAGTTAGAGGCCGCAGGCAGGCGGGAATTTATTACTTGCCTTGGAGGGTGAAAAATTCCCATGATAAAAATAAAAGGAAAAGTGGACTTAAGTGAAAATCATGGGATTTTTAGTGCCTGTCTTGCAAGGTAAATAATCCCATTGTAAAAATTCAAATCACTTAAGTTGGATCACGGGATTTTTAGTGCCTGCCTTGCAAGGTAAAGAATCCCATTGTGAAAAAAATTCTTAAAAATAGAATTACATGTGCAACAAAAGTGTGCCCCCCTTTGGGTGAGAGAATGGCAGCCTTAAATTGATTATTTTTAATTAATTTATTCTCTCAAAAAAGTGTGCCACAAGCTTGGGAGGAAGTCAAACAAGTCAAAGATGAAATAAAAAGAAAGGATTTAAAAGCATTAAAATTAATTTATTTTAATGGTTGCCCCTCTTCCTCTCAAAAAAGTGTGCCCCCATTTGGGTATTATTTAATGTTTTTTATAAGGCATTAAAAACATTAAATTAATTTCTATTTTTAGTGGCTATGGTCAAAAGCACACTGTGAAGCTTAAGTGAAGTGATGTGTGGAAGGATTAAATTGGATTAATTTAATTTATTGGATGGCTGTCCCTTAAACATGCTATTTTTTAAAAGAGAAAAGCATGATTTTTTAATTAATTAATTGCCTTTAAATTGTTAGGGAAATTATTAATTATAGAATTGTGAAGGGTTATATAAGCATGGGAAGCCATATGGGTGATTTTATTTAATTTCACAGGTAAAGAATTGCAGCCAAGAGGAAAAGTGTGCCCCCCATTTGAAGAAGGATTTTGCTCAGGCAAAGGTGGCAACAAGGCTAAAAAGCTTCAAGATTTTGGCGCATGCTTTGAAGGAGGTTGATCTTTGTCCTGCATAATTGTTTGCACAGGTGTTACAGGAGCTCAAGTGTTGTTGAAAGGATTTCATACTCTCTTTATGTGTAAAATTAAACACCATTTTTTTGGGGGCAACAGGCTTGAAAAAGTGGCATATTTTTTACAATTTAAATTCACTATTCATGCTCCGATGGCCATTTTTGTCTGAATAAATTACAGGAATTCATTACAAGTGCTTTACAAAAGAAAAGGAGTTTTTATCAATGTCCAATACATCGTATATATCCTCCGAATATGAAGAATTGTCCAGATCTACACTAGTATTGAAGAAATCCGGCCAAGTAAGAAGAAAAAAATTTATTCAGACAAAGATAGACAAAGCTATGGCGAAGAAAGATGAAAAAGAAAGCACAACGGAGTCATACATCACTTCTAAATTTGTAGATATTGGAGACACGGATCTAGGCTCGAAACCTCTTGCTGAATTGATAGACAGATCCAGAGAAGGAAAGACTTCACTCATGCTTGCAGGAAAAACTTCACTCATGCGTGCAGATTAAAAGCAATGGAATTATTCAAGCTGCAGCTTTTCTATCCATAGCCCAGTTGCCAAAGTTTGTTATGCAGATCCATATCTAGATGTAGATGCAAATCCATATGCAGATCCAGATCTAGATCTCATAGTTGCGAAAGCTTCCGGCATAAAGGCTTCATCCTTTTGTTTCGAATGCAGCCCGTGAAGAAGACAATGCGTGGAAAATTCCTTCCAAGATCTTGTGCATGTGCTCTCATCTTCCAGTTGAAGCTTTCATTGAATTTTCAATCACCCTGAGTGCTTTCCAAAAATTTTCATTGCTCATATGCAATTAAAAATAAGGATGATGAGTTATCTACGGCCAACCTTGCATTGACACATGTACAGAAGAAGAACTGCAAAAGCTTCAAGGATAAAAGAGAAGACAATGCGAAGGTAAAATTCCAGCTTGCTTCCAATTCCAACTGCTTGCAATTCTAGATTGTTTCTAGATCCAGCTGCTTCCAGATCCAGTTTTGAATCAGCTGCATGTAGACATGAAAAAAGGACAAAAGTCAGCTTTCCTCTTCCTTCTTCTTTTCCTCCGATAAAGTAATTGAGCGATCAATTAAATTATACAACTTAAGTGATTGGTTTAAAAAGCCATTACTTGAAGAAGTCAACTACTTGGAGATAGGTGGCACGTGTAAAAGTAGAAGGTTCTATTTTCAGTTACAAATCATACATGTCACACAAAGAGGAATTCCCGGAGGAAGATTTTCCAGTTGTTTTCTTTCCGACTTTCCACATGTGTCAGTTCAACTAAAGCTTCCAACTTGTAATTGCCCCTCTACATTCTATAAGTAGAGGAAGAACCTTCGGGTTAAATCGATCACAATTTGTGAGAAGTAATCTTGTGTTCTATACTTTGTGTTGAACCCCTGAGAGCAAATTGGAGCAAAGGAATACAAAGGAGCAGGTTTCTGGAGAACTTTGTGTCACGGTGTACTATGTTTCTTGCTTTTAATCTTAGATCTCTTAATAGACTTTGTGTTATTTTTTAGATCTGGATCCTAGAGCTGCCTTTGTTTTTATAATTTTGTGTTTCATATCTATTGAGTTTTCTTCTATGTGCATGCAATTAGCTCTGCTATCTACTAATTAGGATGCACATCTTCCCCATTTCTTCTCTGTATTTCGTTTACTTCCTTCTCCTATAAAATTACTTCCTTTCTTGAAACAGCTGCTTACTTGCTGCAGAACTTCTTAGTTATGGTTCATGAACTAAGTGGTTAAAGTAAAAACCCCTGATAGATAATAACACATTTTTATTGACAAATCTAACACGGGAGCCTTACCAGTTAAATGAGGGAGATTTATCTCATGACTGCCTAGGTTTGATGCTATGCAGAAAATCTAGCCAACACATTACCAAAACAATCAATAATCTCACCCACTCAATCAATAGCCTCATCTTCATTTGACCCGCTCAAAGGATCTTACGCCAAGATCCTTGATATGCTGATAGAGGATGCGACCATTTCCCTACCCCCACTCAGACCCTATGATCCATCTAAACCTCGACCTATAGGTTATGATGAATCTAAAATCTGTGCCTACCACCGCACACTAGGACACAATGTAGAAGAATGCAAAGCTTTGAAAGCCATCCTTCACCAGTCGCCTATCTTGGATAGAAAATCTCAGAAAGATGACTTACGGAAGACAAAGCCCTTAGCTTCGATCCCTTCTCCTACACCACCTGTCCCCGCCTTGCCAAAATCTATCATCATTGCAACCCCGCCTCTCGAGAACAATGACTTATCTCTGCCATCTTCCTCCTCTCATATTCATGAGATCAACATGATTAACATTACTACTTGAGGTCAGAAAAACAATGGAAAAGCTAAAGAAAGCACACCTGCGGCCTCTCTTTCTTCTTCCGCCATCCCGATCGCACCACCACCTAAAGTGGTTATTTGTGGACCTGCCTATCCAGTCTCTGATGGAGTTTCCCATCGTACCATGATCAAACAACTTCACTAATATCCTTTAAAAATGAAACTTTATGATCTCATTCAAACATCTGAATCTCATCGACAAGCTCTAATTGAGATCCTCCAAGGGATAGAGGTCCTACCTAACGAAACCTTACCTGTTTCCTCCATCTTCACACCCAACCACGTTGCCTCTCTCACCAAACAACCTACCCCCACAACCACCTCTGTCCCTGTACAGCAAGCCGCTGCTGTCAGTTTTTCCGAAGAAGAAATTATCGTCTTTGGTGCAGAATATCTTGACCCTGCTCTTTTCATCTCGGCTTACATCTGGGACATCTGGGTACATCATGTTATGATCGACGGGGGCGCTAGCCTAAACATCGTCTCTTCCAAAGTCTTCCAACAGATGAATATCCCTCCTAGCTGCATGTGTGCCAACCCCACCATGTTGCATTCATTCAACGATGCTATTACTTCTACCCTAGGCACCGTAATCCTTAACATTCGTGTAGGGCCACGTACCTTACCCGAACTCTTCTATATCCTTGAGGGAGAATTCCAATACAACATGTTGTTAGGCCGCCCTTGGATCCGAGCTATGGGATGCATTCCCTCCACCTTACATAGATGCATAAAATTCGAGTATGAGGGGAAGTCGTACACCGTCACAGATGATGCCTCCCCCTTCAAAACTTGTAATTTGTTATACCGCCCTAATGATGTGCTTGTACCAGTTAAGACACCCATTGATCCAACCCAACCATCTACTTCAACCACGCCTCAACCATCAACCTTAGCCACACCCACACCTTCGACCAATGAAACCACTGATGCGAATACCTCTTCCTTCCCACGGACAACATTCCAACCTCAGATCCCTTGGTAGATGTTTTTCAACGCCTTATGCTGGGGGAGTACTGCCTATACAACGTTAGCACCTTCCAAACCCCACAAGAGTATGGATAATTACATGCACATCCTAATTATGAACGTCGTGTTGGGGAAGTGATCTCCTACAGACCACCTAATTTCCACACCAACCTAACGTATGGGGGTGTCGAAGCATCCTTTATCACCCCTATACCTCCCTTTGGTGTGGTTCCCTTCCAATCTGATTTTCAATATCTAACCAACCGTCGTTTCGCCCTCACCTTCCTAACGTGCTGTGCTTGGAAAGGTTTTGGTTTCGGTCTTTATGAGCAAGGACGACATACGGTTATTCCCATGACAACACAAAAACATAAAGATCGTAGTGGTCTTGGGTTTTTTGAACCACCCACACTGAAGAAACCTCGTGTCAATTGTATCCAGGAAGATGATGAAGTCACCCATTCCGAACAATCATCGCCCATTTTACCATCTTCACCCACGGAGTCGATAGACCCTGAATCTATCCCTCCTAACTTTTTTTTTTCGTGAATGCTATCTTCCTAGGTACTCTCACTTATCAACGTGATGGTGAGGACCCATCTTCTCTCCCCCTTTTATATCCAGACATGATCGAAGAAGACCTGCCTTCGATTAATGTTGTGGAGTGCCAGGATGATGACTCCATCCTCACCTGCCTTGGTGCGGATGACTCTTATATTCAATGCGCCTTACCATCTGACACCCAAACCATGTTGAATGAGTCGACTATAGAAATCAACATCCACATGGAGGACGATCCTCACATTGTAAAGATCAGACAATCTCTCGATGCATCAGAACAAGCTGCCTTCACTACCTTTCTCTGTGCCCGCAATCAAGCTTTCGCTTGGTCCTATGCCGACATGCCAGGAATCGATCCTGACATTGCTGTCCATAACATCACTCTAAAACCAGACTCCAAACCAGTTAAACAGAAGTTCAAAAAAATACATCCACGCATTGCTCTCTTGGTTAAAGAAGAGCTTCAACGAATCCTTTTTTGTCTCTTTCATCTTACCTATTGACTATCCGCAATGGATTTCTAATGTTGTACCTATCAGTAAAGTGACGGGGGGACTTCGGATATGTATGGATTTCTAGGATCTTAACCTCGCCTGCCCAAAGGATGACTTCCCCCTACCTAGCATTGATCAACTTTTTGATCTCATTGCGGGCCATGAGATGCTTTCTCTCATGGATGGTTTCTCGGGATATAATCAAATTTTTGTAGCCCCGGCTGATCAACATAAAACCACCTTCATTACCCCCTAGGATACCTTCTGCTATCGTTTCATGCCATTTGGCCTTAAGAATGCTGGTGCAACCTATCAACGGGCTATGACTTACATTTTTCATGACATTATGCACACTATCCTTGAGGATTACGTTGATGATCTTCTTGGAAAATCCAAATATCGTAGTGAACATCTCGATGTTTTAACCATTATTTTCAACCACTTGTTATAATACTGTGTTCGTCTTCAGCCAAAGAAATGTGTCTTTGGCGTCCTTTCGGGAAAACTCCTTGGCTTTATTGTCTCTTTGCGTGGCATTGAGGTCGACCCCGCTAAAGTCAAAGATATTTTAGAAATGCCCCCACCCACTAACCTAAAACAATTGCGTAGTTTGCAAGGCAAACTTCAATCTATCCGTCATTTCATCTCACAACTCTCGGATCGATGTCAACCTTTCCATCATCTCCTTAAAAAAGACATTGTCTTTTAATGGAACGAGGAGTGCGACAAAGTTGTTGTCACCAAATCACTGCACCCTCCGAATGGCCAGGATGTGAATAAGACGTTCGGTGTGATTGGGACACATGGGATCACCTCTCAAGCTGTGGGACTTGGGCTCGAGGTGAACCTCCGGAAAGGCCGGCTTCCTCTTCCTAAACTAAGTGTTGTACTACTCCTAGTGTAACAAAAATGATTATCTAGTCCTAGGCTAACATTTTCATGGGGTTTTTAGGGAAAGAGAGTTACAGAAATGAAACTATACTAGGGATGGTGATGCACCGAATAAAGGGTGTCTTCAGATTTAGGAAGGGTTAATTTGAAGAGGGTGTGTGCACCACAGGTCAACTTCCACCTACTTGCAACTTAGAGAGGGTACAGGATACCACAGGCTAAGAGACACGCGTTCCTTTTGTTAAACTTTATCAGACCGGAAATATACCAGTTTCCCAGTGGAAGAAGGATGAACTCAAGAAGGGTGAACAGACACCACAACTCAAATGCATGCAATACTTCACCACTCGATAAGCACAGAACTCCAAGAACCTGCAATAGAAACTTAAAACTTGCACAGTGTACCTGCAAGTATGAGAAAGGCACAAAGAAGCATAGAAGGATGAAAGGACCGAGATTAGTCACAAAACACACACTTTTATTGCTTCAATAACATGCACAATGCATCATACATTCAGAAGAGGCAATAGTTGCCATTACAGTCTTGAAGAGGAGGCTTGAAAGTTCTGTCAACACACAAGAACAACTTGCAGAAGAGAGAGGACCCTTGAAAAGTATACACTCTTGCCTGAGATATCTAACTGTCCAACTTGTCTGAATTGTTGGAACCCTTTGAAATGAGCTTCCAACTTACATTTATAGAAGAAAATGTGAGAAGAAGAGGAAATGGTCATAATTACATTCCTAAAATGAAGGCCCATGATGTATTTATTACAGTTAGTTGAACTACCTGAGAAGGTTCCATCATGGGTCATTAATTGCCTGATGACCAAGTCTTCTCATTAATTAAAAGAAATTATTTAAATAAAAATTTTAAATAATATAATCAATATTATTACTAAAATATTTAAATAAAAATATTAATTTAATTAACATAAATGGGGACCCCTCCCTTGAGGTAACCCTCCCCCCGCGCCCCCGTTGACGGCCGTTTGACTTGAAGAGGAGGGGGTCCATGTGGATAATAGCACATCAAACCAATTCGTGTGTCTTTCGAATCTCTAACTCGGGTGTATCAACATAAAACTCACCTCATTATCCCCTAGGAATACCTTCTGCTTATCGTTTCATGCCATTTGGCCTTAAGTAATGCTGTGCAACCCATTCAACGGGCTATGAATTACATTTTTCATGACATTAGCACACTATCCTTGAGGATTACGTTGATGATCTCTTGGAAAATCCAAAATCGTAGTGAACAATCCTGAATGTTTTAAACCATTATTTCAAACCACTTGTTATAAATACTGTGTTCGCTCAGCCAAGAAATTGTCTTTGGCGTCCTTTCCGGGAAACGCCTTGGCTTTATGTGTCTCTTTTGCGTGGCATTGAGGTCGACGCACAGCTAAAGTCAAAAGATATTTTAGAAAATGCGCTCCACCCACTAACACTTAAACAATTGCGTAGTTTCAAGGCAACTCTTCAATCTATCCGTCATTTCATCTCACAACTCTCGATAACGACTTCAACCTTTTCCATCATCTCCTTAAAAAAGACATGTCTTGTAATGGAACGAGGAAGTGCGACAAAGTTGTTGTCAGCTCAAAATCAACTGCACCCCGAAATGGCCAGGATGTGAATAAGACGTTCGGTGCTGATTGGGACACATGGGATCACCTCTCAAGCTGTGGGACTTGGCTCGAGGTGAACCTCCGGAGGATAGGCCGGCTTCATCTTCCTAAACTAAGTGTTGTACTACTCCTAGTGTAACAAAAATGATTATTAGTCCTAGCGCTAACATTTTCATGGGGTTTTAGGGAAAAAGGAGTTACAGAAATGAAAACTATACTAGGGATGGTGATGCACCGAATAAAGGGTGTCTTCAGATTTAGGAAGGGTTAATTTGAAGAGGGTGTGTGCACACCAGGTCAACTTCACCTACTGCAACTTAGAGAGGGTACAGGATACCACAGGCTAAGAGACACGCGTTCCTTTTGTTAAACTTTATCAGACCGAGAATTACCAGTTCCCAAGTGAAGAAGGATGAAACTCAAGAAGGGTGAACAGACACACAACTCAAATGCATGCAATACTTCACCACTCGATAAGCACAGAACTCCAAGAACCTGCAATAGAAACTTAAACTTGCACAGTGTACCTGCAAGTATGGAGAAAGGCACACAAAAGAAGCATAGAAGGATGAAAGGGACCGAGATTAGTCACAAAACACACACTTTTATTGCTTCAATAACATGCACAATGCATCATACATTCAGAAGAGGCAATAGTTGCAATTACAGTCTTGAAGAGGAGCTTTGAAAGTTCTGTCAACACACAAGAACAACTTGCAGAAGAGAGAGGACCCTTGAAAAGTATACACTCTTGCCTGAGATATCTAACTGTCCAACTTGTCTGAATTGTTGGAACCCTTTTGAAATGAGCTTCCAACTTTACATTTATAGAAGAAAATGTGAGAAAGAAGAGGAAATGGTCATAATTACATTCCTTAAAATGAAGGCCCATGATGTATTATTACAGTTAGTTGAACTACCTGAGAAGGTTCCATCATGGGTCATTAATTGCCTGATGACCAAGTCTTCTCATTTAATTAAAAGAATATTAAATAAAATATTTAAATAATAATAATAAATATTATTACTAAAATATTTAAATAAAAATATTAATTTAATTAACATAATGTTGGGACCCCCCCCCCCCGTTGACCCGTTTGACTTGAAGAGGAGGGGGTCCATGTGGATAGAATCTGCACATAACCAAATTCGATGAGCTTCGAATCCTCTAACTCGGTGTTGCACTCGATTTTTGACCCGCACTAACTCTTTCCTTGCTTTGGTAATCGCGCTCTTTGCATTGAGTCCTTCGAATGGTGAGCTATCAAACTCGATTCTTATCATTTTGCTCTGTTAACTCGAAGCCATTTATGCATTCCACGTTCAAACTTCATGAAACATCACCACGAGCTCCCTGCGAAGTCACTGAGCTCTTCATCCAGCAAATGATCTTGCCTTTCCTGGGCTCAAACTCACTTGAATACCAAGCTTAACCCCCAATATTTCTAAAAAGAATGGTTTTACCACAATGCTTAGGATTCTTCCTCATCATATAACACTTGTAGTAAGAATGTTTTGACTCTGCCATAATAAGCACAATTTGTACCCTCCAAACGATGAGAAAATACCATTATCAATAAAGACCTAGTGCTGCCATAATGATGACCCAGGCTCATGCCTGTAACATGTCACTAGACACCCTAAGACTGATTTTTTGGCCAAAGAGCCCTTCGGTATTCGGGTAGTGCACTCGGCAATCTCAGCTCCAATCAACAATTATGCCACTATTGGGATCTTAGTATGGCATAGGTAGCTGTGAGCTACACAATATACTCATTTTTCCAGAACTAAAAAGATCCTTTATGTTACAATTTGCAACACATAACAGAAGCCCTTCAAAAAATACATTGAACAACTGGGGCAGCCAAGAGGACCTTGGAAAAATGTACAGGTAACAACCATATGAATTCTCCCTTAGTCGTGGATCAAAGCTAATAGAAATAAGCAGATAAAATCAGCTCGAAACTATAGTATAATCGTCCATCGTTAAAAATAACACAGTTTCTCTGAACCTGGTAAAAGAAAACTGTATTGTCTGATTGGACGTATATAATGGAAGGGTATAAATATTGCCTACTGCCCACAGAGTTTCTCAAAGGGACCATTTACGAGTGACAGAGATGTGGCATACAAAACGGATGACCAGGTATTTCAGAGTTGACCTTCGCATTCGTTTTCTAGGAGAAAACATGCTGAGCAATATGAATCGTTTCACTCTGCACGTAATAAACAACATCTCCTGATTCAAGGAAATTTTTATGAAGCCTCGAACAGCGTGACTCCAATCCATCGTATACGGCAGTGAATATTTGTTTCCTGCAGCTGCCATAGGTCCGAGTTCAGAATAAGGATAAGCCACAGAACTGTTTGCTGGAAGCGTTCAAAAGGCTTCTACTGTACTGCAAAATGCCTGCTGCCTGTAGAGTTTCTCAAAGAGACCATTACAAGTAACAAGGATGCAACAAAACGGCCGACCGGGTATTTTCAGAGCTGAACTTCACATTTAATTCGTTTCTAGGAAAAGAAATGCTGAGCAATACAAATCGTTTCATTCTGCACCGTAATAAACCTTCATCTCCTAACCCGGGCAAATTTTATGAAGCCTTGAACAGCGTGACTCCAATCCATCGTACACGGCAGTGAATATTTGTTTTCTGCAACTGTGCGTGGGAGCTTGTCTTGCGACCACTGAATGCTCAGTGTGGTAGGCAGAACGTGTAGAGCCTCCTTCGCCCATCTTTGTTTACAAAACGGCCGACCAGACAACCACGTCAATCCTATTAAACACCTCCACTGCCTCATTCCCACGTTCTCTGACTCACCCTCCGTGTGACTCGCACAAGACTCGGACCACTCCAAGCTGGTGCGGAATTTTCATTCTCTTGCCATGTGGAAGTCTCATGACGGATTGCCATCGTCAAATCTCCACGCCTGGCAGTGTTTGCCCGAATCTCCCCTTCACGGAAGTTTGGTCATGGTTTGCCACGGTTATATTTTCCACGCCTGGCAGTTTGACCGGATTTCTCCCATTTTTTGGCTGTAGACTCAAACTTCTCCCACGCCTGGGATTTCTTCTTTGGCTTGACATCACGTCATTTCCCCCCTTGGCATTGCTGCCTTATTCCCCAACGGTACAACGGTTTGGCCAATTAATTCACGCGGTCCCGGCCTCGAACTTCGCTCACGGCAGACTGGCAAAGGGTTTTTTTCCTTATTTTCCACAACTGTCCACCAGCGCGCCGGGATCTTCATGAACTTCTCCCTGCCGAGTTTTTCCTTCCACGATTTGAGGTATAACATAAATCTCTCAGTTGCAACATTTCAGCTGTTAGCTTGTAAGGTGTGATGAATCCCCGACAAGAATCCTTTGTGCCCGCCAACGTAGGACGTCCGCTGAAGATGCTCATATAATAAAAGCAAATTATGCTCCATGAATATTCGATATGAAACAGTCCACCTCTAATGCAGATCCGTTTCCATGGAGTTTGCATGTAAAATAAAATTAATCAAATTCTTCCCGGTAACATTCTTACTGTCACTTAATTGATTTTTCATAAAAACTATCTTCGAAGGAAAAATCCTGAATTTGAGGATATGCATACGATGCGATCAGATAAACAACATTGGACGCAACTTACTTGCTCAAACGGCCTCTACTCTACTGCAACATCCCGTGCATCGAATCTCGGCCGCTTGGAGCGTAGAACTGAAATAAAAGCCAGGAAATGCCTGGAGGATGTAATTGGTATACGCAGCAGCACAGGGTAGAGAAAGTAAAACTTATCTCAGAATGAGTGGCCTCCAGAGAGAGTTGACTTGCGACAGCTGCCGCTAGGTGATCCCAGGAAACGTTGGCATTGATTCCTGATGTTCTGGATGCATGCGACCATAGTCGTGACAGTGTTGTAAAAACTGGCCGCTTGTATGTAGAAGAATGAGATAGCAGGTTTTAATTAAGTTGTCTCGCTTTTCATTTTGGAAATTCTCTTCCATGGAAGAAGCTCGACCAAATCTTGAGGAGCTTATTGTCTTGTTCGAGTCATTAAACTGACATTCATAATCCAACAAGCGAAGCAATGCTAATCTCTCCAATGTTGAAGTTAAACCGAGTCGAGCTCGTATTTCTCTGCCCTGCAATGAGCCAACCATCGAAACATTATCCGCTCCTATCGAGACTGCTTTTATGCACAGCAAGTTTGGATAAAGCCGAAACTTACATTCCTACCATGAACTCGTCTCTTTATTTTCGATTTGACACTGATGACAGAAGTGGTCATGGGGACCAATGTCGTATGTGATAGCAATAAGGCCCTATTTCCAATTTTTTCCATGTGCGTAAAATTGGATAACATGTTTTGGCGAGCCTCTCGGGGATGATTCCTGCTAACATGATCCAGTACCTTTAGTCATCCATGGGCAATGGAGTCTGTGTTGGAATCCTGGAAAGTAGAGATTTTTCTTTGAACCAATTCTGAAATCCTTTGAGTATTGTTGATATCCTGGACCTCCCTGGAATGCTAGGCATGAAGTATACAATCGTTGGAATGCTTGACATCTCATTGGAATTAACTGCAAATATTGAATGAAGCAGATTTTGAACTGTTATGGAAACTTTGAACCTTTTCTTTTTCGACACCTTCTAAGATGAAACAATGTGCAGGAAAAAACACAAAACACAACAACAAGAAAAAATAACAACACGGCAACAATGTGCACGTAAAGCACTTGGAGGAAACCCTAATTTACTGTTACAGGGGTGGAACGCTGTCTCAAAACATAGCTTGAGATGCTATCCCATTCCCCTATGAATGGGATTCTTCTCCATTGAGCCCTAGATAGACGAATGAATTTCCTCTTGCAACTTTATGAGGTAGGTTCCACTCCAGAGAGCGCAAACTTGGCATGCTGCCTGGTTGGCCCTGTCTTCAATCCCATTGAGACTAAATCTCCCTATTGAAAATGTTGTCGACGCCTTCTATGTCAAAAGATTTCTTAACTTGAGCACTGATGCTGCTCCATAAGTTTTCATAGCCTTATCTTCCGTTACTTTCCTCTAACTCCAGAGTTTCAGCAACTACGTCAGAGGGATCACCCTCTTAATCAAAGTGATGAAGCTAACCCAAAGAAGGTAACTCCAATGAGAGCGGAGTTTTGCCTCTCTTCCATATGACAAGAGACGAAGGAGAATTCCAATGGCCTTTTAGGTGTGATTCGATCCTGCCCATGAAGGCTGTCTTAAGCGTGTATCCAAGGTCCCCTGTTAGTCTCCATTGTGCCGCTTAATATCTTATGAGGTTTTTGTGGCTAGCCTCAGCCAAGTCGTTTCCGTTGCGGATAGTAATTGGATAGAAGTTTGAGGTATACTCCCCATTTTTTACAGCCCATTCACGTTAGTTCCATACTCAAGAAAAGCCAGCGCATTGGATCTGACAATGATTGTAAGCGGAACAACACCAGAAACCTTCGTCATTATACTCACTCCAAAAAAATCTACGGAACCGCCCATTGCTCATTGCTCCTACATTTAAAAATCTGGAGACCAGGCATTCGTTGGGCTGGGTGACGAAATCGACTTTAGGAGCCACTCAATTCTAGAGAGATCTTTAGCTCAGGATGGAGCCTCTGTCCGCATCTTCGAGCTAATAGTCTATGCAGTAAGGACTCACTTCTATGTACGTCACTGACATTTGAGGATTAATCATTCCCGACGTGAAGTCCAACCGCGCATTGAACAAAAGGTTGTATCCACTTGAATGGATGCAAGGGCAAGAGCCTGCCAGCTTCTGCTTACCTGTGAAAAAGCACATTCCTTCATTTCCTTACCCAGAAGATGGGCAATACCTGAATAAATCCGCCAATAGTACCGGCTCGCATAGATCTGTAGCTATTGTTCGTGCGGATAAGCCTCTCAGATAGCATTATAAATCTTCTAGTATCTTAACTTACCTGTTATGGTCCATGCAACCGAAGGAAGAAACGCCGTTCAATATCTTTTCGAAAGAGAATGCTATCTAACAAAACATATGGGATAGATTTGAAGACGAAAGTTCGTCTTGTTTTTATCCATGTTTCCGGGTATGCTCCGAGAAGATGAAATTCTTCATTTTCGATAACCAGTCTCACTGAACAACATCCTCATACAGTACTTTAGGAGTGTATGTCCCTCATTACCGTTTTGATTCCCATGTCTGCAGCAAGTTGCTCACTATAACCCTTACCTCTGACAGAAGTTAGTGGACTTTGATATGCATCTCATACTCCATTACCTTCGTGATCCATCTAGCACGCTTTTTCTTCAATTTCTTTGTTCAGCAAAAACTCCTTGAACACCTGGATGAGAACAACCATTCCAGATGAATCTTGTGTGGAAAAACACATGTGCCTTGACATTTCTTCAAAGCCGAAGTTAACGCAAAGACCTGCTTTTCAATGAATGAGTATTTGAACTCGTAGTCTTTGAGGGATTTGACTGAAGAAAGCGATTGGTTGGCTCCATCTAGGTGTATCGTTTTGGTTGGGTGAGGATCCCTGAAATGCCACCCCGTCTTGATCCTGCAAAAGCAAAAGGAGTAAAATCTTTGTCAAACCTGGGGTTCACAAGCGTGGGAGCTTGGAAATGGCTGTTTTTGAATGGCTTCGAAGCTTTCTCAGCCCTTCTGTTGTCCATGAGAATGGCATTTTTTTCCTTAGCAATGGCTTCAGTGGTTTAGCGCAATGTCGCGAATGGGGATGAATCTCCGCAGCGAGAATTTATGGTTCTCCAGGAAGCTCTGGAGGCCGCTTCTGTGACTCGGGAGAGATAAGGACATTAATCGAGATATGAATCCTGGCTGGATTCGATTGATAATCCTTCCGCTGAAACAACATCCCTGACGCAAACAATTTTCCCTCCGTGCACCGTGCGAAAATACATTTCTTTGGGGCTTAGAGTGAAACCAAATTCCCTCACCTGTGGAAAACTTTCCTTAGATGCGTGATGTGATCTTTCTGCACATGCTGTAGAGTATAGCATTTTATAGTCATCAAGGTAAACCAAAATAATAATCATTGATTATCCTCAATGGCATGTCCATGGCTCTTTGGAAAGTCGCCCGGCATGGGACAATCCGAATGGCATTTTATTGTAGGCTGTAACGTGCCCCACTTGGTAGTGAAGAGCCATTTGAATTGGTCAGAATCCGTTGGACTACGGATTTGGATGTAACCTGAATATCCATCGGCAAAGAAAATCTTTGAGCTCCTGCCACCGTTTGAAGGATTTGCTCCATCGTTGAAGAGGATAATGGTCTGTCAAATGACACGATGCGATACAAATCCTGAAATCTACGCAAACCGGATCTCTCCGTTCTTCTCCTCAACGGCACCAAATTGGCTACCCAGAGAGCTGAGGGAAAAATCTATACAAGCCTCGATGACGCTTTGGTTAGCTCCTTTCTCATTAAGTGGCTCATTTGGGATTAATTGGTCTTGTGTTTCTGATGAACTGGCGTTATGCAGTTTAGGAGTCCAGTTCGATGGATGTGTTGCGCAAGGACCTGGATCAAAACCATCGTAGATTCTTTATAGCTCCATGCAAAGATGTATGATACTCACTAAAAAGTTTTGATGAAAGTTTCTTTCTCCTCAGAAGTACACACTTTTCCGATCTGGAGAAATTTGTCATTGAATACTTCGACTTCCTCAAAATATTTCTTCTTTGACCACCATGTTAGGGCTTTTGTCTTTTGGCTGGTCATTCTGAATTGAAAATGGATTCCAAAAAGTGACTAACCTTTGGTAACTTGTTGCTTTCCAATTGAATTGTTCACCAATTTGACTCGTAACTTATACTTGATTTCTTGCATGCAAACCCGCCTCTTCTTTGTGAAGAAGACAATTTGGTTTTCACTATCGAACACTTGCCACTACTCACATTATCAGGGACTGCCGGTCAAAACCACATTTAACAAATGCTTGCCTTCTTTCATGGATATCACTGGTATGTTGTTTGTTGAACCAATTGTTAGCAAGCCTGTCTTGCACTGAGTTTTATCTCTTAGGATTCATGGACCCACAAAAGAAAATTCGAAATCTTCGATCAGGTCCCTCGAGACGTCGGTTCTTGTTCAGTGATCTTAAAAGATTATGTTTTGGATGCACGACGTGCGGAAAATTGATGAAACAACTACCTGCACTGGTCTCCCACAAAATAGTTAGGTGCCTTGATTCCTTTCCTTTGGCTAGCTAATCCTTGCACAAGAGCCTCGTATTCAGACAACATTTGTAGTCGCACTGAACTGCAAACCGGAAAGATTTTTATGAAAAGACTTTATCTCCCTCTGGAGAAATTAGCATAACTACCAGCACCTGGATCCATTTCTTAAACTTCTTGAACCATCGAAGAACAATTGGCCATAGTTTCCCCCCCCCCTTTTAAAAGAAAAAAAATCTACTTGGCGTTTGACAGTGTGGTATTGACTGTTATCTTCTTCATGGATAGATAGGTACCTAATCCTATTTCTTCAAGAAGACCAGCAAACCAGCTCTTCTTTCTGCCAAATACATTCAGCGTAGGATTCGTACTTGATGATCTCTACTTACCTTCATCAGCAAAAGTATCGGGACTTCTTCAACAAGGGTGGGTTGGGTCATGATCGGCACCTTCCTCTTCTGGATCGCCAATGGTGTAAATTTCATTATGGGACTAGAAGTGTAGGGTTCTACTGATATGGCGTTGGTTCGGCCTTATAGTACTTGGTGTCCGTATCGAGTCCTGAGAATCAGTATGGCGACATGGTGATAGTAACCGCCCATCTTGGCAGTGAAATCCGTAATAGGCAAGATGGCAAAGAGGGAGGGAGATGGATGACTGGATATGGTCTTGTGTGAATGACAAACTTGGGCATGCATGAATGGTAAGTTGAAGTCCTTTGAGTAACCCCAACAGTCTAACAGCTGTGCCATCTAGTGTGAACAACCCCTCTGCAACTGCGCATAGTTTGTATGCTAGTACATCTGTAATTTTGGTTTCGGCATGACAGACTACTGGCACCAAATCGATCATGCAATTAATGTACCAGGTGTTCGCCAATTGATCAGGGAAAGTAGAAAGGCGGTGTTTGTTTGCCGAGGAATGATCTTCCTTCCGGTTGACACAAAAATTTTGTAGCATTTGTCACTCATGGCTTGGTGATGCGCTGGTTTGTGCTAAAATGTTCAGAGCTTCTCGCAACAGGTTTCTTTGAAAAAGGAATCGAGAGTGCATCCCACATGTAACGCTCAATTGGTTTTTCTTCATTTGTTCTCTATGCTAAGGAATCGCTCCAACCTTTATTGACACTTTTGGGATTGGGGTCCTCCTGTGGAAAAGTTTTTGTTGGGTAACCGTCGGATGCCTGGAGAAACCATCTTTCCCTGCGGCGTGGCAGCCGATGTTTTCTGGTGATTCTTTCCCGCATTTCTATTCAACCGCTATTTGTAACCCATAGTTGAGGAAGTGGATGCTAGATCAGCTTCGAGAGGTTGAGGATCTCCATTGCTGCTCTTTTGGAAACGAGTCGTTGCTGGCACTGATGAAGAATCTATATTCAATTCCGCAAATCTCTTTCTTGTCAGTTAGTTAACGTGGATCTCAGTGCCTGCGGTTGATTGCCTGCTTCTTGCGTAGATGAAGTTGTTTGTTAACTCTTGAAGGGGTGAGATACCACTTTGAACCATAAGAGGCCCTTAAGCGAAGAAACCCCCGATTGGGACGAAAGAGTTGATTGTGAGGGTTGAGAGCAAGGAATAACAACCATTCGTTTAGTCCTTTGAACTAGATTATTTGAACAGGTACTATAAGCTCTAGAATGAGCTAGCTGCAAGAGGGTTCCGAAGTGTCAAGGGGCCTGATCGAATTTGGCAACTTGACTCGAGTTTGATTTGAGGCTGATTGTTTCTTGGAAAGGAAGGACGGGTTAGCCTGATATACCTGATTTTGGTTGATACGACGGTATGAAATGTTGCCTTTTGAGTGCAACGAGCTCATTTCCAAAAATTTTCAGTAGTGATTTGACTTCAAATAGGTCATTGAAGAGCAAGGGGAAGATGAGATGGGTTCTTAGAGTCCAGGAATAGGAGCAATGATAGGCTGATGATTCGTAAGATCTGGAGAAAAGGCATTTGGTGGTCATAGGAGCTATCTTCCAGCCTGAATCAAAGAATTCTCTGCACTTAGGCAACTTTGGTCAAAGCATCAGCGAGTGTAGTCCTCCCATAGACTGGATCATAACGTCTACAATATCGCTATTCAAGCTCACAAATAGTACAGAAGCCATTATGTGCCAGAAGCTTTAGAGCGCCGGAATCCTATTCCAAGTCTGTGGAACAGAGTTGAAAATCACTCATGTATTCTTGGGAGCTCTCTTTGGGCTGGTCATCTGAATTGAAAATGGATTTCCAAAGTGATAAACCTTTTGGTAACTTGTGCTTTTCAATGATATTGTTCAACATATGACTCTTGTAACTTATCTTGATTCTGCCGCAACTCCGCAATTCTTGTAGGAAGAGGACAATTTGGTTGTCACTATCGAAACACTTGCCAACTACTCACATTATCAGGGACTGCTGGTCAAACCACCATTTTAACAAATTGCTGCCCTTCTTTCATGATATCAACTGGTATGTTGTATTGTGAACCAATTGTAGCAAGCCTGTCTGCATCTTGATTTTGATCTCTAGGGATTGCATGGATCCCAAAAGCTTCGAAATCTTCAATCAGGTCCCAGACTCGGTTCTTGTATGATCTTAAAAGATCATTTTTGGATGCACTACGTGCTGAAAATTGATGAACAACTAACTCACTGTCTCCAAAAATAGTTAGGGCCTTGATTCCCTTCCTTTGGGCTAGCTGAATTCCTTGCACAAGAGCCTCGTATTCAGCAACATTGTTAGTGCAACTGAACTGCAAACCGGAAAGATGAGAAGTACTTATCTCCCTCTGGAGAAATTAACATAACACCAGCACCGGATCCATTCTTACTTCTTGAGCCATCGAAGAACAATTGCCATAGTCCTTTAGAATCACTTGGCATTTTGACAAGCTGTGGTATGACTGTATCTTCTTCATGGATACAGTAGGTACCTAATCCTATTTCTTCCAAGACCAGCAAACCAGCTTCTTCTTCTGCCAATACATCAGCGTAGGGATCGTACTGATGATCTCTACTTACTTCATCCAGCAAAGTATCCGGGACTTCTTCAACAAGGGTGGTTGGTTCATGATCGGCACCTTCCTCTTCTGGATCGCCAATGGTGTAATTTCCATTTATGGGACTAGAAGTGTAGGGTTCTACATGATTATGGCAGATTGGTTCTGCCCTATAGTTACTTTGGTTCCGTATCGAGTCCTGAGAATCATATGCGACCAATCGGCTGATAGGTAACCGCCCATCTTGGCAGTGAAATCCCGTGATAGGCAGATGGCAAAGAGGGGAGGGAGATCGATGACTGATATGTCTTGGGTGAATGACAAACTTGGGCATGCATGAATGGTAAGTTGAAGTCCTTTGATAACCCCAACAGTCTTAACAGCTGTGCCATCTAGTTGAACAACCCCTCTTGCAACTGGCGCATATTGTATGCCTAGTACATCTGTAATTTGTTTCGGCATGACAGAGCTACTGGCACCAGAATCGATCATGCAATTATGTACCAGGTGGTCGCCAATGATCAGGGAAATGTAGAATGGCGGTGGTTTGTTTGCCGTAGGAATGATCTTCCCTTCCGGTTGACACAAATTTGTAGCATTTGTCACTCCATGGCTTGGTGATGCGCTGGTTGTGCTAAAACTGTTCAGAGCTTCTCGCAACAGGTTTCTTTGAAAAGGAATCGAGAGTGCATCCCACATGGTAACGCTCAGATTGGTTTTCTTCATTTGTTCTACTATGCTGAAGGGAATCGCTCCAACTTTATTGACACTTTTTTGGGCATTGGGGTCCTCCTTTGGAAAATGTTTGTTGGGGTACCGTGATGCCTGGAGAACCATCTTTCCCTGCGGCGTGGCTAGCCGATGTTTCTGGTGATTTCTTTCCCGCATTTCTATCAACCGCTATTTGTAACCCATGTTGAGAAGTGGATGCTAGATCAGCTTCGAGAGGTTGAGGCTCCATTGCTCTCTTTTTGGAACGAGTGTTTGCTGCCACTGATGAAGAATCTATATTCAATCCGCAAAAATCTTCTTCTTGTCAGTTTAGTAACGTGGATTCTTCAGGTGCCTGCGGTTGATCTGCTGCTTCTTGCGTAGATGAATTGTTTGTTAACTCTGAAGGGGTAGATACACTTTGAACCATAAGGGCCTAGCTAAGAACCCCATTGGGACAAAGATTTTGATTGTGAGGTTGAGAGCAAGGATAACACCATTCGTAGTCTTGAACTAGATTATTTTGAACAGGTACTATAGCTCTAGATGAGCTAGCTGCAAGAGGGTTCCGGAAGTTCAAGGGCCTGACATTTGCAACTTGACTCGTAGTTTGATTTTGAGGCTGATTGTTTCCTTGAAAAGGAGGACGGTTAGCCTGATATTACTGATTTTGTGGTTGATACGGACGATTGTATTGAAATTGTTGCCTTTTGAGTGCAACGAGCTCATTTCCAAAATTTTGCAGTAGTGATTTGACTTCAAATAGGTCATTTGAAGAGGCAGGGGAAGATTGAGATGGTTGCTTAGAGTCCACTGGAATAGGAGCAATGATAGGCTGATGATTCGTAAGATCTGGAGAAAAGGGCATTGGTGGTCATGGAGCTATCTTTCCAGCCTGAATCAAAGAATTCTCTGCACTTATGGCAACTTTGTAAGCATCAGGAAGTGTAGTCCCTCCCATAGACTGGATCATAACTGCTACATCGCTATTCAAGGCTCACAAATAGTACAAGAATGCATTATGTGCAGAAGGCTTTATGAGCGCCGGAATCCTATTCCAAGTCCTGTGGAATCAGAAGTTGAAATCACTCATGTATTCTTGGGGAGCTCTCTTTATGGTAGTAAGTTGTTCCAAAAGTGATAGGTGATCACTTTTGTCTTCGAATTTTTTACATAGCTTTTCTCCCAACTCGTCCCAAGTGGTTATAGTGCCAACACCTAACCCGCGAAACCATTGAAGTGCTTTTCCCTTGAAAGAGGTAGCAAGAAGTCTAACTGCAACATTGTCTTCGGTGATATTATGTACTGCGCAGATGCTGGCTACATCAAAGATATGCTCCACTGGAGTAACGTGAGTTTCCCCCATGTAGAAGGGTAAACTTTTGAGTGCCGCAACAGGTATCGGATCACGTTGAGCCAACATAAGAGGACTGCTTGCATTGAAAGGGGTAAAAACTTGGTTCCTCGCCATAGCGACGAAAGGTTGATTGTTCCTGGGTGGAGGAAATCTTCCGTAAGGAGGAGTTGAATGACCCCTAGTAGGTAAATCTGCAACTGGGGATGTGGAAATGCCTCTTCTTCTTCTCTTTGGAGGAGATAAGGAAAGTTCGGTATGCTGATAATTTCCTTTCTTTGAAGAAGCTCTTGTCTGAATTCTTCGCATAAGTTATCGCACTGAGATTTGGAATCCAGAGATATGGAGTCACCAGGTACTTTGACTTGTGTAAGTGAGAAGAGAAGTACCAACTCTGTCCCACCGGGCATGCCAAAAACTGTTGTGTGTGGTCGCACGGTGGCTTATGATTTGTTGTTGTAATGAGACACCTTGAAAACTGTTGTCGCCAAATCACTGCACCCTCCGAATGGCCAGGATGTGAATAGGACGTTCGGTGTGATTGGGACACATAGGATCACCTCTCAAGCTGTGGGACTTGGGCTCGAGGTGAACCTCCGGAGAAGGCCGGCTTCCTCTTCCTAAACTAAGTGCTGTACTACTCCTAGTGTAACAAAAATGATTATCTAGTCCTAGGCTAACATTTTCATGGGGTTTTAGGGAAAGAGAGTTACAGAAATGAAACTATACTAGGGATGGTGATGCACCGAATAAAGGGTGTCTTCAGATTCAGGAAGGGTTAATTTGAAGAGGGTGTGTGCACCACAGGTCAACTTCACCTACTGCAACTTAGAGAGGGTACATGATACCACAGGCTAAGGGACACGCGTTCCTTTTGTTAAACTTTATCAGACCGAGAAATATACCAGTTTCCCAGTGAAGAAGGATGAACTCAAGAAGGGTGAACAGACACCACAACTCAACTGCATGCAATACTTCACCACTCGATAAGCACAGAACTCCAAGAACCTGCAATAGAAACTTAAACTTGCACAGTGTACCTGCAAGTATGAGAAAGGCACAAAGAAGCATAGAAGGATGAAAGGACCGAGATTAGTCACAAAACACACACTTTTATTGCTTCAATAACATGCACAATGCATCATACATTCAGAAGAGGCAATAGTTGCCATTACAGTCTTGAAGAGGAGGCTTGAAAGTTCTCTCAACACACAAGAACAACTTGCAGAAGAGAGAGGACCCTTGAAAAGTATACACTCTTGCCTGAGATATCTAACTGTCCAACTTGTCTGAACTGTTGGAACCCTTTGAAATGAGCTTCCAACTTACATTTATAGAAGAATATGTGAGAAAGAAGAGGAAAGGTCATAATTACATTCCTAAATTGAAGGCCCATGATGTATTTATTGCAGTTAGTTGAACTACCTGAGAAGGTTCCATCATGGGTCATTAATTGCCTGATGACCAAGTCTTCTCATTTAATTAAAAGAATATTTAAATAAAATATTTAAATAATAATAATAAATATTATTATTAAAATATTTAAATAAAAATATTAATTTAATTAACATAATGTTGGGACCCCCCCGTTGACCCGTTTGACTTGAAGAGGAGGGGGTCCATGTGGATAGAATCTGCACATAACCAAATTCGATGAGCTTCGAATCCTCTAACTCGGTGTTGCACTCGATTTTTGACCCCGCACTAACTCTTTCCTTGCTTTGGTAATCACGCTCTTTTGCATTGAGTCCTTCGAATGGTGAGCTATCAAACTCGATTCTTATCATTTTGCTCTGTTAACTCGAAGCCATTTATGCATTCCACGTTCAAACTTCATGAAACATCACCACGAGCTCCCTGCAAAGTCACTGAGCTCTTCATCCAGCAAATGATCTTGCCTTTCCTGGGCTCAAACTCACTTGAATACCAAGCTTAACCCAATATTTCTAAAAAGAATGGTTTTACCACAATGCTTAGGATTCTTCCTCATCATATAACACTTGTAGTAAGAATGTTTTGACTCTGCCATAATAAGCACAATTTGTACCCTCCAAACGATGAGAAAATACCATTATCAATAAAGACCTAGTGCTGCCATACATGATGACCCAGGCTCATGCCTGTAACATGTCACTAGACACCCTAAGACTGATTTTTTGGCCAAAGAGCCCTTCGGTATTCGGGTAGTGCACTCGGCAATCTCAGCTCCAATCAACAATTATGCCACTATTGGGATCTTAGTATGGCATAGGTAGCTGTGAGCTACACAATATACTCATTTTTCCAGAACTAAAAAGATCCTTTATGTTACAATTTGCAACACACAACAGAAGCCCTTCAAAAAATACATTGAACAACTGGGGCAGCCAAGAGGACCTTGGAAAAATGTATAGGTAACAACCATATGAATTCTCCCTTAGTCGTGGATCAAAGCTAATAGAAATAAGCAGATAAAATCAGCTCGAAACTACAGTATAATCGTCCATCGTTAAAAATAACACAGTTTCTCTGAACCTGGTAAAAGAAAACTGTTATTGTCTGATTGGACGTATATAATGGAAGGGTATAAATATTGCCTACTGCCCACAGAGTTTCTCAAAGGGACCATTTACGAGTGACAGAGATGTGGCATACAAAACGGACGACCAGGTATTTCAGAGTTGACCTTCGCATTCGTTTCTAGGAGAAAACATGCTGAGCAATATGAATCGTTTCACTCTACACGTAATAAACCAACATCTCCTGATTCAAGGAAATTTTTATGAAGCCTCGAACAGCGTGACTCCAATCCATCGTATACGGCAGTGAATATTTGTTTCCTGCAGCTGCCATAGGTTCCCGAGTTCAGAATAAGGATAAGCCAAGAACTGTTTGCTGGAAGCGTTCAAAAGGCTTCTACTGTACTGCAAAATGCCTGCTGCCTGTAGAGTTTCTCAAAGAGACCATTTACAAGTAACAAGGATGCAACAAAACTGGCCGACCGGGTATTTTCAGAGCTGAACTTCACATTTAATTCGTTTCTAGGAAAAGAAATGCTGAGCAATACGAATCGTTTCATTCTGCACCGTAATAAACCTTCATCTCCTGACCCGGGCAAATTTTATGAAGCCTTGAACAGCGTGACTCTAATCCATCGTACACGGCAGTGAATATTTGTTTTCTGCAACTGTGCGTGGGAGCTTGTCTTGCGACCACTGAATGCTCAGTGTGGTAGGCAGAACGTGTAGAGCCTCCTTCGCCCATCTCTGTTTACAAAACGGCCGACCAGACAACCACGTCAATCCTATTAAACACCTCCACTGCCTCATTCCCACGTTCTCCGACTCACCCTCCGTGTGACTCGCACAAAGACTCGGACCACTCCAAGCTGCGCGGAATTTTCATTCTCTTGCCATGCGGAAGTCTCATGACGGATTGCCATCGTCAAATCTCCACGCCTGGCAGTGTTTGCCCGAATCTCCCCTTCACGGAAGTTTGGTCATGGTTTGCCACGGTTATATTTCCACGCCTGGCAGTTTGACCGGATTTCTCCCATTTTTTGGCTGTAGACTCAAACTTCTCCCACGCCTGGGATTTCTTCTTTGGCTTGACATCACGTCATTTCCCCTTGGCATTGCTTGCCTTATTTCCCACGTCCAACGGCTTGGCCAAATTAATTCACGGGCCCCGGCCTCAACTTCGCCACGCAGACTTGGCAAGTTTGTTCCTTATTTCCACAACTTCCACCAGCGCGCGGGATCTTCATGAATCTTCTCCTGCCGAGTTTTCCTTCAACGATTTGAGGATAACATTAAACTCTCAGTGCAAACATTTCAGCTGTAGCTTGTAAGGTGTGATAATCCCGACAGAATCCTTTGTGCCCGCCAACTTAGTGACTCGCTGAAGATGCTCATATAATTGCAAAGCAAATTATGCTCCATGAATATTCTGATATGAAACAGTTCCACCTCTATGAGATCCGTTTCCATGAGTTGCATTGTAAAATAAATTTAATCAAGTCTCCAGGTAACATTCTTACTGTCACTTAATTGATTTTCATAAAAATATCTTGAAGGAAAATCCTGAATTTGAGGATGCATACGATGCTGATCAGATAACAACATTGGACAACTTACTTGCTCAAACGGGCTTCTACTCTACTGCAACATCCCTGTGCATCGAATGCTCGGCCGCTTTGAGCGTAGAACTGAAATTATCCTAGGAAAGTGCCGTGAGGAAGTAATTGGTTATACGCAGCAGCTACAGGGTAGAGAAGTAAAACTTATCTCAGAAAATGAGTGGCCTCCAGAGAGAGTTGATTGCGACAGCTGCCGCAGGGTGATCCCAAGGAACCGTTGGTGTTGATCCTGATGTTCTGGTTGCATGCGACCATAGTCGTGATCAGTTGTTGTAAAATCTTGCCGCTGTAGTAGAAGAATGAGATAAGGTTTTAATTGAGTTGTCTCGCCTTTTCATTTTGGAAATTCTCTTCCATGGAAGAAGCTCGACCAAATCTTGAGGCAGCTATTGTCTTTGTCGAGTCATTAAAACTGAATTCATAATCCAACAAGGAAGCATCAATCTCTCCATGTTGAATTAAACCGAGTCGAGCTCGTCATTTCTCTGCCTCAATGAGCCAACCATCGAAACATTATCCGCTCCTATCGAGACTCTTTTATGACAAGCCAAAGTTGGACAACTGAACTTACATTTCCTACTCATGAACTCGTCTCTTTATTTTCGATTTGACACTGATGACCAGAAGTGGGTCCATGGGACCAATGTCGTGATTTGATAGCAATAAGGCCCTGTTTTCCAATTTTTCCATGTGCGTAAAATTGGATAACAGTATGGATAGTGCAATTTTTCCCCGAAGCCCAAAAATAAAGTATCTCCAGAAGTTGTGTAGGCTAATCTGAAAATACACTCCAAATTTCCTCAAAAATCTGACCCAGATGACATCCTCCATAATAGGAACAAATAGTGTTACATATTTTCAGTTCATACCTGGGAATGTACACAAGAAGTAGTTTGATCTCAATGTCTGAGAAGGGATACTTACCAAGTTTATAAAGTGAATAACATCTCAAAGTTGGGGGCCTGATTTTCCAATGCTTTGTTGTGACATGGTCCAGGGGTTTTTTTTTCTGATCCTAGCTATTTGACTAAAATAGAGAGAAGCAAAGAAAATTAGGATTTCCCAAGTTCTGAGGGCGAGTAAGATAACGAGTGCCCTCGTCTTCCTCCCATGATTTTGTGTAAAGTATAAGTGAGTTGTAAAATTCATCCATGAGATGAAATTTTCTACTTTCAAGGGATGCTCATGTTGGAAGGAAGAGAAAATAAGTAACTACAAGACACACCTGAATGATTTTAAAATAAACAATATGTACACATGGCATGTATTTTAAAATAGAATGGCTACTCAAAGAAATGAATTTATTAAACAAAATGGGGTTCTATTTTAGGGGCCCCTGCCCTCACAAAATATATGCATATGAGTATACAATATTATAAAACATGGATTGGTTGGCAAAATAAAAAGACATAAGCATCAAAATTTTGCGAGCTCATTATCACTTAGAAGCTTTGGAATACGTTTTAACAAGTCATCCCAGTGCTAAATGAAGACATCATGGGCCACCGCACCAAACACAAACTGGATTTCAAATACCAAGCCCCGCGACATGCTCATTTCCAGTAGTTCTTGATTCCCTAGCCGTAGCCAATTAAATAACTAGAAAAAGTTCACTTTCCTTTCAGGGGAGTTTACCCATTCATCCAAGGAATTTCCCCCTCTTATATATACTTTTGTTTTTGTACCTGAAGAGAACCGAGATACGGGGAAATGAGGAATATTATTAACATAGTATTCCCTCATGGTTCTCCTTTTCTTCAGGGGAAAGGCTTGAATGCCTATCATGGACTGCATTTCCACAAGGTCTGCCTCTAATTTCATCAGACGCTTCTCTATTTTTCCCTTTTCTGTAGTAGGGGGATGTTCCTCTCAATGTTGAGAAAGTAAAGAGATGGGCATTATGATTTCCTTGGTCAAATTGAGGGGTTGGTAATAATCCTTATTTAAACAACAGTGATCAATGTTATCAGAAGGGTGATGTCTGAGCCAAAGGAACTTCAATTTCCTTGTATCTACATGATATTCTAGATGAACCAGGTGGAAATTGAGGATTTGAAAATGGGAAACAAAGGGCACAATTCTGAAAGACGTTACAAGAAAGACAAGAGCATATCCTTTGGTAAATAAATATTAGGAGGACCAACCCTAAGGTTGGGTATACTAAGGATATGTTGAATGAAAGCTTTGTTTGGCCCAGTCAACTAAAAAATGTTCACCCAAGTGGACAAGCTCTCTAGGAAGAAGATTCAAGTCCAGAGTTAGAGACGACATGGAAGCATGATGGTTAGCTAAAAACAAATGGCGAAGGACATTAGAAGAGGTTAAGTGGTAAATCAGTAAGTCACATAAGTAGGCATGGTTTTTGAATTGAAATATAAGGGAGAAGTCATTTCTCCATTAATACCATATCCTCCCAAAATATATGGCCTTGAGATGAATTGTATTTGAAAATTAAGTATCCTTGTAAAGTGTGTCACCAGAAATGTAGTTAACACCCACATGACTCAGAAATGTCTTATCAAAATAAATTCTTTGACCACGTCATATTTTCCAAATGTGAAGGAAATGATGCATTTAAAAAATATGGGAAAGGCTTTAATCATAAAATAGGCATAGCAATGATAAGCCGATGGTGGTAGGATTTAATGATACTATGAGGAATTCTTCAACAATTATTCCCAAAAGATATTAAGAATGTGAAATGGAATTCAAACGGTTAGACATTCAATGGAATATTCCCTAAAACCCTTGGTGGATAAGGATATAAAGAGGGGGTTTAATGGGAAAGAAAAGGGGATCTGAAAAAATAAGGAAAAAGGGCAAGAAGCTCTTCAGGGGAGAAATTGGAGGGAATTGGAAGAGGCACTGCAAACCAGGAGGAGGCACCATGCTTTGATGAAGGTTTTCTCTGTATAACCCAATTATCAGAAATTTATGTTAATATGATTGCATGTGTATAGTCATTAATGGGCTTTAAGAACATTAATATATGTTTCACTTGTCTTTTCCTAAGTTTAATGGTTATTACCTGACAAATTCATCAGGATTTATGGCATCTCTTTGTTTTATTACGAAATGATGTTAAGGTTGAGGTGATATGTGTCTTTTTGTTATAATTTTATGTGAATCATGGTTGTAACTCAATTTGAAACATATCCTTCACTTGCTTAGATCTCGTTTAGAAAGGATTTGAGTATTTGATGTTTTCTGGGGGCACCTGAAAACTTCACTTCTGAAGCCTATAAAAATATCCTTACGAAATAAGTGGGATTTAGGGGTATGACTTGTAATTTCTTGGGGGTCCCTTAATCCAAACTATTTAGCATGATTTTACGTGAGATGATCCTACCTTAGGTGTACTAAGCTGGATTTTTAGGAATTTAGATCTTGGTTTTCCCGGAGCTTTCCCTGTAGACCAACTTCCTACAAGAGGTTCATTCATTTTTCCCTCACATTCATGTAGTAGGTGGAAACATGTGACGATTGCACTTTATTTCTAGATTTTCCCCAAAAATAATCACTCCTGAATCTTCTCCCCTTCTTTCTTACTCTATAATCCAGGTTCATCTCCATTTCCACTCGAATCGGAATAAATTGTAGAAAAACTCTTAACTCATTGCATGGGTCCCATATTTCATGTGTCTATTCCACTTGCTCGCATGGGAGAACAAATTATAAACTCATATATATCGCATGTTCTCATCCCGATCCAAGGTCCCTCATCATTGACTTACATATAACTTGGGACAAATATGTGGGTCAGACCAACACTACCCTTAGCGGTTTGTATCAATTTCTCAGGTATTTATAGCATTTAGTGACCACTCTTTTGAGTGAACATTATATTTGGTGGTTACAACTAGTTTTGATCTATTCCTCTCAAAGTTTTCAAAACATCACCCTGACTCCACACCCCAACATCTATGTTCCCTGACCGCATTCTCAGGTCCTCTCACCTTGACAAAGGTAGAGTCAGAAGCAATAAGGATAGTAGCCACACCCTTTGTTCACATGTCTCCCCATCACTCCTTTGGGAAGGGCAGACGAGCAACTGGAGGGAGATCCCACCCCCGGATACAAGATGACATTTCATGTGGATCCCCCTCTGTCACCCGGCCTCCCCTGCATGTCTGCATTCCCCTTCCCCTTCCCTCGGGGCATAAATCTGGGAACCAACAAGATCCTTGCGCTTCTCCACTTACACTTGGGCAATCTTGTCTTGACTACAATTATGGCACTTTAGAACCTCATTATATTGATATCTCATTTTATATGCCCTTTGGTTGTGTGTTCATTTGTAATGATTCATTTGTTGGCTATACACAAAATCTCACTTAATGGTATGCACATGGTTGTCCATTACCCCCTTTCACTGATGAAGAATATGTTGTAGGCATGTAAAGTTTACGCCTCAATGGCTCTTTACTCGATCATCCTGATACTATTGCTTATAAAGTTTCTGATGCTTCTCATTTGGATTTTACCATGACAATGATGATCTTCTAGATGATATTATGTGATATTACTCTTCATCATATGCATGGGGGGCATTATGCTCATTTACCCCCCACTCTCTCCTTACATCACTAAGTGTCCATCATTTCTATAGTCACATTCTATACCTCACCCTTCACATTTCTAGGCATTCATCACATTCAATTTGGTACGCTACTTATATCGTCATTACCCTATGATGCACTCTTGTTCTAAGGTTCACACTTTAGTGTTGAGGGAATACTACATACATGAACCTCACATGCTACGCACTTCACACATTGTGCATCTATGACATGTTCTTCTTACATCACCCACACTTTTCACTTTTTACACCTACGCATTCTACACATTTGGCATTGCACACTATGCATTCTCACACTCAAAACATTCATATCACATCTTTCTATTGTTACATTCTCAAACTACACACTTGTAATCTACATCATTCTAACACATTCTCTTTGCGCATCATACTACTCTATGCTACATTCTACGCTTCATGATTAAACATCTCTAGCGCATATCTTCACTACCTGAATATACACTCTAGTCTCATGGTTCATACTCAACTATTATGGGTCTAAATCTGAATTTAACCTCATCTCATCACATTTGCATCATTCTACATTTCAATTCTTGGTCTTCACAATCACTCTTGCCAACATCTCATTCAATCTTTGTAGCACACAATGTTATCTTACTCTACAATTCACGCTTCATGTTTCACAATCGATATTTTCCAATGTCTTATTCAATATTTCCATCATCTACATATCATACTCTACAGTCTATGCTTTGTGTTCTATTGATCGAATATTTCTAGCATACAACACATCATTCAAACCATTTCCCAATGACGCACTCTTGTTCTATGGTTCATTCTTGACTGCTGAGGGGTATTTTATAAATGAACCTCTTTTCACTCATGCATACACACTTAGGAGTCATGCTACCCCTATCACATTTGTAATTTGTTCCAATCCATTCAAAACATGTTACATATCTTGGTTGCACATAATTCTTATTTTCTTATACTCACATGTACACTTTGCTTATTATGTTATACAGATACATTGTATGTCATTATATTTATCATACACACATGCATGTTCACTTCAAGTTTTGATTGCATACCCTACATAGATCGTTACATGTAGTAGGTATGGTTGGTGTAGTACCTCATTCCAGTCCCACATAAGCTCTTGGGGGCATCCACATTCGTACACACTTTCAGAATTTTAATTGTAGGAACATTTTTCCACCATGGTTGTCTGATGTTTTGATAACTCTTTTTTTCCATTGTTTACCATTATATGCCATTATTTGTGGGCTTTTCCTAATGCTTTGTCTTGGGTGCACACTATATGCTTTTGGCCAATACAGCTTTGATTGTCTTGCGACATCATGAGTGATGTCCCATGTTTGTAACCTACATTTCACGGTTTACATTATCTTCTTGTTTGTTAACTTACGTTGTTTTCTATATACATGTTTGTTTGCACTAACAATTGTCTTCTAGCCACTGTTTGCATGTGCCTTGGTTTCTACCAAGCACATTCCCTTCTACATACCAATATCACTTCAACATGGGGTTATCTTTTCAATTCCATCCTCCTAACAATGTCACATGCACCCCAAATGAGGGGACATCTATTGGGTGAATTAATCACCCCATTCAGCAGTACACATACATAGTTCAATGTAGATACAACACAATATACAGTCTCAAACAGGGCTTAGAATTAGACTTGAGTCCTTACTTCAGCACATACATTAGCACCCAGAATCAAACTTGGGCACCTAGGCGCTTTTGTCCCTTTCTGGGTGCTTGAGACCAAGGGGAGGATACATAATTTTCTTAGTTTGGCACAGTTCACAGTATTTTACGCATCAACTTTTACATTATAGTTATAGTCCTTAGAACTCGGCATGTATGCATTACACCTTCTTTTCTACTGTTACATTGTCGCACCCTGCTTCAGGACAACAAAATCAAACCAGAAATTACTAAAAATTTGGGGTAATATTTTTTTTTTTTAAAGTGGCCAATAATTACTAATTCTCTACTTAACCCTTTTTGTTAATATTTAATTCATATTAATTATTAAATTTCCGAAGTTGCCTAAACGCTATCCCAACACAACTTGCTTATTTCATTCTAATAAGTATTAACTGAAATCACAAATTTTATTAAGTCTACACAACCTTTTTAATTAATTTAATCTCCACTTTTTATTTAATTGTCCACACACCCCCCCCCTTAATTAATTCTCATTCCCACTATATTTCTCATGACTAAAAGTGTGCAGGGTTTTATTTGAGCCCTAGGATTAAACCAATCTGGTCCCTAGATTTTGAGTTTACCCTAAAGTTTACCCTAACATCTTTATCCTTCTCTTTTCTTTACCATATTCCCTCCTTTTGATTTTATTTTTGTTTCCTTGTGCAGGTTAGAGTGGAGGATCCATGGGAGCTGGTTTATTTCATATGTTTTTTTTTCTTTTGAAAGCCATGCATTCAAAACGTGTTTTTTTTTATAAACATATATTTATTTATATATTTTTTCCTTTTGTTTTGAAGGGGGGCAAATTTATGGAAGAGGCCTATGTGAAGAAGAAAGGGGAATCAACGTGGGGAGGTAGGGGTGGGGTCACTGCACAGGGGGATAGCAATGGCGGTAGGGTGGGAGGATGGTGTGATAGGGGATGAATGGTGGATAGGGCAGGGATGGGGCAGCGAAGGGAGTGGAGGCGACGGAAGCAATGGTGGTGGCGGGTGTTGCGGAGTTTGTTGCGTAGGGGCAGAAATGGTGGTGGATGTGGCGCAAAATAGGTGGCAGAAGCAAGTACAGGCAGCAGGCGCGGGACAGGGGCTACAGGCCGCAAAGAATTGGGGGGGAGGGGTTCGGCCCTCCCTCGAGCTGTATTTTTTTGTTTGTTTATTATTATTTATTTTTTCAGTTATTTTTGTTTTAAATATTAATATATATATATAGGTTATTAATAAACTTGTTTATTATCAATTTTCTATTTAATTATATACTGTTTAATATATATATTTATTATTATACAATATATATATATAATAAAATAATAGGTATAATGATTTTTAAGATGTACTTAATAAAATCAATTTCTTAATGTACTCATAGAGAGATATCAAAACTAATTGTCATTTCATTTATTAATATTACCAACAATTACAAGAAGAGGAATATTGCAAGAAGGAAAGTATTTCCATTTAATAGTAGTCATATGATCCAATGCTTAAAAATTATATTTCATCTCGAATGTTCTACAAAAACTTATTTCAGATTTTTTTTTTATCTAAGTCAAATGTCCAACAAGAAATATACATGTGTATCCTTTATTTCTTTCTTTCTTTTTTTTGGTAGAAAGAAACAAGAACAAAACACATTCCCAATCTTTAAACCTCCTTTTCAAATGTATTCTAAACAAATTTATATCAAGGAACCCACTCTTTTCACAACATTTATTTTCCAATAAACTTAACCTTCCTTCAAAAGATAAGAGTTACATCAATTTTTTTTATAAAAGAAAAGCATCTAATACAAGTTTTCTTATCAAGGAGTTCAAAACTCACTAAACATTGTTTCTTCAAGATACATGAAACTACTCAAGAAAGGCCAATAATTACTAAAAATCAAACTAGAAATTACTAAAAATTTGGGGTAAATTTTATTTTTTTAAAAAAAAGTGGCCAATAATTACTAATGCTCTACTTAACCCTTTTCGTTAATATTTAATTCATATTAATTATTAATTTCCCAAAGTTGCCTAAATGCTAGCCCAACACAACTTGCTTATTTCATTCTACTAAGTATTAACTGAAATCACAAATTTTATTAAGTCTACACAACCTTCTTAATTAATTTAGTCTCCCCTTTTTATTTAATTGTCCACACACCCCCCCTTAATTAATTATCATTCCCACTATATTTCTCATGACTAAAAGTGTGCAGGGTTTTATTTGAGCCCTAGGATTAAACCAATCTGGTCCCTAGATTTTGAGTTTACCCTAAGGTTTTCCCTAACATCTTTATCCTTTTCTTTTCATTTGAATTTCATTCTTGTTATTCCCTCTTTCTTTTCATTTTCGTTTTTTGCTTTGTCTTTTGCAGGTGCAGGTTAGTGGAGGAGCTATAGGAGCTTGAATTAAGAAATTTCAAAGTTTTTTTCTTGTTGCTTTTCTTTTAAAATCTGGTTGGGCCATGAATTTCAAAATTGTATATGTATATTTTTTTTTAAAACATATGCTTTATTTATATATATTTTCCTTTTGTTTTGAAGGGGGGTGGATTTATGGAAGAGGCATGTGTGAAGAAGAAAGGGGAATCCACGTGGGGAGGTAAGGGTGGGGTCATTGCATAGGGGGACAGCAATGGTGACAGGGTGGGAGGACGTCGTGATAGGGGATGAGTGGTGAACAAGCGCAGGGATGAAAGGGTAGTCGGGGAGTGCAGGGAGGAAGGCAACAGTGGCGGTGGCAGGGTACGGCAGAGGGGTACGCATGAGTAGGATGGCGGGCATGTGGTAGCGGATAACAGGTGGCGAGCGGGATAACATGGTAGCAGGGGAGCAGGGAAGGTCTTAGGGTGCCGTGGATGGGTGGGGGGAGGGGTTCGGCCCTCCCCCAAAAGTATTACCAAAAAAAACTTTGTTTTTGTTTATAATTTTTTTTAAAAACAATGTTTGTTTATGTTTTATTTTTATATATATACTATATGTATATATTATATAGTTATATGTGAATATAAATATACATATATATATATATATATATATATATATATATGTGTGTGTGTGTGTATATATATATATGAAATTTATAATTATGATATATTACATTTTTGCATATATACACACATATATAAAATACAATATGCATTTATATATATAATGCAAAGTAAATAAAAGTATAATAAAACTAATGCATATTGCACTTAATAAAATAATAGGTATAATGATTTTTAAGATGTACTTAATAAAATCAATTTCTTAAACTCCTCATGGAAAGGAAACCAAAACTAACTTTCATTTCATTTATTAATATTACCAACAATTACAAGAAGAGGTATATTGCAAGAATGAGAGTATTTCCATTTAATGATAGTCATAAGATTCAATGCTAAAAATTAGATTTCATTTCTAATGCTTTAACAAAATATATTTCAGATTTTTACCCAAGTAGAATGTCCAACAAGAAATATACATATGTATCTTTTATTTATTTAATTATTTATTGTAGCAAAAAAAAGAACAAAACACATTCCCAATCTTTAAAAATTCTTTTCAAATAAATTCTAAAACAAATTTATATCAAAGAACCCACTCATTTCACAACATTTCTTTTCCAATGAACTTAACCTTCCTTCAAAAGATAAGATTTACATCAAGTTTTTTAAAAAAAAAAGAATCTAATACAAGATTTCTTATCAAGGAGTTCAAAACTCAGTATACATTGTTTCTTCAAGATACATGAAACTACTCAAGAAACATATTACAAATCTCCTTTACAAGGATAAAAGGTATTGCTCAACTAAACCTTACTCAAGTTTACAAGTAATTATCAAATACAAAAAAAAGAGGATTTACAATAAAATAAGTTTCCACAAAGCCATATCCAAAAGAGATACAATGAGGTAATGTCCACAAAGAGAGTGAAGATGACAATGAAACTCCAACTATCACCAACTTCCATCTTGAGATCCAACTTCAAATGCCTTCAAGGAATCCATACAAGGAGAAGAAGGCTTGTTTTACCACCCAACCATAGGCATCATTACATGCCTTTCCAAGGTTGGGATGCATGCTAGCCTCCCCCAAGCCCATGGGAAAGAGGACTACTATCCACAACTTTGCACAAGAGTGAGGTGAACAAACAACATTACATCCACATAAAAACAAGGCAAATATTAAAACAAGACTCCAAATTTTACAAAAGTGAAAAGGAGGAGAAACCAAGTTCTACCTCTAAAATGGGGAAGAGAAAAGAGGAGTTCTCCAAAAGTTATAACCAACATTAGTTACACAAATCCAAGATCTCCATACCCTCCTTATTTCTCCAAATTCATTCAATCCCTCCTTATTTCTCCACCCTTTCACCAAATCCTTCTTGGAAGGATTTTCAAACCCCAAAGGGGTTTCCTTACCAAGAATGGGGAAGGAGGTTCAAGCCAAATGAACCACCTTCCCCACCTCAAACCATTTGAGGGGAGTAACTAAAATCCTACAAGGCTTGCCCATCAAGCCTATGAGGATTGAGAGGGGAAAATCCCTCTCTCTTCCCCCACAAACTCCAAAACTCCATCATGCCATATGATGGAGGGAGAAAAATCAAGTAAACAACAACAAAATCTACATGCAACAACAAACATTTCCAAGTAAACAAACTAATATCTAGCATGATATAACACACAAATAAGCTCAAGAAGCCTACCTCCAAAAATCTCTCCAAATTCAATCTCTTCCACTTCTTGACCCAAGCAAACTCTAGCTCCAAATCCACAAGCCTCCAAGCAAAAGCTCCAAAAAAAAAGTCCTCTTCTTTTCCCATGAGGGAGAATTTGAAGAGGAGCAAGAAAAAATCCTCACAAATGAGGGGGTGACATGTGTCACCCCTCTCTTCCTTCAAGGTCAAAGATGCCAAAGATAAAAGAGAGAAAGGATAAAATGACTTTTAGCCCTCTTCTCCCAAATTACCTCAAAATGATAACAAAACAATCTTGTGCAACTTTTAACAAAGCACACTTATCCATACCCCTTACATGGATGTGACCAAAGGGGAGGAAAAAGGGGAGGGAAACTCCCTCTATGCCTTGGAAATAAGCCCCCCTACCTATTAGGTAGGGTCCAAGGGCCCATTTTCATGCTAAGGGAACTCCCAAACTAAAAAGGGGTCCCTAAAAATGCCTAAAATAACCCAATTTCGGGTTTGGCACACTTTGGCACAAGGGTAGAGGGTGTGGGGCCCACCCAAGGGTTCACATGTGACCCTAATCCCTTTTGATTAAGTACATCATTAAACAAATTCAAAACTTAATGTAAGTGGGGCCATTAATTCCCCAAAACAAGTTTACAACACAAACTAAACACCCTAAGCAAGATTAATAATACAAGACATATTACATTACAAATGAGGGTCACCCATGGTGCCCAAAACAATAATTCTAATGCTAAGGCCTCATGCAATAAACACGGCTAGGACTTAGCCCCGTGGGCTGCTTGTGCAAAATTGTGTAGCTGGCCTGAATCCCACGTTCTCCTGTGACCTGTCACCTGCACACTCATTGCACACATTAAATGCACATGTCCGATAAAATGTGAATCAACTACTAAATAAGATATCAATGAATTCTAAACTAACATATCATCTCTCTGGAATCAAAATGTGACAACGTGCACAATTATACACAATTCACCATAAGTTAGACATAATGATAAAGTGACATGTATCCATAGAATCCCAACATGCAACTAACTGAGTATCCATCAATATAATTATGGTCCAAAACAACATCATATCAATTAGTATCCATGACATCATAAGATAATGCGACAACATAGTAATCAAGCTAAATTTTTGCTATACGCCTAAATCTCCATATATGTCTAATAAGATCAAATCTCCTAATGTAATGTCCAAAATATATCAAATCCCTGCCAAAACATGTCTAAGAGTAAGAGGAACAACAAGTAACTGAGCTATAAAAATGTGGGCACTACATCCCCCTCTACTAAAATTAGACTTCCTCCTAGAAGTCACTGAAAGAGATAGGGATATCTAGCCCTCAAAGGTGTCACATCCTCCCAGGTAGCTACTGTCTCATCATATCGGTCCCACTGCACTCTAACCTGGTCCAAGTCTCAACCCCAAAGGGCCAACCTCCGGTGCTCCAGTATGCGTACGGGCTCCAGTCTCCACTGTCCTCCATCCTCTACCTATAATGCCGACCAATCCAAAACATGAGAAACATCAGGTACATATCTACGTAGTACAGAAACATGAAAAACATCATGGGCCCATGCAAGGCGTGGTGGAAAAGCTAGGCGGTAGGAAACTGGACTGATGACCTCTAAAATATCAAAAGGCCCACAAAATGAGGCGATAGCTTAGAACCCTTTCCATAGTGGATTGGGCTCTTATGCAGACGAACTCTCAAGAAGACTTTGTCACCCACTGAGAAGTGATGATCAATCCTCTTGGTGTCTGCATATGCCTTCTGGCGTGCTCTAGCCTACTCAAGACGTTGTCTAATCAGAACAACCTACTGCTCTAAATCCTGAAGATAAGCTGGCCCCAGAATAATTCTGTCATCTAGTCTGTCCCAACTCAAAGGTGTCCTACAAGGTCATCCATACAAAGCCTGGTAAGGAGCCATACCAATGGAACTATGATAGTTGTTGTTGTAGGAAAACTCAACTAAATGTAAATAATCTTCCCACTTCTTCTATTGGTCCATCACATACATCCTCAACATGTCCTCCAGTACCTGATTAACCCTCTCTGTCTGTCCATCTGTCTCTGGATGATAGGCTGAGCTGAAATTAATCTGAGTACCCAGAGTGGTCTGAAAGGAAGTCCAGAAAACTGAAGTGTAGATGGTATCCCTGTCATTGATGATGGTCTTTGGAATCCCATGCAACCTAACAATGTCCTCCATAAATACTTTGGCGATGGCCTGTGCATTATAGGTGACCTTGGTTGGCGAGAAGTGCGCAACCTTGGTCAACTTATCCATGGTGACCATAATGGCATCATGATGATAAGAAGACATAGGGAGTCCGACTATGAAATCCATGGAGATCACATCCCATTTCCACTCGGGAATATCATGAGGATGTAAGAGTCCTACGGGATGATAATGCTCTGCCTTGACCCTCTGCACTCAAGGCAATGTGCAACAAAATATGCTATGTCCCGTCGAAGACCTGGCCAATAATATAACTCCCTTAGATCAACGTGCATTTTCTTCACTCCTGGGTGTGCTGCATATGGGGCTTCGATGAGCCTTCTGTAAGGATGAAGCTATGCAGATCACCTGACTTAGGCACGTAGATGCGCCTATGGAACCAAAGTAAACCATCTGTCTCTAAAATACACCCTGAATATCTACCCTCTAATGAACCCTGTGACTCCAACATCTGTCTAGCTCCCTCATAAAACCTGTCCTCTGGAAGATGCTCAAGAATCCTGCCTCTCAAATCTGACTGCAGTGTCAATGAAGCAAGCACATGTCATCATCTACTAAGTGCATCTACAACAACATTTTCCTTTCCTTTGATATACTATACCTCCATGTCATACTCACATAGGAACTCCATCCAATGCCGTTGACGAGCATTGAGGTTGGCTATGAGAAGATATGTTGTAAGCTACGATGATCTGTCCTCAAAATGAAAGGTCTACCCAAAAGGAAATGTCACCAATGCACAAGTGCATGAACAACTGCTGCAAGCTCCAAGTCATGAGTAGGGTAATTAAGCTCGTAGTCCTTGAGCTTACGAGACTCAAAGGCAATAACCTGACATGCTCCTATATAAGAATGGCTCCCAAACCCTCTAGTGATGCATCAGTAAAAACAAAAAAATCCTCTGTAGGGTTCGGAATAGCTAGAATGGGCACAATGGTTAACCTTTCCTTAAGCAACTGAAAGGCCTGCTCACACTTTTCTGACCAATCAAACTTCTTCCCTTTTCTCTGAAGAGAAGTAATAGGGTGAGCAATCCTAGAAAAGTCCTGTACAAACCTGCGGTAATAACCTGCTAAACCCATAAAACTCCTCACCTCAGTAACTGATGTGGGTGCTGGCCAGTCCATAATAGCCTGTATCTTAGAGGGATCTACTGAGATACCCTCTCCTGATATGATATGACCCAAGTACTGAATCTCTGTCTGAAAGAAGCTACATTTTTCCAAGTTCCCATACAACTTCTGCTCTCTCAAAACCTGAAGTACCTGCCTCAAATGCTCCTCGTGTTCCTCCTCGGAATGAGAATATATCAATATGTCATCAAGGAACACTAAGACAAAGTGATCCAGAAAGGTCCTGAATACTCCATTCATGAGGCTCATGAAGACAGCTGGGGCATTGGTCAATCCAAATGGAACAACTGTGAACTCATAATGCCCATAACGTGTGCGAAACGTTGTCTTATGAATGTCTGCATCTGATATGCGCAACTGATGGTACCCTGACTTGAGATTGATTTTGGAGAACACTCTCGCTCCCCACATCTGATCAAACAAGTCATCAATCCTAGGGAGTGGATAACGGTTCTTTATTGTGACTTTGTTGAGCTGTCTGAAGTCAACACAAAGCCTAAGAGAACCATCCTTCTTCTTCACAAATATGACTGGCGCTCCCCAAGGAGATACACTAGGGCGAATGAGACCCTTCTCTAACAACTCCTCTAACTAAATCTTGAGCTCATGAAGCTCTGGAGTCGTCATCTGATAGGGTGCCCTAGAAACTGGTGCAGATCTAGGTACTAAATCAATGGTGAAATCCACCTCTTTGCTGGGTGGTAGCCCTGGAAGCTCCTGGAAACACATCTACATACTCCCTCAAAACTGCATGATCATCTAAGGGTGAATGCTCTGGAGTGCTCTCTGATTGATCACTGATGGTGATAGCAAACAACTAACATCCCTTACGCATGCTCCGCTTGAGTTCTTAGCCGAGATCATGCACAAGGAGATAGGCCTCTGCATCCCTGATATCACAACTGCACTCCCAAGATCATCCTAACACTCAATGACCTTATTTCTGCAATCCACCTTAGCTCGATGAGCCTCGAGCCAATCCATACCCAACACTACCTGATAAGATCCTAGAGGAATAACTCAGAGGTCAAGTGTAGTGGAGAAGGCTCCTAAATCAAGTACGTAACTTTCCACATACGAGTCCATGATGAGTTTGGCCCAAAATACCAACTCAACCTACCAACTATCTGGTTGCCTAGCCACCACTAGCCCACACTGGTCCACTATAGAAGGTGATATAAAAGAATCTGAAGCACCTGAATCAAAAAGTACTGAGATAGAAATACCCCTGATAGTACCTGTCGTCTCAATGACTGTGGCCTGATGCTCGGCCTGGTGGTTGTCAACCGCTGCATATACACGATGAGCACATCCTATGTCACCCACCATTTGCTTGGATCTAGAGGCTCTCTGTGTATCCATGGTATTGGCTTTGTGTGGGCACATACTGCACATAGTGATCAGGAGACCCACAAATAAAACATCCTCATGTACCCCTCTGAGATGGGGTCCCTCCTGTACTCTGGTGCACTGATCCTATCGGTCCAACCCTAGCAGACTGCTGCGTGTGAGCTGGCTGTACCTATTGAGTACCCTACCTCCTATCCCTGGCTCCACCAAAACCTCCTCTAGTACCACCTCTCTGAAAGCTCTGAGTCTGTCTAGCCCTTTGTTGTTGGTGGCCATGATGTTGCATCTACTACTGTGGGTGCGGTGGAGCCCTTGTGGCTGCTGGCGGAGGCCAGAATCCTCCTCTAGGGGGTGGTGTTGTACCTCGTGACCTCTGACTCTGAAAGGCCTGTATCCTATCCTGAAACTTGCTCTTGTTTCTATCTCGGTGCTCCTGTGCCTTGGTCCTGTTCTCCTCAGCTAAGTAGGCCTTCTCAATGGCCTTCTCAAGTGTGGGAGGAGATAACATCCTAACTGCTCCTGTTATATCTGCATTAAGGCCTCGAATAAACCTGTTAACCTATAATTTCTCATCTTGTAGGTAATCCACATACTGCAGAAGATCTAGGAACCTGCTCTCATACTGATGCTACTGTGTCAGATCCCTGTCGTAAGTTGTGAAACTCATCGATCCTCTTCTGCATGAAATTCTCTGACATATAGCGAGCCCTGAATCACTCCTCGAACATCTCCCAGGTCATTGTCTCTCGAGTCAAATGGAGCTTCCGCTCCTCATTCCTCCACCAAACGCCTGCTACATCTCGAAGGAGGTGTATGGCGAACCTTGCCTTGACATTGCTCTCGTACAAGTGCAAGCCAAAGTAGCTATCCAAGCTAAGGAGCCATGACTCAGCCCTAAAGCCATCTGTAGAGCCAGTGTAGGTAGGCGGTTGCAAGCGAAGAAGGTCTCTAATCACATTACCTATATCCCGATCCTAGCGATGTAGTCCAATAGGTGATTGGGGTCGCCTATCCCCAAATGGTCCCTCAAGATTGTGTGAGTAGCTACGATGGTACGAGGCTACCCTCTCATGATGAATGAAAGGGCTACATGACCTCTCTTGCCTCAGTGTATCGTGATCTGGTAGCTCTGAATGTGTGTCCTCACCTATCGGCTCCTCGACTCCTAACGGAATCTCCTCCTCTCTCGCCTCCTGTGGTGGTGGAAGACGCTGCTGCACAATGCCGATCAACTGCTGAAGAGCCTCTAAGATCTGAGGCCCTAACTTGGGTGCCAGTGGTTCGGGCGTAGGTGAACCACGTCCCAAACCCCTAACCGAGCGTCATCTCATGGGTGCCATCCTGTGCATGAGGTGAGCAAAGAGGTTATTAAATTATGATTAAATGGTTGTGAAATTTTTTAACCAATTATTTTATTTATTTATTTACTTTAATGTTATTACAATTATTGTTAACTAGTTGATTGATTACCCAGAGTGTCCGCGTGTGTGAACCTCTGCTCTGATACCAAATGTAGTGTCCCCTGCCTCGGGACACTGGAAAAACAAACCAGATAAGTCTAATTTTTTTTTTTTGAAGAGGTAAGTTTCGCTTAATCTTTTTTTTTGAAGTGAACCAATTTAATACTAAAGAATTTTGCTTAACACTCATTCATTAATAAATAAATTTTATCCTAAGTTACATTTACCCAAAATTAAATCTAAACACTAGCCCAATATCAACTTAATTTTTTTATTTCCTATGGTATTTTACTAGGGTCACAAACTTAAGTTTACATCCTTTTACTTAATAATTTTCCCCCTTTTAGTTTAATTTTACCCACATACACCACAAAAACCTTATTTTCCCATTCCCACTTTAAATCCCATGACTTAAAAGAAAGTGTGTAGGGTCACTTATGGACCCTAGGATTGAATCAGCTCTTGGCCCTTGATCTTCTTTTGCCCTAAGAATCCCTAAACATCCTTATCTTCTTCTTTTTCAAATCTCCTTTTCTCATTTTGTTTTCTCTCTCTTATTTGTAGGTTGTTTGGAGGAGACTATGGAGTTTTATTGAAACCCATATTGAGAAAATCATACAAAAACAAGAAATGTTCTCTTTTTTTGATACACTTTATATTTTTTTATAAATATGAGGTTGAGGATATTAAGGGAGGTTATGCAGAGGACAGAGGCAAAAGAGGTGGCAGGGCAGTGGCCGCATGGCGGTGGTGCACGGGTGTTTGGGCAGGGGACAGGGTAGGAGGACAGGGAGGAAGGCATGCTGGCGCGCAGGAGGAACAGGGCCACGGTGGGGAAGCAACAGTGGGCGGCAGTGGATGGGCGGTGGCAGTGGGAAGCAGGGGTACATGGATGGGGACAGGCAGATGGCCGCAATGCGGTATGGCGGTACGTGGCGGTGGAAAAAGGGATGGCCACAGGGGATGGTTGGACATGAGTGGGTGGGGGAGGGGTTCAGCCCTCTCCCAAACCTTGTTAATTCAATTAATTAATTTATTTTGTTTATATTTATTATTTGTAAAAACTTTTAATTATATTTTTGTATTGTGTTTTATGTTAATTTATATATTATATTATATTTTTCACAATATATTATATATATATATATCTACAATATATATAATTTTAATATATTTATGTATCAAAGAAAATAGCTATGTTAACATATATATTAATGGAATTACTACAATATGTATATTTATACTAATAATATAATTGTATACAATGATGATTGTAAGATGTGCAAATTTAATCACTTACAACCATAACGAAATCTAAATTTCTTAACTTAATCAAGTAAAGGAAATTTCAAAACTAACTTTCATTTCATTTATTAATATTACCAACAATTACAAGAATATCCATTTCACTTTGGCAATAATGAGAGTAAAACTAATCGTATTTAATGTAACCAATATTTCACAAATGAAATAAGAATTAGAATTTCATTTCAAGAAAATGTTCTTATCCTGAAAACAACTATGTTCAATTTTTACAAGAATAGAAGAACAAAATAACAATAACTTCGATAATTCCATTTTCCTTAAAAAAAATCAGAGTTATTTCAATCATTAAAATCTTTTAATAATTCAAACAAATTTATTTTTCCAATGGAAGCACCATTCTTTCCAACATGTTACAATCTATGTGAAATACTCAATAAACCTTAATTACAGATTTTTACAAGATTGATGAAGGCACAAACAAAGACTCTCAACAAAGTAAGATTATTTCTTTTGTAATAACACATTTCCAATAAACTTTTCATTTAAAAAGAGATACCACAGATTTCATTTCCCAAGATGTTAAACTCAATGTACAATATGTTTTCTTCAATGTATTCATCAATACTCAAGAAAAACATTTTACAAAGCCTCTTTACAAGATTTAAAAGAGATTATTCAACCTAAACCTTACTCAAGTTTACAAGTAATTTTCAAATACAAAAAAGGATTTTACAATACAAAAGGAAGTTTCCACAAAGCCATATTCAAAAGAGATACAATGAGGTAATGTCCACAAAGAGAGAGAAGATTCCAAAGAAAACTCCAACTATCACCAACTTCCATCTTGAGATCCAACTTCAAATGCCTTCAAAGAATCCATACAAGGAGAAGAAGCTTGTTTTACCACCCAACCATAGGCATCATTACATGCATTTCCCAAGGTTGGGATGCATGTTAGCCTCCCCCAAGCCCATGTGAAAGAGGACAACTATCCACAACTATACACAAGAGTGAGGGTGAACAAACAACATTACATCCACACAAAAACAAGGCAAAGATTAAAACAAGACTCCAAATTTTAAAAAATGAAAAAGAGGAGAAACCATGTTCTACCTCTAAAATGGGGAAGAGAAGAAATTTTTCCAAAATTTGTAACCATCATTAGTTGCACAAAAACAAGATCTCCATACCCTCCTTATTTCTCCAAATTCATTCAAGCCCTCCTTATTTCTCCACCCTTTCACCAAATCCTTCTTGGAAGGATTTTCAAACCCCAAAGGGGTTTCCTTACCAAGAATGGGGAAGGAGGTTCAAGCCAAATGAACCACCCTCCCCACCTCAACCATTTGAGGGGAGTGACTAAATCCTACAAGGCTTTCCCATCAAGCCTATGAGGATTGAGAGGGGAAAATCCCTCTCTCTTCCCCCACAAACTCCAAAACTCCATCATGCCATATGATGGAGGGAGAAAAATCAAGTAAACAATAAATAAAATCTACATACAACAACAAACATTTCCAAGTAAACAAACTAATATCTAGCATGATATAACACATACAATAAAGCTTAAGAATCCTACCTCAAGAAAAAGCTCTCCAAATTCAATCTCTTCCACTTCTTGACCCAAGCAAACTCTAGCTCCAAATCCACAAGCCTCCAAGCAAAAGCTCCAAAAAAAGTCCTCTTCTTTTCCCATGAGGGAGAATTTGAAGAGGAGCAAGAAAAAATCCTCACAAATGAGGGGGTGACATGTGTCACCCCTCTCTTCCTTCAAGGTCAAAGATGCCAAAGATAGAAGAGAGAAAGGATAAAATGACTTTTAGCCCTCTTCTCCCAAATTACCCAAATTGATAACAAAACAATCTGGTGCAACTTTTAACAAAGCACAATTATCCATACCCCTTTACATGGATGTGACCAAAGGGAGGTAAAATGGGAGGGAAAACTCCCTCTAATCCTTGGAAATAATCCCCCCTACATATTAGGTAGGTTCCATGGGCCCATTTTCATGCTAAGGGAACTCCCAAACTAAAAAGGGGTCCCTAAAAATGCCCAAAATAGCCCAAATTCAGGTTTGGCACACTTGGGCACAAGGGTAGAGGGTGTGGGGCCCACCCAAGGGTTCACATGTAACCCTAAACCCTTTTGATTAATTACATCACTAAACAAATTCAAAACTTAATGTAAGCGGGGTCATTAATTCCCCAAAACAAGTTTACAACACAAACTAAACACCCTAAGCAAGATTAATAATACAAGACATATTACATTACAAATGAGGGTCACCCATGGTGCCCAAAACAATAATTCTAATGCTAAGGCCTCATGCAATGAACACGGCTAGGACTTAGCCCCATGGGCTGCTTGTGTAAAATTGTGTAGCTGGCCTAAATCCCATGTTCTCCTATGACCTGTCACCTACACATTCATTATACACATTAAATGCACATGTCCAATATAATATGAATCAACTACTAAATAAGATATCAATGAATTCTAAACTAACATATCATCTCTCTGGAATCAGAAATGTGACAACGTACACAATTATACACAATTCACCATATGTTAGACATAATGATAAAGTGACATGTATCCATAGAATCCCAACATGCAACAACACTGAGTATCCATCAATATAATTGCATCCCAACACAAAATCATATCAATTAGTATCCTTGACATCATAAGATAATGCGACAACATAATAATCAAGCTAAATTGGCGCTATACGCCTAAATCTCCATATGTCTAATAAGATCAAATCTCCTAATGTAATGTCCAAAATATAAAAAATCCCTGTCGAAACATGTATATGAGTAAGATGAACAACAAGTAACTGAGCTATAAAAATATGGGCACTACCAAGTGCACATGTTACTTTTTCTACTTTTCAACATTTTATGCACTTTTTACATGCATTTCATACATTTTGATCAAAATATTTTATATACACACGTATTTTACTACTTTTTTGTTCTTCTCTTTTACATGTTCGTCCTTATGGGAGGCAGTAGTCAACATCAATTCACTTCAATCATGACATCAACAATAGGTATAACATGACATATATATATATATATATATATATATATATATATATATATATATATATATATGCTTTCACCGTAGGATCATCATCGTCACTTTTTACTTCCTCTTCTCTAGCTTCCATGCTTCACTTTTGATCACTCCACGCTCTTTTGTCTCCTCAACACACTCTCCGTCATCAATCTACATGGTTATTAGGTATGCATCTCTATCTATTTTATGTTATCGAGATTTCGTTCACCAATATAAAGTGTGGGAAAATGTAGACACTAAATCATGTACTTGGGTACATTTTTTAGGTCCTAATCACATGCATTGTATTCGTACATTTCCTAAGGGAAAAAAGTACTAATGAATCACTATCTTTGGCCTCTTAGGTTCATATTTGGTCCCCTTCTTGGCCTTACACACCCTACTTCCCAGTCTAACCTTCGATACTTCACCTTTTTTGGATTTGGACACCAGCGCCCAGCCAGGACGTCGACGCCTTCATCCGCTTTGGGCACCTTATATCTCTTTACATATTACTCACTCCTTTTGGGTCCTTTCGAGATGTTGAGCATCCTTATCTCTTAGGGGTCAGCCTTTTAGTGATCAATTACGAAATTCAAACAAGGGAAGCATATAAATACAATGTTATGGGATAAAATTAAAAGACCAAGCTCTAAGCATCAACTATCACCACCTAAGGTTACATTCATAAGCATCTAAAGAGAATCATTACATCCATCTAGCTTCATCTAAGGGACAAGGGCTAGTTATTATACATACACTTCATAAGAGGGGAAGTTCATTTTTCCATGCACACATCTATTTACATCTGGCTACTTTCTCACCATCAAGTGTGACACACACAAGAGCCACCTAGGGTACAATTCAGCACACACACATAGAACTACATTGGGACTTAGATGTAGTACAGTGCTTAGTCGTAAGATCACTTGTTTAATAGTTGAGGACAGTCTGACGCCTCATTTACATTATTTTATTTTTGGTATTTGATGCACTTTTGAGGATTTTATAGGTGGTCTTCTTTATTGCAAGTTATCAGCAACCTTAGTGATCATTGTGTGACATTATATTGAAAGAAAACGAGGGTTTCAGACAACTGAACGACCTTGGGAAATTAATTTTTTGAGATCCTGCTAATACTTCGGTGCCTAGAGAGGGATCCTAATGCCTAGGACAATCCAGACACTATGGTTCCTATTTCTCCTACACTTCTACATTTTTCTAGGCTTGGTTACGACATCCTGCACTTCGGTTCTATCATTCCTCCACTTTCACACACCTCTGAGATATTTACAAAATCAGCTAAGTATTTTAACTCTTCATTGCACTTAGGGTTTCTACTTTGTGTGCTTTATTGCTTGTGTTGTATCGTATCTAGCATTTTTTAATTATTTTTTGATCAGTTACTCTACAATTAAAGTTTTAGCAAAAAGTTTAATTTTTTGTTAAATCACTGGCATTTCGATCAAACATCAGAGGTTTTTTTTGTGGCAAGACATTGATCGTGCTTGTATGAGCACATGTAGTGGACATGGTATCAAGATGAAGTGTAGATGAAGAACTAGCATGGGCATGAGAAGCATCATTTAGATGTTTGATTTCAGCTATGAGGAATGTAATTATAGTTTCCATGGCTCGAAATTTATTTTGCAAAAAAAGATGTAAAGCTTGAATTGACTCAAAGATGGATTGATTAGTTGTGTCATCAGGACTAATAGGATGGTCAAAGAGATGATTGAATATTGTACTTACTTGTGAAGGTGGTGTATCATGAGGGAGGTACATTGTATGTATGGCATTTGTGAGTGCATCTTTACAAACTAGGTGCTTTTGAAGTAATTGATACCAAGGGACTTGAGGAGCTTTAGAGGCCGTGATATGAAAGAAAAGGTAATTTGTGAAATAAGAGCCCTAGGAAGTGACCCAAATGATAAGACCAAGGATGAAACCATAGGAAGAACTATGCAGATTAGATATATGATAGACAATAGATGGAAGTATGAAAATTGATGCAACTAGGGTTTTGGGTAAGGGAAACATAAGTCTAATAGAATAGGAAGATAAGGATCGGATTGGTCAATCATGATTTGGGGTTCACCAATTGATTTAATATAATTTGAATTAAATATTAATTTCAGAGTAACTATTGTAAAAAAGGATTTTCAGGTAATTAAATATAGTAATGCACAAGCAATAAATATTCGATGATGTATAACCCTAAGAAAATGAGAGAGGGATGATGACTTAGTTGATTTCATATAACCTGTGAATGATATGGACTATGTATCTATTGGAACAAGATGGGAAAAATATCACAAATTATCATTGAGAAGTACATAAATATGTAGGATAAAAGTGCCCACAAGAGGATAGGAGCATCCCAGGCACTAGTGTCTGATCTGAGTGCTAGTTTCCACTTAGGTTCCCAAGTTCTGACTTTTCTCGGTCAAAAGGTCTTTGCTCCAATATTCACTTTGTCACTCTGACTTCATTGATAAGGTTTTTATCATACCTGTAACCTACAAAATGAAGGTTTCCTTGCACAAGTCCACAACCACATCAAATCTAATAAAAAATATGCAGAATGTGAAGTCATACTGACCTCGATGGCCACCCAAAGAGTGAACTTATGATTGAGTGCTGGAATACATCTCATGCTCCATGTAGTTCTTTATGTGTGTGTGTGTGTCTCTGTGCCCTTGGTTTCCCTTGTGCAAGTTACATGATGATAGAGGGCTAGATGTAGATTGTATCGAGTATGAAAATCAATGTAACCCTTTTCCCTTGTATAAATGTGTTAGATGTATGCTTTGTAGTTCTCTTATGCCTTTGTGCAAGCTTAGGTGGTGAGAGTTAATGCTTATATTGCTTGGCCCTTTATTTGAGAGAAGTAACTAAGTATATATATGATTCCCTTGATTGAATTTCGTAATTGACAACTGAAAATCAAACCCAAAGTGTTAAAAGGTGACCAAAAGGCTAAAAGGACCCAAAAGAGTCAGAAGAAGCTAAAGAAATGTAGGAGCACCTAGGAGGGACATAAGCATCTAAGTGCTTCTGTCCTAGATGGGTAATAGTGTATGAGGTCATTAAAAGATAAATTAGTTAAGTGCCAATAAATCTGTAAGATGTGTAAATCTAGTAAAGTGTAAAAGATAGTAACCAAAAGGCTCTAAAGAGTTGTTAACTACTAGTTTTCCTACTTCGGAATCATGTATACATTAGTATGTATTATGATCTATAAATATATCCAAGTATATATGTTTTGTGTATACAACAAGATATTTCAAGCCTTAAAAAACCTCCACCCCAATACATAAGAGATTCACTCCCAACCTACATGTTAAAATAGTCAATTTTTTGGATATTCAACCTTACGACCTGCGGAAAAAACTGAAGGCACCCAACCAAATCTCCCACAACTCACAAGTAGTTGTCAGGGCCCTTTTTTCTATTTAAACATGAATGGTTTTATGATTGTGTGATGGTGGCTAAAGGGCAGATTGTAGGTTTGTCTATTTTAGCCCATTTGGGGCCATTTTCAGGATTTCTACAGACTTGGTGAGATGTCCAGAATTTCTAGATGCTCTACCAAAACCTTTTATTTTCATGATTGGTATTCTCTTGACATTTTTTGAAATCATTTTCAGTCACTTTTGACATAGAACATGGGGAATCTGGTCATGTAAGTGCTATGGGAAGGTGGAGGACATTACTTATCAAGATCATATTCTTTTAAAGGTTTGTTAAGCATGTTTTTATAGGTGACAGGGTCCATTAATATTTGTAAGATTTAAATTATACTTGCACATTTGATTTTTAATGGATCATATTACAATTTAACACTCCCGGAGATGTAGCCTGATTAACGAGTGAACTCTGTTATCAATTTTGGTGTTTTATGTTCAGTTTTTGCATCGTTTTTATTATGATTTTGTGCATATTTAAATCAGTAATTAAATGAATTTGGTGCCGTTATAAAATTTTTACAACATTTTCAAAAATTGTATTTGATCAGTTTGTGATGTGCAACTGGAAACGAATAAGTTTGAAATCATATTTCAATTCATTTATTAATCACGTTTGAAACATGTGGATCATATTTTTTAATCAATTATTATTTGATAATTTCAAGAAAATGGTTATTTTTAAAGGATCCATTTTGAAAATCTATTTAAACACAAGATCAATGTTAGTTTATGAATCAAATTTGTAAAAACGTGTTGATTAAAATCCTCTTTTGAGCAATGAGATGGTCACTCATTCTAAGGAAGATGGATCTATATGCTTATGTTTGTTTCTTCATTTTTTAATTATATTTTTGTTGTCTTTTTCTTTGTATTATGTAATTATTCCTTTGGTGTACAATTTTTTTTAACCTGCATATGTTTTATGTGTTTATTATGAAATATCCCAAATGGGATACCACTTAAAATGCACCAAATATGTGAAAACTTGCAGCCAAATAAAATATTGGTTTTACTGAAAATGTCCAGCTAGGACAGTGAATGGTATTAAATTGATATCACACAAAATATTTTCCCACAGTGCATGAAAATTTGAGGGATACTTGTAACAGTAATAATAAACACTATGAAAACATTTTTTTGGAATATTATATTGCTACCAGAAAAAGCACGGCGTGCCCTAGACAGCGGGAAAACTATAGAGGCTCGTAACTCTCCAAATACCGAAGCAGAAATTAAGGATCTTTGGAAATAACAATAATAGATACAAGCAATAACGTTTCCACCTTCAGATCTGAAACGGCTGACTGGAAAGACCCCCAAATAGAGGCTACACCTTCAGATCTGAAAACACTTGGAATGCGGTCAAAAAATGATGGAGGTGCCTTCAACAAGCTGCCACGCCCAGCCTAAATGGTTGTTGTGAATCTGATCTGGAGACCCTCTACTTATCCCCCCCAAATGCCCCCAAAACTAAAAAACCCTCCACGTACAAGTTGTAAGTCACTACGCTTGGGAAAAGGGTTGGAAAACAATCAAGGTGCCTTTAACATGCTGCAACGCCTAGCCCAAAAGGCTGGTGTGAATCTGATCTGGAGCCCCTCTGATTATCTTCCTCCAAATGCCCCTAAAACCCATGAAATCCTTTCTCTAAAACCCTCTGTTATTATCTCTGTGACAGCCTAGAAATCAGCTTCAAAATGACAGACTAGGGTAGATCTCTCACTACCGAATAATTCCCTGCTAGCTAAGGATGGGTCTCTCACCACTGAAGCTAGGGTCCCTGTGTGATTTGACTCCACAAGCTGTAGAAACACAACAACATCAGCTGCACGAGAAGGGGTCAATAAAAATGTATATCAAAAGTGTCTTTCCTTACTCTCCCCACTCCTTATATACTTCTCATTAAAAAAGAGCCACAATAGACCCTAGACGTATTGCTTTCCATGGAGGGGTCAATAAAATATAAGACACTAAAGTTACTTTTTCCTGTTTAAGTCACCCAGGTCCAAAGTGACCCCCAAATGCCAAACATGGATAATAGTACCATGCGGCCCCTTCTCAAAATCCCTCAACATCCACATCCCCTTGGGTATGACCATGACTTGGACTTGATTTGAACCTTAGGCCTTTGGTGTAGAAAAGGGGACATTACACCTCCTCATAGCTCCTGACATCCACATCTCTGTGGGTCTGACCACGGCTTGGACTTGACTTGGCCCTTAGACCTTTGGTGAAGGAAAAGGGGACATTACAGTCCTCCCTTCTTGAGAAATTCTTGACCCCAATCATTACCCTATTCTTCTGCAGCAGCTGAATACCGCATCGTACATTTCTCCACCACACCTTGTCATCTACCAAGGATCCATGTAATCCGAGGTAACCAAGAAACCCCATGTTGTCATCATGACCTCCATATGGTACCGAGAGAAATGTTGTTCGTGAAGTGGAATGATACCCAATTCAACTCTCCATTGGCACCCACACCGAAGTTTCCAATCGATACAACCCCTGCCAATGTAAAGTTGTCATCATGGAATCACTCACGGCCTCTCCAATCAACTCCTAGGTATGAAAGTTCACTTTGAATCCTATAGAGTCCCCTAAATCGGCCTGTGAAGCAACATGTTTATGCACAAATGGTGTTAAATCTCCCACCTGACCTGCACTCATGTGAGAGCATGGCTCCTCATACTGTATCTCGATGTGTCTCGTGGAGGAAAGGTCCCAAGACTCTAGTAGACAGCTAACCAACAATATCAGCTCCACGTAGTCCACCTCCTACGCTGAATGTGAACCTACTAAATAACCATGAGTCAATTTCATCTCTCCACTGACTAACATGTGGGTGAAATTCTCACCGGGTACATAAGCAGTAAAATACATAGCAGTGTTTGCTAATGTCGATTCAAAAATAATGAACCCGTAGGCTTTGACTTGTTACAGTGACAAACCATATATGCTTGTATAAAGTTGGGGATATCCTACCTCAACTTGTGCCATATAATCCTCTCTGACATGAACCTGTAGGTCTCATCACAGCTCAAATGCCCAGTCACGGAAGGGCAATGCACATGTCATAATATCTCCATCCTCAACTATGAATCTGTCACAAGGCTTAATCTTCCCTGATAGAAGATCATCTCATCCTCAAATCTATAGCTGTCATCCTGTATGTGACCATCCAGAATCTCACCAGTGTGTTGGTTCTTGGAGTACTCAACAAACAAATGAGGTCTCCAGTCTACCGAAACTTTGAATAACTAGCATAATGATAAGCTTAGATGATCTGAACCTGTAATCCTAGTCTCAGTAACAGTCTCATGTGCAACATTGTTGGCCATACCTACATCCATCATACTCCACATCGTTCTGCAATAATAACACTCCTCACCATGTTGGATCATCTTCTCCATTCCCTCAGTTGTAGCAATCCTTGGTGTTCCTGCATATACTCCCCTCAAAATCACATACTTGACCTCGGACTTAAACTTTAGCCCTATCATCTAAAAGTTAGTCTGAAACTCACTAAGAGAGTGAAGCCACTACAATCCTAGTGCTATGTTGGTCACTCCCATTCCAACAATGTGGAAATCATTGGTAACTTTATAGTTACCCCTCATGATGCTCACTTGGGGAACCCGTTGTGTGCACCTCAAATACTCTCCATTGGCTACAACCCCATTGAGGACCTCAAAATCCTCTGTCTGTAGTCCTCACCTCTCAACCAATGAGGCATCAATATTTGTGGGTTACCCCACTATCAATGAGTACCCCAACACACTGACCTTGCATAACTCCTCCAATCCTAAATGCCTTGTACATCAGAGTACTAGGTAATGTGGCTATAATATCCCAAGGAAAATTCTTCTCCTCCTGCCCCACATCAGCACTATCCAAAGCTACCCCATCTCCATCATCCATCTCGCGAGTCTCTAACTCCTCACCTTTGTCACCCTTGCTCTCCTCAAAGACTTCAATGAATTGAGCCTTCCTTCTACCTTTAAAATTGTATCCTGGAATCCAAGGTGTGTGGCAATCAAAACATAGTTTCTTTCACCTCAACTCATCTCTATGTTCTCGGGAAATGATTGGCTTTTTAACCAGCTCCCGCCTTAGTGGAGGATCCCTCTGTTGACGTTCTTCTGATCCAGATGGAAGTTCCCTCTACTAAACATGAGGTGGAGCCATCGGCTTTGGAGTGGATAACTCTAAGTCCCGAGCTTTCCTAACAGCCCCGTACAAGGAAGAAGGTTCAAATGCCTTCACAAATCCAGCAAAAGCATCAGTCAAACTTGCTATGAATAGCAAAATCAACCTCCTCTCCATGACATCAAGTACCATGAATGTTAATCTCTGAAAATATGTGATGTACTGATCCAGGGAACCGGTTTGTCTCAAATGAGTCCAGTCCTTGAAATACTTGTCAAGGTCACTCCTATCAAAACTACTCACTAGCCTCTGCACGAACTCTGCATAAGTCATAATGTGTATGTGTCCCTGTGTAATCATCCCATGATGCCACCAATCATGAGTGTCTCCCTCAAGATGTGAGCTTGCAAACTTAATTACATATTCCTCGTGCATGGGATTCAAATCAGAGTATGTCTTCAGCTTCTAGACCTAAGACGGTGCAGTACACTTCTTAGAACCATCAAAGTGTGGAATGGAGATCTGTCCCAATCTCCTCTGTAACATTGGTACCTATTACTGATTATCTCTCTTGGGTCGACTGCCAATCTTCATTCTGCAATATTATTGGAATGACAAGTTGTTACAAAATCCCTCACTCCAAATCTGGTTCCTCTCCCAAAAAGACTCCTCACCCAAGATATCTACAGACTGTTGTACCTATGAAACTTCCAAATCCTTCAAGAAAGAAGGTTCATGAAGCCCCAAAGGCCTGATAGAAGGATGGGGAGGTCATTTCCCTGAATGCCCACTCTCACCTCTTTGACCCTATTGTCCCATATTGCTATTTTCTCTTCTCCTTATGACTATTGTTATACATAGTCCAGTAGGCTGAAGATGATTAAAAAATATTCTCCTACCCTTTTTAGCAATCATAAAACCAATGCTAGTACCTTGAGAGGTACTCTCCCTTCTTGCACTGGGGTCTCTAATGAAGAAATCATGCTTGCCAACACTTGTAATCCCAAAAGACACATTTGAATTCCTTCTTTGGATTATGAAATCAGTCACAAAGTTTTCTACATCAGAATTGATAGTTTTGGATAACTGCCACATATTACCAAGATCCCATAGCTTATAATGCCCTTGAGCCCTTGTATCATATAAGGTATGCCATATTTTCTTCTCTTATATCTCCTCATAAAGAATATTATCACAAGTTTCACCTTCTATCGTTGATTTAGAAGCCTCCAAAAAAGCACCATCCCTATTGTGATTCTAGATGGAGAATAAGTGGAACAAGAATCAACACCTTTCACAATTTTATGCTCATTACTACTTGGTAAACCCATCCCATATGATAATGACTTATTCTTTGGAGGATTGATAGGTACCCTTTGGATTGAAATATATTTTTCAGTTTTACAGACAACCAGCCATGTTTGTACATACCTTTCAATATTGTCAATGTCCTCCGTGTGTTCAAGATAGACATATGTTGATCTGCCCCCAACATTGTTTCTTGAGTGCCTATTAAACGTATCTGAAAGCTGATCAAAATTTGTTGGTTTGGAAATTACAACATGCTGCAATTTTACACCAGTTTCCATGTGAGGCTCCTCCTCATGTGCCAGCTAGTCTATAGAGTCTTCTTTCGGGGGTGTAGTCTTTATTACATCAATTTCCCTCATCATTTCCTTGAACTCTTGTATGTGTTGTCTTGTTTGAGTCGCTATCAACATAGAAACTCTAGCTTTGCTATTCCCTTCCTCACACTTTTTAAGAGTTTCTATTACATCCTCCTTGCTTGCACAAACAACTTTCTTCTCCTGAGCTGGAATAATTTATGTAACAAGCAAAGTTTCACTAATGTAATTATTTTGCTCAATGGAAATCATACCCTTTTGTTTAGAAACTTCTTTTACAAACGAGTTATTTTTTTATTTAGGTACTGGCATATGATGACCTCATTTGGGCTTACTACCAATCTTCATCATACAATAATTTGGAAATGGAATATTATCTCTGAAACCCCTACTCAAAGATTGGTACTTCCTCCAACAAGAATCCTCATCAATCACCTCTATTGGCCACCCTCTATCATTGTTCTCACCATGTTCCTTATTGTCCCTAGGTCTGCTTTGATTCACATTCTGAGTGACTTGACTCAAATAAAGGTTAGTGGCTTCCTATTGTTTCACCATGTTGGTGAACATTTCCTTCATAAAACCCCCTTTGAGATCTCTCCAAACTGCCATATTTAGCCAACATAGGCTAGAGGAACAACAGCTTTGATACCACTGAAATATCCCAAATGGGATACCACTTAAAATGCACCAAATATATGAAAAATTGTAGCCAAATAAAATATTGATTTTACGGAAAATGTCCAACTAAGACAGTGAATGGTATTAAATTGATATCACACAAAATATTTGCCCACAGTGCATGAAAATTTGAGGGATGCTTGCAACAGTAATAATAAACACTATGAATTTTTTTTTTGGAATATTATATTGCTGCCAAAAAAAGCACAATGTGCCCTAAACAGTGGGAAAACTATAGGGGCTCGTAACTGTCCAAATACTAGAGCATAAATTAAGGGTCTTTGGAAATAACAACAATAGATATAGGCAACAATATTTCCACCTTCAAATCTGAAACAACCGACTAGAAAAACCCCCAAATAGAGGTTGCACCTTAAGATCTGAAAATGCTTGGAATGGGGTCAAAAAATGATGGAGGCACCTTCAACGAGCTGCCACGCCTAGCCCAAATGGTTGTTGTGAATCTGATCTAGAGCCCCTCTACTTATCTCCCCCAAATGCCCCCAAAACTAGAAAAATCTCCACGTATAGGTTGTAAGTCACCACGCTTGGGAAAAGGGTTGGAAAATGATGGAGGCACCTTCAACGTGCTGTCATGCCTATCCCAAAAGGCTGGCGTGAATTTGATCTGGAGCCCCTCTGATTATCTTCCTCCAAATGCCCCCAAAACCTGTGAAATCCTTTCTCTGAAACCCTCTGTTATTATCTTTGTGACAGCCCAGAAAGCGGCTTCAAAATGACAGACTAGGGTAGTTCTCTCACTACCGAAGAATACCCTGCTAGCTAGGGATGGGTCTCTCACCACCGAAGTTAAGGTCCCTGTGGGATTTGACTCCACAAGCTGTAGAAATGCAACAGTAGCAGTTGCATGAAAAGGGGTCAATAAAAATGTATATCAAAAGTGCCTTTCCTTACTCTCCCCGCTCCTTATATACTTCTCATGGAAAAAGAGACACAATATACCCTAGACACATTGCTTTCCATGGAGGGGTCGATAAAATATAAGACACTAAAGTTATTTTTTCCTGTTAAAGTCACCCAGGTCCAAAGTTACCCTCAAATGCCAAACATGGATAATAGTACCATGCGGCCCCTTCTTAAAAGCCCCTAATGTCCACAACCCCTTGGGTATGACCATAGCTTGGACTCGATTTGACCCTTAGGCCTTTGGTGTAGAAAAGGGGACATTACACCTCCCCATAGCTCCCAATGTCCAAAGCTCCTTGGGTTTGACCACGGCTTGGACTCGACTTGGCCCTTAGGCCTTTGGCGCAGGAAAAGGGAACATTACATATTATTTCTTTTAAATTCAGTAATTTCATTTCCAGCAAGTGTGACATTTAATTTCATGCAATTGTCCCTTTTAATTATTACAAGTGTGTTTCAATTTATGCAAGTGTGTTTCCAATTCCTATAAGTGTGATTCCATTTCCTGCAAGTGTTCCTTTCAATTCCTACAAGTGTACTTTTCAATAACTGCAAGAATGGATTTGGTAGAAGGAACCATTTTCTAGAGATCGGTCTTTCTCTTGTTGCAGACTTCTGTGAACACCATCCCTAGATTTAAATTATTTAATGATGATGATGATTGATAAACCCCATCATTAAGGTTACCATAATTAATAATACCTCTTAATTAAAACATCAATCTATCTTAGTTTCAATAATTATGTCATTCAAGCTAGTTTAAATCCTTGCTAATTCCAAGTGATAATAACAAACTCCCATCATCCTTACTTGACTTGCAATACCTTTAGAAGGAGTTATAAATAGGATTTGAATATTTACATTTTAATCATAATTCCAAATACACCAACGAAATATTCTTGATTCATGTAATATTCATGTTCTTCCATGGTTATAAGTAATTGTCATTTGATAATTTCTTTCTTGGTTTCAGTATTGTACTTTACGTTTAATCTTTGTAATATAGTTATATATTCACACTTTGCATTTAACTCCGACATCATGGATACAAATCCCTTAGTGAAATAATGATATTTAATTGCATTATTCTATTCTTCTACATGTAAGAAAAAAATTCCAAAAAGAATAGGGAATGTAACTCAGATTACATAAAAATTTGTCAACAAATTAGTCATAAATCAGTTTCCATAAACTAGGATTGAATAAAATTTAAAGGGTTTGTGAAAAAAATGTAGTGAAAGAGATGTCAAACTTTCAAATCCATATGGTTTATTTACTAGGAGAAATAAAGATTTGAAAATTAGGTATGGATTGGTTTTTCTGTTTGTGACTGTAGACACAAAATCATGCACTTTAGGAATTATTTAATAGTGGTCTCATACTACTGGTTAGAAGGTTTTTGAGTGAATAAAGTAATAATTAACCCCCATATTTTGGCCATATTATTTTATTTTCTTTCATCATTCCTGACCTCTTAAACTTGCATGCCGAACCAGATTTCGTTGTTTTGCATTATTTTAGCCTTAACTAGGCACCCATGAGCACCCTGGTCCCATCAGGGGCACCTTGATCCTTTTTAAACTTTACCGCCACTTTTTGGGCTCTTTCTATCTGTTTGAGATCTTTATCTTTTTGGTGGTCAGCCATTTCAGGGTTAATTATAAAATTAGATCAAGAGAACTCTATAAATATAAAGTTATGAGACCATAATGAGGGATATAACACTAGTCACTACAATCATCCACCTAGAGTTGCATCCATTTGAAGATCATTTGCATCCATTAGCTCCATCACAAGGACAAGATTGGTTTATTTTCATCACACAAGCCTAAGGGGAGGGATTTTATTCTATTCCATGCACACATTCTATTACATTTTCTACACATTGTTATTTTTCACTACTTCACAAAGTGCAACTGGCACAAGAGTGCCTAAGGGAACATGATGCACACACACACACACACACACACCAGAACTACATTTGGGTTCGAAATGTATTGCAGCGCTCAGTTAGTAAGTCCACTATTGTGACAACTAAGGTTAGTTTTACCCATTCATTTACATTCTTCTTTTGTATGGTTTTGATACTTCTTTTGGGTGTTTTGTAGTGACACGTGGTGTAGTGCAGCAAGTCTAATGAGAAAATTAGTGAGGGTTTCGAACCACCTGCCGAACTTGTAAAACTTAGTTCTAGACCTATTGCACAAACCAGGGTGCCCATTTTACACACCAGAGCACCCACGAGTGCCCTAGTCCCTTTCCAGGCACTCCAATCTAGAGAATCAACCCAGATCCTTCCTTTTTGGGACCTCTACAAAGTCGTTCCAACTTCTAGATTATTTTGTTCATTCTGCGACACATTCCAACGAGTTTCTCCAATCACTTGAGTTCATTCTAACTCTCTTAGTACTCTAGAGTTTTAGCATTTCCATTTTCATAGTTTCTTGGGTCATTTTCCATAGTCATTTATTGCATTTATTTACTGCATTTACATATCATTCTAGATTAGATTAACTACACCATATCCCCATTTTTAGTTAATCAATGACTAAGTAAGAAATTTAAATAATAATTTTCAAAGAATCAATCATAAATTTTTTTCACTGTGCCACTTTTATGCAATATGTTTATAGACACAAATATTACACATTAGACAATATTTAGCCCAGCCTTATACTACTATTTAGAAGGTTCTCAAGTGTACAAAATACTAATTAATCCCACCTTTTTCTTTCTTTTATTTTTTCTTTCCCATGTTTGTCTCGATATCTATCAGCCCATTTCATGACCTTTCATACATTCGATCATGAAATCAGGGTGCCCTAGCCTGTACTGGGGCACCCCGAGGTGCCTTGGTCCCATTTCGGGTGCCTCAGTCTATACACAACCTCTTATGTTTCTTTTTGGGCCACTTCTAGCTATTAGTCATCCTTATCTTCTTCTCAGTAGGCCTTGCCGAGATTAATTATGAAATTAAGTTTGTGAGCCCTATAAATATAAAGTTATAAGACCATAATAAGGTTCCTAGGTCATTTTCATTTTATCACTATTATCACTCCATCTAGGGTTGCATCCATTACATCACTTACATCCACATCATGTCAATTAACCATCAATATACACAACACATGCAAGTGAGAGAAGGAAAAATAGCAATTCTGCATATAATATCAAGGCTTGAGCATGTGTACAAGTGCTCAAAGGGGTAGAGTTTCCTTACACAATAGATCAAATAGTCCCTTAAAAAGTTGTCCATCCTTGTATATATAACTAAATAGGTTAATCAAAACTAGATACTCTTCCTAACTAATTACATTCTAAAAATAGGATGCATTTAAAAGTATGAAAAAATCCTCCTTAAAAACAACTAGGTGGTTGTGCATCTTTAACCGGTCAAACCTGTAACTCGAAATCCTGGACTGTAGCTAGAGGGTTGTGTAAAAAATGGTAGCGATCTTGAAGAAAAATCAGTTGGATCTAGCGCTACCCTTTGCTTGTGTGCCTTGATATTTGGTTATATCAGCCTCTTTAGTATCATATTTTGTTTATTTATGTCGATATTCAAAAAATCATTTGATGATTTCTTGTACACTTATTTTTCATCATGCCTACACACATAGCGGTTCAGGATTTTGACAGAGTTAGTTATTCAACTTAGTCTTCCAGGCAGTTTCTTGATGCTACCCATGATCTTCCAAAGTTGGCCCCAAAACCCCCAATATAGTAATTTAGCATGTCAACAGACTGAAGATCAAAGATCTGGGATACTATTGTACCCTCCTCAACCAATCTCTTGAATCCAGAAACAATGTCATCTGTTGGGAGTGCATAAAGATCATTGTCCTAGAATTTGAAATGGATTTTATCAAACTTGTCAATGATGTTATCTATGGCGTCGATTCCTTTATTCCTTGCACAATCCAATTTTGGGGTTGCTTCCTTGAGCATTCGAATATAAAATTTGATGGCCTTTAAATATTCAAAGAGCTTGGAAGGGTCATCAATGACCCCTTCGATGAGGAGAAGATTTGGATTCATTTTCTCTAACTCCCTCCAAGTTTTCAGAGTGACTTCTCAATTATCATATTCATCCCGTAAAATATTACACATTTTAGACACAATATCATTCTTCATTTCAAGTTCATCATGCATAACTACAACATCTCTGATCACTTGTTCTCCTTCTTGTATCAGATGATTTATCCAAGCTCTAACCGCTCGCCCTTGCTGACCAATTTTCTCTATTGTGGAGAAGGAAGTGGTGTCAAAGCTTGTTGAGATTGCGAGGGCGATGGAAAGAGTGGGTTGCATGATCTTGTGTAAGAGGACTGTTAGTTACTCTACTTTATTTATTAGCACATCCTTGGTGACCTTATCTTTATCAAAATTGTCTATAAGGTTTCCAAGAGCAATATGGACATCTTGCTTTTCACCTTCATGTGTAGCCTTTCCCAAGGAGAACTTGGAGATATGGTAATCAACTACTGTGATATCTTCTTCTAATTTGTCCACAACAGGTGTCACAATTTCAAAAAACCTTTCCCTATACTGATCAACTGATAAATGAGAGATGGTCTTCGGTTTCTTTAGCTGGCTTCGTGGAGTAAGATCTAGAGTGCTAAGATCAAAATCATCAGCAATAGATACCTTCTTCTTCTTCTTCTTAGGGGTTTGGCCAATTATCCAAGAAGAAGTGGAAGAAGAGATCATTTTATGAGAGAATGACAAGATAAGGAAACCATGGGTGTTAAAATAACAGGTGATGAAAGGACAGTTTCCATAATGGTAACGAGTGATAAGGAAGGAGTAACTAGTGGAGGAGGAATGGACAAGATGGCTGGATATATAGATGAAATCTTAAGGTTGATAAGAGGAGAATTAGGAAAGGAAAGTCAAGGGAAAGGATTTCTTAAGGGATAACTCAAAGCTAGACTATCTCCATATGAAAGAAAAGGAAGGGAAGAAAATACTTAGGTCATGGAAGGGAGAAGGTGGATAAGATTGGATAAGAGGAAGTGGAAGGAGAAGGAATAGAGGTTTTGAGTGAAGGAAGTGTGAGAGGTGGAGGAGGGGAAGGAACTAAAAATGGGGATGAAGGAAGAAGAGGTGGGAGAGGATATTGTAACACCTAGGTGGTAGAAGATGGATAAATACTCAAATCTATTACTTTTGTGGAAGGGTCAAAATAAGAAGGTACCATGCCCTTACTTACAAATTTGATTATGTGAGGCTTGGAAGTGGGACTTTCTTGTTTTGTAGTAGTATGATGGCCCATCATTTGTTATACTTGTGGATTAATAGTTGAAGTGTGTTTTAGATCCCTGGGTGGAGTTCCCAAGGAAAGTAACCACTTGTGGGTATGGTTAAGGATGTTCATTGTGCGTTCCTTGTAGATTGTGTATTTTTGAATTGACCAATTGATTGAGGGAAACGGTTGTGCCTTCATATTCATTTAAGTGTAAGTAGGGTCCAGGACTTCCTCGTCATTGTGGATGCCTTCAGGTTCATTTGTGATATTGTATTATGCCACCTCTTCCAGTGTCAACCTACAATAATCTATTTCTCTTATGGCCACCTCATGTCTACAATCAATCCATATATCCTCTAATTGAGGTATATGAACATTGGTTGGCCCGATTCTACTGACGACGCCCCAGAAATCAAAGCTAATTCATGAGTGGAAAGTCTTGATTTTCATCTATTGAATTTCTCCTTCAACATTTTTGGCCTTATAAGATGGCACATATACATATCGGCCCAAGGTGATAGGAAATTAAACCCATGCCTTATGTTTGATTTTTTGATACTTATAAAGGTGGAGCAGTTACCTGACTAATTCTATCAAGACCCATTTTGCAGTAGGGAATCTTAGAAGCTTCTAAGGATCACATGAAAATCTCACTACTCTAAGGTACATGAAGGTTGGGAATTGTAAAAATATACATCCCCATATTCTTACCATATTCCAGGCTTCATCGATGACCCGACAGTTGTACAGGTCTATGTCAAATATACACATAAGAGAAAAGAAGAAAGCGTGATTCACTCTTCTAAAATGTTTTTATCCTTCCTTTATTGTCAATTGCAGATAAAAATCATATATTAGCACTTGGTTTCTTGAAAAAATGGATATTATCCCCAGATAGTTTATCAACCTTGTTGCGGCATACACGAGGTAGGAATCCATGTAGAAATTTCCCATAGTCCAAACTTCAAGCAATTGAGAGTGCAAGGCATCATTGATATGCTAACCCATGAGATGAGGGTGGCATTTAGGGATAGTGGAGATATATCAGTACATCCACTCCTAAAAATCCCTTGATGAAGGAAGGCCCACAACTCTACTTAATAAGGTAATTAGGTCATTGAATTCTTGGATGAAGTCTTAATGGAGAAAGGTATTTGGAAACCTGGTTACCATCAGCCTCGTCTTTGTAAGGTAGCTCTTGTTGATAATATTAATATAGGTATTAGGTTTATTATTCCAATGCTCAAGTGCTGTTTTAGGTGAGATTGTCACATAGTCCTCTAAATTAGGGAGCTTGAAAAAATCCTCAAGGTAGTCAATATACAATCTGATCACTATTGTTCCATCCTTATCCTTCACTATTCAAGACTCTGAGTCATATTGCGTGGAGCTACTATGCATACAAATTTCAGGCACTGCATAGAAGATGGGAAAGCATATGTCAGCGCTATACCACTATCGTAGATGCTTTTAATCCAAACAAACTTGGATGGAGATTTGACTCTGTCCCAAAACTCAGGTAGGTCAATATGACTGAGATTGGTATCTCTAATGTTATTAAAGTCTTATAAAATGTTTGAGTGGGGAGTCACCCCTTTGAAACTGTATTTCATTTTTCCCTTTCCTTTTGATGAAGACTTTGTCATTTTATCGAAAATCCTATGAAAATCCCTTGGAAACACCTGAAATTGATGACGAAAGATGGGTCTTGAAATACAACTATCAACCCTTGAAATATAAAGGATGGAACTCAAACCTTGCAAAACAACTTCTGAATTTTGACTTGGTCTTGGTGGAGGTAAGGACTTGTAATACAATTGTGAACCTCCAACTTGGTCCGGGCAAAACTCAATCCTTGCAAAGCAACTTACAACCCCCAAAATAGACCTAACAGAAATCACACCTTATTTTTCACTTAGAACTCCTGCCTTGCAACTTGTGACAAAAAAACATTCACTCTTTTGTGATCTTTGGGAAAAAATGATTAAAAAAAGGAATGAGAGGGAGAACACTTGAGGAGGCAAGAAAACAAACAAAGAAAAACCTTGGTAAGACATGCCAAAACAAAACAAAACAAGAAAACCCTAAATACTTCAATAATGTCGAAAAAATGACACAAAACTTGCAAACAACCATTAGAACACAATATCTTACCAATAAATCCCATCAAAAATGCCTGAAAAATCAAGAAAAAGTGTGGTTGAAAGTTAGAAGGTCATTTGCAAGTCAAAGCATACAAAAGGAAAAGTGGAAATGATGTGGAAATATAACTATAAATAGAAAATAACACATTAATTACATGGAAATGACATGTACGAGTGGGTGACATTAATGCATTAACCACGAATCAGGATTTGACAGTAAAATTTTAAGTTGACCTAGTTTTAGGTTTTCAATTTCAATTTACAAATTGCGAATGAGAACCTGAAAGCTAAAATGCATTGATTCCTTTGTTTTTCGGGGATTAGGTTCTCATTTTTAATTTTCATGCAGATTACATTTTGAAACACAAAACATGATATGCATTGGGAATTCATATTTCGGGGATATGGTTTCACTTTACAATTTGAATGCAAATTGTAATTTGAAACCTGAAACCCGAAATACACTAAGAAATTAGTGTATTTCGGGTTTTGAGGTTTGGGGAACAATTTGCATGTAAATTGCAAAGTGTTTCTCAAAATCTGAAATACAAAGATAATTTTTGATAGTTAGGCATTCTTTGAGATTTCACAAAAAATGGTTTTTAGTCAAAAGGGGGTTTTTGCAAGGAAATAGTTAGATAAAAAGGAAAATTGGGCAAGGTGACTTGTAAAGTCAACATTTTTGGTGACCTCTAGGGAATGTTTTCCTACTAAACAAAAGTTCAATAGCCTTAATCAAGTCCATTGGGCATAGGAGTCATCAAAACCTCAAACCTAAATAGAGCCGGAAGCCTTCCATGAAGACAAAACAAAAACAAAATAGGACAAGAAAACAAGACAATATGTAAAAGAACTTACAGGAATAGAAGCTAAACTACTATTGCACACGATGAAAATACCTCAATAACAAACTTTGAGGTGCATCCCATTAACTGGGATGGGTAGTGCATCTCCGTTGAATCTAGATAACTTAAATGATTTTTCTTCTTTGCAACTAGTGATCACATATGACCCACTCTAAAGGGCATAAAATTGTGTATGCCTTCATGGCTTGACTCTATCTACATCCCATTTAATGACTAGACCACCCTCTTGAAAATATCTATCAACTGTCTTCCTGTCAAAAAAATGCTTTGTTTGATCTTGATGAAGCTCAAGGGTATTCATTGCTTGATTCCTTGTTTCTTCTAGCTCCATTAGCTCAACGAATCTTACCATAATAGGATCATATTCCATTGTTTCCAATTGTATTTCCAACTCTAGGGCTGGTAACTCCAAATATAAATGAATTTTTACTTCCCTCCCATATACTAGAATGAATGGGGAATTGTCAATGGCCCTTTTCAGAGTGATTCTATCAGCCCACAGGGTGGCCTTGAGTTGAGTATGCCATGTTCTTTGGTTATTTTCCATAATTATTTTGATGATCTTTATTAATTTTTTGTTACTGGACTCAGCCAATCCATTACCTTGAGGGTAACATTTTGACAAAGTCTTCAGATAGACACAACGCTTCACAACCCATTCATTGATTTGTGTACCCACAAAGGCTTTGGGATTATCTGAAATGATGGTGAAGGGCACACCAAACCTTGTCATGATTCCTTCAAGGAACTCCAAAATGTAATTCTCGTTAGCTTTGTTTAATGCCACTGCTTCCAAAAAACATTTTCTGAAACAACAGGAAATGAAGAAACAATTTTTGGCTGAGAGGTAAGCTTGGAAAATTGGTTGTAATGGAGTACGAGCAAAAATATCAGTTCTTTGTTCCAAGAGAAATAATCATCCAAATGATTTGATTTTTAATTCTTTGGACAGGTATGGAGGATGGGAACTGACTCTTTGAATTCAAGGAAATCTCAAAGGGTTTTGGAGAAAATAAAAATAATTTTTAGTATGTAAAGAGGGTTTCTAAGTGGTTTGGAATAAAAATATGATTTTACTCACAACTCATGAATAAAACAGACCTTTTAATGGGGAGGAAAACATCAAAAATCCTTTGATACGATGAAAGAAAATATTAGTACCACTCATGTCCTGGAACTTCCAGATTTGCAACAACCATTTGAGATAGAGATGGATGTGAGTGATTATGTTGTAGGGGTGGTCTTGATGTAAAAAAGGAAACTGGTTTGTTATCATTCTGAAACCTTCACTAGTGTAGTTTTAAATTATCCAACTTATGATAAAGAATTGTATGTTTTGGTTCAAAGTGTGAAAAAGTGGAAACATTACTTGATGGTAAAGGAAACAATTATTCATATAGATCATCAACCCCTCTAGTAGCTACAATCATAGTCCAAGTTACAACAATCTAGAACCTTTTGTTGGATGGGTTTTTTACAACAATCTCATTTGGTGACCACAAATATGAAATGTATACAAAATAAGGTTGTTGACATGTTATCTAGACCTCCTATTTTTATTTCATCTATCCTTTCACAACATAATTCTTTGAGCTTCATGAGAGTTATATAGAGAAATATGCTAATGATGTTGATTTTAAGGATGTGTATGAAGAATTGATGAGTGATAAACAAGTAGAAGAATTGCGTTATCATGTGCAAAATGGACTCTTATATCATTTGGGTAAAATTTGTGTTCCTCATAATGAAATAGTGCATCACATGTGATTAGGGAAGTTCATACTTCTCTTGTTTTTGGTCATTTTGGTGTTGGTAAGATAGTTGCACATTTACAAATGTATTGCTATTGGCATCGACTGAAGGAAAATGTTTCTAAGTATATTAAAATATTTATTATTTGTGCCACAAGCAAGCCTAGTAACAGGAAGTTGGGACTTTACACTTCTCTCCCTATCCCTACCTGTCCTTAGGAAAGTATTTCCATGGACTTTGTAGGAGGCTTGCCTATATCACTAAGAGAACATGATTATTTATATGTGGTGGTGGATAGATTGAGCAAGATTTGTGTGCTAATTCCTTGTACTAAAACTATTATTGGTGAAGGGACTGTATACTTGTTCTTCCAACATGTATGGGTTCATTTTGGTTTACCCACTTCTATTGCATCTGATCGGGATTCTCATTTTCTTAGAGAATTTTGTTCAACATTGTGGGAATTGATGGAAACCAAGATTAATAAGAGTATTGAATTTCATCCAAAGACCGATGGTCAAAATGAACTCGTCAATCACATGGTGGTACATCTACTTTGAGGATATTGTGCCAAACACCCCAAGTTATGGGATGAACATTTGTATTATGTGCATCATGCCTATAACCTAGCACTTCATTTTTCTACTATGAAGTCTCCTTTTGATACTTGTTATGGGTATCTACCTAAATATCATTTGGATTTCTCTCTAGGAAAATAATATGTTGTTAATAGATGTAGTCACACTGATAAAGCCAAAAAAAATTGTGCAGAAAATACAATTAGTCCATCTATTTTTTTTAAAGCAATTGGATAAAAGTCAAGAAAAATACAAGGCTAGGCATGATAAACATCATGTTGATCACTAATTATAAGTGGGTGATTTAATTTGGCTTCACACCAACAAGGAGCAGTTGACAAGTGAAGGAAAAAAGTTGAAACCAATCTGATATGGTCCTTTTTTAGATATTAGAACAAATGGGTAATAATTCTTTCCAGTTAGAATTACCACTTTAAATGTAAATTTATTCAGTTATAAATGTTGAAAATCTAAAATTGTATAAGCCACCAATGATTATTGATCATAATGAAACTGTATTTATGCCTTATGTTGACGATTTTTCTCCTGAGTATCTTAATGAGTCGCAGGAAGATACAATGCTTGACAGGAAGGCGCAAAATTCATGAAGAGGACATGTTGAATATCTTCGTGTGGGTCTAAAAGGGATTCACCCAAATAAGGAAAAATGGATGAAAACTAGAAAGGTGAGGGAGAAATACCCTCACCTCATTAACAATTGAAAATCCTTTTGGAGGTCCAAAAGTTTCTCAGTGGGGAGGTGTGATCCAAGAGGATCCCTGCTGAGAAATGTCGATCTATTATTCAAATTTAGTTATAAATAATTTTTTTGCATAAATCCTGTCGAGATATTTCCGACAGTATGCAGAATGTAAAAAAAAGAGGTCGTATGTGAAAGATATCACCTGTTGAAATTTTGGCCCAACTGGTAAAAATACAAAACACGTAGGTCTTCGGTGATGTGGACAAGTGCATGATCGTCAAGTGGACCAATAAGCTTGCAACAAGTGGCAAAACAATAAAAAATAGTGTTTTGGTTTTTCTCCTCCAGTCTTTGACACTCGTGTACGGAAAAATGGACCTTGTTATTTATTGGTTGGGGGCCCTCAGCCAAGTTCGACACACCCGGTTTGAGTAGGGGTGCCTTGACCTCCTTACTTCACTATTACTTGCAAGCCATATTTATTTTATACGCCAAATTTTCCCACCTAATGTGCATGTGGGATTAATATTCCACATTATTTTAAACTATGTAATTATTTGATTTACCACATACCATATTACCATGTCAACTCTCCATGTATACATCCAACTCACTCAGGCCATAGACCAACTCGCCCATCACACATGTTAACTTGCCTAGGACACGAAATTCCACATGCTACATATTTATGAAGTTTGATGCATTGTACTAATCTTAGTTCTAACCATACCAACCCATGCACATTATTCCCTCCAAAAAAGTGGGTCACAAACCAATGTTTATATACCACTTCACGCCATTTAAAAAACTAAGCCCTCTCCCATGCGCCCAATGTGGGATCAAGTTTCCAAGAATAGTAAGAAGTTGGGATATAGAGTGCCCCACAAATGTGTCAAGGGGTATGAAGCGTTATAAAAGGGGTTGTGTAATATTTTAAGAGTAGGGGTTAGAAGACTATGTAAGAAGGGAGACTTAAGGTGAAACTTAGCTATGCAAATATGTTTCAAAGGATTTTTTCGGAGCTTGATTATTCAGAGGGGATTTTTATGCAGGTGATATTGATTTGAAAAATTGTAAAGCTCCGTGTAAATGTTTTTTTTACAATTATTTTAATAGATTGGTCTTTTGGAGGACACGAAGATGTGGGCAAAATTGCCACTTTTTTATCAACTTGCATGGTCATGGAGTTCTGAATTCTGTCATTAATCATTAAAATATTTTAAATGCAAATTTATATGTATTTGTTTTCAAGAAATTGCATTTATTTTAATCATCCATTTTAAATCGTTTTAAAGCGCAAATTTTTAGGTTTTTGAGATTTTAAAGTTGTATACGATTATAGATCATATATACACATACACATATATGTGTGTATGTATATACACATACACATATATGTGTGTATGTATATACACACACATATATACATACATATATACACACACATATGTACATACAAATACAAATACAAATACACATACACATGCACATATATACATATACATACACATATGCACATACTCAAATATACACATATATAGATATGTACACACACACATTGTGTGTATGTGTGAGTGCGTGTGTGCGTATATGCATATGTATACATATCTATATATACATATGTGTACACATGTCCATATATGTATACATATGTACATGTATGTATTTACATATATGTGTATGTGTATGTGTATGTATATGTATATACGTGTGTGTATGTACGCGCACGCATGTGCATGTGTGTGTGCGTGAACATGTGCGTGTGTGATTTTTAAAAGATTGTTTGATTTTTTAATTCAAATATAATATTTGATTATCGTGTTCCATTCATAGTTTGTTACTTGTATCATATTCACCTTATTCAGAAACTTCTCTAAATCTCTCAATTTTTTCAATCTTTATGGAGAAAGTTACAAAAGAGTCCAAGTAGTGTAACCTGGAAATGTTACTTTACTTTAGGATCTAATTCAAAAAACCAACATTTTCAAAGTTTAAACACTATAAGTTATTGATCTGGAGGATTTTTTGGGTATTAGAAAGTTTCCTAAACCTCCCTAAACTATGACCACGTTGTAGAACTTTTTGAGACCTTTTCTGATGGTATGCAAAAATCCATGGAAATGGACTCTCGATGTAGAAGATATCGCAAGTCAAAGATTTGGTTTGAAAAACGATTCAAAATGGGTCAACTGGTGCAAGTTACACTTTGACACGTGGCATTTGGAAAATTTGTGCAAAAGGTTAAAATTTTGGTGTTTTCGAGTGCATCCAGTATTTGACGTAATGAAAAATTTGGTAGGCCCCACTGTTGTTTCTAGACTAAGGACCCTCAAAAAGGTTCGACACACTCTTTTGTAAGGAGGGGTACCTTTGCCACCTTTTATTTCATATTGTTATTGTTCACAATTTTGATTTATATATGCATTATATCTCTCTTACATTGTCCCATGTGGGACTATATATGTATTAGAGAGTTGAATTGTGCATTGCAAGTCTATTATATTTGCATAGGCACAAACTCGGGCGACGCTAATCTATTAGCTCGGTGGGGTGATCAACTCCCCACTCGAGTTGATCACATTGTTATCTATTTCCACATTGCTTCAGGTCGAATAAGCCCCACAACTCAGTGGCCAAAGCCTATTCCATCAGCTCAGCTCAGATAACTAGGTATATTATCCACTCGGTGACCTGGCTAACTTCATACATTTCTCGGGTCATCTTGATCCCAAAACAAGCCACCTACTATATCTATGGTGGGTAGGTTGACGCATCTTAGCGACCCCTAATGACTCGACATTGGGTGACAGAGGATCCTACAACTTAGGCACCTGACAAGTTGGCTGGCATATGACTCAGTCATCACATACCAGCCCAGATGACATTGCCACAACGTAAAATCTAATCCAATGAATCATCCAACACATTAGGTGTTGGGATCACAACGTAATAATGGATAGCTCGGCACCTTACAACACAATACAAAGAAACAAACCCACAATGCACAACGAGGTCACAGTCAGCTCAACCCAATTGGGGTAGGTTCGAAAGATTTATGTGGTTGAAAAAATAGCTAGATGGATGTGGCATAAGCCATGCATAAATTTGGGAAATCTTACCTAAATATAAACCTTCGAAGTAGTTGTTTCTTCCGCGCTATAGATGTAGGATCTTTACCCACTTGGGAATAAACAAATTGACCCCGGCTAAAGTGATAGGGGTGACTTGAATCCCCAAACTCATAGCCCTAAATCTAATCTATTCAACATGACTCACCATTCAAGCTCGAGCAGCTCATATGAGTTGGTAAAAAGAGTTCACATGTTATTTTATAGAACACATGAGACATGACTAGTGGGTAGAGGTAGTCAAAGAAAGTTTGGAAAAAACCTTGGATTTGAGGCCCTTAGAGGCTGAATTTCAGGCCATGGTGTAAAAATGAAAAGTTTCTCAGAATTCTGATGAGGATTCTAACCATATGTAATGGTTATTTTCATGGAATGCATTAAAAATCTCCACTTGTAGGTGTTTTTATAGCATAGTTTCAGGGGGATCCACATTGTGAAGACATTGTAGGGGCTATAGATGGACTTGATGAACATGTTTTTGGTAAATTACAAAGTTCTTCAAGGTTTGATATCAACCCATTTGCATGATTCACAGTGATCTAATTTTCATTATTGAAGGTATAGTTTTACTGCATTGGACTTTAATAGATTGATTCACATTTGTGAATCTGGAGACATAACCTTTGGGTGAACTCTGTTATAAATTTCTATTTTGTGGATGTTTTATTTTAGTTTTGATGAAGATTTTGATGAAATAAAATCATTAATGGATTTTAATTAATTTGATTAAGCAATCATCTTAAAATGGGAAAATGGACTTCAATGAATTTCAGTATCCATAACCCACAATAGAATAAATGAATTCACATTTCAATGTTGGGATTAAAAATCAAATTGAGGTACATAAATATCAGTTTTGGAGTGTTTACAAACCATAAAATTGATGTTGAGTTCCAAGATCCTTGTGAACAGTTAAAATTTGAAATTTATAACTTGTGATTTCAGATCAAGTTTGGTATCAAAGATGGTTTAGCTCAATATTTTTCTTCTAGTTAAATCTTATTAATAGTGTGATTGCTTTAGTTGGTACAATTAGTTCGATATGAATAGGTACAGGTGAACTATGGGAAGTTGCAGATTTTATAGATGAGCTGAAAACTGATCTCGTAACATTCAGGAGAGAAATGGTAAACTTGCTTCCTCACCTAGGAAGTGGGAAAACAAGAGGAATTACTGTACTCATTGATGTATGAGTAGGCATCAGGTTAATAATTGTTGGAAACTTCATCCAACAAACCATCTAGTGCATGATAAGAGAATGTTGGAGTTTAAGGTAAAAGAGACTTTTAAACCTTCAGTTGAAATTAAATCAACCTCTAATATATCCGTAATTGAACCACTTATGAGTCTATTCTGTTTTGATATGGAGAATGTAGGCTCATGTGAGTTGGATAGGTTTTTTTTTGCATAATAGTATTTGTTGAAAGCATTCAAAAATTTTCAGAGTAATTTATGGATTTCTGGGGTATGTTGAAGGATAAATTCACATGTATTTTTTAATTTCTTTGAAAATTGGAATTGGGGTCACCTGTAAGAGGATCTAGGGAGATAATTTTAAAATACTTCAGATTTTAACTTCTTAAGTGTTAAGGATGACAACATACCATTTTCCATTTTTAGCAATGTACGCAATTCAGTGGGCATATGATAAAATGTCTAATTTCGGAATGCATTTTTATGTTACTATTGTTAAATGTCATTATGCAAGTCTGTGACACCTTTTTGATTTTGTAGGTAATATACAAATTTGTTGTGTCTATATAGGGTAATTGCACATTCATGACTACCCTTATTTTTAGGGCATGTATTTGTAACTACCCTATGCAGTTACAATCAATGTGTACATTATTTTCACTAACAAACTGGTGTGTAGGTATTGCCTGGTGATCATTTGCAGAAGTTAAACAGTTCACCAATATGGGTAAGCATACAGTTTGATCTATCCTTTTACAGTTCAATATGTATGGATAGAATTGGCAGATTCACGTGGATTCAGTTTTTTGACTATATCTATTTCTGGGCATTGATAGTCTAATATATTCTGGATAGTGAATATTTGCATTTTTACAGTTTTAGATAGATAGTGGGCACTAGCCTAATTAGGGGCAATTTAGATGTCTGTTATACTGAGCTATTTTTATGGAATTGTAACTTAAGTAATCGGCCATATCACAAAGTGACAGTTGAACACTAGATTTCTGTGATAGAATGGGTGTTATTATCTGATCATTTTTTTGTGATGGCATTACAGTGGGATTGACAGTTCATAGTTGTGTGCAGAGTTGACAGGGTTGCAGCGTATCAATTGAACACTAGCTTAATTGGGTGTTATTATTTGATCAATTCATGTGACTAGCTAATCAATTATTTACATTTAATTAACCTATGATGCTATTTTTGGTTCCTGTATGTGTTTGTGCAATGCATGATGAGTTAGCACATTTTGTGGGTTGATAAATAACTTTTTGTAGACAAAAAGCATTCCTAGTTGGGAGGAGTGATCCAGAGGATTTTTTGGGTCTTTGTAAATTTTCCTAAACCGTGACCATGACCATATTTTAGAACATTTCGAGACCTTTCCGACGGTATGCAAAACTCCAAAAACGGAGTCGGGATGCAGAAGATATCGCAGGTCAAAGTTTGGTTTGAAAATTGGCAAAGGGGGTCAACATGCGAATCAACTGGCGAGTTGATACATTGGACATGTGGCAAAAGTTTGGAAAAAGGTTAAAATTTTGTGTTTTCGATCCTCTAGTCTTCAACACACGAAAAATTTGGTGGGCCCCGCTATTTGTTGGATGGGGGCCCTCAGCCAGGTTCAGCACACTCTTTTGTAGGAGGGGTGCCTTTTCCGCCTTTTATTCATATTCACATTGTCCAATTTTGCTTATATATGCATTATATCTCTCTAACTCTGCCAATGTGGGATATTTGTTTGGAGAATTGAATTTTGCATTGCAGGTTATATATTGCATTACACCTAGAGAGCTCGGACGAGCTATTATCTAGCTCAGTGGGGTGATCAACTCTCCACCGAGTTGATCACATTGCATTCCACATTGTTCGGGCTTAACATTACAACGGATCCGCGAGTATATCTATGACTCGACAAATTAGCTCAAAGCAACCGAACGCCACCTAACAACTCAGCGGAATCGCAGGTGACTCGGCCCAATCAGTCAGTCTGTATACCTCAGCGATATATCTTGCCACAACCCTTATATCGAGCGTTCAAACAAACACAGCTCGGCGCCCTTTCTATTATGGCGTAGCTAACAGTCAATGCACAGCCAACCTAAGATTGGCGATGAAACAAACAATTGCAACTGCCACAACGTGGCAACGGATAGCTCGGCCCCGTGGGGCGGTAAACAACTCGCAGCACAGCATGCACAACACGGCCAAGTGACTCGGCCCAATCAGTCAGTCCGTATACCTCAGCGATATATCTTGCCACAACCCTTATATCGGGCGTTCAAACAGACACAACTCGGCGCCCTTTCTATTCTGGCGCAACAAACAGTCAATGCACAGCCAACCCAAGATTGGCGAATGAAACAAACAATTGCAAATGCCACAACATGGCAACGGATAGCTCGGCCACGTGTGGTCGGTTAACAACTCACAGCGCAGCATGCACAACACGGCAGCCTAATCAAACAGCTCGACCAACAGTTGTGTGGCCTGACAAAACAGAGGCAGGTGTGGCCGTAGCCACGTATTTGAGGGTGGCCTTTCCATATTTAAAAACCTAGCCAACTTTACGTCTGAGACATGCAGGATTTTCTCACGCCATAGCAAAGCCAACCCCGGCAAAAAATGGGCCTCCGCAAACTCGAACCCGCGATATCGCGTGGGTAAGGCTAATCAACTCGCCAACTCGCCTAACGGGCTCAGTCGAGCCAATAAAAGAGCTCGTTGTTTTTATAAAACACAGTCTACAAGTCTGTGTAAAAAAACCAGTAGGGGCAGATTGCATTCAACCTCATTTTTGGAGCACTTAGAGGCCAAATTTGGCCATGGTGTAAAAATGAAAGTTGCTCAGAATTCAGAGAGGAGTCCCAAATATGTGATTAGTTTTTCATGGAATGCTTTAAATCTCCATTTGTAGGTGTTTTACTAGCACAGTTACAGGGGGTCATATTGTGAAGACACTGTAGGGGCCACAGATGGACTTGTGAACATTTTCTGCTAAATTGTTGAGTTCCCAAAGTCTGATATCAGCCCATTTGTAGGTTTCAAAGGTCTATTTGTCATTAGTGAAGGTAAAATGTACTTCATTGGGTTTTAATAGATCGATTCACTTTCTATGAATCTGGAGATGTAGTGCCCACTTCCCTTTGACACCTTTATTACTGATCATGATAATGTAGACTATATGACAAACATTTTAATAGTTTTGATTTAGCATGGTGTTAGATGTTAGATCTTGGATTATTGTTGAATTTGATTATATATAATGCATGGTGATTATTAGAGACACTCATATGTGGATGATGATATACTATTGACATGGATGCTTAATGGAAGTTATCCGGACATGTGATTTTGGAGATTATGAGTAAACCTAGAAAAGGAAAATTATTTGATGATGATGTAGTTGTCGATATAAATTGTAAATGATTTCGTTGATTGCCTTGGTGATTGTTGTGATTCATCTGTATAGATGATTTTGTGATTTATTATATATTCATTTTGGACGTTCTGATATGGCCACGAGGCCAAAGGAGGTATTTGTGTTTTACAGGTTTAAAATATCACAACGAACATCGGGGGGATTGGAGACTAACCAAAGTGGAATTCTAGGTGAATTCGACAAGGTCACCATGGCAACTTGTTTTGTGTGTGTGTTGTATTTTGTTAGAGCTTCCCATGGGGGGGATCATCTTTACATGTGACCATGGGTTTGTGTATTTTATTAATGTGTTTCTTTTATTTATTGTTGTGTGTATTTTATTTGTAATGTGTTCTCTTCTTTTAATAAATTTATTGTGATATATTAATGTGGAAATCACATGTTTAAAATTTAAATAAATGAAATTGGGATATGGAAAGTAATTATAAGAGTTGTTGGCTGTTGTATTAAGTTTGCAAGTGATGTGTAAGAGCTGTAAGCGTATGTGTAAGTCAGATTTTGGAATAAGAAATACTCTACCTCCATGGAAATTCGAATTTGACGTTGGGGGCTGTTTTTAGAGGCTTGTGGGACAAGTAAAACTTGTCCCATGCCTCTAAATTTATGTTACCAACCATACTTATGGTTGGGGAAGTGATTGGTGACTTTTATAATGCACTTTATTCATCTTGTGCATGTTTTTAATTGTACTCTCTTACATTTTAATTAAATTGTTGTCCCTTGAGGTGTGGGATCTTTTTGGAGTGTGCAAGTAACCTATCATTCTTCACCCACCTCTTTATTGTGACTTGGGGGAATGAATTTTTGTCTTTTGTGTTTGAATTGGTGAAGATATTTGATGTGGCATCCCACATGGATCCACACCATCCTCTTCTCTCCCTCTTCTATTTAATTCAAACTCTCTTCTTGATTTTGGGTTGTTGAATCATTTTTTGCATGCTTCCTTGGGGGTGCATTTTTCTTATGATGTGGAGCTCTTACTTCGGAGAAGCTTTGGAAAAGACGGTTATTTTGGTCGTTGAATGTTTTTGCAAACTCCCTTAGGAAAGCATTGTTGCTATTTGGAGGTCTTGTGTTATTGTGGAGGAATTTGGAGATAACTTCTTACTTGAGATTGTTGTTTTGGAGCTGTGTTCTTGGCTTTGAGAGCTTGCTGTTTGGAAACAAAAGCTACCATGGAAAGGCAGGTGTTTATTCCCTCTTCTTATTGCTATTATTTTTTTATTGTGTTGTGTGTATGGTGCATGCATTGTTTTATTTATTGGCTAGTTGGGTAGACTGCCTTAGGAATGGTGTGGGAGAAGGCTATGGGGAATTCTTGTGGGGGGGCATAAGGGAAATTCCATGGGCATCAGAATTTTGTGGAGGGAGTTTTGGGTTTGGGATCCACCATGGAAAAGAAATAGCTTGCATTTCTTACTTGTGGGGGGGCATAAGGGAAAAATTGTGGGGGGGCATAAGGAGGAGTTGGGAGGCATAAGGTTTATGGGATATGATATGTTATATTGGCGGTATGATTATAGGTGGATGCCCAATTCCCAATTGGGAGGCATAAGTAGCTTCCCCCATAGTCCTTGCTCCTTTGGCTTGCTTGATCAAGCTTGAGTTGTGATTTGAAATGTTTTTAAATGTAGTTGTGAACTGTTGTTTACTTTTCGTGTTGCATTGTGTTTTAAAAGGTAATGTGTATGTGAAAGAATGTTGTGTGTGGAAGCCATTTGTTTCCATGGTTGAATTGCACCTTTTATCGTATCTTGGTTAGGGCTCGAGGGATGATGATAAAGGAAGGCTTCTCCTTTCATTGGATGTCTTGGTTGGGTGGAGAGCGTTGCCTTTCCCCCTATTTTGTTGTGATCAACTTGGAGAAAAGAGAAAATGAGCATGTTGCTGTTTTTGAGCAAGAAGAAAATACAGTTTGACAATCCCTTGTGGAAACCCATTCATTTTTAATATTTTCCCACATGATGTGGAGGAAGTTGTAATAGTTATGCTATGGGAAAATGATGTTGTAATTGATTATGAGAATGTATATTTGAATTGAGAAAGCCATTTGTATTCTGATTCTGTTTAGTGGAAAGAAATGAAAATTCTGTTAATTACATTCAAGCATTGAATGATGAAAATATGTTCCTCTTTTTGAAATTAATAAAGGAATTGAAAGTTCATCTCTTATTCACATTGTTGTAATTCAAATGGGAACATCAAATGGTGATTGAATTACTATTGTGAATGGAATCTCTGTTTAATTGCAAAGAAGAAGAAATACGTAGGATGGAATTATATTGGATTGGTTCTCTTTTGAAAATTAGTAAAGTGGAAATCAAAATTGTAATTTAGCTTTGAAATGGTTTGTTTCTAAACAACATAATGTATTGGACTAGTTTAGGAATGAAGTGCCATAATTGTAGGATGAATTTGATAAACAAACTTCAAGAAATCAATCTCTGTTATAAACCTTATACTGGCAATTACTTTTAATAAAAATTCACAATTTGGACCAGCACTTAACAATAAAATTGGAAACCTTAGCAATGTACTCAATTGACAAAGAAGACTTAAGATAATATCTTGAACCATTGCAAAATTGAGCTTAATATCTTCCTCAAGCATTTTTTGTCATTTGTTGGACAAATTCAATTTTGAATCAATTGAACAAATTAACTTTCTAAAAACACTCTAAACCCTCCCTAGATCAATACTCCATGTCTGTTTGACATGTTGAGTGAAGGAGGAAACCGTATTTAATCAAATTGAGAAGTTGAAAATTCCCAGTTCACTAATTATAAGCCTACAGATCCTTTTTGTGAAATTTACCCTTAAAAACTTATCAAAAAGTAAAATTGATGTTTCCTATGTAAAGAGGGCATTGAAAGCTTTTCAAAAAGTCCTTGTTTTCCCAAAATTGAGCTTCCTAGCAAAAGTTATGGCACTTTCAAGTTTTTGTGCCTTGGCAGGAAAATTTGGGAAAATTTTCCCTAGTGGGCCCGTAACCCAAAATTTTTCCATCATCTTGCCTTAGAAAAGTTTTTGGAAAAATTTAGGTTTGGGAATTTTTTTCCATTTTCCTCCGCCGGCCCGCCGCCAATGAGAAGGCGCCACGTGGCACCTTGGGATGGCGGTGGGGGGAGGCCCCTTTGTTTTTTTTGGTTTTGGCCTTCGAGAAATTTTTGATAAAATTCCCTGTGGCCCCGCAACCCACCCCCACCTCAAGATTTTCTTCCTCTATGGGCACGCGAACCCATGCGCCCCTTTCTCCCTTTTGCCCTTCGTCAGGCACAAAGCACCAAATTTCCCCGCTACTCCACACCCCTCCTCCTCTCTTCTCCCCGCGGCTAACCGTGGAGCGCCACATGTCCCTAGGCGGACCTGCGGGCACGGGAGTGCTGTTTGGTTTTTTCCTCTTCTTCGGGAAAAATGCCTCTAAATTCCCTGCCACTCCGCCAATTTCTCACCCCTTTCCCGCTTGAACCAGGGCTTGACACGTGTCCACCGGGGACCCGCGGAGGCGCAGGAGAAAATTGGAAATTACGCCGCACGATGGGAAAATTTCCCCAAGCTGCCCCGCGACCCACCAACCCGTTGGAGGTGTTTTCCCCTCCTCTTGACACGTGTCCCCCTAGGGGGAAATTTGACCTAAAAACTCTACCCGCTCATATCTTGAGTTCTGTAAGGAGTTAGGAGGACTTCTTTATTTCACCAGAAAGGTGAGAAAATTTCCTATCCATTGGGAATGGTTTAGGGAATTTTTGGAAGCATTAAGTAGGAGAAAAATCTAGTTGAAACTCTGATCCTGTTAGAGAGTTGGGTATGGAGGCAAATTACTCCCTGAACCTAACTGAAACTTCTAGCCCTAAGTTTTGAACCTTGTGACCTCTGTGAATTGTTAATAAAAGAGAATTATGTTCTTGTGGTTTTGAGTTGTTCCGGAACCTATCAGTGGTAACTGTTGCATGACAAGTTGGGGGTAGACACTCTCAATCAAGTGCTGGGGGTGGGTAAGTGAGACCTTGCTTTGTTGACTTTATTTATGTGTTCTTTTCCTCACTATAATTTTAATCCCCACCGTGTTGATCAAATAAAACCATGAATATATTTTTATTAATTTGATTAAGCATTTCATCTTCAAAAACGAGAGAAATGGACTTAAGATTTCATTTCAGTATCCATAATCCACAAAGTATAAATGAATGCACATTTCAATGTTATGAATGAAAATTAGACCGAGGTGCAAATTTTAATAGGAAATTAATCAATTTTAGAAAATTGAACCATAAAATTGATGTTGAGTTCTAAGATCCTTGTGAACGGTTAAAGATTGAAAATTATAACTTACGTTTTCGGATCAATTATTCAGAACATGTACTTATTGATGAATACCAACACCGTTGAAAGCATTGTAGTTATGTTCTAAATATTCTAACATTTACAAGTTAAAAAGGGGAAATAACATAAACTTTGATCATAAGAATTAGAAGAACACCATTAATATAGAACCTAATTAAATTGCAGAACTTACTCTTACCAAATTGTAGCCACAAAAGATTATACATATCCAACTAAATGCAATGACATGCTATATACTATGTAGACATTAAATTCTTCTCAATTGACAAAACCAAGATAAACCATTCCATTAATTTCCATCAATTCAATCCTCTAAAAGGTTCATACAAAATCAATGCATACCTTTATAAGTATAAGAAGTGGGTTTCCTAAATGTAAAATTAAATGCAACAATTGTTTTCATTCGACTCGAATTAAAAAACAAAATAAAATGAGGAAATAAAAAAGGATTTTAGGAGTCATCAAAACAATTAAACTGAATAAGCTTAAGATAGTAAGGACTTCCCTCTTTTTACTGTTTCATCATATTCATGATTTTGCTAATTTGGAACAAGCCCAATTTACTCTCTAGTCACATTTTTAGTTTGGTCCAACTCATCGTCCTCTTATTTATTTAACTAAGCTCTATGCACTTCACACCTGCATAGTAATCGAAGGCCTTGTCGAGGAGAAATATTGTTGTTTTTTCCTAATTTTTTTCTTCAATATTTAACTCTGGGCGAATCGCAAGGATTTGAATCCTCGACCTTGATGGATTCATGACACAGTTGCACTATGTCACAGGCAGATGTCACTTACAGGTGCGGATAATTTCTATTTTTCTTCAATTAAAACTCAGATCATCCCCAAAAAAGATTACAATCACATCTCGATTTCTGGGTATATTTCGTGTTTTCAAGCAAATATGTACCATGGGTTTACTTTCAGAAGGAAAATAAGTTCTTAATAGTTTGTGGGCATCGATATGTATTTATTTTGGTTGAAAATCTAGATGATTTCTGTTGTCAGCTTCACCCTGGAAACCAGAATTCAAAAAGCCCTAATTCTCTCGGCTTTCTACAAAATAATCGCTTCTGTTTGTTTGTGGGCTTTTATAGTTTTTAAGGTTAAGTTCAAAGTGTTCTTTGACAGATGGATTAGGTTTAAAATTTTAATAATTGTCTACGGGTGTTAATTATATTTGTAAATTTCAATGATTTTGTTCAGATTAGCTAGGTTTGATTTATCGCTAGTCGAAAAGCTATAAGAGTACAAATCCAATTGGCTTGATACCTTATATTACGTTTTTTTTGTGGGTTTGAAGTGGATTTTGGTTGTCAGATTGATAATGTTTAGCAGCTTAGCCTAACTGTCCAAACTCAAGAATTATAAAACCCCTAACCCTATTGGCTTCCTACCAAAAACTTGAGCTGATTTTTTGTGGGTGTGAATTGTTTACGGTAAAGGTCAGTGTTATTGTCGGATTGATTAGTTTTAACTTTTTTCGGAAAATTGATAATTGGATGTAGAAATCACTGTGCTACATCTAGCTTTCTGTGCTGTCTGGGCACAGGAAAGTGTATGTAATACAGTGACTTACAGATAGATTTTTCAAAACTCAGAAGTTGTGAAAAGAGTCTCATAAATTTAGTTTCAACTTAACATCAGAAATCAGAAACTAGCAAAAAATCCTAGAAAAAAATGGACTTTGTTATTTGTGCGTTTGTCTTTTTTTTGGTGGGGAAAAAGCTCAATGTTATTTTTTTGTCAGTTTGGGAAAGTTGCACCATTATCCTACAATTCAAGAATTTAAAAAGTCCTAACCCTATTAACTTCTTCTTTGTCGGTGTAAATAACTTATACCATTTGCCATATTCTTTGTTGGTATAAATAACTTTTTAAAACTAATGTTTGATCTCAGATTGACTAGTTTTATTTTTATCTAGCAACTAAAGAATTAAAACAACCCAAATGGCTTTATATAAAAAATGAGACTTGATTATTTGTGGGTTTGAATAATCTTTGGTAAATTTCAGTATTTTTTTGTCACGTTGATTGGATATAGCTTTACCTTGCAAATCGAAAACTGGAAAATACCTAATGCTATTGGCTTTCTATAAAAAAAATTGCCTTAATTGTTTGTGGATTTGTTCTAATTTTTGTAAAGCTTAATGTTCTTTTTTGTCTGATTCGTTTGATTTAACTCTACCCAGCAACTTAAGAATTGAAAAAAAACACTTCGCAAAAATTTGGCTTTACCGTTTTGTGGGTTTTCAATTATTCATGGATAAAACTTTAGTATTTTTGTCATGTTTAGTAGTATTATTTTTACCCTGCAAGTTGAAAACATAAAAAACCCAACCCTGTATGCATTCTACCGAATGTTTCACCCTGCATTCTACCAAAAGTTTCACCTCATTGCTTGTGGTGGTGTTTTTTTTTGATAAAGCTCAACTTTTTTCTTTTTATGTTAGATTGGTTAGGTTTAGGTTTAAAAACTATAAATGCCATAACTCTATTGGCTTCCTATCACAAAAGTTGGTTTTCATTGTTTGTGGGGTTGAATTATTTTTGGGCAAGTCTCAGTATTTGTCGTTGATTAATTTGGTTTAGCTTTACTCTGTTAATGAAGCATAAAAAAAACCTAACTCAATAGGCATACCACCAAAAAATTGGCTTGGTTTTTTGTGTCTTTGAATTGTTTGTTGGTAAAGCTCAATATCTTTATGACTTATCAGATTGATTAGTTTCAACTTTACCATATAAATCAAGAATTTAGAAAGCCCTAGCTTATTGGCTTCCTAACAAAATCTTCATTTTGTTAAAGCTCAGAAGTGTATTTTAGATTAATTAGGTTTATCTTACCTTGAAACTCAAGCTTTATTAAAACCCTAACCCTCTTGGCCCTCTACCAAAAGATTGCCTTGATATATTAGGGAGCTAATTGTTTGGTAAACTCCAGGGTTTTACCAAGCTCCAGTCCTTGACATGCTATTACAATTTACATGTACCCATGTTCTCCAAGCTATGGGTTACCTTATTATGGTGTGGTGCTTTGAATTTGGCTCACTCTTTTTATGAATGAACTTTTAACATTACACCACAAACACTTAAGTCTGGTTAGTTTCAACTTTACCCTGCAAGTCAAAAACTAAAAAAGCCCACTCCCAATTGGTTTTCCTATAAATTATTTGACTTGCTTTTCTGTGGATTTGATTTTGTTTTAGTAAATTTCAATTAATGTCTTGTTTGTCAGATTGGTTAGGTTTAGCTTTAGCTTGCAATTAAAGAATTCAAAAAGCCCCAGCTCTATTGGTTTCCTTTAAAAAACCTACCTTTATTTTGTTGTTGGCAGAAACAGTTTTTGTAAAGTTCAATGTTTTTTGTGAGTTTGATTAGCTTTAAATTTACCTTGCAAATCAAGAATGTTTCAAAATCTCTATCCCATATTGGCTTCCTTCCATAAATGTGCCTCGATTATTTGTTTTTGAAAATTTATATAATTTTTTGGTAAAGCTCAATCTATTTTTATCAGATTGATTAGGCTTAATGTCACCCTGCAAATTAAGATCTAAAAGAAGCTGCAACCTTATATATTTCCTACGAAAAATATTACCTTGACTTTCTGTGTGTTGCTTTATACTTGGCTCACTCTTTTTATGAATGAACCTTGCTTACCATTACACCAGAAGCCACTTCAGGCTGGTCAGTTTCAACTTTACCCTGCAAGTCGAAAACTACAAATGTCCATTCCCAATTGGTTTTCCTATACAACTTTGACCTGGTTTTCTGTGGATTTGATTTTGTTTTAGTAAAGTTCAATTAAAAATTCAAAAAGCTGTAGCTCTGTTGGTTTCCTTAAAAAAACCTTCCTTGATTTTGTTGTTGGTAGAAATAGTTTTTGTAAAGTTCAATGTTTTTTGTGAAGTGTATTAATTTTAAATTTACCTTACAAATCAAGGAAGTTTCAAAAACTCTATTCCTATTTGCTTCTTTACAAAAATGTGCTTTGATTATTTGTGGTTTAAATTTTATATAATTTTTCAGTAAAGCTCAATCTATTTTTGTCAGATTGATTAGCTTATCGTGACCCTGCAATTTAAGATCTAAAAGAATCCACAACCTTATTGATTTCCTACCAAAAATATTACCTTGATTTTCTGCGTGTTTGAATTATTTTTGATAAGCTAACCACTTTTGTCTGATTGATTAGGTTTATGTTTACCCTGCAACCCAAGAATCAAATAACTATAACCCTATTGGCCTCCTATCTTTTCCCTCAGATGGGGGCTTGTTAAGATGATGGATGTTATTGCTGTGAGGTCACCAGTATGTTAGAGTCGAGTCCAGTGTGCTCTAATATGCAAATAAATCAGTAAAATGCCAATACAAGGAGTTCTCTCATGGTATCTTCTTCATGTGAGAAATCTGTATAGGATCCGTTTTGGACATCGTTGCTTGCCAGGGATTTTTATAGTAGCTTCTTGCCCAAGCCTTCTTTTCCATGTGGGTCAAGCTACAGACAGTAATCTTATGTTATTACTTTGAGTTCGCACTCATCTGTGATAGACTGGTTGTGACTCAGTTACCTACTTATAGTTTTGAGCCAGTGCCTGATTGGGTGGAACAAACCCTCTTGCCAGCTATGCAGAGGTGAGACTATTCGTATTGGTATGTTACCGTTTGTAGGGCTAGGGTGGCTCCTGCAATCAGGTAAGTGGGATTGCCCAACCTCTGATCATTGGTGCATACCCCCCCTCGGAAAATTTCTCCATAGCTGAGCTTTGAACTCGGGTGTCCTAGTTGGCACACGTTAGCATTTGATCCCTGAGGGCTCAAAAAAAAATTTTACTGCCTGTTTGCCTTAGTTTATTCTCTTTTTCTGTGTTTAAACTTAGATTACCACATGAGCAACAATATGAACTGCAGTTTTGTGTCTTGAGCATGTTATTAATATGAAACCTGTAACTTTCAGGAACATATGTTATAACCATAGTTACCAGGAGACGGGTACGGGTACGGGTACGTGGAGACGGGTACGGGTACTGGTTCAACATTTTTTAGAAAAATGGGAGACAGGTATGGGGAAACGGCAATATATATGAAATAACTAGAAAAATACTATTCTACATTATTAATTTACTTAGACTCAAAATGCACTGAAATTTAAAAATAACTATACTTTTTGAAATAAGGAAATCAAATATCGACAAAATATGAGTAATTCTATTGATATTTGATATCTCACATATTGTGGGAAGAGTACATTGTAACAGAAAAATGCAAACAATCCCTGTGTGTGTGCGTGTGCGTGTGTGTGTGCCCGTGCATGTGTGTGTGCGCCCTTGCGCGCGTGTGTGGGGAGATGGGAGGAGACGTTAACAAAGGTTCCTGCATACAGGAGACGTTAACAAAGGTTCCTGCATACAGGAGACATCTCCGTATGCATCTCCTGTACCCGGTACGCGTCCCAAGTGGTGGGGGACACATCTCCTTGCAACAATGGTTATAACTGTCTTATTCACTCTAGATTCTTATTTTTGTCTTTTTATCTAAATAGGTGTTTGTTTGGGGTTTCTGGAATCCTTAACTTGCAATACATTATACTTTCTCTGACCTTAAGGGGGTTTCAGATTCTTTTTAGATTCCCGTGCTTAGCATCATACTTAATAAGATATTAATCTCTCTGGAAATGCAGTGTGTGTGGATTTGAGAATGGTCTCAGCACAACTCTTTCTTTCTTGCAGTTTCTGTGCTGCAATTGTAAGTATGTATGATGTATGCATTGATGTTAGTATCCTTCCTTTTCTGCAGCACAAGGTACAGTTGTGCATTTACCTCTTTCTAGTTTTCTACAACTTCCAATTCAAATCCATGTTTTGCGTGAGGTTTCTGGAATCCTTGACTTTCCAAGGCATTCTGTTTTCTTTGACTGTAAGGACGTTTCACGTCCTATTTGGATTCCCATCCTTAGTAGCATTGCTTATGGACACTTAGTCCGTATGTGTATATTCATCACTTATGCATGTATATGCACTAATGAGGCTAACCTATTTATAATTAAAGTTTATCTATTTATGGACCTCCACCCATGTATTAGTAAGGTACAAAAGATGGAGAAAATTTGATCTGGCCATGATGATTACCAGTTTCCACAAACAGTTTGGGAGAGCAGGATAAGGGGTCGACTTTGATTTTCAATACATCAGCATAAAAGCAAAACTGCAGTGATATATGAGCCGATATATGTTTGGAGAAAGTTATCTTTGTCCATATCCACTGCCATTGAACTGGAGCATCGTATCAAATACCGTCTTATCCCATATATCAAAGACTTCGGCTTTACCCGCAATCACTATAAATATTAAAAGTAAGGGGCAGAATCACAGTTAAGTGCAGATCCGTAAGCCATTGAATATCCCATCTTCACTTACCTTCTCAGAATGCATTCAAAAACAGATGAAGAAACATAGAAACTGAGGGCAAACATAACTACAAACAACTTCTTTGAAGATTAGTTAAATATGAAGCTATAAATTTAAACAGCTCGTTGCCACCAGACATTAGCATTAAGTTTGACTGTTACACGTCCTTACTTATCTCTAGCTTGGACCGTGATTACTAATTTAAATTATTTGTAGGCAGCTTTGGTCTGAAATACTTAAGAATCAAATTACAATGAATGCCAAATGAACCTATCAAGCTCATGAGAGAAGAGGGTTCTTGTGAACCACTACTCATTAAAGACGGGTCGCGAAAATTGGCTCAATATTAACAGGCATATGATTCCCCAAAAACTATAGTACATAATGATGCACTACAGAAAATCCAAATGCAGAAAATTTATATAGAAGTTTGAAATTATTTATTTTTCTGGCTTTTTCTAGGTTTCCTTGAGGTTTTTCATTGTACTTATTATATAGAGCCTTTGCCATTTGCTATATGGAGAGCTTGTATATACCGTCTGGAGTTTGTTTCGATCTCCCAAACTGTGGAATATGTTTATGTAGTACTATACTAACTAGAAATTAAAGACATTTAGCCAGGAACGGACCTCTTTGACAGTTTCAATTAGATTTGACAAATTGTTTTACAGTGTGAACGGTATATTCAAGACCAAATTCAAATTCCAGATTGATGGTCCAAGATTAAGATTAGTGTAATTGCAAAAGCATTCTTTGTTGTGTGCTTCTCAACTAGAAGCAATAGCAACCATGACAATTTGGTTTTTTATCAGCTTCCAAAATCCAGATTATTTTAGTCATAAAATTAATCTTTAATGTTTCTGGCTAGTGAATGTTTATTCTTAAATCATAGCAAAGTTTTTTCGGAAATAATTATTTAATTTGACTAATATGCTCCTGGTTTAGTGTATCCAGTAGAGGTTTAAAAAATGTGTTTTGTTTGTAGCACTGCAGTTTTGGATAATTTGTTTGACTAACCTTTTAACTTTTCAGTCATGGGAACCCATTCTTTTTCTATTAAGAATGATGTTTGAAATTTGTTTTTATGAGATTTCGTTTGATGAGATCAGCATGTTTCTATCTATTTAACTTTGCAGCTGTGGCTCTTGTGGATATCCTTTAAATCTGTGCTCATCAAACCGCATCACTTCTAACATTGGTTCAGAGTATCGCAAGGCCATCAAGAAGGGCATCATTTCTTTCTTGTCCATTGATTTGAGCAGGTTCACTCAGGTCGATGAGGTTAAATGTGCTTTCTATTCTTGTGGTTTTTGCCAAATGAGGACCAAGCTTCTCTGTCGAAAATGTGGAACTTTTATTGGCTATGGCTATGAAGATCGTGCATCTCCATGTGGTTTTGACAGTTCAGATTCAAGCTCAAGCAGTGGAACTCCAGGCCTGAAGAAATACAATATTAAGATTCGGGCACTACAGCCTTCAGATGAAAGTGACGTGCCTCACTTGGCATGAGAGTCCTAAGAGACTAAGTCTGTACATATGAAAAAGGGGCACCCGATATGAATCAAGTTCAACAGGGGACAATACCTCTGTTCTTGCTTTCAGATTTTCTGCTTTATATTTTGGGGCCACTTGTCATTTAGGCTGTTTGATTTTTCATGGTGTTCAAAAGGACAATTTAGACATAAAATGTTGGAAGTGGTATTAGTTTGAGAAGATATTTTTCTTTGCAAAAGTTATCTTTTCTGTTGGGGCTGGAAATATTATCTGCTATCATATATAAGCTGAATTTACAGGTATTCAATTTTTGATACTATTTACTTTTTACCTTCAGTGAACATCTTTTCAGATTACTTTGGTGGCATCAATGGATTTTTCTGGTTGAGCTGTCGTTCCATAAGCATGCTTGGGCACATGCAATGAACTTGATTACAGGTTTCATTTATGCCTTTCTTTGGACTGTTCCGTGTCAGTGAACTTCTATGCTTCAAGGGAATGGCTAGGAATGGGATTTGTTCTAGCTATGACATGAGAGGGGAAACATGTATAGATGTTGTTCTATAAGCGTGCTTGGGCACATGCAGTGAACTTGATTACGGGTTTCATTTATGTCTTAGTTTGGAGTGTTCCGTGTCAGTGAACTTCTATGCTTGAAGGGAATGGCTAGCAATGGGATTTGTTCAAGCTATGATGTAAGAGGGGAAACATGTATAGATGATCTTCCAAATGAATGCCTTTCTAATGTTGTCAAATTTTTATTTGATTGGGCTGATCGAGAGGCATTTGGCCTCACATGTCACCGCTGGTTGAAAATTCAGGGTGAGGTTCAGCGTTCTATAAAATTTCACTTTCATAATACTCCAGCTCCAAATTGCTCAAAATGGCTCTTCAAGCTTCTTTGTCGCTTTCCTGCACTGCATTCAGTTTCATTGTCTGGGTGCACTAAAATTTCAGATTCAGCCCTCTCATTATTTCGATCAGCAGGTTTAAAGTTGCAAAAGATCTCACTTGATTGCTGCTACAGCATCTCAGATTATGGTCTCTCTCATATTTGTGACGGTTCTACTGCTTTGTTGTCATTGAGTCTCTATCGTTGTAGTATCAGTGATGTCGGTCTTGAGCATGTAGCAAGAGGCTGTCCAAATTTGGAAATAATAAATCTTTCATCTTGTGATAGTGTCTCTGATTCAGGCATTGCAGCTCTTGCCGAAGGATGCCTGGGGCTTAAGGTTGCTACTATCTCAGATTGTAGAAATATACAAGGAAAAGGCTTTAAAAAGTGTTTCTCTCTTCAGTATTTAGACGCAGATTCATGTTGCTTGACAGATGATGGCCTGTGTGCCACTGCCGAATGCAGCTCTCTTCAATATTTGAACCTCTCCCACTCACGTAATTTGATGGATCTTGGCCCGAGAGGATTTAGATGCATTGGCACATCACGCTATAATTTGCAATTCTTGCACCTGAGGATGTGCCGCACTCTTGATGACTCAGCTGTAATTGAGATATCCAGGGGCTGTCCTTCCCTGAAAGAATGGAATTTGGCAGTTTGTCCTCAGGTGACTGTGGCTGGCTGGGAAGCAGTTGCAATGAACTGTAGGAACCTAGAGGTCCTCCATGTTAATCGCTGCAGATATTTTTGTGATAGAAGTTTACTTTTTCTTAAGAATGGTTGTCCTAAACTTTCCTCTCTGTACTTACATGGTTGCCCTAAACTGAAACCCGTAACAGTGGAGCTCTTCAGGCAGGCTCGCTATGTTGTCCGCATTATTTTGGAGGAAAACATGTTTGCAGGACCTTGTGTTGACGAGTTTGAAAAAAAATTGTTGTTAAGGTGAAAAACAAGACAGGTCTAGTACCAAATAGTCTGTTTTGCCCGTCTCAATTATCAACCCCTTCCATCCTTTTGTCTTCCATCCTTTTCTTATAAATAGAGATTTACATGATTCACTGTGCAGGTTATCAAACAAAGTACTTATTTTCTGAGTGGTTCTCTTGTAATTGTATATTAATGTGGAAACTCCCATTTTTATGGGTCTTATATTTGTGAAAGGGATGGTTTGCTGCAACTATAGGTAGCAACCTTTAGATCTCTATATTATATTCCAGACTAAATATCGGCCAGACTTCTATATCTAGTCATGCTTAGGAGAGAGTGCAATTGTTGATAGCTACTATATATATGCTACTGATAAAGACTATTTAAACTTGACCGATCTCTTCTAAGTCTGGAAGTAATTCAAAGGTAGATGTTTTGAAGACAATTCAAGGTTGGTCATCTCTAGTTACCAAGTATGTGGAGTGCATGTTAAACAAAATTCGAACTTAAAATATATATAACATTGTTGGACATTAGTGTCAATGCTTCGTGAGTTGGTGCCAATGCTTTGTGAAGCATTTTGAGCTGATATTCTTTCCGCATATTTCTTCCTCGGCTCATCTTCAGTACACGGGGAGTTTAAGAATTTATTTGGCCTCCAGCTCCACACTATGTAAGACTGAGTAAAATTTAAAATTCTCTGGTTCCACTTCAAAATCTTAAACATGGCATGATTGTTTTGCCAGAGAAAAAGATGTTAGAATATCACCATAGGAACCAGACATTTACATGGTCGGGGCAAAATAGGTAAAGGAAAAAGTTTCTTCTCACTTGGGATATGCTTTATCTTGTGAAACATTTTACAGCTCTGACATATATTCAATGTTGCACATTGTTTATAATCAACCACATTTACATGATTCCAACACGATTTGAAGGATGTTGCAGCCAGAAAATCAACATTTTGTATATGGCATACATTCTAGTTGAAAGGTATATAGTAGGAAGATGGATGCTGGTTTGTACATATTGAGGCAGGGAAAAAAATGAATGGTATGGTTTAACTCTCATCCTAGGACTTTCCTCCAAAAAGTTCGAATTGGATTATCTTGGAATGCAGGGTTTTATTGCATAAGTCCAGCAGTATGAATTGTTGGAAAAGGAAACAAAAAAACATAATATTAAAAAAGGACGCATTCAATTTCCAAATAAAAATGAAAAATTTAGGAAATGGGAAAGATGCATTTAACAATGATTTGGCCAAGGGTAGGAAGGATAAATAACATATGCAAATCCAATCTATATATGAACTTAAAAGTTGGCAAGAAAGTTGTGTGCGGAGTTTTTATTTAATCATTAGATAGCATAAATGGTTTGGACACATGGCAAACTGTGGCCCTTGGTGGGGCTGGTATTTTTATTTGTCGTTATAGTTTTTTTCTTTGGCATAGAAGAGGTCATACATTAAAAGGGTTTTGTTATGATATGACATTTGTATTTACATAAAATATGATTATGGTCTATGGTTTCTCTTGTGAGGTTTGTCATGGTGGGGTGGAACTAACCTTCATCAACTTTACAATGACATGTCGAGCTTCTTCTAAAATGTTACTTGTTTAGCTAATTTAGCGAGGTTTAATAATCTTTATATAGCGACTTTTAGGGAAATCTAAATTGGAATGGACTCGGGCGATAAAAGATTTTAAGGGAACTTGACCTTTGATTTCCAACATTGATGTAGTTTTGATAGGATTAAACTCTTAGAAAAATTAGATAGTAATATGTACTCACGTACTCTACAAAATTAGAAGAGAGAATGTAGAACTTTTTCCTATGCTTTAGCACAAAATGGTAGTTGAGTTAGGATTGTAAAATAGGACCTTTGGTTTTATGTTTTTATGACCATGTTAAATATTTGGCATTTTTAGGGATGTTAATATTATTCTTGTACTTAAAAAATCTTCATGACAATGATAAGATTGAATTGGATTCAATGGCATAGTAATGTTACATGCAAGAAAATTAGGAAGTAATTGTGGAAAGGGTGTTTTTGTTGGATAGATATGAAAATGCATAAGTGGCGCAAGCACACACATGATGTGAGATTATTCTGTAAGGATCAAGACAAATTCGCGCACATCGACAAGGTTGCACTCCAACAATGACGTGAAAGTTCCAACTAATCAGCAAGTGAAATTGAACAAGGAAAATCATGCATAGAAGAACATGTCTACTCATTTTCATAGATCAAAAGAATGGTATATATGAAAGTGCTATGTAACTCATGTGTCTGGACAATCATTCCCTCCATGAGGGAAAGAGAAATTATGATTCCCAAGATGGAATGTAACTCCTATGATGCTGATGACACATATGACAATAACAGATTCTACGATGAAATCTGTCATATGTTATATAACTCCTACGATCTATGATCTCACCTATGTGAGATGACTCACCATGTGAAGTGGACAAGACCCCGAGTGATGACGAGACAAGTCACATACACCAACATCCCCCTTCATTGAAGATGAGGTAGAGGTCATGGCAAATCAGAGATAGAAAGAGAGCTCTCATAGAAAACTAAGAAAGATGCGTCAAATGAGTCCTGACAACTAAAGCCCTGGTAAGGTACCCATGCACAAACAACATCTTCCTGGAAAAGAAGAGGAGAAGAGGACTAAAAAGCCCGAAGAAGATGGGTTGCTATAGAGGACCTCACCCTAAGAAGAGAGCGCAGGCGAAGGAACTTGGCTTCTGTAAAGGACTTGGTGAATATATTTGCAACTTGATTAGAAGTCCGACAATATTGCAAGTTGATGATGTCTTCATGTATCAACTCCTGTATGAAATGCATGTGAATCTGAATATGTTTCGTCCGTTAACGTTGAACTCGATTTTAGAAAATTGAGATGGTGCTCATGTTGTCACGATAAATAATAGTATGCCGCAGAAAGTGAATGCAATACTTTGTTAAGAATCCCTGCAACCAAACAACTTCCGTGGCAGTGTTGACTACTCCTTTGTACTCTGCCTTTGTAGATAGTATCACAATCGCATTCTGCTTCTTGTTAGACCGAATGGCAAGACCCGAACCAAGAGAAAAATTGTAGCTTGAGGTAGATTTCCGACGATCTAAATCACAAGCCCAATTATAGTTTGTATATCCAACCAAGTCAATATCTGTCCCTCCTAAATAGTAAATGCCGTTAGTATGAGTGCCACAAACATAGTGAAGGATCCTCTTTGTTGCTTTATAATGTAACTCATGCAACTCTTGCATAAATTTGGAAACAATCCCAACAACATACAAAAGATTCAAATGGGTGTGAGTCAGATAAATCAAGCTCCCCATCAACTATCAATAAAGGGCATTGTTGTCTATTTTTGCACCCCTTGCAAAAATAGGGCAACTTGGTTTACCGTAAAAATTGAACAAAGATCGCAGAGAAGTTTTAACATGCCGCGACTAAGGAGTGCACACCCCAAAGTAAAGGGTGTGTTCTGATGAAGCCCTAGGCAAGAGAAAAGGACCGTCAAAGTATGGATTGTGTTGCGAAGGGATAGAAAGAGATCGCAAATGTTCTAACAAGCCGTGATACACTAAAGCAAAAAGCCGTAGGTTAAAGCAAATCAAGAAAACCATGGATTGAAAGAAAAGATGTTCACGGATGTTGATAAAAGCCACGTGACAAGTGATTAGACCGCGGGTCAAGTGAAAGAGATAATGGAGCCGCGAAACGATCAAGTCAAAGCCGCGAAAGTCAAAAGCTGTGCAAACTGAAAGAAGAAAGCCGCATATCGAAGGAAAACAATAGTTTTATGCGGATTACCAAATGAACATGAATCTGATTTGATCTTTTGCAAATATGATATTATTCAAAGGAATCTTAGCCTTCTCCATGTGAAAGGAATCAAATTTCATGGATTAAATGTTAGTAGGTGGTTGAAGTGAAGAAAAACACCTCCAACACGCAAAGTGGCTACTCTAGATGGCTCAACCACTAGAATTAAATGTAGTATGGGTGTCGTTTCTTCTTCAGCAATGCAATGGTGTGGGTATGCGGTTTTTGTAGAACAATCAGATCCTCTGTGGATATTAATGAAGGTGGTCGGTTGGTGGAAGGAGAATTTGAATTTTCCCTTTCTTCTTCTTTTCTTTCTACCATTTCTCTATATATTGAAAAGTGATGCCTTGTTTTAATATTGGATACTTTGGGAATACGAGGGTATCAATTCGTGCTACGTAAGTGTTCTAAGAGTCGCATGCTTTTGGCTATGTCTCTGTAAACGTTTTGCATCTTCATTCTATAGCGTGATGATTTCTCAGCAATAAAATATTTGGTTTTGTGGCTCACTTCAGCCTTAGCTATTGTTTTATTGCACTCTCTTGCCTCTCATTCATTTGCAGGTGTGTTGTATGTGTTATTTTAGAGGTTCAGGTCTATTGTGTATCCTGAAGTTGGAACTCTGAATGCGATTTTGATGTGGCTTTCGTTTCGGCTCTTCTCATCATCGTTTTCTTCCATTTTCTCTCTTGCTTAAGTATTCATCCCCTTATCTTTGGTGCTATCACCTTCTCTAGTTTAGGTTAATGTTTTATGCATCTCCTTCTCACCTGGTTCCTTGGAAAGTTAGGGTAGAGTTAGACAGTTGCATTTCAATTCCTAGGAGTAGTTTAACATTAAGAATAAGCAGAGGAAGCCGGTCTTCTTCGGAGGTCTGTGTTAGTTTGAGTCCCACAACTTGGAGACAGTCCCATGTTGTCTCAAATCCTGAATTGTCTATGATTCGGGCACGACTGCACATTTGAGCTCCAACAATTTTGGCACGCCCGGTGGGACCTTTAAAATTAATATTTTCTATTTTATCACATTTTAATGTGTATCTTGGTGAAGCTCTAGCCTTTGGAGGCTCTGCAGTAACACATATGGCGACTCCATTCGAAATATCAATTGGTTTCAGTAGTACTGGTGATTTAAGTGTCCTTGATTCATGAGAAGGATCTAAACACGGTCGAGAACAAGAAAACAAGGTGTATTTGAATATCTGTAGTTATCCCCAGGAGGAGGCAGAAGAGGAAGATAAATTCAAAGATCTTCATCTCCAAACCAAACTCTTTCAACACCTCCACCTGGCAGGCCCTTCTTACAATCAACAAGAGTTCTCAGACCTATCATAATGGCTCATCAACAACAACCGCCACAACAAACTCCATTTGTAAACTTCACAGGCTGCAACCTGCTCGCCTTGAATGCTCAGAATCATATTCTAGTAGCAGCTTTGAAGAATATTCCATATTTTACTCGAGAAAATCACACTACTCTAGTTGACCACATTCATGACATTGCAAATGTCTCTGCTATCCATGAGATTGCCGAGATGGATGTGACAGTCAAACTTTTGGCTTCATCGCTTAAAGGAAAAACTTTACAATGGTTCGGAAGCCTAGGGGTAGGAACAATTCAAAACTGGGATTAGTTGTGCACAACCCTTTGTGACCAGTTTGGAGAAAGACCCGACAACTTATCTCTTTTGGAGCAGTTAACTACAATCAAGAGAGCACCTAATGAGAAAATGGCGGATTTCAGCTTCAAATTCTAGAGAACTTGGGACAGGATTCCAACTCTTGTAACACCTGCAACAGAAGGTTCCTTTCTTTACTTTTTAAAAGCTCTTAACTTTGATATATCTGTTATGGTACAATCTATGGGAGGAACAACTCTACCAGTTGCTTATGCAATTGCAATCAGAGCTGAAAATAGTTTAATACAAGCTGAGAAATTAGCTCCTAGACCACCCATGCCATTGTATCCTAAACTACCTAAAGTTGTGCACCTTCTATTGTGCATATCCCTGAGCCAAATCCACAATCTATTGCTTCCACCTCACAAACTCCCGCTTAGCAAAAGGAGGATGAAGAAATGAAGGCTCTGATCAGGAACTTGACAAACAAATTTATATCCCTAGAGAAACAACAAGCCCAATCCTATAAGAATTATCAGAATCAAGGGAAATCTTCAAATCAGGGGTATCAACCATATAGAAATCAGCAGTCTAATCAAATGTATGCACCAAACCAACATAATAACATATGACAAGGTCAAAGTGCTCTTCTTCCATTAGAAACAATCCCTCCACCACAAGCACTTCCTGCTCCCTGTTCAAGTCAGGCTTTAGTTCTTGTGCAAAATAATATGAGACAAGAAACAAAGTGGTGTTTCCCATGTAATCTGCCTCGTAACAAACTTGGTTGTGAAAGGGCCATGCATCTTCAAGCATACATGGTTCAAGGCTCTTCCAATCAACAGGAACTGATGCTGGAGGCACCAAGTCTAACCATGGAAGCAAGTTGAGATAACAACAATGATACCAACCTAATGTTTTTTGGAGTTGAAGATTTTTGCGCAATTAACCAAGTGGCAGGAAGTTCTAGTAGACCTCAAACCAACGTTGCTGATAATACACGACACAAGAAAAGGATGTTGGAGTCACAATCTCCACCTTCTGCGGATCATGCCAATGCCACGAGAAAAGAAAAAGAATCAGTGGTAAACAAAAGCAAGCCGCGTACGCTTCCTGATGAAGCCGCAGATAAAGAGGTTGTTGCTCGACCAAAGTCACCAAATCAAACACCACCACAATAGAGAAAAGAGGGTGGTATGCCACAAATGCAGAAGTCTGCGGGTCTTCCATTCAAAATTGTTGATCAAATGAAAAAAACCAATGTCAATGTCTCAATGTGGGATGTGCTTGCTATTCCATCACAACGAGATCTCTTGTGTGAAGCCCTCAAGAAGCTGCCTCATGTGGATCTAATAATGCAAAAGGTTCATGCCGCAGTCCATGTTTGTCAAGAAAAGGATGATCAAATCATCTTGCATCTTTGAGCAGGAAGGGATTAGTCACGTTAGAGCAGATTTTCAGTCCAGATGATGAATTCAAAGGAATGCAAAATAACATGGTGGCAAAGTAAGAAAATTGTCAGCTTGTTTCAGTTGCTCCAGGAAAAAAGCTTCTACTCAGAAAGGTATGTGATGAAAATGAAAGGCAAGCTTTTGTTTTTTGTGTCAGAATTTTAGTGATGTGTTTTCATGGGACTACGAAGATTTAAAAGAATTCAATCCAGATATAGTCCAAAATTCCATTGATCTTGATCCCAACAATAAACCAATTAGACAGAAATAGAGACCAATCAACCCCAAGATTGATCCTCTCATGAGAAAGGAGCTCTCCAAACTCATTAAGGCAAAAATATTTTTTCCAATCAAGTATTCTACTTGGGTGGCAAATATGGTCCCGGTAAGGAAGAAGAATGGTGAAATATGGATTTGCGTGGACTTTAGGAATTTGAATTGGGCTTTCCTCAAAGATCACTACCCTTTACCCTACATGGAACAAATTTTGCAGACAGTGGCAGGGGCAACGGGGTTCTCCAATTCTTGATGGCTATTCTAGTTTTAACCAGATTAAAGTTAAAAAATATCAATATAAAACCACGTTCACCACCAAATGGGGAACATTTTCTTAGCAAAAGACACCCTTTAGCTTATCAAACGCTGGTGCTACCTTCGAAAGAGCAATAGATATTCCTTTCAAAGGATATATCCATCAATTCATCTTGGTTTACCTAGATGACATTACTATTTTCTTCAAGCAGAGCGTGAATCACATGAAGCACATGGAGAAAGTATTTGAAAGATGCATGGAATTTGCTGTATCCCTTAACCTTAAGATATGCAATTTTGCAGTTCCTAGAGGCAGGATTTTAGGGCATATTGTTTTGAAAGAAGACATTTCTATTGATCCAGAAAGAATTGCAGCTATTACGGCTCTTTCCTTGCTAGTTCACAAAAAGGCATTGCAGTATTTCCTTGGAAAGATTAACTTTGTTAGGCGCTTCATTCCTAACTTCGTGGGTTTGATAAGACCTATTACCCTCATGCTCAAGAAGGATGCAACATTCAAGTGGACCGCAGAAGGGAAGGATAGCTTTGAAAAGATAAAACAAGATATTTCTCAGGCTTCAGTATTAATTAATCAAGATTATACTAAGGATTTCATTATTTATGCTCACGGAGCATAATCTAGCATAGCCGTGGTTTTGACACAATTGAATGATCAAGCGATGGAGCAATAATGTGGTAGAATATGAAGCATTAGTACATGGTCTAAGGAGGAGATGGGAAAGGGCCAGAAATGTCTCTATGAACAACATTCAAGTGACGAGACACTCTCCAGGATTTTTCTTTGCCATAAATTTCTTTGGGGTTCTTTCAAAGGGCACAACCCTCACAAAAGATTTTTAAAAATTTGACGTGGGGCAAGCCATTGGCCATCTTGTTTTGGCTCAATTGCTCATGGTAACGATAGTTAAGATGACCAAAATACTCATGCCACAACTTGTTAACCTCATCTACATGAGTAAGCAAGGCAATGGGCGTTAAATCATAAGTAAAGTGGGAGAAGGTGTACAAATGTAAATGTTGATCTACCTTTCCCTCAGCCACTATGGAGTTAGAGTGAAGCTCATGCATAATGACTGAGTTAGGACCAAATTCCATTCACATTCCTTCACCATGGTGAGTGATTTGATAAACTGACAAGAGATTGGTAAAGATATTAGGAACACTCAACACTTGGTTAAATGATCCACCGTTTATCTCTACCGACCCACTATCGGAAATCGACATCGTAGTATCATCACCCAACATGATTTGAGACATGCCACATGGTTTGATGTTGGAGAACTTAACATGCGAAGAACCCATGTGGTGCGAGGCACCAAAATCAATGATCCACATCGACGAAGGATCAATTCTAACTACAAGAGCCTTCCTTTCTTCTTCTCAGAATTAGACTCCTTTGCTTTAGAAGACTTGACCTTCAGAGAATCTTGGTTTACCTAGATGACATTTACTATTTTCTCCAAGAAGAGTGCGAATTGCATGAAGCACATGGAGAAAGTATTTGAAAGATGCATGGAATTTGGTGTATCCCTTAACCCTAAGAAATGTAATTTTACAGTTCCTAGAGGCAGTATTTTAGGGCATATTGTTTTGAAAGAAGGCATTTCCATTGATCCAGAAAGAATTGTAGCTATTGCGGCTCTGTCCTTGCCAGCTCACAAAAAGGCATTGCAGTTTTTCCTTGGAAAGATTAACTTTGTTAGGCGATTCATTCCTAACTTCACAAGTTTGATAAGACCTATTACCCTCATGCTCAAGAAGGATGCAACATTCAAGTAGACCGCAAAAGGGAAGGATATCTTTGAAAAGATAAAACAAGATATTTCTCAAGATTCAGTATTAATTAATCAAGATTATACTAAGGATTTCATTCTTTATGCTCATGGAGCGGAATCTAACATAACCGCGGTTTTGACACCGTTGAATGATCAAGTGATGGAGCAATAATGTGGTAGAATATGAAGCATTAGTATAGGGTCTAATGAGGATATGGGAAAGGGCCAAAAACATCTCTATGAACAACATTTAAGTGACTAGACACTCTCAATGATTTTTCTTTGCCAAAAATTTCTTCGGGGTGCATTCAGAGGGCACAACCCTCACAAAGATTTTTTCTCCAGTAAATGAGTTAGGTTATCTTTTTGTTTTCTCATACATTTATGCTCTTCATGGCCAATATTTTCACAATAGGAACACTTACACTTTTCTTTATTTGTTTTGGGCTCAAAAGAAGAAACATTTGTGTTAGATTTGGTTGGTCTTGGTTTCCTTCTTGGGTTAGTCATTTTTCAATTTCTTCTTTTCCAGTTTCTTATCCTTTCTGTCACTAGTACTTGCTATAAGAGCATGTGACTTTAATTTGAGTTTCCCCATTTGAATGAGTTTTTTCTATTATTGAATGAGTTAGGACGAAAAGCTGTCAAATGAGGGAATTTTCCAAGCATTGCCTAGAGTTTTTTTTATGGCATGAAAAGTTGAAATGAAGATGGAGTATTTGGGACCTAACTTAGAAAGAATCAATAAGATCATCTGGGCATTTTTTCTTAACTCCACATTCCTTTAACAATTTAGCGTGGAAAAACCTAGAGAATAAGGACTGTAGGTTATTAAAGTTATTAAGAGTTAATCATAGTAGTTTGTCCTCTAACTCATGCACTCTCATGTCATCTTGCTTCCTGAACATATCATCAAGAGTTTTCTAGGCTCCATCAGGTGTTAAAGAATTCTTGATATGGAAGAGCAAGTCAGGAGAAATAAACAAAGAGAGAAGACCCAAGGCCTCATCGCAACAGTTAAACCACCTAGATTTTGAGTTCAAAAGTTGGTTATTTCTCTACTCCCATGGTGACATGAAATAACCCTTTTCTACATAATGTCATGGACATTTTAGACCTCGATTCAATGAAATTAAATAGAGTGAGAAAAGGTATTGAAGTGGCATTCATTGTGAAGAGAGGAAAAGAAGCACACAAACACAAGAACAATATTTGCACCCCCTTGTTTGTGACACTATAGTTTAGTGCACTAATTACAATTAGGTGCAAATGTGCATCGTGAAATAGCCAACCACTCACTTTACAATCAACGTAATAATGCATAAGTGTGGAGACCACAATCAAGTTTCGACGATCGTGACAGTTCGAGACCAGAGGAAAATACAAAATGATGTAAAAATAAGAGAATGGAGGATAAAATAAGTCATGTGTGAGAAATAACATCACACGTTGCAAAAGAAACTACCTTGCCGCAAGGCTGTGGTGGATGTGCTCACTAGTTCGTAAGTAATAACATGAGTGAATATAATACAAGAATGAATCAAAATGAGTCGAAGGGCCTCTTAAAAGCAAGAAAAGTGTGCCGAAAGGTAAAAAGACTCCAAAAAAGTGCTACACACTCCACAAATGTTAGCGACACGAAAAACCCAATAACACTATATTTTCATAATTTAATTTCCCAATTAATTAATTATCTAAAAATAATTGAAAATTAAAATGGAATTTTAAAATTACGAAAAAGATTAAATAAACCTCATAATATTAATATTTTAATGACCCTAACTTAAATAAGTTCCTCCTTTAAAGAAAATTAAAAAAGTCCCTACCTAGATTAGATTTAAATAAGACCTAGACTAAAAGAAAATTAAATCTAGGCTTTAAATAAATTAATCTAATGTTTTAATTTATTTGCATAAGCTTTGAATTTAAAAAGTAACAATGCTTAACTTTAAAACACACTATGCAAATTAAAAAATGTGGGCTTTGAATGATGCAAAGGGAGGGAAAGAAATAATTGGGTCAATGGAGATGGAACTGATGAGCCACGTGGAGAATTGACAACAAGTAAAAGCGGTGCAGGGCTCAAGGAGGGAGCTCAGAGTGGTTTAACTAGCCAAGTCAATGACATTAAAATGCAGGGAAGACACACACAAATGGTTGGGTAGGTTACAACGACCAAATGTGAGATTGAGCACGTGGAAATCCACAGGGCCAAGCGAGTAGAGCGTAAGTCAAGGGATGGGCAAGCCAAGAGGAACGACCAAACATGAATGAAAAATGCTAGAGTAGGGATCAAAAGTAAAGAACCAACACGTGATGGGACAAGAACAAAATAGAGAAGCAAGGAAGACTGAGTAAGGGCTAGAGCGAGGCAAGGTAGCCAAACGGTTGAGAAAACAAGTCATAGGTTGAGCCAAAAGAAAAATAGGAAGACCTCGAGAAAGGATCCAACACAGAGCACAAATCTTGGAATGACAAAAAAAACACGAACTCGTTGGAAATGAGCTCGATGAAGAGTTAGGAGAGCTGCCAAGTAACTTGAAGGAGGGGCTCGTCGAGCCAGGGATGGGCTCGGTTGAGTTGGGATGGTAGAAGAGAGGTGTATATAGGGTTGGAAGAATATAACAGATCAAGAGGCCGTTGCTAGAACCAAACCAAATATTTTCCACAAAAAAAATTGAAATTTTAATGAAAAAATATAATAAAATAAACAATTTTAAATACCTCCAAACATGCTTTTCCATCAAATGTAGCTGCAAATAACTAAATCTAGCGGGAAAACACCTGAAAAATTTACAAACAAAACCCTCGAAAATAACACAAACTCCAAAACAAAGCTATTAAACCAAATTAGCAAGATTCGAAAAATGATTAAAAAACTTGCACGAGAAGCAATATAAACTGAAACTAAAAGTAATTAGCAACCCGATGAAAATGAGTGCACGTTTAATGAATCAAAACTCTGATACAATGTGAAATTATTCTATGAGGATCAAGATGGAAACCCATGCACATCGACAAGGTTGCACTCTTATGGTGATTTTGAAGCTCCAGGTAATCAACAAGCAAAATCAAACAAGGAAAAACATGCACAGAAGAACAATTTTATTCATTCTCACAGATCAAAAGAAGGGTACATATGGGATTGCTGTGTAACTTTTGTTCCTATACAATCATTCCCTCCATGAGGGAAAGGTGAGTTACGATTCCCAAGATGAAATGAAACTCCAATGACACCAATGATGCATATTAAAATGATAGAATATATGACAAAATTTTTCATATGCCATATAACTGTTGGGGGTTAACACACACTTGTTATACAAATCTATAATCGAAAATAAGAAAACAAGCAATTAAACACAAAAATATACCAGAAGATAAATACTCATGATATTATTCTTTTCTTTACAAAGGAAATACAATGAAGATCTGCAATCTTCCACACCTCTCTGGATGTACAATACTTTTCCTTCACAAGCTTCTATTTTCTCTCTCCAAGAATTCCTTCGTACAATACAAGTCAATTCTCCACAATCTAACCTTAGCTTTCTAGCTTATATAAGCATATATAAACTTAGGGAACTTTAGCTATGCAATTACAACCCTTAGATCACCTTTTAATCAAAGATTCGATCTAGTCCTATGTCTTAAATAAAAACATTCACGCACAGGTAACTGATTTTGGTTACCCTAATCGATGCCAGTTGGTCCCAGGTGACTGACGCCAGTCAGCTGACAGATGCCAGTTATTGTGTAAACCTGTAAGTTGTAAAACATGCTATTTGTGAAGCAATTAAGCTCCATAACTCAAAAATCTCCCTCTTGGAGATAAATTGCTGCACTGTACCGTATAGCTCCATCCTTGGATCCTTTCCTTGGCATGTTTCTTCCTCTTCAATCCTCAAACTTAAAGACTAACAGAAGTGGAGTGTAGCTCCAACTTCTCATTTGCTAATGAATTTGTTAGCATATCCACAGGGTTCTTATTTGTATGAATTTTCTCTAGATTCAACTTCCCATCCTCCAACACCTACCGTATGAAGTGATATTTCAACTGAATGTGTTTGGTTCTTGAATGAAATGCTGAGTTCTTTTCCAGATGAATCACACTTTGACTATGACTGTACAATCTGCAATCCTATCACTCCTTTCCCAACTCTTCCATGAACCTGCTCATCCATATCATCTCTTTGCTTGCCTCTATAGTTGTAACATACCCGACCTATGTAGTAGACAAGGCCATAACCTTCTACAATCTTGAAATCCAGCTAACTGTGGTGCCACTTATTGTGAATACATATCCAGTGGTGCTTCTCCTACCATCCAAATCTCTAGCTCATATCTGAATCAAGATAGCCACATAAAGAAGTATCTAACCCTCCATAACATAGCTGCATGTTGGATGTCCCTCTCAAATACCTGAGAATCTATTGGACTGATTTCTAATGGTCATTACATGGATTGGCCATAAATATGCTCACAAATCCCACTTGTTGTGTAATGTATGGTCTGGTACAAACCACAACATACATAAGACTTCCAACTGTTGAAGCATATAGAACCTGTGCCATGTACTAAACCTCCCCATGTGATTTAGGACATTGATATTTGCATAATTTGAAGTGTCCATCCATAGGTGTACTTAAATATTTTGAATTATGCATATTAAACCTTTCCAAAACCTTATTGATATAATGTTCCTGAGACAAATACAATTTCCTGTTCTTCCCGTCTCTGTGAATTTACATGCCAAGGATTTTCTTTGCAGCTCCTAAATCCTTCATTGCAAATGTATGAGATAAATTTTGTTTAAGCTCAACAAGTTCCTGCATACTAGATCCTGCAATAAGTATATCATCTACATACAATAACAAAATAATATAGCTTCCATCTTCAAGCTTCTTAAAATAAACAAAATGGTCAAATTCACATCTCATATAACCATGCTCATGCATACAAATGTCAAACCTCATATACCATTGCCTTGGGGCTTGCTTAAGCCCATACAAACTCTTTTTCAACCTGTACATAAGTTTCTCCTTACCTTTGAATTCATAACCAAGAAAACACTGTATAAATATCTCTTCCTTCAAATCACCGTAAAGGAAAGCCCTCTTAATATCAAGTTGTTATAAGTGCAAATATTCTATTGTAACTAAACTCAAAACAATATGTATGGAAGTCATTTTTACTAGAGGAGAAAATATCTCACCAAAGTCAATACCTACTTTTTGTGCAAATCCTTTTACCAAAATCCTTACCTTGTATCTTTTCTGTCCACCCTCTTCTTCCTTGATCCTGTAAAGCCATTTATTTTGCAATGTCCTTTTACCTGCTGATAACTTGACCAAATCCCATGTCTGGTTCTATTCCAAGGAGTCCATTTCCTCATCCATTCCATGCTACCACTTCTTTTGGGTTTCATCCTACATTTCATATTCAAAAATTTCTGGTTCACCACTATCAGTTAATAATAAATAAGATAAGGAAGGTGAAAATATTTCTGGAGGTCTACTTACTCTTTATGACCTTCTCATAGAAATTTAGGGTGCCATAGGCTCAATCTGTACGTCATGTACATTAGTATCCACCTTTGAAAGTGACTGAAGCTGGTCATTTATAGCTGACATCGGTTCTAGCTGCTGACGCCAGTCATGTGTCTGCTGACACCAGTTTCCCTGACCGATGTTGGTACCTATAAATGATTGTTTTAAATCTAAGAATGCATTTTCTGTTGGTGTGTGGGATCCTATGTGTCCTCCACTCACATATGGAGGGTCATCTCACATGGGTTAGGATTAGGGTTTGCTTGTATGTCATGCACTAGTTTTATCTCACTACACCCTATATGTACCCTTTCATTTATGATTTATGAGTATGCCAAGAGGGTGAATCCTTTGTAAAAATTCCTCCATGTGCATCAAGTTTATTTCTGTTATCCATGGATCTTCTACTCTTGAGACTAACATATGTGATTACCCTGTAACTATCATGAGCTTCCGTTCTGAAGTACAACTTTCTTCTAAGAGTGCATCATTTCCAAATTGATTCACTGTACAACTCTTTCTTGGTCGCAAACCAATATTCAACAAACGTGACATTTGTCAAGAGAGATGCAAATTCATCATGTTTCAAATGAGACATACAAACTTGTGTAAGTTTTTCGATCGTTCTACATCTAGAAATCAATTGCTACACCTATCCGTTAACTAAGTTGTTCAGGAAGAACTGACTTCAAACAATAGCTGTGTTACGTCAAGTAGAGTGCAAGATTAGTTCCCCTCCTTGAAACTTGGTTTTCCAGCTATGCATTTAGTTGGTCAGCTGCGGAAAATAGTGAAAGATCCGTTCAAGATGTTGACTCTTCCATTGTCAAGGTACTCAAAACAAATTTAGAAAACACCGCTCAAGCAAATTTTACTCATGGGGATCTTTGTATCTGACCTTTGGTGTCCTTGGAATAGGGCCACGTCATGCTTTGCAAGTGGGCACAACCGGTTGTGGCTTTCATTTGGCTTCATTGAAGCCAAACTGAATTCAGGACTAAGTCCAAACCCTATGTGTTGTGGCATTCTTTTTTGGCAAGTCCATCTTGTCCCACAAATGTGGGCATCTTGCGAGACGTTCCTTGTGTATGGGAGCTTTTGGCTGAGAGCGAGCTTGTGCCATATTACTTGAGCTTGTTCAAGTAACTCTGTTTCCATGGCCGATCTTAAATTCCTCATTTTATCATGGTTTTCCCAAATTTTTTTCTAGTTCCAGAACATGCGTCCCAAACTTCTGTGGATCAGTCTACATTTCCAACAAGCCAAGGGTCAAATATGGTCCTAAATTCTAGGCTTCAAATTTTGGGAACCTATAGTGTTGAATGACATTTCTTCCCTGCCAAGCGATGAGTTGCCTGAATTTCCCTCAACCTGGCTTTTTACCTTCCACCGCTAAACTCAACATCCAACTCGGTAGATCCTTTCCAATTTAGACCTCCTCATCCTCCCAATTTGGCGATCGAGACCACCTCCATAGGGATTACAAACAAACGGTCAGATTTTTTAAAATCTATTGGTCTATTAAGGGGCTTAATAGGAAATGGAGTTTCATTTGATTTAATAGATCTTAATGGATTAACGGGAAGTAGTGTAAAACTTGATGGGTTAATTCCAAAGTGGGATTTAAATTTATTTGAGGTCAAGATTTGCGAAAGTTATCAAATTGTAGTGGGAAACAATGCCCCCCATTTTGTCTATATAAAAAAAAAGGTGGAACAGTACTAGTTGAATATTCAATGGCATAATTTGTTTCGGCGGGAGGCTGCAATTAGTGTTTCTTTAATTCACCCCCCGTTAATTAATTAGGGTCAAGATAAACTCCTGCAAAAGGTTCCCAATTACGAAGCGAAACGACTTGATGCTTGAACCCACATTCTAGGATGACAAGCAGGTTATAGGTGTGGCTTGGAAAAAGTTTCTTTAGCATTTTTAAAACTCACAGAGAAGCCCTAAAATTAGCCCCAAAAGGATGTTTCAAAAGGTGGTGAATTGTGAGGTCCTCAAAATCACCCCCGGAAAATTTGGTCAAGACAACTCCTGCACATAAGGAAATTATGAAGGAAACGACTCAGACCCATGAGCTCACATTCCAGGATGATAAACAAGGTTACAGGGAAGACTCAAAAACTGACGCGGTGTCCTGAAAGTTTAAAGTGAACCTGTTGGGGGAAAAAAGAGAAGCTAAAAGCAAGTGCTGATGTGTATCAGCGCAAAAGGGTAGCCATTTGCAAAATGGAGCAGAGTCGGGGGAAAATGCGGAGCATTCGGGGCCGCGAGTTTTCTAAGTTTTACAGTTTTGCGAAAAAGGACGAAAAGATAAATTACGGACCCAGAGCCCGATTTTTGTCTCCAATCTGGCTGCCACGTGTCCCATATCAAAAGGGGGACCCATTTTTCAAATTGTTTTCCTGCCCTCATGTACGGATAATCGATGCAAACTTCGAAGGGGCATATCTTTCGACTCAAGGCTCAGAAATATAGCGAATTTGACACCGTTGGAAGCATCTGGACGTCTTCTACACCATGGAAGGATTAAAAATCATATTTTCAGGCCCTGGTAGGTAAAAAATGAAGAAAATTCTTCAAGACCATTGATGCAGAATCCAATCTCTTCAACTACCAGATCTGATTCGATTCGATCCGTTGGGGAACCAGAAGTGACATATTGTGGGTGGATTTGCAGAAGGCATTGATATTTAGTGGTTGAGATTTCAAAGTAGGATTCAATGCATATCTCATGGTGGTTGAAGCAGGATTCAAATTTTCCCTCTTCTCTCTCTTTTCTTTCTATATATACTGTAACACTTCTCGTTTGAGAAAGAGAGACATTCTGGGCATAGAGAAACTCTGTCAAATTTGTTTCTCGATGCCATTTTTGAGCAGTGAACCTTCTCCCATGCTTGGAAAATGTATTTCTTGCCTCTATTCCTAGAAATGTAATGGTCTGTGTGCACCTTCTAGAGAAATAAAAATCGTGTGTTTTTGTGGTGTTCTTCAACCCTTTTCATCATTTTGTTGTTTCTCCGTGCCTCTCCCTTCCAGATTTGTTTTTCTGTGCATGTATTTCACATTTTCAGGTGCAAGATGTTGTGTTTCATGGAGTTTAATGGATGATTTGAAGATCTGGGCTATGTCACTTCTGTCTGCCCTCCCTCATCTCCATTTTTCTGTTTCTTTCTCCCTCAAATGGAATATCTCACTTCCTTTGCTGGTGTATCACCACTTTAGTGTAGGCTCTATTTTTTCCTCTTTCTCTCTCCTTGGTTCCTTGGAATGGTTAGATTAGGTTATATTTAGTTTACCTGCACTGGAGTAGCTTAGTGGTAGGTAGTTTAGGAAGAGGAACCACATTCTTTGGAGAGATCATTCCCATTTGCAAGGTCCCACACCTTGGGAATGAGCCAATGTTATGCAATCACACCAAATGAGTCTGCCTTAGAAAAGTAGATTTTTAGAACTCATTTGGGGGTATATGATTTCTGCACTAACATGTTTTACTGGCATGCCCGGTGGGAATGTTATCAAGCACCTCATGATTCACTTCAAAAAGTTTGAGATTACTTGGTGACATTAAAATTTCAGCCTTTAGAGGCACTTTCAAGCACATCTGGCGACTCCATCTAGTCAACAAACCCATTCTCTGAGTTTTAAGAAAACATTTCCATCCATTTCCAATCATTTCATCCATTTTCTTCTTCATATCTCTTCCAAATCCCATTCTATGAGGTTGTGCAATCAAGACTTCATTCCCTTCATGGACTCACACTTACAACAATGCAAGTCCACCTCCAATGTATTTCCCAACTCCTCAAAGCATGCATTATGAAGAGACTCAAAATTATGCTTACCCAGTATGAGCGCAGATGTACAAAACAAAGTTTAGTATGAGCTTATCAAGGAAAGGGGTTGCATACGATGAGTGAAAATGAGAAATAAAAATCTACTGGAGAACATTAAAAAAATGGAGATTGGCATGGTTCAGTCAAGGGGCATAGTTCATGAATGAGGCATTGATGATTAGTTACGAGGGCACCTTGTCCATGGGAAGGCCCTTTTCCAAGACATTACAGCCCTCATACATTGAAGCTAGATATTCATGGTTGAAATGTTTGCCCCATTATTAGCAGCAATGGAATAAGGAGATGTGGCCTATGAATTTGGTGTTAGGAACCTTGTCAATGGGTAAATCCACACCATTTATTGGTAATTTTAGAAAACTCCTCAAGACAAGACCATCTCCATGAAATCAAAAACACAAGCTTCCAAATATGCAAGATGCCCCAAGGTAAACATTTCTCCATCCCCTGTCTTCCACCCTTCATTTCTTCTGTTTTCCCTTCCAAACAGTCATCCCCTCCAAACAAACAAGAAGTTCCACCTCCCTCCCCACCACAAACAAATTGCAAGGTCTAGTTGAAGCCCAACCTGCGACTCCTCTTACTTTCCCAAGTTCCATGTTGTTTGAAGATACTCAAGAATGTTCAAAAAAATCAAGAAGAGGAGCCCAATAGAAAAGAAATAACAACAATCTATAGTTGGCTGCTAAATTTGGGTTTACAAAGATCACCCTTGATGGTCAAAGCCAATAAAGGAGGTCAAGGTTAAACCATCTTCCAGTGGTACGGCTAAATTTGAACCCACAAGCATCTGTGGTAAGTCAAGGAAGTCATGCCCAGATGAAATTTAGCTATACAAGAAATGATCAAACTCTCAAAGTGTCAAAGCAAAGAGCATAACTGATGCACAAAATGGGGTCCTTGCTATATTTTCTCAAACACAAATCAACTTCAATAATTTGGCCCTTACCAGTGAGAAATGGGAGGTTTTTGAGCCTTTATTCAGAAATCCACGAATGGGTCTTACAAATTCACTTCGAGCTAGGTAACCATAATGGTTTTATGATCTCAAACAGGAAAGAGTAACCTAGATTTGTGAATGAAGCAACTAGTTTAGAACAAACCAATTCAAATGTATATCCATAATGACATAGAGGTTGAAGGCAAAAACATATCTGGGTATGTAAAATTCCAAGCCTATCAAGAAAATTCTACGCAAATAAATGAAAAAATAGAATACCCAAATCAGAATAAATGAAGGGCAGAGTTGCTTACCCGGTGGATAGCGTCATTAAACAATACAAAGTTATAAACTATATACCAAGCTTAAGGAACAATACGGCTGAGTTAGAAATCTAGCAGTGAGTGAATAAAGCAAAGAAATAATGCCCAGATTCACAATGCAAGGCCAAACTTCAGAGTACCTCCAGATGTGTTCGACGACTAGAGAATAAAGAGCTCAAACCAAATAAGTATGGCACAAAACCCACAACTTTTCATGATAAATACAAGAAGTTTAATGGCAGCCATTACAGAGAAGAGATGCAAAAGCTAAACATAGTATTGCTTTATTTAATGGCGAGATGCAAAAGTTAAACATAGTCTTTCTTTATTTAATGGCGACCCAACAGAGCCATTAGCATTCATGCACAATCCCAACAAATAGCGAGCTACGAGCTATCAAATAGATGACAACACAAAGAATCCAGATGAAAGCAAAGGCATGGAAAATGTGACCTAGATTAAAGCAAAAGCAACAATGGCGGCTCAGTTCTTCAAACACAGACCCCATTGAAAATGGTGATCCCATACAAAATAAAAACAACATCTCAAACTCTCTAATGGTGGCATGCTTGAAACCCTCGACCCATGGAACCAAATGTAAATAAAATAGAGCTTGAGAAGCACAGATAATATAGAGCAATGAATAAAGGGTTCGAAATAGAAGCTTTACCTTTAACGATGGCGGCCATTGAAAATGGCATGTCCCAGAAGAGCTAAATCGGAGATCATAAATGCAAATTTTCCAGCGAAGGGTTGAGTTTCTCCTTTTAGAAAGAGTCACAATGTATCTCATATAGAGCAGAAAAGGATCACTCAGAGTGAAATGTAGAAGCATCTTCTTTCAAGAGGCATCCATTCAAGAAAACACCAATAAGAATTTTATCAAAAATCACAAAGCCCATCTCAACCCACCAACGAGAAAGTGGTAGCAAGCCCTCCAAAATACAAAGCCAGATCTAACAAAAGATAACATGGCAACCCAAAATGCAAAGGACTAGAACTCATGCTCTATTAATGGCGACTTCGTGTAAAAATGGAGACCCATAAATACTTGGTCGCAGAATGCAATTACTAGCCCCTTTTAGAAATATGTATAAGTCAAATAACAAGATATTGTCAAGAATTCAAGCACACCCCATTAATGACCTAGAGCAGAGGGGATATGCACACCTAAGATCAAACTAAAAGCTTGAAGATCCTTCCATGGCAGTAAGTCAAAGTTTATAGAGTTTTTTCAACTTTCAAGGAGCTTCGAGGCAAAACAAAAACAAAAATGGAAGTTTTGGGTAGAAACCCTAATGAGTTAGGGTTTGAAACCTAACTCACCACCGACCATGGTTTGATCAAAACTAACTATGATAAAAATCCTTTGCCCCTTTTACTTATGCCATGGTGGGATGTTCATTTTGACCAAATATTGCATGAATGGGGTAATTTACATTCTTTATAATGTTTTCATAGTAGTCACATGGTGGGGGTGGGGGCATGATTATGTTTGTTTGAAAAGGAGGGTTTTTGAAAAATACCTTTTTATTGCATGAAAAGGCCTGGGATGGAATATCTAAAGTCAAAGACCCAATGATAGTTATTCAAACAGGTGTTAAAAGGAGAGATTGTGATTAGTCATGTAGGCACATGATGACACAAACATACTTTTGGAGATAAGTTACAGCAGCCTTTACCTTGTATTGTCAAAAAGACCTTAAAGTATGCAAAGGACCCGTACACTTTTCATGCAGAGGCTAATAAGGGAGTCAAATCAGTTTGGCTGAGAGTATATTTGGAAGGGAAGACTATTTTTGCCTCTTACACAACATGTATTTTAGTCCTTTTATTATTTATTTATGAAAAAGGCTAATAATATCATGCAAGTATGAGTTGGACTATAGTCTATTTTTAGGGGGATTGGGTGAATAATTTTTCTATATATTGTCTGCCTTGGCAAAGCACAAGGATATGGATTTTTAATGTATTAAGTGTTGAAGCCATTGTTGCCAGAATTGCCCTTATATGAGAATCAGTTGATTGCCTTTCCAACAATTTGTAGTGGTGTATATTATAATAGTTATTCTTGTGAATTTTATTCCCTAAATTTATTAAGCTTGCTTATGTTATTTACCTTGCTAAAAATAGGTGTTTATGCTAGTTTTAGTGCACAATTATCTGCTTTGTTATTATGAGAGATCCCTTAACATAATAGTGTTTGCCTTGAGATTAGCAACAACCCATTGGATCGTGTATTGTTCTATTTATTCTCAGTATATTGTGCATGTTTCTCAGTAAATCCCTAATAAATTTTGGTGTATCACCCCCATTTATCACAATTTTATCCATCTCCTTAACCCTCAAACCCCACAATTTTAGTTTAGGGATACTCCAAAGAAGGAACCGACCTTGTAATCCCGGAGATTCACCTCACAATATGGAAACCCACAACCCGTGAGGTGTCTCAATTTTCTATCCACAAAAGTGAGGGAAAAGCAAAGTTAGAAGATCGGTTACCCCTCAACACAGGTGCACTTTTGTTAGATAACGAGCAGTACTTGGAAAATGCCCTCATTTGACAGTTTTTCATCCCAACTCATTCAAAAATAGGAAAAACTCATTCAAATTGGTACTCTCAAGTCCAAGTCACATGCCCTTATAGCAAGTACTAGTAAAGGAAAGAAAAGTAAAAAGAAGAAAGAGAAAAAGGAATAACCTAAGAAGGAAACCAAGACCAACCAAGCCCAAACCAAACCTAACATGAACGCTTCGACTTTTGAGCCTAAAATGAAGAAGGAAAAGTGTAAGTGTTCCTATTGCAAGAAGACTGGTCATGAAGAGCATCAATGTATGAGAAAAAAAATTATCACCTAACTCATTTACTTGAGAAGAATCATATAGGTGTTCCCGAGTCTATTAAACAAAATGCTCCAAAAGCCGAGTCTTCCACTACAAAAGAGTCTAAATCTAATAAGAAGAAAGGAAAGGCCCTTGTAGCTAGATTTTTTATTTCGTCGATGTGGATTATAGATTTCAGTGCCTCACACCACATGGACTCTTCGCATTTTGAGTTCTCTAAGATCTAACCATGGGGCATATCCTAAATCATGTTGGGTGATGACACTACAATGTCAGTTTCCAATAGTGGATGTAGAGATGGATGATGGATCATTTAACCATGTGTTGATTGTTCCTAATCTCTCTACCAATCTCTTATCGGTTCACCAAATAAATCACCTTGGTGAAGGAATGCAAATGGAATTTGGTCCTAACTCAGTGATTATTCGTGAGCTTCACTTCGACACTATTGTGGATGAGGGAAAGGTAGATCACCATTTACAATTTTATACCTTCTCCCATTTTTCTTTTGATTTGAAGCCCACTGCCTTGCTCACTCATGCAGATGATTTGAGTAAGTTATGACATGAGATTTTTAGCCATCTTAACTTTCATTTCCTATAACAATTGATCCAAAATGAAATGGTCAACAGGTTACCCATTTAGATTTTCTAAGGGTCTTTATGAGGGTTGTGCCCTTGAGAAGCACCTTGAAAAAAAATTTGACAAAGGAAAATCCTGGAGAGCTTCTTGTATTTTGGATCTTGTTCATATTGGCATTTCTGGACCTTTCATGTCTTCTTCATTTACTAGAGCTCTATATATACTTACCTTTATTGATGATTTTTCGCGTTACACTTTGGTGTATTTTATTAAGCAAAAGTCTGAAGTTTTTGATCACTTTCAAGACTTTAAGGATCTTGTTGAGAAACATGTTGAAAGGTATATTAATGTTCTTCAAAATGACAATGGAGGTGAGTATGTGAGCAATAGGTTTGAATATTTATATACTTATGAAGGGATTTTTTTGTAGCGTACATTTTTTTACAACCCTTCGTAAAATGGAGTTGCGAAAAAGAAAGAATTGAACGCTTAAGGAGATAGCCACTTGTATGGTTCACTTGAAGTCCCTTCCTCTATAGTATTGTGATGAAGTAGTGAATTGTGTTTACTACATTTAGAACTGTGTTTCACACAAGGCCGTAAGAGAGATGACACCCTTTGAAGCCTAGTTTGGATGCAAGCCTCATGTTAAGCACTTTCGAGTCTTCAGATCTAATGTTATGGCCTAGATTCCCAAAAAGAAATGTAATGCCTTGGAACCACAGTCCAAACCTTGTATTTTTGTAGGGTATCCTGATGGCATGAAGGGATATCGATTGTTGAACCCTACTACTCATGAGCTTTATATTGAGAGAAGTGTGAAATTCAATGAGTCTTTTTTGACTTTTACTTCTCCACCCTTTGAGGTCATTATGCTTTTTGATTCTAATTCTGACTCTTCAGATGATGATTGTGTTAAGCATGTTACTCCTCTAATTGATCCTCCCATGCCTCTTGACCCTCGTGTTTCGTTGTCTTCTGATTATGATGGTAGTGTTGATTGGGACTTTTTCCTTTCTCACTCGAGTGAAGAATATATCGACTCTATGCCTAGTCCTCCTGGTCCTTGTTGGGCTTGGAAAACTTTGCAGAGTGAAAGAGAGTGGATGGGAGATCCTTTGGACAAGAGACAAAATCATTCAAAGTTCATTGAACCTCACTCCTTCACCACCATTTCTGAACCTCAATCTTTTAAGAAGGATTTTGGGATTCCTAAGTGGGATTCTGTCATGGATGAGGAGTATTCCTCACTCATGAAGAACAATACTTGGGATCTCATCCCTCTTCTGAAAGGAAGAAAAATCATTCAGTGTAATTGGGTATTTCAAACAAAGTATGGCACCGATGGAGATGCCGATAAGTATAAAGTGTGACTTGTAGCTAAGATTTTCTCCCAGGTAATTGGGGTTGATTACTCGAAAACCTTTTCTCCGGTTGTGAAGATGACTTCTATTTGAGTGACCCTCACCATCACTGATACGAATAGATGGGAATTCTACCAGATGGACGTTAAGAGTTCCTTCCTTCATGGGGACCTAGAGTAAGAGATCTACATGGAACAACCTTCGGGTTATGTCCATGATCCCTCCCTCATTTGTAAGTTAAATAAGTATCTCTACAGTATTAAAAAATCCATCAGGCTTGGTATACCAAGATGAACTCCTTTTTACTTGCATCAAGGTTCACTCGGTGTCACTCTGACCCAAATGTTTACATTCTACGGCAGGATGACTCCATAATCATCCTTGTTTTGTATGTTGATGACTTGTTGATCACAAGACAGTTCTTCCTCTATCATTGATTCTGTGAATATTTCCTTATCCAACAAGCTCTTTATGCCTGACTTAGGATTACTTAATTACTTTCTTGGGATTTAGATTTCGCAATCTGACTCGAGAATTTTAATTTTGCAGCCTAAGTACTCCCTTGATTTGCTTGCTCGATTTCATATGTATGATTGTAATCCTTATCCTACTCCTTTCCTTTCTAGGGTTAAGTTGGTTTCTAATTGTTATACTCCCTTGGTTGATTGTACCCTTTATCAACAGTTAGTGGGGAACTTGATCTATCTTACTCACACTCGTTTGGATCTATTGTATGTTGTTGGGATCATGTCCAGATTCATGCAAGAGCCACATGAGCTACATTGGAAAGCAGCTAAGTGGATCCTTCATTATGTTTGTGGAACTTATACTAATGGCATTCACTATTATGAAGGGGTGGATATTGACTTGATTGGGTTCATAGATTCCGATTGGTCAGGTGTCTTAGATCATGAGAAATCTACCTCTAGCTACAGTTTCTCTCTTGGTTCAGGTTCTGTTAGTTGGTCTAGCAAGAAGCAGAATGAAATTGTGATATATTCTAAAAAGGTAGAATACAGAGGAGAAGTTAATGCTACCACAAAGGCTATTTGGCTACATGGTATTCTGACAGAGTTTGGCATCCACTTTCGGCGGCCTACCATTATCTATTGTGATAACACAAGCACTCTCAATTTTCATAAATATAGTTTAGCATCAGCAGATGAAGCACATTGAGATCCATATGCACTTCAAACAAGAGCTTATTCATGATGGTATCATCAACATCTAGTACATTCAGACAACTGATCAGATTATAGATATATTCACCAAGCCCTTCACTGAAGTGAAGTTTCTTCACTTACGGTCTCTTCTTGGGGAGAGGTCTTATGTAGCCACTTATCTTCTTCAGGCTATATATTCCTTCTCTTCTTCTTCTTCTTCTTCTTCTAAGAAGATGTTGTTTGTATATGGGAACCTTCTCAGGCCTTTAGTTGTCGGGCCCCATTGACACATCTTTCTTAGTTGTTTAGGAGTGTCTTCTTGTTCTGTCTGACTCATCATAGCCACTACCCCAACTTTGATGAAGGGGGGGTGTTGGTGTGTGGGATCCTATGTGTCATCCACTCACATATGGAGGGTCATCTCACATGGGTTAGGTTTAGGGTTTGCTTGTGTGTCATGTACTAGGGTTACTCAACACCCTATATGTACCCTTTCATTTCTGATTTATGAGTATTCCAAGATGCTCCACTGTCTTTTCTCTATGTGCAAGCTTTATTTATTTTGAGTAAGTTCTTCCATTGTTGATCGATCCTTATGATTACACTGGAGCTATCACGATTCCGTTTGAGTGTAACTACTTCATGGTGCATCATTTTTGATTCGATTCTCAGAAACTCTTTCATTTTCGTCCACAAAATCTTCACTTGGTTCATCCTTGGGCATCAAAATTTGATCCCTGTACATTCTATTTTCATTTCATTCAATTTCATGACTCCTAACAATATTAGAATCTTCTAAATCCCAAAAGTGGAATCTGAAATCACCAGATCCATAACCAATAAAAGTGCATCTCTTATATTTAGCATCAATTTTTTTTCTATTTTATTTATCAACATGCACAAAAGATTATGAACTAAATAATCTAAGAAAAGAAATATTTACATCTTTTCCATTCCAAACTTCCTCTGGTATTCCACCATCTAGTGCACTTAAAAGCCCACCGTTGATTAAATATACCATTGTGTCTATTACTTTTTCCCAAAAATGTAAGGGTAATCCAACATGTATCCTCATGCTTCTTGCACATTCCATGATAGTCCTGTTCATTCTTTCAGCAACACCATTCTCCTGTGGTGTTCCGAGAACCGTTATTTCTCTATGTATTCCATTCATTGAACAATAATAATTGAAGTGATCACTGTAGTACTCACCACCATTGTCAGATCTAAAGCATTTAAATTTTATATTTGATTCATTTTCCACAAGGGATTTCCATATTTTAAAAGTCTCAAAAACATCATATTTATGCTTTATACAATAAACCCATACCTTTCTTGTAGCATCATCAATGAAAGTCACGTAGTATTGGGATCCTCCATGAGAAGCTTCCTGGGCTGGTCCCCACACATCTGAGTGCATAAGCTCCAATGTTTTCTCCTTCTTTGTTGCCCAAAATTTGAGAAATATCACTCTCTTTTACTTTACAAATATACTATGCTCACAAAAATCAAGATCTACATCTTTCAAATATGATAACTTACCCTTTGCCTTTAAGATCTACATTCCTTTTTGACTCATATGGCCCATCCGATTATGCCACATGTTGGCATCTGAATCTGAAGTAGATAGCATAGAAAAGGAATCAATAATATGAGTAGAAAAATACAATGTTCCTACCTTCTGGTCTCTTTCCACAACAAGACCTCCCTTGGTAAATTTTTAAGAGTCGACTGTGAATGTAACTATGCAACCAGATTCACTTAGTTGTCTTACAAAAATTAGATTTCTCTCGAGGCTTGAAATATGCCTCACATATTTCAATCTCCATGTATTTCCATTATGTAAATTAAGATGAACTTCCCCTTTACCATTAATATTGCATGGTTCATAATCTCGTAAATAAACATGCCCAAAATTACCTTGGACATAATTTTTGAAATAACTCATATTAGGGGTAGAATGGAAATAAACTCCTGAATCTAAAACCCATGATTCAATTTTATTATCCAAGGAGAGAATAAGGGCATCTTACATTACCTCAGAAGATGCAACATTTTTCTCTTTACCTTTATTTGGTGCATTCCCTTTGTTTTCCTTGAACCAACAATCCTTCTTTGCATATCCTATCTTTCCACAATTCCAAGAAGTTATTCCTCTACCTTTGGATTTAGATCTGCCATTCTTAGATTTTGGTTTCCCATTATTCTTGTTCTTAGATCTCTCCTTCTGCCTTCCCCTACTTTCTACATTCAAATCATTTCCAGATGATGACTCTCCTGTACTTTTCTTGTGTATTTCTTCTTTCAAGATTATATTAACCACATCATCAAACTTGAAAATATTAGTAGTAAACGTTGTATTACTAACAACCATTACTAGGTCATCCCAACTATCTGGCAAAGAACATAAGAATAAAAATGCTTTTACTTCATCCTCAAATGAAATATTAAATGATTTTAATTTCTCCAGCAAATAAACTATATTTGAAGCACTTGGTTTTTCATATAAATTAGCTAAATATTTCATCAAATCTACCATAGTTGCTGCTTTAGTAATATTCAAAGCCACAGATGCTGCCAGGATCAATCTTATAGATCCTAGAGCCTTTCTGTCAAGAATCTTCCATTCTTCATCAGTCACCTTTGTATGTCTTTCCTTCTCATCCAACGGTAAATATAAATCTGTCTGATCTAATTACTATTCCAAATGCATCTTGTATAATCGATAATTATGACCGTAAAATTTATTAACTTTGTATTTTCCATCTTCTGGCATTGTTGTAGCTCCCACTCAATTAGAAATCCCTCTGTGAGTAAATCTGTTAACACACACAACCCTCAAACAAAAATCTTTGATATCAATTGTTTGGGGTTAGACACAAACTTGATTATACAGATATATAATCAGATTATAAGCATACAAGCAATAAAACACAGAAATATACCAACAAAAGAAAATACACAAGATATAACGTGGTTCACACAGTGTGGGCCACGTCCACCAAGAAACAACAAATATATTATTCCAGAGGTTGTACAATTGAATATCTACAATCTTCCACACCTTACATGATGTACAATACTTTTCCTCTCATAAGCTTATTTGAGCTCTCACCAAGGATTCCTTATTACAATAATCACTTCCTTTTTCTCTAACCCTAGTTTCCTAGCTTATATAAGCCTATACAAACTTAGGGCACTTTAGCCATTCATTTACAACCATTAGATCAAATTTATAATAAAGATTAGATCTAATTCTTGTGAATTAAATATAAACAATCACGAACAGGTAACCGATGCTGGTCACCCTAACGATGCTAGTTACCCTAACCGTACTAGTAAGTATGCTAGGTTACCAACATTGGTCAGCCGACCGATGCCGGTTACTGTGTAAACCTGCAAGTTATAAATAAGCTCCTTTGTGAAGTAATTCAACTCCACAATATCAACATGTTATCTATGTGGGATAATGTTTGACCAAGCGTCTCATGTGTTATGTGTTTTCCTAAGTAATCCTTTGTGTTTTCATGTATCAAACAGTGTAAGTTAAAAAAAATATTATTCTGGTATTTTTACTATTGTATTTGTGTGTCAAATTTGTGGGTGTTACAATATTTAAATGTTATTTTTGGGCAGACAAAAACCCTTGCCTTTTTAAAAAATTGATCTTAAATCTAGTCAAGCTTTAAAAGTGTAAAATTTTACATTATAACAATACTTGACATAAAATATATGAATGATAATGAGGGTTGTTTTTTCCCCTCATAGGCTTTAATTTCATTTTGGGTGTGTTTTTCAAAAAAATCCTTTATATTATCAAATCCTTACTGATTCCTTCATATTCACAATTTTTTTTGTTGATTTTTTTACAAATATTTGGTATGTTTCCAATAAATATTTTTTTAACACTACCTCTAATCTAAATGTATATTGTATAAGAATTCATGTCGTTCCATTTTTGCTTCACCTTTAAATTACATGTAAAATATTTTACTAAGTACTTTGTTCATCAATGCTTACAAAGTACTTCCTAAAACATTCCTAGGGACAAAGGGTACGGACCTAAATTTCCAGTGGTGTTGAGACATTCTAGTTTTTTAATGTAGTCTTATCATGGTCTTCAAAAACTACCTTGTATATTTTACATGAAATAATTTAAATCCCCATCGTAGAAAACTATACATACACATTTTAAATGCTAGATCCATATATATACAATGTCCATCCCTCAAAGTTATTTTTATCTGGCAAGGATCAACAATTTTTCTTTCCCTTAAGGTCAAGGACTTTAATATAGTATGCTCATGGCCCCCTTTCTTAAATGCCATCAATTACTCCTGATGATGGTCCAAATAATTGTGGAAAGAGACATCCTGATATGGTCCAACCCTATAATTTGGAAAGAGACATATATGGTTCCCTTATTTCTACCATAGCAAGAGATATATTTTCATACTCACAACTAACATCATATTTCGTAAGGATATCCTTTTTACCTACTACTTATTCTAGCGCGTAAAACCCCACATCCTCTGTCACAATTTTTTTTGGGGTGCATTATTGGCGCATACACAACCCCTGCTCCAAGGGTTGGAACACCTATAACACAAGTCTATTATAATGGGTGTAGAAACAAAATCAAACTTAGGTTTTTAAGAAGTGAAGATTTACGATCTCCATCATGTTTGATTTTCTTATCTTTAGTACTAGTTGTACATAATCAATATTTTTCTATTCTTATATTGAAGTAGGAACATTGCTCGAAAAAGTTAGAATCTTGCATAACTGAGGAACTTTAAATAATTGCTGGTGTGTGCAAGGTTAAAAAGAATAGAAAATAAAAAAGGGAACAATAGAATATTTTGGTGATTGTATGGAAGTTTTAACACAATATTTTATATTATAAAGTTCAAAACTAAATTTAAATAGGATTGCGAAGAAGGACACAATATCTCGTATATATAAAGTGCAAAATAAATGATGTGTAATAGGCATTGCGAAAAGGATTGCACATGAATAGTGACATAATACAATTTCATAAGGAATACATATATAATTTTGTAAGGGTGTGAAGGTGGCATGTATGAGTTGTGAAATAGAGAACAAAGAGTAGTGTGTAGAGATTTTTAGAATATCAGTGCACAAAAATAAGAAAAGGAAGGATTGTGTAGCATACGAAGGCACTAGAGGACAAGATTAGAAAATGAAAAATGGAGTAGGTGGAGATTGGCATGAAGTATATGTGATAGAAAAGGGGATAAACTATTGACTTAGACAATGACATGGATCCTTCTTGGTGTATTTCAAAACTACCATATCAAGGCCCAATTCGTCGCCATTTATGAGTTCAATTTAAATCCAAGATTCAACGGGATGATGAGCATATTATAGAAGAAATTTCAAACAAGGAAAGAGTGGGAAAAGATGCTTTTATAATTAGATCCAACATCTCATTTAAAGTTGTTGGAGGTTGTAAAAGTGTTGTGAGAATTTTGTAAGGAGCCAAAGCTAAATGGAAGAGACAAAGTGGGTATGTAGGAGTCTTTAGTATTAATACCACCCTTGTAATAATTTATATATTTTTATGAATTCAGTAATAGACCCATTAGAGGGAAGATTATTGTAGATGTCATTAAGGATTTTATGTCAATATATGATTCTTTTTGGTATTGAATCTATTATGTTGTGTGTTGCTCTACAAATGGGTAGGATCTTCTAAGTTTGACTAGCTCTGACAACAAGTGGCACCAAAGCACATATACAAATCATGGAGTGAATTTGAGAGTATTACGAAGACTAGTAGATTGAAAACTATAAGGAAAGTTGACAACGAAGAAAATGTCTTCAAGAAGTGTTGTCAATGGGGGTGCAATGAATGCAGTAATCATGGGTGTGATAGAACAAGTCATGAATAAACTAAGGGGTATAATGACTAGGTTCAATGTTGTTGAATAAAAACAATGTAGAGGTTTGTGGATCAAGATTCTCAAAATGATGAAGTAGTACTGGGAGGTGAAGAACAAGAGGAAGAATCTATAGACATTGGTGAAGCGTAACTATTAGGAGATATTTCTAAAATGGTTTTATGATCAAGAATGGATGACCCATCATTATCTAGAATATTGGAGCTATAAAAACTGGTCGAATAGATTACAAGTATTGAGGAATAATTTGAGTTTGAAGAAATCAATGACCCAAATAGAGCCAAGGGTCGACACAAACCAGGTTGAAAGAGCATGAAATGTTGTGGTGGAAAGAAACCCAACTTGAGTACAAGATAAGAGGAAAGGATAAGATAACTATTTGGGACAAGATGGTAACAAAAATGAAGAGTAATTTTCTACCTTATGATTATTAAATGAATTAATTTAAGAAGTTGTAAAAATTAAAACAAAAGGAGATGTCTGTCAAGAAATACACAGGATTTTCACCGTATCATGATAATATCTAGACATGTTGAGGTTGACCAAGAGAATGTCGTGAGATATATCAATGGCTCAAAATTTAGAATTCAAGAGATAAGTATTATGCACATTCAGACTGTGGAGGAGTTGGCTTATCATTTAGCCTGGAAGGTTTAAGATAAGTTGGTGTGTAAGAGTCAAAATGCAGCCCAAAGAGGAAACAAAAATATACACGGAAGAAATGGAAATGGTCGTGGATATATCAAGCCATATGAGGAATAACATAGTAATGTGTAAATGCATATGCAAAGAAGTGTGCACGAAGGAGGAGTTTCATACTTGTTGAGAGGTCACATAAGATTTGGTTAAAGAAAGGTAAGAGGATTCTACGAAATGTGTTTCAAGTGTGGAACTCTATGATATCGTGCATACAGATGTCCAAGTGTAAAAAATGAAGTGAAAAGTAGGTATACATAAGTGAGCGAATGTAGCCCACGATGATCGAAATTGGAAGGATCTGTGGAAAATTTTGAAGGACAAGATGACTAAGAATCGCTAATGATATGGAAAGTATTGTTGAAGAATATGTAAAAGGAGGATGAGCCTGCACAAAAAAAATCTTATTCTGGATCGTATTTAATTCAGGAGGAAAGTGATACAAGGAATTGTTAACAGTGGTTGCATGGATAATTTATTTTCCTGTGAAATGGTGGAGAAGTTAAGGATGAAGAAGGTGTTGCATCCAAATCCTTACAAAGTTTCCTGGTGATTGAACAAAGTCTTATCAAGTTATAGATTGGGAACTGTGATGAAGTCTCGTGCGACATAATTCCGATGGATTTTTTCCATATATTTTTATGGAGGCCTTGAAAATATACACTCAAAAGGTTGTCCATGATGGGTGTGCATAATGATATATGCATAGTAGAAGGATGGGAGAAATTTAATTTCTTAACTACCTTTACGGATAATGATGAAGGTGTAAATGTGTTAATGTAAGTATGCGAATAGAGTGCTTTGGTTGTGTTAGTGAAATAATTCCTAGTAATATTTTTATCGATGAGAAAGAATGTTATGCATTTTTGCAATAGGAAGTGCACAATGATTTCATGAAAGGTGAATAAGTCCCATCTAGTAGAAGATAGATAGCAGCATATAGTTTGTGAAGAATTTTTAAAGATATAATGACAGAAGAATCATCTCAAGGATTACCATTAGTATGCAATATCAATCATTATATATGAAGATAATTTTGATCTGATAAGTAAATACAAGAGAATAAATGACTTAACAAAATATTCTAAGATAACAAAAACTAGAAAATTGATTTTTACAAAAGATATACACAATACTTAGTCCCAGGAAACCCTTTCAGTGAAAATTGTAGTAATTTTCTCTCAATTTGAGTGAAACAAAGATACATGACAAAAGATAAGAATTTACAATCACTAAAAATAGAGGTATAAAAGACATAGTTTGAAATAAATATAAATTGAAACCTTAAAATAGTCAGAAAAATATTAAAAAGTATATATTTAGAAAGAGTATAGTTTTTTTGATGTTGTAGGATTTTTTTAAAGAAAGATAGTTATTGTTTTTGCAAGATTTATCACGGTGAAAGGCAAATTTTTGCATATTTTGTCAAAAACATGCAAGTTGTGTTGTTATAGGTACAAGGCGCAGGTTTGGGAAACCAAAGCAATTCCAATCCTGTAAAATCTTAGTTTAGGGGCATAATAAAGGGAATGCATACACGTTAAAACGCGTACGCGTTCCTTAGAGTATATGCATGTTATATGTGTTTATAACAAGCTTATATGTACAAAAATAAATAAGTATAAATAATAATAAGTGAAAAACTTATACTTCTAAATTTATTTTAGTAATTATACGAAATTAGGTTCACTCTGCACCTTATGGAACTAGTCTCGCAACTCCATGAGTCATATTTCAGGAGATAGTTTTTTATAATCTTATCTCGTTTCTCATAGGTAATTTTTAGGATTTCAACATTTAGCCTAAATCTTTTAACGTTTAAATTCTACAATTGATGTTTATTTTGGTAAAGATAGTCATTATTTAGGTTTTGGGGCCTTTTGGATTGTTTACTGAAATTTGTAGGAGTGTTAGATGTGTCAAAATTATATTTTAAAAACCACACCAATCTCAAAGGAAACAATTGCTCAAATACATGCACTCATGAAATACCTTATAATACATAAAAATCAAAACACGTATTGGACATAGTGTCAATGGTGTTGTCATTGAAGCAAGTTACATTAATGGAAAACGGTGTCTAGGTGGCATAGGAATTAGCACAAAGTGTCAATAATAAGGAAACATGAAGATTGATTGGTAGTGCCCTGTTTTGGTGTCATGAAGTGTTGCATTGGTGAAGTGGCATAGTGTCTAGGAGTGAGTGCATGTTCTTGATGCATGGTTCAAGTAAACAAGGTGTTGTGTATGAGATATAGAGGTGTTAAAAGGTTTCTACAATGTCTAACATGTTCAAATATATGTGTCATAGGTGTATGTGTGTCCACAAGGTGATATATTTCTAGTTTAAATTTTGACAGATTTTGTAATTAATCAAAATCACTCCAAGTCACTATATGGGTATAAATGTAATCTTACAACTTGTAAAAGTCCTTAGAATTCACCACACTTTTTGTAAGCCTTTAGAAATTAGAGTTCATTGTATTCATTTCTCAAGTACTAAGAAGCAACTCAGAAGTGTTGTCAAATTTTCTTTTGAAGTGTTACTTTGCTTGTAAGGTGTATATTTATTTTGTTTTCACATCCTATCCATTTAGCATTGGTATCAGAGCTACATTTTAGACATGAAGTCATTGTTGTTTGTAATCTTTCCGAAGAACAACTTAGTCTAGCAAGGAGGATTTCGCAACTATTTTGACAATCATTAAAGAGAATTTGATCCAATAAACAAATACATGAGATCATTATAGGTTGTACATAATCTTTGAGATAAATATGAAAAAACGATAAATGACAATCCTAAGATAGCACATCTACAAAAGATTCCTCCTAGGAAAACAAAAGATTCACCCTAGGAAACCCTTGTAGGAATAAATCCAGCACATTTACTGTATCTTTCTTATGTATACTGATTCACAAATGCTTTACCAGACAATAACCTACTTCTTAATTCTTCTTTACTCCTACTATATGTCCAACTCTATGTAAGCACAAAAATAGGTAATTGTTGCAATGCTATTCACCAATACAATGGATGCTAAAAACCATGCAGCCAAGAATACAACCCATAATGACTCCCCATAAATAGTCACTTGAATGATCAAACCATTGATATAATATTCATAGGTTAACTCCAACACTTCCATAGGAGTGAAACCCTATAATCAGGGGACCTTAAAAAAATCTTGTGGGCCACCCCCAAACTCCCCTAGCTGAGGTGTTTGCCTTGGACTTCACAGGTAATGTGTTGGGCAATAAAGTCTACAATGGTGTAACTCATGGAAAATATATAGTACATTTACAAGCATTATTCGACAAGCCCTTGATTAAAATAAGTTTTCATAGGGGTTATCAGGGCCATATAATAGTTATCTTGCAACTTGGGGAAATCATAGCCCATTAGTGGGTTTCTTAGGTCCACTTAAAATTGTTGATTACTTTACTAATCCATTTACTCCATAAGCAATCAGTAATATTATATCCTCCATATGTGTCCACCTTCTCCAACATTTGATCTTTTTCTAGGTATGTTACCAATTAGGTCTTACAGTGAATGGTTCAATAAACATGAAGTATATTTCATTCTAGAATGATACTCAGGGTTCTTTGCTAAAAAAAATGTAATTTACCCATACTAAATTGTATCCTTACAATTTTTGACTTGAACCCAAATATGTGTAAACCAATTTTGAGAAGCCAAACCATTTTCTTTCTTACGTGAGTAGCTTTCATGTACTCAACCTAGGTTTGAATAAGAGATATCAGGGAGAACACTTACTTGATGTTTACTCACCCAACTGGACAACTCCATCGAACAAGTTGAAAACTATGGCCCACTAGTAGATATGTGCATGATCCATGTCTCCACCCTAGCATGAATCCGCAAATCCATGGTAGGATTAATATGTGTCTTAGAGTTTGCTTTGGTATTCCCTAATAGCATACTACATAGTCAAGATGTCCCACAAATATGACTTGAATGTCCTCCTCACCATAGTCCTGAATTTTAGTTTCTAGGATTTGACATAAATATACTAATTATTCCCACTACATGAGAAAATATCATGTCTATGCTATAGACCATTGCATACATGAGAAGATACCAACTGCACTAGTATATGACACTGTGTATGAGATAATGTCCTCAATTTCATTGTTTGGTATTTAGGAACATTGTAGGGTAGTCAAGATAATTTTTGGAACCAACAAGGGGGTTAAATAACAATACTAATAGGCTATTTTCCTACATAGGTATTAAACATATGCAATAATCATACTCAAGTGTGACTTTCTTTAATTTAAGTTCAGTTTCAGGGTGACATAGGATCTCTCTGCATTTTTGTGCCTATCAGATTTAATAGCACCTAGATCCTTCATATCAAACTAAGATGAATGTTAAGATCTTGAACATGCATGATCATTTTCTTATTATCATATCAATTGTTCAACATTCATGAACCATCTACATACAAGGACTATGTAAAATAACATAGAAATTTACCTTACTTGTTTGAAATAAACATAAGGATAAACTTTTCTTCTTTCAACCCCAAGTCCCAACACATATACTTTTTCAAGATACACACTGAATCTTCCTTTCCTTTAACCTTAAAGCTTTTTGTATTCTTCATGTAGATTTCCTCCTTAAGATCACCATGGGAAAAAAATTGTCTAAACATCCATCTTTTCTATTTCAACATTGAAAGCAACATCAATAGCTAAAAAAATAATAATAAAATATCACATACCAATTATCTAGCAAAATATCACCAAAATCAAGTCCCTCTATTTATGAGAACCCTTTTGCTATCATATGAGATTTATACTTCTTCTTAAATACCCATTTACAACAAAAACATTTTGTTAAAGAGATAATTTTACCAAATCCATTGTATGTTTTTATTTAAGGAATCCATTTATTCCCATGTAGCCTTATTCCCTTCTTTCTGGTGGCTAGTTCTAGAGTTCGTAACCCAGAGATTCCTGCTAACTGACCTTCCAGATATAGAGGCTAGGAGGGGGGTGGTTCACCCACCTCCAACCGAGTAAGGGGATACTAGATAAGGGATACACCATATAAAGAGAGGCCCCCCAGTTCATATTCCAGTTGACAGCCCCCTATATGGATTATTCATTTGGTGAGGCCATCAATGCCCCTCGGGGAGTCAAGTCATTAAGTTGAAACATCTCCCCCATCTAGTGATCCCATCTCACCGGTAAGACTTATTATCTTTCAAGCCAAAATCCCCCTTTACAGTCCTTGGTTCATAATCAATAATAGACAACTTAATAAAAGAAATAAAAAATGGAAATCATGAGAGCTATACCTTTCAGGTACCCTTCTCACCCGATTTGATCTTTTGGATTGAGCCCTGATTTTGTGATATGTAGGTGCTTTTCTTCAAGACGGAGCAAGACCTTCCTGCAACAACGATCCTCTTACTTTGCACTAGATGGGAAAAAGGATTATGAGGCTATTTTGGCATTAGGACGAGGCAAAAGGATGTTCTTTGCTCAAAGGATGCAAGAACTTAGATATGGCATGAAAGCTTATTCTCCGTGTGTTTAGAGGGGAGGGGTAAGGTTGTATTTATAGCCTGAGGGAGTGATTAGCTTAGATTAATTTAAGTAATCATGGTTTGAAAATGTGGGCAAGATTAAGTGAGTGGTTTGAAAATGTGGGCAAGATTAAGTGAGTGGTTTGAAAATGTGGGCAAGATTAGGTGAGTGGTTTGAAAATGTGGGCAAGATTAGGTGAGTGGGGACCACGAAGAATGGGTGAGGATTTGAATTATATTTTTAATTCATAAGTGGAGGATTTTAGGTGAGTGGGGACCACGAAGGGTGGGTGAGGATTTGAATTTGAATTTTTAATTCAATAGTGGAAAAACATGGAGAATAATGACATGTGGTGAGGATTAGATTATTTTTTAGATTTTGAAATGGATAATTAATCAAATTATATTTGATTAATTCGAAGTGTATTTTTGTGGGAAATGAGGAAGGGGAATTAATTGATTTAGGATAGATGTGAAATTGGGGTGTCTACATTTGCCCCTCTTTGGAAGGGTACTATGAAAGTAGTGTCCTTTCAAAGAAAGTAGACGGTATGGGGGAAGAATTCAATCTACTTTTTAAAAGGTAGAGCGAATGTTTGTTGGGGAGAATAGAAAGTGGTGAGTGACGGATGTCATAGTATCCTCCAAGACAAAAATGTCATGAGAAGATGTGATTATGGATAGATGTGGTGATGCCCCCTCGAGAGGACTGACGAGAATGGAATATACGACAGAACTCTCGAAAAGAAGGGAAATGGATTCGGCGGAGAAGAGGATGATAATGGAGTGGAAGAGACTGGAATGACCGCACGACGCAAATGGAGAAAGGATTCAATCGACCTTGAATGCTAGGTGTGAGGGTGTGTGGGAAAGAGAAAAGGGAATGGATAGGATTGGGGGTTGATTATGAGAAGAGTAAGGGAGATAGGGGAGGGGAAAAAAAGGAATGAAAGAGGTAGAAATAAGAGAGAGGGATGATAGGGGAAGAAGGGAATGATGAAGGACAAACAAGGCAAAAATAGGAAAATGACAGAGTAGAGGGTGAAGGGATGAAATAGAGAGATGTGCAAAATGAAGGAAGCAACAGAGATAGTAAAGAGGGATGCGTGGAAGTGAAATAAATGATAGAGTGAGAAAAGCAGGAAATGGGAAAGGATAAATAAGAAGGAGAAAACGAGGTGGGAGTAGGGGGTGAAATGGAGGAAAATGGAAAGAGGACGAAAGAAGAAGTAGAACGGAGAAAAAAAAGAAACTATGAGGGGCGAGGAAAGTGTGAAAAAGAGGAGAGAAAGGAAGAGAAAAATAGATACAGAATGAACGAAAAGGTAGGGGTGGTAGAGAAAAGGAGAAGTGGTCAGAAGAAACGTGAAAATTAGGGGAGAGGAAAGGAAGATAGAACGAATACAAGGAGAAGATTGAAGGAATCGTGTCATTGCGAGGAAGACCAAGGCAAAGAATATGGAACAGACCGTATGGAGATGCATGTGGAGGGTGGTATGATAAAAAAGACAGGACAACGCTGAACAACCAGGTTATCGATGGGGAAGTAAGGAGGAAACGTGATGGAAAAAGGGGAAGAAGATGATACAGGGGAAGGGAAATAAGACGAGGGGTGGGAGAGAGAAGAGGATAACAAAGAAAATGATGTAGAAGGAAGGGAATACAGAAAGGGGGTAATAAGTGGAAAGGGAACGGTATAAGGAATGTTCAAAGAAGAAAGAGGGGAGGAATGACATCGATTGGAAAAGATGTGGAGATGCATGAAATGAGGATACTAGGATGACGAGAAAATAGGAAAAGGATGTATGATGAAGACAGTAAAGATATTGAAGAGGGCAAAGAGGAGATGGAGAGATGGGTAAGAAGCGACAAGAAAGGGTGGGAGTGAGGGAAAAGAATAGGAGAGAAAAGAGAATGGGGGATAGAAGAGGCAATGCCAATGAGGGGATGTTAGGGAAATCCCCTTGACAATGAGTGGTGGGGAAGGGTGAGAGAAAAAATGAAGAAAAGGAGAAAGCTAATGAGGACTGGAAAGGGTAACGCCAACAAAGGGACGTTAGGGAAAACCCTTTGACAATGAGTGGTGGGCTTAGAGGAGGGAAGGAATGAAGGGAAACTCTAGAAGGTCCAAGGGAGTGAATGAGGTCGTGCGGAATGAGGATTGATAATTTTTAGGGAAAACCCGTTGACAATTATTAGCGCGGGAAGAGAAGATGATGATGAAAGAATGATATAGGAGTGTTAACAATAATGGCGAATGTGTGTGTGGGTAGAAATGTGGGGGGAATTTGAGAAGATGAAGTGGAAAGAGTGAAGAAGATGGGAGGGATGAGTTGGGACTAAGTGAAAGCGAGGAGAGGATGCGGGTGATGAGGATGAACGAGGTGAGGATGAAGAACCAAGACATGAAAATAATGGGAAGAAACGGTATGAAGGATGATGGATCAAGAAGGGGAAAATGGGGGAAAAGAATGTGATTGTAGGTGGAAGAGATGAGTTGTATGTTGTAAGAGGATATGTGGAGAAAGGATAATAGTAGGAGGAAAAAGTGGGTAATAGGAGATACCAGGTGGAAGAAGCGATCAACAAAGTGAACGAAGAATGAGGCGGGGGAGAAGTTCACGATGACAAGTTAAGTGTAGGGAGGACCCTGACATAAGATTGTCATGTGACGGAAGTGGTTAAGTAAGATTGCCATGTGAGCAAAACTGGAGATGACAAATGGTCAAGCGAGAAGTGGTGTTTGCGAGAATCGAAAAGGAGGTGAAAGGATGTGATAATGGGGAATGCCGAGAAAAAATGAAGGGTGAAGGGTGTGTAGTGATGGGGAAAGGCAAGGAGACAGATCATCCTTAAGAGGGACTCTTAAGTGAGATCGCCATGCCGGGTGAGTGGTTAAGTAAGATTGCCAAGCAGAGGAGGGTGATAGTGGTGGTAAAAAGATGTGATGATGGGGAATGAAGAGGAAATATGGATGGTGAGATTGGAGAGTGATGGGCGAGTGTAAGATGACATGTCATGCTTAAGAGAATCTCTTAAGTAAGATCGTCATACTGCTGGAGAGGTTTCGTAGGGTCACCCAACCGACAGGGATGATATGCAAAGAGAAAGACAAAATGATATTGGGATAGGGGTGGAATGGTAGGGTGAAGAAGATGATCGCGATGAGAGGTGGGAGAAATAAGATGGGGGAAATATGATGGGATGGGGGAAGGCCACAGGGCAGATCAACCTTAAGTGGAAGTCTTAAGTAAGATTGCCATGCGGCTGGAATGGTTAAGTAAGATCGCCAAGCTGAGGAAGAAGAAGGATGATGTTAGAGTTGGTGGGAATAGGGTATGACAAAATGGACTGAAGGGGAACCCTCAAGTGAATTTTCCATACTACGAGAGCGTGTAAGTAGGATGACCAGGCATAAGGTGGATTTGGGGAAGGATGAGAAAAGAGTGAGTGAGGTATGCCTAAGTGGTATATGATATGAGATGAGGTGATAATAAGAAAGAAAGGACACAAAGGAGTGTAACATGAATGGATGAAGGAATATATGTAGTGGAGGGCGGAGAGTGTGAGGGGAATCCTTAATTGGGATGCCCACGTGGTGAGAGTAATGATGCGAGAATGGGAAGTAGAAGAGGTGGAGTGGGAAGATGTGTTTGGTGGTGATGGTTGTTTGATGAGAGGGCAGGTGGTGAAGAAGCTTCTACAGCGGGAAGATCTTAGGGAGAGGGTAAACCTCCACTGAGGATTCCATATAGAAGGGGTTATTAAGTAAGATTGTCAAGCGGGAAGCAAAAGGGTGAAAGGAAAGAATACCAATGGGTGAGAGGGGACAGGAATGGTGAGAAGGGTAATATGGGTATAAGCGGCGGAGGAGTAAAAATGGGGAGTGAGAATGAATGGATCAAATACGTGGTGATCATGGTGGGGGAGAAGGAGCTGCTGGATAGTGAATGCTACTTGAGAAAGATCGTCAAGTAGGATTCGCAAACTGCAACGGTGATCAAGTAGGATTCGCAAACTGGAGAATGCATTAGTATGGGTGAATGGATGGGGTGCAAAGTAAGATGTTGATCATGCAGGAAGATACTCACGTGACGAAAAGCATCTTAATTTTAATATAGCACATAACAGGATGCATCGTGATATAAAAGATCAGGATGACTAGACTGTAATATGCGTGATAGCATAGACAGGGGCCATCAAAAAGGTTTGATGCCCCAGTACGATATGCAAATGGAAGAGAGCATAGACAGAGGCCATCAAGAAAGTATGATGCCCCAGTACGACATGCAATTAGATAACATAAGAATATTACAGAGAACACCAGGATACATAAAATCAAGATGCCCCCTGTAATATATCAAGATACAAGAAAGTAATTAATAATTTACAACTAATAATGCAACACAAGAACCAATAAACATGTCCCTAACGTGTTCCACAGTGAGGATTGATTGGATGTGCCCCCAAGCAGGGGTACGAGGACATAGTAAAGCATTGGGTCATTGTCCTCAAACAAGGAAACAATGAGAGCCGGATTTGCCCCAAGCGAGGATTCACGCGAGGAGAAGTGGTTTGAATTTGGTAGTCATAAGGTGATTGGATCATTCGTTGGGGATAATAGTTCAAAGGTTGAATTGTGTTGGTTATTTTAGAGTTTTTACGATTTTGTGGATTTTTTTAATTTTTATTTATTATATTTTTATAGATATTTTCTAATGTTTTTTGGATTTTTGACGATTTTCTAATGTTTTTTGATTTTTGACGATTTTCAAATGTTTTTAGATTTTTGACGATTTTCAAATGTTTTTGGATTTTTGACGATTTTTTAATTTAATTTTTGACGATTTTCTAATGTTTTTGGATTTTTGAGATTGTTTCTAATGTTTTTGGATTTTTGACGATTTTCAAATTTTGGATAGATTGATTTTCAAATGTTTTTGGATTTTTTTTTACATTTTCAAATGTTTTTTTAGATTTTTACATGATTTTTAGATTTTTGACGATTTTCAAATGTTTTTGGATTTTTGAGATTTTTACAATGTTTTTGGATTTTTGACGATTTTCAAATTGTTTTTAGATTTTTGACGATTTTCAAATGTTTTTAGATTTTTACATTGTGATTGGCAATTTATGGACCAGAGTGCAGACTTATTTTTGAGAGGCGATAAACATGGATATTATCCATATGTACCATGTTCCGTGTTGTAACTTATGCTCAGAATAACACAAATTCTCTTTCCATTGGCAGGATATGGTGGTGATGATATGATGAAAAGAATTCCAGCTCCATTCTTGACTCCACACAACTAGTAAGATGTGTGGGCTCATCACCGAGAATCAAGAAGGACGCAGGAGGTAGATAATGAATATAGAGACAAATGCTAACAACAATCCCTTTGGGAAATTGTGACTCCATTCTTCATAACGGTACTGAACCAGTTTCAAAAATGGCTTTCACTTTATGAGTCACATGCTAGACTTAGACAGTTATGTGGCCTGCTGATTGATAAGATATGAGGTTAAGGGATAGTTCTCTCTTCACTTAGGCATCTAAATTACGTGTTTGGGGATTCTATAATTTGTAAGCACTGTAAGATTTTGTATTTTTGAAATGACTCCCTATGCCTTGCCCCATGCTACTAGTGAGAAGCAAGGGCTCATCACCAAAGGCAAAATATAGGCGAGTGAATTTCCTTTTTGTTTGTTTTTTTTTTTTTTTTTTTGGAATATTTTGCAATGTTTTTATGCTTGTATGAGAATGACCCTCTACGCTTTGCCCCATGCCACTTGTAAGAGGCAAGGGTTTATCACCGAAGACAAGACGTAGACGAGTAAGGGCACCTTCCTCCATTCCCAGTCTCACACTACCAGTAAGAAGTGTGGGCTCAACACCAAAGACTATGAAGGACGAAAGATGTGACAATGAATTATTCATAAGTTATTGAATTGATGGATTTTTTTACAATAGTGCTTTGTATTTGGGAAGAAACGTCTGCCCCCAATCTCAGCCCCACACGACTAGTAGGACGCGAGGGTTCAACACCGAAGACTGAGATGGACGACCAAACGAACTGGGTAACGAAGTTTAGAGCTTTGTTATGAAAGAGAGAATGTATTTGAAGGGAATATATTACCATCAGTAAGCTTCTAGGTATGACCATAGAGGAAAGCGACTGAAAATGGAAGAAGTATGATGCTCACAAACTTAATAGGATTTATACTAGCACTTGTCTCATGATGATAAATATGAAGATGTGATTTTGATAAAGAAAATATCTGCCAATGGAAATGAATAAATTTAAATTATTCGGAGATAAGCAAGACAAAAGGAACAATGTACATGTTGTTGTATCCAAAATAAGAGTGCTTTCAAGAATAAAATTTCTTTAAATGGAATGCATTCATGGGTTTTTCAAGGACTTGGCCTGTGTCAATGGCCAATTTATAAGCTCCAAACCCAAAATTATCTATGATTTCGTTGGGCTCAAATTTGTCTTGTTTGTCTCGTTCTTTGGGTGTGTTCTTTCGATTTTCTTTGAGAATGAAATGATTGACCTTAAATTTTCTAGGTTTGAATTTTTTATGGTAGCTATGCCATAGCCGATTTTGATATAATTGAAGATGATCTAGGGCATTAAGTGTTTTTCATCAAGAAGCTCGAGTTCATTAAGGCGTGACTGTTGATAATAATCTTTATTGATTACATCTTTGAAGGATATTATGAAGGATGAAAATTCAACCTTGACATGTAAAATAGCTTCCCAACCATAAATAAAGTAGAAGGGAGTGGCTCCAATAGGTGTGTGATAAGATGTGTGGTAAGCCCAAAGAGTGGGATAGATTTGGTTAAGCCAATAGCTTCCATGTGTGTTGACAATGATGGTTTGTGTTATTTGGTTTTTTTGCTTCTATTTGTCCATTAATTGATTGTTTTGAGGATAGATTCACAATTAAAGATGGAAAAGGTTGTGTAAAGATATTCCTGGGTATAAGTACCTCGTAGAATGGATGCACGTAGAAGTCTTGACAGGTGAGACTAATTAGTGATGAGATGCCTGCAAGATCGATAGTTGAAAGCATGATGGACATGACGGGTTGCATTGTCGCAAGTGTCCAAACTCGATGTGGTTGTGTTTCGACAAAAAGGCTAGAGATGTTAGGCATAAGAGCCAATATTGGAAGAATAGAATCAAACTTAATGGTACCTGTTGATGGAACCTCGTCTGTAGTGTCTACAGTAATATCAAGGTTTGAAAGGGAGTCTTGAAATGAGATCAAGGTCTCGTTAGATGTTGGAAGAATGTTGTCACCCAAAACAGGTTCAATATATGTTTGGGCTGTCCAAAAAAGAGAGTCTTGAAATAAGTTCAAGTGCTCAGTAGATGTGGGAAGAATGTTGTTGTCCAAAACAGGTTCAATGTATGTTTGGGTTGAAAGAGTGTCTTGAAATAAGTTCAAGTGCTCAGTAGATGTTGGAAGAATGTTGTTGTCCAAAACAGGTTCAATGTATGTTTGGGTTGAAAGAGAGTCTTGAAATAAGTTCAAGTGCTCAGTAGATGTTGGAAGAATGTTGTTGTCCAAAACAGGTTCAATGTATGTTTGAACTAATGGAAGGAAATTTGAAGAAGATATGGATTGGTTTGGAATTAGAGAGTCTTGACTGTTGTCGTCATGATCTCGTGGAATTTCAGTATATATAGGAGTTTCGACAGTAGTCAGCTCTTCATGGAAAGTTGTGGTATTGGATGTGTCGTTGGTTGCAAGAGCATTGTCATCAAGTTCTACAGAGATGACGTCGTCGTCAATTAAGTCTTGGACGTAATTCTTAAATCGCACACATTTATCTGTGTGATGACCATCAATGCGATGAAAGTCACAGTATGTGTTAGGTTTGTACCAACATGGCTTAGCTTCCCCTTTGACAAAGGGTTTTGTAATTGGATATCTTATCAGTTTAGCCTCTTTTAGTTGATGAAAAACACTAGAGAGACTTTCTCCAAGGGGGGTAAACTGACGTTGGACTTTACGTGAACTGATTTCTTCGTGAGGTTGTATGATCGGCTTTTTGGGTGATCGCTCACTGATTTGGGTAGCCATATGAGAGAGTTGTGTTGTCATCTTATTAATTTGTTCTAATAGCTCATTGTGTGATGTTTTTCGTGAATTCATCATGTTTGAAAGAGAGGGAGAACGAAGAAAGGTGCGATGAAGAAATCAACCTATTGATTGTGATCTTTGTTTTGGCTCAATCAAGTTTTAACAAGTAAGGCTATAAGGAGAAAGCTTAAAAAAAGCTACTCGGGATACAAGTGGGATATAACTTAAACAAGCTATGATGAATATGGTTGATTGGTTTGGATTAAACAAGCTTAGCTGAAAATGTAAGGAGTACACTCAAACAAGGTACTCAATACAAGTGGATATAGCTCAAACAAGCTATGATGAATATGTTGAGGCTTTAATCAAGCTCTGATTTTTATAGGAAGAGTAACTCAAATAAGTGACTCAACACAATTGTGAACTCAAAATGAGTTTTGAAGAGATTTGTGTCGGATGTGATTTTGTTAAACTCGACAGCTGATGAAATAATGAGTGAACTCAAACAAGTCACCCAATGTCATTTTGATATAGCTTGAAACAAGCTATGAAAGGATGTTTTGACAATTGATGAGATAAGGAGTGAATGCTAGTCACTCAATATCAGTTGGATATAGCTGAAGACAAGCTATGACAGATGTATTGTTGGCTGAAGCAAGCTAATGAAATTGGTGTGATGTTTTGGTCTGTGTTGTTGGATTGTTTGGATGTTTTCGCTTGGTATTGAATTGGTCGAGAACTGATTTTTTTGTGGAACACAACTAGGGTCTGAACTTTTACAATGAACACATTGATATCAGCCAAGTTTTATGATAAAACAATGCTAAACTATTTTGTTTTCAAACAGCAAGCAATCATGTGGATTCAATTGTTTTGGCTTATGAGGTAACTTCTTCAGGAATGATCATTGTTTCATGCAATCATACAAGTATGCTGTGAAATGGTGGATGCAGGCTCTTATTACTCCAAGAAGATGCGTCCTCCGATATACCCTAGTCCTGATATACCTAATTCTGTACGGGGACAGAATTGGTACGGGGAACCCTTAGAGCACTGGAGGAGACTCACCAATTCTTACTTGCCTGTTTCGGAGTGAATCACCACGTCCAGAACAGGTTTTGTGAAAAGGTGGAAGGTGATGGAGGGATGAATGTGTATGGTGTCCTTATAACTCCCCGAAGATTTACAGGGACGATGCCCAGGCTTCGTTGTTACAGCTATTTAGGCGTGACTCGCATGCGCTGCACGACAGCATTACCTGTAAGTGAAGAGCAGCGGCGAGGTAAATACCGAACGCTGTGATGAGACTAGGTCTCAAAGTGCAATGCAGATGCAAATGTTGTTGGTGCGTGGTAGTCAAGTCCACGTCACCGGTGTAGCTTTGGTGGTGATGAAATCCACCTCGTCTACGTGCAAAAACAATATGATAAAGTGATTAAACGCAGGGTTCTTTCCAACTTGAAATAAATCACTAGCAGAAAATAATTACGTACCTGAGCGTACTTTTTTTTTTGGTTTCAGCAATTGTCTTTGAATGGTGGTATTTTTGCGGGATTTTTGTTGTTTTTGTTTTTGTTTTTGTTTTTGACAATATTCCAGCAACGCGGTTCTACAGAAAACAAATTAGTAGTTATCCTGCAAATGAAATGTTAGAAAAGTGATCGTGGTTGTTTTTGATTTGCCAGATCGCTCAAAGGCGCAGGAAAAGAGCATACACAACCAACGACCAAACAAATATTAAGAATATGACAAAGGAAAATAATTATTAAAATGACAGTTGGAAAACAAAGCTAGAGGATCCTGCAATGTTAGAACAAGAAACTAAAAAATTGTGACCGTTTCTGATTTTCCAGATCGCTCGAAGGCGCAAGAAAAGAGCATACGCGGATACAATTGGAATAGTTTTTTTTTTTTAAATGTTAATAATTATTGCAATTAATCATGATTGCGAAATAGCGATAATGATTATTTTCACAAAAAAGAAAAACGATGAAAGAAGAGGGTGAAAACGTTACCTAGAAGTGTTGTCGTGGAAAATTGAAATGTAAGGCAAAAAATTAAAAATTAAAAAAAATTGTTGTGCAGAGCCCGAGTGGCCTCACGTTTCTGATTTCCAAGATCACTTTTGAAGTGCGAGGAAAGAGCATACGTGTGAGGTTGTTACGTGAAATAAAATAAAAATAATAATTTAAAAAAAAAAAACTATAATTTTGTTGTTTTTTTGTTAAAAAGACAGGTGTTAGAAGAAATGAAACCAAATTTTTTCTGTAAGTCTAAATCTAAAAATTATTTTTTCATTGCATATATCTTTTCAATACCTTTCCGTTAAAAAAAAATGAAGTCATTCCGAGTTCGGGAGCAAAAGTTATGGCTTCCGGAAGATGGGCTACGGTAGCACTCTGAATGAAAATTTTGAACGTGAGAAAAACGTCCCGGGAGCTGGTTTTTTTTATTTTCTGACTTCTGTACTTTACCTGAGAAGCTAAAATTTTGACAGCAAGGTTAAAAAAGAACAATAAACAGAAAGAAAGAGTTAGATCACAAAATGATTGATTAAAATAAAAGAAAAAAAAATGATTAACTTCCTACAAAGCAGTTATTTTAGCAAAAGTAAATAAATAAATGCATTTTCCGGATTGGTTGTCCCATGACAGTAAGATGATAAACTAATGGCTAGTTCATGTGTTTCTACAGATGATGAGTAAATAGCAAAATCAAAACTGGGAACTAAACACCAAGCACCGAGGAGATCAAAGACAGGATGAGCTTCAGAGTTTCATTGTTGCTATAACCTGCAGATACACCACAAGACACCACACAACAAAAACACTACCCAAAGCGTGAAGGTTAACCAAAGAAGACCATAAGGAACAGAAAAGGAAATAATAATGAACAATAATAAACAAAGAACAGATAAAACCACTAATTGGGAAATTAATGGTAACAGATCGAAAGTAACCGGGCGTGCCAGAATGTAAGCTAGGAAAAATACACTACTAACAAGGAAGTAAAATACCAATAATCATACCTCCTCCTTCGCGTTCCGTAGCAAACCTCAGAATGGGCTAGGAAACTTGGATTGAGCCCTGATTTTGTGATATGTAGGTGCTTTTCTTCAAGACGGAGCAAGACCTTCCTGCAACAACGATCCTCTTACTTTGCACTAGATGGGAAAAAGGATTATGAGGCTATTTTGGCATTAGGACGAGGCAAAAGGATGTTCTTTGCTCAAAGGATGCAAGAACTTAGATATGGCATGCAAGCTTATTCTCCGTGTGTTTAGAGGGGAGGGGTAAGGTTGTATTTATAGCCTGAGGGAGTGATTAAGCTTAGATTAATTTAAGTAATCATGGTTTGAAAATGTGGGCAAGATTAAGTGAGTGGTTTGAAAATGTGGGCAAGATTAGGTGAGTGGTTTGAAAATGTGGGCAAGATTAGGTGAGTGGGGGCCACGAAGAATGGGTGAGGATTTGAATTATATTTTTAATTCATAAGTGGAGGATTTTAGGTGAGTGGGGACCACGAAGGGTGGGTGAGGATTTGAATTTGAATTTTTAATTCAATAGTGGAAAAACATGGAGAATAATGACATGTGGTGAGGATTGGATTATTTTTTAGATTTTGAAATGGATAATTAATCAAATTATATTTGATTAATTCGAAGTGTATTTTTGTGGGAAATGAGGAAGGGGAATTAATTGATTTAGGATAGATGTGAAATTGGGGTGTCTAGTAGAAGAGATAGACACTATTGGTTGCTTCTTGTTACTCCAAGTGATGGAACCTGCAGCCAAATCGAAAAAATATCTAGAAGTATATTTTCTATCTATAACATCACCAATATGGTTAGATTCAAAATATCTAAATAACTTTGCATCATCACAAGAAGAATAAAACAAACCATAATTAACTGTTCCTTTAACACATTTCAGAATTATTTTTTCCATTTTCCAATGATCCTCAGAAGGATCCTACATGAATCTAGAAAAAATCCTACTGCATATGAAATATCAATCCTAGTAATAGTTAAATAAATTAAAATATGAACTACATGTCTATAAAGAGTAGGATCAAATTTAACACATGCAGGTTTAGGATTTAATTTCATACCAACTTCAATAGGAATGGAAACAAGTTTATAGTAAATCATGTTAAACTTTCTAAGTAAATTAGTAGCATACTAATATTGAGATGCAACAATAGATTTATGATCCTGAAATATAACCATGCCTAAAAAATGATTTAGTAGTCCTAAATTAGTTATTTCAAAACATTTTTTTAATCTTTCTTTTATTCTAGGAATTAATTTTTTATCGTTGCTAGTAATTAAAATATCATCAACATATAGAATAATAATGATAATATGATTATTTTCAAACTTAACAAACAAATAATTATCAAAACAATAGTTAGATAAACCAAGATCCTGAAAGAAACTATTAATTTTAGCATACCAAGCTCTAAGAGATTTCTTAAGACCATTCAAAGATTTTTTTTAGTTTACATACATATAGTTCCTTACCAGGTTCTTCAAAACCTTTAGGTTGACACATGTATATTTCTTCTTTTAATTCACCATTTAGAAATGCATTTTTAACATCCATTTGCTGAGTATCCCAACCATATTGGGTAGCCAAAACAAGAAGAATCCTAATAGTGGTCATATTATCTACAGGAGAAAAAGTATCAACATAGTCAAGACTAGGTTTTTGCATGAAACCGCAAGCAACAAACCTTGCCTTGAATTTGTAAATTTCTTCACAGAGTTATACTTGATCTTATACAACCACCTGGATCCTGTAATGCTTCGCTTAAAAGGAGGGAATGGTTCACAAGTTTTATTTTTAATCAAACAATCCATCTACCATCTTGAAAGGATTCTTTGAAATATTGTTGTTCAAACTCATAGAGGGTCATCAAGGCATGATAAGAATGTTGAATACAAGTTACCTTTCTTAGACTAACATGATTAGAATCCTTAACAATATTTTGAGCCCATTTAGGAATCTTGGGATGCAAGACACTTTGAGATGACTCCCCCTCAATCTCCATCATATTTAGATCAGGATAATCATCCTCTTGAACTTCTGTTTCCATAATTTTAGGAGAAGGATTATCATGCTCTATTTTAGGAGAGACAGAGGAGGGTTCACAAGAAGCATCATAAAATGTCTTTTCCAAGACATGAAAATTCATGTTTTCAACTATGTCATGCTTGAAAGGGTCATAAAATCTTAATTTTTTTTGACAACCATAACCAAAAAAAATACAAGAACAAGAGGTTGGATTAGGCTTATTCCTTTTAGCTTTCAGAATGCAGATAGAGGTAGGAATACCAAATATTCTTAAGTGAGAGATATTTGGTTTTTTATTTGTCCATACTTCATGAGGAGTAGCTTGATGAAGAGATTTAGTAGAAACTCTATTAACGATATAGAATTATGTATTCAGAGCTTCTTCCCATAGAAATTTAGGCACATTTGGTGCATGAATCATAGTCCTAGCCATTTCTAAGATAGTCCTATTTTTCCTTTCTACAATGTCATTTTGTTGTATGGAATAGGGAGTAGTCAACTCTCTCTGAATCCCACATGACACATAGAAATCATCAAACTTTTTTCAAATATACTCACCTCCATTATCAGTTCTAATTCTTTTTATTTTTAGATTAGAAGAATTTTTAAAAAGGGCTTTACATTCTTGAAATTTAGACAAGACATCTAGCCTAGAATTCACCTGATGACACCCTAGACGCACTGACACATCACTCAGCCTAGATTGACCGCTCACTCGAAGCGCACAAAGGTATCAAGTCCCTCTTTATGGTTTCTGTAGCAGAATACTAATATGATGAAGACTTACATCATATGGATCCATAACTAATACATCATTATATAGTGCATGACAGATCTAGATCTAGGAAAGAATAGGTTTTAAAATAATCATGATAGAAATAAGAACATGCACTACCCAATTACACACATGAATAACACTTAGGTTCAGTCAATATCTTCTATCTCTTAATTATCACAATAACACAAAAGCTTCTTACAATACTGGAAATCTATGCTGATGTGTGCATGGATCTGATATACGAAAACAAGTAATCCAGAAATATGTATACTATGTTATCTATCTCTCTATATCCATCCTCTCCTACCAGGTAATTCACTACATATATATAGGGTGGGGACTTTCCCTTCACCACTTATCTATTCCAAAAATAGGTTACATGCTATTAATAGCCACGCGCCATTTTCATGCATAGCCACACATGCAAGTGTGATATCTATAGACTACTGATAGTTAACTGAGGTGACAATCCTATTCTTAGACTATCTCCATGCAAAAGTGCTCTGAATCTGATCCTCCAGAAATAGACAATGTGTGGCGCGCATGTCTCTGCATTGTTGGTGTGTTCTGCATGTCATCTTCTAAAAATAGATCTTCATGCCCAAAAATGGCTAAGTCCTGAAAACTGAATTTCTGCTCTGTGTGTGCATTCTACCTATCCATTCACACCTTTGCGTATGGCTTGCTTTCCCATGCAGACTTCTTGTGTGCTTTCTCTTGTCAAGTGTTCTTTGATCAACATTACCCCACACTAATTTCATTGTCACCCCGACAATGGGTATCTCCAAAAGACTGAAGTAAAGAATAGAAGAATGGAAAGAATGGAAAGAATGAATGAATGTATGAAAGAATGTTTTACCCTTAGTCTCTTCCTCAACTTGAACAACTAATTCACGATATTCCTATTTTATTTCAGCCTCCAAGGTCTACCATTCAACGAGTGCTTGTTCTACTTTTTCTGGAATGTCCACAGCAATGGACTCCAATTCATCCCTCGCAATCTCCCCTTTTTCATTTTGCAAGACTAACACAATGCTGGACATTGAGGTCATTCTTCCCTCTAGAAAATCCATCTTCTATGTAATGAGCTTCTCACTAAGCTCCAACCGACATGTCTTGTGCGGCTATCTTCATGTTTAGCAACTCAAGATCCTTCTGTACTTCTTGATTGTACTACTTTTTCCTATGTGAGAATCCCATGTCCTGGCCGATGATCACCCCCTCTGGATATTGCTTCAGAAAAATTACTTCTAGAGCCATCTCTTCTTCTTCTTCTACCACCTTCTTCTTTCCCTTCACTCCTACCGCCACTACTTTCTTGGGTGCCATTTCTACCTTGCAATCCTTTATAGATCCTTACCGCTCAAATTCTGCAAGGTGTGAAGCAAACCCTAGTTTGATTCAGCATGCCCTAGGTGAAATTATGTGCCCTAGCTCATCTCTGTCACCTTGCTTCGCTCAAACCCTTCACCACTGGGGACACAAGCTTCTTCTGCACATAGATCTCTTCGTCACGACTGGTTACACACCTCTCACACCTTAAAACGATCACTCGGCTCTTCGCACTTGGCTTCTTTCAAATACTCTTAATCGCAATGGTAAAAATGAACTTGCATCCCATCCTTATATAGATTTTCAAATTTTTGATACATTCATTGCTCCTTCACCTACCAAATATCCTCTCATTAATTGACCAATTCCATCCTTTCCACGTGTTACATCCTCGCACCCCAACTATAACCTTCTAGCATGCCTTCCTACCCTCTGGTCATAGACTTCTCTTCATTGTGCATCCTTGCACCTGAGTACCTCATCACTGTACCTTATCCTGGTAGTTATCATGGCCTCTTCTTACCTCACGTTATACTGTTCCTTCATTCATCTCCATCCTTGGTCACTTTTGAGAAGTAATGTTTTTACTTTGACAAACACCCGTAATAGCTTATTCTTTTCATCTTTCAATTCCCAAAATCTTGTACCTAGATATCAACAACCACCCCACACTAAAAGGATGTGTAGTCCTCTACACATAAACATGCTTCATGTAGTAATTAGCTTCATGCGCACAAGCGCGCTTATTTCACAACAACAAAAACTAAAGTGACAAAGCATAACGAAAATGAAGGAAATACATTAAGGAAATACAAAATGGAAACCTAATCTAAATGGCAATACTTCCTTATTACAAACACCAAGAAGACTTATTTATAGTAGGGCTTCAGCCTACTCCCATTGAAGTAACCGGGTAGCCATGTTCCATCTAGTGCTTCTAATTGACAAGTGCCTATTTCAAGGATGTAAGTAATAACATACGACCCTAACCAATGTACCTTAAGTTTTCCTGGATGGCACAAGAACTTAGAGTCATAGAGAAGTACCATTTGTCCAATCTCAAACTTCTTATCCCTTATGTTTCTATCATGCCATGCTTTCTGCCTGGCCTTTTCCTACTTCTGAATCCATCGTGCTATGGCTCATCACTCATCTAGTTGAATCATCTTCTCAATACGCTCTTCTAAATCCTGCTCATCAGCTAGACCTCTAGTGCATGCAATGCGCAAAGAAGGTAACATAAATTCTATAGGGAGAATGGCTTCTACGCCAAACACCAACTGAAATGGTGTGGCTTTGTTCAATCTCTTATAAGTTGTTCTATATGCCCAAAGAACACTGACACACTTTATCATCCCAATCCTTTCTTCCAACATCACAAATTTTTGTCAATGTCTGGCTCAAAATTTTGTTGAAAGCCTTAGCAGTTCCATTTTCCTGAGGATGATAGGGTGTAGTCTTATGGTGTGCAACCATAAACTCATATAATAGGATCCTGATTGTTCCATTAAAAAAGTGTGTACCCCTACCACTTCTAAAACTTAAAGGACATCCATATCTTGTAAGAACATTCTCCCATAGAAACCTAGCTGCTGTAGCCGTTTGTACAGTCCTTTGTAGGTGTTTGCTTCTGCCCACCTTGTGAGATAATCTATACAAGTAATGATATAGTGCGACCCAGTCCTATGCGTGGCTGGTGAAATAGGTCCTACAAAGTTGATGGCCCATTTCTCAAATGGTTCAGCACTAGTAATTGGTCTCAAAGGCATCTCATCTCTTTGCCCTAGTTTACCTAGACGTTGACAATGGTCACACGCTTTGCAATACTCTTTACAATATTTATACAGTGTCTCCCACCATAATCTAACAAGTAGGATCTTTCACATAGTTGCATCACCTACATAGTGGCCTCCTATAATACCACCATGGGATTCTTCCATAATATCCTTGCGCTCATGCTCTAATACACAACGGCATAATACTTCATCTATGCCTAACTTGTAGAGGTCACCACTGATTAACATAAATGGTGTCGTACATATAGCAAGTTGTTTCTTTTCTAATGCCTTCATTCCTTCTGGTGCCACACCAGTCTGTAGAAAGACAAAAATGTATTCTAATTTTGATGGTGCACGTTGTAACCTATATAATTGTGCATCTGGCATGGTTTCTTCAATTGTCTGTGCTTCTTCTCCTGAGTGAATTCTAGACAAGTGGTCTAGTCCAGAGTTACTTTTCCCTGGCTTCACCACAACTGTGAAGTTAAACTCTTGAAATAGGAGTACCCATCTGCATATGTGCCCTTGTAAGATGGGTTTGTTCACCAAATAATTCAATGCCATGTGATCTGTATAAAACAAAAATGGGGTTGCTAACAAGTACTATCAAAACTTGTGCAATGCATAGATCATTGACAAAGCTTCGCGCTCTGTAGTTGTATAATTATGTTCAGCAGGAGTCAGCTTCCTACTAGCAAAAAAATTGGATGATCTACAATACCTTTTCCAGGTTGAGCTAACACAGTGCCAATGGCCATGCCAAAGGCATCCACATGCACATGAAATGGTTTATCCCATGAGGGAAAGCATAAAATGGGTGCGGTAGTAAGTTTCTCCTTTAATATCTCAAACGTGCATTGTTGCGGTTCTCCCCAATAAAATGTACCTTTCCCTTTTAGTAATTCTTCCAAGGGTGTAGCAAATTTGGCATACCCTTTGATGAACTTCCGATAATATCCTGTGTGACCCAAAAATCCGCACACCTCACTTTGACTGGTAGGCGCTTCCAGGCCTAGAATGACTGCAACCTTAGCTGGATCAACCAGCAAACCTTCCTTGTAGATTATATGTCCTAATAGTATTCCAAAAGGTGTAGCAAATATGCACTTCTTGATGTTCAAAGAGATACTCAATTTTCTGCACCGTTCAAACATTAAGCACATATTGTCACAATGATCTTTCACAAGCCCATATACTATCCAATCATCTAGATAAACCTGTAAAAAGTTGTGAATAAAATATTTGAATGCCTAAACAACTATCTGCGAGAATACAACAGGCACGTTTTTCAGTCCAAAAGGCATGACAGTATAGGTGAAGCTACCCCATTCAGTAGTAAATGTAGTCTTTTCTTGATCCTCCTGTGCAATTCTAACCTGGTGATACCCAGAGAACCCATCTGTAAAAGAATATATTTCACGCCCTGCAACTCCTCCTAGTATTTCCTCAGTAAATGGCATAGGGAATGGATCTATTACACATGCAACATTCAGCTCCCTGTAGTCCACACATATTCTAATTCGTCCATCCTTCTTGATACTGATCACCATTGGACTAACCCATTCTGACTCATCAAGGGGCTTGATAATTCCATATTTCAACATGTTATCAATCTCTTCTTTGACCTTTTCACACAAATTGGGGTTCATTCTATAAGGCCTCTTTCTAACTGGGCATGCACCATCCTTAAGCTTTATCTTCATTTCCCCAAGTGATTCATGCACACCTTTAAGTTGATATGATACCCTCAAGGGAATAAGTTCTGATAACCCCTGAGTAACTCAATGATCTTTTCCACTACCAATTCTGACCAATAATCTCCAATTATGACCTCCTTTGGCTCAGCCTCTGAACCTATATTCACCTTCTTTGTCTTCATGGGTTTGTGATAGGCGCATGTATCCTTGTCTGCACTGTCCAAGACCTCACGCACCCCTTGTGAATGTTCAATATCTAGGTTCTCATCTTCCTCATCATCCATAATGTAAACCATCTTTCCTTTCTCTTTCTCAAGGCAAGCACGTTCAAGTAGTATGGAGTCCATTTCTTCTTCCTTTTCAAAATGCGCTCTGGAATTTGTCTCACCAAATAATTCTTGAATATGCTCTTCTGCCTTTGCACTATCTCCCATAGTTAAGTGCTTGACAAATTTTAATGCTTCTTCGACTGGAGGTTTAGTCGAGAAGTAGTCAAAGGTCTAGAGCATTCCTACAGTCAAATTCTGCCAATTCCTAGTCTCTTGATGTAGTTCTATGTATACATACCAGGTGTGTGTGCATCCTTGTAGAGTAGAGTACAATCTATGCACCCAGAGTGAAGGTGGTAATGCTTCCTGTCCCACTATCCAGAGTCTCTCACACTGTTGAATGTGATGCCGAATAGGTTGATCACCATTATAAGTGTAGATCTACGTAGGTGCATTGCTCCTTAAAAACCTAGTAGATAGGTGATTCGAATCTCCTCCCATTCTATAAGATTATCTTTGTGGACTACCCACCACGCACACTGCTGTCTCCATACAAGGTATACACTAACATATATCTTATCTTAATTTTGATCTGTCCACTATGCTTCCATGGATTTCAAAAATACAGGAAGATCTTCTGCCCCTATATACCAAGGTACTATGCTACCTATCCATCAAACAGAACGAAGTCCATTCTTGCGTGCAACCACACTTTTTACCTGGCACCCTACTAGTTCATATGTACCATGAGCCCAATTGTCACAAGCAATACTTGTAGTATCACTAATAGAATGAGAATCCTCCCACTGTAGGATGCCTTCCTTTGATGGCTCATTGACCTCTAGGTCCTGAATAACACGTACATAGATTCTATTTAAGTCCTCCTCACTTAGAGGCTTAACATATGGTGTAGACTTCCATCTGTCAAAGGTATCACAACCCTTTCCTCCTTGTTCTCAAAGCTGATATACCCCTTATTGAATCTCAAGTCAACATTATTCACATAACACCAAGGGCATCCAAGCAAGGCTGGAAAACTATCTGCTTCTGCAAGTGCTAATACCTCAAAATCCCCAGTGAACTTGGCCCCTTGTATGGTTATAGATGCATCCTTCAAAACTCCTATGGGAGTGGCCTTAGTCTGGTTTTCCATAAACAACACATTAGATGATGGCTGTAATGGAGGCCTCCCCATTTTTACCCATGCATCTAATGTAAGCACATTTACTTCTGCACCTGTATCAATCAATATGTTGCTCAACAACCATCCATCCACAACAACATTAAGAGTAATTTCCTTGTCATAGTCAATGCTATCAGGGGAAGATTTGCATGCAGGATCTATTGTCCGGTCTCAATACTTGCGCATGGAGTGTTCCCTTTTAACCAACTTCCTAATAGTGGAATAATGTTCTCCTGGCGCAACATTTTACAAACTTCTCTCATGATCATCAATATCATTTTGGACTATCTCTGATGATTTCTTCTTCTCCTTTAAGTATTGTATCTCACCCTGAAATATTCCTTAGCTACTTCCATGGTATCCTGATAAACCTCCTTCTGATAGAGTAGGATTTGGGTACCAAGCATGAAGGACCTCATCCTTAGTGATGGTAGGTTTCTGCTATAATGCCTCTCTTGCACACGTTACTTCAGCTCATGTAGTAATCTTCACTATTAATGCCTCAAGTCCTGGTGCTATCTTGGGCATCCACTGATCTTCTACCATGTGTTGGATTCTAACCATCCCAACACCTTTGTTTTCTTTCTTATGTTGCTTACTCAGATGCTCATATAAGTCCAGGCACTCTTCATAGCTATGGTTCTTTCCGTAGAAAGAACATGCAATATTCTAAGGACATTCATGCCTATAGTGGTTAGGAGATCCACACGTATAACATGTTCCACGAGGGAACTCACCTCTTCCTCCACCGCGGCCTCATCCTCCATATCCACCGCGATAGCCACGTCCTCTTCCACGACCTCCTTCAAAATGCCCCTCATTCCTGTCATAGCGTGTTTGATTATGATCCCGATCCTGGTGCTCATTCTTACCCTTAGAATTATCCGTTACACTTATCTGTCATACCCCAATGTCTATAGCATCCTAGATCTGACCAATCAACCGAAAATCTTTAGTATCATGGGTTGTGGACCAGAAAATTTTACAGTAACAAGATACATTCTTCCTTATCGCGCACATTGTAACAAAGGACAATGACTAGCATCATGATTCAAATGATAGATCTCACAGTCCTAATAGTAATGAGCGTATAGATCTGTGAGGGAAACTATCCTTAGTGTGACCTTCCACTTCACAATCTGTACACCAAATCCCTGAGCATGTGTTTCATGGGCTGAATTTGTCTGATAGCTTCTCTAACTATTTTTCCATAGCTGATAATTTGTGCCTCTAAGAATGGACTAATGCTCAGTGTCAATGCTCCCAACTACCTTAGCACACAAAAATACTTCCAGTGCTTTGCGCGGATCATTGTATGTCTTATGTGATAGTGCTCTTCTGAATGGTGTAATCAATCCGCTAATGAACCATTGTGCATGCTGGATTGCGTGAATATCATAAGAAAGCTTAGATAGGAGTGTTTTAAAATGGGCATCATACTCATGTACACTCTCAGTAGTGCCTTGCTTGATATCCTTGAGTGCATGCTTATACTCTTCTACTCAAATTATGGGATATAGAACTCTTTCAAGAAAGCATCCTTCAATGCTACATAATCCATGCAAGTTTGATCAGGGTCAAACTTCCTATACCAGTTGTGTGTGTGTCCATGTAATGTAGTAGAAAATTGACTTGCCTTACACTCAGAAGTCATGATCCCTTTCACGTGCCACAATATTTCACACATGTGCACATGCTCAAAAACATCCTCTATGCCTCTATACTCTAGAAGACGAAGAGACATCTCCATATAAATATTTTGGGGTTGGTGTGGACCTTGCCCACCTGATTTAGAACCTCATGTGTTTCCCCTGCCTCTAGAACCACCAGATCCACGGGAACTAGAACCACCTATACCTCATGATCCTACCCATGTAGCTAGAATAAGACCTGTAGATGTACTCCCATGTGCTTTGACAGTAGTACTATACTGAACCCCTATAGTCTGTGTGGTAGTTCCACTTCCAGAGGTGAATCCAACATTCTGTGCACGTGGCTTATATTCTGTGCAAACAATGCACCTGAAAATGTTCCTCCAAATAACATTGAAGTCGTCTGTCCTGCCATTGATGTACTTGCTCTTTGACTTACTCTAGTTCTCCTGTTTCCCAAATTCACTTGTTGATTACTTGTCGTACTAGATACTGGAAAACCAAGTGCAAGGGCTAGGTCACCAGGTGGATTAAGATGCGCGCCCGCGGCCTAGGTAGTCTCTGTTGGCACACTTCTATGTGAAGCCAAGGGGGGATCTCTATCATGATTTCTAAGATGGGGAGTTCCTAATGCTCTGGCTCCACATCTTCTACGTGAGCTTCAAATCCTTCACGAGCCATCTCTCTCCTCAACGCCATACTTTACAATGCAACGGTATGTTGCTTCTCTATCTCCCTCTTGCATGCCTCATTATACTTAAGCCGCCTTTCCTCTCTCTGCCTTTCTGCCGCTAGGTCTGCCATCTTTCACCAAACCTATTCCTGCCCTCACGTGTGGTGAGGTTTAGTTAGCCATCGGTTTACTCTCCAGGTTCAAAGTTATCATCAAGATCTTGATCGCCAGTGGAATACCTTGCAGATATGCTCCTCTAGGATACCGCAAAAACTAGAATTCAACTACCTCTGGGAAAGAATATGTCAAAATTGAATATTTCAGAATATAATTGTTTAGAACACCATGAAACCACGTATCCACAACGCAAGTCCAGATCAGATCAGCATCATAAAGGGCCTGAAATTCTTCCTGTGTCCAGACAAGTGCACGATACCTCCAATTCCACTTAGATGCATAAGCAATCAACCACTCATATAATTCTACTAGAAAGATGGTGAAAAATATCTCATATAAGCTGTCATATAGATTCTGTTCTACCCAAGTGCATGCGTTAAACTCAGATCCAATGCTAAACCGCCGTGCATATTCTTCCTCCAGATCATGTATCCATTCTTCAATACTTGCTAGAGTTAACCGGTATGTCTTCATCGTGAACCATCCTGAAAACAACTGAAAAAGAGGTCCCTACAATGGAACCAATGATGCAGCCTAGAATTCACCAGATGACACCCTAGACGCGCTGGCACATCACTCAGCCTAGACTGAGCGCTCACCCAAAGCATGCAAAGGTACCAGGTCCCTCTTTAGGGTTGCTATAGCAGAATTTTAACATGATGAAGACTTAAAGCATATGGATCCATAACTAATACATCATTATACAGTTCATGAAAGATCTAGATCTAGGAAAGAATAGGTTTAAACAATAATCATGATAGAAATAAGAACATGCACTACTCAATTATACACAGGAATAACACTTAGGTTCAGTCAATATCTTCCATCTCTTAATTATCACAATAACACAAAATCTTCTTACAATACTGGCAATCTATGCCGATGCACACATGGATCTGATACGGTAATCCAAAAACATATACACTATGTTATCTATCTCTCTATATCCATCATCTCCTACCAGGTAATTCACTACATATATATAGGGTGGGGACTTGCCCTTCACCACTTATCTATTCCAAAAATAGGTAGCATGCTATTAATAGCCACATGCCATTTTCATGCATAGCCACACATGCAAGTGTGCTATCTATATACTATTGATAGTTAACTAAGGTGACAATCCTATTCTTAGACTGTCTCCATACAAAATCGCTCTGAATCCGATCCTCTAGAAATAGGCAATGTGTGGCGTGACACATGTCGTCTGCATCGTTGGTGTGTTCTATACGTCATCTTCTAAAAATAGATCCTTATGCCCAAAAATGGATAAGTCTTGAAAAAATAAACTTCTGCTCTACGCATGCATTCTTCCTATCCATTCACGCCTTTACGTATGACTTGATTTCCCATGCGGACTTCTTGTGTGCTTTCTCTCTCAACAAGGAACTTTAAGTGAACCTCTCACATCACTGTGCATCAATTCTAAGGGATGATAATACCTCACGCTCTTTATGTTTCTGAAATGGTCCAAAGGTTTTCTTCTGTCCCTACGGTCCAGGACCAACTTTCACTATGTTTCATGATCAAATTTCTTCTTAGGAAGACCTTTTTCCTGATTTGGGTGAAGTAGGATTTTCAGCTACTAACATGCTAAATTGTGTGTTTCCCCTAAGGCGGGCTTGGCAGTGTTGAATATCATTCTCTAGAAGAAGAAGAAAAACAATATTCATTCACTATTCCCTCAAAAATATATAGGCTATCAAGTTGAAGGTACCATAACCAATAAAATTACTGAGTCCATCTTGTACGTACTATTTATCTTGCAACAAAACAACTTTGCAAGATTCTTTAGTTAGCTGATGTCATCCAAAATGTATCTTTCAATATAATCAGACTTACCTAGATAGACGTAAGTCTTCCATTTGAGAGTGTGGTAGTCACAATCTACCTTATCAACATTATAGATCTAATAATGAAGTATCATTTAAGAGTATATGGACATATTTCCTCACATTTAAGAACCATGTGAGAGGAAAGAAATATAGGTCATTTACACTAAGGCACTCACATATAGGATCCTCCATCACAAAATGTCATGATACAAAATTGTTGATAGCAATATACAATTGTACCAATAAACTACTCAACAAGTATTCCAACGATTCTTAGTTATCCTTAGCACTCTTCCTAACAAACTTTGTAGCTTCTGCATATTGACAATCAGACTCTTTATGAACCAATATTTAGATACCCTTCGTTGAATGGGCCACTAAATGGTGAACTCACAAATTATGAATTTTTTAGCTCCCTTACACTTAGGATATTTCATAGGATTTTCTACAGGATACTCACTAGAATTTTGCAAGTTATTCAGCTATCGGGCTATCCAATATTTTCAGAAGGATTATGATCTCTAGGAGACCATTGATATGCTTGATAGGTAATTTTCCTCTTTGTTTGAATCAAACTTATCACATTCCCCAATCATTTTGAATTAACATAGATCTCATAAAGTATCTAGATCAGTTGTAGGTCATGTCTCCTTGTGATATTTATGGATGTTTGACAAGATGATCATGTTCACAATTTTTTTACCTATGAAGTGCATAGGAGTGGTCCTATAATAAAATGTAGAATTATTTTGACAACATTTTTCAGTAAAATGCCATGTAGTGAGCTTGGACTACTTGCTTAACTTGAAGCATATCCATAGCATGCCCAAATTTTATCATAAACCAACTCCATTAGAAGTATGTATAATATGTTCTACAATTAGCTTCTTTATCAAAGCTTGGTGGTAGTATGACACAGGCATACATGACTTAATGCACGATAATTTCTAATGATTTCAGAGGACAATCACAGGAGAATTACATATGATCCTTGAAATGTGCATCACCCAAAAATTATCTTTTAGATAAATGTCCTAAGATGAACTCTTCCTGCGATATACCTTAAAACTATTGGATAAGTGTCTTTCTGGATTTGCATCGAAGATCCAGTCTGATTGACCTTTTTCACAACTGTACAAATTCCCTACCTTTCTAGCACATGAAACATGATTTCTCCCCAAGCAACCTTCCTATTCAAATTTTGTAGATCTGTAGTCCATTTAGTATAATTGTGATTTATCCATTCAACAACTAACATTACCATCCAGTTGTTATCTAGTTTTACTATGGTAAGTAATCCATAAAAAATTCTTATCATTCATGGATTGATGCATGTTTACCCAATAAAAATCAAGTAGAGTGAATGGGTAAACTTCTTCTGGGTGAATTTTATATAGATCCTAACATCTAACCAGTGACATTTGCATCACTAAAATTGTCGGCATTTTCTTCAAAACAATCATTTGCCCTTATACTTGAAATACCCTGATTAAAACGATAATTAAAAATCTAACATAGGTGCCCTTTCAGATCGAGGGGTAAAGAATTGATTTATTAATTACCTCCCTTGAGCTTTACAACTCAGTTCCTTGTGGATAGCTCAATTAAACTCAAATCATTAGCCATCAATGAGCTACTTAAAAAAACAAAAAAAAAAAAAATTTAATTAAAGTAGGCCGATTCATCTATTCTCAAAGCAGATTAACAATCTCGACACGTGCCCAATTCTACCCTTTATTGGTTAAGTCTGATCCCCCTCAAACCAATTCGCAATTCTCCATTTTCATAATCAAAACAAATATCTTATAATAGCTGCAACTGGCATGTGAAATAATTCTCAGTTGATTAATACAAAATTAACAAAGGTAACACATGCCTCACAACCCTAGTGAAAACTAACATGCTATTTTTAAAACTTATCACTTTGGTGATTTCTCCTATTCAGTACCACCATTTTGTAGTCCCAACATTCGCTGCATCAGTTAGAAGCTTCTACATAGTTTAATTAGTCAGCCAAGCCATATACCTAAGTGTCGCCTTTACACTTCTTGGTCACAGACCTCCTTCTACACTCCATATGTCTTTGCAAGACATTACACTTGAGAAGATCATTTCCATGTTATTGAAGCTTGTTGAGTAAGTAAATCTCCCCTGTTTCTACTTGGCAAAGAGTAGTAATAGAATAACCTTAATTTAGGATAATCAAGACATATTGTTGAGATCTCTTCCTCTTCCTTACACAAAATCCTTGATTATGCATAGGTTACGTTCCAATCATAAAGGAAGTATATAAAATCCGAAGCACATCCAAAATATCAAAGGGATTTTTACATTTAATGTTAGATTCATGTTTTATGCAAGTTAATTATATTTCCTTTCATGTCCTATCATGCCTGTAAAAGTTTGACTTAACTAATTTATTAATCATACTTGGTGTTAGGTGCTTTCAAGCATGCACTTATTACACACAACACTGAACTAAATTGAACTCAAGCATAACAACGATGAAGGATAACACATATAAAGGAAGATGCATTAATGGAAACATGCTAATTCAAGATGACATGATGATTATAAATTTATGGAAATGGCCTAATGTAGCTTGACCTTTATAGTAGGGCTATGAAACCTACTTCCCAAACTATAACAGTAAACTGGGAAACCACAAAGTTCCATGGTAGTGGTCTCTAACTAGAAAGTGCTTGATCTCTCAAGTACTTGCAAGTGATACACATTTATGGGTTCCCACACCACTTGCTACTTTTAGCTTTTCTAGGATTTGGGGCTTTAAAAACTGTGTGATGTTCACTACATAAATGATACCATTTTCCCAACCTTAAGCTTCTTTCCCTTGATATGCTTGTCATGTCAAATGTTTGGTGGGTGGTTGGCTACCATTTTTCTTACCTTCTGAAGTTGCCACTACTCTGATTATGGTCACAACCTATACATCATTCTCAGTTAGCATGTAATTTTTCGATATTTTATTCGAAATGCTTTCTCATCAGCTAGACCTCCTACGACGTGTAGATACACAAAGAATATGTACATGATACTTTCCGTAGGGAGAACTTGACTTCTACACCAAACACCAACTAAAATAGTGCTTTCATATTATTCATACCTCTTGTAGAGTTGTCTGGTATGCCCTAGACGTGACCACATAGAACCTATGTTCAATCTCAATCTCGCCTTCCAACAGGTCACAAATTTTGATTGATCCAAGTGTATGGCTCAATATCAAATGCTTGAAGGCCCCAGTAGAATAAATTCCATTATTCCCAATGGGAGATAAATAACTTTCTTATATATGTGTTTTGGATTAGGCCAACCATGAAATGTCATCCAATAGATATTCAAATCAAGATAGTCTACCATTAGAGAGAAATGAGTACCCCTATCACTTGGTCAAACATAGGAGGGCAGCCATACCTACTAATAATATCATCCCATAGAAACCTTGTTGTTGTTGTTTCGCATGGAATGTTTCAGCTTTTGGGAAATAGAGTTGCTTCTATCCTTTTATTCCTTTGAGAAACAGATAAGGGTTAGGGCTAGGAGGAATACCTGTTGAATGTCGAGAGGGTGTGCGCGTACCGTAGAGAGAGAGATCAGGTCGACTGTGAAGAACTCCTTTTTGTCTTGGAAGGACTACCTACAAGTAAGAATACAAGACCACCGGATTTTAATTAGACAATAAATGAGGGAACTGCCTTGGGCCCAGGAAATATAAAACTTCCTTTCGAAGGTGGTCAGTTCCCCTGCTTAATACGAATTAACACAAATTCTAACAAATAAGCTATTGTCCAATTACAATTTAGTTTACCTCGTGTGAGAAGCAATAGAGGAAAGGGCTGGTCTTGGTTTAGAATCACAGTGACCGATGCCAGTCACTGTATAATCAGTACCAGTTGTTGGTAACCGATATCTGTGGGGGAAATGATTTAGGGGATTTTGGTGAAGGTTGGTTGTAAGGCGGCTATGTGTTGTTTTATAAGGCTAGATAAATGGGTGGGGTTAGGTAATGGGGTGATGAGATAGGACTCAGAGAATACGTTGGGGTTGTTCTTGGGGTAACGTAAGGGTGGAGGAATGATAGTTAGATGCAGGTGTGTTGCCGGGTAGTAGATCTAGGAATAGAACTTGTGATTACTGTGATTCAGAAGTTCAAGAAATGTTATTTAAAAGGACATACAAGATATTACTTACTGAGTTATTGATGAAGGATGCAGGTCCAAGGACTGTGATCACGAACGACAGAACTTAGGTAGGATGACCCAACAATCAGGAGATGAGCTATCTTCCCTCCCGACGAACTTGGATGAGTGTCACAAGGCTCTGGTTACTTAGTTGCAGTTCTTGGGCTTGATGTCCTTCTCTTCAAACTCTTCTCTGTTTCTTTTTCACTTGTCTCTGCTCAGCCACGTAAATTCTGGATCCTTCCAATGACTTTTGATTTTGATCCACGAAAATCCAACCCTTTGTTTTTGGTTGGGAGTGGTCATTTACAGGGAACCGATGGCGGTTACGTAACCGACGGCAGTCGAGTAGGAACTGATATCGGTCAGGTCAAAGCGGGCTATTTTTAGTAAAATAGCCAGCTTTCCCTCCTTTTCTCCCGAGGGATTAGTTACGGGCTTGGTCAAGTCATTATGAGGTTGGTTTTAGGTGCGGGTGAGGAGTCATTAGTCATGGGTGTAGATGTAGACCAAGTTATAGGTCTTAATTAGGTTAGTTTAGGGTTAAGACTAGGTCATGATGAGGTGGCGAAATGAGGTGGCAGGTATGGCGATGTGGATTTATTAATTATAAGGTAATTAATAAATAATTGTGTAAGGTTTAGGTGATGAGGTTAGGTTGCGAAATGAGATGCGGGGCACAAGGAGTCATAAGACACAAATTTGGTGTCTACATTATCCCCTTGTTGTCGTGTAGCTTGTCTTGTAAAGTTGCACTGACAATAATAAGAAGTGGTTACTCCCATTAAGGGTATAGGTAATCCCCCTCAAATCTATCACAGATTGAGGTGACATGAAATCAGGGATAGGGCTGATAAAGGGTGAATGATGTTGAGATGATGGTAAGATGGTGGGGTAAGTTCAAGGAAGTAGATGCACGTTGAAATGCAGTAGTGCGACCAGGGTACATGATTTGAAGAGAAAACAAGCAATTCATAGGCAAAGGTCGATAGTTTATCCAAACAAGGGTGATATAATCCTGGTATCCAAGGCATAGGAAGTAGCTTCAGGGGATATAACGGGTAAGGTACAGGAATGTTTAGGCATGTTCGGCAGTACCAAATGGTTGGTTTGATTGAGATAAATGTCACGGTCTCGGTCTAGGCAAAGTTGGTAGACTGATCAAGTCAAGTATCCTAATCATGCTAAAACACGAACAGGTGAGCCTGATTGAACAAAAAGTTACATGATGGGTGGATAAAATTGTAATTTGTGGGTTTTGGGTGAGGTACTTAATTGGTGCGGCCTTGGGTCGGGCTAATTGATGAGTGAGGGCCTTGGGTTGGGTTTGATTGGTGGGGTCGGGCCAGATTGGGTGGTTGCGGCCTTGGGTTGGGCCAAAAGGTGGTTGTAGCCGTGGGTTGGGCCAAATGGTTGGTTGCGGCCTTGGGTCAGGCCAAATGGTTGGTTGCGGCCTTGGGTCGGGCCTGATTGGTTGGTTACGGGCTTGGGTCAGGCTAAATGGTTGGTTGCGGCTATGGGTCAGGCCGATTGAAGTCAAAATAAGGCTAGTCAACAAAGCCAGGGGTAGGTGATGTAGGAAAAAAGTGGAGATTGGTGGATAAGGGTGGGAGTTAGTGGAAGGAAGTTGGTAACCGATATCGGTTACTGTATGAAATTCCAGGATGTGAGAAAAAACACTTGGGGATTTGATTTATTGAATGGTTGTTTGTTGATTTGATGTATGCAGGCAAAGGCAGGTTTGAGGATGAATGATAGTGTGCCAGCTTTGAGGATGGAGAGGCCAGGAAAGCGACATCGATGATCACGATCATCCCCTGGTTCGGGATGAGGCGCAAGGGTCTAAGTGAATTTCATAGAGGTATAAGAATAAATAAGGATGCTGACCTGTGCGTCGATGATAGAGAAGATGTATTTGTTTAACATCTAAATAAAACTGAATATGTATGTTGATTTGAGTTATGATAATAATAAGAATGGTTGTGTTTTGAATGTTTTGTTTTGAAAAAGGATAAAGACGAATGTGATCAAATAGAAATACACAAAAAATATTTATATTTACAACACATGATAGGTTATGGTAGGGGATGGTCGAGCTAACCTTGGGAGACCCCATGTCTCCTAAGTGATGCCTACATAGCCCATTGCACAAAGCAAGGAGGGGCCTCAGACCGATGTAGTTCTCCCTTAGGACCAGGGAGAGGTGAATTCAGGAAATTTGGTTGTGGTTAGGCAATTTGTTGGTTGGTAAAAAATATTGATATTGGTAGGGTAATGTTGTTGGTGTTGGTAAGGTATTGGAGATGTTGGTGTAGGTATAGGTGAAGCGAAAGTTAGCTTACCCAAGTAGTAGGGAACCGTGTCCTGATTAAGGTCAACACATAATCCTAGATTTGAGTAAAAGAGGCAAAAAAGTGTCCCGTAGTTGAAAAGAGCTAAACAAACCACATATTAATGTAGGATGAGCTTGAATCCCTAGGTACCTTGCATATGCGAGAAGTCGATGGGTGAAAAGAGTTGTATAATCACAATATATCAGATATATGTCACGTCCCTTAAGTTTTGTTGCTTTGACGAATGGTGAGGTAAGGTGGCTGGTAGAGCTGGGGCGCAAAGAATTTGTTATAAGGTGATTATACTGACAAAAGAAAACCAAACCTAAATAGACAAGTCCATGACTCAAAAATTGCTTTTGAATACTGCTTTTATTTTTTTGGATATAGACTGATCGATGCGGGAAGTCTACATGGGATATGTATTTTGTTGTTCTTGAGCTCTTCACGAAGCTGAGTAATGCGAGAAGCTTCTGATAAAGGATGAGTTTGTATAGCTATCCTTCAAGGGAGTAGTCTATTTATAGTAGCAGATGCGGATTTTGTGTATAGCTGTCCTTCGGGGGAGCAGTCTATTTATAATAGCAGAAGTGGCTTTGCACATAGCTGTCCTTCGAGGGAGCAGTCTATGTATAACTTAGAGGTCTTAGATGTCCGTTTGGCATGAAGCATCTAGTTTTGTAGGAAGTTTGACTCAAGAATATCCCATAAGTGTATAGTTGAGAACATGTTATTTTGATACTTTTAAGTCATGGACCAGACTAAAAAGGGGAAGGCATCTGTAAAAAGAGGTGATGACCAAACCATGTGAGCTTGATTCTATTTTGAGATGCATGAAACAAAGTGTATGAGGTGGTAAACGAGCTCAAGGGATGAGTGCAAGGTAGATAAGAAGTGATATAACACTAAATTCAACAGTAGAATGGCCGAAGATGCAAGGCATTAAGGGGTTCAGGCTCAGGTTTACCATTAAGCGAAGCTAAATGATAAGTGCCTGATCCGTAAGTGTGAGTGATAATGTAAGGCCCAATCCAATTTGGAGCAAATTTGCCACGTTTGCTCTTTTCTAGTTTGGTTACATGTTGATTCTCTTTGAGGACAAGATCACCAACCTTAAAGGTACACTCATGAAGTCACTTATCATAAGCACGCTTGATGCGCTTTTGATAGATTTGAAGGTAGTCAAGAGCTGTAAGACGACGCTTGTCAAGAAGCTCCAATTGGGCTAACCGCTCTTGGCGGAAATCATCATTGGTGAGAATATCTTGAAGAGATATTCTTAGGGAGGGTATTTGTATTTCGAGAGGCAAGACAACCTCGGTACCATATACCAAAGAAAATGGGGTGGCATTAGTGGAGGTATGAATGCTAGTACAATAAGCCCAAAGGGCAAAGGGGATGTGATCAGGCCAATTTTTTCCAGAATCATTAACGACTTTCATGAGAATTTTGGTCAGGGTTTTGTTAGAAGATTCGGCTTGACCATTTGCTTGTGGATAGTAAGGTGATGAGAAGCTAAGTTTGATACCAAAGTTGTCACAAAGGTCTTGTAACAACTTATTTTTGAAATATTTTCCATTCTCTGTTATCAGGCGATGAGGAACACCAAAACAACAGATAATGTGATGGTTAATGAATTCTATAATTTTTTCTTTTTTGGTTGAAATGAGTGGAATGGCCTCCACCCATTTAGTGTAATATTCGGTTGCTGTGATTATCCAATGGTGACGTTGCGAAGAGGGTGGGTGAATCTCACCAATAAGGTCTAAACCCCATTGTGAGAAAGGCCAAAGATCTCGTGCGACCTGTAGCGGATGGCTAGGAGTATGTTGAAGGTTGGCATGTTGTTGACACATAACACAATGCTTAACATATTCGTAGTAGTCGTTATTAAGAGTAGGCCAATAATAGCCTAGGTGAAGGATCCGTTTGGCCATGGCAAGGCCACTAAAATATCCACCACAAATACCGTCATGGACTTGTTGGATGGTATAGGTAACCTCCGCACCGGTTAGACATCAAAGGAGGATGCCATCAAAACCACGTTTATAGAGGAGTCCCCCCATGACGATGTAACGAGAAACAATTTTAAGAAAAGCACGTTTGCCATTACTCGTAAGGTCAGATGGGAGAACAGAGGTTGTATGGTAATTGTGAAATTGGTGATACCAAGTATCCTGCGAATCAGCAGAGACATTATTTATCATACCAACATCCGGGGCTGAGTAAGATGGGGCAAAAAGTTGTTGGACCAAGACAAATATGTCAGAGTCAGTTGGTGAGGCAGGAATTTGTGAGGCTAAGCAAGCCATAGTATCCGCAAATTTATTAGTTGAGCGGGGAATGGTTTGGATAGAATAATGAGTAAATAAGGTCAAAAGTGAATCCATGTAATGTTTGTACTTTTGAAGTTCCTCATTTTTACATTGGTAGATGCCTGTAACTTGATTGAAGACTAGTTGAGAGTCATCGAAAATGTTAATAGATTTTACACCTAAGTGTAACGCAACCTGGAGACCCAAAACAAGGGCCTCGTATTCCACTGTATTTTTAGTGCAGGGGAAATCAAGCCGAAATGAAAGAGACATAGGTTCAGCGTCCAGAGGAATGAGAACAACGCCGGCCCCTTCGCCACGCTGGCATTTGGATCCATCGAAGAAGAGGGTCATTGGATATGACTCATCACTGAGTGAAAGAGTGGCAATGAGTTTGTCAGGGAAAGTAAAATTGGTAAGTTGTTCCCCAGGTAAAGGGGCTTCCGCAAGTTGGTCTGCGATATTTTTTCCTTTGATTGATTTTTGGTGTACAAAATCAAGGTTGAGGTCAGCGAGGAGCATAAGCCATCAGGCGATGCATTGGTTTATATGAGGTTTGGCATACATATAATGGATGGGGTCCGTATTGGTGATGACAAAAGTTTTGTGATTCAAGAGGTAGTGTCGGAGTTTGGTGGCCACAAATGATAGGGCTAGGCACAAATTTTCTACATGTGTATACCTAGTCTCGTAATCCACCAGAGTATGACTTATGTAATAAATGGCTTGTTCTCAATGCTCGGAGTCATGATGTGCGAGCATGGCTCCTACAGCATGGTCGGTGGCAGAAAGGTAAAGGTAGAAAGGGCGATCATCCTGAGGTGGGATAAGCACAGGAGGCTGCAAGAGACAGGCTTTAAGAGCCTCAAAGGCTTGGTGGCACTCTTTGCTCCATTGAAATACAATGTCCTTTTTAAAGAGATAATGAAAAGGTTGACATCGATCCGAGAGTTGTGAGAGGAAACGCTGGATAGATTGGAGTTTTCCTTGCAAACTACGCAATTATTTGAGGTTAGTGGGTGGGGGCATTTCTAGGATAGCTTTGAATTTAGCTGGATTGACGTCGATGCCACGCAAAGAGACAATAAAACCAAGGATTTTTCCTGAAAGGACACCAAAGACACATTTCTTTGGTTGAAGATGAACACAGTATTGTAACAGGCAATCGAAAATAATGGTTAAAACATTGAGATGTTCACTGCAATGTTTAGATTTTCCAAGAAGATCATCGAAATAATCCTCAAGGATAGTATGCATAATGTCATGAAAAATGTAAGTCGTAGCCCGATGATAGGTCGCACCAGTATTCTTAAGGCCGAAAAACATGACACGATAGTAGAAGGTTCCCTAAGGAGTTATGAAGGTGGTTTTATATTGATCAACCAGGGCTACCAAAATTTGATTGTATCCCAAGAAGCCATCCATGAGAGAAAGCATCTCATGGCTCGCAGTGAGATCAAAAAGTTGATCAATACTTGGTAGGGGGAAGTCATCCTTTGGGCAAGCGAGGTTAAGGTCCCGGAAATCCGTACATATCTGAAGTCCCCCCGTTGCTTTAGTAACAGGTACGATGTTAGAAATCCATTGAGGATAGCCAATAGGTAAGATGAAGGAAACATAAAGGAGTTGTTGAAGCTCTTCTTTGACCAAGAGGGCAATGCATGGATGCATTTTTCTCAGTTTCTATTTAACTGGTTTGGAATTGGGTTTCAGGGTAATGTTATGGACAACAATGTCAGGATCAATTCCTGGCATGTCAACGTAGGACCAAGCGAAAGCTTGGTTGCGTGCAAAGAGGAAGGTAGTGAAGGTAGTTTGTTCCGATGCGTTAAGAGATTATCCAATCTTCACAATGTGAGGATCGTCCTCTGTGTGGATGTTGATTTCTATAGTTGACTCATTCAACATGGTTTGAGTTTCAGATGGTAAGGCGCATTGAATATAAGAGTCGTCCTCACCAAGGTAAGTGAGAACGAAGTCGTCATCCTGGCACTCAAGAACATTAATTGAAGGCGAGTTCTCTTCGATCATGTCTAGATACAGAAGGGGAAGAGAAGATGGGTCTTCATTATCACGTTGATAAGTGAGAGGACCTAGGAAGATAGCGTTTATGAAAAAAAAAAGTTAGGAGGGATGGATTCAAGGTCTATCGACTCTGTGGGTGACGATGGCAAAATGTGTGATGATGGTTCGGAAGGAGTGACTTCATCATCTTCCTGGATACAACGGATATGCGGTGTCTTTGGTGTAGGTGGTTCAGAGAATCCAAGACCATGACGATCTTTGTGTTTGCGTGTAGTTACAGGAATGATCGTATGTCAGCCTTGTTCATAAAGACCAAAACCAAAGCCCTTCTAAGCACAGTGTGTCAAGAAGGTGAGGGCGAAGCGACGATTAGTTAGATATTTAAAATCAGATTGGAAGGGAACCACACCAAGGGGAGGTTCAGGGGTGGCAGAGGATGTATCGACACCCCCATATGTTAGGTTGGTGTGGCAATTAGGTGGTCCGTAGGAGATTACTTCCCCCACACGATGGTCATAGGTAGGATGCACATGTAACTGACCGTACTCCTATGGGGTATGGAAAGTGCTAACGTTATATAGGCGATACTCCCCCAGCGTAAGGTGTTGAAAAAAATATACTCCCCCTCTAGCACGAACTATCCTCCTGGCTGCAATGGGAATGCTAGGAGTGATCACTGTCCAACCACGGCCTCTAGGCCCCCCTCTGGCCTCGCGAACTGATCTGTAAACTGGCGCCACTGGGGGAAGCATGCCCATATACGGTAGGCCAAACTGCTGAGGAAATCTGCCAAAAGGATACACCTCCACTTGTCCCACTCGGTCAATGAGCTGCCCTATGGTGGAGCAAGAGATCAAGGTAAGAGTCTCCTCTCCCCATATGTCGGCCATAAGCCGGTACGGTGTCACCTCCATGTCTGCAGTAGTAAGGGAGGCAACTGGCTGGTGAGGTGCTCTAAGCACCGACATATCTGTCCATTTGGCTGCCCTCACAACCCCAGGATCTGCCACCTCAATGCCTCTGCCATAAGGGATAAAACTCTCATACACCTAACTCATGACTAAAGTTGGGTGGCTTAATGGCTGTCCCTGTAAACGGACCACCCTGTATAAATCATGGTAGGTGGTCCCCAGAATATCTGCACCCCAGGCATCTATCCGGCCGTGCCCCTCTATTTGCGCAATGATGGGGGCCCAGCAGTATAACAATGTATCCCCTCCCTTGTCCCCGATCAGTCTTGAGGCAAGGATCCCCATGACGGCCTGTCGAAGTACGGGGATAGGCAAAGAAGGAATGGATCAAACTCTCACTCCCTTCTTCGACCCCGTGGAGATAATTACATCTCCCATATATGCTGCCCACTATGCAATCTGTGCCTTTGAGCCTGCTGTCTCTAATATAAGTCTCTTCCCGATGATCGGGACCCCTAAAATATGGTAGACATCCTCGAGTGTGATGGTCCACTCACCACGGACCCCTGGCAGTCAGAAGGTGTTCCGATCTGCATCCCAGCAAGAGAATAAGTCACAAAGGATGTGACTAGATGGTGCAACATGAGGCACACACGATATATGCAGTATACCAGCCCTCTGAAGTGTGTCCTCCTCGTCCTGTGAGAGGGCATCCAGTACTCCTGAGAGCCAATCACACACTCTCTCTCTACTCCATCTAATATACTCCTCTCTCGCCTGCATACACCCAAAAACACACAAAATAGAGCAAGTTAATATCTGAACAATACCAAGAAGATTATAAAAACGCGTAGAAGTGCAAAAAAAAATACAAACACAATCTCAAATATAAGTTCTTTTTGCATTCTGTGCAAAACCACTGCCCTAAGCAAGGAGGCGGTTTTGTAACCACCGCCTTAAAGGCAGCGGTCGTATAACCGCCACCCTGAACAGGGCGGCGGTCGTGGTCCGAAAACCCACGCAGGTTTTTAATCTTAAAAAGCCTAAAACAAGCAAAAAATGACCATTTGACCTAAAAATGGAGCGTACCCAGTAGGCGCCCCCCCTAGGTGGACCTTTTGAATCTAATATTTTCAAAAATAACCCCCCAATTACAACAAATTTAGCATTTCAAATTTAAAGGGGGAAAAACACAAAATTGAAGAAAACCAACCTGTGATCTAGCAGGGCGTTGTTCCGCATGTGGAGGCATGATCACGATCTCGCTGCAGACGTTTTGACTATACTCACACAAGAAACCGTCGCCGTGGGTCCCAGAGCTAAAAAAAACCAATTCAACTCGTTCAAATGAATAGGAAAATGGACCCACTTTGATACATATAGCACCCTGATTCGTTTTAAAAGAATTTTTCGCAGGTTTGGAGCGCTAATGGAGGTAAGTCCCTATCCCCACGCGAATGGTACGTTCTCATTCCCTATTATTTTAGACGTACCCAAAATTGCAAGGTACTGTACTGCGGAACAGCGTAATAAGTGCCCCAATGATGATACAGGTCTCTTCGCAAGGTGTTCGGGGTCCGGAAAAGCTCTCCGAATATGCGTTAACATCCCGCATACCCCGCTTAGCCCCCGCGTGCTTTGTTTTCCCCTTTTCCCCTCTTTTCTTGCCCCTTTTCTCTTTAGTAACGAAACCGCCGCCCTAACTGGGCGGCGGTCCTGTAACCGCCGCCCTGAGCAGGGCGGCGGTCCTTTACGCATTTTCCAGAACGTTCTTTTGATGTGACTCGCGTGAAATATCAACGTTTCACCAGCTTTCCTTGCCGACTTAAGCTTGCATTTATGTTTTTGGTCCCCTGGAATAGTGTTTTTCCTTTGTTTATTGTTTAGGAGTTCAGTTTGGTTTTGATCTTTGGGTGATTGAATTCCTATAAATGCATGGCTTGTGCTCAAACAAATGGTCTGCCCCTAGATTTATTTCACTTTCATGTTCATTTGCATCTCTTTTTCATAGCTTAGTCTGTTATTCTGTTTAGAAGCCATTTTGCTTAGAGTTTTAATTCTTTGCATGCTTAGTTAGCATTGTCCAGCTATTGGTAAGCCACATACATGCTTAGTTAGCAGCTTGTGCAAACAGTGTTGTTGTTCTATCTAATCCATTAGAAGTAGAATAGCTTAGGAAGCCATTAAAGTTGCAGGTTTTGCTCCTCAAACAGGATAGTTTCAGGTTCTGGACGCATTATGTTGCATGATTCGCAATAGATCCCGCTAGGAACTGCATAAGCCAAGCTCTGTACTCTTGCGCTATCCCTCTCCTATTCGCGTTCTATTCAGTCTGTATTCTAAAGGTTGTCCCTTGTTCCAACACCTACTCCTGTTGATGCAAGCATTACACGCTTTTCTGGATCTACGTGAGCACAAAGAACGAAGAGATCATACTGAGGGGACAAGATCACACACACACCATCGGATTCACCACTGTTCTGCGGAATCCAGGTTCTAGCTTTCAAAGTTCTAGTTAGAATCATATCAAATAGAGTAGTTAATCGCTTTATTTCAGTAAATTCTATTCTCGATATTGCCAGGGAAGCTGTGGGGATTGATAGTTTCTGAGAAACTATGATTCACTCCTCACTTCTGAGGTAGGATCGAGAATCTTGCAAATAGATTAGTTATTTCATTGTTTAGAATAGATATACAAATTGCACAGACAAATAGCTACACTCGGCTATTTTGTTTGTTTTAAATTATTAGTTTAGTTGTCAATTCTAAATATTTTAAATAGCTGCCTTCTTAAATTCTTATAAATCATCAAAAAAAATACAAAAAGAAGTCATATGTGCTTAAATATATTTCGTATACTTAGAGTTCACTTTATTACAGTTTGTTTATATTATTGCGTTTGTATGACAATTACGGGACCTAGGGAGCCCAGAGAATACGTTTTCGAGCCAATCGTGCCTCAGCCCAATCTCATAACAGCAATAACTGATATTGACCAGAATCTTAGAATCCAAGTCTTCCAAACAACAACAGACTTCCAGCAGATCAGATCTCAGTTAAGAGGATTAAACATAGAAGACGACCAAGCACATACGTTTTGGTCAAATCAGCCAAACTACAGACTACCCTAGAAAAACATCTACATGACTGTAGAAGGGTTTGAAAGAGAACAAACATTCGGGTGTGACCCTTTAGTTCCACAACCAGACGCAGGAGACACCCTCACAGACATAGATACCGGCCTAAGAATCCAGGTTGCAAGAACGCCTGTGAGGTATTCTGAGAAGATCGCACAACTGTTGATTCTAAACATAGAAGCTGAGAAAGCGTATGATTATTGGATACTAGGGATCAGGACTTGATTCCACGCATGACCATAGCTGGTCCACAACAACCACGAACCTATGGTTGTGACCCACAGATCCCGCAGCCCAACGAATCCATAAGAGAATTAGACATAGACACTGGCCTACGCACACTAGTATTTCAGTCTACTCCACTTCCACCTATTATCATCGAACAATTGTCCTTACTAGATATAGCGTCTAACAAAGCTAGAGAATTCTGGACTAGGCCAGAGAACCGTCCATAGAGTTGACTATATTTACCATCCACCATATGACCTTATCCGGAGAAATACACGAAACTATACCGGGTCATTTTCCACGTATTCCACAACCCATAGATCGAATCACGCCAGAGCTCGATATTGATTGGAGCCTTCGAGCAGTCATCCTTGCTGACTGATCTATCACACCAGTCCAGGTTAGAAGGGCCTTCTTTGCCTTAGATTCGCAGATTCCATTAGTGCGTGTCGAAGACATCAGACTGCCTAACTAGTCTGTCTATATACCACGCATATTCCATCCCCACCGGCTGTCTCGGCATGACCTCGGGAGGTCGGGTACGCGGAAGAGTTACCTGTAGATTCCCACGCTCGCTTGTCACTTTTTCAGCGTACAAAATTGGTGAACCCAACGTGAAACAAAAAAAATTAGTGAAGCTGACGTAAACTTCCTACTTTCTTGTTCGGAGTTATAGTATCACGTGTTCTTTCACAAATCACCTTCGTTCCTTCCCATTATTCTGTGGGTATTCATATACCCCCCGAATATGTCGGGATTCGATGAATATGGCAGACCCCTCTTGGGTCTCGAGGCATACTACGCCCAACAGAATAGGCAATCATCACCCTCGCTCTCAGTATGGGGCGACAACTATTCAACTAATCAGTTGTCAACACAAACCCCAAGAATCAGATATAACTCATCTTTTCAAACGGGGGAGTTAGATCAACCTCCTCGAACGCAACAAACAGAGCCTTCGGGCTCGAACAATATGACGTTTACCGGAGAATCTGGTTCGTCTCCTCAGATGCTACTTAGACCACAAATTAGTAGACAATCAGACCCATATCTGGTCTTAGATGATGAACGGTCAATACGTTATCCTAGGAGTGAACAACATTCTCGGGGTATGTACCCACCTATAGGAGGTTTACAAATACAACCCGAGGTCTCTTTTCAAGAAAATACCTCTATGCCACTGCATATAGGAAATACTCTCGGAGAAACTTGGCAAGATAGCAATCAGTTCATGACAGGATATCACATGCCTATACAACACCAGGGTATACAACAAACGCCGCTCAGGCAAAGCACCATGACTTCACCAAATGAAGTCATTTCAACGTTAGTAGAAAAAGTGAGAGGGTTAGAACTTGCTCAAGCAAGTCAAAATTCTCCGTTCATTCAAGCAGGAAGTTCCAACCCTCCATACCACCCTGGCCAGGTAGATCTCCTCACAGGAGTAGGCACGTTAGGCATGCCGCCTCACTATCCACAACAAACGCCAACAAGGCCCATCATCTCTAACACTATTCCTCCCGGTCTAGTATCAAACAATCCATTACTAGACAATATCCCGTCATACTTAAACATGTACTCCAAATCACCACAAGGAGATATGTTCTCCTCTCCCGGCCTTTTTGCTCAAACGCAGGGACTTCCCTATGCCCCTGCCAACGCATACGCTGTGCCATATTAACAACCCATCCCACCACCACTCCCTCAGCAACCACCATCAATGGTTGAAACATATGCGATAGGGACTTACTCAGAATATTTAAAAGAGCCCTTAGATTTCGCCATACGAAGCGTCATGCTTCCAAGACCCCTTCCCGATTTACCCAAGTTCAAAGGCGAGGGAGATCCAAACGCGCATATCAAGGCTTACGCTACAGCCATACGAGAATTACTCCCTTGGGATGGGGTTGTTGCTAAAATATTCCCCAAAACCTTGGAAGGCATCGCTCTCGACTGGTATTATAGAATACCTGAGGCCTCCATCCATTCATTTAAACAGCTCGTATCAGAATTCATTAAGGCATTCGACATGAATAAACTATTGAGAACAGGAATCAGGGAATTCTTGCACATCAAACAAGAACACAACGAATCTGTCGCCCATTTCATCCAAAGGTGGCGCACAGTTCTTTATTCTTCAGCAAGTGCTCCAAACATGGATCAAATGGAACTATGTGATTTATTCCTTCATTCTCTCAGCAGAGAGGTGAAAGAAGAAGTCCAGAAGTTCCCATTAAGAACTTACGATGAAGTACTTGAGAGCGCTCTTCGAATAGACCAAGCAGCGATAGATAGTGGTCGTAAGACATATGGAGCAAACGGGAGGTTAATCATCTCCAGCCATAACACTACAAATTATCCCGCTACCACAAATGTCAACCAAGGACCTAAAATCCTTAACAAAAATCGGGGTGTAACAACGGATGGAGTAACCGACCAGCCCAAGAAGGTAAATGTGGTCAATACTCCATCACAAACAAACAACCAACGAAACAACAACTTTACCCCGACAATCAATACAGTGGATTTTAACCATCCACAACAACAACAACAACAACGGCGAAATCCCATACAAGGGCCAAGTCAAAACTCATTTGGTTATCAAAACCAAAGCCAGAAACAACAAATGCAAAATTTTAATCCTAATAGGCAACAGTTTGATCAGAATTTTAGGCCACAATATACACCAAACCAACAAAACAGGAATTACAATCCCAATTCTTATTGTGGTTTCCACAAAATTCGGGGTCATGATACTAGAACGTGTCGTGACTACAATAAATTCATGCAACGTTTACCAGAAGAACAAAGACAGTTCTTCACAGATTTGTTTTTGGCAGATCCCGTATCATCACCACCAAACACGCTAGCAGGAGCAGTTTCCCCTCAAAATGCTCCCCTCAAGATCTTTAACGATCCACTCCCAAATCATGATAATAACAGACTAAATCCAACTGGGACGAACAAGGGTGCAATATTGGGAAATAATGATCATGAAGCCTCGACTTCACTAAATCCATCAGTTGCGCCGCAGTTGGGAAGCCAACCGAGACCCAAGATAGTCAGTTTGGTAGAGTTAGACTCTGAACTACCTATCGAAGCTATAACAAGAACACGAGAGTATTTCTCTCAACAAGCCCAAGTCATCTGCCAGAAACAGATAAGAGTCCAGCAAATAGTAGAAAAACCTGTGGGTGCTTACGATTTAATTAATGATCTAACAAAGACCTTCTCGCACATCTCATTTTTAGATTTACTAAAGAACTCTCCTCCTCACAGAGCTGCTCTTTTAGAAGCATTAGGTCTAGGTCATCTAATTAACATCACTCCACCTCCTGAAACACAAGTAAATCACGTAGATTTTGATATCCACCCTCCGGGGCAGCCGGACAAGGATGTCGAATTCATATTCGAAATAAGTAAAATGCCCACAGATGCTGAGATCGCACGCCGAGGTGATCCAGCCTTACACTTACAAGTATGGGTTTATAATAACTATGTAAAATGGGCAATGGTTGACGATGGGGCCGCAGTTAACATAGTCCCTTTCTCTTTCCTCCAAAAACTAGGATATGGGGAAACAAACTGTTCCACCACTCGAAATACATTGAGAGGCTATGATAGCCTTAAAGCCACTTCGATAGGAACTATAATATTGCCAGTCACCTTAGGACCCAAAACAATCCTAACTGAGTTTTATATTATAGATCGGGAAACTAATTATAATATGATACTCGGCCGACCATGGATACACCGAATGAAGGCAATCCCTTCTACGTTATTTCAAGAAGTAAGATTCTTGCATCTAGGAAAGGTATTTGTAGCCAAAGGTGATCCAAAACCTTTCGATTTGCACCTAGCTGATTTAAAGAAAAGACCAGGTGTACACTCAGAATTTGAACTTCCAACAAACCAACTTAATAAACCTACTGACCCAAAACCAGAGGAGAAGTTGGTACCTACAACGGATCTTGAAGCTATCAGCATAGCCAAAACAACCCCAACCCCTAACGATAAAGCTAAAGAAACGGTATTGTTAGGGACTACTGCAAAAATCGTTGAGTTAATAGAACAAGATTCACCAATGTTCTTACCATTTGATTCAGTAGGTATAGGATATTCCCTAGGTGTTGGTTCCCTTCCAGCAGAGGACCTCTGTATGGTAGAAGTAGAGTGTGCAAGCGCAGCAGATACCCCAACATCTATACTCCCGACTAGGTATTGGACTCTCCATTTCGACGGAGCTAAATGCCGTTATGGAGCGGGGGCAGGTATAATTCTTACTTCGCCCGAAGAGAAAGTCCTCCCATTTGCCTTTAAGTTAAACTTTGAATGCACAAACAACGGCGCTGAGTACGAAGCCCTCCTCCTTGGCCTCACTTTAGCCAAGAGAATTGGTGTTAACAACATCAGAGTCTTAGGAGACTCGCAATTAGTGGCAAACCAAGTTTCTGAAGTATACGAAACCAAAGCCGAACACTTGCAGCTTTACAAAAAGCCGTATTAGATTTAAGCAAGGCATTTAACTTCATGTCCATTGAAGCAATCCCGCGAGAGAAAAATCTTCTCGCCGATTCAATAGCGACTTCAGCATCACGTTTTACTCCAAGCAATGAGTTAGAAGATACCCATTTCACAGTGTCCATTCGTGATGAACCATTGATAAAAACAATGACAAATCCCCTTGCAAGCGGAAGTGAATCTACCACCCCAGACCATGTCGATAATAATATGGCCACTTTGGAATACTTAAACGCCTATGCGGCACTACATCTCTCCTATCATATGCTAGATTTATCCTTAATTCCACATTCGTCTTCTTACTTCGGAAATCCCATGATGGATCATCCCTCAAAAATGGAACCTAGCATATACGCAGTAGAAAATGGGGAGGATTTGGATTTACCTCCAGCACCACCTGAGTTCGAAGAGGGTAACGCCTCTTTGATCGAGGAGACAATCGATGTCAACATCGGGACAGAAGATGAACCGAGAATATTGAAACTAGGTTCTTCGTTAACCCCAGAAGAAGTAGAAATACATACTCAGATTCTCAAAGAACATCAGAAGGCATTTGCATTTAATTATAAGGAGATGACAGGAGTCGCACCCCACATTGCGGTGCACAACCTCGTCACTAAATCAGATGCAAAGCCAATTAAACAAAAATCAAGACCCATGAAGCCCAAAGTAGCTCTCATGGTAAAAGAGGAGGTAATAAAACTCCTTCAGGTAGGATTCATCAAGCCAGTCGACTACTCCCAATGGGTATCTAATATCGTCCCCGTTCTCAAGAAGAATGGGAAGATACGCATCTGCATAGATTTTCGAGATATCAACAAAGCATGTCCTAAGGACGACTTCCCGTTACCATCCATCGATGTTATTGTTGATGCAACAGCTGGTTTTGAACTTTTGTCTCTCATGGATGGATTCTCGGGATACAATCAAATCAGAATATCTGAGCAAGATCAAGCTAAAACCACGTTTATAACTCCTTGGGGAACCTATTGCTACGCTGTTATGCCATTCGGTCTCAAGAACGCCGGTGCTACGTACCAGCGGGCCATGACATACATATTTCACGATCTAATTCATAAAATCATGGAATCTTACGTAGATGACTTATTGGCTAAAGCCAAGAAGCGTTGTGACCATCCCGAAGTACTCTGCATCATTCTTTCACGTCTAATAGAATATGGAGTCACACTAAACCCAGAGAAATGCGTCTTTGGTGTAACAGGAGGGAAGCTCCTAGGTTATATCATATCGTCACGAGGGATAGATGTTGACCCAACCAAAATTCGGGCTGTCCTCGAAATGGTTCCACCTTCGGATGAATCTGGAATCAGGTCATTTCTCGGAAAGCTAGGTGCAATCCGAAGATTCATCCCGGACTTGAGCTTCGCTATTCATCCAATTAATAATTTACTCAAGAAAGACTATAGCATTGATTGGACCGAAGACTGCAATGAAGCTTTTAACGCAGTTAAGCGTTTCTTGCTGTCACCACCTACACTAATGCCACCTAAGCTAGACCGCCCGTTGATTTTATACTCACGAGCTACCAATGTCTCGTTAGCTTACATGTTGGCCCAAGAAGACGATGACAAAAGAGAACGCGTGATTTATTTCATTAGCCGAACACTGCTCGACTATGAAACACGCTATACACAAGCAGAACGAGAATGTCTCGCCATAGTCTTTGCAACCAAACGCCTAAGACACTATATGCTAAATCAAGAAACAAGGGTCGTGGTAAAAACGGACCACTTACGAACCTTCCTCACACAAGGGTCCTTGTCTAAAAAGGCTGGACGTTTTATAACCTTAATGGGAGAATTCGAATTAACGTTTGTAAATCAGAAGTCAGTTAAGGGACAAATCATTGCGGATTGGTTAGCTGACAACCCATTAGATGGAGGCGATCTAGTAGATTTAAATTTTCCAGATGAGTGCGTATACTACATCGAAACCCGACCCGCTATCTCTGAGTGTCCCTGGTACGCTGATATCATTAACTATATCATGGACCATACATATCCAGAAGGAGCTACACCACAACAAAGAAGGCGGTTACGCATAATCGTAGCTAAATACGTCATTATAGAGCAAGTGCTCTATCGAAAAGCATTCGATGGAATGCTCCTAAGATGTGTCGACACGGAGGAATCCAAGAAGATTCTCCATGAATCTCACAGCGGAATATGTGGAGGCCACTTCGGTGGCCACGCCACTGCTCGAAAAATACATCGAATGGGCTATTTCTGGCCCACTCTAGAACATGACGCAATAGAGTTTGTACGCAGGTGTCGTAAGTGCCAAGAATTCTCCCATGAGATCCACATGCCGGCACAAGTCCTGCAACCAATCGCTACTCCATGGCCCTTTTCTACATGGGGCCTAGACTTAATAGGGAAATTCTCTCCCTCATCCACAGACGGCCATAATTTTATAATCACGGCCACTGAATATTTCACCAAATGGGTAGAGGCTATGCCTCTTACCACTGTACCTGGTTCTGTAATCGCCAAGTTCATTTTGAACCAAATCATTTGCAGGTACGGTATCCCGCAAATCATTATCTCCGATAATGGAACTTCTTTTAAGAATGAAGAGGTTCGTGAGCTATGCAATAAATTTAAAATAAGCCATCATACGGCTTCCTTGTATTATCCCCAAGCCAACGGGCAGGCTGAAGCAACAAACAAGACACTGAAAGCCATTCTCCTTAAAACGGTGAAAGAAAACAAACGAGATTGGCATTTGAAGTTATATCCGGCCTTGTGGGCCCACCGAACCTCAATAAGAACACCAACGGGAGCAACTCCTTTCTCGCTAGTATTTGGGGCAGAAGCAGTTCTCCCACTTGAGGTCGAAATACCCAGTCTCCGCATTTCATTACAAGGGATTCTGGATGAAGACGCTTACAGAGAAGCACGTCTTTCTCAACTAGAAAGCCTAGATGAAACTAGGTTAGATGCTGAGCAGCGGCATAGAGCTTATGCTGACCGAATGTGCCGGCAGTACAACAAGAAGGTCTATGAACGCGATATATACGAAGGTGATCTAGTTCTAAGACTAGACAGCCGGATCGACAAGAAGACCGGCGAAGGAAGGAAATTCCGGCCCAAATGGTTGGGCCCATACCGAGTCATGAAGGACTACGGAAATGGTGCTTACCTCTTATGTACGCTAGAAGGTGAGGAATTTGGTGAAACAGTCAATTCCCTGCACCTCAAGCGGTTCTACGCATGAGCAACTAGCACTACTTGTATAATTATCTACATTGCATCTTCATACAGATTAAGATCATTTTGTCCACTTGTTTCTTACATAAATTGTGATCAAGGAATCTATTCTCAAAGCAATTCACTACAAACTCATGATGTTGTTGGCATAAAGCTCTTTAATCATACCTCTCCATCTTCATATATCATCGAATCATCTCGGAATCTTTTATCAAATAAAGATAGACATGACAAAGTCTTAACGGTAACCATACCAAGATCTGCAAGTTTATTCTCGCTTTGATTTCTTCTTAGGATAGGTGTCTTGCCTATGGTCTGTTCTAGAAGCTTCATGGTGTCACATCTATCCCATATGCATATCTCTTTGGGAATAAGCACATACTGACATTTTACTCAAGAAAACAAGTCAACAAGTAATTAAACAGAAAATTTTAATTTTACACATTTCCTTGCCCCACCAACCTTCGGTGATGAGCTTGCGTCTCTTACTAGTGACGTAGGGTTGGGAAAGGATGGAAATGCCCTTACTCGCCTATACCTTGCCCACGGTGATAAACCCACGCTTCTTACTAGTAGCATGGGGCAAAGTGTAGGGGGTCTTCTTGACAAATAAGTACAAATGGTCATACGCAAACAATTCAAATTTTCAAACTTTGAGTCAAAAACAAATGAAACAGATGTTCAAAATCCCAAAAGAGTTAAAATCCTAAAAACCCAGATTTTGTCTACTATGTGGCCATCTACGGGTCTAAGTCTGGATAAACCGCAAAGCAAGTTGCATCCAAAACTATGAAGTCACTCGAGTGGAGTTGGCTTGTAGCTTCCAATTTGGTTCCGCCAAAGCTTTGTCTGTCTTTCATCACTATCATTTCACCACATTTCATAACTTGCACCCTTCTTGGCTCTTGGTGATGAGCCCTCGCATCTTACTAGTTGCGTGGAGTTAGGAGTGGGGCAAGTTAATCTGTTCATCATACTGGTTATTTTCATCACTTTGCCAAAACAAACATGAGGTATCCATATTGCTCACAGAAGCTAAAGATTCAAAATCACAATATATCTACATTATCATGTATCAGCATCACGAAACACAAAAAGAAAACAAGCATTTACATCATTTGTTCACCATTGCATACATTCTAAAAAGCATACAAACATACATCGTAGTATACACAAAGAAGCTGGAAATAGAAAGGGAAAACATGAGTGACAAGCTTTTGATTCAAAGACAAATGCATATATATAAATAATCAATGTTTATATACAATGCCATCATGCACTAGGCATGGTCAAAACGCTCAAAGAGCCCGTGATACACAATAGTACAAAATACACAAGGGCCAAATGGCCTCTCAACCCCTACGCGACCCCTCCGAAGGTGCACGCCCTCGCCTAGGACTCCGGCTACGCCGGCGCTCTGAATGTACGGAGGGCTCAGGGTCCCGAGGGGCAGCCGCGGTCTCACCATGAGAATGGCTCCTCATAAGGCGCTCAGCCGTCCTGTAGCCCGCTAACTCTGTGCGCAGGGTCGACACCATCCTGGCCACGTGCCAAACGGGAGCGAAGACATCGGTATGTCTACCAGCTGCTGAGGGCTCCCCGGCGTCTACGGACAGCTCCGCGTGAGTCCTATCCATGGGGATCATCAGGGAATCGGTACATACCCTGCGGATCAGATCCCGCCACTCGTCAACAGTCTCTGCAAACAAAGAAGAAAAAATGAATCAGAAACCAAGCAAGAGGCTAAAAGATACAAGATAAAAACACAAGGAGAGATAGCAATTAAAACAAATCCTAAATTAAACAAACGTTAAAGAAGGAAGAAAGGATAACTTACTCGGATCACCGGGCCTCCAAGATGGGTCGCTGGGACCGGCACCTGCCGCGGATGCCGCTGCCGACTGAGGGGCTGCTCCTATGGCAGGGGCAACATGTCACCCTGCAACTGACTCATCCTCTCCACCATGGCCCTGAGAGAGTGGCTCCTCTGAAACTAGAGTCACCCTCTCTGCGCTCTCCTCAGCCCTCTCTGCCTGCATAATGTCCTGAGTGTCATGCCACTCAGGATCACTGTCATCAGTCTGCTCCTCCGACCCTCCCTCTGTAAGCTCCTCAGAGTCAGAGTCAATATCTATGGGGTCATCGCTACTATGAGCAGGACCCGCAGCAATCTGAAGTAAAGGTGCCCGAGGTGCACCAGCTCTCCCTCTAGCACGAACTATCCTCCTGGCTGCAATGGGAATGCCAGGAGTGATCACTGTCCAACCACGGCCTCTAGGCCCCCCTCTGGCCTCGCGAACTGATCTGTAAACTGGCGCCACTGGGGGAAGCATGCCCATATACGGTAGGCCAAACTGCTGAGGAACTCTGCCAAAAGGATGCACCTCCACTCGTCCCACTCGATCAATGAGCTGCCCTGTGGTGGAGCAAGAGATCAAGGTAAGAGTCTCCTCTCCCCATATGCCGGCCATAAGCCGGTACGGTGTCGCCTCCATGTCTGCAGTAGTAAGGGAGGCAACTGGCTGGTGAGGTGCTCTAAGCACCGACATATCTGTCCATCTGGCTGCCCTCACAGCCCCAGGATCTGCCACCTCCACGCCTCTGCCATAAGGGATAAAACGCTCATACACCCAACTCATGACTAAAGTCGGGTGGCTCAATGACTGTCCCTGTAAACGGACCACCCTGTATAAATCATGGTAGGTGGTCCCCAGAATATCTGCACCCCAGGCGTATATCCGGCCGTGCCCCTCTATCTGCGCAATGATGGGGGCCCAGCAGTATAACAATGTATCCCCTCCCTTGTCCCCGATCAGTCTCGAGGCAAGGATCCCCATGACGGCCTGTCGAAGTACGGGGATAGGCAAAGAAGGAATGGATCGAACTCTCACTCCCTTCTTCGACCCCGTGGAGATAACTGCATCTCCCATATATGCTGCCCACTGTGCAATCTGTGCCTGTGAGCCTGCTGTCTCTAATGTAAGTCTCCTCCCGATGATCGGGACCCCCAAAATACGGTAGACATCCTCGAGTGTGATGGTCCACTCACCACGGACCCCTGGCAGTCGGAAGGTGTTCCGATCTGCATCCCAGTAAGAGAATAAGTCACAAAGGATGTGACTAGATGGTGCAACATGAGGCACACGCGATATACGCAGTATACCAGCCCTCTGAAGTGTGTCCTCCTCGTCCTGCGAGAGGGCATCCAGTACTCCTGAGAGCCAATCACACACTCTCTCTCTCTACTCCATCTAATATACTCCTCTCTCGCCTGCATACACCCAAAAACACACAAAACAGAGCAAGTTAATATCTGAACAATACCAAGAAGGTCATAAAAACGCGTAGAAGTGCAAAAAAAATACAAACACAATCTCAAATATAAGTTCTTTTTGCATTCTGTGCAGAACCGCCGCCCTGAGCAGGGAGGCGGTTTTGTAACCGCCGTAAAGGCCTTAAAAGGCGGCGGTCGTGTAACCGCCACCCTGCCAGGGCGGCGGTCGTGGTCCGAAAACCCACGCGGGTTTTTAATCTTAAAAAGCCTAAAACAAGCAAAAAATGACCATTTGACCTAAAAATGGAGCCTACCCAGTAGGCGCCCCCCCTAGGTGGACCTTTTGAACCTAATATTTTCAAAAATAACCCCCCCATTACAACAAATTTAGCATTTCAAATTTAAAGGGGGAAAAACACAAAATTGAAGAAAACCAACCTGTGATCTAGCAGGGCGGTGTTCCGCGCGTGGAGGCATGATCACGATCTCGCTGCGGACGTTTTGACTATACTCACGCAAGAAACCGTCGCCGTGGGTCCCAGAGCTCAAAAACAACCAATTCAACTCGTGCAAATGAATAGGAAAATGGGCCCACTTTCATATATATAGCACCCTGATTCGTTTTAAAAGACTTTTTCGCAGGTTTGGAGCGCTGATGGAGGTAAGTCCCTATCCCCGCGCGAATGGTACGTTCTCATTCCCTATTATTTTAGCGTTTATTTTCCAAATTATTGTATCTATCTGCACTTGAGTTCTCCTTTCGTTTTGCAGATAGCGGGAATTTTGGATGGCGTAATTTCAACACACGGACGTGTAAGGTATAACTTCTAACTTCCCATTTCGGGACTGCCATACTCGGACCCACCGTTTTATGCCTCTTCATGGCTAAAACGCTTCTCCGAGGGGGCAATATGTACGTACCCAAAATTACAAGGTACTGTACTGCGGAACAGCGTAATAAGTGCCCCAATGATGATACAGGTCTCTTCGCAAGGTGTTCGGGGTCCGGAAAAGCTCTCCGAATATGCGTTAACATCCCGCATACCCCGCTTAGCCCCCGCGTGCTTTGTTTTCCCCTTTTCCCCTCTTTTCTTGCCCCTTTTCTCTTTAGTAACGAAACCACCGCCCTGACTGGGCGGCGGTCCTGTAACTGCCGCCCTGAACAGGGCGGCGGTCCTGTAACCGCCGCCCTGAGCAGGGCGGCGGTCCTTTACGCATTTTCCAGAATGTTCTTTTGACGCGACTCGCGTGAAATATCAACGTTTCACCAGCTTTCCTTGCCGACTTAAGCTTGCATTTATGTTTTTGGTCCCCTGGAATAGTGTTTTTCCTTTGTTTATTGTTTAGGAGTTCAGTTTGGTTTTGATCTTTTGGTGATTGAATTCCTATAAATGCATGGCTTGTGCTCAAACAAATGGTCTGCCCCTGATTTCACTTTCATGCTCTCTTTTTCATAGCTTAGTCTGTTATTCTGTTTAGAAGCCATAGTTTTAATTCTTTGCATGCTTAGTTAGCATTGTCCAGCTATTGGTAAGCCACATATCCAGCTTGTGCAAACAGTGTTGCTGTTCTATCTAATCCATTAGAAGTAGAATAGCTTAGGAAGCCATTAAAGTTGCAGGTTTTACTCCTCAAACAGGATAGTTTCAGGTTCTGGATGCATTATGTTGCATGATTCGCAATAGATCCCGCTAGGAACTGCATAAGCCAAGCTCTGTACTCTTGCGCTATCCCTCTCCTATTCGCGTTCTATTCAGTCTGTATTCTAAAGGTTGTCCCTTGTTCCAACACCTACTCCTATTGATGCAAGCATTACACGCTTTTCTGGATCTACGTGAGCACAAAGAACGAAGAGATCATACTGAGGGGACAAGATCACACACACACCATCGGATTCACCACTGTTCTGCAGAATCCAGGTTCTAGCTTTCAAAGTTCTAGTTAGAATCATATCAAATAGAGTAGTTAATCGCTTTATTTCAATAAATTCTATTCTCGATATTGCCAGGGAAGCTGTGGGGATTGATAGTTTTTGAGAAACTATGATTCACTCCTCACTTCTGAGGTAGGATCGAGAATCTTGCAAATAGATTAGTTATTTCATTGTTTAGAATAGATATACAAATTGCACAGACAAATAGCTACACTCGGCTATTTTGTTTGTTTTAAATTATTAGTTTAGTTGTCAATTCTAAATATTTTAAATAGCTGCCTTCTTAAATTCTTATAAATCATCAAAAAAATACAAAAAGAAGTCATATATGCTATAAATACATTTCGTATACTTAGAGTTCACTTTATTACAGTTTGTTTATATTATTGCGTTTGTATGACAATTACGGGACCTAGGGAGCCCAGAGAATATGTTTTCGAGCCAATCGTGTCTCAGCCCAATCTCATAACAGAAATAACTGATATTGACCAGAATCTTAGAATCCAAGTCTTCCAAACAACAACAGACTTCCAGCAGATCAGATCTCAATTAAGAGGATTAAACATAGAAGACGACCAAGCACATACGTTTTGGTCAAATCAGCCAAACTACAGACTACCCTAGAAAAACATCTACATGACTATAGAAGGGTTTGAAAGAGAACAAACATTTGGGTGTGACCCTTTAGTTCCACAACCAGATGCAAGAGACACCCTCACAGACATAGATACCGGCCTAAGAATCCAGGTTGCAAGAACACCTGTGAGGTATTCTGAGAAGATCGCACAACTGTTGATTCTAAACATAGAAACTGAGAAAGCGTATGATTATTGGATACTAGGGATCAGGACTTGATTCCATGCATGACCATAGCTGGTCCACGACAACCACGAACCTATGGTTGTGACCCACAGATCCCGCAGCCCAACGAATCCATAAGAGAATTAGACATAGATACTGGCCTACGCACACTAGTATTTCAGTCTACTCCACTTCCACCTATTATCATCGAACAATTATCCTTGCTGGATACAGCAGCTAACAAAGCTAGAGAATTCTGGACTAGGCCAGAGAACCGTCCATAGAGTTGACTATATTTACCATCCACCATATGACCTTATCTGGAGAAATACACGAAACTATACCGGGTCATTTTCCACGTATTCCACAACCCATAGATCGAATCACGCCAGAGCTCGATATTGATTGGAGCCTTCGAGTAGTCATCCTTGCTGACCGATCTATCACACCAGTCCAGGTTAGAAGGGCCTTCTTTGCCTTAGATTCACAGATTCCATTAGTGCGTGTCGAAGACATCAGACTGCCTAACTAGTCTGTCTATATACCATGCATATTCCATCCCCACCGGCTGTCTCGGCACGACCTCGGGAGGTCGGGTACGCGGAAGAGTTACCTGTAGATTCCCACACTCACTTGTCACTTTTTCAGCGTACAAGCACCTCTATCCCTTGAAGGATTTCAATGAGAGCTTGTCGATGAGATTCAGAGGTTTGAATGAGATCATACAATGTCATTTTTACAGGTGATTGGTGAAGTTGTTTGATCATGGTACAGTGGGCCACTCCATCAGAGATGGGGTAGGCAGGTCCATGAATAACCACTTTAGGTGGTGGTGCGATCAGGATGGCAGACGGAGAAAGAGAGGCCGCAGGTGTGCTTTCTTTAGCTTTCCCATTGGTTTTATGCCCTCGAGTAGCAATGCTAATCATGTTGATCTCGTGAACACGAGAGGAGAAAGATGGTAGGGACCAGTCATTGTCTTCGAGAGGTGGGGTTGCAATAATGATATTTCTTGGTGAGGTGAGGACAGGCGGTATAGGAGAGGGGATTGAAGCTAAAGGTTTCTCCCTTCGTAAGTTGTCTTTCTTAACCTTTCTATCCGAGAGAGGTGACTGACGAAGGATGGATTTCAAAGCTTTGCATCCCTCTACATCATGTCCTGGTGTGCGGTGGTAAGCGCAGATTTTAGACTCATCATAACCTATAGGTTGAGGTTTAGATGGATCATAGGGTCTAAGTGGGGGTAGGGAAATGGTCGCATTCTCCACCAACATATCAAGGATCTTGGCGTAAGATCCTTTGAGCGGGTCAAAGTCAGAGGAAGATGAGGCTATTGATTGGGTGGGTTTTGGTAATGTTTGGGTATGGTTGGTTCGTACGGGTGGTGGCTTAGACAAGGGGTTTTGATAATTGGATTTAACTAAACGTGGCTTCTTCGGCGCAGAAGTTATGTTTAGCTGGTCAGATGACATGGTAGTAGAAAACAACCACGGAGAAAGAGGAGTGACAAAAAACAAATCCTTTGATGATGGAGTTTGTTTAGGGTTGATAGGTGGACAGGATACTTGGGGTGACGGTGTTGATACACCCATGGATCTCTGTATGGGTGTAGAAGGCGCATGTCATTTTAAAGAAAACGCAGGAGGTATGATGTATTGAGGCAAGGTGGAGGGGTGAGGTCCCAATATAGAAGGTAGGTGTGACAGCGAGGGTTTTAGTTGTGACAGAGGCATAGATTGGACTTGAGGAGATTGGGTTTGTCTCCTAGGTGGATGGACGGCTTTATTTTTGGATAAATCTAAGCGTTTAGGTGGGTGTGTTAAGCTGGGTATTGGTGAAGTCCCAAGCATAGGGGGAGGTTTGGTTAGGTTAATAGAGGTGGATGAGGTATCCGGTAGAGATGAGGGGGGTGAGGATGAGGACATAGGCATTTTGAGCTTTTGTAAACACTTCGGGTATATGGTAGAGGTGTCTGGATCGGTCATCTGCATTTGAGTAGAGCATGGTGTACTCAAACACTCCCATAGGACTCGTCTATCTTCTGAGGGATGAAAATCTTCACGTGTGAATAGGAAATTTTGTATGGAAGAGAGGTGGGTTGTGATTCCGGTCCACTGTGGGTGTGATACAGGGGGTAAATGAGGCACTGTATTAATGGGCGTTAAGAGGTCAACCGGTCGCTGAAAAGATTTAGGTGATGAAGAACTAATAGGTAGGAGGGCATGTTTGAGAGGATCCGTCATGATTAAAGAATTTGGTGATGTTGGTTTGAGAGGTGTCTCTTCTAAGGATGACAGAAAAAGTGACGAGCCTTCCTCTTGTACAGCAAGAGTGGTAAAAGGAGATGTTTGGGAAATAGATAAGTTAGATAACATCCGCTCATAGTCTTGCAGGGATGTGGTGTAAGAAGGCTCATCTGTGAGAAGAGAAATCTGGGTGGTTAATTCCTTTATGGGTAAAGGAATGGTAAGGTTATCGTTTTATCTTGATGGAGCTGGAGGGGGTTTGGATTCCTGTGTTAGTGAAGAGGCTCGATTCAGAATTTTCTTGATACGAGCTTTAGGTTTGGAGTCGAAGACCGCATGGATTTCATGAACACTCTCCTCAGCTAAGATATCTTGGTTTATGTTACTGTTAGATGAGTGGTTTGGGAATAGATTGTTGAAGATTTTCAAATTTCGGTTAGCAGGAGCATTAGGATTATCGAGGGTTATATACCTTGCATCAACCATTTCCTGTACTATGTTTTTCAACATCTTGCAGTTTTTGTGACTGTGTCCCTTCACGTGGTGGAAGTTACAGAAGTCATTTTTCTTTGTACCAAGAAGGTATAGCGCGGGTGCAATCAAACCTAGAGTGAGGTTTAATAGGAGGTAAGGTGATAGCTCCTACTTTGAGCAATTTTTACAAGATGACACCATAAGTTTCTCCTAAGGGAGTGTAATTGATGGGCTCGGACTTTATACTTATAGGTGGTTTTTGGCGGGGTATTAGATGGTGCTTGGGATCTGACCATCACCGCATGTACAACTCCTTTTTGATTTCGAAGCATTCTATGCGTGAAAATTGGTGGTGTTGGGTTTTTTGGTGGAGTCTTGGGTTCGGAAATTAGGGTTTTTGTTGCGCAACCCGTAATTTTTCTTCCTCTAAGGCTCAAATCTCTAGTTTCCAAGCCATAGTAAAGGCCTCATCAAAGGTTGCACAAAGTTTGAAATTGGAGGGTAGGAGAAATGTGCTTAACGCAGGCCCGTGTAAAGAGTTTGATAAGTTCGGCCTGAGCCAAGGCATAAGTAAGTTGGTTGATAAGGCCCCGCCATCATGCAACAAAATCTGTGACGAATTCATCTTCAAATTGTCGGATGGCATAAAGGTCAGTGATAGATACTTTCTTGGCAATGTTAATGAAGAAATGATCCAAGAAATATTGGGCTAATTGGTTAAAAGAGAAGATTGAGTGTTGGGTTAAAGCATTATACCACTCTAAGGTGGGTCCTGATAAGGACATAAGAAAGGTGCAGAGTAGTAAGGCATCGTCATGAGCAATCAGATAGCAGACATGTCTAAATGATCACAAGTTTTGTTGAGGATCCTCCTTACTATTAAAATGAGTAATTTTTGGTAATTCCCATTGAGGAGGATATGACTGAAGGGGGATAGAAGGATGAATAGGCTCCCAACAAACTTGCTCGTATGTCAGGGTGCTATGGCTTCCTAAAACAGAAGCCTCTAGATTTTGCATCTTGTCCATCATTTGTTTGATTAAATCAGTGGTTGGATGAGATGATGGTGCGGTTGTCGTAAATGGAGGAGGATTGGGCCAAGGGCCACCACTAGACAATGGTGGGGTTAAATGTTGATAAGGTATTGAGGATGAATATGTTGAGGCAACTGAATAAGGATGTCCTATATAAGATGTTGAAGCCACCAGATAAGTGTGTGGAAATGAAAAGGTGGGCGGAGCTTGAGAAGGAAAGCTCGTGTGGATAGGTGGTAGAGAGAAAGTTATGAAAGGGGCAGTCTGCGAGAGAGATGAGGTAGGAGGAGCCGGAGGTAATGATATGTGGGGCCCCAGATTAACCAAAGGAAAGCCAATCTGTGCCGTATGAACCTCCGAAGTCACTGAGTCGGGAGATGGAGCTAAGGATGAAGAGGGTAAGGCGGAGTTATAAGGTGGGGAAGGAGCTAAGTGATCCACTATACTAATAGGCATACCAACAAGGAGTTGACCATTAGGTGTACGGTCAGGGGTATGAGACAAATAGTACTGTACAACGCTAGGATTAGCATCTAAAAATTTCACAAATTCCTTATCTCCTACACTGATTTTGGGAACCTCACTGGTGTCCGTAGGATTCCCCATAGGATGTGAAGTGGGTGATTCAGGTAAAGGAACAGAACAGGCATGTGAAACCATGTCTGCAGCTTGTTTCTGAGTGATAACAACCATGGACAAGAGTACACAGCAGGGATTCAATCTATCAGGAACAGAAACAGCCACAAAATGTTGGAATTGGTAGGTTGCTGGTTTTTCGAGAACTATGAAAGACAGTAACCGATATCGGTCAGGTAACCGATGTCGGTCAGACTGTAGACTGTAGCCGGTGTCGGTAAGTTAACTGATGTCGGTAGAATAGGACCGGTGTAAGAAGGTGTAAGAAGTTTCTGATTTGGGGTTAGCGATGCTTAGTATACCTACCAAACTATTCTGAAGTGATTACTGAAACAGTGTATGACAGAGAAACAGAACTAAAAACAAGCAAGATGCACAGGCAAATCAAGAGACTAACCCTAGGATTAGTTTTAATTATTGTGGGCTTATGCCTTAGACGCAAGATGATGTCAATCCTAAACAAAAGACCTAAGGGAGATGTCAAGTTTGTTTTGGCTTATAAGGTTACCTCAATCGGGCGGAGGAATACCGCGGAAAAAAGGGGGGATGTTTGAGCTGTTGTGTTGATTATGATGTGATTTGGTATGTGTTGTGCAATGAAAGTAAGATTATTTTCTTGTCAATACCATGGATATCACCCCCACGTGTATGACCTGTTACTTAATCTATGTTCACTAGAATTGAAAACAGCAAGCAAGAAATGTGATGCACGTGGTTTAAACCCAAATCGAAAATGATATTCGATGAAGCAAAGGAGATTACTTTCACTAATGCAAAGATGTGAAAGCAAGACAAATTATTTTACCAAAATGAAAAAATATTTTGTGAATATTTAGCAGAAACAAACAACAAGTATGTTCCTTATATGAAAGCAAGCGAAAAAGAAAGAAACCCGAAATGGGTCCCATCGGGTGTGCCAAAATGTTTCGCACAGAATGTTTCCATTCCTAGAATAGACTTGCTTCTATCCTTTCATTCTCTTGAGAAACAGATAAGGGTTAGGGCTAGGAGGAATACCTGTTGAATGATGGGAGGGTGCACGCGTACCGTAGAGAGAGATCAGATCGATTGCGAAGAACTCCTTTTTGTCTAGGAAGGACTACCTGCAAGTAAGAATACAAGACCATCGGATTTTAGTTAGACAATAAATGAGGGAACTGCCTTGGGCCTAGGAAATATTGGACTTCCTTTTGAAGGTGGTTAGTTCCCCTCTTAATACAAATTAACACAAATTCTATCAAAGAAATTATTGTAAAATTTCAATTTAGTTACCTCGTTAAAAATCACTAGAGGAAAGGCTGGTTTTGGTTTGAGTCATAGTGACCGATGCCGGTCACTGTATAACCGGTACCGATTGTTGATAAATGATATCGGTAGGGGCAGTGATTTAGGGGCTTTTAATAAAGGTTGGCTATAAGGCGGCTATGGTGTTTGTAAGGCTGGAAAATGATTAGGGATAGGCAATGGGGTGATGGATAAGACTCAGAGAGTGTGGGGGCTGTTCTTGGGGCAATGTAAGGGTAGAGGAATGATAGCTAGATGCAGGGGCTACCAGGTAGTAGATCTATGAGTGAACTTGTAATTACTATGATTCAGAAGTTCAAGAAATGTTATTTAAAAAATGTACAAGACACTACTTACTAGTTCTTGATGAAGATACAGGTCCAAGGATTGTGATGACGAAGGCAGGGCTTAGGTGGGATGATCCGACAATCAAAAGTGAGCTATCTTCTGTCCCAATGCTTGGATGAGTGTCACTGGGCTCTGGTTACTCAGTTGTAGTCTTGGGCCCGATGTCCTTCTCTGTAAACTCTTCTCTTTTCTTCACTTGTCTCTGCTCTGCCAAGTGAATTTCGGATCCTTCAAATGAATTCCCCTTCCTTTGTTTTTGGTTGGGGGAGGTCATTTACAGGGAACCGATGGCGGTTACGTAACCGACGCCGGTCGAGTAGGAACCGATGTTGGTTAAGTCAAAGTGGGCTATTTTTAGTAAAATAGCCAACTTTCCCTCCTTTTCTCCTGAGGGATTAGTTGTGGGCTTGGTCAAGTCATTATTAGGTTGGTTTTGGTGCGGGTGAGGAGTAATTAGTCATGGGTGTGGATGTAGACCAAGTTATAGGTCTTAATTAGGTTAGTTTAGGGTTAGGGCTAGGTCATGATGAGGTGGCGAAATGAGGTGGCAGGTTTGGAGATGTGGATTTATTAATTATAAGGTAATTAATAAATAATTGTGCAAGGTTTAGGTGGTGAGGTTAGGTTGTGAAATGAGATGTGGGGCACAGGGTGTCGTAAGACACAAATTTGGTGTCTACAGTCCCTTTAAAGGTGCTTTGGTCCCAGATGCATGTGTGAATTATCTAGGAATGAAAATTACAATGTGCTAGTGTATAACCTGATTTGATGGAATAATATGAACCTTATACAAACAAATAGGTTGTGTGTGCAACCAAGGATGAGTGAGATATAACAAGTGATAACATGATTGGCAAAATTGAGAAAGTATGGGCTAATACAAGATTGTTTTAAAATTTATTTTTCTACAAGACATGAATTACTAAAATGAGTGCCTATAACTACCTCTGGGTAGCTTGTTGAAATGGCTAGAAATATCTAGATAATTGTAACACCTATATACATTATAATTTTATTCATTTTGCATTGAGTTATAAAAGCACCAAAGTGATGATAAATTTTGGTTTGGGATTGTGCATTATTTATTTATGTTCATTTTTTCTTCTTTCTTCTCCTTACCTACTTCATGATATACTAAACAACCATACAAAGAACCATATGAGCACATAATAATTGAAGGAAGAAAGGGGGATAGAGTGACTTGTTACTTTTGGCTCCAATAATCCAACCTGCATGCTTTATTAGACAAAATTATAAATATTTTAGGTTCTTTTTTATGTAATTTTTGGAGTGTGATTCATTTATTCAAAATTTTATATGATTATGCAATATATTATGTTTCAATAAATTGAAATTCCCCTACCTCCAAATTAAAAAAATAATTGTAAATATTCTTACAAATTTGATGTAGGAACATCCAATATCCAGTACAATCCTGCATAAGATTGGGAAAGGATATTGTGTGTAGATGTTGGATGATATGTAAGAAGGAAGAGGAAGCATAAAAAGATAAGGGGACATTTTCTTGAAATTGTAAGAGCACGTTATGTGATTGAAACATGCATGGTCATAATGCACATGAAAGTGTATAGAAGACTTGTATTTGAATGAAAGAGTAGGTGCAGAGGAATAAGATGCGGTGATGATTGTAGGATTTTAGTAGCAGGATGGGGCTTAGCCTAACGTATTAAGGCACATGGGTTACAAAGGAGTTTTGCATAAGGGTTAAGAAATTTAAGGAGTATAAATGATGATTGTGCAATAACTAATGTTGCTACGGAGGTGCACATATATTTTGATTTTTGAAGAAGCCTCAAGAACCCGTAAAATACTACTTGAAAAGAAATTAAATATGAGGCTAAAAAAAATGAGCATGTTGAAGAAGAAGATAAATGTGTGGTAAGGGTCACAAAAGAAAAGAGTGTGTGGTAAGATGAGGTGTTTGTGGAAAAGACAAGGATGTTAGAAGCTATCTGACATGGATTCTAAAAATGATTTATGGATAGAAGAGTGAATAACTAGAATGGAATGTCACAAGTAGAGGTATGCTAAGTCACAAATTAAAAGAGATCAATTTAATTTGAAATTTGAGAAGGAAATATAGAAGTGTCTAAAAAGAGCTAACCCGCCTAAAGGAAAATTCAAAAAGGAGATAGAAGAGGGAAAAGAGTTAGGAAATAAACTATAAAAAGGGAACACGTTCATCATTTTGGGGTTAGCATGGCTGATATTCAGTGAGAGTTGAGTCTAACTAAGGATGTAGAATATTTGTAGGTGATTAGAGATAATTGTTTATATTATTGCATTTGTATGACAATTACGGGACCTAGGGAGCCCAGAGAATACGTTTTCAAGCCAATCGTGTCTCAGCCCAATCTCATAACAGCAATAACTGATATTGACCAGAATCTTAGAATCCAAGTCTTCCAAACAACAACAAACTTCCAATAGATCAGATCTCAGTTAAGAGGATTAAACATAGAAGACGACCAAGCACATACGTTTTGGTCAAATCAGCCAAACTATAGACTACCCTAGAAAAACATCTACATGACTGTAGAAGGGTTTGAAAGAGAACAAACATTTGGGTGTGACCCTTTAGTTCCACAACCAAATGCAGGAGACACCCTCAAAGACATAGATACTGGCCTAAGAATCCAGGTTGCAAGAATGCCTGTGAGGTGTTCTGAGAAGATCGCACAACTATTGATTCTAAATATAAAAACTGAGAAAGCGTATGATTATTGGATACTAGGGATCAGGACTTGATTCCACGCATGACCATAGCTGGTCCACGACAACCACAAACCTATGGTTGTGACCCACAGATCCTGCAGCCCAACGAATCCATAAGAGAATTAGACATAGATACTAGCCTACGCACACTAGTATTTCAGTCTACTCCACTTCCACCTATTATCATCGAACAATTATCCTTGCTGGATATAGCAGCTAACAAAGCTGGAGAATTCTGGACTAGGCCAGAGAACCGTCCATAGAGTTGACTATATTTACCATCCACCATATGACCTTATCCAGAGAAATACACGAAACTATACCGGGTCATTTTCCACGTATTCCACAACCCATAGATCGAATCACGCCAGAGCTCAATATTGATTGGAGCCTTCGAGCAGTCATCCTTGTTGACTGATCTATCACACCAGTCCAGGTTAGAAGGCCCTTCTTTGCCTTAGATTCACAGATTCCATTAGTGTGTGTCGAAGACATCAGACTACCTAACTAGTCTATCTATATACCACGCATATTCCATCCCCACCGGCTATCTCGGCAAGACCTCGGGAGGTCAGGTACGTGGAAGAGTTACCTGTATATTCCCACGCTCGCTTGTCACTTTTTTAGCGTACAAGGACCTCTATCCCTTGAAGGATTTAAATGAGAGCTTGTCGATGAGATTCAGAGGTTTGAATGAGATCATACAATATCATTTTTACAGGTGATTGGTGAAGCTATTTGATCATGGTACGGTGGGCCACTCCATCAGAGACGGGGTAGGCAGGTCCACGAATAACCACTTTAGGTGGTGGTGTGATCAGGATGGTGGACGGAGAAAGAGAGGCCGTAGGTGTGCTTTCTTTAGCTTTCCCATTGGTTTTATGCCCTCGAGTAGTAATGCTAATCATGTTGATCTCGTGAACACGAGAGGAGGAAGATGGTAGGGACCAGTCATTGTCTTCGAGAGGTGGGGTTGCAAAAATGATATTTCTTGGTGAGCTGAGGACAGGCGGTATATGAGAGGGGATTGAAGCTAAAGGTTTCTTCCTTTGTAATTTGTCTTTCTTAACCTTTCTATCCGAGAGAGGTGACTGACGAAGGATGGCTTTCAAATATTTGAATCCCTTTACATCATGTCCTGGTGTGCGGTGATAAGCACAGATTTTAGACTCATCATAACCTATAGGTCGAGGTTTAGATGGATCATAGGGTCTAAGTGGGGGTAGGGAAATGGTCGCATCCTCCACCAACATATCAAGGATCTTGGCATAAGATCCTTTGAGAGGGTCAAAGTCAAAGGAAGATGAGGCTATTGATTGGGTGGGTTTTGGTAATGTTTGGGTATGGTTGGTTTGTACGGGTGGTGGCTTAGACAAGGGGTTTTGATAATTGGATTTAACTAAACGTGGCTTCTTCGGCGCAGAAGTTATGTTTAGCTGGTCAGATGACGTGGTAGTAGAAAACAACCACAGAGAAAGAGGAGTGACATCAAACAAATCCTTTGATGATGGAGTTTGTTTAGGGTTGATAGGTGGACATGATACTTGGGGTGATGGTGTTGATACACCCATGGATCTCTGTATGGGTGTAGAAGGCGCATGTTGTTTTAAAGAAAACACAAGAGGTATGATGTATTGAGGAAAGGTGGAGGGGTGAGGTCCCAATATAGAAGGTAGGTGTGACGATGAGGGTTTTAGTTGTGACAGAGGCATAGATTGGACTTGTGGAGATTGGGTTTGTCTCCTAGGTGGATGGACGGCTCTATTTTTGGATAAATCTAAGCGTTTAGGTGGGTGTGTTAAGCTGGGTATTGGTGAAGTCCCAAGTGTAGGTGGAGGTTTGGTTAGGTTAATAGAGGTGGATGAGGTATCCAGTAGAGATGAGGGGGGTGAGGATGAGGTCATAGGCGTTTTGAGATTTTGTAAACACTTCGGGTATATGGTAGAGGTGTCTAGATCGGTCATCTGCATTTGAGTAGAGCATGGTGTACTCGAACTCTCCCATAGGACTCGTCTATCTTCTGAGGGATGAAAATCTTCACGTGTGAATAGGAAATTTTGTATGGAAGAGAGGTGGGTTGTGATTCCGGTCCACTGTGGGTGTGATACAGGGGGTAAATGAGGCACTGTATTAATGGGCGTTAAGAGGTCAACCAGTCGCTGAAAAGATTTAGGTGATGAAGAACTAATAGGTAGGAGGGCATGTTTGAGAGGATCCATCATGATTAAATAATTTGGTGATGTTGGTTCGAGAGGTGTCTCTTCTAAGGATGACAGAAAAATGACGAGCCTTCCTCTTGTACAGCAAGAGTGATAGAAGGAGATGTTTGGGAAATAGATAAGTTAGATAACATCCCCTCATAGTCTTGCAGGGATGTGGTGTAAGAAGGCTCATCTGTGAGAAGAGAACTCTGGGCGGTTAATTCCTTTATGGGTAAAGGAATGGTAAGGTTATCATTTTGTCTTGATGGGGGTGGAGGGGGTTCGGATCCCTACGTTAGTGAAGAGGCTCGATTTAGAATTTCATCAATAGGAGCTTTTGGTTGGGAGTCGAAGACTGCATGGATTTCATGAACACTCTCCTCGGCTAAGATATCTTGGTTTATGTTACTGTTAGATGAGTGTTTTGGGAATGGTCTGTTGAAGATTTTCAAATTTCAGTTAGCAGGGGCATTAGGATTATCGAGGGTTATATCCCCTGCATCAACCATTTCCTGCACTATGTTTTTCAACATCTTACAGTTTTCGTGACTGTGTCCCTTCATGCGGTGAAAGTTACAGAAGTCATTTTATTTGTACCAAGAAGGTATAGTGCGGGTGGAATCAAACCCGGAGTGAGGTTTAACAGGAGGTAAGGTGATAGCTCCTGCTTTGAGCAATTTTTCCAAAATGACACCATAATTTTCTCCCAAGGGAGTGTAATTAATGGGCTCAACTTTATACTTATAGGTGGTTTTTGGCGGGGTATTAGATGGTGCTTGGGATTTGACCACCACTGCATGTACAGCTCCTTTTGATTTCGAAGCAGTCGATGCGTGAGAATTGGTGGTGTTGGGTTTGTTGGTGGAGTCTTGGGTTTGGAAATTAGGGTTTTTTTACGCAACCGCAATTTCTCTTCCTCTAAGGCTCGAATCTCTAGTTTCCGAGCCATAGTAAAGGCCTCATCAAAGGTGTGGAAAGTTTGAATTTGGAGGGTAGGAGAAATGTGCTTAGTGTAGGCCCACGTAAAGAGTTCGATAAGTTCAGCCTGAGGCAAGGCATAAGTAAGTTGCTTTATAAGGCCCCGCCATCGTCCAACAAAATCTGCGATAGATTCGTCTTCAAATTGTCGGATGGCATAGAGGCCGGTCATAGATACTTTCTTGGCAATGTGAATGGAGAAACGATCTAAGAAAGATTGGGCTAATTGGCTAAAAGAGAAGATTGAGTGTTGGGTTAAAGCACTGTACCACTCCAAGGCAGGTCTTGATAAGGACATGGGAAATGTGCAGAGTAGTAAGGCATCGTCATTAGCAATCAGATAATAGGCATGTATAAATGATCGCAAGTGTTTTTGAGGATCCTCCTTACTATTAAAATGAGTAAATTTTTGTAATTCACATTGAGGAGGATATGAATGAAGGGGGACAGAAGGATGAATAGGCTCCCGACAAACTTGCTCGTATGTCAGGGTGCTACGGCTTCCTAAAACAGAAGCCTCCAGATTTTACATCTTGTCCATCATTTGTTTGATTAAATCAGTGGTTGGATGAGATGATGGTGCGGTTGTCGTAAACAGAGGAGGATTGGGCCAAGGGCCACCACTAGACAATGGTGGGGTTAAATGTTGATAAGGTATTGAGGATGAATATGTTGAGGTGACCGAATAAGGATGTCCTATATAAGATGTTGAAGCCACCGGATAAGTGTGTGGAAATGAAAAGGTGGGCGGAGCTTGAGAAGGAAAGATCGTGTGGATAGGTGGTAGAGAGCAAGTTATGAAAGGGGCAGTCTGCGAGAGAGATGAGGTAGGAGGAGCCGGCGGTAACAATATGTGGGGCCCCAGATTAACCAAAGGAAAGCCAATCTATGCCGTATGAACCTCTGAAGTCACTGAGTCGGGAGGCGGAGCTAAGGATGAAGAGGGTAAGGTGGAGTTATTAGGTGGGGAAGGAGCTAAGTGAGCCGCTGTACTAATAGGCATACCAACAAGGAGTTGACCATCGGGTGTATGGTCAGGGGTATGAGACAAATAGTACTGTACAACGCTAGGATTAGCATCCAAAAATTTCACAAATTCCTTATCTCCTATAGGGATTTTTAGAACCTCACTGGTGTCCGTAGGATTCCCCATAGGATGTGAAGGGGGTGATTCAGGAAAAGGCACATAATAGGCAAGTGAAACCATGGCTGCAGCTTGTTTCCGAGTGATAACAACCATGGACAAGAGTACACAATAGGGATTCAATCTATCAGGGACAGAAACAGCCACAAAATGTTGGAATTGGTAGGTTTTTTGGTTTTTCGGGAACTTTGAAAGACAATAACCGATATCAGTCAAGTAACCGATGTCAGTAGAATAGGACCGGTGTAAGAAGCTATAAGAAGTCGCTAATTTGGGGTTAACGATGCCTAGTATACCTACCAAACTATTCTGAAGTGATTACTAAAATAGTGTATGACAGAGAAACAGAACTAAAAACAAGAAATATGCACAGGAAAATCAAGAGACTAACCCTAGGATTAGTTTTAATTATTGTGGGCTTATGCCTTAGACGCAAGATGATGTCAATCCTAAAAAAAATACCTAAGGGAGATGTCAAGTTTGTTTTGGCTTATAAGGTTACCTCAATCGGGCGGAGGAATACCGCGGAAAAAAGGGGGGATGTTTGAGCTGTTGTGTTCATTATGATGTGATTCGGTATGTGTTGTGCAGTGAAAATAAGATTAATTTCTTGTCAATACCGTGGATATCACCCCCACATGTATGACCTGTTACTTAACCTATGTTCACTAGAATTGAAAACAACAAGCAAGAATGTGATGCACGTGTTTTAAACCCAAATCAAAAATGATATTCGATGAAGCAAAGGAGATGACTTTCACTAATGCAAAGATGTGAAAGTAAGACAAATTCTTTTACCAAAATGAAAAAATATTTTGTGAATATTTAGCAGAAATAAACAAGAAGTATGCTCCCTATATGAAAGCAAGCAAGAAAGAAAGAAACCTGAAATGGGTCCCACCGGGCGTACCAAAATGTTTCGCACATAATGTTTCCATTCCTAGAATAGAGTTGCTTCTATCCTTTCATTCTCTTGAGAAATAGATAAGGGTTAGGTCTAGGAGGAATACCTGTTGAATGTTGAGAGGGTGCGCGTGTACCGTAGAGAGAGATCAGATTGATTGCGAAGAACTCCTTTTTGTCTAGGAAGGACTACCTACAAGTAAGAATACAAGACCACCGGATTTTAGTTAGACAATAAATGAGGGAACTGCCTTGGGCCCAGGAAATATTGGACTTCCTTTCGAAGGTGGTCAGTTCCCCTCTTAATACGAATTAACACAAATTCTAACAAACAAATTATTGCAAAATTATAATTTAGTTACCTCGTTAAAAATCACTAGAGGAAAGGTTGGTTTTGGTTTGAGTCACAGTGACCGATGCCACTCACTATATAACCGGTACCGGTTGCTGATAACCGATATCGGTAGGGGCAATGATTTAGGGGCTTTTAATAAAGGTTGGCTATAAGGTGGCTATGGTGTTTATAAGGCTTGAAAATGATTAGGGATAGGCAATGGGGTGATAGATAAGACTCAGAGAGTGTGGGGGCTGTTCTTGGGGCAATGTAAGGGTAGAGGAATGACAGTTAGATGCAGGGGCTACCGGGTAGTAGATCTATGAGAGAACTTGTAATTACTGTGATTTAGAAGTTCAAGAAATGTTATTTAAAAAACATACAAGACACTACTTACTAGTTCCTGATGAAGATACAGGTCCAAGGACTGTGATGACAAAGGCAGGGCTCAGGTGGGATGATCCGACAATCAAAAGTGAGTTATCTTCTCTCCCAATGCTTGGATGAGTGTCACTGGGCTCTGGTTACTCAGTTGCAGTCCTGGGCTCGATGTCCTTCTCTGTAAACTCTTCTCTTTTCTTCACTTGTCTCTGCCCTGCCAAGTGAATTTCGGATCCTTAAAATGAATTCCAGATCCCTTGTTTTTGGTTGGGGGAGGTCATTTATAGGGAACCGATGGTGGTTACGTAACTGATGGCGGTCAAGTAGGAACCGATGTTGGTTAAGTCAAAGTGGGTTATTTTTGGTAAAATATCCAGCTTTCCCTCCTTTTCTCTCGAGGGATTAGTTGTGGGCTTGGTCAAGTCATTATTAGGTTGGTTTTGGTGCGGGTGTTAAGTAATTAGTCATGGCTGTGGATGTAGACCAAGTTATAGGTCTTAATTAGGTTAGTTTAGGGTTAGGGCTAGGTCATGATGAGGTGGCAAAATGAGGTGGCAGGTTTGGAGATGTGGATTTATTAATTATAAGGTAATTAATAAATAATTGTGCAAGGTTTAGGTCGTGAGGTTAGGTTGCGAAATGAGATGCGGGGCAAAGGGTGTCGTAAGACACAAATTTGGTGTCTACAGTCCCTTTAAAGGTGCTTTGGTCCCAGATGCATGTGTGAATTATCTAGGAATGAAAATTACAATGTGCTAGGGTATAACCTGATTTGATGGAATAATATGAACCTTATACAAAAAAATAGGTTGTGTGTGCAACCAAGGATGAGTGAGATATAACAAGTGATAACATGATTGACAAAATTGAGAAAGTATGGGCTAATACAAGATTGTTTTAAAATTTATTTTTCTACAAGACATGAATTACTAAAATGAGTGCCTATAACTACCTCTGGGTAGCTTGTTGAAATGGCTAGAAATATCTAGATAATTGTAACACCTATATACATTATAATTTTATTCATTCTGCATTGAGTTATAAAAGCGCCAAAGTGATGATAAATTTTGGTTTGGGATTGTGCATTATTTATTTATGTTCATTTTTTCTTCTTTCTTCTCCTTACCTACTTCATGATATACTAAACAACCATACAAAGAACCATATGAGCACATAATAATTGAAGGAAGAAAGGGGGATAGAGTGACTTGTTACTTTTGGCTCCAATAATCCAACCTGCATTCTTTATTAGACAAAATTATAAATATTTTAGGTTCTTTTTTATGTAATTTTTGGAGTGTGATTCATTTATTCAAAAGTTTATATGATTATGCAATATATTATGTTTCAATAAATTGAAATTCCCCTACCTCCAAATTAAAAAAATAATTGTAAATATTCTTACAAATTTGATGTAGGAACATCCAATATCCAGTATAATCCTGCATAAGATTGGGAAAGGATATTGTGTGTAGATGTTGGATTATATGTAAGAAGGAAGAGGAAGCATAAAAAGATAAGGGGATGTTTTCATGAAATTGTAAGAGCACCTTGTGTGATTGAAACATGCATGGTCATAATGCACATGAAAGTGTATAGAAGACTTGTATTTGAATGAAAGAGTAGGTGCAGAGGAATAAGATGCGGTGATGATCGTAGGATATTAGTAGCAAGATGGGGCTTAGCCTAACGTATTAAGGCACATGGGTTGCAAAGGAGTTTTGCATAAGGGTTAAGAAATTTAAGGAGTATAAATGATGATTGTGCAATAACTAATGTTGCTATGGAGGTGCACATATATTTTGATTTTTGAAGAAGCCTCAAGAACCCGTAAAAATACTACTTGAAAAGAAATTAAATATGAGGCTAAAAAAATGAGCATGTTGAAGAAGAAGATAAATGTGTGGTAAGGATCACAAAAGAAAAGAGTGTGTGGTAAGATGAGGTGTTTTTGGAAAAGACAAGGATGTTAGAAGCTATCTGACATGGATTCTAAAAATGATTTATGGATAGAAGAGTGAATAACTAGAATGGAATATCACGAGTAGAGGTATGCTAAGTCACAACATTAAAAGAGATCAATTTAATTTGAAATTTGAGAAGGAAATATAGAAGTGTCTAAAAAGAGCTAACCTGCCTAAAGGAAAATTCAAAAAGGAGATAAAAAGGGAACACGTTCATCATTTTGGGGTTAGCATGGCTGATATTTAGTGAGAGTTGAGTCTAACTAAGGATGTAGAATATTTGTAGGTGATTAGAGATAATTGTTTTGGATGTGCTTTTGAGCACACACTCCAGTCTAGGGTAGGTCTTAGGGAGTACACCATATAAGTTTCTAAAAGCTCCATGTAAGTGATTGTAAGATCCTTGAGAAAATTTCCATTTTAGATGTTATATGGAATATTGGTTTAGTAGATGAAACATAATTTTTTTATCACATTGTGTTGACTCTGAATAAAATGACATGATTATGGAGTACTTGGTAGAGGCCCTACACCTACATCATCAAGTGGTATTAAAATATGGTTCTTTCCTTGTAGGAAAAAGAGGGAAGCATAATAACTAGTAGATCACCAAACATGAGGTGGATAACATGAAAATATTGTGTTCTCCATTGTGAGAAAGGTGGGTAGAGAATGTAATGAGAGATCCCATAATGTAGTGGATAGAGGAGTTAATGATTTTACAAAAGAAATAAAGATGATATAAAGAATGGACTTCACATATGCATAGGTCATGCAAATATTGAAGAGAGTTATAGATGAGCCAAATGGTGTTAAAACCAGACCAGATGATGTAGAGAAACAACACTAAAGGATATGGGGTCTTGTGACACCAAGCAACAATAATAATATGAAAGACTCAACAAGGAGTCGAGGGCACAAAGAATATTGCACAAAGAAATGCCAAATAGAAGAGGAGGTTTGCATTGAGGAACACCTGAAGAGTGATCCAGAAGAGCATAAGAGTGAAGAGGAAGCATGCACAGGAGTACCACAAGAGAATTCACAATAAAAAGTGCATAGAGAGAGATGAAAAAATGAGAAAAGGTCAAGGAGATAAATCACCAAGGAACAAATGACAGTGCACAAGAGTATTGTGTGAAGAAAGGAGGATTCTAGAGAGATTAATAGGGTCACTATAGACCTTAAGCACATAGAAGGTTATGTAAAACCATAACATGAAGTGGTCAAGAGGAGAAAAGAGAGTTTTCAGCCCAATAAAGAGGGGTATGATAAAGAAAGAGTCTTGAAAAGAGGACCAAAGTACACAAATGATTGCATAAAAGAATATTTCCTAGACGAAGGTGTAGACAAAAAATCGTGCACTTACTACTATTTACTATACCACCTAGTATGTTGTTTTATGTATGGATCTTGCATATGAAGAGTACTCATTGGTGACCCATTCCTTATTCCATATACTTGTCTTGTTGTTTTCTATTCCTTTTATATTTTATACTTTTTATTCATACACCAAAATCTGATTAGGTCACAGGGATCCGTGTCTGTCAATATTCACTCATTTATCATCATTTTCCTATGGACACTAGTGCTCAGGACTGAGCACTAACACCCAGGCACTCTTGTCCATCCTGGTGCTCTTGGCCTCTTTATGGTTGATCTTATTTTTTACATTTGAGGTTGGTATTTCTAGTTTTCTCACTCATATCCCAAGGTAGTAGTTGGAATTTCAGGTCATTAGTGTTGAAATTCAAACAAAAGATCCCTATATAAACACAACATACATACCATAATAAGGGTGGGTAATTTCTATCAAGGGATATCTATCTACATTTTAAAGGGACTACATCTTGGGATCATTATTCTATATAAACACTTCATAGGAAGGGGAGTTCATTCTTCTCCATCGACACATTTACATTTTATCTAGATACCACCCGCTACTGTGGGATCATCAACGCGAGGGGGACCTATGAGAACTATTGCACAAACAAGCACATATAACTACACTGGGTATGAGATGTAGTGCAATGATCAGTCGTAAGTTCACCAATTGACAATTGAGGATAATTTGACCCCTAATTTTGCATCTTTATTTTTTAGAATTTTATGTCTTTTTGTGGGTTTTATAGAAGGATATTTGTGTACAGGTTTACATGTACCTTGGTGATCCAAGTGTGACATATAGGTGACCAAAGGAAAACAAGTGTGAAACCATAGTGACAATATTAGAACCAAGTTCTGACCTTTTTGGAAGACTCCAGCGCCCCCACAAAGGTATTGGGCTTCTGCCTTTGCCATTGCCTTTGCTCAGGTGCCTGTGTCTAGGTGTTTCCACCTCTCATGTTTTTATTTTGAGATTTGTTGCAATGGTCTTTGTTTTTATTTCATCACATTTTCTAGCCTAGACACACTTCAGGACAAGAGAAATCAAGGTAAGTGCCCTATGCCTTCCATTTTATTTCATAATTAAAATTGAATAAATTTCCTAGCATATGTATTTCATTATATATAGGTTATAGAAATCAATGCTTTCAGATTTTAATAACATAATTCATATTTTATTAAATCATGTTGGTGAACTCGTAGCTTAGAAATCCTTACCCTAGTATCCATTAAAACCCTAATGGCTAAGAATATCTCTTCTCCTCCTACCCAAGCTATGCCTCATGAGAGTATAAACCTTATCTATGATGAAATAGCTATCATTGTACTTCATGCTCTCTATCACAATGTTACTCTTCTGGATGAAAATAAAAGAAAACTCTTGTCTAATGAATACAATATTCGTACTAGCTTTGATCATTCTACCATCAATATTATTTCTAATCCAACAAGCTTTTCTGGTTGTTGTCATTTTTTCCTATAAGCAATATGCCTCAATCAACTTCTTCTAATTCTGTTGCAACCTTATATGAGAATATTATTGATTATCTACTTATCCTTGATCGTGATATAAAAAATACAACACATATTCTACATGTGTAAGATATTACTTCTAATACTAGCAAGGATAACCATATAGCTACATCTATGTAGTCTTTATTTTTATAACCAAAATCTTAGGCACACTAACACTTCAATTAGACATATCTGAGAACTCACCCAAATCACACAAAGCACACAAAGCAACCAGGTCCCTCTTTGTTACTGTCTTTCCAAGGTGTTAGAATACATGTTCATAATAACCATAATCAAAGTGCATATTCCATTATAACAACTAGATCCATGAGCTCAATTTGGAAACACATATAATAAAAAAAGCATAGTGATCACATAAGAATTAATACCAGTGCTACCATGCAAGCACCATGAACAGATAGGTCAAAAAATAATATCCATCCACAAAGATTAATTGTCTTAAATAATCACAATCAATAGCTATATACATCATTAACACCATCATAAATTCATGTGCACGAATCATACTAACAACATAACTATGTTAAAAATCAAAACATATGCTGATACCAAGACTCATAACTCACATGGTACCCAAAATAGTGAAATATATTACATATTTATAGGGGTGGGGACTTTCCCTTCACCACCCATGCACTCTTAAAATAGGCTGCATGCTCAAAATTGTCACATGTGCATACAAAGAAAACTACGAAGCATGAAAGATTTGCTAATAATATATTATCTCTATAAATAAACCCTAATCTAATCCTATCATTAGCTTGAACTATGCATGTCTATTGATCTTCCACTTGTTCTCAAAATAGCCTTTTCTTAGCCTCAATTTACTCTACCTTGATCCAAAGTGTGCTTCGCACTCCATCCCATTTTTATCTCGTGTAATGTAAAAATGGATAAGTTCAAAACTCTCTCCCTTTGGGCATGAATCCTTAGAGTGCAAATCTGTCAACCTTTTGTTCCTATCCACACACCCACTTCATATGCATCACTATCATATGATCCCTTCATACTTAGGTAATATTTCACCAGACCAACATTACCCCACACTAATGTCATTTCTAACCCCAACGATGGGTATTCCCACCTTATATCTCCAAGGAATGAAGAATAAATAATGAATTTACATAAATAATGAAGAATATAAAAATGGCTCAACAATTAGCACATTATTCTTCTATTGGTAACAATAGCCCAGGTTACTTATTCTTGATTTCCAATTCCAACTCGTTTTAGTCACTGAGCCCCTTCTTCACTCTTACAGGAAAATCTCCAAGCACCACATCCATTCCTTCCAAATTCATATCCTCTCCCTTGTGCATCAAATCCCATACTACATTTTCCAATCATGACACCATGCCATCCATGACATCCATATGTCGCGCTATAAACTTCCATAATTCTTTTATCTTGTCATCATGGGGGTCCCAGGCTGATTTGAACACATCACGCTTCTCTACAAGTAATGTCAACCTCTCCTCTCATCCCAAAGTACCATTGTTATTTTCCACAAGGAATTCATTCTCTTCTTATAACGTCCTTGTTTTGATAATCTACTTAGGTTATTTTCACATCTTCAGCGTCAAATTTGTTAGTTTTAATTTCTCCCTCAAAGTTTTAAGTACGACATCATAATCAACTATCCAACACGTAACCTACTTCTGGGCTCTTTCTAACTCTACTGTAACATCCTTTTGTTTCTTTACAACTAGTTCTTCCTCATTCAATGCACTCATTGTATTTTCATCTAACATCAAATGAACTAAAGTACGTAAGTAGTGCAACATGAAGAGAAATTACCCAGATACCTTTTCTTCATACTGTGGCCGTGCTTGCAAAGTTTATCCTCCAATATCCTCTTCCATGTCTAAACCAACACACACCTTCACCTTTGCTTTCTCTTTTTCTCTATTAAGCACTAGATTTATTCCTCCTTATCCTTCTTATCCTCTAGTAAAGTCCTCAAAGTAGCTGATTTATCAACATTCCAATGAGTGACCTCTGCAGCTATCTTCATACATACATTTCTCACATGCTCATCAGAGAACTATGTGGGCTTGATTGGCACATGCTTGGAATGCAAAGCCTTTGCCATTCATTAGGTGGCAGATGAATCATCGCACACATCAAACTTAGGCTCATCAATGTGTGTATGCATATTCCATGGTATTTGTTTCCTTGTGTGTGTTTGCCATCTCAGGATCCATTAGCTCTCATCCATATAGTTGTTATGGGGAAAGAATGCTCTGGAACCTGGAACATATAATCTAGGAATTTCTTCACCGGTGACTTATTCTCCAAAGGGTACACCCACATCTTCTCCTTTGGTCCATCAAGCACACCAGTTTCATTAAACACAATCAAAAGTAAGATGACACCCCAAGTTATCTTCTCACCTTTATCAAATTGGATGTGCACCTCTTCCACTTTGATTTCTGCAACGTAGTACCTAATGTTATAGTAAGTTTTGTTAACCATTTTATGTGTTACACACAACTAGCACTTTTTCACCTCCTTCTACCTCTTTGAGGTGCCCAACTTGTAGCTAACTTGTAGTTCGGTCTTCTATATTTGTGACATTAAAGGCTCAACCTCCCTTATGATATTTGAACGTGACGATCGTTGCCTCGAATCCATCATCATCAGAAAATCCTCCTATATTTTCCACACCAGAGTCACATAATCATGTAACCTTTCCAATCAATTTTGTTGTAATTCTCATCCTTCTACCCGCAAAGTAGAAGTAATCTTCATGTACATGTGATATAAGCCACTAGTATAGTCACTCTAGATTTCCAAAGAATGTATTCTCATACAATTGCATCACCCTAACACTCTCCAGTATTTTGTAGATCAAATTATCCATTACTCTTTTCCCATATGCAATCCTTCTATTTTTCTTCAAGATGGTATCATCTTTTATGTCCTTTAGGGTTTGCTCAGTGCGGTGGTTAATGTCACTTATCTTACATGTTGTCAACTGGGATGTCCATGAACTTCCTTCAATCACCTCCTCTAGGTATTACACCTCTGCAAGTCACTCTTGTGGTGCCTCCTCTGCCATGGGTTCCTTAGCCATGGTTATCCTTGGGTGCCATTCTTCTTCTTAAGTAATAATGTGCTCTAAAAGCTGCAAATGTTTTACTACCTTACCCTTGCACTATTTTATCTCTTCTTTTTTTCAAATACTCCATGGCCTAGCATTCCCTAGCTAAAAATCCATCACCTTGAAACCCTAACCTCATAAAATTTCCTTCCACACACACCCAACTAGCTCAAACACATTTCCCCATGGAGCTCTGGTAATGCTGTGTCCTGAAATCACCTAGTTTGCGATAGGTCAATTGCTCTTTGCACTTCACACTTCGTCACACCTTCATTTGCACTCCATAACTCAAAAACCAAAAATATGTAAGGTAAGGAATAGGGTCACATGTTATCCTTTTATAAAAAAATTAAAATTTTCTGCATTAATTGCTCCTCAACTACCACTATACGTGACATTAATTCTACTCTTTTGCTCTTCCATGTGTTGGTCCATATTCTTCCACACCCTAGTCGTAGCACATCTATCCATATATGTGTGGTCTACAATATGAGAAAAATTATTTTGAAATATCTTTGAAATCATCTTCACTCCGAGAACCAATTTGTATCAAGGCACCAATCACTTCTACTTTTCAATGCACCCTACACTAAACATATGCGTAGTCCTCTACACATGAATCCAATAGATAGTAATTAGCTACTAGTGTGCACACACGCTTATTACAACAAAACATTGAACTAAATTAACAAATCATAACAAATCAGAAAGGAAACACATTAAAGGAAAATGAATTAAAGGGAAATATAATCTAAGTGGGAATACTTCCTTATTATAAACACCAAGAAGAATTATTTATAGTAGGGATTTAGCCTACTCCCATTGAAGTAACCGGGCAATAAATTGACATCCAACACCTATAACTAGAAAGAACCTGATTCCAATATCTTTATTACTAAAAAGGGTCCCAACCAATAAAATTTCAATTTACCTGGGTAGCACACAAACTTTGAATCATATAGAAGAATCATATTTCCCACTTTAAACTTCATATTCTGAATGTGCCTATCATGCCAATCTTTCTATCTCACTTTTTTTGTCTCCTAGATCCATCGAGCAATAACACGCCACTCATCTAATTGCACCAGTTTATCTATGCACTCCTCAACATCTTATTCATCATCTAATCCTCCTATGTGCGTAATACGCAGGGATGACAACATGAACTCCACAGGCAATACAACCTCTATGCCAAACACCAATTGAAAGGGTGTGTCCTTATTCAACTTCTTGTAGGTAGTACCATATGCCAAAAGTACAACATATACTTTATCATCCCAATATTTTCTTCCAACATCACAGATTTTTGTTAGTGTGTGTCCCAAAATCTTGTTGAAAGATTCAACAGTACCATTGACATGTGGGTGATAGGGTTTTGTCTCATGGTGTGCCACCATAAACTCAGCCAAAAGAATTTTTATGGTCTCATTTAATAAGTGAATTCCCCTATCATTGGCTAAATTCAATGGACATCCATACCTAATGATAATATTCTCCCATAAAAACCTTTTTGTTGTGGCTTCTGTGTAATCCTTTGTAGGTGATGCTTCTACCCACCTTGTCATATAATCTGTACAAGTTATAGTATAGTATGTGCTAGTCTTACACCCATGAGGGGAATACGACCTACAAAGTCAATAACCCATTTCTCAAAAGGTTCAGTGCTCATAATAGGCCTCAAAGGAATCTCATATATGGATACAGGCTTCCGAAGGCACTGGCAATGATCACACACCTTGAAATATTATTTGATATCCTTGTATAAAGTTTCCCACCAAAATCCAACCATCAGAATATTACACACGGTGGCATCTCCTGCATAATGGCCTCATGTAATTCCACCATGATATTCTTCCATAATACCCTCACCCTCATGCTCCAAAACACATTAGCATAAAAATTCATCACAACCTAGCTTTTATAAATCTCCACCTATCAACTGGTAAGGTTCCGCGCATATTACAAGTTTTTTCTTCTCTAAGGTCTTCATTCCCTCAGGTGCCTATCCAATGCGCAAGAATATGAAAATGTCCTCCAGTTAAGTGGGCACATGATTCAATATAAAGAGTTGTGCATCTAGCATTATGACCTCAATGCTCTGCATGTCCTTCCTAGAATTGATTCTTGATAAATGGTTAGGTTCTCAGTTGATTTTCCCTAGTTTTACAACTGTAAACTGAAACTCATTATGTGCCATTGTCAAACATGCTTGTTTACCAAATACTTAAGTTCCATATGATCTGTGAAGAAGATAAATGGTGTCACTAATAAGTATTGTCTGAACTTGTGCAACACGTAAATCATGGACAAAGCTTCACGCTTAGTAGTTTTATAATTCTATTAAACTGGTGTCAACTTCATGTTTGCAAAACAAATAGGGTGGTCTACAATTCCTTCCCCTGGTTTTTCCATCACTGAACTTATTTCCGTCCCATAAACATCAACATGAACATGAAACAATTTTTCTCACAAAAGAAAGTGCAAAATAAGTGTGGTGGTCAACCTTTCCTACAGTGTTTCAAATGCTTGTTATTGTGCTTCACCCGAATAGAAGTTTCCTTTAGCTTTTAGTAGTTCTTCCAGGGGCACAAAAATTTTTGCATAACCCTTAATGAATTTCATGTAATACCCTATATGTCTAAGAAATCAGCGCACTTCATTTTGATTGTTAGGTTCTTCTAATATTAAGATCACAATGTCCTTGGTTGGGTCTACAAATAACCCACCCTTACAAATAATATGCCCTAGCAAAGTGCCGAAAGGTGTCGCAAATATACATTTCTTAATATTTGGAGATATGCTCAACTACCTACACCTCTCAAACATAAGTATTAAATTCTCACAATGATCCTTAACCAAACCATAAACCATCTAATCACCTCGATATACCTATAAAAAATTATGAATGAAGTCTTGAAAATCCTACAAAACAACGCACAAGAACACAAATGGCACATTTTTCAACCCAAAGGGCATTGCTATATATGTAAAACTTCCCCAATCAGTGGTGAAAGTTGTCTTTTCTTGACCTTCTTTCGCTATGCACACTTTATGATAACCTGAAAATCCATCAGTAAAAGAGTAAATCTTGTGCCCTACAACTCCTTCTAGGATCTCCTCTATGAATGGTGTGAGAAACAAATCAATAACATATGCAACATTAAACTCTCTGTATATGAGTATCCATCATCACATCATACATCAATATACATAAAGTATAACGAACATACACCCATATATATATATATCGTTCAAAATCATAGTTATAAAAATGCCAACACTAGGGGGCAACCCCCTATACATCGCTACATCACTACATATGATATATGATCATTAATATCACTATCTATAACTATGGGAGTACTATAACTAGATGATTCACTGCTCAATATACCTCATTGATTATGACCCCTATATCTCTCTACTTGTCTACGAAATAACATAACCTCAGTCGACTGCTAAGAAAAAAAACCCTACAGCTCTAAAAATCTCAGAAATACATCTTGTACTACAGGACCTCCACCAGTATCCTCTCTAGCTCACCGTGTCTCCTCTCATGCCTTGTCCCTCTCACTCAATAAAATGGTACACGTAGCCACCGATAACACTACTGGATCAAAGAAATGTGCATGCTCACCTGCAATAGTATCCACATGCTCTATCATACCACCACTTATGAGTACATCAGTGGGAACATTCTGCATCAATGTCTAGAGGGATGTGTCCACAATTAGTGACCAATATGCATCACCTGCATCCAAAAATCAACACATTAAAAAAATGAAAATTACACAACCAAATAACCAATCAAAAATATCACTATAAAATACTCATTCTCTGTTATCATTGCTACTACACTATCAGAAGCATGTTCTTTCCCGTCTACTCCTCCCACAGGTGATGCTCCTTCCACATCCAAAATAACTAGAAACACAAACACCCACCGACGTGACTTATACCATGCACTGTATGACTTAGTACACCCTACATCATCCACATCTATCAGATCTATTGTTGCATCTACCTCATCTGATCCAGGAGGTACTAGCTACACTCCTGTGGGGCCTGGTCTAGATCCAACCCTCCTCAGTGCCCTCATTTCTCTCACCCATATATATGGATCCGCAGGCACATTCTGAGGCATACCATTTTTTTGTGATATACGCTCTACCTGGAATAGCTCAATAACCCCTAGGAATCGATCTTCTAGCCACATAGTCTTCTGAATACATCGTAGCTCTACCCCATCCTCTAGCCATCCTCTATAGGCTCGATATAGCCTCCATATCATGGTCCATGGCCTCATATGATCTAACATCACTCTATAGGTATCAGTGTCCATCCGTTTACTGTGAACACCTGCCCATTTCCCAACAAATATATCTGGCCTCGCCCACTCTCCTCACGGTCCACCAAGCGGCCTTAGTATCACAATATGCTCGTAGGCCCATGCATGTAGCAATGTGGTAGCTCCAAGACGCCCCCATGCTCCTCCTTAGTGAATCTATATAGATATCTACACAAGTGGGCTAATACACATCATTCCCAACAATACCTCGTCACATCATCCTCTATACGATGAAAAATATTGTTCATCTTATACAACATGCCTACACTTCCACCCTCCACTACAATCGATGAAGCAATCAAAATAGTAATGAACTTCCGCTTGTGGAACCCCTGACCTCAGGATATCATTCAAACTAATTTGGACTTAAGTATGTTCTCGGGTCCCTATAAAGTACCACCTAATGACCCTAATTTGTCTCTGAGCATCATCTATAGCCATCACCTAAACCCTCTCAACAATAATAGGAAATCACAATATGCGATATACATCCTCCAAAGTCATCGTCATATCTTTGGTAGGAAACCAAAATGTGTGAGTATCTATACACCATCTCTCACACAATGTGGTGATCATCGACATGTTATGGGGCACATCCCCCATCCTCTCTATGTGTCGTAGGCTGACACTGTCCAATATATACCACTCATTGTCTGAAAAAACCAATCCCAGAAACGTACCCAAACGACATCCACCACGAAACTCCTGTGAATGAATATCCCTCTGCACATCAAAAAATGAAAACAAACAAGACATTAGAGCCTCATACATATGCAAATACACCTACAACTATCATAAAAAACATCAATTACAACATCTCTCACACTTTGGGCTAAGAACAATCCTTCTAGGTCACCAACACCTAGGAGAAGGATGCAAGTACCTAGGAGAAGGTCATCGCCACCTATAGCTGGGTGTTAGCATCTTGAAGGTCATTAGCGCCTTTACCGCTCTTGACTAGTTCCAAAACACCTAGAAACTTGAAAATAAATTTTTTTACAAAAATTCATCAAAAATGACTAATTTAAACACAATTTTTGAAAAAAAACACAATTACTAGCTCAGTTGTCGTACATGACACCACATCTGCTGCCACCATCTCAAATCACCTCAATCACAATGCTCTCATTTGAGATATCTTCACACACCCAGACACCCAGAGCTCAAAATCACACTTGTGTAATAATCAAATGAATTTCTTGTTCACTTTTTCATATTACTATTTATAGTAACTTTCGATTACCAACTGCGCTATAGTCATTATTTACACTTATCCTCTAAACTGATGCACATTACATGGTTTCAATAATATCTTGAGAATCCCTACTCCGATTCTTGTCTCGTTTGTGTCATTCTATTAAAAATTCCACCTACTATCATATCACACACATTCCAAAAATAATATATTCCTCATCGACATAATTTTAACTCAATATACGCACACTTTTATGACATCTACTACCTTATGCTTCTCTTATAATTACATCGTCACATGCTTACTTTCAGCTTCAATATTCATTCTCATCATTACTCCCCTTTTCACCAAAAGGGGGGGCATATAATTAGGGCATCCTATAATCCCCCTTACACCGTTACATGATAATTATTACATTTTTAACTCCTCATTATAAAAAAATTACTCGTACATTAGGTGACATTTTACAAAACTTTCTATCTATTCCCCCTAATGACCTAATATGGGGGCAAAAAGTGTAAAATCTCTCCATAAGTAATAAATAAATCAAACACATTCAAATCTCAACAACACAAATATTTTACCATTCTAAATAACATCAATGTAACGTCTTGATCTTGGCAGTTACTATGATAACTTCTTTTTGAGATGCTGCAAATATGGAAATGAATATTGTCATGTGAAGGTGTATTCCTTGACCTTGAAAGTCATATTTGCAATAAGTAAGTATTACTGTTATGAATTCATGCATACTGTAACTTTGCTTACTTGGGAATGATGTCATTATAACTTGTGTTTTGTAAAGTGTGAACCTGTAGAATTGCTTTTGTACTTGATGAACTCATATTTATGTTGACAACACACCTTGAATCAATTCCATTGATCCAAGGTATGCTTTAGCCTTCTTTATTGTCGTCTTGTCGATTAACTTTCTAATTAAAATGAAGTCTGGAACCAGGTTGGAGATTGTTGTAAATTTTAAAGAACCTGGTTACAGGTATACTTACTCAGCACCATCCTGCCAATGGTAAGGTTTGATTTCCTGAATACATATGAGTTGTAACACTAGAAAGCGTAAGATAGAAAGGGGTTTGATACAAAGTTAGAAAGGTATATATTAAGCATTGGACGGAACATCCTGCACTATACTGGTTTTGAACATAAGTCAGTAAAACCTACTTGGAACCTATTAATTAAAATACTATTGGTTATGTTTTAACTTATGACCTAATAATTATCCTATGTGGATTTTAAATTAAAAGGATGTAAATTTTTACAAATCCTAATGATTTGCGACCTAGATGGAAACCTAACTATTGACAATGTAACTTAAACTATTGCTAGTCCTAAAAGGGACCTAAGGATACATGCCAAATGGGAGGATAAGGGGGAAGGTTAAACTTAAATGACAAACTTTAATTGTAGTCCTTATGGTTTTAAACGCCAAGTTTCACGGGAGCAAAGAAGTTAGAGGCTTATAACTGACAACACAACTAAATTTGAAATTACATGCAAATTTAAAAGAAAGACCTTGCCAAATCTGAGTCGGTGGTGGCATGGAGAAAGAGGAATTCAATGCATTAATGCCTCAGTTTTGGGAACCAACCCGCCTTGGAAAGAGGAAAAGGAATTTTTGTGGGTTATTGTTGCTCATTTGGGTTTTGAGTTTTTGCTCTACATTTTTTTTTGTTTCTCTTTTGAGCCTGCAAGTTTGTTTTCCGGCCATTGTCGGTTCGACCGCCTCCGAGTGGTTTCTAGGCCCATGGAAATGTGGAAGCAATTAGGAGGTCTGGTTGAATAACGTTGTTGGAAGGAAGAAACTTGGGAGAAGCTCGGTTATGACCTTCCACAAGCTAACCAGAAAATATACAGGCATGTTAGGCTCTTTTCTTTAAACAGTTTTGCTCTTTATTAAGCATCTTCATTAAAAGAACTCTACTCTTATAACTGTGTGTTCTTGTAAAAATAAAATTTTGATATTTTAGATGTGATCTTTTACTTGAGTTCTTATTTGAAAAAAATGCGATTTGGGTATTTTCTTGATGCATACTGGAGAAAATGGGTAATCTTTGTTGAAATAGTAAATGAAATGAATTTCATCTCTGCTATTTGATTTCGAAGGTAATGGGTATTTGATTTTGTTTTCCATTTTGGGTTTGAACTTGCTGAAGGCGATGGTGATGTATAAACTGTTTTTCTAAGTTTTTGTGTGCTCAAATGGTTAGGGAAACCATGGGAATAATTGACAAAAAATTTTGTGTAGACTATTTTTCTTGTCGTATTAAGGTGAATGGTGATGTGAATTCCCTTAGGAACAATAAGTTCACCGTAGCATCTTTACATTGGTTCATTTTAAACGATACGATGTTTTACCTGTTTTGTTCTTGGTACCCATGTATGACTATTTGGAAAGAAATTCTTATCGAATTGGGAACAGAGTAGTCTGTCTATTGAATGGACTGGGTAGAGCATACATTTTTTTTATTTCTTCGTTGAACTCAATGATGAATATATATATATAATCTGCAGATTTAAACTTCTTCATTGTTTTCATTGAAACTAAACCTGAGTAGATTCCTTACTCTTGTGGTTGAAAAATGATTTCTTTATTTATTACAGTGAAATCATGATCATGTTGCCTTGCTGTATAATCTTACTTGTTTCATACTTGGATGGATGTGTCTGATTTTGGTGAATAATTAATGGAAATGATTTTAATTGAAAGTTCAGTTGTTATTGATACTTGTGGGTCAGATGTAAAATGAATTCTGGAATAATTCCATGAATGGTAGTTAGTAAGTTATGAAGACTGTAATAGTCTAGTATGGAAGGAATTACCCTAATGGTAACAAATATGCACTTCATAGTTGATACTCGGCTAAGTATTGAGAAGAAGTAATGCAAATCTTCTTCCTTTCATTCGAATATTGACTTTTAATTGCTCTCTCTCTCTCCTTGACTGTTACCTCTAATTGTTATCTCTTCTTGTTTAAATCGTCCAGTTCGGTTGTGATTAAATGAAAGAGATTATTGAGTGGGTAACTGGAAGTAATACTTCTTTTCTTTTCTTATCCTATTTGAATTTCTATTATCGGATATTGAATATACTTATGACTACCTTCGGCGTAAGCAATTGTATTTTATCTGTTGTTTTTCCCCTCTCTGAATCGAAAGAGCACTATGTTGTTTGTTGAATTCTAGAAAGTAACATAAGTTGTTGTCACGGTGTATGACTACCTTTCTCTTCTGTATTTGAATTGGTTGAAATTAAGTGAGTGGTATAAAGGTGAAGGGGTTCTGTTTAAAATTCTGGTCAATTTTTTTCTTTTGAATCCCATTTATAATGATGGAATGGAATTGATAGTGATTGCATTAGAACAAAAATGTATATATATATATGTATCAGTTCTTACAAATGCTTTTAATCTGGGACTATTTAGAGAAAATATTCTCTGTAGTAATTGTCTAAATATGGAATGAACTCTTTTCGTTTTTGGAAGAAAATAGTAAGGAAATGGGAATAAATTATTGCGTGTTTGCTGTAATTATTTTGAAAAGTGTTAGTTAATATTATTGTCTAATTGTGATGTTAATTATTGAGACTGGGTTCTTAAATTGTTCATCCTTATTGGCACTTAATTCTTAGGTGATGTCCATCTCAATTTCAAGACGTTTCATAAAATCAGAGTTCTTTTATTGAGACAGTTAGTCAAGAGCACTTCATTTTATTGTTAAGTACTTAACATGCTTAGTTCGATGAACTGACCCGTGCAATTAAATTTTTCAGATGGATTTTGTGAGTAAAAATGAAGACATGTTGTTTTATGATGCTTCTTCTGATTAACTAAGGGATGGATATTTTCTGAGATTTATTATTCTTCTCAAGGGAAATGGAAAAAGGAAAAATTTGTATTCTTCTTTCTTTTTGAGTTGTTAATGCTGATTGGCATGAATGAAGTCCGGTTGTGTGGACTTATAAAATGTATAAATTTTAATCTTGAGGAATGAGTAAAAGGGAAAGGTGTGTTATTTTAATTGTTGTACCATTATTGAATTGTTGAAATATAATCGTTACCTTATTCCTATTTGATGAAATTGTACTTATTCAATGATGGCTGTTAGATTTAAAGGGACATAATGTCTATTCTTCACTTGAATACAACTTTTAAGTTGGAACGTGCAATTAATTAATACTTAGGTCAATATGGGCCTTTAAATTAACATTAGTCAAAGAGTAAGATACACATGAACTCTTGTATAAATGAAATACGGAACTGAATTCTAAACCAATGAATATTAATGAAAGGACAATTGAATTCCGTAATCAAATTTTGTTAATACTCTTTGAGATGTCTTACCCAAAGGATATTCAGAAAGAGGAATCATATCCCCTCTTAACAAACCTTAGACTAAAGATAGGTAATTGTGAATAAATGAGTACATTCATTTGGGAAATAGACCTCATTTAAATGACGTCTATTGTAAATGGAAACCTGAATTTAAAATTAGTTGCGAATGAACTTGATTAAGCTTAGTGAGTTAATCTTACTGCATTAAGCTGTAGTGGACTGTAATTCTAAAGCTTAAATTAATGAACTAAGAAAGGAATATGCAATCCTTCGGTATGGAGGAGTGAATGTATATTAAACTACGAGATAATTCAAGTCATTCCTAGCTATGCAACTGTAATGAACTATGAGGTTAGAGGATCAACAAGGTTGCTGAAACTTATTCTTAAAAACACTAAAGATAATAATCTAATCAAACTTTTAGCTGGATGTGTAATCTTTGATGGGAGGATTCCGTAGGATGTTGGCACATGCCAGCTACAATATGATGTCTTCATGAAGGCTGGGCCTTCATGATGACACAATGTTGTAGCTGACATGTTGCAACACCCTTCCCAATCGAATCATCAAGGTTTACATAAGCTTGGACTTGGCCTCGGTTCTACTTTGGACCGAGCTAGGAATATGACCTCGTATACGGAGTAACTCGCGAGGACTAAAGGTAACTAGACACATGCAGTTGACTAGGGTCGACGAGGCATGTCTATGTACCTTTAGTCATCACGAGTGCCTCTCTATACTCTTTCATATTGCTATCTTAGGTTAAAGTTCAACCTTGGACAAGAGGACTGACAGAAGTCAGAAAATACCATTTTAGGTAACAGATGAAGTGGGGTGAAGGACGTATTCCATTGACAAGTATGACGTCTAGGAATATGATCATGCTAAGCATGTGAAAATATTTGGCCAAGGTATCGCAAGTTGCTGGTTACATTGTCCTAAATCACGTGGTTTAAGAAGCAGGATTTCAGATGAATATCAGTAACAGATATTCAGATAGGCATCTTAAATGGAACACTTCAATAACCGAAATGGTAAAGGGAACCAAGTATACTTAGTATACAATGCATGGATTAACATGAAGGATCGGTAAGTAGCCGAGTCATGAAATGAGAGATTGATGAAACTCCGAGCCATGAAATGGGAGATTGGTAGTTCTTTGAGTCATTACAGCAGCATATGGTTATCTATTATATGATTGAATGACATTGAATGTGTGTTCCATATTATGAATATGCGAACAGAGAACATTGGTTTTAAAGCATTGTGTGTTCTAAATTACGTCATTTAGAACATAGAACAATTATTAAAACTTGATCATGTGTTCTGAATTACGTAATTTAGAACAGAGAACGTTATAAAAAAAATAAAAAATTCCCTTGTTCTAATGTCTTAAAATGGGAATGTTACAATCAATCAATCGACACAACACAATGTTTTTATCATCCCAAATGACTTAACTTAGGAGTTACATCACCACTTTCCCAGATGACCTAACATGGAAGCCATCTCATAAAAATTACGACGATACCCTTGGAGTGGGGGAAATTAGATGTCATTACCTTTCCTATACTGCTCCTATATGGGTTATTTGTGTTTGATTAAAATAAATTGAAATGGATCCAAATGAAAAAAATCTAGTCTTTGTCCATCTGCAGCGCCTAGACGTTTTGAGGATGTAGTTAAAGTTGGAGAGTAAAACGAGACCTATCTCCCTACACTCTTCCTTTAGTGGTGTTGTCACCCATTCCAAAAGGGTGCAAATTTTTGAAAAATTTTAAAAAATTGGGGTTAGATGCCTGTGTTGTTGATATCTCAAGAGATCCACTTTTAGGCAAAATGGAAAAATCAAGAACATCTCCAAGCACTACAGTTGTGATAGGATAGAGTCATGATTAAAAGGAGTTAAAAGTGGTGGAGGGGAACTACTCTTTCCACAACCGAGCTAGTTTTATTGAGCTATTGAGCTAACCTATAGAGAGCGAGTTACTTTTTGGAGGGACCGAGCTGTTATGATGAAAATGAGTTTATCAATACCCATCGAGTCATCGAGAGTAGGCGAGTTATGCAGATTACCAAAAATCAAGTTCAGGGATCATGTGAGTATGAATCGACTCGAGAGAGAAACCACTCAATGTGAGAAATAAAGGCAAGCCGATTAAAGAACTCCTTGAGTTGGTCTGTAGAAGAGAACGATTTTCTGAGTTGTTTGCACCTGTTGATCGAGCTCTATAATCCAAGAACTGAGCCCTTGGAATGTAACATCGAATTGGGTCCAACAAGCGGGCTATTCTTCAGAGGGAGGAGCTCATCCACGTCATTCAAAGACAAAAGCGAGCTAGGCATGAGGAGTTTGAGTCACCTGCATCAATAGTGGAGAAGTGTCGAGCTCATCTTTCGCAGATCGAGCTATTTTGGAGGGCTCGAGCAGTGCTGGATTTTGACGTCCAATGTTACATGTCACAATAATTTTCTTTGACGGTCTAAAAAATTATATGGATGTCATTTGAAGTTCAAAATATAATATGCACGTCAAATTTATTTTATAATAACTATTATAAAATACAAAAATAAAGTAAAATTTTACATCCATAAGATTGAAACAATAAATTTATATGACTTTCTAAAATTAAATTGAAATAAATAATTATAAAATGAGTGCTATCTTCTTACATCCAAGTTCTCAAATTTCACATTTATTGCAATAATTGCAATTTCCAATCTTTATTTGTAAAAAATCAAACAAATAACAATAAAACAAACAATTACAAATAAAAAATCAATAGAAAAAGTAAAACAAAAAATCAAATAAAAATAGAAATGGAAATCAAACAAAACTAATTGAAAATCAAAATTAATAGATGTTTCTATTTCATAATCATTAATAAGATATTAAGATTTTATTATTTTTATTTAATTTATATCTGAAAATTTCTATTTTTATTTATATTGTATTTTTCACGAATCTCAAAAAATAAAATAAAATAAATTTATTAACTTTCTTAATTATTATACATACATACATACATACATACATACATATATATATTGACGGTTAAATTTGTAATATACATGTCATTTTGACGTTTAAAATATATTTTTGCATGTCAATCATGACGGTCATATTTTAAAAGTGGTTGTATTTTGACATCTAAAATGACTAAAAACGTCTAAACGCCTTGCAAAATCCAAGCCTGGGCCGCTCGAGTATGTGCAAATATTGGTGAGCTATTCGATAAGATCTAGCTGGTGTCGGGATCAGAGTGTCAGGCGTTGTATAAATGAATCAAGATTTTCCATCGAACATAAAGGCCGAACGATCTTCGAATACTTACCGAGCCAGAGGCCTAAGTTGGTACCAATATGGGATGAACGACAATCCCGGGGAAGGCAAGCCATCTCAATAAGCACTGAACCGCTCGACTATGTTGCAACAAAAAAAAATTTAGTCGTTTTAAAAACACATTTCCCTGTTGGTGCATTAATAAGGGCGGATCACTAGCTAATAATTATGGAATTCAAGATCATTTTGTCAGGCCCTCGCAGACCGGGTTAATTGAATCACCACCAAGCTATTCATATGGAAACCAAGTCTGTAGCCATGTTCTAAAAAGGACCGTGCTCTGTCAAATTCCACCGTGCCTATTTACCGAGCCTATATATAATTACAACCGAAGTATTTATGCCGAGCTGTTATTTAGTTGTTCGAACATTGAGTTCTGCGAACATAAATGAGTTCCCGGGTAGATAAATTTCAAGCTATCCCTTCAATGTTGGCATGAGCATAATTCAAGAGAATAACAAGAGAAATGAGCTCATTTTGAAGTGCATGTTGGCTCTGGTTACAAGCTGAGGCGAGCTCCAAGGGAGCCCCGAAAATTTATTGGGTTGTGAGGTCACAACGAGCCGCGGCTGAGCCAAGACACTATGACAGTGAGAACTCGGGTAGGTTTGATGGAAGCAAATCAGATGTTGTCATGCCGAGTTAAAACAATGCAAGGATATCGAGTTTCTCTTACCAGAGCTGAGCCATTTTGTGAAGACCAATGTGACAGATCCAGTGTAAATGGTTTGGGGAAAAACTTAGAAAATGGGAAAATATTACGGACAAAGCGAAAAAGTATGGCCCGAATGGCACAATACAAGCTGAGCCGTGTGGGATGTTAAAACTCGCATTTGCCGCAGGGAGTTCAATGCGGGTAGATTGGGGTTGGGGAGCCCGAGTCACACTTAGGACAAGCGTGCCCAAAAGAACCGAGATCACCGACCGAGTAAGGAAGCAATGTGGTAAGGCGGACATGCAACAGGTTCCAAGAACTCACTGCGAGACCGATGGGGCACTCGTGAACCTAACTCGGCCGATGCAAGACTGGGAGAGCTCGCTACAGCCAATGCAAGAGTGAATGGAGCCAACAAGTAGAAATGGAAATGCATGCAAGGGTTTGCAATGTGGATATCCCGTGAGATAATGTGAGGAAATAGCCAACTCATCCGAGTTGGCCGAGTTAGCAATCTTTAATTGCCAAATATTAAATCTCTCTCCCAATCCAAATGCAAACAATGAATAAATCAATGATGGGCTCATTGTATTTAAATTCCTCAAGACATTTTAATGATGTAAAACATTAGAAGAGGAGAGAGAATATTTAAATGATCTTTCCTGCTACCTAGAAATTAGTTCTTAGTCACGTGAACATCAGACAACCCTGTGAAAACTCAAACATCTGTCTATGCTCAGATGGTCATATCATGAGCAATTCTCAACGAAATTACACAAACAAATACTCATTGGAACCGTGGCTTCAATATCTACGCACAAAAGCCAAGAAAATCAAGAATTGGTGTATATTTTCTAGAGAATTTAATAGTAAATGACGATTTAATGGTGGTTTAAAGAACAATTAAGAGGCATGTGCATCATTCTCTCCAACTACAAGTCATGGGACAACATGAAGAAAAAGTACAATCCCCATCCAAGTATTCACCAAGTTGAAATATATTTAATTAATTTTTTCTATAAATTAATTAAATATGATACATTTGTGAATTGTAATATAATGTGTAACTCAAGTTAAGTCAACTTGAGGTTAGGATATGGGTTAATGATTAGTCAAGTAGTTTTATAACTACTTCTTGGAGAAGATGCCTATATAAGGCTGTTTTTTAATTGTAATGTGGGTTCCTCTCTCATATTTCTCATTCCAAAACACTTTTGAGGAGTTATTCTATCCTATTGAATGTTGTTGGATAGGCTGCTGTAATTTTGTGTGCACAAAATTTTCCCTTAAGAATACAATGTTTTTTCTACTACCGTGTTAATGATTTCAATTGCAAAATCTATTAATCTACTTGTAATTAAATTGTTCATATTGTTGTTCCTTCATAGTATGATTGTTGCTCAGGTTATCAAACTTTGTGCTGAATGTCAAAGTATGTGGATTTTGTGCCATATCAGTATGTTCTGAAGGAGATGAAGACTTTGTGCTTATCATATTTCACACTCATTGTATTATTTTCCATCTGATAGAGAAGTTCTCCTTTTGTGTAGCTTTTTTTTTGCAATCTACATTTCTCTTTCCACATTCATTCTTCCTTTCTATTCATATTTTATATTTCTCAATTTTGTTTCCCTTTTGTGCTTTCCAATTAAAAACACCAAAAATATAAAAAATAAGATCATATGAGGCAACTTCCCCTCTCACAAAGTAGAGAAAATTTCACCCTATCAAAAGGTAAATTTCCCTAACTGTTGCTAATTTTTTCATACTTCCATTGGGAAAATTTAGAGGCATAAAAACCAACCAACAAGTGGTAGGATGCCCAAATCCTCAATTTTTCACACACACAAAATCGAGTTGGGAACTAATCACTCCCTCCCCCAACACATCTCCATTAGTGACAAAATAAAAATATCCAATCACTCAATATTGAAATCATCAAATCTCGCTTAATGCTCCTCATAACGGTCCTACGTCTCTCTTTACGACACATGGATTGAAACAATACTATATGGTTCACCATGCTATATGTTCTTATTCTATGTGTACTTTCTCTGGACTTCCTTCAGGTACGTTCCTTTCTTTCTTTACACTATTTGAATTTCATTCAAATAGCATAAAGGGGGGACAATATAGACACAAAATCACACACTTAATACTATTTACTATACCACATAGTATGTTGTTTTATGTATGGATCTTGCATACGAAGATTATTCACTGGTGACCTATTCCCTATTCCATCTTCTTTTCTTGTTGGTTTCCATTACTTTTATATTTCACACTTGTCACTCATACACCCAGTTTTGGTCAGGTCATAGGTATCCATATCTATCAATCTTCACTAATTTGTCATCATTTGTATCTAGACATTAGTGCCCAGGTGCTCCCATCCATTCTGGATGCCCTTGGTCTCTTTATGTTTGATCTTATTTTTGACATTTCAGGTCAGTATTTTTAGTTTTCTCACTCATATCCCGAGGTACTAGTCGGCATGTCAGGTCATTAATGTCAAAATTCAAACAAGAGATTCCTATATAAACACAACATACATACCATAATAAGGGAGGGTAATTTCTATCAAGGGATATCTATCTACATATAAAAGGGACTACATCTTGGGCACATTATTTTGCATACACAATGCATAAGGAGGGGAGTTCATTCTATTCCATCCATGCATTTGTATTTTATCTAGCTATCACCCATTATATTGGCGTCATCAACACGATGGCGACCTAAGAGCACTATTACAAACATAAGTGCATAAAACTACATTGGGTCTGAGATGTAGTGCAATGCTCAGTTGTAAGTTCACTAGTTGACAGCTAAGGATAGTTCAAACCCTCTTTTTACATCTTTCTTTTTAAGGATTTTGTAGGAGGATATTTGTGTGAAGGTTTACAGGTACCTCGGCGATCCAAGTGCGACATATAGGTGACCAAAGGTGAACAAGTGTGAGACCCTATGAACAATATTAGAACTAGGTTCTGACCTTTTTGGAAGAATCTGATGTCCCCACAGAGGTCTTGGGCACCCATAGTTGCCCTTTGCCTTTCCCAGGTGCCCGTGTCCAGGAATTTCCACTTCTCCTACATTTTTTTGAGATTTGTTGCAATGGTCTATGTTTCTATTTCATCATATTTTCCAGCCCAAGCACACTTTGGGACAAGGAAAATCAAGGTAAGTGTCCCATCCCTTCTATTTTATTTCATAATTAAAATTGAATAAATTTACTAACATATGTATTTCACTGTATATTAGTTGTAACAATCATTTCTTTCATATTTGATTAAATCATAAGGACATATGGAGTGTGTAGTTAAGAGAACATAAAATAAAACCTTGATAAAAAGAATAAAAAATGAAGGAGATTGTGTAGATGAAGGAACTCTAAGTAGAGGAGTTGAGGAGTGTGAAGAAAAATACACATGCAACAATGGGATGACCATTATGAGGGAAACAAAAGAGGAGAAGAGAGTTTCCGCGAAGGTAACTAAAGCAGAGCATACCACGAAGGAGGTTGCTAGAATATGTGTGAAAAAAAGTGCACTGGAGGAGAAAGAAGCCCATGAAGGTATCACAGAAGTGGTCTCAAATGCAGTCAAAAACCAAAAACACAACCTCTTGAGTCTACCACACATCATCAATATTCAGAAAAGGACATCATGCTTCAATAAATTTTGGTGGTTGGGGTGATTGGATTTCTGGTCCAGAGTCTAGCATGGATTTGAGACCTTCCACAGATTTTTATTTTTTCTATAGATTTTACCATGACTTTTCAATTTTCTTCAACTCGCGAAACACTAATTTAGTGTTCCGTATTTTTTAAACTTATCCGTTCTCAAATTTTTCCATAGCTGCGTGACCTTCCAAACTTATTTCTTCATGCCTCACGGTTTGATATAGGAGCATCAATTACAAGTAAAAGAAGGTAGATGGGTTTTGATGAGGTTCAAGGGTATTGCAAGGTTGTTTCCCTCCATTTCTTCATTATTCAATCATTCAAATTTGTGTGTAAGTTGTAATAGTGAAAGTAAAAGAGTCTTGTAATGAGTTTTCAATAGTCAAGTTTGACTAAGGGTGATTATAGGCTAAATAAGGTCATGAAGCCCATGTAAATAGATGGAAGTTGTTGTACACAAGTTCATGAGTTGTCTTGTGATGATATTTATCATGTTGTTGAGCCAAAATAGGTATGGTTGAGCAATGCTAGGATTTTGTTTAGGAAGACTAAGTTGGGAAATCTATCTTAGGAGGGAGGTTTGAATGGAAAATCATTGCAAATTAAGATGGAATAATGAATAATGTAAGTGTACTAGATTTGGGAAAAATAAATACAATGTTAGTTTGTGATTATGATAAAATGTGATATCCTAGCCTAATATAATGCAAGTTATGCCATAAATAAATGAGTAATAAAATAACTAAAATACACCCAAACAACTAAGAAATAAAAATGTAAAACCCTAATGTGCAAAGAGGGTAGGGATAGCCTTAGTTGATTCACATATGTCATGGGACTATGTCTTAGTGGAGACTGGATGAACAGGAATGGGAAACCGTCACACAAGAGCTACATAAAATGTAGATCCGAGTAATTTGGCTAGATTGAGGCTCCTAAAAAATTAATTGGGCCACCTGGGGCTCCTTGGTCTATAATTTGGGTGCCTTGGTCTATACGGGAAGTCCAAAAGATAATTTCATAGATTCACTAGATGATGCGAAGCCTTTGCTACCTATTGTGTGTATGTGACACTTATATCTCTGATTTCATTATAAACCTGCAAGAAGGAAACCACTTGCAAAACCCTAAGAAAATCATCAAAACCCTAAAAAAGAAAGACACATATGAAGGGGTCAAACTCTCCTTAGCTAAAAAAATTGATAAAATTATCACTTAGTGTTGCACTACATCTTAGACCCAATGTAGTTCTAGGTGTGTGTGTGGAATTGTGCCCTAGGTTTCTCTTGTGCCAGTCGTACTTTGTGATTAGCAAGAAAGTAACTAGATGTAGAATGTAAATAATGTGTGCATGGAAATAATAGACTCCCCTCCTATGAAGTGTGATACTGATGAACCAACCTTGTGTCCCTTGTGATGGAGCTATATGGATGCAAATGAACCTATAGTTACCTTTGATGGATGTAGCCTTAGGTGGAGATAGTATATGCTTAGTGCTTGGTCCCTTATTATGATCACATAACTTTATATTTATATAATTCCTTCACTTTAATTTCGTAATTAACCCCAAAAAGGATGACTACCAAAAATGTAAGATGCTGAAATGGCTAAAAAGGACCCAAAAAGTGAGAGTAAAGTATATAGAGGACAAGGGTGTCCAGAGGGGACGAGGGAACCTAGCTTTGGCATCTTAGCTAGGTGCTCTAGTCTAGAAAAGGAAAAACTAAAGTATGAAAAGAAATATTGGGCCAATAAATTTGTAATACTAAAAGTAGCAATAGAAAGCAACAAAAGATGGCCAAAGACATGGGTTAATCAGTTCTCTTCTTGTTTAGGAACCATAAAAATAGTAGTATGTGATTAAGACTAAATAATGACTCAAAGTGTGTGATTTTGTGTCTATATTTTCCACTACTTTATGTTTGTGAGTGGAAAGCTTAGTAACATAAAGTCGATAGAGATGCATACTTGATATCTATGTATATCGATGTAGGGAACGTGCTGAGGGACTTGACAAAGTGTGGAGTGATAAAAAGATGGATTCTGGAGATTAAATACACAAAAAAATGTAAAAAGGTGATGAGAGTGAACCTATGGAGGAAACACATGCGTAAATTCCAATGTGTTTGATGTACCTGCATGTTAGTATCGATATGTGTGATGTCCCTGTTGTGTGTGATTTGGAATACTTACTTCCCATACAGATGGACATGCAAAAGAGAAGACGATCAAGTGTCAAATGCACATGTATATGTGTTAAAATGTTTGTAAAGACGTATGTATGTATGTAAAAAGAATGTAATGAAAGTATGAAAACAAAAAGGAAACATGCGCACCTGATCCATGATGAGAAAAAGGGTGTAGAAAGTATCACATCGATGATGTGAGATTTTTTTAGGTGATCTCATGCCACTAGCTAAAGAAGTGGAGGGGAGAGAGTATGATTTATCCTCTAACCTGTAACTATAGAAATCTATGTACTACCTGGTTTTTTAGGTGATCTAACGACAATGTAATAGAAGAATTGTATGGAGAAACTACACTTTGTTTTCCACCAACCTTTAACTGCTTCCCATTGTATAAAACACCACCGCAGTTAGTGTGTACCCACGTATATGGTAAGGACAAACTACCCTGTAAAAGCTGCTATGTATGGAGTTCTATAAACTATGATGAACCCACTCATTGTGTAACACACTATGTCATGGAAGAAAAATGAAAATTGAACTGTATCGGTACTATGATGTGTAGTGTGTGTAAACCCAAATGATGCCCCCCTCTTTGGGGGCACATGCGACGTCGTTGTAGGAGAATGTGACCCTAAAAGAGGACTAACCCCTGTAATTGAAAATGTTCCCTGTAGGGGGATGAGGGGATGTGCTTGGTAGAAACCAAGGCACATGCAAATAAGGTAGCTAGAAAAAAGTGTTAGTACTAACAAGCATGTATGCAGAAGACAAGTAAACTACACAGACAATGTGTAAGTCGATAATGTAAACACCCAAGAAGGTAATATAGAACGTGAAGAGTGTGTTGCAAACATGGGACATCAATCACAATTTAGTAAGATAATCAAGACTAAAAAATCCAAAAGCATACAAGTGTATACACAAGACAAAGGAAAAAGCTCGCATATAATGACAAACACGTAAAAGAAAAGTAACAGACAACCACGGTGGTACATAATCCTGTAAAACAAATAATGCACATGAAGAACTCGTTATGTCGTTAGAAAAGAAAATGTATGTCAAAAGCATCTATAAATTAATAACATAGTGTGCTATGAACAAAAATGAAACAATAACACTTGTAGTGTACAAATGTGGCTGAGGATGGAAAATATTTGTAGGCCATTAGAAATAACATTTTTGGATGTGCTTGTGAGCACATAGTCTATTCCAGGATAGGTATTAAGGAGTACACCATAAATTTTTTTAACACCTCCATGTAAATGATTATAAAATCGTCAAGAACATTTACACTGTAGATGTTGTATGGATTATTGATTTAATAGAAGAAACATAAAAGAATTTTTCCCAATGTGTTTACTCTAAAGAAAATGGCAGGCTTAGGGAGTACCTAGTAGAGTCCCCACACCTACATCATCAAGTGGTATTAGAGATAGTTCTTTTCCTACAGGAAAAAGAGGGAGGTAAAATAGCTAATATATCACTAAAGGTGAGGTACATAACATGAAAATACCGTGCTTTCAATTTTGAGAAAGGTCTATATAGAATGTAAAGAGAGATCCCAAAGTGTAGTTGATGGAGGAGTTAATCATCTTACACAGGAAAGAAAGATGTTACCAAGAAGGGACTACGGAGATGAAGAAATCACAAAATTGTTGAAGAGAGTTATAGAGGAGATAAATGGTGTCAAGAATATAATGGATGATGCATATAAATGCCATTGAATTATGTCGGGTATTGTGGCACTAAGAAACGATAATAATATGGAAGATTCGGTGAGGATTCAAGGGAACATAGAAGATTGAAAAAAGAAACAACCAAAAAGTTCCAAGGGTAAGAGAAGGCATGCATTTAGGCACACCTGAAGAGTGAGAAAGGAGAGCATAAGATTAAAGAGCAAGTATGCATTGGAGTACCACTAGAGAATTCACAAGAAAAAGTGCATAGAGAGAGATCACAATATGAGAAAAGGGCAAGGAGAGAAATCACCCAGGAATAGATGATAGTGTGCAAGATTATTTTACCAAGAAAGGACAATTCTAGAGAGAAGAATATGGTCACTATAAACATTGATCACACAAAAGGTTATGTTGAACCAAAAGATGAAGGGTGGAGATAATAAAAGAGAGTGTGTAAACCAATAGAGAGGGGCATGTATAAGGAGTCATGACAAGAGAACCATACTACACAAATGATAGAAAATAAGAATATTTCCTCAAGGATATATGGGGTGTGTATTTAAGAGCACGTGATAGAAAAACTTGATAAAAAGAATACAAAACATAGGAGATTATGTGGATGATTGAACTCTAAGTAGAAGAGTTAAGGAGTGTGAAGACAAATATACATGCAACATTAGGATGACCATTACAAAGGAAGTATAAGTGGAGAAGATATTTTCCCCAAGGGTAATTGAAGTAGAGCATCCCATGAAGGAGGTTGCTAGAATACACGTGAAAAATAACATACTTGAGGATAAAGAGGCCCAAAAATGTCTCAAATAAGTGGAGCATGGAGAGGATCACATGAGAGAGGAAGAGCACAACCAAAAAAAGGGATTGCATTAAGAAATAAAGGTTTCCCTTAAGGTAGCAATGTATGATTATGTAGAGGAGTGTGTAGAAAAAGATGAATTCAAAGTAGAATTGTGTAAATAAGAAGTTGCCATGAAGGAAACAAAGGAGGAACAACATGAGGAGAAATCAAAAGAGGAACTATGTAAGGAGAAAATTACAATAAGATAAGTGGATAAGAATGAGATCCAAGTAAATATCAAATATGAAGGTGAAGAGGATGTTACCAAAGAAAATGTGCGTGGATTAATAAAGCTTCCCAAAAGAATAAAATAAAGATAGACCAAAGCCACACAAGGAGAACTGTGTGTAAGAGGTAAGTGCAGTTGAAAGAGGAGAAAATACATAAATATTATAGTACACAAAGGGTGATAATAAAATGGTAGAGTGCCCATGAGGAGAAGAAAATATGTCAAGGATCATGCATACATATATCTAGCACAATGGTGGAGACTTCATGGGAGAAATGTGCAAGGAAGAGAGCGTAAGAAACAAGGTGTACTATGAGGAAAATCCCCTGACAAGGTGTAGTTCGAAGGGTGTTTCTACTACTCAGTTAGTCTACTTGAAGAGGAATTTAATTTTTAAGTACCTCAAGTGTTTGGTGTAGGAGTATCTTAGGTCTAGTATAATCTTGCATAATTTTGGTGAAGGAAAGTGCACGCAGAGGTTGGAGGGAATGTAAGATGGAAGAATAAGCACATCAAGACAAGGATAAGTTTATGTGAAAGTGTCGGAGAACATTTTGAGATGGAAATAGGCATGAGTGTAGTAAACAAAAGACTTGTGGTAGGACGACATAGTAGAGTATGTGTGAATGAATAAGGTGCAGTGTGTGCATAGGAGTTTTGTAGCACAATGGATCTTGTCCTATCTTACTATGGTTTCTAAGGGCTGCGAAGGCATTATGCACAAGGGTTGAGAAAGTGTATGAACATCAATGATGATTCCACAATAGTTAAAATTGTTCATGAGGCACCTAGATATTTTAAAAAAGGATTGGGAACCCATAAAATAGTGTGGGAAACTAAATTAAAGGTGAGGCTCAAAGAAATGAGCACGTGGTAGAAGAAGAAAAATGCATGGTAAGGAGAAATAAAGAAAGGAGTGCACTACAAGATGAGTAATTAGCGGATAATAAAGGGATGTTAGAAGCCATCTAACATGGATGATGACAAGGATATATGTTCAAAAGAGGAATCCACTAAATTAGCATGACATGAGTAGAGGCGTAATAGATCAGAACATTAAAAGATCTCAATTCAAAATTGAAATCTGATAGGGAAACTTGGAAGGATCAAGAAGGAGCCAACCTACCTGAAGGAAATTTCAAACAAGGAGAGAGGAGTGGGAAAATAGAAGAGGGAACATGCACAGGAGTACCACCAGATAATTCACAAGACAATGTGCATAGAGAGAGATCAAAAGATGAGTAAAGTGGGAGGAGAGAAATCACCAAGGAACAAATGACAGTGCACAAGAGTATTGTGTGAAGAAAGGAGGATTCTAGAGAGAATAATAGGGTCACTATAAACCTAAAGCACACATAAGGTTATGCAAAACCACAAGATGAAGTGGTGTAGAGGAGGAAAGAGGGTGTAGATCCTAATAAAGAGGGGCATGTAAAAGGAGTCCTGAATAGAGGACCGAAGTACACAAATGATTGCATAAAATAATATTTCCTAGAGGAAGGATAGACGGAGTGTGAATTTAATAGAACATAATAGAGTTTCCACAAAGGTAACTGAAGTAGAGAATACCACGAAGGATTTTGCTAGAATACATGTGAAAAATAACGTGTTGGAGGAGAAAGAGGCCCACAAAGGTCTCAAAGAAGTGGATCAAAAAGAGGATTAGATGAGAGAGGAAGAGCACAATTGAGTGGAGGGAGTACATGAAGAAAGAAAGGTTTATATGAAGGTAAAATAAAATCTTATGCAAAGGAGTGTTTAGGATAATATGAGTGCAAAGGAGAATTATGCAAAGAAGAAGTTTCCCTAAAGGAAGTAAAAGAGGAACATCATGAGGATAAAGCTACAGATGAATTGTGCAAGGAGAAAAGTACAAGAAGAAAAGTGGATAAGATTGAGATCTAAGTAGATCAAAAAAGGTGGAGGTGAAGTGGATGTTACCAAAGAAAATGTGCATGGTAAAATAGAACTTCCTAGAGAATAAAATAAAGGTGGACTAAATCCGCACAAAGAGAAATGTGTGTAAGAGGGAAGTGCAGTTGAAAGAAGAAAAAATGTCTAAAGATTATAGTACATAAAGGGGGAGATTAAAATGGTAGAGAGTCCATGAATAGAAGATGATGTGGAGGAGCCCACATAAATATATCGAGAAAAACAAAGGAGACTACATGGGAGAAATGTGTAAGGCAGAAAGTGTAAGAAAAAAGGTGTGCTATGAAGAAAATCCCCATAAAAAGAAGGGAAGAGGTGGAAGAGAAGACCGAGAGATGGACAATTTTCAATGGGTCCAAGCCTAAAGATGTGCAAGTAAATAGATGTGAATAAAATAGGAGAGAAAGAAAAGATAGCACCGAAGGATGCATAAAATGATGAGGTCACAGTAAAAAGTTGATAAAAGGAAGAAATAAGAGAAAGGAAAGAAAGTGCACAAGGATAAAGTGTAAAAAATAATCCCATGGAGAGAAAAAGGGAAAAAAGTAAGAATGTCAAATAAAGGAAGTGACATGGAAACATGAGCAGAAGGAGCATGCATAGCTATGAAGTACATAGAAGAGAATTCGTGGTGAGAAGATGATAGGAAAACATGGGAAAAAGAGAATAATATAAGGAAATAAGTGCACATAGAAAAAAACACATTGAGAAAGAAATCCAAAGAGATAAGTGGGAATGAAAGGAAGAAGAAATACCCAAAGACTTTAGGAAGAGGTTGACAAACAAGGGAGAGAATTCACTTACACAAGAAAGAGATAGAGACAAGAAGATATCGTAAAGAAAAAGGCTTGTGAGAAAATCCTTATGACGAGGAAGATGGTTCAAGGAAAGCAGAGAATTACACGAAAGAAGGATACTAGCTATAAGAGACTGGCAAAGGATCAAATAGAGAGATCCATTTTGAGGTGGAGGTCAGGCTATGGTGGGGATAAGCTAACAAGTATGGGAAAGATACCATGGAAAAGTCACAAGAAGGTGATAAGAGACCATAGGATATGTCAAAAGAAGTGTTGAGGCCAGGAATAGGTTCAGAGGATGAAGGCAATAGAACTATTTTACTTGATAGTCTGAAGGGTGGTTCTAATAGTCACTTAGTCTACTTGAAGAGGAATTTAAATTTTAAGTACCTCGAGTGTTTGATGTAGGATCATCTTAGGTCTAGTACGATCCTACATAATTTTGGTGAAGGAAAGTGTAATCAGAACTTGGAGGGCATTACCGCAAAGCAAAGAAGACTTGTGGTAGGATGACAAATTAGATTATGCGTGAAGGAATAAGATGCGGTGTGTGTGTAGGATTTTTGTAGCAGCATGGATCTTGTCCTATCTTAGAAAGGCTTATAATTTTTGTGAAGGAGTTATGCACAAGGGTCAAGAAAGTGTAGGAGCATCAATGATGATTACACAATAGCAAAGCTTATCAAGGAGGTGCATGGATATTTTAAAAATGGATCACGAACCCATAAAATAGTGTGAGAAAATAAATTAAAGGTGAGGCTCAAGCAAATGAGCATGTGGTAGAAAAAGACAAAGGCATGGTAAGGAGAAATAAAGAAAGGATTGCGTCACAAGATGAGTAGTTAGCAGATAAGAAAGGAATGTTAGAAGCAATCTTACATGGATGATGAAAAGGATGGAAGGTTAGAAGAGCCAACAAATAGATTGGCATGGAATGAGTAGAGGCATAATAGATCATAAAATTAAAATATCTCTATTCAAATTTGAAATCTAAGTAGAAAATTTGGAAGTATCTCGAAGGAGCCACCCTGCCTAAAGGAAAATTCAAACAAGGAGAGAGAAATGGGAAAAGATCAAGGAGTAAAACTATAAAAGGGAATGAGTTCACCATTTTTGGGTTAGCATGGATGAGAGTTAGTGAGAGTTGAGAGTGGTCGAGGATGGAGATTATTTTTAGAGCTAAGGTTTTTAGATGTGCTTGTAAGCACACAATCTAGTCTAGGATATGTATTACAAAGTACACCAAATAAATGTCTAAAATCTCCATGTAAATGATAGTAAGATCCTTGAGAAAAGCTAAATTGTAGATTTTGTATGGCTTGTTGATTTAATAGATGAAACATAAACAATATAATTATGTTGTGTTGACTCTGAAGAAAACAAAAGACTTGGGGACTACTCGGTAGAGGCCTTGCACCTACGTCGTCGAAATTGAAAATTTTAATGAATTATTTCCCTATTCACATACTGACATTTTTAATTTTCATAACAATATTGTTTTTTCTTTAGTTCAATATTTCATAATTACCTCGCAAATAGAAAAATACAAGACTTATTGCTTTTGATTCCAGGACTATAACATGCATGCTTTAAATATTTAGAAGATATTAATGAATTTTTAAATGTTTTACATGTTATTTTCGATGTAATTTGTGGAGTGTGAATCATCTATTCATTTTTATGTGATTATCTGATATATAATATGCTTTAAGAAATTGGGATTCCCCTACCTTCAATTACAAACAAACAACTACAAAGATTTTTTAGAAAATTAAAAATTTCAATGAATTATTTTCCCTATCCACATAATTGACATTTTTATTTTCATAACAAGATTGTTTTTTGTTTGGTTCAATAGTTTATAATTACCTTGAAACTAGAAAAAAAACAAGACAAAAGTGTCACATCACTCACCATTGCAAATGTTTGTTTTTGTAAGGCTCTAAATAGATAATTATATAAAATATTGCTAAAGGATCATAAAATTGTTCACAATTGGAGAAGTTAAATATGAAAATATTAAACTTATTATATTATGATTAGTCATGGGATTATTTTTAAATATTAATAACACATTCACATTCGGTAATGCGTTCTTAAATAGAAAAAAAGAAAAGACTATGTAAAGGGATTTGTATGACTAATATTAATACTAGCAATCACATGTGTAAAATACAATGTGAACACTGAATGGTATATGTTATTAGATTTAGAAGGATAGTTATTATTGTTGTAGTTGATGTTGATAAGGGGTGTGATTGAAAATATTGATTTTCCATTAAATCCAAAACAAATGTTGCAAAATACATTAGAAGGGATGTTAGATAATAGTTAGTTGTGTAATAATTGAATACAAATGGAAGTGAGACATGTAAGTTTGCTAACACTCACTCTCAAGAATGTAGTGAATGTGAAGTTTTGTTTTCAAAGTAGATTGAAAGAATGACTAAGTGATTTAACATATTATCTCTCCATGAAACTCAAATGAAACAAAATATGCAATCATATATAAGGGTAAGTGCAGAAGCTTGGGGGGCCAAAAAGGGGTCATAAGTAGATGTCATCATGCAAATAATAGTAAAATCTCAACTTGTAGGGATTATTAGCAATGCGTGCACTCAAAATTAGAAAAAAATATAAATATGAATCGTAGAATCCGGAATCTAGTTTCTAAAATACTATTTTTTTTTAAAAGGTCAAGTTTAGCTATATTAAACACTCAAAATTCAATGACTTGGTAATTTTTTTGAAAAATAGTATAAGATTGAAGTTCGTTTGCCTGTGATTTGGATGACCAAAACTTGATATATATATTTTTTACTTTAGTGAAAAGTTAGATGTCGCTGTCTATCTTGGGATAGATTTTATTTTGTATTTTTTTTATAAATATTTTTTTAATGATTGTTTCCATGAAAGTGGCTTGAAAACATAAAAAAATAGAGCACTTTCCATTTGCTTGCCATAACTTCATCAAAAAATATTGAAATAAAATACTTTTTTTGAACTTGTATATAATTTTCAATGATTAGGATGGTATATGTTTTATCACATTCTGACAAGTGAAACAAAAGTTGCAGTCTTAAACGTAGACATGAACATTCATGGGAAACACTATCTTAAAGACCTACTATTAGTAAAAAATTATAAAATGATATTTATCATATTATTTCCAAGTTAAAATAAATATTTCTACAAAGCTAACAGTCTCACATACGCTATAGTAACATTTTTTAGACATGTTTTTGATTTTTTAGCATGGTTCAAGCCCACAGAAGAGAAAATTTGATGTTTTGTTGTTTTTGATGTAAAATTAAGGATTTGATGTTCACATTTTGGTCCCCCAACTTGTCGCACTTACCCATAAGCAAAGCTTAAATGGTAATGGTACATTCCAAATTACTTTATTTCCTCAATGATTTTGATAGCATCATTGTTAGAGCTGTTTTGTGCATATCTTACAATCATAGCATTCCAAGAGACCACATTTATTTGAGGCATTTTGCAAACAAAAAATGGTATATGTTATTTGTGTTAGAGGGATAGTATTTACTTTTGTAGTTGTTTTTTTTAAAACTATGGGCGATTGATTTTGTATGTGTAGAAATATAGATGGGCCACTTCATTTAAACAGTGTAAACATGAGGTCTAACCCTTAAAACAATGAAAAATGCAAGAAAGTGATATAATATACAAATATTTGGATGGAAACAACTATAAATTGCATGGTTATTTCTCATCTTTTGAAAACTGTAGGTATTCGTGTGCAGATGAAGACATTAAAAATGTGTTGTTGTTGGTTAATATAGAGAAATGAGCAACAATAAAAAGGAAAAATTGAACATGTATGTTGAAAAGTGTAATTTTGTAAGTGTAGATATATAGAAGAACCACTTCATTTAAATGTTTCATCTCTTCATTTCAAACTTGTTACAAATTCATACATATACATTTAAAAATATCATATCATGAGTGCTAGCATTTTGCAGACTATTTTATTTGAACTTAACATGAGAAGAATTATATCGTGAATGGTAGAATTTTAAGGGAAATGTTATTTTTGGTAAACATGAGAACATTTGATACCCCTTAAACGACAATGTCGTCTAGGATAGAAGAAGTGTTGAGTAAAGTAGTAGCTAAGGTGCTATCAAAGTAGAGTGTAGTATTTATGATGGGTTGAGTGATAATAGTCTTGCTTCCTCCTTTTTTCTTGCTCCAAGTGTTGGTACGTTCGCCATTTTTGAGTACCTTTCGAATGAAAAAGGAGGTGAAATGTGTAGATTTACAAGTGAGGGAACTCTGGATAAAGCTGTGAATGTTAAACACTACCTATCATTGGTTCCAATGTCGAAAATTCCTCTATGCATAGTAAGTCCCTGGGAATTGTGGAAAATTAATCCCCAAGCCATTTTAAGTGGTAATTATCTTCAATTCCATCTCAAAATAGGGGTATCAGAATATGTAACCGGTTGGAGGGATCCCAACATGGGTCGTTGTTTCTATCAAATTTGAACACAAAAAATAAAGGTAATGCTGGTGGTGGCATTGATGCATCATACAAAATGTCGGTGATTGTTCCTGTACAACCATTTATGAGGCCTGCGTCAACCCATACATTTGCAATAAGCACGATTTTTAGTTGTTTGCACAACAAAATTTTGTGCTCCAACTAATCATCATCAGGAATTCTTGGTCCATCCCTCATGTTACTTTCAATAATGGATTAGGTGATTGGAAGGTTCAATTCCTTCAACATTTGAAGGTTGTGGGAATCCATGAGGTCATTTTTTGCAAACAAATGTGGTGCATCTTTAACAATGTTGATCTCTTCTTGAGTTAGGTGTGTGTCTGAGCTAGACATTAGGAATTTCCAATCCTCAATAAGAGGGGTTGAATATTGCATGTTGAGTAGTAAATTCCTGAATGAAATTTGTGCATCAATTGTTCCTTGTTTCCGAAATATTGTTTACAATGTAATGAAAGAATGAAATCCCTTCCAAAGGCTGGATCCATAGGATTTACTTTTAGAATTACCTTGCAACTAGGAAAAAAACTAGACAAAAGTGTCACATCACTCACTATTGCAAACGTTTGTTTTTGTAAGGCTCTAAATAGAGAATTTTATAGAATATTGCTAAAGGATCATAGAATTTTTCACCATGGGAGAAGTTAAATATGAAATCATTAAACTTATTATATTATGATTAGTCATGGGATTCTTTTTAAATATTAATAATACAATCACATTCAGTAATGCGTGCTTAAATAAAATAAAATAAAATACTATGTAAAGGAATTTGTATTAATATGATTAATTGGTATTGTATATGTATACGAATAATGGAAGCAAAATATTTCAAAAAAACATTAAGTAGTTTAGGTTTAGATTACAATTGTTAAGAATACATATATGCTAAATATAAATCATTAACTTTCACATCATTGATCCATAATAACAATTATCTCATAAAATATTGTTGATTCAACATTTACCTTTTAATGAGATTTTGTAATTTGTTGAAATGGAGTTGGATGGATGTTTGATAATGTATATAACTTTATGTAAGGGTATTACCATTATATCTGAAATACAAATTATTGAGCAGATCAAGTATGGCACTAAGAAGAAGGCACACAGAAGATTCACGCACGGTAGCAAGGAAATTTTTAAGGTGTAGAAGGATAGGGAAGGAAGTGTGTGTGAAAGACAAAATGAATCTGGACTTAGCCATTTTCATGGTTATGGGATATTTTTGGAGATAATGTGTGGGGCACACAACTAGATGGAAACTTGTGTGGCACACAAATGTTATTTTTGGAAGAGCATCTACTAAGCACTTTGCATGAGTTCGAGTTAATAATAGGATTACCACTGCCAGTTAACTAGAAGAGATCTATTATTAGCACACTTGCATGTGTGTCTATTATTGTAAAGGCACATGGCTATTTTCAGCATGTGACCTATTTTGGGAATTATGTAAGCAGTGAAGGGAAATTCCCCACCCTTATAAATATGTAGTAATCTACGTAGATTAGAGAGGGTAATGTGTATAAGTTATTATGGAGTTATGCTACCAGAATTGATACGTGCATGAACTTATGATACTAATTATTGTAAGAAGCTTGTGTTTATTGAGTTTTAATACAATGGAGTGTGTTGGATGAATAATGGTGTTAATATGACTGAAAATGGTTCTTACATGGTTGGCTTAGTTATATCTATTGCTTAATTCATTATTCTTTTAGATCTAGATCTAGAATATGCTCTTGTGGAAATTTTATATTATTTATGGATTTGAATGCATTAACTCTTCATCATGTTCACATCCTACACAAGAAACTCTAAGGAGGGGCTTGGTACCTTTGCACGACTTTGGGTGAGCACTCAGTCTAGGCTGAGTGATGTGCCAGTGCACCTGGGTTATTCTTGGTAAATTCTAGGCTGCATCATTGGTTCGTTTTCTGGGACCTCTTTTTCAGTTTTTTCAGGATGGTTCATGATGAAGACATGGTTGACCCTAGACAAGTGTTGAGGAGTGGATAAAATATCTGGAAGAAGAGTACACATAGAGGTTGAACACTAGATCCTATTTTGACGCATGCACGTGGGTGGAACAAAATTTATATGACAGTTTGTATGAGAGCTTATTTGCTATTTTTCGGTAGAACTGTATGAGTGATAGTTGCTTATGCATCTAAAAGGAATTGGAGGTATCACACACTTGTCTAGACATAGGAATAATTTTAGGCCCTTTATTATGCTAATCTGATTTGGACATGCACTGTGGATACTTGGTTCCATGGTGATTTGAACAACTATATTCTGGAGTACTCAATTTCCACTTATTATTTCCTAGAGGTAGCGGAATTCCATTTTTTTACATTATCCCATGGGAACTTACTTACAAGGCATTCCACTGGTGATCAAAATCTTGATGGTGACCCTGAACTTGGAAAGAAAACTGATGGCTAACTAAACCCCACCACGCGTGGGGGTAGGAGCAAGTTTGGTGAAAGATGGTGGACCTAGTGGTAGAGAGGTAGAGAGAAGAAAGGTGGCTTAAGTACAATGAGGCATGCGAGAGGGAGATAGAGAAGTAGTGTGACATTGCAGAGTGGATGGCATTGAGGAGAGAGATGGCTCGTGAAGGATTTAGAGCTCACGCAGAAGGCATGGAGCCAGAGCATCAGGAACTCCCCCATTTGGGAAAGCATGAAAGGGAACCCTCTTCGGCCTCACATGGGAGCGCACCAGTAGAGACGACCTAGGCCATAGGCATGCATCTGAATCTACCTGGAAACCTAGCCCTTGCTTTGTTTTCCAGTACTTAGTACATCTAATAGTCAACAAGCTAAGTTGGGAAGTAGGGAAGTAAGAGTAAGTCATATAGAAATTACATCCATGGTAGGGTAAACATCTTCGTTTGTTGTTTGGAGGTACCTTTTCAGGTGCATCATCTACATAGAATTTGAGAACGCAGAATTTGGGGCTCACTTCTGGGAGTAGTACCACCACACAGACTGTAGGATTTTAGTACAATACTACTATTGGGACACAGGGAAGTACATCTTCTGGTCCACTTCCAGCTATGGGTGGAGGATCAAGGGATGTAGGTGGTTCTAGTTTCTAGTGGATCTAGTGGTTCTGTAGGTAGAGGAAACACAGGGGGTTCTGGGATCAGGTGGGCAGGGTCCGCACCAACCCCAGAATATTTACATAGATATGTCTCTTCATCTTTCAGAGTATAGGGGTATAGAAGATGCAGCTAAACACATGCACATGTGTGAGATACTATGGTGTGCAAAAGGGATCATGACTTATGAGTGCAAGGAAAGTAAATTTGTAACTACATTATAGGGATGCACACACAGTTGGTACAGGAAGTTTGACCCTGATAAAACTTGTGTAGATTATCCAACGTTCAAATATGAATTCCTTAAAGAGTTCTATATCCCTTAAATTTGAGAAGAAGAGTATAAGCGCACTCAAGGATATTAAACAAGGTACTACTGAAAGTGTCTAGGAGTATGATGCCCATTTCAAAACACTTTTATCTAAGATTTCTTATGATATTCACACAATCCAACATGCGCAATGGTTCATTGGAGGTTTGATCACACCTTTTAGAAGGGCTTTGTCACATAAGACATACATTGATCCATGCAAAGCACTTGAAGCAAGCTTTATGTGCTGAGGTAATCAGGAGTATAGACACTAGGAGTTAGTCTATTCTTGGAGACACAAATTGTAGCTATGGTGAATTAGTTGGAGAAACTATCAGAAAATTCAGCACATGAGACATGCATGGGGATTTGGTGTACATATTGTGAAGTGGAAGGTCACACCAAGGATAGTTGTCCCCACATATCAATACATTCATTACTGCTAGACTATGAGATATGTCATTTAAACCATGATGTTAGCCACTTCCCATTATTACAACATGCGATAAGGAATAATGTATCATGCTATTGTAAGATTTTTGGTCCATGACTCATGATACCAAAGACTGTAGGTTGATTGGTCAGATCCATGATGCTATAGATATTGGTGTATGATAGACAAGAGTATCAGATAACTCTAAAGGAAAGAATGAGCATCAGGATCAGGATCAGAATAAAGCGTGCTATGATCGGAACGAGGGGCGCTATGATGGAGGATGTGGCAGAGGTCAAGGATACCATGGTGGATTTGGAGGTCAAGGCCGTGGTGGTGGACGAGGCGAGTTTCCTCATGGAACATGCTTTACATGTGGATCACCTAAACACTACAGGCGTGAATGTCCCCAGAATATTACATGTTCTTTCTGTGGAAAGAATCATAGCTATGAGGAATTCCCAGACTTATATGAGCATCTTAGTAAGCAACATAAACAAGAAAAAAAATTCATAGGGATGGTAAGGAGGCAACGCGCTGTGGAAAATTAGTGGATGCCCAAATTGGAACTGGAACATGAGGTATTTCCTGTAAAGATAACTACCCATGCTAAAGTGGCACGTGCTAGAGAGTGCATTACAGCAGAAGCCTAACTCATCATTAAAGAGGATTTTTTACATGCTTGGTACCCAAATCCTGCCCATCAGAAGGAGTTTTATCAAGAGACCATGGAGGTCCTTAGAAATCTTCAAGGTGAAATACAATATCTAAAGGAGCAATCACGGAAGATGGAACAACAAAAGGAGGTAAGAGAAGGGTCCATATGATATTGATGACTTAAGGGAAGTATGCAAAATGTTGCGCCAAGATAATATTATTCCATTGTTAGGGAATTGGATGAAGGGAAACACTCTGCATGCTAATACTAAGAATGGACGTCAGATCCTACATGCAAATATTCCCCCCATAGCTTAGACTACAACAAGGAAATCACTCTGAATGCTATTGTCGATGGATGGCTCTTGAGTAATATATTGATTGACACAGGTGGAAGTAAATGTGCTTACTTTAGATGTATGGGTACAGATGGGGAGACCTACATTGCAGCCATCTTCTAATGTATTATTTATGGCTAATCAAACTAAGGCCACTCCTATCAGAGTTTTAAAAGATGCATCCATTACTATACAAGGGGCCAAGTTCACTGGGGATTTTGAGGTTTTAGTGCTTGTAGAAGTAGACAGTTTCCCATCTCTACTTGGATGCCCTTGGTGTTACACAAATAATGTTGATCTTTAGTTCAACAAGGGATATATCAGTTTTGAGAACAAGGAGGAAAGAGTTATTATCCCTTTAACAGATGGAAAATATGTGCCCTATGTTGAGCCTTTGAGTGAGGAAGATTTGAATAGGATTTATGTATGCGTCATCCATGACCCAGAGGTCCTTGAGCCATCTAAAGAAGGAATCCTTCAGTGGGAAGATGCACAGTCTATTAGTGATACTACAAGTATTGCTTGTGATAATTGGGCTCATGGTACTTATGAGATGTTAGGTTTGAAGTAAGGAGCACATTTGTGTGGAAAAGTAAACCTCGTTGCGTCAGGAGAATAGGTAACAACTGAACCTTGGTACACTGGGGAAGGAGACCCTATGTATTCCTGCATGCCATGGAGGTATAGTGGATAGACCAGTTGGAAAGAAGAAGTATGCTAGCATATAACCTGTGCAAGAAATCAGCGTGCTGGTGGGTGGTTCACAGGGATAATCTTGTAGAATGGAATGAGGTCAAGATTTCTCTTACAACTTGGTTTTCTAGGAGCAATGCACCAACTCAAATCTACACATATCATGGTAATCAACCTATTCAGCACCACATTCAACAGTGTGAGAGGCTCTGGATAGAGGGGCAGGAAGCTTTACCACCTTCGTCTATGGGTGCACAAACTTTATTCCACTTTACAAGGTTGTGCACATGCTTGGTATGTATATGTAGAGCTACATAGAGAAACTGGAAATTGGCAGGATTTGATTATAGGTATGGTCCAAAATTTTGACTACTTCTCTACTAAACCTCCAGTAGAAGAGGCATTAAGGGTTATAAAGTGGTTAACTATGGGAGACAGTGCAAAGGTGGAAGAAATCATTCAAGATTTATTTGATGGTAACAACACAGGATTGTGTTTTATTGTAGAAATAGAGACAGATGCCACACTACTTAAGTGTGCTTGCTTTAAGAAAGAAAAAGGGAAGATGGTCTACATAGTGGATGATGAAGAAGTAGAAGAACTAGATATAGATCATTCAATAGGTGTGTGAGGTCTTGGATAGTGCAGATAATAAACACATGTGCCTATCATGAACCTATGAGGACCAAGAAAGTGAATATTGGTACGGATGTTGAACCTAAAGAGGCAATAATTGGAGATTATTGGTCTGAATCTGAAGTAGCAAAAATAGTGGAGTTGCTCCATGATTTTCAAGATTTATTTCCTAGGGGCTACCATGAATTGAAAGGAGTGCATGCATCATTAGGATAAATGAAGATAAAACTTAAGGAAGGTGTGCACCCGGTCAGGAAGAGACCTTACAGGATGAACCCCAACCTTACACGAAAAGGTCAAAGAAGAAATTGACAAAATGCTGAACTTTAGCATCATTAATCCCCTAGATGAATCAAAATGGGTTAGCCCAATGGTGATCAATATAAAGAAAGATGGTCAGATTAGGATCTATGTGGACTACAGGGAGCTGAATGTTGCATGTGTGATTGATCTCTTTCCTACACCTTTCATAGAGGAAATATTAGAAGGCATTGTAGGGTGTGAGATCTATTCTTTTACAGATGGATTCTCTGGGTATCATCAGGTATGGATTACACCAGAGGATCAAGAAAAAATAATTTCACCACTGAATGGGGAAGTTTTTCATATAGTTGTGATGCCCTTTGGTCTGAAAAATGTGCCTGTTGTATTTTTGAGAATAGTTGTTCAAGCATTCCAGGATTTTATTCATCTTTTCTTGCAAGTTTACTTGGATGATTGGACGTTGTATGGGCTTGTTAAGGATCATTGTGACAATTTGTGATTAATGTTTGAAATATGTAGATAGTTAAGAATCTCTTTGAACATCAAAAAGTGTGTGTTTTCTACACATTTTGGCACTCTGTTAGGGCATATTATCTACAAGGAAGGTTTGTTGGTAGATCCAACTAAGATTGTAGTTATTGTCAGCCTGAAAGAACCTACCAGTCAGAGTGAGGTGCGGGGATTTTTGGGTCACACTAGGTATTATATAAAATTTACCAAAGGATATGCTAAGATTGCCACACAATTAGAAGAGTTACTAAAAGAAAAAGTGATGTTTTACTGGGGAGAAAGTAGCAGCAGTGCACATTTGAGGTACTAAAGGAGATACTTACTACAATTCCTATTATGTGCTTTCCCTCATGGAACTAACAGTTTCATGTACATGTGGATGCCTCTGGCATAGCCATTGGCATGGTGTTAGCTCAACCTGGAGAAGGTATTATAGATCATCCTATCTATTTTTCTAGTAGAAATTTTACCCCTGTAGAGCAGAATTATATAACTACTAGAGCGCGAAGCCTTGTCAATGATCTATGCGCTACATAAATTCAGACAATACCTGCTAGCAACACCATTTTTATTTTATACCGATCACATGGCATTGAAATACTTCGTAGATAATCCCATCTTATAGGGGCACATATGTCAATGGGTGCTTTTATTCCAAGAATTTGATTTTATAGTTGTGGTAAAACTAGGGAAAAGTAATTTTGGCCCAGACCATTTATCAAGGATACAGTCAGAGGAAGATGTGTAAACAATTGAAGATACAATGCCAGATGCACAGTTATACAGGTTACATCACATGCCTTTAGACTTGGAGGATATTTTTATTTTTCTACGCACAGGTGTGGTGCCAGAAGGACTAAAATACTCAGAGAAGAAACAACTTACAATTCACATGCATCACCTTTTATGTTGATCAAGTGGTGACATATACAAGTTAGGTCGAGATGAAGTATTGTGCCGATGTGTATTGGATCATGAGCACATAGATATAATGTAAGAGGCTCATGGTGGTATTGTAGGTGGGCACTATGTAGGTGATGCCACTGCATGTAAGATTCTACTCATTGGATTATGGTGGGAGACCCTCTACAAGGATTGTAAAGCATATTGTAAGGTGTGTGATCACTTTCAACATGTTGGTAAACCTGGGGAAAGAGATGAAATTCCTTTAAGACCTATTCCTAGTGCAGAGCCATTTGAGAAATGGGATATAGACTTTGTGGGTCCTATTTTTCCATCCGCACGTAGGACTGGATTATGCTACATCATCACTTGTATAAATTATCTCATAAGGTGGGAAGAAGTAATACCTACCAAGGATTGTATGAAAACTACAACAGCCATGTTCTTATGGGAAAATGTTCTTACAAGGTATGGATGCCCATTGAGTTTTGACCAGTGATAGGGGAACATAGTTTTTGAATGAGACAATCAGAATTCTATTGGATGAGTTTAGGATAGAAAACTATAAGACTACACCATATCATCCTCAGGAAAGTGGGACTGTTAAAACTTTCAACAAGATTTTGAGCCAGACATTGACAAAATTTTGTGATGTTGGAAGGAAATATTGGGATGATAAATTTTTTCCATGCTTTGGGCATATAGAACAACCTACAAGTAGTTGAACAAGGCCACACCCTTTCAATTGGTGTTTGACATAGAATAATTTCTTCCTATGGAATTCATGTTACCTTCTTTGCATATTGTGCACGCTGGAGGTCTCACTGATGAGCAAGTATTAGAAGAATGAATTGAAAAGTTGATCAAGATGAATGAGCGACGATTAAATAGCATGATGGAGTCAGAAGAAAGAAAAGGCCATGTAGAAAGCATGGCATGATAGGCACATCAGGGACAAAAAGCTTGAGATAGGACAGATGGTCCTTCTCTATGACTTTAAGTTTATGTGCCATCCAGGAAAACTTAATGTACATTGGTTGGGACTGTATATCATCACTCATATACTTGAAATAGGAACTTTCAGTTAGAGACACTTGATGGAATACGGTTACTTTGTTACTTTAACAGGAGTAGGCTTAAGCCCTACTATAAATAAGTCTTCTTGGTGTTTGTAATAAGGTAGTGTTTCATTTAGATTAGGTTTTCATTTATGTATTCCCTTAATGTATTTCCTTCTTCATTACTATGTTTTTTCATTTTAGTTGGTGTTTTTTATAATAAGCATGTTTGCACACTAGAAGCTAATTACCATTTGAAGAATTTTTATGCATAGAAGACTGCACATACCATTTGTGTGGGGTGGCTATTGAAAAATAGGTACATGTAAAGGAACAAATTTCTACATGTGTTATTCAAGTTTGGAGAGTTGTTAGAAAGGAAATTTCTTCTAAAAATGAGGACCATATATGGAAATAAATGAAGGAACAAGTATAACGTGAGGTAAGCAGAGGCCATGGAGACTACCAAGGGAAGGCATAGTGGCAAGGTACTCATGCGCATGGAAGCACGCTGAAGAGAAGTATGTGGCCAAAAGGTAGGAAGGTGCACTAGAAGGTTATAGCTTGGGCATGAGGATGTACCACACGGAAAGTGTGAAAATGGTCATTTAGTGAGAGGATTGTTGGTAGGTGAAGGAGTAATAAATGCACTAAATTTTTGAAAATATATATAAGGACGTGATGTGAGTTCATTTTTACCATTGTGATCACAAGAATTTGAATGAGATAAGTGTGACTGAGATGAGTGATTCATGTTGAGGTGCAAAGAGTGTGAAACCAGATGTGGAGAGTGGATTTGTGCATAGAAGAAGCTTGCATTCCCATTGGTGAAGGGTTTGAGTGAAGCAGACATGTTGAGAAAGAGATAGGGTATGTGGTTTCAAATTAGGGCACACAGATTCAAGCTAGGGTTTTGACTTGCTCACTACAGAGGACAGAAAGTTGATATTTTCATATGACACCAAAGAAAGCATTGTCTACAAGAGCCAATGGAAATAAGAAAGTAGAAATAGAAGTTGAAATTACTCCCGAGAGTAATTTCTCATAGATGTAGTATCCAAAGGGTATGATAATTGGGAAAGAGTGGGATTCCCACATCCACAACTACAAGGTGAGTGATTACAACCACCACACTTCTAATAACAAGAAATAATTAGATGTTTTGTTGAGTACAAAGACCAACAAGCACATGGTAGAGGGCATACCAGTGTATGATGACACTTGGAGAAAAACTGTTGAAACAGGTGGGAGTCTATCAATTGTATCGAGCTCCCATATTTTATGCAAGTATGAACCTCTATACCAGTGGCGTGATGAGCAGAGTCCATGAGGAATTTTTCTATTTTTGCCAGATGAAGGTAAGGATTACAACAACCTTGATTTTGACATTGACAAGATTAAAAGGCACATGGGTAGACCTAGCTAGTGACCTAAAGGATAAAACAATAATTATGGAGACACAAAAGGAGTTGGGGTACACAAAGGGTCCGCGTGGAATTGAAATTGATAAATTGAAGAAGTACCTAGTGGTACAAGCAGCTTCACATCTCGTGAACAAAGTTGAATGATCAAGAGAGATGGTCACAGGTGAATACAATGTGTCTCCATGTCACGAGGAAGATGTCTCAGGGAGTAGTCTATAACATAGTAGGCTACATTGCAGAAATCATCATCGAAGAAGCGCTGCATAGGTGATAAGATTAGTTTTGGTGATATCTTAATTTCTTTAGTATTTATGGAAATTGGAGTCCCGATGGGCCAAAGAACAAGATTTGGGAATATCCCATGGAAAACAAGTCCCTTGTGGAGAGGTTTGACAAGTATTTATGTGAAGGGTCAAAGAGTGGGCCATTTAAACAAAGGGAAGTGATATGTGGTATGATCGACATCCATGCGACATTTGAAGAGGAGTGGTGCATCCCCAAGGAGCTACCTTTGGTAGTTGGCAAGGCATTACATTTCACGGTGTACCAGCACTTATGCATCATGTGGTTCACTATGAGGGATGGGACATGGAGCCCATGGTGCAAACTTCCATATGCCTTCACAATGCACTACTTCTAGGAATCATTCCACCATTTTACTGATGTGCGCCACCTAAGTTTTATTGTAGACAAGGTAGACTGTGACTACCACACTCTGAGGAAGACATATGTATATCCAGGCAGGACTGCCTATGTTGAGAGGCTCATTTCAGATGTTATAAACATGAAGCCTATAATCTTGGAAATTTGGAGACATTGGAGTAATGCTCTTGTACCTTTATCTTAAGCCTAAGATGGAGAATAACAAATATGTTGAGAATGATGTTCACTGCTCCCAGGGATCCACCTAAAGGGAAGGGATAAAGTGGAGAATGTGTCAGCCCTAAAGCCCCAAAGAAGCTACAGAGGTAGATGATGAGGAGGAAGAGCGGGAGGATAGTGATGACTTATAACATAGAGGCTAGAGGTAGCCCATAGATTGAATGGATACTGAGTGTGTAAGTATCCTCACCTTAGGTACAAGAAGAAGAGGAGGACTTGGAAGCATTATAAGGAGAGTGTTGTTTCAAGAGGGTGTTCAGAATAACAAGGACATAAGGCAAGAGAACTCCTAAGTCTGTTAGGATGTCGCCACGTACTCTCTCCTCAAAAGGAGATCAACTGAGAGGAAAATGTGGAAGTTGAAGACCTGAATGAGGAGGTGAATGAGTCTGTCAGAGAGTGTGCCTAGATCTCCTTATATAACCAAAAGAAGTGGAAGAACCTAAGGATGAAGATATAAAGGATAAAGAGGAAGGAGGGAAAGAGGTAGGATAACTGTAACATGAAACCACTCAGAAAATTGAAGATCTAGCTCCAATCCTGGGCCCTCCGGTACCTAAGGAGCCAATAATGAAGCAAACGAGTGGAGAATATAATGTTCCACATATGGGCTATGATGAGGACATAGGTAAATTCATCCACAGCTAATTCTAGAATATAGTGGGACTCAAGGATTTATATGGATGGGAGTTAATGGACCCAGACATGGAAACCATGCGCACAAGGAAATAGTTATCCTAGTCGATGCAAAATCACATGGATGATCCAAATTTTTATGTATGTGAATTTTTTTTTTGTCAAGAAGAAAGAAAAGGGCACAACAGAATAGGTACATAACTATCAAAACCACTGTTATGTCTGATGAACAGGTGAGTAATTCCTTAGTTAAGGTATCTACAAAAGTGGCACGGAGGAACATAGATAAGGTTTCAACTATTAGAGCACTACGAGAAGATAACAAGGTCATAGATGAAAAAATAGTGTGTCTAAAAGGAGAAAAGGACTTGGAGTAGAAAAATAATGAGGCCTTCAAAATTATGGTAGAAGAAATTGGAGACTATGTCCTGAAAGTAAGACCGCACCTAGAGTCAAAGGTACCTAAGAAGTTTCCTTTGACTATGCATTATGTGGGCACATTAGTTAATTTGGTGCTTGAGGATGAACTGATTCGGATGCCAACTCTAAAATACCATGAACAAGAAGTGGAGAGATAGCAAGGGCCTCAGTAGTTAGAAATATTTCATCTTACGAAGCCTTTCTCCAAACATTGTAGGAAGAGCTGAAGAAAGTAGACCAAGATTTGAATATTTGTGTAGCTCTAGAAGAAGTAATCAGAATCAAAATGATGGTAGAAGACAATGAAGTCTTGAAGGTGATGAAGGATGAGACTCTGGGGTGCACAAAGTGATTGGAGTTACTAAAGAAAAAGCGCGAAGACCTTGTAGTAACACAACAACCGCATAAGGAAAGGCTGGATGAGCTTGGAAAGCTCATAGGAAAAAAGATGGATCTTTTTGAAGGACAGATGTCTACTATGACTAATGTTGTGTATTGCAGAATGAGAAGGGAGAGATGACCCAGGACGAGTTAGAGGGAATCACTGCAGATGTCCCAGAAAAGAAAAAGAACACGTTGGATGATTGACAAGCTTTAGAAGCTGAAATTAAGGAAGAATATCCCCAGTTGATTCTCCCAGTGGAAGAGGAGGGTACTAGAGAGTAAAATCTATTCTTTCTACAATAATTCATTCTTTATATTATTTTATTGTTATTCTTTGAGGAATTAGGATGAAACCATTCCCGGAGTGGAAATGTAGTTTAGAGTGGGGTAATGTTAAGCAGATGAATTATGACACAAAGAAGAAGACGCATAGAAGATTCACACATGGTAACAAGGTAGATTTTAAGGAACGGAAGGATAGGGAAGGAAGCATGCACAAAAGACAAAATGAATCTATAATTAGCCATTTTCATGGTTATGGGCTATTTTTGGAGATAGTGTGCGGGGCACACAACCAGATGGAAACTTGTGCGGCAGGAAAATGCTATTTTTGGAAGAGCATCTACTAAGTGCTTTGCATGATTTCAAGTTAATAATAGGATTACCAATACCAATTAGCTAGAAGAGATCTAGTATTAGCACACTTGCATGTGTGTTTATTATTGTAAAGGCACATGGCTATTTTTAGCATGCGGCCTATTTTGGGAATTAGGTAAGCGGTGAAGGGAAATTCCCCACCCTTATAAATATGTAGTAACTTTTGTAGATTAGAGAGTGTGTTGTGTATGAGCTATTGTGAAGTTATGCTACCATATATTATGCATGCATGAATTTATGATACTACTTACTTTAAGAAGCTTCTGTGTTTATCGTGTTTTAATATAATGGAGTGTGTTGGGTGAATAATGATGTTAACATGTCTGAAACTAGTTCTTACATGGTTGAATTCGTTATATCTATTGCTTGATTCATTATTCTTTTAGATCTAGATCTATAACATGCTCTGTGGGATATTTATGTTGTTTGTGGCTATGAATACATTACATCTTCATCATGTTCGCATCTTGTACAAGAAACTCTAAAGAGGGGCCTGGTACATTTACGTACTTTAGGTGACCACTCAGCTCAGATTGGATGATATTCTAGCACACCTGGGTTATTCTTGGTAAATCCTAGGCTGCATCACAGATGGTGTTGAATGTTTAGTAAAAGAATGTTCCTTTTTTATCAGTTTGTGGTTCATCAATGTATTATAATATTGTGTATGATCACTCAATTATATGTTTATATTGTATTAATTTAAATACAATATATTATAATTTGATTTTTTTAAATATAAAAATAGATTAAAATTATAATTTGATATGGTGCAAAAAAAAAAATTGATGTTATTAATACAATATTTTTTGTTAAGATTAAAGATTGGTTTTCAATAATATCATAAATCACAATGATACTCAAAAGTTTTGAAATTATACACACAATCCCCTAATAATATTTCTGATTCAGATTAGTTTGGAAATCACTATACACTAATGTGTATGGATATATTATTATATATTAATGGTTGAATACAACGTGCTCAAAATGGGGTTTATTGTTAACAAACCTCATGATCTTATTCCTATTTAGATGACTAGACTTTGTTAATAATTGGGCTTAGACATAAACACACAATCCAAGCAAACATTCTTTATTAGCATAGCAAGTGTGAGAAAATTTTCCATAGTTCTTATCATTGAAGAGATCTAAGTAGGATCCATGGCAGCAGTTGTGGCCTAATTTGCATGATTTGCCACAATCTCCATAGTTGAAGAAATCACTAGAAACGTCCTTACAAAACTCCTTACTACAACACTTCCATTCTCCATTAGTCCCAATATGTTTGTAGGCATTTGGATTCTTGAAACAAAAACTAAAATCCTTCTTTCCATTAGTAACAATATTATTATTCAAATCAATTCTCACTGCTCCTCCTTTGCCATCTTGGACATTTATCATCGTCATCATCACGCAAAATATAACTAGTATCAGTGATGGAACAAATGTATGCATTGATCTATTCAATACCATTCTCAAAAGAATATATTAAATCCAAAATAATATTTTCCTGAATGTTTTTTTATGTGATTGCAATAGAGGGGGTAGGCACTATTTATTATATAGCCTAGGTTTTGACATTCATTTACCACAAATCTTCGATTCCTAGTAAAAACTCATGAAAAAATGAATATACTTAGTTGTTGAACGTAATTAGTAATTGCTGTAGGAATAATAGTCTAAACAAACTCTAAAACGTCATAATAATAATACTAGCAATCATATGTGTATAATGCAATGTGAACGCCGAACAATATATGTTATTTGTTTTAGAGGGATAGTCATTACTTTTGTAGTTGATGTTGATAATGGGTGTGATTGATTTTTTAAGTGTAGATATATAGATGAATCATTACATTGATTATATTTATTTTGTAGTTATTGATGTTGAGTTCATCATGTCATTGACATGAATATCATCTACTTTTCTATCTTTTCAATTTCTTACCTTCAATGGTTCACTCCAAGTCACTTCTTCAAAGTAGTAGGGATTTGTCAAGGCAAAATGAAAACAAAGGATTTCCAACTCTTGGAATTTCCGATAGATCATGACATTGTACATCTATGAAAGAAAATCTACAATGAAATTGTAAAAACTTGCAGTATCTAGATATAAGTTTCACAAATATTGACAATGTCAGCTTAGTTGCCATAGAAAATAGTGCAAGTTTTCTCCAAATATGAATCTACAATAGTATTACTAAACCAAAAGAGAGAGAACAATAGTATTAATGAACCCAAAAAAATGCCATTAAAATGAACAATTTGGCCTGAAAATTTTATGAGCATGAAAATGCAAACATTTTAATAGAAACATAGATGTCTCCTATTCAAATTTTGTCATGATTGCTCATGGAATATCAAATTATGTACAACCGATATATCCATTCACCAGTAAATAAAAGATAGGTCAAACAAAACAAAATCCAATCTAGCAAAACAATCTGAGCGTAAAGATGGATGCAAATATCTTCATGTCCAGGCATTGCACAACTTGTAGTGTTGATTAACCCTGACGCATATCTGAAGACGAGAAGGAAAGTCTCTAGTCAGTCACTCTGTTATTCTCACATAGATTTTATAAACTATCTAAAAGCGTAGACCATATTCCAGATAACAAAGACATAATAGAAGCTTACCATTGTTGACCTTCCTAAATTTAGTTAAGACTGAATATAAATTCTCAAAGGTTGTGTATGTCTCATCTGTTACCTACATATGTTGAGGACAAGGTAAAAGTCAGGTTTTTATTTCAAAATGAGAATGAGAAAACAAAATACTAAAACATAAGAATCAAAATATTTAATAACTTGAGGTAAAGTCACCTTTTCTCTAATAAGGACAATCTAGAAACAAAACTGAGAAGAACAATTTTAGGTTGTTTCATCCGATAGTTGAAAGGAACATACAGTGAGCACAAGTTCTGTAACTACCCAAGCTCTTGAGGATTAGGACCTATTAATCAATTTCCACAGAGATCTCTACATTGGAAAAAAAACACACTAAGTTATAATTTCCGTTGAAATGAAAATACATAGCATATAGATCCAAAAACATGACATTGTGAGTTAAATAATCAAATTTTCATTGAAGGGTTGGAAAATTATTACCTAGTATGTTCCCACTAGGTGAACCATAATACATGCATTATCAAAGTCAACCAGCCAATAAGGCTCATAGAAACCAAACCTATCAAGATGTTTTTGGGTGCATTATCTGATTCTTTGATTGCTCTGCAATGGTCGGATCCAATTATATCCGGTGTAGAAAGCATGCAAAATTTCATAATAATGTACACAAAAGCTTCGAGTTTGGCTGAGGAGAAAAAATCCATTCCAATGCAGAAATCACCATTCAAAACACTATTTCATCTAACAACCAACTGATACCATACAAGATAGGAATCCATACTATGTTACACAAATGGAAACAAAACAAGAATGGGTTTAAATAGAAAACCAGGTGTTTTAAGGTTTTGGGAATAAGATGGAATTCTAGGGTTTTATTATATATGTGCTAGAAATATTGAATTGTAAATATTTTACAAAACAATCACTACTATGAATATGCTAATGGTTCACCCTTAAATTCCTATAAATTAAATCAAAGTGCCATTATTTTTTGTGGAAACTTTGAGTGAGGGATAGAGAGGTACGGGCTAAGAGGTTTCAGCGGCCACTCAGAATTTTTAGGGCATTATTTTCCCTAATGGCAGGATCTATGGAGGGAATTTTCTGTGAAATTTGCAATGGATAAGGTTTGAACTTTGAGTAAAAAATTGAAAAACTGTAGGGGTTCCATCCCATCGGAATCCCTGCCAAGAATGAGAAAGTCATAACGTTGGTGAAGGTGTGCGCTAAAGCTCCTCCTGCCAATAGGGGAGAAGGGCCAGTATGCGAAACACCCTAAGTTCGCAGGTCCATGGAGCCAATTCCTTGCCACGTAGGATCACCAATTTGACAGCTAGTTATAAATAAACATTTTTTTATCCTAAGCCTTTAATTTTGAATCATATTGTAATATTATTTGCTTACATATGATCGATCAAATAAAATATCTCAAAAAAAAACACATTTACTGGTGGAGACCCGAAGTGGTTCACACAACAGGACAGGTGTTGAGCATTAAATTCGAAATAAAAGAGGGAAACGCAATCTGTCCTCATGGATTTTGACGCGCCTAATAGATAAGACACAAATAAATGCTCAACCACCATTTACCATGGCTTGTTTTGGACGCGTTCCATACTGTTTTGCTCAACCACCATTTACCATGGCCCAGTTTTGTCGTTCAGACTTTTTGACCGCCATTTACCACACTGTCATTCCTTTGGACGCGTTACACACTGTCTCTCCTCTGGACGCGTTACACACTGTCTCCCTTGGACGCGTTACACATTGTCTCCCTTGGACGCGTTACACACTGTCTCCCTTGGACGCGTTACACATTGTCTCCCTTGGACGCATTACACACTGTCTCCTTTGCAAATGGTGGTTGTTTGTGAGTGGGCTTACAGCCTGTGCGAGGTTTGCGTGAAGGGGTCTTTCTCAGTGCCTTGCTCGAGATGTTCAAGCACAAGGGATTCATATTGCCCACATCATTATACAGTGAACAATACGACCTTCCAGGTATGCACCGAAAACATCCGCATTTTTTTCTTTCATTTTCTCTGAAGCTTTGACTGCATTTTGTTAGCCATTTTTTTCTTTCATTTTCTCTAAAGCTTTGACTGCATACTTTTTAGCCAGTTTGTTTTCATTCATTTGTCATCATTCTGAGGTCCATCTGCGCGATCTGCTCTGGATAGTCATCTCTCTGGTAGCCTGATGCATTTTCATGTGGTTTCTTTTAATGGGAATTGTCATGTATGTCAGGTCAAAGGAGCCCGAGGAATTCCAGGAGGAGCATGTGTTGGACCGAGACGCCATAGCTCAGACGTACTGGCAGCTGCACATCCAGGACCGAAGTGCTTGGACCCGAGAGCTGAATCTCAGACCCTTTTCAGACAGGTTTTGAGCCAAATTTTCTAAGCCTTTCTACATGTGCCATTTTTTTATCTATTTGATCCTTATGCTATTTTCATTCTCAGTGTTCAAACAAATTCAGTTTTTTAATAAATGGCTAAACATGCATGTGCAGATTGCATGGAAAACTTTGGAACGACAGTTTTATGCGTCGAGATCGTTTGAAGCAGGGTGGAAACAGTGTGTATTCACACTACTAATACTCAAGGAAAATGTTACCTACAATTCTATGTTTTTAAGCCATATAGAGGTGAGGTTTCTACCTCACCAAGATTCAAATAAATCCTTGTCTTTCAGTTTTTATTTAACGGTGTTCATTTTAAGCTGCAACAATTTAACGTAAACCTTTAACAAATTCTGAGCTGATTTGGTTTCCACATCTGAAACAACGATTACATTTCGAGCAAAATGTATTAATATAAAATGCATGTACATTTGGAGCAAAACATATAAACTTATACTCCATATTCATTACATTCGGAGCAAAACATATAAACTTATACTGTATGTGTCCATATTCATTACATTCGGAGCAAAATATACCCAACTATAAACTATAAACTATATACCAACTATAAACTATTACTATAAGTTTGTTAGTCAATTTCCATGTCACACCTTCAAAAAGGCCCTGAGTTTGGACTATCAGGAACGATTGTATCATTGACAGATGTTGTTGGAGTCATTAAGAGGTTCACTGGATGAACCCATGGTGGAATAGGAAAACCAGATATGGTATGAAAGGTTGTATGTGAAGTAGGAGGTTGTGGGATAATGGGGTGTGTAGTTGGAGTTGAAGTTATTTGCATTCTGTTGGTGTCAAGGAAGTAAGGGTGGTAATCTGGGATAGGAACTTTCAACATATCTTGTAACATGGAGTTCTGTATGGGCATGGAATGATGCATGGGAAACAAAACCTGCGGATTGTTGAACTTGTTATCTCTTTCTTGTTTCTCTTTCTCCCTTTGATGGCGAGTGGCTTCCTTCTGTTGTAATTCCAATTCCTTTTTTTGGCGAGCTACTTCCCGTTGTTTCTCGCGCTCCTGTCTTTCAACAAACTTTTGTAGATCCCTTTCTTGCCTCTCTTTAATGCGTTGCAATCTCTCTTCCTTTTTTTGCTCCTTTGCTGCCAACCTTTCTTGCTTTTTTGCCTCAATATGCTCCTTTTTACGTTGTTTCCCTTCACATATTTCTTGTTTTTTTTGTTGTGTATCTTTTAACATCTGAACATAAGCATCAGATGTTAACAATTGTGAAGCACGACTTATCCGGAGTGCAGCATCACTCTTACCTTTGGAAGGATCCCGTACAAATTGTGTCGGTAACCTTAAAAATTTACCCAATTTCTTCTCATTTGCAGCAACACCATCATTTGATATACCACTTTCAACATCATGGCCAGTTGTCTCTTCCTCATTTTTATCTTTATCAATGACCTCAATTTCCTCTGTGTCAGCATAATAATGAGTAAAGTTTGTTGGTTCAAAGTCTGCTGGCTCAAGGTTGGTTGGCATCGAAGGTAAAGATATACTTTCATCCTCAGTGTTTCCAATCTGATCAAGTCCCAACTCTGCAATATGCTCTTGCAGCCAAGTAGGTTGTTGTGGTGCACTTGGCAATGAGAGATCATCCTCTCCAATTCCCTGGGCCTCAGTGTTGCAGCTGGATGTGCCTTGGTCACGAGTATTCACAATGTGGTTCACTTCATAATCTTTGGTCTGCATTATACTTTGTCTTTCTCCCTGTACACTTGGTTCCTCCGTCTCTGTATTAGCAACAACCATTGTTTCAATGGTTGGATGGAATTCTTTTGTTGTTGACAGATTCTCAACTGATTCCATTAAGTAATTTTCTCCAATATTGTCACCAACTGGTGGAGCTACATCTCTTGACAAACTTAGGATGTTTTCAGCAGCATCAACATCTATTATGTTTTCAGTACCATCAACATTCATAATGTTTTCAGTAGTATCATCATCTGTGACATTTTCAGCATCATCTTCGTTGGCATCTTCTTCAATGATATATAGTTTACTACATTCCATGTCATTCTGTAATGCATTTGGATCAAGTGGCCATATACCTGTGCGTCTAAAACCAGCACGAATATTTGCAGGTGTCAAGGCCTTGGCGAGAGCTCTACTACCTATTTCTGCCAAGTCTGAACGTTTGACTTCTTGGTACTTATTATTACACATCCACTGCATCCTCTCAGATCTGAAATATGCTTTAAAAGGACCAAAGACACTAACATCCAGTGGTTGCAACCTGTGTGTAGTATGTGCTGGCAATGTCAATAAATCAATCCCCAATCGCCTGGCCTCTTCTATAGTTGACAATGCCACATGGCTTCCATGACCATCAAATATAAGTAAATGCCTATTTTCAGGGCACACTCCTCCAGGTACAGACTTACTGAAATGATACAACCAGCTTATAAAGAGCTCTCTAGTCATCCAAGCACTTGGATGAGCAGCCATGCAAGCACCTGGTTCACATCCCTTGATGTAATTTTGTGAAACTTTCTGACCTTTAAATAAGTAAAAGTTAGGGATACATTGCCCTGCAGCATTTACACAACATAGAATTGTCATCCATTCTCTGCTACGAGGAATGATTTTGGGAACATTCCTGCAACCCTTGGTGGCAAGCACCCTCATGCCACAATTTCTCCCTGCTTGGATTCCTGTCTCATCACAATTCCATATTTTTCCTGCACCATAGGAATTGATATAAATGTTAGCTAGTTTTTCATAAAACTTGCTAACCACCTCTGGACGTAAACCTATTGCACGATCTCTTTCTAGACCTTCAGCAGTCCGAAGGACTATGTCTGGGTGTCTTTTTCTAAATCCTTCACACCAAGATTTTCCAGGTAATCCTTCTCGAAATGGAGTCTCTCTAGTTTCACAAATTTGTGCAACACATGCCCTCAGTTGCATAAATCCCACTCCATGCCCTAAATCTGCCATTTGCTTACACCATTCAACTATCTCTTTCTCCTCTCCTTCACTCAAAACAGGTGCAGGGCCCTTCCTTTTTGTATGGGTCAGACCATTCAGCCAATAATGAACAGATGTAGGAGGTAAATTATATTTCAGTGCAGCAGCTCTAATAGAATAATTGTTGAATTCAATATCATCTATGGTCTTTAACATATCTTCTTTTGACCAACTAGACAAAATTCTAACCTTCTTGGTCGAAGTGTTGCCTCTAACAACCACAGTTTCCTCTAGTTCATGCCTATTTAGTTGACATCCAGCAGGTTCTGGCTGATGATCATCAGTTGTGTTTGTATCTCCTTGATTTGTTGTTGCACCATCCTCTTCACTTATTATTGTAGCATCTTGTTCATCTGTTTCATGGTTAGATGTTTCAATTTCAAATTGTACACCTTGTTTTTTGGGCATACGTTGTGCTCGATGTAAACTCCTCTTTCTCTTCATCTTCTCTAAATGCTGCAGTATGAAACAATATAAAATTAGTAAAATATGTATTAATATATCAATAAGATCATCTACAATGGGAAAATTTTAGCAAGCTTATGATACATGACAGTATGAATTATGAACTTGTAGGTAAACTTGTGATTACCCCGTTGGGCGCCATTAACGATGATCGAATACATGTTTTATTAATTTCATATTATTTGATAAAGACAGAATTTATAAGCTGGGTTGTTGATTACATAGGGGAGAAGAGCCAGTATGTGAACACTGCCCAATACTTGAACACTATTTTGCATTTAAAATATCCAATACCTGATGGAATAAAAACCAAAATTTTGATTATTGAAGTTCAAAAATTTGTTTTTTTATAAACCATATGTGAATAGGGTCAACATCTCGAGCAAGGCACTGAGAAAGACCCCTTCACGCAAACCTCGCACAGGCTGTAAGCCCACTCACAAACAACCAGCATTTGCATTAGAACTGGGCATGAGGAAATGGAAACGCTGGAAGGGTCCAAAGGAAACAATGTGTAACGCGTCCAAAGGAAACAGTATGGAACGCGTCCAAAACAAGCCATGGTAAATGGTGGTTGAGCATTTATTTGTGTCTTATCTATCAGGCGCGTCAAAATCCATGAGGACAGATTGCATTTCCCTCTTTTATTTCGAATTTAATGCTCAACACCTGACCTGTTCATATTAAAATATGATACGAAATTAAAGGCTTAGGATAAAAAAATGCTTATTTATAACTAGCTGTCAAATTGGCGCTCCTACGTGGCAAGGAATTGGCTCCATGGACCTGCGAACTTAGGGTGTTCGCATACTGGCCCTATATAAACTTCAATAATCAAAATTTTGGTTTTTATTCCATCAAGTATTGGATATTTTAAATGCAGAATAGTGTTCAAGTGAAATATCATGTCACGGATGACATGATATTTCAGTGCAGCAGCTCTAATTGAATAATGCGAGAAACTCAATATCATCTATGGCCTTTAACATATCTTCTTTTGACCAACTAGACAAAATTCTAACCTTCTTGGTCGAAGTGTTGCCTCTAACAACCACAGTCTCCTCTAGTTCATGCCTATTTAGTTCACATCCAGCAGGTTCTGGCTGATGATCATCAGTTGTGTTTGTATCTCCTTGATTTGTTGTTGCACCATCCTCTTCGCTTATTATTGTAGCATCTTGTTCATCTGTTTCATGGTTAGATGTTTCAATTTCAAATTGTACACCTCATTTTTTGGGCATACGTTGTGCTCGATGTAAACTCCTCTTTCTCTTCATCTTCTCTAAATGCTGCAGTATGAAACAATATAAAATTAGTAAAATATGTATTAATATATCAATAAGATCATCTATAAACACTTCTAAAGATGAGGTGTTATCAAATAACACTACATTCATCAGCTTGTTTGTAATTGATCAATATCAATTAGAATGTTTCACTCGAACATGCAGTCACCCCTTTCGACATTGTAATTCATATCGATCAATTGACGCAGGTCTTGTTAATGTAATGTTTTGTGACATCAAATCATCTTCAGAAGTGAATGCATGTAAGAATCGTAATTGTAATAGCTTGACTACATATGTTGTTATGGTGGCAGCAAATCTGTTGTACTACTGTAGGTCTTGGTATGGACCACTTCGGATCTCCACCAGTAAATGTGTTTTTTTTGAGATATTTTACTTGATCGATCATATGGAAGCAAATAATATTAAGATATGATTCGAAATTAAAGATATAGGATTAAAAAATGTTTATTTATACCTAGCTGGCATACTGTCACTCCTACGTGGCAAGGATTTGGTTCACTTAACCTGCGAACTTAGGGTGTTCGCATACTGGCCCTTCTCCCCTAAACTCTTCTAAAGATGAGGTGTTATCAAATAACACTACATTCATCAGCTTGTTTGTAATTGATCAATATCAATTAGAATGTTTCACTCGAACATGCAGTCACCCCTTTCGACATTGTAATTGATATCGATCAATTGACGCAGGTCTTGTTAATGTAATGTTTTGTGACATCAAATCATCTTCAGAAGTGAATGCATGTAAGAATCGTAATTGTAATAGCTTGACTACATATGCTGTTATGGTGGCAGCAAATCTGTTGTAATACTGGAATACTTTCAATGACAATCATTGATAACTGTCAATAATATATTGCATTCTTGCCAGCTACTTTGTGCTTGATTTTAAGTAGGGAGAAGAATAAATAGTTAAGTTGTAAGGTATAAATAAACATTTTTCTTTCCTATATCTTTAATTTCTGGGAGTAGTGCCATTATGTCAACACCCTAAGTTCACGGGTCCATCGGGCCAATTCCTTGTCATGTAGGTTTGTCAATTTTACAGCTAGCTATAAATAAACATTTCTTTATCTTATCTCTTTAGTTTGGAAACTCTTTATCTTATCTCTTTAGTATTGGGCAGTGTTCACATAGAGTTACAGATTTCTGTTTTGTATTAAATGGTACAGATATCTTATAGAGTTAGCGAGAGATATATAAAGAATGTGCTGGACATAGTTCGAGCATTAGAGAGATACCTTCTAACAGATCTTCGAAGTTCCTCCCTCTACATGATTTTCTGTTAAAAATTCACCCAGGTTCATTGTAATGAAAGATTCAATTTTGATTTGTTTGCTAGTTGTTGCATCCTTAGGTGAAGCCAATGATGTCTTAGGTGAAGCCACAACTCTGAAATATGTTTGAGTTGTTTTGGACTTTTGTTACATTCTCTATTTCTAAAGGTGAAGATGTTTTGGCTCACGTATGTTAGATGATTTCTCTCTTACCTACACTGTACTACGATTTATATTCACTACCATTAATCTTTGTGGATATTGATAATGGTTTGAATTTCAGTTTTTCAATTTTATAGGATGCAGTGGATGTTGTTTGTGAGAAAATTCAGTTCTCTATATTTTGCAGATGTCTATGGGTTGAGGACGATACCAATTGATATGTCCAGCACATTCTTGATATATCTGTAGATGACTTATTTTTAGAAAAGGCCTATCCCCCTCACTATGTCCAGATGGGTAATAAGGGAAGACATTGTGAAATTAATAGTTCTCTTGTCAAATAAGTAAGGAAAATACTTCAACTGGATAACAAGAGACTTCAGCTGAGAAATTATATGATTTATCGCAGGACCATAAAGGAGTGCCTTGGAATTATTCTACCTCGTTTTTCTCCATAGGGGAGGGGCCAGTATTCTTGAGGCAATGAGATCTTAGGTCCATGAAGCCACATTCCTTTGAAGGATACAGCTAGTTATAATTAAACAATTTTTTATCCTAAGCCTTTAATTTCGAATCATATTGTAATATTATTTGCTTACATATGATCGATCAAATAAAATATCTCAAAATAAACACATTTACATTCTGAAGTTACTAATTCTATTGTGAAGTTAATATTATTTGCTTTTAAGGTACTTTAAGGGAGAAAACATAAAGCCATTATCTAATAGATGTTCACAGAATTAATTAGCAGGATGCTATGATCAAGAATCACTCAATTCCAATCTTAATATTTTTTTAATGTGCTCTGCAAAATGGGCCAATTTTTGATGAAAATTAAATAGAAATCAGTCCATAAACTTGCAGTTCTGATCAGCAATCTGTTATGTCTAATTCTAACTTAATTGAACAGATCTTTGGTCAAACAAAAAGTAGATCACAACATGCTTTAAACAGAAGTGCAAGGTATACGTTAGCTTATATAAGAGAAAATAGCCAGTTGAGGTTATATATGAATACATTCAGTGGAAAAAGGCCTTAAGTAATAAATTTACTATTTATACATAAATGCTTGAAGATTGAAAATTCATCAAATTTGGATTTGAGTCACACCTCTAGGGATTTGGGAGACATTCTCAGCATTCAACTGGATAACAAGAGACTTCAGCTGAGAAATTATAAGCAGTAGGTATGAAAACTAACCTGCAATTTTTGCTTTGCTGGACCTTTCCTTTCAAAACTTGATAGAAGTAATCTCTTCTTATAAAATCCACTGTAATCAGGCACCCTACAGAAGTAAATCAGCAGTAAACAAGACTAGGAAAGTGAATATATAATACCAACATAGGGGAGAGAGTATCCAATCAAAATGTAAGACATGGATCAAGGTGTAGGGTCTTTTTAATCAAAGGTTGAAATTGATTTTGAGATGATCTTGTGGCTGAAATTATTTGATTTGATATTCATATTTATTTTTTACCTTCAAGTGTACAATTTTATTGGTGTTTTTAATGGATGAATTTGAATCTTGAGAAGAAGGTTCCCTCTTTTTTTGCAGGTATGTATTAAAGTCTGGATATGAAAGATCTGGTGATTGAACAACCCATCTTGGAATATGGAAAGGGATGAATTGGAAAGAGAAATATTCAACCCATTAAATAGATATGATGGGTTTGTCAACTGATATGTTGTATTTATACTTTGAACAAATGAGTCTTTTATTGTAGAAAATGAAAGTACCAATCAGTATTTATTGTGTACTAAGTAATACTGAGATGTTGACCCTATTCACATATGGTTTATAAAAAAACAATTTTTTGAACTTCAATAATCAAAATTTTGGTTTTTATTCCATCAAGTATTGGATATTTTAAATGCAAAATAGTGTTCAAGTATTGGGCAGTGTTCACATATTTTCCTATTTTTGGGCATTAGTTAATTTTAGTCTAATAATTGCATTCTAGAACATTTACACTATATATGTTGTATGGATTATTGATTTAATAGAAGAAACATATTTTTTCTCCGAATGTGTTGACTCTAAAGAAAATGGCATGCTTCGGGAGTACCCAGTAGAGTCTTCACACATACATCATCAAGTGGTATTAGAGATAGTTATTTTCCTACGAGAAAAAGAGGGAGGTAGAATAGCTAATATATCACCAAATGTGAGGTAGATAACATGAAAATATCGTGCTCTCAATTTTTAGAAAGGTGGGTATATAATGTAAAGAGAGATCCCAAAGTGTAGTGGATGGAGGAGTTAATCATCTTACACATGAAATAAAGGTGTTACCAAGAAGGGACTACACAAATGCAGAAATCACAAAAATGTTGAAGAGAGTTATAGAGGAGATAAATGGTGTCAAGACTAGAATGGATGATGCATAGAAATACCACTGAATGATATGGGGTACTATGGCACTAAGAAATGATAATAATATGAAAGATTCAGTGAGGATTCAAGGGAACATAGAAGATTGTACAAAGAAAAAACCAAAAATTTCCAAAGGTAAGAGGAGGCATGCATTTAGGCACACCTGCAGAGTGAGAAAGGAGAGCATAAGATTGAAGAGGAAGTATGCATTAGATTACCACTAGAGAATGCACAAGACAAAGTGCATAGAGAGAGCTCACAATATGAGAAAAGGGAAAGGAGAGAAATCACCTAGGAATAGATGATAGTGTGCAAGAGTATTTTTCCAAGAAAGGATGATTCTAGAGAGAAGAATATGGTCACTATAAACATTGAACACACAAAAGGTTATGCTGAACCAAAAGATGAAGTGGTGGAGATAAGAAAAGAGATTGTGCAACCCAATAGAGATGGGCATGCATAAGAAGGAGTCTTGACAAGAGAACCATACTACACAAATGATAGCAAATAAGAATATTTCCTTGAGGAAGGATAGATGGGGTGTGTAGTTAAGAGTGCATGATAGAAAACCTTGATAGAAAGAATATAAAACATATGATTTTATGTGGATGAAGGAACTCTAAGAAGAAGAGTTAAGGAGTGTCAAGACAAAGACACATGTAATAATAGGATGACCATTACGAAGGAAGCATAAGTGGAGAAGAGATTTTCCCCAAAGACAACTTATGTAGAGCATCCCACGAAGGAGGTTGCTAGAATACACGTGAAAAATAACATACTAGAGGATAAAGAGGCCCAAAAAGGTATCAAATAAGTGGAGCATGGAGATAATCACATGAGAGAGGAAGAGCACAACCAAACGTAGGGATTGCATGAAGAAATAAAGGTTTCCCTGAAGGTAGCAAAGGATGATTATGCAGAGAAGTGTGTAGGAAATGATGAATGCAAAGTATAATTGTGTAAATAAGAAGTTTCCATGAAGGAAACAAAGGAGGAGCAACATGAGGAGAAATATAAAGAGGAACTGTGTAAAGAGAAAATTACAATAAGATAAGTGGATAAGAATGAGATCCAAGTAAATCTCAAAGATGAAGGTGAAGAGGACGTTACCAAAGAAAATGTGCATGGAAAAATAAAGCTTCCCAAAAGAATAAAATAAAGATAGACCAAAGCGACACAAGGAGAATTGTACTCAAGAGGTAAGTGTAGTTGAAAGAAGAGAATATGCATAAAGATTATAGTACACAAATGGTGAGAATAAAATGGTAAAGTGACCATGAGGAGAAGAAGAATATGTCAAGGATCATGCATACGTATATCTAGCATGATGGTGGAGACTTCATGGGAGAAATGAGCAAGGAAGAGAGCGTAAGAAACAAGGTCTACTATGAAGAAAATCCCTTGACAAGGTGTAGTTCGAAGGGTGGTTCTACTACTCTTTTAGTCTACTTGAAGAGGAATTTAACTTTTAGGTACCTCAAGTATTTGATGTAGGAGCATCTTAGGTCTAGTATAATCTCGCATAATTTTTGTGAAGGAAAGTGTATGCAGAGGTTGGAGGGAACGAAAGAAGGAAGAATAAGCACATCAAGATGAGGATATGTTTATGTGAAAGTGTGGGAGAACATTTTGAAATGGAAATAGGCATGAGTGCAGTGAACAAAAGATTGGTAGTAGGACGAAATAGTAGAGTATACGACAACGAATAAGGCATGGTGTGTGCGTAGGCTTTTTGTAGCAAGATGGATCTTGTCCTATCTTATTAAGGTTTGTAAGGGTTGTGAAGGAGTTATGCGCAATGGTTGAGAAAGTTCATGAACATCAATGATGATTACACAATAGCTAAGGTTATCAATGAGGCGTGTGGATTTTTTTTAAAAAGATCAGGAACTCGTAAAATAGTGTGGGAAACTAAATTAAAGGTGAGGCTCAAAGAAATGACCACGTGGTAGAAGAAGAAAAATGCATGGTAAGGAGAAATAAAGAAAGGAGTGCACTACAAGATGAGTAATTAGTGGATAATAAAGGGATGTTATAAGCTATCTAACATGTATGATGACAAGGATATATGTTCAGAAGAGGTAACCACTAAATTGGCATGACATGAGTAGAGGCACAATGGAACAAAACATTAAAAGATCTCAATTCAAATTTGAAATCTGATAGGGAAATTTGGAAGGATCAAGAAGGAGCCAATCTACCTGAAGGAAATTTCAATCAAGGAAAGAGGAGTGGGAAAAGGGTAGGGTGTACAACTATAAAAGGAAACGAGTTCACCATTTTGGGGTTAGCGTGGATGAGAATTAGTGAGAGTTTAGAGTGGCCCAGGATGGAGGATATTTTTAGGACTTAGATCTAAGGTTTTTGGATGTTCTTGTGAGCACACAGTCCAATCTAAGATAGGTTTTATAGAGTACACCAAAGAAGTGTCTAAAAGCTCTATGTAAATAATTGTAAGCTCTTTGAGAACAATTGCATTATAGATGTCATATGGCTTGTTGATTTAATATATGAAACATAAATAATATAATTATGTTGTGTTGAATATGAAGAAAACTGAAGACTTGGGGAGTACTCGACATAGGCCCCACACCTACGCTGTCAAAATTGAGAATTATTTATAAATTATTTCCCTATTCACATATTGCCATTTTAAATTTGCATAGAAAGATTGTTTTTTCTTTGATTCAATATTTCATAATTACGTTGCAACTAGAAAAATACAAGACTTATTACTTTTGAGTCAAAGACTCTAACATGCACGTTTAATTAGATGATATTAATGAATATTTAAACATTTTACATATTCTTTTCGATGTATTCTGTGGAGTGTGATTCATCTATCCATTTTTATGTGATTAGCTGATATATAATATGTTTCAAGAAATTGGCATTACCCTAGCTCCAATTACAAAAAAAAAACAACTGCAAAGTGTTTTTACAAAATTAAAAAAATCAATGAATTATTTTCCCTATCCACATATAATTGACATTTTAATTTTCATGACAATATTGGTTTTTATTTGATTCAATAGTTCATAATTACGAGGCAACTAGAAAAAAACAAGACAAAAATGTCACATCGCTCACCATTGCAAATATTCTTTTTTATAAGGTTGTAAATGGAGAATTTTATAGAATATTGCTGAAGGGTCATATAATTGTTCACCATGGGAGAAGTTAAATATGAAATCATTAAACTTACTATATTATGATTAGTCATGGAATTCTTTTAAAATATTAATAACAAATTCACATTTGGATACATGTTTGAATAGAATTAAAGCAAAGACTTTAAAAGTAGTATAAGTTATTGACAATTTGGAATTAGTTAATTTATTGCTTTATGGTGGCATTGATGGTGTTGGTAGGGTGGACTGTGTAAAGGGATTTGTATCACTAATATTAATGTGATTAATTGGTATTGTATATGTATACAAAGAATGGAAGCATATATAAGAGTATATGAACTATTTGATAAAATATTTCAAAAAAAACATTAAATTAGTTTAGGTTTAGATTACAATTGTTAAGAAGACATATATATTAAATATAAATCATTAAATTTCACATCATTGATTTATAATAACAATAATCTTTTAAAATATTGTTTATTCAACCTTTACCTTTTAATGAGATTTTCTAATTTGTTAAAATGGAGTTGGATGGATGTTTGCTAATGTATATAATTTTATGTAAGGGTATTACCATTATATCTGAAATGCAGATGGTGTTAAATGGTTAGTAAAAGAATGTTCCTTTGATATCAGTTTGTGGTTCATCAATATATTATAATATTGTGTACGATCACTTAATTATATGTTTATATTGTATTGATTTAAATACAATTTATTATAATTTAAATTTTTTTAATATAAAAATAGATTAAAATTATAATTTGATATGGTGCAAAATTGAATTTGATGTTATTAATACAGTATTTTTTTGTTAAGATAAAATATTGGTTTTCAATAATATCATAAATCACAATTATACTCAAAAGTTTTGAAATTATACACACACAATCCACTAATAATATTATCTGTGATTCAGATTAGTTTGGAAATCACTATACACTAATGTGTATGGATATATTATTAAATATTAATGACTGAATACAGCGTGCTCAAAATGGGGTTTGTTGTTAGCAAACCTCCTGATCTTATTCCTATTCAGATGACTAGAATTGGGCTTAGACATAAACACACATTCCAACCAAACATTCTCTATCACCGGGGCAAGCGTGAGAGCATTTTCCACAGTTGTTCTTATCATTGAAGAGATCTACGCAGGATCCATGGCAGCAGTTGTGGCCAAATTTGCATGATTCGCCACAATCTCCACAGTTGAAGAAATCACTAGAAACGTCCTTGCAAAACCCCTTACTACAGCACTTCCATTCTCCATCACTCCCGACATGTTTGCAGGCATTTGGATTCTTGAAACACAAACCAAAAGCCTTCTTTCCATTATTATTCAAATCATGAGATCCCACAGCTCCTCCTTCGCCAGCTTGGACATTCATCATCATCACGCCTAATATAACTAGTATCAGTGATGGAACGAATGCATGCATGGATCTCTTCAGTGCCATTCTCACAAGAATATATTAAATCCAAAATAATCTTCTCCTGAAGGTTTTTGGTGTGATTGCAATAGAGGGGGTAGGCGCTATTTATTATATAGCCTGGGTTTTGACATTCATTTACCACAAATCTTCGATTCCCAGTTAAAAACTCGTGACAAAATGACTATACTGAGTTGTTGAACGTAATTAGTAACTACAGCAGGAATAATAGTCGAAACAAACTCTAAGAAGTCATAATAATAATAATAACTCTCGTAAAATTCCATTATTCACTCTATTTTTATTTAACTAGTGATGAGCTTCTACAAATGCTCGATCCAATAATCTGGAGTGAATTCTGATCTCTTTCATCTTCCTCATATCTCTCACTTATCCCTAATATCATTCACACTTCTATCTCCTAGAATATCTCTATTTTATTGAGTTACTAACTCACCTACATTATCACTAAGAGTAATTTAATCAACAATTCATTTATATATAATAATCACAAATGAATTACAAGAAATGAATTACCAAATTGAATGTCTACAACTACCTCTAGGTAGCTTGTTGAAAATGATAGATATCTCTAAATAATTGTAACACCTATATACATAGGAATATCCAAGATATAGTGCAATCTTACATAAGATTGGGAAAGGATAGTGAACATAGATGTTGGATGACATGTAAAAGGAAGAGGAAGCATAACAAGATAAGGGTAAGCTTGCATGAAAGTACTGGAGCACGTTGCATGATTGAAATAAGCATGGTCGTAATACACATGAAAGTGTATGGAAAAATTGTAGTTGAACGACAAAGTAGAGTAGGTGCAGAGGAATAAGATCCGATGATGATTGTATGATTTTAGTAGTAGGATGGGGCTTGGCCTAACTTAGTAAGGCACACAAGGGTTGCAAAGGAGTTGTGCATAAGGTTCAAGAAAGTGAAGGAGTATCAAATATGATTGTGCAATTATTAAGTAAGGTTGATAAGGAGGTGAACGTATATTTTGATTTTAAAGAAGGCTCAAAAACCCGTGAAATACTGCTTGAAAAGAAATTAAAGATGAGGATAAAAAATGAGCATGTGGAAGAAGAAGATAAAGGTGTGGTAAGTATCACAAAAGAAAGTAGTGTGTGGTAAGATGAGTAGTTTGCAGACAAGACAAGGATGTTAGAAGCTATATGACATGGATGCTAAAAAGGATTGATGACCAGAAGAGCCAATAACTAGATTAGCATATCACAAGCAGAGGCATGCTAGATTAGAACATTAAAAGATATCAATTTAAATTTGAAATTTGATAAAGAAATCTAGAAGTGTTTAGAAAGATCCAGCCTTCTTGAAGGAAAATTCAAAAAGGTGAGAGAAGCTGGAAAAGAGTTAGGAAAGAAACTATAAAAAGGGAACACGTTCACCGTTTTGGGGTTAGAGTGGTTGAGAGTTAGTGAGAGTTGAGTCTGGATGAGGATGGAGAATATTTGTAGGCCATTAGTGCTAACATTTTTGGATGTGCTTGTGAGAACACATTCTACTCTAGGATAGGTCTTAGGGAGTACACCAAAGAAGTTTCTAAAAGCTCCATGTAAATGATTGTAAGATCCTCAAGAACATTTTCATTGTAGATGTTGTATGGATTATTGATTTAGTAGATGAAACATTAAAAAAATTGTCACATTGTGTTGACTCTGAATAAAATGACAGACTTATGGAGTACCCGATAGAGTCCCCACACCTACATCGTCAAGTGGTATTAAAGCTGGTTCTTTTCCTATGGGAAAAAGAGGGAAGGAAAATAACTAGTAGATCACCAAACATGAGGTAGATAACATGAAAATATTGTGCTCTCCAAAGTGAGAAAGGTGGGAAGATAATGTAAGAAGAGATCTCGTAGTGTAGTGGATGGAGGAGTTAATTATCTTACACAAGAAAGAAAAATGTTGTAAATAATGGAATATGTAGATGCATAAGTCACGAAAAATATTGAAGAGATTTATAGATGAGCTAAATGGTGTTGAAACCAAATTGGATGATGCAGAGAAATAACACTAAAGGATATGGGGTCTTGTGGTGCCAAGAAACAATAAGAATATGGAAGACTCAACGAGGAGTGGAGGGCACAAAGAATATTGCACAAAGAAACAAATAGAAGAGCGCCAAATGGAAGAGGTGTGCATCGAGGTACACCTAAAGAGTGAGTAAAAAGAGCATAAGAGTGAAGAGGAAACATGCACGGGAGTACCACCAGAGAATTCACAAGACAAGGCAGAGAGAGAGATCAAAATATGAGTAAAGTGGGAGGAGAGAAATCACCAAGGAACAAATGACAGTGCACAAGAGTATTGTGCGAAGAAAGGAGGATTCTAAAGATAATAATGGGGTCAATATAAACCTAAAGCACACATAAGGTTATGAAAAACCACAAGATGAAGTGGTGGAGAGGAGAAAAGAGAGTGTGCATCCCAATAAAGAGGGGCATGGAAAAGAAGGAGTCCTGAATAGAGGACCGGAGTACACAAATGATTACATAAAAGAATATTTCTTGGAGGAAGGATAGATTGGGTGTGTATTTAATAGAACATAATAGATTTTCCATAAAGGTAACTGAAGTAGAGCATACCACAAAGGAGGTTGCTAGAATACATGTGAAAAATAGTGCATTGGAGGAGAATGAGTCCCACAAAGGTCTCAAAGAAGTGGATTACAAAGAGGATCACATGAGAGAGGAAGATCACAATTGAGTGGAGGGATTTCATGAAGAAAGAAAGGTTTCCATGAAGGTAACAAATGAAGTTTATGCAGAGGATTGTGTAGGAAAACATGAGTAAAAAGGAGAATTGTGCAAAGAAGAAGTTTCCCTAAAGGAAACAAAGAAGGAACATCATGAGGAGAAAGCTACAGATGAATTGTGCAAGGAGAAAAGTACAAGAAGAAAATTGGATAAGAATGAGATCTAAGTAGATAAAAAAAGGTTGAGGTGAAGAGGATGTTACCAAATAAAATATACATGGGAAAATAGAAATTTTGTTGATCAAAGAACACTTGACAGAAATCAAACAAGAAGTCCGCGCAGGAAAACAGGCCATGTTCAAGGGCATGAAGGGACAAGAAGAACCTGCTCGCATAGGAAAAGTCAACATTTATGACTTAGCCATTTTTTATCATGAAGATCTATTTTTAGAAGATGGCGTGTAGAACACACCAATGATACAGAGACGTGCACACCATGCATTGTCTATTTCTGGAGGATCGGATTTAGAGCACTTTTGTATGGAGACAGTCTAAGAATAGGATTTTCACCTCAATTAACTATCAGTAGTCTATAGATAGCACACTTGCATGTGTGGCTATGCATGAAAATGGCACGTGTCTATTAATAGCATGTGGCCTATTTTTGGGATGGATAAGCGGTGAAGGGAAATTTTCCACCCTATATATATGTAGTGAATTACCTGGTAGGGAGATGATGGATATAGAGAGATAGATAATATAGTGTGTGTGTGTGTGTGAGGGATAAGTATACAGAGACTTGTACATGTTTTTGGATTACCGTATCATATACATGCATGCATCGTTATAGATTGCCAGTATTGTAAGAAGCTTGTGTGTTACTGTGATAATTAAGAGATGGAAGATATTGACTGAACCTAAGTGTCATTCCAGTGTGTAATTGGGCTAGTGCATGTTCTTATTACTATCATGATTATTGTTTAAACCTATTCTTTCCTAGATCTAGATCTATCATGCACTGTATAATGATGTATTAGTTATGGATATATATGCTTTAAGTCTTCATCATGTTAACATTATGCTATGGCAACCCTAAAGAGGGACCTGGTACCTTTGCGCACTTCGGGTGAGCGCTCAGTCTAGGTTGAGTGATGTGCCAACGTGTCTAGGGTATTATCTAGTGAATTCTAGGCTGCATCATTGGTTCGGTTGCCGGAACCTCTTTTTCAGTTGTTTTCATGATGGTTCACAATGAAGACTTACCAGTTGACCTTAGCAAGTATTAAGGAGGGGATACATGATCTAGAGGAAGAATATGCATGGCGGTTCAACATTGGATTTGAGTTTAATGCATGTACTTGGGTGGAACAGAATATGTATGACAACTTATATGAGATTTTTTTCACTATCTTTTCAGTAGAATTATACGAGTGGCTGATTACTTATGCATCTAAGTGGAATTAGAGGTATCGCACACTTGTCTGGACACAGGAATAGTTTTAGGCCCTTTATGATGCTTATCTAATTTGAAATCAAGTTGTGGATGCATGGTTTTGTGGTGTCCTAAATAGTTATATCTTGGATTACTCAGTTTCCACGTATTCGTGTCCAGAAGTATATGAATTCCAGTTCTTACGATATCTAATAGGAAGTTATCTGTAAGGTATTCCACTGGTGATCAAGATCTTGATGGTAACTTTGAACTTGGAGAGTAAACCGATGGCTAACTAAACATCACCACGCGTGAGGGCAGGAATGGGTTTGGTGAAAGATGGAAGACCTAGTAGTAGAAAGGCAGAGAGAGGAAAGGTGGCTTAAGTATAATGAGGCATGTGAGAGGGAGATAGAGAAGCAGCGTACCGTTGCAGAAAGTATGGTGCTGAGGAGAGAGATGGCTCATGAAGGATTTTAAGCTCACGTAGAAGACATGGAGCCAGAGCATCAAGAACTCCCCATCTTGGAAAGCATGACAGGGATCCCCCTTTGCCTCACACAAAAGTGAGCCAACAGAGACTACCTAGGCCACGGGCGTGCATCATAATCCACATGGTGACCTATCCCTTGCACTTGGATTTCCAGTAGCTAGTATGACAAGTAATTAGCGAGTGAATTTGGGAAATAAGAGAACCAAAGTAAGTTAGAGAGAAATTACATCAATGGCAGGAAAAACGGCTTCATTATTATTTGGAGGAACATTTTCAGGTGCATCATCTGCGCAGAATGTAAGAGCATCGAATGTTGGATTCACCTCTGGAAGTGGAACTACCACACAGACTATAGGGGTTCAATATAGTACTACTATTGGAGCACAAGGGAGTACATCTATAGGTCCTAGTCTAGCTATAGGTGGAGGATCAAGAGCTATATGTGGTTCTAGTTCTGGTGGATCTGGTGGTTCTAGAGGCAGGGGAAACACAGGAGGTTCTAGATCAGATTGGCAAGGTCCACACCAACCATAGAATATTTATATGGAGATGTCTCTTCATCTCCCAGAGTATAGAGGCATAGAGGATGTTGTTGAGCATGTGCACATGTTTGAAATATTAAAGCCAAAATAATCTTCTCCTGAAGGTTTTTTGGTGTGATTGCAATAGAGGGGGTAGGCGTTATTTATTATATAGCCTAGGTTTTGACATTCATTTACCACAAATCTTTGATTCCCAGTAAAAACTCATGACAAAATTACTATACTTAGTTGTTGAACGTAATGAGTAACTATAGCAAGAATAATAGTCGAAACAAACTCTAAAAAGTCATAATAATAATAATAATAATAATAATAACTCTCAATGTTATAATACCATAAACTTCCATTATTCACTCTATTTTTATTTAACTAGTGATGAGCTTCTACAAATGCTTGATCCAATAATTTGGGAGTGAATTCTTATCTCTTTAATATTACTCATATCTCTCACTTATCCCTAATATCATTCACACTTATATCTCCTAGAATATCTCTATTTTATTGAGTTACTAATTCACCTACATTATCACTAGAGTAATTTAATCAATAATTCATTTATATATAATAATTACAAATATTTAATTCGAAGAAAATTATGGAAATCTCTGTGAACTCTAATTATTACGGCTCGTTTGGAGGTGGTGACTCTGTGGGAGGTGATGGGAGACTGGATGGGGCTTTTTCAGTGGTATCTGCAGGTGTTTTCTCTCTCGACGACACGGTCTCTATTTCGAGTCCAATATTCATGAGCGACCAGTTCTTTGGTCTGTTTCCTTTCCTTGATGGTGGTCGAGCTCCTTCTGGTGGTGGCAGCAATGCTATTCCTATCACGGGTCGAGTTGGGAGCGATGGTTTAACCCTCATTGGAAAATCCTATGTGATGGCTGGTCTTGTTCTTGTGGTGGTGTTTTGGGGGGCTCTCCCCTGTTTTCCTCTGACGCCTCTTCCAGAGTCACCTTGTCCACTATGTAGGGGGGTACTATGGGACTTGGAGGTCTGGGTGTTGCTCCTCTATAACAATTTTCTACAGGTGAGCATGTCCAAGGTCAGTTCAAATGTGCTAGGATGAAGAGCAAAGGTAAGCCCTCCTCTTTCCTGGAGGTGGCGAAATCCGGAGGTAGAGAACCTGCCAAACCCATGGCTTATGCAAAATCTACTCCTATGGTCTCCTTTGGTGAGGAGGTTTCTGAATCTATGGATTTCTACCAAAATAGTGGGCTAATCTGTAGATTCACTAGTTGTTGCCCCGGTCTTCCATCCCTTCAAAAATGGATATCTGAACATTGGAGGCCTTTTTTAGATGCTAAAGTCAACATCTATCCCTCAAGATGTGGAATTTTCATTGTTATTTTTGATAGCTCTTCTGATAAGGACAAGATTTTTGGAAATACTTTGGATTTTCAGTTGCACCATCTCATTATGAAGCCTTGGTTTCCCAACTTTAACCCAGTTACTGAAATTTTTTCTGTTAGACCTATTTAGATAAGGCTATACTATCTACCCCTGCATTTTTGGAGTGAGGAATGTTTCAGATCCATGGGGGGTGCTTTCGGTAAGTTCCTGGATGTTTATCCTAGGATGGAAGCTTTTGATCATACCACCTATGCCCGTATTTTGGTGGATATGGACATGATGACTGACTTCCTGGCCACGATGGAGCTCAAAGTTAGGGACTTAATATGGATTATGAAGGTCTCCCTTTTAGATGTAGATATTTTTTTGGCCTTGGTCATCTAGCCTCTGATTGTCACATTGCCAAGAAGTCATTTAATGGGTGAGTATCATGGTGAAAATATTTTAACCCAGAAAATTTGACAATTTATGCTGAGGAGGTTGATGTTTCATATAGTCACTCAGGGCATCAGGACATGGAGAAGGACAAGATAATGGAAGAGAAGATATCACAGATGTTGGGTAGGACCTCTCCTCCCACTTTACCCGTAAACAATCTATAGGTTGCAGACCTGTGGGTTGGGCCTGTTCCCTTGGCCGATCCCGGTCAAAACATTAATTCTCTCAAAATTCATCTTCCGATCTTCTCGAATGAGAATGAAGATCCTAATCAAGGGGTTGGTTGGAAGGTGGTGAACTATAAAAAGAAAGGAAAAGATGGTTTGTTTCCTTTCAAGATGAACCTTCGATCTCATAAAGTGAAAGACTAGTGTTAGAGGTCCTTGGTCTGTGGGCCAAGATGTTTTGACCTCTTCCTTTGGGTCTCTTCATGGTGCTTTCCTTTTTCCGGGTTGAGGTTTTTGTTTGGTTTGTTTCTTTCTTGGCCGTTGGGCCTTGTTTGTTGTTTTTTCTCCTTTTGGTCCTTGACATTTATCTTTCACTTTGTTCAGGGTTCCGAGCATCCCTTCAAAATCTGTTTTTTACCAAATCTAATAAAAAAATTTACAAATATTAATAGTCACTCAAATATATTTGTATGTGTATAATATTTTATGTGAGCATTAATACATTGTTTTTCTAAATATTTTTAAAAATCTATTAAATTATTTTTAACATTAAATACCTTAAATGTGATGAAAATTAATTAAGGAATCCATCTCAATCATTTAACTATAATAATATTATCACTCACAAACACACACTTGAATAATATAGACATATTCTAAATTTCATTATATTAAATTTTAAATAATGAAGAAAATGATTAAATTAAATATTATACTACACATAATTATGAATTTGTAAGATTTATGACAGTTAATAGAAACCAAAATTAAAACATTGCAATTTAAATAAAGAAATATATTAATATGTTATTAATAAAATATTAACATCTTAATATCTCATTGATAAAATAGAAACATCTATTAGAATGCAAAGTAGAAGTATTTTCAAATAAAGAATTAAAAAAAAGTAAACAGGAGGGGAAAAAATTAAACATTATAATTGAAAGCTTGGGCATCTAAAAAGGATTGTTTTAAATGGAAGCAAGATGTGGTGTCTCCTCATAGGTATGAAAAATCAGATTAAGGCAATGTAGCAGCATTTGGGCTATGTAGTGGGAGATGGCTACATAGGGACTTAAATCCAAGTGGACTATCCATATGAGTTACAGTGCTTTATGTATTGTCAGGATACATAACAAGGTTTTATCATCACCAATTGTCAAAATGGGTTCTGATTGTATTGTGACTTCAATCATGATGGAGGTCTTCACTATACAAGGACAGACACTTTTCTTTGATGATTATTAGGGATGATGTTTGGGCAATTAATCATCCAAAATTTATAAAGGAATCGGCACATTAGTGAGTTATAGAAAATGTTAGGAATACAAAGGGTCAAATAGGTTATACAAATAAGATTAGGTGTTGCACAAGTGTGCAGTTAGGAATTTTGAAGATCAAGAGACATTGTGTTGTATTTTTTAATTGTGTTTTCTGTAAAAAAGGGTTGCATTCCATTACGACGAGCTAACCTCAAAAATTTGGCCTCAATTCGGAAAGGCTGATGAATTTATTACATATTATGTCCCATATTGTTGTGTTTCCACTACTTATTTTTATTATATGTTATGGATGTTTTGATCTCATTTTCAGCACATATATGTATGCTTGTGTATGTATCATATTAGGTTTCCCCTATTCATGTATGTAATTTCATTATACTACAAGTCATTAGTAGTGAAATTAATCAATGGGACCTTGAGGTCATTGGTTAAACCTTTCCTTTGTGTTTTATGTCACTTTTTACAAAGGATATTTTGAGTATGAAAAAACATAAATTGTAAGGGATTTTTTCTCCTAAATATATTTTAGGTTTATCATGAAAAAAATTTAAGCAAGAGAATAAAAATACCAATCAAATGAACTTTAAGGCCCAACACCTTTTAACATGTACTTGTAGAGACTTATTAATTAGTTTCATGAAGAACATATATATTATAAAAGCTAAAACCCAAACATGATATCCTGATAGGTATAGCCCTTCGAATGATATCATTTTCTAATCCCACAACACCATCAATGATCAAAGTTGACCACACAACACATTAGGGTCTTATGGTATATACTTTTTCTATAGGAGTTGTATTTTGTCTCAAAATGTTTCCATCATCAATATACATTACGCATGCATTCCCACTCGACCAATTCAATAGATTTTGTTACTGTTGAATCCTTCTCACCATCACAAGATCTTGATCATGCCTTCAATTGCAAAAATGGTAAAAGGGATATTGTTGTAAAACCCCATATGGTATGTGTAGTCTTTGTTCGTAGAAACAATTACGATGATCATCTATTTTGAACATCAAAATTGGTAAAGCATCATTTTTGTTGAACAAGAATCCAAACAATTGATGCAAAGAGTCACAAAATTGCTCAACCAAATAAGGAAGCTCATATTCCATGCAACAGTTCTCTATGAGGACATCTAGTTCATCTTGTCCCAAAAGGGAGTTTTTATTTCCATAACATGTAAAAGTCATTCGTGATGCATAAAGACCTCTAAAGGTTGCAATAGATTTCATTCTAAAACAAGGACTCAAGACATTTTTTATTCCTCTAACAAAGGGCAGCATAGAGTTTTGAAGGCCAAACATCTCCACAATTACCTAACTTCCAAAAATGTGAGCCAACCTTTTTAAAGGATAAAATACATTTTTGACTACAGTGGAAGAGAATCCAATATAATGTGCAGTAAAATGGAAGAATGCAAGGAAATAACCCAATGCACACCATGCAATGTGATGTAATGGTATAATGGAAGAGAGAGAGAAAATAATGGGTCACAAACTCACAACAATGAAATCTGAGATAAAAAGACACCATGGAATGCAAGAATAAAGTAGAAGGGGAAACTATTGATGCAAAAGTTATAGCAACCTGCAGGGATCTTGGGATTGTAAGAAAAATATTCCAATGTCCTTGCTTTGCACCAAGAAATGACCCTCTGCTCAACCCACCATGCATGATGTTGCTAGATTTCTAAAGTCGATGTTGTCAATTCCTTCTCCTAAGCAAGTTTTTGGTATCCGATCAAAGCAACTGACCCCGTATAAATGTTATATTATAAGAATAAAGGCAATAAATTGACAGAATGAAGAAACCCAATGAAAGATTATTTCATAAAATAAAATCCTTTAACATTTTCTCCTCAAAATCAATATTAAAAATTCTTCTCAATGACAATGTTGTACTATATTTAAACAACAGAAATCATTATATAGATTAAGAAGCCATGTCACCTATCCTTAACATTGAACATGTGATGACTACTTCTGCACTGAAAATATATACACCATAGTATGATGCTATATATGTCCTTATTTATGAAATGTATTGGGAAAGTTTGGGTGGTGGACACCATCCGGGAAGGTTTGGGTCTCCAAGGCCAAGGTTGAATATTTCACAATCGTCTTCATCATGTTAGAACTGTAGAATTGCAAGCCCAGAGTAGTTGTCCACAAATTCAGAACCCTACCACTGAACTCATCCTTCACTCTAACTACATGTCTCAGAATAGGGTTATTATTTAGAGGGTCCAGAGCCATATTTATATCATACCCTGCGGGAACATTATTTATTTTTCTCCCAATAGTGGTCTCTTTATTAAAATCATAGGGGATTCCTTTTACAAGCACAATAACCCCTGTTGGAATAATATGTTGATCCATCGGAGTATAAGAGGAAGCCCATATTTTCACTTTGTTATCAAGTATGGTTTTGCTACTGTTATGGCCTACAAGGTTCCAATAATTATGTTGCACCAAGCACACAGGGGTGGGATTGTTTCTGGGTATCACCCTCATAACAATTGCCAACTCCTTATTTCGAGTTATGGTATATGTAGCATATACATCAAGGGAATCCTAACAACCATCAATCAACATAATTTACATTCAAACAACATATAAATCAAGATCATTAGGAATCCTAACAACCATCAATCAGAAGAATTTACATTAAACAACATATGAATCAAAATCACCATGGAATCCTAACAAACGTCAATCAATAGATTTTACATTAAACAATGTAGACTTCTTGCTAAATTCTATATAATCAATTATTATTATTGAAATAAATGAAAGCAGGCACTAACTGACCATGGAGTGTATTATTCCCATCATTGGCAGTCAAATGGTTAGCTACTCATCCCACAATTGCATGTAAATCTTTAGGGTCCAATCTAGTGTCATTCTGTATACATAGATTTAAAGTTAAGAAAGATAATTGGTGTAAGTCATACACTTACCATATACGAATCAAATGAGTGAAAGCCAAGAACAAAACATAAATATAGCTGAAATTCTTATCTCTTTGCACTTAAGGCCAATCCAATTATGATTTTTCTATGAACTTGCAATTGAATTAAACTTATACCCACTTCCTCAATTTGGACTTTAAAGCAAAAACTAATATTTAGGCATTTGATCCATATTGGGACATAACTACAAACATATACTAGTGGCCCCCAAATTCGTCAGCTTAATGCTCAGATCACAATTTTCTAAAGTGAATATTTTTGGACTTTCTGAACAGACTTGGGTTGCATGGAGAGAAGCCAAGAGGGCTATAAACCCCACTGAACAGAGATTTTTTTCCATGATTAAATCAACATTTAGAGCACAAGGAATGAAAAATATTGAACATGACCCAATTCCATTAAATTAGGATGGAAGGGCCGATTTATAAGGCATACACGAGATAAGATAAGCTCAAACACAGTCAAATATATGCAAACCCTTAACCATTATTCTCATTGAACTTAAAACTACAAATCCAAATCAGCATGCACCTACAACCACAATCAATTTCACTATATTTTTAAGATCCACATACACACGGCCACTATACATGTTGTCACTCCTTTTCGGTTATTCATTCTAATAAATTATTGGTTTCTTTCTTCTACATGAATTGTGTATAATGCAGGCAATGATTTTGGTTTTTCTTAAGTAGATTGGTGTTTCCATAGAATAAATCGAGGGCATGATGATAATTTGGACCGCTTGGTTTCAAATCTTCGAAAATACAAACAAATATGAAATAAGGAGACCAACTATTTCATTCAAATCTAATATTAGGTTTGAATTTTGATGGACCAGTGGTCAAAGAGTGCATCCACACAAATAATGGAAGTAGTATTCTCTGACTAGTGTAATTGCTAGCCACTTTGACAAAACCTTTTGGCCTAATTACTTAAAAGACACAACACCCTTGTTCTGCGCAAATATTACTTCTGAAAGTGAGACACATTTATCGTAATCAAGATGGGAAAGAAGAAATTTAGGTGGATTTCTTAATAGGCTTGACACTTTCCTAGTTAAATTCGGGGTGTATCCTTCTTAACTAAACATACACAACAGTCTTCTGAAACCTCCCATTTCCACGCCCCCCCTAATAAAGCCAATAAAGATCAAAATTTTGGGATCAAACCCATATTGGGTGAGTTGGGATCTTGATCGCTAACATTTGGATTGACCTCCTAACTGCAACCTACATCTAAAGCAAGCCATCCACCATTCAATGGCATTGAAAACTATAAACCAACCCTACAAAAAATAGGCATCCAAGCGCTAATATACTCCACACTATCATCCCTACATCCAAACACCAAGGTCGAGCCACTACTTCCTCTGCCTCTTTCCACCTAGATGATACTTTGACCTGCACAATCTCAAAGAGGTAACAAAATAAAAATAAAAAAATGACCCTACTCCAATAAACCTGCAACAACTATGGAAGAATAAATAGTGTGGAGAAAACAAGGGTCTTGTAGGCTGAACTTTGTAGTGGTCAGCGTCTAGACCCACATCTGTAATATGAATCCTCCACAAAATATTTTAATGAAAAAGAATAGAAATACGAACTAAACCCTACAAATATTGTGCAAACAGGGGTCGCGGCAAACAAATGGTTGTTGGTTTCTGTAAACCAATCACAAATATAACATGCAACTACAAAACGTAGAAAAATAAAAAAATGTTTGGATGACTGTTTTGATGGTTCCTGGTTTATGTAAACTAATCACAAATATAGCATGCAACTGTAAAATGCAGAAAAAAACAAAAATGTCGGGACGCCCGTCAAACCCATCAAAACGGGAATCAAAATTAATTGCATTGAAAAAATGTCCAAATGAATATCAAATTAAACATAGTTGCATGTTGGGTTTTAAAATGATACCTTTAACAAATTGCATTCAGGGGAAAGCAAGTCCCTCCTCTTTAATGGGAGAGGTTCCCTTATTGAAAGCAAGAAACAAAACTTATATACAATGTACAACTTTCAAAGTGTGGATTCCTGATACTTTGAAACGTTTTATGCCCAAAGATCATTAATACAAAAGAACGGAAGAATTAAGGAGATGAGAGAGGAAGAACATAACAATAGCTTCAGGAAATATAGATAGCAGAGTATAACCTTATACGTATTGAACCAGGGAGATGTAGAATAGAATCATTCACTTTCATAACCAATATAATTCCAAAGACACAAACTTCCAGAAATCATATAAACAAGAACACAAAGTTTCTTATCATAAAAGACGAATGATTCCCAAATTTCAGACAAGGAAGAATAAATAGTAGAGGAAGAAAGGGAAAAAATTCTATATTGATTACTTAGAATCTATTACCTTTACAGAGTACCATGATCCAACCCTAACAATGGCGTGGAGAAGCCATTAAATAGCCTCTAAGAACGGTTACATTCGGTTACAAAAATGATGAAACTGATCAAGAAAATGACGTCTGAGATTCTGTAACGCCTCGGTTGTTTCCATGTTTGGCGGAAAAACTAAATGCATTGAATTGCAGCCATTCAATTTGCCCTTACAAAATTTGAATGTGAGCCATCCACATGGGAGAGATTTAAACAAAGGTGGGCCTGAGGACGCCTTTTGCATTTTGTGCCTTTTAGAGAAATAGCACTTCGGAACATTTTGGCCTACCCACCCACTTTTGATATAGGCCTAACACTTGTCTTTACGTGAGTGGCAACGGAGTTACAACTCACTTTTTGTAATTTTACCTCTTTTCAATGCGGGCTCAAAAAATCAAATTTCTCTACCGACCCGCCTCCCTGCTTTGACTTTTGATGTGGGCTCAACATTTGACTTATTACCTTAGCATGGGTGGGGCCGCGAGTCACTTTATAACTTTAAGCTCTTTATGGAAATAAAGCCCAAATTCCCAAATCACTTTGATGGCTCGCCTTCGTGCTTTGACTTTTGATGTGGGCTCAATATTTGACTTTTTCCCTCATGGAAACAAAGCCAAAATTCCTAAATCACTCCGACGGCCCACTTTCCCACTTGACTTTTCAACGGCATCAAAACATAAAAAGGGCCCGCCTCCTCGCTAACGCTTGAAACATGGCCATGTGTACCTTTTGTCTGGTGGGGCTACATGTCTGACCCTGGACATGTGGAGGATCAGCGCACCTTTCGGACCTACCTCCGAATTTTTCCTTCGAAGGTGCGCTAAGCTGACACGTGGAGGCTTCCGAAAACCCTTCTATACTTCGCTGATACAATGGCCGGCTCTACCCCTTCTTTGACTCTGACCACATGGCGAGCCCGCGCACACTTGTAGACATGCTCTTGATTTTTCCTTTGAAGTTACACCAAAGAGACACGTGGAGGCTTCCACAAACCCTTATATACTTATCCGATTCGAGCCTACTTTCCTCTTGACTTATGTTGAACCCTAGACACATAGAGAGTTGGAGCTCATTTGAGTTTCTGCTTTGGATTCACCTCCTTAAATTGTGCTGAGCTGACGCGTGGCTCCTTCTGCCAGTCCTGGAATCTTCAATGGCCAACTCTGTCTCTCCTTTGACTCTGACCACATGGAAAAATGGCACTCATTTGGAGACTAGCCCTTTGGTTTCACTTTTAAAGTTACGTCATTGAGGCACGTGGAGGCTTCTGCCGACCCTCTCGTACTTATTCAATTAAATGATCGGCTCTATCTCTTTTTCAGACCTGGGACATGTGGAGGGCTGGCGTAAGTTTGGGTAACTCCTTTGGCTTCAAACCTTGAAGTTACGCTGATGAGACACATGGCACCATCCGCTGAACCTTCCATACTTAGCCGATGTGGGCTTTTTTGTCTTCATTTCAGGCCTGGGACACGCGGAAATCCTGTGCTTAATTGAGGACTATCCCATGGGCCTATCCTTGGGGTTACATCATTTAGACATGTGGAGGCTTTCACTATAGCTTGAAACATGGCCATGCCACATCCAATCAGAGATGTCCATGTACTACCCGTGGATGTTGGGGCAAAAATTGATAGGGAAGATACGCCCGTCATTCACAACTATGGAAAAAATTAAAAGAAAGGGAAAACCCCACCTTTATGCCTAAATTTCAAATTTTTCTCCATGGAATGAAAAACTACGAACAATACCAGGCTCAACGCGATCCGTTACTCGAAGGTACCGACTCAAATTTTTTCAAAACTTGACTTCACAAACAGGGGAATTTTGAGGGTGACAGGGGAATTTTGAGGGTGACAACAGTTGGCTCTTTCTGGGGATGACTTGACAGAGGAACGAGGCAAGATCAAGAACCATAGAAAAAATCTAGGAAAGAAAACCAGTGCCTTATCCATTGGGAAAATAGAGTCAAAGGCAAAACCAACACAGAAGAAAAAACACACGAAAGGGAAAAAAACCAAAAATGAAAGACAGAAACAAAACACAAAAGAATGACCAAAAACCAAAACACTGTACACAATATACAAAAGGACTGCCTAGTCACCTAGGACTTGAACAACTTCAAATACTACCCACTATAAGGAAGTGGGAGAGGAGATCCATCCATATAATCCAAATAGAATGAATTTTCTCCAGCAAAGTGTCTGATTTTGAAAGGACCAAGCCAAAGAGAATCAAACTTACCATGGCTTCCTCGAGGTTCATGTCTTTTGTCCCATAGCAGAACAATGTCTCCCACTTGAAAATATCTGGGTCTAGCTTTCTTGTCAAACAAAGCTTTCACCTTCAGTTGATGAGCTGAGATTCTATCAAAAACCTACAACCAGTCTTCATCCAGCTTCTGGAGATACATGATCCTCTTGTCCAAGGAACTGATAAAACATGAATTTTCAATAGCCTTCATTAAGTGCAAAGCTTTTAATTCCACTGTTACTGGCAATTGAGCTTCAGCACCATACACCACTTGAAATGGAGACATTCCGATTGCTATTTTAGGTGTAATTCTATATACCCAGAGAGCATCATAAAGTTTCTTGTGCCAATTCCTCTAAGAGTCATTGACAAGCTTCCGGACGATGGTTACCAGATTCTTATTTGTTGATTCTTCTTGTCCATTTCCTTGGGGTAGTAGTCTAAAGAATGAGCAAGGAAAATTCCATAACCATAGCAGAAATCCATCATCTTAGAAGAATAAAAAATCGAAGCATTATCAGCCATAATCTTGTTCGATACCCCAAACCTTATCAATATGTTCTCCTTAATGAAATTGCACATCACCTTAGAAGTAGTGCTTTTGACTAGAATGACCTCTACCCACTTAATGAAGTAGTCTGTAGCAGTAAGTACATGAGTATGTCTAGCACTAGAAAGTTGGTTAAGAGTTCCAATGAAATCCAATCCCCACTGTTGAAAAGGCTCATCAATCACTATTGGCTTTAGTGGCAAAGCAGCCAACTTAGATCTCCCAACAAAATTCTGACAGGATTCACACTTACCTACCCATTTTGATACATCTCTGAACAATGTAGACCAATGGTACCCATCATGAAGGATTTTATGGGTGGTGACAGTAGAAGAGAAATGGCCTCCACAATCCTGATCATGAAAATATTATAACAACTTCTTATGTTGCTCCTTGTTTACACACTTCAAGAATCTTCCATCTATGCCTCGCTTGAACAAAGCATTCATCCATAATACATACTGTGCAGACCTTATCTTAATAGCCCTCTTTTCCTTGGCACTCAAGTGAGATGGACACTCTCCATAAGTAAGAAAATGTGCAATATCAGCATACCATTCATCTATTGAACTGGGGAAAAGGACAATAGGAACATCAACTGCTTCTTTGGACAATTATGCATCAACTCCCTCAGCAATAAACTCACATAGGCCTTTACCCCAAACTAGCTTTGCTGTGTAATGTCCCCTGTTGGCTCTTTGGATCCTGAGTGAATTTTAAACAATTCCAATACTAGCATGCAAGTCTTAAGATGATAATCCAAGGACTGTGATTGCAGATCTGAATGTAATTAAGACAAAGTGACTTGGTTCATAGAGAAAACTATACCAAATTCGTGACAACAAGAATGTCTCCTAACTCCAATGTGACAAACAGATTTTTGGGAGGTAAAATTGTTCAAAAACAAAAGATAATAAGATCATACAATCCCAGTTGGACAGCTGCAATAAATTACCAGAAATGGTGACTATGGGTATGAGGGAAACCCTTGTAAATCAGCATCAAATAAACATATCTGCCACATGAACATATATCATAATTTTGTAGCAGTCCATTAATACATGAAATCGAATGTGTAGGGCATAAATACACAAGTAAATATGACCCAGAATGTTGCAGATTATTATGGACTGAAACAACTCTATATTTCCTTCATAAGGTTCTGAAAATAATACATTTGAAGCCCAAAAATACAGAATGAGTGAAGACAATTAAAATCAGACCTGGAAATGGTCCTCAAACACCATGGTCTCACCAAACATTGAGTCACTCCACATGACTAAAATGTAATAACACTGCTGCCATAAATCCTCCCATCCTTTATTGCCAAAATTCAACATAACAACTGAAGTTCCTTTGAAGCACAATAAGATTCCCTGTATGGAAATCTCTCTTCTTCTCTATGAGGGTTTTCGGCCTCTAGAGTAATTTTGCAAAGCTCAAAGCTTAGACAAAAGTCATATTTTTATAAAATGAGAATGAGATGCCCTCCTCTAAGTCGACCTCTCCTTTAAATAGACAAAGTGACCCAAAGGTAGGGAAAATTTTAGTGGCGAATATTTGTAATATGGCAAATATTCCATTTTTGAAAATTTTGAAAAGGTAAATTTTCTGGCGCGGGTCAGTGACCTGTTCACCTAAAAATTACACTTTAATTTTTTTTAGGGGTCGGCTTCGCCTACCCTTGAAAAATATCCCCTATATAATCCTAGATTATTTTCCAGGTAGAACACTTCTACTTCACATTTGTCAACAATATGATATATCTCGTATTATAGACGCATGACAAGGGGGTAATTTATTGACACGCGACAAGGAGGTACTGTAGATATTGACACATAGCAGATGCACAACAAAGAGTTTGTTGACGAGAGACACAGAGATATTTTTGATGCATAAGCAGAGGGTGGAGGCTGCAGATGCGCGACAAGAGATTTGTTGTCGCACGTCAAAAAATGCATTGACGCGCATCAATAGACCTCATTGACGCGTGTCAATAACCTTGTTGACGGGCGTCAAAGAGGTTTGTTGATGCACGTCAATGAGGGTTATTTATTGATGTGTGACACTGATGGATAGTTGACGCGCAACAAGGAGGTACAATAGATATTGATGCATAGCAGACGCATGACAAAGAGTTTGTTGACGTGCGACACGGAGATTTTTTTGATGTGTAAGCAGAGGGTAGAGGTTGCAGATGCGCGATAGGAGATTTTGCTGTCACACGTCAAAAAAATGCATTGACACGCATCAACAGACCTCATTGACGTGCGTCAATAACCTTGTTGACATGCGTCAAAGAGGTCTGTTGACGCACGTCAATGAGGGTTATTTGTTGACGTGTGACACTGATGGATAGTTGACGTGTGACAAGGAGGTACAACAGATATTGACGCATAGTAGATACACGACAAAGAGTTTGTTGACGCGCGACATGGATATTTTTTTGATGCACAAGCAGAGGGTGGAGGCTGCTGATGCGCGACAAGAGATTTTTCTCGTGCGTCTGCAGCCTTCTGTCACACCACTTGACAATCAGGTGAAATTTTTTCATACAACCCCCAAAAAATTCACCTTCCCGCGAAATAGGTTCCAGGGATATTCGCCAGGTATTTTCCACCTCTGATTTCCAAGAGGTATCTTAAAATGAACCCTGCCCAAAGGAGCCTTTTTAACCTCCAATTAGCTTGCAATACATTTCTCTATGCAAATTTTCCCCATTAGGCCTAGTCACATTTTTGCCTAGGGAAAATACAAAATGGTTTTGGGTCTATTTTCCTTCTAGGCAGCTAATATAGTCTGTCCTAGACAACTCGCCCATTCTCCTAGGGAGGATACAAATATAATATAAGACCCTATGCACTCACCTAGAGATTACAACAATTGTTTATAGGTGCATTTCTTTATTAAGTCAAATAAATAATTATAAGTGCTTTAATATTTTTCTTTTATTTTCTTTTAGGCACTTATAAAAATTGTATTATGACTTAAGTCACCCTTGCACACTTCCTTTGGCCTTCGAGTAGAAAAAATGGGCCAAAGGTCTTCGATGTCATTATTTGAAAAAGAGGGACATTTCAGTCCTCCCTTCCCCAAATTGCTTGCCCATAAGCAATTTTGTACTTCTTTGTCTAAGTGCCTTGCACAATAGACAAAATATGTTGAAGTTTTTCAAAAGTCTAGCACTTGTACCTCTAAGATGAGACAAATTTTGCCACCAATTTCCTTTGACAATTTTCTCATACACACATGGGGGTTTCCAAGGTAGTTCATAGGAAAAATTACTAATTTCCTCATCTAAATCAGCATCTTTGGTAAAAGGAATCTGAATATACCGCACATAGGATATTAAATCATACCTTAGGATGTTTCCATGGTCCAAAAAAAACTGATTTTTGTCAAAGTCCAGCCACTGCCCTGTTATTTCTCTTTCAATTTTAGCCTCTTCATGTGAAATCAGCTCCTCATTGAACTTTCCAATCATGCTATGGGATGTCATTCTTGGAGGAACTCCCTTCCTTATACCTTGCAAAACAATGCCCATGTCTTGCACCTTGAACTTTAGCTACATGGTTTGATAATTTTGATGAAACTCTCCCAAGGATTGGAGCCATTGAACACCAAGAACTAATTATAATCCCCTAATGTCAACAATATAAAACTCATCACTAACCTCATGGCCTCCCATGGTGAATTGAATTTTGGGAATCCTCTTGGTGCATGTGATTGTATGCCCATCTACCATAATCACATAAAATCCTTGGAATTCTTCTGTTTGTAGGCCCAAACTAACAACCAAACTCCCATCGATGAAGTTATGTGTTGCTCCCCCATCAATCAAAATTGTGATCCTTTGCCCAAGAATATCACCCCTTACATGGAATGCATAAAAACTAGGAAAAACGGTTAGTGTTGCTAAGGTAGCAATATTTTCATCATTATTTGCTTTACCTTTTGGATCATCATCATCATCTTCTTCTTCTTCATCAATAATTTCAATATAATGAATGGATCCCTTACCTTTGCAATGATGATTGGGTGTCCATGGTTCCTTGCAATCATAGCACAACCTCTTCCTCCTTAGCTCCCTTCTTTCCTCAATTTCAGCCTTGTTTTTCTCCCATTTTAGTGCTCTAATGGGCTGCCCACCAACTGTTGCACCTTTCCTATCATTTTGGGGTGTTATAGTGCTGCTCACATATGTTCTTTTGCTGCTGTAATGGTGTTGTTCACTGCTGCAGATTTTTCCCTTTTGGCATAGAGCTCTCTAAGTCAAGTGCTTTCTTAATAGCTCCTTGAAGAGAGGGAGGATTAAAGGCTTTGAAAAGACCCTTTAATGGATCTCCTAACCCTTCAATAAACAAAAAAAAAGTCTCTTTTCACTAATGTCAAGAACCATAACTAAAATTCTTTGGAAATCAGAAATATACTTATCTACGGTGGCATCTTGTTTGAGTTGGGAAAGCTCCCTGAAATACAAATCTGGATCCATCCGATCAAACCTCTCGATCAAGAATTTTACTGAATTCTTCAAGTGATGTAATAGAGCCATGACCTTGAGTAATGATGCCATGATACCACCACTCATGTGCCACACCATCCAAATGTAGTGTTGCAAACTTAAGTGCTTCATCTTCATACATGGGATTTAGAGAAAGATAGGTATCTAATTTTTGCAACCATGATCTAGCAGAGCACTTGTCTATACCATCAAATGAAGGGAGGGTTACCTTACCCAATATTTGTTAAATGTCTCTCTGAGGTGTCTCTTGATGGGCTCTTCTGCTTCTTCTTGTACCCTTTTTATTTTTCAACTAATAGAAGTCTCTAAAAGATAGCATATCTCTAACTCGAAGGCTTAGCTGCATGTACTCATCACCATATGCATCTATATCATCAACATCATTTTTTTCCACTTCTTCAATTGGTTCCTCTCTTTGGAGAAACTTGGCTCTGAAAATTTGTTGATTAGGCTTGGGAGAAGTCCTCATTGGTCCTATTGATCTTCCTTATCCATTGTTGGTTGCTCCATGATTGATGGCTGGCATATTCCCTTGTAGAACCATAGCCAACTCCCGAATGGAACTAGTGAATGTGTCACGTAGTTTCCTTTGGTTCTCCCTCATATTTTGTTATAGTTCTCTTTGATTTTTGGTCATGACTTCATTCATATAACTGAGAGTGTCATCTAGAGGTGGTCTTCCACATTCATCCATCGTCTTATTTGGAGTCCCTCTTCTTTGATAAACTATGTAAGCTTTTTTCGATTGCAATCAAGTCTGATTTCTGTAGATTACCCTCACAGGATGGGAGGAAAACTAGCATTGATACCACTGTAATGTCCCCTATTGGCTCTTTGGATCCTGAGTGAATTTCAAACAATTCCAACAATAGCATGCAATTCTTAAGATGATAATCCAAGGATTGTGACTACAAATCTGAATGTAATTAAGACAAAGCGACTTGGTTCATAGAGAAAACTATACCAAATTCGTGACAACAAGAATGTATCCTAACTCCAATGTGATAAGCAAATTTTTGGGAGGTAAAACTATTCAAAAACTCCTAAAGAGATAATAAGATCATACAATCCCAGTTGGACAGCTGCAATAAATTACTAGAAATGGCGACTATGGGTATGAGGGAAACCCTTGTAAATCAGCAGAAAATAAACATATCTCCCACATGAACATATATCATAATTTTGTAGCAGTCCATTAATACATGAAATCGAATGTGTAGGGCATAAATACACAAGTAAATATGACCCAGAATGCTGCAGATTATTATGGATTCAAACAGCTCTATATTTCCTTCATAAAGTTCTGAAAATAATACATTTGAAGCCCAAAAATATAGAATGAGTGAAGACAATTAAAATCAAACCTAGAAATGGTCCTCAAACACCATGGTCTCACCAAACATTGAGTCACTCCACATGACTAAAATGTAATAACACTACTGCCATAGATCCTCCCGTCTTTTATTGCCAAAATTCAACATAACAGCTGAAGTTCCTTTGAGGCACAATAAGATTCCCTATATGGAAATATCTCTTCTTCTCTATGAGGGTTTTGCGTCCTCTAGAGTAATTTTGCAAAGCTCAAAGCTTAGACAAAAGTCATATTTTTATAAAATGAGAATGAGATGCCCTCCTCTAAGTCGGCCTCTCCTTTAAATAGGAAAAGTGACCCAAAGGATCCTTTTTAACCTCCAATCAGCTTGTAATACATTTCTCTATGCAAATTTTCCCCATTATGCCTAGTCGCATTTTTGCTAGGGAAAATAAAAATGGTTTTGGGTCTATTTTCCTTCTAGGCAGCTAATATAGTCTTTCCTAGACAACTCGCCCATTCTCCTAGGGAGGATACAAATATAATGTAAGACCCTATGCACTCACCTAGAGATTACAACAATTGTTTATAGGTGCATTTCTTTACTAAGTCAAATAAATAATTATAAGTTCTTTAATATTTTTATTTTCTTTTCTTTTAGGCACTTATAAAAAATTGATTATGACTTAAGTCACCCTTGCACACTTCCTTTGGTCGTCGGGTAGACAAAATGGGCCAAAGGTCTTCGATGTCATTATTCGAAAAAGAGGGACATTTCAAGTTAGCTTGATTTCAAGGCCATATTCTAGAAATTTTACTACCCAATTCCCTCTCTTAGTTCCAAACTCATGTTGTGTAAGAATAGACTTAATGGTGGTATCAGGTACAAGCAAAACAGAGTGAGAATTAAGAATATACAAACGAAACTGCTTGACAGCTTTGACCACTGCAAAATCATGTTTCTCCATCATAGTATATTTCAACTCATAAGCTTTCAGAACATAGCTCATGAAGGAAGTTGGAAGTTCATGATCATCATAATTCTTTTGAGTTAACACAGCAACCAAGGTATTCTCTGTAGAATAGAAATAGATGATAAAATCCTTGTTGAAATCAGGGCATGCTAAGATGGGAGTTTTAGCAATGGCTTTCTTGATACCTTCAAATGCTTCCTTACCCTCAGAAGTTGAACCAAATTTTTTCTTTCCTTTCATCAATGTGAGCAATGCTCATAGTTAGTTCTACAAAATTAGGAATGAATCTCCTCAGGAATTTTATATTACCAAAGAAAGAGTGAACCTCCTTTTTACTTGTGGGAAGAGGAATCTACTGGATTTCTTGAACTCTTTCTAGATCTATCCTTATTCCCTCTTTGGAGAGAATATGCCCCAAAAACTTGCCTTGAGTGACACAAAAGACAGAATTCTTTGGATTGATAGAAACTCCATGTTCTCTGCATTTCTAGAGGACTGCTTCAAGATGTTGAAAGTGATCTGCCCTTGTTTTAGAGAAAAACAGTCAAATCATCAAGGTACACTACAACACACTTTCCATTTAAACTACCAAAATCCAATTCCATTGCCTTTTGAAAGGTGGCACCAGCATTAATAATACCAAAAGGAATTCTTTTGTAAGAAAAGGTGCCCCAAGGAGTAGTGAAAGAAGTTTTGTGTTGATCTAGGGTACTGAATTCCACTTGATTGTACCCAAAGAATCCATCAAGCAAAGACAACATCACAAAGCCTGTGACAACTTAAAAAACTTGATCCATCATTGGGAGAGGATATTTTCCTTCAGAGAGGCCTGATTTAAATTCTTGAAATCCACACAGATGTGAATCTCACCATTCTTCTTCCTGACAGGCACAATGTTGGCAATCCATGTTGAATGATGTATAGGAAAGATGATTTTTTCCTTTAGCAACTCCTTGATCTCTTGAAAAATAGTGCCAGTAACCTTGGGATGGTATTTCCTTTGTTTCTACTTGAATGGTTTGATCCCAAGTTTCAGAGGGATAAAATGTTGCATCTCCTTTAGCTGGAAAGCCTTGAGATCATCATACAAATAGGAAAGAACATAAGCATACTTTTTTAGTAGATTTACTGCCTTCTCCCTCTCCTCTTGAGTACATAATTTTCTAATGTTCACCATCTTGGGTTCATCAAGGCTCCCAATATTAATCTTTTTACATTCAGCAGACTTTTGGGCTCCTTGGGAAGCTTTAGACTTAATGTACCTATCATGCTCATCAAACAGATCTTCCCAACTCACCAACCCTTTAGGAATCTTGTTACCTTTTTAATTTGATGCCACCATCTTGATCCATATCTTCCTTGATATATCCTTCATTAGAGGATATAAACTCTCTAGGAAAAGTCTCACTTCCTTCAAAATATAGCTGGTCAAAATTATCCTTAAGCTCCAAGAATGAGAACAAGTGTTGATCATCATTGAAAACCTGCCAGTTATTTGCATTATCTGGTACACTGGGCCTATGAATTATTTCAATGGTAAATTTCTCCTGAGAGAAATCTAGGTGAGGAATCAACAGAGAGCGTGAGAATGCTAGAGAATTAGCTCTAGTTTTCCTTTCACTTGGCACAGCTTCAATGGATAAAGCATCAAATAACTCAATGGAATCCTAGACAAGATTGCTATAATGCTTCAATCTCCTATTCTTGACTTGGTAAAGATCCCTAACCTGTTTCACAATCATCTCTACATCACCAAGAGCACAAAGATTCTTCACTCCCATTTCTTTTGCCATGTTCAATCCAAATATGAGTGCCTCATATTCAGATGTATTGTTTGTATTTTCAAAATAAAGCTTGAAAGAGAAAGGATGAATGTTCCCTTTTGGAGAAGTCAACACCACTCCAACTCCAGAACTAGCTGAAGAGAAGCTTCCATAAAACTCCAAAGTATAAATGTCATTGCGGTCATGAATCAATCACTTAGGAAGTTTTGCTTCATCTTCTGACATGATCATGTAGTTACCATGCCCTATATCTGCATAGAGTATCTGTGCTTTTTGATCATCAGTCTTTTGTACAATGTATCTAGTTTTTTTCTCAGGTAGTAGCTTCTTCATTTTTCCATTGACCGGGATCAAAGCATGCGACCAGTCCATTTGAATTTTAACTCCTACCTCACAAAAATTTCTACTTAGCAACATCCCATATGAGGGAGGAATATCAACAACCAAAATAGTGGCTAAGACCCTTTTCTCTAGAAAAGCAGCAAAAGCTACTTGTGCATCTTTAATTCTCCCAACCAAAGGAACTTTTCTACTCTCCATGGAATAGTAGGAACCAAAGGCACGTGTTAGATTCAAGCCAAAAGCATGAGCTACTTTTACAGGCATTACATTTTCTGATGCTCCTGAGTCTATAACAAAATTACTATGTTTATGGCCATTTATGAAAAGAGTCACATAGAATGGTTCAATTTTCTCATTAGGGGAAGTGACTACAGCCACAAGGCTTGATTGAGGTGAGGAAGAGGGAGTGGGAAAAATACCTTTAGAAGTATTGGATGAGACTTTGGATTTGGAATTGACAAAGTTTACCATTTTAGCAAAAGCTTTTGGACGAGTCTAGTAAAACTCTGCCTTTGAAATTTGGAGTTTGGTCTTTTTGAGGTGATCAATGATATCAAAAGATTCAGAGGTGGATGGGGCATCATTGTTATGAACTTGAGATACTTTTGATCTATCATTTTTAGGATTTGAAGGACAAGAATTTTTGGAAACAAAAGTAGAAGGATGAGGATTAACATTACTCACCTTTTGTGTGGAGGCAGTGGGAATAGGAGCTCCTCTTCTTGTAACCACTAGAATAGTTATAAGAAAATCCTTGGACTACTTAGTAGGCTGCACCACTTTTTCTTTTCTATTTGTTTGCTCCTGAGTCATAACAGCATATGACTCACTATTCATATCTATCACTCTTTCATCATATTCATCTTCATCATCCATACCTTCGGTGGTGAGAAACTTCACTTGAGATCCACCAAGCTCGTCCAGTTCTTCATCAACCTCTTCTTTTGGTTCTTCACATATTTCATTACACTCCTCATCATCAGGTTCTTCAACTTCACAATTTTCATTGACTGGAACCTTAATGGGTGGGCCTTCAATAGCCAATCTAGTCTGAGAAGTAGGCAGACAGTTCCTAGGCTGAAAATTCTTCCTTGGAACATCTTGGTAAGGAGTATGCTGAGCCAATTATTGTTTCTTGAGAGCAATTAGTTCATTTGTAAGCTTCTGTACTAACTTATTAGAATTGGATCCAGGAGAAGAGGAAGAGGAATAAGCGTTAGATTTGGAGGATTCTCTTTTTAGTATACTAGACATGATTAAATCACCCTCAACACTGATAGCTAAATGTTGATCAACATCTAGAGTTGTAAGGTTAGCTCTTCTTAGTGCATAACTCACTTTAGGCAACTGTGCATTGAGGAAGAAGAACTTTTGAATTTGAAGCCATTGGATGAGTGTTTTGTGGAATTTTATGAATTATCTTGTTGAATTTAGCCACAAACTCACTCATAGGCTCACATGGTTCCTTCTTAATATGAGAAATTTGTGCTAATAGAGCATGCACATCTTTAGCATAGTATGAAACTCTTCTAAAAATTAGTTTTCCATGGTATTCTAATTAGTGATCGTCCTAACAGGGAGATAGATAAAACCAATCAACAGCATTGTCCTACAATGTCTCCACAAAAATTCTAATAGAGAAATCTTCATGGTCAACCCCAAGAATGCCATATACACCAATGAAGGCTACAATGTGTTCATCTAGATGAAATTTCCCATCACCTCGTAGAACTGGGAAAAAAATTCTTGTTACCCCTAGATAACTCATGCAATGGATGAGGAAGAGCAAGAGGCCCAACCTACTGTCCCCAATTCAAAGGGACTGCCATCTTTGGAAAAAATGACTGAAGGGGAACTGAAAACACCAGTAAGTATCAAAACACGAAGATAAGGGCTGAGATGTTATTGAGGAATGCTATCCTTGGAATTTCTGTCTTTAATAGGAGGTGTGCTTGTAGAATGATTTCCTCTATTCCTTTTTGCTAGAAGAGAGAATTTTTTTTGCTCCAGAAGTTGAAAATGGGAATCCTCAACGTCTAAGAGCTTTCTTCCCACGTGTATACTATAGAGTCACCAGACCCAAAATGATCTTAGAAGTTTTTCTTTTAGAAAAGGATCCATACGAAACTGAAATCCCCAGTACGGAGTCACAAAAAATGGTTGGGTTTTTAAATGTATACTTTTAACAAACCATAGTTAGAGGACAGCAAGTCCCTCCTCTTTAATGGGAGAGGTTGCCTTATTGAAAGCAAGCAGCAAAATTTATATACAAATGTATAACTTTCAAAGTGTGGATTTCTAATACTTTGAAACGTTTTATGCCCAAATACCATCAATATGGAAGAACGAAAGAATTAAGGAGATGAGAGAGGAATAACATAACAATACGTTCAGGAAATATAGATAGCAGAGTATAACCTTATACGTATTGAACCAGGGAGATGTAGGATAGAATCATTCACTTTCATAACCAGTATGATTCCAAAGACACAAAGTTCCAGAAATCATATAAACAATAACACAAAGTTTCTTATCATAAAAGACAGATGATTCCCAAATTTTAGACAAGGAAAGAAGGAATATTAGAGGAAGAAAGGGAAAAACTTATGTATTGATTACTTCGAATCTATTACCTTTATAGAGTACCAGGATCCAACCCTAACAACGGCGTGAAGAAGACATTAAATATTTTCCAAAAATGGTTACATTCGGTTACAAAAATGATGAAACTGATTCAAGAATCTGATGTCAGAGCTTCTCCAATGCCTTAGCCGTTTCCATGCCTAACGGTAAAACTAGACACATTGAATAGTAGCCGTTTAATCTGCCTTTACAAAATTTGAATTTGAGTCCGTCCACGTGGGAGAAATTTAAATAGAAGTGGGCTTAAGGATTCACATTTTGCATTTTGTGCCTTTTATAGAAATAGCACTTTGTAAACATTTTGGCCCACCCCCCCCCGCTTTTGATATAGGCCTAACACATGGCTTTACGTGAGTGGCGATGGAGTCACGGCTCACTTTTTACAATTTTACCTCTTTTCAATGAGGGCTCAAAAACTCAAATTGCTCCACCAAACCGCTTCCCTACTTAGAATTTTGATGCGGGCGCAACATTTGACTTTTTAATTTAGCATGGGCAGGGTCACGGATCACTTTATAACTTTAAGCTCTTTATGGAAACAAAGATCAAATTCCCAAATCCCTCTGACGGCCCGCCTTCACACTTTGAATTTTGATGTGGGCTCAATATTTGACATTTATCCCTTATAGAAACAAAGCCAAAATTCTCAAATCGCTATAACGGCTTGCTTTCCCGCTTGACTTTTCAATAGGAATCAAAACACAAAAATGGCCCACCTCCCCGCTAATGCTTGAAACATGGCTAGGTGTCCCTTTGCGGGCCAGTTCAGTATTTTTCTATTTTTTGAATAAGTCCCTTTTATTTAGTGGGTCCTTATATCTGACCCTAGACACATGGAGGCTCAACGCACATTTGGGACCTACCTCCAAATTTTTCCTTTGAAGTTGTGCCAAGTTGACATGTGGAGGCTTCCATGAACCCTTCTATACTTAGCCGATTCAATGGTTAGCTCTACTCCTTCTTTGACTCTAACCACGTGGTGAGCCCGTGCACACTTGGAGACCCACTCTCAATTTTTCCTTTGAAGTTACACTGAAGAGACATGTGGAGGCTTTCGCAAACCCTTCTACACTTAGCCGATTCGGGCCTTCTTTCCTCTTGACTTATGTTAAATCCTAAATACGTGGAGATCTAGTGCTCATTTGAGTTTTCGCTTTGGATTCGCGTACTGAAATTGCACCGAGCTGACGTGTGGCTCCTTCCACCGATCCTGGACTCTTCAATGGCCAACTCTACCTTGCCTTTGACTCTAACCACGTGGAAAACTGGCACTCATTTGGAGACTAGCCCTTTGGTCTCACTTTTGAAGTTGCGTTGTTGAGGCATGTGGAAGCTTCCACCAACCCTCTCATACTTAATCAATTAAACGATCATCTTTGTCTCTTTTTCAGACCTAGGACACATGGAGGGCTAGCACAAGTTTGGGGAACTACCTTTGGCTTCGACCCTTGAAGTTGTGCCAATGAGACACGTGGCCTAGGACATGCGGAAATCATGCACTTATTTGAGGACTGTCCCATGGGCCCTATCCTTGGATTTGTGTTGTTTGGACGGGTGGAGGTTTTCGCTACTGCTTGAAATAGGGCCGCGTTGCATCTAATCAAAGATGTCCACGTACTACCCATGGATGTTGGGGAAAAAATTGATAGGGAAGATATGCCCATCATTCAGGACTGTGGAAAAATAAAAAGAAATGGAAAACCCCACCTTTACACCTGAATTTCAAATTGTTCTCCATGGAATGAAAAACTACAAACAATACCAGGCTCGACGCGATCCATTACTCCAAGGTACCAACTCAAAATTTTCAAAACTTGACTTCAAAAAGAGGGGAATTTGAAGGGCGATAACATTGTAGAAACGTATGGAAGGGCCTTTCCCATAGGGGGAATGCCTTCGGAATATGTGGGTGTGTGTGTGTGTGTGTGTGTGTGTGTGTGTGTGTGTGTGTGTGTGTGTGTGTGTGTGTGTGTGTGTGTGTGTGTGTGTGTGTGTGTGTGTGTGTGTGTGTAATATTTTATGTGAGCATTAATACATTATTTTCCTCTAATTTTTAAAATCTATTAATTTATTTTTAGCATTAAATACTCAAAATGTGATAAAAACTATTTAAGGAATCCATCTCAAACATTTTACTATAATAATATTATCACACACACTTATGAATAATATGGACATTATAAAATTGATTATATTAAATTTTAAATAATGAAAAAAAATGATTAAATTAAATAGTACATTACATATAATTATGAATTTGTGAGATTTATGACAATTAATAGAAACCAAAATTAAAACATTGGAGTATAATACTCGTAAGGAGGTGGACCCAGAGGAAGAATTTTCTGTTGGTTGGGAGCTCCCAGATGCTGGCAAAGATTTACCTGGCTTGGGTTGATCGGATGATCACGATCCACGTGCTTTGGGCATGTTTTTTGTTTCTGCATGACTTTTTATTTTGACTGCTTCTAGGTGATGCTTAGCTTTTGTTTTCTCCTAGGATCAGCCTAGTTTGTCCTTCATCCTTCTAGGCTCGGCTTATCTTTGTTTTCGATTTTGGGGCGTGCTCTCATACTATCCACTTTTTTTGTTGTAAGTTATCTTGTATCATATTGAATTAATATAATATAAGATCTTTTTCATAAAAATAAATAAATATATGAATATGTTATTAATAAAATATTAATAGCTTAGTATCTCGTTGATAAAATAGAAACATCTATTAGTTTTGATTTTACATTAGTTCTTGTAGACACCAAATTTATGTCATAATCCCTCTAGCCCCTTTCAATTAAGTAATTAGAAAATACACCTAGCCATGACCCCTTCTACACAATAGTATTAATTTAATTACCCATAATTATATTAATCCTCATCCTCACACCATTATTTATTTTAATTACCTTAATTAAACTAATATCCATCTCATTAAGCCAACTCACCTTTCCACATCATCATATACCCATTCCTATTCTATTAATGAAAATAGACCAAGTCCCCACTTATCCTAACCAACTGGGACTCTTTCCAACCATAATTATTCATGACCTATTAATCCTTTAACTAATTCCACACTCTAATTTATGCCTTTCAACACTCCAGAACCAAACTAAGCCAAAGAACATGCCAAATTTGGGACAAAAACCCTATTTTTGGAACTTTAGACCAATTCTCCTTAACTGACTTTGGTTATCCCTCATCCGACGTCAGTTCCCTAACCGTCGTCGGTTACCTTAAATAAAAGTTTCTAACTCTTTGGACAGGTTTTTCAATTGATTCATTCACTCAATCTTTGGCATTCTAACTCTTGAGCATTTAAGCTACCATACAATGAACCAAAGCACATCGGGTCTTCACCAACAACCAATCGCTTCCTCCACATCCTTAGATCACCCACTGCATAGCACACAGGTTTCATTTCCACAACATGGGTCACAATTCTATTTTATCTCTAAATGCTCATCAACCACCACCACCTTCAGATCCACAGGTTCTCAGATAAGTAACTCACTCTTATTTGTTAGTTCTAGTTTTGATCTTTAGTCTTTTATTCATTTCTATTATCCGACTCTCCTCTATCCTAAATATCACCCTTAACTCGTTCACCATCTATTCTACCAACCTAAACCATTTTTCCTATCCTAACACCTGTATCACCCTTGCTGAGTCATTTTATAAATCATACCATCCTTCTTAAACCCCCTCAACTCTCTATATAATCACACAGAGATCCAAAACACCTAGTTTTAATATTTTGACCATATTTCCCCTACTGACACTGGTTACCCAACCGGCGTCGATCATTTTCCAGTATTGGCATCGGTCTCCTAACCGATACAGATCTCTGTGATTGGTAATATATTCTTAAACAACGAGCTTATAACTTTCACCAAACTTCACCCAGATCTTGCCTAACACCTCAGTGACCTTTCCCAACCAGAATCATACCTTGACTAATGCTAGATTGGTTTTTACTTCAATACTTTGCTTAATCTAGTATGTTGATAACATTTTGAGATACCTAAATCAAAGTGTTAGCAATATAACCTCTATTTCTTACATTTATTTTCATTAATTTGATAAAAACAGTGGATTCACAACCATCTAGGAAGTGTTACACTTCTCGAAACTAGCATTCACTAGGAAATCCACTACCATATATTGTTTAACTCTCTCTTGTGGTCTTGTTGTGCTTCTTAAATAGGTCGTTCCTCGTAGCCAAAGGGAAGATCTCACATTCCATCCTATCAAATTCTACAATGTGTGCAACCTTATCCTGACTATTCACAAGTATTCCTCCTACGCCCATTACCTTTATTTGTTTTATCGCATACTTTGAGGTGAAACAATTCTCATTTTTTGGTTATGATTTGTAATTATTTTTTTCTTTTTTGTTTCTTTGATTTATTACAAAAATATGACAGATTATAGACATTGTACTTGAGGTTTTGCAAAAATGGTGAAATTTGAAGGTTGGATTTGGAATTTGGAATTTGTTTTCTTTATGATTGCAAGGTTGCGCTAGTGAAACCTTTCTATCAATTTTCTGAAATAATGTTAGTTTCTAATTCTAATTCAAAATATTATTTTAATGTTCCCCTTAATTTTAATGTTGTATATAGTTCTTTGAATTGATTGGTGAAGATCCAATCAATTATTATATCATTAGTTTAATGAAAAAATTTGTATCCATGAAAAAGTATGAAATTAATTACTATAACATTGTTTTTTATTTATAATTATACAAAAATGCACAAATATTCATAGTGACTAAGTTTTTTAGAATCATTTAGATTCCATCAATTAGAGAATCCCACCATATATCCCGCATGTATTTGTAATTATAATGCAATTAAAAAATATAAGATTTCAAATATGCATTAGAGAAAAACCCATAATAAAAGTTTATGTAAATGTCTTTTTTAATGAAAACCAATATTGGTTGCAATTTGAAACTTTTATTATCAATTAGCTACCTATTTTTTATGTGTTTGTGTTGTTATCTCTATAAGGTGAATAGTGAAAGAAAGATTCAATAGATATTTTTTAGGTTAAGTATGAGATGGGTAATATTTGTTCATGGAGGTGGAAGGATTGATCTGTCCTTGTCTATGAATATGTTTGAGATCAAAATTGTACCATGCCCTGAATCTTGGAAGATTCAGAATTTTGAGGCAACATGGAACTATCTCCAAGTGTGTGACTTATGGCTTAAGACAAACCTCTGGAGAAGACCAACTTCTTTATCATGCGGATTTGGGAAAAAATCACACAACCAACCTACTTTTAACGCTAAAACTACTCCTAAGCTAATTCCTACTCTAACAATTCCAAAGGAACAAAGAGGGAAAGAGAGATGCACAAATTAAAACCTAGTTGAAGGGGGAGTGATAAAAAAAAGGTGGAAATTTGAAAAATTCAGATGACACAGAAATCAGATTATAGAAATGCACATGATTCCAAAGAAAACATATAATAGAGCATGAGATAAGAGGACAACATATTCACATGAAACACAAGGTATTGAAGGAAAGAGCCAAGTCACACTTGTATTAATCAATATATTATCACCTGCATACAGAGCCAAGGTAAGAAGATATCCAATTACAAGTTGTAGAGGTTGAATACATGAAATTTTGGGTTTCACGAAGAAGAGCTTGAAAATATGCTAAGGAAAACGGAAGAAGAACCCTTACAAAGTGCAAAAGAATTTATATTAAAAAAACGGAAAGGATAAAGAGAGCAGAGAGAAAAGAGAAAGGTCCACCAATTTAGAACTAATCACTCTAAAAATGTATTCAATGAGTGTGGGCATTATGAATTGAACATCTATTTACCTGTAGTACAAACATAGACACCCCCAATGTAGCCAAAAATCACAACATGACCTCTTGAGTCTATCACACATCATCCTTCTTCAGAGAAGGATGTCATGCTCTATTAAATTCTGGTGGTTGTGGTGATTGGATCTCTGGTTTGGAGTCTGGCACGACTTTGAGACCTTCTGTGGATTTTTCTTTGTTATGTAGATTTTACAGCCACTTTTCAATATTCTTCAACCCGAGGAACACTAAGTTAGTGTTCTGCAAATTTTGAACTTAGTTGTTCTTAATTTGTTCCATAGTTGCGCAACCTTCCAAAATTATTCCTTCATGCCTTGTGGATTTTCCATGGTGTGCTTCCACAGCTCCCTTGGTTCCATGAATTTCCCATATTTTGAACTTAGCCAATTTCTTTCGACTCTCGTGGATAATAAAATATGTGGTACTCTATTTTGAACTTACCTGTGAGGGACTTATTTCCTTAGTGTTGCATATGTTGAGAAGAAGTTGTATAACACTAAATTTTACAAAACATTTCCCAAGTCCCTAATCTACTCATTTCTTCATTATGATTCAAGAGAACCTGTGGAACACTAAGTTCCTACATTCTGTGGTCAATTGAATCAATGTCCCACAACTTTTCTAAAGCATAAAAATGGTTAAGTATTTTTAACGATTTCTTCAAAATTACAAGAGGTGTAATTTTGGACAATAGTTTGGTGACCTCTAGGGAAATATTCTTGTTATATGTTGAAGACTAACTGCCTTGAACCATCCAGTGGGTATGGAGTTAAGCCCATCTTTGAAGAAACTAAACTCACTTTTTAAAACTTGTCTCTTGGATCTGCATGGACTTAATACTGACTAAAGATGATCTTATGGAACTGAAAGAATGCATGTTGAAACTTGATCCATTATCTAATTTTTCCATGAAACCTACTCTGAGATAATCTGTGTAAGACAACAAGTGGCTTCAAAACTTATGTACAAAAGGGAAGATCATTTTTTATCTCTAAAAAACAGCACCCTCTGATTTGTCATAAATGGATGAATGAGCAATTAGTTTTTTTGGGTAACATGGGATTGTCTCTAAGTGTGGGACCTTGTTGTTGAGACAAACCTCCAGAGAAGGTTAGTTCCTTTACCTAATCCTAATGCTATAAATGAAACTATATAATCCTACTCTAACAATCCAAGGGACCAATGAGAGAGGGAAATGCATAAAAATGGAGATCTTAAGCTAAATATAGGTGGTGACACCAAGAAGAGGGGGAATGACACTCTTAGATGAGTGGAAATGAGAGGAAAATTAAGGAAGAGAGGGTAGAAATGAGTGCTAGAGTCCAAGAAAAACCCTGCAAGATGAGAATAAACATGCACATTTCACAAAAAATGTAATATATAGGGAAAATACTGTAATAAACACAAGCTAGGGTAGAGAATAGCCACAAAACATTAATTTTATTGCTTCAAATAGATGCACAATCCATTACAATGGAGGAGGAAGGTGAGAATCACCCTGAAAATTTCTAAATCTGAGACTTGCTACTCAAAATACACATGCAACACTTATAGAGAGATGCACTAGAATTACAAGATGGTCCCCCCTTTACAAATTAGCATCATTTTACAATATATATATATATATATATATATATATATATATATATATACATATATAATGGGAAAGAGAGAGGGAAAAGAGAGGGTAATTTAGATTTCCACCTTTAACCACTAACAACATTCATTAAATGTCTGAAAATAGGCATGGGCACCCTTACAAGGCCATCACCTATGATACTTTGCTTGTGGAAGAAAGAAAGGGAACCATTCTTCATCAAATTGGGTGGTTGAGCTACCTGGAACTACATATTTTAATGTTGGGAATTATTTCCTATTTTTCACCCATAGTACATACTGAGAGCTTTTCAACAGTATTGAGTTTGTGAAATTTGGAGCAACAGGTCAAAATATATGGCCATTTGAAGTTCGGGGCTCAAGATGGTTGTGACAGGGTTCCTGGCGTGATGTTACAGTCTGCTTTAATCATTTTTTTCCTGGTGTAGTTGGATCGGTAGAGCAGAGAAATAATAGAACTACGAAATAGTTTTGTTTTTGCCCTCTAATCCCACTTTATCCACATTGGTCGTTGGTTTGTGTCTTGGGTAGAGAATCGGTCTTCTAGTGGAATTGTGCAACAGTTCCACCCTTTCCTTTGGTGCCCGCAACTCCTTCGCTCGTAACATTGTCTCGTCCCCTACTTAGTTACCTTGTTCCATTAGTCAGTTAACCATCTGATGTGGAGAACTAAAATCTTGTGAAAATGTTCCTCCTGTTCCAAAAAATCCCGCATTACCCGCAATACTTCTCTTCACTCCAATGCATCGGCTCAAACGCTTATGCAGAGAATTTACAGCTCTGAGGAACTATTCCTCCAGTTCCAAAAATACATAATTCATCTGCATCAAAGTTCCCAACTCTCTCTTTGCATTCAATGTGGAAATACAGAGAACATGAGGAACAATGGAATTGTTCCTCCTATTCCTCTCAAGCCCAATTTACCCGCAATACACCCCAAAACACCCAATTTTTTATTTTTTTTGCCCAAGTATGGAATTGAGGAGCTAGGAAAGGAGGAAAGGAATGTCCCTAACACATATTTTTACCAATTTTGATCACTTTATTGTCCAATTCCAAATGAAAATGTAAGTTACCAAAATATCCCTAGGAGGGGGTATTTTGGATAACAGAAACATGCAAAGAGTTCAAAAGAACGTATTTAAAAACAAAGAGATCACCACAAGTACTAAGGAAAAGGAACTCAATTAGTGATCAACACACAAAAAATGGAGGGGACCTCCAACAACACAAAACACAAGTATTTACAAGATGCAGTAGGACATCTTAATGGGAGTGTTTGAGATAGATCCCATTGACTAGGATTTGTAATACCTAGCCATTAATATTAGACAACTCAAAGGATTTTGCTTCTTTGTAAGAATTAATAATATATGGACCACTCCATAGTGCATCAAACTCAGAATTCCACCACAGTTTATCTCTATCCATGTCCCACTTGAGGACCAAGTCACCTATCTTGAACATTTACGTCTTAGCTTTCTTGTTAAATCACTACTTGGTAGATCGTTGGTGCTTCTTCAAATTTTCCATGGAAAACTATCTCAGTTCTTAAAGTTCAATCAACTCCACCATTTTCATTTCTCTTTAATATGTTCCTTCAAATTCTAACTATTTATCTATCTCCAATGAAGGTAATTCAAGTGATAATTGGAGTCTAGCCTCTCTCCCATACACAAAGACAAATGGGGAATTTCCAATTTCTTTTTTTGGAGTGATTCTATCATCCCAAAGAGTGTTCTTTACTTTATTAGCCATTGTCTTTGATTATTCTACATAGTTATCTTCATTATTTTTATGAGGTTCTTATTAGTTAATTTCACCAAACCATTACTTTGTGGGTAATAATTTGAGGAATTCTTCAAGTAAACTCCATTTCTAAGAGCACAATTAGAAATTTTGGAACCAAATAATGCCTTAGCATTATCAGATATGACGGTTTGAGGAATCCCAAACCTTGTTACAATGTCCTCCAAGAAATCAAGGATGACTGATTCAGTATCCTTCTTGAGTGGTATGGCCTTTTTCCATCAAGTGAAATAATTTGTTAATGGCAAGATCCATTTGTGACCCGCACTAGAATGAGGATTGATCATGCCAATTAAATTTAGTCCCCATTGAAATAATGGTTCATTCACTTGAATAGGATGAATAGGGAGGGTTTCCACCATTTTATTACTTGTGAAGAAGGCACATTATTTGCATTTTCTAACCCATTGATATGCATCCGTAAACAAGGTGGGCCAGAAGTATCTTGCTCTAATAATTTTTGTTGTTGTAACTTTGGATGAGAAATTCCCACTGGAGGAACCATCATGGAATTTGGCCAAGAATTTATCAATTTACTCTCCTTCAAAGCATCTTATAAAAACACCATTCATACTCATTTTGGAAAGAATTCCATCCATTAAAGCATAAGGAATTTATTGTAACTTGAGGTTCTTTCTTTTTTCCTTACTCAAACCAGAAGGATAACCACTAGTTGCCAAAAACATTTCCATGTTGTTGATCCAACTGTCACAGCTAGGATGGGTACCTTTGTCTTGTGATTTCTCTGAATTGATTAGGTTTATAACATTTTACATATTCACCTATTGAGAACCCTCCAAACCTTTTGGAGCCTTTTTGGCTTGTCCTTGTTCTTCTTCCATGAAGAAGAAAACTTCTTCACTATCCTGAGAATATAAAACAAGTTTTTCACAAAAGGCTCTACCTCTTACCAATTTTTTGGCCTTTATGGTCACGTCAAACACCATGATTTTGGTCACCCATTCATCTCTCTTTTCATTTTTTTTTCTCCCATGATGAAATATCTAACACTAGGGTGTGAAAATAAGACTTTGATGTCATTAGAGGCTAACATGGGCCTGAAATTTTTGAGATCCCGCAAGATGGAAAACACCTAATTTTCCAAATAAATGTTCCTAAGTTTTAAATATTTCAATTTTTGGCTAAAGACATCAACATGTTGTTCCAAGTCTTCATTTTTATTTTGAGTGATAACCGTTGCTACACTAAGATCATGCCATAAGCATAAAGGATGAAATATTTTGTGAAATCAAGACTAATTAGTTTAGGTTCTTGAGCTATCGTGAATTTGATATTGTCACAGATTTCTCTCCATTCCATGGTCCATTTGAAACCAATATCCTTCCTCAACATCAATGTGATAGGAATGATTAGTCTTATAAAGTTAGGAGTGAAGTTCCTAAAAAAATTATTTTGTCAAAGAATGACTGAAGGGAATTTTTGTGAGTTGACAAAGAGAGAGAGAGAGAGAGAATGTCAGAGACTCTATCTAGGTCAATTGTGATTCCATATTTTGAAACAACATGACCCAATAACTTGCCCTATGCAACTGTAAAAATTCATTTCTTGGGGTTCAATGACACTCTAAATTCTTAGCATTTCTCAAAAACGTTTTCCAAATTCTCTATGTGATGTTGGCCTTGATTCGATAAGACTGTGATATCATCCAGATAAACAAAGACAAATTGGTTGACGAGGCCATGAAAATTAATGTCCATCACCATTTAAAAGGTGACACCCATGTTTGACAATCCAAAAGGCATTTTTTGATATGCATATGTTCCCCATTTGGTGGTAAATGTGGTTTTATATTGATCATATTATTTGATCTTAATCCAATTAAAGGAAGAATATCCATTAAGCATGGATAATTTCTTAAATATAGCCACTCTTTGAATAATTTTCTCCATAGAAAGCATAGGATGATGATATTTCAATGAGGTCTTGTTCAAGTCCCTGAAATCCACACATAACCTTATGTATTTGTTCTATTTCCTGAAAAAAAAAATTGTCACCCAAGATGAATATTTGATAAGAAGTATTATTTTTGATTCAATGAGTTTGGATAACTCATTCCTCATGAGTGGTTCAATCCTAGGGTTCACAGGCCTTTGTTTTTGTCTAACTTTCTTAGCCCTTAGGATTGAGATCAATATCATGTTGAGAAATGTTGGCGTGTAAACCTTTTAGATCCTCATAGCTCCATAAAAATACATCATAAAATATCCGACATAGGGAAGTAAATGGTTTATCTTCTTTATAACTACATACCTTTCCCCAAAAAATCTCTTTTCCTTGTGCAATGGTGACTGGTTTGGAATCCTTTTGACCTGTGTACATGCTTTCGTTTTGTCCTTTGATCTCATCATCAAAATTGAAAATTCCTTCAAGGGTAACTAATCCTTTGGGTAATAGGTAACTTGTTTGTCCACAGTTGAATGATTTCATCACCATAACGATCTTGCAAACCATACTTAAAAATAGAGGATAATCTAGCCTCATTTTGAATGAATTAGACAATTTTCACATAATTTTCAAAAACTTTCCAAATTACATCATTATCCAGAGTAGATGACCTTACAAGAATTTTAACATGTTGATTTCCTTTGACGATGTTATCATTAGGAGATAATTGATAACCCATGGTCACCATTTGATCTTCCTCTTTATTCTACTTCTGCGGAACTACCTGAAGGTTGACAGCCTTAAAATAATTTAGTAGATCCCAAATGTGATACACATAGGCTCTCAAAATCTTGCTTTAAGCTTCACATCTTCCTCTAACTTATTTGGTGACCAATTCAATATCCCTGAAGACATGCAATGCTTTGATTTGTCTATTTTTGATAATGAACAAGCTATGAATCAATCCTTCATATTCCACCACATTGTTTGAGAAAGAAAACTAGAGTCAATGAGAAAAGTAGATTTTTGTGTCTATTGGGGAGATAAGGACTTCACCCTCCCCAACTCCATTCCTAATTCTAGAGACATCGAAATACATTTTCCATAAACTAGAAGCATGATTATCTTCTTCCTTGCATGAATTTTTCTTCATGGATGCAATAGGTCCTTAGATAAATTTACAAAACTGTGACATAGGGATGAAATTCATAATAATCCTCGGCCCATTCATCTAGCATAATATTAATAATTGAAGTTGATGAATGTACTATTTTAGTGTATTCATGGTCATTATTTGTTTCTCCTTGGATAATACAATTGGAATTTATAGGACTAGGGTCATAAAATTCCTCATGATAAGTAGAAATAGGTTCAACCTTAATTATAAATCTAGTCCCATACCTTGTTCTAAGAAACATATAAGAACAATTAGAGCAAATATATCTTCCCACCTTAGCTGTGAAATTTTTGGAGAGTAAAAGGGAGAATAATGGTGGCAAGTCAATCACAAAAATGTCATGCATTATATTTAAGCTTGGGTAAGAATACAAAGTTAATTTTAGATCCTTATTTATTTCCAAAACTTGAATTGTTGATCCATCAAATTGCAAGACACCCTTAAAATTTGGATTATACTCAATCCTTGAGATGGGTACAATTTTCTTTGGCATGATTGAGGTACTAACACCAGAATATAACATAAAATTATGAATAAGGTGCTTTCCAACTATGAGAGACATGTAGAAATGAGGAGGCTTGACTATTGAAATTACTTGTTCATCCCCAGGCTGATAAATATTGACCGTGGCCTCTGATTTTTGCATGATAGATTCCAGAGGTGGAAGCTACTTCAAATATTCTTGTAATAGATCCCTTTGATTTGGAATTGAAAGGGCATACCACATTGTGACATTCAAATTTGTCTTCTTTATTTATTAAACAATGTTGATAGGAATACCCATGGATTTTTGCAATGAAGGAGTGACATGTTATTTGTTCCTCTGTCATACCCATAGAAGCTCTTTGGACGGTGAAAATTTTATGTTTCACAGAGATGTAGTGTTATGCAGGATTCGACTATCCCGTATAACTTGTTCACTTTGCGGCTACTGAGCAACCTATGGAAAATGGTATGATGTTAGACTTCTACTTAATTCTGCGGACTGATTGGAAGTGTCTTAAGGAACTGGAGCAATAGGAAGAGAAGATATTACATCCATTTGTATTTTATTATACCTTGTATTATTTTCCACATGATGTTTCTGTCTATTTAAGTTACCTGTGACTTGATTAACCAAAGATAAATCTTCAATTTTGAAGAATATGAAGTTTGGTTCAGAAGGGGCTTCTTGAATATCTTATGTATTTCTTGTTGAAGGATTCATGGTTTTTTCTTGCACATAGAAAGGATTTGGATCATGATATCCTTTTCCCACAAGGAATTCATTCCGGCCTCATATATATATATATATATATATATATATATATATATATATATATATATATATATATATATATATATATATATATATATTGGTTGTGGGGTTGATCACAAGGATAAAACCATTCAAAAAAAATTTCCATATTATTCTGCACTGTAAAAATAACCTTTCTTAAGTTAGGAGTTATCAGGGGCTACGAGTTTAGATTTGACAATTTTCTTGGTGGGTAATTCTTTCCAAATATTGATTTTGGTATTGAAAATTATATAGTGGGTAACCCTGAGGGATGTTAGGATAATGTTTTGGGGCTTGATATTTCTCTCTCTTGAGGGAGATAATATCAATTAATAGATTATTAAGATGAATACTAAGGTTTTCAATTTCTTCTTGTTTCATAGAAGAAACAGATGTGGAAGAATAATATAACGTGGATGGTTAAGGAACTGTTAGAGTAGGTATTTACCTTTGCTTATTTTCACCTAGGTGCTTTATTTACCGTCTATTTTATTTATTCTCACCCCCTTATGTGTGGATATTTCTTTATTTTATTTATATATTAGGAATATATTATCTAGTTTTTATGAGTAGTTCTTTTCTAAATCTATGGTCTTGACTAGTTCTTTCCTAAAACTATTGTCTTGATTCGTTATTTTATGACTAGTTTTTTCCTTGATTTATGGCTTGATCTACAACCTTGACTGGTTCTTAGATTGATATTCCTTGCCTATAGAAGAAACAATCATTCTCATTGTACTTAAGAGAGTTCCATAATAATATATGATATTAGTGTTCTTTGTTTGCAAATTCTTTTGTAAAGATATTTTGGTGAATTTATATCATCTTTTCAAATGTGGTGTGCTATGATCATATGATATCTTCATGGCTTGGAATGATCTTCTTATCATTCCTTTCATAGTATCAGAGTGGTAGATGATGTAGACATTCATCTGTAAGTTTTTCTTTGCAAGAAATGGTTTATTATTTTCATATATTTGGAATTTTTTAGCACTTTTATGCAGCATGAATTTTAATGCAAAATAGAGTGTGTCATTGGATTTGGAAGGTTCTAAAACCTTAGAATCGACTGTAAACTTGACCATGTTCTGAGACAGTCAAATATGGACATTTTTAAAGGGTTTTTTTTGGCACATTTCTCAAAAATCCGTACAAATATGCACAAAAATTTTTTTGACACAAAATCTATATCATCTTTCTGGTTTTTTTGAGAAACTTTATGGGTTTCTCTCTTTTTTTTATACAGCAGAAAAAGAGATATTTGTAGTCTAACTTTGTATTAACAATTGTACTTTTTGGGTGCATTCTTTTATCCATTGGATGCACATATGTTATTTCTGGGTGCATTCTTTTATCCATTGAATATAGGTGTGTACCTTCTAGATGCATCATTTTACCCTCTGGATATTTATGTTTTGGATGCAGTATTTTATCCACTGGACGTAGATTTTTACCCTCTGGTTGCATTCTTTTATCCATTGGATATAGATGTGTACTTTCTAGATGCATTCTTTTACCCTCTGGATATTTTTGTTTTAGATGTAATATTTTATCCACTTGACACAGATATGTACCCTCTAGTTACATTCTTTTATCCATTGGATATAGACATGTACCTTCTAGATGCATTCTTTTACCCTCTGGATAATTATGTTTTGGATACAGTCTTTTATCCACTGGACACAGATTTGTACCTTCTGGGTGCATTCTTTTATCTAATGGATATAGAGGTGTACCCTCTGGATTAAATGATTTACCATCTGGACATTTAGGTTTTGGGCATAGTATTTTATCCTTTGGTCACAATTCTGTATCATGTGGATGCACTCTTTTACCCTCTGGAAATTTGGGTGTCACGTGTACCTTTAAAAAAATCAGCATTAAATTTATTTTTTTTAATATAAAAACCTTCTAGAGCTCATAACTTTTGCTTTGTAGCTTAGATTAAGGTGTTTTATTTTTTTTAATTGTGTATTTTTTCTAGATCTCCACATTGGTGACATTTTTATACACATATTTCAAATGTAAAAGGTACATTTACTCATTGTAATATTTACACACACTCAATTATAAAGTGCCAAATTTGGGGGGTGTTGTAATCACTTGTGGACGCAATTTTGATTGAGCCCAACGTCCTAAAATTTTAGGTGTTGCATTCTTGTATCTATCATGGATTCTAAGAATGATATGTTTTTCTCTAAAGTGTTTGGACTTCAAGAGGACCTAGTAAATGTTTTGAAAGAAAATAGATCGCTTAATAAGCAAAATTATATTCTACAAGATCTCATTCATGACAAAGATGATCTCATATACTCCCTACATCAAAAAATTTATAGCCTGTAGCATTGCCATCATATTGTGGAATCTCATATCCATACTTTTTGTCCACTTGCATTTGTTGCTCCTATGCCCACTGACCTTAATCTATCAATTTCTGAGTCTACTCCTGCCCCTAATGCTCCTATTAGGTTTGTTACTGCATGTTCTTCCACATTTGTGCCTATTGCAGTAACATATTATGTGTATCCTATATCTACTCATGTGTTTGGCTCTTTTGAGAAGCATACCACTGCATTCGGTTCTCACATACTCCGTTCTATGGGTTTCACTGGCAAAGGTATTGACAAACATTCACAGAGTATTGCTTCCCCTATTCCACATGTTAAGTGGATTTCTCGTCATGGAATTGGTTTTCAAGGAGGTACTTCATTGGGATCACACATTGACATAGCTCCTATTTTTGTTCCCTTGACTCTTTCTGAGGATCATGAGTTCTACACCTTCACTCATGGTTGAGAAACCTGATATTTCAGTTATCATACATAATCAACTTGACAAATATTCTGATGTTCTTTTACATGCACTTATTGTGCATTTTGTACCAAGTCATATGCAAGGATCTTCTTCATCCATCCATGTTGATTTAGGGTGGATATTTGATCACTTGTGGTGGTGACATAGGAATTCATTGAGAGGAATATACATGCATAGATCCTCCACCATTCATCCTCTTTCTCTACTTTCTACACCTTATACATTGTAATGCTCCTTGTTTTGAGAATTTTTCTTTAGCAGGTGTAGTGTATCTCTCTTGTTTGTTGAGATATTTTGTATCTGTGTTTTTTATGCTTTTGGCATGTTGAGAGTTTCTTTTATGGGAGAGCTATTCTAGTGAAGACTAGTGTTAGTTTATCAATGTTTGAGTAGTTATTTTGACAACTCATATAGATTTGTAGTGTCACTCCATCCATTCAGCAGTATGGGAAGGTGTGGTGTTGATCCTGCTTCTTCGGGTTTTGTGTCTTTTCCTTGTTACCTTAGATTTTCTTGGATCGTGGCACTCCTATTTCTTTGGATCTTGTGTCTTTTCCTTGTTTCCTTGGTTATTGTTCTTAGATTGTGGCACACCTATTTGTAGCAGTTGATCGAATAATGTTTGGTGTTTTTTTGCACTTTCGACATCACTCCATTGATAGTCTCATTGTATGGAGCTATTCTGGTGAAGGATTGTGTCAGTTGTTTTTTATTTTTGTAATCGATTAGTGGATTCATACCATAGTGTACACCAAAATTCTTCAACACTATACGAGTTTTTTAGTCGAGATTCTTGAGATGCCTTACAGTGGGTTTTTTCTCTCTCCCTACTTTTTTATTACTGGTTTTGGGTACCTAGCGGTGTTCCCTTTTTCCCAGTTATTGTACATGAGTACCTCATTAGGCCTAGTTTTTGGGACTCATACTGTGGATATGCCACTTTTATTTTGGGCCCCTAGCTTCACTTGAGGGGGGTGTTAGAATAGGTATTTACCTTAGCTCATGTTCACCTAGGTACTTTATTTACCTTCTATTTTATTTATCCTCACCCACTTATGTGTGGATATTTATTTTATCTTATTTAGATATTAGGAATATATTATCTAGTTTTTATGACTAGTCATTTCCTAAATCTATGGTATTGACTAGTTCTTTGATGACTAGTTCTTTCATAAATATATGGTCTTGACTAGTTCTTTCCTTGATTTATGGCTTGATCTATGACCTTGACTATTTCTTAGATTTTTCTTCATTGCCTATATAAGCAAGGATCATTCTCATTATACTTGAGAGATTTCCATGATAATTTATGATATTATTACTCTTTGTTTGCAAATTCTTTTGTAAAGTTATTCTGGTGAATTTATTTCATTTTATCAAATGTGTTGTATTATGATTATCTGAGATCTTCACGGCTTGGAATTATCTTCTTATCATTCCTTTTAGGATCAAGAGTAATGACAGGTGGGTAATTATGTAGAAATTTAGGCGAAATGGGCATAAGTAGTCTAGGGGATAATTTTCCTACTTGGATAAGATGGTTCTCAGCCATAATGGCTATTGCATAAGCATTTGGTAATTTCAAAACACACATAGACTGAATCATTACTGCTATATAAGAATTTAAAGTTCTAAGAAAATATAATAATGCACCTTTTGGATTTGATGTTAGAATCACTAGAAATTTTTCCCCATGTTTCCTAGAGTCTAAAGTTGAAATCTGTCATGAGCTCAATTGGAGCCCTCTTGATTGTAGTAAGTTGCTCAAGAAGAGAAATGTTATCTTAATTTTCATCAAACTAATTACACAGAGAATTTTTGAGTTCATCCCAATTATAGATTGAAGCAGTCAAAAGACTTCTATAAAATTTCAAGGATTTTACATTGAGATATGTGTATTGGTAGAAATATGGATCCAAGTTTAACTTAATAAGATGAAAACCAAAAACAAACCAACCTCATAGGACAACATGATTTAAAAATACCTGAGATGGGATTGATTCCCTTGAATGTGAGATAATCCTCTTCCAAAGGGAACATGAACTTGCACATGCATAAATGAATAAATAAGATATATATTAGATAAAGATGTGATGATTTTCTTAGAAAAGGTTTATCCCAAGAACCAAAGGGCTTCCTTAAAGGGTGTCAAATCATTTTTTATAGCTAGGTGATGATGATAAAGATAATTTATAATGAAAATATGATTAAAATTATAAAGGGATGGTAAAATCCTACTCCCCGTGATAGGTGGCCCAGGAAAGGGCTATGGCTAGCTCAAATTTCAGGAAGTAATTGAACCATGCCTACTCTATAACATCTTGTATTTCTTTGATGAATTCAAGGTTATCTTCAATGTCTTAGATGTCAGGTGTTAAATAAATGACACATCGTCTCAGTTCATGTGCAATATCAAACTACTCCTAGGTAAAAGGTTATGGAACAATGGGAAGGTCATGTATATTGGTGATTTGATGTATCTTTCCTGATACAATCATATATAGAGAAAAAAAACTTACAAACATGCATATTAGATAGAAAAAAAATCGATAATTGAATGTAAATATGAAAAATGTGATTAAGGTGATAAAATGATAGGTATCTCTTAGGATTCTATAAGGTCACGGGTGATTTAGGGTTAATTATAAGCGATTAGGATGTATCGTTGGTGATTACTAAATAAAATGTTGATTCCTTGATAATGTGTAAAATAGATAAAAATTAGATGATTTATTACTGGGTATGGGCTTATATGTGATATAAAAATAGATTGAATTTGAAACCAAATGATAAATACTGAACTTTTCTTGATAAATGTTGAAAGTGATGTTGTAATAACCTTTAAAATATCATGGGGATTCCAAAGGTGTGGTAGAGATACAGAAGGTGCCAAGATGAGTGTAGTGATGTCATCTAGGTCATCAATGAGTCAGATCTTTGTTGTAAAATGTTTAAGGATCCATTCCATATAGGTTTGATGTTCCTTATTTAATCGTCGGTGATTATTTAGTACCATAGGCGACCTGGGAAAAATGGGGAAACCCACTTGGAAGTGGTTTCAAATGGTTAAATTGGGTATCATGACGAGTGAAGATGGTTAGGAAGAGGTTAAGGATGTTTAAGAGGTTATATGGTTAGGGTTAAAATAGGATAGGATGAGTTTTAGGTTTTTATGTTGGTTTAGGTGAGTAAATAAGTATTTACTAAGGAGTAAAGTATGATTTTATGAGGGTGAGGACATGATTAATAGGATAATAGGATAAGTTTGATATTTTGAGTGTGAATGTGAGTCGTGTGGATAGACTATGTAGGGTACCAGAAACATGTGTCTACATTCACCCCTTTTTTCAAGTGGTTTGTGATGGACAAGCCACTTGACAAAAATGAGTGGTTTTTGTGTTGGATAAGTTGTCCCTCCTCGAACTGGGGGTTATTGCAACAAAGTGCAATGGTCACTAGTTTGAATAGGTTGGTGGATGAGATAAACTTGCGTGATGTTTTGTTTTGATTTAAGATGCCCCAATACTGGACATGAAAATAAATTTCCATAAAGGTGGACTTGTGAGAATAACAAGTCAAATGATATGGGAACCAATGGGTTTGCAGCCTATAGATGTATGACTTATAGGAAGCAGCAGGAAAATTTTATGAAAAGTGTATGGCATCCATGGTGTATTGGGAGATGCATGCATGATATAAAGGATATTGCCACAAAGGTGGATTTACGTGATCATGAATTCAAGTGATAAGGGAACCAATGGGTTTGTAACCTATGGAAGTATGACTTAATAGTGGAAGGGGAAAATTTTCCCTAAAAGGCTGTAAAATTCGAAATGGATTTGATAAAAGGTGAACTTTTTATTGATCAATTTTAGATTTTAAGAGGGTCTTGGTGCCCCATAAAAGGAATCACATACTTGCAAAATGTTCCCATGTTGACCAAGATGAGTAAAATGATGGTTTGGGGAGGCTCGAAGGCCAAAAAATGTTGTTTTGGATAAAAAGAAAGATAATTGTTGGTGATTACTTTGAGTCATTGGTGATTTGACAAAATCATCGGTGATTAGCCTGATTCCAACAATTGGGTAGGGGGAGAAATTTTGATATAAAAGGCGGTTTCGACGTTTATTAGCTAAAATTGTGATTTGATAACCTAAGAGAGATAACAAACCCCTATTTCTATTTTTTTCATTTTTTAGTGAAATGGAGGCAGCTGGAGGTGTGCAGAGACTTAGGAGGCCTACCCATGCCAAGGTAGGTGTTTTTTTTGGATTTTTTTCTATTTTATTTATTTTTGTTTTTTTAATTTGGGACCCATTATGAAATCGCTTGCAATTTTTAGGGTCACTGGTGATTTTCACTGGGTCACCAATGATTCAAGTAAAATCGTTAAAGATTCAACTAATTGGTTGATTATTGAGTTTTATTTTGATTGATTTATATTTGATAGTTTTTTATTGGTTTATTTTGGATGCATGCTAGGGAGAGATTGACTACACGGGATAGGATCCTCGAAGATATTGGATATTATTTGGGCTTGGTTGTCAGATAATGATTGGGATCACTTGGAGTAGGTTAGATTAGGAGGGATGCATCATTATAGATGCATCCATAGAGACATGGGTTTAGAGGCCAAAAAGGCCACATTTCTAGATGAGCGGGCCAGACTGGTAACTGAGATAGATATTGTGACTGGGGAGAGGGATGATTTTATCCAAAAACTCATGATTGCATAGGAAAAGATTAGACAGGAAAAGGCTGATAGAGACAAATATAGACGCGACAGAGAGGCCTTAAGAAAGGCCTTTGGGGTTACCGGCCCATCTATCTCAGGGGTTGAATTACAAGCCGTTAGAGCCTAGACTAGTGGTCAGATGGGGCTACCTATTGATGTGATAATGGTGAACTACCAGGTGTTGTGTGATGAGATTGGATATTATAAGGATATAATGAAGTAGATGCTTCCAAATGAGCCTTGTTATGCTATATTTTTGGCTCAAGGGTGACATATTCCTTCATATAGTGGTGTGAGAGTGGGTAAGCCACCTAGAAGTCAGGGTGAGGGACCAGCCAGAGGTTCAGACGATGATAAGGGGAGCAGTGCTTGATGGAGTGTCTAATTGAAAAACATTTAGTTTATTGTATATTTTTGTAGTTTTTGATGATATTTTTGATGCATGAGGATAATTTGAACCCCTTGTTGATGATGTATAGACATATGATATATATATATATATATATATATGGTTTTTATGTTTGAGTTTTGTAATGATTGCAATGTGATAAATGTAGTTGATGATGATGTTTTAGTTGATGATTTGATTATATTATGGATGTATGTGAAATGTATATTTATTTTTAGATTAGAGATGTGTGATGTGATTTTGATGATCTTGTATATGTTTATGATAGATGGTGATCTTGTTGTTTGATTAATGCACTATAGATTGGTAGGAATAGAATGTGAAATGTTTTCTTATTTATTGTTTTGGAAACATATAGTGTTTGATTGTAAAACTAATTTATACATATGATAAAACACATAAGGCCTTGTAATAAGCATTAAAATATGACTCGCAGTAGTTATTCATATTAAGATTATAGATAGATGTGAGATAGTTATATCCATCCTTTTCCAACATGGGGAACCATGTTTTTCTTGATAGTTCCCAAGTTTTTCTTGATATTTCCCATGTTTTCCCCCAATTATAGATATGGTACAAGATTATAGATAGGGGAAGATTGAATTTTGGGAAATCTGATCAATGCAGGAAGCTTTCAAGGGATGGTTGATTTTTTATTTTTATATGAGGGTTGATCAATGCGGGAAGCCCTTTTTGATATGTATTTTGATTTGAGTAGTCATCTTTCAAGGGAGAGGTCTACAATTTTGTTGATTTTTTTGTTTTTGTGGTATCCATCCTTCGAGGGAGTGGTCTACAGCTTTAATTTTGTGACGCCCACAAATTTTGCACATAAATACAACAATAAAAATATTGGAATAATTTTTTTGTATTTCACTACTTGATACACGACACCACATATGATTATTGGAATAATTCGACAACACATAAGACATTTATACCAACATGAACCCACATTTATAACATGATGAGGAAGGGATAAAGACCACAAATAGAGATGACATACAATTCCAATCCTACCTGCAAGGCTTAAATTTGGGAGAGGTCATCATTGCAACTACCCCTTATCCCTCCAAAAAGTAATCTTGGCTATCCTTTGGTTCCTCCAAAGTATACACACCACATCAAATTTGAAAAGCCACTTATCCCTCCATTATAACAAGCGTGTATCCCTCCACTAAGGCTAGCCACGAATTCCTTTGGTTCCTCCAAAATAAAACACACACTTTCCCTTAGTCCTCCCTTCACTAGCTATACCTTATTCCACCAATAATAATTTATGAAACCTCACCACAACAAGAAGAAAACATATGATGCACATCAAAACCACATCTTCACAAATGAAAAATTACAAAACAACGAACCAAATAAAATATAAACTTACAGATAAGAAATTTCCATGCCATGAAATTTTCATGGTTACATATTTACTTACAATCCTATTTCATTATTTGACCTTAATTATTTGAAGAGAATTTAACATATAAACCTTCATTCTTCTTAAAACTAGGTTGCATTTTCTTTATTTCATTTAACATTTTACCTATGATGGTTCTATTTGATTTTTCTCATTTCTCTTATCGCAATTAATTTATATAGCCTGATTATTAATAGGAACATTTAAACACACATGAGACTACTATTACTTATTCTGAGAATTATTTTCTCAAGAGAATGTTTACTCATTTTAGTAATTTACCTTCATTGCAACAAGGGAGATTCACATTAAATAAATGGAAGTTTATTAGGTCAAGAGTGGAAATATTCCATGTTCTTTTCATAATAACATTCAAGCACTAAGAATACACTCTTTTCATTCTCAATTTATTACAAATAACGATGCATTCTACCACTTAATTTTCTTTGTTCGTGATACATAAAAGAGGATTTACATTAAGTTTAAGTGACAAGTCTCAAATTTCACTTTTCTTCAAAACCATCATCTTAAGAATTTAATATCGATAGCTAAGAGTTAAATACATGTTTTGGCCACAATTAAACTTCATAATAGGTCCTAGGTTTAATATAATTCTTTTTACGCCTAAGGGTTCTACTCCTTACTAAAAATCAAACTAGAGTGCAATATCCTTAACTCACAAGACCTTTGAAAAAGCCAAGGTATTCCATTACAATCTACTAAGGGAACATTTATTTTAACCTTAAGTCTTAGGAATGTCACTACGGAGTTCTTCCGTGATGCAATTTTAGCGCCATTAACAAGTCTCTAGATTATTACTTGTGAAGGTAATAATTTGGCCCATAGGGTAGAGAAGGAGCATTCTCATGGACCATGCACGAATGATAGACGAGGTACTAAGTTTACCTAGCCCAATATGGTCATGAACACACATGTGACCCATTCTCTTGGCATATGGTGGAAACCTAATATCAAAATATAAATGGAATGACATGGTTAAAATTTGACCAAATTTGGTTCCACTATGGAAACAAGGAACCTGGTAACCTCAAATTACAAAAGGGTTGTTATTTCACGCAATTAGTTGATTGTTTCTTCTCACCCAAAATATAACACAAAACTATTAGTTGTTAATTCTCTTGAAGAGTAAAAGGTTTTCTAGATCCAACACGTCACTAGCAAATAGATAAGATACACCATTATCAAATTATTACTATCTAGTTTACTAGTACAACCAACATCCAAAATTACCATTGTATGATTTGTTTTAAATAATAAGATTTCAATTTCACCCTCCTATAATGATTCAAATCATATCTATAGGATTATTTTTACATCAATTACCATAGAAACAAGATACAATCAACTTATTTTATCTAAACGACATATAAAAGTACAACTAAGAGGAAATGAATCAACAAATAAAAGTGTAACTATGTACAAAAAATAAAATACTTTTCCAATATGCTAAAAATGTCACATTCATCAAGAAAAACAATAAATGGAAATTCTATTTATAACAATAACACTGATATATCATATACAGTTACATCATTTTCAAGATCCCATGTTATTATATAAACACCAGTATGATTCACTTGTCCTTATCCTGGTACCTATATCCATCACATAGTCAACACAAAGTATTGGCATGCCATCTACTCAAATCTAGTATGATTCGTAATTTCATAGTTTTCGTTTCACATGATTATAATACTTAACACGTAATAAGAGATAAAGTTAAAGATATATTCATTCTATTTCCTAACCAGAAGGGATAAAGAGAGAGAGAGAGAGAAGAGAGAGAAAACACCATTTTCATGACAATTAAATTTGTCAAAATAAGCAACAAAAGATATTTCCATACAATCATATACAAGTTTTAACAAGTTTTCTCATCAGTTATATCTTTTGTTGCTTATTTTGAGAAATTTGAAACATTGAAGCTACATAGAATGAGAAGAGGACTTGCATTGACTACACGCAAAGATACCACTATTAAAATTATTTTCTCGGCCCAATAAAACTATATCGATCTCACACAAGATATGATCGTCACTCCAAACAAATAGATTGGAATAAATATACGCCTTTAGCTCTACAACATGGACCATTACATCGCTTTGATGCCAAATGAAAACCATCAATCAGATTTTACAGAGTAAACACAGCAAGGATATTCTATTCAGTACATTAAAATTTATATTACAAGAACCTATATAAATAGGAATATAGCTCTCCTATAATTTAGGAGGTAGCTATAACAAAAATCTAACTTACGTGAGTTGTTACAAACAACCTCACTCACCCGAAACAATTAACTTATTTAATGATTACACACAAATAATGGAGCACTAAATAGTATATTTCCTAACACCCATGACATTCTTTAACATTTTCCTAGAAGATTGCGAAAACATCCAAATTTGACCCAAAGGATATGAAACTACGTTTAAAAACTGATTTCTGAAGGGCGAGCAGACCATGATACAAATCATATATATATGGAATTCAATAGAGTTAATGGAACTTAGAATTGGAAAACAGGGTACAAGTGGTGACTACTTTTTTGGAGCCACTGGTCATAATTGGACCAATTTGAACTAGTCACCCAACAACCGGAGGCCTACAAAACCCCTTTGTAAAACTAATTAATGAGGTATTTTTCTCAGAACTAAGGGTTGAAAGTAATTTTCATGGATAAATATTATAGTTATATGGATTCTGATATCCATTTATTCTCTTAGGACCAAACTGGAAAGCCAAAACCACCCAACTTTTGACTTCCGACTGTAAACAAAAAATCATGCACTTGGGTACATTTCTAGGTCCCAATCACATACCACTATTCATGTGATTCCTAAGTGAGAAAACTAGTAATTGACTACTTTCTTTGGCCTATTTATTGTATTTCTTACTCTCTTTGGTCTTGCATACCCCAAAACCAAGTCTTATCTTCATTGCTTTATCTTTGTTGATCCTAGAAAATAGTGCCCAGCTAGGACATCAACACCCAGGCACCCTAATCCCTTTTGGGTGCCCCCAACCTCTTTGTATGTTACTCGCCTCTTTTGGGCATCTTTTATCTTTTGGGCATCTTGTTTTCTTATGGGTTTGCCTTTTAGTTTTCAATTACGAAATTTAAACAAGGGAATCATATAAATATGAAGTTATGTGTTCATAATAAAGGACTAAGATCTTTAAGCATCTACTATCTCCACCTAAGATTGTATCCAAAGGCATTTTAAGAGCATAAAGGCATCCATCTAGAACTCACTCAAGGAACAAGGGACTGAATTTTATGTATACACACATAGGATGGGAGGTTAATTTTTTCATCCACACATCTATTTACATTGTTATATATAGCTATCACTCTCTATCAAGTGAACCTTGCACAAGAGCTACCTAAGGAATGATTTCACACACACTTCACAAGAACTACATGGATTTTGAGATGTAGTACAGTGCTCAGTCATACTTATTCACTTTATTTAGTGACCTTCTAGGTTAGTTTGAATCCCCATTTACATATTTTTTATTTTTTAGGATTTGATGTGTTTTGGGTTTTTTCAAGTTATCTCTCTCTTTGCAGGTTACAGGCGAATACATTGAACAATGAACGCCATGCAGGTGACCAATAACGAAGGTTCGCAACTAACTTGTGACACAAGAATAATCATTTTCTAACCATTTTCATTGTCACGAGTGCCTAGCAGAGGTCTCTAGCACCTAGGTGACCCTAACCTAGTCCAAGCACCCTGGTCTAGGCTTGTTTGGCAATTACAAAAAATTTCGAGTGCCGTTGTGATAGGCTACTCCTCATATTTACCAGTTATCCAGTCCAACACACTTCGGATTTATTGTGAAATCAGCTAAGTCTTCTATTCCCTCTCTTACACCTAGAGAACTTTAATTTTCATTAGCCCATTGGTTGTGTCAAATCTGTGCTTTATCATTTATTTATCATATGTGACTTTGAAATATCTAGGGTTTTACAAATTTCAATATTTGTTAAATCATTTGGTGAGCCTGCATTCAAACACTCTAGGATCCTCTCACCATGGATATCTCCATTCATTATTTCTTGTAAATTAATCCTACTTGCATAGATAAAATCATATCTTATTTGACTAATACTTATATTCATCCCCATACTTCACCTGAATATGTCTATCATAAGTTTACTTCATATCTATCTCTCAATGAAGACCACATTACTTTAACATCAGATGAGTTTCCTTCTCAAGCTATGTTAGATAATGATTCCACATTTATATTCATGTTTGTATCACTAATGTTGGGGTTTAAGGTGCCTTAGTTGACAATGGATCAGGGCTTAATATTTGTAATCTAGAATTTCTTCACCAAATTAACCTCTCTAAAGACTCCTTGGTTCGTTCATCTATTTCTAGTCATGGCTTTTATAATATTCCTAAAAGGGCCCTAGGCACAATCACACTTCCCATTATTGTGGGGCCATGGAGTTTATCTGTCCCATTCCATGTAATGCCTAATAATGTTAATTATAATATTCTTCTCAGACATCCTTGGATCCATGCCATGCATGTGGTTCCTTCCACACATCATAAATGTCTTAAATTACTTTATCAAGGAGTTGTCTATGACATTCTAGTGGATCCATCCCCTTTCGCATATTGTAATTCTATTAAGCATTTCACATAAACCCCTATCTCTTTTTCATCAAATCATTATTTCTCCAAATATGGCCTTGGATATAAGTACTTGCTTCGTTATGGTTTCACAATACTAGATTAGAAAAATATGTTAAAGGAGTTAAAGATTATTTTTCCATTCTAACACAATCCACTAGACTCGGCCTCAGATATCCCCCTAATCTCGCTCCCTTTATTCCTTTCACATCTCCTCTTGAGTTTTACACCATTTCACATACTCACCATCATAAAAATTGATTTTCATTTACTCTTAATGGTACCACTTTATTTCGCCCATCTACTACTCTTAACACATCACCATATCTGCCACCATGGTATGATTTCTCTTCAATCCACGGATATATCTCCATTATACACTTGGGGGCATCATGCTTACTACCCCCCTCTTACCATTATTAGGTGTCTCACATTTCTACTCATATGTTTCATGCTTCATATTTCATCTCTCCCAGCATCATGACACATCTTGATATTTAACTTGTATCATCATTACCCTATGATGTAATCTCATGCTAAGGTTCACACTTGACTATTGAGGGCATACTACATCTATGAACCTCACCACATACACACTCTATACTCTCTAATTCAATGATCATACCTTTCTAGCGCATAATTCAAACCATTTTATGATGACGCACTATTGTTCTATGGTTCATTCTTGATTGTTAAGGGGTATTTTATAAATGAACCTCATCTCATACTCATTCACATTTTCTCAAGGGGCACACTACTCCTATCATATTCACTTTGCATTCCATTCCATTGACACTCATAGCATATTGCATATCTTGGTTTTACATACTCTTGCTTTCTTATACTAGTTACACGTACACTTTGTTTTCATGCTAGATAGATACTTTGTATGTCATTATATTTATCATATACATATGCATGTTCACTTGTTCTCTAGTTGTGAATGAAAAATTCTCACAGATCCTTACACACCACATTGATGCTTGGTACTATACCACTTACTAATCCCACTAAGGCTCCTGGGGGCATCTACTTTCATACACACTACAGGTGTTATTGTTTCATTTTATACTACTTCATATTCATACTAGAACACTAATCTATCGATATATACACATCTTGACATAGTTTTTATCTTCCTAATATGATAATGGTTGCTTCACATGTAGTATTTTCTTTGCAAGAACTATTTTCCACCATGATTTTCTGATACTTTTCTTTCTCTTGTCTTCAATAGACATTGTTTTTCGGATTTGCCCTATGTCTTGCTTGATCATTGCTTGTATGCTTTTGGTTGCTTCGGCCCTGATTGTCTTGTGACATGTTTGAAAATCTCTTTCGTGGTCTACATTTTCTTCTTTCTTGCTAGATTACACATTTTATTCTATTTGTGTATTTTTCTTGGTTGCACTAACACATGTTTCTATCCACTTTGTTTGCATGTGCCTTGATTTCTACCATGCATATTCCTTCCCCTATAGCGTTACAATTTCATGTCATCCTTTGGATCTCTCCTTTGTGTTGCATCCTCCTAGTGAATTCATATGTACCCCAAATGAGGGGGAATACATTGGATGAATAATTCACCCCATTCATCTCATCTAAGAACTTCAGTAGAGGCCTTTACAGTACCAGAACAAAATAGATTTATAGACACAGAACGGCCCAGATTCTTACTTGGGTCTATAGTTTAGCACAGACACCAGCCCCCAAATATAGACATGAGTGCATATGCGCTCTTAACCTTTCCTGGGATCCTATGACCAAGGGGCCTTTCTCATATTGGCATAGTTTTCTACAGTTCACATAGCACTTTTCACAGTATAGGCACAATCCTCTAGCAATCAGAATGCATTCTATCTTCTTTTTCTTCTTGGATCAAACTAGATTGAACACAGAACAAAGAAGGATCACACCATCTGCATTGGTGTATAAATTTTGGGAAGCATTTAGGGGTGGAGAATAACACTAGACATTTCTCCCCAACACTCTTTTGTTGTGGCAAGAGATCACCCAAAAAACTCATTCTTTGTGTGAGATCACCCAAAAAATTCATTATTGGCATGAGATTACCCAAAAAAATTGTTCTTCTACATCATTTTAGGACCTTTTCTATCTTTTTCACTCATCATGGGTCAGGTACACACTTTCATTTTACTACTTCATACATGTTTTTACACATTTTTCACATATACACTCTTTCACTCTTCTTTTGCATGTCCATCCTTAATACGCAACAAGAATCAGCCCCAAAATAGTGAAGCATAACAATGACAATAGGTAGAAACATGAAACAACACATACGCTTCATCCCTAGGGTCACTTCCTCTTCCTTAGCTTCCACGCTTCATTTTTATCACTCCATGAATTTTCTTGTCTCTTCGGCACACTTTCGCCATCAATCATCATGGTTATTAGGTATGCATCTCTTATCTACTTTATGTTATCAATTATTCACTCAAAAACATAAATTGGGGGAGAATTTAGACATAAAATCATGCACTTGGGTATATTTCTAGGTCCCAATCACATACCATTATTCATGTTATTCCTATGCGAGAAAAATAGTAATTGACTACTGTCTTTGGCCTCTTTCTTACTTTCTTTCTGGTCTTGCACACCTCACATCCTAGTCTGATATTCATTTCTTTTTCTTTATTGACCCTCGAAACTAACGCCCACCCAAGACACCAGCAACCAAGCACTCTCGTCCCCTCTGGATGCCCTGGGCCTCTTTGTATCTTACTCACCTCTTTTGGGCCTTTTTTATCTTTTGGGCATCTTGTTTTCTTATGGATCAATATTGTAGTTGTCAATTACAAAGTTCAAACAAATGAATCATATAAATATAAATTAATGTGGCCATAATAAATGACCAAGCTCTGAGCATATGTTTATAGATGTTTTTCCCTTTTACTCAAATTAATGCAATGAAATAATAAAAACAAAACCAACCTCAGATAAGAAGGGTTTAACAATGCCCGTAGATGATGGTTGTTGATGCTTGAATTTGATATAATTTGTGATCCATCCAAAGGTGTGTACAAGCTCTTATCTTGCAAAGAAATATGCACTCAAAGACACTAAACAAAATGGATTAGATAGATAGATAGGTGAGCTTCTTAGTAAAGGATGATTCCAAGGATCGAAAAGGATTCCTTGAAGGATGTCATCTCACTTTGTAAAAAATCAAATGAGTTGTAAGGGATAAGTGATAAATGATAAAATGATATAAGGAAGATAGATACAAGAATAGTATGAAAAGATGACTAGAACTTGAGATTTAATGGAAGGTCTTGTGCAGCTTCAAATGTGACCCAGGAAAGTGTAGATGTAATCTATATGCACTCAAAATAATCGTACCAGAAGTCTTAAACTTCTTGGAAAATGTCCTAGAGGAATTCAAATATGTCTTCAAGTTCTTCTATAGGAGCGTTGTTGATGGCGCAAAGTGTTAAATCATGGAGAAGATCGTATTGTTCCCAAAAGAAAGGGTGTTGAAATATCGGAAGGTTGTAAATGCTTATGATTTCATGTGATTGACCACCAATTTCCATCTAATAGTAATCCATGCTTAAAAACATATTAGAAGCAATAGACATGACATGACAGATATGATAAATTTTATAATAACTAACAAAGGGGTAAAATTGGCAGGAATCGTTGATGATTCAAGTGGTTTTTGACAATTGATTAAAAATGAATGTTTGATGTTTCAAATTAATATTCCAGACTGATTAATGACTGAATATGGTTAATAAGAGATAAATGAAGATTTTAAGAGTACCTTGGACTGAGATGAGGCTAAAATATGCCTTAAACCTTGCTTGAGGATGACCTGATGATAATTGATGCAATCTACAAGCTGAATGGTGCAAAAACTAATCCACATGAGCTCTAAGATGTCTTGAAAAATTCTTGATGATGGTTCACAATGGTGTTTGATGATAATCTTGATATCCATGTGCTAAATGGTGATGTACATTATGCTGGAAGACAATACTGAAAGCAAGAGCTCAAGGTTCACAATTGAGGATCCCGAAGGAAGACTGGAAAACTTGTATTTATAATCACTGGTGATTACCTGAATCACTGGTGATTTTGGTTTTTCGTGATTTAGGGTGGAAAAGTGGTTAAAACTAATTTCAAATTATTATTTTTTGTGTGCATTTGGGTATATGGTTTGTTAAGTTGTTGGGGACGAGGTATAATGGTTAAGGGAGTTATGGAATGGTTAAGATGTGTTTTGTTTTTATTTAAAGGTGGTTTTAGATGGTTAGGGTAGGATTTTGATATTTGTAAGAACTAGCAATCGCATGTATACAATGCAATGTGAACACCGAACGGTATATGTTATTTGATTTAGAGGGATAGTTATTACTTTTATAGTTGATGTTGATAAAGGGTGTGCCCAATTCAGATGCACCATCTATTTTGGGGGTCAAAAATGTGTATTCTTCCCTTGAGTCTTTAGTAAAAATTGTATATTTTTACGCAAGGAACATTTTGGACCAAATTTTGTGGATTTTTAGTCAATTGAAAATTTGGGTATTATAAAGTGAAGAAGGCAAGGTGGTGCTTCTAAGGAATACATGAATGGAGAAATCCGATTAATGCGGATGTGATTTGATATTTTTAAAAATGGGACACAATCTACCAAAGTCATTCAGAGCCTTCAAAAGCAATATTTAAAAATTGTTCTCAATGGCAATGTTGTACTATCTTTAAACAATAGAATTCATTAGATAGATTGAGAAGCCATGTCACTTATCCTTAACGTTGAACATGTGATGACTACTTCTGCACTGAAAATCTATACACCATAGTATGACGGTAGATCTACCTTGGTTTGTAAACTGTATTGGGAATGTTTGGGTGGTGGACACCATCAGTGAAGGTCTGGGTCTCCAAGGCCAAGGCTGAATATTTCCCATAGATTGCACCTCATTTTCCCATAGTCATCTTCGTCATATTGGAACATTAAATTTGCAAGCTCAGAGAAGTTGTCCACAAATTCAAAATCCTGCCACTGAAATCATCCTTCACTCTAACGACATGTCTCAGACTAGGGTTCTTCTTTCGAGGGTCCAGAGCCATATTTATATCATACCCTCCATGAACATTATTTATTCTACTCCTAACATTGGTCTCTTTATTAAAATCATATGGTGTTCCTTTTACAAGCACAACAACCCTTGTTGGAATAAGAACCTTGTAGGCTATAATAGTAATTGACTATCTCAGACTGCTGCTTATAGATTTTCAATATGAGAACAAAAATTGTATCTCCCATAAATAGACCCTTAATCTGAGATAGATTAATATAACAACACTTAATCTGTAAACATTAACAATATGAGAACAAGAAATTGTATCTCCCATAGATAGACCCTTTCCCCCTAATTGGCTTTTATTTCAAGCACTAATTCAAAGTTCATATTGGCTCGTTATCCATCCTTATTATGCGTTTGCTTTTCAATTATATCCAATCAAATTTCAGTATTTTCAAAGTATAATCTTTAGATTATTGTGTTTGAAAAATATGTATTTTATAATTATTTATTAAAAGTATTTATCTAACATTTCATTGGAGCTTTGACAGGTCCCTTTATTATTCACGTAAATAGAGGCAAATAATATTATTGCTTAAACATAAAGCATGAAATTAAGGTGGATGATAATTATCTATCATGAAATTAAGTCTATTTAAGGCCTCCATTATTTATGGCGGGTGACTTGCAGACATTTAAACAAGAAGGCACATTTTTTCTTTAAATATGGTGTATAGCAACTAAGGAATAGAAAATGCTTAATTGCTTGTAGAAAATGCTTAATTGTTTATGACACTTGTGTTTACACTTGTGATAGTGGTGGTTTTAAAAGACTGTAAATTAAACTGATACCAAAGGAGAATTAACTGTGACATTGAACGGCCCTAACAAATTGATAAAACAACCTGAGAAAAAACTTGAGGCAGTGAAAAGTGTCTGTATTAAAAATTTTGAGAACTCTGTTGAGACAAGATATGATTGTGGTGATTATGATTTCATCTTGCTAATTACTGATCAAAGCTCAATTGATAACATTTTCAATGAATGCACATAATAAAAATTCATTCCTAACACTACTATTGCAAAACTTGGAAAAAGTACAGATATATATCCCCATGGTACAATTACAACAATTGTCACATCTTATTGATTTACCATAAAAGGTTCTCCTCCACGCATCATATCTTCCATTATTCAATATACACAATCTTAGATTTTCTCTACAACCAAGGTACTCATTTTAGTATACCTATATTTCACTTAAATAATTATATATAGAGTAAAATTCTAATTTTGTTTATTTCATGAAGATCGAAGGGCTGCTAACAATTTCATACAAATATTCAATCCCTTTTGAACTTGTTTATGCCAAATGCAACTTCACAGTTGGCACCTTTGGAACATTAAAAATAATAGTTCATTGCAATAATTGTGAAAAAGAATGATTATATGTCTACTCTCATAGAGTCAATTGTACATCGAAAACACAAAAGCAAGCAACATTGCAATGTACTCTTCAAAATAAATTATTGGAAACATTCTTGCTTGCTCTCACAAAATTCTAATACAAATAAGCAAAGATAAAGGTGGTACGAGGAAGAAAATATTTAAAGAGATAATCAAAGACAATTTCCGATTAAAATGGCCTGGGGATTAACTATCCATAAGTCCCAGGGACTTACTTTGTATAGAGCAATTGTCGACATTGGAACCACTGAAAGGCAGGGTCTGACATTCACTGCTTTCTCTGGAGTTCCCTCACTTGCAAATATGTGCATTTCACTTGCTTTTTTGTTTGAAAAGTACTCAAATAGGGTGCACGTACCAACACTTGGAGCAAAAAGAAAGGAGGAAGCAAGACTACTATCACTCAACCCGTACTGCTATAATCAACACTTCTTGTATCCAAAGCAGTAATGTCGTTCAAGGGGTATAAAATGTAATCATGTTTATTGAAAATAAAATTTCCCACAAAAGGCTACCATTCATGATATAAATATTGCAAATGTATACATGTCTCATTATGTGTATGGAGGTCTTCATGTGTACGGAGATATTCATGATATGGGATTTTTAAATATCAATGTATTTGATGTATCTTACAAACTTTATACATAGATTATTTAGTACATATTTACATACTTATTTTAGTTTGTATGATTAGAAATGGTGGGGGCAAATGAATGACTCTTAATTAGATCTCATGGACTGTAATAGTATAAAATCTACCAACAAAGCTTAAGGTTTTATGATTACTAAATTGAGTTTAACAAAATTCTACTATTTTTTTCTTCTGGCAGTTGTTGCATTTCCCATCATTTGCATGTAACTTAGATAACACATAAGAAGCCATGTCTTACCTACCCTTCTTCTCCACTTCCTACAATAGAAGCCATGTTTTCTCCTTGTTCATTAGCTTGTGTCCCTTACAAGTGGATAATTATAGAGACTAATATTAAAAGTAGAAAAAATACAGAGGCAATCGCCATTGATGGGTAGTGGCCCATTGTTTGGGGGTGCATTAGGCCACGTTGATGCCATGTGGATGATGAAAAAAACTACAATTTATTCCCCACCATTTGAAATACTAATTCATTAAATTTGACGTGGTTGATGAATTTATAGTGATTTCTCAAAATTGTTTACAATCTTGCTTTGGATTGTTTTAAATGCCAACTTTAAACCATGCTACGATTGTTTATTAAATGTTAAAGTGCTTTGCATTGAATCATCTAGTTGTGTTTATTTAATCCTCCATCACCAAAGCACAAAAATGTAGTCATGTTGATCAAAACATGTCATTTTTAATGCTTAACAAGAATAACTTTTAATATTGGCAATCATGGACCACCAAAACACTCACAAGTGCCATTTGTTTCATTTTTTTCGTCCTTTGTTGTATGATCAACATCTATTCTTGGCTATGTAACTATTTGGTGGTTACCAATAATATTGTGTTCTTATCACCATTACTTCTTTCCTTCACACCACTTTCTTCTGATTTTGTTTTATACATTTAGGGGAGCTATCAACTTGTAGGAGATTTAGAAATGTGTGGATTTGCAATTCAGTGTTATCCTTTGCTAATGAAATTTATCCATTCCATATCAGTGTTTTACATTTATTATATCATAATTCTAGATTGGTCCATTTAAGGGTTGGAAAAACCTTCGCCATAGTTAAGGAAAAAATTTCTATATGAACGAGCAAAAACACATTTCCCCATTTGTAGAGTTAGTGGGATTATTTACATGGTAGGAGTATTAGAGTGATCTCAATAGATACGTTGATCAAAACATGTCATTTTTAATGCTTAACAAGAAGATATTTTAATATTGGCAGTCATAGACCACCAAAACACCCACAAGTGCCATTTGTTGCATTTTCTTCATCCTTCTTTGTCTTATCAACATCTATTCTTGGCTATGCAACTATTTGTTGCTTACCAAAAATAATGTGTTGTTATCACCATTACTTCTTTCCTTCACACCACTTTCTTCTCATTTTGTTTTATACATTTAGGAGAGATATCAGCTTGTAGGAAATTTAGAAATGTGTGGATTTGCAATTCAGTGCTATCCTTTGCTGATGAAATTTATACATTGCATTTCCATGTTTTACATTTATTATATCATAATTCTAGAGTGGTCCATTTAAGGATTGGAAAAACCTTCCCAATAGTTGAGGCAATTTTTGCTGTATGAAAAAACACATTTCCCCATTTGCAGAGTTAGTGGGCTTATTTATAGGGTTGAAGTATTAGAGTGATCTCAGGTCATTGATGTTTTCCTTTAAGGGTTGACAATTTTTATATATAGTGCAGTTTCGGTTCATCACGAGATGACAACTAAAAATTTAATCACTTTCCCCTTAGATCAAATATTTTTAAATAATTTTTTAATGATTTATTATTTGTTTAGGTGGTGACAGTTAGAGCTCAATCAATCATATCACCATATACTTATTAGTATTCCCTTGCACTTCTTTAGTCGATCCGTTAAAGAACTGACGGGATTTTATATCATCCTTGAAGAGTTCTTCATGGTAGAGAATGTAAGATAGGCTATCAAGATTAATGAGTATATTCTTGACGACCTTATTACTTCAAGGGTGGATGATGTATTCTACATCCTACAAATTTTTTGCAGTAGGAAGAATGGTATCAATATTTCTAAAATTGGAAATGTGGGAAAAGAACAATCCATTAAAAAATCACTTGGAAACGTGGTAGGAAAACATGAAATAAATATTTTATGCAAAGAGGGAAGGCTAAAGGAGGCATTTGACATTTTCAATGTTTTTTTTCAACAAAACAATGCCATGAGCTCCTTCATATATGGTTTCCTCTTACATGGTTGTGCAAATACGAGAACTTTTGAAGAGGGAAATCAAATCCATGGCCATTACAATCCACATTTGGAACACCTAGATCAGGGGACTAATACAATTAATTCTAGGAGGAATACTTTCTAGCCCAGTAAATGGAGGAATCCCAATGGTCAAAATAAAAAACCTTATACCATTCAACATTTGCATTGCATTTTACACATGTGATTGCTGATGTTTTACAATTGCTTGATACAAGAATACCTAACCCATGCTTTATCCTCATCTAAACATTAACTTCAACTACACTCACATTCCAACACTCCCTTAGTAGGATCCCCTATCCTAAAAAGGTGAAATGGTCTTCAAATATTTTTAGCTTCATTCTTTAGTCATTTATCTTTAAGAAGCTGGCATATCCATTAAGAACAAAAGCAATTACTTGATACTAAATACACACCCCTTACTTTATCACCATTTAAACATTAATTTTTGTAGCAAACACAGGGCGATGTTTTCAAGCAAAACTTCCCTATCCTAAAAACTAACATGCTTAGTATGTAAGCACTTAAGAAAGGGACATGCCTGATGAAAATCATATGTGAAATCCAACACAAAAATGAATGAAGCTTGAGAGCTCAAGTGTCATATGAGTTGGGCACATTATACACATGAAGATTTGTAAGGTAATAGAGGGCATTGACACTGTACTCTAGCTGGGTCACTGTTGAGGATAAGTTTGATCAATTATGACTGCTTTACAGGTTCTTGAAGTACCTCATGACCTGAATTAAGATTCCTATTTCAAAATATCTTACAAGGATAGGTTTCACCTTAACAGTAGAAGAAGTTGTTTGAAGTATAATTATATCACAAAAACATGGAAGATGTAATTGACTATTGACCACTGGTGAACTTATGACATTTAATCTACAAAAGAATTAAAAGGTTTAACTAATGCAGAGCCCTCACACACTGTTAATCTTACAAGGATACACCTACAAATATGTATGCACTTCAATGGGGAAAAAAAATTGTCAGGGGAGAGGACACTGAACTCCAAATCTGGAACTGTCTCTTCTACTCTCTTTTTTAACCAAAACAGTTTATTAATAAAACATACTATACATAACATAGGTATATTCAAGTGTGGCAGTGTTCACAAATCTTAATGATGTGGTTGTATAATAAATGTTTCTCCGAATTATTACCAATTGTACAATCTTGTTGTTTATTCTAATTAGCATGCTACCATAAGATGTGCGGAGCATCATCGACTCCATTGATGTCACAAGTTATTATGTACGAATTTATAACTATAGTGTCATATTGTAGAAACAACCTGATGGGCAACTTAAGTGGATCAATAACAATTGTACCTCTAGAATCAAATTAGATATTCCGTAATTCGGCGTTGTGATAGCATGAAACTCTTCGCATATTGTTTTGTTGACAATTTGGTTTATCTTTGTCACTGGGCACATAGGACACTACTGTGCATTATTTTCAGTAGATATTAATAGAAACCAAACCGACATTTAACTCATTGAATGATAATTCAATGAATTAACAGCTCCATATGACATTATGTGTAACTCCGAACTGATTAACATGCTACTTGTACCATGACATTCAGTATGGAATTTTCCTGGGGCCTTTGTTTGTCAGATAAATGGATGCTCAATTGCAGGATTCTTGTAGCTCATTTCATATTGACTGTTCCTATTATGATAGTTCAAAGTTATTTTTTTGTGATCTATTTGATATTAGAGGATTGGCAACAATTGGGAACAAAGTGATGAAGTATTTCTGCAAATATGATGATTCTCCCAATTGTTTTTGAAGTCCAGTTGGAAACATGATGTACAAAGTAGAGATCGAAATAGTTGGGGGCCTGGAATACATCTCCATAAACTATCTGGTCTTAGCAATAGTAGTTATGATATTTGATGTTGAAATTGATAGTTAGATGTAAGTCATTTTTTATTACTTCGACATGGATCCAATCATCTGCTATGAGGCCAAAGGAGTATTGCATGTGTTTTGAGAAGCCCATAAACCATCCTCACAACAGAACATATGTAGGCGATTGGAGACCAACCACAGTTTGGAATGCTAGTATGCAATTCAACAAGGGTCACAATGACAGACATGTATCTTGTTTATGTAGTACTGTTTGAATTGTTGTTAGCAGGGTCAACCCATGGGGGGATCAACCTCCAATTACGACCATTAGGAGGTTGTGTTACAAATCTGTTTGATTATTTAATTTCCTTTATTTAATTTTGGTATGTGATTTTATAATGCATGCAATCCTCCTTTTCTATACATTTTTTGCATTTGTGTCAAGAGGTATTAGCAAATTACATCTTTTTACTAAACTAATTATGGATGAGAAAAAAATGTATTTATTAGAACAGATGGCTCTTGGGTTAAAATGTACATTCATATAGAATTAGTGAAAACCATTAAGCCATCTTGAGTGTAAAGTACACTCATTAGCAACCTTCATGAAAATTTAGCATTTGGCCATTAAGGGCCAATCTCTATGGGCAGTCCTTCCTAGTGGGACAAGTTGAAACTTGTCCCAGACCTGCTTAAATTAGCTATGGACCTTGGAGGGGTCAGAAATAGACCCCATCATGTGTTTTTCGTAGTCAAAAAGTGACATTTATTGCACTTTTCTTACAGAAGGTATCCAATCCATTTTGTGCCTTAGGGGGTGTGGGCTTAGATAGTGTGTGTAAGTCGGTTGTCATTTCAACATCATCCACACACCAGTTTAGATGCGTATTGGGGTTGAGGTTTGACTTGTGAGATGGATTTTGAGAATGAGTGATGTGGCATACCCATTACATGGTGCCGACCTTACCCTGCCATCTCTCCCTTTTCTATTTTGGAGAGAATAAAAAGAGTGCGCTTTTACTCTGGTCTGCAAGGGGTTACTATAACCAGGTAGTCTGCGAGAAGCTCAAATTGCATTTTTGGGATTTAGAGGATTTTGGAGTGATTGTGGATTTTACGAGACGATTGCTTGGTGTCTTCCCCTTTGGGATTGTAAGTGTTCCCCAGCTTAGCACTGTTCCCTATTACAATCAAGCGAATACCTATGGATCATTTAGGAGCTCATACTCTTGTCAAAATTCTTTATTTTATGTCCTATTCGCATATGTCGTGTGTGTTTTTGAGTGGTTTTGTATGCCTTGTTAGGTGCTCTGGTAGATTGCCTAAGTGTGGTGTACCGAGGAGACTATGGTGACCTTCAATAGTGGGGGACATAAGAATCCTATTTCATATTCTTGGGCAGGGATAATTTTAGCGGCGAACTACGTCGTAATATGGCAAAAATTTCATTTTAGGAAATCGACCCTGCAAAATAGAGTGAATCTATTCAGAGTGGGTCGCATGTCAACTGTAAAACGCTAGAAATATCATAGTATATTTTTTCTGGGGGGTCGGCTTCGCCTTCAAATTTGAAAACATCTCCTATAAAAACGTCCGGAGGTGATCTACGCATAGGGTAGTATACCTCAAGTAGCTTACCAAATTACCAATACTGTAAAATTTGAACTCGCATACCCTTGAGCACCAGAGATTCATATTACTGTTAGCCTGTGATTGTTGACGGGTGTAAATTTTAAGTGTCTACATTTGCCCCTTTTTGTCTAGTAATTTGACGTCAGCAAGGTGCTAGATAAAAATGATGATGATTTAAATTTTTATGGGTGTTCCCACTCAAAATAGAGTGAATTCAGCTTAGTGTAAGGAACACCAGTTTGAAAATTTGGTATGTGTTGTCCACTCAAAATTCCCCGCTCTGATAAGAGTAAAATTTCAAAATTTTGAGTCTTAAGTGTTTTTCTCTGAGGTGCCTAAGTCGTGAAATCGAAAAAATCTGTGTTCTGGGTCGTTTTGTGTGATTTTTGGGCCTGTCGGAACTTTTTGTCCCAAGTGCCCCAAAGCCAAAAATGCAAAATGTTCCATTTCGGCCGAATCATCCTTCCCGCGTACTTCACACTTTCCTGTCCCGAATGTCCCAAGTAAAAAGTGCGAGTCGTTCCATTTTCACCCGAACCAGCCGAACCGCGTACTCCGGAACTTTTCGTCCCGAATGTCCCAAGTTAGAACGGACTTGTTGTTCCATTTTCAGCCGATTCGCCTGATTTTGTCCCAACTGTCCCGAGTTCCAAATTTCTCTCTGTTCCATTTTCGGCCGGTTCGCCCGGACCGCGTCCTTCGCGCAATTTTGTCCCAACTGCCCCATTTAAAAAAGTGCGAGCTTTCCCTATTTCGGTCGAGCCGGTCGAGTCGCGTACTTCGGAACTTTTTGTCCCGAATGTCCCAAGTCCAAACGGGCCCGCTGTTCCAATTTCGGCCGAAACACCCGAATCGCGTACCTCGCACATTTTCGTCCCATTTGTCCCAAATACATTTGTGCGTCTTCTCCCTGTTTCGCCCGAACCGGCCGAGCCGCGTGTTTCGCGCATTCGCGTCTCACCTGTCCCAAGCCTACCAAGTGTCATTCACACTTAGTTTTTCCCGCTCGACCCGAATATGCTGTTTTTCAAAAAATGAATTTAAGTTGCGGCTCTGATGCTATCAATCCGAAGATCAAATTTCAAGAAGCAGTTACGAAGGATGAAACTTTCAAGACGTCGATTACATTAGTTTCCAAAGATATTCATTGTCATTCTCAAGATAAAAATTCTGGCGTGTCCCTCGTGGCAAGGACATGGCTGAGACGTGGAAGAAACTCAAGTAGCGGTTTCCAAAGACAGTGGGTCCCTCTCAGAACTGGCCACCTGTCTCCTTCCCCTTCCTTCTCTCTTCTCGCCATTCCTTCCGTATTCTATGTAATTGGTTAAGACATTACGTTTGGCATTCCTTAAATATTCTCTAGTTAAAAGAAACGGTTACGAGGAGTAACCGAATTGTAAGCTATATAATGGCCTTCTTTGCGCCATTTTGACGGTGGAGGAAGAACTTGGCATATTTTCTAAAACTGTAAATAGATCTATAGAGAAATCAATACAGAAGGACTTTCCTTTCTTTGTCTATCTGATCTCTTGTCTGTTCTAAGCTTTTGTTCTCCTTTTCTATTGTGAAGATAATTTATGTTCCAAATTCGTTTAGTCTCATCTGATTGCATACTCTTCAACTTTGCAAGCACGGTGATCTTGCATAACCAAGAAGGAACTTTGTTTCCTTGATTAACGAATCTGTGTTACGTTAAGAAATTTGCGTTCTGGCAGATGTTGTTTACAGAACTTTGTGTCTTTAAATTCCATCTTACTTGTTCTATACACAGATGATCTTGTTTTCAATTCACGGTGAAGCTTCGCATACATAAAGAATTACTCTGATATCTATAATTCTGCATGTTTTCCTATTCTGCTCGTTTTCTAATGCTCTCATTTCCTCAGTCCTTTTGTAATTGATGATCCTTCATAGAAGAACACTTTCGTGGTATCCAAGTTTAACCATACAAATCATGTCCTGTACATTTGTAAATAGGTTTGTTTCTGAATAAGGGAACCTCTCCCATTAAAGAGGAGGGACTTCTTGTCCCCTGTCTGTTGCTCTTCTTAAAAGTCCTATTTGACGACCAACAGTTTTTGGCGACTCCGCTGGGGAGGAAATTTGCATTCCAGCTCCGCTGGGGAAAATCAGATTCCAGTTCTGTAATTTTTCGATCATCTTTTGATCTAGCGACTCCGCGTTTTACTCGAGGGAGAAGGACCCTTGGTATTGAAGACTCTCAGTTTCAGCTTTTGGAGCAGCAGGGTTTTCCTCTTCCTTCCACAAGAAATAGAAGGACTCGTTCGGCAAGCACACCACCTGTTCAAGACAGAAGTCCTGCGGGTGATATTCCTTCAAAGCCTGCTAGTCCCAATCTACGAGCTTTGACTCTCGCTAGTGTTAAAGTTCCTCTCCAAGCCATTTTTCCAAGAATGGCGGAACAATTGCCATGGGGTCAGCGTGTCGGGCCCCTGGCCCTTACTCAGCCTCTACATGAGTTACCCAGAGGTAACCAGAAGAACTTCCCAAAATTCAAAGGTGATGGCAAGGTACATCCTGATGAACATATTGCAGCCTTCATAGTTGCATGTGGGGTTTTGGGAGTTGAACATGAAGACGTCTCCGTAAGACTGTTCGTGGAGACTTTGCAAGAAAACGCCGCTGATTGGTTCTATCACCTTCCTGCCGGTGCTATAACCGACTGGGACACCATGAGAACCCAGTTCAAGAATCGTTTCAAGCCGGAAAAAGATGTGCATGCTTTGCTTGCCCAAATTTCTCAGATAAAGAAAGATTCGTAAGAACCCATGAGAGAGTTTGTGGCTCGATTCAACAGGTTGATAAATAAAATTCCAACAAACACTCGACCTGTTGATCGGATTCAAAACATTTTCTTTCTAAATGCCCAATCACCTAAAGTTAGTCATGCACTAAGAAGGGCTAATCTCGGAACGTTAGCTCTGGACCAAGAACTGGCTGTTAGTGTCGAGGATGACTTGATCATGTCAGGGAAGTTGAGAAGAGATCACTTCCTAAATCTAAGTCTGCTGCTTCTTCCTCTTCCACCCCTGGACCTAACATTGACCCATTAGTTCAGAAGCTTGCGAATGATATTCTTGCTATAAAGAAACAACTGGCTCAGCACGCTCCTTATGCAGACGTTCTGAGGAGAAATTTCCAGCCCAGGAATCATTTGCCTAGCTTCTCAAACAAGATTAGCACTTGAAGGACCTCCTGTTAGAGTCCCTGTCAATGCGACCTGTGAGGTGGAAGAACCAAATGATGATGAAGATAACGAAGCTTGCGAAGAGTTCGCGAGAAAATTTGATGATGAGGCAGAGGAACTTGAGGGATCTCGAGTGAATTTCTTTACCACTGAGGGCATTGATGATGGAGATGACTATGATGAAGTGGTAACAGACATGAACAACGAATCTTTTACTGTCATGACTCGAGAACAGACAAAGCAGAGGGAGAAGGTGACCCAGCCACCTAAAGAAATTCTAAGGAGCAGTCAGCAACTATCCCTGTAATTGCAAGAAGAGGATCTCCTATCCCTACTTCATCTACATAGAACGTGAGTCCTATCAATCCTGCTACCAAAGTTGTTTCTTCTTTTTCTCCTAAAGTTGATAAGCCTAGAATTTCAAATGATGATGGCGCGTCCACTTCTGGATCCTTTGATATTGTTGATCACCTGAAAAAGACCAAGGTACAAATCACAGAAGCTGAATACTATCAAACCCATCCCAAAGCCTTTGCCAAAATGATTCAATTTGTTAATTCCCATTCCAAGACCACCTCTAAAGGTCTTTTGCCTACTCCTTCTTCTGCACCACAGCCCAGTCTGGTAGCTGCTGTCACCTCGCCTGGTGACAAAATTAAACCATTTTATGTGACGCTCCTAATAGCTGGCCATAGGCTCAGTAATTGTGTCATAGACTCAGGAGCTTCAGATAACGTAATGCCTGCTAAAGTAGCTCATGCTTTAGGCCTGACCCTCACTCGCACTTATGGATCTTGTTACTCCATGGAAAGCAAAGAAGTGCCCCTGGTCGGGAGGATTAAAGATGCACAAGTGGCTTTTGCTGCCTTGCCTGAAAAGAAAGTGTTGGCTACTATCTTAGTAGCAGATATCTCTCCTTCATACGGGATGTTGCTAAGTAGGAACTTCTGCAAAGATGTGGGTGGAGAAATCCAAATGGACTGGTCGCATGCACTCGTGCCTGTCAATGGACAAATGAGGAAGTTGTTGCCTGAAAAGCAGTCTGAGTATATTGTACAGAAAACGGATGATCCTAGAGCACAAATACTCTATGAGGATATGGGTCTATGGAAACTACATGATTATGTCCCCTGATGAAATCCAACCTCTCCAGAAGTGTCACCTGAAGATCCCAATGGTATTTGGACTTCTAGAATTTGATGGAAGTTGCTCCTCAGCTGGTTCTGGAGCCAGTGTTCTTACTGGTGTCACCGGAAGGCTGTCCTTCATCCTTTTTCATTTAAGTTACAGTTTGAGAATACTAACAACACAACAGAATACGAGGCTCTCATTCTCGGATTGCAGGTGGCCAAAGAACATGAGGTATAAAGAATCTTCTGGCTCGTGGTGATGCAAAGTTGATTGTAAAGCAAGTCAGGAGCCTTTATCAAGTAAAAAATGGGAGGCTGAAGCATTACCGGAATCAAGTTTGGGATTCCATCAAATTCCTTGATGCTTTCTCAATTGAAGCAGTACCTAGGGAGAAGAACAGCAGGGCTGATTCATTGGCTGTCTCAGGGTCATTGCTGATTCCTCATCCTGATTTCTCTCAGGACAAATTCACCATTGAAATGGTCCATCGGCCTAGTGTACCTGACAACACCAATAACTGGCAGGTTTTCAATAATGATCAGCATTTTCTTTCCTTCCTGGAACTCAAAGGTAATTTTGAACAACTGTATTTTGAGAGAAGTGACAACCTGCCTCATGAAAGTGTGTCTGTTGGCCAAGCTGTCACCCAAGGAGAAGAAACAGATCAGGAAGGGTGCATTAAACTCAAAGGAAACAAGATTCCTAAAGGGCTGGTGAGTTTGGAGGAACTATTTGATAAGCATTACAGGTATGTGAAATCTAGAGCTTCTTCTGGGCCTCAGCAATCAGCTGAGTATGATAAGATTGATATTGGTAGTTCTACTGACCCTAAGCTAGTGAATATTGGGAAATGTTGCACAGGGGATGAGAGAAGAAAAGTGATTGATCTTTTGAAAAGATATAAGGATGTTCTCGCTTACTCTTATGAAGATTTGAAAGCTTTCAAACCAAAAGATATGCAGCACTCTATTCCCCTCAAGCCTGGAATTAAACCTTTCAAGCAGAAACAGAGACAATACAACCCCAAAGTAGCTGACACCATCTTTCAGGAGATACAGAAGTTGTTGAAAGCTAAAATTATTTTTCCGATTCACCATTCAACATGGATTGCAAATATTGTGCCTGTCAGGAAGAAAAATGGTGAGATCCGCATCTGTGTTGATTTCAGGAACCTGAATCAGGCTTCTCTGAAAGATAATTATCCTTTTCCCATGATGGATCAAGTGTTGTAAGCAGTAACAGGCTCTGAAATTTTATCTATGCTTGATGGATTTTCTGGATACAATCAGGTAGAGGTTGATACTGTAGATCAACATAAAACAGCTTTCACTACTCCTTGGGGCACCTTCGCTTACAAGAGAATGCCTTTTGGGCTTATTAATGCTGGTGCCACTTTCCAGAGAGCTATGGATCTGGCGTTTGGAATTTTAAAAGGGAAGTGTATTGTCATCTACCTTGATGACCTGACAGTGTTTTCAAAGATAAGAGCGGATCATTTTGATCACCTAGAAGCAGTCCTGCTGAGATGCAGAGAGCATGGAATCTCTCTGAACCCTAAAAAATCTGTCTTTTGTGTCACTAAGGGAAATTTATTAGGGCACATCATGTTTCCAAGGATGGGATTAAGATTGATCCCGAACGAGTTCAAGCCATCCAGCAAATTCCTCTCCCAACCAGTAAAAAGGGCGTGCACTCCTTCTTCGGTAAGATCAATTTCTTGAGAAGATTCATCCCTAATTTTACAGAATTAACTTTGAATATTTCTCAGATGATGAAAGGGAAACAAACATTTAGTTTGTCTTCTGAAGGAAAGGAATCCTTTGAAGGTATCAAAAGAGCTATCGCTAAAACTCCAGTTTTAGCCTGCCCTGATTTCAGCAAAGATTTCATCATCTATTGCTATGCTACAGATAATACCTTGGCTGCTGTGTTAACTCAAGAAGACTCTGATGAGCATGAGCTACCAACTGGGTTCATGAGCTATATTCTGAAGGATCATGAGTTAAAATACACCATGATGGAGAAGCATGCTTTTGAAGTGGTCAAAGCTGTCAAGCAGTTTCGCTTTTACATCCTCAACTCTCACTCCATGGTGTTGGTTCCAGATACCACTGTTAAGTCCATTCTCACACAACAAGAATTTGGATCCAAGAGAGGGCAATTGGGTTGCTAAGGTCCAAGAGTATGACATTGACATTAAGCTGACCAAGCTGGTTCATGGAAAAGGTCTTTGTGACCTCATTGCTGAAGGAGCTAAACATGAGTTGGTGGAAGGAGAAAGTTGACCTTCCTACTGTTCTGTTCCTAAGTTCAGTTGATGAATGGTATGCTGACATCACCCATTTTCTCACCTATGGGGAATGCCCCTCTCATTTAACTGCCAAGGAAAAGAGGACTGTTAAATTGAGGTCAGCGCAATATGTATTGTGGGAAAATGCTTTGTTCAAGCGTGGCTTAGATGGTAGATTTTTGAAGTGTGTAGACAAGGAACAGCAGAGAAAGTTGCTCTCAGCTTTTCACGATCAGGCATGTGGAGGGAACTATTAATCAATGGTTACAGCTCATAAGATACTTCGGGGAGGGTATCCTACTGGCCTTCTTTGTTCAGAGATGCATCCAAGTGGGTGGATAAATGTGAGGCCTGCCAGACTTTTGTCGGGAAGACCTAAATTGGCTTCATTGCCTCTCAAGCCAGTTGTGATTGAGGAGCCATTTCAATAGTGGGGTTTGGACTTCATTGGTACACTCAATCCTGCTTCTAGTGCTGGTCACACTCATGTACTTACTGCCACTGACTACTTCACCAAATGGGTGGAAGCTATTCCGATCAAGAGCACTACTTCTGAAGTGGTATGCAGCTTCATCAAAGAGAACATCTTGGTAAGGTATGGTGTACCTAACAAGATCGTAATAGATAATGCCTCGAATTTCTCTTCAGCTGAGATAATGGACTTCTGCTATGGATATGGCATCTCCCTGGCTCATTCTTCAGATTACTATCCCTCAGGGCAATGGACAGGCAGAATCTACTAACATAAATCTGGTGACTATCATAAGGAAGTTAGTCAATGAGTCTCAGCGAAACTGGCACAAGAAGCTCTATGATGCTCTTTGGGCAGACAGGGTTACACCTAAAGAGAGCTATTGGGATGTCTCCTTTTCAAGTGGTATATGGAGTAGAAGCTTAGTTGCCAGTGACAGTGGAACTGCCAGCCTTGCACCTGATGAAGGCCATTGAAGACACTAGTTTCAGTGATGCTCTGGACAAAATAATCATGTACCTGCACAAACTAGTTTCAGTTTGTGCAGGTACATGATGCTCTGGACAAAAGAATCATGTACCTTCTGCCGGTCGAGTCGCGTACTTCAGAACTTTTTGTCCCGAATGTCCCAAGTCCAAACGGGCCCGCTGTTCCAATTTCGGCCGAAACACCCAAATCGCGTACCTCGCACATTTTCGTCCCATTTGTCCCAAATACATTTGTACGTCTTCTCCCTATTTCGCCCGAACCGGCCAAGCCGCGTGTTTCGCGCATTCGCGTCTCACCTGTCCCAAGCGTACCAAGTGTCATTCACACTTAGTTTTTCCCACTCGACCTGAATATGCTGTTTTTCAAAAAATGAATTTAAGTTGCAGCTCTGATGCTATCAATCCGAAGATCAAATTTCAAGAAGCAGTTACGAAGGACGAAACTTTCAAGACGTCGGTTACATCAGTTTTCAAGGATATCCATTGACATCTTCAAGATGAAACGTCTGGTGTGTCCCTCGTGGCAAAGACGTGGCTGAGACATGGAGGAAAACTCAAGCGGCGGTTTCTGAAGACAGTGGGTCCTTCTCAGAATTGGACACCTGTCTCCTTCTCCTTTCTTTTCTCTTCTTCCCTTTCTTTTCGTATTCCTTGTAATTAGTTAAGGCATTGCAATTGGCGGTCCTTAACTATTCTTTAGTTAAAAGAAATGGTTACGAGGAGTAACGGATTTGTAATCTATATAATGGCCTTTCCACACCATTTTACGGTGGAGGAAGAACTTGGATATTTGCTGAAAGTGTAAATAGATCTTAAAGAAATCAATACAAAAGGGCTTTCCGTTCTTTGTCTATCTGATTCTTGTTGTCTCTGTGTTCTCCTTTAATATTGTGAAGATCATTTTGTTCCTAACTCGTTTAGTCTCTCTGATTGCATACTGTTCAGTTTTGCAAATATAGTGATCTTGTACAACCAAGAAGGAACTTTGTGTCCTTGATTAACAAATCTGAAGAAGGTTATTTATGGAACTTCGTGTCCTTAAATTTAATCTCATTCAACCAACGCAAATGATCTTGTCTTAAATCCTTTGAAGCTTCGCATACACGAAGAATTATTTTGCCATCTATAATTCCGAATGTTGTTATTCTGCCCGTCTTCTAATTCCCTTTCTTCAGCCCTTGTGTAACTGATAATCCTTGTAAAAGAACACTTTCGTAATATCCAAGTTCGACCATAAAATAATGTTCTGTACTTTTGTAAATAAGTTTGTTTCAGAATAAGGGAACCTCTCCCATTAAAGAGGAGGGACTTCTTGTCCCCTGACTGTTGTTCTTCTAAAAAGTCCTATTTGAAAACCAACAGTATGATAGGTGTTTCATGTGTTTAACAAAGTTTCCCCAGTCTGAAGGGGTGTGTAAACGGGATATGCTACCATGGGATCAATTGATAAAGGGAACCAAAGGGTTTGATACATATGGTCTTATGATCCACAAAGGTAGGTTGTAAATATGGGGAAATCAAGTGATAGGGGGCCAAAGGGCTCATGTCCCATAGACATATGACATATCCTAAGATTACTTTGATTGTCTGATGTTGAAGAATTTGAGGATTGGGGACTTTTAAAGGAGATAATATGTTTAGAAAGATGTGACAAGGGATTTATTTCGTACAAAATAATGATGGGTATGTGAGACAGGGTGTATCGCTAGCAATCACAGTAATCATGGGCGATTGTTGAATAAATCACCGATGATTACATGAATCATCAGCGATTAGGGTAAAGTCAGTTTGGGGGGATATAAAAGGTGATACGCATAGTGAATATTTCATTTTGCAAACAAACTCGAGTGACTGTGAAGGTAAAGAAGGAGTGAAAAAGTGTAATTTGAGTGCAATGGTGTCTTCCATTAGGCATAGGAAGCCTACATTAGCAAAGGTAAGTTCAATTATGTGTGTTTTTATTTAAATTTTTCTTATGTGAGGTATTTGTTTTAGTTTTGGGTCGTTTGGGGGTGTATGGATTTCAAGTGTGGAAATCACAAGAATCACCTACGATTTATGTGATCGCCTACGATTGTTATGAATCGTTAAAGATTCAACTAGTAGTGTTTTAGTGGCAATTTGTATCTTTTTGTGGATTTTTTAGATGTTTAGAGGTTTATATGTGTATTAATGTGTGTTTATGTGTTTTTGTATGCATGTGGATGTGAAGTTGATAATACGTGACCAAATTCCTTTTATTTTAGATGAGGTATGAGATGATATGTCTGATGAGGATTGGGAGCATGTGGAGGTAGTTGGTTTTGGAGGGATGAGACACTATAGGAGAGTGCATAGGTATCGATGTTTGATGTTAGCATTGATGGAGAGGTGGAAACCTTCCACGTGCACTTTTTGGCTACCCATGGGGGAGATTACTATTACATTAGAGGATCTACACCGGATCATGAGACTACTAGTCCAAGGAGAGGGAATATATACCATTGATGACATTGAGATATTAGATTTCATGAGGAGATTATATGGGTATGAGTGGGAGGATGTGAAATATGTTTCAGGAGGGTTTGCATAGCAGACTTTGTATTTTCTGTCAAGAGATGGGTGTACTATGTTGATCATAATGATGATGGCCATACCATGTTTCTCCCTACCTGATTTAGGAGGAGGGAGGTTTCCTTAGATGATGATAGGAGTTGTGGCTGAGATGATGGAGGATAGGACATTTTTCGAGTGGGCACCCACTTTACTTGTACAGACATATAGAGAGTTGTGGGCCTGGAAGGCTCACAAGAGGTTCAGGATTTATATTACTTTCTTGTTACAGTATTGGGCATACGAGCATATCTCTATTGCTCAACCACAGGTCTTTCCATGGGGCATGGGAGATGGACATCCAAGATTCATGAGATGGAGATAGGACATGGTTAGATCAAAGAGGAAGAGGAATGTGAGTTATTCCAAAGACATGTTGAGTGGGTTATAGGTTGGAGATATCATATGGAGACCGTGCTTAGATTTTCACGACTGGCCTGGATGTGAACAAAAATACACGTGGGTACAACAAAGAAGAGGAGGTGAGTATGAGATGGTGTAGTTTATTTATGTTATACGATAGTTTGTTTTAGTGCAAGATGTGCCTTAGGAGCCTGTACAATATAGATGGTAGTAGGGAGATACAGAGACTCTGAAGGTAGTTATGGGTAGACCTTTTATTATTATTGAGGAGTGTGGAGACATGGTCCCAAATGATGATGGAGACATATGAAGAAAGAAAAATCCTTGCATTTTTTGACCCATTTGTGACAATTTACAAATAATGTGGGCCAGAAATAACCTACCTTTAGAATCTTCATTGTTGTGTCTTTGGCTAAAAAATGACCATCGGATAAGCCACCATGAAATTTTTTCAACACCTTTTCCGCTTGCTCTCCTTCGATGCACCTAAGTAAAACCCCCTCAATATATTAAATTCTGATTTCTCACACAAAACTTTGCTTTATGACCATCGTGTTGTTGTTTCTGAATCTAAAATTGAAAGCCATCTAAACGTCACATGCCTGTATCCCAAATTTTGAAGGGGTTATCCAAATTTACAAGGGTGTGCAAATTTAGGATAAGAGTTTTGTGACCTCTAGGGGAAATTTTCCTGCTAGATGAAGAGATCATTTGCCTCTAAGCATCCATTGGGCATGGAGTCAGCATACAAACTTAAATTGATCTGACATTAAAAACTCTCCCCTGAATTTCTCTAAAGTACTGCATGGACCTATTCTGAAAATGCTTAAGTTGATATCCAACTGATTTTTATCAAAAGAACCTTCTGAAAACTGGAAAGTGCAACAAAAAAAAAGGCACAATTATGTATAAACATAAAATATCATACATATCCCAAATGGAACATACAGATTTTGCACCATCACTTATCTGAAAGCAAACCTAAACTACCAACAAAACAATGTGTTGCAAGCACTTGGAGGAATTGAAATCTACTCTAATACATACAATGATGCAACAAGATATCCTAATGAGAATGCTTGAGATAAATCCCATTGAATGGGATTGGTAATACATTTCCATCAAGATCAGTCAACTCAAAAGAATTTACTTCTTTGCAAGTAGAAATGATATATGGACCACTCCAAATTACATCAAACTTAGAGTGTCTCCTTGGTTTAGCCCTATCAACATCCCAATTCAAGACCAAATCACCAACCTTGAACCTTTGAAACCTATCCTTCTTATCAAACCATTACTTGGTGGATTCTTGATGCTGCTCTAACTTAATCATTGAATAATTCCTTAGTTCTTCAAGTTCAACCAACTCTACAATTTTGATTTCTCTTTGATCTACCCCTTCAAACTCCAACTGTTGCACCAACTCATGTGAAGGAAACTCCAATGACAGAGGCAGCATTGCTTCCTTTCCATAAACCAGCTTGTATGGTGAAGTATCAATTGCCTTTTTTATAGTAATCTTGTCATACCAAAGGGCATTTCTTACCTTGGTATGTCATTGCCTTTGATTGAAATGCATTTTCCTCTTCATAATTCTAATCAGGTTTTTGTTAGTAGATTCTTCCAAACCATTACCTTGAGGGTAATAATTGGAAGAAGTTTTCAAATAAACACCAACAATAAGATCCCAATCAAAAATTCTAGATCCTAGAAAATCCTTTGCATTATCAAAAATTATGGTTTGTGGAACACCAAACCTTGTGACAATCTCCTCAAGGAAGTCAAGAATGACTGATTTGGTTGCTTCCTTCAATGGTACAGCCTCGGTCCACCTAGTGAATTAATTTGTGGTTGTTAGGACCCATCTATGGCCAAAACTTGATGAAGTATTAATCATGCCAATAAAATCTAGGCCCCACTGAGAAAAATTATGATCTGCTTGAATTGGATATAATGGAAGAGCTGTCAATCTCTTCTTGTTGATGAAGAAAGTACAATCCTTACATTTTTTGACCCATTTGTGACAATCAAAAAATAATGTGGGCCAGAAATAACCTTCCTTTAGAATCTTCATTTTTGTGGCTTTAGCTGAAAAATGACCACCGGATAAGCCACCATGAAATTTTTTCAACACCTTTTACGCTTTCTCTCCTTCAATACACCTAAGTAAAACCCCCTTAATATTTCTTTTGAATAAAATTCCATCCACTAAAACATAGGGAATGGACTACAGCCTCAAATGTCTTCTTTTTGTTTTGCTTAAACCAAGAGGGTATGTACCTGTAGATAAAAAAGTGATCATTTCACTCATCCAACTGTGACTATTGGTTGCATGTTCTTCATTCTATTGGATTTCAACATCATGTAAAGGTTATTCTTTCATAAAGGAGGTCTATTGATCATCCTGAGCATCAATAGCAAGTTGCTCACATAATCCTCTCCCTCTTACTAGTTTTGTGGCCTTGATAGTCACATCATATTCCATTATCTTTGTTACCCATCTGACTCTCTTCTCATTAATATCTTCCCCCATAATGAAATCCCTCACACTAGAATGTGAGACTAAAACTTTAATATGACTGTTGGATAGCATGCTTTTGAATTTCTTTAGAGCTCTCATGACAGCAAACACATGTTTCTCAATGTGACTATATTTTAATTCATACTCCTTCAGTGTTTGGCTGAAAAAGGCCACAAGTTGTTCTATACCTTGATCATTTTACTGTGTCAAAACAACAACAATATTATCATTAGATCCATATGCATACAAAATAAAATCCTTACCATAGTTAGGATTAATTAGTGTATGATCCTAGGAAATCTCTTGTTTGATTTTATCAAATATTTCTTTCCTTTTAGCTATCTATTTTAAATCTAGATTATTTTTCAACATGAGAGTGATAGGCTTGACCAATCCTACAAAATTAGGAATAAATATCCTAACAAAATTAATCTTTCCAAGAAATGACTGCAAGGATTTTTTATGACTTGGAAAAGAGAGGGAAAGGATGGTTGAAATTATATTTGGATCAATGACAATTCCATCATTTGAAACAATGTGCCCCAAAATCTTACCCCTAAGGACTGCAAAATTACATTTTTTGGGGTTAAGAGACACCCCAAACTCTCTACATCTCTCAAATACCTTCTCCAAGTGGCTGATGTGATCCTTTCTCTGCTTTGAGAAGATAGTGATATCATCCAAGTACACAAGGATGAACTCATTGATATAACCTTTGAAAGCAATATATATTGCTCTCTGAAATGTGGCACTTACATTTGACAAACCAAAAGACATATTTTGATAGGAATATGTACCCCACTTGGTTGTAAATGCAGTCTTGAATTGATCTTCTTCCCTAACATTGATTTGATTAAAACCTGAATACCCATCCAACATGGAAAACCTTTCAACCCCTGCAATAGTTTGCAAAATATGCTCCATAGAAGGTAAAGGGTAGTGGTCCTTTAGGGAAGCTTTGTTCAAATCATGGAAATCAACACACGGTCTGATTTCCCCGTTATTATTTTTGAGTGGGACAAGATTAGCGACCCATATAGAGTATTTACTTGGAAATATTATTTTTACCTCAATGAGTTTGGATAACTCCTTCCTCATGAGGGGATCTATCCTAGGGTTGACCAGTATTTGATTTTTCCTAATTGGCTTAACATTGGGATCAAGATCTATAGAATGTTGCATAATATCTGGATTGAATCCCTTTAGATCTTCATAATCCCAAGAAAATACATCACTAAATTTTTGATGCAAGGAAATGAAATATTTCTTCTCATTTTATTCACATACCTTCTAAAGCATAAGATCCTTGCCTTGTGTAATGGTGACTGGTTGAAAGTCCTTTTTTGATGCAATGTTCTTTTCATCCCCTTTGAAATAATCATCCAGGCCAAAAATATGCTCCAATGTGACCAGTCCCTTTGGTAACTTGTTTGATTTCAACTGAATAATTTGGTCACCGTAAATTCTCTCCAAATCAGATTGCATATTTGAAGAAAATTTAGCCTCATTTTGGATAAACTAAACAATGTTTTCATCACTATCAAAAACCTGCCAGTTGGTTTCATTGTCTAGAATGGATGGCCTGACCACCATTCTAATGTGTTGCACATTTCCCTTAATCAAATCCTCAGTAGGTGAGAATTGTGATCCAAGGGCTTCCATGTGATCTTCCTCTTTGTTCATTTTCCTAGGCACCACCTGTAGATTAAGAGCATCAAATCTCTCCAACAGGTCCCAAAATCTATGCTTATAAGATTTCAACAACTTATTATTTATGGCACATATCCCTCTTACATAGTGAATTACCAATTATGTGTCCCCAAAAATCTATAACTTTTTGATCTTCCTTTTCTCAACAATCAATAAACCATGGGCCAATGCCTCATATTCTACCATGTTATTGGAACATACAAACTACAACCTATGGGAAAAGAAAAGCTTTTCATTCATAGGATAAACAAGCACAACTCCTACCCTAACTCCATTTCTACTTCTTGAACCGTCAAATAACATTTTCCATAGTCTAATATTTTCTTTTTCTTCTTTGAGCATGTTAGGAAGCACAATTTTCTCTTCAAGGACACAATAAGTACCAAGACCATCTTCAAAGGATTTAAGTTCTTCAGCATAGGGATCAAATTTATTATCTCTCTCAGCCCATTCATCTAACAATAGATCAGGCATGGGAGGAGGAGTGGGCTGCTCTTCTAAAACTGAATCTTGTTCTTGATTTTCTTGGATTAGGTAGTTTGTTGGAAGGGGAGTGGGGTCATATGACTCAATATGATAAGAAAATATGGGCTCATCATGTATGGTAAATTTGGTACCATATCTAGTTCTCAAAAGCATATGGGTCCAATTTGAAGATAAATAACCACCCACTTTGGCAGTAAAATCCCTTAACAAGCACATATCAAACATAGGGGCAAGTCAATTACTGATATATCATGGGTTATTGTTAGACTTGGGAAGGCATGAAGGGTTAATTTCAGATCTTTAATGACCCCTAAGACACCAACAATTGACCCATCAAGTTAGAAAACCCCTTTTGAAATATGCCTGTACTCAAGGACCAAGATATCAACAATTTTCTTTGGCATAATAGAGGTACTAGCCCCAAAGTCAATCATACAATTATGAACTAAGTGTTTTCCCACAATCAATGACATATAAAAGGGTGGGGTCTTGAAAATTTTACTTACTTGCTCCTCCATTGCTTGGAAAATATTAACAATATTAGGGGCCTTTTGAATCACTACCTAAGCAAGGGGAAGTTGCTTGAGAGCTTCACATATGATGTCCCTTTGTGACGGGATAGCCAAATCATCCCATATTGTTACATTGACATTTGTGTTCTTTATTTGTTCCACAATTTTGAAAGGAAGGAATGTGGATTTCTGCAATTGTGGTATAGGATTCTTCTTTCTTTGTTGTTGTAATGCTGGAATAGGCATTTTAGGTTGGGGAGCAACCTCCTTGCTAGGAGCTTTGGGTGCTCTATTTTTCTTGCATCAACCTCCTTCTCCTTGTTAACAACACTTCCCTGATTAGAAGAGGATGCATGTGATTCCAACATTCTTTTCTTAGACCTAGTATTATCAACAAATGAATGATTTAATACACATAAATATTCAACTCTAAAGAACATAAGATTTACATCCAAAATGACCTCCTGAGATCCTTACACATTAGGATTTGGTGCTTCCACCAATGGATCCTTATGATTAGAGGAAATTTGAGTCATGAAATCTTGAACATGTAATTACCTTTCAAAAATAATATTATTGTGTGGCTGGTTACAAAGAAAACACAACTTTGTTTCCTGAATCAAATTATTTTTCATCGGAATTAGCACTTGACTAGAGCTAACAATAGGAGATGGCCAAGAAGGGGCAACTGGTACAAGTGGAAGAGAGGTATTTTGAGCCTGCCACCTATTATTTTTCTGATTTTGTTTCAACCTCTGATTGGATTGGTTCATGTATGGTTGATAACCTTGATTGGAACCCTAGTTGGAAGATTGCCCCTGATTTGAATAATTTTTGTAGGACTAGGCTTGTTGTTTCTCCAAAGATATCATCTTATTAGAAAAATTTCTAATCAAGGCCTTCATTTCTTCATCCTCCTTTTGTTGTGCAGGAGAGTAAGATGTGGAGGCAGTGGGTTGGGAATTTTTCTCAGGAATAGGAGCAATGAAAGGCTGAGCAACTTGGGGTAATTCAGGGTATAGGGGCATAGGTGGCCTAGGAGCTAATTTTCCATCTTGAATCAGACAATTTTCATCCCTAATGGCTATAGTATAGGCCCCTAGGAAATGTTATACCCCCCATAGACTGAACCATGACAACAATATCAGAATTTAATGCTTTTAAAAAATAAAGAAATGCACCTTCAACAGTTGGTCTTACTAGGACTGGAATTCTGTCCCAGGTCTTTTGAAATATGAAATTGAAGTCTACCATGAGCTCATTGGGAGCCCTCTTTATAGTTATTATTTGTTCTATAAAAGAGATATTATCTTCCTTCTCTCCAAATTTATTACATAGGGATGTTTACAATGTAATCCAATTTGTAATTGACCCTTCTGTTAGAATCCTAAACCACTACAAGGATCTTCCTTTGAATGAAGAAGCTAACAACCTAATAACCACATCTTGTTCAATGATCTGATGGATGACACATACATTGGCAATGTCTTGAATGTGGCTAGCTGGAGTAGTATGATTCTCCCTAGTGAAAAAGGGATGCTCTTAAGAGTAGATGCTGGAATGGGATTGTTGGCATTAAGAGCAAGAGGACTGCTACCAGTAAAATTGACAAATCCCAAATTATGTTGTGTTGCCATTGTAATAGGTCTAAGAACTCTAGTAGACTGCAAGAAAGGCCTACCAAGAGGTGGAGTGGAAAGAGTCCTGTTTGGTGGTGAAGGTGACCTTTGAACTGATCTTCCTCTTCTTCCCCTTCCAGGTGATAACTTCAGGTACTTGAAATCTCCTTCCTCTGCTTTCCTGGACCATTTCTGAATTCTTCTCATGAACTTGGGCACTTGCACTGCTAAAACTAGTTGATTTGAATGATGGAGTCACCATATGTGTAGAATAAGCCTCCAAAGGCTAGAAATTACTAAGTCACACACCAAGACTTAACAATGATGAAGTTATAGACCATACAAAATATGACTCAAATGTAGTCCCACCAGGAGTGCCAAAAATGTTGGAGCTCAAAATTACACCCTGCCCCAGGTCACAGACAACCCGGGATTTTGAGGCAACATGGGACTGTCTCCAAGTTGTGGGACTCAAACTGAGACAAACCTCTAGAGAAGGCCAGCTTCCTCTACCTATTCCTAATGCTAAACTACTCCTAGGAAATGAAATACAACTACCCTAACACTAACCTACAGTTCCAAGTGACCAAGGAGAGAGAGATATGCATAAAAATAAAATCCTAAACTAAGGGAGATGATAACACCAAGAACAAGGGTGGAGATATTCCTAGTGAGTGAAAATAGAAAGAAAACAAAGTAGGAGAGGGAAGAAATTTCCATAGGTGCCACACAAACAACATTCAAACGTCCATTTTTGTTGAGCACAACAAATTTGAGTCCTGCAAGAAGAACAAAGTATGCACAATGTACCTACAAATGCAATAGAAGGCAAGAAATGCAATGCAAAGATAGGGTAGGAAAAGCCACAAAACACAAATTTATTTCTTAAAAGTATGCACAATCCATTACAAAGTAGACACAAGGAAAGAATTATTTACAGAATGCACAAATTTGAGGCCTGAAACTCACAAGTTCTAGAACAATTTTTATAGAGTTCCTTTACAATTCAGAAAATCCCCCCGAAAAATGAGGGGGGTGATTACATTATATAGAAAATTTACCTCACCTACCATGCATTAATTCCCTGATAGGTAGTTGAGCTACCTGAACTACATCCATTAATGTTCAACTTGCAATTGATGTTTCCTAAGTTAGTTTACCAGTTATATGCATGTTTTTCCTCCCTAGATGGTAGCATTTCATTTTCTAATTGACTGGTTGCATAAAATTCATTGATGTCAGTTGAGAGAAAGTTTTTCTCTTATCGGTTGGTTTCATTCCTAATTACATTTTTCTCTTTTTGTCAACTGGTTGCATAAATGCAATAGGTCAATAACATGTTTGACTACTACTAACATTCCATACATTACCATGACCCAAAAATTTCCTTTTCTACTACTAGCAGTAGCGCAAAATTTTGTTGTCATCTGGTAGCATCCATACAACTACTACTGACACAGTTTTTGTCGAAGGGAGGCTCCTTAATGTTACCTTTGTGCTACTAGCTGATAACACCAAAATAATACTGGCAGCACTAAAATCTGTGACATACCAGAGCTGTTCCACTACCTCGGTAACTCACCGTAAATTCTCCACTCGGTTCATCTCACTTGCTACCGTCTGGTTGTTCATAAAATGATACCGGCCGGTAACATCTCACCTGCTACTTTCTGGTAGCATATAAAATGCTACCTGACTGGTAGCATCTTAGGATGCTACCGGTGGCTATTTCACTGCTTACTTTCTCCTATGTCACCTTCACTCTATGACCTTGATATTATTGTTCATGATGTTAAATTTAAAGACCATTTACACGTCACATGCCTGTATTCCAAATTTTGAATCGGTTATCCAAATTTACAGGGGTGTGCAAATTTAGGATAATAGTTTGGAAACCTTTAGGGGACATTTGCCTACTAGATGAAGAGACCAGTTACCTCGAAGCATCAATTGGGAATGGAGTCAGTGTGTAAATTGAAACTGATATGATATTGAAAGTTTCACCCCTAAATTTCTGTTGGATTACTACATGGACATGACTCTGATCTGAAACTACATGAGCTGATATCCCGATTATTTCATCAAAAGGAATTACCTGAAAACTGTAAAGTGCAACAACAACAAAGGAAAAACTATGTACAAACAATGAAAGATCATACACATTCCAAATGGAATATGTAGAGTGTGCTAAAGCACTTATCTAAAAGTAGACCTAAACTATAAATAGAACAATGTGCTGTAAGCACTTAGAGGAATTAAAAGTATAACTAATATTTACGAATGATGAAAACAAACTGTCCTAATGAAAATGTTTAAGATAAATTCCATTAAATGGGATTGGTAGTGTATAACCATCAAGGTCAGTCAAGCTCAAAATAATTTACTTCTTTGCAAGTAGTAATTGTATATGGACCACTACAAATTACATCAAACTTGGAGTGCCTCCTTGGTTTGGCTCTATCAGCATACCACTTCAAGAGAAAATCACTAACCATGAATCTCTAAAATCTGACCTTTTTATCAAACCATTTCTTGGTGGATTCTTGATGCTACTCTAACTTAATCATTACATAAATCCTTAGTTCTTCAAGTTTAACCAACTATGTAGTTATGATTTCTCTTTGATCTACCCCTTCAAACTCCAACTGTTGCACCAACTCATGTGAAGGCAACTCTAATGAAAAAGGTAATCCTTGCTTCCTTGCCATAAACCATGCTATTACGGTGAAGATACAAATTGACCTATTTTTACATTGTAATCCTGTCAACCCAAAGAGCATTCCTTACCTTGGTATTCCATTTCCTTTTATTGAAATTCATTGTCCTTTTCATAATTCTAATAAGGTTTTTTAGTAGATTCTGCTAATCCATTTCCTTGAGGGTAATAATTGGAATAAGTTTTCAAATAAAAACCAAGACTAAGAGCTCAATCAGAAATTTTACATCCTAGAATATCCTTTGTATTATTAGAAATTATGGTTTTCTGGGACACCAAACCTTGTGACAATTTCCTCGAGGAAGTCAAGATTGACTGATTCAGTTACTTCCTTCAATTTCAAAACCTCGGTCCACGTAGTGAAATAATCTATAGTTATGAAGACCCATTTGTGGCAACACTTGACGGAGGATTGATCATGCCAATAAAATCAAGGCCCCACTAAGCAAAAGGATAATATTCTTGAATTGGAAGTAATGGAAGATCTGTCAATGTTTTCTTTCCGGTGAAGAAAGCACAATCCTTACATTTTATGACCCATTTATGAAAATCAAAAAATAATGTGGTCCAAAAATATCTTGCCTTTAGAATTTTCATTGCTATGGCTTTGGCTGAAAAATGACCACCAGATAAGCCACCATGTAATTCTAGTTAAAATTTCTCTACTTGTTCTCCTTCGATACACATGAACAAGATTCCATCCACAAAAATATAGGGAATAGACTACAACCTTAAATGTCTCTTTTTCATTTTTCTTAAACTAAGGTGGTATGCACCTTTAGATAGAAAAGTGATCATATAGGTCATCCAATTGTGACCATTGGCTGCATGTTCTTCATTTTGTTGAATCTCTCCTTCATGTGAAGGTTGCTCATTCATGAAGAAGGTTTCTTTATCATCTTGAGAATTTAAAGAAATTTGCTCACATAACCCTCTCCCTCTTGCCATTTTTGTGGCCTTGATAGTCACATCATATTCCATTATCTTTGTTACTCATTTGGGTCTTTTCTCATTTATATCCTCCCTCATAATTAAATTATCTCATACTAGAATGTGAGACCAAAACATTGATGTAATTGGAGGGACAACATACTTTTGAATTTTTTAGAGCTCTCATAATGAAAAAATACTTGTTTTTCAATATGACTATATTTTAATTCATATTCCTTCAGTGTTTGAATTAAGAAAGCCAATAGCTGCTCTATACCTTCTTCATTTTTTTTGTGACAAAATAGTAGCTATACTAGCATTGGTTCCATATGCATACAAAATGACATCCTTACCATAGTTGGGATTGAAAAGTGTAGGAGCATGAGCAATTTCCTACTTGATTTTGGAAAAAAAAATTCCTTTCCTTCCACTGTCCATTTGAAAGTTGCATCCTTTTTAGCATCAAAGTGATGGACTTGACTAACCCTAAAAAAATTAGAAATAAATTTCCTCACATAAAATTAATCTTGCCAAGAAAAATATTCCAAGGATTTTGTATGAGTAGGAAAAGAGAGAGAGAGAGGATTTGAAATTTTGTTTAGGCCAATAGCAATGCCATATTTTCAAAATAATATGTCCTAAGAGATTACCCCTAGTGACCACAAAAATTAAATTGTTTTAGGGCTAAAGGGACACCCCAAACTCTCTACATATCTCAAATACCTTTTCCAAGTGACTGATGTGATCCTTGCTTTACTTTAAGAAGATAGTAATATCATCCAAGTACACAAGGATGAACTCATTAATGTAACATTTGAAAGAAATATCCATTTCTCTATGAAATGTAGCACCTGCATTTGAAAAACCAAAAGGCATATTTTGATGATATAATGTTGGTGCCATTGTCATTATCAAGTTTTAATTTTCCATGGTCGATAATATCTTGGAGGAAATTTTTGACTGAATGAAACTTTGTAATTTCATGTCCCTGAAATCGATGGTATTTACAGTAATAATTTTCTTTATACCATGATGGTTTAGATATGGATACGTGGATGGGTCGGATGGGAGGGAGATTAATTATGCAAGTGGCTAAAATTTTGTCAAAGACTACACTATAGGACTCCCCTGAAGGTGTATTTATGTTGAGGCTTGGATTGTTCGGAATCTAAGAGACTTTTAGATGCAGTTTTCAGAACAAACGTGTTTGATGAACCTTTAGATTTTTCATTGTTATTAAAAGTTTTGAAACAGGATTTAGGATTTAGTTTCTTAGATCACAATTTCACCATATTGTCCTTGAGAGCACATATTTATAGCTTCCAATCCATATAAAAGGCTTCATCAAATGTTTAAAAATATTAGATATGAAGAGTTGATGATATATCTTTGGTGCAGGATAAGTAAACAGCTCGATCAGCTCATTTTGTGGAAGGAAAAATATAATTGATTGATGATCCCTTTCCATCTAGTGATAAAATAAACAATGGATGCATCCTTGAATTGTTCGATTACATACAAGTCAGTAATGGATATTTTACAGGCTATTTTGTTGGAAAAGTGTTCTCTAAACAACTACACAAGTTGTGTGAACAAGTAAAGGGAATGTTGTGGGATATTGTTATACCAGTCAAGGGCAAGGTTGGACAAGGACATAGGAAAGGTTCTCATCATGATATCCTTGTCATGAGAAATAAGATAAAATACATGTCAAAAATCCCTGATGTAATGTTTTGGGTTCTCCTTACTATAGAAATTGATGAACTTCAGGAGTTCCCAATGAGGAGGATAGGTTTTGAAAGGAAAGGATGGGTTGATATGTTCATTACAGATTTGTTTGTAAGTGAGATTTTTCTTAGGTCCCATAGTGGCAGCTTCAAGGCAAGTAATTCTACGTAGTAATGCATGTATGGGATCATTTTGGGATTGTTAAGAATTTGAAGGAGAAGGAGTGGGTTGATTAGCGTGAGGATTTGATTATTGATGTAAGTGATATGGTAATGGAATATTTCAAGGAGGAACACTTCCTAGGGGATGATAAGTGTATCGAGAGACTAATGGTTGTGAAGAGAATTGGATGTACTGATAGGGAGGAGGAATAGAGGTATTGATAGGAGGGTCTAATGGTTTTGAGATGTATGTAACTGTACTATGATACGGGTGCATTGGATAATTTTTGTGAGAAGTGGTAAGTACTAGCTATAGAACTCATATTAATAGGATGTATAGATATGGGGATAAACATGACTAAATTTTGGATTGAAGAAACATTTTTTGTGATGGAATAGGTTGAGATGTGATAGGAGGACTTGTAGTGAGAGGAATTCCAACTGAACTTGCAGCAGGAGGAAGATTCGTAGAGGCTGGGTGACTGGATGTGGATAGGGAGGTTGTAGTATGAGTTTGTGTAACCTCCAGGCTAGATGAGGAATCCGGGGATGCATGTGGTTGTTGGTTAGACCTGTCTTGTGGTGAGATGGAGTTAAGGTCAAATATAGCAATGGGATTAGAAGAAGCGAGTGATTATGTCCCTATATCACTAGTAGAGGGGTAAGGAGAGGCTTTATCTATGACATGTTTATAGTCAGGATCATAGAGTCTGGAGTAGTTATAAGTGGTGACATCAGAAGATGGAAAATATTTTGGATTAGGAGGAGTGTAATTGATACAAATACCATTAGTAGAAAGATAGATACTAAGATCAATTGGATAGGAATCTAAGAGTTCAGCAAAGACAAGGTCACCAATTTGGAAGAACTCTGGGGGATCGAGAGAGGGAAATTCTTATGTCACATGTTGAGTACTGGAAGAATGTGGGAATTCCTGGCATGTTTCTAAGGTTGGATTTATCATGCTTGGGATGTTTTGAATGTGAGACTGTTATCTAGTCAAATCCATGAACTGAAAAAACAAGAAATAAAGAAAATAAATAGTTTTCCGTATAAAAGTGAAGACCATACAATCAGAAGAAATTTTTGATTATCTCGATTAACTTAAGAAAAGTGTGAAATGAAAAATAGATGAAAGAGAACTAGGAAAAGGATAGGTAAGGCTAGTTTCATGTGATTTAAGGTTGGATTCCTCGATATACCTAAAGGTACATGAGGATATATTTTGTGTTGGTTTTGGTACGAGGCGTGGTATTGGGGCCTACTTCCTCACTTAACGGTCCCATAGTGATAAGGGTTTCTTGTGCTTAGTTGATATACCACCCACCGGTTGTTTATACTCAGCCAAGAACACCGAGTCATCTTCTCCCTTGGTGATCAAATCCAAGTAGGTAGACATGGGAGGGATTATTTTAGATTCAAATTTGATTTGTTATGTGATTTGGTTTTGTGTGAGAGGATTTTTTTGAATACACTCTTCTGATCCCCTAATTAGACTGTGTGAGGACCTAGATATGAAGGTTCATTTTAAGATCCAAAAGGAAATGTTGATTTCGATGAAAACAAGTCAGAAAATTATGCAATGATGAAATAAAAGAAGTCTACTTGTGTTCTCTATTCCTTTTTATTTTTATGCATTTTTTTAGAAGAAGAAATAACAAAGCATGCTAAGATTAAAAGTTAGATGATTATGACAAGAAAGAAGATAAGATAATATACAATGTGATGAAAAAGGGACTATGGTCCCACCAAATGTGCCAAAATGTATTGGTAGAAATTCAAATCCAATTTTAACTTAATAAGATGAAAATCAAAAACCAACCAACCTCATAGGATAACAGGGTTTAATGATACCTGAGATGGTATTGATGCACTTGAACGTGAGATAATCCTCTTCCAAAGTGAACGGGAACTTGCACATACACAAATGAATAAATAAGATAGATATTAGATAAATATGTGACAAGTTGCTTGGAATTGGATGATCCCAGGAACCAAAGGGCTTCCTTAAAGAGTGTCAACTTATTTTTTTACAATTAAGTGATAATGATAAAGATAATTGATAATGACAATATTATTAACATTATAAAGGGATGGTGAGATCATTTTCCGTGTGATAGGTGGCCCAGGCGAGGGCTAAGGCTAGCTTGAATTCTAGGAAGTAAGAAAACCACGACTTCTCTACAACATCTTGTATTTCTCTGATGACTTCAAGTTTCTCTTCAATGTCTTCGACATCAAATGTTAAAGTAATGACACATGGGCTCAGCTCATGTCCAATATCAAACTACTCCTAGGAGAAAGGTTGTGCAACAATGGGAAGGTCGTATATGCTAGTTATTTTATGTACATGTCCTGATATATTCATATACATAGAGAAACAAATTACAAACATGCAAACTAGATAGAAAACAGATTGATAATTAACTATAACTATGAAAAATGTGATTAAGGTGACAAAATGATAAAGATCGTTAGTGATTTTGTATGATCATTGCTGATTTAGGGTGAATCGCTAGAGATTACTGTATAAAATGTTGATTACTTGATAATGTGTAAACTAGATCAAAAGTAGATTATTAATGACTTGATATAGGCTTATATGTGATATAAAAATAGATTGAATTTGAAAACATATGATAAATACTTACGTTTTCTTGATAAATGTTGAAATTAATGTTGTAAGAACATTACAAAGATTGTGGGGATTCCAAAGGTGTAGCAAGGATGGAAGAGGTGCCAAGATGAGTGTAGTGATGTTGTCTAGTTCACCAATGAGTTATAGATTCGTAGAAAAATGTTTCATGATCCATTTCATAGAGGTTTGATGTTGCTTATATAATCGTCGGTGATCAGTTAAAATCATTGGTGACCCATAAAAAGTGGTGAAACCTACTTGGAAGTGGTTTCAACCACTTCCAAAGGGTTAAATTGGGTATGAGGTTGAGTGAATATGGCTAGTAAGAGGTTAAGGATGTTTTAAAGGTTATATGGTTAGGGTTAAAATAGGCTTGGATGAGTTTTAGGTGGTTATGGTTAGGTGAGTAAATAAGTATTTACTAAGGGGTAAAGTATGATTCTATGAGGGTGAGGAAATGGTTAATAGGATAACAGGATATGTTTTATATGTTAAGTACGAACATGAGGCATATGGATAGACAATTTAGGGTACCAGAAATAGGTGTCTACAGGAGGATGTGAAAAACACACCATGAAGTCATCTTTCATGACTGCATGCATCGAGAAGAGGTTTGAAATGTCCTAAATGTGTTACATGGGTGTGTTGGAGTTTTCACCTGTGAATTAATTTATTCTCTTCAAGGAGGCTATTGGTATATCATGTTTCACTGCTAAGAGCAATGGAATTCCTCCATTGAAGCTAACGAAAGGAAAATTTCTCTAATGTGCCATGAATGGAGTAGGTATGAAACTTCTTATAGGAATTGAAAATGATCTACCTAGAACTGAAGTTAAAAAACTTCTACTTTGAGAAGCTATGGATCTCTGTGGAGATTTTCCTCTTCTTCTTCTACATGGAGAGAGTTGTAGAAACTCAAATGATTCGCCTCTTAAGACAGTCAACCTTGTTTAGACTATTCTCATGAAACATGAAGGCTCAAACTAATTGAATCCAAAAGATTAAACATTGGAGAGTCATCAAATGTGTTGAAGGATGACTCTAAATTTTGAATCACTAAGTTACACACCAAAACTTAGACATAATAAAGTTAATCCTATCAAGTTGTCCCACCAGGCATGGCAAAACTATTGGAGCTCAAAATTGCACCCTATCATGAATCATGGAAGCTTTGATATTTTGAGGCAACATGGGACTATCTCTATGTGTGGAACTTGAGGCTTGAGAAAAACCTTCAGAGAAGGTTGGATTCCTTGTTGCGCAAATTTGGTAAAACTGACACAATAAACCTGCTTCCAACACTAAAACAACTACTAAGTTAATTCCTACTCTAACAATTCCAAGGGACCAGAGAGAGAGATGCATAAAGTGAAAAATAAGCTGAAGGGGTGGTGATAGCACCAAAAGAAGGTGAAACTTTCTCAAATTCAGATGACACGGATACAAATTCATATAACTGATATCATAGAAATACACACGATTCCAAAGTAAACAGATAATAGATGATGAGATACAAAAGAGGACAAAATATTCACATCAAACACAATGTATTCAAGGAAAGAACCAAGCCACACTTTTATTAATGAATATTTTATCACTTGCATACAGAGCTGAAACAAGAAGATCTCTAATTACGAGTTGCAGAGGTTGAATACATGAAAATTTAGGTTTTACAAAGAAGAGATAAAAAAATATGCTAAGGAAAACGATAGAATAACTCTTAAAAAGTCTGCAAACATTTGTATTTATACAAATTCGTGGAAAGGAGAAAGATAAGAGAGAGAAAGGAGAAAGGACCGTCAAGTTGGAACTGGCCCCTCTAAAAATGTATTGAATGAGCATGGGAACTATGAATTCTTACAGAGCTTGCTTGTAGTACAAGAATGGATGCCCCCAAATGCATCCAACAACCATAGAATGACCTCTTGAATCTATCGCACGTCATTAGTCTTCAAAAAAGGACATCATGCTTCATTAAATTCTGGTGGTTGGGGTGGTTGACTCTCTGGTTCAGAGTCTTGCGTAGCTTTGAGACATTCTATGGATTTTTCTTTGTTCCATGGATTTTACTATGGCTTTTCAATTTTCTTCAACTTGTGGAACACTACAAGTTAATAAACCCACAAAACACTAAGTTAGTGTTCTGTGGATTTTGAGCTTAGTCATTCTAAATTTTTTCCATAGTAGTGTGGCCTTCCAAATTATTCCTTCATACCTCATGATTTTTCCATAGTGTGAAGGCAAAATGCTTCCACACCTCCCTTTATTCCATGGTTTTCCTTGCGGATTTTGAACTTGGCCAATTTCCTTCAACTCCCACGAATAAGAAAATCCACGGTAATTTGTTTTGAACTTGCCTCCAAGGGACTTATTTCCTTTGTGTTGCAAATGTTTAAGAGAAGCCGCATAACACTAATTTTTTCCAATTTTTGCCAGAGTTCCTAATTTGCTAATTTCTTCGTTTCGTTGGTTAGGAGAACCCACAAAACATTAAGTTCCTGCATTCCATGGTAAATTGAATAAATGTCCTGCGGCTTTTCTAAAGGATAAAAAAATGGTTAGTTCCTTTTGATGAGTTCAAAATTACAATAGGTGTAATTTTGGATAACAATATCATTAGTAGGAGGAAATTGATTTATTAAACTAGTTATTTATTTTCAATCTTCCAAATGTAAAATTTAAATTAATTTACATATTTTAAAATAATTTTAATATAATTTTTTAACATGCATATTAAATTTTGAACATTACATGACATTTAGATAATTTTTTAGACTATCACCTAATTTTATTGTGACATGTAACATTGAATGTCAAATTCCATCATTGATGGGGAGTAACACAAGGCATGTGTTATTTTTTACTCAATTCCATATGAGAGGCAGGCTCATGGCTTGCACATATGTACAAAATGTAAGTGTGGAATCATGTCTATGCTCATCCAGTAGAGCATAGTGGATGCCAACTCTATAAAATGCCATTGGTAGATGTAAATCCAAACTCCAAGACCTTTGCTAGCATATGTATAACTTTGTGGGAAAACAAGAGAGATTTGGAGCAAGATTTGCGTGGAATGGGTTTCTCAAAAAGGTATCAGACACATTTAAGTGAATTTCTTTGAAAGGTTAGTCCCAAAACTCCTCAATATGGTTGGCATGTCCTTTGTTACATCCTTTCCACTCTTAAATGCTAATAAAATAGGTATAGGCATCCATTAATGCAAACTATAAATAGTTTATTGTTATATGTAGTAGTAAAAATTCACTTTCCAATGTATATCCAAAATGGGAAGCACTCAAAGCATGTGAACTATTGAAAAAACTCCTCACATACATATGTCTCTTGGGCTATGCAATGTTGCTGGGTTTGTTGAAAAAGGCCCACAAATCCTTAAAAGAAATGTAATTAGTATGCATGAAGCCAAACTCCTTAACCTTTGCAAGAATTCTCCCAGTCGGTGAAAAAAAGAGAGCTTGGGATTTTTTATGGAAAAACATGGAAGCACTTAGAAAACGCTTTTTTTTAATATTGGAAAAATGATCTGAAACATTTTCATTTGAGCCTCATGCTACCATATTTCTTAGATACAATGAGTATTTTAATACAAGAATTATTTTACAATGTAGGGAAATGGAGATATCTTACTCTAGAGGGTTTTTCCTCATTCTAATGTTTTGTTGTGATTTGTAGCTTCTCTTCTTATGGAGACTTTCCTTTTGGATATTATGTAACCCTATTATCACTCATGCTACGAATCCATTTAAATATGTTTAGTGATGTCTCAAACCCTAGCCATGGGTGGGATACCCTGTGAAAAATGCATTAATTATGTTGTAATGTAATCCTTTCACCACCAATGTTAGCACTGCTCTAAAGAGGCATAAAACCACGCATCATTCTCCACATAGCATTTGATATCTGAATAAATGTAACTAGATTTGGAAATTGAAGACTCGTTGACAATACTTGAGTTGATTTTGGCTCTTGCTAATACTTGGAATGGAGATGTTTGAGTTCTTAAAAATTACAGAGATTGGTCCTTTGACTTGGTCATATGCTTTATATTGATCGTGGTTGCTTCCCTAATGAGTTTGCATAACATTTTTAGAGGTTTAGGGAGTTTGTGGTACCATTTGCAAGTTTAGAAGTGAGTGTATCAATGTAGTTCCATGTGATTTCTAGGTGTCTAAACGAGGTAGTGTTAACTTGATTGTATAGGGTTCTGAAGGTGAATTATCATAGATCAGTTAAAATAAAGGATGCAAATGATCCAACAAAGACTATAAAATTGAAAGAAAATATGAAGGATATAAACGATTCATAGAAGTATGAGTATGTCAAGACTGGATATCACAAGTTGATCAAACTATGCAGTTTTACACAAGGATGAAAAACATGAGAATTGAAGGTTGCATCATGTTAAGTTGAGTTTATACATGGTTTTAACGTATTTAATTCTCACAATTTGATCACATATCAGACTAAAGGGATGAAAAATCTAGACAAGAGGCTTTAGGGTGTACTAAGTAGAGATATAGAGGGTGTGTTTGTATTAGCAAGAGTGCATTGTTAAAATCCTCAGTGTCAAAGAGTAAATTGCCAAATTTGATTTCTACAGTGGCCACTAATAGGTTTCCCCCATATATTTTGATCTAACAAGTTGCTTTCTCAGGATCTATCTCTTTTCAAATTAAACTCAAGGAGTGCGACCAAATTCAAGACATGGTAATCCTTTCTAACTTATAACTTTAGTATGGAAATAAATATGTAGTGTATAATATTGTAATTTTTGCAACTAAAATATCTCCAAACATTCTCACTATGCTTCTTTTCATGGTGTAATTTTAGTAAGTTAATGAGACCTTTAATCATGTGAATGTGAGAAATGGTTATTTGTTATTTCCCCTTGTTCTATATCACTATATATATGTGATGAGACTTGAACTCCATGTAATAAACCCTTCATCTTATCTTAGCTTGAATAACAAAAGATGAAACCCTTCTTATCTTATGTGACTATGTGAAAGGGTTCATATATAGGTAAGGAATTAAAATTTAATAAGTGTGTAAGATAAATCATAACCTGTGTAAATTTTGGATGAAATCCTTCCCCCTCTCTCTCTTATATTTTAACTATTTTTTTAATCAATCCTTCAAGGAAATTTTAAATTCAAATAATTGTTTTGACTCTTGAAGCTAGCTCTTAAGTGTTAACATATGTGTGGGGGTATGTTCACATCATTGTGTAGCAGAAGGTAAAGAGGTTGTTAGTTGAATGGAAGAATAAGGATTTGTGTATTGTCACATTGGAGGAATCGAGGGAATTCATGGATGGTATTATTGGAGTAAAAATGAATGGTTTACATGGAGAGAAAAGATTATTTTGTGTTTGTTTGTATTGGAGGAACCAAATGATATCCATGATTTATTTTGTGGAGGAAAAAGTCATAGTACATATGGTGGTATCTCAACTTTAAAATCCTTATGTGTAGGCTTTGTAGTATGTGTCGTATTTATATTTGGTATAATGTCTTTTACTTATCTCTTAATCAAAGTAAAAATTAAATAAATGCATGAGTGGGTTCATGAATGTGTAAGTGTTTGGGTATTGTTATGTTGCAGTAAGTGATCCTAGCCTAGTTTTAACTTGTGATTTTGGTATTAATTTGTGGGAATGATATGGAATGGAGTTTTTTTATTAATAATTGGAACTAAATGAACCATAAATAATTAAATATAAATATATAGATAGAAAAATTACATTATCCATAAAATATTTATTGTTTTATAGATGAATAATTTTAGAACATCTCTAAGATTTTTCTCTTATATCATTATAAAAATAAGGTAATCATCTCTAATAAGAGACACAAAGTTATCATCCTTTTTTGTACATACTACAAAAGGTAACAAACTTGGTGAACATATACAAACTAATAATATGTTTCTATGTTTTAATTTATTTGTATTTATTTACTTCTTGACTTTCATTCGAAAGGCAATTCCTTGATTGTTAACTTTTAGTAAGATATGGAAATTCCTAATATAGAATAAGACTATTTTTACTTGTGAAGTGAAAATTCATGTGACAAGAATTCCCTAAATGATGAACTAAAATTGATTAATGTGGGGGTAGTTAATCTAATCTAGGAGGACATAAACGGTGTAAATAAATGTGATAAAGTAATATAGAAATTACTAAATGATAAAACTAATAAATAAAAAACCCTAACATGCAAAAAAGAGGTGAAGAAAGAACTCGACTGATTATAGATGTCTGTTGCAGAGTGTCATAGAGATCACTAGAGAAAATAGAAGTAGGAACGATAGTGTAAAGGTCATGTAAAGTTTGGAGCCGGAGGATCTGAGTGGACTGGGGTGCTTGGAACAGGACTTGGGCACCCACAAGTGCTCTGATATGCAATCTGGGCACTCTAGTCTGTAAAAAAGATCTGGAACCGATTCTCACAGGGTTGGAAGGTGATCTGAAATCCTCATTGTATGTTGAATCTACTTTGTTGTCCTGCGTTGTATGTCACCAATAATCCAAGTTGATGTAGAAACCTGCAAGAAGACAAGTATCAAAACCCTAAAAATAAAGATGCAGAATAAATAGGTCAAACCGACCTCAGCTGCCACAATAGTGGACTTATTACTCTGAGCGTTGCACTACATTTCGGACCCAAATGTAGTTTTGGTGTGTGTGCATGTCGTGCCCTAAGTGCTTTTGTGTCACTCGCACTATGTGAAATAATGAACGATAACTAAATGTAGAAAATGTAATAGCACGTGTGTATGAAATATAATAGAATCCTCCCCCTATGAAGTGTGATGCAAACTCCCTAGTTTATGCCTTGATTATGGAGCTATGTGGATGCAAATGCAATAGATGGATGTAACTCTATATGAGTGATAGTAGTAGATGATGTTAAATCCCTCATTATGGTCTCATAATTTTTATATTTATAGGATTCTCTTAATCTAATTTCACAATTAACCCCGACATGGCCGACTAGGAAAAAGATAAGGGTGAAAAACAACTAGAAAGAGCCAAAAAGTGGCGGGAAAGTAGAAAGAGGATCGAAGCACCCCAAGTGGGACCAGGGCACCCATGGGTGTCCCAACACTACTCTAGGTGCTCCAACCAAGCTAAAATGACGGGAAAGTGCCAAAATAGACTAAGCATGTAGATAAAAATGTGCAGAAATGACGAAATAAAAACAAAATAAGATGGCCAAAAAATAAGGTTAATTAGTACTTTCTTTATTCATAAACCTTCTAAATAGTAATATGAGATCGGGATAAATATTGTCTAAAGTGCATGATTTTATGACTACACTAAAGAAGTTAGTATGATAAGAAGTAAGTATTCATTGTATTCTGAGTTCCCATTCAAAAGATGTCAAAATTAAAGAACTATAACATGAAGTGCTTGAAAAAAATAAAGGTAAATGCAATAACATTTTGTTATTAAATTCTTGTGTACTTAGTTATAACAATAAATAAGACAACTAATTATAATTATTATTGGTTTTCCTAAAAAGAGCTTTAATTAAAAGTAACATCTTAACTCACACTAGAATTAGGTTACTAAGAAAGGATTTCTTTAGTGTTTTAAATTAGAAAAAATTAGTGATGGCTAACTAATTTTAAAATGATTAAAATAAAAGATATGATTAATAGTTCGATAATTTTTAATAGTAAAATATTTTAAAGGAGATGGACAATATAAGAATATTAACTAGGAAACTAAGAAAATATGTTTAGAAGTCAACGAAGGTTCCAAAAATGAAATTAAATTTAACACTAACTTTAAATTACTAGATTGAAAGAAAAAAAGATGTTTTCCAAAGATTTCAAAACTGATTAGTATAGTGAATTTGATCTATGCGCATACAAGTTCACAAGAAACACACAATGACATACAGTGTTGTACTTTTAGAGGATTAAAGTATTTGTGATATCTTGTGAAGTACTTCAAACATATACATAATATACCCGTCTAAAGAATTCTTATGAAACTTTATGTTTTCACATCATTTGTTCAGTGATGTGTAATTCCATGTGTCTACAAAAAGTGATATAACACTTTAAACATCTAAAAACTATTGTAAATTTATTATGGAGAATATTATAAGTTGTTTTTTTCAAATTCTTGTGAGTTTTCACTTTTGATGATTAATGTGTGCTACACATCTATAAAATTCATGTAAAATTATACGAGGTTTGATAAAATCCTACACAATGTTATAAATACTATTTTCTAAGGAATAAAGTTCACAATGATTTTTAATAAGTATAAAAGAGAAATTTGGTGGCCAAATTTTGTAAAAGTATCTCACCCATTTAATTACATGTTAAGTTAAATACGATACAAACTTACAAAACAAAGTAGTCAGTGCACTTAGTTGTTTACAAATGATTCTAAAGAGTTCTAAAAGGATGCACGGTTGGAATAGGGATATTTGAACTTAATCACGATTTGTACTTGAGATTGTGATTGGAAATCAACATAGGGTAGGGCCGTACAAATCTGTCAAGGCTATATTGTAATGTATTGACCCTTCTATGTGGTCTTGTACTTGGTCATGGGATTTCCAACCTCTAAACATTGTCTATACACTAGAATTATCTTTCACTGTCAAACCATAATTTTTTGTCATATTGTGCAAATCTATGAATACTTTTGATCATCATCTTAAACCCTGGTAGTGCATGAGAATTCCTACCATATCATACAAGTTGGCTAGGACCGGATGTTCTATCTTGACCAATTTATACAACCCTTCCCAAGAAAGAAAAATATGAAAAATGATGCATCAAACTTGTTTGATGTGAGTCTATGAATTTTATGCATTGTGTTCTCAAAACTTGATGACATGTTAGTTTGTATTGACAAGGCTCTTCATCAATCTTGGATCAACCAGCATACGTAACAACACACCCACAAAGATAATAAAACATCCACCAAAGACTAAAGATACCCGTGTAAGACAAAGGATGCCACCAAACACAGAATAAAGCTACAAAAGAAGTGTCTTTTGGCTTATTTTGTAAGAATAGATATTTATTGTACTTAGTCACATATAAATGTGTACAATATAAAGATGTAATCTTGAGTGACTATATAATATATTGAATAAGTGTGTATGAGACTAATGTAAATTATATTGAGATATAAATACAAAATGATGATTGAGACACTATGTTTAATCTCTTCTATTATGTTACATTCTTTCTATTCATTTATGTGAATACATATTATCTTTTCCTAACACATCCTTAGCAAAAGGGCAAACTACTAAACCGTCACATTCATGTTGAGGCTTAAGGTCAAGATTTTGATGTTTGAACCCAAGTTCCTTTTTGTTCTGCATATGTCTGAAAAAATTTCACCACAAGGCATTGAAAACCATAGTTAATAAAAATTGAGAAATGGTAGAAAAATCATATTGATATATTTGTTAAAGGGGAAACAAAGATACTCAACGTATCTTACAAAAAAATTGAAACTGCTAAGCATTTGGAGAATACGGGAAAAAAAATTGGTCACACTTACCACAGTTGTCATAGCCTTGCATTTTAACACATGCATAAAATCAAAGTGGTCAAATCTACACTTGAGAGAACCATTTGATTGGACTCGTGAAAAGTTGCAAACTCTCGGAGATTTTGACAAACCTTGGACAAGAGCGATAGCCTAATGATTTGAAACTACATTAGATTTGTACATTGTAACTTGGGCTATCTAGGGTTGAACTAATTTTTGATAATAAGAAATCTAACGTTCTTAGTGGAGCGAGAGGCAAATTCCTTTAACAAGTTCATTTCTTAATCAAGCTTTATTAATAAAAAAGGGACTAATTAGAAGCACAAAAAAAATCTTTCAAGGACAAGCACCAGAAGATGGCATACATGAAGGCAACCATTTATGACATCCACAAAGGCAACACACCAAAACTCCTACGAAATATTACAAAAATCAACATGTTCTTACTTTCAATGTGTTAGCACTTAAGGATGAGGTGATGAAGAGAGTCCCCTCCAATATAACAAGAACAAGGAACAAGATGTCCATCCATTGCGAGGTAAACATTGTCACGACTTGTCTTACAACTTCACTCACATTTTTTTTAGTTCATTCTTTATATGATTTTTTGAGGGGTGTTTGAATATGTAACCCTTTCTCACCAACATCCACAAAGCCAACACAAGTCTTGTACAAAGCTTTGAAAACCATCCTGTGTTCTTGCTTCACACAACATGATGTGTTGCCACTTTAGGATGAGGTTAAGGAGAGTGTCGCTTCCAACATCAAAGAAGATTCTCAAGGGTGTCTAGTCTCCATCCATTGTGAAAGCATTCTCTTTTACTAGTAATTCCCTTTTGGGCAAACATTGTTTCATCTTGTATTTTATAGTAATCTTTTGAGATTTTAAAAATCAATTATACAATTGAAGTTGGACACTACTTCAATTGACAATAATTTGTTGGATCTCAATTGCACTCTTCAAACTACAACGTATTGGGCCCTGATCTCCAATAATAACTTACGAAGTTTATCCCTTCACTGACAACATGAATTAGAGCTAACCATCAAATCCATTAAGGTAGCAAATTACTGTTCACTCATGATGAAGCAATTTGATGTAAAACAAACTGTCATAGATTTTGTCTAAATAAAATTGTAGCAATTTTGAAACATTCAATCCCAATGTTGATAATGCCTCTCCCTTGGAGAAAAATATCACATACTTTCAAAAAAATACAACATGCTTTGAAATGTTAGTGGTCATCATTCTCGACTCAGCTTGTTCCATGCAAAGTTTCTTCCAAATTCCATAACATTTTTGCTTTTTCTATGGACAAACCACAGCTAAAAACTCCTTGACGTTTGTTATTCATTCAAGCAGTGCTTCCCCCAAAAATATTGAGCTAACACATCAACATCAATAGGTGATAATGATCAAACCAGGGACCCGATCAGGTGTCTTTCAAAACGAGTGTCACTTCCTATAAACGCATTGTTCATTGCGTCTTGGATTTATTTAAGTATTAATGGCATTCCATTGATTGTAAGAATTTTTAAATTATTTTTATCCACATGGACCGTGGAGTACAAGTGTGTAATCGTATTCTAGATCAAACTTATTCTCATGCTTTTATCAGTTCTATTAACTACATGGAGTCCAGATGGATTAACTCCTTATGTGGCTGCCATGTAAATCGATTTACACACTAAATCTTTTGATTGTCACATCAAGTATTCATTATGTTGTGTCTTGACATGGAAAACATTCAAATATACTTACCATTCTCATTAATTAGTTCAACAAGCATAAACCCAAAAGGCTGGAGCTTTCATAATCTTAAAAAGGATTAATGATAGTGCCTATTTAGTTGATATTGCCAGCTCACATGGATATAAAAACATTTACAGTGTTGCGGGCATTCTTCTTTCCTTTCCAAGTTGCTAGGAACATTCAAATATACTTACCATTCTCATTAATTAGTTCAACAAGCATAAACCCAAAAGGCTGGAGCTTTCATAATCTTAAAAAGGATTAATGATAGTGCCTATTTAGTTGATATTGCCAGCTCACATGGATATAAAAACATTTACAGTGTTGCGGGCATTCTTCTTTCCTTTCCAAGTTGCTAGGAAGGACGATTGGATAAAACACCAACCAAGAAATAAGAATCAATCTACGCATTAAGACAATTACCAGCGATAAATAGACACAAAATATAGATGGGATAGAACAGTCTGAAACAGATTCTTGTGGACGACGGAAAAAATTTAGGTAATAACAGAACTTATAGAGGCGAATTTGATGTGCTTTATGATGAACCTCTCCCTTTCCTTATATTTTCAATTGCTTTGTGCAATTACTGTTTTATTTAATGAATGCATAGATTACAAACGAGATGCAGTTTTTGAGTATATGTTCGAGTACAGCAGTCTCTTTTGAAGAGCCACGGAGCAGAGCCATCAAGTATAGAATTAGTTTAGTATTAATGAAGAAAAAATATAGCAGAATTTGTAATAGCAACGAAATGTCAAGAATTGGTCACTCTTTCCAGAAATTTAAAACAAATTACTGCAAAAAAGTATAGCCAATGCCACAACGAATGAAACCCTAACAAATAATTGATCTGTCAAATGAAAACTTAAAAACCCTCTCAAATTTAGCTAAAACACGTAAAATCTTACAAATATTTGAGATCTTCGAAATGCGATCTGCACAGGAATCTAGCAACTTGTTCGAGGCTACTTACGAACCAAAAATCGTAAAAGCACGGAGAATTGCAGTATTAATATCGCCACCCTTCAAGACAAACTAAGCCATATCCGAGGACGGCGGTTTGTTCTGCTAAGTGGCTTTAATGGGGATCTTAGTTGACATACCCCAATAAAAATTGAATAAAAACGCAAAAGGCAGAGAGGAGAGAAATGAAAGGTTAAGGTCGTGTAGGGAAATAGGCCTCAGACATCCAAGGAAGAATTTAACAGCATTAGCTCTCAAGCCTCGCAAAGGCGAGAGCTCTTGGTCGGCCACTGCGAATGTTATGAGAAACAAGCCTAAACTTCATCATCCCTGGCCATTTATTTCCCTAAATATTTACCAAAAGTATGCCTACGATTAAATGCTTCACATTTCGAGAAGAAAAATACATGAGCCGTCAGACACTCCCTCACACAGGAGAGGAGGGCAAACAGATTCAAAACTCACCTTAAACGCAACTCGAGCAATCGTTTTCCTTACCGATTCGATGCTGTGCCACGTTTCTATATACAGCTGTAGATCTTACAAATCCCTAGTAACGCTCCACCGAGAAATAAAAAATACAAACCCTAACCCTAGAAAGTTGCATATTGTACCAGCATAGACCCTAAACTCCACTTATTGATGAAGGCATCCAAAGAGATTCACTAAGTGGTCTGGTGGTTAGGAGTATATATAGTAAAAGTGGTCTCATCTGCTTATTTATAAATTGACATTTGGCATAATACCTATACTCCTAAAAAATAGAAGTGGATGGGAAAACTCTTAGCCCCTCTTTTTAATATCCCCTTAGGGCATGGTCTTATGGAGGGGCTTGGGCTCCTATTTTCTTGCAGTAGAAGGTCCCATTCTTATTTTTATTTTATTTTTATTGAAAAGCATATCCATATATTAATGATGAGAAAAATGTACAATGCTAATCATACAAAACCGGGTGGAAAAGATCACACCCCATATGCGAGATCATAGTAGCCATTAAAGGCTACGAGTGGCACAAGTTACATAATCATTTCGATAGAAGCTTTTCAATTAAAAAAAAAGTAAAATTTGCAGAAAACCAGCAAAAACTCCAAACATGGAGCTAGGCGGCGGCAGCGAACATGGAGGAAGGAGGCGGTTGAGGCGGGCTCTTCAGACGATCACCCCAACCACTAAGAGTGGTGGCGGGGGTGTCATCAATCGACTCCTAGCTATCCGTCTGTGGTTGTTCTTCCTCGGTTCCCCGCCGGGAGGGCAAAATGGCCAATGAGAGCCGAGGAAACTTGGACTGATCAGGTGCCTGCCACCCAGAGATGTCACCGCTCAGCCGACCAAACACCCTAGGGGCGGGTGGAGCCCATGATGGAGGCGGAGAGGGGACCCACAAGTGAGGAGAGGCGCTCCACCGCCCACGAACCAGGCCCTTGTCAAAATTGTGCTACCCATGGGAACGGGAGTGGCGACCTTGTGAGCAGGAGCGGCGGCGAGGAGAATTCGGCGGAACACGACTGACAGCACAAGGGGCGCTCCCCTAATGGTCCAGCAGGGTTTGGAAGTGTTCAACCTCGATGTGGACTTTCTCCGCTTGAACCTAGATCTGAAGCGAGACATTGGAGATGACAACAAGCTTGTTAAAAATAGCAAAAATTCTATCCACTATCTCCTTATTAAAAATAGCAGCATTTCTAGATTTCCAAATATGATATAAAATAGCTGCCCTGAAAGAATGCCAAATGTTGTAAAATTTTGCAAGAATAAAGGTTGAATCCCCCAGAAGAACCATTTTCCACATAAAGAAGGTGGGCAAAAAAGGTTGAAAAAGGGTGTGAATCCAACGCCAGGCAGACTGAGCATGAGGGCAAAACCAAAAGAGATGAAAAAGAGTCTCAATGTGGTTGCAGAAAGGGCAGCGCAATGGAGGAGCGCCCAAAAGAATGAGGCGTTAGCCCACGGGAAGCCCTTGATGAAGAATACTCCAAAGAAAGTGAGCAACTTTGGGCTCTATAGGAATGGTCCAAACGACAGAGAAGCGTTGCTTCCACCCAAAACAAGTGGAATGCAAGCTCTAACGAGCATTGAGCTTGTTGAGAGGGAGTTGCTTCTGTGCGAGAAGCTTGTAGCCCACTCGAGGTTTATAATTTCTGAAGGGGGTGGCAGAGGGCCAATGCTAATCAAACCACCATGGGCGCTGCGTAGTGACACCAATTTTATGTAGACAATCACCAGGTATGAGCTCTTGAATAAGAGAAATGGCTTGTTTATCATTATCATGAAGAGCAAATGTAGCTTTCAAGCTGTCCCATGTAAGCCAATCCCTGGTGATAGGATAGAACAGGTCTTGAATAAACTTAATTCCTTTTTTGAAGAACCGCAAACCCTTAAGCTGTAAGGAAATAGCAAGAGGCTTGTCATGATATTGAATAACCGAATTCCACCACAGACTGAGAGAGTTGAGAAAGAGCCCATTCCGGAAACCATCACCCCACCAAAGTAGGTGGGGTTTGAGAAGCTCCTAGGCCTTCCAAATGCTTTTGGCCACAAAAGAACCACTGATTTTGATAGGAACAAGGCATAGCAATAAAGAGTAGTAGTTCAAACCCTGCCAAGCCTTCTGATTAAGTGGAGAACCTTGAGATATGTAATTTCTGAGAAGAATTTTCCAAGACTCCTCACCTTCAAGGCTGCGAATGATCCATTTGGCAGTAAGAGCAAACCCTTGCAATTGAATGTTGATAAGGTCAAGGCCCCCAATCTCTTTGGGTGTACAGCAAATATCCCAAGCAACCCTGTGAAAACCATGATTCCCCTCAGAGTTGGCCCACAAGAATTCTCGCAGAATTTTCTCCAACCTGTGATAAGCAGCTTTAGAAGGTGCTCAACATGAGGAGTAGTAGACATGAGTGGCAGCCAAAACCTTGGAACAAACTTGAAATTTTCCAGTAAGAGACAGATGCTTTGTGATCCAAAAGGAGATTTTTTGTTCAACCCGTTGGATCACATAGTTCCATAGGTCAGCAGGGGAAGCCATAAAAGCAAAAGGAATGCCAAGAAACTTAAATTGAACACCAGGTTCAATCCAAAGCCATTGAAATCCCTCTAGCCAAGGAGGTTTGGGACCCATTGCATGTCTGTAACATTGGGTTTTCTTCCATTGGATGGAAGAACCAGAAGTAAGACAAAAAGTGTCAAGACATTGCATAACATTAGTTACAGAGGCCTCAGACTCAGCCAAAGTGAGAAAGAGTCATCGGTGAAATGACCATTAATCAATTTCTTAGGAGAAGAAGGTAGTTGGATACCTTTGACTAAACTGGCATTAGCAACATTAGCGAGCAAATAGCTGAGACCTTCAGCAACAATGGCATAAAGAGAACGAGCAAGAGGGAAACCTTGTCGGATGGAACGATGAAGAGAGAATCGCTCAGACTGCTGGCCATTGATAGTAATACAAGCAACCACATCTTGAAAGAGCATATTCACAGAGCGGATGAATTGGGGTCCAAAACCAATAGCCTGCAGCATGGCCAAAATGAAAGGCCACTCAACTCTTTCATAGGCTTTTTCAAAATCAATTTTAACAAATAGAGTTGGTTGAGAGGTCTGACGGGCATACTCCATGCCCTCCCACACTGCAATAATGTTGTCCAAAATATATATGTTTTTAATAAATCCGGTTTGCTCACTCCTGATGATCAAAGGCAATAAGTTTGTTAGCCTGTTAGCAAGAGCTTTGGCAATGATCTTATATGAAACATTGAGCAGAGTTATGGGCCACCAGTTGGTGATAAGCTTGGGGTCGTCAGTCTTGGTTATGAATTTGATGTTACCCTGGTTAATCAGAGCTCCCAGAGTGTCGGAGGACATAGCTTCCAGATAGACTTGGTAGATATATGGACCAACAGTAGGCCACAAAGCCTGGTAAAACTCACAGGGAAAACCATCAACCCCGGGGGCTTTATCGGAGGCCATATGAAGAGCAGCTTCCTTCAAATCATTGAGAGTGAGAGGCCGATCAAAGGCAACGCGTTGACTTTCAGATAGCTTATAGGGAACAATGTCAATGCATTGGAGGAGAGCAGCATCACGAGTCGGAGTAGCAGGTTGAGCAGTAAACACAGCATATCTGGTAAAAGGGTAAGCCTTTGATTGCCTTCTTTAATTGCTTTGATTTTGGTGAGAGTTTGATTAGATTTAAGAGAAGCAAAAAACTCCTTAGTAACTCTGTCACCAATTCGGAGCTAGTGCAGTCTAGCTCGAACTTGAGCTCCTCTAGCCTTATAGTGCTCCTCAACCTGAAGCTTATGCTTCCAATGAGTAGCTTGCACTTGAATGTGAGTGTTGAAAGGAGACAAATTAAGCTCTTGAATAGCTCTCGAGTATTCAATATGAGAGGCTTCATGAGCATTCTTACAAAAAAAAAGTAGCTTGTTTCCCATACAGCGAAAGAAAGGAAGTGGTGTGAGTGATGGCATGAGACCACCAATAAATCCAGTCAATCCCATCAACAGGTCTCAGATCCAGATTCCAAATATGTCTTATGTAATCCAAAGTCTTGGGATGAGAGAGGTGAGACGTATTCAAATAGAACTGAGTGGACTTGGGCTTGGGACACTGAAAGTTCCATTGAAGCCCAAAGAAGATAGGCTTATGGTTAGAGACCAAAGCATTGTCCACGACCGAGACCGGGAGGCTATGTGAAGCATCAAAGGAGAACCATTGCTGATCTGAAAGCAAAGCTTTGTCAAGACGTTTATAAACTCTATCATCGCCAGCTTTGAAATTAGACCATGCGAACCAAGGAGTGACAGTATTAGAATGCTTGCGGTGGTTGGGATCAAACAAACAGAGCTTATTGCGCAAGTAAAACCAGGCTTCACGCTCACCAGCACACCAACACATAGGAATCTGGCCCAATTTGTCTTCAGGAGATTCAACCATGTTGAAATCACCACAAAAAAGCTAGGTAGCAGAGGGCAGGTGATCAGCTAGCCACCGCCAAAAAGAAGAGCACTCCAAAGCATCATTGGAAGCATAAATATTAGCCATCCCAAGAATGTGGCCGTCAAAATCAAAAAGGGTCCACACCACCTGATGGGTTGGGTCAGAACCCCATGATATGATGTTGGAGGTGAGGTTAGGGCTTAAAAGAGTGACAACACCACCTCGACCATTATCATGCATTGACATCTGTTAGAGAGAACTAGGTCAGATGGTACACATAGCAGTAGAAAGATGGAAGCATGTGATTTTGACTTCCTGCAAAAATAACACCTGAAACTTTGCAAAATGATTACAGTTGTCCCTGACAAGATATCTGCAAGTCAAATCAGTTAGCCCCCTGACATTCCATGAGTAAACTATCATGGAGAACTATCAAGGTGCATGTTTTCCTCCTCGAGGCCTGCTAATGCTCCAAAGCGGTTAGAAAAAGTGACTTGCCATGCATTCCCATTCATATAATCTCCGAGCTCAAACTACTGGCAAGGTCTCTGAAAAATCCTCCTCGAAAGGAGGGGAGGGACTTCGTGAACAGTGTAAGGTAGGTTTTCTCTCTATTTGAGCAGCCGAACCACCGGCAGTGTTATCCAAAAAGTTTGAAGTTTTGGGAAGCGAGGGATGTGACAAAGCAGAAGCTGATGGGTGGGAGCTGATGACAATAGCAGCTTGCGAGGTCCGGGAAATAATGGAGGTGGGCTTGGGAAGGGTTGTAACAGATGGCTTCGCAAGAGCAGAAGCGGAAGCATTCACCGGTTTATAAGTAGCTTGTTAGGGCTTGTTGCGGGCCAAAGGTTTTCGGCGAGAGACAATGGTCCAACCATCAGAGGAAGGGGTGTTAGATTTAGGGTCTGACGGGGGTTTCTCTGAAATTGGCGGTGAGCTTTGTGTCATGAGGGGATAATCCTTGATCATATGGTCTGCGGATTGGCACTGGAAACAAGTATTGGGCAGGTTAATATAAGGAACCTTCTGTGAAAAACGTGTGTCCCCAACCTATATATCTAAGGTATCCTTAAGATCTTTCGAGAGATCAATCTCAACACAGACCCGTTTCTAGGGTCGAGCCGAGTAGAACTTAGGTTGCTCATGGTAGATGAGACGACCCAAGGGTTTGATAAGCTAGTCAATAAAACCCCAGAGAGGTAAGGAAATACCTAGAAATTCAATCCAAACAGGGATCTTGAATTTGGCTTGCTCGAAGACTTAAAAGTCCTGAGTCCAGTGGGAGAACACCACAAGGGTATTACGAATAAACCAAGGACCATGATTGACAACAGCTTTGCAATGTTCAGCATTGGCAAAGTGAAACAGAAAGAAACTCTTAGTCATATTCTGGACTCCCTCCACCTTGACTCCATGGGGTTGCCAATGGTTATGGATCCATTGGCGGAGGATACCCTCAGGGGGAACTCGGTTCACAAAATAAGCAACAAGAGAAAAATATTCAAACCAGTTGCAGGCTTTATCAAAAGCAGGTAAATCAAGCATAATATCTGGGGAAGGAGTATCAGAATCCTTACCTCGTCGAAAACTTTTGGAACAAACTTCCTCACTCTTTTCGGTGCCATTTTCTAGAGCTCCCGCGTTAAGACTAGCACCAATGGATGCATGCCCCACGAAGGTGGTCATTATATAAGCAACCGCCCAAGGGGCGGAAAGGTGATCAATACAAAATTAATGTAGATACTCCCACCTAGATCTGAAGATCGGTAGTGTGACGTGATGGCAGCGTACGGTAAGGCCGAGCATTCACAACGCATAACACTCACAAAGCCTAAACCCTCCTAATCGGATATCGACAAATATAATTTTGTATCCCCGTGCTTATTTTTAAAGCTAACTATGGGAAATAATAGAATCTAGACCTAAAAAATAGGAGCTCCACTTTTTTAGCCCCCTAAACTTAAGAGGTGGTTGGAGAGGGGCAGCTAGGAGTTTCCCCCTACAATTTAGGGTTGATAGAATCTAATATGCATTCCCGCCATTATTTTTTGGTGATTTTAAAGAGAAATGTGATTTTATTTTCCTACAATTGACCATATATATCCAATGGGATCCTATAATATCTCAGTGGGTATTGTTAAGGAAACTAATAAAAAATCGCGGGACCTCAAAACTGCTAAGATGCTCCTAAATTTTCTCAGCAACACCCGTTGAGATATTTAAGAGCCCCCCTTCCATGAGACCATGCCCTTAGGCAGGGGTTTCATGGAGGGGGTTGTTGCTCTTATTTTTGTTCAGTAGGCGACCCCATGAACAATTAAATTTAAGCAAACAGGAAAATTTAGAATCTTTTCCTTAAAATAAGGAGCATAATTTTTGTAGGAGGAGAGTTTAAGCGGGTGAAAGAAAGGAGGGGCTGGAAGTTTTCCACACCTGCTTCTATATTTTAGCCAAATATATTGCCAAATGTCAACTATTCAATGACCAAATTTGATTTAATTTTTTATTATAAATTAAAATATAACAGTTTTACATATATCTCCTGAAAAAATGCAACATACTCTCAAAATCCTTTTACACCATGGGACCACGTATGTTTAAAAAACTCCTAAAATTATTTTGCAGCACTGCTAAGAAATAATAGGAATCCCCCTCCCATGGGATCACTTCCTTAGAGCATAGTCCCATGCAAGGCAAAAGCTACAAGTTTTGAGTACATGCCGAAGAGAAAAAATAGGGTATTTTAGCATTAATAGGGTCGCATGATTTTTTATTTTCCTATGCATAGATAAAATAGGTAGCTTTAGCACTAGCAAAAGTTAGGTCCCATGAATATGAAATAAACTTTTGGATGGAAAATTGAGAGGGAAGCTTAAATTAAATGCACTGTCAAAAAAACTCCCTAAAATTTTTAAGTAGTTGATTTATTTTTGTGCCCTCAACTACTTTATGGGGTTGGAAATCCTCTCCCTAAAGTATAGTTGCTGAGAAAATTGAGGAAGTTTATTGGATTTTAGCAACATCAATAAAAAAAATTACATGGGACCATATTTCCCAAATAAATAGGAGCAGTAGCCCCCATCATCTTTGTTCTTAGAAAAAAAATTCTAAAATTCCCTGTATCCCTAAATTTATTTTGTCATTGGACTACCAACTAAATAAAAATAGGAGCAACAACCCCCTCCATGTGACCCCTGCCTAAAGTTCAAGTTCAAGATAGTAACTAAAGTTCGAGATATGTAATTATCGAAACATTTAACTATTATATAGTGAATCTAAAATAGACACACATTGTGTTTATTGGTGTGTGATTTTCCATATTGTATAACATAAAGGGGTTTGAAAAATATTAAGATAGCTTCTTGGTATAACCTATGTTACATGTGAATCTAGTCATTAAGGAAATTTTAATTTTGAGCACTTTATCCAAAATAGAACTTCACAATCTCCAAAATGAAACTTGACAATTTGGATATAATATATTATTTGATGCAAGTTTTATGAATTTTTCGTCTTTGAAAAAACATAAGCATATTGATGAAGTCACGATTATGGAGTATATTAAACGACCACCGTAAACCATGTAATCAGGTATCTCAACACTCAAATTAGACATACACATATTTGTGCATGAATGGAATGCCACAAACCTTATCTATGGTTGACTTTTAATGGGGAATTTCAGAACATGCACGCTACGCTCTTAATTTTTTTGTGAGATACAACTTTGCAAAGATACAATGTTCATTTCTAAATGGGTGTGATTTACTCCTACAACTTTATACGCAAACTTGGGTGTTTCTAGTAAGTATCTCTTTGTGTGTCATTCTAATTGTCTAAAAAGAAGAGAAACTAGTTGACTTTTCTCTCTTTGAAAGTAACTCCCCCTTTATGACAATGTCCACTAATAACTATGATAGAAGGTTATACACTTTAATTTCTATACTTGAAATGTGTCATCTCCCCTTACAAGACTCAGGGTTTGGGCTAGAGGCATTGGGTTAAGACTAGGGTGACTGGATTGGGCATTAGGTTCAGGATTGGGCATTGGGTTCAAGATTGGGCATGGGGTTTGGGCATGGAACTATGCCCCGTCAACCTCAATGACCAAAGACCCGTATCTAACTATATGGGATATATGAGCCCTTGGGGTGTGAGTGATAGCGAACAATTGTAGAATTCTCTATATGGAGGGGGGACCACTCGCCCACACAGAGTTATGAGATGGGTGGGGCCATCTATCTATATAGAGGCCCAACTAGATATATAAGGTTGAAAGTGTTTATTTGTAGTCTAGTCCCATGACTTTAGCTTTTTGTTGGAACTTATACACTCATATTATCAAGGGTATTAACATTCGACCTTACACAAGCACATTGAATTAATATTGTGTTTCATAAATATTACATCGAGAGATGGAGATAATGTTGACATGTATGCAAATGGTGACGCACTTCGCATAGGTCGGCCAATAATTTACTTTTTCCCGTACATTCAACATCAACATGAATTTCTTTCATGCATGAGATGTGTGTTGGGTTGTAAAAGTGATTAACTAAAAAATGTGGATATATGATAGTTAATCTAATATAGAACAACATGTAAATGCAGTAAATAAATATAATAAACAACTAAGGAAAATGACCCAAACAACTAAGTTAATGTAAAAAAAAACCCTAATATGCAAGAAGAGTGAGGAAGTGACTCACTCTAGTAAGAGGAGCTCATTGGAATGTGTCACAGAATAAACATAAAGAATTTGGAAGCAGGAATGACTGTGTAGAGATCCTAAAAAGGAACAAATCTGATTGATTCTCTGGACTGGGGTGCCCAGAGAAGGACTGGGGTGCTTATGGTGCCCTAGTCTATAGTATGGGCACTATGTCTATGTGCGAAAGGTCTGAAATTAAGTTTCACAAGCCATGTAAGTGGTTTAAAACCCTCGTTGTGTGTCGCATCAGATTCGTTGCACTACGCCAAGTGTCATTGATAATCCAAGATAAATGAAAGACCTGTAAGAGATCACAAGAAGTATAAAAACCCTAAAAAAATGCAAATGAATAGGTCAGACTGACCTCAGCTACCACAACAGTGGACTTACTAACTAGCGTTGCACTACATTCCAGACCTAAATGTAGTTATAGTGTGTGTGTGAATCATGTGCCCTAGGTAATCTTGTGTCAGTCGCACTTTATGAAGTAGAAAGCAATAACTAGATGTAAAAATGTAGTAGAATGGTGGATGGAATAGAATATAATCCCCTCCTATGCTTGTGTGATGAAGATGAACCAACTTTGTCCTTTGTGATAGAGCTAAATGTATGCAAATGATCTCCAAATGCCTTAGATGAATGCAACCCTAGGTGGATGATAGTAGTGACTAGTGCTTGGTCCCTCATTATGGTCTCATAACTTTATATTTATAGGGTTCTCTTGATCTAATTTCGTAATTAACCCCAAGAATGGTCGACCACCAAGAAGAGAAGTAGCTAAAATGGCTAGAAAGAGCCCAAAAGATGGTGGGAAAGTTCAAAAAGGACCGGGCGCCCCTGGTGGGACTAGGGTGCCCATGGGCACCCTAGTACTATCATGGGTGCCCCAGTCAAAGCTAAAATAACATGTAAATGATGAAAATTTGACTGGGCATGTGGGTGCAAGAGGTTGGGAATGACTGAAAGAAAACAAAGTAAGATGGCCAAAAGATGGGGGTTAATTAGTACTTTCTTCACTCAAAAACCTTCTAAATAGTAGTATGAGACTGGGACTAAATAATGTCTAAAGTGCATGATTTTGTGTCTACATTTTCCCCCACTTTATGTTGGTGAGTGGAAATCTCGGTAACATAAAGTAGATAGAGATGTGTACCTGATAATCCATGTAGAGTGATGTAGAAAATGCGATGAAGGACTAGACAAAGCGTGGAATGACAAAAAGATGATGGAGCATGGAAACTAAAGATGAAAAAGTGAAAAAAAGTGATGAGAGTGAACCTAGGGCGGAAATGTGTGTGTAATTACTGATGTGTGTTATGTACCTACATGGTTAGTATGGTGTGTGTTGCTGCAAAATGTTGTTGTTGCCCCCATTTGATTGCTTGTTTACCATATGGTCAGACCTGCAAGGAGAAAATGATCAAGTAGTCAAATATATATGTATGTATGTGTAAAAATGCAATGTAAAAGATGCATGTATATGATATGTAAAAGCATGTAAATCTAAAATAGGAAAAATGAAAAAATGTAAATGGAACATGTGCACCTGATCCATGTTGAGAAAGAGAGTGTAGAAGGATATCCTATACTTTTAGGGTTTTTTGGGTGATCCAACACCATAGGCCGAAGAAGTGTAGGGAGGAATTTCATTGTATCCTCCAACCTGTAACTACTTCCCTAAATGTGTGTGAAGAGATCTTTGTACGTCTTGGTTTTTTGGGTGATCCAACACCACTGGCTGAAGAAGTGTAGGGAGGAATTTTGTTGTATCCTCTAACCTTTAACTGCTTCCCAGAATGCTAAGGACAATCATGTCTTGTAAAATTCCTGTGTATGGGGGTTCGTAGACTGGTCTGAACCCACTCGCTGTATGTAACCCACAATGCCAAGGGTAGAAAGTGCACTTAACGGAACCAGTGTAGAAGTGTTGTGTAGTATGTAAAACCCCAAATGATGCCCCCCTCTTTGGGGGTGCATGTGACATCACTGATAGGAGAATGTGGCCCCAAAAGAGGACCAACCACATGAACTATGTAACTCTAACCTACATGGGGAAGGGAATGCACTTGGTAGAAACCAAGGGTGCACAAAAATGAGAAGGCTAGCCAAAGACAAGTGTTAGTATAAACAACATGATATGGAAAGCAATGCATGAAATATGCAAACAGTGTAAAAGCTACCAAAAAAAGTAGTAATGTAAACATGTAAGAAGACAAAGTAAGCCACCCAAAGCAGGTTGCAAACATGGGACATCACTCACAATGTCGCAAGACATGCAAGGCCATAATGGACACATATAACAAACAAGTGTGCACACCAAACATAGGGCAAGGCCCGCATACAAGAACAAACAATAACAAACAAGTATGGAAGAAAATATCCCTGCATAACAAATGTTGCACATGAAGCACCCGTTAGCATGTTAGAAAGATAACTAGTATGTCAAAAGTGTGTATAACCAAGTAATGTAAAGTGCTAAGTACAAAATGAAACAATAACACCTATGAGAGATGAATGTGGATGCCCCCAGCGACCAGTGTAGGAAGGGTAGAAGGAGAGCATCCATGCTGTGCATGTAAGAGACTTGTATCTGTGATCACAACTAGAAAAAGATGTGAATGTGCATGTGTGGATGATATAGATAAATGACATACAAGTAATCTAACTAGCATGTGTAATAAAATGACCATGAACAAGCAAAAGTAAGCAAGAGTAAAAAAACCATAATATGCAGTATGTTGTGGATGGATGGAATGGAATGTGAGATGGATGATAGGAGTGGCGTGCTCCTCGAGTGAATGGAAGTGTATGCAATGAGGTTCATTTGGTTTTCCCCCTCAGTATTCAAGAATGAACCGTAAATGAGAGTGTGTCATCGGGAAATGGTCGAAGTGTGTGTTGTGTCTAACGTGTTGTGATGATTGTACATGTGTATTGATGAAATGTGACCTAGAAATGATGTGTGAGTGAACCTTATAGTTTAAGCATATATCACGACAAGATGAATACAAGAAGGAGTGATGATGTAGCCTAAAGCGTATATCACTACTAGATGAATAAAAGGGAGTGGTGATGTAGCCTAAAGCATATACCACTACAAGATGATAGAGTAGGTGACCATTTAGCCTATAGTGTATGTCACTAACCTAGTAATGTCGCATGATGAAATTTCAAATGATAACGTGTAAGTATGATAAGGTCCATTTGATTTGTAAACCCTCGACATTTGAGTATGGACTGAGGAACTAAAGTGTGTCATAGGGTAGTGAGTGCAAGTGTAGAAGACAATGTAGTATGTGTGATGATAAGTAGATGACCAAATGATATATAATGATGTAATGTATGCAATGTATAAGAATGTAATGCAATATGTGTAGATAGCCTAAATATGTGTTATGTAAGATGCGTATGATGTAATGTGAGTTTTTTATATAATAGAAGTGTATAATAAAGACAAGTATGATATATAACTATGCAATGATCGAAATGTTGTAGAATGTATGATGTAGGAGGCGAGATGTGTGATGAAACACAATGTGTAATGCCTATAGTGTAGTGTGTGGGGTTTATGTGTAGTAATCCCTCAATAGTCAAGTGTGAACTGAAGCACAAGAGTGTGTCACTGGGTAATGGTTGATGCTAAAACGTGTGATGAGTATGCCTATGTTAGAATATTGATGTGTGAGAATGTAAAGACGATAGATGCTAATATGAGTGCGGGAAAGGGGATGTATTAGATGTGATTCCCCCCAAGTGTACATGAATGCATAGGTTAACCAATGACTGTGAAGGATGAATGTCCTCCATCTGACATATATGATGGTGAAAACGTGTGACTATGCTCTAAGAGTGGTGGTATAGTAGATAGACGTTGTGCTAGTGAACGAAATCTATGCGCATGTGATGGATGAATGTATGATGAAGGTCATGACATCACAAAATGAGTTGGTGATGGAGATCTACATGATGCTGAATGCAAAGATGATGAAGACCCACGTGGAATAAACCAAGGTGGTGACCTATGTCGAGATGTAGTAACTATCCTAGGAATGGGCCTATACCTATGTGTAGGACTAGTGGAATGATGCAGTCATGTAGACAATGCTCGAGTAGGTGAGGTAGGAGTAGATTGTGCTTTGAGCAACTTAAAACATGATGTGTTAGCTAATGTGCGAGGAGACGATGACCATGGAGTAGATGGAGGGATGTCGTCAATAGAAATGACTTGTTTGTTGTGAATAAATTTGAGTCGCAAATGATTCATAGAAATAATAGATTGAGAGTGACGAATCCAATTGAGACAAAGAAGCATGTCACATCTGGCAACTGTGTTTCTAATGAGGAAAGATACAAGCAGAGTAAGAGGACCAACCATAACATGTAGTTTGACAACACTAAAGGGTTTGTTGAAAGGATACTCAATTTGTGATTGAGGATAATTGATAGCCTTAAGAAGTGAAATAGAACATGCACTAACAGGCCATGATGGGTCAACCTTAGTGTTGTTAATGGAGGTCGAGCCAATAGATGCATTGATATGTAAATGATTAGATGTGAAATTCACATGATAATCGACGTTGGAGAAAGAAATGATTGGTGGTGAAGCGTCAGTGTTTGAAACTAAGAAATCAAGAGCTCCTAATCTAGGAGGAGGTATTGTGTGATATGTATGATTGGTAGAAGAGTCAGATGTCTTCTTGTCACGTTGTTGAGATTCATTGTTAAAAAGCTTGAGTTTACCCTTGTCGTTGGTCGGTGCAGGGTTAGTAGACTCTGGAAACTCTAGTTTGTTGTCATCAATTAGATCTTGGATGATTATACAAAGTTTGAAACATCTATTTGTAGAATGTCCCACACATTGATGATAATCACAACAAAAGTTCTCATTGTAGTTCCTACCTTTTGGTCATGATGGGTCTAACTCGAGTGGTGGAGGGAGGGTAATAAGATTTCTCTCGAGAAGTTACTTCAATATAAGATGTGGAGCCATTGGAAAGTTGTTAAACGTGTGTCGAGGTTGTTGTGACTGAACCTCCTTATTAGGAGTGACTGCGTTGACAATAATTTTAGTGTTGGTTGGTTTAGTTGTAGAGGATTTGAATGACATCTTATTTTGAAAACGATTAGAGGGTGAAGCTTGTTCCTAATACTTAAGCTTGTCTATGGATATGAGTTTAGTCTCACAAAGCTTAAGAGTATGATAGAGCTGACTGAATGAAGGAGAGGTCTCAAAGATACGACTCTCTTAGAGAGGCGATGAGAGACTCTTAATGAGCAACTTGTGAAGCTCAGAGTCTGCAAGCACATTTATCATCTTAGCTAAATTATTCTTATACCTTAAAACGTAGCTATCGAAGTGTTCATTGGATCCATGTTTAAGTTACACTAGCTGAGCGTAAGAGATCTTAGAGCCGATGGAGAAATGCATAAGAAAGGCACTGGCTAAATGCATGAAGAAAGTTACTGAGTGAACAGGTAGGTCATAAAACCACATCGCATATTCATAGAGACTACGAGGAAATATTTTAGCTAAAAGAATATGATTGTCAACAAAATCTAGACAAGCTACATGAAACACTCTAAGATGCTCTTGCGGGTCACCATGCCCATTGAAAATGGGAAGCTTAGGGGTGACAAAGCTAGGAGGAAGCGAATAAGTAGAGATGGCAGGTGTGAATGGAGTATGCAACAATAAGGTAGAATCTAAAGAAGGTGATGCATGTGACGTGGCCTGTTGTAACTTACGGATTTGAGTTTGAAGGTCATGATAAAGAGAAGTTATGTCTTGATTGCCAATGAATGAAACCTGTTGTATATGAGAAACTAAGGGCAACATAAAATTATTGCTAGGAGTATTAATAAAAATGGGTATGGTAGAGATATGTGGAAGAGTGGAAGTGAGTGGTTGAGTGGTAACAAAGGTTGGTATAGCTGCGGAAGTGTTGAGTTCCACCAAATTAGTAGCTTCCTCACGAGCCACATGTAAAAGTAAGTCTAGATCTTGAGGGTGCTCAACAATATGATCATTAATGGCCTTAAGATGTTCTTTAGTAAAATCAATATGAGAGTGAGCCATGACAAAAGGAGAATACCTAGAATGATAAGGTATGAATGAAGAACCTAGAAGCGTGAATGATCGAGTTGAGTTCACCAAAATGATTAACTAAAAATGGGAATATATGATAGTTAATCTAATCTAGAACAACATGTAAATACAATAAATAAATGTAATAAACAACTATGGAAAATGACCCAAACAACTAAGATAATGTAAATAAAAACCCTAATATGCAAGAAGAGTGAGGAAGTGAATTAGCTGGTAAAAGGATCTCGATAGACTATGTTGCAGAATAAACAAAATTATCTGGAAGAAGGAACAACTATACAGAGGTCCTAAAAAATATAGACCTGAACTAATTCTTTGGACAGGGGCACGTGGAGAGGGACTAGGGTGCCTATGGGTGCCCTGGTTTGTCGTATTGGCACTCTGTTATGTGTGAAAGGTCTAGAACTGAGTTTCACATGTCCTGTAAGTGGTTTGAATCCTTTGTTGTGTGTCACATCAGATTCGACGCACTGCGCCAAGTGTCTCTAATAATCCAAGATGAAAGAAAGACCTACAAGAGACCACAAGAAGTATCAAAACCCTAAAAAAAAATGCAAATGAATGGGTCTGACTGACCTCAGCTGCCACAACATTGGGCTTACTAACTGAGTGTTGCACTACATTCTAGACCCAAATGTAGTTCTGGTGTGTGTGTGAATCATGTGCCCTAGGTGCTCTTGTGTTAGTCACACTTTGTGAAGTAGCAAACAATAACTAGATGTAAAAATGTAGTAGAATGGTGGATGGAATAGAATAGAATCCCCTCATATGCTTGTGTGATGCAAATGAACCAACCTTGTCCTTTGTGATGGAGCTAAATGTATCCAAATGATCTCCAAATGCCTTAGATGAATGCAACCCTAGGTGGATGATAGTAGTGACTAGTACTTGGTCCCTCATTATGGTCTCATAACTTTATATTTATAGGGTTCTCTTGATCTAATTTCATAATTAACCCTGAAATGGCCGACCACGAAAAATGATAAGAAGCTAAAATGGCTAGAAAGTGCCCAAAAAGGTGGCGGGAAAGTTCAAAAAGGATCGGGGTGCACCCCTAGGGCACCTGTGAACGCCCCCAGCCTAGGCACCCCACTCAAAGCTAAAATAACATGCAAAATGACAAAATATGACTGGGCATGCAGGTGTAAGAGGTCAGGAATGATAAAAGAAAATAAAGTAAGATGGCCAAAAGACGAGGGTTAATTAGTACTTTCTTCATTAAAAAACCTTCTAAATAGTAGTATGAGATTGAGACTAAATAATGTCTAAAGTGCATGATTTTATGTCTACAAAAAGTAGCTAAGTATAAGCTACACATGGAGGATGAATTATATGTGCAAGAGGGTGCACATAACCATGAAATAATATCTATAAGTCATAAGGGTGCGAAGGTGCGTGCTGGAATGAGAATAAAGAAGTGCACAAAGGTTCGCGCACAAGGATAAAAGGAACAAGAGTTAGCCAGAATTATGGAACGGGATAAAAATATATAAAATCAAATATGGCGTGTTTGCCAAGGCAAGTCCAGAAATAGACTAAAGCGTGAATAAATCACATGCAAGATTCAAAAATGATATGTATGGGTGAATCTTGTTATAGAGCACATGTGTGGATAAAACAAGATATTTATAGCATCGGAAAAAAGAAGGACAAGCATAGAGGATCAAGTTGCCTATGGATAGCCACAAATTGAAGATTAAAGCTCATGTTAAAGATGCATACATACTATATTTAGGAATTGATTATTAATATATTAAAGAAGATAAATGGTGAAGGACAAATTTCTACCCTGTATATAAATGTATTGCATCCTTTGTAATGACAATGATGAACCGTATGTGTTATAGGAGGTTGATGACTAGTATGTATGCATAAATATTGAATGTATGAAAGCTCATGTGTTTATAATGGATAATATAGTATGGATTACTAATGTTCGTAGGGATGCATATGGTGTAATTGGCATTCAAATTATGTTATTAGTTGTATACATTGATGGACGAATGATCAGTCCCCTTATTATTAAATTGTCTCGGTTATGCTTTGTTATTGCATCACGCCTTCTATATTGTGTTATGAAAGGCTAAGTACATTATTTACATATTGACAAGTCAAAATTAGAAGGGACCTAGTAGGTTATGTGTGCTTCGGGTGAGCACTTGGACATTTGTTTGAGTGATGTGTCAGTGCGTCTGACTAAGTTGTGTTAGAAACTAGACTCCATCATGACATTTTGGTTCTATTTTTGAGACCTTTTACTTCGATTTTCGAGATGTGGCATACACTTGACGTCTCAACTGTCATTGGAGAATATTGAGCATTGGTTACATGAAGCCTAGAATGAGTTTGCACAGAGGTATAACATTGGTAGCAGATTTAAATTGCACAAATGGGTAGAAGACAACTTGTATTATGCATTACATGAGACATTATTTAGTTTATTTCCAGTAGAGTTACATGATTGGTTGGTAACTTACGCACAAAATAAAGGGATTTGATGGGGAAAGAATCAAGTGTGAAGCCTAGATAAGTACTAAACCCTTTATGATTTGGATAATTTGTGGACGTGTGTAGTAAATCATTGGTGGGAAGGAGTGCTGTGGAACTATACCTTGGAGTACATGATCTCAACATACTCATGCCCGGAAGAAGCATAGTTCTAGTTTTTACGCGAATATAAGGGGTCATGCTTACATGTGTTATAGTTAGTTGTAAATATCTTAATGGTTGAACTGGGATTGGAAAGCCTACCAGTGGCTAGCTAAATATTTGTCACTCATAGGGGCAATGAAAGGGATTGGTAAGGATTGTGTTGAGCCAGATGGAAGATACAGATAGAGAAGAGAGACTGTGTAGATATAATGATGCATAAGAGAGGGTAGTTGAAGAGGCACTAGGACAGAGAGGAATGGGGCTAGGTGGAATTTATGAGAACCCTACAAGAGGTGAGGGGCCATAGGACTATGTCCCTCTGATATTGGGAAAATGCAGTAGAAGGGCTCCCTTGGCATGTGATGACAACGAGTCTTAGGAAGTATTGAGAACCATTGGCGCGCATCTAACCCACCGCAGACCCCTAGCCCTTGTGTTTGGTACTTGTGTTGGGGTTAGCACAAAGTTATACAAATAATATATCGGATCTAAGCATACATGCAATAAAAATGGATATTCTACCAGAAGAAATATACAAAACAAGAGATATAAATCAACACCAGATTTAATGTGGTTCACCCAGTGTGGGTTACATCCACCAAGAAACAAGCCAACCTATTATCTAAAGCTTTCATAAGATATACAATGAAGATTTACAATCCTCCACACCTCTCACGATGTACAATACTTTCTTTCTCTCAAGCTTCTCCTTCTTCAAGAATTCTCTCTCTCACAATTTTTTTCACAATAATCATTAACTATCTCAATCCTTACTTCTAAACCCTTGCTTTCATGCTTATATAGACATATACAAACTTAGGGCACTTAGCCATGCAATTACAATCAATAGATCTTCTTTAATACTAAAATTAGATCTTATTCACGTGAGTTAAATAAAACACTCACACACAGGTAACCAACGTCAGTTAACCCTAACTAATGTCAGTTCCTTTATAATCGATGCCGTTAATTATTTTTTCCAGCAAGTTGATATAACATGCCAAACTGAAGTAATTGAGCTCCACAACTCAACAAATTGGAATTAAAAAGTTCAAATAGAGGATAATCACAGTGATGGAGGATAGGAAGGTAATCCTAGATCTCCACATTGGGAAGGACATACGTGTAATTACATTTTAGTATCAACACAATAGGCACAATAGATAAAGATGGCACACATGACAATGTAATAGGGTACATAGTTGAACAACAAAGTTTGTTTGGTAATAATTTGGTAAGTGCAATGTCATGATAGAACGTTGGTGCACTACCCATTAGAAGTAAAAGTAATCCCATAGGTAGGATACTAAGTCAAATAGTTGGTGTGCAATTTATCTCTACTATAGGGACGTAAAGTAGCACTTTTACAAGTCCCTAGGTAGTAACATGAGGCTTGGGAGGCTTTGGTCCTCCCCCAAGTGGAGGAAATCCTAGTGGAGGCTCAGAATCTAGATCTGGCCGCACACCAAGATAAGGACCTACACCACCACAACAACCTCAACAACCATAGATATACTATGAAATGTCACGGAGCATATACATAAGTGCAAACTGTTATGGAGGGCCTTGGAAATCATAGCCTCAGACAGGAAGGTGAGCCAATTTGCAACCACATTGTAGGGCCGCATGTATAGCTGGTACCAGAAGTATGACCCTTATCAAATAGTGGTGCGCTATGATGCCGTGTGCACTACCTTCTTGGAAAAGTTTCATATCACTGAGTTCGAGCAATAAAGTATAAGTGTGCTCAAGGATATTAAGCGAGGCTTATCCGAAAGCATTAGACAGTATGATATGAGATATTGGCCAAACTCTCTTATGACATCCATCAGAGCTAGCATACACTATGGTTTGTGGGTGGCCTATTGACATCATTCTGAAGGGTGATATCACACAAAATGTTCACAAACCCGTATAAGTATTTGGAGGCAGCCTTATGCATAGAAGTGGTCAGAAGTATGAATACTCATGTGATTTTGTTTCTCGAATCCCAGACTGTAGCTATGGTCACTCAGCCAGAGAAATTGTCTGTTAATTTGTTGCATGATTATCACATTGGACTATGGTGTACAAACTGCGATGTAGAGGGGCATACAAATAATAGTTGTTCACGTAAGAATGTGTGGGCGTAACTTAAAGCTTGTGAAATTTTCCATAAAAATCATGATGCTCAAAATTGTCCACTTACACAACGCACTGCATAGAAGAATGTATCACTATATTGCAAGATTTGTGATGCACATACTCACAATACAACCAATTATCATTTGATTGATCAAATCCACGAGGCTTGTGAGATGGGAGTGCACTAACCCAACATGGAAAGTAGCTCACAGACGCATGACAAACAAAAAATGATGGACGTAATAACGACAATAGAGGCTACAAAGGAAGATATTGTGGTATAGGGTGTGGTAATCATGGAGGTAGATTCATTTGGGGTACATACTATATATTTAGATATCTAGATCACTATCGGTGCAAGTGTCCAAAGAACCAATCTTGTGCATATTGTAAAAAGGTGCACAAGGTAGAAGATTACCCGGACCTATACAACCACATATGAAAAAGTAAAAGAAATAGTGTAAACCTTGAAAAACTACTGTAAATGGAAAACAAACAATAAAATTGCAAACCTCCTTAGATATTTTCAGAGTAAACCTCAAGTAGGTTGTGCGAATATTTTAAGTTGTGCAACCTTTTAGAATTATGGGTGCTCTTAAATGGCTTCCTAACGTGAGTGCAATTATTACGAACACAGATAATTTGGCTTCAAAATTTAAAAGAGTTATTGTACTTAAATCCAAGAGGATTTGCAAGAGAGAAAGCTTGCAATTTATAGAGGTAGAAGTAGTTGGAAGTTGGTTGAAATGGTTGAATGCACACGGTAAAAATAACATTGGAGGAGGTTGCAACAGTTTCGGGGCATTTAGGGGCAATAATGGAATTAATTGATGAAGTTTCATCTGAAAAGGTGGTTGCACATGTAATTCAATTTCCCCCACATTTATAGGATTCTAGAAGTGTAGTTAACTAGGATGAGGATGTGGAGTCCAAGTGGAGTCCAAGCGGCTGTTGATTGAGTGGCAGTTGACTAGGATATGCACACTTAATCAATTAACCATTTATCTAATAAATGATAATTAACTCAGCACAAAGGGGTGACAAAGGATACTAGGGATTAATTTAACTAATCCAAAGGGTGTAATGTGTATGAATTAATCGATTTAATCAATTAATCACAAATGGGTGAATAATAGGGTGTACTAGGATAACACTAGGAACAACTGAGTAATTTTGGGGTTTCTACAGATAGAGGCACATCAATGATTCAGGTTGAACATTCTAGGAAAGGATAGTGGAAGCCAAAGATTTTGGGTGCAACAGAGAAACAACCACTAGTGGTTACTACGTGTGTAGAGGCTTCACGTGCGCGGGAGCAAGTGAAGACCAAGCCACTTATTAGGCGTGAGGAGGTGATATATCCTACGAAGTATCCTAATCTAGGGAAATAGAAGGAAGTTATCCAGGATCTCATGGGCCTAATCAAGGATCTAGAGGGGGAAATCTTGTGATTGAAAGAGCAGGTATGAAGTAAGGAGCATGCAAAGCATACAAAGGTGCCTGAGAAAGAGTTTGATGAGTTGAGGGAAGTACACCGGATAATTCAGCAAGAGAATATCATCTCATTGATTTGAGAGTGGTTATGCGAGAAGGTTCCAAATATAGAACAAGATAGAGACATACAAATTCTTCATGCAAACCTGCCACCTCAGAAACATGAGTATGACAAGGAGATCATACTAGATGCAGTGATCGATGGCTGGTTGGTGAGTAACACCCTTATTGATATGGGTGCATAGGTGAATGTTCTTACATTGGATGCTTGGAATCAAATGAGAAGGCCACCAATAAAACCATCCTCAAGTGTGTTGTACATGGAAAACAAAATAAGGTCCATACCCATTGGAGTATTGGAGAATGTTAGCATCACTGTACAAAGAGTAAAATTCAAGGGTGACTTTGAGGTCGTGGAGCTGGTTGAAGAAGATAACTTCCATACATCATTTGGTCATCCTTGGTGTTATGCTAACAATGTAGACTTGCGATTTAACAAATGTTATGTCATCTTTAAGAACGATGAGGAACAAGTTGTGATCCCAATGGAAGAAACAAGTATTCTACCCTATATCAAGGTGGTGAGTGAAGAAGACCTCAACTATATTTATGCACAGACAGTGCATGATACAAAGAATGTTAAGCCAATAAAAGAGGGAGTGCTTAAGTGGGGATACATGCATTATTAGCGACACTATCAGTGTTACTTATAACAATTCGGCTCGTGGTATGTATGAAATGGTTGGTTAAGAGTTTTGGGGGAGAGTAACACAAGTGATCAGACCGCTGCCACTCAATGGCTAGGAAAGATCATGTTTCCAAAGTATACGGGGGAAGAGAAGCTAGAGTCATTTTTATGCACGATAGAGGAACAAATGCGAAACAAATGAGATAGAAGGAATATATTTTTCTACTCATTGAGAGGAATATTAGTGCGGTGGTGGGCCACGCATAGAGACAATTTTCTTAGATGGCACAAGATATTAATTAATTTCTTGACAATGTTTTTCAGAAATAATCATCCTTCCCAAATACCATCATATGATGAGAAGACACCACCCATGACACACATTCAAAATTGTGAGAGGAATTGGCTGCAATGACAAAACACACTACCACCATCACTATGGGTTCATAAGTTTTACTCTACATTGTGTGAATATGTGCACGTGGTATATCCATGTGGAGTTGAAGAAGGGGACAACAATTTGGCATGATTTGACCTCAAGTATCATGCACACATTTGATTATTTTTATACTAAACCCCCTATCCATGTATCCTTGCAGATAGTGTGGCACATCAAATGTATGGTGAGATTGCCCCTGAAGCATATGAAAACAATCACACAGGGTTAGAATCTAATGAGACCCTGTTAGAGTGCACCTAAAGGGAGAAGGAAAAAGGAAAGATAATTTATCTCATAGATGATGAAAAGGTCAAATATCTCAATATATAATGCATAGAAGGTGAGCATGAATTTTTATAAATTGTAGATGAACAAACACATGTATACCATATGCTACTTAAGACAAATAAGGTAAATTAGAATAGAGGATGCTTCAAAGGAGGTGATACTTGGTGGCTATTGGTCTGAGGTAGAGGTTACAAAAATAATTGAATTGTTGCATGAATTCCAACATTTTTTTCCAAGGGGATACCACGAGTTAAATGGTGTCCATTCATCACTTGGAGAGACAAAGATAAATCTTAAGGATGGCGCAAGACTAGTTCACAAGAGGCCTTACCAGATGAATCCCAACTTACGCGTTAAGGTGAAAGACGAAATTGATAAAATACTGAAAATAGGAATCATCAAACCTATTAAAGGATAATAATGAATCAATATAATGGTCATAAGCATCAAGAAGGATGGAAGGATAAGGATCGGTGTTGATTATAGAGTTTTGAATGCTTCATGTGTCATTTATCCTCTTCTAACACCATTCACTGAAGAGATACTGAAGGGCATCGCATAGCACGAGATCTACTCTTTCACTGATGGCTTTTCAAGATATCATCATGTTCGAATAACGCACAAGGACCAAGAGAAGACAATGTTTGCAACATAATGGGGATGATTTTCATTCAAGGTTATGACCTTTGGATTGATTAATGCGCCAACAGTATTCTCGTGCATCATTGTACAAACATTTTAGGATTTCATTCATAAGTTCCTTCGAGTATATTTGGATGATTGGACCATATATGGGTTAGTTAAAAAAGATCATTACAATTATATAAGGATAATGTTTGAAAGATGCATGCAACTTGGTATATTCCTAAACATTAAGAAATGAATTTTTGCAACACCATTTGGTACTATGTTGGGACATATTATATGTAATAAAGGCTTCTTGGCAGACCCAAAAAAGTTTGTAGTCATCATGGGGTTAGAGGATCCATCTAATCAAAGTGAGGTGCAAGGATTTATTGGGCATACAAGGTATTATAGGAAGTTCATTAAGGGTTATGCCAAGATTGTTACACCATTAGAGGAGATGTTAAAAGCCAAACAAAAAATTTATTAGAGAGATGCGCAACAGAAAGCTTTTGAAACTTTGAAGGAAAGGCTGACAACTGCACCCATCTTGGATTTCTTTTCTTAGAACTTGTCATTTCATGTCCATGTAGATACCTCTAGAACAATAATTGGAGCAATATTGGCTCAGCACGGGGAAGGTAATGTGGATCATCCTATCTGTTTTGCAAGTAGGAAGTTGACGCCGACCGAGCAAAATTATACAACTATAGAGCATGAGGCATTGTTTATGGTTTACACGCTTTATGTATTCAAACAATATATGTTGGTGACACCATTTATCTTCTACAATGATCATATGGAACTCAAGTATCTAGTTAACAATCTAGAATTACAAGGGCTCATCTATCGATGGATCATTTTGTTCTAGGAATTTGATTTTTTAGCCATAGTCAATATTGGTAAAAGTAATTTGGGTCTAGATGCTTAGTTTTTTTAGGTTGCAACACTTTTCAATTGATTTGGAAGATAGTGAGTATTCTTATGCACAGGTGTTCCACCTAAAGGGATGAATACATTAGAGAAGAAGTAGCTCACCATTCACATTGCACCCTATCAGTTGGTAGGAAGAGACCTATATAAAATGGGTAGAGACAAAGTATTGTATAGGTATGTCTTGGAGCTTGAGCGTGAAATAATCATGGAGGAAGCACATGGTGGGATCACTGGAGGACATTATGTAGGAGAAGATACAACACGTAAGATACTACTTGCAGGACTTTAGTGGGAGACACTATACAAGGATACAAAGGAATTTTTCAAATCTTGTGATCATTGTCAGAGAATGGGAAAACCAGGGCAACATGATGAGATGTCGTTGTGACCCATATCAAATTCATAACCATTTAAGAAATGATCAATTGACTTTGTTAGACCAATTATACCAGTTGTACAGAGAACAAGCAAACGATACATTATCACTTATACACATTATCTGACGCGATGGGAAAAAATAGCTCCCACCAAATATTGTACAACAGCTACAACCACACATTTGTATGGGAAACATTATTAGTATGTATGGTTGTCCATTGAGCCTTACAAGTGACAGGGGAACTCATTTCTTGAACGAGATAATTAGAATATTGTTAGATGAGTTTATTGTAGCTCATCATAAGACCACCCCTATCACCCACAAGCCAATGGCAATGTAGAAGCTTTTAATAAGATATTGGGTCACACATTAACATAAAATTGTGATGTGGAAAAAAAATATTGGGATGACAAAGTGTTAGTTATACCATGGACGCATAAGACTATCTATAAGAGGTTAAACAAGGCAACTCCTTTTCAGTTGGTGTTTGGAGTAGAGGTAGTTTTTTTTTTTGTGGAGTTCATATTACCCTCCCTACGTATTGCGTGTGTAGGAGGCCTTGGCGATGAAAAATTAGTAGAAGAGTGCATTGAAAGATTAATGCAATTAGATGAATGATGCACAATTACATGATGGAGTTAGAAAATAGAAAAGGTGAGACAAAAGGCTTGGAATGACATGCATATAAAATATAAGTCTTTTGCAGTTGGGAAAATGGTGCTTTTGCATGATTCAAAATTTGCGCACCACCCAAGGAAGCTCAAAGTTCATTGGTTGAGACTATTTAAAGTAACTAAGATTTTGGAATATGGGGCATGCATGTTGTAGGCATTAGATGACAATATGTTGCATGGTTACTTTTTGATTTAATCTATTTTATATTAAACATTATTTCAGAGTAACTTACTGTAACTAGTGATATACAGGTGATATAATACATTAATGTATAAGTATTAAGATTCAACAATGTAAAACCCTAAGCAAATGACAAAAGAAGATGACTTAGTTATTTATGTGTAACCTAAAAATGATATGGACCGAGTATCCACAGAAACTGACTGGAAACAATGTCATTGAGGCTTACTGAGGGTTCATAACCATAGAACTATGTAGGAAAAAAGCACCCACATGAGAAAAGGAGTGCCCCAGGAGCTAGTGACTGATCTGGGTGCTTTTTTTGCTCAGATGCTTAGAACCCGGTCTTTTCTGAGTCGAAGGATCTTCATTCCAATTCTCTCTTTGTCACTCCAGTTTTGTTGTTAGATCATTGATTGTACTTGTAACCTAAAAAAAAGTCTACATGATCATGTCCACAAACTACATCAAATCTAATACAAAGATACGTAATACAGAGTCAGACTGACCCCTAAGGTCACCCTGATAGTGAACTCATGATCGAGTATTGCACTACATCTCAAATTCCATGTAGTTATTTGTGTATGTGTGTGTATATGTGACCTAGGTTTCCCTTCTACAAGTTGCTCAATGATAGCGAGTTATATCTAGATTTCTCCAGGTATGCAAGATGGTGAGGTGGAATAGAATGAACTCCCCTCCTATGTTATGTATGCAGAGTGATGCAACTTGTAGACACCAAAAACTTGCACCCTTCCTCACTTATTAATCCAATTCATCATTTACATTCATAAAATAACCTTATCCTAAGTCATGACAATTTTATCATATTTACCATGCATAAATGCTCATTCTATAGCTGTTAAATCCCATTGAACCACCTGAAAACTTCCTAAAATCAAAATCAAAATAACGACAAACTATTTCACAAACCCCTTAACCATCACACCTCGTCCCTAACAACTTAGAAAACTATTTACCCAAACACAAACTAAAACAATATCATTTGGAAGTGGTTTTAACCACTTTTCCACCAAAAATATGAAAAATCCAAATCGTTCACGATTCATGTAATCACCAGTGATTCAGGTAATTATTAGCGATTATAAATACAAGTTTTTCAGCCTCTTTCCGGGATCCTCAATTTCCAATCCCAAGCTCTTGCTTGCAATACTATTTTCCAGCATCATGTGCATCATCACTTAGTACCAGAAAATCAAACTTATCAGTGTTCATTGTTGTCAATCTCCATCAAGCATTTTCAAAGTCATTCAAGGCTTATGTGGATCAAATTTTCACCATTCCACCTGTAGATCACACCAACCACCCAGATCACTTTCCAGTGAGGTTTGAGGCTTCTTTTAGCTCCATGTCAACTTCCAGGTATTATTTTTATGATTTATCATCCCTTTGACATCATTTTCAATCATTCATTACTCCAAATTATTAATCAAAAACTTTAAACATTCAATTTCATTAAACTATCAAGAATCACCTGAATCACCAGCAATTGGCCCAATCACCATCGATTCCTGTCAATTTTACCTTTTAACAACTTTTTATCAATTTTTATCAAGTATCCTTCATCTGTTTTGTCAAAGCATGTTACTTCTAACATGTTTTTAAGCATGGCTCATTGTTAGATGGTAATTTGTGGTAAACCACATGAAATCACAAGCATTCACTCCCTACTAATAGTCAAACAACCTTTCTATTAGGGACAATTTGACATCATCCACGAATTGAGCCTGTGTGCAATCCGATTTACTGAAACTAAACAAGACATCAAATATTAGATTGAATTCTTACACGACATTGAACAAGAAGTTGTAAACTTTTGGTATGATTATTTTAAATGCGTACAAATTGCATCCACACTTGCATGGACCACATTCGAAGTCACATAGGACCTGCATTTTAATCTTGAGTTCTAGTCATCTTTACCTACCATTCTTGTATCTACCTATCTTATATTTGTTTATCATTTATCACTTATCCATTAAAATTCACTTGATTTTTTACAAAGTGAGTTGACATCCTTTGCAAAAGATCTTTAGATTCCTAGAATTAGCCTTTGTCGAGCAACTCGCCTATTTATCTATCTAATCCATTTTGTTTAGTGTATTCTTCTTTTATTCATTCAAATTTCATATTTTTCACATCGAGGTTTTATACTCTGTAATCGCTAGCAATTTGGTCAATCACCAACGATCAGGTCAATCACCAACAATCGGGTGAATTGCTAATGATCGGGTGAATTGCCAATGATTTAGTCAATCGCCGATGATTTCTATGTGTTCTTTTGATTACTTAGCCTTCTAACTCTTGTTTTGCTATTGTTTTCTCTTTTCCACTAACCATTTTTTTGTAGGTCTCCTGTTTCTGGAGGCTTTTTGCTTACTAGATTGCTAGATTGCTAAAGAAAATCAAAATAAAAAATTGTAAAAAATAAAAAGAAGTGTTATTAAGGTGAGTCCTTTTCCCTTATTTTTGATTTTTGTACTGTATATTTGCTATCTATCCTCATCGAAATTAATTTTTTCCTTTTGGATTAAAACAAACCATGCACACTGCTTAATCATATAGCTTTAATTAGGAAGGTTAAATAATTTCATTTACTTAATTCTTCCTCCATGAACAACCAAATCACGTCAAATATTAAATTTGCATCAGAAAACCCTACCTAGGTGATAACTATTAAGATTTCATCACACAATAGGGAAACCGACTCTGTGTTCTAGCTGAGTGTAAACAACTGGTTATCAGTATATTGGCTAAGCACCTAACTCCCTTATCATTGCGGGACCATGAAGTGAGGAGGTAGGCCCTAATACTAGGCCCCATACTAGTACCAACAGAGATATGGGCCTCACGTACCTTTGGTTATATCGAGGATGCCAACCTAAAATAATTTTGAAACAAATCATAGACAACCATTTCCTAGGATCCCATTAGCCATTTTGCACATTTCATCTTTTCTTAATTAAGCAAGATAATCTAAAAATTCATTTTTCCTACGTTGTTTGTTGTTTGTAAACAACCCATCTATTTATTTTTCATTTCTTAGGTGATTGTGTCTTTGTTATCATGGTACTTACAAGACAACAATCTCATGTCCAAACATCAGAAAACATGTCTACATTGTTACCTCATCAAAATCCACACTATTAATCAATCATAAATCCAAACCAAGAAATATCCACATCGCAATATGAAAATCAACGAATTTGGGAGGAAGAAAATGAATGTTATAATAAAAGTATTTGAAAATTCCTCTTAGATTCCACACACTTATTTTCGATCTTCATATGATTTTTTCTCAAGACACGTCCACTCAACAACCTACATCTTCACCTTATCCTTATACTAGTTCCACACCTCTTTAAAACCATCCTAATACTTCTTCATCTACTCCTCTGACATCCTCGACCATCTAGACACCTCCAATAAGTTTTGTTGTTATTTCTATCATTGCATCTTAGCCATCACCTTCTCAACAAAACACCAACCCCGTTCAAAACATTACTATGTCCATTCCTGCATCCATTCCTCTAGTCAACACTACTGCTATTGCTAGCACCCACCCCGTTTCTTTATCATCTTCTACCCCTCTTATCTCACAACATGTACCCCAACCTTCACAACTACTCATCTCTATACTCTAATCTATTCCTATCCAAAATATCCCACAGCAAGCACCATCCTCAGTTAATTCTATACACTTTCAACAACCGCCCACTTATTCCAAGCCCCTTACCAATACATTTGTTCCTTTTCAACACATCTCCCAACCATCGCAGCCTCTCATTAACACATCTATTCCTATTCCCTATCAATATGTACAACCATCACAGTTCTTAGTGTCTTAATCCACTTACAATATCCCCATTAACAGTCATTATTAGAAAAATAGTCCTTATCAGAAAAACATTCCTTATCAACAAAATACCCCTTATTATTAAAATATCCCTCAGTAGTATCCATCATACCCATACCCTAGCCTGTTTTCATTCAATCAACTTGGCTCATCCTCACAACAACCACCACAACTAGACCCCTTTCAAGCACTCATGAACATGATATCTAACCTTGAAGTCACCTCCTCAGGTCCTAAGAATGTGCTCTCTTATGAATAGATCTATAATAAGCCCATCCACCCTTCAGTACCTTACAAAGCATATCCACCTCACTGGGAACTTTTGAAGTTTATCAAATTCTATAGTAAAGAATATCCCCAATAAGACATTTATGTTTTCCACCACACTTGTTATCTAATAGCTCACGACCAAGATTTGATGCTGAGGACTTTCCCCATGTCCCTCACCGGTCCTACCCTGGACTGGTACAATGGTATCCCCGAGTACTCCCTTTTCTCATTCACACAACTCACCCAACTCTTCTTAGAACACTTCTCTATAAACATCATTCACAAAATCACCATGACCGACCTTCATACCATAAAATAATTTGAATATGAACCCATCGTTGATTTTGTTACCCACTAGAGGGCTATAATCAATCAGTTATCTTTTACATTACCACAAACCAAATTATTTGAATTATTTTGTCGTTCATGCGCTAAACACATCTCTTCTACACTTCAAATCTAGTCATTTCAAACATTTGACGAAGCTTTCACTATGGATCATAAATTAGAATTGCAAGCCCTCTAAGAAGGTAGAGTTAAACTACGACCTAAGAATCCGAAATTTGAATTTCCATCTAAAACATCCTCCCATCCTAAAAATTCCAAATCATTATCCAATGTCATAGTAGTCAAGTCCACTCCTAAATAAAAACCCACTACTAAGCATTCCCATCCACAACATAGTTACACACCCATCATAGAGACCTATATCACAGTCTTGGATAAACTCCTCGCTGCTAAGATGATCTCTCTTCCACCCATCCGCCCCATCGATACATCAATATCTAAGCCCTCTTAGTAAAGGGATAATGATTATTAGAAATACAATAAGGTTAGGGACATGAAATTGAAAGGTTCTACTCATTCTGTAATTTCCTTCAAGACTTGATTGATAAAGGTGAACTCCATTTAGATAATCCGAACGCACCTTAGATTCAAAACCTTGATGTCTTCAAGTAACCCTTTCCGAATCATTCCCCCTCGAGTAGTCAAAACCATACCAATAATGTACAAGCTCACCATACTATAAATACCATCAGTCAAATATTACCTAATTCCAAATCTCAACCCGTAACCACCAAGTATACATCCGCTAAGAACATTACTAAATATACACCCCCATCTTTTAAATCTATATCTGCATCAGCCACACCTCCTCAAGACATATCTAAACTCACATCTGATCAACAATTAGAAAAACCCCCTTAGTTTTTCATTAAATAACAACCCTCCACATCTACTACATCATCATCCACACCCATCTCATCTAAGAAAACTACGAAGGGCCCACAAAAACAATCCATCATTCAAGTCTTTAAAATCCCCTATTACACCTTCATAGATCAATACCACTTATGTAACTCTTGAACCATCATCTCAAACCATCATAAGAAGGTCATTGTCATCTTGTTAGGTTTTAAAATTGTACTTTAAAAACCACAATCAAGGGACATAATGTCCCTCCTCTTTGATGGGAGAGGCTCCCTTATTGAAAGCAAGAAATAAAACTTATATACAAATGTACAACTTTCAAAGTATGGATTCCTGATACTTTGAAACATTCGTATTCCCAAAGATCATCAATACAAAAGAAAGGAAGAAGAAATGAGATGAGAGAGGAAGAAAATAACAATACTTTTAGGTAATATAGAGGCTCAACCTTTGAATTTTTCCCTTTGCCAAAATGCCTCAAAACACAAAAAGGGTCTGCCTTTCTGCCTTTGCTTGTTTCAGCCAATCAGGGTCTTTTAGGGCTGTGGTACAAAATTTGTCAAATTTCAAGCACTGGATCGAAAGATATGCCCATTTGAATATTTTGATCGAATTCGTACAAAAATGGTGATAACCAGTTTTGTAAAATGGATTTGTGGGCCTGAAATTCACGGGGCCAACTTCACACATTTGTTAAAAGAGCCAAAAATGACAAGTTCACAAAAAGAACCCGTCTTGCCGCATCTAATTAGATATGTCCACATACCCATGGGTGTTAGGGCACAAAATTGATAGGGAAGACACGCCCGTCAAAGATGAAATAAAGGGGAAAACTTCATCATTCACACCTGAATCAAATATTTTTCTTGCAAAAAGATAAATGCAAGGAATACCAGGCTTGACCTAATCCATAGCCATAGAAGAAGATTGATAAATTCCATACATCCATGAGAGGAGATAGAAATTTTTTTTAAAATGCACAGACTGAGGAATTTTAAATGGAAAGGGCGGGATTAAAATAACCGAGTATCAACACTTCGAAACATGAATTTCTCCATCCCTTTAGACTTCTCACTTTTTCCTAAACTCTCCTCAAAGGCACCAACTCAAAATTTTTGAAACTGAACTTGGAAAGTGAAGGGGATTTTGAGGGCGACAACAATTGGCTCTTTCTGGGGATGACTTGACAGAGGAACAAGGAAAGATCAAGAACCATAGGAAAAACTCAAGGAAAGTAGACCAATGCCTTATCCATTGGGCAACAGAGTAAAAAAAAAACCAATACAGGAGACAACACACGCGCGATGAGAAAAGGAAACAAACCAAAAAGGAAAAACAAAGACAAAACAAACACCACACACAATATATAAAAAAGGACTACCTAATCACCCAGGACTTGAACAAATTCAAATACTGCCAACTATAAGGAAGTGGGAGAGGAGATCCATCCATATAATCCAAATAGAAAGAGTTTTCTCTAGCAAAGTGCCTAATTTTGAAAGGACCAAGCCAGAGGGAATCAACCTTACGATGGCTTCCTCGAGGTTCATGTCTTTTGTCCCACAACAGAACAATGTATCCCACTTGAAAATCTCTAGGTCTAGCTTTCTTGTCAAACAAATCTTTCACCTTTAGTTGATGAGCTAAGATCCTATCAAAAACTTGCAAGCTTTCTTCATCCAGCTTCTGGAGATACATGATCCTCTTGTCCAAGGAACTGATAAAGCTTGAATCTTCAATAGCCTTCATTAAGTGCAAGGCTCATAATTTCACTGTTACTGGCAGCTGAGCTTCAACACCATACACCACCTGAAATGGGGACATCCCAATTGCTCTTTTGGGTGTAATTCTATCTGCCCAGAGATCATCATAGAGTTTCTTATGCCAATTCCGTTTAGAATCATTGGCAAGCTTTCAAACAATGGTTACCAGATTCTTATTTGTTGATTCTTCTTGTCCATTTCCTTAGGGGTAGTAATAGGAAGAATGAGCAAGGGAAATTCCATAGCCACAACAAAAAACCATCATCTCAGAAGAAGAAAAATTGGAAGCATTATCAATTACAATCTTGTTTGGTACCCAAAACCTTATCAAGATGTTCTCCTTAATGAAATTACACACCACCTCAAAAGTAGTGCTTTGACTGGAATGGCCTCTACCCATTTTGTGAAGTAGTCTGTAGCAGTTAACACTTGAGTGTGCCTAGCACTGGAAGGTGGGTTAAGAGTTCCAATTAAATCCAAACCCCACTATTGAAAAGGCTCATCAATCACTATTGGTTTGAGTGGTAAAGTAGCCAACTTAGGTCTCCCAACAAAAGTCTGACAGGATTCACACTTGCCTACCCATTTGGATGCATCTCTAAACAATGTACGCCAATAGTACCCAGCATGAAGGATTTTATGAGCAGTAACAAAAGAAGAGAAATGGCCTCCACAAGCTTAATCATGGAAAGATGAGAACAACTTCTTTTGTTGTTATTTTTCCACACACTTTAAGAATCTTCCACCTATGCCTCACTTGAACAAAGCATTCTCCCATAATACATACTATGTAGACCTTACCTTTATAGCTCTCTTTTCCTTGGCACTCTAGTGGGATGGACACTCTCCATAAGTAAGAAAATGTGCAATATCAACATACCATTCACCTGTTGTAGTGAGGAAGAGGAAAACAAGAGCATCAACTACTTCTTTGGACAATTTTGCATCAGCTCCCTCAGCAATGAGTTCACACAGGCCTTTACCTCAAACCAAATTTGTGGGCTTAATGTCAAGATCATATTCTTGAACCTTTGCCACCTAATTACCTCTCTTAGTTCCAAACTCATGTTGTGTAAGGATAGACTTGATGGTTGTATCAGGCACAAACACAACAGAGTGAGAATTGAGGATATAAAACTAAAACTACTTAACAACTTTGACCACTGCAAAAGCATGTTTCTCCATCATGGTGTAATTTAATTCACAAGATTTCAGAACATAACTCATGAAGGCAATTGGGAGCTCACATGGTCTTCAAAATCCTTCTGAGTCAACACAACAGCCAAGGTATTCTCTGTAGCATAGCAATAGATAATGAAATCCTTGCTAAAATCAAGGCATGCCAAGATGGGAGTCTTTGTAATAGCTTTCTTGATGCCTTCAAATGCTTCCTTCCCTTTAGAGGACCAACTAGATGTTTGATTTCCTTTCATCATTTGAGCAATGCTTGTAGTCAACTCTACAAAACTAGGAATGAATCTTCTCAGGAATTTGATCTTACCAAAGAAAGACTGCACACCCTTTTTACTTGTGGGAAGAGGAATCTGCTGGATTGCTTGAAATATCTCTGGATCTATCTTGATTCCTTTCTTGGAAACAATGTGCCCCAACAATTTACCTTCAGTGACACAAAGACAATTTTTTTGGGATTTAAAGAGACTCCATGTTCTCTACACTTTTGGAGGATTGTTTCAAGGTGTTGAAAGGGATCTTCCCTAGTCTTGGAAAACACAGTCAAATCATCAAAGCATACAACAATGCATTTTCCCTTTAGGCTGCCAAAAGCCAGGTCCATTGCCCTCTGAAAAGTGGCACCAGCATTGATAAGACTGAAAGGCATCCTCTTATAGGCAAAGGTGCCCCAAGGTGTAGTAAAAGTAGTCTTATGTTGATCTATAGTATTGACTTCTACTTGATTATACCCCGAGAATCCATCTAACATAGATAACATCTCTGAGCCTGTGACAACGTGAAATACTTGATCCATCATGGGGAGAGGATAATTTTCTTTCAAGGAGGCCTGATTCAAATTCCTAAAATCAATGCAAATCCGAATCTCACCATTCTTCTTCCTTATAGGTACAATGTTGGCAATCCATGTTGAATGGTGTATGGGGAAAATGATCTTTGCCTTCAGCAACTTCTGGATCTCTTGGAAAATGGTGTCAACAATTTTAGGATTGTTTTTCCTTTGCTTCTGCTTGAAAGGTTTGATCCCAAGTTTTAGAGGGATAAAGGGTTGCATCTCCTTTGGTTGAAAAGCCTTGAGATCATCATATGAATAAGCAAGAACATCAGCATACCTTTTTAGTAGATTTACTGCCTTCTTTTTCTCTTCTTGAGTGCAACATTTTCCAATGTTCACCATCTTGGGTTCATCAAGACTCCCAATATTAACCTTCTCACATTTAGCAGACTACTGAGCTCCTTGAGAAGCTTTATATTTGATGTACCTATCATGCTTATCAAACAAATCTTCCAAGCTTACCAGCCCTTTAGGGATCTTGTTACCTTTCAATTTGATGCAACCATCTTGATCCACCTCTTATCTGATATCTCCTTCATTAGAGGATACACACTCTCTAGGAAAAGTTTCATTTCCTTCAAAATATAGCCGATCAAAGTTATCCTTAAGCTCCAAGAATGAGAGCAAGTGTTGATCATCATTGAAGACTTTCCAATTACTTGCATTTTATGGTACACTGGGCCTATGAATCATTTCAATGGTAAATTTCTCCTGAGAGAAATCTGGGTGAGGAATCAACAAAGACCCAGAGATAGCTAGAGAATCAGCTCTAGTGTTCTTTTCTCTTAGCACAAATTCAATGGAGAAAGCATCAAGGAATTCAATGGAATCCCAAACAAGATTTCTATAATGTTTCAATCTACTATTATTGACTTGGTAAAGATCCATGACTTGCTTCACAATCAACTCTGCATCACCATGAGCACAAAGATTCTTCACTCCCATTTCTTTCACCATGTTCAATCCAAGGATGAGAGCTTCATATTCAACTGTATTATTCATATTTTCAAAATGAAGCTTGAAAGAAAATGGATGAATCGTCCCTTCTAGAGAAGTTAGCACCACACTAGCCCTAGAACTAGCTTAAGAGCAACTTCCATTGAATTCTAGATTCCAAATGCCATTAGGATCATGAATCACTCCCTTAGAAAGTTTTGCCTCATCTTGTGACATGATCATATAGTTACCATGCCCTATATCTACATAGAGTATTTGTGCTTTTGGATCATCAGTCTTTTACACAATATATTCGGTCTATTTCTCAGGTAACAACTTCTTCATTTTCCCATTGACCGGGATCAAAGCATGTGACCAGTACATCTAAATTTCACCTCCTACCTCTTTACAAAAATATTCTACTCAGCAACATCCCATACGAGGGAGGAATATCAACTACCAAAATAGTGGCTAAGACCATTTTCTCTGGCAAAGCAACAAAAGCTACTTGTGCATCTTTAATCCTCCCAACCAAAGGCACTTTTCTACTCTCCATGGAGTAGTAGGAACCAAAGGCACGTGTTAGAGTCAAGCCCAAAGCATGAGCTAATTTTACAGGCATTACATTGTCTAATGCTCTTGAGTCTATGACACAATTACTGAGTTTATGGCCAGCTATGAGAAGAGTCACATAGAATGGTTCAACTTTCTCATTAGGGGAAGTGACTGTAGCCACAAAGCTTGGTTGAGGTGAGGAAGAGGGAGTGGGAAAAAGACCTTTAGAGGTATTGGATGAAGCTTTGGATTTGGAATTGACAAATTTTACCATTTTAGTAAAGGCTTTTGGATGGGTTTGGTAAAACTCTGCCTCTGAAATTTGAATTTTGGTCTTTTTCAGGTGATCAATGATATCAAAAGATCCAGAGGTGGATGTGGCATCACTACTAGGAACTTGAGAGACTTTGGATTTATCAATTTTAGGATTTGAAGGACAAGGAGTTTTGGAAACAAAAGTAGAAGAAGGAAGATTAGTATTACTCACATTTTGTGTGGAGGCAATAGGAATAAGAGCTCCTCTTCTTGCAATCACTGGAATAGTTGTAGGAAACTCCTTGGATTTTTTAGCAGGCTGCACCAATTTTTCTTTCTTGTTTTCTTGCTCTTGAGTCATGACAGCATATGACTCACTATTCATCTTTGCGACTCTTTCATCATAGTCGTCTTCATCATCCATACCTTCAGTGGTAAGGAAATGAACTTGAGATCCACCAAGTTCCTCAAGTTCTTCATCAACTTCTTCTTCTGGTTCTTCATAGAGTTCATTAAACCCCTCATCATCAGGTTCTTGAACTTCACAAGTTACATTGACTAGAACCTTGATGGGTGGGCCTTCAATAGCCAATCTAGTCTGAGAAGAAGGCAAATGGTTCATGCACTGAAAGTTCTTTCTTGGAACATATTGGTAAGGAGCATGCTGAGCCAATTGTTTCTTGATAGCTATGAGGTCATTGACAAGCTTATGTACCAACTGATCTGAGTTGGCTCCAAGAGAGGAGGAAGAAAAATATGTTTTAGACTTGGAAGGTTCTCTTTTCAATTTACTAGAAATGATTAAAACATCTTCAACACTGACAACCAGCCACTAATCAACATTTAGAGTTGCAAGATTAGCTCTCCTTAGTGCATAGCTTACTTCAGGTAACTGAGCATTGAGGAAGAAGCACTTTTGGATTTGATCCACTAGACGAGTGTTATGTGGGATTTTATGAATGAGCTTGTTGAATTTGGCTACAAATTCTCTCATGGACTCGAATGGTTCCTTCTTGATATGAGAGATTTGAGCTAATAGAGCATGCACATCTTCAGTAGGTTTGAAACATTGCTCAAACTGAGTTATCATGGTGGTCCAGTCAGTAATTGATCCAACAGGAAGATGATATAACCAATCAACATCATTGTCCTGCAATGTCTCCACAAAAATCCTGATAGAGACATCTTCAAGTTCAACCCCAAGAATCCCACAAGCAACAATGAAGGCTGCAATGTGTTCATCTGGGTGTACTTTCCCATCACCTCTGAATTTAGGAAAAAAAATCGTGTTACCCCTAGGTAAGTCATACAGTAGCTGACGAAGAGCAAGAGGCCCAACTCATTGTCCTCAAGGCAAAGGGGTTGCCATCTTTGGAAAAATTGACTAAAGGGGAACTGAAAAAACAACAAGTATCAAAGCACAAATATTAGGGATGATTTTTTCTTGAGGAATGCCATCCTTGTAATTTCTATCTTTAACATGAGGTATGCTTGTGTAACAAGTTCCTCTGTTCCTTCTTGCTGGAAGAGAGAAGTTTTTTTGCTCTAGAAGTTGAAAACGAGAATCTTCTACCCCAAGAGCTCTCTTCTCACGTGTATACCATAGAGTCACCAGATCAAAAATGATCTTAAAGTTGTTCATTTATAAAGGATACATTTGAAATGAGGTCCCTAGTAGAGTTGCCAAAAATTATTGGGTTTTTAAAATTGTACTTTAATAACCACAGTCAAGGGACAACATGTCCCTCCTCTTTGATGAGAGAGGCTCCCTTATTGAAAGAAAGCAACAAAACTTATATATAAATGTACAACTTTCAAAGTGTGGATTCCTGATACTTTGAAACATTCATATGCCCAAAGATCATCAATACGAAAGAATGGAAGAAGAAATGAGATGAGAGAGGAAGAAAATAACAATACTTTTAGGTAATATGGATAGCAGAGTATAACCTTATTCATATCAAGCTAGGGAGATGCAGAATGGAATCATTCACATTTACAATAGATATAATTTCACAGACACAAAGTTCCCAAAATCATATTAACAAGAACAAAAAGTTTCTTGGCATGCAAAGATGGATGATTCACAAATTCGAACAAGGAAAGAATTATAGAGGAAGAAAGGGAAAAGACTTTTGTATTGATTATCTTCGAATCTATTACAATTTCAAGAGTGTGAGGATCCCCTCTTGCTTTACAATGAGCTAATCTCTCCTTTTATAGATCAAGCGAAGAGAGAAGAGGAAAAGGGAGGGAAAAAATCTAATTGGAAGCTCAACCACTAGCCATCAATACTCCTGTAAAACCACCCATAATCTACCAAATTTGGTTCCCCATGTTTGTTTGTCATGTTAGAGAAGATGGTAGACCAAAATCCAAATATCCTGGTAGTGGAAGCAAACGGATCTTGCACTAACAGAGTAGAATATGTTTTCCATATTTTCACCCACCAAATCCTACTAAAAAAATAATATTTTATGTTTCCATGGTGTGGAGGAGATTGAGATCTTTCCAACGGTACCAAATTTGTCAAATTTCAAGCACTGGATCAAAAGATATGCCCATTTGAATATTTTGATCGAATTCGTACAAAAATGGCAAAAACCAGTTTTGCAAAATGGATCTACGGGCCCAAAATTCACTTTGGCACCTTTAGCGTAAAAGATGCAAAAGTGAAAAATTTCCCCACAGCCCTACAAGTCCGTAGCTTCACATTTTGCATTTGGGTTTGACACGTGGCGTTACCTGAGTGGCAACGGAGTCGCGACTCACTTTATGATTTTACTTCTTTTAGAAACGAGGCTCAAAACCTCAAAGTTCTCCACCGACCCGCGTCTCTGCTTTGACTCTTTTGATGTGGGCTCAACATTTGAATTTTTCCCTTTGGCATGAGTGGGGTCATGGGTTGTTTTATGACTTTAATCTCTTTTGGAAATAAATCTCAAATTCTCAAATCGCTTAGATGACCTGCCTCCCTGCTTTGACTCTTTTGATGCGGGCTCAACATTTGACTTTTTCCCTTAGTCATGAGCGGGGCCGCGGCTCATTTTATGACTTTAATCCCTTTTGAAAATAAAGCTCAAATTCTCAAATCACTCCGACGGTCCGCCTCCCTGCTTTGAATATTTTGATGCGGGCTCAACCTTTGACTTTTTCCCTTTGCCAAAATGCCTCAAAACACAAAAAGGGTACACCTTTTTGCCTTTGCTTGTTTTAGCCAATCAGGGTCTTTCGGGGCCGCGGGGCCAACTTGACACTTTTGCTAAAAGAGCCAAAAATGAAAAGTTTACAAAAATAACCCATCCTTTCAATATTAAGATAGGTTCATTTAAATATTACCAGGGAATCAATCTTACATAGACCTAGTATAGTATGCTCATTTAAATATTACGCACCCACGACCCAAAAATTCAAATGGCCATATCTTTTGACTGAGAACTCAGATTTGGGCGGGAGAAGATTTTTTGGAAATGTCTCAACGCCCTCTATTCCTTGGAAACATAAAATATCATTTTTGTAGGTGATGGTGGGTGAAAAATGGGAAAACGTCTTCTAGGCCATTAATATAGAGCCCAATTTCTCCAACTACTAGATCTGATTCGATTCGATCCACCGTTCTTCTTCAATACGCTGGATAGATAGAGGGAACCAGAATTGATAGATTTGGGGTGGATTTTAAAAGAGCATTTATTGATAGTGGTTGAGTCTTCAAGGCATGATTCAATGCATATCCCGTGGTAGTTGAAACAAGATTCGACTTTTCCCTCTTCTATCTCTTATTCTTTTTATATATTGTAACACTTCTCATTTGAGAAGAGGAGATTATTCTGGGCATAGGGAAACTCTGTCAAATTTGTTTGCTGACTCCATTTTGACTTGAAAACCTTCTCCTACGCCTGGCAAGCATTTTTGTGCCTCTAAGCATAAACATAATGGTCTATGCACCCATATAGAGCAATAAAATGTGTTTTGTGGTGTTTCTTCAACCCTTTATATTGTTTTGTTGTCTCTCTATGCCTCTCCCTTTCAAATCTATTTTCTGTGCATGTATTTCACATTGTAGGTACAAGGCGTTGTGTTTCATTGATTTTATATCATGGATTAGGGTTTGGGTTTGTGTCACTTTTGTCTGACCTTCTCATCTTCCTTTCTCCCATGTGTTATCCTCCCTCAATAGAGCATCCCACCCCTTTCCTTCTCTTTTATATCTCCACTTTAGTGTAGGATTTTGTTTCACCCTCTCTTTCTCTTTCGTTCCTTGGAATGGTTAGATTAGGATAGTTTAGTTTTTTCCTGCATTAGAGTAGCTCGTGGCAGGTAGTTTAGGAACAAGAAAAAGTTTTCTTTGAAGGATCATCTAAGGTTTGCAAGTCCCACAACTTGAGAGATGATCCAATGTTATGCAATCACACTGAATGCCCCATTTTAACCACTTTACATCTTTGACCATTCGGGGGTGCTGTGATTTTTCATGAATAGTTTTGGCACGCCTGGTGGGACAAGAGGTCTTAACTTTATTTCAACAAGTTGATGTGTTCTTGGTGGGATTCAGCCTTTTGAGGCACATACAAGCACATCTGAAAACTCCATCTGGTCAAAAACCCATTCTTTGAGTTGTAGACCTTTTTAATCCATTTCCACTCATCTTCATCCATTTTCTTCTTCCATCTCTTTATTTTCTCCCATTCCATGAGGTTGTACAATCATGACTTCATTCCCTTTATGGAACTCACACTTACAACAATGCAATCCACCTCTAATGCATTTCCCAACTCCTCCAAATCAGCATTATAATTAGATCCAGGACTATTATGCTTACCCATATGAGAAGGGTCAAAGTCAATTTGGCCATGGAGCTTATCAAGAGTAAGGGGACACATACAATGGTGACAACTATGTGGAGAATGTTGGTTTATTGGAGAAAATTTAAAAAATGGAGGCTAACATGGTCCAGTTAAGGGGCATAACACAAATGAAGGCATTCAAGATTGGTTACAGGGCACCTTGTCCAGGGGAAGGCCCTTTTCCAATACATTACAACCCTCGTGAGAAGCTAGAATTCATGGTTGAAATGCTGCCCCAACTCACATTATGAAATGAGGAGATCGAGGCTTATCAGGTGGAGTCAAGACAACCTTGTCATTGGGTTGAAAGGAACGATAACCAGATCGTACCAAGCCAAGAACACTGATGCTAATCAAACACCATGACCAATAAGTTAAAAGCGATTCACCAAAATAACTTTACATAAAACCTTTGTAAACAAATGAGCAGAAATATCATATATTATTATGGAACTCAATGCAATACATTGAGAATGAGCCTTGCTTAAATAGGCAAGGAATAACAATCTAAGGACCAATCAAGGTTGTAGATCAAGCCATAAATCATGGAAAGAACTAGTCATCAAAGAACTAGTCAAGTCCATAGATTTATGAGAGAAGTAGACATCAAGGATCTAGTCAATACCATAGATTTAGGAAAGAACTAGTCAATACCATAGATCAAGGAAAGAACTAGTCAATACCATAGATCAAGGAAAGAACTATACCTAACAACTAGATAATATCTCCTAATATCTAAATAAGATAAAAGAAATATCCACACACATAAGTGGGTGAGGATAAATACAATAAAGGTAAATAAAGTACCTAGGTGAACATGAGCTAAGGTAAATACCTACTCTAATATGGGTAAGTCCACCATCTCATAGCTTTTCTTTTTCTCTTTCTCAAGTAGCACCATCTCAACCCAAGCTCTAATTTCCAAGCTTCCCATTTTCTACCCCAAGTGTTGATTCCATTTCTCCATTCCCTAGTCTTCCACCCCATTTAAGTTCCTCTCCCCCTTTCCCTTCCAAACAGTCATCCCCTCCAAACAAACAAGAAGTTCCACCTCCCTCCCCACCACAAACAATTGAAAAGTTGGTTGAACCCCAACCTATCACTCCTCTTGCTTTCCCAAGTCCATGTTGGGAAGAGACTCAAGAATCCAGTCAAGGAAAACAACAAGAAGGGAAGCCCAACAGAGAAGAAATGACAGACAATCTAAAGAGTTGGGTTGCCAAATTTGGGTTTATAAAGATCCCCTTGATGGTCAAGCCAATAGAGGAGGTCAAATTGAAGAGCCAGTGGTGGCTGAGACTAAGTTTGCAACAGAGATAGAAAAAAAACAACAAGAAGAAGATCAATTGTCTGGTTGCTCTAGATGCAGTGTTCATGATGGCACTTTGTCTGAAGAGGATACTGAGCTGATCCAAGCTGCAAAACCAGTTGAAGAGGAAGAAAAACCAGTTCCAAGTCTCATTGAAGAGGAGTAGTTGGGAGAGATCGAATCAAAGTTGAGGCCACTTAATGAAGAAGGCATCAATGAAGATTTTTTACTTTCATTTCAAGGGCTTGATTTGATTGATGAACCCATGATGGAGGAGGACCATACAATTTTAGAGGTTCCAAGTGTGGAGCATGCTACATGAGAACCTTCATTTCTTCCTTCCACTTCATCCCCTTCAAGCTCTGATGTTGATGAAGAGTTTGAGATGGAAAACTTCATGTTTGAGGATGAAGGGAGCCATGGTGATCAAGTTGTAGATTAGGAGGACACCATAGAGGAGGTTGAGCACATGTAACAAGACAACAATGAGGCAGATTATCTGTCTGACTTGGAGGATTGCTTTGATGGAGAGGAGCCCATTGAGGTTACATCATCTACTCCTCCTCCATCTATCTTCTAAGCACATGAGCCTGCTGCCATAAAGGAGGGCACTCAAAGACAACAGTCTGTGTATCACAACATCCCTCTAGAACCAGGGTTGGAAGATCATGGTCTTTCATGTTCTTCACAAGCAAAGGAAGAAAAAAATCAAGGAGATGTCATCATCTCTCTCTCACCATCCATCCAAGAAGGTCCACAAAAAGACTCCATTTTTGGAGTTAGAGTTCAGAACCATGGGTAGATTCAAAGGACTATACTTTGCCCAATTAGATATTTGGCTTTGTTGGAGCCAAGGGAGAAGCCAAAAATAGTCATGCCTACTTCAGGGCTTGAGGATGAGCATCAAAGTACCAAGGGTCATCATCAACATCTCCAGGAGTCCAATGCCAATCAGCTTGAGGAGGTATTTTTGGTTAATGTAGATACCTTGATGATTTGGGTGGAGGACAGGCTTAATGTCAGTTTTTTATTCATCTAGGCAGCCATATTTAGTGTCAAATCATTTGCATGGCTGCCCCTTTTGAGAAAGGAAAGCTATTTCTCCTTTCCTGTAGTGGGCTTTGTTTAAGCTTTTCTTTCTTTTTGGTTAGTATAGGAGTATGAGTAGATTTTGTTTTCAGTAGAAGAAGTACTTGTGCACACTCTGCGTGTCTCATTTGAGGCATGTATGATTTGATTCTTTGTACATAGTGTTGTTTTCGTGTTTTGTTGCTCCAAGGTTATGTCATTGCAAAGTTCAATGTTCCCCGGGTAAACATTGGAATAGTCCATTCTCGAGACAGACCAAGCCCAGGCTCTTCAATATTCATGGCAGAAAGATCTATAGTTGTTTGTAGCAGTTGTTAGTTCCAAAAAATGAAACAAATGAAGAGCAACCAAAGGACATTTTTTAAGTCAGTCCATTTAGGGACAAATGAAAGCCCTAGGTCAATACAATTTCCTACTCTCAAAAACTCCATTTCAAGATTTTCTTATGAAAATTGAGAGTGCAGATGCACAGGAAGGCTCAGGGACAGATAGAACATAGAAAGTGTAGGCATTCAGGGAGTCCATTTTGAAGGAGGGGTCAGTAACAGGCCATTAATTGTGACTCCATGCCCAATGGATGCTTCAAGGCTACTGGTCTCTTCATCTAGCAGGCAGATACCCCTGAGAGTCACCAAAACTATTATCCATACTTTGCCCCCCAGAAAAATATTAGATCATCAAAAGACCTTGCACAGAAAGAACCAAAGAAATCATGTTCGAATCTTACAAACAGGTTGCAGGGAGACTCTATAATGGAAGTGGTGGGGCCTACAAAAGATCGAACGACCCCATGCAAGAAGAAATTCAAGAAAGGGCTCTGTCGAGTGAATCCGTGCCTTAAATCCAAAAAACAAAATACATGCGGGCTTGGAAATGGAATAACAGGGTAGAGGAAGGAGTTCAAGTGGTGTCAAAAGAACCAAAGACTCAAAGGAAAAGAAACGATGAAGATTTAAAGTCTTTGGGCTCTAAAATAGTTCAAGACAGACCCCAAAATCGACTAAGTATGGAGGAGACATCAGAAGCTGTCAAGTGTCCAAACAATGCACCTCCAAAAGTTAAAACCAAAGGGGCATGCTTAAATAAGCACCAAGCCTCCATGCTTCTAGAGCTCCAAAAGTTGCACCAGTCATTTAAAATTCTTCAACTCAGCAGAAGGGGCCAAGTGTCAACTCAACGCAATTCCAAAATGGGAGCCGAAGGCAGAGACTCAAACTTACACCAGCCCTCCATGTTGCTAATGGTCAACATAGGTCAAAAGGAGAACATGCCCAAAATGGCTAAGTAATGAATGCAGGTGGAAGGTGCCAAGTGTCCAAACAACGCACATTCAGAAGCGGGACCATGAGTAGGTTGTCAAATGCACCTGGGCCTTCCACGTGTCCCAGAGCCCGAAAAGGTGAGGGTGACCATTGAAAAGTCCAAAGGTGCACAGAGTTCTCCATGTGTCATATCCACGCTACTCCAAAGGTAAATTCTAAGGGTAGTTTCTAAACATGCACAAAGCCTCCACATGTCTTGGGTCGGATACAGTGCCTCCGCCCGCGGAAAAGACTCAGGAAGAATACAAAGGAAATAGGGAAACCTAGGAACACCACCATGTGTCACATGGGCGCTATTCCAAGAGTGAAGGAAGGAGTCAAATCTCAAATGAGCACAGAGCTGTCACGTGGACCCGATACAGACAGGCTCATTTAAATATTACATGCCCATGACCCAAAAACTCAAATGGCCATATCTTTTGACTGAGAACTTAGATTTGGGTGGGAGAAGATTTTTTGGAAACATCTCGATGCCCTCTATGCCTTGGAAACATAAAATATATTTTTTTTAAGGTTTTAGTGGGTGAAAAATAGGAAAACATCTTCCAGGCCATTAATACAGAGCCTGATTTCTCCAACTACCAGATCTGATTTGATTCGATCCACCATTCTTCTTCAATACGCCAGATAGATAAAGGGAACCACAATCAATAGATTTGGGGTGGATTTGAAAGGTGCATTGATTGATAGCAGTTAAGTCTTCAAGGTAGGATTCAATGCATATCTCGTGGTAGTTGAAACAAGATTCAAATTTTCCCTCTTCTCTCTCTTATTCTTTCTATATATTGTAACACTTCTCATTTGAGAAGAGGAGATTATTCTGGGCATAGGGAAACTCTATCAAATTTGTTTTCCAACTCCATTTTGAGTTGAAAACCTTCTCCTATGCTTGGCAAGCATTTTTGTGTACCCATATAGAGCAATAAAACATGTTTTTGTGGTGTTTCTTCAACCCTTAGCATTGTTTTGTTGTCCCTTCGTGCCTCTCCCTTTCAAATCTATTTTTTGTGCATGTATTTAACATTTGCAGGTGTAGGGTGTTATGTTTCATTGAGTTTTGATCATGGATTAGGGTATGGGTTTGTGTCACTTCTGTTTGACCTTCCCATCTTCCTTTCTCCCCTGTTTCATCCTCCCTCAACAGAGAATCTCACCCCTTTCCTTCTCTGGTGTATCACCACTTTAGTGTAGGCTTTTCTTTCACCTTCTCTTTCTCTCTGGTTCCTTGGAATGGTTAGATTAGGATAGTTTAGTTTTTTCCTACATTAGAGTAGCTCGTGGCAGGTAGTTTAGGAACAAGAACCAACTTTCTCTAGAGGATCATCTCAGGTTTGCAAGTCCCACAGCTTGAAAGATGATCCAATGTTATGCAATCACACTAAATGCCCCATTTTAACCACTTCACATCTTTGGCCATTCAGGGGTGCTGTGATTTTTTACTAATAACTACCCAGACCCAAAACCATGAATCCAACCCTCCAGATCAAAACAAACCTAAAACCTTTGTCACTATCCCACCACCACCTAAATTCTCATTGTTACTGTCTAAAGATAAAAATAAGGTTTCCAACTCCTTTGCCCTTGAAACCTCCAATCAAACCCCATAATCTAATACTAAAACCTCTATTCTTGTTGCGTCTCCATCATGCACGACAATAAAAAAAGGTCGTTATCAAACAACTACACCAAGCTCCAGTTAAAATGTCACTTTATGAGATCGTTCAAATCTCACCATGCCATAAACAAGACATGATCAAAGCCCTTCAATCTTACCGTACCTATAGAGGATCCACTATCATTTACAAAATTTTAGGTGCTCTTAAAGCCTTTTTTTCCATATCTTATAAACCTTCAGAAATACCATCACTTCCCCCTCAAGATCATGACTTGCCCCTCTTCATCACTTCTCAAATCAGTGATATCCTCATTAAAAGGGTCATGATTGATGGGAGCACTGCTATCAATATTATACCATCCCTCGCTTTCAATCAACTCAGATTACCAGATATTGTTATAGCCCAAACACCCATATTACTTTGAGCTTTTAATGATACAATCACACCTATGTTAGGCACCATTATCTTGCCTCTTAAGGTTTTCATTAAGAGCCTTCAAGAGTTCTTCTACATCATAGAAGGAAAGTTCTAATATAATTTGTTGTTGGGATGTCCTTGGATTCATACCAATCGTTGTGTCCCTTCGACACTAAACTGATGCCTTAAATATGAATATGAGGGTAAGGTAAGTATAGTCCCCATAGATCCTAATCCTTTCACCAATTATCTTATGACATACCATCCAAATGATGTCCTTGTGCCTAAATCAAAATAAAAAACATCTGATGAAGCATCTACTAGTACATCCATTCCATCATCCAAACTACTAGACGATTCCTCCCTCGAAGGAATTATAGAGCATCTTTGTTGGGGGATTGCCGCCTTCTTATGTTAAATTAATTCCTGACACCTAAAACATATGGAAGACCTAAAAAACAACCCATATACGAACCTGATGTTAGAGATGCCATCTCCTATGGTCCCGCTTACCTCGAAACCAATCTTGTTTATGGGGGAGTTGATCGTCCCTCTTTACAACATAATTATCAACACTATAACCCAAATTTCACTCACATATACCTTCATTGTTGCGCTTGGAAAGTGTTTGGATTTGTACGTTATGAATTAAAAATGGTTATTTAAAAGACACTAACTCTTTTTTCCAATGTAGTGATCATTGATCATAAAGCAATAGACATTGATGTTTGTAGGGCTTAGCACACATGTAATGTAAGGGGTCAGTATTGGTGATGACAAAGGTTTTATGGTTAAGATGGTAATGAAAAAGTTTTGTGGTGACAAAAACTAAGGCCAAGCAGATTTTTTTGGAATGAGTATATCTAGTTTCGTAGTCTAAAAGCATACGACTTATATAATAAACCACTTGCTCCTTATGTTACTCGTCACGATGAGTGAGCACGACACCCAAGGAATGATCAGTAGTAGAAATGTAAAGGTAAAATGGTTTTTCATCCTTAGGTGGGATGAACATAGGTGGTTGGAGGAGGTATTGTTTCAAGGCATCTAAGGATTTGTGGCATTCATCATCCCATTTAAAGGAGACATCCTTTTTGAAAAGACGATGAAATGGATGTTAGCAGTCAGAAAGATGAGAAATAAAGTGACAAATAAATTACAATTTTCATTGCAAACTATGAAGTTGACGAAGGTTAGTAGGTGGAGGAATTTTGAGAATAGCCTTGATTTTAGCGGGATCAACTTCAATGCCATGCAAATAAATGATAAAACCAAGGATCTTGCCGTAGAGAACAATGAAGACACACTTCTTAGGTTGAAGGCAAATGTAGTATTTGATGAGATAGTCAAATACCACTTTAAGTACAACAAGGTGCTTAGTCCAATGTTTAGATTTGGCAAGAAGATCATCAACGTAATCTTCCAATATGCTATGCATGATGTCATGAAAGATATAATTCATAGCCCATTGATATGTAACACCAGTGTTTTTAAGGCCAAAGAGAATGATACGATAACAAAAGGTTCCCTAAGGAGTGATGAAGGTAGTTTTGTGTTGATCTTCTGGGGTGAGTAATATTTGGTTATAACCTGAGAATCCATCCATAAGTGATAACATGTCATGGCCAGCAATGACATCAACTAGTTGGTCAATACTAGGTAGAGGAAAGTCATCTTTGGGGAAAGCTAAGTTAAGGTCACAGAAATCCATGCAAATGTGGAGTTCCGCTGTCACTTTTGTGATAGGAACAATGTTAAAGATCCATTGAGGATAATCAGTGGGTAGGATGAAGGAAACCGAAAGAAGGCATGGGAGTTCTTCTTTGACAAGAAGGGCGATGTGAGGATGCATTTTTCACAAATTTTGTTTCACGTGTTTGGCATCAAGAATGGTTATGATATTTTGGACCACAATGTTACCAGGTATATCAGCGTAGGACCAAGCAAAAGTGTTGCTATGATCCCAGAGGAAAGAAGTAAAAGCTTCATGTTTAGCATCATCTAAATATTGGCCTATTTTTAAAATGTGTGGGTTGTCTTGAGTGTGAATATTGATTTTGATGGTCAATTCATTCAACATGGTTTGTGTCTTAGAAGGTAATGACCAATGAATATAAGAATATTCTGCACCAAGGTAGGTGAGAATAGACTCATCGTCTTGACATTGAACGCAGTTAATATGTGTATAATCATCAATCATGTCAGGATATATGAAGGGAAGAGAAGAGGGAGCCTCACCATCTCGCTGATAAGTCAGAGGTCCCAGGGAAATGATGTTTATGAAAAAAAAGTTAGGATGAATGCATTCTAGATCCATATACTCTGTAGGTAAACGTGGTGAAGTTGGTGAACGGGGTAGGGAATGTTTATAGTCCTTCATGAGCTCGACTCGGACCTTCTTGGGAGATGGTTCAACAAATCCAATACCATTGCAGTATTTATGATTACAAGTGGTGCAAGGAATGACAGTATGACAGAATTGTTCATAGAAACTGAAGCTAAAACCCTTTCAAGCACAATGATGGAGGAAGGTGTTGATGAAGCGGCAGTTGGTGAGAGATTGAAGGTCGGAGGAAAATGGTTGAGTTTGGGAAGGTGGCTCAGGCGAGTAGGTAGAAAAATCAAGTCCCCCATACGTTAAGTTGGTATGAAGGTGGGGATGACCATAGGGGAAAACCTCACCTATGAGGTGATCATAACGGGGATGTTGGTGAAGGTTACTATACTCTTGAGGAGTAAGGAATGTGTCAATGTTATAAAGGCGACACTCCCCCAGAGTGAGGCATTGAAAAATACCTTCTAAAGGATCAATAGTGGGTATGTGGGTAGTGAGAATGGATGAATCAGTGGTCAATTGGGAAGAAGAAGCATTCGTTGTTTGAGAAGTAGATGGGTTGGCTGATGGGTCAGCTATAGATGTTGTGAAAATAGTGGGAATAGATGAGTTAGTTGTGGAAGAGGTAGTGGTAGAATTGGTGGATGAGGTAGTGGTTGAAGAATAAGTGGTAGCGGTGGTAGATGCCTTAATTGGTATAAGGACATCATTGGGTCGATACATCATGTTACAGGTCTTGAATGGTGAAGGGTTGGATGTAATGTTATAGTTGTGTCCTTCATGTTAAAATTTTAAACAACGGTGTAAGGTTGAAGCAACACAACCCATGACACAGATCCAAGGTCGGCCAAGCAACATGTTATACTGGAATTCCCCCTCTAAGACATAGATGATGGTGCCAAGGGTAGAAGTCATGGCATATTTAAATGAACGCAACATAACTAGGTTATTATGCATGTAATTGGTAGGGATACACATTTGGTTGTATGCATGGGAAGAAATGATGTTATTACTGGAACCTCCATTGATTATAACATGTCAAACGAGTATATTATCAATGTAGAAAGCAATAAATAGGGTGGGGTCAGGATCATCCAATTGGAGAGGTACAATCTTGTCGTCAGAGAAACTGAGAGCAACTACTTGATGAGTGGTGGTAGGTGCAGAGGAATGGGATAAAGAGGTGAGAGAGGCCACATGATGAGGAGTGATAATAGATGCATAGGAGTAGGGTCATTAGGTAGAATCTCAATAGATTGTAGAACCTCAATGAGGGCATGTCGATGAGACTCAAAGGTTTGGACAAGGTCGTACAAAGACATTTTGAGATGAGATTGGTGCAGCTGTTTAAGCATTGTACGATGGGAAACCCTGTTAGAAATAGGGTATGTGGGTCCATAGATGGTGATTTTTGGTGTAGGTACAGATGGAATATCGGGTAAAAGAGTGGTGGATGAGTTGTTTGTCTTCTCCTTTCCTTTGTCCTTTTGGGATCGAGTGGAAATTTGAACCATATTAATCTATGGTAAAGGAGAAAGTGAGTCGTGATAGGTGTAGAAGAAAGATGCGAAAAATATGGTGAGGGCATATACTGGTTTTGTGAAAACAATGCAACACATTGGTATTTTGGCAGAGGTTTTGCTAGCTCTCTTATGAGGGCCATATTGATCTCAAATGTTAGAGGATGATAAAAGGGTTATGGAGGGAGAGATGAAGGTCACTGAATAGGTACAGGATGAGGATTTGTGGTGATAGGTGAAAGTGGAATAAGGTCCTCATTTAAAAGATCATCATTGTCAAAATTTGATTTGAGAGGACATAGTTGGAGAAGGATAGTCTTAAGAGCCTTACAATTTTCCACATCATGCCCTGGCACATGATGGTAAGTGAAAATTTTGGTATCGTCAAACCCTTCTGGTTTATGTTTGAGTGGGTTGTAAGGTCTAAGTGGTGGTAATGTGATGATAAATGTTTCCAAAAGTAGCTACGATGTTGGTGTAAGACCCTGCCAATGGATCACAATGTTAAGTAAGTGTGGGTCTAGATGGAAGTGTGGGTGAATTTGGTGGGAGAGATGCCACCGAAGGTAGAATTGGAGGTTGAGTAAGTTTGACCACCTATTTGGTAGATAGTACAGTTTTAGGTTTGGATTGCACCTTCTTGGGTAAATCTGTAGCAGGTGAACTAGTTGTTGGCGGTGGTGTTGGTTTAACTACCTCTTTGGAGGGTAATGGGTTCTTGGGCTTTGGTTGGACCTTCTTGGGTAAAGGTGAAGAAGAAGTGTGTGATGTAGAAGGGAAGGCAGATGATAGAAGGGGCCAGGTTAGCCAAGGCAATAATGGAGGTGTGGTGAAGGTTGTGGTAAGAGGCAATGTTGAAGGCACTGGTTGAAGAGAAGGGAATGTCATGGGTAATGATGAGGATACTGGAAGTGATGTAGGTATAAGAGGTAAAAAGGATGTAGGTGACGATGAAGGTGTAAGCTATGTAGGTACTTTGGGTGTAACAAAGGATCATGACGAGGTACACTGTTAAGATTTTAGTTTACCTTGGGTAGGAGATTGCTTGACCAATGTTGATGGGTGGGGTCTTAAGATAGATGGAAGTGGTGAAGGTGACAGAAGGGTAGTGGGCGAAGCCGATGTAAATGACCTAAGAGGCTGGGTCTTCCTCTTAGGTGGGGGAATATTCTTTGTGATGACTTGTGAGGATGTGGTTAAATCTAGTTTGACTAGAGGATGGACCAGGTTTGATGTCGACATGACTCCCAATGTGGCAATGGGTCTAGACGTGGAGGAAGATGTAGGTGCAGGCAAGGTTTTAGGCATTGGAAAATGTTCATTTGATTGTAAAGGATTAGTTGTGGGTGAGGGTGATGAAGAAGAGGTTGCTACAACTAGCATAGGCATGGTGGGTTTGGTTTTCTGAAACACCTTTGGATAGATCCTTGAAGTATCAACAGACAACATTTTCATTTGAGTTGAGAAAGATAGCCGAAGGCATCCCCAAAGCATGGAATTTTCAACATAATCCAAGTGGTCGATCGAATGTGAAAATGACATTGTTGTAGGGGGGTTGATGTTGATTTGGTAGTAATCCTTGTAAAGAATGTCCGTGAGATAGGGAATTGGTTGGATTTAGACTTTGTGGGTAAAAGAGCTGAGAGTAAATCAACATGATCCTTGAAAGCCAATGGAGAATTATCACCAATAGGAAGGGATGTTGTTAATGGATCCCTTGTGGGTAGGGGAGGTGACAATTTGGATGAGGAAAGTACATCTTTTGGTGAAGAAGAAGGTAAACATGACTCTCTTATGGGTAGAAGAGTAAGTACTATGGGTTGTTCATCAGGTTAAGAGGTGAGTGGGAAAACTACATTGGTGTATATGGCAGACTCCTCTATGGGTGAAGGGGGAGATAAGGGAGAGTCCTCTGTGGGTAAAGGAGCAGATGAAACAAGTCCCTCTGTGGATGAAGGAACTTGTGCAAGAATCTCCTCGATAGATGGAGTAGGAGGAAATTGAGCAGGAGAATATGGTATGATGTCAAAAATAACATGCACCTACCAAACATTACTTTCACTGGTTAAGGTTTTGCTGGTTTGCTTAGATGATGGGGTGTGATTTGGGAGAAAATTCTTCAAGATGTTGAGGTTTTGATTAGCCAGTGCATTACGGTTATCCAAAATGAAATCTCCATAATCTAACATTTATTGGACAATATTTTTAAAAGTTATATAGTTACCGTCGTTATGACCTTTAATGCGAGGATAGTTGAAGTAATCATTTTCTTTATACCATGCAGGCATAGGATGAGAGGGGTCAAAACAAGTATGTGGTTTAAGGGGTAGAAGAGTGACCGCTCTGGATTTTATAAGTTTTTCTAAAACTAAAGAGTAGGGTTCTCCTATAGGATTATATTTTCGTTTCTCCCACTTGAATTAGAAAGCTTGAAAATGAGAAAAATTGGAAAAAGGCTTTGATTGGTTGGATTAGTGAGATGGGCCAGATTTCAAAACTACTGCGTAAGCAGATCCTTTTTCTTTAGATTAATTATTTTATGGTTTGGAAGAAGAAGAGGTATCGTTTGATTTAAACGCAACGTTATTTTTATGCAATTATATCTTCTTCTCTTCAATGACACAAATTTCAAGTTTCTGAACCATGGTGAACGCCTCATCAAACATGCAGAAGGTTTGAACTTGGAGAGTTGGTGAGATGTGTTTAGCACAAGCCATGGTGAACAAATCTATTAACTTGGTTATAGGTAGTTGGAACATAGGCTGGTTTATCAGGCTCCGCCAACGAGTGAAAAATTCTATGACAGATTTGTCTTCGTATTGGCGCGTCGCATATAAGTTGGTCATGGTGACCTTCTTAACAATGTTGATAGAAAAGTGGTCTAGGAAAGCTTGAGCTACTTGGTTGAATGATACAATGGAGTGCCTAGGTAGAGCTTTATACCAATCCAAAGCAGGTCCGGTAAAGGACATTAGGAATGTTCACAAGAGAAAAGTGTCATCATGAGTGATCAGATAACACCCATGTTTAAAAGACTGCAAGTGTTGTTGTGGGTCTTCTTTGTTGTTAAATTAGTTGAATTTATGAATTTCCCAATGCATAGGGTATGGACGAATCAGAATGGACAGGTGAATGGGCTCATTACAAATCTCGTCGTATGTCAAAGATTTACTTGAGCTTGAGACAGATGCTTCCAATGTCTACATCTTGTCCAAAATCATCTTGGTAAGATCATTAATAGGTTGTGATGACTGGGAAACTCTTGCAGTATAAGGAGGTAGATGAGGAGGGTGTGACATGGGCGACATCCCAGTATATGGTGGTGCCGAGTACGAAAATTGTGAGGGAGGAATATAGGTCGGAATAGATGTAGATGGTAAATATCCTGAATAAGTGATAAATAAAAGAGGGGGTTGCTAGTGATAAGTGTAGGTAGGTGGAGTGGACGTTATGAACCTTGTAGCAATTAGAGGAAGAGACTACGGGATGGAGAGGACAATGTTTTGGAAGGGAGTATGGGTTGTCGACACCATGGGTGGATGAGATGTAATAGGTATATGAGAGGTGGTGGGTGCAGATAGACCTACACTCAAGGTGGTTGATAAAGGCATGGTTCACATTATATGAGAGAATGACGTAAAAGGTGTGACAAATGTCACAGGTGCAACAAATATCAATGATGTAGGGTCAATCTGGGACACCACAGGTGGTAAGGTGGAAGAGGGTAAGGCCAAGCTAGTAGTAGCTTATACAGAGGTGGGTGTGAGGGTAGGAGGAATGGACACATGCATGTCATATATAAGCTACCCTGATGAATCACGAGTAGATGAATGAGCGAGATAGTACTACAGATCAATGGGGTTGTGATCAAGGAGCCTTGTGAAATCCTCATCTCTAGTGGGTATGGAAAGATCCTGATTGGGGTCTATGGGTGATGAGATTGAAGGGTGTGATGGGCTAGGTGGGAGTAGCTGACAGCTAGCATGAAACACGAGAGTGTTAGCTTGTTTACAAGTCAAAACCATATGAATGATGATAAAATAGGTATCCTGAGTTTCACTGATGATGCAGAAACACAAAGGTGATGGGAAAAAGTAATCTAAATAAGTGATTATATCATTGTTCTAATTGGAAAATCAAAACACAGAAATCGATGTTAGTTAGGGTAATCGATTCTGGTATAAGGGTAACCGCCACTGGTTGGCTTAGACCTATGTCAGCTATAGTCATTTTTATACCCTTAAATTAATAGTAAAAATCCCATGCGCACCGACCTATCACCCAGCAGCTGCTGGGCGCTCACCCGAGGCATGTGTAGGTGTTGAACCTCTTTTTTATGTGAGTCTTATGAGAATGCATCATCTTATGACAGATATTCAAATGTAAAAGAAAGGAAGAAAACATGCGTTCATTATGAGAACCTAGGATGAGTTATCACATCAATGCATCCATAAAAGAGAAATAACAGACAACATATAGAACTTGATTCATACACAAAGGAAATGCACTAGGATTAAGCTCATGAACACATATATGATTTAGGACAAAGAACCTTATATTCATATTGATGAGTTTAGTAACCACATTACATCCCTTGAGGCCATAATAGACCAACATAATAATGGAGACCAAGGTCATGCATCAACAACTACACTATGTCCTTCATATTACAAAGATAAAAATAGACCCATCCCTCTCAATATGTCATCACTCCTCTATTTTCTCTAATCCCAATCCATATAATACTCCATGATATTTCTACAAAGCTTCACCTCTTTCCACCACCTCTGCTCTCTTCTGCAATGATTCTTTCTAGTATATATCTCTGCATCTCTTTATTCTATCCACGCACCTCTTTATATAGATTTTCTGCCTTCACCACCATGCCTTTTGAGGTAACAGATCATCTATCAAGTGTCCAAGTGGTCCTCCAATGGAGCATGCCTCCTTTGATCCAAGCTCTCCACTCTATGCAATGATGTTCTTCTGGAACCTTCCATCACATGCATGGAATATTCCCTTTTTGATCCTATAGCTGCCAGGCTGGCACCTTATCCACTCCGCATGCTAGATGGGTCATGATTTTCTCATGTGCTTCCTAGAACACTAAATATGGCTAAGTCCCAAAACCTTTCTTTCCTTGCACATGCATGTCATGTGTTCTACAAAACCCTGCTAGAACCTTCCTGCCCTTCCACCCACACGCCCTTCTTCAAATAGGTCTCGTGCACCCACGCGCCTTCTTGTACTTAGCCAATATTCTGGGGCCCAACATCACCCCACACTACGCCTGTTCTCCATCCTCGGAAACACTCTTCAATAAAATAAAGAATGGAAGGATCTTAAAATGGTTAGAAAGAAAGAATAAAGGGAAGAAGAATTGGGGGAAAGAATGAAAGAATGGGGGAACTATTTTTATTGGTGGAGGAAGAGAGGGAAATCCTTCCCTATTTCTACCTCTAACTTCTCCCAAGTGTCGACCTCATTCTGGGCTTGCTGACAGAAGTCACCCGCTAGGGTGCTCACCTCCTCAAAACTCAGCTCCTCCCCTTTAGCACTCATGGTCTCAACAATACTTTCCAACTATTTTCCCAAGTCCTCAAGTGCATCCATCCTGCAGGTGATCTGGGGGTATAGTTCCTTCAGCTGGCTTTTGATCGAGCCTCGCAGGGTCTCGATTGCTTATGACTTATTCTCCACCTTAGCTAGGATCTTATCTATTCCCCTTATTTTTCTCTTGGAACTCCTTGAGTTCCATTTCATGGGTGGCAACCAAGATGCTTGCCACTCTATCCCTATCAGTGCAATTGTCATAAGCAGCTTCAACAACTTACGTGGTGGCCTTTACCTCTACAAGAAGTTTAGTGTATCGAGCCACAATCTTGACAACCTTCATCTTTTCCTCTTTCTCTTGGTGTGTATGTGCCTCTTCTACAAACTCTAAAGCAAGTGGTTACCTCTCTATCATGAGAATGTGAGTCAAATCCTCCAGACATTGCAAGGATGATTCATACTTTTTCTCAGGTGGCGCTAAGTCAAGATGCTTTAGGATAATGGCATCTGTAATCATCTCCACCTTCTTGGAGACTTTGTGCACCTTTTCTTTTTCTTCTTTCAGCTCACGCCTCAACTGAGCATTGATCAACTCCTCTTGCTTTAGGTCCTTTCTCTTTTCCATGAGCTCCTTCTTTTTCTTCTCCAATTCCTCCTCCAGGAATCTCACTCTATCATTTCTCCTGAACAGTCTGGCCTCAACTTCGACTGAAACCTTGTTAAGTGCATTACAGACCTGTTCATCTGATAGCTGTTGAGCATTCACCAAGGGATTTACTTCTTTTTTTTCTGGAACCTTCATTAGCACTCTCTGGCTTACTTCAAACTCAGGTTCATCTACATGAGACTCGAATGCCCAAGATAGCATCTTCTTGGTTCAGGGATATGCGCCTTCTTCATCAAATGATGACATAGCTAGGAGTTTCTCTATTGGTATGGTGCTTTGGAAGCACGCACGTAACACCTTGCTAGGATCATTAATGTATCCCATTCCCTACTCTTGTGCCACCACTACACCTTTCCCACCTATTCGCGCAGCTTTTGGGAAGCTTACTGCCAATTTGGGATCCCCACCCATGCTGCCATACTCCTTCCCAATGCTTTCTTCTTCCATCTCCTTCATAATTTCATCTGCACTCCTCTCCAACTCCTATTCCACCAACTCCTTCATGATGCCCGCCACTTCTCTCTCCATGGCTTTCTCCACTTGCTCCTTGGTGAGGCTTGGGGTTCCTTGGTTTTTGGTGCTCACCTCTTCGCTCACCCCCTTGCCTTGATCCTCTGCTTCTTCCTTGTCATTCTTCTCCTCATCTTCCTTGTTATACTCCTCTTCACCTTCCTCCTCCTCTGAGTCATGTACATCATACACTAGATGGTCTTCACCTCCTTCAGGCTCATCATCATCCTTGTTGTCAATGTAGGCATCTAAAATTTATGACTCCTTTGAGTCTACCTCTCCTGTCACCTTTTGCTACTTCCTTATTGGGGATTATAGTACATGAGATTCTTCCTTTTATTTTTCTTTACTAGGTGATGTCTTCCTTGGTGACTCCTCATGTGTGAGGGTGCTCTTCCTGCTTCTAGTGCTTATTCTTCTTGGGTGACTTTTTCCTTGACAGGAGACTTCTTTCTCCACCTAGGATTCGCGACTGCTTCAGTGAACACCCACCGATTGTGCTGTCTACACACTTGGTGCTTTCTTCTCGTCCCCTCTTCTCTTTCTCTCTTCTTTGGTGTGGCCTTCTTTCTCCCTGTGGGGTCTTATGGAATGGAGACATCACTCTCCAGATAGGCACCTTTCTCAAACTTAGGCCTTATGCATAGATATACCCTTGTTATAGGTCCTTCTAGTGATGGAAATGTTATTAGGGGATTCATCATTTAAACTTCATGGGAGACATAATTCTGCATGTATGTACACTTTTTAGGGTACACGATATTTTGATGGAGCTTTCGGTGGTCTTAGTCCACCTCACTAAGGTCAAACCTTAGCCTTTTGGCCTCCTTGAACCTGTTGACTCTAGCTTGGAAGTATTGCGTGGTGAAGGAGAAGGGTAGCTTGCACCATGGACCCTTAGTCCCATTTGTCAAAGTGAACCTACCAATGTAGAAATGTTGGTATACTGTAAATTCTACTTCTCCATCCATGAGCATGGGAAACTACTCTGGGATCCTCCACTCTACCCCGAATGTGTCACGCATTCATTTATACCACTTCTCCAGCGCACCTTGTGAGCGGCCGTCATGGTTTCACAAGTGTACTTTTCAAACCTTTTTGTGGGTGAGGGATCCTCTTCTGGATACTCCCAAACAAACTTTTTTTGGCCCATTTAGCACTCCAATCTCTGAAAAGACAATGGTGAGGAGAACGTTAAAGAATAGTATCTTATCTCCTTCCTACACGTGTTACTTATGATCTCATCCGCAATGAAAGTGGACAAGTTATAGATGGTTCCCTCTGATATCTTCTGGCATACATTTAGCCATGCCTTGTTCACTTGTGTCCATCATTCTTGATCATTAAGCTTGGTCACCAAGTGTGTGGCCATCCTCATAATAGGGTCTAGAATCTCTGCGATGTCAAAGTATTGTGAACCCTTTTTGTAGTCATATGCTGCTACTGTTTCCTTGATAGCCTCCTTGTCACTCAGATCATCATCTATACTTTCTCCTTCAAAAATAAGGCTATTGTGAACTTGGATATCAACTGTGGTGTTATGTGCATCTTGTACCTTGGAAAATAGAAGTGACCCTCATGCACACGTGACATCAACCATTGATAAAGGCACTCGGCTTGCCAAAGTAAGGCAACTCATACAGTTGCAATAATCATGCCTTCTCCAATTTTACTTTTACCTCGTCGTTGTATATAGGCATCGCATCTAGTGTCTTTTTGTTAGCTGTAGGACCAACTCTAACATCATTTCCTTCTCAGTTGTGCTCTGTGTGATGGTTATAATCACTCACAGCCATTTGTCTTAAGTGTGACACCCACTCCTTTCCTAGCAATACTCCATCTGGGTATTGCATTTCTGCATACCATTCTTCATTGGAGCTCACGACGGAAATGGTTTATTTTCCTTTGCCCTTTCCCTTTTGTTTCTTTGGTGAAATGGTCATTTTATTATGTGTCATGATTTCTTTTGGGATAAACTAAGAACTCCTTACTCTGCTCTACTACTCTGGTTAACTCCAAACTCAACTCCAAAGCTTAACTTTTGGAATAAATCCTTCTATCTCTGCGCCCTAGCTACCAAACCCTAACTAGGAAAACCTTCCGCAAGATGACACACTTCAAACTAACCTTTTCTCACGCCCATGTACTCCTTCCTTTTGGTTTACAGATCCATTCTAGTCACACACTTAGATTTCTTGAATTGTTCTTCCTTCACACAAATCTCTCTCTGGATTCCCTAGTTCGTAAGAGTGCTTCAACTTCATAATAAAAAGATAGAATAATGACTTGCCCGACCTTATATTTGTAGTTTTTGCTTCCCTCCAGCAATAAATGCTATACCACCTACCAATGTACTTTAACATTAAATGTATTTTTTTTCCACTAGACCAACTTTAAGAGCCCTTACCCATGCTCAATCCTACATGAAAAACCTTCTACAACCTTCTGGCAAGAAAAAATCCAATCTAATCGAAGACTCTTACACGTGTGTCTATAACATAGAAGGAACTTCTTCTGTCCTTTACCTAATTTTTTCCCTTCGCCTACCTCATGTTGTTCCTACGCTCTTCATCCTTTGTACGTGGTCTTTGTTACAACCTTCTTGACACCATAATTCATTATCCACCATTTCCCCACATGCTTTCTCAACCTTACATGCTTCCTTATACTGGGCCACTCAACTTGTATTACGGGCTTATACTTTGCTTTGCATTACTCCACCCCACACTAAAACAGATGTGTGGTCCTCTGTACATACACATAACCTTAGGAAAAATAATGTGGTTACCAGCGCACAAGGTGCATAAAATGAAACAAAAGGAAAGGAACAAACAATGAGCTAAAGGGAAACACAAGGAAATAAAAGCATAAAGGGAAATTCTAAGCTAAATTTGGAAATGTTCTGCCTTATTTACAAACACCAAGAAGACTTATTTATATAGGGCTTCATCCTACTCCCATTGAAATGACCTGGGGTAATCTCATCCCATCTAGCACTTGTAACGTGCAAGCACCTGAATTCAAGAATGTATGAGATGATGTAGGGTCCCAACCAATGGAGATTTCAACTTCTTAGGATGGACACAAATACTTGGAATCATACAATAAGACCATCTTCCCAACTTCAAACTATTTATTTTTTATATGAATATCATGTCATGCCTTTTGTCTTTCTTTTTCTATCTTCTGACTCCATCTAGCAAGTGATTGAACTTTCATTTAAGTACATTTCTTGTTCAATCATCTAAAACTTTGGAGTTCATCATCCAATGCTACGCACTATATGCAGCGATGTAACATGAATTCAATAGAAAAACAACCTTCGCGCCAAACACCAATTGAAATGGTGTGGCCTTGTTGTACAACCTCTTTTAGGTTGTCATGTATACCCATAGAACAGGACTGATAACGTTTTCCATCCCAATCTTGTCTTCTAATGTCATAGATCTTAGTCAATGTGTGACTTAGTATTTTGTAAAATGTCTTCAGCATTTCCATTCACTTGAGGGTGATAAGGGGTAGTTTTGTGATGGGCCACCATAAATTTTGCTAATATAATCCTGGTCATTTCATTGAGGAAATGTGTACCTCTATCACTTGTTAAGCTTAAAGGACAACCATATATGTTGCATTATGTTCTCCCATTAAAAAAGTCAACCTGTCATTTGTGGTGTAATTCCATTTGTAGGGTTGCCTCTTCCCACCGTGTCAAATAAAAGTGCAAAGTAATGATATACCATCTCATAAATTAGGTTTGGGATGGAATCATGCATTTTGACCCTACAAATTAGAAGGATTTCCCAAGAAAGATAAAATGGTTCAACTTGCTAGAAAATTGTCACTATGGAATTTCGTCTCTCAGAGCTATTTTTCCAAACGCTGGCAATGGTCCACAGTAAAATGAAAGGGAAATAAGGAATCAATCCTAGTAAATGGTTGACTAAAGCCTCTGCAATCATTGCTATATTTTCTAAACTCTTTACCATAAGGCCAGAATGATGGTAGCATTTTCTAATTGAATGTTCGAGTCCTATGCAATTTCATAATGGTGAGTTCCTTATAATTTATATGTGCACATGTTCCAATATGCATCAGCACAGAATTCATTATGGACCTAACTTATACAGGTATTTGGAAACCATGTCCTCTTGTTGGGCACGGTGATTATTACTAATTACCTCTGAACCACAGATCCTTCATCCCTTCTGATGCCACACTTAATTTCCCCAAAAAAGAATGGTCAGCTGCGAGAATCTTCCAAGGACAGTGTGAGGGCAAGACCTTTGACTTCAATGTAAAGTGAGTTTCACGTTCAGCACTTTATGTTCTCAATGATGATTATTGTTCATTGGAATAGTCCTATGAGTTTTCTCATTTCAAGTGGTCAGGTACCGAATTTATTTTTTCCTAGTTTCATAGCATCCACTGTGCTTCAACTCTTTGTAAAAGACCCATTCTTTTCTCATATGCGCCCTTGTAAAATGGTTTTGTTGACTAAGTATTTGTTCCAAATGGTTTTGTAGAACCCTTATCAATCCGTCCTGCCAAAGACTATGTTGTAAAACATGTATTCCATAGGAAGAATAGACAGTTCTTCACACTTAATCTTCTTTGTGCAGTTTATGGATTTCATTTGTGCTTGGTGTCAACTTTCTACTGATCTAAAGCATTTTGGTGTGTTCAGATGCAATTCATTCATGGAACTTGAAGCTAATATTTGGCTAATTCATTTTGTCCCTGAGAAATATTTGGATACACATGGAGAGGCTTTCCCATGCTCAAGGAGAAATTTATGTAATTTTAAAACAATCCTATACTTCAAAGTGCAAATCTCAAGGCTTTTCTGTGATGCCCCTCTCCCCAATGCCAGCCCTTGGCATCATCCACAGTGGTTCTAGGATAATTCCTTGAAGGTGTGGCAATCATTTTACCCCTACTATGTAATTTCACTGTAAACCCCAAATGCCCAAGGAATCTGCGCACTTTACTTTGACTAAAAGGCTTGAACCATGGCAATTGATTTTATATTACTGCAATTTGTTTTCATTCCTAGTAAGCCTTATTTCCATATAATGTGTCCAAATAGGTTTCCAAAATGGAGTAACGAAGTCTTTATTTCTGCACATTGATTAAATTTATTGGATTTCCCAATTGCCGACATTTAAAGGAACATTAGCCTCAAATTTTCACAATGGTTTTCACCAACCCATACACCCTTCAATCTAGGTAAACTGTATCCAGATGGATGAATTTGAATTCTTACTGGCTACCACGATGGAACACAACTATTAGCATTCTTTGCATTAATCCACCCCACATTACAGATTGTCGAAGTGCATACACAATTTAGAAATAATAATGTGGTTATTGGAGCACAAGGCGCAAAAATGAAAAAATGAAAAGGAACAAGCAACGAGAAAGGAAACACAAGAAAAGAAAATCATAAAGGGAAATTCCAAGCTAACTGTTTTATGTTTATCTACCTTATTTTCAAACACCATGAAGACTTATTTATAGTAGGGCTTCAACCTATTTATCCTCCTCATTGAGTAATGACCTTGGTAATCTCATCCCATCTAGGCTTGTAACTAGAGAAGCGCCTGAATCAAGGATGTAGGAGATGATGTAGCAGAAAACTATGGCATTTCAACTTCCCTTGATGGCACCAAAACCGGTAATTTCAACTTCCCTAGGATGGAAGATACTTCATAAACAACACCATCTTCCCAACCTCAAACTACTTGTCTTCTTGATATGACAATCATGCCATAGCCTGAAATTTTGGTCTTGACACATTTGGAGGAGTATCTTCTGACTCCATCTAGCACCAAGTATCAAATCATCCTTTCATGCTAATTACATCAACTTATCATCCTCTCTGGATTACTTAGTTCATCATCCAACCCTCCTGTGTGCTATATGGTAGAGATGGTAACATGAATTCAACTAGGCAAAAATTTTAGACCTTTGTGCATTCCAAACACCAATTGAAAAATGTGGCCTTGTTCAACCTCTTGTATCAGTTGTCATGTATAGCCCATAGCCATGACTGATTTTGTCATCCCAATCTTGTCTTGAGAGAGGTGTCACAAATCTTAGTCAACATGTGACTTAGTATTTTTTTGAATACCTCAGTAGTTCCATTCGCTTGAGGATGATAGGGGGTAATATTATGATGTGCGACCATAAATTCTGCTAACATAATCCTGAGCATTTCATTTGGGAAATGTGTACCTCTATCACTTGTTAAGCTTAAAGGATAACAATACTTGTTGATTATGTTCTCCCATAAAAATCTACATAGTTGTCATTGCAATTGCAATCCTGGTATAGGTGCTACCTCTACCCATATGTCAAGTAATCAGTGCAAGTAATGATATACTAGTGAATAGTCCTTCGTATGTAATAAGAGAAATTGGCCCTACAAAGTCGATTTCCCATTTTTCAAATGGTTCAACATTGGCTATTGGTCACAAGGGAATTTCATCCCTCTTCCTAGGTTTTCTCAAGGTGCTGGCAATGGTCACAGGACTTGACAAAACTCAATACAATCTTGGTAGATGGTTTCCCACCAAATCCCTGCTAGTAGAATCTTCCATTCTGGTAGCATTTCCTACATAGTGTCCTCCTGAAATCCACCATGTGCTTCCTCCATAATTTCCATGCAGTGCTCATGTTCCAATATGCATCGGCACAGAACCTCATCAACCTAACTTATACAGGTCTCCACTAATCAACATATAGGGTTACATATTTATAACTGTTTCTCTCCAGATCCTTCATCCCTTCTAGTGCCACACCTTATTTTAAGAACACTGGATATCTTCCAAGTCTGAGGGCATCACACCACAACCTAAATAGTTGTGCATCTGGCATGGTATCCTCAATGCTTTTGCACATCCTCCCCTGAGTTAATCCTTGATAAGTGGTCAAGGTCTGAATTGCTCTTTCCTGTTTTACAACCACTGTGAACTCAAACTCTTGGAATAATAGGACCCAATGACATATGCTACCCTTGCAGAATGGGCTTGTTGACTAAGTATTTCAATGCCCATGTGGTATTTGTTAGAATATAAATGGTGTTTCCTAATAGGAATTTCCTTCAACTTGTGCAATGTAGATCATAGACAATGCCTTTCACGCTTAGTAGTTGTGTAATTTTGCGTCTGCTGGTGTCAAATTTATACTTGAAAAACACAAGGGATGATAAACAATTCCCTTCACCAGGTTGTGTTAGTAACTCCCAGGTTGTCCTCTTGAGGCATCAACATGCACATGGAAAGGCTTATCCCAAGAAGGAAAACGTAGTATGGGTAAGTCGTGACAAGCCTATCCTTCAAAGTGTCAAAGGCCCTCTGTTGTGCCTCTCCCCAATGAAAGGCACTCTTGTGTTTTAGCAATTCCTCCAAGGGCTCATGCTCGATCTTGGCATACCCTTGATGAATTTCCTGTAGTACCTCATATGCCCAAGGAATCCACACACTGTGCTTTGGCTAGTAAGCTCCCCTAATCCCACAATAACTGCAACTTTGGCGGGATCCACTAGTAAGCCTTCTTTACATATAATATGTCCTAACAGGGTTCTAAATGGAGTAGTCAAAGACACATTTCTTAATGTTGAGGGATATCCTTAATTCGATGACATCTCTCAAACATCAGCCTCAAATTGTCACAATGGTATTTTTACCAACCCATACATAGTCTAGTCATCCAGGTAAACTTGAAGAAATTTATGGATGAAGTCCTGAAATGCTTGTACCATGATGTGAGAAAAAACACAATAGGCACATTCTTTCAATCCAAAAGGCATAACCAGTGTAGGAAAAACTTCCCCATTCAGTGGTCAAAAGTTGTCTTTCTCTGGTCTTCCTTTGCAATCCTGACTTGGTGATACCCTGAGAACCCATCCGTGAAAGAGTAGACTTTGTGCCCGACTACTCCCTAAAAATTTCTTCAGTAAAGGGGTTGGAAAAGGATCGATGACACATACTGCATTTAGATCCCTGTAGTCCACACAAATCCTTATCCTCCCATCCTTCTTGATACTGATGACCATTGGGCTTATCCATTCTGATTCTTCCACTGCCTCAATGATACCAGATGCTATCATATTTTCTATTTCTTCCTTTACCCGTAGGAGAAAATTTGGATTCATCCGATAAGGCCTCTTCTGAATCAGGCACACACCTTCCTTCAACTTGATCTTCATCTCCCCTAAGGAATGGTGGACACCTTTGAGTTCATGATACCTGTGTGGGAAAAAATCCTGGAAATCACGCAATAGATCAATGACCCTTGAAACTTTTTTTTTCTTAACAATAGTCCCCAATGATAGCTTCCTTAGGTTCTGTCTCTGTCCCAATGTTAACCTTGTTTGTTTTCAAGGGCTCATGGTAGGATTGTGTTCACTCATCAATGTTATCTATGACTTTACTTGTACCTTCAGAATGGTTAACATCCAAAGTCTCCAGATCTTCACCATCTACTACATAGACCATTTTTCCTTTTTCTTTTTCCATGCACATGTGCTCAAGTTGTACTTCCTCTGATTCTTCTTCATTGAGGCATGTCTCCAAATAAGGCTCACCCAAAAATTCTAATAGCCTATCTTCTACCATAGCTCTATCTCCCATCATAAGGAACTTGATTACTTACAATGCCTTATCCACTAATGGCTTTGTACTCCTATACTCGAAAGATTGAATGATATCAGCCTGCCAACTCCTACCAATTACCTATTTGATGACGCATCTCTGAATGAATATACCATACACATGCACAACCTTGTAAGGTGGAATACAACTTATGCACCCATAACAAAGGTGGTAAAGATTCTTTTGCGCTTCCCATCCAGGCCTTCTCACATGCTTGGATATGAAATGAGGCGGTCTCTTTACCATGGTAATCTTGTATGACAGTGGGCGCATTGCTCCTAGAGAACCTTATAGAAAATGTGATTCTTACCTCATGCCATTCTAGGAGGCTCTCTTGATGTGTAGCCCACCAGCGTGCTACAGTTCTGAGTAGGTTATAACTGAGCATTCCCCTTCTCTCGTCCTCATTCTTCCACTGAGCCTCCATTTCTCACAAGAAAATTTTAGGTATGCTCCTCCAGAGTAACTTGGAAACTTCTTCCCTCCTAGGTGCTTGACTAAGGACACCTTCATTACCCTTGTTACAAATCCTCTCAACTATCACCCAATCAACTCATAAGTCCCATGTGCCCAATTATCACATGTCATGCTAGTGGTATCACTCAAGGACTGAGCATCTTCAAATTGGATAACTCCCTCTGTGGGATGAATTATCTCTGGATCTCTAATGGAGTGCACATATATTCTATCAAAGAATTCTTCTCCTAAGGGATTAGTATAGGGTGTTGAATTACCATCTATTAAAGGGATAATCACCCTTTCTTCCTTGTTCTCAAAGCTGATATACCCCTTGTTAAACCACAGGTTGACATTGTTCTTGTAACACCATGGGCACCCAAGTAATGTTGGAAAGTTTTCTACCTCAGTGAGTGCCAAGACTTTGAAGTCTCCAGTGAACTTGGCCCCTTGAATGGTGATAACTGCATCCTTCAAGACTCCAATGGGCATTTCCTTAGTCTTGTTTTCCATATACAACACATTCAAAGATGGTTGTAATGTAGGCCTTCCCATTTGATGTCAAGGCATCTAAGGTAAGAACATTGACCTCTACTCTCCCATGTTGATGAGGATATTACTTAGAAGCCATCCATCAACAACTGCATTCAAAGTAATCTCCTTATCATAGTCAAGGATGTGAGGAGGAAGGTTTACATGTAAAACCTACCTTTCACACTCTGCTCTGGTGTGTGGTACCTTCTCCCTCAGCCATTCTCCTAGCAAGGGAATAATATTCTCTTACCTTAACATCCTACATACTTCCTTGACCTCATCCAGGTCATCCTTTGGAGCCTTGACATTCTTCCTTTTCTCCAACTCTTTGATTGCTCCTTTAGACATTGGATCTCCCCTTGCAAACTCTGAATCACGTCCATAGTCTCTTGATACACCTCCTTCTGATGAGCAGGGTCTAGATACTTTCCATGTACCACTTCCTCTCTTAAAACTAGTGTCCTTTGTCTTGGCATCTCCCTGGCATGTGTGGCCTCTGCTTGCATCATCACCAATACAGGTTCTATCCTAACTCACATGCCACTCTTGGCATCCATTATGAATCAGCTTTCTTGATGCTCACCATCCCAACACCTTTGTCTTTCTGGTGTTGCTGGTTCATATGCTCATAAAGCTCTGGAAACTCTTTGTACTTATGTTTCTTTATGCACCATGAGCATTGCAATAGATCAGGACACTCACATTTTTAATGCTCTATAGATCCACAAGTTATAATAGGTTCCTCGTGGGAATTCACTTCATCCTCTACCACAGTTACTACGACCATGAAATCCTCTGTGAAAACCTCTTCCATGCACTCCTCCATCTACGCACCCTTCATAATGATGATCATCATCCTTGGAACTACTTGCAAGACTAGTCTGGCACACACCAAGATCAATAACATCATGAATCTGATCAATCAGTCTACAATCCTTGGTATCATGGGTCATAAAGGTAAAAGATCTTGAAATAGAAAGATACATTCTTATGGATTGCACACTTTAGTAGAGGGAACCTACTTGCATCATGATCCCCATGGAAAATTTCATAGTCTACCACTATAGTGCATACCAAATTCCAAGGGAAACTATCCTTTGCATGCCCTTCCACTTCATAGTCTATACACCAAATCCCACTATGAACCTCATGCACTGAGTTTGTAGACAACTTCTCTAACTACTTGGCCATTGCAGCAATTTGAGCCTCCAGAAAAGGACTAACACCAGTATCAATGCTCCCAATAGCCTCAGCACATAGGGCAGCTTCCAAGGCCTTGCGCGGGTCTATGAAAGTCTTGTGTGATAGATCCCTTCTTAAATGGTGTTATCAATCCTCCAACAAACCATTGAGCATGTTAAGAATGATGAATGCGATAGGATAGTTTAGACAAGAGAGTCTTGAAATTCATGTCATACTCCTGCACACTCTCTACCATTGCTTGTTGAATCTCCTTCAGAGTCACTGATGCTCTTCTGCTCAAACTCAGGGATATGGAACTCTACTAGGAAGGTTTTCTTCAAGGTGGTGTAGTCTACCACCGTTTGATGAGGGTCATACTTCCAGTACCAACTATGCACACGTCCTTGCAACGTTGTTGCAAACTGACTTTCCTTCCACTCTGGGGTAGTGATCCCTTTCATGCACCATAGTAATTCACACTTGTGCACATGCTCTGCAGCATCTTCAATACCCCTATAGTCTGGTAAGTGTAAATACATCTCAAAAAATACTTATAGAGGTAGATGAGGCCCTTTTCCTCTTGATCCAGAGCCTTGGTTCCCTCTGGTATTTCCTCCTCCACCAGATCCATGGGATCCACCAAGTCATGTTCCTCCTATTCCACTAGATCCTCTAGATCTACTAAGTCGACTAGGTCCTCTACCCCCTATACCACCATATCCATCTCTTACAGCTAGAAAATGGCCTGAAGTGGTTGCGCCTAGTGTTCCCAATGTCCCACTAAACTACACACTGATGGTTTGTGATATTTTCCCATTTCTAGATGTGTGTCCGCGTGCCACTCCTAAATGTGATACCCAAACCTTGCGTACTTACACCTTGTCCAAAAATTCCTCCAAATATCTAGAATGGTTTGCACAGCCATGGATGTTTTGAATGAGAAATTATATCTCCTGGGTGCAGATCGCAGTTACTCCCACTGATACCAACTGGGTTAACAATACTTCTCCCTTTATTTGAAAAACCAAGTGCTAAGGGTTGGTCACTAGGTGGGTTTAGATGCATGCTGATGGCTCTCCTTTCTCCATGCAATGAACTCTAATCAGAATTTGACAAGGATTCTCTCCCACACTTACCAAGATGGGGTAGCATAGACTGCTCAGGTTCCACATCCTCTACATGAACCTCAACTCCTTCCCACAACATCTTCCTCCATAGATCCATCACACTTACAACCTCACATTGTCTAGTCATCTCCCTTTCATGAGATTCACTATACTTGAGTCATCTCTCCTCCTTGTCCTTTTAGCCGCAATGTCTGTCATATTCCTCCACCGTAGCTTCCTCTTCAAATGCTTAGAGAAGCTTAGTTGTCCATGGGAAATTCCTCTAAACTTAAAGTAATGAGAAATATCTTCATACGTAAAGGAATAACACACAAAAATGATCCTCTGGGTGTTTCACCGAATAGTGTGCGTATGTAAGAGAAAAAAAGATAAGGTTATTGTGAGGAGGAATACTTGTGAATGAAGGTGGAAGGTAGGGTGTGTGCATTATGATTTCCAAATCCAATGATAATTATGAGAACTTCCTTTTCGCGAGGAGGAACTACCTGTAAATACAAAATAAGACCACAATAGGAATATTAAACAATATATGTCAGTGGACTTCCTAACATATGCTAGATCTAGGAAGTGTGATACTTCCTAGATGGGTGTCAATCCACTATTAAAAAAAACTTAATGCAATAAATGATGCAAAACAATAATTTCCTACTATAGTTGATATGATTTAGGTGTCTCATTCAAGTACAATAAGAAAATCTAATCTAACAGGATAGGTTATGATTAGATCTGGAAGTATGATGGGTGAATAAGGTGGTTGGGATAGGTCAGGGCCAATCTTTACGTGTTTTGGTTTATTTAGGTAAATTTTATGGGGCTCCACCAACTAGTGACAAATTCTATGATATATTTGTCTTTTGTATTGGCATGTCACATACAAATCGGTCATGGTGACCTTCTTGACAATGTTGATAGAAAAGTGGTCTAGGAAATCTCGAGCTACTTAGTTAAATGATAAAATGGAGTTCCTATGTAGAGCTTTATACCAATCCAAAGCATGTCTTGTCAAGGACATTGGGAATGTTCGCAAGAGAAAAACATAATCATGAGTGAACAGATACCACCCATGTTTAAAAGACCACAAGTGCTATTACGGGTCTTCTTTGCTATTAAATCAGTTGAATTTAGGCATTTTCCAGTGCGTAGGGTATGGACGAATCACAATGGATAGGTGAATGGGCTCATTACAAATCTCGTCGTATGTTAAAGAGTTACGTGAGCTTGAGACAGATGCTTCTAATGTCTGCATCTTGTCCATCATCATCTTGATAAGATCATTGGTAGGTTGTGATGATTGGGAAATTCCTGTAGTATAAGGAGGTAGATGAGGAGAGTATGATATGGGAGACATCCCAGTATGTGGTGGTGTCGAGTACAGAAATTGTGAGGGAGAAATATAGGTAAGAATAGATGTAGATGGAAAATATCCTGAATAAGTGATAAATAAAATAGTGGGTTATTGGGTATAAGTGTAGGTAGGTGGAGTGGACGTAATGACCCTTATAGAAATCGAAAGAAGAGACTACGGGATGGAGAGGACAATGTTTTGGAAGGGAGTATGGGTTGTGGACACCATGGGTGGCTGAGATGTAATAGGTATATGAGAGGTGGTGGGTGCAAATAGACCTAAAATCAAGGTGGTTGATAAAGGAATGGTTGACATCATAGGAGTGAATGACGTAAAAGGTGCGATAAATGCCACAAGTGCAGTAGATGTTGATGATATAGGGTCAATCTGGGACACCGCAGGTGGTAAGGTGGAAGAGGGTAAGGCCAAGCTAGTAGTAGCTTAGGCGGAGGTGGGTGTGAGGGTAGGAGGAATGAATACATGTATGCCATATATAAGCTACCCTGATGAATCACGGGTAGATGAATGAGCGAGATAGTACTACAAATTAGCGGGATTCTAATCAAGGAGCCTTGCGAAATCCTCATCACCAGTGGGTATGGAAAGAGCCTGATTGGGGTCTGTGGGTGATGAGATTGAAGGGGGTGATGGGCTAGGTGGGAGTAGCTAATGGCTAGCATGAAACATGAGAGTGTTAGATTGTTTACGAGTCAAAACCATATGAATGATGATAAAAATGGTATTATGAGCTTCACTGATGATGCATAAACATAGAGGTGATGGGAAAAATTAGTCTAAAATAAGTGATTATATCGTTGTTCTGATTGGAAAATCAAAACACAAAGACCGATGTCACTTAGGGTAACCGATGCCGGTATAATGGTAACTTCCACCGATCGGCTCAGACCAATGTCAACTATAGTCATTTTTATACCCTTAGATTAACATTAAAAATCCCATGCCCATTGGCCTATCACCCAATGGGTGCTAGGCGCTCACATGAGGCACCTGCGGCTGATGAGCCTCTCCTTTATGTGAGTCTTGTGAATCATCTTATGACAGATATTCAAATGCAAAAGAAAGGAAGAAAACATGTGTTCATTCTGAGAACCTATTATAAGTTATCACATCAATGCACCCATAGAAGAGAAATAAAAGACAACATATAGACTTGATTCATACACAAACGAAATGCACTAGGATTATTCTCATGAACACATATATGATTCAGAACATAGTCTTATATTCATATTGATGAGTTCAGTAACCACATTACACCCCTTGAGGCCATAATATACCCATAAAACAATGCAAAGCAAAGTCATGCATCAAAACTACACTATGTCCTTTACATTACAAAGATGAATATAGACCCACCCCACTATACATGCTATCACTCCTAATTTTCACTAGTCCCAACCATAAAATCCTCCATAAGATCTCTACAGAGATTCACCCCTTTTCCATCACCTCTGCTTTCTCAAGATCATTTGTTCACACACCCACTTCTACTATACGTGCACCTCAATATATAGTTTTCCTGCCTTCACCGCCATACTTTCTGAGGTAATAAATCAGCTGCCAAGTGTTCAAGTGGTCCTCTAATGGATCATGCCTCCTTTGATCTGAGCTCTCTACTTTGTGTAATGATGTTCTTCTGGAACCTTCCATCGCATGCATGGAATATTCCCTTTTTGATCCTACAATTTTCAGGTTGGCACCTTATCCACTCTGAATGCTAGATGGGTCACACTTTTCTCATGTGTGCTGTCTAGAACTCTGAATATGGCTAAGTCCCAAAACCTATCTTGCCTCACGCATGCACTGTGTGTTCTACAACACCCTACTAGAACCCTTCCCTGCGTGCTTTCAACCCACGCACCTTTTTTCAAATAGGTCATGCGCACTCACGTGCATTTTTGTACTCAGCCCAAATTATGGGGCCCAACATTAGCTGCCATGAAGAATAAGGAGATTCAAATTGTTGACAATGATAGGTGAAAATGGGTCAACCTGGATCCTAAAAATGATATCACAGACTCAGGAGTGGGATAAAAATGGTAGAATAGACCATGAAAAGAACAGAAAGGTGAATAATACTATTTTGACAAAAATAACCAAAAAGTATATAAAACGATGTCGGTCAGTTAACCGATGCCGATAAGATGATATAACTAATGTCGGTTGCTGGACCGATATCGGATGCTGTGAAATCTAGGAAGAGAAGAAAAATGGAGTTTTGGTGATTTAGATCAAACCTTGAGATTGATTATGGCTACGAGGAGTCCTAATAAACCCAGAATAAAAATGGAATACACCAACAATGATGTGGGGTATAAAAGGATAAGATTGAATGAAGAAACACAACTCACATATCAAAACACAAGCAAACAAAAATCTAACAAACATGAAATCCTACACTGTAGATTTTATGTTTTGGCTTATGCCATTTAGGACTGACTGTAAGCATAATATAATTTTTGGTTAACAAGGGTGCCCTATAAAAGCCAACAAATATGGCTGGTTTCAGGTAAGTTTTGGCATGAAGATCCATCTCTGAGATGATGACTGGACAGAGAAACCAGCTGGAGCCCATTGTCAATCCTCTGGTCGTTGACATCTTCTTCCAGGAAAGATGTTGTTTAAGAATTGTGTAATTTAGTTTTAGTGATTTGGTATAGAGGATGTGCAAAATGTGAGCTACGGTTCAATTTGTCAACCATCATCTGGGCATGACTTCTAGCATATAGGCTGCCCACAATTTTAGATTAGATATAATTCAACAAACTCAACAATGCAAGTGCATAAGTTTTAAAACCCAAATCCACAAATTATGAAGAGGTTAAGGGTATGACTTTCACTAAATGCAATACGAGAAATAAAAAAATAATTCTTTTTAATCCCCAAAAACAAGTGTCACTGAGATAATCAAAACAAAAGAATATTTCCAGAGAAGTTTAATGTGAACTCATTTTAAATGAAAATAGATACATAAGATTTCCTTAGAAATGAACAATGCAAATAACCCCTGATGGGTCCCACCAGGCGTGCCAAGATGTTTCACCTAATTTTTTGACTTTATTTGGTTGAAATGGAATAGAAAATAGGTTAGGAGGAATACTTGTGGTATGTAGGTCAAAATTTGAATGCACGCATTATTGAATTTTTGATCCAAGCTGATTGTGAAGAGCTTCCCTTTTGCTAGGAGGAACAACCTGTATAAGAAACACAACAAGACCACCAAATAGTATTAAATAACAAGATTCAAAGGATTTCCTAGCAAGGATAGATCTAGGAAGCATGATACTTCCTCAAATGTCTATTAACCCTCTGTTTAATACAATTCAATAAGAATAAGAAAATGAAATAAATAGGTCCTATTGCAATGTAATGATTTAGGTTTCTCATACACACAATAAACTAGATTTTATGCTAGATATTAAAATAACACTAAATCTAATTAGAATCAGGGTTTTTTCAGGTCAGACAGGTCTGTCAAAGGTCTAGTAAGGTTCTGGGGCTGATTGGTTGAAGTCTAGGTTGATTTTGGGTGAGTGGGAAGCTTGCTGGTCTGAGAATGTGAAATGACACAAAGAACGATATCGGTTTCGTGATCGATGCCAGTATGGGGATTAAACTGAAGTTGGTAGGGGAAATAGGTAGTAAATTATTAAAAATGGGTTTTTAGGCTCTTTGTGATTGTACAAAGAGTGAGGGTAGTGTGATTTCGGTCGCAATATGGTTGAGAAGACTTAAGGATACGAAGAAGGAGGCTTAGAAAGGTGAAAAATCTTGGGGTGGTTGAATAGTGGGTTGGTGGGAAGAAGGTGATGTATGGGTAATAGAAGAAATAAAATATTAAATGAAGCAAGAAATATACAATGTGATAAACAAGAATGATTGAAGTCACAGTACTTACCTGGTGTCTTGCAGATCTTGGGAGTGGAAGTGGTTGGTGGTTGATCGAAGAAGAGGTGCTTAAGTCCAGTACCATGGTAGTACAACCTGTGTGCTCTTGTGAGTATTACAATGCTCTGGAAGGATAACCGGAGGCTGGTCTTGCACTGTGGTTGTGTGTGTTCATCATCTGGATGTAAGAAGGATTGAAGATTCCTACTTGAATGCAATAAGGCTCCATTAAATGAATAACCAACCTAGGTAAAAGGTTACAAAGTTATATATAAAGTAACCGATGGTGGTTAGGTGACCCGTGCCGGTCAAGGGATAACCAATGTCGGTTAAGGCGGATAAGTCTAGGTTTGCCAAAAATAGGTAGATCTTCCCAGATTTGGTGTGTTTTCCAAGTTTAGTCCACTTAGGGAAGTGGAGTTCTCATTAGAAAAGGTAGGAAGGTCATAGAAGAAGTCCAATTAGGTTTAGGAAGAAGTCTTAGTTAGTTAGGTCAAGTGGTGACTCAACATTGGGAGTGATGACTCAATGCTGAGAGTGATGACTTGGTTATTGTAATGCCCCTAGAATGGGTCCAGGGTAAGGTGTTATGATGAGGTGGAGGTGTGAGGATGACATTAACTTAATTAAATTAATTAAATTAATTAATAATATGAGTATGAATATTAATATGGGATGAATGGGTCATGATTAATTAAATATGTTATGTTAATTAATTAAAGGGGAACAAGGGGAGAGTGACCCAAATTTTGTGTCTACAGGGGGTTAGACCTTATTAGTTCTATTAATCCTAAATCATCTTAACAACATCACTCTATTATCACATCTACTAAGTACTTCACTAAATGGGTTGAATATATACCTTTAACGTCCACTAAATCAAGACCTATTATCAATTCCACATATCAATACATTATATGTCGTTTTGGCATCCCATATAAACTTATCAGATATAATGGAAAATATTTTAAAAATAAAGAGGTTAAAAAGCTCTGTGATACCTTCAACATCAAACTCAACTTTTCATCACCATATTATCCCCAAGCAAATGGAATGGTTAAGGCCTCAAATAAAACACTTAATAAAATCCTCATGAAAACAGTAAATGATGTAGGAAGGAATTGGCATCTCCAAATCCCATTTTCCCTCTGGGCCTATCGAACTAGCATCCATAATCCTACGGGAGCTACACCCTATTCACTTGTTTATGGCTCCAAATCCATCTTACCTCTTGAAGTTTAAATCCCATCGCTTAATGTATCACTTAAGGAATTCATCCCCAACGAAGAATATTGACAAGACCATTTAGCACAACTTGAACTATTATATGAAAAGTGTCTAATGGCCCTGAAACATCATCAAGTTTATCAAGAATGCATTAAAAAAGCATGACTTTAAAATTAGTGATCTTGTGCTTAAAGAAAAATCAGAATGTCACTCAGTTAGAGAGAAGTAAATGTGGAAAGTTTTCCCCTTATTGGATCAGTTCATATGTCATCCTCATAAGTATGGTTCAACAACATATCATCTCACTTCCCTTGATAGATAACCTAAAAAGGAACTGCTGAATGCCTTGCACTTGCCGATATTTTACTGTTAAATGATTGATCTTCATGGCAATAGTCACATTTAAAATCTAGTCACTATGTCACATCTATTTCACCGAATTGTTGTACAATAAAGCAGATAAGGTAAATAGTTAAGGAGGAATACCTATTATTATGTTGGTCAAAGGTTGAGTGCACATGTTTTTGATTTCCGATCCAAGCTGATTGTGTGAGCTTCCTTTTGGCTAGGAGGAACTACCTGTAATACAAAACAAGACCACAAGATACAGTTAATAGCAAAGTTTAGTGGACTACCTAGTGTGAGTTAGATATAGGAAGTGTGATACTTCCTCGAATGTTTTCAATCCACTGATATATAACTGAATATGAAATAAATAAACATGCAAATAAAATAATCTAATGCTAGTGTTCTGATTTAGGTATCTCAGACTATTATATGTGTCAATCTAATTAAATGTTTGATAACTACACTAGTGAAGGTCCCAGGTCAAGTTATAGGTTGGGTAGGTGATCTGAGGGTCACAAACGGGGTTTGGGTAAGATTTAATGAAATTTGGGTTGACTTCGGGTGATTCGGAAGCTTGCTGGTCTAAGTTAGTTTTACCAGGCATAGAGACTAATGTCGGTCAGGGTGACTGATGTTGGTACAGGTATGACCGATGTCGCTTATGGTACAATCGATATCGGTTACTGTAGGAAATGACAAGATGTCAAAATGGGTGTCCATGATCTGTCTGTGTCTGCACAAAGAGTAGGGAAGGTATTTGGTGAGGTTGTAGGTGAGGTATCAAGTTTGGGTGAGGTTTTGTGAGGTTTTAAGGAGATTTGAGGGCTTGCTGGTTAAGTGAATGAGATAACACAGAGACTGACATCGGTCTGATGACCAATGCCGGTATAGAGGGGAGACCGATGACAGTTAAGATAACCGGCGTCTGTAGGGGAAATTTGGTGGTAATTAAATGAAAATAGTTTTGGACTTCTCTGTGATTGCACAGAGGATGAAGGGAGGATGGTTGGGTTTGCAATAATGCCAAGAAGAATAAAAAATGCATAGAGGTTAGGTACGAAGAGACAAATTGTTGTGAGTGGTTATATATGGATATTGGTAAGAAGGTAGGGATGAAAGAATACATGAAAGAACATGATCTGATAACCAAAGATAATGAACCTACACTTTAAGCAAGTACATAATGATGAAAATCAAATACACTTACTTGTATTTGTAGGTCTGGTAGGTGAAGGAAGGAAGTGGTTGATCCATGAAGAAATTTGTGGTCAGTGCCATGGTAATATTTCCCAAAGTGTTCCCATGAATATTCAAATGCCTTGGTATGAGCATTAGGTGTTCTCTTGAGCCTTTGGTTGAGTATATCATGTCGTATGGATGCTGAGAAGTCTCTGATTTGTGCTTGAATCCAATAGAACTCTTTGAACTCAAAAATGACCAACCTTAGTAAAAGGTTGTAAAAGGGTATATAAGGTGACTGATGATGATCAAGGTGATCGACGTCGGTTGAGGGATAACTGACGTTGGTTAAGGCAGGAAATCCTAGGTTTGCCAAAAATAGGAAAATATTTGCTATTTTTGGCATGCTCTAATTGTCAATCCAAGTCTCAAGTGAGGGTTAGCACTTGGATAAGTGAGAGTGTTGTTAAAGAAGGAATAAGACTTTAATTTTAGGGTTTGAAAGAGTCCTAGTTGGTTAAGATAAGTAGAGACTCAGTCTTAGTTAATTAATAGACTAAGAATAAGTCCTTGGTGAAGTGTCTAAGTGATGTGGCTAGGTGAGGTGTAAATTAACTTAATTTAAGTAATTATATTAATTAATAATACGAGGATGAACATTAATTCAACTGTAAGTAATTAAATTAATATGAATGTGGGGTAGGGGGCCATGGTTAGGTGAACACGTTATGTTAACTAATTAAAGGGAACGAAGGGGAGTGTGACCCAAACTTGGTGTCTATAATATCATCCATCTTGTCATAATAATTATTTGAAAGCATGTGGTTATCCTTCATTACCTCAAATATACCTTAAAAATAAACACCACGACTCTTTTTGTCACATCTTTCACTTTGGATAAGTTCCTCTCTTGCGGAAACCCCTTTAATCATTATACTCACCTATTATAGGCACGACATGGGTCGGCAATGTGTAGATCATATATATCTTCTTACATCATTGAAATGTTCTAGTAGGGAATTTCCCTCAACTAAAAATATACATATTAAAATCATTTGGATGCATTTCTCAAAAATTCAAAAATAAGTGATAGACTGATCCCTTGAAGGATAACTATCCATCAAAATCATAGACCGATCCCTTAAAGGAAGGCTATATATAAAAATCAAAAATAAAAAAGTACACTGATCCCACGAAGGACAACTACCTGTCAAAAGAGTAGACCATATCCTCAAAGGATAGCTACCCATAAAAAAGGATTCCTGCATTGATCAACCTTCAAAATCAATACATCAATATCAAAAGCACCTAGGAAAGCTTCCTGCATTGATCAGTTTTCCCCTCATAACAAACTTCCCGCATTGATTAGTTTTATTTAAAATAAAATATGAAAAGCTGAGGGAATTTCTCAAGGAGTCAGTGGAAAAGGAGAACCTTATTCCTATCTTGACCTACACATGTTCAGAACCATTTCATGTCCTAGAAAGAAGCATTCATTTAACCCCACATTTTTTTAAGTTTTGTGCAACTATCCATTGATAATCTTATTTAATAGTCATTAAGGCTGTCAGTGCAAATGTGTTCAAGCTTTCAAAACCCATCGTGTATCTATCAAATCCATCATGGGGTAATCATTTCATTTTACTTAAATCATATTCCTGATACAGTTCATTTCAAAATCACATTTTAAAGTCATTTGATTAACTCAAAAATTCAACAAATTCATAAACCATAATGTCACATCTAATGCATCTATGAAAATCCATCTAACACTAACTCGTTTAAATAAAAAACATGTATAAAAGATACATTTAACACATGAAAGACAAAAAAACATAAGTCATAAAACCTCATCATCATCATCATCATGTAAATCGAGTCCATGTACATCATAATCATCATCACATCAACGACATAAAAAAATGGGATTCTAAGAGCCGTACAATATCATATCAATGACATAAAAAATGGGATTAAATGAACCTTATATCAAATACATCAAAAGGTTCATCAGCTAGTGAACTGAAAACCTCCAAGAGATTGGCTAGGAGGGGCTGTACTTCCCTCTCCTCCCTGAGCATCTCTGCCTCTAACTACACCCACACCACCCACAACACCAACATCTCCTCCAACTCCTCCCCCACTATCACCTACTCGCTTTGGTCTCCGAGGTGTATGACCCACACTCACTGCACTAGTACTAGGGCCTGTCGCCTTAGCGGCCAAGTGATTAGCATATAAATTATCATCAAGATAAACATTTGTGATCATATCAATGTAATAATCATGATCTACCCATGGTGCCTAATAATGATCCCTAGAAACCATCCTAGACCCCGCAGATGGCATCTGTCCACTAGCATGTGGCCTCAATCCACTAGCCCCTAGTCTCTATCCACTAGCTTGGCCGCTAGCCTGACCTCTCTTCCTGCTGGCATGGGCCATCTCCACCAACTCTACACCAAAAATAGAAGGTCTGGTAATCCCTAAGGCCTTCCTCATCCCATCTCTCTGTCCCTTATACCAATCCCTATCTGCAATGGCCTGAACCAACTATACACTAAGTCCATCTCGCTGAGTAATCAAACTATCTCGCTCAACAAATAAAGTATCCTGAACACCTAGTAGGTCATATCGCTCTCCATAAGGTGCTCTCTCCCTCCCTCCTATATGGCCTTCTTGTCCATCACTACTGTAATAGCTGCAATCAAATCATCATCATCATCCTCCTCACTATCATCCTTAACACCCTCAATTGACTCTTGTACCAGTGCTCCTCCTGCCGCCTGAGCACGTACCCATCTAACTCTCTGTGATTTTCTCTGTGTAACCTGAGCCCCATCAAAACTCCTCAATGCTCGGGTCCACCAGGCTGTATACTCTGGGGTAACCCCCACATCATCAATTGAAACAATTTGGCCCTCATCATCGGGACCCATGTCCCCCTGCTAATCAATGATAATCTCAAGCTCTGTCACAAGTGCCCTTGGGGTCTCTATGTCTCCATCCTCCTGTCTATAGTGTACAGGGTCCTCAGGCACTCTCTGTACTAATCAACACTATCTCTTAACACGATCAAAGTGGAGTAACTAATGCTCACCTAGTCAATGAGTCTGAACCCATCTATCCTATTGTAAACTGACCAACTCGTCGGGAAACTCAAGCCAACCAAGTAAATCTAGGTATGGCCTCCATACCCATCTCCCATCTACAATCTAGATAGTAGCTCTCGATAATATCATGTCCTCCTCCTCTTTATCCCATGACCTGCATCCTCCCTCCATCTCAAAAATATAGGATGTCTATCACAAATCCCCCAAGGTAACCCCATTAGTCAAGCAATAACAATGTGCTCGAAGGTCGAGGCCTATAATAAGAACCCAATATCAATACCATATTGCTTGTGGACCTTCTAGGACCAAAAATCTCTAAATTTTTATGCAAGTAGGGTAGGACCCCACTCAAAAACATTATGACACTCCATCATCTCAACCATAACCCCTACCATCGAGTCACCTCCAGAATATGGCAAAGCATAAAAAATGATGCCCATCATCAGCATGGTCATTCGAGTACAAACCTCTATCTCAGCTGAATATAGTTTGCCATAAGTAAATGCCCCTGACTCAAACATAATATCTCCTACATCCTTTCCATACATCCTAGTCATAACCTCGTCTCTCTCTGCCTTGGTAATAATGTATACACCATCTTCCTGGATAGGAAATATCAGGATGTGTTGAACATCCTCTAAAGTGATTGTGATCTCTCTAGTAGGCAACCCAAAAGTATTGGTGGAAGGAATCCACCGCTCTAATAAGACCAACATCAAACTCTGACATCCGTGTAACCATTAATAATGTCTCATGGAACCAAAATTAACAACTTGTTATCCAATTTCACCCCCAGGGTTGAATTGATAACATACATCAGAATTCTCAAGTCCTAGGCAAATTGATTGATCTAGGGCAAAAAATCATGTTTCCAGGATCCCCTCATATTTATCATAACTCTCCTATCTAGGTTGAAAAGGGAAAGTTCTAAGAAAATGTGAAAAGGTTGCAGAAAATAAACTTGGGCCAGAAAAAATTGTCAAAATTGGCTAAGTCCTAGTCCTCGCAACAGTCGGGACATTTGGGACATCGAGGTGCGGATCGGCCGAAAAGCCTCCAGGCGGCCCGCGAAGCAAAGGGACATCTAGGATAGAAGGACGCGTAGGGCACGAGAAGCTGATCCAGCTGAAGGAGGAAGCAAAATTGACTAACTACTGAGCAAAACAGTTTGGGACATTCAGGCCGTGAGGACGCGAACTGCCCGGATCGGCTGAAATAGAGAACTTTAGCACCGGGATAGTGGGGGAAGAAGTACGCGGCGAACGCGAACCGGACGAACCGAGTGAATTGGAAGAATTTGTCCCAAAACACCTGGGAGAAAGTGGGACAAAGGTACGCGAAGGACGCAAACCGGCCAGTTCACCCGAAACAGAGAAATTTCGTATTGGGACAGTTGGGACAAAGGGACGCGTGGGACGCGGATAGCCGGAAAAGCCGAGAGCCAATCAGATTGTGCCATGTGTCATCGGTAGATTTGGGACAAGGAATCCCATTTCGGATGGATCAAAGGATTCTGTCCCAAACATCACTGGGACATCCAGGACAAAAGGATGCGAAGGGCGCGAAAAGCCGGCAGACCCGCGGACCAATCAAATCATGACACGTGTCACAAGGGAGAAAGTCAAAAAAGTCAAAAGGAAAGGTTTCAAGCACTGACCCGAGCCAATAAAAATAAGACACGTTTCTAATGAAGCAGGGAAGGAGAGAGAATTATGCATCCAATCAGCGCTTGACATGTGTCATCCAGGTGGCAGAACGCGGGAAAGATTTCAAAACGCATTTTTGCCTGTTTTGTGCCCTAAATCTTCAGATCGACATATCTTTCGATCCAGAGCTCAGATTTGCATGTTCTTTATATCAACGGAAAGCTTGTGAAATTCTCTACATGATTCTAGGGTTAATATTGAGTTTTGGTGTAGTCTAGAGAGAGAAAATTGAGAAACGGCTTTGACACGTGTTCATGGCCAGAAGCGACATTTCAGCGACCAGATTTAATGCAGAATGGGTCGCATTCTCCTGTAATCCAATCAAAATGATAGGGTATGGGTTTGTAAGGTCCCCCATGCCGTTTTAATGCACCTGCAGTCAAGTAGGGATGGGCTCTCATGCTTTTGTATGTTTTCTATCCCCTGGGCTCGACCCATGTAATGTAAAAGCCAGATTTGGCTCATTTCAAAGGGGGGGAACAATTTTTGACATAGCAGACTTCTTCTTTCACCTCCAACAAGTGATTGATGTAAGGATCAGACCTCTCCAAGGATTGTAACAGTTTTTACCTCTCTGAGGTTGTAATGCAGTGATTTTGACACTAGAAATGATAATGCAAGCTCTGTGAATGGTTTTCAGTCCTCTGTTTGTATTACTTGCTTCATTTCAAATCCTAAATTATATCTTATCAGTCTGTGTATGTTTTATGTTGTAAACTTTGGTCTGTGTCTATTTGCTTGACAAAAAAAAAATGTTTCACCACTCCTTTTGGTGCATCACCACCTTTAGTTAGTTTCATATTTTTTGCACTTATATCCCTGTCTCCTTGCAGTTTAGAGTAGGATTAGGATATGAACCTCTGTAGTTTTACAAAATATAGATCTAAATCAGAGGAGTTTGAGGAACCAGCCTCTAACCTGGAGATTCCTCTCTCAGTTTCACAAGTCCCCACACTTGGAGAGAGGTTTCCATGTTGTGCAATCACACTGGATGCTAGAGTGATCAACCTAGAATCCTGATCTGCATCCAGGGGTGCTGTGAGTCTGCAAGAATAGTTTTGGCACGCCCGGTGGGACCAAAGGTCTCATTTTTATTGCAGCAGGGTTGATGTGCATCTGCTGCATTTTTCTTGCTTGAAAAGAGCTATTATTTGCATATCTGGCGACTCCAAGGGGAAGAATCAACTGGTTCCAAGCTCAGGCCTGAAAACTCATGAGAAGAATCACCACAAGGTCAAGAGTTAGAGAAGAAGAAGTGTTTTTTGAATACCTACAATTATCTCTAAAGAGAAGGCAAAGAGGAAGAAGGATTCAGAGGTCTCCATCTCCACCAAATAGAACTCTCTCAACTCCTCCACCTGACAGGCCTTTCATTCAGTATACAAGGGCTTTAAGACTGATTAGAATGGCTCAAAACAATCCCTACGTCAACTTCACAGGCAACAGCCCACTTGCTCTCAATGCACAACATCCAGTTCCTATTGCAGCCTTGAAGAACATTCCCTACTTCACCGGAGAAAATCAGACTACTCCAAGTGATCATGTTAAAGATATTGCTTACCTTTGTGCAATCCATGAAATCAATGAAATGCAAGTGGCTGTCAAGTTACTGGCATCTTCCTTTAAGGGTAAAGCATTGCAATGGTTTAGGAGCCTTGGAGCTGGTTCTATCACAAACTGGAATCAGCTGTGTAATGCACTTCACGAGAAATTTGGAGAGAAGGGATACAACTTGTCTCTTTTAGAGCAGCTGACAGCTATCAAGAGAGCCCCCAACGAGCAGCTGACTGACTTCAACTTCAGATTTCAAAGGTCTTGGGATAGGATTCCAGTGGCAGTCAGGCCAACAACAGAAGGTGCTTTTCTATATTACCTTAAAGCTTTGAATTTTGATATTTCTATGTTAATTCAATCTATGGGAGGCACAACCTTACCTGCTGCTTATAGCATTGCCATTAGAGCCAAAAACTGTCTTATTCAAGCTGGTAAACTGGCTCCTAGGCCTCCCATGCCCTTGTATCCAAACTTAGAAAATCCAAGCACTAGTCAAGCACCCACTTTGGCTCCTGTTCCCACCCCTAGAAATCAAAGTTCAAGTGAAACTTCTACTTCATCCTCTAGTGCTTCAAATGAACTCCAAGAGGTCATGAAACAGTTGCAAAATTTGGGAAATGAGCTAGTTACTATCAAAAGATAGGAAGCTCAAAGTGCTAGACCGTATCAGCCTCAAGCACAGTACCAGGATAGGACCCCATACCAACAAAATAGGTCACCAAATCAGGCTACAAATCAAAACCAAAGCCAAGTAAGGCCTCCCGCTAATAGACCATTTCAGCCCTATAACCCCAATGTCGTATCTGCTTCTAAAGCATTAGTGCCAGTCCAAAATAACATGGCCCAAGAATATGATTGGTGTTTCCCGTGTAGTCAGCCACAAAACCAATCAATGTGCTTTAACGGTGCATTAAATCAAGCTCTGATGGTGCAAACCATTGGTGGGTCGCAAGAGTCCAGCCACGAAGGAGATCAGCAGCAGGAAGCACCTCAGCAAGGAACATCTCCGAATGAAACTACTCTTGTCAATTGGTAGGCTGAAGATTTCTGTGGTATGAATCAAATACCCTCTCAAAGTGTTACAGCCAACACAAGGTCAAAGAGGAGAAATTTGGGTGAAGAACAGCCATTGGCCCCAAGTAGTTCACGACCTTCTGTCACTCCACAAGGTGTTGGCAAACAAAATGCAGTTCCAAACGTGCAAGGAGCACCCAAACCAGCTCCTAAGCCAACTCAAATGCCAGCTATTGCTGCCCATGTGCAAGGAATAAATGCACAAGCTAGGGGACAACAGAGGGATGCTTCATCCCCATTCAACATCATCGATCAGATGAAGAAGACAAATGTAAACATATCCATGTGGGAATCACTATCCATCCCAGGCCAAAGAGATTTGCTACAAGCTGCCATGAAGGACTAGTCAACTTCAAATCAACAGGTCCAAATGCAAGAGAAGGTACTCACAAATGCTGCCCAGCCTGAAGGAAATCATGGAGGAAAACAAGGTAAAATGTTGAAGCCCCCTCCATTTTATGTTTCATTCATCATAGGAGACAAGTTGGTACATAATTGCATGATTGACTCTGGGGCAAGTAGCTCAGTGATGCCCAAGCAAATAGCTGATCAGCTGGGTCTCCAATATGAAGTAATATCTAAAGGGGTAGTGCAATTGGATGGGACAATAGTAGAACCATGGGAGTAATTAAAGGTTTGAATCTTACCTTGCATACATGCCCCAACGTTACCGTTTTACAAGATGTGTCAGTGATAGATTTGCCACCACTCTTTGCCCTATGTTTATCAAGGGATTTCACAGCCAAAATTGGAGGCTACTTATCTGCTGATTGGTCACACATGTTGTTCAGAACAAGATATGGTACTAAGGTCACAATCAGATCTGAACCAATTGCAAACTTTCATATTGAGCCTCATAATCCAAGCCAAATCAATGCCAACTATTCACCATTTGATCAAGAAGATTATCCAAACACAGATGAAGCCAACACCAAAGTTGGAAGCATTCCAGATTTGACTCTTGATGAATGGGAAAGCAAGGTACATGCTTTTGATCCCTACCAAGAAGTAGAAGAATCTGAACTAGGAGTCTATTGCATACATGAAGAAAACTAGCCTATTCCTAGCATCACCAAACCAAACCATAAGGATGACAATGAGGTATGGAAATCATTTTTCGATGGATCAAGGAGTAGGCAAGGTGCAGGAGGAGGAGCTATGCTTGTTTCACCTCAAGGCATCAAATATTATTCAGCTTTTCGTTTCTAGTTTTCTTGTTCAAACAACACAGCTGAATATGAGGCCTTGATTCATGGACTTCATTGGGCTAGGAAAAAGGACATAAATAACTTGCAGGTGTTCAGGGATAGTGAGCTGATCGTTAATCAAGTCAAGGGACAACATGCTACAAAGAATGACCTACTGAAGAACTACAAAAATAGGGTATGGGACCTCATTGAGGATTTCAAAGCTTTCAACATCGTGTCCATACCCAAGAAGAAAAATGAAGCCGCGGATAGGCTCGCAGCATTTGGAGCAACGTTTGATGTGGTTGACAACATCAAAAGGGAAAAAACATAGCCACATATCCATGTGATTGTGAGGCCAACAGTTCCAGATAATAATATAAGCTAACAGGTGTTTGAGAAAGATCAACAAATCGTCAATTTTTTACAAGAAGAGGCTGAATTCTCAGCTAGGAATCAGGACAGACTAGAGCTGTAGTATGGGGATCAAGTAGTGCAGTTGCGGACAAACAAGCTTCCCAAGGGTTTAGTAACGTTGGAGTCTATCTTCAACCCTAACGACCAGTTCTGTAAGGAAAAGGCTAACATACAGGTCAAGAGAGAAGATTCAGAGCCAGTTCCGGTTGGGGAAGGCAAAACACTTCAAATTGGTAAAGTGGCCACTGAGCAGGAGAAATCAGATTTCATATAGCTTTGCCAAGAATTTCCAGATGTCTTCACTTGGAGCTATGAAGACTTGAGAGGATTCAATCCAAATTTGGCACAACATACCATAGAATTAGATCAAGATGCTAAGCCCATCAGGCAAAAGCAGAGACCTGTTAACCCTCACATTGAGCCTCTAATGAAGAAAGAGCTAAATAAGCTAATAGAGGCAAGCATTATATTCCTGATCAAGCACTCAAGCTGGGTTGCTAACTTGGTTCCGGTCAGGAAGAAGAGCGGAGAAATCAGGTTGTGTGTGGACTTCCGAGACCTCAATAGGGCATCTCTCAAAGATCATTACCCGCTTCCTTCAATGGAACAAATATTGCAAGTAGTATCCGGTTCAGAGAGATTCTCTCTCCTAGATGGCTACTCAGGGTATAATCAGGTGATGGTGAAAGAAGATGACCAATTCAAGACGGCTTTCACCACCAAATGGGGGACCTATGCCTACAAGAAGATGCCATTTGGGCTATCAAATGCTGGGGCCACTTTCCAAAGGGCAATGGATATGGCATTCAAGGGGTTGATCAATAAAATGGTTTTGATATATCTTGATGACATCACTGTATTCTCCAAAAATGCAGTGGATCACCTTTTTCATCTAAGGCAGGTATTTCAGAGGTGTAGAAGATTTGGGGTATCATTGAATCCCAAAAAATGCATATTCCTGGCTCACGAGGGGAAACTTCTAGGCCATATTGTCTCAAAAGAGGGACTGGCAATTGATCCAGAGAGAGTTGAAGCAATAAGAGCACTACCATTGCCAAGTCACAAGAAGGCTCTTCAAAGCTTCTTGGGAAGGATCAATTTTGTCCGCAGGTTTATCCCAGATTTTACAGCCCTTGTCAAGCCCATCACCAAAATGTTAAAGAAGAGCATGCCTTTTAAGTGGACAGTAGAAGGCAAGGAGAGTTTTGAGGCAATCAAAGAAGCTATCTCCCAAGCACCAACTCTCATCAACCCAGACTTCTCCAAGGATTTCATCCTCTATGCATTTGGAGGTGATGACACTATTTCTGCCATTCTAGTACAGCAGAACAAAGATAATGATGAGCAGCCAATTGCCTTTTTCAGCCAGAGCCTAGATGACTACGAGGTGAGGTACTCTTTTATTGAAAAGTATGTACTTTCAGTAATCAAAAGCTTGAAGAAATTCAAGCATTTAGTCTCAAACAACAAGGTCCAGTTGCTGGTCTCACATGCTGGAGTTAAGGACTTCCTCTTCAATAAAGATTTGAACGAGAAAAGGGCAGGTTGGATCACCCGTGTCATGGAATATGACATTGATATCAAGATCACCAAGCTGGTAAGAGGGAAAGGACTGTGTGAGCAGCTGGTTTTGGGGAAGCAAAAGGAAGTATGCAACGAAGAAGAGGCTGTTTTGACAGTCCAGGACAGCCATGAGCCAAGTGGCAATCAAGAAGAAGACAATGCTTCCCCCGCTCCTTGTTGGACCCAAGATATTATTCACTTCCTAGGCACAGGCCTATGCCCTCTAAAGATGAACAAGACCCAAAGGAGACACTTCAGGTTTCAGGCTGTTCCGTATGCCATTGTTGATGGAGTTTTGTTCAAGAAAGATGTGAATGGAGTGCTACTGAGATGCATTAGCACAAGTCAGATTCAAAGGGTGTTGGAAGAGTTTCATGGTGGACCAGCTGGTGGCCATTTTGCACCAAGAGTGACAGCTCTAAAAATCATGAAGGCTGGTTATTATTGGCCTAAAATCTTCAGTGATTGCTATGCATGGATCAAGAGGTGTAAGAATTGTGCATTCTTCACAGGAAAAGAGAGACTTGCTGCCCTTCCATTGCATCCAATCTCAGCTGACCAACCATTCATGCAATGGGGTTTGGACTTCATTGGAGTCATTAATCCCAATTCAAGCCAAGGGCACAAATGGATTTTGACAGCCACAAACTACTTCACCAAATGGACAAAAGCAGTAGCACTCAAAGAGGCGAATGAGTCTAACATCTTAGACTTTTATGAGGGGATAGCAACCAGATTTGGTGTACCTGCCACAATAATCTCTGATAATCCCTTAGCATTCATTGGATCTAAGGTGACTGAGTGGGCTGTCAAGAACGGTATTTACCTAAGCACTTCATCGAACTATTACCCTCAGGGTAATGGCCAAGCCGAGTCTACAAACAAGAACTTGTTGAGGATCATTAGGAGGACTCTTGATGAGAATCAGAGGTCTTGGCATACCAAACTGAAATCAGCCTTATGGGCTGATAGGATCACTCCCAAAAGATCCATAGGTAACTCTCCATTTAGGCTTGTCTATGGAAGAGAGGCAATCTTGCCCATGTCACTTGAGTTGCCAACGTTGGGACTCATGAAGCAGCTGGAGTTGCTTGAATTTGAGCCCATGGAGGTGAGGTATGCAGAGTTGATGGAGCTGCAAGAGATCAGAAATCAGGCATCCCAAGCAATGGAAAAGGATCAAGCTTTGATCAAGAAGACCTTTGATAGAAAAGCCAAGGGTAGATCTTTTCAAGTTGGAGATCTAGTGTTGAAATGGGATGTGGATAGAGCAAAACCGGGAAGGCATACAAAATTTGATGCCATTTGGAGTGGCCCATACGTGGTCACAAAGTGCAAGAACAACAATGCTTTCCAATTGGCCTCATTGGATGGGGAAGAACTGCAGATTCCAGTCAATGGAATCTATCTCAAGCGTTGCTTCTAGAGGGAAGTTCACTACCTCTGTAAATATTAGATTAAATTTTCTTTCCTCCAAGTGCTTGTGCACATTGTTTTGCTGTAGGTTAGTCTTGTTTTCCCTAAGTGCTTTGACACAGCTTGCCGTCCGTGGAGATGTTTAGCATCCTTGCTTTCATCAGGTAACATTCCATCTTCCTCCTTGCACATTCTGAGTCAGTTAGGGTCCTAAACGGAATATTTGATGACTCCATGCCCAATGGACTGCTTTAGGCAACTGGTATCTTCTACCTAGCAGGAAGGTATCCCCGCTGAGTCACAAAATTGTTATCCAATTTCACCCCCAGGGTTGAATTGATAACATACATCAGAATTCTCAAGTCCCAGGAAAATTGATTGATCCAGGGCAAAAAATCATGTTTCCAGGGTCCCCTCATACTTATCCTAACTCTCCTGTCCAGGTTGAAAAGAGAAAGTTCTGAGAAAATGTGAAAAGGTTGCAGAAAATAAACTTGGGCCAGAAAAAATTGTCAAAATTGGCTAAGTCCTAGTCCTCGCAACAGTCAGGACATTTGGGACATCGAGGCATGGATCGGCCGAAAATCCTCCAGGCGGCCCGCGAAGCAAAGGGACATCTGGGACAGAAGGACGCACAGGGCGCGAGAAGCCGATCCGGCCAAAGGAGGAAGCAAAATTGACTAACTGCTAAGCAAAACAGTTTGGGACATTCGGGCCGCGAGGACGCGAACCGCCCGGATCGGCCGAAACAGAGAACTTTAGCACCGGGACAGTCAGGCCAGAAGTACGCGGCGGACGCGAACCGGCCGAACCGGGTGAATCAGAAGAATTTATCCCAGACAGTCCGGGAGCAAGTGGGACAAAGGTACGCGAAGGACACGAACCGGCTGGTTCACCCGAAAAGAGAAATTTCGTATTGGGACAGTTGGGACAAAGGGACGCGTGGGACGCGGATATCCAGAAAATCCGAGAGCCAATCAGATTGCACCACGTGTCATCGGTAGATTTGGGACAAGGAAGCCCATTTCAGACGGATCGGAGGATTCTGTCCCAAACAAAACTGGGACATCCGGGACAAAAGGACGCGAAGGGCGCGAAAAGCCGGCAGACCCGCGGACCAATCAAATCATAACACGTGTCACAAGGGAGAAAGTCAAAAAGTCAAAAGGAAAGGTTTCAAGAACTGACCCGAGCCAATAAAAATAAGACACGTGTCCAATGAAGTAGGGAAGGAGAGAGAATTACGCATCCAATCAGCGCTTGACACGTGTCATCCAGGTGGCAGAACGCGAGAAAGATTTCAAAACGCATTTTCACCTGTTTTGTGCCCTAAATATTCAGATCGACATATCTTTCGATCCAGAGCTTGGATTTTCACGTTATTTATATCAACGGAAAGCTTGTGAAATTCTCTACATGATTCTAGGGTTAATCTTGAGTTTTGGTGCAGTCTGGAGGGAGAAAATTGAGAAACGGCTCTGACACGTGTTCATGGCTAGAAGCGACATTTCAGCAACCAGATTTAATGCAGAATGGGTCGCATTCTCCTGTAATCCGGTCAAAATGATAGGGTATGGGTTTGTAAGGTCCCCCATGCCATTTTAATGCACTTGCAGTCAAGTAGGGATGGGCTGTCATGCTTTTGTACGTTTTCTGTCCCCTGGGCTCGACCCATGCAATGTAAAAGCAAATTTGGCTCATTTCAAAGGGGGGGAACAATTTTTGACATAGCAGACTTCTTCTTTCACCTCCAACAAGTGATTGATGCAAGGATTAGACCTCTCCAAGGATTGTAACATTTTTTACCTCTCTGAGGTTGTAATGCAGTGATTTTGACACTAGAAATGATAATGCAAGCTCTTTGAATGGTTTTCAGTCCTCTGTTTGTATTATTTGCTTCATTTCAAATCCTAAATTATATCTTATCAGTCTGTGTATGTTTTATGTTGTAAAATTTGGTCTGTGTCTATTTTCTTGACAAAAAAAAAATGTTTCACCACTCCTTTTGGTGCATCACCACCTTTAGTTAGTTTCATATTTTTTGCACTTCTATCCCTGTCTCCTTGCAGTTTAGAGTAGGATTAGGATCTGAACCTCTGTAGTTTTACAAAATATAGATCTAAATTAGAGGAGTTTGAGGAACCAGCCTCTAACCTGGAGATTCCTCTCTCATTTTTACAAGTCCCCACACTTGGAGAGAGGTTTCCATGTTGTGCAATCACACTGGATGCTAGAGTGATCAACCTAGAAGCCTGATCTGCATCTAGGGGTGCTGTGAGTCTGCAACAACACAACCTCTACATGCTCCCAATCATCATCTGACATAACAATCCTCACCTCATCTAAAATCAGTGGTAGACGATCACGAATAGTCAACTTAGCGTTCACCCGCAAACACATAAACAAATATTAGTATAATTGTTGCAAAATATCAAAAACATTATCCACAACATATCAAAAATTTCTTTACATCAATATCAACATCGTCACCTAAAAACACCAACAACATCTAAAACATCAAAAGTTTGTGATGGCACACCGTTTTCCAAAGACATAATTCTCCATTTGTAAACAAAAGTAACTATACAAAATTACTTAAACATCAACATTATATAACCAATATCAACGTCAACTACTATTACATACACCAATGATTAGATAGGAACCAAAAAAACCATATAAACCTATAAACATTTCTTTAAAATCATGCCAATAATCACAAATGCGAATTGTCCACATTACAGGTGAATCACCGATGATTCACTTCAATCACTGGCGATTGCATGAATCGTTGACAATTCCTATGTTTTTACCCTAGGGCATCCAAATGCCCCCAAAATAGAAAGAAAAAACTAAAAACTACAAAAAGCAACACAAAAATTAATAAAACAGATTAAAAATGCATACCTCAACCATTACGAGATTCCTATATCTACTAGAAGATGCCATTTTGTCCAAAATTTGCCTTTTTTCCTCGAAAAAACATGTTTTTCTCTCCCTAATTACTGTCATAATCCATTTTCACCATGGTAAGAATGTGGTGAAATGAACTCGCAGTCAGATTTTTATCGCCAAAATTTTACCTTGGGGCAATCACCGACGATTTCCCTAATCGCGTACAATTTTTTCAATCACTAGCGATTAGCCCCTGTCTTATCCATTATTCCCTCTTTTGCCCTAAAACATGTCAATCATCATTTTTTTCACAAGTGTGTCTTATTTTCAATGAACCCTAGTCCTTGAAACATTAAATCGAACAAACATAATCAACATTGGGATTCATCATTTGTCTATGGGACGTCTACCCTTTGGCCCCCATCACTTGACTTTCCCCATCTATTTAGCCTACCTTCACAAATCATACGTCTATAGGTGTCGAACCATTTGGTGCCCCTATCATTTGATTCCTTGGTAGCACATCTTGTTTTGGTATCCCTCAGACTGGGGAAACTCTTACGAAACACATCATATACAAACACTGGTGTTCCCTGTATTACGTTGCAGTTGGATCACCCATATAAATCATCTCTTCATTGTTTTTGTCTAACATTTTGCCATTAAAACCACTAGACAAAAATGGGTAAATTTAGACACTAAAAATCTACACTCCCCCATCTTCACTTAATTATCCCGTTCACATTCATAATACATCACTAATTACATTAATACCCCATACCTCCCCCATTTTTATTTAATTAAATGTTTCATTATATATGTCATTTAAGTACAATTTTCATATTTTCTAAATTATTCTAATCCACCTAAGTTTCTATCTTAAAATCTATTTAAAATCACTTCAAACTCCCTTATCCTGACACACCTATCATAGGCATTTATAAACTCACCGTTATCTTGTCAAAATCTTATTTATTTATCATCATTATCAAAATAATCTTATATTTGTACTATCCTAAACAAACTTAAGCTAAATTAGATGATATTTAACTAATTACATCCATTCCCTGACACATTCCTGACCACCTCACATCATCTTCCTCAAAAATATGAACAAAAATCTCGAATTAGCAAGTTGTTCCAATAATTTGCTAAACAAAACCAAACTAAATGAAATTGTTGGTGATTTGGCAAACCACCAACGATTATTTAAGCCCATTTTCAGTCTCCTTTTGGGATCATCTTCTCACATTTTTTGAGCTTAAGTTTTCAGACATAGTTCATCACTATTATATTGCATCAACGTAATCATGTTATCATCCAACATTACTGTTAAAACATCTTGGGAGCCATTTTTGAGCCGATGCCAATAAATATTTTATTATTCAGCCGCAAACTACATAAATATTCTATCAAGGTCAGTCATCATTTTATGATTTCATTTCCATATTCAAGTCTCTTTATTTGTTCATCTGTTATCAATATTATTTAAAACCTTGAAACATCATAATCTTGAACTAATTGGGTAAATCCTTTGTTTTATCAACCTTTTATTATTCATCAGTAATCGCTAGTGATTACTAAGATCACCTGTGATTCCTGTCTTCTCTGTTTCCCTGCAGCCATCCTCATATTTCATTTATCAATTGCATTGTATCTCTTTTATTGCTAATATGGTGTCTAGTGTGGGTTGTTTAGATGGAAATAGAGGGTCAAGGTCATGAAATAACTAGCATCAACTCATTACATGTCATCCATCATCCATTGCATTGGGAACAATATGACATTCTACATGGCCTCAAGCTATGTGCCATTCATTACACCCCTTTAGATAGTTTACAAAACATCTTTGAATCCACTCAGAGGATCCATGAGGCTACAAACAAATTCTGGGAAGATTACTTTGAGGTTTTGCGTATCCAAGCTGATTTGGCTTGGTTTGAATATTAATACGAAGCTGAATTAGAAGAATTGAGCTCTGAGACTAAATCTGAAGACAAAAATAACTACGAGCACTCAGATTCTAATTCTGAGTATCAGAATGACATGAAAGAAGAAGAGCCGAAATACATATCAGAATTCTTTAAGGAAGAATACATCAAAGATGAGAGTTTAACTTTTTCTAAAGAAGAAAATTCAGAGTCCACTGGAGAAGAGATTTCTCCTTCTAAGAATTTGGATACTGATTTGGTCTCTAATTCCGAAGCATAGTTCTTATCTATCATTGCTTATCATTTATCTGCTTTATATTTGTAATAACGAAACATTTTGTCAAAACAATTATTATTACCATTTATCGTATGTCAATTATTGTTTCTGTACCCACTTGATTGTAAAAGCAAATTGACACCCTTGTCAGGAAGTCTTTTGATTTCCAAGGACTGGCCTTTTCCTAGCAATCCACCTAATATCTTATTAATCATATCTTGTTTAGTGGTTGTGATCTATAGGTATTCGCGTAACAAAGGAATCTATATCTTTTTTGTATATGGAGTGCAAAAATCAAACACCATTCATCCACATCTGCGGGTATCTCTAAACCCTGCCATACTGACATTAGGTAACTTTTATTCTCTTGCTTATTAGGTTAAGTTGAAGAGGTAAGATTTATTCTTAACATATACATTACAACTATGTATAAATTCATCATATTTTGTAAATCATTATTTCCAACAAGTTTGATGAACCTAAATTATAGTTAAAGGTACAAAAACCAAGTAGTATACTAATGCACCAAAATTATCACACCCAACAAGATAAGGTAAAATCATACAACCTAACGAAACAACAATAAGTTATAAATGTAAGGTATTTTATGAGTGCTTGGAAACCACCGTCGTTACATGCTTGGGTTTACAACTACGAGTAAGTATGTATATCCTTTTCAAGGTATATGTACGTACATTTAGCTATAACCCTAACCAAATAACACTTCTTATCACCTAGCCTTCGTAACTCAATGTACATTTCATAACTCAAGTCTTGTGACAAAATAAAAGGAAGTTGCAAGATGTGACATACTTCTCCCCTTAATGAATCATCGTCCCGATGATTTAACTCGTTAATAGTAATTAGAAAGATCAAATATAGATTTATATCATACAAGTAAGGAGAATAATCAACATTTTCATCCAAAAACTAGCATTTTTTTCAAATTTCAATTTATCATTATTCAGATTTCTTGGTTGTAACAACCTTTCAACCAGCAAATTACAAACAATCAACGATATGACATGATTTTTCCATTACAATCAGTTATAACATGCAAAAATATTAATTATATCATAACAGATAGTCAGTTTAAAAGCTTTCATCATTGAAATAGGTAAGGCAAAAGTAATTGTTTTTATTTAATTTGTCCCAGCTTTCTTATGTTGTATAGTTGATTAGAGACTTAGTCTTCTTAGATCTTTCATCAAAAAAATTCCCAATTTTTAAAGTTACAAACAAAGAATTTCTTCTCTCGAGCTTATTTTGACCAAAATAACTTTATGGTTTAACCCTAATCAATTATTCTCTTATAAGATTCATGTTTCACCCAAAACGCATATTTTATACAAGGGTATGGGAACATTATGCATCCTAGGAATTTCAAGTGACAAAGCTAACCTTACATGATACATGGATTGTTGCTCCCAGATTTTTCAAGGGATTACACACATGTCTTAGTGGTAATTTTGGCATCCTTGCCACACAATTTAGTGCTCTTTTCAGGTTTCACCCACGAAATACCTTGTCTGAAAACCTGAAAAGAGCACTAAATTGTGGGGCAAGGATGCCAAAATACCTTGTCTGAAATGACCATGCAATAAATTTGTTATTCCCATAAGCCGAGAATATGATGCATAAAGTAATTCCACATAACCTTCCATTTCAATTTTTCTTTTATTGAAAATTGTCATTACCAATTCATATTGGGACAAATCCCCAGTCAACTACATTATCTTACATCAAAGTTAGGTTGCATGAAAGTATATTTCAGTCCCAATTAGTTTGTTTCCATTTTTTAAAGGCTTCATAGCAGGTACTACCTCAAATGTTACAAGTCATAATCGATGACAACAAGTTCCATGTTGTGGAGAGCATAGTTCAGTTCATGCTCTTTCAACTTTCAGATTTTTCAATGACAATTTGTTTTCATAAATTTTCCGCCCAACCCCTCGCCTAAGGAGTCCATTACCCCGGAAAGGTTCCTATTGGGATCCGGAACTCAAAACATGTGTTGTCGTTAGTTAATCTTTAGCATAATAAATGACATTTAAAACTTGTCAATCATCACAATCTCTTGTTATTTTTAGTGAAGATGTTATCGGTGAAGTCTTACAAGGGAATCTATTGATTTTTTTAGAAATAACCAACAAATCTTATGAAGTTTTGAGCTTCTTATAATTAATATATGTTGACCACTATGAGGTAGTTTTATCTTTCGATGGTTTAATTACAAACCATCACCATCATTTGTGTGACCGCAGTTATGTACCTTATCTAGAGTACTTCTTGATCTTAATTTATAACTTCCTACTTTCAACATTATTCTCTAATGTCCTCAATGTTCTTCTAGATTTTTAGAGAAAATCAATACATTGTCTAAGAAATTAACACACCATTTTTCCAAACATTACTGAAAATATTGGTTATGATGACCCTAAGTACAACATATGTACTAGTACATCCAAAAATTATTGAAACTTACATTACTCGTATCCTCACTAAATTTTATCTTATAGATATCTTCATCCTTCTTACATAGCCAAAGATAACTGGATCATTCAATTGATCCTTAGAACTCAAATAAGACCTTTAGGTGATAGTTTCATTATAGGTTGGATATCTAAGGTGAGATCCGCTCACATTTTCAAGAGAAAGTTCCATTCTATGCCACATATACTTGTTATTTTATGATAGTTTCATTATAGGTTGGATATCTAAGGTGAGATCCGCTCACATTTTCAAGAGAAAGTTCCATTCTATGCCACATATACTTGTTATTTTATGCATACTTCCAAGAAATTCATTTATTTTTCAACCCATTAAACCATTTGTAGTCACTTTTCTAACCCTTAATTCACAGGTATGTTGGCATATCACCCATCCTAAACTGGACGCTCACCCAAAGTGCGTGAAGGCGTCAGGCCCCCCTTTTATGTGAGATTTGTCAAGAATATTACCATTAATGGAGGAGTAGTGCATAGTCATAAATGAATACATCCTATAACAAGAATAAAGAAACTAAACCCAAGCATAGATGACCCATATTATGGCTATGAACATCAAACACAACATGTAGGAATCAGATCTAAACCATGAACACAATACGAACACAAACATTGAGATCCATAAGAACTGATAATCAGAACAAACACCATCGTATTAATCCACCATTGTTATAGTAGCCAAATACATCATAAGAATCATATTCAGACCAGATACATCAATAGAACAATATTCTCTCACATCTCTCTCTCTCTCTCTCTCTCTCTCTCTCTCTCTCTCTCTCTCTCTCTCTCAGCTCTCTTCTCTTCTTGTTACCATGCAAATAAATACATATGAAGGAAAGGGGCGGGGACTTATCCTCTACCACCTAGTCATCACTCAAGAGTAGGCCGCATGCCAAATGTCATCATGCTCCACCATACTCAAGTACCCTAAGCATGCAAGCTTTCTCCTAATGATAGCTAAACCATAACTAACTCTACTTTACAACTCTTAATCTTATCATGATAATCATATCCTAAAGTAGGCTTTTCTTGGGCTGTAAGTCTCCATGCTTTAACCTTATCCACAACCAACGCTTGTTGCATCTCCACATGTCCTTTATTGTAACACTAACTATGGCCCAAAATGTGGCTAAGTCTTGAGTCTGTTCTACCTTGGCACGAACCTCTGCGCTCTTCCTGGAGTCACTTTAGCGCGAGCCTTTGCACCTTGCTGGTGTGCAACAAAAATCCTTCACGCCTTAGGTACTTAGTATTATTAAGGGCTCAACACTGTTGACTTATGTAAGGAAATTCAATGTTAATTAAGAAGTCATAGGTCCCTAAATGATTGTGAGTATAATTCCATTTATGTGATGAAGTTTAAACAATGTTTATGCTTTGTTGGCAGACTTAGGTCTATATTTCTTTTACAAAATATTTCTCATTTGATGGAGAGTAGATTTTTCATTCATTTTTTAGCTAATCATTAGATACAAGAACTTAATTGCACCAGTATCATACTAAAATGACAACAAAAAGTCCTACATAACTTACCTAACATCATCATAAGATTAGCTTATTCCTTTCTTAGAGGCCATCTATTGTTGGTGCATTTTCAACTGCTGCACATTCAACTAGTTCTCCAAAGAACACTATTAACATAATGCTTGCTATCAGAGTTGAAACATACTCATGTAAATCTTCTTTTTCTTTGATTGCTTCTATCTTTACCTCATGTAGCGTTGTTCTATGCATTCTTGCTTAATACTATAACATTTTTTACTGATGTATTACTCATAACCATCCTCATTTTACTGTCATATTACTTGCACCACATTTTTGAGAATACAACCCCATTTCTGGGAAGATCCGAAGCTCAAATGTGTAGAGCATGATAATTCAATTAGTCATTCATTCAATACAATAATCAACATTACAACAGAAAATTATATAGGGCTAGATATTCTAACCACTAAAATTAATCTAGGTTGTATGTTATAACAACCCTGATTCTCTCTCTAACTACTAACCATCTCTAAAAACACTCACACCCTACGTTAGTTGTTTTCACAACTCACAACATTAATTTATTTGCTCCACACACATAATCATATTTAATATGGAGCATTATAATAATCATGTTAGGACTAATTCCTCACATTCCCCCCTTAGTTGTAACATGGGGTGAGGAACCTTTTGGAGCTGCATGATGACGATTGGCCGTGGTTGGTCGTTGCCTCCGTCTTCTCGGTTTTCGCCGATGGTTAAAGGTTACTATGTTTTAACATCGCCCCCACCCTTAATAAAAAAAACATGGATGCCGGTTTTGACCGATCATGCATCCAGGTACAAATATATCCCACATAATATATATTTTTGTGAAAACCCTACCTACTCCCTTTTACGAAAAAATAGATATTTCCCCCTTACAATGTTTTCCTAAAAAAATCTGATAGGAAAATACACTATGTGAAAAATGCACCATTTTAAACTCTCTCTCTAATTGATATGGGGAGATTGAAGGAGCGAGAATCATCCAGATCTCTGGCCAAGCCAATACCATGTTCTTTGAAGTGAAAGATAAATAAATTTGTGATGAGTAGGAGTCCGCCACTTCCATATCGAGAGGAAGGAGCTGTCGAGGTGATGGGGATTGCGAGTTGTAGTGAATTGTGGGCAGTCCAAATCGGATGCAAATATGTCCCGCAAAACCCCCAATATTTTATATATGATGAATCTGGCTACCTTATGTTTGCCAACTAGAATAACTAATAATGCTCTGCGTAGATTGAAAATTGTGTTGTGATCTATCTTTGTTGGTCTTTGGCGGTTGAGGAGCACCAACACCTAGAGCATCATGGGTTCCATTTTCTGAAACTTGGGATGTCGTATAAGGTGTTGAATCAGAAATTTGTTTCTCTGCTAAACCATAGTTGAGCGTTGAGTAAAAATCTAGGCCCGAATCCCCTGCTTTCTCTAGAGAATTGGCCGGAAGAATTACAGACCAAACCTAGAGAAATATGCAAGTCATGGAGGGTAGACCGTTGCAGATGCACTAGTTGATTTTGGCACAGAAGCCACGAGTCTCCGTTGTTCGGAATTGCAGTATATGAAGCTCAATGTTTGTAGAGAATGGTGTTTGTGAATGAAACCTTCAAGCAAATATCCAATTGCCACAGTAACTATTTATAATGCATCGAACAAGAGCTGTTGAAAGTATGCCGAGTTTGTTTACCTCAGTGATGCAATGTATTAAGAAATACATAACAGGCCAAGTATGGATTAGAGGAGAACATATATTCCTATGTAATGTAAAATATATATATTATCACAGAGAATAAAATACTACAAACTATAATATAACAACGGGGTTGCATGTTTTCAACTCGGCGGAAATCAATACTTGTCTTCAAATTTGTGGTAATAGGTATCATCGACGACTTGTATCGATATAACTTCTATCACATAATAGAATCCCTAAGATGTCCCTCAAAAAACAATATCTTTCTTTGTTGCTCTTCTTCTCCCGATAATCGGAAACAGAAAACCAAAAAACAACAATTTGTATTTTGTTTATTTTCCAAATTTTGGTATGCAAATAGTGGAAAAAATGGAGATGAAGATTGTGAATAGAATGAATAGAATGGAAGAGGAGAAGATGCAAATGGATGATGAATGTCAAAAAGGTGCAAGTGGTCTTCACTGCACTTCTTGGACAACATGTAAGCATGGATGGATGAAAAATAATGACATCTACACGTGGTCTTCATTGCATAGCCATCAATTAATTTTGATGAAAAAACAATTGAATGGAGGGCGAACAGAGAGGTTCAAATCTTGCTCTGATACCAAATGAGAATGGAACCCCATTTCTAGGAAGAGTTAAAGGTAAAATGTGCAGAGCACAATAATTCAATCATTCATTCATTCAATACAATAGAAAATTATATAGGGCTAGATATTCTAACCACTAATATTAATCTAGATTGTATGTTATAACAACCTCGATTCTCTCTCCAACTACTAACCATCTCTAAAAACACTTACACCCTACGTGAGTTGTTTTCACAACTCATAACATTAATTTATTTGCTCCCCACACAATAATATTTTATATGGAGCATTACGATAATCATGTTAGGACTAATTCCTAACACCCCATTTTATTTAGAAGTTAATGGTGAAGAAGAATTAGTGCTCTTATTATTTATATATAGTTGGAATTGATTACATATCTTGTCCTAGCCCTTTGTCTTTTCCGAGCACTGCTTCTACGCATTCTTGCTTGATACTAGAACATGTTTTACTGATGTATTACTCATAACAATCCTCATTTTATTTTCATATTACTTGCACCACATTTTATTTAGAAGTTTATGGTGAAGAAGAGTTAGCGCTCTTATTATATATATATATATATATATATATATATAGAGAGAGAGAGAGAGAGAGAGAGAGAGAGAGAGAGAGAGAGAGAGAGAGAGAGAGAGAGAGAGAGAGAGAGAGAATTGATTACAGATCCTGTCCTAGCCCTTTATCTTTTCCGAGCATTACTTCCATAGTAGATATTCAATGCTTTTCTACTTTATTTACCATATTTGGGTTAAATTCCACATTGTTTTTTCATATCCAAATTTTTTCATCATTAGATAGTCCTGCAGTCAAGCGATTCCCTCGCAAATTACTACCAATCAGTTCTAGTTTTTTTTTTGAGTTGATTACTACCCTTCAAACCATGGTGTAGTTTATCTATCTCCTTTTCCTTCCCCATTTGATATGTAACCAAGGTCTGGACAGTCCCCCCTGCATCCACACTCCACCTTATGACTTCTGAAGACATCTTCTACAACGCGTTGCAAACCTTCTCATCTGTAAGGTGTCTTGGATCCATGGCTTTATAAGTCACCCCTTTCATGTTCTTCAAATAGATGGTCTCGATTGCATGATCATTGACCTCAAACTCAGGCTCCTCTGCATGACAATGCAGATTCTAACTTATCATTTTCTTGGTCCTCATTATGCCCGCATCCTGGTATAAGAGATACCAAGCATGCAACTTCTCCGAGGCAAGGGTGATTTGGAAATGTGCGCACAACACCTTCATGAGATTATCCATAAAGTCCATATAAGGGGACATAGGCATCCACATCTTCCTCTTCACCTTGCGCTTTGTGTGTTGCTTCCTCGGGGTGCTTGATCCTACAACAAACCCTTTATCCTCCTTAATAATGAAATATTCACCTTTATTCTTCCCTTTTGGTTCGTGGGCTGGATAGGTGAATTTTCTCTCATAGGAATCTTCATAGGTTCCTCCACTGTAGGCGTCTTTACCTTTACACATGCTTCAACTATTGCCTTGGCCTTATGCTCGGCTCTTCTCTTCTCCTTCTCCTCGAGCTCTACCTTGAGTTCCTCTCTGAATGCAGTGTGATCTTCTTCCGAACTTGTCTCCATCATAGAATTGGAGACATCATGTACCGTAGGATTTTTTTGCTTTGACTCTTCTTCTTTGGGTTGTTTAAATCCTTTACTCTCTAGTTTTGAAGCCACAACACTGCCCTGCTATGACATACTTGCGCCCCCACTACTGCTCTGGCACGAATAATACTTTCTTTTCCTGGAAGTGTCTAATTTCTCCTCACTTACTTCCTCTTCTTCCTCTCCTTCTTCTACCTGGACCACTCTCCTAGGTAGGATCAACGCCTCTCTTGGCTTTGGAAAGGTGGAGTATGTAACCTCCACTTCAACCCCCCTTGTGTTTTAGGACACAACCGCACGAACACTCGGTGGATGAATCCCTTGATAGTGAAATTGATTTATGGCTATCGATCTAGAAATTCTTTCTCTAGGACTTCGACATATGTTGAACTCGCATCATACTTCTAGGTCGCACGAAGGTTGTGAAAATCAGAGTCCACTTTTTCAGCATCAATGGTTAACTTATATACATCCTTCAGCCGATTGATGGCACACTTCAAATATTTCGTTGTGAATGCAAATGGAAGATTGCACCATGGCTCCATTTCTCTGTTGGCCATCTTAAATTTTTCCAAGTTGAAGTGTTGCATAGCTGTAAACTTCACCTAGTCCCCTACAACTGCGGATAACTTAGGTGGAATATACAACTCATTCTCGAAAGTCTCACGTAGTCTCTCGTACCATTTCTTCATTCGGGTCTTGTAGGAATTCATGATGAAGCCATCACAAGTGAACTGCCAAAATTGTACTGCAGGAGATGAGTGCTCTAGTGGGTAAACCCACACATTCCCATCTGGTCCATCGGGGACGCCAATTTTCCAAAATACAATTAATAGTAAGATGGACCCCCACGTGATCTTTACTCCAAATTCGTTTTGTACCTACGCTTCCTCAATGATACTCTTCGCAATGAATTACACAAAGTTATAATGCACTTGTTTTGATACTATATACACAATGTATAGGTACCTTTTGTTTATTTTCATCTACCATTTTAATGCACCCAATTTGTAGCTGATAAGTCAGGCAGTGACCCTTAATGCCAGGTCATCCAAATCTACAATAATATGAGCCCTTCACCCCTTATCATACTTCAACTACTTCGCCAATTATTTATTTTTTTGCGTTGGCACATAAGTCAAGTGCCATATCCTCGCCAGTGTTTTGCAAGCCTATCACTCTCTTTATCAACTGACCCGTGATTCTCATTCTTCTCCCCATACAGTAGAAAAAGTCCTCATGCACCCGCAACATTAACCACCTGAAGAGAGGGGTGTGTTTACCGAAGAAGGGAAGATCCCATAGCTGTAAAACTCTATTTTTATGTAACTTCTTTTACACTGAGTCATCAACCCTAGGGTTTCTGAGCTCATGTAACCGTGGGACATCTTTAACCAGATCCGCTCGCATCAAATTTTCATGTTCTTTTGTTCTATGGTGGAACTCGCTAATTTTGGACCTTTATAGCTTCGAACTCCACTTTTCTACTTTGATTACACACAGGGGTACTGCATTTCCTATTATATCTCTACGGGTTCCTCCTTCTCCACCACTTGTTTCTTGATTTGTGACTTCCTTAGTGCCATTTTTGCTCCTTCACTCCATGCCCTAGGTGTTCAAATTCTCCTTGTTTTCTTGGGATCTTTGACTTCAACAGCTTCACTCTTACGCAACCCCCTACTACCTTACTGTTTACTCTACTTGACACTCCGCCAGGTCTCGTTATAGTTTACAAAACACCACTGGTTTGTAAGAGTAATTTGCTTCTTTATCTCACCCTCATCACACTTTAATCACTCAGGAGGAATTTTTTTTTCGAAGCCAAAGTAGTAGTTTTGACTACCCTCACCCCATATTTATACTTTTTCATGACCTCATCATCCTTTCGACCCACGCGTCTTAAAGTTACTTTTTAACAAAGTACTTTTTCCACTTAAGTAAACTTCTGTGACTTTACCTCGGGCACCATAGTCATAACCTTCTGGCATGTAAACACTACTTCACTACCATATACCTCCTCTACGCACCTTACTACGTTAAAGTACTTAACCTCTCCACCATCCACTAAGTAATTTCCCATACCGCCACCTACCTCATGTTACACTGCACTATTTTTTTCTATCCTACTTAGTCTTCAATCATCTCAACCTTACTTAGAACACCTCTCATATGGCACAAACCATTTTTTCTACCTTTACGCCAATATCCCAAAAGGATTTTTCAATCAATCCAACCTCCCTTAGAAACACGCCAACCATTTTTTGCATTATACTTTAATCCACCCCACACTAAATGTATGTGCAGTCCTCTGCACATGGAATCACTTACAACGTAACTAGCTACTGGTGTGCCCACTTACAACACACCAAAAGACTAAAATTGAATATGAGTATAATAGAGTTTTTGGTCGACGAGGGTACCCTATAAAAAGTCTATGGCTGGTTTCAGGTGTATTTTGGCTAAGTGTCCCCAATATATACTTCATAGTACGTAAGGCCCAACTTTGATATGATGAATGACCAGAACACCAGCTGGATCCATTGCCAATATGATTGTTAATCATTGATGGAAATTTCTGGGAAGGAAAATGTTTAAGAAGTGAGTAAATTGTTCAAGTGATTTGGATAGGGGTGTGTGTGCACAAAGTGTGAACTATGATTAATTCCCACCAATCATCAATTGGTCATGACCTCCAATATATAGATTGCAAATAAATTTAGTTGATCTAATGCAACATATGAAGGATGAAATGCAGATATTTTAAAGCCCAAATCAAAAGTGAAATTGGATGTAGCAAATAGAGAATAGGCCAAGAGGATGATCTTTCACTAAATGCAAGTGCAAAAGAAAGTAAGAAGAATTCTTTTTAAACACCAAATCATGAATTTCCTTTAGACAAGTAGAAGAAGAGAATATTGACCAGAGAGAGACTTAATGTGAATTTTTCAAAAAACAAAGAAACACACAATTCCATATATGAAGAAAATGCAAAGAACCCATAAGAAGGGCTCCCACTGGGCGTGCCAAAATGTTTCACCTAAAAGTATTGCGATAAAATAGATAAGGGTAATGGGCGTAGGAGGAGTAACTATGAATAGTTGGGAGAATGTTTACACGTGTTGTAGATGTTGATCAGATTGAATGTGAGAGCTTCCTTTTGGCTAGGAGGAACTACTTGTAAAGCAAAACAAGACCACAAGAGAGAGTTAAACAATATATGGTAGTGGACTACCTAGCAAATGCTAGTTCCGGGAAGTGTGATACTTCCTAGATGGCTGTCAATCCACTGTTTTATCAAATTAATGAAAATAAATGTGAGAAGTAAAGGTCCTATTGCTAACACTTTGATTTAGGTGTCTCAAAACATTATCAATACACTAGATTAAACAAAATACTGAAAATACAAACTAATCTAGTATTGGGAAAGGTGTGGTTCAGGTTGGGGAAGGTCATTGATGTCTTAGGCAAGGTCTAGGCAAGGTTTTGGGTGATTCTGGGCTATTTGGTGAAGGTTATGAGCTCGTTGTTCTAAACAAAATTACCAGTCATAGAGACCGGTATTGGTTAGGTGACCAATGTCGGTACTGGAAAATGACCAATGCCATTTGGGTGACCAGTTTCAGTTGGGGAAATGTGCTGGAAATATCAAAAATGGGTGTTTTGGGTCTCTCTATGATTGTAAAAAGAGTTAAAGGGGTTCAGGAAGGATGATGTGATTTTTGTTAGGGCTCAACAAGGGTGGTAGAGGTGCTAAGATGGGTGAAATGGTTTAGGTTGATGGAATAGGTGGTAAACAGGTGAAAGGTGGTATTCGGGATAGAGAGGGATCAAGTGAAAGAAGTAGCTGAAAGACTTAATATAAAAACAAATATTAACAAATAAGAATGAATTACTTATCTAGTAATCTGTAGATCTGAAGGTGGTTGTTGGATGATGAACTTTCGTGGGAGATACGGGAATGTGTCTAGTGCCATAGAAATGGAGCATGTGTGCTCTGTTGTGATAATCCAAAGCTGTGGATGAGATGACTGGATGCTGGTGAAGACCCCGGTGTGCTCTAGTTCATCGTCTTTTAGCTTGAATGCTCAAGAGTTAGAATGTGAAAGCTTAAGTGAATGAATGAATTGGATAACCCATGCAAAGATTTAGAAACTCTTATTTAAGGTAACCAACAATGGTTAAAGAACCAATGCTAACCAAAGGATAACCAGTGTCGGTTAAGGAGAATTGGTCTAATTTTCCAAAAATAGGGTGTTCTTCTCCCAAATTTGGCATGGTCTTTGGCTTAGTCCAGGTCTAGAGTGTTGAATGGTTTTAAATTAGATAAGTGGAATTAGTTAGAGGATTAATAGGTCATGAATAGTTAGGGTTGGAAAGAGTCCCAGTTGGTTAGGATAAGTGGGGACTTGGTCTAGGGTAACTAATAGGTTTAGAATGGGTCTAGGGTGAGGTGGAAAGGGTGAGGTGGATAAGTGAGGTGGCTAGGTGAGTTAGATAATTAACTTAATTGTGATAATTAAATTAATTAAAATGTGTGCAAGTGGGCATGGTGGGGGAATAATATTAAAATAATTAGTCGAAGGTGATTTAGAGGGTTGCGACCCAATTTTGGGTGTCTACATTTGCCCCTTTTTGTCGCTTAGCTTGTATTGATAAATGATGCTAACAAAATAGGAGTGGTTTCCCCAGGTATGGGTTGATGTGATCCCCCTCAAACTTGGATATGATGAAGAGAAGGCGGAATTGGTGATGAGTCTGATAAAATGGTAGGTGCAGAAGAAAAATAAGGTAGGGTTCAAGAAAGGGCAATGGTTATTTTGGGTACAAGTAATAGGTGGGGGAATTCAAATGCATGTACACATATAGAATGCGACAATGCACTAGGTTGAAGATATCACAAACTCTACATCGTCAAAGGTTGATAGTTTATCCAAATAAGGTTAATGTGATCCAGGTATCCAAGTTATAGGATACATTCCTAAAACACAACTAGGCTAGGTGTAGGAATGGGTATTAGGTGGGTTCCATAGCACCAATAGGTTTGGGATGGTCAAGATAAACATCATGGTATTAGGCAAGGTAAGGTTGGTAGACTAAATAATATGAGTAGTGTCGTCACAAGGTATAGTGAATAAGTGAATTTGAGTGTCAAATAGGCGTGGTCAGGTTGGGTAAATAGGTAAGGCCGTAGGCAAGGCCAAGGTAGAGGTAAAAACATGCCCCAAATGATATTGTCATCAAGTGTGAGGCAATAAGACAATTAGGTAAGGTTATAAGGATAGGTGAAGGCTTGAGTAAGAAGAAAATTATTTCACGTAGCAAAATTGAGGGTAAATTAGGTATGGATTGGTTGGAAAGGTGACCGATACCGGTTCAAGGTTAACCGACATCGGTAAAGGATAACTGATGTCGGTCCATTAGGGCACGGAATTGATGTCGGTCAAGTCAGATTGGGGATAAAAAAGTAAAATCCACATATTACGGATTCATTTGTAACTTTCTACTTTTGGAAAAATGACAGAGAGAGCTTTTGGATGGGAGAAAGTACAAGGTGTGGTGGACGACTGAGTTAGCAAGTGAGTAACGACTGATAAGAGTTTAGTTTGACAGGCCCAAGAGATTGATACAAGTGATTGGATTGGTTGAGAGCTAAGGAGTGGATTTAGGCATGGCTGAGGCCAGAGAGGGAGCAAGAGGACCACTAGTTCAGAGACTGGAGATCCCACCAACGTGACAAAGGTGAGTAGAGGTATGATGTAAAAGCCATCTAGTGTTTTGATTAAAACAAAAATAAAAGAATGTTAAATTGGAGTTTTAAAAATGAATTTGAATTATTTTATTTAAAATGGGGAAAAATTAGGTATGGGGAGGGTGAAATCTAGGTTAATTAGGTGGTAAACTAAATGTGGGTGGAATTTGGGTATTTTGGGGTAGGTTTTAGAGGTTTTTTGTTAATTTTTGGCAAAAAAGGGATGTCAGAGTTTGGCCCTAGGGCCGAACCAGTGACCGACGTCGATCAAAGATCGAATGATGTCAGTTGTCTTGCCAACGATGGTGGGGTAAAAAGGTGACCGTTACCGATCAGGGTGACTGGTGTTGGTCACTGTTAAAAGTGACTAAGGCCTAAAAAGGAGGTTTAAGTAGCAAAAAATAGAGAAATATAGAATGGTGAGATAGATAAGTGGGTGAGGAGATATGAAAAGATAGAATTAGGTTAGATTTGACGATGATTGTATGAATGAATGGGTAAGTAGAGAAAACTAGGGTAATTTGGGTAAAGAAGGAAAGTAGTGAATTAGAATAGGTGTGAGTGTTTAGGTAAGATATAGTATGGGCTAGGCTAGTGATTTAGGTAGGAAATAGATAGGTTAGGAAAAGTGTGTGTGGGATGGGACTGGGTAGGTGTGAATAGATGATTAAAAAGAGGTAAGTGCTTGACAAGTTTAATTGGTAATGATGTAGGTGCATCACCAATTGACTATGCGGGACAGGGTGCCACCTTTTTTGGTACAAATGTGAGGTATCATCACTGAGGATGAGTGGGACCATATGATAGATGTTGGGATTGTCGGTGTGAGACGATAAAAGCGCATCATACAAGATCATATTTTGATGGTCGCTCTCATCGATAGATGGGAATCAACGACCAATACCTTCCATTTACCCACTGGTGAGATGACTATCATGCTAGAGGATGTGTACAGGATTTTACGGTTGCCGATTGTGGAGGAGATAGCATATCATATTTCATCAGATGAGGCATTTGAGCCTATGGTCGCATTATTTGGTGAGGTGGTGGGTGACCTGAGTGAGCACAATGCCAACATCAGTTATGGAGACATGTACGCTGCACATCCTCATGAGACCAGGTTGGTAGTATTGATGATGGTGGTAGTGGGATGTTATGCACTCCCAGATTTAGAGGGTGGAAGATTTCCCCAAGCATTGATGGGGGTTTTAGAGGACATGATTGAGGAGCAAGTTCATTTCACGTGGGTGCCGACCTACTTGGTACAACTGTCTAGGGATCTATGGGCATATCAGAGGATTCAACAATATGGTATCTATTGTACTTATTTACTGCATTGTTGGGCATATATGAGCACATAGTTATTGTGCACCCACAGGGACTTTTGAGACATGATTGGCATCAGGGTGTCGCTAGAGTTGGTTACAGGAGATGGGTTCCCATAGGGGCTCATCCACATATATAGGAGGTGTCACATGATGTGAATTATTACATATGGATGCTAGAGGGATTATATGCTATGGATATTATATGGTGGCCATATGTGGATTTCCCATCGTATGGAGGTATGACAGAGGAGGCGGCGGACCTACAGTTGATCAGATGGATATAAGGGAGATGTGTCGATGAGCACAAGATGATTCCAGTGGACAGAGTCCAATTCCAGTTCATCAAGATGTGCCTCCACCATTTCCACAGTATTGCATAGACAATGACGTGGAGAGACCCTTGTCTCCACCACATCTAGTGGATCCTATAGGGTAGGAGGAGAAGGTAACCAATAGGCATGTCGATGATGCAGGCACCACAGATGCATATAGGAGCTGATGGGTAGCCCAGCTACAAAAGACACCTCCTAGACTAGGGCAGTCAGATTCGGCTATGGTGATAGTGTAGATGGATTAGTTGTAGGGTCAAGTGATAACTTTAGAGCTACAACTTACTCAGGCACATGCACAAGGGACCACCCTCCAAGGACATGTGACAGGGTTATAGGCATAGGTAGCCATGTTATAGGCCCAACTAGCATAGGTTTAGGAAGGGGATGGGGGATAGGTTTCAGGGTTGTAGGCACAAGTGACAGGGTTACAGGCCCAGATAGTCACACTACAAGGGTAGTTAGCCACATCACAGGCACATGTGACTACATTACAGGTGCAGGTAGCTACACAGGTACCCGCATAGGCACCATCCATATAAGCAGTAGTAGTACAGGCACCAGTACAGGGACCAATTTTATTAGGATAGGGTCCACAGGTTGGGGTGAGAGTGATGTCTCCTCCCTAGGTTATATCTATGGCCACTTACAGAGATGCAGTATCAGAGGTGAGGTATTATCAAGACAATTGTTGGAGGCTAGTATACATGTTTCTTCTTACACCAAGCACAGAGCACAACAGGTAGCCAGTGCCAGGACCAGCTCACAGACACATAGTTCAAGTAACTCAGAGAGCCATTGGCCACATAGACAGGGTGAGTGGGAGGTTACTAGTTCACATTGACAGAGGCCAGAAGAGGGTACTGGAGAGATGATGAGCGGGCGGAGACTGAGACTAGATGAGGGTACATGGGAGAGCAGCAGGGGAGTTGGGCCTTCATGATGGATGATAGACATGGATGATATCTGACATTGTATTTTGATTTTTGACATATATACCGACCTGCATGCCAAAGATGCGAGATTGTATATGAGATTTTTTGAGATACTTGTATTTATACTTGTATATTCAGTGTATTGATATACAAACCTTCAATGTATAGATTGATGATTATATTTATATATGATGCACATGGTTTATTTCCATTATATTGTTTTCATGGAAACTAGATGTGTAGGCATGGATTTAAAATAATGATGTATGGTTAGTTTCATTTCCATTATATTGATGTTATGGAAATTAGACGTATGCATGGTTGATTTCGTACATTTTATATGGTTGAATGAGTTAATTTCCATTTGTTGTGATGTTATGGAAACTAGATGTTTAGGCATGGTAAATTGAGTTCATAGATGTAGGCATTTTGGAGTTAGATGTAGATTATGGTGGAGTTTTTATGGATTACTCATTGTATTGGCGTCATGAAAAATAGATGGTTTAGGCATGGTTGAGTTCAAAAGACCCATTCCAAGTTATTGTTTTTATACAAATTAAATGATTAGGCCTCATATTGGTTGATGTTAGTTTCCCAATGAAGATAGGGAATGATTTTATGGATGAATTATTTAAATTTCCAATGTTATAGAGTGATGTATGGTTGAAAGGGAAATTTCCAAGCTAGTCATGATTGTGTCTAGAAGTAAATGATTATGTACATAGGTGATGTATATTTTTGGTTTAAGTTAACTTCCAAATTATTGTTTGTATGGAAAATAACTAAGGTTATTTTGGTTGATGGGGGAAAAGTATGATGGGGTAAAAGAGTGGTTGAGCTAACCTCAAAGGGCCCCATGCCCTAAGAGTGTTGATTACATAGCCCTTGTCAAAAGGGGATTCAGGAATGTAGTTATCCCATCTAGGTTTTTTAGGGAAGAATGTGTGAGGTTGTTTAGCCATGGTTAGGTCAGTTTATGCATGGTTAAATGGGTCTAGGTTGTTTAGGCATGGTCGTGTCTAGGTTGTTTAGGCATGGTTGTGTCTAGGTTGATTAGGCATGGTTGTGTCTAGGTTGTCAGACAAATTGTGTCTAGGTTGTTTAGGCATGGTTGTGTCTAGGTTGTTTAGGTTAGATATAATGTGTAAGATGAGTTGATTAAAGTAGATGATGAATGTAAATGTAGGTGAAAGGAGAAGAAATCCCATAAAAAAAAGTGTTAAAGGTCTTGTCATGTGTAGAAGAATCAATAAGTAAGCAAATGGGCGAATGGTAGAAGAAACGAAAATGCTCCATAAGTGGCAAGAACCATTATGAGCGTACTAAGACTGGCTTATGAACTTTAGCCCCTAAAGGTATTGCATGATTGAAATTTATAGGGGTGAAAGAAGTGGTGTGATCCCTATATGTGAAGTACATGCATCATCCCTTAAATAGGAAGTAGAGAATAAAAAGAGGTAAGGTGGAGGATTGTGTTTAGCGTAACCTTGTTGTGAGACAACATGCCCCTTTTGCAAGATACCCAAAACAAGAATAGGAAAGTCCATGACCAAAAGTATGTTATTTTTCTTGATTTTAATTTTATTTTGCTTTCATAGACTGTTTAATGAGGGAAGTCTATGTTGGGATAAATAGGTTCTCCTTGAGGTATTCGTGAAGCTGATTGATGTGGGAAGCTTGGATAATTTTTATTTTTCTTTTTAAGAAATAGTCTTATTTTTGGATAGAATTTATACAATAAGCTAACTATTTATAGATGTCCTTCAAGGGAGCAGTCTACTTATAACATTAAGAAAGAGAGGTAAATATCCTTTAGAGGGATTAATAGATTTGCGAGAATTTTGAATCAAGGAGTTGAGTTTTTGGTATATCCCGTGTATAATTTCTTGCTTTTTATTTTTTAACTATAGGTCATGGAAAAGACTATGAAGGAGTATAAGCCTCTTGTATGAAGAAAAAAACATTACATGAAAGATGTTAGTTATGTAAGAGAGGTTTCAAGTGACGAATGACCATGGGATTCCATCCTGAAAAGGATGAAAAGTATCCATGAGAATCATGACATGAGTAGAGCCCTGATACTTGTTATCCAAAATGTGCCCCTGCTCATTTTTTATGGCTAACTCCTTCCATTCTCCCCTCTCTTGTGCCTCAGTCATAATATTTTTCTTTTTAGGCACTCAAAACCTTCTGAAAATGGCACCATTCGATAGAGCTTTTTCTCAACTTTCCAGAAAGGTAAAGTTTTCCTCCTAACTCCATGTATTTTTGAAGTTATGGCTCGGCGGAGTTTTTTAGGAAAATTTTCCCCTGAAAGGCCCGCGGCTAATGAGATGCTGCCACGTGGCACCTAGAGTGTCAGAGCGCAGGGAAATTTTGGAAAATTTTCCAAATGACCAAAAAGGTGCAAAAATTCAAATTTTTGCCCGCCAACCTGATTTAGCCCTGTTTTGCCCTAAAACTTCAAATGGCCATATCTTTCGATCCAGAGCTCAGATTTTTGTGTTCTTTATATCAATGGAAAGCTAGTGAAATTCTCTACAAGATTCCAGGGTCAATTTTGAATTTTTATGGAGTTTGGAGAGATAAAATTGAAAATTTTCTCTGGCACGTGGTGATGAGCAGAAATGACGTTTCAAACATCGTTTTAATGAAGAATGGCTCGTATTCTCTCCCAGTATGGTTAAAAATGTCAGGGAATGGATCTGTAAGGATGACCATGCTGTTTTGAATGCATTTTGGTCAATGATTGAACCTCTCCCACGTTTTCCCATGTTTCTCTCTCCTGGGCTCGTCCCTTCCACTGTAAAAGCCAGATTTGGTTCATTTTCAAAGGTTGAACATTTTTTGTGTATTGCAGGTCCCCTTTCTCACCTTGGAAGTGTTTTTGGTGGAATATCAGACCTTTTCTAAGAGCTGCGACTTTATTTTACCTCTCAGGTGTTGTAATGCAAGTGATTTTGATGATTAAAATAACAATACAGCCTCTGTGATTAGTTTTCATCCTCTACCTGTGTTGTTTGGTTAATTTATGATCTTTCATTACAATTATCAGTTTGTGCATGAGGTTTTTTGTTGCATTTTTATGGATCGTGTCAATCTGCAGAAGTAAAAAATGCTCACCACTCCTTTGGTGCATCACCTATTAGCATTAGTTTTAGCTTTTTTGCATTCTCTATCTCTGTCTCCTTTGGAATTTAGGGTAGGGTTAGGAATATAGACCTCTGCAACTTGTAAGTGATAAATCTGACCAGAGGAACTGAGGAACCAACCTCTAAACTGGAGATTCCTTTCTCATTTTGCAAGTCCCACACTTGGGGAAAGGATTCAATGTTGTGCAATCACACTGGATGCCTAAAATATCAAACTAGAAATCTGATCAACATCCAGGGGTGCTGCTGATTTGAAACAACAATAATCATATTGAAGATAAGGTTGAACGATGACAAATGATCACATAATTTTTTTTGAGTCATTGGTCCTTGAAATAGGTAGGTGGAAGGAGAGGCTTGTTGGGAATTCGAGACTACAGAATAGTGCTACGATTCAATAACAAACCTAATCATGCACACAAGATCTAAACAATTCCCCAAAATCTACAACAATGGAAGTATAAACTAGAATAATCCAAATCAAAACAAATTACACACACATAACAAAACATGTACCATGGTTCACCCAATATGGGCTACGTCCACTAAATATAGAGATCTCATATATATAATATAACAAGAGTACAAACCAACTCTTCAATACAAGAGTAAAATGCATCTCTCCAAGAGTATCTCCTCTCCTCTAGATCTCTAAATGGATCTGCATGAGTGCACTACAACCTTGCCTCCAAACACCACTAGATCTCACATACCAAGAACTACTACATCTCCCACTATGCAACCAAGCTCTCATGTGAATCTATAAACAAGACCTCTCACACGGGTCTACCAATGTGCATCCATATATGTGCACCAAGAAGTATCTCCTCCATCTCACTGCATCTGCCACTACAAACAAGAAGACAACCTCCTCTACAATATCTAGATACTATCTATATCCATAAGCTCTCCAACGAGCTACAATACTAGATTCCTATGGATCAAAAATACAATATGATCTCATGGATCTACAATAAAAGATCTCACAACAACTTGTGGATCTACACGATGAAAGACTATGTGCTTTGCATATTATGCAAGCCATTACATTTAGAACAGATAATACAAAGGAAATATAGAAGAAGACATAACCACTTTCTCACCATTCAGATGTACCTACTATTTCCTTCTATCCAACTTCTCTCCATTAAAGCTCTGTCTTCATGCAACCTTTTTCTTCTTTTTTCTTATTCTTCATCTTCAACCAAGGAGAATTAGCATTCTTCAACTATCCTTGTATTCTAACCCTAGGTTTCTAACTTATATAAGCTTAGAAAAACTTAGGGAACCTTAGCTATGCATTTACAACCTTTATATCACATCTACAATCAACTGTCAGATCAAATATCGTTTCTAAAATAAAAACATAAAAACATACGTAACTGGTGCCGGTTCCTTGATTTTGACCAGTGTCAGTTCCCTGATGCTGACCAGTGCTAGTTTCGTGACCAATGTCAGTTCCTCCCAGTTGACTGACGTTGGTTACTATGTAAACCAATAAACCTCAAAAGCATGCCTTTGTGAAGCAATTCATATCCATAACCTAATAAGGTTCACTAAAAGGACGAGAATGTAAGTGACATAAAGTGATGTTGTACTTTATTCATCAATAGAATGGTCGAAGATGCAAGGCATTAAGGATCTCAGGTTCATGTTTACCTTCGAGAGAAGATAAACGATAAGCACCTGATCCATATGTATGGGTGATAATGTAGGGTCCAAACCAATTAGGAGAAAACTTTCCTCGTTTACTTTTCTCAGCTTTAGTTACATGTTGATTTTATTTGAGGACAAGATCGCCAAATTTGAAGGTTCGTTCATGAACAAGTTTTTCAAAGGCACGTTTGATATGTTTTTGGTTGATTTAAAATTGGTCGAGAGCATTTAAATGACATTCATCTAATAAATCAAATTGTGTTAAATGGTCTTGGCAAAAGTCATCATCATTGAGCATATCTTTAACTGAGATACGAAGAGATGGAATTTGGAATTTGAGAGGTAGGACTACCTCTGTACCATAGAGAAAATAGAAGGGTGTGGCAGCAATTGAGGAGTGAATGCTGGTGTGATAAGCCCATAAGGTGAAAGGAATATGCGTTGCCAATCCTTGCCAGTATCATTGACGAATTTCATTAGAATTTTGTTAAGAGTTTTTTAGTTGATTCAGCTTGACCATTTGTTTGAGGATAATAAGGAGAATAAAAACTGAGTTGAATGCCAAAGGTATCACAAAGCTTGCGTAGGGTCTTGCTTTTGAATTGTTTACCATTGTCAGTGATGAGGCAATGAGGAAAACCAAAATGAAAAATGATGTGATCATTGATCAATTCCCATATTTTCTCTTCTTTAGTAGAAATGAGAGGGATAACTTATACCCATTTAGTGTAATATTCGGTTGTTGTGATTATCCATTGGTGATGTTGAGAGGAATGAGGGTTAATCTCTCTGATGAGATCTAAACCCCATTAAGAGAAAGGAAAAAATTCTTTGGCGACTTGTAAGGCGTCTTGATGTGTGGTGAAGATTAGTGTGTTGTTGACACTTCACACATAATTTGACATAGTTGAAACAATCTTGGTTAAGGGTTGGTGAGTAGTAGCCGAGGTGAAGAATACATTTGGCAACAATGTGACCACTGAAATGTCCACCACAAATCCCATCGTGGATTTATTTAATGGTGTATGAAATTTTAGAACTAGTGAGGCATTATAAGAGGATACCGTCAAATCCACACTTGCAAAGAAGACCCCTCATGATGACACAATGAGAAACCTTTTGGATGAAGGCCCACTTACCATTTCGAGTGCCATTTGGTGGTATAATTGATTAGGAAAGATAATCAGTGTAATTCTTATACAAAATGTTGTGTGGGTCGGTTTTGATTCTTCCCACAAAATTTACGTCACCGATGAGATACAAAGGTGACTGCTATCATTGTACTGTAAAAAATATTTTAGAGTCTGAAGGTGAAGCATATATTTGTGAGTCGAGGCAAGCCATGATATTCATAAATTTGCTAGTGGATCATAGAACAATTTGAATGTCGTAATTATCAAAGGTAGTCAAAAGCATGACAACGTGATGCTTATACTTTTGAATTATTTCATTACAATGCTGATGTAAAACATGGAATTAGTTAACGACTAGTTGAGAATCGCCAAAGATATTAATGGTCTTAACATCTAAGGCAATGGCAGTTTGGAGACCTAACATGAGTGCTTCATATTCAACCACATTATTGGTACAATCGAAGTCAAGTTTGAAAGATAAAGGTATAGATTCACCATTAAGAGGAATGAGGATAACAACTACACCACCCCCACGTTTACATTTAGAACCGTCAAAGAATAGGGTCATCTAGAGAGAGGGTAGTAATGGATTCGTCAAGAAAATCAAAGTTAAAATATTGAGTTTCGAAAAGAGGTACGTCGGCAAGTTGATCTGTAATGGTTTGTCCTTTAACAGACTTTTGATGGATGAATTTGAGGTTGAGGTCTATGTTGGTGGTAAAATTGCACTCGTGTTTGCGCTTGAGATGGATCTTTGGAGAAGGTCGGTTCCTCCATCTATTTCTACTCCTACTGCGACTCCTAATGCTGAATGGTAAAACTAAACTAACAATGCCAAGGGACTAGGGATAGAAGGATAACATAAAAGGAAAAATAATCTAAGGAAGGTGATAACACAAGAAAAAGAGGGATGAAAACTATCTGTTCTGAGCAAAAATGAAGGGAAATTCATGAAAGAAGGATAGGCACATGTAGCACAACTAAAACGCATTTACCAGATCAGTTTTATGGAACACAACTAAAAATGGAACTACAGGGGAAGTAGAATGACACAACAAGCACACATTGTAAAAGAAAAGTAAGAAGAAAGAATACAAACATGCTTAGGATAGAGAATAGTCAAAAAATGATGCTTCTATTACTTCCAAAAATGTAAAAAACTATTACAATGGTGAAAGAGGTTGATATCCACATGCATGAGCCAAATATAGAGGTATGCAACTCATAATATAGAAATATAAAGACCTTAGCAAAGTGTGTTAGGATCCAAAGTGTCCAACGTTAACAATGAGCCCAACTCTTACATTTATAGATGCATCGATGGAAGAAGAAGAGGAGGGAAAACCTGAATTTGAAATACAACCACCAACAAGAAGCATTCAATGCCTATAAATCCACTTACAAATTTGTCAAATGCATTTCCCCAAGTCTGTTTGGCATGTTGGAGAAGGAAAGAGGGAGGATCAGATCAAATTTGGTGTTTGGAATAATCAAATATGCTCATTAATTCCCAGAAAGATGTTTTCCCATTTCTCACCTACCAGATTTGCCAAGAATTCAAATTTGAATATCTAGCATTGTAGCCTATGTCAATAGTTATTGATTGAGACTAGGCGCACACCGATCGAAACTCTGTAGAAAAATATATGGTTTTCAGAAGTTTTTCATAGCTGCTTGTATATGCAAGACACGTGGTGCGCGTTGATTGACTGAAAAGATGGTCAACTGTGTAAAAGTGTTTTGTCATTTCTACCACGTGTCACTCACTAGTTTGCTGAAAGGAATCAGTGCCCTGTTAGCATGCTTTGACTGGTTGCATGTGGCACCCTCAAGCGTGTTAGAGAATGACATGACACAGAATGGTGCAGATGAGGGTGCAAAGGTATGCACGTGGAAGAATGAGGTGCAGGAAGAAGGTAGAAGGAAAGTGCACGCAATCCCAACATGTGCAAAGGAAATGGGGCAAACTGGTGAGTGGAAAACATATGGTCAAGGCACAACTATAACAAAGTAATGTGTGGTGTGCACGAGAGGACCAGGGACTTAGCTAATTGAAACAAGTGCAAGCCATGCACGCAGGATGAATAGTTTTTAGGAAGAAGGTGAATGTGTGGAAGATGCACACAAGATAAGAGTGGAACAAAGAGGAAAAGGAAAAAAAGAAAGGGGAGAAAGGGAAGTGTGCAAGGGCACGTGAGGAAACGGTGACCAAACGAATGTGCCAAGGAGACAACTGAGGTGTGTGCCACTTGCAATGAAGATCTCTATGCCAAGATATGTATGTAAGTTGTCCAGATAACTAGGAGAGTTATTTGGATAACAGTTTTGGTAACTTTCAGGGCCATCTACCTGCTAGATGAAGGAGATCAGTAGCCTGTAGCATCCATTGGGCAAGGAGTTTGTTGTGTAATCATGAAATTTCAATCTTCAACTTTGAAGAACTACCTCTGAAGGAAAAGTAAATATTGGAATCATCAAGGTTAAATCAACAGGTTGACTTAATAATTTGTTAAAGACAAATACAATAATGTTGCTATTAAAATGTGGACTTGGCAAATTTGCAAGGTAAAGAGAATGTTAATTCTTGTGATCCTTGATTATTTACTTGATTGTTTTAATAAGATTGATCATCGTACATATAATATTATACTTGATGGTTGATTTGGGTTATCGCATTATGCATTAGATCAAACTCGTTTGGATTGATTATTTTCTTTGACCAATTATGCTCTGGTTTGAGTGATTATTGTTTTGCTTAATGATCAAGTTAACCTTAGACCATGAAATTGAACATTTAAATTAAAAATGGTATATTGTAATCTGATTAGATAATCGAGCCAGATAAAGGTGAAGTGGATTGGCTTGTTGTTTTAGTTGGATTGGTTGCACTCCATTGCATGGGCGATTAAGGGTGGTGAATGTCAATTGTTTGATCTTTATTACTATTTGGGTTTTTTAACATATTCATTGGTGTTTGATTGGTTATAATGCTTATTCAATCTATAAATTCTTTGACATATCGATTAAACCACCATGCAAATTGTAATAATAGTTATATTTTATGATCATCATGCACGAAGAGTTATGTGATAACGTTTAAAAATAAATAATAAATAATATTAAAATCAAAGCCATGGAAGTTGATGGTGCATGGGAAGTATATGAAAGAAATCATAAATTAAAATAATTAGTTGTAAAAACAATAATACTTCAATATCATTATGTATAGAAGAGTTACAATTATATAGGAGAGGTAGCTCATATATCTAAGGAAAACCTCCTCCACAAATTTCTCACACAATTCTTATATATGTGAGTTGTTGTAACACACAACTAGAATAATAACAAACCTATATTATTAATAATGAGTTATAGTATGACTTGTATTAATAATATTACAATATATGTTGAGGTTAGCACACTGGTTGTACATATAATATATTAGATCTAAGCATACATGCAAATAAAAGCAGATATTCTACCAGAAGAAATATACAAAACAAGAAACATAAATCAACACTAGATTTAACCTGGTTCACCCAATGTGGGCTACGTCCACCAAGAAACAAGCCAATCTATTATCCAAAGCTTTGACAAGATATATAATGAAGATTTACAATCTTCCACACCTCTCATATGTATAATAATTTCTCTCTCTCAAGATTTTGATTCATCACCAAGAATTCTCTCTCTCACCAACTTTTACAAGTTCTTCTTAATTCTTGTTAATGCTTTTTTCTAAACCCTATCTTTCATGCTTATATAGTCATTTATAGACTTAGGGCACTTAGCCATGCAATTACAATCAATAGATATACTTTAATGCTAAAAATATATCTAATTCCTAAGAGTTAATTAAAACATCCTCGCATAAGTAACCAATGTCAGTTAGCCCTAACCGATGTTGGTTCCTCCTTTCCTGACCGATGTCAATCATGGGTGACCAATTCCAGTTCCCCCTAACCGATGATGATTATTGTGTTTTCCAGCAGGTTTCACATTACATGCTAAACTGAAGTAATTGAGCTCCACAACTCAACAATCTCCCACTTGGAGATTAATTACTGCACCATACCTGTACAACATCATTCTTGGATTCTTCCTTAGCTATGTTTCTTCCTCATCAAGTATCGTACTCGAAGACCAACAGAACTGGAGTGTAGCTCCAACTTCTCCTTTACTAATGGCTTCGTTAGCATATCCGCAGGGTTTTTGCTCGTATGAATCTTTTCCAGATTCAACTTTCCATCCTCCATACCTATCGTATGAAGTGATACCTCAACTGAATGTGTTTCATTCTTGAATGAAACATTGAGTTCTTTTCCAAGTGAATTACACTTTGATTATCACTGAACAATTTAAAATTACCTTGCTCCTTTCCCAACTCTTCCATGAACCTAATCATCCATATCATTTCCTTGCTAGCCTCTGTAGCTACAACATACTCTGCCTCTATAGTAGACAAAGCCATAACCTTATGCAATCTTAAAATCCAACTAACTGCCATCCCACCTTCTATGAAAATATATCCAATGGTGCTTCTCCTACCATCTAGATCTCCAGCCATATCTGAATCAACATAGCCACACAATGAAATATTTGAACCTCAATAGAATAACTGCATGCTAGATGTCCCTTTCAAATACTTGAGTATCTATTAGACTGATTTCTAATGCTCTTTACCTGGATTGGCCATATATCTACTCACCACTCCCACTGCCTGTGTAATGTCTGATCTGGTACAAACCATAGCATACATGAGACTCCCAACTACTTAAGCATATGGAACTTGTGTCATGTATTTGACCTCCTCATGTGATGAAGGACACTAATATTTGCTCAATTTGAAGTGTCCAGCCATAGGTGTACTAACAGGTTTTACATTCTGCATGTTGAACCTTCCTAACACCTTATAGATATAATCCTCCTGAGACAAATAAAATTTCTTGTTTTCTTATTTCTATGTATTTGCATGTCAAGGATTCTTTTTTGTGGCTCCTAAATCCTTCATAGAAAATGTGTGAGCGAGCTTTCCCTCAAGCTCACCAATGTCCTGCATACTAGATCCTGCAATAATCATATCATCCACATACAGTAACAAAATAATATACCTCCCATTTTCAAGCTTCTTAAAATAAACACAATGGTCAGATTCACATCTCAAGTAACCATGCTCTTGCATAAAACTATCAAACCTCATTTACCATTGCCTTGGAGCTTGTTTGAGCCCATACAGACTCTTTTTTAACTTACACACTAATTTCTCCTTACCCTTGACTTCATACCCAAGCGGCTACTGCATATAAATCTCTTCATCCAAATCACCATAAAGTTTTCTTCACATATAGTTGCTCTAAATGCAAATTCTCTACTGTAGCTAAACTCAATACAGTACGAATAGAAGTCATCTTAACAATAAAAGAAAATATTTCACCAAATTCAATACCCACTTTATGTACAAATCCCTTTACTACAAGCCTTGCCTTGTACCTTTTATTTCCACCCTCTTCTCACTTGATCCTATAAATCCACTTGTTCTACAATGTTCTCTTACCTACTAGAAACTTAACCAAATCCCAAGTTTGGTTATGTTCTATGGAGTCCATCTCCTCATCCATGCCATGCTCCCATTGGTCATGGGTCTTATCTTGCATGGCTTCTTCAAAACTTTCTAGTTCACCATCATAAGTCAATAATAAATAAAATAGAGAAGGTGTAAATATTTCTAGAGGTTTACTTACCCTTTGTGACCTTATCATAGGAGTTTGGGGTACCGAAGGCTCAATCTGGACTTCATGTACATTTGTATCCAAATCTGACAGTGACTGACATTTGTCACTTCTAACCGACGTTGGTTCTACTAACCGATGTCGGTTTGGATCTTTTGTAACTGATACCAGTTTATCTGACTGATGGAGGTTAGGGGTCAACCAACATCGGTTACTGTGTAACCTTTTTGGTAATACTTTTAAATTCAAGAGTTCATTTTCATTCACAAACTTCTCAATTGGTTCATCCTTGGGTACCAAAATTCGATCCATGTACATTCTCTTTTCATTCCATTCAACATCATGACTCCTAATAATTTTAGAATTCTCTAAATCCCAAAAACTGAAACCTAAATCACCAGATCCATAACCAATGAAAGTGCATCTCTTGGATTTTACATCCAACTTCTTCTTATCTTCCTTATCAACATGCACAAAGGCTTCTGAACCAAAAACTTTAAGAAAAGAAATATCTCCATATTTTCTAGTCCAAGCCTCCCCTGGTATTCCTCCATCTAGTGAACTTGAAGGCCCACGATTAATCAAATAAACCGATGTATCAACTGCTTTTACCCAAAATTGCAAAGGCAATCTAGAATGTATCCTCATACTTCTAGCACGTTCCATGATTGTCATGTTCATCCTTTCTGCAACACCATTCTCCCATGGTGTTCTTAGAACCATTCTTTCTCTTTGTATCTCATTCACTAAACAATAATCATTGAAAGCCTTAGTATATTATTCACTACCATTGTCAGATCTAAGGCACTTGAACTTTGAATTTGATTAATTCTCAACAAGGACTTTCCATCTTTTAAAAGTCTCCAAAACATCAAATTTATGTTTAATACAATAAACCCATACCTTTCTTGTAGCATCATCAATGAAAGTAACATAATATTGGGATCCACCATGAGAAGCTACCTGAGCTAGTACCTACACATGTGAGTGTACAAGCTCTAATTTTCACTTCTTAGTTGCCCTAACTTTGAGAAATCTCACTCTCTTTTGCTTTCCAAAGATACAATGCTCACAGAAATCAAGATCTAAATCTTTCAAATCTAATAACTTATCCTTAGCCTTTAAGATCTGTATTCCTTTTTGACTCATATGGCCCAACTGGTTATGCCACATGCATGCATCTGAATCTGAAGTAGATAATGTAAAAAAGGAATTGGTAATACAGGTAGATAAATATAAAATTCCTACCTTCTTACCTTTTTCCACAATAAGAGCACCCTTGGTGAATTTCCAAGAGTCTCCTATAAAAGTAACCATGCAACCATATTCACCTAGTTGTCATGCAGAAATAAGATTCCTCCTGAGGCTTGGCACATGTCTCACATCTTTCAATACCCATGTATTTACGTTCTACAATTTTAGATAAACTCCCCCTTTACCAGTAATACAGGTTCATCATCACCCAAATAAACATGCCCAAAATTTCTCTAAACATAATTTCTGAAATAACCCTTATTAGGGGTTGCATGGAAAGAAGCTCCTCAATCTAAAATCCATGATTCAATTCTATTATCTAAATAAAGAATAAGATCATCTTGCATTACCTATGTTGTAGCAAGATTTGTTTCTTTACCTTTGTCTGGTTGTTGGTTCTCTTTATCCTTTGACCAAAAATATTTCTTTGCATGTCCTTTCTTTCCACATTTCCAACAGGTAATTCCCTTACCTCTAGATTTATATTTGTTATCCCTTGACTTTGATTTCTCATTACTCTTACTCTTAGATCTCTCTTTTTTCCTACCCCTGCTTTCTACATTCAAAGCATTCCCAGATGATGAGTCCTTTGTACTCTTCCTATGAATTTATTCATTCAATATTATACTAACTACATCATCAAACTTCAAAATATTATTAGCAGATATTGTATTACTAACAACCATTACCAAGTTATCCCAACTATCAGGAAAAGAACATAAGAATACTAGTGATCTCACTTCATCACCAAATGGTATATCAACTGATTTTAATTGATTTACAATAGATCTGAAATCATTCAAATGACTAGATGTAGATCCACCTTCATGCATCTTAGAACTAAATAGTTTCTTCATCAAACAAAATTTATTTGAAGCACTAGGTTTTTCATATAAATTAGAAAGAGATTTCATTAACCCTACCGTAGAAGTCACTTCTGTAATATTGGAAGCCGCGGATGTTGCTAGGCTCAATCTTATAGATCCCAAATCCTTTCTATAAAGAATCTTCCATTCTTCATCAGTCATCTTTGTAGGTCTAGACTTCTCATCCAATGCTAAATGCAAATCTCTTTGATTCAAATAATCCTCAATATGCATCTTCCATGATTGATAATTTCAGCCATCAAACTTCTCTACCTTTTATTTTTTCTCTTCTACCATTATTGGAGCTCCCACTCAATCAGAAAACCCTCTGTGAGTAAATCTGTCAACACAAAAAACCCTCAAACAAAGCTCTGATACTAGTTGTTAAGGTTAGAACACCAGTTATACAGACAATATATCAGATCTAAGCATACATGTTGTAAATAAAAGCGGATATTTTACCAGAAGAAATATACAAAACAAGAGACATAATCAACACCAGATTTAATATGGTTCACCTAATGTGGGCTATGTCCACCAAGAAACAAGCCAATCTATTATCTAGATCTTTGACAAGATATACAATGAAGATTTACAATCTTCCACACCTCTCAAATGTACAATACTTTCGTTCTCTCAAGCTTTTGCTTTATCACCAAGGATTCTCTCTCTCACCAAATTTTGTAAGTTTTTCTTAATTCTTGTTAATACTTTTTTCTAAACCCTAGATTTCATGCTTATATAGTCATTTATAGACTTAGGGCACTTAGCCATGCAATTACAATCAATATATATACTTAAATGCTAAAAATAGATCTAATTCATGAGAGTTAATTAAAACATCCTCTCACATTCAAATGATGTCGGTTAGCCCTAACCGATGCTGGTTCCTCCTTGCCTGACTGATGCCGGTCTTGGGTGATCTATTCGGGTTCCCCCTAACCGATGATGGTTACTGTGTTTTCTAGCAAGTTTCACATTGCATGTTAAACTGAAGTAATTGAGCTCCACAACTCAACAATATACACACATATTTAAATAATGTGAGCACAACATATTTCCTAACATTCCCCCTCTTAGTGCAAACATGGTAGAAAAATAATCACACTTCTTTTATAGCTTGTTGCTTGTGTGTGCTCATGATCTTGGCTCACCGAGGGTTTTTCAAAGGATGACCAGCAACCTTGGTATGAACCCTTGTTCATCCGAAATGAACCCCTGTTCGACAAAAATGGACCCCTGTCCACCAAAAAGGAACCCATGTTCCAGGTATGATCCCTTACTCATCCTCTTCAAGAAACATGATGTTTCTTTTTCCTTGGTGCTTTCATATTTCCACAATATCTTCATATAAGGGAATTAACATAGGAATATGCTCACTTTATTACAACAAGAACATACTAGAAACTAAATAATAGCAGGTACATTGTAACCTAAAGAAAGCACATTGAAACAAAATTCCACAACCTCATTTTGCGGCCCCAGCGCTTGCGGCTGGCGAGAAGACATTGCTTGTCCTCCATCCTCTAGTAGACATGTTGCTTACTTAGCAAATGCCATCTTGAAGTACATTTATTTCCACATTGTTTTTATTTTCTCCCCTGAGAAGTCACTGAAAGTTGAGACACTAATAACATTTCCACATGCATAGCACCCGATGTGTGGCGATGGACATTAGATTTCCAAGACACCAAGGTGACATCAAGAATGCAAGATATTTGGGAAAGAAGAACATGTGAGGGATGTATTTGATGAGTTAACAGCTAGCGAACGTGAGTAGGAAACAAAATTATGGTGCATGATTATTCCAAAGAGGACATTGATCTTTAACATATGGGGTGAACTAAACTACAGAAATTAATAGATCCAATGTGATAAGCTCAAGATTTGACTCTGGGAAGGAACATGCACTGAGACGTGAGACATTTATTTGTAAATCAATAATGACTTGTCTTTGCAAGTTTCTAACAACAAAATTTATACCAACCGAGATATCAACAATTTGAAACTTCCACTTGTAATGATCATATATTTCGTAAATAACAAATCAAACCTTTTGTTTTATGAGATCTATGGATTGCTTGTGAACTTCTAGATAAAAAAATGACAACTATTGACTCGAACACTTTTTAATATAAATAACTCGGCTTTCCAATATTGAAGTGGATGGCATGCATAGGTGAAAGATAACGAGGAAACTTATGACAATTTTTGAGGTATTAAATGATCATGCACACCAAACTTGTATTGCACGAACAAGGAGTAGTCGTCTACAATGTCACTGTTGATACAAATCAGATGAATAAAATCAGAGGAGATTGAGGCTTAAAACTCACGTGAAAAATAATCCACAAGGTACATGCACAAGAATAGTTGAGATATATATTGTATTTGACAATCCTTCTAGTGCCAAAAATCACATCACTTCTATGAAATTCCAAACTCCGGAGAACTTGATCACCAGACTAGAAAGTTTTGATCAACACTTGCACTCTAATTTTACACAAGTTGATTTTTTTAAAAGTGATTTCTACTTTATTTATATCTTTCTATGCTTTTCTCAAGACATAATGTCATGCATCAATAGGGATAGTAAGAAAATGTAGGGGCTTTGCCCCTTTATAGCTCAGATTACCATTTTGCATAGAATCACAAAATTCCCCCTCAATTACTCAAACAAACTCTTTCTGATACCAAATGAAAAAACAATAATACTTTAGTTTCATTATGCATAGAAGAGTTACAATTATATAGGATAGGTAGCTCCTATATCTAAGGAAAAACTCCTCCACAAATTTCTCACCCAACTCCTATGTACGTGAGTTATTGTAACTCACAACTAGAATAATAACAAACCTATATTATTAATAATGAGTTATAGTATGACTCATATTAATAATATTACAATATACACACATATTTAAATAAGGTGAGCACAATATATTTCCTAACATTAATTTCTTGAGCAAAAATTTCTTGGTTATTTTGAAACTTGTTAAACAATCCAAAGGCATGCAAAGGTTTTTATTCCTCTTGGAAGTGCAGTGTGCATTCTTGGGGTGTGTTGGAGGTCTGAGCTGGTGGAGGGACTTTTCTTGTGGAATGCATACATTTTCTGACCTAAGACTGATTTGTGAAAGTTGAAAAAATTACAGAAGTTGTATCAAGCACATGCATGGACCCTCTAACTAAAATATGTGCATTATTGCGTAATATAGAATATAATATGGTTTTATTAACTGGTATGAATTTGTATATGAATATGAAATTAAATAGAAGAATTTGATAGGGAAATTTAGAAAGGAATGTATTCAGCATATGAGTATTGTTAAATTGATTTGTTCTTGTGGTATGCGAATTGGGTGTGAATTGTAGGATTATATCCTCTGATTAATTTTTTCTCCCTCATTCGTATCTACACTAATAATATCAATTAGGTACAACCTGAGTTCTTTATATAGGCTGAATGTTTTCAAATTTTGACAATAACCTAGAGTGATACTGAGTGTAGTGATATGATATGCTCTTGGTATTTTGAGCATAGGGGTTATAACATGTCATATATTGTGATTTGTTTCTTTTCATTAGCATTTATAAAATAATTAAGTGAATCCTTTCTTTGTTTATATATATATATATATATATATATAAAACCCATAGTTGAAGGAATTTCAGGTAGGTGCTTTGTATGTTGTAACTAGTCTCCATGGGTGACTACATTTAAAAGGTTACATATATGGTGAATCGGTTTGCAACCAAATAGTTGTGCCTATAGTACAATGAAATTTAGTTTAATGGATAATTGACTGACCCATTAGTTCAAATTTGGGACGATTTAGGTAAGAGCTTACTTTTACCTTAAGAAGATATTCAAATCAGACGAATTTGTCGTGAATGTATGTTCCTTTATTATCATAATTAGAAAGGTTCAAAGGTTTAGAGCTCTCTTGAGCTCGCTTGGAAGATTTGGAGTGTCCTTAAAGCTCATTCGAGCTGGGTATAAAACATTTCTCATTAAGGAATATGTGTCTTAATGGATATAAAACCCTTATTGGATTTGAACATTATTTGTAAGTAATTTAGGCATGTTGGCTTGGGACATTAAATGTTATAGAAGATCCGTGTGTAATTTCACCATTATTTTAAAAAGGGGATTCCAGATCCATATTGCTTATAACTTTGGTGATGATTGTAAGCCATTATGTATTGATACTAAATATGGCTTATTTATTTATAATAGGCTACATAACCATAGCTGCTCAGAAGAAAGTATTACTTCTTAAATTTGAGCATAATATGATTCTGAATAGAAGTCTGAGTGTTTGAACTAGGGCACAGATTAATTCCTTTCTTGCAAAAGCATCCATAGGTGTCTGTGAGATGTGTATATACTTATAAAAGGATGCATTAGAAGTATTACATTGTGTGTGTGTGTGTGTGTGTGTTTAAATCCAAAATCTGAAATTCACTTTTATTGTAAACAAATAATAGTTGTTACTTGGGATCGATTCATTCATTTCTGACAATGGATTGCATATAGAATAATAATTATTTATTCGTAGCAACCTCATACACGGGTGCTAGTGGTGGATGAATACAAAGATATTCATTAGTAAATTATGTGGAACTGTGGTGTGACAGGTTATTGTTGATAGAAATATACAAGGGCCGTTGTTGGTGAGCATCCATAGGCTAATCTTGCATATTTATCTATGAATACAAAGTTCTAAGAATTAATCTTTTAATTAATTTAATTATAATAATAACTTGACCATGGATGTCTTAAGAAACATTGTCCTCTCAATATATTTTACTTTGCTAAGATTGTGTTGTTATTTAACAAAGTTTATATTATTACCTTGTTTAGTCTTGACTAAATTTCTGATTTAAGGTAAGATGATGAAAAGGGAATAGATAACCATTTTATACTTTTTATTTCACATTAATGTATATGGATTTAGTGTATATGATCCATGCCAATTCGATGAATTGACCATGTTTATAATTTGACTTTTCTTACAACATGTAGGGTGGTGTAAACAATATTAAGTAATCCTAGGGATCGGAAGCGCATGACTTGTCATGTTGTCATTATTCAGTTTTTAATAATTATAATGGTGTAATCTCATTGTGTTAAAATGTGAAAGTGATATTTCGTAGGTAAATGAAGGAAGCATAGCCTATTATACTTTTGGAATATCTTTTGAAAATAGTACAAACGTATGTAATATATTTAAAATGTATTAAATAAAGAGCTTATTATATTGATTACTATGATTGTGTGAATCAAAGAGAATACAATACTGATTACAACAGTGCATGTTAATTGAATTGAAGTTATATTGTAAATTACATATGATCTTTAAATGTCTTTATAAATGAGTAAATATTTTTATAAATGACATATATTGATAATTATAAGGATTAAAAAACTCATAAGGATTTTGTTGTACTTATCATAATAATTAAACTAATAATAAATTCTTAGTACCTTGAACTTGCAATAGTCGTGTTAGTGACAAAAAGATGATATTATGCAAGTAACGTCCAAACCATGACTAAAGGTATCTACCAAATGTTGTAGATGTCACTAATATATAAGTAACCCTTATACCATGATCATCATAACTAAGATGAAAACAATTAAGGGCTGCCTATAGTAGCAACATCCTAAATTGAGTTATTGATAACAAGATATCAAATACTCATTGGAATTACAAGTGTTTAATGGTGTCGTATACGTATATAATGTGAGTAACTAATTAAAAGAAATAGTAGCATGTAGTCATGAGGTAGTGTCGTTGTAGTACGACACCATGACGGTACCAATCAAACATGCAAATGGTGAAATGGATATAAATAGTTACGTGGTATGTTGTGCCATTAGTTCACCTTGAATGAACTTCTTCGTTGAAATAGTTTACAGATATACAAGTGAGCTCAATGTTGTCCTAAGATTAACATAATACAATCACATATAATTATTATTAGAAGGAAATCATATCGATAATTGCATCATTTAGATTGAGCAAGTATGTTATGATGTGAACCAATTTTATGTTAGGATGACCCATGATAAGCCACTCTGACACCTTGATTAATTGTTGACTTGTTTCCGCAATGATTAATTGATAAGTTAATGATTTCAAGCATAAGAATCATGACTGTTTTACCATATCTAGGTGGATAAACATAAGTGTCTCTGACATACAAGGTACAATACGAGTTATAGTGGATTGTTAATGTGGTCATTTCAATAATACATAATATGTAAATAAAATGTCTCTGAATGGTCGTTGATGACCAGATGTGACTCAGGAGAACTATTCTTATCGAGCATTTAACTGTATATGAATGAAAATATAAATAATCTATCATGATAAGTTAAATCCTTAACGCTTCCAAGATACAATAGGTAAGATGAGAATTACCTGTGGTAGATAGTAACCTAGCATGTTACTAAGACTCTCTCTCTTGGAAAGGGATGTTGGGGCTTGTTGTTAACAACCTATTGCTGCGATAAACATTTAAACTTAACTATGTCGATTAAGTAAAAAATGTGAAAGAAGCTTAGAAGCTATGTCTTATCGTTATATTGAGGTATCCTACCAGTACCAAATTAGGATGGATACGGGAAGGATAGTGAGGGCGTAATGGTGAAATTCATTACATGGTCACTATCATTCCCATAGGGATCCTAAGGTAGCAGTGGTAGGATTTCTTTGTTAGAATGGTGAGTCATAGTTACTATGGATTCAAACATAAATTTAATTAATTAAATAAATGAAAATGAAATCCAAATAACTAAGTGATAATGGTACGGTGAAAGAAAATGTTTTTGATGACGAGTGTGTCGTCACAAAATTGAGCATGCAAGTCATGTCTCTTGAAATTTGGCCAAAGTAGTGTAATTTGTTGAATACACTGTTAGATTCACTGAGTTCCTAAACTAGGGTGTGAGATTCTAGATGGGATTTAATTGACTGAATATTAGGTAGACACTTAGGAACTATACTTGACTATTAATACATATTAAAGGTTGACCAACAATACACTTTGTATACGCACTCGGGGAGAGTGAACTACGAGGGATCGGGTAGATCTAGTTGACCCATACAACTGCACATGGTTTGACGTTATTAGATGGATTGAATTCTTAATTAATGCTGGATTTAAATGTTGTGTATTTAAATTAGTGAGGGCATGAATTCAGTAATTGAAATTTTAAAAAAATCTCTTAATTTGGAGCAATAATAGAGTAGGTGGTACAAAGTTGTTATGTTGTCAGATGCTATAATGTAACTGCCTTGGTAGACATGTATGTAAAATGTGGGAGCACAGATAAGGAACAATATATGTTTAGCTAACTTCCTTAAAGGTATGGGATCTCATGGAATACAATGATTATAGATTATACACAAAATTGGATTGATGAGAGGGATTTGGAAACATTTACACAAAAAAGGGCCAAATGTGTAGTTGGTTTTCCTTTAAATGTCTTTAGAAACATGGTATTCGTGGATCACAATGGTTGTGAGAAGATACAAAAAATGGGTGTGATGAGAAGCCTTGGAACCTTACAAGGAAATGTATTGGGCACGTGTGATTGTAAACTCCCCAACTCTTTCTCGCCAAACCATTCAGGCATGAATTCTTTACCTCCTCTCTTACTTGCTTTCGAAACTTTAACTTTATTTTATAGTAAATGTGATATTTAATATGGAATTTATATTTTCAGTAATGAATTGTTATTCTTTTTTCTAATCAGGTTGAAACCCACATAAAATTATTTTTGCACCATGTAATACTATGTTAAAAATAAATGCCTTCGGTGACATTCCAAAATTATAGGCCCTATACTTGATATAAAAACCTTAATCACTTTTACCTTTGCTAATGCTTTAGAACTAGTCCAAAATCCAGGAGAAAATGGTGTTTATATTGTAAACTTAGTAACATTGAAATAACCTCAAATTGTGAAAAAAGCCTCTTAAAAAATATGAGCCAAAAGTTCCTCTAAACCTTGTTTTCGCTTGAAAACTATCGTAACCTCTTCATTACAATATGATGACCCCATATCAAAATTATAAAAATTTCCTAAACCATTTTTGGTCATAGTTGTGAAGTGGGCTTCATGATCGCTTTGGAAAATGGATTATTGCTGAGAACCGTTCACTTATGACTGAAACCCTCCAGAAACTAATTCATGTATTTTGTGCCTATGGATCCTAAAATAAAATTTTGACCCTGCATACCTCATAATTTTTAATATGGGGTATATCATATATTTTTTCATTTTAGCCGCGACCCTTGAAAAGTGCATTTTTATATACCCATTTCCAAGCCCACTTAGTTTAGTTTGTAGAAGGGAAAATGTCTCAATTTTAGCTGAATGGCTCTGAAAAACTGTTGTATTTTGAGCCTCGGCATGATCGGATTTTGGATTCCATGTCTATTTCTGGTGATTATCTCTATAGTAGAGAATATGGTAGAGTATTTAATCATTCTGTTTAGGGGTTCTGTATTATTTTTATAGGCCCATTTCTATTTCCACTTGGGTTGATTTGTGTAAGAAACAATGCAACAAAGGACGTGGACCCACGTGGGACTCTATAAGACTTGTTCTATGTTTAAAAATAATGTGATGATTAAAAATGTGTATGGACATGATACATACATGGTTCAATACTCTTAATCAATACCATTGATGAAAAATAAGAATTACATTATTTGAAACATCTACACTTAGACTCTTGTAGCGACAACAAGAGACGAAGACTCAGTTAGAAGTCATAATATTTGATGTTACTTTGAAAATCCTTTGAATACTTGAATGTAATGAATATAAAAATTATTTGTAATATCTCTCACTCTCCTTAGTTATGGAAATGGTTTAGTTTATTTGGGTGATAATAAAATGGGCATGTTTCTCTCTCTAACCTCTCTTTAAAACTTATAAAGTTTGTTGATAAAAATAAGTATGGGAAAATGAGTAATTTTCTTTCTCTCTAATCCAAAATTGATTTGGGGGTTTTGCTAGCATATGTTCTATGGGAGGGGTTTATCCATGCCAACATTTTTTCACTAAAATATGATTCCATGTTTTCCAGGTTGTAGGTGGCATGATGGTATAAAATTATTAATAAGGTGCATATGCATATGGTTTCCTAATATGTATGTTTTTTCTAAAATGGAAAAGAAATGGTTTATCTCATAATTGGTTGTAATGTGGTACAGTTTGCGAAATAAAAATATAACTATTTCACATGGGATGTCTGTGTTGTTTCAAAAGGATTAAGAATTATTCTAGCGTTATGTATGTTATTCTTGTAGTAACATGTACATCTTGAAATGTAAAGTAGCTAATTGTGGTAAATTTGGGAGTCTAATCTAAGAAATAAGTAAAGGAAAGGTACATTTATTACAGTCAGATCTAGTGATAGAAATACCTTTCTTGTTATGGGTAAATGAAGATGTATATGGTAATGGTAAACAATTGATTGATATTTTGTTTGTATACATTATGTATCTGTTCCTCTCCAAGTGATCTTTAGGTTAACTAAGGATGATTCAGGATAAAAGGAATGCTATCATAGTCAAAATAGAGCATCATGATAACACTGAATAATGGCCGATAAATGTTCCACCCCCATTTCTATTAATGTGATTAAGACAACTCGATTGGATTTATGGCACATGTGTGAAGGTGAGTAGAGTCCTAACTCAAATTTTATATGGCAAGATTTGAAAGAAGTTTTAAGAGTTGAAGTTAAACCCTACTATCGAAGAAATTGTAGAGTTCAATGCGAGAACGATGAAACTAGGTTAGTAAAGGTATGTAATAGACAACTAGGGTGTAGATGAATCTTTGTTCAATGGCAAATAATTAACCTTTAATATCTTAGGGTTGACGGTATAGTGACTTGGATGGAAATTTTTAGGGCAGACTGTGTTTTTTTCAGACCACCTTATGTTGTTGCTTGGTGACCTCACATGTTCGAGGGTAGGCGCAGAGCGATAGATGACATGTTGTTATAAAGATGTGTAATTGTACACTTCCTTATGAAATAGAAAACTAGTGTAAGTTATGATAGACAATAGGGTTGGATGGCAAATGATGAAGAAATTAGATGAGCCATCTAATCCCTAAGATAGGGTGCATAAGATAGACGAACATTCAATCCCAGGGCTGGAAGAGGCTCAATCATGGTAACAAGAACACAATAATTGGCTATATGGTGATGGTAATGATAAGTGGTAATTCTATGGTGGTGCTGTGCATGAGGAAATACTGATTTATTCCAAGGGTAGGTGACAATGGAAGGGAGGCTCGTGGTTGATGTATGGTCACTGGTTGTATTTGAGACTTCTATGGTTGGCCATGTAGCTCTATTTATGGAGTCATACGGACTAGAGGGGGGTTTAGTTCTCTAACCCAAAAACACTGAGGGATGGAGTGGAGTTACAGATCCAGAGAACTGTCGGAGGCAGTCAGATTCTGACAAGTTATCCCATGTCCTTTTTCTAAGCTTGTCGTTCAGTCTCAACTCCGGCTTTTGTAAATGGAGAGAATGAAAGATCATAAGATAGGATGACAGGAGTGAGGCTACTAATGCAAGCAGTGGAAACATGATCTTGTTAGGGGAGGTCAATAGGTAAGGACATCCTATGATATTTACATGCTTCTTGAAATCCATGAATTCTCAAGCTTGAGGAGGATATGTTCTAGTAAGTTCTGGGTTGTGAGCATAGAGGATTAATGGTGAAAACTGAGGTGGTTCATCTTTCACTGTCAACCACCTTTGACCAAAGAAAATCTCAGCTTCATGAATGGATCACATAAAGGTGGAGCTCCAACTGATTTTTTCAGAGGGTATAGAGTTGAACTCTACCGAAATTATTCTAAAACATATTTTATGTGAGCTTTAGGCTTTTAATATGGGCATTTTGTGAAGAGATTTTATGCCTCTTTCTAATAATTGGTATTGGATCTGGGGACTATCATGAGCAATCATAAATGATGTTTTGTGGTCTATTTCACCTCATTTTGTCCAGTTATATTGCATATTCTTTTGATATCCATTTCATATCCTGGTCAGACTTGTGCAGGTCTTCCCCTTCAATTATGGAAGGCCTGAATCTATTGCTGTTAAAGCCATTGGAAACACTTTAGGGAAATTGAGTGTAAAATATAGACTGCTGCCACAACTCCATCTATCACATACTTCTTATGCTAGGATTTTGTCCCTGTTTCAATCATTAGGAATCTCTCCACCCCTTTTCTTGGTGTTACTTCCCTCCCTGAGCTTAAGATTTAATCTATGGATTGGAGTGAGGGTTTGGAATCAAAGACTGGACTATGAAAGAATGTCTTTTTACTTTCATAGATGCTTTAAAAATAGACATTTGATTGAGGAATGTGGCATTACAATCACAAAAGTGGGGCTAATTCAGCATGGTGGAAGGATCATATTGAAGATTAAATCCCCCTCAAATCATATTGAAGATTATTTTTCTGAAAAGTGTACCTTAAAGGTTAAATCTAACCCTTTCCTTATTGAGAATCCTCTTAAGGTACCTCTACCCAAATAACATTCATTGAGGCAACCCTAGGCATCTTCTAGGTTGGTTAAGGAGAGGAAATTCCTCTCTTCTCCTTATAAATATTTTCAGCCTATCACTTCTATTAATGTTCTTCTTCCACGTGGCCCTAATTATAATGATGATATTAACAAGGAGTGGATGTTTGTCCAAAATAAGAAAATAATTTCTTCAAAATGATACTCATTTCCAGCTTACATGAAGCTTAAATCTCACTCTACTTCTTTGGACTGATTGTTTTGTCTTAGTTTTTGTGACTATTTTATTTTTTCTCTTCTCCATTCATCATTTGAGTCAAGACATTTTGACTCTTTGATGTATGTTTCTTTTTCTCATGTAATATTTATTGTAATGGGCCTTGGAGCCTTTCCAAAACTTAACAATAAAAAAACTAGGAGAAAATGGGTTAATTAAAAGAGATATAATTAAATGGGTTACATACTTATGGCATTCGTACAGGTTTCAAATGACTATTAGGAAAACTATGTGTAACATCCTCTCCTCACAATTCTTTATAACTAGAAAATGAATGTTGAGTACTGTAAGTAAATTTAATGGGATGACTATAATTACCATACACATTTACTTGATGTACTATAAAGTAACGAAAAGATAGAACTACATGCTTGGTATAGGAAATTATATAAAAATGTATTATGGTAATGCTATTATTAATGGTTTTGATGGTAATGGAATAGAGAGGAACCCTTACACTAGTGTTTGTATGGCCTCTCCTTTTTATTTATCTAAATATAACCCTGAGTGCATGATGAGGAAAAAATAGATAAATTGAGCATAATATTGCACATAAATTAAAGGAATACTTCCAAGAAATTTTTATGCCACTCCTTACTGAAAGGATTCAATTGTGATAAATATTTTAATGTAGAAAACTTAACATGGGTAGATGCTGTTACAAGAATCAATAATGATAGCTTTTTGGTCCTAACCTAGTAGACTAGTTTTTCCTGCTAGTATCTTGTGGTAATAATATTCTTGAAATCTTACAAAGGATAAAGTTGTCTTACCCAATGATCTAATTAAACTTTATTTCTATGTAAATATATGAGCATAATTCCATAGATGTGCCTTTGAACAACTTATAGAAATGTGTGAATGGAAACTTGAGCCAATTTTAGTTTGAACCATGAAAATATGTCCTTAGGAATCATTGTAGTCTCTTAAGTGATCTTATTAACAATCCATGTATGTATGATAGAATTAAATGATGGCCTTATACCCTGGTCTGCATGGGATCCTTGTGGTAATTATTATTTTGAGACAACCTAGGTTGTGGGTGGTTTTAAGTAAACATAATTTGACCGATGATGTGTCCTTCCATGGTCATGCCCTTATAATAATATGTTTTCATGCAATTTTAATAGCCCGAAAATTCAAAACTTGAACCATGACAACTAAGCCACAAAGTGTAAACTTGCTTCAAAATATCCCCAAATTCCTCTCCTGGTTAATCTGACTTCCATCTCATGATCATTTTTGACCTTTTAGTTTATCCGAATGTACTAAATAATCATATATAAGTTTGTAAAATGATGTGATAAGGTCAATTCTTTCATTCGGTAAAGTGTAGCAGGAGACTAGTTCTCCTGCAGGCCTAACAAGGCCAATTTTGGCCATTTTGGGGCATATGTGTATCCTATGGGAGGATTATGAAAATCTAAAAAAAAACAGAGGTTGTATTGTAGAGCCTTTAATGTGTTAGAAGTAGTATAGTAAGCTTTAGGAAATATTTGGCGGTTTAGGGACAGTTTGTGCAAAAGCAATTCTTTTAGGTGTTAGGAATGGACATTAAAACACATGAACCTAAACTTCTTTGGATATTTTTTAGGAGGTCTGTAGGGAGTTATCAGGAAAAAAATAGGAAATGGAAATATTTAAGAATAATCTACATGATGGTAGCACCAAATTTGATCTAAAGGTTGATGATTTCCTGAGACAGATCAATATTTATAGGTGTACCTCACTATCCTCATCAAAATAGAGCCATTTTTTGGGTTTAAGGAATAATTAGGGTCTTAACCTATGTAATTGGTTTTATAATTGTCTTTGGATTCATATTAATATAAAATTTCACTTCAGAAGTTCATCTGGAGCTCTGGGGGTGAAGATTTCATGTTTCTAGGCTATTTCAGGTAAGCCAATGTAAAAATCTGACTTTCCAAATGGGGTAAGGCACATTTTTGTGTCCCTTTTAACACAAGGGGATAGAGGGGATAATAAATTTCACCATATGAAATTATTTTAACCATCCAACCACCCAATTTCATTCAAGTCATCTCGGGTTGAGTCAAAGGTAAGTTAGGTGAGTGTTTTCCATACTTAGCCAATTTTTGTGGTGCAACATGTCACCACCTTTCTCCTAGGAACAATTTTGTGTACATTGTATCTATTTTTTCCTAAGTGAATATAGGGGAGAATAAAATTCACCTCATTCCCACTCTTATCCCCTGTGCACTCACATGACCCTTCGTGAGGCTCTCAAGGCTTATTTTTTAGCCCCTGTACTCAACCACTCAACCCTTCATGATAAAAACTAACTTTATAAATAGGATAAGGAACATTTTCCTACACATACTATCCCTTTTTACTAAAGGGGACAATAAATTTTTCCTAGGAGCAAGCCCCCTCTCTTGGCCACCCATGTGACCTCTCCCTGCTCCACAGGGTGCTTATCTAGTTCTCTTATCTCCCTCACCCTCTCTCCCATACCAAACTTGTCCTCATCTTGCTTCAAGGAAAAAATGACTGCCCCTTCTATCCATTTTCACCATGATAAATGAGGTTTTAACTCCACACAAATGCATTTTTTGAACCTTGGGTCAAACCATAGTCACAAGGTAGCATAAAAGTGAAAGATAAATTTTTTTAAGTCATTTCTTCACCATAGGTTGATCATCCACCATAAATGCTGCTGAAAAATGTCAAAAAACATCATAATATACCATATATTCTTCCATAATTATTTCAAAACATCCATATCCTTGAAAACCAAGTTTTCTACATATTTCACTAACCAGAAACCATATTCCATTGATATTTTCATAAATTGTTCTACTCCTAAGAGCCTTTTAGATGAATGTAGTTGCATATCAAATGATGCCATATATTTTTGATAGAATCTATATTAAAATATACCCTACATAGTTACTTTTTCAATTTCCAAGATTTCCATTAAATGAAACACAGTGAAAATTGGAGCATGGGACCCCGGTGCAAAGCTGAATTCAGTAAAGTTGGTTTCATTGCAATCCGAAATTGGTAAGACCACCTTATAAAAATAGTAAATTATTTGTATATTCATATGATATACAATATTAATTCCCCCAAAACAACAATCTCCCATCACTTAAAACATATAGAAGTAGTGAAAAACAATAAACAAGCTAAAACAGGTAACTAAAAATAACAAGTTCCGAAAAAACAATTATCCCAGAATGGAAACTTTCTAAAAATAGAAAAGCATCATCGATGGAGGTAATCTAAGTGTACTAAGAGATTAATAAAATTTCCCAAAATAGTAGCTCCTAACCCCATTTGCCAAAAATAAAAAGTTTCAGATTCACACTAGAACGTTGTTGTTGGCTCCTATTTCACTTATCTTGTTTCTTTTTTCCATCATTGCATGGTCATAAATTTTTTTCAAGGAGTAGCAACTGAAAATATGGAACAATGTAAGGTCAAAAAAGAGTTTGAAGAGATTCAAGAGCCCCATTGGGATTAAAAATTCATCAAAAAATGTCATCATGCTCAAATGAGATATTCATGAAACAAGTATAGGGCCATATTTTTGACAAACAAGTCAAAGCAAGCTAATCAAGCTATCAAAGAACTCAAGATCATCAAATGCGATGAATCAAGAAATCATCCCATGGGAAACCTATGAGCAAGAAGGTGTGTAAGCATCCCAAATCTAATCTCATTTAAGACATGCTCTAGAGTTTAGAAGAGTAAGCAGGTATTATTCATGCAGGGCACCTTGTATTCAAGAACAAAATATCATCCCTATTTCAAATGATGTCATTCAAAATAGTTTTCTTAAACACTCAATAAAATACTTGGTAGTGTCATCACTCCCCTGAGGAACAAACATTTCAATCAAATCTCATTTAAGTGTAACCAAGGGCCATTGAAAATGAACCTTAAAAAAGAAAGATAATGAAAAGAGGGTGCAACGAGGTTCCATATTCCAGGAAGCTTCGTAAGAAGGTGAGATTCATTGAAGACCCCATAAATCCCCATGAGCCATATAATATTGAATCATCACTGTCTCCCATACTTTATCAGTATTCAAGTATGTATTCCTAGGTGGTGTAACTTTCCCTTAATGAGCAAAGTGTGATCCCTCACAAGCATCCTTAAAGTGCTCTTGTGAATAACATCATGTCTACTTCGAAAGATCCATTACCATGGATTTAAGAGTTACTCATGAGTGAACCAAAAATGATACATATGGATCTAGAAAAACACCACTTCATCAGAGCAACCAGGATCAAAAGGAAAAAATGAAAAGAAGCAAAATAAAATGCTCAAGCTATAGAACCGTCACTTTCTGCAGAGCGGTGGTTGTGTAACCTCTCGTTTGCATACACCGGCAGTTGCGTAACTTTCGATATGTATATACTAATGGTCCTTTCATGATAGAAAAGAAAAACATACATCCAAAAATAGTCACGGATTTTAAATATTTGGGTTATGTCTCTTCCTTGGATGACTCTTCCTATTTCCTAGTGCATGGGAGGACATAAGAAGCAAGCTATAAATAGAAGACGAGCATGTGGATTTGAGAAAGAATTGATGGGATAAATGGGAAAGAAACCATTGGTACTAGAATTGATTTGTAGAAGCAAGGTGTATAAGTAGAGAAAGACAGTAGAGAGGGTGGAAGTAACATTGTTATCTTCCTTCAACATCTTGTATTATGTAATCTCTTAATTTGGCCAATATAATATTGGGAAGAAAGAGTAATTTCCATTTTTGATTTGTTTTCCTTCAATCTAGGGGTTTCCAGAATAAAAATATTGTGTTGTGTGCTCATTTATTCATCTTTCAATGTTGCAAGTAGTTTTAAAGCACTATATTTCATTCACTAACATTAAAGAACTATCATTTTCAAAATATTTAAAATTAGAACAACAATGTGTGTTTTGGTAAGTTTCCAAAGTAGAAGTTTATAGATCGTTTTAGTATCAGAGCTGATTAATAATATCCAAAGGACTGTGGTATTCATTCGTATTTAATTTGTATGACAGTGACAATGTCTAAAGGTGAAGATTTAATACCTTATGATCCAGAGATAACTATAAGAAGGTGGAATCAAAGGATTAAAGATCAAATGGAAGAAGAGGACTTGGGTTGTAGAATTGTGATGCTGGAAAGCACTATGGATAAGGTGTTGAGACACTAAAGGTAACTCTCAGACTAATAAATGAAAACAATAGTTAACCAATACTCCATAAACTAAGTGGTTAAAATGTTGGTAGGAAAATTTGGCATAAGAAAGAGCTACAATGAGGAAGAGCAGGAAGAGGAAACTCCAGTTGATAAAGGAAAGGAAAAATCTGATCATGCTCTTTTTTAATTTGAAACTAAAGTTGATAGTAAAATCTTTGAAGGATAAGTATATACAGAATTACTAGATAAATGGATAAAGCAATTGGAGGTATAATTTAGTGTTCATAATGTCACTGAGAAAAAAAGGATTACCTTTGCATGTCTCAAGATGGAAGGACATGCTCTAGTTTGGTGGGAAACCCATATAGCCACTTGTGAAAAGAAGAAGCATCCTATTGTAAGTTCTTGGCAGGGTTTTAAATAATTGCTAAGGGAAACATTTTATCTTATTCACCATAAGACTAATAAAATTATTAAATGGTAGTATTTTAGACAAACTAATGGTCAAAGTGTGAGGATTATACTACGACATTTCAAAGACAAACCATGTTTCTAAATATGGACTTAGAGGATGAGGATATTCTTACCAAGTGTTTGGGAGGACTTCACACTCACCTACGAAGAAAGGACATCTCCACAAAACCCAAGGATCTCATGGAAGCATGTGTACAGGAATATTACATAGATGATGATAAAAAACAAGGAGAAGTAGAGTCAAAGAAAAAGCAGTCAACAAATCAGCCAAAGAAAGAGTAGGGACAAAAAAGTAACGAGGGTAAATGGAAATGTAAAAATACCACTACCACCTTGAATATTTGTAAAGATCCTAAGAATTTTTGTAAGAATTGTGATATCAATGATCATATTGATGCTACATGTTGGAAGTTGCATCCGAAATTTTATCCAAAGAACCAAATCAAGGAGTCCAAGAATTCCATGACAGTTGTAAAGGTAAATGGGGCGGTAGAGATACAAGATGATTTTGATGTAGATGAGAGGTTGGGATGCATGACCACCACCATGGACAACCATGAACAAGAGGAAGAAATGAGTAAGCTATTTCGAATCAAAATTCAGATTAAGAAGACTAAGGTAAATGCTTTAGAAAGGACAAATATTGGGATTTTTTTGGGAGCAATACAATACATGAGGAAGTTCATTCCAGGATTCTCTATTATTGCAACACCTCTACACACAACGACCACAAAGAGCAAGGGGTTTGACTAGGGTAAGGTATAAGATCATGATTTTGAGTTATTAAAATACAAAATTACTCATGCTCTAGTACTTGTTCTTCCTAATTTGCATAATCCCTTTGAAGTAGATATGGATGCCAACAATTATGCTATGGGAGAAGTGTTGCTACAAAGAAGTAAGCCTATATGCTATCATTTTGAATCTTTCACTTTAGTAGTTAAGGGATATTCAATATATGATAAATAAATGTATGCACTAGTTCAAACAATAAAGAAATGGAAATAATATTTTTTGGGTAAAGTGGATATTGTGCACACTGACCACAAACCCCTCTAATATTTACAAACATGGTCTAAATTGCAGCAAGCAAGGCATTACAAGTGGATGGGGTTCCTTCAACAGTTCCATTTGGAGATCAAATACAATAAAGGCAGGATGAATTTGGTGCCAGAATGTTGTCTAAGCCTCCCACACAAGAAAAAAAAAATCTATTTTGGCTATGATATATTATGTGGATCCCTTCACAAAGGAATTTTATGGAGAGGCATATGCTTAAGAAAAATATTTTAGGGTGACATATCAGAAATTACAATCCAAAGGGGCTGAACATATTAGGTATTGATGATTGTTATCTGAAGATGTGGCTTGCTCTACCGAGGGGGGAATCTTTTTATGCCAAAGGAAGGAAAGGGCTATATTGATGAGGGACAGCATACATACCTCAAAATTATCATAGACATTTTGGTTGTTGGAAATACCATGGCCCCACTAATAAAGGTATGTATATTGGTCCCAATAAGTAAGAAGAAGTATCTAAATTCATAAGAGGATGTAAACTATGTTGTACTAACAAGCCTAAAATCAAGAAGGAAGGTTTGTGCATGCCTTTATTAGTCCCTACTCAACCTTGGGAGGATATCTCTATGGATTTTGTAAGAGGACTACCTATGTCTAAGCATGTCCATGGTTATCTATATGTTTGTTGTTGGATAGATTTAAAGTAAAATGTGTGTATATTATGGCATGTAACAAAGATAATAAAAGGACATAAGGAAGATGAAATTTTCTTCACTGATGTATGGGTAAAATTTTGGTTTTCTGAACTCTAATATTTTTTACAGAGATTATAGGTTCTTAGGGAAATTTTGGACTACTTTTTGGGACAAGATGGATACCAGGTTATAGAGAAGCATGGCCTTCCATCCTCAAACAGATGGGAAAAAAGAGGTGGTGAACATAGCACTTTGGTATTAACTAATTATATGGATATAATAGTACAAGTATCCATAGACTTGGGACAAGTCCTTAACCTACATTCAACATTCCTATAATAGGGAGGTAAACACATCCACTATGTAGTCACCTATTTGAAGCATGTGCTCGGGGTATCTACCTAATAATCCATTGGACACTCAGGTTGGACAAGAGGAAGAAGTAGAGGTAAATGACTCATAAGTGAATAGAGAAGTGAAGTTTGTTGAAAGGATCCAAAAAATCCATCTCAATGATGAAAGAATAATTGGATAAGTATCAAGATCCAAGTATAAGGGTAGGCATGATCAGACATTGTAGAGGAGAACAAGATTCATGTTGGAGATCAAGGTTTGGATGTACTTGAGCGAGGAAATACTACAAGGTCAAGCAAATGAAAATGAAGCCACTATAGTATGGGACCCTTAACTATACTCAAGTAAGCTTGGAGAGAATGATTTCAGAATTGATTTTCCACACTTCATGTAGATTTAATCAATAGTAAAATTGTTGAGAACTTACACCTATAAGAGCCATTTATGCTTAATGAAGAATAAGGATGTCAATTTCTACCCTTCCATAGAGGATTGTCGTCTTAGATTCATGAGGTGAGGTGGAGGAGGATGTGGTTCTATAACAAAAGGTCAAGGAGAAATGAGGAGAGGCTCGCATAAGAATCTTGACAAATTGGACTCAAGAGATAAGACACCAAGGACATTCCTGATGATACTTGAAAGAGAAAAGTGATGGAATTTTTTCCTCATGTACTCCCCCACTAAGATTTTGGTGGGACAAAAAGCCTTATGAGAAGGGAATATGTTGATCCATAGGGATCTAGAAAAACACCATTTCATTAGAGGAAACCATGATCAGAAGGATAAATAAGTAGAAGAATAAGCGGAATAAAATGGTTAAATTACAGAACTACCACTGCTCTATATAAAGTGGGTGGTTGCGATATCCACCCCTCTGCACAAGGCATTGGTGGTTGTGTAACTACCATGATGGTATGCATAGCTGCTGGTCTATGTTCATTAGTATTTTTTTCACTTAATAAGAAATATATATATATCCATAAATAGTCACAGATTTTGAATCATTTAGATTATGTCTCTTCCTTGTACGACCCTTCCTATTATCCAGTTGCACGGGAAGACATGGGAAGCAAGCTATAAAATACAATAAGAACATGTGGATTTGATCATTGAATTTATGGGAGAAGTGAGTAAGAATACCTTTGGTGTTGGAATTTATTTGTAGAAGCAAGGTGTATGATACAAAGAAAAATAATTAGAGAGGGTGGAAGAAAAATTGTTGTCTTCGTTTAAATTTTTTGTAATTTGTATAATCACTCCAATTTGGACCAATATAGACATTAGGAAGGAAGAGTAATTTCCCTTCCTAACCGGTTTTACCTTAAATCTGGGGGCTTTTTAAGATAAAAATATTGTGTTGTGTGTTCATTTATTCATCCTTCATTGCTATAGGTAGTTCTAAAGCTAGATATTTCATTCACTAACATTAAAAAACTGTCATTTTTGAAATATTTGGAAGTAGAACAACAATGTGTGTTTTTGTAAGTTTCCAAAGTATAATTTTAATGATAAAATAAAACACAACAAGTTACAATACGTGACCTTGGAGCTATCACAAAAACCTTGAGATCCAAACGGAGCAAGAGGGCATAGGTGGATTCCTGTCTTTTCAATGGCACTTCTAGTGACCAGTATGTAGAATTTGCATGGGCGAAAGTTATGAAATCCATAGAGGAAATGAATAAGGTGGATTATGATCCAACCCACATCTCTTTCGGGCAAGCTACACGTGAGGGTGATTCTAATTTATTCAAGGAATCCTCTAACTGCAGACTTTATCGAACTAAAGAATATAAATGAACAATTGAGTAATTGGAAGAGCACGTGAAAAATCTCAATGCCTACATTCAACATTTCTTGGAGCCCAATTCAATACCTCATATTTCGATGGAAGACATTTCTCTAATCGGTAGCTTTTACTCTAAAGTGATCAAGAAGGAACAAAGGCATACAATTCAACGGAAGGTTAATGAGAGATGGATTGAGAAAATCGTTGAGAAAGGAAATAAATTTCTCCCAGAGGTTCTCTCTCTACTCAGGTATGTTCTTGCCACTATCACGGAGGTAAAGAAAACAAGTGAGGAGATTGAAAAAGATAAGATCGACTTGGATGGGGTATTACTACTTGTGTTCAAGATGAGTTACCTCGAATCTCACACCCTCGTGAGTAAAAATGTGTTCACATCAACTACTAATAACTTTTCCCCTGTATGGATCAGCACCATGGATGCTAGATATGGTATGATAAAAGATGCCATCTCTGAACTTGAATCTAATACACAAAATGCCTTCGATATTTTGAATGAGGTCTGAAAATCTTTACAGAAACTTGGATTACTCCACTCACTGAGAATTCATCATCAAATTCATTGTTTCTTTTCGAGAGTTGGTCAAAAAGGAGGCACGTGAACCTCTTTCCTTGAACAAGGATACCTTAGACTCTCTTGTTAACATTAGAGGTTCTATTTATGACATTACAAGATATCCCAAAGTATGGTCTAGTTAGTGCAAGGCTATCAGTGATTTTTCCAGGACATGGATAAAAGTGTTGAGCTTTATTTGAATTCTAGAAGTAGATAAAGTGACACTTGTGGAAAATCGGTTTAGTAAATAATTCAAAGGACAAGAGCTCATTCCGGGAACTCTTTCTCAGGGATCATGAATGGCTAGTTCTTCATTAGCAATGGCTTCATCTTCATCAGATTGGTAAACCCTTATCTCTCTCTCTCTCTCTTCCTTCTCTCTCCATGCTCTAATTTCTCATTAAGAATGTATTTTTTGTTGTTTCATCTTATTCACTGAAAGTGACCCTCAATTCAACATTATAAGAGTCCTTTTTCACTAATAAGAAAAATACTTACTTATTAGGAAAATTAAAGGTCACAAGTGATGTGGATAGGTCAAGAGTCATGTTGGGGGATAGATGAAGAGACATGTTTTTAATGTTATAAATTGGAATGGCTTATTCATTCCAAAGGATTGGAAATTGTTGATTGAATGTATGTTTTTGAAATTACCACTTCTACATTAAGCAATAAAATCTGTAATTCTTCTATTTCTTATCTTATGTTCCTCTACTCTCTCTTTCCAACTTTGTAGACATGAAAATCGTGTAAAACCAAGAAAGGTGTTTGCACATTTTATAAATGAGTCAATGGAATTATATGTCTATGATCTGTTGTTCTTATCATTGTTTGCATTGTTGTGCTCTTCTAACTGAATTTGGACCTAGTCTGGTTATTGTATGTGAACTCTATAAGTCTACTCACAACAGTAACCCTCTCTCTCCATATTCCACCAACTCCCCCTTTACCTTTCTTCACTACAAATTCCTCCCTTGTACCTCGTATAAGCATATGCCACAAAGTTAATGGAGTATTCATGTGTGATCCCATGTCTAACATTCACGCACAACATTAGATTAATTTACATTAAATAATGGGAGCCTCCCCATTCACAAGGAGGAGATTAGCCCCAAAGCATTTGTGAAAACTCAATAATTTACAACACAAAAAATTATTTCACCAATATAAACCAAACATCTTATTTCTACCAATTTTAGAGAAGGATAAATTGTGTTCATGCATGCTTAATGTAATTACAAAACACCTTGGTACGAGGTGCATAGGTGCTCTTGAATTGGTGTACATGTTATACTCTTCTCCTTATCTTTAGTGGGACTACGATTATTCTTGAATCCATAGGAGATTAGTGGCTAAGAAAATATTCTAGGGGTTATGTAGCTTAGTTATGTACACCCCACGTCATGAGTGGTGACTAGTGTTTGCTTCAGACATCTTTGAATATTCACACTCTTGGACCCAACCTTTTATGTTAAGAATTGATGTTAAGTTATATGTTTTGAAATTGTTAGTGAGATCAAGCAAGGAATACTAACTTTGGATTGAAACTTGAAATGATGTGAACCACAATTGCATTGTGGTATTATGTGCTCGAAATATATGGTATGTACTTCCACATATGTAGTACCTCCTTGTAGAAAATTCTAAGCATTCAAAAGTAAAACAATAAACCTTGTGTTCACTGGTATTGATGAAAAAGTAAGTGGCAGTGATTATGTGGGCCCATTGTTATGCATCATGTGATAAGTAAAAATGTTTTAAGTGTTACATCTTATAACAACAACAAAAATACTAGTTTTTTTGCTACATTTTGGGTGGTAAAAAACTTAGGCATTACAATTGGTATCAGAGAAAGATTCAAACACTTGAACCTCTTAGATTAATTAGTAATGAGTCTTATGTACTTGGTTGTGTATGCATAACATGAGTGTCATGTTGTAGACACAAAATCATGCAATTTAGACATTATTTAGTCTTGGTCTCATACTACTATTTATAAGGTTTTTGAGTGACGAAAGTACTAATTAAACCCCGTTGTTTAGCCATCTTACTTTGATTTATTTCGTCATTCCCAACATCTTGCACCCACATGCCTAGTCAAATTTTGTCGTATGTTATTTTATCTTTAACTGGGGCTCCCATGCTAGTACTGGGGCGACCATGGGCACCCTGGTCTCACCAGGGGCACCCCGATCCTTTCTTGCCACTTTTTGGGCACTTTTTATCCATTTCAGCTTCTCATATTTTTGGTGGTCAGCCATCTCAAGGTTAATTATGAAATTAGATCAAGAGAACCCTTTAAATATAAAGTTATGAGACCATAATGAGAGATCAAACACTAGTCACTACTAACATCCACCTAGGGGTGCATCTATCAAAGGCATTTGGAGATCATTTGCATTCATTTAGCTCCATAAAAAGGGATAAGGCTAGCTAATCTACATCAGACAAGCATAAGAGGGGATTTTATTCTATTCCATCTACCATTCTACTACATTTTTTACATCTAGTTATTATTCGCTACTTCACAAAGTGTGACTAGCACAAGAACACCTAGAGCACATGATTCACACACACAATAGAACTACATTTGGGTCTGGAATATAGTGCAGTGCTTAGTTAGTAAGTCCACTATTGTGGAAACTAATATAATTCTGACGTATTCATTTGCATTCTTCTTTTTTAGGGCAGTGACACTTCTTATGGTCTTTTACAGGTATTCTATTCATTGTGGATTATTAGGGACACCTGATGTAGTACAACGAACCTGATGTGGAAGACAACGAATGTTTTAGATCACTTACAGGAACTAGGAAAATTAGTTCTGGACCTTTTACAAGGACCAAGGTGCCCATTCTGAAGACCAAAGTGCCCGTAGGTGCCCCAATCCCTTTCCAGGCACTCCAGTACAACTATATAGCTCAGATCCATCCTTTTCAGGGCCTCTGCATAGTCATTCCTGCTTCTCATTTCTCCAGTCACTTCTGCTACACATTCCCGCAAGTTCATCAAATCAGCTAAGTCACTTCCATACTTCTCTTGCATATTAGGGTTTATACTTTCATTGTATTAGTTTCTTGGGTCATTTACTGCAGTTATTTATTGTATTTACATGGTGTTCTAGATTAGATTAACTAATATTATTTCATACATTGTAGTTAATCGTTTTGGTGAACCTGACATTTCAACACTTCATTTTTCCCATGTCATCTCCTTATCAAACTATGGCTCAATATTCTTATCCTACCTTTAAAGAAACTAAGGTCTCAGGCATAGTTACTATTGCTGATGATTTCATGCGTGTGTGCACCCAACATCCTCCTCACTTTGTCACACCTAGTGCTGGTCCATCCATCAATGTAGTCACTACTAGTCATACTCGTCTTACTCCATGTACGGCTCCACCCATGTCTATCCCTCCACCCATTACTCTAGTAGCTCCTCCCACTGCTTCTAAGGTCCATGACATCATTGAACAACTTAAAAATATGCCCACTAAGATATCTCTTTATGACTTGTTGCATAATGCAAAAAAAATTTGTAACATGCTAGAAGCTTCACTTCATGTCATTCACATTAAAAGTGACAATTATGGGGTGTCCTTTTCACATGCTATATCTTTCACTGATGAGGATATGTCACCTTTTTCTAAAATCAATCTGTGTGCTCCTTTTCTTATTATTGTCGTTATGATAATTTAATTTCTAAGAATTCTACCCTCATTCGAGGTTATGATTCTACCACTTGCACATGCCTAGGGACTATCTCATTACATATTCAAATTGGGCCTAAGATTTTTCTCACTGAGTTCTATGTTATCGACGAATCCTTTCAGTTTAATCTCTTGGTAGGTAGGCCTTGGATTCACATAATGCACGCAATTCCATATATTATTCACCAATGTGTCAAGTTCTTGCATGATGGCTATGAAGATACTATCATCACCGATCCAAAGCCATTCAAATATTGTCACATAGATTCCATTAATTTTATGCCCATACTACCTTCACAACATATTCTGTATAACAGCCTTGCCACATATGACATTGATTAGCCTAGCACTTCACAATCTCCTCCTACCACTCTAATTGCTCCATCTATCTCTACTCACACTACGACTATTATTTCACCTATGGTATCAACTCCTATTAATGTCCCTTCTCCACCCATCATGGCACCCTCTATTACTCCATCTACGGTGGCACCTACCAACATACTTGATATTTTTATACAACATGATGATGCTCACGCTGAATATTTTGAGGATTCAGATGACGAATTTGACACTATCAAACTTACAAATGAAGCCTTAGGATAAATCAATTCTACTCCTCTTGGCATAGATTACTCTTATTTTGAAGAAACCTTTGTGGCTGATGGCCCAGTTGAATATATATTCAAGATTCCTTCCTCTACTAATGTTATGGTATTATACTGGGGGTATGTAAATAGTGTAGAAGCTATTTCATCTTCTCATCCATGGGTTATAGCTTCGCTGCCTCCTTTTACATGCACACTATTCATCAACAGGTCCTTTTGGCAACATATCCCTATCGATTCTACTTGCTTAGACACTATTTTTACACATGACAGTTTGGTTAGGTTTGGCATGATGCTTAATGACATCTTACCACCTCTTCATTTGCCACATCTTTATCATGGCTATTTTCACATTACGACATCTTATGGATTGCATGTCTTTCATTTGATGGTCTTTGTTGCATGTACCCCTCATGACTCTTCACTTACACTTGGACAGTCCTGACTTGACTATATTGGTATTACAATATATGTTCATCACTCTTTGTGTAGACACCAAGTTTGGGTCACACTCCCCTTAGTCCCTTTTAATTAATTAACATAATGTATTCACCTAACCATGACCCCTTTCCCTGCATTCATATTAATTTAATTACTTACAATTGAATTAATGTTCATCCTCACACTATTAATAAATTTAATTACTTTAATTAAGTTAATTTACACCTCACTTAGCCACATCACCTAGACACCTCACCATGGACTTATTCTTAGTCTATTAATTAACTAGGACTAAGTCTCCACTTATCTTAACCAATTGGGACTTAGTCTAACCCTAACATTTAATTCCTATTTCTTCTCCAACAACACTCCCACTTATCTAAGTGCTAACCATCACTTGAGACCCAGATGGAAAATCAAAACATGCCAAAAATAGCAGGATTTGCCTATTTTTGAAAAACCTAGGATTTCCTGCCTTAACCAACACCGGTCACCCTAACCATCATCGGTTACCTTATATACAGTTTTGTAATCTTTTACTGAGGTTGGTCACTTCGAGTTTTAAGAGAGATATCTATATTCAAGACTGAACCAGAGGTTTTCTTAACATCTAGACAACATAATACATTCAACCACAAGCCCAAGCAAGTACCTGATACTCGTCCACATGTATTTGCATTCACAGGAGCACTCCGGGAATCATTTCCATGAAACTGACCATAAATTTCTTCAAGGATCAACCACTACTATCCTTCACCAACCAAACCTACAAATACAAGTGAGTGTATTTGGTTTGCATCATTTATATACTTACTTAATAGGTTCTTTATCTCTTTGTTACTGGATCTTGTTCTTTCTTTCATTCCACCACCCCCATTTTCTTGCCAATCTACCCAACCTACCACCCACCACCTTCTGCCTCTTCATAGCTAACTTTTAGGCATTCCTGAGCCTTCCTAGCATTTTTATGAGCCTAACCATCCTCCCTTCATTCTCTATGTAATCACAGAGAAGCCCAAAAACCAAGTTTATTTAATTACCACCCTTATTTCCCTACCGACACCGATTACCTTAACCATCGTCGATTTCTCCTCTTCACCGGCATTTGTCACCAGACTGATGTTGGTTACTATCTCCCCTATCAATTTTCACCAAACTACCCCTAACATCCCCAAAACCTCACATAACCTTACCCAAATCTGATATCACTGGCATTGGTCACCAGACTGACGTCGGTTACTGTCTCCCCTGTCAATTTTCACCAAACTACCCCTAACGTCCCCAAAACCTCACATAACCTTACCCAAATCTGATACCTCACTTACAACCTCGCCACATGCCTCCCCAACTCTTTGTGCAAATATAGAGAGATTAGACACCCACTTTTAACATTTTACCATTATCCACAGTAACCGATATCAGTTATCTTGAACCAACATCGGTCACACCCTATTCAGCATTGGTATATGTGCCAGGTAAACTCCATTAAACCAACAAGCTTTCTAATCATCCAAAATCAACCCAAATTACACCAGATATTACCGAGACCATGTATGTGACCCTCAAACGACCTACCCAACCTACAACCTGACTTGGGACCTTCACCAGTTTAATTATTAGATCATTTAATTGGATTGACATTGATAGTAATATGAGATACCTAAATCAGAACACTAGCATTAGATTCTCTTATTTTCATGTTCATTTATTTTATATTGAATTATATGTATATATATATATATATATATATCAGTGGATTGACAACCATCGAGTAAGTATCACACTTCCTGGATCTAGCTCATGTTAGGCAATCCACTAACCTTTGCTATTAACTATATCTTGTGGTCTTGCTTTGCATTACAGGTATTCCTCCTTGCCTATTTACCCTTATTTGTTTCATTATCTACTATAATTCAGTGAAACACTTTGCTTACATTTCTTATGCCTTTTGGCAATATCTCTATTCATAATGATTCTTCTCCCGCTTACGCTCCAAATATATCTCATTGGCATGCTTACAGTTTTCCAACGATTACCTTTACTGATGAAGAATATACAATGAATTTGTACACACTCCGCCGCAATGGGTCCATGTATGACCCTCCTCACTCTATAGCTTGTCAGGTTTCCGATGCTACTCTAGTAGGTTTCGATCATGATGATGATTATCTCCTTGATTGCAACGCATAGTCATCTTCTCTATCATACAATTTGGGGGCTTAGCATTTAACACACCCCCCATTCTTACATCCTTTCCTAGTAGTACATGACAGTCTTAGCATTTATGCATACATCATCTTAGCATCTACTCATATCTCATCTTTGTATTCTCATACATTAATTTCCTAACATACGCATATTCATTCATATTTTAGCATCGTCATTACCCAATGACACAATCTTGTGCTTCGTTTCACACTTGAATGTTAAGGTCTTACTACACATGAACCCCACACACTGCACTATAAACACCACATATCATGTTTGACACATTCTACATTTAGTCCATATCATTTCAATATTTACATATCTATACATCATACATCATACTAGTCTTCATCGTACTCATCTAGCATTGCATCCCACATACTATACGCTCTTAGGCACAATACACATATTGCATACACTATACACATCACATAGTCATTCATCATATTCATTACATATACAACATCATCTTCTATGTGTTTCACTCTCTACCCTATGACACACTTTAGTTCCTCAGTCCATACTTGACTGCCGAGGGTTTACAAATCAAATGGACCTTACATTCATCACACGTTTATCATTCGACCTTTCATCATGTGACATATTTAGGATAGTGACACACACTATAGGCTTAATCACCACTTTCTTATAGTGGCATATGCTTTAGTCAACATCACCACTCGATATTATTCATCTTGTAGTGGTATACACTTTAGGATACATCACCACTCCTTACTATTCGTCTTGTAGTGATACACACTTTAGGGCTAAATCATCACTCATACATTCATTTTTTTGTGACATACGCTTCGGATATAAGGTTCATGCACATCTCTTCTTATGTTGTGTATCCTCATCACTACACATACATACTCATCACAACACACAAGACACAACACACACTATTCGACCATTTCCCGATGACCCACTCTCGTTTACGGTTCATTCGTAACTGCTGAGGGGGAAAACCAAATGAACCTCACTACATACATTTCCATTCACTTAGGAGGCATGCGACTCCTACCATCCATCTTGCATTCCATTCCATACATCCACAACATACTACATATTATGGTTACCTTTACTCTTGCTTACTTTTGCTTGTTCATGGTCACTTTATTACACATGCTAGTTAGATCACTTGTATGCCATTTATCTATATCATCCACACATGTGTATTCATGTCTTTCTCTAGTTTTGATTGCAGATACATGTCTCTTACATGCAGCATATATGCTCACCTTCTACACTTCCTATATTGGTCGCTAGGGGCATCCACATTCGTTTCTTTCAAGTGTTATTGTTTCATTTTTTACTTAGCACTATACATGCTTTGTGACATATTGGTTATCTTTCTAACATGCTAACAGGTGCTTCAAGTGCAATATTTGTTATGCATGAATATTTTCTTCCCTACTTGTTTGTTACATTGCCTGCTTTTGTTTGTTCTTATATGCAGGTTTTGCCCTATGTTTAGTGTGCACACTTGTTTTTTATATGAGGCCATGATGGCCTTGTGTGTCTTATGAAATCGTGAGTGATGTCCCATGTTTTTAGCCCGTTTTATGTGGCTTACTTGTCTTATTACATGTTTACATTACTATATTACTTGGTATCTTATAAATTGTTTGCGTAGATTACACATTGTCTTCTATATGCATGTTTACTTGTACTAATACTTGTCTTTGGCTAGCCTCTTGTTTATGTGCACCTTGGTTTCTACCAAGCACATTCTCTTTCCTCTATAGGGTAGAGTATCAAATTTCATGTAGTTGGTCCTCTTTTGGGGCCGCATTCTCCTATCCATGACGTTGCATGCACCCCTAAAGAGGAGGGGCATCGTTTGGTGTTTTACATATTACATAGTGCATCTACAATGGTCTCAATTCAGTGCACTTTCCACACTTAGACATTGTGGATTATATACAACAAGTCAGTTCAGACCAGTCTACGAACCCCATACACAATGGATTTATAGGACATGGTGTCCTTAGTATTCTGGAAAGCAATTACAGGATCAAAGGTTATAATGGGTGTGCCTCCCTACACTACTTCAGCCAGTGGCGTCAAATCACCCAAAAAACTAGGACATACAGAGATCTCTTCAGCACGCATTCAGGGGAGCAGTTAAAGGTTAGAGGATACAATGCAAAATTCCTTCCTATACTTCTTCAACCTATGGAATGTTGGATCACCTAAAAAACCCCAACAATACAAGATATCCTTCTACACTCAGTTTCTCAACATGGATAGAGTACACATGTTCCATTTACATTTTTTTCATTTGTGTATTTCACATTTACATGCTTTTACATACATATTTTACATTGCATTTTACACATACACATACATACATATATATTTGACTACTTGATCGTTTTCTCCTTGCAGGTCCGGCTGTATGAGAAACAAATAGTCAAATGGGGGCAACAACAACAACGTCACAAAAATATTTCACAATAGCACACACCATACTAACCATGTAGGTACATTATACACATCAGCAACTACACACGCGTTTCCACCCTAGGTTCCCTCTCATCACTTTTTGTTTATGCATTTCATCTTTAGTTTCCACGCTCCATCTATCTTTTTTGTCATTCCAAGATTTTTCTAGTCCATCGACATGTTTTCTACTACAATCTTCATAGACATCAGGTATGCATCTCTATCTACTTTATGTTACTGAGCTTTTTGCTCACCAACATAAAGTGGGGGAAAAATGTAGTCACAAAATCATGCACTTTAGACATTATTTATCTCATTTTCATACTACTATTTAAAAGGTTCTTGAGTGAAGAAAGTACTAATTAACCCCTATCTTTTGGCCATCTTACTTTGATTTCTTTTGTCATTCCCAACCTCTTACACCCACATGCCCAGTCAAATTTTGTTGTTTCACATTATTTTATCTTTGAATGGGGCACTCAGGCTAGTGCTGGGGTGCCCATGGGCGCCCTGATCCTTGTTGCACTTTCCTGCCACTTTTGGGGCACTTTCTAGTCATTTTAGATTATTATCTTTTTGGTGGTCAGCCATCTTCGGGGTTAATTACGAAATTAGATCAAGAGACCCCTATAAATATAAAGTTATGAGACCATAATGAGGGACCAAGAACTAGGCACTACTATCATCCACCTAGGGGTAATCTATCAAAGGGATTTGGAGACCATTTGCATTAATTTAGCTCCATCAAAAGGGACAAGGCTAGCTAATTTGCATCACACAAGCATATGGGGAGGGATTCTATTTTATTCCATGCACACATTCTATTACATTTTCTACATTTAGTTATTACTAGCTACTTCACAAAGTGCGACTGAAAGAAGAACACCTAGGGCACGTGATGCACACACATACCAGAACTACATTTGGGTCCATGGACATGTAGTGCAACACTCAATTAGTAAGCCCACTATTGTGGTCAGCTGAGGTTAGTCTGATCCATTCTATTTGTATTCTTCTTTTTTAAGGGTTTTGATACTTCTTTTGGTCTTTTACGGGTCTTCTATACATCTTGAATTATCAACGACATTTAGTGCAGTATGCAGCAAATCTGATGTGATTCACAGCGAAGGGTTTCAAACCACCTGCTAGGACCTATAAAACTCAATTCTAGATCTCTTACACAGTCCACGGTGCCCATTCTGTAGACTAGAGCACCTGCAGGCGCCCCACTCCCTCTTGAGGTACTACAATCCCAGCTAGACAGCTCAGATCCATCCTTTTTCGGGGTCCTCTGTATAGTCGTTCCTACTTTATATACCTCTAGCCACCTCTATGACACAATCTAGCTAGTTCCTTCATATCAACTAAGTTCACTTCTATACTCTCTCTTACGTTTTAGGGTTTCTAGCATTTCCATTTTAGATTAGTTGCTTGGGCCATTTTCTATAGTCATTTATTGCATTTCTTTAATGTATTTACATATTGTTCTAGATTAGATTAATTATCCCCATTATTCCTCACATTTTTAGTTAATCACATCTTGAATAATCATGTTCCTCCCTTGTTATGTGGAGTCACTGGTTATTTACCCTTATCCTCTTGTACTAAGCAATGTCACTCAAAACTAACCATGTCGTAGAGTGGGTCCCAAGACCTCACTTTTCTCAGACTTGTCACCCTTATGCTCAGAACCTATAGCTTTTAACCCTCCAGAATATGACAAACTCTTTGATATAGCTTCATTACACAAACATATCATCAGTTGATATGAAATCACTTTAGTGAACACATTATGCTCTTACAATGTTCATAAAAAGCATTGACCTCCTCTAAATACATTTTCTCAGTTAGACTCATACAAAATATGTGGCAGTATCTAGACAAGGCCTGAGAGATCTAGTAGCCCTTCATTCATAGAAATCTTGATGTTGGGAGATTTTTTTACACACTTTCCCTAAGAACCAAATTTTTTTATGACTACCCTTTATGGATATTATGTTGACTCATCATGGTAAAATAACCATTGTTATTCTAAGATATCTTATGTCTATTAGGTCTTATATTCCACAATCTGACCATACTTACACAATTAGGCCTCTAGGTCACTTTGACATTCTCTCTAGACATTGAGTGGTTCCAATCTTTAATTACATTTTCATATGACTTCTCTTTAACCCTCAATTGCATTCTATATTACATCCTAGAACATCTTCATTGATGCATTTTCTCATTCGCATTCTCTAGCCCTGATTTTAAAAATTCATAACCCTTCGGACAACCATTTTCAATCATTTTGGTCACTCCTTAAGTCTTAACTGAGTCATGAGGACTCTGACTGAAGTAATCTTAGCTTGGAAGACCCATAGTTTCCTGGATCAAGGTGAGATTTCTTCTTTTTGTATTATGTCTCCGGATCTATCTATATCTATCATTCAACTGTATGTACATCTTTCATCACTAGTTTTGGATACCTATCTAGAAATATCTTCACATATATCTTGTTCATAAACTGGTATAGAACATAGGTATATAGGTCATATGTTTCTATGTATTTTATGCACTAAGATATCTTATGATATCATGCATATAACCCTGGTTAACCCTTCTTAATGTCTTATTATACTCCACACATAATATTTCACGAGCACTATTAGAGATCATAATCATTTGTTCATTTATGTTCTTTAAACCCTTAATAGGGTTATTCCACGCACATTTAAACTGAGTATATTCTATCATATTTGATTTATCAAATGTTGATTTTAAACCCTAGAGCTTTCATCGTACTTTCTAAATACTCTCTTCCACCTTCCCACCAAGTCTTAACTCGTAAAAGTTGTTACAATGCAAATTTTATTAACTTTTCACTTCTATATAAACCCTATAAAAATAGGGTATGAGACTACATATTTGATATGTCTGTTGTCACCTGTTTCCCTATGTAAATATGTATGTATAAAACCCTATGCAAATATCTTGTACAATGATTCTGAATAAGCCATGGATTATGGCAATTGTGTTATCACCATTTAGTTTCATGATTATATGTTCTAATGTGAACTAGAAAGTATTTGGTACACAACTTTTACCTCTGGCACATTAAACCTTAGACACGATGTTCAGACAATAAGTTAGAATATTGATTTTCCTTTTGTTTTAACAAGTTTTAAGTTCCCCAATGGTTTGAAAACCTCTGTAGACAAGAGTCATTAAAAATATCTTAAACACTTTAAAAGCTTTGAATCCTTCTAAAAAGATCATTTTATCAGTCAAACTAAGACTGTGCAAACTATTTTTCATATACTCAAGTTCTTTAACCTTTGATCTTAATTTCTCACCTGTCTTCGTGGATTAAGAACTTTCTTGTTTAAACAATCTCCCTTCCTCTAAATACTCATATCCTAGAACAACAATGTCGCCATGGGGGTACTCCCATTGTTTCCTCTCTATCAATGACATAAGAATCTTGTAAAATCATTGTCTTACGTTTTCGCCTGATGGGAACTGTGTATTGGCCTTCAAGGAGTGTCTTGCTTCTTCTCAGGGCTTAGATTCGTTGGTCCTTTAATACCTTGCATTTCCTTCTCAATCTATATACTCAGGACATCATAACAAACATTAAATATTTCCACCTTTAAGTCATGCATGCACCCTATATGTCATCTGTCCAACTAAATTAACCATGTCATAAGAATTCATATCATTCATCTTAATATCAGATTATCCTCAACAATATCACAACATAAATCATAGTAAGAATTTCAATATCATTATTCTACATCACAATTCATCCATATTTACAACTTCAAGATATAATTTGCAAGGAAACTCCATTAGCTTCATAAAGAGATCTATCATACAAATTATTCAAGATTTCCTCAGACCATTCACGAGCCTCTAAGGCTCTCTAAGCCTCCTCTCCACCTGTATTCTTTTCGTACTAACCTAATCCTCCCCTATATTCAAATACATCTTGTTTTTAGACAATAGACATCCAAAGAAGGTGGTTACATTGGGATTAAGTAGCCTAACCCAAGTAAGGGTTAGCTAGAACTCAGGAGCTCAAGTTAGGAGGTCATGTGACATATAAGAACACCGTAGGAAGTCCCTAAAATCATTTGTAAACTTTATTAAACATACACTATCACCTAAGTCACAAGACACCACGAGGGAAATGTCAAATATTTGAATGACAAATTTGGAGGGAGAACTCCGAATGGTCTTATTACCGACATGGAAGGCCCAAGTGAGTTGGGAAACCTACAAACACACCAAAATGGACCTCTAGAGTTTATTACAAGCCAAATTTACTTGCACACCAAAATTGCATTATGAACAAACATGATGCTCTTGCATCAAATCCCCAAACATGCAAACCCACCACTTTCTCTCGCCTCTCTACTAGAGCTTGTCCTAGAGCTTACAATTATGCATATGAAGATCTTACCAACCTCATTACATGTCTAGGGTTGACTATCTCATCAACTTTTTTCCCTCACTGACACTGATAGAGACTTAATTTATCATACACCTTCAAGAGCCATGGTCATTACATTCCTATAACATTTAAGATCATAAAAACTAATGAAATAGTAACTTTGTAAGTTGCAAATAATAGTTTTGGTGTTGTTATATGCATTACTCATAGCAAGTTATCATTTATAAAAAAGGTTTGAAATGTGTATCAGTTGCATTACACTATAACTAATGTTAAGATGAATAGAGATATTATGAAGGCTATGCTCAACTAGAACCTTCTTATCTTGTTTTGTTAATACATATACTAAAATTATCCATTGTGTTATGTTAGATGTGTGATTTTGCATGATAAAACACTATTTGTGCAATGATTTATTTTATTTTTTGTAATAAATAAATGTCATTCCAAATGATATTATTTTGACTTAGTGGTTCTAATTAGGAAGAACAATCTATTTAGAATATGGTTGCGATTAGGAAGAAAATATTTTAACGATGTTTATGGATATGAGAGTAATCATACCTTGTTTGTAGGAGTTCTCTTTGTGTTAACAATAAAAAATTCAAAATTTAACAAGTTATTATTTATTTTTTGGATAGATAAACGCTTTTGATCAGAGCTATGAACCATAATACAATCAACCAAGATATATCAATTAAGCTCAACGATTAGCGAACCACAGCCGCTACACTTGAACATACGTCTAGCGAATCACGAACCATTATGCATGCACACACCACAAGCGAACCATGAGTTTCCATGATTGAACACACATCTAGTGCAGGTCTTCTCAAGCTAGAAACTACCTCAGTGAATACCAACGTGCCAGCCGTGCCACCTCGGAGATTACCACCCCCAAACGGGGATCGTTCCTTAGTGGAATTTGAACCTAGGTGGACCCGGAAACAACCATCCGACTTAATTGCTTCACCCAAACCCCATCAACAACAAGTTATTCTTTATAAGCTTCTTAATATTACTTGAATATCAAATGAGTTATGGTCCAAACAATGTGTATGATAGTGTAAAATGTGTTGCCTAGCCATCCACCAAGGTTACAATCCCAAGAGATACCAAAAAATAAGGGATGATGCCGGGATTTTGCCCCAGACAAAATTTCTGTACACCTAATCTGTATAAGCTTGTAAGAACTCAAATGTACAAACTTTGAATTATATATTAAAATAAAATAAAATAAAAAATTCTTGAATTATCTATATAAAAAACTCAAATCTACAATCTTAAGATATGGTGAAGTGTGAACATAAATGTTAATCTATAAATTGTAGACAATTTTTTAGGAGAAAATGTCTCCTTGTTATATTTGCGGCTCATTGTTCTAATAACATGGTCCCATGTTGGGGGCTATTGCTAAAATCCAACAAAGTTTTGTAATTTCTCAGCAACTATACTTTAGGAAGAGGATTTCCAGCGCCATAAAGTAGTTGGGAGCACAAAAATAAATCAACGACTTAAAAATTTAAGGGCATTTTTTGACAACATTCAGTTTAAGCTTCCCTCTCAATTTCCCATCCAAAAAATCCTTAACTGTTACATATTCTTTCTTGGATTCTTCCCTGTTTTCCTGCAACTTCTGCTTATACATGACTTTCTCATTAAAGACCACATCCCTAGATCAAATGATTTTCTTGTCCTTAATACTCCAACATTTATATCCAAAGTCATCACCACCATAACCAATGAAAGTATATTTTTCTGATTTAGCCTCTAGTTTGGTCCTATGATCCTTGTTTATATGGACAAACAACTCACATCTAAATACTCTAAGAAATGAATAATCAAATTTCTTACCATACCAAGCCTCCTCAGGTATTCCGTCATCCAAGGCACTTGAGGGTCCTTTGGTTATCAAGTACATAGTTGTGCTCACCGCTTCTGCCCAAAAAGAAAGAAACAGTCCTGCATGTAACCTCATGCTCCTAGCACGTTCCATTATTGTTTTGTTCATCCTTTCTGACACCCCATTCTGCAGTGGAGTCCTTGGAACCGTCATTTTCCTACGGATTCCATTCTTAGAACAGTAATCATCAAATTCATTCCTGCAATACTCCCCTCCATTATCTGACCTGAGAGATTTTAGCTTAAGACCTATTTCATTCTCTACTAAGGCTTTCTATTTAACAAAAGTTTCAAATACATCAGATTTATTTCTAATATAATAAACCCAAACTTTCCTTGTTGCATTATCAATAAAAGTAACATAATAATTTGAACCCCCAAGAGATGATACCTGAGTCGGCCCCTACACATCAGAGTGCACCAACTCTAACTTACTCTCTTTATTTATAGGTCCAACCTTAAAAAACCTTACTCGCTTCTATTACCCATATATGCAATCCTCAAAAAACTCCAAACTTGTTTCTGTATATCCGGGAAAATTCTTATTTATGATCTACATGCCCTTATGGCTCATATGACCGAGCCTATAGTGCCATAATGTTGTATCTACTTCTGAAGCCACAAGATTACAAACATTAGTGCTATAAGTGGTTAAATACAAGGTTTGAACCTTCTTACCTCTTGCCACCACAAGAGCACCCTTGGTAACCTTCTAAGAGTCTGCTATAAATATCACAGTACAACCATCACTTCCCAGCTACCCCACTGATAGCAAAAAAAAATTTAATGTAGGCACATGTCTGACATCCTTCAATAGCCAAGTATTCTCATTCTACATCTTAACCTGAATAGAACCTTTTCCAACTATGCTACAAGGCTCATCATCACCAAGAAAAACATGCCCAAAATCTCCTTGAACATAATCAACAAAATAATGCCTATGTGGAGTAGAATGGAAAGAAGCCCCTGAATCTAAAACCTAAGATTCAGTAATATTGTGCAAAGAAAGAATCAAAGCATCCTGACATACATTACCCATTGCCACATTTGTCTCCTTGTTTTCTTCCTATTGTTTCTTCTCGTCCCAAAGCTCCCAACAATCCATCTTTGCATGCCCAGACTTTCCATAGTGGCAGCATACTATCTTGCTTTTGGATTTTGACCTTGCTCGATCCTTTGATTTTCCACAGCTTCCTCTATTCTTTTGTCTCCCTCTAGTTTCCACTGTTAAAGCATTCCCTGAAGTAGAATATTCACCAGAGATTTTTTTTCACATTTCCTCGCTTAGAATCACCCTTACAACATCCTCAAACTTCAACTTTGAGTTATCTGGAACCGAGTTGCTTACCGCCATTACTAGGCTATTCCAACTCTTAGGTAAAGAGCACAGAACTAATAAATACCTAACTTCTTCATCAAATTCTATTGTAACCAAAGCTAGCATATTTACAACCGTATTAAAATCAATTAGAAGATCTGTTACTGAACCATTCTTAGACATCTTCATATTAAACAATTTTTTCATTAAAAATATCTTTTTAGAGGCAGAGGGTTTTTCATACAACTTCCCTAATACATCCATTAGTTCTTTTGTAGTCTTTTCCTTTGAAACATTAAATAATACCGAAGATGCAAGACACAGTCGGATTGTCCCAAGTGCCTTCCTATCCAGCAAATCCCATTCCGCATCTGTCATGCTTGAGGGTTTGTTCACCTTCTCAGAAAGCGGAATATAAAGATCCTTCTGATAAAGGTAATCTTCCATCTACATCTTCCAAAGACTAAAATTCTGCTCGTTGAATTTATCAACCCTAGATCTTCCATCATCTGCCATAGCTCCCACTCAAGATAAAACTGTCCCTGTGATTCAAAACTTCAGCAAACCAAACCAGGCTCTAATACCAATTGTTAGGAAATAAAGGATAAAATATGTGGAATAATCCCTCACAAAATCGCAATAGTAGAAACTAATATGCATAAAATATCACAAATCTCAAATAAAAGTGTAGAATAAAAGAACACAACACAAAGAGACAGTATTTAATGTGGTTCACCCAATTCGGGCTACGTCCACCAAGAATCACTTGCTTAGATTTTATTACAAGCCACCGCTCTCTCAATACAATACTCAAATCTGTTTGGACCTATGCTCAACAAACTCTACAGAATTCACACCCGAATTCAAAGCATATCTGCAATGTTTACATTATATCTACCATATGCACAAAACCATATAAATAGACAACTACTTAAGCAGTTTTACAAAACCATGGGCCAAAACCGTCCCATAAACCTATGGGTCCAAAAACCCGCCCATATGAGAAAATCACGTTTCCCGATATATCAGGCACGTTTTAAGGCCCAAAAGTGAGACAACTGTGGGAAGTGTACAGTACTCTTACTGTATAGTCTTCAACACTTTCTCGCATGAAAACAGGCTCCACAACCTAACACATTATAGTTGGTAGATTTGACTGTGATTTATGTTTCTCCTTGCATCCTAGGATGATGTATTCACCATTGAAGAAAAAGAGATAAGTTATCAGTTTCAAACTTCAAGGTTGAGCTTGCGATTATTCACTCTTTCAAATTTTGGATTACTTGAGAATATTATAATTTTGGAATGTGGGACTCAAGAAAAAACATAAAAATGGAACACTTGATACATTTTTTGGTTCTTTTAGCTTCTTCGAGGAAGGGTTGAAATGTTGGACCACATAATTTGTTGAAAAATATTGTTATACTCAGATTCATTGGGCATTGGACATAGAGTGACTTTTTATTGTTGGTCTTAGGGCCCCTACTATGGATGTATTTTTGTTATACCCAGTTATAGATATGTTTTGACATAATTTTTATTTTATGTCTTATACAAACCTCATGATTACCTGTTTGTATGGATTCTATGTTAATGGGATGTGTTTTGGAGTGATTTGTTATGTCCCCTCCTAATTATGTGGTCCTCTTGGTGAGGAAATATGGTGTTTTACGAAAACACGTGTTTTTTTGTCATAGACTCATGGATGGTTTAGGTGTTCTTTCACCTTGATTAGGTGAGCTTTGTGTGTATAAAAAATCCTTCTTGGTTAGTGAGTGTCACGTTAAAATTTTTGTGTCAAATGTGAAAATGTGATAAATGAGAAAGTATTTTACGTTATGGTTATAGATCTTGGATGACCCTGTGATGTCTTACATTGTTAGAAACCTTACAAAATAGTGAAATTTACTTGTTAAACAATAGAAGTAATGATATGAAACTGTTAAATAGTGAAATTTTTAAGGAACATGGAATGAAGGAACTATACTAATGAGGAAAATAATAATTTAGATTTGCATTCAAGAAAATCTAAACATAAGTAAAAATTAAGGATTAGTTAACCAAGACAAAGAGAACTACCAATATTACACAAAACATAATAATTCGAGAGGATTTTTAGATGTGTTTATTCTCTTGTAGTCATGCTTTAGTGAAAATAAATTTTCTCTAAGAGACAATAGTCATTGTTGACTTTTTTATGCGTATTTATCTGTACTCTATCGTTGGTGTTATTTTACACAGAGGACAATGTTATTTTAAGGGGAGGGAGACATAGTGCCACCCACTTACTACCTAACCGAACTCACATTCAGGAACCCTGACCTGGTGTTTGGGTGAGGACATGTGATAGATATATGATTGTGTTGAGATTATGACACCGGTTGTACAGATAATATATCTGATCTAAGCATACATGTAAATAAAAGCAGATATTCTACCAGAAGAAATACACAAAACAAGAGACATAAATCAACACCATATTTAACGTGGTTCACCCAGTGTGGGCTACGTCCACAAAAAAAAATCCAATCTATTATCCAAATATTTGACAAGATATACAATGAAGATTTACAATCTTCTACACCTCTCATATGTACATTACTTTCTTTCTTTCAAGATTTTGCTTCTTCTCCAAGAATTCTATCTCTCACCAAATTTTGGAAGTTCTTCTTAATTCTTACTTCTAAACCCTAGCTTTCATTCTTATATAGGCATATATAAACTTAGGGCACTTAGTCATGCAATTACAATCAATAGATCTGCTTTAATGCTAAAAATAGATCTAATTCCCTAGAGTTAATTAAAACACTCATGCACATGTAACCGATGTTGGTTCACCCTAACTGATGTTGGTTCCTCCTTACCTAACCAATGTCGATCCTAGGTGACCGATGCCGGTCCCTCCTAACCGATGATGGTTACTATTTTTTCCAGCAAGTTTTATATTGCATGCTAATCTAAAGTAATTGATCTCCACAACTCAACAATCTCCCACTTGGAGATTAATTACTGCACCATACATGTACATCGTCATTTTTAGATCCTTCCTTAGCTTTGTTTCTTCCTCTTCAAGTCTCAAACTCAAAGACCAATAGAAGTGAAGTGTAGCTCCAACTTCTCCTTTGCTAACAGCTTTGTTAGCATATCTGTAGCGTTCTTGCTCGTATGAATATTTTCTAAATTTAACTGTCCATCCTCCAATACCTGTCATATGAAGTGATACCTCAACTGAATGTGATTCATTCTCGAATGAAACGCTGAATTCTTTTCCAAATGAACACTCTAACTATCACTGAACAATTTGCAATCATATTTCTCTTTTCCCAACTCTTCCATGAACATACTCATCCATATCATCTCCTTACTAGCCTCTATAGCTACAACATACTCTGCCTCTATAATAGACAAAGCGACAACCTTCTGCAATCTTGAAATCTAGCTAACTTTCATCCCACCTACTATGAAAATATATCCAATAGTGCTCCTCCTACCATTTAAATCTCCATTCATATCCGAATCAACATAGCCACATAATGAAATATCCGAACCTCCATAGCATAACTTCATGCTAGATGTCCCTTTCAAATACATGAGTATCCATTGAACTGCTTTCCAATGCTCTTTACCTGGATTAGTCATATATCTACTCACAACCTCCACTGCTTGTGCAATGTCTGGTGTGGTATAAACCATAGCATACATGAGACTCCCAACTACTAAAGCATATGGCACTCGTGTCATGTATTTGACCTCCTTTTGTGATGAAGGAAACTAATATTTGCTTAATTTGAAGTGTTTATCCATTGGTGTACTAACAGGTTTTGCATTCTACATCTTGAACCTTTCTAACACCCTATAGATATAATCCTCCTAAGACAAATACAATTTCTTATTTTTCTTGTCTCTATGTATTTGCATATCAAGGATTCTTTTTGCAGCTCATAAATCCTTCATAGCAAAAGTGTGAGCTAGATTTCCCTTAAGCTCACCAATGTCCTGCATACTAGAACCTGCAATAAGCATATCATCCACATACAGTAACAAAATAATATACCTCCCATTTTAAAGATTATTAAAATAAACACAATGGTTAGATTCACATCTCATATAACCATGATCATGCATGAAACTATCAAACCTAATATACCATTTATTTGGGGCTTTCTTGAGCCCATACAAGCTATTTTTCAATATGCACACATAGTTTCTCCTTACCCTTAAATTCATAACAAAGCGGCTGACTGCATATATATCTCCTCCTCCAAATCACCATGAACGAAAGTCCGTATTGAAGCACCATGTTGTATCTAAGTGAAAATATTCTAGTTGCACCTAAAATCAAGAATAATACGTATGGAAGTCATTTTCAACTACAGGAGAGAAAATATCACCAAAATCAATCCCTAATTTTTGTGCAAATCTTTTTACCACAAGCCTTTCCATGTATCTTTTCTTTCCACCCTCTTCTTCCTTGATAATGTAAACTCACTATGTTTTATAATTTCCTCAATTACCTATTGGCTAGAAACTTGAGTATATCCCTATGTCTAATTTTTTTTCAAGGAGTCCTATCTCCTCATCCATGCCATGATCCCACTTCTTATGGGTATTCATCTTGCATTGCTTCTTCAAAACATTCTATGGTTAACCACTATCAGTTAATAAAAAATAAGATAAGGAAGGTGTAAATATTTAAGGAGGGTATATTTACCCTTTTATTAACCTTCTCACATGAAACTTGGGTTGTTATGGAGGATCATTCTGTGCTCTATTGCTACAAATTCATATCAATCTCTAGACATTGACTGATGTTGGTCTCTTGTAATTGATGTCGGTTCTAGGCATCTGTAATCCAATCAGGCTCTAGTTGTAGCCCAATGTCGATTTTGGTTACCAATTGCCGGTCCTGTGTCTAACCGATACTGGTTTCCCTTGATCGATGTCGGTGTACCTGTAGAATTGAATTGTTCCAAATTTGAGAATGAATCTTTCTTCACACAAAATATTCCATTGATTCATCTTTGTGTCCCATAACCTGATCCCTGTACATTATCTTTTCATTCTAATAAATGTCACAACTCCTAACAATATCTTAGCATAATCTAAATCCCAAAACTAGAATCTAAAATCACCAGAGCCACAACCAATAAAAGTAAATCTCTTGGATTTTAGCATCCAACTTTTTTCTATTTTCCTTATCAACATGCACAAAAGCTTCTAAACTAATTACTCAAAGAAAATAAATATCTACCTCTTTTCTAATCCATGATTATTCTGGTATTCCACCATCTAGTGCACATTAAGGCCCATGGTTAATCAAGTATATCATTGTATCTAATGCTTCTTCTGCCCAAAACTTCAAAGGTAAACCAACATATAATCTCATGCTCCTAGCATATTCCATGATTGTCCTGTTCATTATTTCAGCAACTCCATTCTCTTGTGGAGTTCTAGGAACCATTCTCTCTCTTGCATATTCCATTAATTGAATAATAATAATTTAAATCCCTTGTTGTGCAGTACTCACCACCATTGTTAGATCTAAGGAACTTTAATTTCAAGTTTGTTTCGTTTTCCACAAGGTCTTTCCATATTTTAAAAGTTTCAAAAACATCGTATTTTCTCTTAATACGATAAACCCATACCTTCCTTATGGCATCATCAATGAAATTCACATAATATTTGGATCCTTTGAGAGAAGCTACTTGAGCTGGTCCTCATACATCTGTATGAACAAGCTTCAATTTCTTCTCCTTCTTTGTTGCCCCAACTTTAAGAAATCTCTCTTTCCTCTACTTTCCAAATATATAATGCTCACAGAAAATCAAGATCTACATTATTCAAATCTGATAAATTACCCTTAGAATTTAAGATCTGCATTCATTTTTCACTCATATGGCCTAGACGATAATGCCACATGCTTACATATGAATATGTAGTGGATAGCATGGAAAATGAACCAATAACACATGTAGAGAAATATAATGTTCCTACCTTCTTGCCTCTTGTAACAACAAGATCTCCCTTGGTAACTTTCCAAGAATCAGCTGAGAATGTAACCATGCATCCAAATTCACATAGTTTCCCTGCAGAAATTAGATTTCTCTTGAGGATTAGCACATTCCTTACATATTTTAATACCCATGTATTTCCATTATTCAATTTAATATGAAATTCACCCTTTACCAGTAATATTGCATGGTTCATCATCTCCCAAATAAACATGTCCAAAATTACCCTGAACATAATTTCTAAAATAAACCTTAATAAGGGTGGCATGGAAAGAAGATCCAGAATCTAAAACCCATGATTATACTTTATTGTCTAAGGAGAGAATACGGGCATCTTATATTACCTCACTTGCAACATTTGCCTCTTTACCTTTGTCTAGTAGATTCTCTTTTTTTTCCTTGAAACAACACTCCTTCTTTACATGTCCTCAGTTTCCACAATTCCAGCAGATTATATCTCTAACTCTGGATCTAGATCTGTCACTCCTTGACTTTGATTTCCAAATATTCTTTCTTGTATATCTCTCCTTTGATATTCCCATGCTTTCTATATCCAAAGCATTTCCAAATTATGTTTCTCCTGTACTTTTCCTATGTATTTCTTCATTCAGGATTATACTAACCACATCATCAAACTTTAAAATATTAGAAGAAGACGTTGTATTACTAACAACCATTACCAAGTTGTTCCAACTATCTGGAAAAGAGCATAAGAATAAAATTGCTTTCACTTCATCACCAAACATAATATTAACCAATTTTAATTAATTACCAATAGAACAAAAATCATTCAAATGATTAGACAAAGATCCACCTTCTTGCATTTTATAATTAAATATACTTCTTCATCAAATAAACTGTATTTGATGCACTTGGTTTTTCATATAAATTATCTAAATATTTCATCAAATCTACCGTAGTTGCTACTTCTATTATATTAGAAGCTACAAATGTTGTCAGGCTCAATCTTATAGATCCCAGAGCCTTTCTATCAAGAATTTTTCCATTCTTCATTAGTCATCTTTGTAGGCCTTGACATTTCTCATCCAACAGTAAATATAAGTCACTTTGATACCAGTTTTTGGGGTTAAACCATAAACCAATGTATTTGTCCAGATCTATAATCAATTATTGTCCAGATCTATAATCAATTAAAGCATATAATCAATAAACATGGAATTAAACCAGAAGATGAAATAAAAAATAGAAATATAACACCGGATATACATGGTTCACCCAGTGTGGGCTATGTCCACCAAGAAACAACAAATCTTATTATTCAGTGCTTTACAAAGGAAATACAATGAAGATATACAGTTTTCCACACCTCACAAGATGTACAATGCTTTCTCCTTGTCAAATACTCTTTCTTGCTCTCCAAGAAAACTTACATTAAAAAAATGTAATTCTACACTCTTATTAACCTAATTCTCATGCCTTTACACATATATAAACTTAGGGAAACTTATCTATGCGTTTACAACCATTACATTCACTTTATAAAAGTTATATCTAATTCCTATGACTTAAATATAAAGTTCCATGCACAGGAAACTGATGTCAGCTATCCCTAACTGATGGTGGTTATCATAACCAATGGAGGTTCCTCCTTTCCTGACCGATACCGGTCCTGGGTGACTAATGGCGGTCAGTTGACTAATGCTGGTTATTGTGTAATCCAACAAGCTAGTAAAACATGTTATTTGTGAAGCAATTAAGCTCTTGAACTCAACAAATAATTGAATCAAGGCATTCAAAAATAAAATAAAATGAAGAATATGATCCCAACAAGCCAAATAACAAGAAAGTAGGAAAAGACAAGAAGATTCAAGTCAATTCAACAGCCAAAATGCATCTAGGTATGAGAGGAAGTTTAATGGTCATTGAATTTCTTATGTTCTGTATTTGGATATAGAGCTAGAGAATGTATGAATAACTATGACAAAGAGCACCCATGGAGATCATGTGCTACTGAATATGAATGGAATATCAGTGTGTTTAAATTATATAAATAAAGTTCATGTAGATAGGTATTTCTTAGAATAACCTCTAAAGCCATTTTAGAAATGAATATCCATCACTCAAGAAACTTAAGGATGAATCAGGTCATATGCTATAATGTCATGAAGTTGGGAATTTTCTCAAATAATTTTTGTAATTATAAACAACCTATTGACGGGAAAGAAATAATTATGACACTAAGGAGAGGGCACACAGAAGACTCCCGCACAGGAAAAATGCACATTTGAAGGTGCAAAAGGATAGGGAAGGAAACGCGCACTAAGACAAGTTGATTCAGGACTTATCCATTTTCAGTGGATATGGGATATTTTTGGAGATAGCATGTGGAGCACAAAACAAGATGGATAATTTCACAACACACAAATGCTATTTTAGGGATGAGCATCTACGAAGTGACATGCATGAGTTTAGGATAATCATAAGGATTACTACTTTCAGTTAACTGCAGGAGATCTATTATTAGTGTACTTGCATGTGTGCAAATTATTGTAAAGGCACATGGCTATTTTCAACATGTGACCTATTTTGGGAAGTGCGTAATTAGTGAAGGTAAATTCCCCACCCTTATAAATATGTATTGAACCATGTAATTTAGAGAGACAAAGATGGTGTGTGTGAGTTATTGTGAAGTTATGTTATAGGATTTGTTGTGCGCATAGCTTATGGTATATTTTGTAATGAAGGAGCTTGTATGACACATTTTAGTTTTTAATATAATGGAGTTTATTGGATTGATAATGGTGTTAAACATAAATGTAACTGGCTCTTGTATGGTTAATCTTATCATTGTTATTGTTTAATTCATGATTCCTTAAGATCTAGATCTGGTTATGATCTGTGGATATGTTTATGCTATTTATGGATCTAAATGCATTATATCTTCATCACGCTAACATATTTCACAAGAAAATATAAGGAGGGGCCTGGTAAGTTTGCACGCTTCAGGTGAGCACTCAGCTCAGGTTGGATGATGTGCCAGTGCACTGTGGGATTTATTCGTGGTAGATTCAAAAGGTTACATCATTGGTATCCATTTCCGAGACCTAAAAATTCAGTTAGTTACATCATGATAGTTCGTGATGAATACATACCAGTTGACCCTAGTAAGTGTTTAGGAGTGGATAAAAGATATGGAATAAGAACATGAAGATAGTATAGGATTGGATCATAGAGGTCAGAGGCAACCCACAGAAAAAAATGGAGACTGATCGTACGGATACTCCACACTTAGGCACATGAAGGAGACAAGGACTTGGACATGGATACAACCCATGAATAGCATCGGTTTAAGAGGGTATTCAGAAGAAAAAGGACCCAAGGTGTGTGGAATCCACAGTATGTAAGGAGATCACCACGAATCTCCCCCTCAGAAAGAGGAAACTGAGAGGAAAAGGAGAAAGATAAAGCTGAATGAGGATGTGGAGAAGTTTGCAAAGAGCGTGCCTAGAACCCCTAGTATAGCTAGAAGATGTGGAGGAGCCCAAAGATGAGGACATAAAGGATGAAGAGGAAGGAGTGAAGGAGGTAGAAGAAACAGAGCATGAGTAACCTCACGCGTAGTTGATACTACTTAGGGTGTTGAAGGGATGACTCCAAATCTTGGCTCCCAGGTTCCTAAGGGACCAAGAAAAAAGAGAACAAGTGGACAATACATTGTGCCGAGTGCAGGCTATGCTATTGAGGACTTACAAGAAAAATTGTCCACGCCCATTTGTAGTCAAAGCACACTAGGCCTTAAGGAATTATATGGATGGGAGCTGATGGATGCATACATGGCCACCACGTGCATAAGAAAAAAATTATCCTGGTCCATTGTAGACCCATATGGACGAGCCAATATTTTTAGGTATGTGAGGAATCTTGTGTGTAAAGGAGAATAAAGAATGCACCTTGTTGTCCCTAGATTTCACCCTGAAATTTGAGACTACCCCATGTTGAAAATTTCATACTTTTAAAATAACAGGTCATTTTATGTTTTTATTGCTAGAAGATGCATGTATTGCATTAATATATTCCCAATGAATCATATGAGCCAATTTCGAAAAATACCCAGATGCCGAAACTCATCTTATCCTTTCGCCAAGTTTTGTCTGCGGGAAATTTTTATTTAATTATTCAAAGCCTCGTTTGAAGTAAATTGTGCTCCGGTTTAACCCTGTTGAGGTTTTGCATGCCTCTATTCACATATACCATTAGGGTTTTCACCAGGAATGAATCATGGGCTTTGTTTGTGACTTTTGGCAACGTTTTTTTGTGTTTTTGTTATTTTTTGCGTGTTTTTCTCTGTGAAATTCCCCTAGGTCAATTCCTTCACCAATATAGTCTATTTTCCTGATTGGAGTATCTGGAGATCATCTGTGGCCACCATGTCAGAAGGAAGTCAGCCATCAAGAAGTCAGCTTCTCTTTAAAAATCCTAAGCCATGCACAAAAAATGCCTCTCCTAGGCATGGATCACATTTTTGGGAATGGATGGATTTAAGATGCAGTGGGATTTTTGGTCAGCAACAGGCAGGTGGGAATTTTATTACCTGCCTTGCAGGGTACTTTTTACCTGTGATAGGAAAACTCACTTAAGTTATGAGTGGGAAAATTAGAAGTAGCAGGCAGGCGGGAATTTCTTACTCTGCCTTGCATAGGGAAAAAACTCCCATGGTGAAATAAAAGAAAAATCACTTAAGTGAAACCAACGAGAATTCTCTTACCTGCCTTGTAGGGTAAATAATTCCCATTATGAAACTCAAATCACTTAAGTGGAAGAGGGGATTTTTATAGCTGCAGTGTAGGGTGAAAATTCCCATTGTCAGAAGTTGACTTCTTATTTTTAGAATTCTACCCATGCCAAAAAGTGAGACCCACTTTGGGTGAATAACAATGCATTTAATAAATATTTATTAATTATTTATTCACCCAATTTTGGCACCCAGGCTTGTGGAAAAGTCAACAGAAGCAAAGGGGAATCAATGCAATTGGATGTAGAAGTCTAAAATTAGATAAATTTGATTTATTTAATGGAGCCCCTTTTGAGAAGGAATTAATACTTTTTTAAAGTATTAAATGATTATATTAATGGCTATTTTCAGTGGCTATGGTCAATGCACACTGTGAAGCTTAAGTGAAGCGCCCAAGTTTGGATGATTAAATTGAATTAAGCTAATTGATTGGATGGTTGTCCTTAAACATGCTATTTTTAAAGAGAATAGCATGATTTTTAATTAATTAATTGCCAGAAATAGGAAGGGCAATTATTAGATTATAGAATTGCTGAGGGTTATATAAGCATGGGCTAGCCATACGTGAAGGTGTAATTAATTAATTCACAGGCAAAGGATTGCAGCCAAGAGGACAGTTTTGCACGCCCATTTGAAGGAGGATTTTGCTCAGGCAAGGTTGAAACAAGGCATTTGAAGAAGGATTTTGCTCAGGAAAGGTGGCAACAAGGCTAAAAGCTTCAAAGTTTGGCACCTAGAATTGGAGGAGCTTGATCTTAAGCCTGTATAATTATTTGCATAAGTTGGTACAGGTTCCCAGGTGAAGTTAAAAATATTTATGCTTGCTTTACATGCAAGAAAAGCCTCAAATTTTAGGGCAGCTGGCTTAATACATTGCAAATATTTTGTGAATCTGAAAAATTGTCCAGATCTGCACCAATGCTCTAAAGGAATCCGTCTTTATCAAGAATTAATTGTAGGTATTCATTACAATGATAGTTTATATAAGCCATGGCGAAGGAGGATTAAATCAATGTCTGACACATTGAAGTCATGCATCACTTCTGAAAATGACAGAAATCTCCAGACTCTGCACCAATTGTAAAGAATTCTTGATCAAATAGATCCAGAGCAGGAAAGACTTCACTCAGGTGCGTGCAGGACAAAGATTCACTCATGTGTGCATGATTAAAGCAGGAGTGGAATTAGAGAAGCAACTCATCGGAATCCATAGCATCAATTGCTAAAGTTTGTTATGCAGGTGCATATCCATATCCAGATACATAGGCCCTGAATGCCCTCTCCAATTTGATATGACATATCCAGAAGATCTCATAATTGCAAAGGCTTCCTGCACAACAGGCTTCATCCTCTTGTTTCTAATGCAGCCCGTGTAGAAGTCAGTGCATGGAAAATTCCTTCCAGGATCTTGTGCATGTGCTCCCAATCTTCCAGTTGAAGCCTTAAATTAAATTTACTTGTACTTTCCTTCACCCCAGAGTGATTTCCAGAATTTTTAATTGCTCATATGCAATTAAAAATAAAAATGATGAGTTATTTATGGCAAACATTGCACTGATGCATATACTAGCAGAAGAAATGCAAAAGCTTCAAGGATAAAAGAGAAGACAATGCGAAGGTAACATTCCCACTGCTTGCAAAACTTGTTTCACAGATACAACTACTTCCATATCCAGTTTGGTGAGAAACAAAGGCAAATGCACGCAGAATATTGAAAAAGGATACAAGTCAGCTTGGAACTGTCCTGCAGGTTTCCTTCGACTAATTTATCTTTCCTCTTTCTTCTTATTTCCTCCAAAAAAGTAATTGAGCAATCAATTAAATTACAAAACTTAAGTGATCGATTTAAAAGTCCATTACTTGAAGAAGTCAATTACTTGGAAGATAGGTGGCAGACATGCAAAATAGAAGGTTCTATTTTTAGTTATAAATCATGCATGTTATGTAAAGAGGAATTCCAGGAGGGAGATATTGCCAGTTGTTTCCTTTACAACTTCCACATGTGCCAATTCAAGTTATAGTTTCCTATTTGTAACTTTCCCCTCCACATACTATAAATGAGAGGAAGAACCTACAGGTAAATGAATTAGAATTTGTAAGCAACATTGTTGTGTTCTAGACTTTGTGTTGAAACCCTTGATAGCTATTTGAAGCAAAGGAATATAAAGGAGCATATTTCCAGAGAACTTTGTGTCAACGGTGCACTTTGTTTCTAACTTTCTAATCGTAGATCTACTCATAATAATTTGTGTTATTTTAGATCTAGATCTGGGGAGTTCCCTTTGTTTTATAATTATGTGTGTTAATATCTATTAAGTTTCTGTTTATGTGCATGCAATCAACTATACTAATCTATTGATTGGGTTGCATATCTTCCTCTCTTTTCTTCTCTATATTCCTATAATTACTTCCTTCTACTATTAGATATTTCCTTTCTTTAACAGCTGTTTACTTGCTGCAAAACTATCTTAGCTATGGTTCATGAGCTAAGTGTAGTTAAAGTAATACCAACAAATAGATACTAGACACAATTTAACTGGCAAATCTTACACGAGAGCCTCACCGGTTTAAATGAGGGAGATTTATCTCATGACTACGTAGGTTTTCAGCTGTGCAGAAAATCTAGCCAATGGTTTTTGGCGACTCCGTTGGGGAACAACACAAATTAGCAGACTCAGAGATTATCTCTTGCCAGATTAGAGTTTTTATATTACAAATCTCAACCTGGAAGAACGTTCATTCAAGCGGTCCGTAGCAGAGCTCAAGGAAGGACTGATCATTTCTTATAGATTGCAGGAGCAATTCAATTTCAATCATCCTCCTCAAGTTAGAAGCTGTAGATCTAGTCTTTCACTCAGGAAGAAGAGTGCAAAACTCATCCAGATCTAAATCATCTTCAGCATAATCTGGCAGCTGGAATTATCTCATCATGTCTACTCTCGAAGAAGACATGCTCCATTTATCATGATGAACCGATAATCAGCCACTTGCCCCTGCAGTGCACCTATTCCATGGGGTGTAGCCTTTGGACCACTGAACTCTGACCCTGCTTATGCATGATCTTCCTAAAGGGTCCAGAAATAATTTCCTAAAATTCTTTGGAGATGGCAAATAAAAATCCAGATGATCACTTGGCTACGTTTTTCATATCATGTGGAGTGCTTGCAGTTGAACATGAAGATGTATCTGTATGACTTTTCATAGAGACTCTGCATGAATTAGCTGGAGAATGGTTCTACCGACTAGCTTCTGGCACCATAATAAACTAGGACTACTATGCGAGATGCATTCATGAAAAGATTCAAACCAGTTAAAGATTCCAGTACATTGATTACTCAACTCAGCTCAGTTGAAGAAGGATCCACAAGAGAACATGCGGGATTTTATTACAAAATTTCAAAGGTTACTTTATAAAATTCCAGCTTCTACTTCTCTGAATGATGAGAATCAAAAGGTATTCTTCATCAATGACTTTACTCCCTGAAGTAAGCTATCAACTGTGAAGAGCACATCCTGTTGACTTTTTAGCAGCCCAAAACATGGTGGTTAAAATTGAAGATCAACCTCATCATGGTTGGAAAGATAAAGAACAACACTTATAGAGCTGAAAGTTTATCCTCTTCTACTACTTCCGAGTCACTATTGCAAAAGTTAGCAAATGAGATGTTGTAGATGAAGAAACAAATGGCTCAAATGGCTCTAGGGCAACAACACTGCCCCTGCTCAGAAATTTCAACAACAACCAGAACTGCATTGTTGGTTCTCAAAGATTAGCAATTAAAGCTTCTCCTAGAAACAACGTGGAGATGAATGAAGAAGACCAGGAAGCTGACACTAATTAGTTTGAGAATTATGATTTTGTAGGTCCTACAGGCAAACTCCAAAATTAATTATCTAAACTAAAAATCTGAACATGACTGATGAAGAAGCTTCTTAAAGACAATCATGGTCGTGCATATGTAGTATTTACACAATCACAAACTCACCAAGCTAAGGCATTAGTTGATGAACAAAGAAGGGGCAGCCCTTTACCTTCTTCCTTGGCTCCTAGAGATAAGAATGGGAGTTCTTCATCTCAACCATAGAAAGAAGATCAGGTATCTAAATCTATACCTTCTTTCGACATTATTGATCATGTCAAGAAAAACTAAATTTCAAATGTCAGAAGCTGAATAATTGAGAGCCTTTCCTGAGCAGTTAAATAGGATAGTCAAATATGTGCAATCACTAGGACAATCCAATACATCAAAATTCCTTTTTGCCTAAGCCCAAATATACTCCTCCCCATAACAACATTGCAGTCATTAAATCCCTCATCATCTTCTGACAAGAGTGGAACCATTCTATGTTTCCATATTGACTTAATGGTTCCAAGTTAAGCAATTACATTTTAGATTCAGGTACTTTTGACAATGTCATGCCAGCTAAAGTTACAGATGCTCTTGGGATTACTTTGATGAAGACCATAAAAAGGTGATATTCCATAGAGAGACAAGTACCTTTAATCAGAAAAATCAAAGATGCACAAGCTGTTCTAGCAGCCTTTCCTGACAAAAATATTAAAGATGACAATCTTATTTGCAGATATTCCTATCTCCTATGGGATTTTGCTAAGTAGAAACTTCTGTAAAGAGTTGGGAGGAGAAGTAAAGATGGATTGGTCCTGTGCTCATATTCCTATCAAGGGGATTAACCATAAGCTAGAGCCATAAAATAATTCCAAGTACATGGCTACAAAATCTAAGGATCCTTGATCTCAAATTCTTTTTTAGGAATTTGACCATGGGATCTATTTCTTGGAAAAGGATAAATACGTTCCAGAGCCATAACTTCAACCAAACCAGAAGAAGCTGAAAGAGTTTGGAAGCTGGAGTTTAAAGACACCTGTTGTTATTTTGGATCAGGAGCTAGCATTCTACTAATATCTCCAAATGATGAGATATTCTCATACTCCCACAAGATGATGTTCGAGAACACCAATCATATGGCGGAGTATGAAGCATTGCTGCTAGGAATGAAGCAAGCTAAAAAGAAAGGAGTAAAACTCCTCAAAGCCCAAGGAGATGATGAAATTCTTGTAAAGAAGATTTAATGGAAAAATCATGTCAAAGGAGATAAGATGAAGTATTACAGAGATAAATTGCTTTCTGCCACATTGTATTTTGAAGCCTTCTCTATCAACTTCATTCTAACCAATCAGAACTCTAAGGAGGACCCTTTGGCAGTCACAGTTGCACTATTGAATCTAGATAGACCACCATACATATTCAAACAAGGAATCTATAAAGTGGATATGGTCTACCGCCCCCAAAGTCCCTGATAATGTTGAACAAACATCTGCATGTCTGCATGTTGAAGGGAGAAAATCACCACCACGACAAACAGTCACAGAAAAAGATGATCCATGTTATGGTGATAGTAGTGGAATGATCCAACCAAAAGGTAACAAAATCTGCACGGGTTTCGTTTCCTTAGTGGAGACTTTCAACAAGCATAATCAATACCTGAAGAAGAACAAAGGATATGGTGATAGTTCTTCCTAAAAAATGCAGCAAATAAATCTGGGAACAGAGCAAGTTGATGCAGACTTACCCACCACAGAAAGAAGAAAGGATGAGCCATCACAGGATGAAGTTGATAAGGACTTGCCCAAGAGTATTTAACAAGAAGGCCAAAGAAAGGAAGTTCAAGATCGGAGACTGGGTACTCTGGTGAGACAAGAGATATGAACCGAAGGGCATACACGAAAAATTTGATCCACTCTGGAAAGGGCCCTTCGTGATCAAAAGAGTTATAGGAATGGATACTTTCTTCCTTGCCTACCGAGATGGAATTGAGTTACCATTGCCTGTCAACGGGCAGCATCTGAATCTATTCAGGAACTGAAAAAGTAGGTTAAAACCTGTATGTATATAAATAAAACTTTTTTTTTCCTTGTTTTGTTTTTGTGTTGTGTTTATTTGCCTGACCCCGTGCCCAAAAGACAAGACACGAAACCAGAGATGTTGGGATCTCATCTTTTCCCTTGTCATTCTGACAGAGAAAAAGATGTCCACAGATGGAGCCAACTGGTGTCCCCAGATTTCATCCTGAAATCTATGCCTACCTTATCCGAAAAAATTTCGTACTTTTAAAATAATGGGTTGTTTTGTGTTTTTATTGCCTGAAATTTCTTGTATTGCGTCAAGATATTCCCAAAGAGCCATATTAGCCTTTTTCACCAAATATCCAGATGCCCAAAATTGTTATATCATGTCGTCAAGATTTGTCTGCGGGAAATTTGTATTTAATTATTTTGAGCCCCGTATGAGGCTATTTGCGCTCCGTTTTAACTCTGTTATGATCGAACATATCATTATTACCTTGTACCAGAAGGATTTTAACTAGGAATAAGTTTTGGGCTTTATTTGTAACTTTTGGTAATTTTTCGTGTTTTTGTGTTGTCCCGTTTCGTTTTCTGTGAAATTTCTCTAGAACAATTCCTTTGCCGGGTAAGCCCGATTTTTGGCCTGGAGCAGCTGGAAAACATATACGCGCGTTATGCCTGGAGGAAGTCACCATCAAAAGTTTGGATCACTGGGAAAAAGTGAAGTCATGCACAAAAAATCCCTTGCGGGGATGGACGCATTTTTAAAAAACAAAGGATTTAAGTTGCAATGGAAAAAATAGAAGCAGCAGGCAAGTGGGATTTTATTGCCTGCCTTGCAGGGTACTTTTTCCTGTGATAGAAAATTCACTTAAGCTACAGTGGGAAAGTTAGAGGCTGCAGGCAGGCGGGAATTTATTGCCTGCCTTGTAGGGTAAAAATTTCCATGGTGAAATAAAAGAAAAGTGACTTAAGTGAAATCACGAGATTTTATTGTCTGCCTTGTACGGTAAATCAGGGTAAATAATCGCATAGTCAAAGTCAAATCACTTAAGTGGATCATGGGATTTCCAAGGCTGCCTTGCAGGGTAAAAAATTCCATTGTCAGAAATTCTTAAAAATAGAATTCTATTATGCAAAAAAGTGTGACCCACCTTGGGTGAATAATAATGCATTAAATAAATATTTGTTAATATTTATTCACCCAATTTTGGCACCCAGGCTTGTGGAAAAGTCAACAAAAGCAAAGGGGAATAAATCAATTGGAAATAGAATTCCAAAATTAAATAAATTTAATTTATTTAATGCAACCCCTTTTGAGAAGGAATTAATACTTTTTAAAACATTAAATGATTATATTAATTCCTATTTTCAGTGGCTATGGTCAAAGCACACTGTGAAGCTTAAGTGAAGTGAAGTGTGGATGATTAAATTGAATTAATTTAATTGATTGGATGGTTGTCCTTAAACATGTTATTTTTAAAGAGAAAAGCATGATTTTTAATTAATTAATTGCCTAGGAATATGAAGGGCAATTATTAATTATAGAATTGTGAGGGTTATATAAGCATGGGCAACCATATGGGTGAATTATTTAATTCACAGGTAAAGAATTGCAGCCAAGAGGAAAAGTGTGCCCCCATATGAAGAAGGATTTTACTCAGGCAAGGTGGAAATAAGGCATTTGAAGAAGGATTTTACTCAGGCAAGGTGGAAACAAGGCATTTGAAGAAGGATTTTGCTCAGGCAAGGTGGAAACAAGGCATTTGAAGAAGGATTTTTCTCAGGCAAGGTGGCAACAAGACTAAAAGCTTCTAAATTGGGCGCATGCTTTGAAGGAGGTTGATCTTTGTCTGCATAATTGTTTGCATAAGTGTTATAGGTGCTAAGGAATTCATTACATGTGTTTTTCAAAAGAAAAGGAACTTATATCAATGTCCAATACATTGCATATATCTTCTGAATCTGAAAAATTGTCCAGATCGGCACCAATTTTGAAGAAATCCGGCCAAGCAAGAAGAAAAAGAATTATTCAGACAAAGATAGACAAAGCCATGGCGAAGAGAGATCAAAAAGAAAGCACGATGGAGTCATGCATCACTTCTAAATTTGCAGATATTGGAGACTCGGAACCTCTTACTGAATTGATAGATAGATCCAAAGCAGGAAAGACTTCACTGATGCATGCAAGAGAAACTTCACTCATGTGTGCAGATTAAAAGCAGTGGAATTATTCGAGTTGCAACTTTTCCATCCATAGCCCAATTTCCAAAGTTTGTTATGCAAGTGCATATCCATATCCAGATGCAGATGTAAATCCATATACAAATCCAGATCCAGATCTCATAGTTGCAAAAACTTCTGGCACAAAGGCTTCATCCTCTTGTTTCGAATGCAGCCCGTGAAGAAGTCAGTGTGTGAAAAATTCCTTCCAAGATCTTGTGCAAATGCTCCCATCTTCCAGTTGAAGCCTTCATTGAATTTTCATTCATCTATAGTACTTTCTAGAATTTTTAATTACTCATATGCAATTTAAAATAAGGATGATGAGTTATCTATGGCCAACCTTGCATTAACGCATATACAGCAGAAGAACTACAAATGCTTCAAGGATAAAAGAGAAGACAATGCGAAGGTAAAATTCCAACTGCTTGCGATTCCAGCTTGTTTCCAGATCTAGCTGCTTCCATATCCAGTTTGAATCAGCTGCATGCAGACATGAAAAAGGATAAAGTCAGCTTTCCTCTTCCTTCTTCTTTCCTCCGACAAAGTCAGCTTTCCTCTTCCTTCTTCTTTCCTCCGACAAAGTAATTGAGCGATCAATTAAATTATACAACTTAAGTGATTGGTTTAAAAGCCATTACTTGAAAAACTCAACTACTTGGAAATAGGTGGCACGTGCAAAGTAGAAGGTTCTATTTTCAGTTGCAAATCATACTTGTCACGCAAAGAATAATTCCAAGAGGAAGATTGCCAATTGTTTCTTTTCCGACTTCCACATGTGTCAGTTCAACTAAAGCTTCCAACTTGTAATTGCCCCTCTACATTCTATAAGTAGAGGAAGAACCTTCGGGTAAAAATCATAATTTGTAAGCAGCAATCTTGTGTTCTAGACTTTGTGTTGAACCCCTGAGAGCCACTTGGAGCAAAGAAATACAAAGGAGCAGGTTTCCAGAGAACTTTGTGTCACATTGTACTTTGTTTCTTGCTTTTAATCTTAGATCTCTTAATAAACTTTGTGTTATTTTAGATCTGGATCTAGAGCTGCCTTTGTTTTATAATTATGTGTGTTCATATCTATTAAGTTTCTTCTATGTACATGCAATTAGCTCTGCTATCTACTAATTGGGATGCACATCTTCCCCATTTCTTCTCTATATTTCCTTTACTTCCTTCTGCTATAAAATACTTCCTTTCTCGAACAGCTACTTGATGTAGAACTTCTTAGTTATGGTTCATGAACTAAGTGGTTAAAGTAAAACCCCTGATAGATAATAACACATTTTTATTGACAAATCTGACACGGGAGCCTCACCAGTTAAATGAGGGAGATTTATCTCATGACTGCCTAGGTTTTGTGCTATGTAGAAAATCTAGCCAACAGTATTGTTATTCTTTTTGCAAATCATATTGAAAAACACATTAAATTAATTTTGCACCATGTAATTGTTTATGCAAAATCACAGCACCCCTGAATGTTTGCAAGTGAATAACTTGGCAGTCAGTGTGATTTTTTAAATCTAGAGCTATCCTAAAGTGTGGTACTTTGCGAAATAGGATAGCTCTCTGGAGAAGGTCGATTTCCTTTCCTAACCTAGTGCTTACTACTCCAAATTGCAGAGAATACAAATTCTAACCCTACTCTAATTCTTTCCAAGGGGACAAGGATAGAAGGATTGCATGAAAATGAAATCTACTCTAAGGGAAGTTGATGCACCAAGAAGGAGTTTTAAACAACCTGCACTACATGAGAATAAAAACAAGAAAATGGGGGAGGGTGGTCAAGCACCACATATCCAAACACCTGCTACAAACCCACTTTCAAATAAACACAACACCATTGAGACCTTACAATGACAATTTAACAATGCACAATAACCTTATATGTAATAAAATATTAAATAAGATGCAATAAAACACAAAGGAGGGTTGAAACATCCACAGGTTTGATTTTATTGCTCCAATAATTTGATACAATACATTACATTTGAGGGTCAAAGACATGAAATTTGTATTATAGTGTTTAATGGGGAGGTTTGAAAACTCCATAGATTTCTCATAGACAAGAAAGAAGGGAGGGGCAATTGCAAAGTATCCAGCCTTTTGAAAATGGCCCCTCCTTACCATTTATAGAAGAAGATTCAAGAGAGGAGATAGAGGGAAGAATCTCGAAATTTTCTAATCACCCAAAAATCATCATTATTTCCTTGTAACCCAGTGGTAAAACCTGCAAAATTCCATACTCCTTATACCATTGCCTTGTGTTTGAAGAAATGGACACCATGATTGCACCTGGGTATGGCCTCATATCCTAAAATTTCATCATGATTTTTTTTCCACCATAACTCATTAAAACCATTTTTATCATCATGTTGTAGAGCTCTGAAATACCTTTCCAATTGACTATAAATTTGTCAAAAAATGGAGTATAAGGGAAGTATCATCATTTTTACACACGGTTGCTTCTCTAAGCTCATTCTTCACCTACCCCCCTTATCTCTGAAATTTGACCCTTCCATTAAATTCCTCTCTAAACTCCCTTTCCAATAAGTACAATTTGATTAAAAACAGTCTAGGGAAGAAAAAATTATTCGAATTTTTTGGTTAGGGCCACCATTTGGCTCCACAACTCACCCACCGAGCTAAGAAATTCAATGTAACTCACTTCCTTCCATGCCACCATCGAGCTGGTCTTGGCTCAGCACTGGCAAATGTCTCCTACCTACCCGCTCGAGTCCTAAAACAACTAGTTCTCCAATGCATCTTGGTGGACTCCTTTTGGGATTTTGAAGTCTCTATGTTGGCGAGTTTCAGATTTTTCCAATTCTCCGACTCGTTAATCGCCTCGACATTGTCATCCTAAAAATCCTCGAACTCAGATCACCACCCCCGCTTTGGACTTCGGGTCTTCCGACTTCGGAGAATATAACTCGTTGCTTCAAATATTTTTATGGCCCCAACTAATTTCTGAAATTCAGAATCCACCTTTCCCGAAAGCCCGAGCCACGTCGTTCATTGACTCGTTGACCAAGTTGACCTTCGACTTCCATTTTCAGAATTTGGGATTTTATGCCTTCAGAGAATTTTGGCTCGATGTTTCAGACTTTTTTCCCACCGAGCTCCAAAATTGTTCTCTCGGGATCCTAAAACGATGAACCTCTGAAGTCCAAAACTTTCAGACGTCAGGCCCATTTGACTTCCTCCCTCGCTCGACTCTCGAACCATCTAGTCACACAAGTTCACTGAATGTCTTCGCCTTTTCCACTTCTTCCCGAGACAGCCCATATTGTTAGCTAGTTACATTGATCTATCTCCATCGCCGAGGTGGATTGTCGTCCAAAGCTGGATCTTTCCATGGTCATGAACGACAAAACTGCTCAAGTCTCAAAGATTTTGAGCTTTGAGATTTTTCACTTTCCTTCCTTGGGACCTAAGAGTTGGCTTTGTCTGAGCCTTATCTATTTGTTTCCACAAGTTGCCTCACCATTGCTGAGATCTCCTAACTCCCCGCATTCCCTTTGACTTAGCTTCCATCTTAATGTATCGAGCTCAAATTGTTAACTCACCTTTCATTTTCCATCCCGATTCCGAGCCAATTCCTTCAATCTATCACATTTGCTACCTCGCTTCCAGTGGACTCACCTGAGCTCCCAAGTTAAGTCTACCATTGTCATGCACTAGGTCGACCCCATGCTGCATATGAGCTCACCCAAGCTCCTCGAGACTTCCCCCCTGTAATGCAATACCCTAGCTCAACGATCTCTCCTTTAACTCGGCCCTCTTATGCATGACTCCAGCTTGTCGAGGAGGCCTCAGAGAGACTACTTGTAAGAGGTTTTAGGGATCGTCATCTTTTCATCTAATTTTTCTCGCTTCCAAGCCAGAAATGGGCCCGTCATGGCTCATTTTCTTCTTAAGACCAATCTGATTCTTTCTTAACCCAGAAGAGGAAAAAATTCCTCAAATGGTTTCAAACTCTCGAAATGTTCTTGAATACTCTCAAAAACATGATTTTCACCTGTAATTCCTAGATTGGCCTATGAAGTACCTTTTGGTGCCTAGGTCATGTTCGGTTCCCATTGTCCATTTTTCCCAGGGGGAAAATGGATAACAATTTTATGACTCATGGGGACATCTTCCTGTCAAATATTCTTGTACAAGTAGCCTTGACATGTCCATTGGGCACGGAGTCATAAGTGATAACCTGTAACTGATCTGAACCTTAGAACTTTACCCCTGAAACTGCTTTATGTTGCCTAACCTGAACTGACCTACTGCTTAGACTCCCAATGTTTATATGAAAATTTCAAAGTTAAAATTGTGAGAGTCGAAAATTGTCTTAATCTGGAATTTTCACCCTTTCCTCTCTGCAACCCTAATCTACGGAACTAAAATTTTACTTCCGGACCCATCCTGTAACCTGATCTCGCCAAGTGTGGGCACACCACTGAGTTAGGAGTAAAACACCTACTGGTTTAGACATCATGGAACTCTATTAAATTCTAATTTTTCTCTTCTTATGAATGTTCCACTTTCGACTCATTGCTTGGAACACCGCTAAAGGTTTCTCTCTAAATCAGCGGAGGTGCTTGGAGCTCAAACCGTGACTGATCCTTAGAGATTGAAGAATATCACCATAGGAATTTGTCCCTGATCTGATTTTAGTTGCTCTGTATTTGAAACCTTTTGAGGATTGCAATTGTTCCCTGCAACTTTGAACTTCTTGTTACAACATTCTTTCTAGGAGGCATACTAAATTGTGCAATGATACAACCTAGGAGCAACAAAACCTGTGTTGAAATCACTTAGGGAAAGTGAAACATAATCTACAACAAGAAAATGTGCATCAACACTTAGAGGAATTAAAATCCTAAACTAATATGTATGAGGGTGAGTATTCTTCCTTTCAGTAGTAGTATTTGAGATAGATTCCATTTATTGGAATTGGGAGTTCTTCTCCATCCAAAGTGGACAATTAAAAATCATTGCTACTCTTACATCATGTGACCATGTAGGGGCCACTTCATATGGCATCAAACTTGGAATGCTTTCCTGGCTTAGCTTGATCTGCATCCCATTTCAGAACTAGGTCCCCCTCCTAGAAGTTCATTTCCTTGGCTTTCTTGTCAAATGACCTCTTGATTAAGGCCTGATCATTTTCCATGGCTTGCATTGCATGCTCTCTTATTTCTTCCAATTCCACGAGCTCCACATACCTAGCTTCCATAGGCTCGAACTCATATAATTTTAGACTGATTCGTGAGTTATAATGCAGGTAGCATCTTCAATGATATGGGCAACACAACTTCCTTCCCATAGACTAGCTTATAGGGAGAGTCATGTCTGTTGAAATTTTTGGTGTTGTCATATCAGCCTACAAGGCTGATTTGAGCTTGGTATGCGACATGTCCTTTTATTTTCATCTAGATTCCTCCCGATGATCCTTAGAAAATTCTTGTTCGAGGACTCTACTTGCTCGTTACTTTGGGGGTAATAATTTGAAGGAGGTGCTCAGATATATATTGTTCCTAAATAGCCCACTATATGATCTTGGTACCTAGGAATTCTAGAGCATTATATGATATAATAGCATGGTGGATACTATGAATCATTGTCATGTTATCTCCATCATAGAAGTCTAGTATGCTAGACACGTTTCCTTCCTTAAGTGCTACTACCTCTGTCCACTTAGTGAAATAGTATGTTGAAGTTAGGATACACTTATGACCTTGGCTCGAATTTTGATTGATAACCCCAATGAAGTCCAATCCCCACTGCATGAATGGTTGTGTCGAACTAGATATTGGATGCAATGGAAGTGTTGTTATCCTCTGCTTTTCCTATGAAGAATGCACACCTTTTACCCTTCTTGATCCAAGTGTAGTAGTCACTGAACACTGTGGGCCAATAATAACCCACCTTCATTAGTTTGAGATTTGTTACACTTATGGATCAAAATGACCTCTGGCCTCTCCATCGTGAAACTCATGTAGCACCTTTTAAATTCTGACTAGTTCCAATGCACCTCAATAGGACTCCATTCACGTCATTCATGAACAAAAAACCATCAATAAGCACATACAGAATAGCTTGGAATATGAAATATCTCCTCTTTGTTTTTCTCATCTTTGTAGGACATAGAATTATTTGTAAAAAATGTACCATATCGTCGAGTCCAACAAGGAATAGGTCACACTATCATTTGCTTTTTTCTTTGTTATCATGTACAACACCAGAACAAATTCTTTTTTATCACTTACCTCAGCATGTTGTCTGGAAGCTAATTGTTCACACAATCCCTTTCCACAGACCAATTTAGTGACTTTAATTTCAATGTCATATTCCATGACATGATTGATCCAACCTTCCCTTTTCTCGTTCAAGTCTTTGGTCAAGAGGAAATCCTTAACTCTAGCATGTGATGAAAAAGAAGTTAAGAGCCTTTGAAAACTTGAATGTAATGAATAAAAAAAATTTGCTATCTCTCACTCTCCTTGGTTATAGAAATGGTTTAGTTTACTTGGGTATAAGAAAATGGATGTTTTCTCTCTCTAACTTCTTTATAAAACTTAAAAGGCTGTTGATTTAAATAAGTACGGGAAAATGAATAATTTGCCATCTCTCTAACCCGAAATTGATTTGGAGGTTTTTCTAGCATGTTTTGTGGGAGGGGTTTGTCCATGCCAGCGTTTTTCGCTGACATATGATTACATGTTTTCTAGGTTGCAAGTGGCGCGATGGTATAAAATGATTAATAATATGTGTAGGTATATGGTTTCCTAATATGTATGGTTTTTTCTAAAAAGGAAAAGAAATGGTATATTTAATGTTTGGTTGTATTTTTGTACTTGTGAAATAAAAATATATCTATTTTGTGGGATTTTTGTTGTTTGAAAGGATCAATAATTCTACTAGTATTAGTATGTTTCTCTTATAGTGTCATGTACTTCTTGAAATGTAAAGTAGTTGTTAGGATAAATTTGGGAACCTAATTTGAGGATTAAGTAAAGGAAATATCTTTATTATAGTAGTTCTAGTGATAAATTGATTTCTTGGTATGATTAAATGAAGAGGATATGGTATTGGTAAACAATTGATTGATATTTTTTTGGTATAAATTATTTATCCCTAGTGAACTATAGATAGCCATACCACTAACATAATATGGCATAAAACTATAGTGTAATTGGGAAAATTAAAATTACACTAACATACCACGGTGGTCGGGTCCCCGTCCAAAACAAGAGTAGACCTCGCTGTTGAAAACCATTTTTTTGCATGCATGTCAAAAACCAGAGAAGACAAAACCCATCCATGACCACTTTTTACCTCGATCAATTCCAAATTATGCAAATAGACTATGTGCACGAGCCAGGGTGTTGTAGACTTGCGCTTCCCTATTGACCCGGTTTGACCATGAACTTTGACCAATGGTAGCGGGAGCATATGGTGTCTGATTCACGCGTTCCAATAGGTGTTGGAAAGCTATCAGAGTGTTCTTCCATATTGTAATAGTTTAGATAAATTTTGAAACTTTTGACCACCCAGAATGTCCTCCAGATAACACCTCCCCAATAAAAACCTTTGGTCCCCAAAAGCTCAGTCACCCATTGAATCTGCTAAATGGCTATCTGCATTACATCAATATACATAAACCAAAATATAGAATAGTGGTTAATATTGTAGAATATTGAAATTCTTATCACAAAATTGGTCCAGTTTGTATTAGACAACGAAACGTTTTCTCAACAAGTGTCCAACAGAATCCTTGTGATTTTGCCAATATTGCAAATGCCAAAATTAGATCAGTATGAAATGACAACCAAATGCCAATAATATGCGGGTATCCACTGACCCTGAAAAACTGTCAACTCTAAAAAATATCACTGAAATTGATCAATATGAAATAGACAACTAAATGTCAAACATAGGTGAGTGTCAATTGACCCTGTGAAACTGTAAAGTACTATAATATTAGGTATATCAGTATGAAATAGACAACCAAGTACCAATAATAGGTGGGTGTCAACTGACCCTATGAAACTTCCAATCACGACAAAATATCCAAATGTCATCGCCAGAAATGGATTAGTATGCAATACACAACAAAATGCTTTCTCAACTAATGTTCAACTGAATCCCTGTGATACAGCCGATAATTGCAATGCAAAATATCACCCAAAACATATCAGTATGAAATAGACAACACAATGTCATATAGCACGTGTCCAACTGACCCGGTGAAATTAAAAAATCAATGTAAAATATCATGAAAAATGATTCACAAATTAAACTACACAATGCATATAAGGAGGCGAGAGGTAGACTAAATCCCTGAAACTACCAATGAAAGATAAAATATCCATCCAATGTGAAATTGAGGATAGAACTAAACTACCTACAAAAATGTCACATTCCAAATCGGTGAAACTGACAATCACTCGAAAAGATCACCAGGTGCAAATGTAAACGAGATTGTTAATGTAATATATGTACACCCTAATTGTAACCACATATGACAATTACAAATAAATGCCAAAAAATAAGGAACTTAAAACATGTACAAATATCATGTGTGGATACAACAAGTTTGTATATTAACTACAAATACAAACGGTGCCCAAATGGGTCTTATAAGCGGGTGTCTACTGACACTGTGAAATTGTCAATCACGACATTAGTATGCAATAGAAAGCAAAATGCTTTGTCAGAAAGTGTCTAATTGAATCCATGCGATTCAACCAATAATTGCAATGCACACTCTCAACCAAAACATATCAGTATGAAATAGACAACACAACATCATATAGCAAGTGTCCAACTGACCCAGTGAAATTAAAAAATCACTGCAAAATATCACGGAAATGATTTAGAAATTAAACTACAAAATGCATATAAAGAGGCGAGAGGTAGACTAAATCCCTGATACTGCAAGTGAAAGATAAAATATCCATCCAATGTGAAATTGAGGATAAAACCAAATTGCCTACAAAAATGTCACATTCCAAATCAGTGAAACTGACAATCACTCGAAAAGATCACTAGGTGCAAATGTAAACCAGATTGTTAATGTAATATATGTACACCCCAATAGTAACCACATAGGACAATTACAAATAAATGCCAAAAAATAAGGAACTTAAAACATGTGCAAATATCATGTGTGGATACAAAGAGTTTGTATATTAATTACAAATACAAACGGTGCCCAAATGGGTCTTGTTGGTATCCAAATTCATTCTCCTTTTCAAGATAAGTAGCAACAAAGATTTGACAAGGTGCTTAAAGGTAAATAGATCATAAATGTATATCATTTTGTAGTCGGGGATTAAATCTTACTGACCCTTTATAACTCAGGTTTATGGAGAGATGGATAACACCTTAAAAGGATTTGATCTTATCCTAACTATTTGAGGTTGTGCCTTTCGACCAAGGTAAGAAAACCTATTTTTTAACCTTTGTTATTGAAGGAGACGCGGATACCTTTCTTTTGCACAAATTTTATAGAGGAAGACAATGGGAAAATATGATCAACTCACCAAATTTGAATCTCATGAGTTGTCACCTCCAGAATTATGTAGATATTTTCAACACAAGGCCAAGGTTACTAAAGACATTATGGAATCCTAATATTTTCTGCTTACTTTAGCAAGTGGATTTTGTTCTTTTGTTGATACATAGAGTAGAACAAGGGTAGCTCAAGGTAGATCATTGGTTATTTGAAAAAAATTTAGTGGGAGATCAAGTAAGATAGAGTTGGATTATACTCCAGATCCCTGGAGGAAACTTTACAACAATGATGGAAAAATTCAATAATAGAAAGCTTCAAAATAGTTAAGATGTTCCTTTAACAAGAAGGTATGCATCAATGGAGACCCAGATCATGCACATTTTCACACAATATTTGAGATTCTAGCACAAAGACTCAAGTTAGGATACCCAATAAGACACTAAAGTTTCTAAGATTAATCACGCCTGAGGTACACCTGAAGAGGGTTATAGACAATCTTTGTCAACATAGATGAACAGAAAAGTGATTTTAAATCGTTTTTTTCATCTCATCCAAGATGAAAGATTTTCTAAAAAATGAAATTGCAAATGACACATTAGACTATCACAGGGATTGAGATCTTGTGTGATTTCACAACATACATTGAGTATAAGATTGTACTAAGAACACAGAAGAAACTAATTGTAGACATTATGAAAGTGAAGTAGACACAAAATTGGCCAGATATTTGACACAAATTAACTCCAAAATTGCATCAGATTCATCAGCGGGGGAGAGATATTTAGAGTAATCTCAGAGCTTATTGATGGCTATACACTCTGTAACCAACTTGACACGACATGAAAATATAACACAAAGGAAAATAACAGTTAATCCTGACTTTGGTCTCATTGAGAAAATGACTTTCTCACTTTTTTCTCAAGAATTCAAACTCTAACGACTTGCATGAGTACTCTCATTACATTTATACATTTCATTTTCTCAATTTTCCTCTCCAAAAGAGAAGAATATTAGAGGGTTCCCTTCTAGCCATTTTGCAAGATTTTTGATGTAAAAAGGAAGAGTGAGCAGAATACATTTCCAAGTGTCGCTCCTAGCAATTTTCCTTCCCAAAAGAGAATACACATTTGAGGGTCCCTTCTGGTCCTTTTGAAACATGTCGCGGTCCCTCCACATCATGAAAACAGTGAGTGAAATACCTCCAAGTGCCCTCCTGGCACTTCTTCAAAAATAAAACACAGGGGCCGGTCCCTAAACATCTGTGGTCCCTCCCCATCATGAAAACATATAATATCATTCTTAACACACCTTAATGAGTGAATACATGGAAAACATTTTTCCCCATGAATACAGGATCTGAATCATCTGATGTCCTCCACTACAGGGATATTGGGATTTTGGTCTGCCATATTTTCTTATACAAAAAACAAGCATGGTGCACCAGACTCAAAAAATGGAGGATAAAGTTTTTATACATCAATCAAGAAGATAGAAAATGTGACAGAGGCCGCAAACTAAGGGATTTCAAGGGCAAATGGTGTGAGATCAGAATGAGCACCAACAACAACTCCTTGCTTGGGGATGGGTAATCCCTAATAAGTGTCGCAAGAAAAAAAGTAGACAAAGTGCCAAAAATAGACCATTGGGTAAAGGAAGTTAGCTTACAGAGCAGTAGAATACCAAGAACCATCTTCTAAAAAATGAAACAAGAAACCAACAAAACTAAGTCACCCAGGACCAGAATGAATAAAAATGCAAAAGACAGAACAGAAAATAATGAACTATACATTGTACAAATGGGAAGCATCACCTTGATTATGAGAAATTAATCAAGGAAATATTTCAAATTCTTGCCATTAATAGGCAACTCGACAATAGTTCCCCATCTAAGTCCTTCAAGAAGAAAGTATATTTACTAATTCGAATGTCAATGGAGTAGGGGCCCATCCATAATGCATCAAATTTACCATGTTTGACCTTATCTTCATGCTTACTATCCTCATAATAGCACATTATCTCCAATGTTGAAAGCTCTTGGAGTGACCTTCTTGTCGAATAAATTCCTCAATATTTCTTTGAACTTTACATGTCTTTGGTTGGATGCCCTCATTACTTTATCAAGTTGAACAATCTAATTGATTCAAGATTCATATGGGCTAACCTCTTGGTCCTCTAATTTTTAAACAAACTGAAATGAAGACAATTACAAATGCAGCGGAAATAAAGCTTGTATTCCATAAAAAAAATCAAATGGGCTTTTACCAGTAGCCCTTTAAGAAGTTATTCTATCAACCCAAATAAAAAATTTTAGAAGTTATTCTGTCAACCCACTTCTTCTAGTTCAATTTCAAGGTTCTTCTAATGATCTTCAACAATTTTTTATTGCTGGACCCATCTTGTCAATTTCCCTAGGGGTTGTAGTGTAGAAGCATATGTCAGATTTATCCCATACTCCTTGCACATTTCCATTAAATTTTTAACTTTGAAACACATGGTATTATTAGCGACAATTTTTAATAGCACTCCAAATCTACAGATGATATGATTCAACATGAAATCCATGAAAAATTGGTGTGTTTCTTTTTTAGTGGGGATTGCTTCCACCCATTTAGTGAAATAGTCAGTAGCTACAAGAATCCACTTATGAACAACACTAAAAGGATCTGAAATTTCATCAAAGAATTCCATTCCCCATTGCTTGGAAGGGAGCTTCAATTAACATAGGATATAAAGGAAGAGAGCCTGAAGCTTTCATTCTCCCATAAAAACACTGGAAAATTTCACATTTCCTAACCAGCAAAGTTGTATCTTTGAAAAGGGTGGGCCACCAATAACTAGCTCTCAAAATTATATGAGTTATAACTCTTCCAGCAAAATTTCCCCCATAAACTCCTCTATGGAGATCTGCAATTATTCTTGGGCCTTCATCTTTAGCAATGCATCTTAAGAGCACCCCCTCTAGGTTCTTCCAAGCTAACCCAAAATCAGTAATGACATATTTTTTAGAGGCTAACCTAAGAGCTCATTTCTCATTTTTACTCAAATGATCAAGGCACCATAGATGTCTGAGATAAAAGATTATATCTCTGTACCACTCATAGAACTTAACAACTTTTCAAGCACATGCACCTTTTCTTCCTCTACCTCATTCACCTTAATGGTTTGAAAGTTATTGTTAGCCATAACCTTAGCTAAGCCCAAACCTCTTACCAATTTCGTGGTTTGGATATCCATGTCATACTCCTGTAACTTGTTCACTCATCTGCATATTTTTCTTGAGACCTCCATCTCTGATAAGATGTCTTTTACCATGGCGTGGGAGAACCTATGCAAAATACTTTAGAACTCAAAAAGTAGGATCTGAAAACCTTTTTTTCTTTCACCAAGCCAAATGCCTACTCCTCCATGATGGTGTATTTTAACTCAGCTCCTTGCAATGCCTTAATGAAAAAGTCAATCAGTCTCTCAACCCCCTCATCATCCTTTTATAACAAAACAGAGGCAGTGTTGTTTTCTAAAGCAAAAGAAAATACTTGAAAAGGTTTATTGTAATTTGGGGCTTCCAAAATAGGAGCATGTTTTAGTGCTTCTTTGATCCCAACAAAATCCTGAATGGTTGCTTCCTCCCACTTTGATAATTTGGTATTTCTTCAACATGCAAGTAATTGGGAGAGTCAACTCAACAAAATTAGGCAAAAATATTCTAATGAAATTGATCTTCACAAAGAAGGATTGGATTCCCTTCTTGGTTCTTGGAATTGGAACCTTGTTGATAGCCTCTACCCTTTCAAGATCAATTATGACACAATACTTTTCTACAATGTGAACAAGAAACTTGGCCTTTTGTACTCTAAAATGGCACTTCTTTGGATTGAGTGAAATGCCACACTCTTTGCATCTTATCAGCATTTTTTCCAAGTGCTGCAGGTGATCACATATCTTTTTAGAAAACACAATCACATCATCTTGGTAAAAAACAATAAAATTAGTAATGTAACTAGCAAAAGCAACATCCATTTCTCTTTGGAAGGTAGCTCCAAGCATTCATCAGACTGAATGGCATCTTGACATAAACATATGTGCCCCATGGAGTGGTAAAGGTAGTATTTATTCTCTTTTACTCATTTACAACAACTTGATTATATCCATAGAAATCATCCAAAGTAGAAATCAACTCAGATCTAGTTACTAATTGCAACATATTTTCTATGTTTGGCAAATGATAATTATCCTTCATTGATTGCTTTATTCAGATTTATAAAATCCACGCATAGCTTAATATCACCATTCTATTCTCTAACTAGCACTAAGCTTTCAACCCAATAAGAAAATCGTACTAGGTTGAATAATTACTCCGTCCCTTAAATTCTTCAATTCATCCTACATTTTCATGGAGAGGAATGGATTAATCGGCCTCTAATTTTGTCTGAATGGTTTTGCATTAGTTTCCAAAGGAATCTCATGTTGAAACAAGTCCTCTCTATATGCTTTCAGTTCAGAATAGGACCAAGCAAGGCAGTCTTGATATTTCCTTAATAATTGGACATAGGACCATTTCTCTTCTTTGTTCAAATTGCCTCCCAACTAGATCTTCCTTGGTTTTTCCTCTGTGTTAAGGTCATACTCTTCAACATCCCTTAAGGTTGTTATATGTCTGTTAATAATGCAATCAACATTATCAAAGTTTGACTTGAGAGCAACCAGCCCTCTAGGAATGGTATTAGTTTTCAATTGGATGATGTCTTTGCCGAACAAAGTTTATTTTCTTTCTGATGCACACACCATTGGCTCCCAATCAATACACTGATCAGCAAACTCCCTTTTGTTCTAAAGAAACCGTTTCACCTAGGCATCATCATCAAATACTTGCCAATTTTTTACGTTGTTAAGGACAAATGGCCTTGTTAGTACTTCAACATTATATTCACAATTGGGGGACATTGAACAAACATCAAACCAAGATCCCAAGACTGCAAGCTGGTCTGCAACAACATTGAACTTTCTATCATGATGCACAATATTAAATGAGTCAAACATTTCAATCAAATCCCAAATTGCATGCTTGTATTGTTTCATTCTCTAATTTTTAGTAGCATACAATTTTCTAATTTGTTTGACAATCAGTTTTGAGTCTCCTTTGACAATGATATATTTAATATGATACTTCCAAGCAATTCTCAAACCTAATAATAATGCTTCATACTCAGCAATGTTATTAGTGCATTCAAAGTTAAGTTTGAAAGAAAATACAAACTATTCTTGGCTTGGAGAGATCAGAACTCTTTCCAAACTTGGAACAGGCTCCATCAAATAACAAGGTCCAAGGTAACCCAGCCTGTTCAAGACATTCACACTAATCAATCTTGTGCTCCCTGTCGTCAGCGAACCCCACAAATTTATCTACATCCACATTAGCATATAACACTTCATAAGAAGCATTATTTGGATCCTCAATGAGGTGCAACATTTTCTTCTCTCCATACAGCTTTACAAGGATGCCTTCAATTAGAATGGTGGAAAAAGACATATCCATCTGAACGCATCCACCAACACTTGCAGCCCACTTTCTTGATAACAACATGCCCCATTTGGCAGGGCAATCAATAATGACAACATCAAGTTTCAAGTTCTTACCTGGATAAGCTGCAAGTTGTACCACCAATCCTTTCACACATCCAACAACTGGCACCTCTCTAGAGTCCATGGTAGTGCATCTTCCATATGTTGTTGTCACTTTGATATCCAACTCATTCATGACCTCAAGAGGTGTGACATTGCAAGATGCTCTGGAATCAAACATACAATTGTGTAGCAGTTTGTCCTTAATGATCAAAGTTGTGAAAAATGGATCAACATTTAATTGTGATTCAACCAAAGATGTCCCCAAGTAAACCTCAAGTGCTTCTCCAAGCTCTTCCAATGTTGGTGGTGTTTCAAGGTCTGCAATGGTTGGAGGAGGAGTTTCTACAATGTTTACATTTCTGCCTGAGGTACTTTTTTCTTCTTTCAATCCCAAGTACTCAAATGCTCTATTCTTATGCTTAGAAATCCTAAGAAACTCAACAATTGGAACACTAAATTTGATTTAACTCAAAACTTGGGCAATGTCATATGGAACATTCTTTAGCAAGGCAACATTGGAAGGGAGATTAGCAAACTCATCAGATGGCATGGGATTCCTGACAGTCTGGGCATGAGGACAAGTATGAATCTGTTTTGGGACAGCAAGGCCTTTGGAAGGTGTATCTTTCTTAGGATCCTTTTTACGACTACTAGGTAAGCAATGGAGTTTTAGGTTTGGCTTGAGGCCCTTCTCCTTTGACAACTCTACTCCTAGTATTATAATCCTTTTCTTGAGCAACAACAATGTTCATCAATAATTGCCTATCTTCCTCCGAATGGACTCCTCCATCATACTTCTTTATCATTAAAGCTCTTAAATACTCAAATTCATTATTAGGTATTTCCAAAGCTTGTACTACATCTACTTCAAAAGTATGAGGAGGAAGAAGTGGTACCCGACAAATGCAATCCCAAAAATTTGCAGCAGTTCGAGCACTTATCACTTCGGTTGAAGTTTCTCCTTGTTGTGAGCTTGAAGAGCAACCCATCATGCAAACATCATCATCAGTACCATCATCATTATAAGCTTCTTCTTCTTATTGATTTAATTCACATGGAGGATGGGGCAGAAAGCATCTATCACACCAATTAATCTCATTGGCTTCATCAACAGCAGCAACCCGAGCAGTCAGAGGATCAGGAACCATTCTACTTTCACGTGCTTGGGGATGTCTATTTACAGATCCCATGGGTCCTTTACCACTGACATCTAACCTCTAATCACCCCTAGGATGATTGTCAAATCTGTCATGATTTTGTGTCTTTTACTAACCTTGTGAACTCTTCCCAATTCCTTTCTCTACCCGAGCTAGTTTGTAAGAGATTTCTTTGACAGCCCCTACAAAATTTTTAACAGCGTCCTCAAGATCCACACTCTTGCTTGCTTAAGGTTTTTCTAGGTTTATCATTTTGACACCCTCCCTCTTAGGAGGTTTTCCAACTACTTTGATGTTGTTCTCAATTTGCAAAGCTATAGTAAAGACATGCCTCAAAGTGTCAGGGTTTTTATCCCTCAAATAGTATGCAGCCTTTTTGTCAAATGCATCAGCATACTTGATAAGACAAGATTCATCACACGGCCTCAAATTCACAAGTAATATTCTCAATGTCTTATTGAATCTCATATTAAAGTCATGCACTGACTCATTATGATTCTTTTTAATATTCTCAAATTCTAACAAAAGAAACCTAGGGTTTGTTTTGTCACCGTACTGCAATCTAAATGCATTCTTCAGTTCAGTCCAACAATCAATAGAGTTATCAGGCAGAGCTTTATACCAATGCCTTGCATCCTCTTCTAGAGTATCAATAAATAATTTAATGTATACATCTTCAAACTCTATTTCGCCATCCTCCATCATATTGACAAAGAGTTTCAAGTGTTGATCACCAGTTATTGCATTATTTCCTTGAAACTTAGGCAATATGTTTCTTACATCATGTGGCATAGCATTCGAATAACCAGCCATACCTCTAAAACTGATGGGACCAAAAATATTAACGACAAATGGAGGTCTGGGTGGAGGCTGAACCATATTATTCTGAGGAGGTGATCTTATAGGAGAAATAGAGTGACGAGGAGTGAGGGGTTTATGTGATACAGGGATACAATTTTCAGAATGATTATCCCCTAATGGCCTTTTTTCATGGCAAACACTATCAGATTTGGAAAATATAGGGGTAGAATGAGATGTAGATATTTCAAATACATGGGTGGAATGAAAAGGCCCCTCTCCAGATGGAGAATTTGGATTTACAAAGAGACTACCTGATTTAGAAGCAGTTGAGGAAGCATTGCAATCTTCAACCACATGTCGATCAGTTTCACCAATGGAGACCTCTTTTCTTGAGGTTTGATCTCTAACAACCTTCCAAATTCTTCCTCCTTCTGAATTAGACTTTCCAAACTCTAGAAACAACCTTCTACTAGAGTCCACGGCGAAGAAAGATCTTCTTCCTTCCAGCTTTGCAGAGATTAATGACAAATTTTCAATTGACAGAAGTTAAGACACTATATTTTATCAAAATCAAATCAACTCAGAGTCGCCACTAAGGATTTTCACCCTAGTTGTGCAAATGCACTAAAATAATCTGTCAAATATCGGTCAGCACTAAAAATCATGTGAAGCTTTACAAATCAAACCTTCCTTCACCCAAATTTATCAATGGTGAGGCAAACTTAGTATAATAATTGCTGGAAAAATTGGATAGACATCACGCAGACTTATAACTTTGTTCAGTCCTTACAAATATGATCAAAGAATGATGTTTACAAAACATATTTGCACACAAAACTGCAAGAAACATTACTAGGGTTTGGAAAACTTTAAATTCTTCAAAGAATTCCCCAGCAATGGCGCCACGAGTGTTGGTATCCAAATTCGTTCTCCTTTTCAAGCCGAGTAACAACATTGATTTGACAGGGAGCTTACAGGCAGATAGATCATAAATGTGTATCATTTTGTAGCTGGGGACGAAATCTAACCTACCCTTTGTTACTCGGGCTTGTGGAGAGATGGATAGCACCCTAAAAGAATTTGATCTTATCCTAACTATTTTAGGTTGTGCCTTTCAACCAAGGTAAGAGAACCTATTTTGTAACCTTTGTTATTGAAGGAGACGCAAATATCTTTCTTTTGCACAAATTTTATAAAGGAAACCTAGGGAAAATATGATCAACATACCAAATCTGACACTCACGAGTTGTCACTTTCAGAAGATGGAGATATTTTCAACACAAGGCTAAGGTTACTAAAGACATTATGGAATCCTGATTGTTCTACATATTTTTGAAGTAGATTTTGTTCTTTTGTTGATACACAGGGAAAACAGGGCTAGTTCAAGGTGGATCAATGATTTTTGTGGGAGATGAAGCAAGATAAAGTTGATTATACTGGATCTTTGGAGGGACTTCACAATGATGAACTTCACAACAGAAAGCTTCAGAACAGTTAAGACGTTCCTTCAACCAGAAGGTGTGCTTCAATGGAGACCCAGCTCAGCACGTTTTCACATAATCTTTGAGACTCCAATACAAAGGCTCAAATTGGAAGACTCGATTAGACACTAAAGTTTCTGATTAATCACACCTAAGGTACACCCAAAGACTTACAGACAATCTTTATCAACAAATGACAATGAATTGATTTTAAATTTGTTTATCTCATCCAAGATGAAGGCTCTTCTTGAAATGAAATTGCAAATACCATTAGACTATCACAAGGATGAGATCCTGTGTGATTTCACAAAAATTTCAGTAAAAGATTACAATAGAAATGAAAGAAACTATTTTTAGACAATCTAAAAATAAAGCAAACACAAAATTGCTAGAGATTAGACACAAATTAATTCCAAAATTGCATAGATTCATCAGCAAGCGAAAGCTTCCAGAGCAATCTCAGAGCTTGTCAAGGGCTATACATCTGCAACCAACTTGACACGATAGAAAATCTAACATAGAGGAAAATAACAGGTAATCTCGGCTTTGGTCTCTTGGGAAGACGGCTTTCTCAAAAAAATTCTCAAGAATTCAAACTCTGACCTTTTGCAAGAGTATTCTCATTGCATTTATACATTTCATTCGCTCAATTTTCCCCCAAAAAATAAGAATATTCGAGGGACCTTTGCTTGTTACCCATTTGCCTCAAAAAGTGACCTTTAACAATTTTATATCTGAAAGCTGCCAGGTGGACCAGTTGCGAACTGATCATGTTTCTTGGGCCCTCCACTGATGACTAGGATGTCATGCCACAACCTTTTGGCAATCCTTCTAAACATGTGAAATGCACAGCAACCATTGATTCTGCCCCCTTTTTACTTTATATCAGATTCGTCTACATGTTTCCTCGATGCAACCGCAAAGGTGAGGCACAGAGGCAAGTCTCCAAACAAGCGCGGGCCTTCCACGTGTCCCAGGACCTTTAAGTAGTTGCTTGAAAAGTCTAAGGGAAGGGAAGGCCCAGCGGAAACCTCCACGTGTCTCCCCGGCGCATCTCCAAAAATAAAACTCAGGGGCCGGTCCCTAAACATGTGCAGTCCCTTCATGTCATGAAAACATATAACATCATTCTTAACATGCCTTAATGGGTGAAAACCTGGAAAACGTTTTATTCCCATTAATACGAGATCCGATGTCCTCCACTACCGGGATATTGGGATTTTGATCTGCCATCTTTTTTTATACAACAAACAAGCGTGGGGCACTAGACTCGACAAATGGAGGACAGAGTTTTTATGCACCAATTCGGGGAGATAGAAAAAATGACAAAGGACGCAAACTAAGGAATTTCAATGACAAACGGGGTGAGACCAATTTGAGCACCAACATGTCTTATAGGCGGGTGTCCACTAACACTGTGAAATTGTCAATCACGACAAAATATCATTGTAAAATATCAAATGTCATCACCAGAAAATGGATTAGTATGCAATAGACAGCAAAATGCTTTCTCAGCAAGTGTCCAATTGAATCCATGTGATTCAACCAATAATTGCAATGCACACTCTCAACCAAAACATATCACTATGAAATAGACAGCACAACGTCGTATAACAAGTGTCTAACTGAGCCAGTGAAACTAAAAAATCATTACAAAATATCATGGAAATGATTCAAAAATTAAACTACACAATGCATATAAAGACGCAAGAGTTAAGCTGAATCCCTGAAACTACCAATGAAGATAAAATATCCATCCAATGTGAAATTGAGGTTAGAACCAAATTTCCTACACAAATGTCGCATTCCAAATCAGTGAAACTGCCAATCGCTGAAAAAGATCACTAGGTACAAATGCAATCCAGTTTGTTAGTGTAATAAATATACAGCATAATTAGAACCACATATAACAGTTACAAATAAATGCCCAAAAATAAGGGGCTTAAAACATGTGCAAATATCATGTGTGGATACAACAAGTTTTTATATTAATTACAAATACAAACGATGCCCAAGTGGGTCTTATAAGCATCCATACATTTGCATACTAAAAACGACAACAAATACATTTAAAATACAAGTATCCAAACTTAGACATATTAAACATGCCCCCTGAACTTGCATAAACTGCAATTAAAATCATAATGGAAATTGTCATCCATAAATGTGAGAAGGAAATCCAATCATGATGAACTTGTCACTTGGCTCTTCCCTACATGTGACATCATTGCCTTCATCTACATTTGACACACTTCAAACACGGGTTAAAAACTCCTTATTAATCAACAGGAATCCCATAACTACGAAGGCGTAAACAGCTTGTTAATCAATACCATAGGTATGCAATCAAAAACTATCCAAGAAATCAATTTTACCAAATCAAGTGTTGATCCCTCTTCCCAATTCAACAACTTAAATAGAAGGCTACACCAAATCAAACCTCTTGTATGACGAGGTAGTGATGAAACCTCATGTTTTCAAAAGGTTCTGAAATAGTTCCAAAACAAGGCATATTCCTTTCCAACAAGCCACGCAAAAGTTATCCAATCAAACATGGATATCAAAACCCAAAACTATGTAAAATAGTGATTTTCTCATTGACAAGAAAATGTTAGAATAATTTTACCTTCCTTTAAAACTGAGAACTGTACACTCTATTGAGCAAAGATTAATAAATCATTGAATTTTAAACAACTTAAAGATTGCATCTTGCAATGCTTACGAAAAAGTTGTAAATATAAAATCAACTGAGATAACCAATTAGTACTAAACGAGTGCAAAGATTGTCCAATTCCTGAACAATGTATGAATGTCACTCCATATCTCAAAATGGAATGGTCTTTTCACTTGCTCCTAATCAAATGGCATAGGCTTAAAACAAATACAATTATTACTCCATAAAAGAAAGCTTCACAATATGGTTTACTCACCAAACATTGTGACCAATCTAACTCTGACTGGTTTTAATTCTCGTATCTTAATCATCTTGCAAGCGAGATCATGAGACATCCATTTGTCCCTCTCATTACATGGTTCCCAGTTTCCTGTAAACAACTTGTACTCCCAACAACTACACACTACAAATGGAATATCAATAAGCCCAACAATTGTTCATGTACCACTAAGTGCCTTATATAACAATTGCAAAGGCATGACGAGTTGGTTGAGTGTCTTATCCTTTTGGCACAGGGCGTAGGTTCCACTCAAACAAGCTCTTGTTTTTGGCATGTGGGTAGGATTTAAATCCCACATTACATGGGCAAGTTTGGTTGAACAACTCAAAATAGCCTATGTTATCCATGTATAAATGTGCCTTCGGCCACGTCCCACTCCTTTTTGCTAAGTATGGGGCATAGTACCTCTAATGAGCTCGGTGGTCTATTGGCGAGTTGGAATTTGATGCAGCTCGACTACACTTGCGAGTTGGTGAATTTTTTTGGCAGTCCCCACGAGCTCGGCAATGGTTAAAAAAACTCAACAAGTTGGGTGAAACGGCTCAATCGGTGAGTTGGCAAGTAAGTGACTCGCCCATTATGGAAGATATGTGGAGATTGGCAGTTTCATTGTGATGACAAACCACGTGGTGCCCTAAGAAACCATCACGTGGAACTCTTAATAGACTTTGAACACAAGCCAGGGGTACTTTAGACCAACACTTATTTGTTGACCAAATTTGACCATGAACTTTGGTCAATGGTATCGTGAGCATACCATGTTCATTTCACATGTTCCAATAGGCATTAGAAAGATATCATAGTGCTCTTCCATATTGTAATGGTTTAGAGAGATTTAAGGAACTTTCGACCACCCAGAATGTCCTCTGAATCAAAAAGTCACATAGTCCAATTCATGTGCCCTCCATTTCCAAAGACGCAAATTCCAAAAAGATACTTCAAACAAACAAACCCCCAAATCTCAAGATTCAAGGATTTGAACACATGAATTTAAATTTTATTAAAGTTGAGTCACCAAGAGTTTTGATTGGCCAACCCACAACAAGAGTCAAATCAAATGATTGTGCATGGATTACAATTGAGCTAACCATAAATTTAAAGTTCATGTGACTTGTAAAGAACGAGTAAGCAAATTGTGGACACATGGCAAAGATCAATTAAACTGACTGTTTGGCCTAGCATAAAAAATAGCTCAAAGATGTTAGAAAGACACAACTTGAGTTTGGTTTTTGCTTATATCTTCTATCCTTGGCCTCAATTTTGCATGGGACAAGAACCATTAGAAGCATATTGGAAAGTGCAACACACGAAGACAACTATGAGAGAGGATGGTGAGGAGATCTTCAATATTTATTTAGACAAAGTAAAAACATAAAAGGAGGGAAACAAACTCCCAAAGCTAAATTAAGTTGTTATAAAAGTCCCAAGTGCAATCATAATCTAATTAGATAAATAGCAATTCAAACTTCTCTACTCATCATGATTTCATGGGATAACCATGATCATCTCACTAGGATCACTCAAAAAAAGGCATCTACCTATTTTGGGGGAAAATAATTATAATATATAGAAATATTGCATTCCAATTGTTAGTTTAGGTTTTAATTTCAATTGTTTCTACGTATCTATAATTTGAAGACTCCAATTGTTAGTTTAGGTTTCAATTTCAATTGTTCCTACTTATCTATAATTTAAAGACTCTAAATCATGTAAAAGCAATTGATACACCCCATTTACCTATAAATAGCCCTGAATAGATTGTAAACCACACTCCTAACTAAATTCAATACATAGAGATAATATGTATTTTCACATGTTTTATTGTTCCTATCATTTAATTTGATAAAATGATTTAAGGATGTTTTCTCATATTAATTGTTCTATGTTTGTTCAATATGGTTAGCTTAAACTAATGTTGGGCTGAATAATCTCTCTAAAAGCTTTGTAGATATATAGCAATTGTTTATTTTGATCATGTAAAATTGTGTATTCCTAATGTTTCATTTCATAGGACTAATTGCCTAGAATTGATATATAAATGTGTAAAGGTATTTCTCATTTTCTCTAGTTGTGTGTGACTTGATTGAGATTTTTATACTTAGTAATTCGAAGACAGTCTAATTTCTTTTCTACCCTTTCATTTTTGAGCTTTATATCTATATCCATAGTCCATCTCATAGGCTTAATTCTATATCAGTCTATATCAAATTCGTGATCAAAAAAATTTAATAAATGGCTTGCTAAGACATGTAAGGCCATCTAGATCGCAACATATGTTGGGATTTGCATGATCTCAACTATCATAATTAAGTTTGACATATTTTTTCAGCATAAAGGATTTGAGAATATTTCCAATTGATAATAAAATCTTCTCTCCTACCCATGCACATTTAATGTTTACAACTCCTTCTAGCTTGCTCATGAAGCTATCTATTTTGAAAGACCTCTATATATATGAGGCATTTGTATGCATTTTGTAAGGAAGAAATTGAGCAGCAAAGCTCTATCAAAATTTTAATAGAAATTGTTTATTTTGCATATTTTTGCATCCCTCGAATCTTCATCTGGTATCAGATCAAGTTCGAAAATCCTCACAGGGTGAAAATACTCAGTCTGGGAGAGTGTTTTCAAGCCAGCAAAGGTGTTGCTCACGTTTTCTCTCAAGTCACATTTTTTCGACTTTTAAATATGTGCAATTTTCTTGTTTAAATTTGTGTTTTTCATTTTTAGCCATGGCTGGAACAAGCAACAGTATACTGCAGCCCCAAATCCCTATTTTTAATGGCAAAAACTATGATTATTTGGGCTATTAGAATGAAAACCCTTTTTTGTAGTCAAGATACCTGGGAACTTGTTGAAATGGCTTCCCTGAACCATGAGGTCAAGTTGCATATAATGTTGTCACAAGCAGATAAGGATCTGTTTAAAGAACATGGAAAAAAGGACATAAAAACTCTAGTTTTCATACAAGGTCTAGACATGTCAATATGTTTTAGAGTAGCCGCAACCACTAGATCTAAGAAAGCATGGGATATCTTAGAAATTGCCTATCCAGACACCAACAAGGTAAAACTTGTCAAACTGCAAATGTTGAAAAAATATTTTGAAAATATTCAAATGAAAGTCTGATAGTGTTGATACATTTTTTTATCCATGTAACAGGTGTAGTAATTCATATTAGGTCCCATGGAGAGACCTTAGAAGACCAAAGGATAATAGAAAAAATCCTTAGGAGTCTACCAGCGAAGTTCAACTCCACTATTGTTGCCATTGAAGAGTCTAAGGATTTGACTCAGCTCTCAATAGATGAGCTAATGGAATCTTTGTTATCTCATAAACAAAGACTTAACATATCTGGAAGTTCCTCTTTAGAACATGTCTTTAAGAGCCAAATTTCAGTTGGCAGAGGCAAAGGAAGATTTGCAAACAGAAGAGGAAGATGAAGATTTCAAGTAAGAGGAGGCAGATCTCTACATTCAAGTGATCAATCCAACTCAAGCGAGTTTTCAAACAGAGGTAGAGGCAGAAGTTCCTCTCACAGTCATTAGCATAACCAATCGCATGAAGAAAGGTATGACAAATACAATGTCGTTATTGAAAAAAAAATATGGAAATTATGCTACTGAATGTCGGAAAATATAGTATGATTTAAGCAAACAAAGTGTAAATTTTTCAAAAGAAAGTAATTCTCAAAGTTCAAATCATAATTATATGTTGATTACTTGTCATGTCGCTCAAGAGAGCACAAAAGATGTATGGTTCTTGGATTCTAGTTGTAGTAACCACATGACATGTTCAAAAGAACTGATTTCTAGCATGGACAAATTTGTCCAATCAAAGGTAAAACTGGGAAATGACAACAAAGTTTCAGTAAATGGAAAAAGGACCGTAAATATTAAGACAAAAAATGGAGAAAAGAAGTTCATTACTGATGTTTATTATGTCCCTGGGCTGAAACACAACCTCATGAGCATATGTCAAATGATACAGAAAGGCTACAAGGTGTATTTTGTGAAAGGAGAGTATTATTTTGGATCGAAATCCAAGCAACAGGTTGATAGCTAAAGTGTAAATGACAAGAAATAGAATGTTCCCATTCAAAATACAAAGTGATTTGAGCTTAGCGAGCGCTAGCTCTTATTCTTGTATGGGTCATGGAGATCTCACCGAAGGAATATCTCGGAGCCTAGCGACCGCTAGCTCTCAAAAAAATATGGATTGCAAAGAAAAATCTCAAAAAGGTTCCTAAAGCCTAGCAAGCGCTAGGCATCCTCCAAACAAAGAAGAACAAAAAAAATTCAAAGAGGTTCCTCAACCCTACCAGGCGCTAGGGTTCTTCCAAGCAAAGAAGATAAAAAAAAAATCAAGGAGGGTTCATAACCCTAACGGCCGCTAAGGCTCTTCCACGCAAAGAAGATTAAAAAAATTCAAGGAGGGTTCATAACCCTAGCGGCTACTAAGGTTCCTCCATGCTAAGAAATTCAAAAAAAATCTCAAGGGTGTTTCTTAACCCTAGTGGGCGCTAAGGTTCTTCCAAGTAAAGAAGATTAAAATAAAAAAATAAAAAAAAAATCAAGAAGGGTTCATAACCCTAGCAGCTGCTAAAGTTCCTTCATGCCAAGAAATTCAAAAAAAATCCCAAGAGTGTTTCTTAACCCCTAGTGGGCGCTAAGGTTCTTCCAAGTAAAGAAGATAAAAAAAAATTCAATGATGGTTTATAACCCTAGCGGCTGTTAAGGTTCCTCCATGCCAAGAAATTCAAAAAAAATCTCGAGGGTGTTTCTTAACCCTAGTGGGTGCTACAGTTCTTCCAAGCAAAGAAGATAAAAAAAATTCAAGAAGAGTTCATAACCCTAACAGCTACTAAGGTTCCTTCATGCCAAGAAATTCAAAAAAAATCTCAAGGGTGTTTCTTAACCCTAGTGGGCGCTAAGGTTACCCCAAGTCAAGATGTGCCAAAAATTTCTCAAGGAAGTCTTCAAACCTAACAGGGGCTAGGCATTTTTCAAAGGTGGTTGAAGAAAAAAAGTTTCAAGAAGGTTTGAGCCTAGCAGGTGCTAGCGCTCAACCACCTATGGGTGGAGAAAAACATTTTCAAGAAGGCTATTATCAGCAGAGATGTTGATTTTATAGAAAATGAAACCTAGGATGGAAGTATTGATAAAGTGTCAAATATCTCTGTAGAGGTATCTCATGAAGAGTATGAAGGTGAAGAAAGTGGTGCACAAGACAATCAACCAGCTCCACAAGGGCTCGCCCCAACAACAACTCCAATCCACGGCCCACCTAATTAATTGAGTTCAATAGTAACTCCTCAGAATGCACCGACAACTTAAGTCCTCAAAGAACTCACTCAAAAGATAATTTCAAGACACCTACTCCAAAGGTAGTGTGGAGACTTTAGACAAACTTTCAACCTGGTGAAGCCTCAGGGCATACAGGAACTACAAGTCCACATAATAGTGAGTCATTTAATCCAACATTGGCAAAACTCATATCGTGTTTCAGAAATGCTTTCAAGAAGACAAGAAGTATGAGGGATAAAGTTGAGCAAGACACAAAATTATGCTCTTATTTTGCATTGTTTTCACAAGGTGTTTCTATTTACTTTGAAGATGTTGTAGAAAATGAAAAATGGATAGAAGCTATAGATCAAGAAATGTATTCTATTGGGAAGAATCGAACTTGGGACTTCGACAATCTACCAAAAGGAAAAGATGTCATTGGTGTTAAGTGGGTCTATAAGTTCAAATTCAATGCAGATAGCAATGTGGAAAAGCACAAAGCAATATTAGTGGCAAAGGGCTTTTCACAACCCGGAATTGATTACAATGAACTTTTGCATCAGTGGTTGAACTTGACACAATTAGAGTTGTCCTAGCCATAGCAACTCAGAATAACTAGAAAGTTTACCTGATGGATGTCAAGTTAGCATTCTTGAATGGTTTTCTAGAAGAAGTATATGTTTAACAGCCACATAGATATGAAATATATGGATAAGAGCATAAATCCTATAGTCTAAAAAAGGCATTGTATGGCTTGAAGCAAGCTCCGAGAGCTCGGAATAGCATAATAGATTCATATTTTCTACAAAATGGATTCAACAAAAGCAACACTAAGCCAACCCTATACATCGAGATGAACAATAGAGGTCAAATCCTAATAGTTTGTTTATATGTTGATGATCTCGTATTTATTGGAAATTTGCCCATTGACTTACTTAAGTAACTATGAAGAAAGAATTTGAAATGACAAATCTAAGGTTAATGAAATACTTTTTAGAGATAGAAGTGACTTAATCAAGAAGGCATATTCATATGTCAATCTACGTATACAAATGATGTGTTGAAAAGATTCAATATGGTGAAATGTAATCCAACAACATCAATTGCTATGGGTCTCAAATTAAACAAAGAAGATAAGAGATCCAACATAGTACAAAAGTGGCAGTCTAATATACTTAACACAACAAGGCCAAATATCATGTATGGAGTCCATATCATCTCAAAGTTCATGGAGACTCCCAAAGAATGATACTAAGATATGTTTTCAATACTACAAATTATAGAATTTGGTACGCACCATCTAATGATTTCAGATTAATCAGATACATGGGCAATAATTGTGCACATGACATTAATAGATAGAAAAAATACTTCTAACTATGCTTTTTGTTTTGGTTCAGTTACAGACTCATGAGCATCCAAGAAGCAGCTCATTGTCACTCTCTTGTCCACAGAAGTAGAGTATGTACCAGCCACAACAACAACCTATCAAACAATTTGGATGAAGAGAGTTCTAGTAGATTTGGAACACTATGAAGTAAAAGCCACAGATCTTTTGTTATAACAATTTAATAATTGCATTGTCAAAGAATCATGTGTTCCACAAGCAAAGCAAACACATCAACATAAAATATCACTTCATCAAGGCGATTGTCAACAATGGCAAGATATATCTAGACTTTTACACGTCTGAAAACCAATTTGCGGACATTTTCACAATGCCATTACCAAATGATACTTTTGTGCATCTTAAAGAATGTCTAGGTGTAATTGCATGGTAGTTAAGATTAAGGGGGAATGTAGGGATTTGTGTAATCTCAACTACTTGAATTAAATAGCATACAGAATTTAAGAATATTTCCAATTAATTATAAAATCTTCTCTTACCCATACACATTTAATGTTTACAGATCCTTCTAGCTTGCTAATGAATCTATCTCTTTTGAAAGACCTTCATATGTATGAGCCATTTATATGGATTTTGTAAAGAATAAATTGCGTATCAAAGCTCTGTCAAAATTTTAATAACATAGCCATGTCCAAAAATATTCAGCACCTTGAACCAAAGTGTCCAACAAGGTTCTAAAACAAGAAGGTATTATCCCTTTTGAAAACCCCCGCCAACACTTAATGGTGGTAGTAGGAAGGCTTACTACTGATTGGGACAAACAGCATGAACCCAGGAAGGTAAAGAAAATGGAGCTTTTTATAATCTTAAAAAGGATTGATAATATTGAGTATTTAGTTGATGGAAGCGATTGAACCACCTGAAATAGAAGCTAAATATAGATAATATAGAAACGTCTGAAACAGATTTTATTTATCCATATAGAGACTCTTCTGAACGACAGAGACGAAGCAACTCTGCAATTTAACGGGTTTCTCTGTGCAAACATAAAATTTATAGAATAATAATTTAGGTGATTGCGAAACTTATAGAGACGAATTTGATGTGATTTATTTGGAAACTCTCCCTTTCTCTTGTATTTTGATCAGTATTTCTTAAATGGACACTAAATATAAATGAGATACGGTCCGAAACAGATTTCCATAAACAGATTCTTGTGGACGACAGAAAAAACTGCCCTGCACTTTAACTGGTTTCTATGTTCAAACAACAAATATACAGATTTGAAATTTAGGTGACTACGGAGCTTATAGAGGCGAATTTGATGTGCTTTATGTCAGACCTCTCCCCTTGTATTTTCAATTCCTTTGTGCAATTACTGTTTGTTTAGTGAATGTATAGATTACAAACCAGATGCAGTTATTGAGTATATGTTCGTGTACAGCAATCTCTTTTGAGGAGCCACGGTGCAGAGCCTTCAAATATAGAATTAGTTTAGTCTTAATGAAGAAAAAAAATAGCAGAATTTGTAAGAGCAACGAAATGTCAAGAATTGGTCACTATTTCCAGAAATTTAAAACAAATAACTGCAAAAAGGTATAGCCAATGCCCCAACGAATGAAACCCTAACAATTAATTGATCTGTCAAATGAAAACTTAAAAACCCTGTCAAATTTAGCTAAAACACGTAAAATCCTACAAATATTTGAGATCTTCGAAATGCGATCTGCACAGGAATGTAGCAACTTGTTCGAGGCTACTTACGAACCAAAAATCGTAGAAGCACGGAGAATTGCAGTGTTAATATCGCCACCCTTCAAGACAAACTAAGCCATATCCGAGGACGGCGGTTTGTTCTGCTAAGTGGCTTTAATGCGGATTTTAGTTGACATACCCCAATAAAAATAGAATAAAAACGCAAAAGGCAGAGAGGAGAGAAATGAAAGGTTAAGGTCGTGTAGGGAAATAGGCCTCAGACATCCAAGGAAGAATTTAACAGCATTAGCTCTCAAGCCTCGCAAAGGCGAGAGCTCTTGGTCGGCCACTGCGAATGTTATGAGAAACAAGCCTAAACTTCATCATCCCTGGCCATTTATTTCCCTAAATATTTACCAAAAGTATGCCTACGATTAAATGCTTCACATTCCCAGAAGACAAATGCATGAGCCGTCAGACACTCCCTCACACAGGAGAGGAGGGCAAACAGGTTGAAAACTCACCTTGAACGCAACTCGAGCAATCGGTTTCCTTTCCGATTCGATGCTGTTTCACGTTTCTATATACAGCTGTAGATCTTACAAATCCCTAGTAACGCTCCCACCAACCCTAACCCTAGAAAGTTGCATATTGTGTTACATTCTATACCTAGCTCCATAAAACATTAAAGGTAGCTATGAGTATAGCCTTCACTAAAACAATTATTTATTTTTGTATAAATCAATCAAAATAAGGTATTTTGACTAAAATTTAATATTGAATTTTTTTAATTTATTTAAAGGTTTATTTATTTATTTTGGGTTAAATTTCATTCGTTCGAATTTTATTCTTAATAAAGTACACTTGTTTTTCATTAATTAAAAGTTATTATTTTAATCTTAACCAATAAATTTATTAAAAGTACAAAAAATAAATAAAATATGTACCTTATATATTAAATATCTAAGGTACACCGTATCTATTTCCACCTACTTTCAAGATTTTTGTTTATTAGATTTTTGTTATTTTACTTGTTTACACATCTCTTGATCCATAGGGATCCAAATAAACACTTCTTCATCAGAACGACCAGTTTCAGAAGACGAAATTGAGCATAATGAACAACAAGTTGTAAAGTTACAAAATCGCCCCTCTATGCAGAGAGGCAGTTGCGTAACCGCCCCTGCACAAAACGGCGAATGCATAGCCGCTGGTCTACAGACATTGGTGGTCCTCTCACTTATGGTCGAAAAATAAAAATGAAGCCACGAACGGTCACGGAATTCAAACATCTCATCTATGTCTCTTCCTTAGAGGACATTTCTCATTCTCCAGTGCACGGGAGAACATGGGAAGTATGTTATTTAAGGAGGAACATATGCTAGGAATTGGCAATGGAAGTTGAAATGCAAAAAGTGAGAAAGAAACCATTGGAGTTAGAGTTGTTTTGTAGAAGTAAGGTGTAGAAACAAAGCAGCCAAGTATAGAAGGGAAGTGTTTACATTGTTTACTTCCTTTCCTCTTGTTGTAATATGTATTTCATTTACAATTGCCCAATAAAATTTGGTAAGAAAGGGCAATTGCCCTTCCCAGCTGGTTTTCCCTCAACTTGGGGGTTTCCAAGATAAATTTGGTGTTGAATTGACATTTTTCTTTGTTGCAAATAATTCTAAGTTTCATTTTTGCTCACAATTAATTGAAAGACTGTATTCTAGTAAAATTCCAAAGTTTGAGGTTTACATATCATTTTGGTATCAGAGTTAATAAGTATCCGGTATTGTGGTATTCATTCTTGTGATTTGTATGACAATGGCAAGGTCTAAAGGCGAAGAAGTTTTATCTTGTGATCCAAACATATCTACGAAGAAGTGGAAACAAAGGGTCCGAGATCAAATGGAGGAAGAGAACTTAGTCTGTAGAATTGAGATGCTAGAGACCGTGATAGATAGGTTGTATAGACACCAACATGAACCATCATATCTATAAAAGATGACTTCAGTTAAGCAAGATTCCATGGACTCACTTGTTCAAGCTTTGGCTGAAAAGTTTGGCATAAGAAAGAGCCACGACGAGGAAGAAAAGGTGAAAGAGCGTGAAGAAGAAACTCCAGTTGTAAAAGAGAAGGTAAAATCTATTCATGTTCCTTTTGAAGTTGAAACTAAGGTTGAAATCAAGAGCTTTGAAGGACAAGTAGATGCTGAACTATTAGATAAATGGCTAAAACAACTAGAAGTTAACTTTAGTGTGCATAATGTCACAGAGGCACAAAGGATTACCTTTGCATGTCTCAAAATGGAAGGACATGCTCTGGTTTGCTGGGAAACCCATCTAGCCACTTGTGAAAAGAAGAAGTGTCCTATTGTCAGTACTTGGGAGGGTTTTAAAGAATTTCTTATAGCTAGCTTTTATCTTATTGGCCATAACACTGACCAGATGATTAAATGGAAGTACTTTAGATAAGGCAGTGGTCGAAGTGTGCAGGACTATACTACGGAGTTTTAGAGACAAGTCATATTGCTCAATATGGACTTGGAGGATGAGGATATTTTGACCAAGTATTTGGGAGGACTTCACACTCAGCTTCGAAGGAAGGTCATCTCCATGAAGCACAAGGATCTCAATGAAGCTTGAGTGTAAGCATATTACATAGATGATGAAAAGGAAGCAAGGAGAGGCAGAGTCAAAGACAAAGTAGTCAACAAATCAAGTGAAGAAAGAGCAAAAACAAACAAGTAACAAAGGTAAATGGAAGGGGAAAGGTAAAGAAACTGCCACTTCTTTGAATACTTGTAAAGATCCTAAGAATTTTTGTAAGAATTGTGATATCAATGCTCATATTGATGCTACATGTTGGAAATTACATCTAGAGTTACATCGAAAGAACCGAATCAAGGATTCAAAGAAATCCATGATAGTTGTAAAGGGATCATTTTCAAAAGTTCCCTAAACATCCCTAAATGGTGTCAGTGCAGAAGATCATCTCGAGAGCTTTCCAATGACTATGAGAACGCGACAAACGGACATCGGGAGCTCTAGATATGTCCGGTCAAAGTTCAGTCAACGAGAAAGTCAACTCTGGTCAACTGGTCAATATTGGACCAATGGCACTGCAACACGTGGCGAAAAGGCAAAAGGGAGTTGTTTGTTGGTTTTCGATCACCGGTCTTCGACGAGCGTAAAAATGGTGCACGGGAACAAGAGGCTCAACTTTTATTACAGAGGGGAGCCCGGCCACCGTGTGGACTATGGTATTATCGCCAACGTGGTGGGTCCACAAGCCACCACGTGGCTTGCCACCACTCGTCGAATTCACTCGATTTGCCTATCGGGAGACGACAAGTGGAATATATGCTATTTACCGAGTTAATTATTTCTATACCACATTGTATGGGTCGAAATTATATTATCTTGGTAAGTCCACTTTCCAAATGGCACACATATATGCCAAACCACTAGATAGATATATTAATATTATATACATATATGTATTACATTAGTATAAACCGCCAAACAAATGCATATGCTTTGACCACGTGGAAGGTGGTGAAGCGGTTGTTAGGGGGCATTAACCCATGCGTGGATGTGTCCACGTGAGGATAAGGAAGATGAAGCGGTTGTTGGGGGCGGTTAAGCCTAACGTGGTCTTTTGACCACTTCACATATGCGTGGAAAGGCTTTAAAGCCTTAAACATTATCAAAACCCCAAAATGTGGGATATACCCACTTCTCAAAAGCCGCTCCCTATTTTGGGATTTAATCCCATTTAAAATGCTAATTTGGGATTTAACCCATTAAAACATCCGCCCAATCCGATTTAATCCCATTACACATGCTACGGGATGAGGCTATTATTAGCATTAGGATAATATTTAATGCATTTTTTTAAGGACCCTATTTTTTGTATAAATAGGGAACCCATTTCATTGTAATGGACACACACAACTCAAGCTTATTATTTGTTAAGCTTGTTGGGGACATACACCGGCGGGACACATTGCTAGAGCGCGGAACCCGAGCTTATTATTTGTTAAGCTTATTTGTGGGATGTGACAAGAAGTATTGTCTATTGGCCTATTATTTTAGGCAATAGTAGATGAAATATTTGTGATTGGGAGTAAATTATAAACTACCCAATAGGCCCATTGAGCCACACCAATTACTTGCAAATCCTGGATTGTCGACCGGAGTGCTAGCTTCGCATTGATAGCGTCGGGAAGGCCGATCGAAGCCGAAGGAGATTGTGCATCAGGAAGGTGAAGAACAATTCGACTGATCATCGGAAGTTTTTCGAAGAATTGGTGTACTGATAGGCAAGTAAAATTCCATTAGGTTTTCTTGTGAAAGTACTATTGTAACTTACAAGTTTTGACTAGTGGAACGGTTCGACCACGAACCCGGAGACGTAGGCAATTGCCGAACTCCGTAATCAATCTATGTGCAATTGTCATTATTGTCTTGCATTTATTTTAAATTGGTTACTTAAAAGGAGTAAATTATCAGCAAATAATTAAAGCCTACAAGGGTCCGAGATCAGGTAGTAATAATCTGATTATTTTCGGATCAAGTTTGGTATCAGAGCTGGTTTAGCTCCATATTTGTTTTTCAGTAAATCTGATTAACAGAGTGATTGCTTCAAGATTGGTGCAGTTGGTTCAATTTGTGTGAACAGGGTACAAGTGCACTATGGGCAAGATGTCTAAATAGGCAAAGCTCGAGGAAATTGAAGCTTATAATCACCAGATCCAGGAAGAGAATTCTCTCCTGCGATCAATGTATTACTCCTTGGAAGAGGAGTATGCTCGTTTGAAATCAGAACTGCAAACCAAGGATGAGCTCTTGGCAAGGTTGCAGTGTGGTGATCAGAGGAAGGAAATACCTTCAACTTCAGATGCAGAGGCCATGGCAGATGATTGCACTGTAAGTTGTTCACCACTGGAATCTTCTTCTTCCTCCCATTCGGTTTCAGATTCAGGTAATGAAGTCTTTGGTTTGTTTGAAAAGCATACTAGAGGCATTGGATCCAAGTTACTAGATAAAATGGGATTTGATGGAAGAGGCCTTGGTAAAAATGGCCAAGGTATTGCTAACCCAATACAGGTCGAGGATTGTCCTCGTTTTGCAGGTTTGGGTTATCCTAGTGTGGGAATGGAAATTGGAGAATGCTCCAAGAACGCTGACGGGAGACAAGCTTCCAAAAGCAAAGTGATTACCCCACTAGTCCTGCAAGAAGATTCTGAGCAGGAAAGTTGTGCTTCGTCGTCACAGGCAAGATGTGGTAAGAGAAATCAGTGAAGAGGTAATGAGATTCCACCTCCAGTTTCTTACCATAATCATAAGCACAGTAAAACTTCTGATCCACTTTTTCAGCTTAAGAAGTATGGTTATGATTTTCAGAAGATGTGGAATTCCTTTCCATGTACTTTTTGTGGATTGCATAATCATTCAGTGGCCAGATGCTAGAAGAGAAGGACACTGATGAAGAAGTTGATGTCGTTCATCAGGAACAAGGCAAATCAGAAAGACCAATCTCGTCATGCAGAGTCGAGAAATGGCAGAAAGAGTTCCTCATCCCAGAAGAAGGAGATTAAGAGGAATTTTTGTGCTCATTGCCAGAGGAATGGGCATCGGGTGGAAAATTGCTGGAAACTGCATCCATCTCGCCATCAGAGTAATGGCAAGCCAAAGATGGAATGGAGGCCTATTGCAAAGGCAAAGGAAGTTTCTACTCCACCACCAGTTGACAATTCAACCCAGGACCAGGTAATACCTGAAAGTGAAAGTCCTTTAAAATGGGTAAGTCAACAATTTTTCAATTATATATTGCATAATTCAGATTGATGAATCGTATGCAGTATTAAGTTTGGAGATCAGATTTTGTGAGAAAATGCTGAGAGAAAGGTTTACAATACTCAGTGGATTTTCTTACTTAGAAAATTTGATTAATGCTCCAAACATATCTCCTAATCAGCTTGTGAGTACCTGTTACAGCTTGGATACAGGAATTAACTCATATAAAGCTTGGAGATTGATCTGCCATTTGTGTAGACAATAGAGTTCTCAAAGATCAGCTCGGAACTTCATTCTGTGTAGAGGCATTGTGACCGTGCAGCAGAATGGTAGCTGAATCACCGTTGGCATTGATGTCGGGTCGGAACTTCATTCTGTGTAGAGGCATTGTGACCATGCAGCAGAATGGTACCTGATATTAGTATGTCAACAAGAGGAGCTCTCAAAGGATTAGCTCGGAACGTCATTCGGTGTCAAGGCATTGTGACCACACATACGAATGGTAGCTGATCAACAGACTTAGCATCATGCATTGGAGGCTCATGCAGGTCTTGCAAGAGGCTTAGCATCGTGCATCAGAGGCTTGAGGTCTTAAAGAGGCTTAGCATCATGCATTGGAGGTGTTGAGGTCTAAAGAGACTTAGCATCATGCATTGGAGGCTTGAGGTCTTGAAAGAGGCTTAGCATCATGCATCGGAGGCGTTCAAAGCTCTACTAACATGGAGTTCCTTCAAAGCATCATGCATTGGAGGCTCGAGGTCTTGAAAGAGGCTTCAACATCGGAGGCATTGAGGCTACAGAGACTTAGCATCATGCATCGGAGGCTAGAGGTAAAAAAGAGGCTTAGCATTGCATCAGAGGCGTTGAGGTCTGTAAGAGACTTAGCATCGTGCATCGGAGGGAGGTCTTGAAAGAGGCTTAGCATCATGCATCGGAGGCGTTGAGGTCTGTAAAGGGACAAGGCATTGTCCATCATTGACATCGGATCAATCAAAGCTCTACGTAACATGGAGTTCCTTCAAACCAGTTCGGATTCTGTGGAATCAACTCGGAGCCAGGAGATGTGTTATTGAGTAAAAGAAGATCCTTGTTGTCAGATATCAAGAAGCTTAGCACCGCACAAAAGGAGCGTCGTGAGGTTTCATAGAACCTTAGTCACCAGGATCGGAGGCAGAAGTTTTCGGAAGTCAGAAGGTTGGAGGAGAAGACCCAAGGGTCTACTACACCCAGCATTTCGAGGTGGCAGCAGAGTTTTTCAGATTCAGGACAGTATGGAAGCTTTTTGGGACAAAAAGCTTTTCTCAGTGGGGAGGTGTGATCAGGGGATCATTTTCAAAAGTTCCCTAAACATCCCTAAATGGTGTCAGTGCAGAAGATCATCTCGAGAGCTTTCCAACGACTGTGAGAACGCGACAAACGGACATCGGGAGCTCTAGATATGTTCGGTCAAAGTTCAGACAACGGGAAAGTCAACTCTAGTCAACTGGTCAATATTGGACCAATGGCACTGCAACACGTGGTGAAAAGGCAAAAGGGAGTTGTTTGTTGGTTTTCGATCATCGGTCTTCGACGAGCGTAAAAATGGTGCACGGGAATAAGAGGCTCAACTTTTATCACGGAGGGGAGCCCGGCCGCCGTGTGGACTATGGTATTATCGCCAACGTGGTGGGTCCACAAGCCACCACATGGCTTGCCACCACTCGTCGAATTCACTCGATTTTCCTATCGGGAGACAACAAGTGGGCTATATGCTATTTACCGAGTTAATTATTTCTATACCACATTGTATGGGTCGAAATTATATTATCTTGGTAAGTCCACTTTCCAAATGGCACGCATATATCCAAACCACATATATATATTAATGTTTAAACATTAGTATAAACCACCAAACCATGCATATGCTTTGACCACATGGAGGAGGTGGTGAAGCGGTTGTGGGGGCATGTTTAATGCCATATGAGGAAGCTTCCACGTGGAGAAGGAGGATGAAGCGGTTGTGGGGGCGGTTAAGCCTAACGTGGTCTTTTGACCACTTCACATATGCGTGGAAAGGCTTTAAAGCCTTAAACATTATCAAAACCCCAAAATGTGGGATATACCCACTTCTCCTTAGCCGTTATTTTGGGATTTAATCCCATTTAAAATGCTAAGCGCCCTATTTGGGATTTAACCCATTAATGCATCCGCCCAATCTGGGATTTAATCCCATTACACATGCTACGGGATGAGGCTATTATTAGCCTTAGGATAATTTTTAATGCATTTTTTTAAGGGCCCTATTTTTTGTATAAATAGGGAACCCATTCTATTGTAAAACACACACAACTCAAGCTTATTATTTGTTAAGCTTGTTGTGGGGACACACAACCCGAGCTTATTATTTGTTAAGCTTATTTGTGGGATGTGTCAACAAGTATTGTCTATTGGCCTATTATTTTAGGCAATAGTAGATGAAATATTTGTGATTGGGAGTAAATTATAAACTACCCAATAGGCCCATTGAGCCACACCAATTACTTGCAAATCCTGGATTGTCGACCGGAGTGCTAGCTTCGCATTGATAGTGTCGGGAAGGCCGATTGAAGCCGAAGGAGATTGTGCATCAGGAAGGTGAAGAACAATTCGACTAATCATCGGAAGTTTTTTGAAGAATTGGTGTATTGATAGGCAAGTAAAATTCCATTAGGTTTTCTTGTGAAAGTACTATTGTAACTTACAAGTTTTGACTAGTGGAACGGTTCGACCACGAACCCGGAGACGTAGGCAATTGCCGAACTCCGTAATCAATCTATGTGCAATTGTCATTATTGTCTTGCATTATTTTAAATTGATTACTTAAAAGGAGTAAATTATCGGCAAATAATTAAAGCCTAAAAGGGTCCGAGATCAGGTAGTAATAATCTGATTATTTTCGGATCAAATTTGATTTCTAATGCGGTTGTCAAGAAGCTTGGTCTTGAAACTTATGAGCATCCACATCCATATCCTTTGGGATGGGTGAAGAAGGGTGTAGAGATACAGGTAACAAGAAGATGTAGGTTCAAGTTTGGGATAAACTCTCAGTATATAGATGTATTGGAAGCTGATGTAATTCCACTTGATGCATTTGATGTTGTTTCTGGAAGTCCTTGTATATCAAGGATGTGATATTCATGAGAAGGGAAAACCGATATAGATGGTCAAGGACGGGATCGGTTACAACATCCAGGCACACCAGCATAAGTCAAAACTTTCTTTGGTAAGTGCTAACTAAGAAAAAACACTAATTCAGGAAAATCATAATCAGTTTTATTTACTTTTATCAAAAGATAAGCAAGATGGGGTGAAAATTTCATATATTTCTAACCAAGGGATGAAGGATTTGGATAGTATTATTCAGTCTTTTCGGGAAGTATTTCAAAATCCGAGTGGGTTACCACTAAAACGGGAGGTAGAGCATGAGATTCAGTTGTTGTTGGAGTCTCCTCTACCAAACATCGGGTTGTATAGGCATACCCTGTTGGAGAGTACATAGGTGAAGAAACAACTCCAAGAGCTACTAGACCAAGGGGTGATACACCCGAGCACCTCTTCATGCGGTTCTTCTATTGTGATGGTGTCGAAGAAGGATGGTTCTTTGAGAATGTGCAACGACTATTGTCCCTTGAATAAGATCACCATAAAGAACATATAGCCACTCCCTTGCATATATGGCCTCTTGGACCAGCTTTAGCATGACAGGTTCTTCATAAAGTTGGATCTCAAGTCAGGCTATCATCAAGTTAGAATGGAGGAGGAGGATATATGGAAGATTGCCTTCAAAATAAAGTAGGGGTTGTATGAGTGGTTAGTACTTCCATTCAGATTATGTAATACACCCGCTACATTTATGAGATTGATGAATGATGTATTGCGGGAATTCATAGATTCACGTGTCATTGTATATCTAGATTATATTATGATTTTTAGTGCCACATGGGAGGAACATCTAACACGTATGCAGCAAGTCTTGCAAGTTCTCAAGGAGAAACAACTACTATGCAATATGAAGAAATGTGAATTTGCTAAACAGTCACTTGTCTATCTTGGGCACGTTGTTGGAGGAGGAGAGATATGAGTGGATTTGAAAAAGGTGGAGGCCATCACTAACTGGCCAACACCAACGGGAGCCACAAAGACTAGAAGTTTTGCGGGAGCAGTACAATACATGAGGAAGTTCATCCCAGGGATCTCTGTTATTGCATGTCCTTTACACACAACGACCGCAAAGAGTAAGGGTTTGTACTGGGGTAAGGAACAAGATAAGGATTTTGAGTTATTGAAATACAAGATTATTCATGGTCTAGTACTTTCTCTTCCTAATTTGCAGTAGCCCTTTGAAGTAGAGACAAATGTCAATGATTATGCTATGGGAGCAATGTTGTTACAAGGAGGTAAGCCAGTGTGTTATCATTCTGAAACTTTCACTTCAAGAGTCAGAGGATATTCATATATGATAAATATATGTATGCACTATTTCAGGCCATTAAGAAATGGAAACATTATTTTTTGGGTAAAAAAACTATTGTGCACGCTGACCATAAACCTCTCCAATATTTGCAAGCACAATATAAACTGCAGCAAGCAAGGTATTACAAATGGATGGGATTCCTTCAACAGCTCCATTTGGTGATCAAGTACAAGAAAGGTAGCACAAACTTAGTGGCTGACATGTTGTCTAGGTCACCCACATAGGAGAAAAGCTCCAGTTTGGCCGCTATCTCTTAGATTGAGTCCTTCACGAAGGAAGCTTACGGAGAGGCATATGCTCGAGACAAAGACTTTGGGGTGACATATCAGCAGTTGCAGTCCCAAGGGGTTAAAAGGAAAGGTATTGAAGACTATTATCTCAAAGACAGGTTGCTCTACTGATGGGGGAAACTTTGTGTTCTGAAAGAAGAAAGACTTATGTTAATGAGGGAAGCACATACCTTGAAAGTAGTGGGATATTTTAGTGTTCGTAAAACCTTAGCCCACTTACAAAGGTACGTGTATTAGCCCAATATGTAAGAAGAAGTATCTAAATTCACAAGAGGATGTAAACTATGTTGTACAAGCAAGCCCAAAACCAAGAAGGAAGGTTTGCATATACCTTTTTTGGTCCCTACTCATTCGTGGGAGGATATTTCTATGGATTTTGTAGGAGGACTACCTATGTCTAAACATGGTCATGACTATCTATATGTTGTCGTTGATAGATTTAGTAATATGTGTATTCTTGTGGCATAAAAAAGATAATCAAAGCACATGACGTAATTGAAATTTTCTTTGCTAATGTATGGGTGCATTTTGGCTTGCTAAAGTCTATTGTTTCTAACAGAGATTCTAGGTTCTTGGGGAAGTTTTGGACTACTTTGTGGGGCAAGATGGACACCAAGTTACAGAGGGGCATGACCTTCCATCCACAGACAGATGGGCAAACAAAGGTGGTGAACAGGACTTTGATGCAGCTGATTAGAGGGTATAATAGTAAATATCCATGGACTTGGGAAAAGTCCTTAGCCTAGATTAAACATTCCTACAATTGAGCAATACACATATCCACTATGAAGTCACCGTTTGAAGCATGCTTGGGATATCTGCATATGAATCCACTGGACATAAGAATTGGACAACATGAAGAAAGGAGATACTTGATTCATAGGTGACTAGAGAAGTAAAAATCATCGAGAGGATCCGGTAAATCCATCTTAAGGTGAAAGAACAATTGGAAAATCCTCAAGCCAAGTATAAGGCTAGACACGATCAACATCGAAGGGAACACAAACTTAATGTTGGAGACAAAGTTTGGCTTTACTTGAGCAAGGAGAGACTGCAAGGCCAAGAAAGGAAACTCAAGCCACTACGGTATGGACCCTTCACTATACTGGAGTAGGATGGAGAAAATGCCTTCAGGATTGATTTGCTACCATTCATGTGGAAGTACGTAGTAGTAAATTGTGACAACTTGCACCTATATGAGAAATCCATGCTTGATGAAGATGAAGGATGACAGTTGCTACCTTCCATAGAAGATTGTGTCTTGGATTCACGAGGTGAATTGGAGGATGATGTAGTGTTGTAGCAGAAGATCAAGGAGACAAGGAGAGGTCCACACGAGTCTTGGCAGGTTAGAATAAAAGGGAAGACACCAAGGAATGCCATGTGGTACTCGAAGGAGCAAGCGAGGGAATTGTTTCCTCATCTACTCCCCCACTAAGAATTTATGGGACCAAAACCTTCTAAATAGGGGAAGTGTGGTCCATAGGGATCCAAATAAACACCACTTCATCAGAACAACCAGTTTCAGAAGATATTGAGCAAAGTGAAGAGCAGGTTATAAAGTTATTGAATCGTCCCTCAATGCAGAGAGGTGGTTACGTAGCCGCCCCGAAGGTTTTGTAACCACCCCTTACATAGACCGAAGGTTACGCAACTACCCTGGCAGTTGCGTAACCACCAATTTGTAAACATCGGCAGTCCTGTCACTTATGGTCGAAAAATAAAAATGAATCCACGAACGGTCACGAAATTCAAGCGTTTCATTCGTGTCTCTTCCTTGGAGGATGTTTCTCATTCTCCAGTGCATGGGAGAACATGGGAAGTATGTTATTTAAGGAGGAGCATATGATAGGAATTGGCAATGGAAGTTGGAATGCAAGAAGTGAGAAAGAAACCATTGGAGCTGTAGTTGTTTTGTAGAAGTAAGGTGTGGAAACAGAGCAACCAATTATATAAGGAAAGTGTTTACATTGTTTACTTCCTTTCCCCTTGTTGTAATTTGTATTTCATTTACAATTGGCCAATAAAATTTGGGAAGAAAGAGCAATTGCCCTTCTCGGCTGGTTTTCCTTCAACTTGGGGGTTTCTAGGATAAATTTGGTATTGAATTGTCATTTTTCTTTGCTACAAATAATTATGAGTTTCAGTTTTGCTCACAATTAATTAAAAGACTGTCATTTTTGAAATTGAAAGTAGATTAGTAATAGTTTGAGGTTTACAGATCATCTCTTGCTTTATAAATCTTTCTTACCAAAATAACTTCTTTAAAAAATTTTAAATCGATATAATCAAACACAATGTCTCCTTTATTAATAAACTCATTCTAGATGTCTTATTTTCTTAGTATGTATATGCCATGGGCATATGATTACATTTAAGCCCTCTAACGAAGGCTTAAAAAGGCAAAAAAAAAATCCTAAAGAGGCATAAATGAAAATTTCATTATGTTGATACTTAATCTCTTTATAATAGAAATTGGGCATGGTGTGCTACTTGACATTTTACATAAACCGCATGCCCGCTTTGCTTCTCATTTAAATCTTCATGTCAGTGAGCTCATTCATATATTCAATTTGTTAAAAAAAATATCTACATTTTTTTATTTTGGAAGGAGTGGACATTATAGGCTACAAAATATTCAATGACCCCAAGTTAATCTTATTTTAATTATAGACTCATCTTTGAAGAAGTGTTGGGATTTCATGTTTCAACCTGACATTTTGATTGTTGAATGTTTCTTTTATTGCAGGTGTAAAGAATACTAATGTTTGCAAGAGAAGCCATATTGGGGAGCCATATTTGACCAAAAAAAATTTATGTACGTATATTGGGGAGCCATATTTGACTTGTTGGTGCGTTAACCCCATCTAGAGGGAAAAGGATAAAGAATGTTTCTTATATTACAAGTGTAAAAAATGCTAACATTTGATATTTGACCAAAAAAAATAGGGAGAGAGGGGAGTGGTGGGGGGGGGGGGGGGGTACATTCACGAGCCATATTTGACTAATTGTTGCATTAATCCCATCTAAAGGGAAAGAGTAAATTTGTGTTAAGAATTGTATTTCCTTTGAACTTGTATGTGTAAAAAGGATTCTTCATGCCGATGGGATCTGGGTGGAGTGGTAAAGACAGATGGTTGTATCTAGCTCCACCCAGGTTCAAATCCCACTTAGGCACGATCCCCATTTCGGGGTGTTAATGTCTAAGGTGGCGTGGCTGGCAAGATGATTTAACATAGGTGGATTCTGGTTTGAGATTGCCTGTGTTAGAAGTGTGTTCATTTGTGGTGGATCTGGTTCTCTAATTATTCAGCTTAAATCTTATATCTTGGCTGAATGTACTCCAGTTCGTAGCTCTAGTCAAAAGCATTTATCTATATTAAAAAAAAGGATTCTTCGTACATTTAAATATTGTATTCATTGGAGTTGTTTTTTATTTTGCAAGTCTCTTAAAATAGAGAAGATTGTTGAATTCATCCCCAAACTAGTAACGCTTCATAATCCTACGATTTGTTTGAATTTTATTCGTATACCTATAAAATGTTTCTTATTTGGTAAAAGATATCTTTTTTCTTTCCAATTATCTCACCATTTCATTTTTGGCTCATTTCTTTACTCAAAGGGATGCAACATCTTTAACATACTTTGTTTATAACATGCATGTTAATGTACATTTAGGTATTTTTATTATTTTATTTTATTCCCTTTTATTTTTAAAAATGAGATTGTTTCCTAAATATTAATATATTTTATGATTTGAGTTTGTTTTACAAAAATTATTTTTTGTAAAATCTATCTTAAGTTGTATTTCAAGAGTTTTAGACAAAACCATATATTTTATCATTGGTCTAAATTAATATGTATGTTCAATGTTTTCTTTCCTAGTATTAAAAGGCGAGTAATTACATTAAGATATCATTTTACGTGATAATGGCATTTGTATTTTTAAAAACTTTTTGATCTAGTCTGGACACTTTGTAGGGTGTAAATATTGTAGTTACAAACATACTTCATGATGTTAAAGATGATCTCGGGTAAAATCTACAAGATGTAGAACACAATGTTTGTGATGTGGCAAGCCTAGATGTTGTCTCTTAACATAGATTATTTAGATTGGACCAACATTTTTTGGGTCAATGTATTATGATTTATTATTTATGCTTTATTACAACTAGTGATCATTTATAATGTTTCCAATTTATAATATTTCCAAATTAAAATATTCTTTTGTACCTTGATCTTATTTCCTTGTTTTGTTTTAATAATTATTAGTAGCCGAAACAAAGTGGCATTTTTGTGAGTCTAGTAGAACATGTGTCATTCATAATGAAATTCCTGAAATTTACCATGATAAAAGCTACTTTGTGTATATGTTCATTTTTTATCTTAAAGATTTTGTTGTAGTCTTCATTTAAATTTCTTTCCTCCATTTAATTTAATTTGCATTTTTAAATGACTATAGATGTTAACACAAAATCTGACCAAGAGATATTCTTGGGTTTTAAACAACTTGATCATGATTTGCATGGTTTATCTTGTCTATTGTAAAGGAAAAGAAAAAATTCACAAAACTTCTAATAAGGGATAAAATTAAATGTTTAATAGATTTATTTACCTAATCACATATATTGTCTAGCTTTAGACAGTTGAAATCCCTCATTTGGATGATTATTTATATCTAAAAATATGAATGCAACAAATATTAAAGATAGAAAATTATTGACTTTTTTTATCTTGTTTAGCAATTTTATATACAACTGTTAAGTGGGTTTCAATATTGTCGGGGTCATAGTGTCATAAGAATTATAGTCTAATAAGTTGTATTTTGAGGAGGATGTCTCCTAAACGTTTGTTTCCCCAGGGGTCATCTTCTACAGAAGCCCCATGCTCGGTGGTACTTGGAGAAGAGGATGGTTTTGCGGCCCAGATTGCTTTATTCGCAAAAAGAGTAGTTGTGGCCAAGTTCTTGGGAAGGAGGCTCTATACGGAAGTTATTTCAAGTTGGTGTGAAAGGCAATGGAGACATGGTACTTTCTGGTCGTTTTTAGAAGTGCGGCCTAACAGGAAGAAACTTTACTTCGGCAAGAATGCCTTTTTGTGGAGCATGGGCTCCACATTCAAAATTAGACATCAAACTTTGACCCTACAACATTGGTCATGGAAGAAAAGCAAATTTTGGTGTCGTTATATCCCCTCCCAATAGAATATTGGAACCCCCTTATTTTATCCAAGATCTGTGGGTCCTTAGGGAGGGTTGTCAGGATCAACCTGAGGACTTTAGAAGGTAACTTGACAACATATGCTAGGGTTTGTGTCGCAATGGATTGCTTTATCCCTTTTTTGGAGTCTATTTCCATAAAATCTCCTGAAGGAACATGGGTGCAGTAAATGGAATATGAAAGAATCTTTTTCAAATGTTTCAAATGTCAGTAGCTTGGCCACCTAAGAAGAGATTGTAAAGCCCAGTCAAGGGTTTTGGTTTCAAATAAGAAGCTTCCGGTAGTGGAGCAAGCAGTGGAAGTAACTCAAAGAGGGCTTCTGGAGGAGAATCACTCTAGGGGGTTTTAGAGGCTTCGGCTCCAACAAAGGGTAAAGAACATGATTTAACGCCGAAGACCATAATGGGAGAAACCTCTAAGGTAATGGTTGAATATTCTCGTTTGTTTTCTCTATTGAAGGAAGGGATGGATACGAGGAATGGTGTCACGATGGAAGATCTAAATCAATGGGTTGCCTCTAACGAACACTTGTTGGCTTCTTCGTTGGAATAGGAGGCGGAGGAAGCTAAGAGGGTTTCATCCCCTTAGGCAGGGGAAGTTGGTGAAGTGAATTTCTCTATTGTGGAGACCCCGAGGCTTAGCTCAATAAATTATGACAAGGATTATGGGCTGGGTAGATCGAGCAATGAGCATAGGATTATCCATGAGGTAGCAGTAGGTAGACAAAAACATTTGAAACTTTTATATCAACTAGTAAGTTGGGAGGGCAAATCCCCCCGAAGAATAACGGAAAATTTTATTGTGGAATGTCAGTGGTATGAACGGCCCTGATAAACAATGTCTGCTTAGGTGTTTATCTTTGGAAGTAGGAGTGAAGATTTGTTGTATTTAGGAAACTAAAATGTTTGGGGAAGATTGTTTAACTAGTTGGTTGCGTAAATGGAAGGGTTGGCAAGGTACCTTTGTTGATGTTAACGGGGCTTCAGGAGGATTAGGAATTGTTTGACTCTCTAGCAAAGTGGAGGTTTCTTCTCTACTAGTGTCAGCTAATTGTTAATGGTGTAAAGTTGTGGTGAAAAACTTGGATAAGTTTTTTTTTATTCATAATGTGTATGGTCAGTCTAGTATCCCTCATAAAAGAGCTTTATGGGCCTCTCTTTCTGCAGAGTTCGCAACTCTAGGGGATGTGTCGGTGGTGTTAGCAGGGACTTCAATGCTACTTTATTGGTTTCAGAGTATGGTGGAGGAACCAGGAGTAACCCTCAGTCTCAACGTGACTTTTCTTCTTTTGTGGAAGAGGCAAAGCTTTGGGTTATTCTCCCAAAGAGAGGGTGGCAGACCTGGTCTAATAGAAGGATTGGTTTGGGGTGTATTTCGGTTCATCTAGCTAGATTCCTTACTAATTCTCATTAGTTGCAAGCCAGTGTTTTAATGGAAAGTGAAGTGCTACCATGATCGGGGTCTGACCATCTTCCGATTGAGCTCAATATTTCTTTAGATACATTTCCCAGGCATTCTCCCTTCAAATTTGAGATGATGTGGATGAAGGATCCCTCTTTTAACGTCTTAGTGAAACAATGGTGGTCGTATTTCATGGTTAAGGGTAAGAAAATGTTCATCCTATCTAAAAAAATGGCATTGCTTAAGAAATAAATCTCTGTTTGGAACAAATCAACGTTTAAGAATATTTTTAAAGAAAAAGCTAGAGTTGAATCAACCCTGAAGGAACTGAATGAAAGTGTTTTTAGAGTAGGTATAAACTAGGAAGATTATCAATTGGAAAAAAATTTATTAGCATAGTTGAATGACTTATTACTGAAGAAAGATATTTTCTAGTGTCAGAAATCGAGGGAGGTTTGGCTGAAAGAAGGAGACAAGAATTCAAAAAAAATAATGCTTAAGTCAAATAGAGACACAACTCTAATTATATATCGAAACTCAAAAATGGAGCGTGTGAATGGTTGTCTGATCAAAAAGTTATTAAAGGAGAATTTGTGGACTTCTTATCTTCTCTCTTGGGAGGGGAGGAACTTTCTCATCTTCCTCAACAACAAGTTCTCTTTGATCAAATTCGTAGATTATTAGATACAACGGATCAAGAGAGTTTGATGGCCCCCTTTTCTGTAGAAAAAGTGTGCAATGTTGTCTTTTCAATGGAATGAGAGAAAGCTTCGGGTACTTATGGATTTCTGGAAGCCTTTTTTTAGGATTTCTAGGAATTCATTGGGCAGGATGTTTGGCTAGCGGTAAAGGAATTGAGGGCAACAAGTAAGATACTGAAAGAAATGAATCACACGTTTATCAGTCTATTTCCAAAGAAATTTCCAGTAGATTCGATGGATGTCTTTAGGCCTGTATCCCTTTGTAATACTACAAACAAGATTATTTCCAAAGCTATTGTCAGACGCATTAAGTTGTTGTTAGAAAAACTCATTTCGTGTGAGCAAACTGAATTTCTTCTGGGTCATTCTATCTCGGAAGGAATCATCTTATCTCATGAATTAACACACTCGCTTTTTGGAATAGGGTCCCAGGTATGTTTATTAAACTAGATTTCAACAAAGCTTATGATAGAATAAACTGGAGATTCTTAATTAAATCGCTCAAATTATTGTGTTTCTCTTTCAGCTTCTGTAAGTGGATTTATAGTTGTATAGCAACTCCAAGTTTCTTTGTTTTGGTCAATGGCTCAACATAAGGGTTCTTTTAGAGTAATAGAGGTATTAGGCAAGGTGATCTGTTGTCGTCGTTTCTATTTATTTTGGTGGCAGAGGCTCTCATCCGAGCTCTGAAGGTGGCTTAGATCGTTCGGTAATTAAGAGGTCTGAAGATTTTTGAACATTTGGATCCTATTTCCCATCGGCAATTTTTTGATGATACCTTCCTCTTTGTTCATTCATCGGTGGAGGAAGCGAGAAGTTTCAGGATTGTCTTATACCTGTATTCAGAAGTAGCTGGGCAAGTTATCAATTTGGTGAAGTCCCCGATTTTCTTTTTTAATACACCTCCTAGACTTCAAAGGAGAATTTTGGATATTTTGGGTTTTGTTGAAGGTTCCCTTCTGCAGAAGTATTTAGGGGTACCACTTTTTTTAGGAGTGGGAAATTCCTCCTTGTGGAATGATCTTGCGAGAAAGATTGAGAATCGAATTCAAAGTTGGAAGGGTAAATGGATCACTTTCTCTGGCAGGATCGTTCTTATTAACTCTGTGTTGAATGTTATTCTAACATAAATGTTATCAGTTATGAGGTTGCCCTCGATTTTCCTAAAAATAATTGAAAATTTAATTAGGAATTTTTTATGGAATGGAACTAGCGAGGAGAAGAAAATTCATCTTGTTGGTTGGGATCAGGTTGCCCTTCCTAAGTCTCAAGGAGGGGCCAAAATTTTGAACCTGAAAAGGCAGAATTTAGCATTAGGAGTCAAAAATATTTGGGGTTTTCTCTCCAGCCCCAACAGTAGCGTGAATGTGACACTCCGAAAAAAATATTTGGGGGGAGGTAGTCCTGATCTTGTGATTTCAAGTCAAGAGGTGCCCAGAGATTCCCATATGTGGAATTTCTTTATGTCTTGTAGAAAAAATTTCTTTCATATTCTTCTTGGAGGATTGGGAATGGTGTGAAGGCACTTTTTTGGGATGACTCGTGGAGTGGAAATCTTGCACTTCCTTTAAATCAATATTTGTAGGAAGCTATGGTAGCTTTGAAGGCTCAATGGGGTGATAAAGTGGTGTATTACAACTTACTGACGTTAGATGGCTCGCTTGTCCATTTTTGGAAAGATCCTGAGGATTTAGAAATCTCAATTTTTTTGAAAGATTGCTTCAGGAAGGCTCTTTCGAGTCGTGTTACTTTGAATATTCTAGATAATGACTCTTTGTTTTGGGTGGGTTCTAGATCAGGTTCTTATCAGGTCAAAAAGGGATATCGATGGTGGGAGGCTAAAGAAGGAGGGGGCACCCTAGCTGGCTAGGTTGTTGGGATTCTACAATTCTCCCGAAAGCTAGAGTGTTCAGCTAGCTAGTGATTAAGGGTAAGATAGTAACACAAGAACGTAGGAAGAAATGGGGATATGTAGGTCCTTCTCAATGTATATTATGTCGAGAGGTGGAAGAAGACTTAAATCATCTATTGCTTCACTACTCGTTCTCCTCCTAGTGTTGGAATTGGATTTTTCTTCATCTTGGCATTGCTTGGGTACAGAGCAGGACAATTAGAGAGGCATTAGTCTCCTCGCCAAGATAGGGGCAAGGTGGTACGTTGCAATCTATTTGGATGTGCACCCCAATTCTTCTTATTTGGCATGTATGGTGGGAATGAAATCTCAAAAAATTTATTAAGTCCTTCTCTGATATGTCTGCAGGTTTGGTGAAGCTTGAAATTTCTATATCGGAGAACGTAAGTGTGAATTGTAAAGATGTCTCATGCTTCTCCTCGATGGATGCTCGCCTATGGTCAGCTTAGCCCTTGATCAAATTTCTGAATCCATGGACTATTATTAAGAAGGGTATGTCCGGGGTGGAAAAATTCCTTCTAATGAGACAAGTGAGATGTTTCCCACCTCCTCCTGCTTTTCAAAAAATGAACTTTGACGGAGCCTTGAAAGGCAATCCAGGATTATCGGGAGTGGGGTGTTTAATTAGAGACGCAGATGGAAGTTTAGTGATAGTTGGCCCCTTTCCTTTAAAGGATAGAACATGTAATGAGGCAGAGGCTCAAGCTTTGCTTGAAGGTCTCAAATTGGTAGTCAATATTAGTTGTGAAGCTTTAGAAATTAAAGGAGACTCTCAAGTGGTAAAAATGATGTCTGTAAGGGAAAAGCTTTGTCCTGGAAGTTGGAATCTTATATCACCAATTTGCTGCATTAGTTAAACAAAATTCCTAAGTGGGTTTTAAATCATAATTATAGAGAAGCGAATTGTGATGTTGACTTCTTGGCTAACCAAGGCATCATTAGGAGAGAAGGCCCAATCAAATTTGAGCATGTGAACACATGGGAAGATTTTCTAGAGACCATCTCTCGAGAAGGGAGAGTGGGGTGTTTTTAATTTTCAGTATATTGGTTCTCCTTTCATTTCTTCGTTTGCTTGTGGTGGTTGGCAGTGGTGTAGTGTTTTTGTGAGCTAAGAATGGAGTGCCCTCCACTGTATTTCCTTTTCCTAAAAGGTGCGAAGCATGAGATGGCGTTCTTTGGGAGTGTTTCTCAAGCCCGGAATAAGATAATCTTCAGGGCGGCGTTGGGGTCTATCTGCGAGGCCATTATGAGGATTATGGGGGATGAATATTTGGGAGACTTTGTTAGGGCTCAAGTGAATTCATAAGTTGCCTCTTGGTTTGTGTCATGCCTTCTTCTAGTGCGAAAAAATGTCAAGGAGGTACAGGATATTTATCTTCACTTCATAAAGCCCCAACACCATGTCAACTTGGTCTAAGTGTTGGAGGAATTTGGGAGGTATCAACCGGTGCCAACTATAGTTTGCGAAGGGCTAGCCATGGACAAAGCTAGGAGGGTGATAATAGAGCTTTTTTCCAAGAACACGGTTCTGATGCAGTTTGCTTTGGATGTCCATGTGGCATGTTTAGAGGGGCTCGATGAAGTTCGCAGGCTCGAGAAGCTAGATCTGCCTGGGCTCTTGGCTCATGTTGTCCCAGATTCGACAGGTGTGGTCAGTTTGCGCTGAAAACTGGGCTTTATATACAAATTTTTTTTGCATACTGCTTGCGTCGGTGTCTCTGTGGGTGGGAGGATGTCTCTGAGGCTAAGTTGTTATGCCTCTCTGGTGTAACTTTTAGTTCCTATCTTTGAGTTTATAGTGGTTGGGTTTTTTTATTTTCCATTTATTGTCGTTGTTGTTGGATTTGCTCGGCTTGCAACCCTATTCGTTTTAGTGGTTTTGCTTTGTTGGGTTTTGTGGCTATTGGTATATCTTTCATGTTTGTAATTGGGTGGGATCCCATCAATCCCCAGGTTCTAAGCTCCTGCCAATAGCATTAAATCATCTAAAAAAATAATGTCGAGGTCATAATGTGCTTTATAAAAACTTCAAACATAACATGCTCTTTTTAAATAATTACATAATGGTTTTTGTTTTTATCTTTCATCGTCTAATAGTGTATTCATTTTCAAAAAGAAGAAGCGTATAATTAAGAATTTTAATTGCATAACTAAAACAACATTTAATAAGGTATGTAAATTTTAACTTTAATAAGCTTTTATTGATTTTTCAAGGTTCCGATTTTCTCATTCACCATACTGAAATAATCAGAATTATTGATTTTGGACTAGCATGATCTATGGGCAACGATAATCTTAGGAGTAAAAGGTTGATTCATAAATAATATTCAATTATTTAACAAACAATGGTTTTATATTCTCTTTCATGCCAAAACACGAAAGTATCATTAACACATATTAATTTGTGCCTCCTACATTAATCACTTACATATTAGGATATGTTTTTATTTGTCCCTTATTTGCTTGGTAACAATTTTATTTGATAGATCCATGACTCTGACAACAATCAAAGTCTTTAATAAATTACAATCTTATTCAACTTTAATTCATGATTTTTAATAAAATTGCCTGTATCTTTCTTGATATTCATTGAATATGTGAATTAATATTTTGATTTTTTAAGATTTTTAATACTCTTTATAGGGTTATTGTTTCTCGTTGATTGATTTCATCTCAAATTTAACATGATGGATACAAGAAGGGATTCAAAGCCCTATTATATTTATTTCATGTCTTTTTTCATGTGGAATAACATTGTATTTTATCAGTCATTTTTACTTTTCATTTTCTATCCACTTTCTCCTTTTAAAAAATATTTTATAAATTATATTAATTTTTCACTTATTTTTTTTCTTCTTATTTACTAAAATGCACAAGTTTCGGCAGGATTTGTCATATCATGGCTTTGTTGATAAAGGCATTCAAAGAGATTCACCAAAAATTCAAGTTTGAGATATGCAATTATCGAAACGTTTATCACTATTATATAGTGAAATCTAAAATAGAGACACATTGTATTTATTGGTGTGTGATTTTCCATATTGTACAACATAAAGTGGTTTGACAAATATTAAGATAGTTGCTTGGTATAACACATGTTACATGTGAATCTAGTCAAGTAAAATTTAAATTTTGAGCACTTTATCTAAAATAGAACTTCACAATCCGTAGAGTGAAACTTGGCAATTTGAACAGAATCCATTATTTGATGCAAGTTTTATGAATTCTTTGTCTTTGAAAAAACATAAACATGTTGATGAAGTCACAATTATGGAGTATCCTAAACAACTGCCATAAACCATGTAACCAGGGATTTTAACACTAAAATTGGACATACACATATTTGCACATGAATCCAGAACACCACAATCCTTATCCACGATTGACTTTTAATGGGGAATTTCAAAGCATGAATTTGCAGAGATACAATGTTTGTTTCTAAATGGGTGTGATTTACTCCTACAATTATATACACAAACTTGGGTGTTCCCAGTAATTATCTCCTTGCGTGTCATTCTAATTGTCTATGATAAAGAGAAACTAGTTAAATCTTCTCTCTTTGAAAGTAGCCCCCCCCCCTTATCATAATGCCCGCTAATAACCATGATAGAAGGTTATACGCTTCAATTTCTATACTTAGAGTGTGTCAACTCCCCTTACAAGGCATGAGTTTTGGGCTAGGGGCATTGGTTTAAGGTTATGGGTGACTGGATTGGGCATTGGGTTCAAGATTAGACATGGGGTTTGGGCATGGAACTCTTCTCTATCAACCTCAACAACTAGAGACCCCTATCTAACTATGTGGGATATGGGATCCCTTGGGGTGTGAACGATAACGAATAATTATAGAATTCTCTATATGGAGGGGGGACCACCTTCTCGTGAAAATTTATAATATGGGTGGGGCCATCTATCTATATAGCGGCCCAACTAGATATATAGAGTCGAGGGTGACTATCTATAGTCTAGTCCCGTGACTTCAACCTTCTGTCAAAACTTATATACTCATGTTTTCAAGGGTATTGACATTCAACCTTATGTGGACACATTGCATGAATATTGTGTTTTATAAATATTATGTCGAGAGATGGAGATAATATGACTTGTATGGAAATGGTGACGCACTTCGCATATGTCATCCAATAACCTACTTCTCCTCGTCCATTCAATGTCAACGTGAATTTATTTCTTGTACGACATGTGTCAACCTCGTGGTTGCAATCAAACACTCATCATGTGGTTGTGTAAGATTATGATTCAACCCTAATTTAAATAAATAAGATGGGTAGGGTGAATGTGCTCTTATTCATTTAGGAGTTAAAGGGCTAGTAACATGTAGTGTATTTAGATTAATTACTATGCATGAATGCATACATCATAATATATTTTCCTTGGCAATTTACAAGATTGAAGATGGAAGTGATTACTAAAATACAAGGAAGTAGATGTACTTAGCTGACTACAAGACTCAAAAACTTGATTTAGCAGTGTGGAATTGTTGTGTAGGCTGAAAATGATCCAGAAATGATTCATTTATGGAGTTGGAGTTCAAATTGAGAAAGTATAGAACTATCGCATAGGTACATAAGTGCTAGATGGTTTGATGCATTATGGACGTTTTGTATGGTGATGCATTGGAGCTCTATAGATTTTTGTGATCCTACGACACTTCGTGATGACATTCACTTTGAAACCCTAGGTGTCAACATTTATGAAACCCTTTATATGATGTGAAATAACTTCAAACCCCATCCATAGGTAGGATACATACAAAACAGTTCGTGGTTGGGTTAAAGTGAAATTTGTACACTGAATTTGTTAGCACTACTCCAAAAAGACCTCCAATTATGTGTAGTTCTCCACATATCATGTTATATCTAAATGGATGCAACTTATTTGGAAACTTGATCACTTGTTAATGACAAATAATTTTTTGGTGTCCTTAAGCTTGGATTCATTGTGAAGGTGTCTAGATTGATAAGTGTGAAACTTATACTCGGATTAGTGTGCTTCAAACCTTTTAAGGGCTACTCCTATAGTTTTTTTTACTTTGAAGGGATTTAAGAGATCTTAGAGTGCTTTTGGAATGTATTTTGCAAGTATGATCTTAAAATTCCTAGGAAATTGTTAGGTGAAGTAAATAGGTGAGTACTTATAGGTATACATTATGCAAAATATAGAACATATTCTAACATTCTACCACTTTTTGGATACTTTGCAAAAGTGTGCTATAATGTCATATAGTTAGCAACTCATGGTTGTCAAACCCATCATTTTTTGCACCAAGAAATTTTCTCAACACTCACACCATTAGTTAAAGGGCCAACAACATTTTCTTATGTGTCCACCTTACTTTGTTATATCTTCATTTCCTTGTCACATCCCAAAACCAACCTTTTATTATTTTTTATATTTTTGAGAATATGGATGGTGGCAGTCACCATAAAAACAAGATGTTATTGTTTGATTGATTGATTTTTCTTGATTAACATTTCTAAATGTTTTGGATAAAAGTTTTTTTTTGTAATTAACTAATTGTTAGATGGTTAGTAGATGTTGAAATAAATTTATGGATTACTATTAATAATAATATGTTAGTTCTGATTTTATTGAAAGTTGATTTCTTATTTTAGACATGTAATGCACTTGGTATTGTGTTTGTGCATGTGTAATTGTTCTTGGGAAATGGGAAGTGATGTCATCAGATAAAGAAGAAAATATGTTATGATGGGCATCATACGAGAGAGAGAGAGAGAGAGAGAGAGAGAGTTACATGTGTATGTTAGTGCTTGAAACTAAGACAACTTGTAAGTTGGTAAATAGAATTGTTGTCATGTTAAATGTCTAACATGCAAAATTGAAAATTTTGATCATGACAACTAAGTCCCCACTTGAAAATTTCCCCTCCCGGCCATTGTAAACCCTTCCTCTAGCTAGCATGTCCTCAGCATCACCCTAATTTAGGCTTAGAGGAACATGCTAACAAGATTTTCAAGTGTGTACAATGTGTAGGGATGAATGCCTAAGGAGATTGAAGAATCTAGTAAGTTTCAATGGAAAACAAATTCCTCTCGAGGTCTAAAAAGGGCCATTTTGTAGCTAGTAAACACCCTCCAAAATATTACTGATGAGATTCAAATCATTTGAGGGTGGTGTCAGAGAAAATTGAATATTTCCAAGGTAGTTTAGGGAAATTTTGTGGAAGAAATTGATGACAAGAACAAATTGAACAAAACTGAGTCATTTTCGGCATAAGGAATGAAGGCTCTAATGATGAAATCCAACTTGTCTAGATGATTCTAGGAGTTTTGAAAGGTTTTAGGAGGAAAATTAATAATCATCATAAATATCTTGGAACCCTATACATGATGGAAACATCAATTTTGTTTCAAAACTCAAATATTTTCCATGATAATCAAGGACACCGTAGCTACCCCTTCCAATCAAGACTAAAATAGGCCCTAAAAAAATTACGAGAATAATTGAATCCTACTAATTTTTGGAATGATCCAACCCCTTGGTTTCTGTAAGTTAAACTTCAATGGGTATTCCAAAGGGTACCCCATGATTTCGGGGGCGAGGTGTGTAATTCATAATGAGGCAAGTGACTTAATCAGTGTGGGTTCCTTTCACCTTCAGGAAGGCACTTGTAATCAAGAAGAAGCACAAGCTCTCCTCTTTGACATCAAAAGAGTAGTGGAATGCGGATGCACCCATCTGTACATAGAGGGTGATTTGTAAATAATCATTCAAGTCATCACTTTAGGCAAGGCTTCTAATTGGAATCTAGATTTATACATATCCAACACTATGTTTTAGTTGGCCAAAATGGAGACTTGGTCCATTGGTCACGTGTTCAGAGAGGCTAATGCGGTAGTGGTTCACCTTGCAAATCATGGGGTGTTACAAGGAAATGATGCCATCACTTCTAATGATAAATCAATATGATTGGGTTTGGCTGTCATTTTGGAAAATGAAGCCACCTGAGGTCATGAGTAATATTCATTGAGGTGGCACATGGGAAGTCCTTTTAAACTTGAAGTTTAGACCTATTTTTTCATGTCATACATTTCCTCTATTTTGGTTTTCACATTTTGCTAAGGTTGCTTCAATGGAAACTATGCTCTACCCAAGTATTTATTTAAGGGGTGAGACTCGGGAGATGGCCTTTTACGACCTAGTCTCCCTTGCTAGGTTACAAACCATCTTCCTTGTCCCCTCAAGTCCCGTGGGCAAAGCAATCGAATGCATAATCACGGAAAAAAATCTGCAAGGTCATGGGCGGCCGCGTGTGAACGCAGAGATATCATCACTTTTTGTGACCAATCTACTACTAATTGGGGATGACAAGGCCGAGTCCATTCTGATTGCTTGTCATTTCATCTATGCAAGGCATGTAGTTGGTCTAGAGGAAGCAATATGGAACTTTTACATGCCCTCAAGCTCCATGTAGATTTCAGATGTCGGCGGTTCAAACATGGTGCCTATGGAATATGTGTCTGAATTGAAAATTTGTAACAAGATCCTTTGGCGGTTTGCAGTTACTGTGCATCAAAAAATGTAGGGTGAAGGGTTTCAAACCTACTTACATTTCCCCCCTCGACCTTGAAGAGTTGGATGTTCCCATCAGTCCGACTCCCCCCAGGGTGTCACAGCTCAGAACACATCAAAAATTCTCTTACAATTTCTCATGAAAGTTTCCAAGGTAGGAGAAGTGACTCGTCATTTCAATGGCCAGAAGAGGAACAACAAGGGTGTGGCCGAGGCCAACAAGCAAGTGAAAGGGGAGGTGGTTGAATTATCTGAATAAGTATGGCAAAATAATTCGTATAGGATATTTGTTTTTTGTGATTTTGTTTTCTGCATCAGGGTGGTCTCTCTTCATGGTTTTCTTGTAAAACCACCATGATTCTCTCCCTCTCGATACATCATATGTAGTAAGGGAGGGGACCCAAGAATCCCCCGTTCAAAGCTCTTGTCAAAAACATTTTATTATAAAAAATATATGGAATGATTTTAATAGGTTATTTTGAGTCAAAATCATATAATTTTCTACCCCAAAACATTCTTCCATGCTCTCAAGGCGGAAAAATCACTTACAGTGTCTTGATTTAGACTTGGAAGGTGACGAAAAAATCCTAACATGGTATGAGAGGGGTTTTGAGTGTTCTTTATCACCCAAAGTGAAAATGGGATAAGGGGGAAACCAAAGTGTACTCCCCTATTAGTTTTTAAGATGCATCACTTAAGAAGTTAACTCGGGGTGTTAGGGTGGATTTATGAGTGTTTCAAGTTTCATGGTCCACTTTTCATGATCAATGAACCATTTGGTGTACTTACAAGCATAAAATTTCCCCTTGGATACAAAGAGGATAAGGGGGACATAAAATTTCACCCCCTGGCCAACTCCTCGCAACTTACCCCTCACCAGTTTTGTACCTAGGTCATTTAGACTTGCACTATAGTTTGTCCCCCTTTCATGAAATCAAACCCATGACACATTTTGGAGCATCAACTATCCCCTTGGGTGTAATATGTGCAAGGGGACACAAAATTATGCCCCCATCTAACCACTTATCCATTTAAGCTCCCAGTCACATCAAAACCCATTGTTTAACCCCTCATACGCCATTTCTCAGCCCCTACATATCATTATCACTTAACCACATAATGTCATTTGTCACCATCTGGTGCAACCTATACTTTGGTGTCCATTGTGTCCAATTTGTACCTTTTGCACCAATGCAACCTAAGCTTCAACCTCTACCTAACCTGCTTTCAACCCGCTTGATTCAAACTTGAGTTAAAGTGTACAAATGAGAGCAAAAATCGTCATACAAACACTTAGCCATTTTTATGTTATAAAGCTTCATTTACCCTCCAAAAGCTCAATCCCCTTTTTATATTGCTGAAAACATGTCAGAGGCCTCATATGATAAAAATGGAAAATTACTCATATCTCCCAAACCCCTTGTTCGATCCCCATGAGATTTTAACATCAAATCCTTCTCAAAAACACCTATCAAATGAATCCAACATTTCATCCAATGGTGATATATTTTTAATGGCCAGAAAATTTTTCCTAAAATAAAAAACTATTTTTTTAGATCTACAGAGTTCTAGCGATTGAAATCCTCTAAACATTGGAGCAAAACATCCTTGTGAAATAACAAAAAAAATTGAGATCACTTTCATTCCATTCTAACACCAAGAAGAACCGCTTACAAAAATAGTAAGCCTTTCTAAGCCTCACCATTTATAAATAGTAAGTGTTGCAAACAGTTCATTCTCAAATTTTCCATTGCCCATTGCACATCAGAGAAACTCGAAAGTGCCAAATTAAGAAACTGTTAACTAAAATGGACTTCTCAAAATAAGGCTTACTAAAAATAATAAGTGTTGTGATATTGGTTAAGAAACAAGTATGTTGAGCCTCTCATGCTAAAGAAAGAGCACCTTGAAGTGTTTGAAATAGTACAGAACATCATAGTGACTTGATAGATTCATAATTTCACACTATGCATTTTCAGTTGAATGAACGAGAAATTATTTTGTTTGGAGGAGAGGACCTTTTCCAATGAATAAAAGATGAGCAAGAAAGCGTTTGAGAATCCTTGGGTTGATTCCATTAAAAATTAAACATTTGTGTCATGAAGGTGAATTTTGAATCTTATAAGGGAAAGGAGAGGATCTATATGGTCTAACTCCAACCTTGAGTTCAAAAGGATCATCATATTTCCATATTAGTGCAAGTCTTTCTGAATTATTTCTAAACACTCATTCAATAGCTTGGATTTTTTTTGCATCTCATAGGAGGATGAATTTAAAACCACAATGTTCCAACTCAATATGAGGATAAAGGCATGAAACTTCATTTATGGAGCATGCACTCAACATCCATCGAAAGCAGGTTCTTCATCAACAGTTCTCCCATCTTCGGATTTCACTTCTCTCCCACTCCCTCTCACTTTATCATTCTATTTCTTCATTAGGAATTCACTTTTTCACTCTTTCATCTTATTCACTTACGTGTCTTAAATTTGAATTGTAAAAGTCCCTTTCCAAAAATAAGAAAAGGACTTAGTTTCATTCCTAGCTAATGTGAAATTCACAAGTGGTGGTGAGATGAAAGGTCACATGGAGGGAGAGGAAGATACATTTTTATAAGCTATAATTTGGAATGGATTCTCCGTTCCAAAGGGGTTCACACTTTTTGATTTTAAATAGTTATAGGATTTCACTTCTACTATAAGCAAATAACCTACATTATTATATCTCCTTGTCTGTGTTCCTCCATCCCCTTTACGTTTTAACTTTGCAAGAACTATAATCTTGTATAAACAAGAAAGAACTTTGTGTCTTTGATTAATGGATTCATAGAACTTGACGTCTCTATGTGTGTGTGTGTGTGTGTGTGTGTGTGTGTGTGTTATATATGTATATATGTATTATATATATATATATATATATATATATAATACATATATACATACACATACATATGTACATATACATATACATACATACATATATTTATATGAAACTTTTAATAACAGGTTCCATCTATTGAATGTGGAAGTAAAATATGGGAAGGGTGCTACCAATATGACCTCTTTAGCTAGTATGGGACATCTAGGAAGGTTGAATTGCTTGCATGTACCTCGTATTAGTATTTAAATGCTCTAGATAAACAATATTGATTTGGAACTCTCGTATCTTTGTGAGAGTTGGTGGTGTATACACAAAATCACGCACTTGGGTATATTTCTAGATCCTTAACACATACTAGCATTCATATAATTCCTAAGAAAGAAAAATAGTAATTGATGACTTTATTTGGCCTCTTTGCTTTCTTTATTGTTTCCTCTTTGGTCTTGCACCCCTTACAACTCATTCAGTAGTTTAATTATTTGTCTTTTATGACTTTGGATACCAGCGCCTAGCCAGGACAAGAGCGCTCTGGGTTCCCCTAGCCCTTTTTTACCTTACTGGCTTCTTTTGGGTATTTTTTATCTTTTGGGCATCTTCTCACTTATGGTTTGGCCTTCCAATTGTCAATTACAAAATTCAAACAAGGGAATCATATAAATACATATTTATGTGTTTAAAATGAAGGACCGAGCACTAAGCATTATTAGCATCACCTAATCTTACATCCAAAAGACACCTAAAGCAACTCTAAAGCATCCATATAGTATCCATTCAAGGGACAAGGGATTGCATTTTCTATATGCACAACGTAGGAAGGGTAAGTTCTTTCTTCCATCCACACACTTTACTACATTTATCTACGACCCACTATCAATTGAACTTGCACAAGGGTATCCTAGGACACAACTTCTACTCACACTCACAAGAACTTCATGGAGTCTGATATGTAGTTGATTATGCAAAATATGGAATATTATGCCTAATCTGATGTTATAGTAATAGTAAATAAATGATGCAATGAAATACGAAAATATGCCAAAGCAAACTAAACAATAAATATTGAAATCCTAATTGCAAACAGTAAAAGGCCTTAGGTGATTCACAGTAAAGTCAAAACTGAACCGAAGCTCTAACAAGCTAAACAAAGAGGCAAAAGCGTCACATAGGAGCCCTGGAAAATGAATATCTGGAGGTACATGCTAGAATGGGGTGCCTAGAGAGGGACATGGGTGCCCACGAGTGCCCTAGGTCTATTTTTGGGCACCTGGGTCTGCAGAATTTCTCAGAATAACTCCTCTGAGGTGTCACAAGGTGTTTGCCTTTGGTCACTCTAAGGTCACACCAAGATTTTCGAGCTCGTTGTAAACCTGCAATGAAGAATGAACCTGTAAAACCCTCAAACAAACATCAAATCCTAAAAAAGAAAGATGCAAAATGAGGGTTCAGATTGTCCTCAATTGTCACAATGGTGAACTTACAACTAAGTGTTGCACTACATCTCAGACCCAATGTAGCTTTGTGTGCACGTGTGTAAAATTGTGCCCTAGTTTACTCTTGTGCCAGTCGTACGTGGATAACACGCAAGTAACTAGATGTAGATTGTAGTAAATGTATGCATGGAATAGAATGCACTTCCCTCGTATGAACTGTGATGATGAAAATCAGCCCTTGTGTCCCTTGTGATGGAGTTAGATAGATGTAATAGAACTCTTAGATGCCTTGATGGATGCAAACCTAGGTGGTGATAGATAGTGCTTAGTGTTTGGTCCTTTATTATGATCACATAACTTTATATTTATATGATTCCCTTGCTTGAATTTTGTAATTAACCTTGAAAAGGCCGACTGCCAAAAAGATAAGATGCTCAAATGACTAGAAATGACCCAAAAAGTGTGAGTGAAGTATAAAGAGGACAGGGGCACCTAGAGGGGATAGGGGTGCCTAGTGTTTGCGTCCTAGTTGGGCACTAGTGTTCAGGATGACAAATGTCGAAGAATAAAAATGCAAACTAAGCAAGTAAGGGTGTAAGACCAAGAGAAGAGACAGAAAATAAAGAAGGGTGGTCAAAGACATGGGTTAATTAATATCATTCTTACTTGGGAATCACATGAATAGTAGTATGCAATCAAGACTAGATAATTACCCAAAGTGTGTGGTTTTGTGTCTACAGTAGTACAACACTCGGTCACAAGTTTACTCTCGGGGTGACCGTCAGGGTCAGTCTAACTCCCCATATTGCATCTTTATTTTTTAGGTTTGATGCAGTTTGTGGGTTTTTATAGGTGAATTTATGTTTTACAAGTTACAAGTACCCTCAACGACCTTACGATAAGTGAAAAAAAAGTTCTGACTATTTGCACAATCACATACACCTAGAAGAATTCTTCGACGCACAAACACCCTTGCCCAACACCAAGCACCCATGTCTGGATTTGTTCCTACATTCCAGAATTTATTGTGAGAAATAATAACACTCTACCTAGTCTGCTCATCACTTTTCCTAGTCCATATCAATTTCAGATCAAGTGTAAATAAGTTAAGTCCTCTTTCTCTACTTCTTGCTTAGGGTTTCAAATCTTAAATCTTAGTTTTCTTGTGTCATTTCTTCATTCCAACATTCATACATTAGTTGGTTCAGTAGTGACTCTGAAATATTTTGATTTAATTCCAAATTTATTAAATCATTTGGTGAACCCATCACTCGAACCCAACCTAGCTTCTAGGCATATTATCCTCTTCTTAATATGGCTGAAATTTATCCAACTTTATCTGATGAAGACCTTCGTGATCTCAATGCTCATATTGCAAGATTTAGATCTTCTTTTATTCTTTGCTCATGAGAAGGCCAACAATATAGCCGAGCTTAACCCTCCCACCTCTAATACTACTTATACTGATATTAAAACACAACCTCCTTCGTCTACCCTTCCACCCACTTCTATTGTTCCCATGTATGTTCCTACTCCTATCAACTATTTCACTTTGCCTCTTATTTCTTACACTTGGCAAGTCTCTTATTCTAGTACACAAGAGCTAGCTTCTCTATATCAAGATCTACAAGTTCAAATCCATCAACTTCAGCAGGCTACTTTGCATGCCTCTCCATCTCTTGAATCCTCTTTACTCCTTTACACTCCTTTTTCACCTACCATTTCTGCAAATCCACTTCCTCTAAACTTCCTCACCCCTAAATTTCCCACCTTCAATGGCCATAGTGACCCTCAAGAGTGTATCAGATATTTTCATGTGGCATGTCTCAATTATGCAGATGATCATACTCTATTAGCTAAGCTATTCCCTGGGAGTCTTCAGGACCACGTCATGCGTTGGTTTTATGATCTACATATTCAATCGATAACTTCTTTCATGCATCTAATCAATTCTTTTCTTGCACACTTTTCAATCAATATCGGCACCAAGATCTCTTATGCATAACTATGTCAAATTAAACAAAGTTATAATGAACATCTAACAGACTATGTATTACGTTATAAGAACAATCTAGCTAAGATAACCAATGTGCTTATTGATTCATAAGTACAATATCTATTTTTCAAATTCTATTACCACCACTTCAAGAGAGTGTTGTCTTTAAGATTAAGTCATTTGATCAATTATGTCATATGCTTGAGATGTGTGAAGTCAAACTTTTACCTATGGGAAAACTTAAATATCAAGATACTTCTTCATCGTCTTCTAGTAAATTTCAATCTAAATAAACATTCAAGCCATCTCCTAAGCCTACCGAAACAAAGGCAATTGTTAATGTCATCTCTACTCCTGAAAAGATTCAATGACAACCTCCAAAGTGTAATTTCACCAAATTTCCATATGCACCTCAAAAGTAATCTAATCACTCTTCCACCTCCATTTAATCTTGATCCATCTCGCCCACATGACCGCAATTATGACGAAAATGCTAAATGTGACTATCATCAATGCATTGGACACTCTACTAGTCGTTGCTTCAAACTCAAGCATCTCATTCAAGATGTTATTGACAATAATTCACTGGAGCTCCTTGTTCCATTTACTTATGCGCTAGTCAATGATAATAAAAATCTCAAAATATTTCATGACCCTTTGCCTAAGGATGACACGCAAGCTATTGACACTCCTATCAATCATACATATCATGATGTTCCCCCTCCTTCATCGAGGCCCCTTAATTTTATTATCACTTATGTTGATGCATCACCACCAACTATTACATTTTCATATCACGATTGCCATGCAAAATTTTCTTCTAATTCTTTACACATAAATGTTTCTATTGATTCATACACTGTTAATAATACCATGATCTATCCAAAGGCTTCTATCAGTGTATGCTCTATTACACTTCTTATGGTCATCAAATGTTCATTATATGCTATTAGTTATCCAGATCTTAATTATTTTAGCTACATTAGGCTGCCCATTACAGTTGGGCATCTCGCCATGCTTGTGTCATTCGTTGTGGCATCTTCAATCAAAGGTTGTGACATGTTCTTAGGTCCCTTAGCTCTGCATCGCTCAAACTATTCCCTCCCTGAATCATTCGTGTCTTAAGTTAATTCACAATAAACAAATTATCACTATCAATGGTGTTCCACCATACATACCATTTCCTAGACCTAGTCTCAATTATATACTTCTGTCATTTATAGTATCATTGTAGTCACAAAATCATGCACTTTAGACATTATTTAGTCTCGATTTCATACTACTATTTAGAAGGTTTTTGAGTGAAAAAATTACTAATCAAACCCCATATTTTGGCCATCTTATTTTGTTTTATTTCGTCATTCCCGATCTCTTGCACTCGCATGCCCAGTTAGCTTTCATCATTTAGAATTATTTTAGCCTTAACTAGGGCACCCATGCCAGTATTGAGGTGCCTTGGTCCTACCAGGGGCGCCCTAATCCTTTTTAAACTTCCTTGCCACTTTTTGGGCACTTTCTAGCCGTTTTAGCTTCTTATCTTTTTGGTGGTCGACTATTTCAGGGTTAATTACAAGATTAGATCAAGTGAACCCTATAAATATAAAGTTATGAGACCATAATGATGGACCAAGCACTAGTCACTACTATCATCCACCTATATTTGCATCAATTTGGAGATCATTTGCATCCATTAGCTCCATCACAAGGACAAGGTTGGTTCATCTACATCACACAAGCATAGGGGGAGGGATTATATTTTATTCCATGCACACATTCTATTACATTTTCTACATATAGTTATTTCTCGCTACTTCACAAAGTGTTACTAGAACAAGAGCGCTTAGGCACATGATGCACACACACACACCATAACTACATTTGGGTCCCAAATTTAGTGCAACGCTTAATCAATAAGCCCATTGTTGTGGAATCTGATGTCAATTTGACCCATTCATTTACATTCTTATTTTTTAGGGTTTTGATACTTTTTGTGTTTTCTTGCAGGCCTTTTCATCATCTTGGATTACCAGCAACATCTAAAGTAGTATAGTGAATCTGATGCAACACACAATGAGGGTTTAGGACCACCTACAGGACCTATGAAAATCAATTCCAGATCTTTTGCACAGACCAAGGCGCCCATTCTGTAGACAAAAGCACGTGTATGCACCCAATCCCTCTCCAGATGCTCTAGTTGAACTAGATAGCTTGGATCCATCCTTTTTGAGGTCTCTACACAGTCTTCCCTACTTTCTATTTCTCCATTCACTTATGCGACACAGTTCATCGAGCTCCTCTAATCAGTTGCGTTCATTCTAACTCTCCTTGCACTTTAAGGTTTAACATTTCCATTTTTATAGTTTTTTAGGTCATTTTCAATACTTGTTTACTGCATTCATTTACTGTATTCACATGTCATTCTAGATCAAATTAACTACCCTTATTCCCCATTTTTAGTTAATCATTTTGGTGAACCTGACTAGATCATTCACGCTTCTAGGTTCTTCATCCATTATCATAGAGTTTTCTCATCATGAACATCTTTATTCACACATATATACAAAATCACCCTGATTGTATTGATAAGCTTAGGGAGTACTACTTGGATACCAATTAAATCCCTCCTCATATTTCTCCTAACTATGTATACCATAACTTCACTCTGGCTCTATCCCTTAATAAGGACCAAATAACTTTCACAACATATGATCTACCTTCTCAAGCAATATTACAGCATGACCCTCCCTTGTATATTCAAGTTTGTGTTAACGCGCTTAAGTCAGAGTCAAACATGCTTTAGTTGACAATGGATCCAACTTTAACATTTTTAACATCACTTTCCTTCATCATTTAGGTATGCCAGAAGCATCTTTAGCTCCTTCGTCCATCTCTATTTGTGGCTTTGATAACATCCCCAAACGTGTATTAGGTACTGTACATTTACCTGTCACTATTGGTCCATGCATAATTGATATTTTGTGCCATCTCATGCCTAATAATATTAATTATAATATTATTCTTAGGAGACCTTGTATCGATGTTATATATGTGGTCCCCTCTATACTACATGCATGACTTAAATTATGACATCAAGGCACTGTTTACGATGTATCAACTAATCCATCACCTTTTGAGTATTGTAACTCTGTTGAACAAGCTACCGATACTCTCACTTCCTCTGATATTACTCAAGAATTTTCTAGGTATGGTTCAGGGTATGAATATTTCAACCGCTTTGCCTTCTTTGATACAAATTTAGATCAACACAAACATAAAGTCACAAAGCTTTGGGATCTCCCTACATGGTCACACAAGTTCGAGCTAGGGTATCAACCTCCTTCTATGTCTCCTACGAATACTTATACCACTTTTCATGTTACTTCATTTCCCTTAGTACATCTGGAACTCATTACTGATGATGCATCTACCATTTGCGACACCCTCGATACTTTCACTACCAATAACGCATTGCTTGATTATATGGGTGCTTACGATCATCTTCCCTCTTTTCAACATAAGAGGCATCATCCCTTATATCTCACTAATATTTCTTATCTTGGAGAACCTGATGGTACCACTGACAATGTCGATCTGCCTGAAACTATTCCTACTGATTCAAATATTCAAGATTGTACTGCCCTTCTCAATGAAAAAATAATACAATACAACCTAAGCACATCTAAAAATCCATGCATAGTTTCGTTTGTCGCTTCCCTCACCCATGCTAAACAAAAATATCTTAAACAAGTCCTTTATGATTTCTCTGATATTTTTGCATGGGATTATAGTGATATGTCGGGAATTGATCCATTCGTGGTCATGCATAATATTGTCCTTAACCTAGGTGTCAAGCCTGTGAAACAGAAAATTCATAATATGCACCCCAAGGTAGCCCTCTTAGTCAAAGAAGAAATTCAGAAGCTTCTAGATGCAGGTTTTAGTCACGTTGTCAACTATCCTGAATGGGTATCTAATATCATCCCGGTAATGAAATTGGATGGTAGGGTTCATTTTTACACTGATTTTTGTGATTTAAACAAAGCTTCCCCTAAGGATAGTTTTCCCTTACTACACATTGACTATATTGTCAATTCTATAACCGGGTATGATATTATGTCCTTTATGGATGGCTTCGCAAACAAATCAAGATTAACCCAGCTGACCAAAAAAAACCTCCTTCACCACTCCATGGGGTACATGTTTCTATACAACCATGCCCTTCGGCCTTAAAAATGTTGGGGCTAGTTATCAATGGGAAATGACACGTATATTCCATGACTACATGCACAATATCATCGAGGATTATGTAGAAATCTTGGAAAAATCTAGGCAACGGTCTTCCCATGCGAAGGATCTACGAATACTATTTGAACGATTACGACAATATCGTGTCTCTTTAAATCCTAAAAAATGTGTTTTCGAGGTCACAATAGGTAAAATTATTGGATATATTATCTCCCAATGTGGTATTGAGATTGATCCTAACAAAATAAAATCCATTATTGATATGCCTCCACCCAAAAAATTACATCAATTATGATCATTACAAGGTAAAATTCAAGCTATTCGACGATTCATTGCATAACTTGCTGATAAGACCCAATCGTTCACAGGACTCATGAAGAAAGATACAAATTTTGTTTGGGATGAGTAATGTCAACAAGCCTTTGATGATATCAAAGCTTACTTGTTACATCCACATGTTCTAGTTCCTCCATTACCCAATCGACCTTTTTTGTTGTATATCTCTGTTACATTTCATGTATTGGGTGCTTTATTGGCACAACATGATGATTCTCAACGCGAAAGAGCCATATATCACATCAATTATACCCTACTCTCTTATGAATGTAACTATAGCTACATTTAAAAATTGTCCCTCAAACTTGTCTTCGTTGCTGAAAAATTACACCATTATCTCCTTAACAATGAGGTACATAGCATAACAAAGGTTGATCCATTATGTTACCTCCTATCCCGCACCCATCTGTCAGAACATTTGACACGTTGGGTCATGCTCCACAGTGAATTTGATTTTAAGTTCATCCTACAAAAGGTAATCAAAGTACAAGTAATAGCTGATCAATTAGCTACAGCACCACTTATAGATGCACAACCAATTTCTGATTCCTTTTGTGACGATTTCACTGCCTACACTATTGAGCCACATACATGGACAATGTACTTTAATGGCTCTCATTGTCACTCTGGGGCTGGAGCAAGGATATTCTTCACTTTCCCACACATTTGACCCGCTCCCCTTTACATATCGATTAGGATTTTCTAGTATGAATAACATTTCAGAATACAAAGTTCTCATTTTAGGCCTACTTACTGCTCAAAAACTCCTCATTCAAAACGTATGCATATATGGTGACTCTCAACTAGTCATTAATCATGTCAATGATTCATATAATATAAAAGAGGAGCATCTAATTCCTTATAATACACTTGTCAAAGATATCCTAGCTACATTTGAATCCTATTCCATCATTGCCATTCCTCGCAAGGATAAGCGTCATGCAGATGTCATGGCTAGTGTTGCATCACTCATTCCACAAGGCATCACCAATGAATAAGCCACATTTATCATCATGCACTTATGACATCCTTCTATATTTGCATTAACTCTTGCATATTGCACCATAACATGCAATCAAGATAACTCTGAATGGTTCACACATATTTATAACTATTTATATATGCAAACTATCTCAGGCACTCCATAACTTCACGAAGCTTGCCGATTGTGTCGTGAGGCTACTCATTATGTTATCATTGGGATAGAATTATTCAAACGTGCTATTGATGGTCGTCTCTTATATTGCCTCATGCTCGCTAAAATTCCCACCGTCATCTCCCAGATTCATGATAACACATGTGGTGGTCATTTCTCGTGCAAAGCTATATCACAAAAGCTTTTACGCCAAGGATAGTATTGGAATACAATGGAACAATATTGCCTCAATTGTGCTACTTGTTAACAAAAATTCCAAAAACATGGTAATCTCCATCACGCACCTGCGTATGACCTCCATCCCATTGCGCCTACTTAGCCTTTCTCCCTTTAGGGATTTGACCTCATTGGTGTGATCAATCCTGAATCTGCTGACATACATAAATTCATCATTAAAGCTACCAAGTACTTTACTAAGTGGGTCGAAGTGACCCCCTATGAATGGTCACTGGCACATATATTTGTAACTTTCTCACCACACATATTATCACACGTTTTGGTGTGCTTTATGTTATAATCACGGATAAAGGACCTTCCTTAAAAAATAAGGATGTTAATTTTTTTGTGCTAAATTCAAAATCAAACAATCATTGTCCACACCTTATTATGTGCAAGGAAATGGTCAAGCTGAGGCTACCAACAAAACCGTTGTAAATTTTTTATGGCAGACCGTTGACTCTAGTGGTACCGGTTAGCATAGCCAACTATTATATGCTTTATGGGCCTATCGTACTAACGTTCATACACCCACTAACACCACCCCTTTTTCATTAGTTTTTAGTGCTAAGGTCGTTATTCTACTCAAGATTATGGCACTTCAACGAAGAAGTGTAGGGATAAAGTTGTGTTATTCTCCAACCTATAACTGCTTCCCTGAGATTGGTGAAGAGATCTCTGTACTGTCTGGTTTTTTGGACGATCTGACGCCACTGGCTGAAGTATTGTAGGGAGGAAAGTCTGTTGTATCCTCTAACATGTAAATGCTCCCCAGAATGCTAAGGAAAATCTTCCCTATAAAATATGTTGTGTATGGGGTTCATAGACTGGTTTGAACCCACTCACTAAATTGAATTGTAAAAGGAACGATACCCAGATCGTAGAAAGCCAAGAACATAGATGCTAATAAAACACCACGATCAATAAGATGAAAGTAATTCACCAGAATAAATTTACATAAACCTTTACAAACAAATGAGAAGCAATATCATATATTATTATGGAACTCAATGAAATACAATGAGAATGGGCCTTGCTTATATATGTAAGGAATAATAATCTAAGAACTAGTCAAGATCGTAGATCAAGCCATAAATCATGGAAAGAACTAGTCATCAAAGAAATAGTTAAGTACATAGATTTATGAAAGAACTAAACATCAAGGATCTAGTCAATACCATAGATCAAGAAAAGAACTAGTCAATACCATAGATCAAGGAAAGAACTATACCTAACTTTTAGATAATATCCCCCTAATATCTAAATAATAAAAAGAAATATCCACACACATAAGTGGGTGAGGATAAATACAATAAAGGTAAATAAAGTACCTAAGTGAACATGAGCTAAGGTAAATACCTACTCTAACACCCCCCTCAAGTTAAGCTAGGGGCCAAAATAGAAGTGGCATGTCCACATTATGAGTCCTGACAACTAGGTCTGATGAGGTACTCATGTACAATATATCCATGAAGAAATTTCAAACCAAAATAAGGAAATAATCCTGATAGAAGGAAAGAGAGAGAAGAATAAGGAAGATTTTCTCACGAACACCCCCCAAGAACAACTTCTGAAACCCCAACCATTCCACGTAACTCAAGGTAGCAGGTGATGCAAAAGGCTTCGTAAATATGTATGCAACCTGCTGATGAGTCGGAAGGTACTTCAAGTAAAGAAATCCATCATGAAAGTGTTGACGAATGAAGTGGATGTGTATCCAAATATGCTTGGTCCATTGGTGCTCAACTGGGTTACGAGAAATGTGAATTGCACTTTGGTTGTCACACCAAAGTATTTTCGGTGAATCCTATGGGAATCCAAGCTCTGTCAATAACTGTCGAAGCCAAAGCATCTGCTGACTCGTTGTAACTGTTATCCTATACTATTCCTCTAAAGATGAAAGTGCAATAGCCTGTTGATTTTTGCACGCCCAAGAAAATGGAGAAGAACCAAGACAGAAAAGATAGGCAGAAGTGGAATGTCTGTCATCAAGAAAACCTTCCCAATATGAATATGTATACCCAACCAACTGAATAGAATCCCTAGTGTAGTGTAGGCCAAAGTAGGAAGTGCCCTGTAAATATCCCAAAATCCTTTTAGCATCCTGTCAGTGACTACTATGAGGAGAATGTGCAAACCGAGATACAAGCCCTTCTATAAATGAAATATCAGGGTGAGTATGGGTCAAGTACATGAGACTCCCAACCAACTGCCTATACAACATAGGATCACAAAGTGGTGTGGTACATGTGGAAGTAAGAGTAACCCCAGACTGAAAAGGAGATGGACTTGGCTTGCAATCAGCCATATCAAAGCACCTAAGAAGATCATGGGTGTACTTTTGCTGACTCAAATGAATCCCTGAATCTATCTGAGAAATCTACAAACCAAGGAAATAATGCAATAACCCAAGATCTGTCATGTCAAACTGTGTAGAAAGAGCCCTCTGAATACTCTAAATGTGGGAAGAAGAGCTGCCAGTAAGTAACAGATCATCAACATACAAGACAAGTATCACAATATCCTCACCAACATGTTGGAGATACACTGTATGATCAGAGTGGCAACGAAAAAAACCAGTAGATAGAAGAAAAGAATCCATCTTCTCATACCAATCCCGAAGGGGCTTGTTTGAGACCGTAGAGAGACCTTCGGAGCCTACAAACAAGAGAAGAATCTTGAACAAATCTAGTCAGCTACTCCATGTATATTTCCTCTTATAGATCTCCATGTAAGCAGGCATTATTCATGTCCATCTGGTATACAATCCACCCATGTGATGCAGCAATAGTAAGTACAAGGCGTACAAAATCCATCTTGGCAATGGGTGCAAAAACCTCAGAGTAATCAATACCTTCAACTTGTGAAAAACCCTTTGCAACAAGACGAGCCTTATACTTGTCAATGGACCCATCAGCTATGTATTTGGTTCGGTATACCCACTTACACCTAACCATCTTTCTTCCTTTAGGAAGAGATACCAAATCCCAAGTATGATTCTTCATCAAAGAAGAATACTCAACTGTCATTGCATCATCCCACTTCTGTATCCCATGAGCCTTTGAAAAAGACCATGGATCCTCAGAAACTGCCTGACACAAAAGTCCAAAAACTGTAGAATGTGTGTGATGATGCCTAGTGGGTGGAAGATCCTGTATGAAAGGTGTTGCCTCAAAAACTGTAGTATGAGCCCACTTAGGCATAGTGACAACATCAGTGGGAATAGGATCCTCAACGGTATCTATAACCTCCTCATCAATCTCCTCAAAGAAAGGATCCTCAAGATGAGATGAAGAAGAAGGAGGCATGGAAGAAGATGAATAATCATGAGGAGTGAAGTGCTCATCAAACTAAACATGTGTCCGAAAAAGAATATCATGTGTATCAGGATCTAAAAGATGATAAGCTCTCATGTCCTCACAATACCCTACAAAGATCAAGGGTTTACTCTTCTTATCCAAATCTTTCCTTTTCTTCTTTGGCACAAAGGCCCAAGCATGGCTCCCAAAGACTTGAAAAAATGAGACATCTGGCTTAGTGTTGGACCAAGCTTCCTCTGGAGTCAAATGCTCAAGTGCTCTATGTGGTGTGTGATTCTGAATGTAGTTAGCACAATTAACTGCTTCTGCCCAGTAGATAGGAGGTAAATCTCTAGAATGCATCATACAGTTAGCCATTTCCTTCAAAGTTCTATTCTTTCGTTCTGCTAAGCCATTATGTTGTGGAGTATGAGGAACATAATCTTGGTGAATAATGCCTTGAGTTTTCAAAAATTTAGAAAACTCATTACTGAAGTACTCCCCCCCATTATCAGTATGAAGGTTCTTTATGCAACTAGAAGATTGTTTCTCGACCAAAGCCTTGAAGACTTTGAAGTGTGAAAAAACATCACTTTTGTACTTGAGAAAATAAACCCAAGTACGCCTCGAGAAATTATCAATAAAGGTAAGTGCATACTTAGCTCCATTGAAAGAGGGGGTTGGAAAAACCATCAAGTCACTATGCACAAGCTCAAGTGGTGAAGAAGCTCTCTTAGACAAATTCTTAGGAAATGGATCTTGGTGTTGTTTCCCTAATGCATAACCAGAGAAAACTCCCTCAAGACAAGAAACTCTAGGAAGACCATCTACCATACCATGAGTGCTCAACTCCTTCAAATATCTGTAATTTAGATGTCCAAATCTTTCATGCCAAAGCTTACTCTTTGAATCTACATGAGAAACCAATCCTGTCCCTATAGAAGAAGTGTCATCAAAACCCTCAAAGTGATATAGTCTAGAACTATGATCAACAATACCCTGAGCAACCAGTGAATGAGGCTCCAACAAAGTTCGTACTTCTGCTCCATGTGGTGTAAAAGTCACTATTTTTCCTTGACCAAAATGACAAATTTTGATATACAGAAAGAAAATTTGTAGTGATGTTAGGAACATATAGTGCATCTTGGATACTGCCACCATCAAGTTGTATATCACCTTTTCCTTTAACAGAAAGAAAGGAAGAATCTCCAACCTCAATTTTGGAAGTAGAACTCAAACCTAGAGAAACAAAAGACTCCTTGGAAGAAGTCATGTGATGAGAAGCACCAGAATCTATAACCCAACTGTCTGCAAGTGGTGACTGAGATCTCCCAACAACATTAAGTGCTTTGCCATGCTGATTAGAAGGAGGTGGCATGGAGATAGAAATTTTGTGTTTCTTGACTGCATCCTCTAAGGCTTGCATTCGCTTATAACACCTATGTTCTTCATGATTACTACCCCCACAAAAAGAGCATGAACGACTAGACTTATTCTTGGATTTAGAAGACTCCTTGGGTTTTGAGTTGTTTTCTTTGGGTTTAGGAGCATTTTGAGATGGAGAAGGTGTGGATTTGGTTTTACTGTTTGGTTTTCCCTTGCCCTTAGGATTAGATGTAACTAATGCCTTTTGAGAGGTGGAAGACTCAAGGTGAGACAATTTGGATTCTTCCCTAGTAATTCTTTCACAAAATGTTTCTAAGTTAGGCATTTTGAATGTGTCACCTAAGGCATCCATGCTAGAGAAAAAGGTAGAAGCAAAAATTTGGAATGGTCCTCTCAACTTGGATAGAATCAAGTAAACACACTCTTCATCTTTCTTATCTCTTCCACTCCCCTTCAACTGTGTCAACAAATGCTTGAACTTGGTAAGATAGTCTATAATTATTGGAAAATCTTTAGGATTAAGAGAGGTGATCTCAATGTCAAGTTGCATGGCTCTCATATGATCCACCTTACCAAATAAATCCTCCAATTTCTCCCAAATTTTGAAAGGAGAGTCACATTTTTCCAAATGAAACAAAATACTGTCACTTACATAAGTTCCTATCAAACCCATACACTCATCAAATTTGCACTGGTACTGAAATTTCTCATATTCTCTAGTGAACATTGGTTGTTCTGAAGAAGTTAAAGCCCATAATCCTTTCCACTTAATTATTGTTTCCATTCTTGGTTTCCATGTGTGGTAATTATGTGTTGTTAATGGCTCAACATGATCTAATGCAAAAGTAGATAAAGACGCCATCCTAAAAAAATCACCAAAAGAAATGCAAGAACCAAGCAATGCAACAAGACCCCCAAACAATGCAACAAGAGCCCCCTAGATTTTGGCACTTTATAATGAGTGTGTGTTACAATATGACACTTTATAATTATAGTGTGATTCTCAAAATAAATATTTCCAATGGAAAGAGCATAAAAACAAGCACTTTTACAAAAAAATGGCACTCAAAATCGAGTTACCAATCAAAACTTACAAGTTTTTCAATATTATGCTCTACTATTTATTTTAGTTGCCACTTAAACAAAATAAAATGCTCTTACCTTCACCACACAAATAAAATGAAAGGGGGTTGGAGTTAAGCAGTTGAAAATGACTTTCGCCACCCAAAATAGTAGTCTGTGGGATTTCCCAAAATAGCAAATCATGCACAACCGCCCATAGACCCCTGCCAAAAAGGAAAGAAACATCTTTTCGGAAACCACCTATTGCATGTCGACCGAGAATGTTACACCCATATAAATAAAAACCTAGATCCGATCTCGAAAAACTTGAAAAAACCCAGAAAACAATTTGTTGGTTTTTTCTTCCCAGGTGACATGAATCCCGAGACAAACCACCATGTTTCTCTGCATAACAAAAAAACAAAAAAAGACTACCTCCAGAAATGGTCGAGTTTATAGTCGATCTTAGGGTTTTGCCACCTTCCAGATTTAACGGAAGCCTTTGTTTTGCATAAAAAAATGCAACAAAAAAATATGAGAAAATCCCAAATATATGAATATATAAAGAATTTATTTGCAAAATAAAACTAACAAACGGATGTCAATAGCAATCTCCTGCTCTGATACCATAAAAGGAACAATAACCAGATCATACCAAACCAAGAACATAGATGTTAATCAAACACCACGATCAATAAGATGAAAATAATTCACCAGAATAACTTTACATAAACCTTTGCAAACAAATGAGCAACAATATCATATATTATTATGGAACTCAATGAAATACAATGAGAATGGGCCTTGCTTATATAGGTAAGGAATAACAATCTAAGAACCAATCAAGGTCATAGATCAAGCCATAAATCATGGAAAGAACTAGTCATCAAAGAACTAGTTAAGTCTATAGATTTATGAGAGAACTAGACATCAATGATCCAGTCAATACCATAAATCAAGGAAAGAACTATACCTCACAACTAGATAATATCCCCCTAATATCTAAATAAATAAAAATAAATATCCACACACATAAGTGGGTGAGACTAAATACAATAAAGGTAAATAAAGTACCTAGGTGAACATGAGCTAAGGTAAATGCCTACTCAAACAATTGTGCCATGGACGATGACTATACACAATAATGTAGACTGAACTGTAGACTGAACTATACTGATACCATGTGTAAATTCCAAATGATGCCCCCCTCTTTGGAGGAAAATGCGCCATCACAGATAGGAGAATGTGGCCAAAAAAGAGGACTAACAATGTATACTAACAATGTGTCATGCAGGGGGAGGGGGTGTGTTTGGTAGAAACTAAGGCACAAGCAAACAATATAGCTAGAAAACAAGTGTTAGTATAAACAAACATGCATGTAGAAAAATAACAATGTGTAAGCTAAAACATAGGCAAATAATGTAAACACTCAAAGAGACACTCATAGACCACGCAAAGTGGGTTGCAGACATGAGACACCACTCACAATGTTGCAAGACACTCGAGGCCATCATGGCCGCAAACAAACAAGAGTGTACACATGAAAAAGGGAAAGGCCTACAAACAATAACAAAAAATAAGAAAAAAATGAACAAGTATGGAAGAAAATATCCCTGCATAACAAATGTTGCACATGAAGCACCCATTAGCATGTTAGAAAAATAGCAAGTATGTCAAAGTGTGTATAAACCAAAGTAGTGTGTTATGAACAAAAATGAAACCATAGCACTTGTAGTGTAGGTGGATGCCCCCAATAGGTAGTGCATCAAGCATCAGTACTGCATGGAGAAGATGTGTTTGTGATCACAACTAGAAAAGGACATGAATTCACATGTGTGTATGGTAAAGATAATGACATATAAGATATTTATCTAACATGTGTAGCAAAGTGAACATGTAAAGATAAGTACAAGCAAGAGTAAATGCAACCATAAAATGTAGTATGTTGTAGATGGATGGAATGGAATACAAAGTAGATGGTAAGATCCCCATGCCTCCCGAGTGAATGGAGTTGTATGCAGTGAGGTTCATTTAATATGCCCCCTCAACAATCAAGAATGGACCACAAACGAGAGTGTGTCGTCAGGAAATGGTCAAACTATGTGTGGTGTGTAGCGCGCCATGATGAGTGTGTAGTGATGAAATGTGACATAGAGATGAAATGCGTGTGACTCTGTAGCCTAAGCATATATCACGATAAGATGAGTACAAATGGGTGGTGACTTAGCCTAAAGCGTATACCACTAATCAATGTAAGTGAATGTGATGATGTAACTAATCATGATATGATGTTAGAAGAAGTGACCCTAAAGCGTATGTCACTAATCCTAGGAATTTTGCATGAAGTGAATAATGAATGTGTGGGCGTGATGTGATCCATTTGTGTTGTATACCCTCAACGGTCCAGTATGGACCATGAGACTATAATGCGTTATCAGGTAGAGAGTGCAGCGCGTAGTGGTGATTATGCAAAATCCGTACTATGTGTGGTAGAATGAATAATATGTAATGTATTATGTTAGATAACCTAAGATATGTAGCATGGTAGATGTAAGACACAATATAAGAGGACATGTATGAGATGTAAAACATGTGATATACAACAACTATGGGGTGATGTATGTAGGACAAGATGTAGGATGCAAAATGTAGAATGTATGAAGACGCACAATTTCTATAGCCTGTAATGGTGTGTGCAATGTGTAGATGATGTAGGAAAATGTGATGATATGTGGTACCAAATTTGTAGTGACTAATGTGCAGTGTGTGGGGTTCATGTGTGGAAAATGCCCTCAATAGTCAAGTGTGAACCTAAGCACTAGAATGCGTCATAGGGTAATGACGATGTTAATGTGGAAATGATGATGCCTATGTTAGGAGGTTGATAATGTGAGTATGAACCATGTGTTGATGTTAGGATGGTGGGAGGATGTGTAAATGTTATGCCTCCCAAGTGTGTGATGGATAATATGATCATGGGAAATTATCGAGTAGATCATCATTGTCGTCATAAAATCACATTGGAGCTTCATTAGAGACATGATAAGAAATAGAATGAGGTGGGTCATACAAAGAACCATTGTGACGAAGGGTGTAGATTCTCATTGCATATTCCTCATCAGTGAAGGGTGCTGGTGGACAGTCATGCACATACCAATAAGAAATATTCAAAGTATAAGTAGGAGATAAGTCATTAACAATGGAGGCATTGTCAAATGACATAGGAAATGTAAGAGAAGTGTGATTGGTATCTATAGTACCACCAATATAGTCAAACCAAGATTAGCCAAGTGTTAATGGGGAAGCGTGAGAGGCATGTGCAACAAAAACCGTCAAATGAAACACGTGAAGGCCATAGGCAGCTGTGATGTGACAATATCCATGATAAAAATGAGGTGAATGGATTGGTGGTAGGATGTCATTAAGCATCAAGCAAACCTAATTAACCCCTCACATGTGAAAATATTGTTTGAACAAGTACGATCGACTGGGATGTTGTTTTTCTTGATTTTTAAACGCTTTTGACCAAATCTTAAAACCAGAGGGTTATGGGACCCCACACATATAATATAGACCCAAGAAAGAAACTAAAAAACACAAATACCAATACTCCACAACAGGAGCCCACCAAAAGAGCCAAGAAGACTAAGAAGACACCGAACCAACACCAAGGAAGAGCCAAGAACAAGATTAAAATAATCAGCAAAAATAACCACCACCAATTACTAAGATCCGCGAGCTGAGTTGACCAATTCACCAATTTCCACCTCCATTGCATCTCCTCAAGCTTCCCCCTCACCTGGCCGACACCACCAACAACAACACCACTTAGCAACAAGACCTTCCCTAGTAAGAGTTGGAAGGCCACCTTGGCACGATCTCGAAGCTCATTCAAATGGATAATTACCACATCAATTGGAAAGTGCACTACGGAAAGGTCCAAAAATTGGTTTGGGATAACTCTCGTGTCATAATGCCAAGACATGCCTCGTCTCATTAAACACATGATTCATGCCTGCCCCCGAGCTCTGTCACATTGAACACTAAGCCAACTTGGCACCACGTCGAGAGACCACCTACGCCACTGAAGTAGCTGACCCACCCAAAACTACCTAGTTAACTAATGATGAGCTATAGAGGTGGTCAGCCCAAGGATTTAATGGTAAACCCCGAGACCTCCCACGTATAGCACACATTCCCCTCCGCCAGGGTAAACCGAACGGGCTTGAAATTTTGATGTTAAACGCTTTTATTGTACTAGAGCTATGAAATGGAGTGATGGAGGACCACTTTATATAAGAGGGACATGGGGGTGGGCTTGGGTTCTTACTGCCCACCGAGTGATCTACATTCGAAGAGCCCCGCTATGTTTCCATTGGTCCATATGGATAAGTTTGACCCCTACATCAAGGTGTCCCCATGGCCACTTATTGAAAGCATCTAATGAACTTAATGGGAATGGAACTTGGGTTGATGATTACAAACAAATTGTAACTCACCAATAGCCCAAGACCTTGATTACTAATCGACCAGGGTGTTATGCCAAAAAGAGTTGTTGATTAATAGTGTGCATGTGAAAGGAGGTGATTAGGATGCGACATGTGTAGAAGGAGATGAAATAGCATCGAAAGTGTTGACACACCCCTGATAGAGTATCATAGCATTGGTAGAGGGAGGCGTCTTACATTTGTATTCATCTGAACCATCAGCCACAAAGGTTTCCTCAAAGTAAGAGTCATCTACATCTATAGGAGTAAAGTTAAGTTGGCCTAATGCTTCATCATTAAGTTCAACAACATCGACTTTGTCATTAGAATTCTTAGAACCATCCATGTGATCATTGTCATGTTGTATAGCTTTGTCAAGGATGTTGGTTGGTGTTGCACTAGGTGGAGTAATGAAAGGCACCACAATAGGTAGAGAAGAAGTGTTGAGAAGAGCTGATATCATGGGTGAAAGAATTGTCGTAGTGTGGGTAGAAATAGCTGGAGTAGTTAGAGCTGAAGACGAGGATGGAGAGTTACTAGACTGACTAATGTCATATATGACAATGCTATCATATGGAATATGTTGTGTAGGTGGGATAGGCATAGAAGAAACATGGTCTATGCGACAAAATTTGAAAGGTTCAAGGTCTGCCAAAATAGTATGTCCATAGCCATCATGTAAGAATTTGACACATTGGTGGACAGTAGATGGGACCACTTGCATTTTCTAAATCCAATTTCTACTTAAGAAGAGGTTGAATTGTAATGTTGTATCGATAACATAGAAGTCAATGAGGACGGTTTTAGGCCTGACCTGAATATTTAGTGAAATAGTCCCTCGACATGTGCAAGCAGTAGAGTCATAACCGCAAATGAGAGTGGAATTATTAGAGATGAGGATATCATTGATACCCAATTGCTTAAGAAGGGAATGGGTACATAGATTCACAGCCAACCCATTTTCAATAAGTACTCGTTTGATGCAAGTGATGCTAATGACGTTGGTAATGAGCAATGGTGTGCATGGATTGCTTTTAGCAAAAGGCAACAAATCCTCATCCGTGAAGGATATATCATGTGGCAAGTTTCGAAGAGACTGTATGAGGTGTGTAAAGGCTACTACAGAGTTATCACTCTCTATATCAATGACATGAAGGGTGACCTCCAACATTTGACGATAGTCTGGTGCATTACGCAACATGTCGTAAAGAGAGATTTTAGCGGGCGTATTCTTAATTTTCTCAATAATGTCATAGCCCTTAGAAGTAGTGAGAGGAGCCACCAAAGTCATGGGTGGAGGAATCTAAGTGGGTGGAGCTGCATGAGGATGAGTTTGATGTGTGGTTACTACATTGATAGAAGGGTCAACCGTGGGTGTAAAAAATGAGGGGGATGTTGAGCACACAATTGCATAAAATAAGTAGTAGTAATAACTATATCAAAGATCTTAGTAGGTGCGAAAGTAGGATAAGATGATTGAGCCATGACATGATAGGGTGAATACATAATCATAATAAAGTGTTGGATCGATCTGGTTCACCAAAATGATTAACTAAAATATGAAATAAAGCTTCTATTATAGTGTAATATAATGTTATGCAAAACAATAAATAACAACTAAATAAATAAAGGAAATGAACCAAGCGACTAAGTAAATAGAAATGTAAAACCCTAATGTACAAGAGGGGTTAGGAAATCCTTAGCTGATTTGACGAAGGTGTTGGGATGTGTTGTAGTGTGAACCAGGAAAACAGGAGGAGGAAACGACCACACAAAAGCTTGTGAAAATACAGGTTTGAGCTCTCTGACTAGACTAGGGCACCTTGGTCTGAGATCTGGGTACCCTGATTTGCGGAAATGTCATGAAACCCTCCTCTAAGGTGTCAGTAGATGTTCACTTGTATTTTATTCTTGTCACACTGGTGTCATTGAATTGCAATGTATGTCGCTGTAAGATCTGCAATAAAGAATTACCTACAAAACCCTAGACAAAGCATGAAAACCCTAAAAAAAATATGCATATGAAGGGGTTGGATTGTCCTCAGCAGCTACAATGGTGGACTTACTAACTAAACGTTGCACTACATCTTAGACCCAATGTAGTTCTAGGTGTGTGTGTGTGTGTGTGTGTGCAAATCGTGCCATAGGTTGCTTGTGTGTCAGTCACACTTTGTGAAGTAGTAAGCAATAACTAGATGTAAAATGTAATAAATGTGTACATGGAAAAAATAGTCTCCCCTCCTATGAAGTGTGATGTGGATGAAATAGCCTTATGTTCCTTGTGATGGAGCTAGATGGATGAAAATGTAGTTTTAGATGCCTTTGATGGATGCAACCTAAATGGTGATAGTAAGTGCTTAGTGTTTGGTCCCTCATTATGGTCACATAAATTTAGATTTATATGGTTCTCTTGTTATAATTTCATAATTAACCCCGAAAAGGACGACCACCACAAAGATAGAAATTTCAAACAGCTAGAAAGTGCCCAAAAGGTGAGAGTAAAGTGCAAAGAGGATCAGGGTGCCCTAGATGGGACCAGGGCACCTGAGGTGCCCTAGTCCTGGCTAGGAGCCCTATTTAACAATAGGAAAGATGCAAAATGATAATATAGACTGGGAAAGTGAAGGTGTAGGATAGAAAATACGATAGCAAACAATGTAAAAATGGAAAAAGACATGGGTTAATTATTACTCTTGTCACTCGAAAACCATATTCTAGTAGTATAAGACTAGGACTAAATATTGACTCAAAGTGCGTGATTTAGTGACTACAATATGCACAAGGAAAGAAGAAGGAACACGGTCATAAGAAAAACAGTGGAGATGCTTCGGAGATATCAAGAAGTAGGACAAGAGAAAAAGGGTAAGAATACAAAGAAGGACATGTAGGGTAGATAGGAAATAGGGATAAACATGAGTTCACAAGTGTACTAGACTTCAATTCTTAGTGATTGCATGGAAAGGACATAGGGGATGGATAAGGATAAGAATAGTTGCATGCTAAACATAGGATCAACATACAATAGAGGTTTATGACAAAACAAGATAATTTTGGTAAACCGAATCAATGGGGTAGTTAACTAGAGTTATGAACACAAGGGACATTATTATCATTTGTAAGAATGGTGAAGGAAAAGTTCCCACCAGTAAAAATACCTATGTAAGGGGTTGGGATAGATATACGAATAGATAAATAAATCGAGAGATAGGGATCCAAGGATACATATGCATTATCTTAGGGAGATAGTTATTTGTGAGAACTTTGTAATGAATATGTATGGCTTATGACCTGTAAATAAGAAACAATTTATATGGAAATGAACAATTTATGGAATGTGCATGGTTTTTTAAACATAGCATAAATCCAAGTCTGAATAAAAAGCTAGATTAACCATTTTTTAAAGTCACTTTATCAATATTAACATATGATGGAACCTAAAAGCCTCCCATGCTTTGGGTGAATGCACCTATTATAATTAGGCATGATATGCCAATGTGGTGGTAAGGAAGAATTATGCGCAATGTTAGGAAATAAGTGATAAAATATGCGGAATAATCCCTTACAGAATCGTAACAGTAGAAACTAATGTGTAGAAAATATTACATATCTCAAATAAAAGTGCAGAATAAATAACACAACACAGAGAGACAATATTTAATGTGGTTCACCCAATTTGGGCTACGTCCACCAAGAATCACTTGCTCAGATTTTATTACAAGCCTCCACTCTCTCAATACAATACCCAGATCCGTTTGAAGCTATGCTCAACAAACTCTACAGAATTCACACCCGAATTCAAAACACATCTGCAATACATTTACTTGTCTATGTATCATATGCATAAGACCATATAAATAGACAATTGCTTAAGCAGTTTGATACAAAACCGTGGGTATCAAAACCATGGGAAAAAAACCGTGGGTATCAAAACAATGGGTACTAAAAAACCATGGGCCTAAAAACAGACCATAACGGTTACCCATTACCCATGGGTTAATAAACCACCCATGAAAATTTGCTTTAGGGGCTTCACCCCCGAACCCCCATTGATCGGGGGGCTTCACCCCCCCAAACCCCCCTAACCCGCTCATCGGCGAGCGAGACTGCCGTAAAAATACCCGAATGTAACACATAGAAGGTGTACCACACTCTAACATGAAAATAAGCTCCACAAACATAACACAAAACTAGTTAGGGAATGTCATGCCAATATGGCAGAGGAATAGAATCCAAAATTTTGGTTCCATTGTTGGGACCTTCATTAAGATGCAAAGATTAAATGTACAGAAAATGCAACACTTAAATCAGAAGAATGTCAAATTTTGGCTACCTAATGTTCAGGACACCTTCGTAAAATGAAATCCAAGTTATAAGGTTAGATCTCCAAGAAATTAGGTCAAATATAATTTGTATGGTGTGTTGTATTATACATTATTATATGAAATTTTGGTATACCTACATGCATGGTTAGTGGCTTATTGCTTGGAGAGAATTAGGAATATGGGTTAGAAGTATCCTTGGAAATATGAGCACACAAAGAAGCTAGCACAATATGACACTACCTAGACACACGTGGTGGAATTTTGGTGGAAAGGAACACTCAGAAGTTATATCCTTAAGTACTCAGTATCAACTTTTTCTTGTGTGGATGAAGAACATTATAACTTCCTTAGGGAACCACGTGGACCATACTTAAAACATCTATTGCTAGATATTAAGAAGATGATGATTGATATGGGGATAGAAAATTTCCCTGTAGAAGGATAAACACTCTACATCGTGGGTGATGCAAGGCATGAGAAGAACAAGAAGATATCAAGAACACATTATGGATTCCCCAAACGAACACACTCTCAGATGAGAATTATTTGAAGATAAAAGGCACAATTTTTTAGAACAAGAGATTTTAAGATTGCGTGACTCAACTCCAAGAACCATGAGAGATGATCAAAAGAATTGATTAAGGAAGGGAGAAAGTGACAAGGAGAAGGAGTTCTAGGAAAGAATAATGGAAAAAACAAGAATCTCTGTGAAATTTGGAGGACGAAGAGGTACAATATGATGTTGTCGGTATCCCGATCCAACATTCCATGCCTGCCCATGCATCTAGGTATGCGATTACATAACAAATTCCTTATAGAAAGAGAAAGTGACGAAGAAGCTAAATAAGCCAAGGTGAAGAAAAATTTGGATAATAGGTTACCATATGTGTTACACTCGTTACAACCTACACCAAGGAGGAACCCATTAAATTCCAATATATCGAAGCACAAAGGGTCATAATGATGACGATAATTTCAACACTACTAGTCACCACATGTGCGTAAGGAAATATACCAATGCACCAGGTGTTTGAGAATAATCCTTCATTGATAAGTGGAAGTGGTAACATTGCACCTATGATCACTACTTCAATACATGGAAGTGTTGCAAACAACATACAATAGGTAGTCGTGCCAAATATATTTTACGATATGTCGTTACAGCTATCATAATATCATATGGTTGAAAACATAGTAGATTATGTGCTCAAATGTGAGATTCTATGGTTAGTGAAGGGTATAACCTCATTTAAATGAAACAAAACACATTTTGTGACCACATATCTTTTTTGCACACACACTTGGTATCATAAACATGACATGTCACAAGCAACAGTAGATTATAAGAAAATTAAGGCAACATTCTTAACTAAATTTGGCATCATGGAGTTTGAACAAAAAAGTATTTTAGAGCTCAAGGAAATAAAAAAGGAACTTAATGAAAGTGTATGAACATATGACATATGATTTAAAGTCATGATCTTCTAATTTTTCTTATGAGATATATCCTACACAATATGCACTAGTTTATAGGGGCTCTTACTACCTTTCTGGAACATGTTGTTAAAAAATACTTTCAAAAATCCACGAGAAGTATTAGAAGAAGCTTTACATACTGAGGTGGTAGGAAGTATTGATACCAGTGTGAGTCCATTCATGGAGGTGTAAATCATAATTATGGTGACAAAAATAGAAAAATTAACTGCAAAAACCACCCATGGAACACGCAGTGGCATTTGGTGCACTAACTTTGAGGTAGAGGGCCATACTAAAAACATGTTCCCACACCACAGTTTGAAGGAAATACTTCTAGCATGCAAAATTTGTGAAGGCAATCATGATGCTTAAAATTTCCCCTTACTCCATCATGCCAAGAAAGAAAATTTAGACACATATTATAATATATGTGATGCATACACTCATGACACATCATTGATAAAATTCATGAAGATATATCCCTGGGACTTTTAAAAGATACCGTAGAAGGGGTAAATGGATAGCAAGGTGTATACAAGCACAGGATAAATAAGCACAACCAAGGAGGACGTGGAGGTGTTCGATACCTACCTAGGACTTGTTATAAATGTGGCTTACTAGATTATTATCAATGTGATTGCCTAGCCTTCCCCATCTATACACACTATTATAAAGAGCACAAGGTGGAATATTTCCCTAACCTATTTAAATTAATGAAGGAAAAAGGTGAGAGGGGGGCAAAATGCTTAAAATTGCTCAAATTTTCAGGAACTAAAATAAGCGACATGTCATACCTATGGAGCAACCAATTGTCAAGGTACATGTAACAATATGTAGTATTGTAAGAATGTAAGACACACCTTCTAATAAATCTTGGAAAGACTGTATCATGATGATAAGCAACAAAGGGAGGTTCTCCAAAAAGAAACATATTTAATAAAATAACTCTAGGGGAAATAGAGTCCCTCAAAGATGAGGAAAAGCTGCAAAAGGAGAATTTTATGGATTTTAAAATGAGAAGATTACCAGAAACAAACTTCAGGAGGTGTGTAGGTTTTTGTGTATGGAAGGTATAACACTGTTATTAGGACAGTGGTTATCCCATAAGTTAAGAAAAGTGGTGCTCTAAAAGGATGTGAATACGACACAAAAACCAAATGTTAAAAGTTGTGAAAACTAGAAATTTTGATCAAGAGGTACTCATTGATTATTTTATCGATGGTTAGAACATAAATGACATATTAGTCAATACAAGAGTAGAAGTTAATATTATTACATCAGATGTATGGAATAAGATAGTGTGCCCAATGTTACACCCATCACGACATGTATTATTCATGGATAATAAGACACGGGTAGCACCGATTGGAGTCCTAAAGAATGTTATAATCAGTATGATGGGGGTCAAGTTTCATGGCTACTTTGAAATCATACCACTTGCAGAGGTAGATAAATTTTTGGCTTTGTTCAAGAGGCCTTGGTGCTACACATATAATATGGACCTAAGATTCAAGAAATGTTATGTGAGTTTTGAAAGTGATGGTGAGTGTGTCATTTTTCTAATGGATCTTAAACAGAGTGCACCGTACGTTGAGCCTATAGAGGAATATGAGGATTTATTATATATATAATAGTTAAGCTATAAGAATGAATATTTTGAACCCACAAGTGAGGGAGAATTGAAATGGGGAGATAACTAATCAATGTCAAACTCTACTAGTGTGGCATATGAAAATTGGGCGTATGACTTATACAAATTACCAAGACAAGAATGTGGTATGATAAAGCACACATCATATAACCATGTCATCTAAGTTCCTACATAATTTTGTAAGGGTATTCAATGTATTAGGGAAACTAATTCTCACCCTCCTTCAATTTTTTAGTGGGAGTGAAGATGTTCATGAATTTTACGATATAATGGGAACCTATATGACAACCAACAAAGCACAACTAAACTATTTTTCTTATCCATTAAAAGGTACCATAAAAAGATGGTGGGAAAAACATTGACCTACATTGTTATCATGGGATACTATAAAGGAGGCCGTGAAGGCTAAATTTGGGAGATACAGTAAAACATGACGATATCCTTGTTTTGGTGGGATTACAAGTCGAAAAATACATGTTAATAAATGTGTGGAAATATTGAGTATAAATAATATTAACACCACATTATAGACACATTTATTTTATCATAGACTTCATGTGTGGGCCCACACATTGTATGTTTTATATGAGTTTTGACGTAAAAAATGCACCTAGGAAGGATTAACACAAGGATTTCTACATACTTTCTCCTTTTATACTTAGGACTTGGATTGAATACCACCCTTAAAAATATAAAGAATGTAATTTTTGGAGATGACACAACTGTAGAAGATAGAGTTTTGGTGTTTTGCAACGATATAGGTTTCACGTTGAAAGAAACTTTTTCCAAAGATTCTAAGGACAACATCACCAGTAATGAGGAATAAGTACCAGTCATCTGGAAGATTGGTACACATAGAGGAAAAAAGGTGGTACTACATGTAGCATACGAGGAAGATAACTACCATTTACATTTGGATGTTTCCCATGGGATGAGGGGGGTCATAGAAACAAATAAAAAAGGAAATCATCTACGATATGCACCTTAAAAGTCTATTTAGATTAACATTTGAAGAAAGAAAGAACCACAGATAGTGAAAATGTGTGATTTTTGGGGTGAATCAAAAATCACTAAAATTGTTTTGTTATTACTTGCATACGAAGACATATTTCCTTGCGGTTACCATAAACTGAAGGGTTTACACATTTCCTTGGAAACTATGTACATTAAATTAGTACCATGGGATAAACTGGTTCACAAAATCCCATACCGAATAAACCCAAACTTGTGCACTAAGGTGTAACAAGAGATTGATAATATTCTAGTTGAAAGGGTTATACTACCAATTCAAGAATCTAAGTGGGTCATCCCTATGGTGATTAGCATAAATAAGTATGGGTGAATCATAATATGTGTGGATTATCATGCTTTGAATGTTGTGTGCATAATATATCCATTTTCTACCCCTTTTACAAAATATATTTTGGAAGGAGTCACTGGCAGGGAGATCTATATGTCACATATGGGTTTTCAAGGTATCACCAAGTCAAAATAATAGAGGAAGACCAATCAAAAACAATTTTTTCAATTGAATGGGGATCATATGCTTACACTGTCATGCCATTTGGATAGAAAAATGTGCCTACCATATTTTTTGTTCATTATTGTGACAACTTTTGAGGACTTTATACTTAAGTTTCTTCAAGTCTGCCTAGACGATTAGACATTCTATGGTTTGGTAAAATACCATTGCCATAACTTGCACTTAATGTTTGAACATTGTAGATAGTTATAGATATCTTTAAACTTGAAGAAGTGTGTGGTTGCTACTTCATTTGGATCCTTATTAGGCCACATTGTCTATAAGGATGGATTATTGGTCGATCTAGAAAAGATTGTCGTAATAGTAAATCTTGCGCATCCATGAACACAAAAGGAGGTTCGTGCCTTTTGGGGACAATTTAGGTACTATCGCAAGTTCATTAAATACTTTACACATTGTGCGGCACCATTGGAAAAGCAAATAAAAAAATAAAAGAATTTAAGTGGGGAGAAGATCAACAAAGTTCTATTCACTAACTCAAGGAGAGGATAATGCAAGCTCCTATCTTATAATTTCGGGACTAGAACACTTGATTTCATGTACATGTCGATGCTTCAGGATTTTTTGTGGGAGAGATATTGGCACAACCCAGGGAGGGAAATCTTGACCATCCAATTTATTTTTTCATTCAAAAATTGACACGCATGGAAAGAAACTATACCACAACCGAACGCGAAGGATTCTTTATGGTTTATGCATTATAAAAATTTTGACACTATATCTTAGCTACATCATTTGTGTTCTTCACTGATCATATGGATCTTAAAGACTTGGTTAACAAGGCAATGTTGAATGGGAGTATTTGTTGGTGGGTAATAGTTTTTTAATAATTTTAGTTTACGGTGATAGTCAAACATGGGAAAATCAATGCCGTGCTTGATCATTTGTCATGCACAGATAACAGTGGACAAGTGCAAACACAGAAGATAATATGCTAGAAGCTCAACTAGTTAGCATCCAGAGTGAACTAGGTGAGACCGAGGATGTTCTTTCCTTCTTAAAAACTGGAATGATTTCTAAATATTATAAATTTAGTCAATGCAAGAAATTAGATGTCAAAGTCGCACCCTATTAGCTAATTACCAATCAACTATATAAAATAGGGCACGATGAAGTTTTATGATGATGTGTTTTAACTCATCAATGAGAATATATACTAAGTGAATCACATGAAGGAATTAATGGTGGTCACTACGCAGGGGAAGCTACTACCAGAAAAATACTCAATGCAGAGCTCTGGTGGCAAACTCTATTCAGGGATGTGAAATAATATGCAAATGCATGCGACCACTGCCAGAGAGTCGGAAAACCAGGGAAACGTGACAGTATGTATCTCATCCTGGTCACTACAAAAGAACCATTTGAGAAATGGGCAATTTATTTTGTCGGACCAATTAATCCAACAACGTGAAGAATAGGCACACAATATATCATCATGGCTACCAACTATCTTACCCATTGGGCAGAAGTTGCCATAACTAAAGATTATAGGACAAAAATAACGACACAATTTATATGGGAAAATATTATCAGCAACTTTGGTTATCCTATGAGTCTGACAAGCGATCAAGGAACTTACTTCCTGAATGTCACGATCCGTATTTTCTTGGAACAATTCATGGTTATGCACCATAAAACAACTTCGTATCACCCACAGGCTAATAGAACCATGGAATATTTCAACAAAATATTGAGCCATACGTTGACAAATATCTGTGATGTTGGAAGAAAAAACTGCGACGATAAAGTATTGATGGTATTGTGGGCATATCGAACAACCTATAAATGACTAAATAAAACAACACCGTTTCAACTAGTTTACGGAACAGAGGTCGTGTTGCCACTTGATTTTTTAGAACCATCACTACGAATTGTGTACATAACAAACTTGGATGATTTAGAATCCATCCAGGAATGGTTGAAAATATTGGTACAACTAGAAGAAACACACTTACAAGCGATATGGTCACAAAACATTAAAAAAAATGACAAAAAGCATGGTTTGACAGAAAAACTCAGGAAGAAAACTCTTCAGGAAGGCGCTAACATGTTACTCTATGACTCTAAGTTTTTGCAACATCTAGGAAAACTCAAAACTCATTGGCTTGGACCCTATGAGATTGTTGAAATACTTCCAATATGGGCGTGTAAATTGATATATTTTAGTGACAAGCTGCTTCCACACAACTTCAATAAGAGTAGGTTGAAGTTGTATTTCTAGCTAGAATGGAATGTAATAAATAAGGCACATGTCATTAGATTAGTTGTTATTTATTTTCTTTAGGGTAGATCTCTTTTCGTTTAGTAATAAGCACAGGAATCGCACAATTTATGTTGCTCAAACTAACATTACAAGCCATACTTCAATATCACTTTGCTAAAATGATTGAGCAACATTTTCAAATGGGAGTAGAGATTGGTGAATATGGCTAAAACAAATCAAAGGAACGCGATAAAAGAAAATAACCTACAGTGATACATGTGCGAGCACAAATGAGTAACGAGGGAATGGAACAAGGATGGAGTGCGGCGATGGAAAAAGAAGGGCTCTTACAGGGGAATGAAATCTTAAAGATGGAGATAGTAGGAGGAGGCATGTGAAATATAAAACATGGAGACATGGCCTAGATAAAAAGCTCAAGGAAACACAACTAAAAGTGTGAAGGAAAAGCTATGATGAAGAGGCCCATGACGCACACATAATGACCATTTGATAGACCAATGGGAAAAATATGGGAGTGAGAGACAACTATCAACTGAGTATTAATGAAAGTTAAGAGGAATTAACATACCATGCATAGGAGCAATAAATTAAAAGAGCAAACTCATTTTTACCTTGTAGTGAAAATCAGAGTTCTGGGGAGAAAAACAACAAAGAAATCATTAAAAACAATTCCACACCAAAATTTTTCCAAGAAACTAGTCGTGATTAACGCAACCCAAAAGCTTTTATCGAAAACACACAGGAGGTGAAACAAGCCAGTTTATAAAGAAACAAACCAGTCTTGACCGCCATTATACAGGTGTCGTAAAGCTTGGGAAGATTAAAAAAATTGGGGCAACAAACCGCCCCAGGGTAAACTAGAGTGGTTTCAAACCAACCAAGAAACATGACAGATAGGAAGAAAAGCGGCAAGAGGAAGGTGGTAAACAAAAGAGTACAAGTTTTTTGAGTATGTCCGGTACTGCATCATCATCAAGGAAATGACATCAAGAGAGGCCATAAGCACTTCAGAGGTTCAGAAAGGCAAAATCACTATGGCCGCAAGAAATTTTCCCAATAAAGCCCAAGTCTTCAATGCTCTAACAATTAACATTGAGATGAAGTACCCTGAGGAATCTAAAACCATTGGGGACTAGAACAATAATGTGACCTTCGCCAAAATTTCAGATTGCAACCATCTTTTGTCTGGCCTTGATATAACCATTGAAAAATAAATGATACGCTGAACAAGTCAGAAAGATGATCAAGGTAATGATGTCTTTGAAAATAGCATGCAAAAGACATTACAAAAAACATGGGTTCTTAAGCTAATGCAACTACCATACTTCAACAAGCCCATAAAATTGTATCAATATCCCATTTTGCACGTCAAGGAAGGATTTTTTTACTTTGCAGGATGACGAATGAAGATTGTTTCACACAGAATGTTTCAGCTTTGGGAATAGATTTGCTTCTATCCTTTCATTCCTTTGAGAAACAGATAAGGGTTAGGGCTAGGAGGAATACCTGTTGAATGTCGAGAGGGTGTGCACGTACCGTAGAGAAAGATCAGATCGACTGCGAAGAACTCCTTTTTGTCTGGGAAGGACTACCTGCAAGTAAGAATACAAGACCACCAGATTTTAATTAGACAATAAATGAGGGAACTGCCTTGGGCCCAGGAAATATAAAACTTCCTTTCGAAGGTGGTCAGTTCCCCTACTAATATGAATTAACACAAATTCTAACAAATAAGCTATTGTCCAATTACAATTTGTTTACCTTGTTAGAACAATAGAGAAAGGGCTGGTCTTGGTTTAGAATCACGGTGACCGATGCCGGTCACTGTAACCGGTACCGGTTGGTGGTAACCGATATCGGTAGGGACAATGTTTTAGGGGCTTTTGGTGAAGGTTGGTTGTAAGGTGGTTGTGTTGTTTTATAAGGCTGATAAATGGGTGGGGTTAGGTAATGGGGTGATGAGAAGGACTCAGAGAATACGGGGGGTGTTCTTGGGTTAATGTAAGGGTGGAGGAATGACAGTTAGATGTAGTGTGTTGCTGGGTAGTAGATCTAGGAATAGACTTATGATGGTTGTGATTCAGAAGTTCAAGAAATGTTATTAAAAGAACGTATAAGACTTACTTACTAGTTCCTGATGGAAAATGCAGGTCCTGGGACTGTGATGACGAAGACAGGGCTCAAGTAGGATGATCTGACAATCCAAGATGAGCTATCTCCTCTCCTGATACTCGGATGAGTGTCACTGGACTCTGGTTATTCAGTTGTAGTCTTGGGCTTGATGTCCTTCTCTGCAAACTTCTCTTGTTTCCTTTTCACTCGTCTCTGTTCAGCCAAGTAAAATTCCGGATCCTTCCAATGACTTCTGATTTTTGATCCACGAAAATCCAACCCTTTGTTTTTGGTTGGGAGTGGTCATTTACACGGAACCGATGGCGGTTACGCAACCGACGGCGGTCGAGTAGGAACCGGTATCGGTCAGGTCAAAGTGGGCTATTTTTGGTAAAATGCCAGCTTTCCCTCCTTTTCTCCCGAGGGATTAGTCGCGGGCTTGGTCAAGTCATTATGAGGTTAGTTTTAGGTGCGGGTGAGGAGTAATTAGTCATGGGTGTGGATGTGGACCAAGTTATAGGTCTTAATTAGGTTAGTTTAGGGTTAAGACTAGGTCATGATGAGGTGGCAGGTATGGCGATGTGGATTTATTAATTATAAGGTAATTAATAAACAATTGTGTAAGGTTTAGGTGATGAGGTTAGGTTGTGAAATGAGATGCGGGGCACAGTGGGTCGTAAGACACAAATTTGGTGTCTACATTAGCCCCTTGTTGTCGTGTAGCTTGTCTTTGTTAAAGCTGCACGGACAATAATAAGAAGTGGTTACCCCTGTTAAGGGTATAGGAAATCCCCCTCAAATCTATCACAGATTGAGGTAGCGTGAAATCAGGGATAGGGTTGATAAAGGGAAATGGTGTTGAGATGATGGTAAGATGGTGGGGTAGGTCCAAGGAAGCAGACGCGCGTTGAAATGCAGTAGTGCGACCAGGGTACATGATTTGAAGAGCAAACAAGCTATTCATAGGCAAAGGTCGATAGTTTATCCAAACAAGGGTGATATAATCCTAGTATCCAAGGCATAGGAAGTAGCTCCAGGGGATATAACGGGTAAGGTACAGGAACGGTTAGGCATGTTCGGCAGTACCAAATGGTTGGTTTGGTTGAGATAAACGTCACGGTCTTGGTCTAGGAAAAGTTGGTCGACTGATCAAGTCAAGGACCCTAATCATGCTAAAACACGAACAGGTGAGCTCGATTGAACAAAAATGCTACATGATGGGTGGATAAAATTGTAATTTGTTGATTTTGGGCGAGGTATTTAATTGGTGCGGCCTTGGGTCGGGCCAAATGGTTGGGTACGGCCTTGGGTCGGGCCAAATGGGTTGGTTGCGGCCTTGGGTCGGGCCAAATGGTTGGTTACGGCCTCGGGTCGGGCCAAATTGGTTGGTTGCGGCCTTGGGTCGGGCCAAATTGGTTGGTTGAGGCCTTGGGTTGGGCCAAATTAGTTGGTTGCGGCCTTGGGTCGGGCCAAATTGGTTGGTTGCGGCCTTGGATCGGGCCAAATTGGTTGGTTACGGCCTTGGGTCGGACCAATGAAGTCAACAAAGGGTTCTCAGCGAAGGTGGATATAGGTGAGGTTGTGAGAAAGGGCGATTAGTAAATAAGGGCAGAAATTAGGGAAAAGGTGGGTATTAAACCGATATCGATTAGTAAATAAGGGCAGAAATTGGGAGAGATGACGATTACACTGGAGGATGTGTATCGCATCCTTCCATTTCGGGTTGCTTTTGTTTCTTGCTTACTTTCACATAGGGAGCATACTTGTTGTTTTCTTCTTTTAAAAATTTCACACGGTATTTTGTTATATTTAGTAAAAGAATTTGTCTTGCTTTCCCAGTTTTGTAATAGTGAAAGTCATCTTCTTTGCTTCATCGAATATCATTTTCGATTTGAGTTTAAAACACGTGCATTACATTCTTGCTTGTTGTTTTCAATTCTAGTGAACGTATACTAAGTAACAGGTCATACACGTGGGGGTGATTTCCACGGTATTGACAGGAAATTAATCTTACTTTCACTGCACAACACATACCGAATCACTTCATAATTAACACAACAGCTCAAAACATCCCCCCTTTTCCACGGTATTCCTCCGCCCGATTGAGGTAACCTTATAAGCCAAAACAAACTTAACATTTCCCCTAAGTCTTGTGTTTAGGATTCTCACATCATTTTGCGTCTAAGGGCATAAGCTCAAATTGATAAACACTAATCCTAGGGTTAGTCTGTTAATTTGCTTGTGTATCTTGTTTGTTTTCAATTCTGTTTCTCTATCATACACTGTTTCAGTTATCACTTCAGAACAATTTGATAGATGTACTAAGCATTGTTAAAAAATCAAATCAGCAGCTTCTTATATTTTCTTATACCAGTCTTATTATACCGACATCGGTTAACTGACCGACGTCGGCTATAGTCTAACCGACATCGGTTAACTGACCGACGTCGGCTATAGTCTAACCGACATCGGTTAGCAGACCGATATCGGTTACTGTCTCTTACAATTCCTGACAAACCAGCAACCTACCAATTTTAACATTCTGAGGTTGTTTATGTTCCTGATAGATTGAAACCCTACTATGTACTCTTGTCCATGGTTGTTATCACTCGGAAGCAAGCCGCCGCCATGGTTTCACATGCCTGCTCTGTGCCTTTTCCTGAATCACCCCCTTCACATTCTATAGGGAATCCTACGGATACCAGCGAGGTTCCTAAAATTCCTGTAGGAGATAAGGAATTTTCCAAATTTCTGGATGCTAATCCTAGCGCTGTACAATACTATTTGTCTCATGCCCCTGACCGTACACCCGACGGTCAACTCCTTGTTGGCATGCCTATTAGTATAGCTGCTCATTTAGCTCCTTCTCCGCCTGATAACCCCGCTTTGCCTGCCGCATCCTTAGCCCCGTCTCCCAATCCAGTGGCTTCAGAGGTTCATACGACACAGATTGGCTTTCCTTTGGTTAACCTTGGGCCCCACATTTCATTACCGCCGACCGCTCCTACCTTGTCTCTCTTGCAGACTGTTCCGTTCATGACTTGCTCTCTGCCACCTATCCACACGAGTTTTCCTTCTCAAGCTCCGCCCACATTTTCATTCCCACACACGTATCCCGTGACCTCAACGTCTTATATAGGACATCCCTATTCGGTCACCTCAACACATTCGTCCTCCATACCTTATCAACATTTAACGCCACCATTGTCTAGTGGAGGCCCTTGGCCCAATTTGCCTCCATTTGCCGCAACCGCACCATCAGCTCATCCAACCACGGATTTCATTAAACAAATGATGGACAAAATGCAAAGTCTGGAGGCTTCTATTTCAGGAAGTCGTAGCGCCTTGACATACGAGCAAGTTTGTCGAGAGCCTATCCACCCTTCTGTCCCCCTTCATTCATATCCTCCTCAATGGGAATTACCAAAATTTACTCGTTTTAATAGTAAGGAGGATCCTCAACAACACTTGCGCTCATTTAGACATGCCTGCTATCTAATTACTCACGACGATGCCTTACTACTCCGCACCTTTCCCATGTCCTTATCAGGACCCGCCTTGGAGTGGTACAGTGCTTTAACCCGGCACTCAATCTTCTCTTTTAACCAACTAGCCCAATCTTTCTTAGATCATTTCTCCATTAACATTGCCAAGAAAGTATCTATCACCGACCTCTATGCCATCCAACAATTTGAAGATGAATCTATCACAGATTTCGTTGGACGATGGCGGGGCCTTATCAACCAACTTACGTATGCCTTGCCTCAAGCTGAACTTATCGAACTTTTTACGCGGGCCTGCGCTAAACACATCTTCCCTACCCTCCAAATTCAAACTTTCCGCACATTTGACGAAGCCTTTACTATGGCTCGAAAATAGAGATTCGAGCCTTAGAGGAAGAGAAATTGCGGTTGCGCAACAAAAACCCCATTTTTCGAACTCAAGATTCCACCAACAAACCTAACACCACCAATCCTCATCCATCGACTGCTTCGAAATCAAAATGAGCTGTGCATGTGGTGATGGTCAAATCCCAACCACCGTCTAAAACCTCGCCAAAAACCACCTATAAGTATAAAGCTGAGCCCATCAATTATACCCCCTTGGGAGAAACTTATGGTGTGATATTGGAAAAATTGCTTAAAGCAGGAGCCATTACCTTACCTCCTGTTAAACCTCACTCCGGGTTTGATTCCACTCGCGCCATACCTTCTTGGTACAAAGAAAATGACTTCTGTAACTTCCACCGCATGAAGGGACACAGTCATGAAAACTGCAAGATGTTGAAAAACATAGTGCAGGAAATGGTTGATGCAGGGGATATAACCCTCGATAATCCTAACGCTCCTGCTAACCGAAATTTGAAAATTTTCAACAAACCATTCCCAAATCACTCTCCTAACAGTAATATAAACCAAGATATCTTAGCCGAGGAGAGTGTTCACGAGATCCATGCAGTCTTCGACTCCCAGCCAAAAGTCTCCATCGAAAAAATTCTGAATCAAGCTTCTTCACTAACGCAGGAACCCGAACCCCCTTCATCACCATCAAGACAAGACAAAATCCTTGCCGTTCCTTTACCCATCAAAGAATTAACCGCCCAGAGTTCCCTTCTCACAAATGAGCCTTCTTACACCACATCCTTGCAAGACTGTGAGCGGATGTTATCTAATTTATCTATTTCCCAAACGTCTCCTTCTAACATTCTTGCTGTACAAGAAGAAGGCTCGCCACTTGTCTTGTCATCCTTAGACGAGAAACCTCTTACACCGATATTGCCACATTCTTTAAACATGACGGATCCTCTCAAACACACCCTCCTACCTATTAGTTCTTCATCGCCTAAATCTTTTCAGCAACCGGTTAACCTCTTAATGCCCATTGATACAGTGCCTCATCTTCCCCCTATATCACACCCACAGTGGACCGGAATCACAACCCATCTTTCTTCCATACAAAAGTTCCTATTCACACGTGAGGACTGTCATTCCCCAGAAGATAGAAAGGTCCTACGGGAGCGTTTGAGTACGCCATATTCTACTCAAATGCAGATGACCAACCCAAATGCCTCTACCATATACCCGAAGTGTTTACAGAAGCTTAAAATGCCTATGTCCTCATCTTCACCCCCTCATCTCTACCAAATACCTCATCCACTTCTATTAACCTAACCCAACCTTCCCCTATGCTTGGAACCTCACCAACCACCACCCTACACACCGCCGGCATCCCACCACCCGACCCCCCACCGTGCCAGGGACCCAGCCGCCCCCGAAGACCCCACAGCCCTCCACAACAACTCCCCATAGGGCCCCCAACCCGAACTAAAGCCACGAAACACTCACCCCATCACCTCAGTCCCCCACCCAGACACCCAGCCCAGTTTTACCCCGCCCCCACTACACGCCCCCCTCCCGCTGCAACAACCCAGCGCCCACACCTACGCCACCTAGCGCCCCCCAAGGCACTAAGCCCCGGGCCAACCGACAACGCGCCCAGAACCCGCCACAACCCAGCTCCCGTTCACAGGCCTCACCCGCCCAGCACCACCACCCCCAACCAACGGCCGCAGCGCCCCCTCCGCACAACCAGGGGTGGACATCAATACCACTCACCCGACCACCGCGATCCACTGGACGCTCCGCTCCACCCCCGTGGGTGGGGTCCAACATTAGCCGCCTACACCACCAAAAGCCCAAATACCACAAAGTACGCACCATAAACTACGCCCACACACGAAGCACACCGAGACCCCCCTCTGAACCCCACGCGACCCACACCCACCCCCCCAGCAACATACAAAAGGGGGGAGAAAAAGAGCAAAACTACACAAAAACAAACAGCAATCACACCCAAAAGAAAAAAAAAATTCCACGACCCCTCAGCAATCAAAATGCAGCCACGGTCCAAAACACCAGTCAAGGAGACGGGATAACACAACACGTGTCGCAGGGACACATTAGGACTCGTATGATCCATCTAAACCTCGACCTATAGGTTATGATGAGTCTAAAATCTGCGCTTACCACCGCACACCAGGACATGATGTAGAGGGATGTAAATCGTTGAAAGCCATACTTCATCAGTCACCTCTCTCAAACAGAAAGGTTAAACAAGACAACTTACGAAGGGAGAAACATTTAGCTTCAATCCCCTCTCCTATACCACCTGTCCTCGCTTCACCAAGATCTGTCATTGTTACAACCCAACCTCTCGAAGACCATGAATTATCCCTACCATCCTCCTCCTCTCATGTTCACAAGATCAACATGATTAGTGTTGCCACTTGAGGGCAGAAAAACAACGAGAAAGCTAAAGGAAGCACACCTATGGCCTCTCTTTCTCCTACCACGTCATCTGTGGCCTCATCATCTAACCAGCTAAACATAACTTCTACGTCGAAAGAAGCCAAGTTTAGATAAATCCAATTATAAAAACCCCTTGTCCAAACCACCAACCATACGAATCAACCATAGCTAATCATTATCAAAACCCACCCAGTCAATAGCCTCATTTTCCTTTGACTTTGACCCGCTCAAAGGATCTTAAGCCAAAATCCTTGATATGTTGGTTTAGAATGCGACCATTTCCCTACCCCCACTTAGACCCTCTGATCCATCTAAGCCTCGACCTATAGGTTATGATGATTCTAAAATCTGTGCTTACCACCACACACCAGGACATGATGTAGAAGGATGCAAAGCTTTGAAAGCCATCCTTCGTCAGTCACCTATCTTGGATAGAACAGCCTAAGAAGGACAACTTACGAAGGGAGAAGCCCCTAGCTTCGATTCCTTCTCCTATACCACCTATCCCCGCCTCGTCAAAATCTATCATCATTGCAACCCCGCCTCTCGAAAACAATGACTTATCCCTACCATCTTCCTCCTCTCGTGTTCACGAAATCAACATGATTAGTATTGCTACTCGAGGGCAGAAAAACAATGGGAAGGCTAAAGAAAGCACACCTACAGCCTCTCTTTCTCCGTCCACCAACCTGATCACACCACCCCCTAAAGTGGTTATTCGTGGACCTGCCTACCCCGTCTCTAATGGAGTTTCTCACCATTGAACCATGATCAAACAGCTTCACCAATCACATGTAAAAATGACACTGTTACAATCTCATTCAAACTTCTGAATCTCATTGACAAGCTCTCGTTGACATCCTCCAAGGGATAAAGGTCTTACCTAATGAAACCTTGCCTGTTACCTCCATTCTAACACCCAATTACATTTCTTCGCTCACCAAACAACCTATCTCCCCAACCACTTCTGTCTCTGTATAGTAAGCCACTGCTGTCAGTTTCTCCGAAGACGAAATTGTTGACTTTGGTGTAGAAGATCTTGACCCTGCTCTTTTCATCTCAGCTTATGTCTGGGACATTCAGGATGCATCGTGTTATGATTTATGGAGGCGCTAGTCTAAACATCATCTCTTCAAAAGTCCTTCCAACAAATGAATATCCCTTCTAGCTGCATGTGTGCCAACCCCATTATGTTGCGGTCATTCAATGATGCTATTACTTCTACCTTAGGTACCGTGATCCTTAACATTCGTGTAGGGCCACGCACTTTACCCAAACTCTTCTATGTCCTTGAGGGAGAGTTCCAATACAATATGTTGTTAGGCCGCCCTTGGATCCGGGCTATAGGATGTGTTCCCTCCACCTTACATAGATGTATAAAATTTGAGTACGAGGGGAAGTCCTACACCGTAAAATCTGATCCTCCCCCCTTCAAAAACCTGTAATATGTTATATCGCCCTAATGATGTGCTTGTACCAGTCAAGACACCCATTCATCTAACCCAACCATCCACTTCAACCTCACCTCTACCATCCACTTCAACCACACCTACACCTTCAACCAATGAAACTGTCGTTGCAAATACCACTTCCTTTCCCAGCAGAAAACATCCCAACCTCTAGACCCCTTAGTAGATGTTTTTCAACACCTTATGTTGGGGGAGTACCGCCTATATAACATTAGTTCTTTCCATACCCCACAAGAGTACGGATAGTTACATGCGCATCGTACCTACAACCGTCACGTGGGGGAGGTAATCTCTTACAGACCACCTAATTCCCGCACCAACCTAACGTATGGAGTGTGTTGACGCATCCTCCGTTACCCCTGAACCTCCTCTTGGTGTGGTTCCCTTCCAATCCGATTTTTAATACCTGAAAAATTGTCATTTCACCCTCACCTTCTTGACTCGTTGTGCTTGGAAAGGATTTGGTTTTGGTCTTTATGAACAAGGCCGACATACAATCATTCCCATAACCACACACAAGCATAATGATCCTAAGTGGTCTTGGATTTCCTGAAACACTTACACCGAAAGAACCTCATGTCAGTTGTATTTTGGAAGATGACGACATCACCCCTACCAAACCATCATCACCCATTTTGCCATCGTCACCCACAGAGTCGATAAACCCTGAATCTATCCCTCCTAACTTTTTTTTTTCATAAATGCTATCTTCCTAGGTCCTCTCACTTATCAATTTGATAGTGAGGACCCATCTTCTCTTCCCCTTCTGTATCCAGACATGATCGAAGAGGATTCACCTTCAATTAACGTTGTTGAGTGCTAGGATGACGACTCCATCGTCACTTACCTTGGTGCGGATGACTCCTATATTCAACGCGCATTACCGTCTGAAACTCAAACCATGTTGAATGAGTCTACTATAGAAATTAACATCCACATAGAGGAGGATCCTCACATTGTGAAGATCGGACAATCCCTTAACGCATCAGAACAAGTCACCTTTACTACCTTTCTCCGTACCCGCAACCAAGCTTTCGCTTGGTCCTACGCTGACATGCCAGGAATTGATCCTGACATTGCTATCCATAACATCACCCTAAAACCCGATTCCAAACCAGTCAAACAAAAACTGAGAAAAATGCATCCACGCATTGCCCTCTTGGTCAAAGAAGAGCTTCAACGACTTCTTTCTGTTTCCTTCATCTTGCCTATTGACTATCCTCAATGGATTTCTAACATCGTACCTGTCACTAAAGCGACGGGGGGACTTTGGATATGCATGGATTTCTGAGACCTTAACCTCGCTTGCCACAAGGATGACTTCCCCCTCCCAAGTATTGATCAACTTGTTGATCTCACTGCGGGCCATGAGATGCTTTCTCTCATGGATGGCTTTTCAGGATACAATCAAATTTTGGTAGCCCCGGCCGATCAACATAAAACTGCCTTCATCACTCCTTGGGGAACCTTTTGTTATCGTGTCATGCCGTTTGGCCTTAAGAATGCTGGTGTGACCTATCAGCGGGCTATGACTTACATTTTTCATGACATTATGCACACTATCCTTGAGGATTATGTTGATGACCTTCTTGGCAAATCTAAACATCGTAGTGAACATCTCGATGTTTTAACCATTATTTTTGATCGCCTGTTACAATATTCGGTCCGACTTCAACCAAAGAAATGTGTCTTTGGTGTTCTTTCGGGAAAAATTCTTGGCTTTATCGTCTCTTTGCGTGGCATTGAGGTCGATCCATCTAAATTCAAAGCTATCCTAGAAATGCCCCCACCCAAAAACCTCAAACAATTGCGTAGTTTGCAAGGTAAACTTCAATCCATCCGGCGTTTCATCTCCCAACTCTCGGATCGATGTCAACCTTTCCATCACCTTCTTAAAAAGGACATTGCCTTTCAATGGAGCGAAGAGTGTCACCAAGCCTTTGAAGCTCTCAAAGCCTATCTCTTGCAGTCACCTGTGCTTATCCCACCTCAGGATGATCGCCCTTTCTGCCACTGACCATGCTATAGGAGCCATGCTCGCACATCGGGACTCGGCACGTCGAGAACAAGCCATTTATTATATAAGTCGTACTCTCATGGATTACGAGACTAGGTATACACATGTAGAAAAATTGTGCCTAGCCCTATCATTCGTAGCCACCAAAATTTGACACTACCTCCTGAATCACAAAACTTTCGTCATCACCAACACGGACCCCATCCATTATATGTATGCCAAACCACATCTAAACCAATGCATCGCCCGATGGCTTATGCTCCTCGCTGACCTCGACCTTGAATTTATACACCAGAAGTCAATCAAAGGACAAACTATTGCAGACTAACTCACGGAAGCCCCTTTACCTGGGGAACAATTTACCAATTTTAATTTTCTTGACGAACTCATCGCCACTCTTTCACTCAGGGAAGAGTCGTATCCAATGTCCCTCTTCTTCGATGGATCCAAATGCCAGCATGGCGGAGGGGCCGGCGTTGTTCTCATTCCTCTTGACACTGAGCCTATGCCTCTTTCATTCCGACTCGATTTCCCCTGCACTAATAATACAACGGAATACGAGGCCCTTGTTTTGGGTCTCCAGGTTGCGTTACACTTAGGTGTCAAATCTATTAATATTTTCGGCAACTCTCAATTGGTAGTCAATCAAGTTATGGGCATCTATCAATGTAAAAATGAGGAACTTCAAAAGTACAAACATTACGTGGATTCACTTTTGACCTCATTTACTCGATATTCTATCCAGATCATTCCCCGCTCCACTAACAAATTTGCCGATACTATGGCTTGCTTAGCCTCGCAAATTCCTGCTTCATCAACTGACTCTGACATTTTCATCTTGGTCCAACAACTCTTTGCCCTATCTTACTCGTGCCAAAATGTTTCGCACAGAATGTTTCAGCTTTGGGAATAGATTTGCTTCTATCCTTTCATTCCTTTGAGAAACAGATAAGGGTTAGGGCTAGGAGGAATACCTGTTGAATGTCGAGAGGGTGTGCGCGTACCGTAGAGAAAGATCAGATCGACTGCGAAGAACTCCTTTTTGTCTGGGAAGGACTACCTGCAAGTAAGAATACAAGACCACCAGATTTTAATTAGACAATAAATGAGGGAACTGCCTTGGGCCCAGGAAATATAAAACTTCCTTTCGAAGGTGGTCAGTTCCCCTGCTAATATGAATTAACACAAATTCTAACAAATAAGCTATTGTCCAATTACAATTTGTTTACCTTGTTAGAACAATAGAGAAAGGGCTGGTCTTGGTTTAGAATCACGGTGACCGATGCCGGTCACTGTAACCGGTACCGGTTGGTGGTAACCAATATTGGTAGGGACAATGTTTTAGGGGCTTTTGGTGAAGGTTGGTTGTAAGGTGGTTGTGTTGTTTTATAAGGCTGATAAATGGGTGGGGTTAGGTACTGGGGTGATGAGAAGGACTCAGAGAATACGGGGGTTGTTCTTGGGGTAATGTAAGGGTGGAGGAATGACAGTTAGATGTAGTGTGTTGCTGGGTAGTAGATCTAGGAATAGACTTATGATGGCTGTGATTCAGAAGTTCAAGAAATGTTATTAAAAGAACGTATAAGACTTACTTACTAGTTCCTGATGGAAAATGCAGGTTCTGGGACTGTGATGATGAAGACAGGGCTCAAGTAGGATGATCTGACAATCCAAGATGAGTTATCTTCTTTCCGGATACTCGAATGAGTGTCACTGGACTCTAGTTATTCAGTTGTAGTCTTGGGCTTGATGTCCTTCTCTGCAAACTTCTCTTGTTTCCTTTTCACTCGTCTCTGTTCAGCCAAGTAAAATTCCGGATCCTTCCAATGACTTCTGATTTTTGATCCACGAAAATCCAACCCTTTGTTTTTGGTTGGGAGTGGTCATTTACAGGGAACCGATGGCGGTTACGCAACCGACGGCGGTCGAGTAGGAACCGGTATCGGTCAGGTCAAAGCGAGCTATTTTTGGTAAAATGGCCAACTTTCCCTCCTTTTCTCCTGAGGGATTAGTCGCGGGCTTGGTCAAGTCATTATGAGGTTAGTTTTAGGTGCGGGTGAGGAGTAATTAGTCATGGGTGTGGATGTGGACCAAGTTATAGGTCTTAATTAGGTTAGTTTAGGGTTAAGACTAGGTCATGATGAGGTGGCGAAATGAGGTGGCAGGTATGGCGATGTGGATTTATTAATTATAAGGTAATTAATAAATAATTGTGTAAGGTTTAGGTGATGAGGTTAGGTTGCGAAATGAGATGTGGGGCACAGGGGGTCGTAAGACACAAATTTGGTGTCTACAAAGATTTCACACCATCTGATTCACAAGGTGAAGAAGCTAAAAAACATTGGTTTAGACTTGGCACAAGCATTGGAAGATGAGGCATCAGTTGACAATATTGACAACTCCCTCAAGTACAAGCACAACAAAAAATTCATGTCCATCGAGGAGTTATAGGACCTTGGGACAAGAGATGTTGTGTGATTCATTACTACTAAAATTTTAGGAGAGGAAAGATGGACGGAAATCAATAAGAGTTTTTTTAGCATTGCACACAAAGTAGTGGATGGGATTGTTTTTAACTACTCCCAATTTGTCGCGTAAAACCTAGTAGCGGACACCGACCTAGCCCAAGAAACCAAAGGGATTAAATTCCGATGGGGTGTGATTTTATTGTTGTTCGTCTTTAGAGAGATGGATGTACCAAAAGGGGATAATGAACTGATATGGTCATTTCCAAGTGAAGTCCCATCATCAATAGTAATGTATAAGGCATACATGACGCCTTTAACTCTTAACAATGCTTATAAAGCAATATTTACAAACTGGTTCAAACACTTGCACAATGTCTTTGAGGATTCCACACCTCTTACCTCAATAGTTGGCTGGTGAAGCAGATTTCAATGTCACAATGAATTAATTAATGGCAAGAGTAAAGAAGGGAGATGAGACTTGGACACCATGGGCTAAGGTGACATTTTATTTTATAGTAGATTACATTTTTCGCTCTATTAAGAGGGTTAAGGGGGCCAATAGGTTTAACATAGATGCACAAAGAATAGATGAGGACATTCATACGCTATAACAAACATACAAACATGCAAACCAATATGTGCATAAAGGAGCTCAAGCCACAAATATATGCCATCTTACAAAATGAGAGACTATCATAGTAGGGAATGACACACAAAAACATTTCTTCTATATGCGCCCAAAGAAGAAAGATAACCTGGAGGATACAACAGATGAGGGTCGCGACGAAGAATTGGTTATGCCTAAACAAAAGCATTAAGGAGCCCGAGAACAAATAAAACGTGCTACACATGTCTCAGAATAAAATAAAAGGACACGCGTGCCATCGGCATATCCTACCAAGAAGAGGAAATTAAACCTACAACATGCACCAATAAAGAGAGAAGATGAAAACCTATAAAAAACACTCAGGAAAACTTCAAGTGCAACCCCTTTAGAGGCGTTGCACCAGAAAAAAGAAAATTTAGATGTACATGTACAACATTACCCACATGATGTAGGTCCAAGCTCAAATGTGGAATTCTCTAGCCCTGGTAAAATAACCTCGTGAATCTAATTACCTCTGAAAGTGGTGGAGATCAAAGATATCTTGGAGAGGGAAGAAACAAGCAAGCAAAGTGGGAGCAACAAAGCAAGCCATGGAAAGAAAAACGACCATGGAGAAGAAGTTCACCCAAGTAAGGGCAAGGATAAAATACATGAGCAAGAGCAAGGCCATGACGAGGATGAAGAAATGCCAGTCTACCAACACGTACGAAAGAGATCAATGCGCTCAATTTTCCAAGAAGGGAAAAATGATTATGAGTTTTTCCAGTGGAGCACTCTTAAAAATACAATGGCATCTAGGTGCTCCAAAAAGAGCTTATCCTTTTCTTTGGATGCTTGCAAAAAGGAACCACTCATTATGTTTCCCAGCGACAACATTCCTAACATGCCATCAAATGAAGGAGACTCAATTTATCTTGCAACAACGTATAATTTGTCTCAAATCCAAGCCAGCGAAGCATTGCTCAAGATAGCAGGAGAATTAGTACAACAAAATATGAAAAACAACAGTGAGGCCCGGGCATATAAGGAAAAGGCAAGAATTTTGGAGGAGGAACTAAGAGAAACCAAGTGCCAGTTGTGGGAAATCTAACATGAGAACAAGGGTATAAGGGATAAGTATTCACGTGTTGAAACAAAAGTGGAAGCCTTTACCGAGCGAATACTACACAATGAGCCCAAAATATTGCAAGATAACTCACTCATACTATGCGAGAAAATAGATGAGCTTGATCAACTCATAAATCTATTATTCTAAGAGTCAGAGAGGGAACATCAGAGGGAAAAATGAAAAGGAGTTGACAATAAAAACTACACACAGTATGTTATAGGAAGCTCATAGCCTGTAAGGAAAGTGCGCAAAAATTGGAGGCCGCAATAGATAAGTTTGGAAAACTACTTAGGGGGTTGTATAAACAACCGTAGATAATCCATATACACACACAAGAGATGGAAAAAAAATTGTTGGCGTATGAAGCCTAGTTGGCTGAGGATTCCCTCGACAAAGCTTCCCGAAATAGGATAATGGAAGAATTAGAAGCAGTATGTGAGGAGATCACAATGAAAAATAGGAAAATAAAACAACGTTTAACATAATTACGAAAGATCACTGACACATAAGAAGGAGAGCTAGGATCAACAAGTGGGTTTTTAAAGCAACAAGTTGATCAATTGTGGGTCATAGTCACAACAAGAGTAAACGATGTTTCGGTATTCAATCAACTTTCTTCACAGTTGGATAAAGTTCATCAACATATTGAACACATCATACAAAAATGACATGTGCATGAAGATTTTTTGCATGAAGAAGTCCCAGAGTTATTTGAATAGGTCTAATAAATGTTTCCTGAGGACAAACAATCAATTTAGTATGAGATGATGTTGGGCCCCTGTCTAATATATTATCTATACTTTATTCTTTGATCATTCTTTGGAGGCACGCAGAAATTACTAAAGATGAGTGCAAGACAAAACTAGTGGAGCGCTTGAGAAGTGTATGTGCAAGGGAAAAAGAAGGAACATGTGTACAAGAGAAACAATGGAGATGCGCACGAGACATCAGGAAATAGAATAATAGGAAAAGGGTAAGAATACAAAGAAGGACATGCAGGGTAGCAAAGAAATAGGGATAAACATTAGTCTGGAAGTGGACTTAGACTTCAATTCTTGGAGACTGCATGGAAAGGATAGAGGGGATGGATAAAGATAGGAATAGCCACATGCTAAACAAAGGATTGACATGTAACACACGCTTATGAAGACACAAGCTAATTTTGGTAAATTAACTCAATGGGGCAGTTAACTGGAGTTGTGAACTCAAGGGCTATTCTTAGCCTTTGTAAGACTGGTGAAAGGAAAGTCCCCACCAGTATAAATACATATGTAAGGGTTATGATAGATGTACGAAGAGATAGAGAAACTAAGAGATATGGATACATGGATATAGATGCATTAGCTTAGGGAGATAGTTATGTGTGAGAACTTTGTAATGAATATGTATGACTTATCACCTGTAAATGAGCAACAATTTATATGGAAATGAACAATTTGTGGAACATACATGGTTTTGTGTTAACATAGCAGAAATCCAAGTCTGAATTAAATGCTAGATTAACCATTTGTTAAATTCATTTTATCTTTGTTATCTTATGATGGAACTTGGAAGCCTCTCGCACTTCAAGTGAGCACACCTAGTCTTACTAGGCGTGATATGCCATCGCGGTAGTAAGGAAGAATTGTGCACAACTAGTTAGGGAATGTCACACACATAGGGTAGAGGACTAGACTCCAACACCTTCTTCACACGAGAAGGACATGGGATAATAATGACATTAAAACATTTAGAGAAACATTCAAGAACTTAAGGAAATTTAAAGAGCATGTGGTATTTGTTGTTGCATTTATTAAGCATTAAAAATGACAAGGGTTGGGTACTTGCATTGCATTAAAATGCTTGCTAACCTGCATTGTACTTGGTGCGTTGTCTTCAAAAAACTATTTCCAACAAGGAGCTTATAATAATTGAGGAATAACACAAGCTCCTAAAAAATATCCCTAGTTTTTAACTACGATTTTGTAATATGTTGTTGAACTATTATGGTTTTATGTAGAGTAATGTCCTGAGAGATATGCATACAATTTTATAAAAGTGAGAAATTTTTTAAGAGTCCCAAAGTATACGAGCAAGGCCATGCATCAAATTCACCTTAGCCAACGACGATCAGAACTATACTACATTGGTATCGATTAAGGAGTAAATCAGTTCTCACAAGAATTCTCTATTCACACTGATTTTTTGGAGTCTTTATTTTATTGTTTGAATATATGTTACAACGTTTATTTCTAACTACTATATCCAAATTTACAATAAATCAAATATTTCTCTAAAATCCTCACTTATTAATTATTATTACTTCAATTATTTTTTTATTAGAGGTAAAAAGGGTTGAGGGGACCCTACCCCGTACAAAATATGAAGATCCAACACAAAAAGAGGCCAAGGGTATACCCATTGGAACCCCACAAGAACAAAAACAAAACTACAAGCTAGTGATCATACTATCCATACTAACAGTCCAATTGTACCAAACTAACAACAAGAGCTAGAGAACTAACAACAAAACAAAAAAGGGGTCCTTGCCACCAAAGAGAACAGAAACCATTCATTCTTTTATCAGATCTCCCACTGTATGCATGCAACCATTCCATTCATTGACCAAGCTGGCAATGGTGGACTTCTAGTATTAATAATCAAGTTCAACAATCTCCACTTTAGGCCCAGTTCCTTCCTTTTCCATTTTCTTGGCTATTTCCATGGAGTGTATCATTTCTGCCAAGAGTTTAAGATGGTGAATGGTGCTCTTAACATTGAGAATGTGGACATCCCTAATCTGTAGAATGATCTCCTTCATCTTCAACATTTCTTGCTCCATAGAAAGACATCTCTCATTTGCATTCTTTAATTGGTCGCTGAGGACTATGGTCATGAGTTTGTCTACCTTCTCCTGAAGCTCCCTCAAATCAATGGACACCATGCTAATTTTGTGTCTGTTGATATCTGTATCCAGTCTGTAATTTTCAAACTCTTTCAAAAAAACATTTGATTTGACCACCAAGTCCTGAACTTTAAACAAATTCTTCTATGTCACTTTAAGAGCCTACAGGTTTTATATAGCTTCTTTTGTATTCTGGGAAGTTTGGCCCTCAGTGTTGCCATGAACCTCTTCACCATCCTCTTTCCCACCTCCACTGCTAAACTGGTTCTCATTATCCTCCCTTTTGGTCACCAGAATCTGAGCTGACATCAATGTTCTCCTAAGGTCCCGAAGCCCCACTCTCCTTGCTCTTCTTCTTTGAATTTTCTTTGGCCAAACTTGACCTAGTCCTTTTGGCCACCGATTTCCCCACTTCCTCCATGCATGATGTATCAATTTTAGCTTCAAAATTCTCATTCTTTCCCAAATCTTCCTGACCAGGGTTCACCAAATTAGCCCCAAATTTTTCATTTTTCCCAATGAGAGGAGTACCCAACTTCAACATTGCTTTAATTAGCCCTTGGTGCAACGGATGGGTAAAAGTGCCTTTTTCAACCTACACAATAGATCTGGCTAAAGAAATATACAGATAATTTGGAAAGTTGTAGAGTCTACCATTTCTTATGTGATTAAACATCGAGAAATGATACCCGTAAACACCCTTCCAGGGTTATGTACGACATCAATAACAGAGAAATTTCATCATATGGTGAAGGAAAATCCTCCCTAACATAACCATTATGAAGTTGTTTAAGAGCACCCTTACCTTACATGAAGTTGTCAATCTCCAAGCTATAATCGGACTTAGGTTTGAAAATACATCTTCCTTCCAGGGAAAACCCTGTCACTCTAGCAATAAACTTTAGAGATATAGTGAAGGAAAAATTTTGGACACAAACATGGCCTTCGTTCCAAGTTTTAGCCACTTCCACATTAAGATCTTCATCAAAACCATCGATTTTTTTTAAAAATTGCATCAAACCTGCCTTATCCAACAGCTCAGAAGCTTCCTTCGACATTTCATGGATCGTGTCAGGCTCAGTTCTCACCAGATCACCTCCCATATTGCCATTGTATCCCTTCTTCCTGTTGTGATCCTGCAAATTACAATTCCACTATCTATTCAGGTAGCCACTTTTACAAAATATGTGTGAATGGATCAAATTAATGAAAAGATATTCCCTATCAATCCAATATTTGGGATGATTGGATGTTATGTTTGGCACGAGTCTAAGAATCATCATTTCCAGAGACATCATCCTAGAGGCCACCTCATCCTTATTTTTCATCATTATAGAGATATGGAATTGGGATCATAATCCCCTTTTAAAGTATGAATTATTTTAGCTTACAGGTTGGTTGAATCTTCAACCACATTAAAATCTATAGCCTCCACCCCTTTGTTAGCATATATATCTGCCAATCTATTTCCTTCCCGATAGATATGTTGGAATGATATTTCAGTGAAAGAAGACATTTTCCTTTTTGCATTTTTAATAAAGTCTTCAATAGATAGAGAAGTTGTGTTTTTTCCCTTCATACACGAGATGATATTCAAAGAGTCCCCTTCCACAATTAGAGACTTGAAACCTCTCTCTTCTGCAAGCTTGACTCCCCAATCCATCATTGTTGCCTCAGCGACATGGTTAGTTTGTAGGCCCAAATTAAAGAAGTAAGTGAGGATAAACTTACCATTTGCATCACGAAACACACCTCCTCCTCCAACCTTTCCAGGGTTCCCTTTAGCAGCTCCGTCAAAATTTAGTTTGATAAAAACCTCCCTGGGATTAGTCCATCTTACCCCTTCTCTAGGATTAATTTTCTTAGGTTGGGGGTCATAAGTTAAGTTCCAATTGTTGATGATGTGTTTTTCTCTTTCCACGACTTCCACATCTTTATTCTTAAGGATAGAGAAATTGTTTCTAACAGCTTGTGTGCATTTGTTAAAAATCAGCCTGTTGGGAAGTTTCTTACCTTTGAAAATCCTTCGATTTCGTTCTTTCCAAACTTCCCACCACAGATGTCCAAGACTCATAATCCAAAGATTCTTTAGACATTGGCTTATGAACATACATCTCCATTGAGTCCAAGCAGATTGAACCTCCTTTAGGCTTACCTAGTTAACCAAAAACAATTCAAGGATAGAAGATAGAATTTGAAAAGAGAAAGTGTAGTCCAAAAACAAATGATTTATTGTTTCCAAATTCTCTTCACATAACACACATCTATTTACCATATGAAACCCTCTTTTAGTAAGGTTTTCAACTGTTAGAATCTTATTTATCACCATAAGCCAGCTGAAAATATTAACCTTGGGACTGATATTTTTGTTTCATATCTTGCCAGCTAATAGATCTTCCTCACTTGTCTCCTCCTCAAAGAATAAAGCATAAGTTAATTTGACTAAGAAGATTCCATTTTGTTCTTTGTGCCACACTATTCTATCTTGTTCCTCACTATTATAAGATACAAGGTTTTTTAGGAATTCATTGAGGATATCCATGTGTTCTCTAAGATCCTGCTTGTCTAATTCCAGATACTTCCAAGTTTGAAATCTCCCAGGGTCTACCATACACTTGTTTACTTTTCTCCCATATTTTCCTTCTAACAACTTCAAAATTTGGGGAAATTTATATTCAAGTTTAAAGCTACCAACCCATTTGTCAGTCCAAAACAAGATTTTTGTGTCTTTTCCTATTTTCCATCTGCTTCCTTTTTCCACAAGTTCTTTCGCCCAATTAACAACTTTCCATATACTTGACCCATTGAAGGAAGCCAATTTAAAAATTCATCTCTCGTCCTTAGCATCCTCTCAATACTTTTTCCTTAAAATTCTAGTCCACACCCCATCTTCATTAATTAGCCTCCATCCAATTTTGGCTAATAGGGATTTATTCATTTTAATCCAATCTCTAAGTCCTAAACCTCCCATCTTTTTTGGTTTACAATCTCTTTTCCATGCCACCAATGGAATTCTATCTTTACTTTCATTTCCACTCCATAAAAACCGTCTTTGAATCCTTTCAAGTTTATCCGCAATTTTCAACGGGAGTTGATAGAGGGACATCACATACATAGGAAGACTTTGTAGAGAGATTTTAAGGAGAGTGATTTTCCCAGCTTGTGATAGCAGATTAGCTTTCCATCCAGCTAGTTTCCTCTCAAACCTTTCAATAAGAAAATTCCATTCTCCACTAAGAGGTCTCTTATCCCCAAGAGGCATACCCAGATAAAAGGAGGGTAAGGGCTTGATGTCACATTCCAAGATTTCAACAATCTTCTTACATCGACTTTCCATAGTGTTAAGGAAAAAATGGAGCTTTTTCTATAGTTCACTAGTTGTCCCGAAACCTCCATGTAGTCATCTAACAACCTTTTAAAATTCTTAGCTTCCGGAATTGAAGCTTCCCCTGCCAAAATAGTATCATCTACGAAATGTTGATGTGAAACACTTTCCATGCCCCTAGCCGAAGATATTCCTTTGATTGTGTCGTTACTAGTTTCCAAATTGAGTCTTCTACTAAGAGCTTTAGACATGATTATAAAAAGAAAAGGGGATAGTGGATCCCCTTGCCTCAAACCTTGTGAGCCAGGAAAGAAACCACATGGGGCCCCATTGATAAGAATGGAGAACCAAACATTGGATATACAAGCCTTAACTAAAATTCGAAAGGAGTCAAATCCAAACCTGTCGAGAATTTTATCAAGAAAACTCCACGAGACCCTGTCATAGGCCTCGGCCATATCCAATTTGAGAATCATAGCAGCCTTTTTGTTGAGTTTTGCTGAGTGAATCGTCTCTTTGATAGTAATGATCTCATCTTGAATTTATCTTCACAACACAAAACCCCCTTGTGGTTCAGATATAATAGTAGGAAGGAGCAGTTGTAAGCGGAGAGCAAGGATTTTCGTGCATATTTTGTAGGTAGCATTACAAAGACTTATAGGTCTAAAATCTTTAAATTCCATAGCATTACCACATTTCGGAACAAGGGCTAGAAAAGTACAATTCATATCTTTAAGCATTTTATTATGACTGCAAAATTCTTCCACCACCTTATAAACATCATTTTCGATAAAATCCCAAAAATGCTGGAAGAAGAAAGCTTGAAACCCATCCAGGCCCGGAGCCTTATCTGGACCTAGATGTTTAACCGTAAATTCAACCTCCTCCATGGAAGGGATCACTGAAAGAAGCTTGTTATCTTCTTCTGTGACCATGGAAGGAATGCAATTAAGGAATTCATTCTCCTTAGCCAAGTTGGGTACACTTTGATTAGTTAACAAGTTTTTTAAAAAAGAGATGGCTTCATCTTTTATTTCTTCCTTCTCTTCCAAGAGACTCCCTTCCCCTCTTCTGACTTTGTTTATTCGATTGAAGCTTCTTCTCTTGAGGGTGGTCAAATGGAAACATCTAGTGTTTTTTATCCCCCATGTTTAAACCAAGTAATTCTAGTTTTTTGCCTCCAGAAGGATTCTTCCTTAGCTAAAATATTGTGGTATTCCGACAAAAGATTTCTTTCGTTTTCATAGTCTTCCAAATCTGCTTCATATTCACTCATTTCACTCTCCCTTTGGAAGTTTTGAATATCTGTTTTAAGTTCTGCTTTCTTTTGGAACATATTTCTAAAACACTTCTTACTCCATTTTTTAAGATTCATTTTGACATTCTGTAATTTTTTGGTTAATCTGTACATCGTTGTTCTCTGGACATTAAACCTCCACCATTCGTTGACTAGTTCTTTGAGTTCTTCACTATGAAGCCACGTTTTTTCAAAACGAAAGGGGGTTTTTCTTATGGTTGGATCCTTAATCATCAAAAGGATTGAGTTGTGATCCGACCCCATCCTTGGTAGAGTACTTCAATTAATATTCACTTATACAATAATGTCTTATTTTACTAATTTATATTTGTTTAAACCTTAATAATTACTTTAATAATATAAAACCACTTTCTACATAAACACATATATGTAGAATTTTATTTATTTATTTATTTATTTTGACATATATCCATTAAAAATAGGACTCCCAAATTAAATAATTAACTAAAAATAAAACAAACCTTTAACCCACCCTTCCGATCTCAAGGGATGCCCTAATTGTAAAATATCGGGAAGTAAAAAATAATATAAGAAGAATCCGAGAAGTTACGTCTCCTTCATAAAAATACTTGAAAAAGATGCAAAAACGTTTTTTAGTGAAGTAGGACACTTCAAAAAGTAGTTAAGACTTTTCCCGGCGTCCGAAACAATATTTCCTCATCTCCTTGGAAAGTTTGGAGAGGATCTGCTGCTGCACACTATTAACTATGGGGGAGAAGAAAGAAAATGAGTCTGTATGCAACAGAGTGCCAAATATTTTCTCGAGCTTTGTAGATTCCTTTGTGGACTTCACAGTAGGTGAACAATTTTTACAGACAAATGTAACACCAAACCATAATAACAATAATGCTGCAGCAGAGTTGGTCACAAGAATTCCCTCTGTAGACCGCCTGATTGCAATAGGAGACATCCATGGAGACCTCCAAAAAGCCAAGGAGGCCCTCAGAGTAGCCCAAGTCATGGATAACAATGACAACTGGATTGGAGGCAAAACAATGGTGGTTCAGGTGGGTGTGTTTTTTTTCGTTTTCCCTTATATTTCTCCTAATAAATGTGTCTGCTTTGTGGTCAAGTACCCAATTTTCGAAAAAAAAAATCTCTTATAAAAAGCTCATAAACATAGCAGAATCTACATGTCTATGGGTAGTAATTCCTATGTTTTATGTGGGTTTTTCTCACTAATGAATTCATTTCTTAATGTTTGAATTGAAAATATTATAAACATATTCGGTATACCAGAAACTACATTGTATGAATAGTAAATCCTATTAGATATTTCAGGCTTCCACAGTCCTAATAATTGGAAATGTGTTTTTTTAATGTAAAATTTATAAACATCGAACGTTTCCTCGAATGATCCATCAGGATGAAAGATGTTTTTAGGATTGAGGAATATAGTCATATGCGTTCCTATCTTAATCTGTAGTTTTTCTCAGAACTAGCTTATAATAAATGTATTTATTATCGTTTTGAAATGAAAAGATTATCAGTGTATCCATTTTATAAATTAATATAAAAATTCACATACCTTAAAATATTTGGTGGTTTCAGGTTGGCGACCTCCTTGACAGAGGAGGGGAAGAGCTCAAGGTCATTTATCTACTTGAGAAGCTGAAAAAGCAGGCGGATAAATCAGGTGGGGGATTCATTATAATGAATGGGAATCACGAGATCATGAACATGGAAGGAGATTACAGGTTTGTAACTTTAAGGCTAATCCTCCAGGTATCATCATGTGGGATGGGTTATGAAGCTGTGCACATAACCTCTGAATTTTCTTATAGTAGCTTCTAGATATTATGTGTGATCTGGTTATGAGTAGCGACCGGCCATCGTTAAGTCTCCTAGGATTTTAGGCTTGTGACTCGAGGGCATTTCAGGTTTGTAACTTGGCATCTCTAATTGCGTGATTGAGTAGTCCCTAAATGTTTGTTTGGGTAGAATACAAGGCCAAATTAAAGTTTTTGAGCACCCTAGACAGTACTTGGAGCATACGCCCTCCCCATTCCCTTTTAGGTGTCCGTCTGCCCACCCGCCCAATTTTTTTACATACAGTTACAATGTCCCCTAGTTGTATAATGGTGTAGTGCATAGCCTCTGAATAGTTTTGTAGAAGTTATCTTGATTTGTAACCTGAAAAAGTAGTTACCAGGTTTTTAAATCCAGGGAATTTCAGTTTTGTAACCCCACTTCGTACTCCTTTAAATGTATGATTGGATAGCCCCAGCTGTATGATCCCACAGGCATAACCTTTGACTAGCCTTGTACGAGTTCTCTAGATGTTCTTATTTCTTTTGTGACTCCATGAACATGGAAATAGATTTCAGGTTTGTGCTTCATTTTGTTACACCTTGTGATTGTATGATGGGGTATTCCCTAATCGTAATTGTATGATCATGTAGCACCATAACCTTACGCCAGTCTTATATAACTTCTATGGATTTTCTATTTTGTACTCGTTAACTCCATCTTGGAAATGCAGGTATGTGACTCCAGCGGCAATGGAGGAATTCAAAAGATGGGCACATTGGTATACAATTGGAAACAGCATGAAAAGCCTATGCAAAGGTCTGGGAGTGCAGAGAGATATTTTTGAAGGGATACCGACAGTTTATCCAGAGGAATGGAGGGCCAGGACGGCAGCTCTAAGGCCTGGAGGACCAATTTCAGGTAGGTTTCTGAGCACCCAGTTGGCTGATTTTTTGAAATATTGAAAAAAACTAGATTAACCCACTTACCATTGTTTAAAAATTATTAGCCATGAACTCTAAACCTCTTTAAGTTATCCAACTGCACAGAATTTATACTCGCTGAATCCGCCAAAGTTAACAATTGGCCATATTTAATTTTAATTTTTAAGCCAACAAAACAATTATTAACTCTAAACCCTTAAGCTATTAGATTTCCCAAAATTTGTAGTTGTGGGAATCATCAGATATTACAGTAACCTATTTTAACCCAAAAATCCATAAATACTTTACCTAATATGTAATTTTCTGAAAATTACCTGTCCTAAATTCTAAACCCTATGGTTATTGGGTTTGGCACCGGAACTTACAATTTCCTAGTTTCACAAAAAAAATCAAAAAATAGATTTTCAATTATGAAGATTTTTAAAGTTGTAGATGCAATTCCATGATGCACTCAAGCGGTATATCCAACTTGGGTTACTAGCAAAAATTTAAAAGAATCGCTAACCTTAAAGCTTAGATTAAGTGGATTCATCAGAATTTGTAGTTGGATTCACAGAATTAACAATTGGCTAAGTTTTCACAACATATATACAACAAAAAAGACAGATAAACAATTAGCAACTTTTCTATAAAAAATTAAAATTAAAATTAAAAATTAAAAAAATAGTTACCACTAAATTCTAAACAAGGTTATTGGATTCGTCAGAACTTTTAGCTATTAGATTCAGGACAAGTACTAAGAGTGAATTCTATGTTTTTCTTTGCAAATAGTAACGAAGGAAGATTCACCAACTATTCTATATTTGTTTCAAAAAAATTACATCATTCATTTTTTTTTTCTTACAGCCAGGTTTCTGAGCACCCATCCCACTGTTGTTGTGGTTGGGGGGTCTGTTTTTGCTCACGGGGGACTTCTTCCTGCACATGTGTTCTATGGGTTGGAGAGAATGAATGAGGAGGTAAGGGATTGGATCGAAGGGGGTAAGGGCCCCATGGGTCCCAATTTTCTTCATGGCAGGGATGCTGTTGTGTGGCTGAGAAAGTATTCAGAGACTTGTAAAGGGGAGAAGTGCCATTGTGCTCTTTTGGACCACGCTTTGACTTCCATTCCTGGGGCCAGGAGGTTGATTGTGGGGCACACTATTCAGACTGAGGGCATAAATGGTGTTTGTGGGAATCGAGTTATTCGTGTAGATGTGGGGATGTCTAGAGGTTGTGGTAATGGGATTCCAGAGGTTTTGGAGATCAAGGGGGACAAGGATCTCAGAGTTCTGACTGCCAATCCTGCCTACCAAGCCAAACAAGAAACAGCGAGTGTTAGAAAACAGAAGCCGGGACTGGGGATTCTTCTTCCTGAGAGTGGAACCAGAGAGGTTGAGGTAAGGGCATAGTTAAGTAGCTCGTTTTGTTGCCTTTGAAATTGTTTTTCAAAGGCTTTTCATTTTTAACTGAGCTAGATAAACAATTGCTGTACCCAAAATCCAAAATGGTGCAAATGCCCAGTCCTAGTTAAAACTCTCCTAGGCTGTCCCCACGTTAAGCCAAATTACTTGTTTTCATGAATATATAAATTCTTTCTCATGAGACAAAGGCACAGATGGTAACCTTTCTAGCCTTTTATGGGTTAGAATGCCCTTGTAACACTTTTGCTCAGCTGATGTAGCTCTCATGTTTGTTAATGTAATACAATATGCATTAAAAATTGGCAAAGATTGTCTTTGAAAATTAGAGATTGTGATCTAGTGGTAAAACATGTTTTGAAATTGCTGATGTAAATTGTCCAGAATTTGTCTTTTTAGAGAACGATGTCTACACTTCAAGTATAGGCAAAGCAGAGATGCTAACTAGCCTTTGCTGGGAGAGGAGCTCTAAGAGGTGACGCCTCCTTGTAACTTTTCTGTATGTGAAGTAACATGGAATGCATGCTTTCTCAAAAAAAAATAAAAAAATAAAACAAATATTATAGTTGCTGCCCACTTGTGTATGTGTGTCATTGTATGATATTGGATTTGTTGTGAGAGTCATTAAATGGCATTGGATTGTTCTGACAACCATTTTTCATAAAATTGTGGTAAAATCATGCAAGTGTTGCTGAACTCAACGATGTAAATTTTGAAATTTGTTTTGTAAAATGGTGCCCTCAACATTTGTTATTTTTTGTCTTATAAAATAAAAATATTCTTCAACAGAACTTTTGAAGTAAAATGTTTGAATAAATTTGCCTTTCAAGATAATGGCTCTTTGTGCAATGGTATACACTTACAGTTCCGTCTTGCCGGTCATTCTTATAAACTGAAAGTACACTGTTTGGTGCACCAATTGGTTTACAATATTAGATATTCTTAAATACATGCATGCCTGCTCTTATTTTCAAGCAAATATTGTTGGAAAACGTGCACAAGGAAGAAATAAAGAGAAGGCAGATTGCGCACTATGGAGATAGGGTGTCTGTCATTATATTACGAATGAAGTAGTTACAAAACGGTTGATATAGTTACAACTGGTTACAACTATATTTTAGTTAAATAATTTACAATATTAGATATTCTTAAATACATGCATACCTGCTCTTATTTTCAAGCAAATATTGTTGGAAAACGTGCACAAGGAAGAAATAAAGAGAAGGCAGATTACACACTATGGAGATAGTGTGTCTGTCATTATATTACGAATGAAGTAGTTACAAAACGGTTGATATAGTTACAACCGGTTACAACTATCTTTTAGTTAAATAATAAATGACATCCTTATAAATAAGCCTTACATTCTAATACCCCCTCTTAAGGCTTATCCCACATAAAGCAAAAACGAACATTTTAACAAAGCTAGAACCAGAAAATATGTAATCTTCAGAGGCTGTCACTTTGAAAGCAATGCTATGACTAGGTAGGGCTCCATCAAGCTGCTTCATGACCTTTGTAAATGTGTAGCTCCCGAGTTGAATTCCCGAGTTCTCGGATTCCACCTCCCCAAACTCCCAAATCATAGAACTCCCAAATTATTAGACAACCATCCGAGCCATCCACAAGCTCCATCAAGTTGTCTCATGACCCTTGTGAGGGTATAATTCCCAAGATCCTCAGTCTCCCGAATTATCTGAGCAACCATCCATACCAAGCTTCATCTACCCTATATCCTTTCTTGCCTTCAAATTTTACAGCATCTTTATATTGTGTATTTGTCACTGTCTTCACTACATTTTGCATCTGATGGGTCTTCAACTATGGCTATATCGGTTGTATTTGATATCCCTTTACCCTTGAGCACATCATTGGCTCGAACACGACAATCCCATGATGTGTGTCCTCTTTTCTTACAATAATGGCATTCAATCTCGCGGTTATCTTTATATGATCTTCTACGAGAGTTTCTGGTTCTAGAATAGAATGCACTTTCTTGCTAAGAATGATCTTCTGCATCTTCTATAGTTCGTTTTTCTTCAGCTAGAAGAGCTACAATCATATCATCTAGAAATTGAGATTGAATTTGACTGAGGGCAACAACTACATTGTTGTATTTTGAAGACAGACTATTTAATAGGATAGCTTCGGTATCCTCATCCTCAATCACAGCTTTGACTTCTTCTTGTTGTCTGATCAAAGAACTCAACTTATTGATGTGGCTTGACATAGAGACTCCATCCATTTTGAACCTATATAATTGAAGTTTTCGGGAAAATTTGACATTAACTGCTTTCGCTCCATATAATTTATTTAGAGCATCCCAAATTTTCTTAGATGATTTGTCTAGGTCTACACGATGAAGTTCAGAGTCGGAGAGAGCAAGGCTAATAATAGCTTTCGCTTTGTCATCTCTGCTTTGTCAATCTAACAATTTCGATGCATCAGTGGGTGTTGTCTCTTTCCTGTTTACAATGCCCCACAAATTTTTATTCAGAAGTTGCATTTGTATTTTCACTTTCCATGTATGAAGATTTAGACTAGAATATTTTTCTACGGGAATTTCCATTTTAAAAAAATAAAATAAATACGACTGCGTATTTTACCGAAATGAGTAAACAGAGAATAAAATACCGGTTATTTGCTGCAACTGTGATGTGCACAGTTCCATGCCCTAGCACAAACAGTCTGAAACTTTGTTGTGCCCTCGATTTGATTCGCGAATGTGACTTCCAAGTGTGCCTTTTCAAACACTCACAATTTTCATTTTTCGTGTAATAGGACTGTTATTCTCCTGAAATCTGCAAATCGCAACTGTATATTTGTTCTGGTTTTGTGGTTATTTCATACTCTAAAATCGTGACTGTATTCATGTCTGGTTCCAGCGCTGTTTGTTGACTTTAATAGCTGAAAAATGTGCCTTCCACGACTGTAAATTCGTGGCCCGCGTTTGGCTCTGTTATGCGGTCATCAATGGCGGAAATGCACTGTAAATTCGTGACCAACTTTATATACCTGGAATTAGCGGATTGTCTTTCCATGACTGTATATTAATGGCGTGACTGCATTTTGAAAAATGTGACTGTTTACTTCGACCCTCATTTCTTACAACTGTGCCCTTGATTTCACTTTGATTTTGCCCTCGTCTGTGCCCTTTGTGGTTAGAAAATGTCCTCGAAAATCAAAACGAAAATCTTCACTGTCATGAAAATGTCTTTCTTCCCTTCTCTCTCTTTGCTTGCACTGTGCTCTGGTATCAACATTGGAAAATGTGCACAAGGAAGAAATAAAGAGAAAGCAGATTGCACACTATGGAGACAGTGTGTCTGTCATTATATTATGAATGAAGTAGTTATAAAACAGTTGATATAGTTACAACTGGTTACAACTATCTTTTAGTTAAATAACTAATGACATCCTTATAAATAAGTCTTACATTCTAATAAATATGAGCAATGTCTACCTTCTATCAAAATAGGGAAGTGATAGCTAAGGTCATACTTACACTTTTGAACGAGTGAGAGTGACAAAGGCATTTGGGGGTCTGGTTTCTGAGTTCCCTTATCTTTAGATTTTGTAGATCATTTAGACACCCCCACTTTGTTATTTGGTCAGACTAGGCCAAAACCCAAAAGGTTTTGTTGAAAATAATTGCTTTGTTTTTGTAACTTGTAATATATAAGCTTTCAGAACCTATATTATGATCCTGAATTCAGATCTATTTTTATAAAGGTGATCTACAAGCTGTTTGCACGGAGTTTAGATTCATAAAAGATTGTATCATAGAAGTATGCTGGATGTATGTTGCTTTCAGACTCCCAGTGCCATATATTGTTGCTTTCATGGTTAGAATCCTTCTCCTGAGAAAAATGTTCTTTGTTGTTGACTGCTTATTGTGGTGGGATCTATTGTTTTTTTTTTGTTTGGAAAAAATAAATTTACCATATGAGCTTTAAGAAATAAGCTTCTATTGGTTTCCGTTGATACATTTCTCATTATTTTACAGTATATACTACATCCCCATGTATCCACATTATAAACTTGACTCTTATAAGTGCTAGTATCCTGCTAACCAAGAACCCTTTCGACATGTCAGCATTTCCCCTAATACTTACTTGATCACTCTTTTGCCTTATGATTGACAACTCCCTTAAAGTCAGATGCTTAGCAAAAGTATCATGCATCAGGATGTCCTGTTTTTTCTGTATGGGAGTTGTTATTCTTGAGGTGTTGCTACTTATAAATTTCCTTTTTGTAATTGCTAAAAATAAAAAATATGCATGCTGCCTATTTCTGCACTCTTTTTCCTTTCCTATTTCATTGGTTAGTTTGTTGGTAAGTCTTCTTCAAACTTAACAACATTTGCTTAAGTTTCTTGCCTGCTTCCTCTGTAAGGGAGGGAAGCCATTTCTATTTAATCCTTAGAATTATTACCATAGATCTTCTCTCCTGTTACTGACTCTCGTATGGTCATATATACTTTTTTCATGTTTAACCATGGCCTCTTCTTTTTAGGGGATCGGTTTCCCATCTCCGAGGACCATCTTTTGCTGAATTCCATAATTGAAACATTGTTTGCATCTCATAAGTCACAATATGTCAACACTCCAAGAGCTATGCACAAACTTTTCCTTGGTAATCAATGGCAGGAGACTCTGGCAATGCCTTGCTTGAATTTAGATCTATGCAGATTACAGCATATGTAGAGACAGGATCATTGACTTTAAGCCAAGGTTTAAAAGACTGTCTTGCTCTTCCCAGGAACCATGAGAATTCCATTAAATATATGCAGGGGCATATCCTCCACGGAGGCAAAATCAACAAAAAGTACCTGAAAAGTGAATGAAGAGCTATTCTGAAGTGGTCTTAACTAATCTTCGAAGACCCATTTAAATGGAAGATTCTTGGCGGGCCATATTAGCTTTGAATGCAAGGCAGATAGCTGATGATAATGAAGTGTTCTACGGAAATGTTTCTTTGTCTTAGACATTAGAATATTGATGCAGTACTACAATTTTAAAAAGACTATTAAGAGATTAATTGAACGAGATGAATCCCAATTTCAGCTGTTAAGTTTTGGATCTTCATAGGTATAGCATACAGTCTATCATATTTGTTTAAAAACTAGATTCTTGAGTTAATGATTCACCATTAACATCTCTGTAGCTTTCACGGTCTCTTGAATCTTCAATGTTTCGTTTGATGTGATCAAGAGTTTGAGCACCCATTTCCTAGTTTCCTCTACATGCGTTGGGGTAAACAAAATGATCTCGATATCGATCACAAGGGTTGTTACCTTTATCAAAGCTTGTTGGATCACAACCTGATCCGAGTCCACGCTCTCACTGTGGTGAGAATGGCCATCTTGGGTAGATCCGCACTATGTTGTGTGCCTCAATGTTGAAATCCCCGGTGCCATACGTCCGTGTCTTCCACCAGCACATTGGCACTCATCTCCTGTTGATGTCGTACTTGATTGGAGCGAGTGATTGTAAGACCAAAAAACTTTGCACACAAACCAAGTTTAGTGGCGAAACTACTTGCCATGTTGCACCATTTCAAACCACGCTCCCAAAGTTGCAGAATCGCCTACGCCATGAACACCTGGTTGTCGAATTGACATATACATAAAGACAAATTGTTGCTTATTTTAGAAATCGAACCATTTTGCAATCAGTTTCTTTTGTAAGTACTTTCTTTGTAGTAGTCAATATGAATGATAATAGCGAGTATTGTATTCTCATGTTGTTTTAATTAGTTATACCTAAAGGCATAAAACAATGAAAACTTGTGTAGATAACCATATTTTGCAATTAAATTATAAAAAACAGTATTATGTATTTTGCTAGATTCAGCAAGGGAGGGACATACAAACTGTTTGATAGCACCAATGGATCAACCAGTAGCCAACTAGATAGTGCCATCTATAAGTTAAGTTTGTGGTAGATGGGTTAGGGCCCAACTAGATACATATATGTCGAACCCGATAGGGGTTGGTCGAGCGCTAGCTATGTGGGGTGAGCTACTTGATCAACAAAGGAGAGATGATGTGGTGGTCCCCTTATCTATAGATTAGATAGGCCCCGACGGTCGACCTACTCTATATAACTAGGGGAGATGAGGGTAATCTAGAGAGAGAAAATGGAGAGAGAGATACAAGTGTGAGTAAAGACATGATCCAACTTAATTCTGTATGAAGGAAGATTGCATTGAAGACACAAATTAGAAATTGGATTAGAAATGCATTGCCAAATGATCTTGCAAGTTTGACTCTCTAAAACATTACTCGGAACAAAACTAGTAGGCAGGGTTAGATCCGATACCATTCTTGTCTAGGAGTGTCGTTCATGTCCTTTATTGTTCTATTATGACTAGTTTTTGTGGAGGATTTTCACGTCTCAATTTTGATGGAATTTGGTTCTAAAATCAACACAAATTTGTGTGAAAGTGCTGCCATATATATTGAGTATTAGAGCTCATGTAGTTTTCTGAATAAGAGTGAAGTTATCATTATTCAATTCATGTCTTGTATGTACTTTGGATTGGAGGAACTTTAGATTTAGAATTCTGCTCTTGAGAGATTTAGGATATGTGTAAGCTTCTTGTTTAGCGATTTCCAAACTTGAGGAGCAATGAAACAGAGAAATGTCGACAAAGGTGTGTTGATGACTTTGAGCAAATTGGAAATGATCAAGAGTGTGTAAATTTGGTAGATAGAGATGAACAAGATGAATGGGGAAATGTGTTAGAAGATCCAAATATGTGTCACTAGTCCAAATGTTTTAAAGGATGCCAAAAATGATGTTGCTAAGTGTCTTGAACCAAAATTAGGTTATTACATATACTTCCCCTTCAATTTAGTATTTGAAATGCAATACAAAATATTGGGCTAAAGGGATAAAATAAAATGCGTACCTATGGTAATTGTGAGGGTGTGAAATGAATGTTCCATTGTCCCATGTGAATATACGTGACCAAATGAAATGCACGTAGATCAATGTGTCGATAACGATAATCAATGTGAAAATCTCAAAACTATTTGATAATTTGAAAAACTTGAAAATGTAAAGAATCGAATACACCTAGTGGTATGCAAACAACATTGTCATTGGTGAGTTGTGATGCACGAGCATCGCGGAGGAATTTGGTGACTACATATGTTTTGGGAAATTTTAGCTAAGAAAAGTGACACACACAAGAACTGAAATAGATTAGCTAAGAAGATAGGACACGACAAAAAAAATTGTGGTAATGCACAAAAGTTTTGAAGGATAGACCAGGTGCTTGATTTTGGATCCGACCCAATAGGGGCATGCAAAATCTTTCAACAAGGAAAAATAGAGTGCATGCACAGAAATATTTGAAGGTAGAAAACGACAAGTGGTAGGTATACAAAGGATGTTAGCTCAATTATGACGTGGAGTTCCAAATGGATTTCTCTTAACTACCAAGCCAGAAGTACTTAACCGCCATTAATGCACATGAGTTCGAATGTGGGTTTGAGTAGGATTATGAGAACATTCTAGATGGAAATTCAAAATCCTTATGGGCGAGAAATATTACTTATAAATACTTGCCTTAAACCTTGTTTTAGAAGGCTGGAGGTACTAGGAGGAAAGAGACTTCTAGTGTCATCGCCCCAATAACTATGTAGACTGTAAAATCCCTCCAAGGATCGATTATTATAGATGTTGTATGGCTTTCTAAGAATAGGATTTAAGTTTTGAAGTGGAATTTCTATTGTGTTTACTCTGTAAATGTCCCAAGGCGATCTTGATCTGCCGATCGATGTCAAGAGGTATTAAAGTTTGGCTATATACCTTGAAGATTAGGTTGGGAGGTAAAGGATTGGTAGAATGTTGACTGAGAGGCAACTAGTCAAGGAGAAGGGAAGATCCGCCAATGTAGGTGCAACCAATGCAATCAATGCAACAATCATGGCAGCGCTAGAGCAAGTGATGACAAAACTAAGGGGTGTGAGAACAAGACTAGAAGTTGTTGAGGAGTATAAGTGAAGATGTTTCATGGCGCCAAAGGTACAAAGTGATGATGACAACATAGTAAGGAGAGACGCACACAATGCAAGAGTTGCTGAAGATGTGCAAGAAGAAGGTGCGAAAGAAGCACGATTACTAAAAACAATTTCTAAAATGGTTCGTGGACCAAGAATGGATGTTCCATCATTTTTTGTAAGGTTGGACACAGAAGAATTGATAGATTGGTTGACAAGTATGGAGGAATCCTTTGAATTTGAAGAAATTGCCAACCCATAGCGCATCAGAGTAGTGCAAACCAAGTTGAAGGAACATGCGGCATTGTGGTGGAAGGATGTACAAAACGAAAGACGAAGAACATGAAAGGATAAGATAGTTCGTTGGGATCGCATGGTCGCGAAAATGAGGAGTAAGTTTTTGCCATCCGATTACCAAATGAGCTTGTTCAAGAAGTTGTAAAATTTGAAATAAAAGAAGATGTCAGTTAAGGACTACACAAAGGAGCTCCACCAAATCATGATAAGATATGGACATGTGGTGGCTGACCAAGAGAAGGTCGCACGATATATCAATGGCTTGAGATTTGGAATTCAGGAAGAACTCAGCTTGTTGCACATTCAAATAATGAAAGAAGCTTATCAACTTACATTGAAGGTGGAAGAGAAATTGACGCGCAAAAGTCAAAGTGCATCCAGAAGAGGAACCCACAATGTACGCGGTAGAGGAGGAAGCGATTGAGGATATAGTAGACCACACGAAGATGAGCACAGTAGTGCGTAGACACTATCCCAGAATGGTGCGTGGAGTAATGAAGTGCCAAAGTCTTCAAGAGGACGCGAGAGATTTAGTCAAAGACGAGGAAAAAGATTCTCCAAAACATGTTTTAAGTGTGGAACCGTAGGACACCGTGCATTCGAATGTTCAAATGCACAAACTGAAGTCACAAGTAGGTGAACAGAAGTTGGTGTGCATGTGGCGCTTGGAGATACAAAATTGATGGAATCAACAGAACATTTCGAGATACCAAAGTGTGGAGAAGCCCTGATGATAAGGAAGGTATTGTCGAAGACCTCACAGAGAGAAGATGAACGTGCGCAAAGGAAGAACTTGTTTAGGACCATTTGCAAGTTAAGGGGGAAATGTTATAAAGTGATTGTTGATAGTGGGAACACAGACAATGTTGTTTCCTACGAAATGGTGAAGTTAGGGATGAAGAAGATTGTGCATCCCAACCCCTGCAAGGTGTCATGGTTACCAAAAGGGCACCATGTCCCTAGTAAATGAGCAAAGCCTTGTAAAGTTCCAGATTGGAAATTATTGCAACGAAGTGTTGTGTGATTGATCACAATGGATGTTTGTCATCTATTGGTTGGAAGGCCCTGACAGTATGACAGGAAGGTTGTCCCTAATGGGCACGTGAGTATTATTCGCATCGAAAAAGATGGGCACAAGTTGAACTTGTCACCATTAAAGAATGAGGAGAAAGGGGAAGTGCACATTGGGGTTTGCGTAAGGGTCTTGTTTGTATTGGGTAAAGAATTCTAGTGAGAAGTTGAGGAAAAGAATATATGTTACGTGTTGATACCAAAGCGAGTGCGTAAAGATTACATCGAAAAGGGAGAAGTTCCTGCAGAAGTGCACAAGGTATTAGAAGAGTTCCTAGAAATTGTGACATAAGAATTTCCACAGGGATTACCGTCAGTGCGTAGTATTAGTCATCAGATAGACTTGATGCTAAGAGCTAGTTTGCCAAACAAGGCACCATATAGAATGACCCCGGAAGAAAATGAAGAGGTGCACAGACAAGTACAAGAATTGATTGACAAAGGACTATTGCACGAAAGTTTGAGCCCCTGTGTAGTACCCACAATGTTAGCATTAAAGAAAGGAGGATAATGACGCATGTGTGTTGATTCCAGAATGAACATTAAGACAAAATACTCATCTCAGAAATAGTATGACAAGATACCAAGAGACCAGGAGAATTGTAACAAATGTTGTCTACAGCAGGTGAAGGCCAAATTTGTGTATGTTGATTCAAGGGGGAGTCATGCATGTTCTCATCAGGTCCATGGATCATTTATTGTCAAGGAGTGAGTGGAGAAACCAAGGAGGTTGCAAGCAAGTTTGTGCATAAGCATTATTGTTATTGTGTCTTGTCAAGTTGTTTTTTTCATGTCAATATTGTAATATCCCCTTTTGGGATATTATCCAAATATGCAAAATTATTTTTACTAAATCGACTCTAGAAGGACTAAACCCTCTTAGTTCGACCTCAAAAAATTCAATGTTAGCTTCAATACAACCCTAAAAGGGTTAGAGTGAGCCAAGGTGGTGGATTAGATGGGAGAACCAGTTAGAAAATTAATCATTTCAAATCTGAAATTAATTACAATAGTAATTAATTTATAAATGCACTAAACTGCTGCAAACTTCAAAAATTAATAACTCCTTCACCATCCATTATTTTTTTATCAAACTCATGCCAAATATTATTAATATTTTTAGCTTCCCAACAAGCTATAGATCACAAGTTTTGGATAAGTAGAAGGCATGCAAATCAACCCATGAAATCTTAAACTATGTAGATAAAACCCTGGCACAAACAGTTGAAACTTGGAAAATTTATAACTTGCTCAATACTGCATCTTTTGCCATGAAATAAAGTGCAGATTAATATATAATTTAAGAGTTTTATAAAGATATTAAAATCTAAATTTTATGATAACTGAAACCCCTTCAAAACAACCCCCGAAATCCCAAACCCAATCACTAGGGTTAAAATAACTTGCACAACTAATTTCCAGCACTTAATAATCTTTCAAGCATGCTAAAAGATACCCTAATCAAGTCGTCATAGTTAGAATAAAACCACCAATAACCAGCAGATCTAAAACACCATAAAATCCTTCATAATATTCAATAACAAGCAGATTTTACTCTCAATAAAAGGCGCCAAAGCTAGAAAGAGAATCGCCAACAAGTAGATTTGCAAATCTCATGAAAATACTTCAATTGAATATCAAACCAACACAATAACTCCCACGCAAGAGAGAGATAACATTAATGGGCATGCATCCCAACTCCAAGCATGGAGTGAACATCAAATGATCAATCAACATACCCTCTAAAGAAATGCGACCTCCCTTTTATAGAACTAAGGGGTGCAATATCCAATAAAGACCAACATTTCCCTTTTGGAGGGAAAACATTAACTCTCATTAAAATATTTAATACTAAGACTATGTGCACTTTATTTATTTTTTAATTAAATAAATAAAAGTAACTAACCTATGTGCACATTAAACTAACTAAAGAGACTCCCACTTGTAGCGCTAGGCATGCCAAGGGGTACAAATGCAAATGAAAAATAAAGATTAATAATATCCTAAAAAGGGGGACATTGCAAATATTGTCATAGAGTCTTAGTCATAGATGTCAAAGGGGGAGATTATGTTGAGAAACAAGTAGTTAGGAGTCTTATAGGTGCTTGTGTTTATGGTTGTCATCAATTTTTTTGAAGGTGGTTGCCATCAATGACAAAGAGGGAGATTCTTTGGCCTTGTGTCTATGGTTGTCATTAATGTCAAATGGCACATTGATTTCAAAGAGTGTCAAGATGGTTTAGGTGTCTCCATGAGGTGTCAATCAAAATCAAGTTTGAAGGTTGATTGGTAGTGTCTGGTGTGTGATCTTCACATGGTGTCTAGGCATGTTCTCGGTGCACTGTCAAGTTAGTAGGTGATGTGTAAGTTCTACAGAGGTTGTATGAGATCATCATGAGGGCAAGCATGGTCTATTTGATGTGTCAGAGGTGTCGATGAGTCTATAAAAGGTCAACAAAGTAAGTTCTCTTGTGTCATGTGGTGTTTCAAGTCATTCTAGGTCTTGTTCTTGACCTAGTCCGAGCAGGATGAGATAGTGGCATGAGATATGGAGTAGGATAGTTCTTTTTAAGCATGGCAGGTGTGTTGTGACATTGTATATGAAGTATGGAAGTCATCCAATATCAGTATTCAGAGGTTTAATGTGTGTTCAAGGTCCATTGAAACAAGTTTCTTTAGAACAAAGCATGTTTGCATAGGTAAGTCTCGGTGTTTGGAAAGATTAAGAGGTTGTGGGGCATGGATGAGAGTTGGAAAGCATGAAGGAGGTTATCATAGTGTTGCATGCCAAGTTTCAGGTCAAGACTTTGAAGGAATTGCAAGATAAGTTACTTTTGGTCATATCGAGTTTCTAAAAGTCTATGTCCTAGCTCGAGGTCGTGTTTGGAGTGTTCATTTGCTCGTAAAATATTTGCATGAGGTCCTGAGCTTTTCACCATAGTTGAGGCATGGACCTAAGAGTGTTTCAGAGTTGGAATAGAGTTAAATAATGTCATATACTTTATGAATGATTGTTAAGAAGCAGAGGTGGTCTAAACCCTCTCCAAAACCCTAGTTCATAGTGATGGAGGAAAAATGAGTTAGTGCGGTCTACAAATGGATTGGACAAGCAAATGTGATACATCAGGGTTGTAGAGAATTTGTCTAAGCTTGTTTTGGTGGTGGTTTCATGTTCCAGGAGAGCTGGGAAGTTGGAGAAAAACCTTTGTTTTAAAGAGATTTGTAGGTACATAGCTGAGTTGGAGGCTTCATAAAGTAAAGTGAATTGTTCCAGATTCCTTGGGAGATGATCTAAGTGGCCATGGTAAGTTTTAGAAATGTACAGTGGAGAAAATTGAAGATACATGTCCTCCAAGTTACCCTACCACTTGTGGCCTAGAAGGCTAAAACCTAGTCTTGAGGTGTGAGGTGTGCCTTGAAGTTTTTGCAAGGTGTAGCTGAGTTATTTGGTCATGGATAGCTTGCAGACATTTGCCATGTTGTGTTTGAGCTCTTGGAATGGTATGAAGAAGTGGTTTCATGTTGAAACCCTAGTGGCCTAATTAGCCCTATTAGATTTGCCAAGAAGGTCAGTTGGATCAGATGTGCTAGTGTGTATTCTTCCAAGTGACATATGCATGTTAGTGCTTTGAGGTGTTGTTCAGATCCCTAGTGATGTGTTCCAAGTGTTGGTTGTGCTTGGAAGTGGCTTTGGAGATGTTAGAGCATGATTTCTCAAGACTAATTTTTGAGTCCTGGAAACCAATTTGTGAAATTCCAGAGATTGAGTTACTTGGAGGCCTTGTGCCCTATCCTGGAGGTTGAAGTGAGTTGTTTCAGATAGTAGACATCATAAGCTTTCCATTGATGTGTGATTTGTGCCATGGTGAGGTGATTTGATGGGCCAAGTTGCTTGTTCTTGATGACCTATTTTTGGGCATGATCGACATGGTTAAGTGAGGTAGGAGAGATGGATGTCTTGGAGTATTGTGCCCTATTTGGTGGTGTCTCATGGACCTGGAGAGTGAGTTGGGGTCATGTAGCTTGCATTCATGTGCCCAAGAAGTTTTGACAATTGATTTTGATGTGCTAAGTTGTTCACTTTTGTGGACTGGTTTTAGGTGCTTGGATACAAAATTTGAGGTACTTACTTCTTGGTGTGTTTCATGGTGGAGATGGTGCAGAGCTTCTTGTGCTTGTTGATGTTGTCTAGAGGGTGTTCCTAACTGGTGTGGAGTTTTTGGCGCCTTGACAAAGTTGGAATGTGTCCTTGGTGTGCATTGTTCATTTGTTGGTGAAGAAGACCTAGTGTATTAGGCCTATTTTGGGCTAGTTGTGCTTATTCATGTTTGTAAAACCTATGCCGACCTATATGGTCATTTAAAGTGATTTATATTATGAAGTAGGTTGTGTTTTATGTTTGGCATGACTGACATTAAAGGCCTTAGCTGACCTGTGGTCACTTATGGGGTGTGTTAAGTATAAAAGTAAAGTATGTGTGCTCATTTGTAAAAGTTGTGATGACGAGGATGTGAGCGAGCTAGAAAAGGTGGAAGGAGACTGTAGAGGGGTCAAGTGCAGAGCTAAGAAGAGGTATGAAGAGTTGAGAAGAGTGAAGAAGCAGGTGTGCAAGGTCATTACACATAATGAGCAAATGGATGAATAGATTTGAGCGAAGTAGGAAAAGAATTTGTTTGAGAGGCCTTGAAATGCATGGCTCTAAACTTGTGATGACAATATGTTGTAAAAGCAACCATACTTAATTGATCTTCATCATCTGGTGGTTGAGTGGGTGTTTGATCACCTAGGGTTAGCCTCCTTATATAGTAGGTGTTATACTAAATAGGGGTAGGTGCTCCTTGTGAAGTGGGTGCTTTACTAAATAAATCTTGTTTAATGTGTAACATTCACATGAGGCCTTTGTTATGAGTAATATTAGCAGAGGTTTCAAGGGTTTTTTCTTTTCCTTTAAGGTTTCCCACATTATATGTTGTGCACTTGTGTTCTCTTTTGTTTCATACACTTATGGAGGAATGATACACACCTAATAAGCTCACATTGAATGTATTCGTTGAATGGTTAATTTGAAAAATAACGTAAGCTAAGACTGGTTCACCCCTAACAACTGCCCCCACTCCCTCCCCCCGCGTCTCTTTGCTTCTAACAATTAATTGTAATCACTTAATTCTAATTTTAGTTATCATTTGTTGTTCATATTCAAATTTTATGAAATGGCCTTTAAATTATAAGTTAAAATAACAAATAATCAATGTTTTCATTGTCTATACATTTTCAATTTATGTAAAAAAAATAGATTTTGTTATATCTTTCAATGTTAATTGCTAGTTAAAATTGTGAAATATGTAAATACATAGAGAGTTTTTTAAATGGAATTATAACTACAATTGCAAATGAGTTGCAAGTTACGCCGGAGAGGGATTGAATTTTGTGTGTACAATATGGTGTGGATGCAAAATATATTCTATGATCTATGATAGAATGTTGAGCGAAGAACATAAGTTGTATTTTTCTAAACAGTTCACGTGTCTTTATGTAAGGTTCCACATTCTGCATACATGTCTATCAAAACATTTGCAACTATATCTAACAAATTCCTCTATGTTTTATGTTTTGATGTTTGTCTATACCATGTTCGAGAGCTCTTACGTTAGCACAGGTTGGTAGTACGTTGGCAAATTTAAACTAATTGGGTTGGAGCCCTATTTGTTGTATATGGTGAAACAAGGCGAGGAGTATGCTAGCAAATGTAAACAGGGAACCACGTCTTTGTACCTTAACGGTGCAAGCGGTTGCAGAATCTGTCAAATATGTAAAGCGGGAGTAAAAGCGGATGGATAAGAATAGAGAGATGGAGGCCTCATTTATAAGATGCATGGAGATGCTCTTCCGCTGCAACATCTTGGGTATCATTGGCAAGTGACTGAATCTTTTCTACCCACCAAATATAAAATGCCCTAGAGATTTGTCATCTCATGGAATGAAGTGATTGAAGGATACTAACAAAATGGGATTGTTGTCTACGATCTGGGAATATTTAAATGCCAAAATAGGAAATTTTGTATCTTGCAGAAGACATGGTCATCGTCAAGAGCCATTGCGATTGTTCCATCAAATGAAACAATTATATATTCACCCCGATCAACTCACCTATACCAACATACATGTGGCTCATAACAAAATAAAAGGTTTATGGCAACGTACATACATCCATCAAGGCATATTAGGCAATGTTTTTTTGTTGGAAGTTACTATATTGTCCTCTCCCCATCACACAAACTTAAAATAGAAAAATTACAACTCCAATAAACTAAACATTGTTATCCTCTCCGGCGTAAATTGCTACTCATTTAGAATTGCATCAGATTCTTCATTAAGTAATTGAATTCCAGAGCAAATGCTTTGGCTCTTAATTAACATTGCTTTTTCACATGATCTGTCGTAAATTGCTACTCATTTAGAATTGCATCGTAAATTGCTTTTGCACATGATCTCCAAAGATTTGGTTTGATTTTTGACTAGTAAGACTTATGGCTCAAATGCCACCCCACACTTATTGTCTATGTTCTAAGCATAGTAATTAAAGAGGGGATACATTATCTATATACCGCAACAAATAACAAATCAGACAAAGAAGCCAAAAAGAAATATCATCGAAGATTTAGCAGAACTTGTAAGAATCTAAACGAGGTTAAGCAACAATCATTCCACCCCTGAATCTCTCTAAAGCTTCATTATATATGTTTATAATTTGCCGCATGTCCATATACTAAAGCTTCAGTTTTAACATAGGCTGGGAGTATGGAAAAATGGCCTAACTTTACACCTTCCAAAGTCATTTCCTTCAATGTTTAGGCATTCTCAACATACCCATTTTGTGCAAACCCTGCCACATAGTAGTGAACGAGAACCTACATGGTTTTACTTTTAATAATTCTCCTTACCACCATCAATCTGAATCGACTGATCTCAATTTAAGGTAAGTGTTAAACTGCCACAAAAAAATGAAAAAAACTTAACTAAATATGTTAAAGGAGAAAGATAAATCACACATGAATGGCGGTCCACTGAATATGTGAACAATGGGAGGAATATTCGTGACCCTGGTCTGCTACAAGTGTCCACATATGTCTGGCTTTAAATTCTCCTAGTGTCATATCTCGCTCTGCTTCTTCGGCCTGCTAATCCTCCTCTCTAACACGACCATTCTTGATTTGTCCTCACCATGCAATTGCACATGAGTTGTAATTTGTGATGAAATGTATATTATCTTAAATTGTTTTATGTTTGTGGGATGGGAAAGAGAGAGCAATGTAGTGAGTTACGATTTCCTATTATGCCATGACAGATCATATGTTGCTACAAAGTTCTTATTTTGCTACGACCCCCCTGTGTGTTTGTAAAACTGAGTTGATAGGGTTAAATCACTGTTTGTTACATTTGATGGAGCAATCATGATGGATCTTGAGCATGATCATGTTTTCTTTAAGTTGTAATTGTGATATGTGCCAAAAATATATCAAATTATTTCTTTCAACGGAACGCCTGACATTTATCTACTAAAGCTCCCATTTTGGCATTTAAATGTTCCCAAGGTGTATTCAACAACACCATTTTGTGAATATCCTTACCAGCATCCTTTGAAGATTGGCCTCAAAGAGAATATCAACCATTGGATGAGGGAAACACGTTTCTCAAAGCTAGGGATTGAAGCACTAATAATAAGTCGTCCACGTGCATGAGTTGCATGGAGAACTTGACCTTGGCATTATGAGGAGCCAGGAGTATTTCTATTTCTGTCTTACAATTTTTCGTTTTTAACTGAAACTCCTTCTGTCCTGCTATAATGGTAAATCAAATGGCCGAATTTGAGTTTGGAACTCATACATGCACGGAATTATTGGAAAAAAACTCATATAAAGCAGAAAAACGACGGTAAATGGCCTGTAATTATCACACTTGTCCACTTTGCTTGTGTTTGAGAAATTATTAAGAGTTGCAGATCATGACGTCCTAAATTTGTATTTATTTCATAAGACACTCATGCTCACTGTAACTTTCATGGCAACAACGACGAACACATCAAGGAATATAGTCATCTGTACTGTAATAATTTGTAAATTCTTACATTTCTGTGAATACATTATTGAACCTTAAAAATAAATTGCATTATCTGAATTGGGTAGGGATTCAGTGAATGATATACAAGGAGTTATAATCTGGAAGTACGATCTCAGTAAAAATTTTATAAATTTCTAAGAGAAATGATCAGAAGTAGGAGAAGGGAGAATGCCATGATCTGTACTGTGGCCCATAAGAGCACTTGGGCTCCAATTAGGCTGCTGCAGAATGAACTGTTGAATGGACATTGTTTGGAATCCGGATGAATTTAGAGTCTGTTGTAATGGATCTGACAATTCTTGGTCATTATAAAATGTAGAGCTACTTGTTCCCTGTGTGCTGCTTGGGATGACGTCCATTAATGGCGAAGATGTCGTTGTAGCTGTATCCAATATTCGATCTGCAGACCGATTGTTGAACATGGTATCACCAGCCTCTGTATTTATATGACTTCCACAGTGTATTAATAATGGCGGCTGAGAGGACTCATTGCTCCATATAGTATTAATATTTGAGATACATTAAATCAACAAACACTAATAAATTCAGCAGTATATCAACTACTGAAACATTAGCTCCGTATTCAACCTGCAAAAACATCATCTGTTAAGCATACAGAAATGCCAGGAGTACTGCATAGTAAGAAAAAATTAACAGGATCTTATAAACATCCATAAATAATAAACCATATACATCAAACTTCTGGAATCTGGACTGAAGATGGCAGGCTAGATCATAACACAGTTCTGAAAGCAAATCAACATAACAGGTTTGATGCATAGCATGAAAGTAGTTGAGCTTGGGTGATTAACACAGAGCAAGATGAACCAGACGGTGATGCAGGTTAAAATGAATATGGAATAGGGTATTTATAGTGGGAGATAGATCTTTTAATTAGTTATTGTGGGCACTGTTTCAATAGCTTCCAATAAATGCAGACCAACTCAGGGAGTCCGCAAGGGGAGGGCAGATTACATTTTGCCACCACTTCAACTGAGATAAGACCAACCATTAATAAGAAATGGAAACAGTCCCGGGGAATTAGATCTGTGAAATATAAATGTACGGTCATTCGGTATGAATGCTTATACTGTTGCGGTGACAAATAAGTGCAGGGATACAGTGAAAACATCTAAATCCAACAGTGTAGAGTCGAACTCAGCATAGAAAAGGAGATATACTGTGACGGAAAATGTTACAGGGAAGAAGCCTGCTAGAGTTTGACACTTTCCAGCAGGGCCAACACCAAAGGAAACGCCTCCGGCGCATAGATCAATGAAAAAATTAAGTGGAAGATGCATATTTTGCCTTGTAGTCACTCCAGAGCTGGTCAACAGATTTTCCAGTGAGATCATTGAAGAATCCCAAGTCCCATCCTCCCTTCAGTTTTGCATTCATATTCGCAACAAAACCAGAACTGATACTCTCACAATACTGTAAAAAGTAAGCAGTAACATCATAGCCCTGATCCCATCTGTCTCCGCCTCCAGGCTTGACCCAATGGGAAGGGGCCAACCCCGCAGTGAGCCTCACATAGTCTGCAACACCCTCAATAAGGCCATCGGGGGCATTGCCTTGCCCATTCCACTGCAACACGTATGTCATCTCGTGATATAAATCTCCTCTGATCTCTGTCTTCACATCTCCGCCATAGTTTTCCACATACTCTGCGCTCAGATGAATTTGATCTCCACTGGTATAGGCGAACCTATTAATGTTTTCGACCAGGAGGGTGATCTTTTGGATCTTCTTTCTATCCGCGGGTGATTGCTGGTGGAATGTTTCCCAGATAAATTTGGTAGCGTTGTCCATAACTTCCACTGCTCGTTTCTGCCCAATCTCTTCATCAAACCTTCTGCCACCATTGCTATCTTCGGCGGAATTAATGACCGCCAGATCCAGAGCTTCAGTCGGTTGAACCATCGTTACCGCCACGCCCATAAGCAGCGGCACAAGAGAAAGCAGACATTTTTGGAGCATCATTTCACACTATTCAGTAACTACATTATCTTCTGTGGAAAACGTCAAATGGTAGACGAAGATAAGTGGCAGAATCATGTGGTAAGCGGTGGCAAAGCGGAAACACCGTCAAAACGCGTGGATCGTCTTTTCTTCGGGGAAAGTGCAGGCACAATCCCGGCAGATTTCTTCGCATTTTTTTTTAACTTTTCCGAATCTGTGATTGATCTGCGTAGCTGTCATTCGGTATGAATGCTTATACTGTTGCGGTGACAAATAAGTGCAGGCATACAGTGAAAACATCTAAATCCAACAGTATAGAGTCGAACTCAGCATAGAAAAGGAGATATACTGTGACGGAAAATGTTACAGGGAAGAAGCCTGCTGGAGTTTGACACTTTCCAGCAATGGCTTCTTCAAAGTAAACGCCTCCGGCGCATCTGAAAGACCCGATTGGGACCCAGGTCTCTCTAAATATTCAAAAGGGTGTCCTGCTGCAGATCCAGGCCTACTATCTCCACCTTTCTTCCAAAGTCTCTGTGAATGTTCAAAAGGGTGTCCCGCTGCAGATCCAGGCCTACTATCTCCATCACTCTTCCCAGGTCTCTCTAAATGTTCGAAAGGTCGTCCTGCAGCAGATCCAGGCCTACTATCTCCACCTTTCTTCCCAAACCGAACCTTATCATCCAGGTCAATGATTAGCAATTCCAGCTGTTTTTCTAGAAGTAGGATTCTTTCTTTAAGAGTGGGTTGTGTTTCTTTTGTCTCCCCTAAATCCAATTCATTCACTTTCAATTCATTGTTGACAGTTTCTTTAGCAAGCTGCTTCAAAGCATCTATCTCTTCCTTCAATTTCCGTTCCTCCTCTGTCTCAGATCTAGAAAATCATACTTGTTACAGAGTGGCATAACAAACAAACAACAAAAATCACAAAAAAAAAAATTATATGTATATAACTAATGACAAGGAAATAATATTCTAGAAATCAGGCAAGAACAACTGTGAATTCGTGAATCGGAACTTTTCTGGTGGGTAAAACAAACAATTTGAGAATTACTTAAACGGAGACGGGACACATAAATATTCTGCCTCTGAAACATGGATTATGGCAGATACTCTGTAAAGCATTTTCAAAAGGAATAAAACCACCTTTCAGTAGTGAAGAATCAAATTACTCGTTACCCCAGATAAGAATCATCTACAGCCCTACCCACCTTTCTTCCAAAGTGTACATGGGGACACTGATACTCGGTATAGTCTGGAAAATCAATAGCCCCAAGCACAAAATATCCATTTATAAGGTAGAAAAATGGGACTCTTGTCCTCAGCATAGGCACTCTCAGATCTAGAAAAATCATACTTGTTACAGAGTGGGCATAACAAACAAACAACAAAAATCACAAAAAAAAAAAATTATATGTATATAACTAATGACAAGGAAATAATATTCTAGAAATCAGGCAAGAACAACTGTGAATTCGTGAATCGGAACTTTTCTGGTGGGTAAAACAAACAATTTGAGAATTACTTAAACGGAGACGGGACACATAAATATTCTGCCTCTGAAACATGGATTATGGCAGATACTCTGTAAAGCATTTTCAAAAGGAATAAAACCACCTTTCAGTAGTGAAGAATCAAATTACTCGTTACCCCAGATAAGAATCATCTACAGCCTACCCAGTGTACATGGGACACTGATACTCGGTATAGTCTAGAAAATCGATAGCCCCAAGCACAAAATATCCATTTATAAGGTAGAAAATGGGACTCTTGTCCTCAGCATAGGCACTATATCCAGTCATCTATATCCCGTGTACATGGGACACTTGTACTCGGCATAGTCTTGAAAATCAAAAGCCCCTACCCCAAAAAATCCATTTTTAAGGTAGAAAATGGGACACTTGTACTTGGCATAGGCACTATATCCGGTCAGCTATGTAATGATGACTGAACTTATAATGCAATTATGAACATCAAAAATAAAATATCAAGGCTTGGAGCATGGAACATATGGCTCGTATGGCACCTCCATTGTTATGTGCCATATAAAGTACAAAACAGAAGTATCATATATACAAATGCCAAAATAACTATATAAGAAAATGTTTAACATATGTATTAAATAGAGGGTTCACTGGGATGCTTTTAGTAGAAACAGTGGGCCCTTTAATAACAACAGTTGCAGCCATTACACCCAAACCCTTTTGTCAGTTCCCAACTAAGTGGTATTTCCGCAGTTTCTTAGGGGTGGAGCTATATCATTGACGGTATTCTTTTGAGTAGGTCACTCATCTCACCAGTTTAGATCCCACCCCGAAGACATCCATGTACAATATTCATCCCTAACAAAGTTTGCTTTTGGTCCCCACCAGACTTATCAAACACATGCTTGTAACAGTCCCAGAATATTCTAGTGGGTAATGTGTGAAATCGTGTCGTCATTCATCATGAACCATCATATGAATGCACTCTCACAACCTCCTCAGCTCATAATCATCCTGTCTCATCCACCAATTATGAAATAAAGCTGCTGGAGTATGGATTAAAATGGCTTTGTCATAGACAATGGAGAATGCTAAACAATTGACCTGCATCTAAATTTTTTTTCTGCCCAATCCATCTCCTCACATAAGCAGCTCATGTGAATTCTCTCCATTATGCATACAACACAAACAAGGGACTTCGATGATCCAAACTGGATCACGAAGAATGTCTCCCATGATGGCACATATGATGGTCTTACTCTTGTTACCTTTGCCACAATGTCCTTATAATAAAGCATAGTTACCAGGAGACGGGTACGTGGAGATGGGTACGGGTACGAGTACTGGTACGATTTTTTTTAGAAAAGTGGGAGACGGGTACGGGGAGACGGCAATATATATGAAATTACTAGAAAAATACTATTGTACATTATTAATTTATTTAGATTCAGACTGCACTGAAATTTAAAAATAACTATAGTTTTTGAAGTAAGGAAATCAAATGTTGACAAAAAGATGAGTGATTCTATTGATATTTGATATCTCACATATTGTGGGAAGAGTACATTGTAACAGAAATATGCAAACAATCCCTGTGTGTGTGTGTGTGTGTGTGCGTGTGTGTGGGGAGATGGGAGGAGACGTTAACAAAGGTTCCCACATATGGGAGACGTACCCGGTACGTGTACCTGTACCCGGTACACGTCCCAATAGGTGGGGGACGCGTCACCCTGCAACTATGTAATAAAGAGATCGAGCCACATGGAACAAAATCCTACAAGCAAAGAAGAGTTTGTCAATGGCATCATTTGCTTTTGCACATTGAATAACTCTGCCATTGTGTTTGCAACATTGTTGCTACCTGTCATTTTGCATTTCCCCTTAGGCTCTACTACCGCTAAAGTTGAACCAGATGGATACGTAAGAGGTTGTGTACCTTGGAAAGTTCTAGCACTACTAGGAGTAACATTTCTCGTTGCCAAAGTAGTAGATACGGGTTTACCTTCTATATTGCAACCCCACAATTTATTAAATTCAGCCCTTTGTTTTAATGACAACTTGTCACATGGCCCCACACCTTTGCCTCGGTTGTGAAGGAGGCGTGCATTAACTCTTGTAATGCTGCCTTGAAATTCAACTTGACAAAAATGACACTTTCATGTCCTAATGCCCCTTGCTACCCCAAGTCTTACTTGTTCCATTGCAAATTGACATAATGGCGACCTCTTCTCAAAAGGACTCTTGGCAAAAGGTTCCAATAACTCGGAAGGGCAACTAAATTGTCCAGCTGCACTTGCAATAGAACTACTTCCCACAACCCCCATCACATATGTACACAAAGTCTCATACTCAACCCCCATAGATTCTTGCTCTCCCTCTTCACCACTAATGATGTGAGAAGTAGAACTCGTGGTGATACTGCAAGAAACAAAATTTATTGTTTGAAAATTAAATTTATTATTTTAATAATAATAATAATTTTGCAATGGCTCAAGAGTCGAGACAAGAATTTCACTTTTGTTTTTCTTACTTTAGGTCGCACGAAGTGCAGAAGCAAAGGATACACAAAAGCTGAAATTATAATTTGACTTGTATTATAAAATTAAAAATATTTTAAAATAGTTTATAATTTAATAAATAAATTTAAAAATTGAAAAAACGTAAAACAATCTAACACTTAAATAGCTAAATGGAAAGTTGGAAACACTTAAATGCTGATTTTAGGGTTGTGTAATTGTTATTTCAAAAACAGCAGTTCAACAACCCTTAAAATCAGCATTTTAATTAATTTATTGATTATATTATGCTTCTAAATTGAAATTATAAATTAAAATTTTTTGTGGTGCCACGGGTCATGGCTTACCTCAAAGGCTTGATGAACATGTTGAAAATATGTGAACAATTGACCAATGAATACTTGGCACTTGAGTTGTTAATGGTGTCCCTCTTCCTTGCTAATGCTCTCACTCTTGCTTGTTAATGCTTTCACTCTTGCTTTGATTTTTTTATTGTAATTTGGAGTGAGGGTGTATCCCTTATTTATAGTTTCTCTCAGAGTGCTTAGGGGGTGGGTCGGGCCCATTAAGTATTTGGATTAGGATTGGGGTGTAATTTTTTTAAAACAAATTGCTTTTTTTAATTTAAAGCAGCCTTAGCCACAAGGGACGCCTGGGGCCTTTGAGACGGTCCGAGAGACTTCTAGAAGTCTCTGAGACTCCTAGGAGTCTCCAAAAAGTGGGGACGTCTCCAAAACGTTCCCTATCTGGAGAACATTTCAAGGGCATTTCCTTTTGACTGGCGGCGGTGGAGGTACAGTGGGGGAACATCCTCATGGCGTCTCTGAGTCTCTAGGATGTCCCGTCTTTGGGATGATAGAATTTTGGCGGAGACGTGTCTCTGTGGAACACTGAGATTAAGCCCCATGCCTTTACATTGTTTCCTTACTTTTCAACCTCTCACACTCTTTCAATATAGATGCAGGTTAGATACAGTGCAAAAAACTACTTAGTAACATTTCAAGTCACTCCCTCTCTACCACTTTAACAACTTTAAGTAGAGAACTTTGATGAAGCCTAAACAGAGAATTGTATACCTCTGTCAGTAGCCAAAAAACAAATGTTAACCATTTTCAAAATTAGGTGGATAATCAGAAATGGCAGATATGGCAGCCAAGATGGTTGCAAAATTCCTTATGTTACTTGGGAAGCATCCCCTCCATTGCCCAGTTATTCCTGATTTTGGATTAGGATATTAATAATTTAAATTTTTCACTCAACAGATTTGGATTAATGGCTTTATTTAGTAATTATAATTTATTGTCTTAAATTTCAGCATATTTTATAACTTGTTTATTGTATATTACTTATATTATTTTATCAGTCGTCCCCAAAATCTAGGATATTTTTTGCCGTCCTGTGAACCTGTGTAACCACATTCAGCAATTCTGAAGATGAAAAATTGAAATTCAACAGATTTAACAAGGGAAAAACAAATTCGTTGAAAATCACGAATTAAGCCATACAGAAATTGCATGCAAATTTTTTATGAAATTTGTTGTAAAATCGCATTTGAAACTCGATGACATTCATTCCAAAAAAATTGAAATTCACTTTAGGGTTTTAACTTACAGATTTTAGGGTTTTCCACCTTCAGATTTTAGGGTTTTCCACCTTCAACACTGTTGTTTTGGGCATATGACCCCTTATTACGGACCTAAAATTTGCATACCCTTGCTTGAAGCTTGAAGCATGTGTTGTGAAGTGTAAATCACACAATGGACCTTGTGAGTGTGAAGGAGATTGAAGGAGCTTGTAAACCCTGCAACACCTTGCTATTAGTGTTTGCCAAGGAGGTCGATGTCATTGTTTGCAAGGTGGACGACAGGTTTAAAGGCCATGTCCAACTGTGTGAAGGTCACCCGACACCAAGCCCATGCCAAGGAGCTCACAACCTCGCAATCAAAGGAGGAAGAACAAATAGGCAGCCTACCAAATGCCAACCAATGCTGTATTTTTTATTTGATTTGTATTTTATAATTTTTTAATGTAACAAGTTTTTATTGACTTATTAAATTTGTCATGTTTTATTATTATATTAAAAAATAATCATGCCAAGGAGCTCACAACCTCGTCCAACCGTGTGAGGTGTTACAAGGTGGACGATTGGTTTAGAGGCAATGTCCAACCATGTGAAGGTCGCCCAACACCAAGCACGTGCCAAGGAGCTCACAACCTCGCAATCGAAGGAGGAAGAACAAGTAGGCAGCCTGCCAAATGCCAACCAATGCTGTATTTTTTATTTGATTTGTATTTTATAATTTTTTTAATGTAACAAGTTTTTATTGACTTATTAAATTTGTTGTGTTTTATTATTATATTAAAAAATAATCATGCTAAGTTTTCTAAACTCACTAGAACTTAGGATTATGAAATTTTAATTATGTATTCTTAAAATTTTAAGAATTAGAAACCAGGTATTTTAATTCATGTATTGTTAAAATTCTTAAATTTATAAAATCGTTGTATTTTATTAAAAAATTATAATTTCATACTGTTAATATTGTTTATGAATTATAAATACAAATATTATTATGTATATATTCATTTTTTTTAAATCATGCATCTAATTTATATGTATGTAATATTTAATTATTATTATTATCATGCATTTCAATCAAATATATGATAATAATTTGGATTTCTAATTTAAAATATTTAATTCTTTGTTTATCTTTTTCAAAAGATCCAAATTATTATATTGATATGTCACCTCCAAAATCTAGTGCAAAGGGGTGGAAATATATGAGCCGTGTGTGTCAAGTAAACAATATTACATGCACATAACGCCAGCGTTCTTTTGATTGGCACATTAACAAGGGTAATGGACTACCTTCTTGGCATGTCAAGTAGTCAAGGACGTGGTGTTGATGCATGTCCAAATGTTAGTCCTATAATAAAGGCAAGATTGGAGAAAGACAACATGAATTCATTAGTATTAAATCAGGAAAAGAACACAAAAAACAGCCAGTCCAAAGGGAGTTTTCTACGCCCAACGTGTCAAACATCTTTCTTCTCCACCATGTCCACAAGCATTGTAATGTCAGTTTTTAGTACTGGGGCATCAAAACTAAATAGTTTTTGAAAGCCTGTAGAAGAAGAACAAGTTGACAATACATGGGCCGATTTCTTTTATGAATCTAGTATTTTATTCCATGTCCCCAAGAGTCCTCATTTTAAGAATGAAGTTCAACAATCAATTGCATTTGGCTAAGGGTACACACCTACAAATTCAATGGCTTTGAAAACTACATTTTTGAAGAGATCACAAGATGATAAGGTCACTGATGATAGATATTTAAGACTCTTTGAAATCAAAATGTTGCACCATTGGTTGGTCAAATATGCGTTAAAACCCCTTGATCAATGTGTTGGTCTATTTCCTTAAAGGTGATGTGTTTCTAAAAGTAATTGACACCATGGAACACAAGTGTCAATCTATTGCCTTAAAGGTGATGTGTTTCTAAAAATAATTGACACCGTGGAACACAAAAAAAAATTGTGTATGTCTTCAACATTTTGGATGAAGCGATGTTGGAAATTGGTGTAGAAATCATAGTTCAAGATTTTACTAATAATACTAACAATTGTATGGGCGTTAAAAATTTTATAGGAGAGAAGCACCCACATATTTATTGGAGTCCTTATGCAGCTCACTATAGTGATTCATTATTCCATGACATGGCCGAATTTCTTTGGGTAAATGAAGCAATTCAAAGAGAGAACAATTGCCACTTTTATAAAACATCACCGTCTCACATTGAGCATATATATAGGAGGCATACATCCAACAAGTTGTTGAAGCCATGTGACACAAGATTTACCCCCTACATCACTTTAAAAGTTTAAAAAGAGTTGTTAAGCAGAAAGGAGTCCTCCTAACTATTGTTTGTAGTAATGAGTGAGAAGGTTTTGATTTTGCAAAAGGTTCTAAAGGTAAGAATGTGGAACAAATCATTCTAAGCTCTAACTTTTGAAAAAATGCGGCCAAGGTGATCGTGAAGTGATGAGCAGGATTTATGCAACCATTGAAAAGTTTGTTCTAGATCAAGATGTTGCAAAGAAAATTGGAGAGCGATTTAGAGCATACAGGAGAGGAAATGGGTTGTTTGGAACCGAATCAGCTATAGATAACAAGAATCCACTATAGATAACAGGGAAAACTTGGACGAAGATTATATAGAGCATACACTACAATATTTTACAACTCGAGTCTTAAGTCAAGGAGTAAGTGCATCAATTTGTGAGAGGAATTGGATCAGCTTTGACCATGTTCAATCAAAGAAAAAGAATAGGTTGTCCTTAGGAAAGCTAGGGGACCTTGTTTATGTTCACAACAATTTGAGATTGACTTCGAGAAAGAGACGAAAGATGTAGGCACTTCAAAGAAATAAAATTTCAACATGTCCTAGAAGACTCTTCTAATGAAGATGATCTTAATTTTGTTTGTGATAAACAGGAGGGTGAATCTAGTGATGTTGGCAATGATAATATTATTGCTAGTGATGATGAGATTGAGCCAAGTGCTCTAAATTATTTAGAGTTTTTTTGATGTAATAAATAGACCTTAGCCCATAGTCATACTACATAGGGAAGTTCGAGACTTTGATCCATCACTATTTGAAGACTTTTTAAATATTTGTATGCAGTTGCAAGCTTATGTTGTTTTAAATTTTTCATTTCAATCACCTTATTATGATATCTACTTAATAAAATGTGATATTATGATATTTCTATTTTGAAATATGAAATTTTGTTTCTATTTTAAATATTTAATCTAAATTTTTATTTCTTGTAGTTGAATTTAATCACAAATTTTATCAATGATTAATTTAGCAACAAATCTTTCACGAATTTCATCCTTTGGCAAATTCGAAAACGAATTTGAATGTGGCAACTTAGTTGTAAACCCCGTTCTCCCCTCCTTTAGTCATAGGTATCTATAATATGCTCATATTGCACCTTCAACATTGATCAACCTTGTCCCATAGTCTTGGGTAACTCCTATTGCACCTTTCCGTTGATCAACCACATCACAAAGTCTTAGGTAGCTATGATATACTCCTATTGCACATTCAACTTTGATCAACCATCGAAAAAATAAAATGATGATTCAATGCTATAGACAAACTAAGTGAATTTTAGGGCAGGGTTTATGTAGCATGTGCATGTATATGGGGTTGAGCTATCATGTATGCTCCTATTACACCTTTTGGTCCATTTCAAAATAAGAGAAAATTGTCAATTCAATCCTAGACTTGAAATAAGTTGCCCTAGATTATGTATCTGAGCTAACACATGCCCTCAAATTAATCCTTTAATATTGATCAATTGACAAAACATGAAGAAAGTACCAATTCCATCCTAGATAAACAGCCAAATAAAGATTCATACTTCAGTTTGTTCAACGTTGGTTCATGCAGCTCTAAGCTAGTGTATATACTCCTGATGTCAATTCAATCCTAGAAACAGCCTAAGCAAATTTCAGACTCCAATATGTTCACTATAGTCTATGGGTTTCTGTAGGTCTGAGCTAGTGTATATACTCCTATTGCACCTTCACCATTGATTGACTGCCAAAAACGAAAATAGCAATTCAATCCTGAAGAAAACTTAAGCGAATTTCGGAGTCATGTCAGTTCACCCTGTAGATTTTTTGTCAGTGTGAGCTAGTGTATATTTTCCTATTAACACATTTTGATCAATTGCCAAAATAAGAGAAAAATGCAAATTCAATCCTTGAAACAGTTTAAACAAGTTTCGGTCTTAACGGGTTAAGTCTTATTTGGTTTATGTGAGTCTGAGCTACAGTATTTACTGCTACTATTTGATCAATTTCCAAAATAAATGGAAAATGTCATTTCAATACTAAACAAAAACTAATCAAATTTCAAATTTCAGTTAGTTCACCCTAGTTTATGTGCATCTGAGCTAGTGTAAATGCTCATATTACAACTCTAACACTGACCAGTTACCTAAAGATGAGGAAAATGCCAGTTCAATCATAAAATGAGGCCTAAACAAATTTTCAGGCCTGTGTTACATCAACCTTGTTTGCATGTGTCCAAACTCATGTATATAATCCTATCACTCCATTACCGGTGATTAGTTGCAAGAAAAACGGGGAAACTTCCATTTCCATAGTATTGATAATCATAACTTGGCTTTGGAGTCATTAGGCAAATTTTAGACTTGGGACTTGGACAGCAAAAAGATATTGGAGAAATCTCGGCATAACTATCGCAAATCAAATATATAAATTCATGATGCAAATGCAAATGCAAACAGTATAGTTCCAAAGGCCTTTACAAATAAAAACTGAATCAAGGGAATCTATATATAAACTTGAAAATACATTTATATTTAGTGCATGGTATTAGTCAAATTAAGTTCCGAAAAACAAATACCTCAAAAAATAAAACAAGAATATCAAGAGACAATCAGAAAGACGATACTAAAGCATACTTCCAAACATCCTTATTTACAATCTTATGCAACGATATTAATTGGGGTTTAGAATCTTTTGCAAGAATTAAGGTTTAGGGTTTCACAGTTTCACTTGTTCAGAGGATTATTCTCGACAAACAACGAGCTTTCACTTTATTTAAAAACGCATTTCTTGAATAGTTGTTAAAAGAGATAACTTTATTTATTTTAAACTGTTAAAACAACAGACTTTCATTTCTTTTAAAACATGTTGCTTTTCTCTACGTTGAAAAATACAATCCAAATTTTAAAATGCTAATTTATATTCATGAAATTCTCTCTGGTAAGAAATATGATTCAATTTATAGAAAAGCTGATTTATTTTTACTGCTTAATATGTTCCGATCAGCTGGATGGTACAAAAACGGTGTGATACCATATTTATAAATTTCTAGCTGTCTCTGCATTGAGGAATATGATCCAATCAGATTGGAAGCCTATCTTTGATATGGTATTTATAACAGTTAAATTTATTTGTGTTCAGGCTAGTCAAATTTATTTGTGTTCAGGCTAGTCTTAATATAGTAAGAGACTGCAACCAATGGAGGCCACAAAACTCGTTGCCTGCTCATAAGAGTCTCAACACTATGGGTTAATCTGCTCCAGGTTGATATGAATCTGATTAAATTTATTTGTATTCACGCTAGTTTTAATATAGCAAGAGACTGCGACCAGTCGAGGCAGTAAAACTCGTTGTTGCCTGCTCATCAAAGTCTTAAAAGTATGGGTTAATCTGTTCTAGGTTGATATGGAACTGAGGAACAGTATACACTTATTTGGAACCTTAATTTATCGAATTCTTAACAAAGAGAAGTGGCAATTCGCTCCTAGCATATACTCCTAGAGTCCTACCACACACTTTAACATTGTTCAATTGCCATAAGTGAAAATTGCCAATTCAATCCCAAATTCATACCAACTATTCCTTAAACACAGAATTTTCATTCAAACTCTAGACAAGAAAAAATGATCCAACCTGTCAACTGCGCGATGCTCTAGCTCAAAATCCATCTTCCGATAATCCTTTCCACGCCTCTCCAGCAATATCTCCCGTGGTTTCGCATCGCCAAAGGGATTCACCTTCACCTTCCCCCTGGAGGCAGTCGTAATCTCAACAAACTGTAAACTGGCCAAAGGGCTCTGCGGCCGGCTCGAGTGGCTCGAGTGAGCACTGCCCGGCCTGCTAGATTGAGCACTAGTAGGTCTGCTCCTGGTTTCCAAATCAGCATCGAATTTTCTCCAATCGTGTCCCTTCTCCGCCAACACCTCTTCCCTCGGTCTGGCAGCCCCAAAAGGGTTCACCCTGGGCTTGCTCTGGGGCCGGGGCGAGCCTGAAGGAGATAATTCGCTTCCACTTTGAGACCTGCCCCGTCTCTCCTCAAACCTATGGTAATGACTTGTATTTGGAACAGAGATATGTTTCTTCCCAGCACCCCAGTCGTCTGCCTCATCCGCCCTCGTCGCAGCGTAAGCGAATGGCTTCCTGCCCGCACCATCCGCCACATAATCAGGCCTGGCCCTCACAGATGGCATCTTGGACGCGCCCCAGTTCTCCACGTCATCGGCCCGTGACGCCACGTACTCAGGTCTCGACATGGACGATGAGATCGATTTCTTCGATACTGACCAGTTGTCCGCCTCATCTGCCCTTGACGGCATGTCCGCCTCATCACTCCGCGTGGACGGTCTAGTGTTCTCGGTATTTCCATCGAAAGGCCTCCGGTTCGAACTCCAATCTCCGCCCCCGCCGCCGCCGCTTCTGAAAGACGACCCCTCTCTGCTCCGCCCGTAATCCCGAAATCCGCCACCAAGGCGCCCGGAGCCGAAACCCTCGGCCTCCTCGGCGGCGCTCCTCTCGCGGGGCCGCGTGGGCAGCATCATACGCTCGTCCGTAGTAAGCCCTGAAGACACTCCAGTGCCACTAGAGCGACTCCGTCCGCCCGGGCCGACATAAACTCCAGCGGCGAACTCAGAAAAAGATAGTGTTTGGCCCTTGTTCTTTTTCTGCTTCGCCACCTTGGCAGAGGCCTCGCTCAAACTAGGAAAATTCTCCGCTCCGCTGCCGGCGGCCACTGCGGCTTTCTCGGCGTCCGCCTGCTCCGCCTCGGCTGCCCAGGCCCCCGCTCCCCAGCCTGTCTTCGCCATTAACAACAATTAAGCAAACAAATTATTTAGCGCTCCGCTCCCTTTGGAGCGAACGCTCCTCGATCGGTTTGATTTGAGCGGAGAGTTGGATATATAAGTGCGGATTTGTTGTGTATTTTGAAGTGGAATCTAATTTCGTAATGGGGTCCGCGAGCGTTTAAATCGACTTCAGTGTGGATCGCCCCGTGGCCTGCAACGTCTGCTGCCGTTACTTTTTGCGGAAGATCATTAAACGAAGGGAGACGATACGTGAGAATATTCTTTTCTTAGATTCCTCGGTGATAACTGCTATCCTAAACGCTTTCTTTTCTTAGATAGGTAGGTACGTGGAGAGTGGAGGGGATGATATTTTTACTTGTGTTCCACAAACTCTAGTTGATTTGCCTCAATTTTCATTCCACCCCGTCATTCTTTCACCTTTCACTTGAGGGCTTCATCAAGTTTATAACTAGCATTCCCACTAAAAGAATGTGCCATGTTATGTCCATAGTAAAAATATGATAATTTGTAGAGTTGTTGAAGTAAGTTCAACACATGAAGATTTGTAGGGACATCAAAGTAATTCCAAAATGTATTGAAGAGGCATATTCGACCTAGGTAGCAAGACAACAAGCATGTGTATCCCACAATCAATCAACCATTATGTTATTTAGACGGCCACCTATAGTGCAACATTACCCCTATTGGCATATAAATTTTAATATATATTGTTGTGGGCAAGGCCAGCCAACCTAGATGGGATTGATATTGACTAAATGAGTGATAGAGTCGTAGAAGCAATTTCAAGATGTGTGGAGCCCGCATCACCAACCATGGTCATCGTCACCGTCGTCATTGCCCAAACTAAAGACGGAGGAGCGGTGCTCGGCGGCTTAGATTCATTCTAAACTTGTCGAAATAATTGTGTGGCATTGTTTCTAGTGTTGAATAGAAAACCCCCAAAAACAACATGCACATGGTTTTGAACCTGAGACGTCACAACAATAAAGAACCAAATTATAGAGACAACAACATTAATAATTATTGTTGTCCAAATCACCCCCCCTAATTTTGAACAACTTGTTAAAATGGGCTTAGCCATTGTGCTTCAAGAGAATCGTGGTGCACTAAGCTAGTCATCCACGGAGTGCAAGAACCTAGCATTATGCAGGTTTTCCCAACCCGCAGAACAAGAAAGAATCAGTTCGAGACTTGGGATAAATTTCGGAGTCGTTAACCTTCGTGGCATCAAAAATAGTCTCATAAGTTAAATCAACTCAGAGTACCTGTGGGTTTTTAAACCTGCAGAGGATCTAAAACTTAACCACGAGTAGAATCCGCAAGAAAAAGGAATTGGATTTGAAGTGCGGCTAAGTCACTAAAGTTGCAAGACATTGATTCAATGTTACGCAGGTGTTTCAAAGGTGAGCATTCCACAAACTTCAAAAGTTGTGTGACATTTAAAACCCGCCAGCAAGCAAAATGTCATGGGACACTCAAAACATTCAAATATACTAAAAGGCCCATGAAGAAAGGAGAAACGCAGGGAAAAGTCATGGAGCAAGTGATGGAGCGTTTTCATTCATAACTCTCGTTGCGGTAAACCAAATCAAATGAGATCGATCTTGTTGGAAAGGTCTCATCAACAGCTATATTCTAGGATCAAAGATTTCAAAAATCAATGCAGTCTTGGGGGCTAAAATGTCAAATACAGGTTCGAGGTAAAAGGAGGCTGTTCTGAACACGCAAGCTACTAAATCATATCCCAACTACCGTAATTAATGAAGAACGATGCCCCTCTCCTCCTACGGGATGGATGGCATGTAAAATTGGTCTTCCAGAGGCGGCCATGTGATTTCGCATGAGAACTAATGAGTTCGGTCGGTGCTTTCAAATTGAAATTTGAATTTCCCTCTCTTTTCCCTCCTTTCTATTTTCCCCATCTTCTATATATTATTGGATAATGCTCATTTGTAAAGGTTGGACCCTCTCAGTTTACAAGAGCATTATTTAGAGTATTCTTTCCTTTGCATTTTGAGTTTCAGGCCTCAAATATGGTTCTCTTTGTGTGGATACTTGCCTCTTTCCACCATTGTAATAGACTATGCATCATTTGGAATCAATAAAAGTCTTGTTTTGTGGCTATTCTCTGCCCTAACTTGTATTTTGTTGCATTTTCTTTTCTTTCCTTTGCTATATTGGTTTGGTGTGCATTCTTCATGTCCCTTGTAGGTTTCTTTTTTGTTGTGCTCCATGAAAATGAATGTGTGAGTGTTGTTTCAGATTACGGCACATTTGTCTACCCTCCTGATTTAATAAAAACTCAATTAAATCCAATTGCGGATTAAATGATAATATGATAAAATATAGTAAATATACAAATGATAAGCACTCAAACAATATGAAACTACAAGCAAACAGGGGAGATAAAGTACTTAGTTAATTCCTATGCAATATGGAACTGATCTGAGAAGTGTACAGTGTTAGACAAGATGCAAATAGTGTCTTTACTGCTCTCTGTAAAATCAGGAACCTGAGAATAATGTCAGACACGAGCGCCCAATGTTGGACAAGGGCGTTTGGGCGCTGGTGACTGATCCTGGGTGCCGGTGATTGCGCAAAAGCTTAGAATTTATTTTCTTCTATGTCACTAGGGTTTCGCTACCACTTCTTGTCAGTCACCTGATATTCACTCTTTGATCGATGAGGGTACCTGTAACCTACAAGACAACCCCTAGATACACAAGCTCACAAACACATCAAATTGGAATGAAAAATGTAATATGTGAAGTTGGACTGACCCTAGCGGTCACCTAAAGAGTGAACTTATGACCGAACGTTGCACTACATTCCAGACTCCATGTATTTCTTTGTGTTTGTGTGTGAAATAGACGTCATTAGGTTGCCCTCGCACGTAGATGACTCCAAGATATCAAACTGCTATGGCTAGATAAAATGCAAATGTCTAATATGGAATTCAACACTTTCGCTTTCCTATGTAGTGTATGCAACCCAAAAATGTAGTCCCTTTGATGGTAGTGATACTATGTAAATGTGATTAGCCCTTAGAATTGCCAGCCAGAATAATAGAGTGTATGTTGTAGTATATATATGGATCTAACTTGTTTGAATAATTCAATAACTGATGTGACCCAATGTAAGGTCAACTGCTGAGCTCAGGATAAGGATTCAAGATTTAACAAGAAAGGCCGACCACAAATGTCAAAATAAGTAAAAAGAATAAATAGGGTACATGAGTGCCCATAATGTACACAGGCACTTGGGCACGTAGTGTTGCTAGACCATGGGTGACTGATTATCCTGACAAGATAAAATGACGACAGATGTGACTCAGAAGACTGATAGCACACGGGGATCCCTATGTACCTGGACCAGCCTGTAGGCACCCAAAAATGATAGAGGTGAGAGCACTCTGGACAATAGAAACAATCAAAGCAAGTAGATGAACAACAGTGTTGTGAGTCACTCAGTGAATATCTTTGTCTTGACTTAAGATACATACATATAACGTACATACTTGACTCGCATAGTAAAATAGTTATATGTGATGTGATTTTGAAGATCTACCTAGTGGGGAAGTTCTTGCTTCCATGACAAAGCCTCATTAGTGGTCATAAAAAATAATACATGCAAATGAAGGGAGTTCTCACTGACCTAAAGAGAGCAGGGAATGGTCTCACCTACCATTAATCATTGGACTACATTCCAGACACAAATGTTGATAACTGTAGAATATTATGTAATAAAATATACCCTAAACATTGAAACATTGGGGATCATTGACACACAATTTAGGGGGCATAAAAATTTCTCTGGGTAATGTAAAATGACAACATGGTGGATGGAAGAGCAATAATTACAACCCTTTAATCCTCATGCATTGCCAAAAGATTTAGAAGTAAAAACATGCGTACAAATGCATTACATCACCCAAAGGTGAATGGTGGAGATGCTAAGAACATTCCATTGATCCACGTTGGTAGTTCGCCCATAATGTGGAGAGTATGTGACTGGTGAAAAAAGGGAACTCAAATGGATCCAATCACAACAACTCCTTCACCATGGCCCTATAAAATTTTAAATATGTACAGTTACGTGTGATTGTTAGATTTTTAATTTTTGTAGAGACCATTTTAGAGTTAAAATGAAATTAAAAATGTTTAAACGATCACGTCAATAATTAGGGCACCCAAACTCTCTTTTGAAATGAATAATGTTAAAAATTGGCACACAATTTTATGACCATAAGGACCTGATATGCATTTTCTACCTAGGAGATGTTCATTGCAACCAAATCTCAGGACTCTTAAGGACTGTGTTACAAGTTGATCACATTACTATGCTAGACAACGCAACGATTTTATACGAGATAAACTTACATATGAAAATAACTAAGTTATTTACAATGACTATTGGATTAGCCATTATTTTATACTTTTCTGAAAGGAAATATTATTAAAAAACATCACCCAAAAATTGTATGACAGACATAGGTGGCCGAACCCTAAAAATGTGAACTTGCTAGAGGGCGAAATGGTCTTACCACCTATGGAAAGTACGATCCTGGAATTCCCCACATTTTGCCACAACAATCTGCTAGCCAGCTCACAACATCCACCACAGCCAAATGCATAAAAATCAGTAGATAGATGGAAATCACTTGTTTGAATGGCGACACTAGTGACACAAAAGATCATTACACTTAGCTTTAGATAAGGATTAGAAACCGTTAGAAGAGATGCTTTTCCTCCATACACTCATTTCCTTCATAGTGTAAAAAGAACATTTTTAGATGACTTATAATGGCTACTGCTCAGACATGCTCTAGGACCTCTATATGAAATAGTGTCCACAAATGGGCACTAGTTTCCCCCTGAGATAAGTGACGACAGAAAGTTACATAAGACACACTTACAGGGAGCCAAACAAATTGAAATTGAAATTGGCACAACAAATGATAGATTTGGGAAATGCAAGACCATACTAAGAATTGTATTTAGTAGGACAGACAAGATTATTATATGGCTACCATGTGAGGTATTTGTATTACTTAAGGTCTGGATGCATATAACCTCATAGTAAACTATTTTGTTCTGTAATAATGCAAGACAACATTTGCCCAAAATCATGCTAACCCAATGGAACAAAAACAGTGTCAAGGAAGTACACAAAATATACATCGCATAGTACCCAGAGAAGCCATGTTGTAAAGTAAGCGCATACTTTCTTCCACACATTATCAGCGTGGTGTAGACACTAAAATCATGCACTTTGGGTATTATTTAGTCCTAGTTTCATACTACTATTCATATGGTTTTTGAGTGAAGAAAGTACTAATTAACCCACGTCCTTTGGCCATTTTACTTTTCTTCTTGTTGTCACTTTTGACCTTCCACATATACTTGCCCAGTCTGTTTTATCATTTTGCATTCATTCCTATCTCTAACTGGGTGCACCCAGCCCAGGACTGGGGCACCCCAGGTGCCCTAGTCCCTCTGGGGCGCCCTGATCATCTTTGTACTTTACTCTCACATCTTTTGGGCACTTTCTAGCCATTTGAGTTTTCCATATTTTTAGTGGTCGGCATTTTCAGGGTTAATTACGAAATTAGAACAAGAGAACCATATAAATATAAAGTTATGAGACCATAATGAGGGACCAAGCACTAAGCACTTACTATCACCACCTAAGGTTGCATCCATCCAAGGCATCTATAGCTCCATTTGCATCCATCTAGCTCCATCACAAGGGACAAGGTTGGTTCATCTGCATCACACTTCATAGGAGAGGAGTTTATTTTATTCTATCCACCATCTATTTACATCTCTACATCTAGTTATTGCTTATTACTTCACAAAGTGCAACTGGCACAAGAGCACCTAGGGCACAATTTACAGACACACACACACACACCTATAAATACATTTGGGTTTGAAATGTAGTGCAACACTCAGTTAGTAAGACCATCCATTTGGCAATTGAGGATAGTTTGATCCCTTCATATGTATCTTTCTTTTTTTAGGGTTTTGATGTTTGGCTCGGGGTTTTGCTAGTCTCTTCTTTGTCACTAATTATTAGTGACATTGAGTGTAGTCCAACAACCTACGCATGGCAGGCAGTGAAGACTTTGCATCACTTAGCAACCTTGCAAAATTGGTTTCTGGACCTCCTACACAAACCAGGGTACCCATATCTCAGACCAGGGCGCCCCAGGCGCCCCTATCCTTCTCCAGACACCCCAATCTGCCCAGACAACTCGGATCTGCACTTCACAAGCTCCTGTGTGGTCATTTCTACATTCTATTTATCTAGCTTTCACTGTGACACAGTCCCTCAATCTCGAGTCTGTGAATCAACTAAGGCCTTTCTAACCCTTCTTTGCACATTTAGGGTTTCATATCTCATTTACTTACTTGATTGGGTCATTTTTTCATTTATCTAGTTGTTATTTATTACTTTGCATATCATTAGATTAAACTAAAATTAGGCTACCATTTACCATTTTAGTTTAATCATTTTGGTGAACCCGTACTCGATCTTCATGCTTATAGGATCCTCATTCTTTGCTTGTCATCCTAGAGTATAGTCATCATGAGTATCTCAATCAATGATTATTTGCTTGCAAATCCTAATTTAAGGCATAGAGTCCAACATATTCTTGCTACTACTCACATTCATGTTGATATGCATCCTAACTCAGTCTATCAAACATTTGTCAATGCATTTTCTCAACACATAGCATTCAAATCCAATCCTCCCGCTAATGTTCACACTTTTGACAATGACCCACCTTTGCATATCATGTGTCACATTCATAATATGGGTATTAAGCGTACTTTAATTGATAATGGATTTGAACTCAACTTATGTCCCATGTCATTCCTTGAGAAGCTAGGTCTTTCTACTTGTAATGTTAGTCCATCTTGTCTTTCACTGCGTGCATATGATGGTTTCATTCATCCGTGTGTTGGTCACATTACATTACCTATCAGTGTAGGACTAAAAATTGTCAACATTGTGTTCTTTGTCATTGACTTTCCAGTCTCCTACAATTGTTTACTTGGTAGGCCATGGCTTCATGCCATACAAGTTGTTGCTTCTATTATACATCATTGTGTTAAATTCCTACATGAAGGCATTGAATATATTATTTTTCATGACCACGATCCATTCCAAGATTGTGACCTAGCTCCTAATACTAGCCTTCATATTCCTTGCATTAATACTATAGATTATCCTCAACCTATGGACGAACCACCTCATTTGCCACCACTTTAAGGTGTCATTTCTATGATAGATGTAGTCTCTTCTACGTCACCAACTATTGTTGATGTTATGATTCTTTATCAGGGGCATGTCCACTCTATGGACGTCGCTCTATCTCCTACACCTTCACATGTACTACCTACATTAGCACGCCCACCATTTACATGTACGCTTTTCATGAATGATTCATATTGGGAACATATTCCATTTGATCCTACTTGTGATGATGCTATATGTACACATAAGGGTTTGATTTAACTAGGCTTTGCTTTTGAGGACCTCTATTCTCCACCGCACAATCCTCATCTCTATCATGGGTTTGTTTGCATCACTGTCGCTTATGGCCTCTGCGTCTTTCACCTCACAGTCTTCCTTGCACGCGATCCTCGATCTGCACCACTTACTTTAGGACAATCATGAATTAATTACATTGGGGGTGTTATAGATCTTGATCATACAGACATATCTTTCCCCGTGCCTTTTCAGTCGTGTCTTTATTTGCAATAATTCCTTTCTTGGCTATACACAAAATCTCACTTGTTGGTATGCACATGGTTGTCCACTTCTTCCATTCATTGATGAGGAATATGCCATGGGTATGTACAATTTGTGCCTTAATGGCTTGTTAAGGGATCAACCTAACACTATTACTTATCAAGTAACCAATGTTTATCCATTCGACGATGACCCTGAAAGCGACAACCTTCTAGATGACATTACATGATTGCATTCTTTATCTCACACACTTGGGTGCATAGCATTCACACATATCCCCCCAATCTTAGCATCAACATATCTCTCATGTTCACATTATCATACATCAATCTTATCACATAGGCATATTCATCTACCCTTAGCACCGTCATTACCTGATGACACACTCTTGTGCTTCGGTTCACACTTGACTGTTGAGGGCATACTACACGTGAACCCCACACACTACACAGCAGGCATTACATGTTGCATCTCTTCACACATCTTACAATACATATCGCATTTGGCATACTACATCTTCAAGTTCCTCTACATCATTTGTATTTCGACATTTGTAGATCTACACATCATATATATTCTACACATCCTACTAGTCTTCATCACACATGTGTCACACTCCTATTGTCTACAAAGCTAACATTACATACTATTCATCCTACATAGCATGCATTTCATACTATTAGGCTATCTACATATCACATTCTACACATAGCATATTTACACATTTTGCTCATCACATGGCCGTCTCTCATCATCGCATATACTACATCTTCTCACATGTGTTGCACTCACTACCTTATGACACACTCTAGTTCCTCGGTCCATACTCGATTGCGGAGGGTTTAAGAATCAAATGGACCTCATCATACACACGTTTATTCTTCGACCTTCTATCATGCAACATTCCTAGGTTAGTGACATACGTTATAGGCTAAACGGTCACCTCTTCCATCATCTTGTAGTGGTATATGATTTAAGGTACATCACCACAATCATTACTAATCTTGTAGTGACATACGGTATAAGTTAAATCGTCACCTATTTCATCATCTTGTAGTGGTATATGTCGTAGGATACATCACCACCTCTTTTGATCATCTCATCGTGATATACGCTTTAGGCTACATCATCACGCGTCACCACACATCATCTCTAGGTCGCATGTCATTAACATACATACACGTTCACCACAATATGTTACACATAACATGTAGTTTCAACCATTTCCCAATGACACACTCTCATTTACGGTTCATTCTTGACTGCTAAGGGAGCAAACCAAATGAACCTCACTACATACAAATCCATTCACTCATGGGGCAGGGGCTATCATCCATTATGGCTCCTCCATCCACACATGTTGCATATCTTGGTTGCTTTTACTCTTGCTTGCGTTTGTTAGTCCATGTTCGCTTATTACACATGCTAGATAGATCTCTTGTATGTCATTATCTTTACCATCCACACATGTACGTTCACATCTTTCTCTAGTTGTGATCGTACAGATACAGGTCTTCTTACATGCAACATGGATGCTCGCCTCATACCAATCCTACAACTATTGTTGGGGGAATCCACATTTGTCTCTTATAGGTGTTATTGTTTCATTCATAGCACACTACTTTGTTTGGTTATACACGCTTTGTACATATGGGTTATCTTTGTAACATGTTAACTAGTGCTTCATGTGTAACATTTGTTTTGCAAGATTACTTGCTTCCATGGCTATCTATTGTTTGTACTTGTTTTACATTGTTTGTTATTTTCTGAGGGCATTGCCCTTTGCTTTGTGTGCACACTTGTTTGTTTGTATGTGGCCACTATGGCCTCGAGTGTCTTGTAACATCATTAGAGGTGTCCCATGTTTACAACCCACTTTTCATGGTCTATGATTGTCTTCTTGGGTGTTTACATTATCAACTTGCTTATTTGCTTCTATATTGTCTTTATAGCTTACACTTGTCTTTTACATGCATGCTTGTTCATACTAACACTTGTTTTCTAACCACTTGTTTGTGTGCATCTTGGTTTCTACCAAGCACATTCCCTTCCCCCTATAGGGCACAATTTATGCAGTTGGTCCTCTTTTGGGACCGCATTCTCCTATTCGTGACGTCGTATGCGCCCCCAAAGGGGGGGGCATCATTTGGGGTTTTGACACTACACAACTCTCTACACCGCTATAATTCAGTTCAACTTATGTCCTTGACATAGTGGGTTATATAGCGAGTGAGTTCATACCAGTCTATGAACTCCATACACAACATATTTTACAAGACACGTTGTCCTTAGCATTTTGGGGAACAGTTACAGGTTGAAGGATACAACAGACTTTCCTCCCTACACTACTTCGGTCAATGGCGTTGGATCACCCCAAAAACTAGGCAGTACATAAATCTTTTCACATATTCTCAGGGAAGAGATTACAAGTTGGTGAATAACACAACTTTCTCCCTACACTTCTTTAGTTACAGTGGCGTGAGATCACCTAAAAAACTTGTACTTCACCGACAGTTATAGTATATCCTTTTTACACCCTTTCTCTCATGATGGATCAAGTGCACATATTCCTTTTTGCATTTTTTACTTCCATTTATAGTTTTTTTACTATATACATGTAGTTTTTACACATATACATGCGTATTTGACTACTTGATCGTCTTCTCCTTTGTATGCCTGGTCGTACGAGAAGCAAATAGTCAACAACAAACAACAACAAAGGCATCAACAACAACGTAATTTGGTAGTTCGTACCTCATACTAACATGCAGGTACCTCACACACATCGATAGCTACACACACGTTTCTACCCTGGGTTCACTCTCATCGCTTTTCACTCTTTTGCACCTTTAGTCTCCACAATCCATATTTTTTGTCACTCAATGCTTTATCTAGTCCACTTACATGCTTTTTACATCACTCTACATGGACATCAGGTATGCATCTCTATCTACTTTATGTTACTGAGCATTCTGCTCACCAACATAAAGTGGGGGCAAATGTAGACACAAAATCACACACTTTGGGGATTATTTAGTCCCAGTCTCATACTACTATTCATATGGTTTTTGAGTGAAGAAATTACTAATCAAGCCATGTCCTTTGGCCATTTTACTTTGCTTTCCATCGTCACTTCTGACCTTTTACATATACTTTCCTAGTCTATTTTGTCACTCTATGTCATTCCTATCACTGACTGAGGCACCCTAGTCTGATTTAGGGCGCCCCAATCCTCTTCGTACTTTACTTCCATCTTTTTGGGCACTTTCTAGTTGTTTGAGCTTTCCATATTTTTAGTGGTTGGCCTTTTCAGGGTTAATTATGAAATTAGAACAAGAGAACCATATAAATATAAAGTTATGAGACCATAATGAGGGACCAAACACTAAGCACTTACTATCACCACCTAAGGTTGCATCCATCTAAGGCATATAAAGCTCTATTTGCATCCATATAGCTCCATCACAAGGGACAAGGTTGGTTCATTTGCATCACACTTCATAGGAGTAGAGTTTATTCTATTCCATCCACCATTTATTAACATCTCTACATCTAGTTATTGTTCGCTACTTCGCAAAGTGTGATTGGCATAAGAGCACCTAGGGCACGATTTACACACACACACCTAGAACTATATTTGGGTTGGAAATGCAGTGCAGCGCTCAGTTAGTAAGACCATAAATTTGGCAGCTGAGGATAGTTTGACCCTTTCATATGCATCTTTATTTTTGTAGGGTTTTGATGCTTGACTTAGGGTTTTGTAGGCCTCTTCTTCATCACTGATTACGAGCGACATTGAGTGCAATTCAACGACCTACATGCGACAGACAACAAAGACTTCGCATCACTTAGCGACCCTGTAAAATTGGTTTATGTACCTCCTGTATAGACCACGATGCCACAAGCACCCCTATCCTTCACCAGGCACTCCAATCCACTTAGACAGCTCGGATATGCACTTTCCAGAGCTCATGTGTGGTCGTTTCTGCATTCTTTTTATCTAGCTTTCACTGTGACATAGTCCCATCTCATTTGTTAATCAACTATGAACTTCCTAACCTTCTTTGCAAATCTAGGGTTTCATATCTCATTTACTTAGTTGTTTGAGTCATTTCTTTCATTTATCTAGTTGTTTATTGTTTTGCATAACATTAGATTAAACTAAATTATACTATCATTTATCAATTTAGTTTAATCATGTGATGAACCATGGATCAATGCTTTGACCCATGTGGCATAGGTGGAGATAGCAAACCATTGTAAGGAGAACTTGAAGAAATAGTTGAAATGATTTTGAGACTTTGGAGATTTTGAATCATTCTAGAAGGAGATTAAAGAGGTAGGTAGTGATAAATTACTAACCTAATTTTGTTTGTAAATGGGAGGATTTGGGCATCTTGTTGCCAGAGGAAGAGTGTTGGGGAGGGAGGTCAGGTTTTACTCTCCATCCATGACTACATCCCTAAAAGGCCCAATTTCTACAGATGGATAGAGACCAAATTTAGTTTTGTGTTTTTCCTTATTGTACCTGATTGAAGAACCCATATAGGAGTAGTGTAGGAAAGGTAATGACATCTCATTGCCCCCATTCCCATAGAAATGGGTGTTCTGGTTTGCATAGTGCTAGATGGTTACCAAGTTATGTCATCTTGTGGCAATAGAAATGTAAAGTGATTCCAAAGTTAAGTCATTTGGGAGTGATAGTAATTGTGATGTGGCTCCCAAGTTAGGTCATCTAGGATAAATAGTAAATGTGTTTATTGTACTGATTGATTGATTTGATTCAAATGATAAAAAGATTGCTTTGAGATTGTGTACTTAGTAAATTACTCACGCAGAAATTTTTGTGCTTTGCCCCCAGATTAAGTCATTTGGGGGATTATATTTGAAATAGTAGAAAATATTGATTGCCATGTAGAATGATTATACCTTTGTTTGAATGAGATTAGGGCAAGTATGATACTAATATGCTAGGAGTGTCAATTGATTGTATTATATACTTAGAGGGATTATAAGATGATCTCGATTATATGCCCCCCTTTCGGCGAAATGATGAAGGGTGTAGAAATGAGCACTAAGTTGAAAATAAGATGTATAAGATGTTGTAATAGTGAATGAGAAATAGTATGGGATACCATTATCAAAGTATGAGTAGATGTGGATTAGTATATGTGTCATATGTGAATATGAGATGTTAAAATGTGTATAATATAGTGTTAGAAGTAATTATGATTTGTTTGACGCAAACGATGAGACAAATAGAGTTTCGAGCCTCAAGATATGAGTGAAATTGTGTAATGTGTATTAATTGTAAAAGTGATTGGAAACAGTAACTATAATATATGCTAAATAGGAATTACTATATATAGTAATAATGAAAAGTGAATAATATTTTCATTTGCACCAAAATTGATTGAGATTTGGAGCTTTGAGCTGTGTAGGATGTCATGTGTTAGAGAAGTGAGTTTAACTAGATTTTATCGAGTAGTCGACGGTTGTGGCTTTGTAAACAACTGATGAGTTGGTAAGTGTGATTATTTTTGGAAGAATTTTGTCAAATATGTCTATATTTCGTCAATTTTAGTAAAACTTTACTTTATTGTATTTTTGGGCATTTCTGATCGGGGTGAAAAAAGCAACGAGGGCATTTCTACCCCTGAGGACATTAGCATTCCTAGTTTCAGGTGCTAGTGACCTGCTTGTTGGGTGCCCCTAATATTTTCATAGGCGCTAGCATCCCAGAGTAAGGATTAGGCCCTGTGTTGATGTACTCCTAATATTCTAAATCAATTTGATGCTATGATAAGTGATTTTTGCAATGTGTATGGTGTACTAATGGAATAATTTATGTTTTTCTTTTGTGTGTATGCAGAGGGATATACACTCAAGAGAGTTTTGAGAAGAGACAACCATTTGACGTAATTTTCTTACATTAGGCTTGTCAAATGCTGGAGTGGGATATATTCAACTGTGTTTACCTACGATACATTGCTAGATTGGGGGAATTACCCCATAGTATGCCTATGTTGATTGTTTTGTGTGATAGATGGTTTAGGCAAATACATGTACATTTTGGTTTCCTACTAGTGAGATGACGGTGACCCTATGAGGATGTATACAAGATATTAAGGTTACCTATTGTATGAGAGAGAGAGAGAGAGTACATGAGATAATTATAGTGGGTGCCTAAATGTAGATGAGGGCAGACGAGGTGGTATTTTACAGGGACATGAGTATAGGTAGAGACTCATATCACTTTAGATGTGATATTGATATCCAGTGTTTTATGGTTGCGGAAGTTTTTTGCACTGATTATATCATCATCAATGGTAGTAGAGGGTGGTGGAGTTGGGTTATTGTAGAAGATGCATGATATTTTTCACAAGTATAGAGGAAGCATGAGAGTAGGTATGCATGGGTGCGATGTGTATTAGCCGACTTGTATAGAGATTTATATAGATACTCATGAGGATCATGGAGGTGGACCAGGAGCCACAACTTTGTTGCACGTATGGTCTTATGAGCATATTGCAATATTTAGGACCACTTAGTGGGCTACGGGCCAATTAGGCTAGACCTAATATATTTTTAGCATGAGGAGGGTAGGTAACTCATAGCAGGAGGCTAGATAGGACCAGCTTATAGGTTAATGCTAGATCAGATGGGCCCTAGAGTCATTATATAGAGACCATATAAAGATTACCAGTGGATGGGTAGAGGATGGTGTGAAGTTTTGCGATGCATTTAGTGCACCATGTGGTAAAAAGATCACTTCACAGGGGTGATAGAGTTGTTCCAAGGTGAGTTAGTTTCGAGACAATTTGGCATGGCCTAGGATGTGCCCCTCCAATCCATACATATAGTTGAGATCTACTAAGAGTGGTGAGATGATCAGGGGCGAGGTCAGAGCCCGACAGGAACACAACTATTGCATCCTAGTCCAGATGAGGTAGATGTAGCTATAGAATCTATACAGGTTGATGACGCAAGGTGCACCCAGACCTATAGTGAGTGGTGGGTGACATATCAATAGGTGTTGTTATTTCTAGATAGTGGTGGACATAGTTGGTGGATCCAGTAAGTTGAAGGATTAGAGGGATATGACAGCTTGCCTCCGATGTAGATCATGTAGTAGTGGCACGAGCTCAAACGTATGTATTTTTAATTGATTTTTTTGTTAGTTATTGGTTATCTGTTTTAGACATTATGAAGGTTTGTAGTGACTAATGGTGGTTTTTGTAATTACATGTGATACTTATTGGTCATTAATCATCAGATTTTTTGATAGGCACGTTGATGTAGAACATGTCCCTCTAGATGTGCTCATGGGAGGTGGCATGCTAGAGAGAGTGTTAATGTTATTGTGGGTGAGCATACGCACATTTGTTTCAAGATAGATGGCTATAGATGGAAACCACGTGTAACATGTTATTGAGTGAGCATGATGAGGCTGCGTGCAGAGACAGAGTGATCTAGACAAGTTGTAGGAGGAGGAGCCCTAGCTTAGGATGTGTTTGTAATAGATATATTGAGCTACACTAATGATTTACATAGCAGAAAGTGGTCAAGATAATGCAATATTACGATAGGTCGGTTAGAGACATATAGAGGCCTAGATCATTGTCATAGATTAAGCTGGCGAAGATCTCTATTTCTAGATCTCTCACTATTGTATATAGTAATAGTGATGATGATGTATGATGTATTGTATGATGTTGTAGTGATGCATGGGGGTTTCCCCCGCAACGATTGTATTTTGTAACTTATGATTTTTGATGAGATACATATATATATAGATGGATATTTATATCATATGTTTTGTTGATGTGCATTGGTACGTGAGGTGATGATTTTTGCTAGCACTTTGGGTTAATATGTGGTGTTGAAATGGTTGATTTGATTTGAAAGGAATGATGACGTGGAAAGAAATAAATAAGTAATTATTAGAATAGGATTTGTATTGGAATGATAATGAAGAGCATAGTATGTGATGAATAGAAATATATGTATGTGATGTAATATAATAGAAAATGTAAAAGAGAAATGGTTATTAGAAAATATAGGAAAATAAAATAACGATGTGTTGGTATTGGTATGATGAGAGCATGTAAAACAATGGTTGTAATCATGTATGATTATGATGGAGAGGAGGGGAAAGAAGAGCAATTACCCCCCAGTGTGAGAATGAGGTTCATTTATAAAAGCCCCCTCAACAGTAAAAAATGAACCATATAACAAGAGTGCATCATCGGGAAATGGGTTTGTCATGTGCAAAGAGATGTTAGAAAAGATATAACATAAAGCACAGTGCATGAGTTGTGAAAGGAGAGGTTCATTGATGTAGTATTCTCTCAACAATCAAGTGTGAACCATAGCACGAGTGTGTGTCATAGGGTAATGGAATGGATTTCATCTACCATAGATTAAAAGGCCTATCAAACATGGATAGAACATGTGAAGCAATAACAGTGTGAGAATAAGTGACAAATTGGATGCCGACAGGAATGGAACCGAGAATAGGTGTGGTGGGAGGAAGTGCGAAAGCATATGAAGCCAATGAGGAGCTGTAGCAATGTGTGAAGAATGAGAGGATACAAACATATATTAATTAGATGGATGACACGGATGGATGATGGCCTTAGGAGGTGTACGGATATGACTACTTTAGATGGAGGTGAAGGAGACAAGTGAACATCGGTGGAAGCGCGCTTATGCAAAATAGGAGAGAGAGAGCGAGAGCTTAAGGCAATGACACCTTTGTCTTATAATTATTACAAGTGATCATGGCGAGTATATCAGTCATTATCACAAAGGTCATTAGTGCAGTTGAAATTATAGAAAGGGCAGTCACACTAACGTTGTAAGCAGTGAGGTGGATGATGTTGAGTAAAAGGCAAACAAATGAGTTGTTTATCAAGTAAAGTTCGCAGAACATCATGTGGCTTTACATTATGTGAGAATTTCAATGGTTCATGAGCGAGAGATGAAGAAGACTTAGGTGAATGCCGACGCAGCGGAGGGGAAGGAAGACACTTACGCAAAGGCAAAGATGGGGACCATGGAGGGAGATTAATAGATGGAAGAGGAGAAGAAGTAGTAGAAGATGGTTGTATAATATGAGAAACAATTGAATCTTGTTCTAAATCAATGAATTTATAGCATAAGAGTACAAGATTCACATGTATCATATAATAGTTTTTCTTTCAATGTAGGGATTAAGCCACGAAAAAAGATAAATTACTTTTCTAAACTAATGGGATGAAATAATAACTGATGCATGTAAGAATTGAAGCGTAAAATGTAATCTACAATGGGTTCATTCTTTCCTTGATGCAAAGAAGGAAAGCTTCCATATATGACTTTAGGATCATTGTTAGGAATAAATTGTCTAAGAAAAACATCCTCCATATCATAATAAGTACTAATGGATCCATAAGGAAAATGAGTATACCATTGGAAATCATGATTAACAAGACTATGACGAAATGATTTTAGTAACAAGCGATCATTAAAATAAGCAGACATGGTTGAACGATAATGCTTGAGATGTAAATAAGGATTGCTAGTGCCATCGAAACATGATAAGTTAGGCATGATGACATCCTATGGGAAAGCGGAATTGTGAATATTTTTAGGAATAGGATTGCCATACCAAGAATTATTGTCAATAGAAGCATAATAGGCTTTACTTTTGAGTGTGAGTGTATGAACTTGAGATTACAAAGTGCCAACAACCGATTAAACTAAAATTTAATATTGTAGCCTAATATAATGTTATAGAAGCAGTAAATAAACAAATAAATGTAATGTTGAAAGTACCCAAATAACTAAGGTATGAAAATATGAAACCTTATTGTACAAAGAGGGTTAAGAAGACCTTAGCTGTTTTGTAGATGTCACGGTACTGTGTCACAGTGGAGACCGATTGAATAGGAGGAAACTGTCGCACAAGACCCTGAGAAAATGTAGATTTGAGTTGTCTAGCTAGAGTGGGGCATCTGGAAAAGGGATTGGTGCACCCCAGTCTGCAATCTGGGTGCCCTGGTCTATGTAAAATATATGTAAACCTCCTCTTAGGTGTCACTAGATGTTCATTTGTGTTTGCCTTTAGTTGTGTGAATGTCGTTGTGTGATTGCTAATGTCGTTGTAGACCTACAATAACGAAATCACCTGCAAAACCGCAAGCAAAACATCAAAACCCTAAAAAAGAAAGATGCATATGAAGGGGTCAAATTGTCCTTAGTGGCCACAATGGTGGACTTACTAACTGAGCATTGCACTACATCTTAGACCCAATGTAGTTCTAGCTGTGTGTGGAATTGTGCCCTAGGTGTTGTTATGCAAGTCACACTTTGTGAGTAACGAGAAATAACTAGATGTATAATGTAAATAATGTGTGCATGGAATAGAGTAAACTCCCCACCTATGAAGTGTGATGCAAAATAACCAACCTTTGTCCCTTGTAATGGAGCTAGATGGATACAAAAAAAAGTAATAAAAGCCTTTAATGGATGCAATCGTAGGTGGTGATAGTAGTGCTTAGTGTTTAGTCCCTCATTATGGTCTTATAACTTTATATTTATATGGTTCTCTTGTTTGAATTTTGTAATTAACTCCGAAAAGGCTGACCACCAAAAATATAAGAACCTCAAACGACTAGAAAGTGCCTACAAAGTGAGAGGAAAGTGCAAAGAGGATCAAGCTGCCCAGAGGGGACCAGGGTGCTTGGGGCGCCCCAGTCAAACATAGGGAAAACACAGTATAACAATATAGACTCAGAAAGTATGGGTGTAAGATTGAAAGTAACAACAAAAAATAATGCAAGATGGCCAAAGACACGGGTTAATTAGCACTCTTTTTCACTCAAGAACCGTGTGAATAGTAGTATAAAACTGAGACTAAATAATTACCCAAAGTGTGTGATTTAGTGTCTACATTTTCCCCCACTTTATGTTGGTTAAAGTAATACTCGCTAACATAAAGTAGATAGAGATGTGTCCCTGATATCCATGTAGAGTGATGTAGAAAATGTGTAAAGGGACTAGACAAAACTTGGAGTGACAAAAAGGTGGAATGTGAAGGCTAAAGATGCAAAAGTGTAAAAGTGATGAGAGTGAACCTAGGGCGGAAGCGTGTGTGTAGATGTCGATGTGTGATGTACCTGCATGTTAGATTTGATGTGTGTGATGTCGAGCGATGTTGTTGTTGGTGTTGACTGTTTGCTTCCCATATGGACGGACCTATAAAAGAGAAGATGATTATGTAGTCAAATATACATGTATATGTGTAAAAACGTGTGTAAAGATGCATGTATATATGTAAAAAGCATGTAATGAAAGTACAAAAATGAAAAAGGAACATGTGCACCTGATCCATGATGAGAAAAAGGGTGTAGAAATTATCCTTTTGATGTCGTGTGATTTTTTTGGGTGATCTCACGCCACTGGCCAAAGAATTGTAGTAAGGATAGTTTGATTTATCCTCCAACCTGTAACTACTTCCCAAAACTGAAAAGATCTTTGTACTTTTTGGTTTTTTGGGCGATCCGACGCCACTGGATGAAGTATTATAGAGAGGAAGGTTTGGTTTATCCTCTAACCTGTAACTTCTCCCCATAATGTTAATGATAATTTGCCCTGTAAAAGTCATTGTGTATGGAGTTCTATAGACTGTGTTGAACCCACTCGATGTGTAACCCACTGTGTCATGGATAAAAACTAAAAACTGAACTATACTGATACTATGTTGTGTACTGTGTGTAAGCCCAAATGATGCCCCACCTTTGGGGGCACATGCAACATCACGGTAGGAGAATGTGGCCCCAAAGAGAGGACCAACCATTGAAACTATGCCTGTAGGGGGAAGGGAATGTGATTTAGTAGAAACCAAGGCACACACAAAAATTGGTTAAAAAAACAAGTGTTAGTACGAACAAACATGCATGTAGAAGACAAGTATAAGCTAGAAAGACAATGTCTAAGCTAAGATGAAAGCTGATAATGTAAACACACAAGAAGACAACGTAGGCCGTAAAAAGTGGGTTACAAACATGGGACACCACTCACGATGTCGCAAGAAACTCAAGGTCATAGTGGCTACAAACAAACAAGCAAGTGTGCACACAAAACAAAGGGAAAATCCTGCATACAATGGCAAATAGAGACAAATAAGTACAAATAAACAGATAACCATGGTAGCATATAATCCTGCAAAACAAATGTTGCATATGAAGCGCACATTAACATGTTATAAAGATAAAGTGTATTGCAAAAGCATGTATAACTGATACAATAGTGTGCTATGAAATACAATGAAACAATAGAACCTGTGGTGTATGAAAGTGGATGTCCCCTGGAGCGGTTGTGGGAGCGGTATTATGCCAATTATCCATATTGCATGTAAAAGCTTTATATTTGCGATCACAACTAGAAAATTAAGTGAACATGCATGTGTGTATGATAAAGATAATGACATACAAGATATATATATAGCATGTGTAGTAAGACGAACATGTACAAGAAAATGTAAGCAAAAGTAAATACAACCAAGATATCCAACATGTCGTGGATGGATGAAATGGAATGCAAATTGAATGGTAGGATCCACGTGCCCCCTGAGTGAATAGAGTTGTATGTAGTGAGGTTTATTTATTTATACCCCCTCAGCAGTCAAGAATGAACCGTAAACAAGAGTGCGTCATCAGGAAATGGTCGAACTGTGTGTTGTATGTAGCACACTGTGGTGAATGTGTAGTGATGACATGCAACATAGAGATGAAGTGTGTGTGATGTTGTAGCCTAAGTGTATATCACGATAAGATGATTGAAGAAGTGATGATTTAGCCAAAAGTGTATATCACTAAATGATGATCAAAATAGGTGATGATGATGTAGCCTACGACGTTTATCATTATTCTAGGAATTTTGCATGAGGAAAGGATGATTGATGAATGTGTGGATGTGATGTGGTCCATTTGTGATATATACCCTCAATAGTCTAGTATGGACCGTGAGTCTAGAGTGAGTCATAGGGTAGTGAGTGTAACGCATATGAGTGGATTCGTAAGATGTATAGTAGGTATAGTGATGAAACCATATCATGTGGTGTGTAGAGCACACACTGTGTAATGTAGAATGTGTAGTGTTTATTGTGCAGTATGTGAGGTTCATGTGTATAGGACGCCCTCAACAGTCAAGTGTGAGCCAAAGCACAAGAGTGTGTCATTAGGTAATTGTTGGTATGAGCGTGTATGTGAATTTCTAGGTGTGACACAATGTGAATATAAGATATGTGTTGATGCTAGGGGGAAATAAATGTGATGCCCCCAAGTGTGCCAATGACAAATATTTACACAGCAATGCAATTAGCACCATGTCATTATGGGAGAACATTATATGTGTCATGATAAGAACAAGGGCCAACACAATAGTAAGCTGAAGCAACAATAGGACCGTGCGATGGTGGCAGAATTTGAAATGTGTCTTAGCTATCAGTAGGAGTAGTTGTTTTGACAAAAGTGATTGGTCGGATCTTATGTGGGATTGATGACATAGTAGAAGACTTGATATGAGAAGAAGGTGGACTAATTTTGAGAGGTGGTTGCATAATTTAACTTGGTAATGTTGTGGATGACTTGAGAGGAGAGGGAGTGAGACTAATTTTAAGAGGTAATTTCTTGACATGAGTAGATTGCATAGGTGGTGCTTGAATGACACATGAAGAAACATTAGAAATGATGATTGGATGCTCATTAGACACAAATGAATTAGATTTAGGAACCCATTGAGATGTAACAAGTGGAGAGGAAGATGTAACAGAATGTTGTGTAGCGAATGAGATAAATTCTTGATGCTCAAGATGCTTGATTCTTCACTGTAAAACATAGTAATCATTCTCATTATGTCCATTAATTTGATGATAATTGCAATATGGAAGATTTTTATATTTTACAAGCCGATAAGGAGGACAACAATGAGTAGATGGTAAATTGATTAATTGATGAGTTATGAGTTTCAGAAGAGTGTCTTGTTGCTTAACATTAATTACAAAATTGAGAGGCGTGGAGAGTGGCAAGATATGAGGTTCACTAATATGAGCACATGTAAAAGACATCGAGTGAAGATGAGATGTAGCAGGAGAACAAAACATGAGCCTAAGAAGCGTCCTTAAGATGTTGGATTTCAGATTTTAGAGATGTAATTGTGGATTCCATAGTTTAAAATTTATCTTGAAATAAAGAATGAAGGGCTTGAATGGATTTGCAAATAGATTAATTAGATTTGGAATCAAGAGAGTCCTCAAAAAAATGATCGAAAATAACAATGATTTGAGTAAGCAACATGTTGATAGGCATATACCTAGTCTATAGGGGTTTTTGAAGAGCGTATTTACACGATGGGTGCATTTGAATCAATCGAATCAAAGAGACTTAACAGACCTTAGGAGTCATGATGGGAGAAAAAGAAAGATCCAAGAGTATTCGAATACGGGTTCACGAAAATGATTATGCTAAAATGTAATATTTGGAGCCTAATATGATGTTATAGGAGCAATAAATAAATGTAATGCTAAAAGTACCCAAGTAACTAAGCCATGAAAATATAAAACCCTATTATGTAAAGAGGTTTAAGAAGGCCTTAGTTGATTCGCAGATGTCACGGGACTATGTCACAGTTGAGACTGGCTAAATAGAAGGAGGAAACTGCCACACAGGAGCCTAAGAAAATATAGATTCAAGTCGACCAGCTGGACTAGGGCACCTGGAAAAGGGATTCAGGCACCTGGGGTGACCCAGTCTGCAATCTGGGCGCCATGGTCTGTGGAAAAGCTCTGTAAACCTCATATGAGGTGTCGTTGGATGTTTTCCCGTGTTTGCCTTTAGTCATATGAATATTAGTGTGTGATCGCCAATGTCGTTGTAGACCTACAATAAAGAAATCACCTGCAAAACCCCAAGAAAATCATCGAAACCCTAAAAAAGAAAAATGCATATGAAGGGGTCAGATTGTCCTTAGTGGCCACAATGGTGGACTTACTAACTGAGCGTTGCACTACATCTCAGACCTAGTGTAATTCTAAGTGTGTGTGGAATTGTGCCTTAGGTGCTCTTGTGTGAATCACACTTTTTGAGTAGCGAGTAATAACTAGTTGTAGAATGTAAATAATGTGTCCATTGAATTGAATAAAATCTCCTCCTATGAAGTGTGATGAAGAATAACCAACCTTCGTCCCTTGTGATGGAGCTAGATTGATGCAAATGGAGCAATAAAAGCCTTTGATGGATGCAACCTTAGGTGGTGATAATAGTGTTTAGTGCTTGGTCCCTCATTATGGTATCATAACTTTATATTTATAGGGTTCTCTTGCTTGAATTTCGTAATTAACCACAAAAAGGCCGACCACCAAAAATATAAGAAGCTCAAATGCCTAGAAAGTGCTCAAAAAGTTGAGAGGAAAGTACAAAGAGGATTAGGGCGCCCTGAGGGGACTAGGGCACCTGGGGCACCCCAATCCTAGCTAGGTTCCCCAATAAGAAATAGGGAAAAATGTAATATAACAATACACACTAGGAAAGTATGGGTACAAGATCGAAAGTAGCAAAAGAAAACAATGTAAGATGGCCAAAGACATGGGTTAATTAGTACTCTTTTTCACTCCAGAACTATATGAATAGTAGTATAAAACTAGGAATAAATAATTACCCAAAGTGCGTGATTTATTTTCTACAACAACATACATGAGGGATAGAATATCATGTGAAAGAATGGTTGGTGAAGTGAGAGGCATGTTGAGAGGTTGGATCTTGCCATTGTGAGTAATCATGGGAATGTGAGGAGGAGTGGATGTGGAAGGAGGAGGAGGAGGAGGAGGAGAAGAAGAAGAAGAACATGGAGGCTCTATGGGAATGCTAGATGTAGACTTAGGAGATACAATGAGAGGTGCACTAGTGATATGAGTAGAATCATCATGAGCAACAATTTCATAAGTAGAAGAAAGAGGAGCAATAAATTCACATTCAACAATCTTAAGAGAATTAACATCATCACTAACATGTTCATGATCAGAAGCACAAGCGTCATCACTATCAGTCATATTTTCATAAGCAATTATTTCATCAAGACTATCATCAACATAGAAAGAAGGACTAGAAGTACAAATATTAGATTTGACATTGCATTCATTGGAAGCATTTTCAGAAGGAGGAAGGGTAGGAGATACAACTTTGCATTTATCTTGACTACTAAGAGAAATGACATCATGCACATTTATATTTTCAACATTAGAAGTAACAATATTAATATCCATATTGTCACAAGAAAGAACATGATTAAGCAAAGAATTTACAGTAGTATTATCATGTGCTATAACAGGAAGGGAAGAAGGTGCAACAACATGGGAAACTACAGAAGATGAGGGAGAACATGAGGTAAAATTTTGGTCAAGGGAGACTATGTGAATGTTAGGGGTGTCATGGCCCATAGGAAGGGATTTTTGGAAAGCAAGAAGTTTTTGAAGAATGGAAGAATCACAATGAGGATTGCGATAAGCTAAAATGTAAATAAGAGCCTAATATGAATGTTATAGTAGTAGTAAATGAATAACAATTAAGTACAACAATGATACACAAACACACTTACCAATAAATAATGAAACCCTAATTGCAAGGAGAGGGTAGAAAGGCTTAACTAATTTGCACTAAAGTCTAGACTAGATCGAAGCTCTAACCAGATGAACATAGAGGAATAAGCATTATACATAAGCCCCAAAAAATGTAGAACTGGAGGATCAAGCTGGACTGGGGTGCCTGGAGAGGAACATGGGCACCTCTGGTTTCCCTGGACTTGTTTCTAGGTGCCTAGAGAAAAACTCCTATGAGGTGTAGCTAGGTGTTTGCCTTTCATTTCCTTTGATCATTCTGAGGTCGCACCAAGATCACTGAGGTTGCTGGAAACTTGCAATGAAATATGCACCTGTAAAACCCTCAAGTAGACATCAAATCCTAAAAAAGAAAGATGCAGAATGAGGGGTTAGTTGTCCTTAGTTGTCACAATGATGAACTTACGACTAAGCATTACACTACATCTCAAACCCAATGTAGTTATTTGTGTGTGTGGAAATCGTGCCCTAGGTTTCTCTTGCGCGTGTCACACTTGGATAGCGAGAAAGTAGCTAAATGAAGAATGGAATAAATGTGTGCATGGAATAAAATGAACTTCCATCCTATGAAATGTGATGTAGAAAACCAGCCCTTGTGTCCCTTGTGATGGTGCTAAATGGATGTAATGGAGCTCTTAGATGCCTTGATGGATGCAACCTTCGGTGGTGATAGTTAATGATTAGTGTTTGGTCCTTTATTATAATCACATAATTTTATATTTATATCATTCCCTTTCTTGAATTTTGTAATTAACCCTGAAAAGGTGGACTACCAAAAATATAAGATGCTCAATTGACTAGAAATGACTCCAAAAGTGTGAGAAAAATACAAAGGGGATAGGGGCACCCAGAGGGGATGAGGGTGCCTAGCGCTGGCATCTTGGTTGGGTGCTGGTGTCCAAGATGATAACTACCTAAGAGTAAAAAGGCAGAATGAGCAAGTAAGGATGCAATACTGAAAGTATCAATATAAAGCAAAGAAAGGTGGCAGAATACATGGGTTGATTACTACTTTTCTTACTTAGGAATCATATAAAGAATAATATGCAATCAGGACTAGATAATTACCCAAAGTGTGTGATTTAGTATCTACATTTGCCCCCACTTTATGTTGGTGAGCAGAATGCTCGGTAACATAAAGTAGATATGGATCTGTACTTGATAACCATGTAGATCAATGATAAAAAGTGTGTCGAGGGACTAGACAAAGCGTGGAATGATAAAAATGTGAAGTGTGGATGCTAATGAGGAGAAAGTGCAAAAAGTGATGAAAATGAATCTAGGGTGGAAACACATGTGTAGATGTCGCAACGTGCCTGTTGTTGATGTCGATGGCAGTGCTGAAGTGTGTGATGTTGTCATTGTTGTTGTTGACTACTACTTTCCACACGGATGGACCTTCAAAAGAGAAGATGAACAAGTAGTCAAATACACACATATATGATCAAAATATGTAAAAAGTGTATACGGAGAGTATGTAAAAATGCTAAAAGTGTGAAAAAGGAACATGTGCACCTGATCCGTGATGAGGAAAGAGTGTAGAGAAGGATCATGTAGATGATGTTGACACATACGTTTTTCAAGCGATATCAAACCAATGAAATGGAAGAAGTGTAGGGAAAATAGTCTAGTGTCAACCTCTAACCTTTAATTGCTTCTCGCAATGTAGAACACCACTGCAGATGGTGTGTATAAATGCATGTGCTAAGGACTGTATGCCCTGTAAAATCCATTGTGTGGAGTTTTGTAGACTATTTTGAACTACCAATCATTGTGTAATTGCCCAATAGTTTCAAGCATCTAGGAAAGGTCATTGTGCTAAGGACCCAAGTCTAATTCTAAGCCCTGTTTGAAACTGACAACTATGATGTATCAATATTGTGTTGTGTATGATGATATATGGGGTGATTGATTCACTCAAATGATGCCCCCCTTGTTTGGGGTGCATGTGATGTTGCTGAAGGAGTATGTAGCCTAAAGGAGTACTAACCACTGTGTTGAAACTATGCCTTACAGGGGGAAGGGAATTTTCTTGGTAGAAACAAAGGCATGCACAAACAAAGTGGCTAGGAAACAAGTGTTATTACAAGAAAAGACGAACATGCATGTATAAGAGGAAATGTAAGCTAAGCAGACAACGTGTAAACTAAGACACAAATAGAATACAATGTAGACCGCAACAAGTGGGTTACAAACATGGGACATCACTCACAATGTTGCAAGAAAATCAAGGCCGTACTAGCCGTAAGCAGACAAGTGTGCATATAAGATAAAGGGTAAAGCCCACAAACAAGAGCATACAAAGAGAAAACAATGAAAGACAAGCATGGACGAAAATAGTCCTATAAAACAAATGTTGTACATGAAGAACCCATTAGCACGTTAGAAAAATAACAAATATTTCAAAGTGTGTATGATCTGATAAAGTAATGTGTTATGAAACACCATGAAACAATAACACATGTAGTGTACGAAAGTGGATGCCCCCAGGAACCTCTATGGGATTGGTACTAGGTACTACGCTAAGCATCCATGTTGCATGTATAGATATGTAAAATCTATGATCACAACTAGAAAGGCAAGTGAACGCACATGTGCACATGTTAAAAATAATGCCATACAAGATATATATCTAGCATGTGTAATAATATGAACATGTAAAAGCGTGAGTAAGAAAGAGTAAATGCAACCAAGATATGCAGTATTTTGTGAATGAGGCGAAATGGAATGCAAAGTGAATGACAAGGGCAACATGCCCCCCGAGTGGATGTGTATGTATGTAATGAGGTTCATTTATTTATGCCCCCTCAGTAGTCAAGAATGAACCATAAACAAGAGTGCATCATCGAGAAATGGTTCGAGCAATATGTTGTCGTGTGTAGGAGATTGAATATGATGCCAAAAAAGTGTGGATTGTTTGATTGTAAGATGATATTGAATGTGAAATAGGGATGATGTGCTAGAATGTGTGATGCTTTAGCCTAAAGTGTATATCACTAGATGGGTGAGTAGGGTGTCATAAAGCGTGATGATTTAGCATAAAGCATATATCACGATATATATGAATAGGATGGTAGAAAGCGTGATGATTTAACAAAAAGCATATATGATGAAATGTTTGAATAAGGTGATGGCTAAAAATGTCACATGGTATGATAAAAATATTGATTGTGAAGATCAAAGTGTAGAATGACGTAAGTGTGAGGAGGTGAGGTTCAATTTTGATTTGTGGCCTCAACAGTAGAGTATGAACCATGGGACTAGAGTACGTCATCGGGTAGTGAACATTGTTGATTGTGTTTGAGATATGTATGGTATTTGGTTGAGTGTATAGTGTTGTTTGTGAATATGTCACTCATGTAAGATGTTGTAACTTGTTGCTAATGTTGAACGTGGTGAATATTTTCATTGTATGGTGTGTTGTGTGTAAAATTCTCGCAAGAGAGATGAGTCATATGATGTATGGTGCCTGACTTAAGAGAGATATGGCGTGAAGCATGCGTATATTGTGTTGAATATGTGAGGAGAGTATGTGTTGTTGGTTGTGCTTTGGATTTTGTATTGATTTAATAGCTTAAGTACGTGTTGCTTATGTGTTGAATATGTTGCGAGCATGTTAAGTGTAAGGTGGTGAATATGTACGTAGCATGTGAGGTTCATGTATATAGGATGCCCTCAACAATCAGTGTGAATCAAAACACAAGAGTGCGTCATCAGGAAATGCCGACACGATTATGTGTCAAAGTACGAGTGTTGCAATTGAATGTATAATTGTGATGTGATGAAGATGTAATATGGGTGGTGATGTTAGAGAGATAGAATAAGCGTGATGCCCCCAATGTATGAAGGATGAGAATGATTAAGTAATGTCATCAAAAAGGTCATCATTGTCATATTCAAAACCAACAGGTACTGGATCATAAACTTGATAAGCAATATTGTTAGGTTGGTCACGCAAAGCATCATCTAAGCGTAATTTGTACATGCCCATATAATACTCCTCATTAGCGAATGGAGGTAGTGGACAACCATGTGCGTACCAACGAGTGAGGTTTTGTGAATAACCAAGGAATGAGTCATTGCAAATGAAAACATGACCAAATGGCATGGGAAATGACATATCAATGTGATCAAGATCTAATGTTCCCCCAATGTAATCAATCCAAGATTTTCCCAACATGAGTGGAGAAGTACGAGGAACACATGCAAGAAATATTGTGAGATAAAAGACTCGATGCGAACAAATCATGGTAGAGATGATGATAATAAGGTAGAGGAAAGATGTCGGTAACTATAAAGCTTAGCTGAGTTAACCCATCATGTGTGCATACATATTCAAATAAAGTAGGATTGGATGGAATATGTTCCCAATAAGAGTCATTCATGAAAAGTGTACATGTAAATGGTGGGTGTGCTAATGAAGATGACCTATGTGAAGGTGCAGGGGATGGATCGATGTCTATAGAATAGACAGACCCCCAATAAAGAATCATAGAAGTAGTACTAGTAGGTGGAGGTGATGGCATAGATGAGACGACATCTATCATGCAAATACCACCTTCAAGCGGTGGCAAATGAGGTGGAGTATTCATAGGTTGGGGTTCATTAGTAGTATCAGTTTTTGGAGTAGGAAGTCATGGTCGCAATATTTGTATGGATGATGATCACAAAAAATAATATATTTGATACCCTCATGTAGGAATTTAACACAGTGATGTATGATAGAGGGAACTGTTTGCATGGCATGAAGCCATGGCCTACCGAGTAAACAATTGTATGAAATGGGGAAATTGATGACAAAGAGAATTGTGTTAATAGTTTTTGGTCCAACCATGATAGGTAGAGTAATATGACCTAAGCACGAATGAACAAAGCCATCATATGCACACAGAGAAAGACACGATGGACTAACATTAGTAGTCGAAAAGACTAATCTTTTCAAGGAATGACACAGGATAAAGATTGAGTTCAGATCTATTATTAATTAAAGTACGCTTCACACCCACATTGTAAATCTGAATCATGATGTGCAATGTTGGGTCATTGTCAAAAATAGTAAGATCATCATGAGGATTAAACAGGAAAGCAATATGTTGAGAGAAGGCATCTACAAATGTTTGATATATTGAATCTAGATGCATATTAGCAAGAATGTGAGTGGTCGCTAGGAGATTTTTTACTCTTTCTCGTAATTCAAGGTTGATGAACAAGAAATCATTAATAGAGATACTCATGATGGTAAGACCCTAGAATGATTATCAATAAAAGAATGATGATACTAAGAGCATGAAGATCGAGTTTGAGTTCACCAAAATGATTAAGTTAAAATGTAAATAAGAGCCTAATATGAATGTTATAGTAGCAGTAAGTGAATAATAATTAAGTACAACAATGATACACAAGCTCACTAACCAATAAATAATGAAATCCTAATTACAAGGAGAGGGTAGAAATGCTTTAGTTGATTTGCAATAAAGTCTCGATTGGATCGAAGCTCTGACCGGATTAACAGAGAGGAATAAGCATCGCACAAAATCTTGAAAAATGTAGAATTGGTGGATCAAGTTGGACTGGGGCACCTGAAGAGGGACAAAGGCACCTTGGGCCTGTTTTTAGGCACCTAGGTCTACGGAAAATCTCAAAAAACCCCCTTTGAGGTATCGCAAGGTGTTCCCCTTTAGTCACTTTTGATCACTCTGAGGTCACACCAAGATCACTGAGGTCGCTAGAAACCTACAATGACATATGCACATGTAAAACCCTCAAGTAGACCTCAAATCCTAAAAAAGAAAGATGTAGAATGAAGGGTTGGACTATCCTTAGCTATCACAATGGTGAACTTACGATTGAGGGTTGTACTACATCTCATACCCAATGTAGTGCTCTGTGTGTGTGGAAATTATGCCCTAGGTTACTCTTATGTGTGTCGCACTTGGATAACAAGCAAGTAGTTAGATGTGGAATGTAATAAATGTGTGCATGGAATAGAATAAACTTCCCTCCTATGAAGTGTGATGCAGAAAACCATCCCGTGTGTCCATTGTGATGGTGTTAAATGGATGCAATGGAACTCTTAGATGCCTTGATGGATGTAACCTTAGGTGGTGATAGTTAATGCTTAGTGCTTGGTCCTTTATTATGATCACGTAAATTTATATTTATATGATTCCTTGCTTCAATTTCATAATTCACCTCGAAAAGGCCAACTACCAAAAAGATAAGATGCTCAAATGGCTAGAAATGACCCAAAACATGTGAGTAAAGTACAAAGGGGATAGGGGTGCCCAAAGGGGATGAGGGCACTTGGCATTCATGTCCTGGCTGGGTGTTGGTGTCCAAGATGATAAATGTCAAAGAGTAAAAAGGCATACTGAGCAATTAAGGGTGCAATATTGAAAGTAGTAACAAAAAGCAAAGAAAGGTGGCCAAATACATAGGTTAATTAGTAATTTTCTTACTTATGAATTATGTGAATAGTAGTATGCAATCAAGACTATATAATTACCCAAAGTGTGTGATTTAGTGTCTACAGAGGGAGAACATGAGGTAAAATTTTGGTAAGGGGAGACTATGTGAATGTCAGGGGTGGCATGGCCCATATGAAGGGTGTTTTGAAATGCAAGAAGTTTTTAAAGAATGGAAGAATCACATCGAGGATTGAGATAGAGGTCATGAAATTCAAATTATGCGGCAACATCGTCAAAAAAGGGATACAAGCATGTATCACCCATATTATGCTTAGGAGATGGGGACCTCTTTTTAGCCACGATGGTTTTTGGATCCTAGGGTAAGAAGTTAGAAGAAAAGAGGGTTCACCAAATGATTTTAAAAAATTAATTAAATCTAATTGCGGAGTGACCAATATGATAAAATACAGTAAATATACAAATGCTAAGCACTCAAACAATACAAAACTACAAGTAAATAGGAGAGATAAAGTACTTAGTTGATTCCTGTGCAATCTAAAACTGATATGAGTAGTGTACAGTGTTGGACATGATGTAAATAGTGTCGAAACTGCTCTCTGTAAAATTAGGAACCTAAGAATAATGTCGCACATGGGTGCCCAGTGCTAGACAAGGGAGCACGGACGCATGTGATTGATCCTAGGCATTGGTGACTACACAAAAGCTTAGAATCTGCTTTCTTATGTATCGCTAGGGTTTCGTTGCCACTTCCTGTTAGTCACCCGATATTTTCTCTTTAATCACTAAGGGTACCTGTAACCTGTAAGACAAACCCTAGATACCTGCACAAGCTCACAAACACATCAAATTGGAATGAAAAATTCAATATGTGAAGTCGGAATGACCCCGACGGTCACCCAAAGAGTGAACTTATGACCGAGCATTGCACTACATTCTAGACTCCATGTGGTTCTTTGTGCTTATGTGTGAAATAGTGTCCTTAGGTTGCGCTTGCGTCGACGATGCCGAGATAGTGGGCGATATTTAGATAAGACACAAATGTGTGATATGGAATTGAGTACTTCCCCTTCCTATGTAGTGTATGCAGCCCAAAAATGCAGTCCCTCTGATGATAGTGGTATCATGTAGATGTGATTGCCCCCTTTAGAATTGTCAGCCATAATAATAGAGTTCATGTTGTGTATATATATGGATCTCTTGTTTGAATTTTGACATTAGCAACATGAAAGGTCGACTATGAGCTCGGGATAAGGATTAGAAACTAAAAAGGCCAACCTCAAATGTCAAAAAGTGTAAAAAGAGCAAAGAGGATAGGAGCACCTGGGCACTAGTGTCCAAAATGGGCGCTAGTATCTTGAGATAAATGACGACATATATGAAAATACAAACATACATGGATCAATATGACCTAGCTAGAAATGGGTACAAAAATTACATATGTGAGAGAGCAAGACAATAGAAACAATCAAAACAAGCGGACAGACAAAGAATTATGTCACTAATGAATACTTTTCTTACTTAGGATCCGTGCATATAACAACATACTTGACAGCATAGTAGAATAGTCGTATGTGTGTGATTTTGTGTCTACGCCTCCCTATGTGCATTTTCCCTTATTTTCACCAATATGAGATTTGTTAACCCCCCTCTTTTTGGTGCTATCAACTCCCCTTAGCTTAGGATTTCAATTTATGCATCCCCTTCTTAGCCTAGTCCTTTATAATTGTAGAGTGGTGTTAGGTAGTTGCATTTCCCTTCCTAGGAGCAGTTTTAGCTGTAGAAATAGGTAGAGGAAGTCGACCTTCTTCGGAGGGCTTTCTCAAGAGCAAGTCTCACAACTTGGAGACAGTCCCATGTTGCCTCAAAGCCTCTAATCATCTTGATCTGGGATGGGTGCAATTTTGAGCTCCAATAATTACTAAATACCTCACTCACAGGAACAATACATTCCTAAAACATGCTCACACCTACACACTTCCCTTGAATACATAAATAATTGCATCTTTTTCTTCACCTCATTCAATTATTTTTCCAAAATTTATGGCAAGTTGAATAATGGACAATAAGTTGGAAAATAAATCAACTTAATGAGCTGGAAGAAAGATGCATGTGGATTGTACAGTTGCTTAGATAGGAAAATGAATCAAGTGCAATTTCTAAAGGCAACGTGGAGGCAATGTGGGGGCAGCATTCAAATGCGAGAGGAAACAAAAGTCCCACACTTAGATAGAGTCAACAACGAAGTTCCCACAGACAGACATTAGGGGGCCACAGACAGGCATCGAATGCAGGGATTATAGGCTACGAAAACAAACACAAATTTCTTGGTCAAAGAAAAACAAAATACGACAAATTTTTTTTAGATAGAATACTACAAAAACAAAGGGACTTTGGACTCGGGTTTTGCAAAAATGACAAGATTTATAAAGCGGTGGGGTGTTCTAGGGCACAAGTCGACAAACACAGGTAGACCAACAGAACTCCTCCTTTTTTAGCTAGCTTTTCTTTACATTTATTTCCCATAGTTGGTTTAAACAAATCAGGAAAACCATGGTTAAACATGAGGGTTTCAAAGACAATCTGAACTTGGAGTTACAGAGGTACATTGTTTGAGAGGCACATTTACCAATGACAAATGAAAATACAAGGAACTCTCAAACTCTTGCACTGGGAACAAGGAAAATATGGGTTTTGTGAATGCAAAGTAGTATAAGGGGATCTTACGGCATAGGCATGCCAAAAAGCTAAGGCAAACTTAAAAGAAAAATCTTACTTTGATTCTACCAAAAACAATGAACAACAAAGGGAATTTTGTTTTCAAAGATTATCAAATACAAGGAAAACAATCAATACATAAGAAGGGTAGAGAGAATCCAAAACTAAGCAAAGTAAAAAAAATTGCAACAAACAAGGATGAAAGAGAGGAAGTGGTGCAAGATCCTAAACAACTATACAACCCTACATCTACCCCTTTGATGTCGTCTTCATAGTTGTATGTAAATGAGCTCATGAGCATGAAAGAGAGACTTAGAACCTTAGAAAATCGGAAGGTGCAAGAAGACAAAGAGAGAAAATAATGTGCAGCACATAGACACAAGTTGGAAAGTGAAAATAAAGTCCTTAAAGAGTAGGTGTTAAATCTTCAAAACCTCGTGGAAAGAGGACAACAAGAGTTAGTTGCTCTAAAACACGACTTAGGACATTTGAAAGCAACAGGAGAGAAAAACGCTAAAACGGTAAAAGGAAATGAAACATTTCAGATAAATGAAATCCAATCAACAATTAAAAACATGGAAATAAAAGAAAAACAACTAAGAGATCGGATAGAAGAGGCCAAAATTTGGTCACAATTGGTAAGCGGATCATCAAACGAACAAATGCAAGTCATAGAGAGGCGCATCAAAACTCGGATAAAAGAAGAAAAAGACCAACATGAAAAAGTAGTAAATTTTATTATCAAAGGCTTAAGAGATTTTGGTGAAAAGGAGAGAACTGACATATTGGTAAGGGAATTCCTTAGAGACAAGTTGAAATGGAGAGGGTATATACAACAAGCTAATAGGATTGGCAAAAGAATAGAGGGAGGAAATGATCGACATGTGCGAGTTGTCATGAGAACCGTAGAAGACAAGCAGATTGTCCTAAAAAGCAGGGGACTTCTTCCAAACACACACACACACATACATACATACATACATACATACATACATACATATGTATATATATAGACAAGGATTTAACATTTTCTCAACAAGAATACTGAAAGAAGGAATGGGAGAAAGTGAAAAAAGCAAGAGAGGCAGGAAAATGGGCACAATTAAATAATGGAAAGACCCAAATCCATGATCATTTGTCAAACAAGAAATATGAATCTGGTGCCCCACGGGATCCCATGCACATAGTAAGTTGGAATCGCAGGGGGTATCCGTAGAGAAGAGGACCCGGTTTGGGGCCCATAACAAAGGGGAAAAATATTATTATCCTTACAGATACACATGAGCATGATGGTTGTAAAGTCCCAGATTTCCAGGCATATAAGAAAATTTTAGTCTGGAATGAAAGAAGTGAAACAGGGAAAGGACACATAGGAATTACAATGCTAATCAAAGAAGCATGGTTAGGGATCATCAAAGTGGAAAAGGAAGATGCAAATGAGTAACACATTTGACTGAAAATATCACATAACAAGGCAACAATCAGGTTGGTTGCTTGCTACTTTGCACCGAAGGGCTCAAAGATATGCAAGAAAATAAATTTGGATATGGAAGACCCATACGCTTCGTTAAAAAAAGACATTTATGTGTTTAGTGCATCGAGGCTAATTATTTTGATGCAGGGATTTAATGCAAGGACTGCAAATAATCAATCTCTTCAGTTGAGCGGCAAAAAAGGTAGAGTTGATAATCCGCTTTGGCTTAACAAAGTAGAGGAAAAGTTTTGGGAAAGACTATCTCAAGATGGTAATGAAGTGGTGACTCATTTTGAGGTTGATCTTCTAGGTCTATGTAGCTTATACGACATGGTTATTTGTAATAGCATGAAGGCTTTCCCTAGATCTGGCAATATCACTTGCAAAACTTACAAGGGACAAAGTGTAGTGGACTATGTAATATGCACTCAAAGATCTATTTGTAGGTTGCTCGAGTTTGAAATTGGAGATTGTCCTATTAAGCTCAAATCTGATCATAATCCTCTCTTGGTCAAGCTTGATACCATTTCAAATCAACAATAAGGAAAATAAGTCCATCACATGTAAGAGACATCTCCAAAACAAGGCAAAATCATTTTGAATAAAGAAAATCATGAAATTTTTGTGGCTGGCCTTGAACAACAATTTCAGATGGCAAGAAATGATATCGAGAGCAATACAAACAAGGGGGTAAGGGGTTATGTTTGTAGTAAGTTGTTAATACCTTTATTTCACAAGGCATTAAGTGCTTGCAAAAAATATAAGCCTAGAAAGGGGGCTGCAAATACTTTTCCAACAAATCCATGGTATGATGAAGATTGTAAGGCTGTCAAGAGAGCTATGAGGGAAAGTGACATGAACAAAGGACATAAAAATAAATACGATAGATTGGTACGACAAAAAGAGAAAGCTATGTGAATATAAGAAGGTGTGAATTAATTTATATTGGAAAACACAATCCAAAGGGATTCTAGAAGGAGCTACAACAAAAGAAAACACGCATAGAAAGCAATATCACAAAAGCTCATTGGCTAGAATATGCGAAGACTCTCTACGAGTGATCTCAACGGAAGGATACTCCTCCCATCATTGATACTTCGATCGAACTTTTCTCAGAGGAAGACATCAAACATGGCATAGAGAATCTAGCAAATGGTAAATCTCAAGATGTTGATGGGTTACAGGCTGAATTTTTAAAGTGGGGGGTTGAGGTGCTCACTCCACATATCAGAAAAATTTTCAATGATGTAACTCAGGTTGGGTTCCCACTAGAGTGGATGACTAGTGTTGTTATTCCTCTTTAAAAGTGGGGATATCAATAAGCCTTATAACTATCACACTAATATGATCAATCCTCTTTTTGGTAAGTTATTTGGAGGCATGATAGAGCGTATAATCAAAAGTTGGGCAGAAAGAGAGAGAAAAAGAGCAAAATGACAAGCAAATTTCTGATCTAAACATTCAACCGTTGATCATTGCATCACTCTTAGGTACTTAATTGAAAACGTATGGGATACCCAAGAGGATGAAGCTTTTTGTTGTTTTGTTGATTTTAAGAAAGCCTTTGACACGATTCCTAGAGATGAAATTTGGAACAGAATGAAGGAACTTGAGATTCCAGACGAGCTTAGAGCAGCAGTACATAGACTTTATGAGCAGGTTAGAGCTAAAATCAAAATCAGAGAAGGTATGTCTGAATGTTTTGGTAGTGATATTGGGGTCAAACAAGGTTTCCCTCTTTCTCCCACTTTGTTTGGTTTATATATTGACAAGCTTGAAGAATGGTTACATAAAACCGAAGGAGGGGGTGTTCAGTTGGTCGAGTATGTGGTGAAGTTACTCTTAGATGCATGTGATCTTATCTTAATCTCAACAAAAACTCAAGGATTGCGGGAACATCTAAAAGCTTTAAAAAAATTGCCAAGAAGTTGGGATGCAAGTGAACATTAGCAAAACAAAAATCATGATTTTTTCCCTATAAAGAAAAGAGAGGCAAATTAACTTTCTTTTTTAGGGGAGTATATTGGAAATTGTTAAAGAATATAAATATCTTGGGATTGATTTCCACAACAAGATGAGATGGGAGACATGTAGAGCAAAAAGGATACAAGGAGGTTGGAAAGCATCTTACCTACTTCAAAATAGGTGTAGGAAAGCTGAGCTTTGGGACTGGAAAACTAATAAAACCCTCTTTGGTTTGTTAGTTACTCTGGTTGCTCTTTATGGTTATGAGGTTTGGGGAAGTAGCATGTCAAAGCATGGATGGCGATAATTAGAAAGAATCCAAAAACATCTAATCACAAGCACTCTTAAAGTTAAATCAACAATTCCTTATGAGATCTTGTTAGCTGAAGCGAGTACCTTCCTGATGGAAGCATCAACAATAACTCGACTGATAAGCTATTTGAAAAATGTTGAAAGCATGAATGATCTTCGCTAGCCCAAAATGGTTACAAAGGATAAGCTAGAGTGCAGAAAGAAAACCTGGATGAAACAGAACAACAAATGGGGCATCAACTTGCAGGATTGTCCTAACGACAACAGGGAAATATAAAATTATGTGATGGAGAAGTTTAGGACTTCCATGCAGACATATCAGATCGGTTATAAGAAAGCACAATATATTAAAGAATTCAACCCCACTTGGGAGCATGATGAAAAAGCTTATCTCGGGGTAGTTATCAAAGGTAAGGCAAGGATTTTAGTGGCTCAGTTGAGGATCAGATCACACCATCTTCGTTGTGAAACCGGTAGATGGAATATTCCCAAAGATGATTGGGAAAGGAGAATTTGTCTTTTTTGCAGCAAAGGGGTTGTTGAAATGGTATGGCATTTCATTATGGAGTGTTCAACATATGATGATATCCATATCCAATACGAAAACAAACTAAAAGTGGACAACTTAAATGAGTTATTTGCAGAAACAAAACTTCAAAAGATCGTTGGTTTAGTGCTCAAGATTCGCATTAGAAGAGATAATATGGCAAAGAGTTTGAAAACAACTTAAAATATCGGTTTCGTTTGGTCCCATAGACTCTTCAATCTCGTGGATGTCATTAAAATCTTTCATTTCATTAAATCCACCAGTTATCTAGGATGTCATTAGCCACTATGGTCATGCAAGACCGACAACTCGACAACAATCTCTTATCTCACGACTAGGTAAACCAATTATCAATCTTAAAACTTGGTCAAAAGTACTACTTTGTATTCAATTATTATAAGATTAATTCGGTAGATGTTTCATTACAGTGGTACTCGCGAAATAATGTGATTGGGTGGGTCTTTGACTTCATATTTCTCAAAATCATAAGACCAGCAATTGCAAATGAGTTGCAAGTTACGCCGGAGAGGGCTGGAATTGTATGTGTATAATATGGTTTGGATGTAAAATATATTCTATGATCTATGATAGATGTTTGAGCGAAGAACATAAGTTACATTTTGCTAAACATTTCACATGTCTTTATGTAAGGTTCCACATTCTGCATACATGTCTATCAAAACATTTGCAACTATATCTAACAAAATTCCTCTATATTTTGGCACAGTTTGGGAGTACTTTGGCAAATTTAAACTAATTGGGTTGGAGCCCTGTTTGTTGCATATGGTGAAACAAGGCGAGGAGTATGCTGGCAAATGTAAATAGGGAACCACTCTCTGTACCTGAGTGGTGCAAGCAGTTGCAAAAGCTGATGAATATGTACAACAGGAGTAGAATCGGATGGATAAGAACACAAAGATGGAAGCCTCGTTTATAAGAAGCATGGAGATGCTCTTCCGCTACAACATCTTGGGTATCATTGACAGGTTTCTTAATCTCATCTACCCACCAAACATAAAATTCCCTAGAGATATGTCATCTCATGGAATGAAGTGATTGAAGGATACTGACAAAATGGGATTGTTGTCTACGCTTTGGGAACATTTAAATGCCAAAACATGAACTTTTGTAAATAAACGCCAAGTGTTCAACCGAATGATACGACATGTTATCTTTTAAATGAATATCATAGTTGTATCTTACAGAAGACATGGTCATCGTCAAGAGACATTGTGATTGTTTCATCAAATAAAACAACTGTATATTCACCCTGATCAACTCACCTATACCAACATATATGTGGCCCCTAACAAAATACGAGCTTTATAGCAACGTATAGACATCCATCAAGGCATAGTAGGAAATATTTTTTTTGTTGGAAGTTACTATATTGTCCTCTCCCCATCACACATCGGATTCTTTAATTGACTTCCAGAGAAAATGCACCATAAGACTAATACAATGACTTTATTTTAAAATAAACACATAAAATCAAAATTAAAAAATAAATACTAAAACGTATTAAACAAATATAAAACTAAAACTAAACAAAAGAATTATCCCCACACATTTCACTTTTAAAGGACCTCAAAATTAAACCAAATTCCTAAAAAAAATTACAATTACGTAAGACTTAACATTTAAAAAACAAACTTTAACAAAGACTCCAAAAGATAATTTGACTCTTTACAAGAACAAACTATTTATTTTCCAAGCACACGTATTTAAATACTAAATAAAAAAACTTTTTGACACAACACACTAAAAAGTTAAAACAAGACAATTAAAACTTACATAACACGTGAACCAATAAATAAATTAAAAACAAGAGTTACAAGTCGATGGAATGACAGGAAGTGAAGCTAATGTATTTCCAGATTTAAATGTGCACGTTGAGATTTTTTATAGATGCATGTAAAGAACTAATAAGACTGCAACCATTGATAAATTATCAGAATATCATTAAGGCTCACACCGTCTGAATTACAACAAGAACTGATTTGGCAACTCCTCAGAATGTGCAATCATATTTATATAATAAATAATTTCTCATTGTATGTACAAATTCATTTTGTCACTATCTAAAATGAAACGAAAATTTTAAAATATGTATGTATGTGTATATTAAATATACATATGTTAACTTTTTTTCCTATTATAGAAATACATATTTGACTCTTTTTAAGAAATGTTTCCAAGTATGTTCCTTAAACAACAAACTCTTGTTGTTAGAAGACAATTTCTATTATGCTTGTGCATATATATGAAAACACAAAATTACAACCTTTAGCAGAGATATCTTGATGCTATCAATTGATAAATTGACAATTTTGAAATAGATATTTGTGGACAAAGGTTCAAGCTATATATTAAAATCACTTCTATGGGCTATAAAAATTATATTTCTTTGGTCTATATTATTTCCATTGATATCATATACGATAAGCTGGAACTGATGCAATAACTATTTCCCTCAAATTTTAAAAATCTTTATAGATTATTTTACATCTATTTAGTGAATAAACAATTGACACATATCTCAGGAGATATCCAAGGCACAACATCAATATATTTTAATAGTAGGAGAAATTATTATTTTCATGATCAAGCGCAACAACCGAAGCTTTAAAAGAAAATCCTAGTCGCGTGACTACTAAAGATAGCGATGACCGATTTATACTAAGAAGCTTGGCGATAAACCGCTTGGTTTTTCTAACACCATCTGGGAAGGATGTTGTAGAGGTTGTTGGCATTGGGTGTTCCAAGAGCACTGGATCGCCTGATCGTTGATCATTCTTTGTTGTAGCTATTGGAGGGACAATCAAAGTGATAGCTATTTCGTGAGTAGGGGGGTGATTTGCATGTTCAACAAACCCTTCTCAGCCTTTCCAATGTTCATTCATCTAAACATTGGCAACCACATATAGGAGGTGTCTTACCCTGGAAATGTTGATTACAGAAATAATATACAATTGTTCTTAAAATCTTTCTATTATTTCTATGGACTATGAAAGCATTAAATCTTTGATTGTAATTTTTGTTTAAAAATTGCACTGGTTTAATCATTTATTTTAAATTTCATTTTTAAGAAGAAAAATTAATTATTAGAAATTATTTGGTTTTTTTTGTATGGAAGTATTACATTATAAACATTAAGAAGTACATTCAATACATATGTTTCAGTGTTCACGTTGTTTGTTTCCTTGGACTGCAAATGGTAGGAGAGCTATTCACAGTTGAAGTTTTTGTTTGATGTCCATTTATTCAGTTACAAAAAAACCATACCTTAATTATTTTGATTCATATACTAATTTTCATAACTTTTTTGTTTACAGACGGGCTTTGTATGATAGAAGTTATTGGATAATTTGTTTGACTGTAACATTTGCAATTTACAAATTCAAAATTTTCAGGCTGAGAAACTTAAAGAGTCTTTAGAACAACACAAGCTGAAGCAAGAGTCCTTAGAATCACGAGGGAGGGAAGATGTGAGCAGAGAAAAAGAACTCTCCCTAAAATTTGAAAAGGTGAACATGGATGTTGGCAAGAATAATTATAGTTTCGGTTGTGCTAAACACTGATACATAACATCTTACCATATATTATACTTGTGAAATTATTAATTACATGCATAAACTGTTTCACTACACACCCATATAAATATTGGTGGGACTGAATATATTCTGAGCTCCTTTGGTTCGCATCTTTGGATTATGAGATAAATTGTTAGTGCCCTCTCTTATTTTTTTACCTTAGCATTTTTTTTCATCTCATTCCAAGGAAGGACTTTCATCTAAAAAGTCTTTGTTTATTTGCAGTATTGATATTGAAAAAAAGGTACCTAGAAATGAATTGTTTAGTACTTATAATTCTAATTTTAAATCGTATCTTCCAAAAACAATAGTTTATAGTCTCCACTGTTTTTCGTAAAGTAAAAATGATTACAGTCACAACTTGTGCTCGACCAAATATATTGATCTAGGACAAATTGGGTTCACATTAAAGGGTATATCCAAGGGTCGTCTTTGTTCAGGCAACACCTTATAAAGCTCTGAAACTCCTGTGAAGTTGAAGGAGGCAGCAATGGCAGTTCCCCGTAACAAATGTCCCCCGTAACAAATGTCCCCCATGTAACCATCGTAGTGGTCGTTCTCTCAGGGCTCATGTATGCGTAAAAACAGGTTGCCCAATCACACTAAAAACGTCTCCTCCCAATGTTATCTATGAGCTCATCTATTTTCCTTTCATCTGCTTGCCAAGATTGTTGTGTCACCCAACACTGCGTCTAATCTTTGTCCATCCAAAATGAATTTATGTAAATGTTATGTTCCTTTAAATCTTACGGCTCCTTGCTCTCAGAGATACATATCTCCATGTAAAGCCTTCTTAGGAGATAATGAAGCGGTCAAAAAACATAAATTACGGTGGGAAGAAGATGCTCTGTTCTTGTGGATGCCAAAAGGGTTTCTCTGAGAGCAAGTCTTTAGAAATGACATTATTGGTTTTTGTAAATTGCAGATGAAAGGAAAATAGATGAGCTCAGAAATAACACTGGGAGGAGACGTTTTCAGTGTGATTGTGTAGCCTGGTTTTACGCATACATGAGCCCTATAGAGAACGGACCACTGCGATGGATACACGGGGGACATTTGTTACGGGGGAACTGCCATTATTGCCTCCTTGAAACTTATGTAGGAGTTTCAGTGCTTTATAAGGTGTTTCCTACAACAAAGACGACCCTTGGATATACCTGAATAATTTGAACCCAATTTGTCCTAGATCAATATATTTGGTCGAGCACAAATTGTGACTGTAATCATTTTTAGCTTTACGAAAAACAGTGGAGACTTTAAACTATTTCTTTTGTTTATTTGAGTACGATATTAAAATTAGAATTATAAGTACTAAACAATTCATTTCTAGGTACCTTTTTCTCAATATCAATACTGCAAATAAACAAAAACTTTTTAGATGAAAGTCCTTCCTTGGAATTTCGATGAAAAAAAATGCTAACTTGGTAAAAAAATAAGAGAGGGCACTAACAATTTATCCACATAATCCAAAGATGCGAATCCAAAGGAGCTCAGAATATATTCAGTCCCACCAATATTAAGCATTAGAAGATTGTGAAGTTTTAATAGCATGTTGTGGTTAATATAATTGATAAGTATAGTAGCAAGTATCCATCTTGAGATAGTATTCATATTCTTTGTGCTTATCCACCCCCTTTGGGTGTCGTCCTTTAAGAGAGCCCACTTTGGAGTGCATACACTATGTTTTTCATTTATATATTGTAATTATTATAATATTATTATTAATAAAACACGATGTTGTAAAATATAGTTTGTGAGAGACTTCAAAGAAACTATACATTTCCTTGAAATTCACAACATAAAATAGTGCATCTTAAACCATCATAAAACAACCTAATTATGTTTATTTCGAAAATTCTCTTAACATAAAACAGTGTATTGTACATGGGTTATTTGGTCTCTGAAAAAAACACGAACAATATGGATCCCTCTTGAAGTAAAAGCTTTACATTTACAAGAAATTTTCTAGCTAAAATATCAAGGCCGGACTGCCGAAGTGACAAAAAAGCTTTAAATACATTAAGATTCACGAACGTCAAATTTTACCAAGAGATTTTTTCTTTCTCAAATTCTTTTGAATGTGCTATTACATCATCTCAAAGTACCTTGCGAATTGTGGTGAGACTTCGTAAACCTGACTGTTCTTCTATTTGTCTCAGCGGAAAAATCATTTAACGCGGATATAGATTTTCGCAAATGAGAATTGCGCATAATTCGATTCGATGCACAAACTACAACGCAGCACAGATCAAAAAGAATAAAATATTTAAGTTCGAAATGATGACAGGAGCCATAAAATCGCATAGCTGATTCCTTGAAAATTCACCGAGGGAGACAAAAGATCAACGAAAAAATGTATTCGTGTTAAGAAAAATGAGCGAAACAACGTTGAGGTTAAGTTATAGGGTCGCTCTCAGCAGGGCACCCACAGATTTAGATCCAGCAAAAGAGGGACTTTCCGTGGCGGAATTGAAATGTCACCGCATTTTGCCTCACAACTTGGCCACCGGCACCATGTGACCGTAGCTGGCAGAGAATCAGTCCGTCTCTTAATTATAGTCGCCAGCTTTACATACAGTTACACTTTGAGATTGGCAGTGGAGCAAATGAAGCCCGCCATTACGAGTGTGGAGGCACTGGTATCAAGTGGCGTTGCTGTAGGATATCAGAAAGGGTCTTTTGTAGGTGAATACCTGTATGAGCATTTGGGCATATCGAAAACAAATCTGAAAGCATATGTAACACCAGAGGAGTATGAAGAGGCTCTGTCAAAGGGTCCAGATAGAGGAGGGGTGGCTGCCATTTTCGACGAGGTCCTATATGTTCGCCTCTTCCTCTCTGGTCGCTGCGGCTTTACATGGAGATATGTATCTCTGAGAGCAAGGAGCAGAAATGGCATTATGGCCATTGGATCTGTTTAACCACCAGGACTGTAAATATCAAATTTATAGCAGGGTTAAGAGATTTGAAACGAATTGAGGATTGTAAATATCTAGGATAGTAAAAATATCTAAGATTGTAGGAAAATATCTTGGATTGTAAAAAAATATCTAAAATCAGGGAACCTGTAAAGTTAATCGCCGGAATTTGACACTTTCCAGCAATGCCTTCTTCAAAGTAAATGCCTCCGGCGAATTATGTAACTAAATTTTTGATCAAATTTTTAAAAATTAATTAGGCGTCAAGAAATGTAATCGGGCTTTTGGGTTAGTGAATTCATGAATGCACATGATTATTTATTAGTCATCGTTTTTAGTTGTGAAGGTATTCTAGCTCGAGGCCTGTTTTTGGAGGCAAACCTTTACTCCCCTTAATTAGCCTATTGGCTAAATATAATATTTTTTCCTAATTATTATTATCGAAAGAAGCCATTTTTTTGGAATTTGTGCTCATTTAGAATTTAGTGCTCTTTTCCAATTATTTTAAATAATCACATTTTTTTGTTTTAATAACATTCATTTGAGTGATTATTGGTCAGAAACGGCTTATCATTAAAAAATAAAATAATTGTTTTATCCCAAAAAAATTGCTCAAGCATATGCCAATGTTTATGTCAAGTTTTGGCATGTGATTTTCAACAAGATTTACCACCAACCTTTAAGCGAAACGTTGATTCTACTTTTATTTTTATTTATTTAATTCTTACAAAGGTTGATCAAAAAATGTATTACGCTGATAAGTGTTATACAATGGGACACACCCACCTAGTTGCCCAAAATCAATGGCCTACACTGTATTTGAATAGTGGGACGACCATACACCATATCTTAGTTGTCCATGTCAAAATCTCTCCCAATACAAGGATATCTCTCCCAACACGGAGCTATCTCTCCCAACATGGAGTTATTTATCCCAACACATGGATGTCTCTCCCAATAAGACTGTAATCTACAAATGATCTTTGTCTATAAGAGATCTCAAGTTCATAATATCTACCTAGCGTCCCTCTCCCATATTCACTTTCTCTTCTCCTTTTGCAACGGGGCTGAAAGTTCTCTATAATGTCTTTAGAAGGTCTCTACAACAAACTCACGGTCTTCAACTTGCTACTCATGCAATAATAAACACATAATTGATTTTCTTTATCCTAGTGAGGGGCATAAAATGATTATTCTCCCAAAATAAGGGTTATTTCTCAAAATAAGTCGGCATGTATGGCATTACTTAATTTCTCTCTCTTAGAGGCTTGTTGTCATGCAAATGAGCCATAAGAAAATTCATAATTTTCAAGCATGACAACCATACCCTACATGAAAATATTGCTCAAAGGTGATCTTGAGCCCTCCCTCATATCAGCCTAATACTTGATTCAGTGTTCCCATAGGTGATTTATGGGTACCTAGTATTTTCAAGTGCTTCCCAAGCAAGATCTGTCAAGACAAGCCTTTGGGAAAGCTTGGGAGAGCTCATTTTCTGATATTCTCAAAGCAGATGCACACCCCCCGGAGCAGAACAAAAGGACCAAATCCATCATGGAGATGTACCTGAGAGATAATTACATTGTGAAATCATTTTAATAAGGTTTTGGGAAGATTCACAAGTATTTGAGCAAGTTCAGCAAAAGTGGGTCTTTGAGGCCCAAGAAGTGTATAGTGCTAAAAAAACTACTGAGTTTCAGGAAGCGATTCTGGGAGCTCTGGAAAGAGTTAGGGGTCAAAAAAATATATTTGGAAAGTTATTTCAAATCCATAGAGAATGATGAAATCATATTCTTCACCACACCTAGGCACACTATGTCCCCGTCCATTTTTTTTTCTCATACACAACCTTGGAGCCAGAACACACCTCCTATTTTTTAGGGATCAAATGGACGAATCAGGAGCTAAGACCCATACCATTAGATTTATCAAGGAATTTACATATAAAATCATATAATGTTTCATCAGGAAACTCCTCCAAAAGCTCAAGATATGGTCCCGACAGGTGGCTCCCCAAGGTAAGTGCTCCAATGCTTAGTCAAATTTTGGGCTGGAAATCCAACCAATCAAAATGTGGCACACTTTTTTACATAAAGTGCACAAAAAATTTTGTGCATCTAGTGCAAAAAAATGTTCCCCCTCCCTTTTAATCCCTCTATTCATCATGTGACCCCGACAGACCAAAAATGTTATTTCTAAGCCCCCTGTTAAAACCCAATGACAAATTATGTTGCGACAAGTGAACCAATGGGAATGGGGCACAATTTTTTACACCAAGTGCTCCAAACCTTTAGTGAAAGTGGTGCACAAAAGTGCGCTTCTCCCTAATGCATTAAAATATTCCAAAATTTCTAACTATCTGGTTGTCAGTAGTTGCTTCCATTCTTCCTGCACGCACAAGTTTTCTCAAACTGTCGAAATCTCTTCTTATCAACCATTGTTGCTGCTTCCATGACCTTGCCACCACATCCAACATAATTTTCCAAATATTCCACATTTCTTCAATACAAGGAACGAATATTCTTAAGCAAACTTCGTGATCAAGAGCAGTCAGAAACCCTAGGTTACAAAAACCACAAATTGCTCATATCTCCCAAACCATGCATCAAATTCCTATGATTTTTTTGAGAAAATTTGTCTTATCCAAATGCCTTGGGGAAGCAAAAACCAAAAATATCTGATACGGTCCAGATTTTTTATAGCAACCATTCAAAAATTTCTACCCTGGGACGATTTTTCTTCGTTTGTCGTCAAACCATGAAGCAGATTGAGCAAAAAATTCAAACAGAGCATCTAAAGAAAACCCCAGAAAGAATCCATTTATTTTTTGATGATCTGACACTCAAAAGATAAACTTATAAAAATATCAAGTGTCATTGGTTAGCACTTTCCACTTTTAGTAAGTTTCAAAAAATGATAAGCTCCTCCAGAAGAACAGATACTAAAAATCATACATATCGGAAACTAGGGCGCAGGGGTCAAAAAAGCAAAAAACTAACTTTCCAAAATGGAAAGTGCTTCAAATTGTTCCCAAGACACCTATGGAAAACCCATACAGTGAGGGAAACACTTTGACGAAAGCAACAAACCAAAAAAGCAACTTGCTTGAAATAACAACCCCTGGATCCTAATTTCCAAAAATAACAGTTTTCGGTCTCAGTTGCAGAAACTTGCTATCACCTCTGTAACAACATATATTTCTACTTTTCACCACCATGAATTTCAATTTCATCGGCCCATATCCTATTTCATCCCTTACATCAAATTACTTGAGTGTGGGTGATAACAATATCGCACACATGGACTTGGAGGAACTCACACAAAATGTTCGGCAGACCGAGGGAACCAATGGAAGAAAAGATATTTGTCAGTGGCTTGTATGCAGCTGGAATTCATCCTCAGTCCCTGTGAAACATTAAGTTGGTGTTGCATTGTGCCCAAAACTATGTACCAGATACAAGAACAATCAGGGTTGATGACAATTCAATCATGGCGGTGCTCAATTCAAGAGCCATATCGCAGAGTTTACAAATCCCAATCGAGAAGGAGATGGTCGTGATCACAAAAGATTTCACAACCTCTGAATGGTTTAAGAATGATTCATTCCTCTAAGGCCTTGTTCTTGGATATTGGCTGAAACACAAGAGGAAGCCTAATCACATCCTAAAAGTTCTCTGTCGCAGCGAATTCCACTACACATTCTCCGATATGATCATTATTCTAAGTTAGGTAATGGGTGAGGAAAGAACCAAGGATTTTCATGATTGGATGGCACTCTTCATCACCACAATCATCGAGGGAAATTAAATGATTGAATGGGGGCAACATATCAGTGATGGCTTGCATTTCCAATTGCTTTAGGTTTATGCTTGCAAATTTTTTTTATGACTTCATATCTTATTTATGCCCTGACAAACATGAGATCATCCCGAGATTTGATTCTTGCACCAAAGTTTCCTCAAAAGGCTCATGTGTTTGAGATATATCAACAACTGGCCCTGAGAAAGCAATCAACATTAAAAAAGGGTGAATGACACGTTCACAATGTGTGTTGTCGAGCTACTGGAAGGGAGTCAACACTTAAGATTGCCATCTCAAGCCACTTCTTTGGTTATAAATTATGGGTTGAGTCTCGTCCAATTTTCCACATTCTCCTATCTCAGGATGGTTGGCTTCGATCACGCTCCACGGAGGTTGCCTTGTTATCCAAGTGACAAGATTGTGTTGATGGAGTTATGCAAACAATTAGTACATGTGAACAGTAAGTTGAAGAGACGAAAGAGAAAAGAAGTTTCCTTCCCCATCTCACTGGGTATTTTCATGTGCAATATTCATCATGATGCCACCAATGTTGAAGTTGCCCTTGTACCCATTAGTATGCACTCATAAATTGCTAGGGGAGACTTTGATCTCAGGGAGAGTCCAAAGTCCTTCCACTTCCTATACTTGCGCCATATGCCTCAGATCGAAGACTTTTGGGCCAATTGCATCAACGAGTATGAGGTCCGTGAGTATGAAAATATGAGGATGACTGTGGAGAAAATGAAGAAATTCAGGTTTGAATGGTATGAACATGGCTCTAAAATGTTCGATCTCGAGTATCCCACAGTCAAATCTTCTCCCCTCCCATAGGTGCAGTGGAACGCACATGAATCTGGCGATATCATAGAATGCACATAGGTTGTCATCAAGAGATCAAAAGAGTGGTTCAAGAAGAAGAGGGTTGATCTCCTCACATTAGGAAAATTTATATCCCTCTAGAGGAAAACATCGTACCACTCATCTTCCAAGACTAAGGATCATTCCATGAGATCAGTCCATTTTGGAGGGAATTTAAAGAGAGAAGTACAAGAACTAAGCCCCCTCTATACAAGAGATTGCGAAAGAGAATAAGAATAGAAGAGATACCTATGGTGGACCTCACACAAGAAGAAATTGATCCAACTGAACCTTCCACCTTGCAGCAGTGTCTAGGTCTCCCATCCACTACTGTTGCATCTGTCTCACCTAAACAGAGCCCACCTCCTCATATAGAGCAAGAAGTTGCGGTCATGCCCACTACTGAGCTAGAGCCCAATGAAATATTTACTTGGATGCAAGAAATGATCACAATGGGAACCCACACGGTGTAGCAAGCAACCGTCCCTGACTTCTCAGCCATCGCTTCGATAGTCAAATCAAAAAAGGGAATGTTAATTCAGTTAGCTTCCAAATTCTATAGTGGTGCCTCAAGAAATCAGTACTTGGAGATAGTCAAGCCGAATGATGTCAAGCTTGAAGAAGAGATGACTCTAGTTGATTATGAGATGAGCACCATCTCCTTGGGACCATAAACATACGAGAGTGACATGCACCTATATAAGAAATATTCCACTCACCTTATCATGAGAATTAGGGAATGGAAAGAAAAGTTAGATTAGGTGGAAGATCATTGTCGCACCCTCACTTCCTATGTCCAAGGGCTCCTAGATCCTAGTTTCACCAATGCTTGCCCTGCTAGATAAGTCACTCCAGTTAGCAACATTGATCTTGAGTCCATTAGGAAGACTCGAGCATTCACCATGCAAGGAAGGGTAAATGAAAAATGGGTCGACATGATTCTTGAGAAAGGAAAAACACTGCTCTTAGAGATGATAACCTTGAACAGGTACATTTACATTAAGAAAATGAAAGTGGTCAAAACTACAAAGGAAATCGAGGTAGAAAACAACCATTAGGACCACATATACTCATTGGTTATGGAGATGGGCAAGGTCAAGTCGTCTCTTTTAGTAACTAAAGATGTCTTCTCATCTATGGAAGAGGATTTGTCTCAAGTTTGGGCCCAAGTGTTGTTTTCTCGATATGAATTGATCAAGCTGGCCATCAATGAGCTAAAATCATATGAAGAGGATTTCGAGAAGATACAGAGAGATGTGGATTTTCAAATTTAGAAGCTTGGGGTGTCAGTAGTGAACCCAGACACTTCAAGAGACAACCTGTTGAAAGCATTTGAGGAATGAGTCTAGACAGAGGCCGGAGATCCATTCTCATTCACTAAAAATACCTTGGAATCTTTGTCAGAGATATGTTCAATCATCTAAATCAATGCGGAGAACTATCCAACTTGGTACTCATAATGCAAGAACATAAACTCCCTTGTGGAGACTTGCATCAAGTTGCTCAGTTATGTCCAGCTCGCTCAAGAACAGAAAGTGATACCGACAGTAATAAGATTCAGCAAGGTATTCAAGGGAATGGAGATTCCATCAGCATTGCTTCAAAAAATTCCATTATCTATAGGATCATCTTCAGAATAGTAATCCCTCTCTTCTTCTTCCTTTCCTTCTCTTACCTTTCTCTCACCGTCTTCTAATTTTTCGTTACGTGTAATCATGATATTTCGTCTTATTCGTCAAACTGACTTTATAAAGTTGAATTGTAAAAGTTCCTTTGTTTTATAAAAAGGGAACTTAATTTCCTAATTACTAGGAATATGAAAAGTCATGAGACGAATGGGGCAATGAAGAGTCATGTGGGTGTAGATGAATGGTCATTTCTGATTCTATATAATGTAATGATACCCTCATTCTTAAGGGTTGTCAATTTTTGACACTCAAGAGAGAGTCTTTCTTTGAGATAAGCAAGAGAGATAACAATTCTTCCAATTTCCTTCACTATTTTCCTCCATTTCCTGCATTGTACAACTTGATGAAAATGTCAATAAAGAAAGGGATTGTTTTCTTTCAAGATTCATGAATGTGTGCAACTTTGTGTGCACGGTTTCCTTTGATCGTTGACACTATAATCTTATTGTTTCTTTTTTATAATTTTTGAAAGTGAATTGTTTAATTGGCTCTGGCAAGAATATGATTTTCTACTCGTAAGGTTAATTTTCCTTATCTAGTTTCTCACTCCCCTTTCCCCACACTTCAACAAATTTCTCCCTTATAACTCATTGCAAGCATTTTCCACGAGTGCAGTGGAGTGTACCTGTTGGATCCCCGACCTCTTGGCTAACCACAAATTTCCCATTTTTGTCATTCACAATAAAGTGGAGCTACACCACCCAAGCAAAGGAACCTAGAGTTCCAGAGTGTTGGCTAGAAACCCACAAATTTGTCCTCCGAAAAATTTTCTCACCAACATTTTTTGTACCCACTATGGGGTAGACTTGGCAGCAATTTGCACCCGACATACGACTATAAAAATACAAAAAAAATAGATATCCAAAAAATAAGAATTCTGGAAATTAAGAAATTTAAGAGTCTTATTCCTTCCATTAATGGCTATCCCCGGAAACCCTCCCATTGAAAACCATAACTGTTGTTTCATATTCAAGAAGACATCACTTCCGACTTGAGGAAAGCCATTTGGCATAACAGACAGATCTTCACATAGTATTTCATTTCCATGAGAGTTTTGGACCTTTAGGAAGAACGTGCGATTGAGTTAGAAAGCGCAAGACATGTCCAAACACCTCAAATAAGAGCTTAAAATCATTTCAGATTTTCAAGCTAGCAGATAGAAGGTACACTCGGCAACAAAGGAAAGGATGACAAACCAACCCCATCTTCGAAGAACTTCAACGAAGGTAAGAGTTGCTTAGAAATCTAAGGTCTCCCTTTCATTAGGAAACTTCCAATCAGAAGTCCAAAATTTATCAACTCGTTTGACGTAGAATTTCCAAATAACAATGAGAACATTGAATATTTCACCGACGTTGAGACCAAAGAGGAAGCTAGAGAAAGAGAAGCAAGAGTTGAAGTCAAGATAAGAGCTCAAATAGAATAGATTGAGAGAGCTTAAGTTGAAGCAGACATAAGAGCAGTAACCAAAGATGCAGCCTTAGAAAGGTTGGAAGCTAGGATTAAAGACGCAATGGCAGATCGTGAAGAACGTAGGACAAATGTACCATGGGGAGGAAACACCGGCCCACTTTCTCTTCCACAACCACTCCATGAGCTATCAAAATGATCAAGAAAAAACTTCCCAAAATTTAGAGGAGATGGTTCCCAACTCCTCAAGGAGCATGTAGCAACGTTCATCACCGCCTGTGGTGTATTGGGTGTGGTGCATGAGGATGTATCTGTCAAACTCTTTGTTGAATCATTACAAGAGAAGGCTATTGAATGGTTTTGTATGTTACCCGCAAGGTCTATCAATTTTTGGGAAGACATAAGGAGAAAATTTGAGCACAGGTTCAAGTCTACAAAGGATTGCCAAGATCTTTTGGTTCAATTGGTGCAAATGAAGAAGGAACAATTTGAGTCGATGAGAGATTTTGTGGCCAAATATAACTAAATAATCAGAAGGATACCTGAAGATGCCGTGTCTCCTAATAACAACCTAAAAATATTGTTCATAAGTGCCCAACCATTAGAAATTGGTTTCTTCCTCAGAAGATCCCAACCTATAAATTTGAAAGAAGCGCAGGATTATGCAATTGAAACTGAAGATGATTTAATTTTGGTTGGCAAGGTGAATGGTCCTAATAGAAAACAAAAAGGTCAGAGCTCAAGCTCAGCTCATACTAATCTTATGATCTAAAAGATGGCCAATGCATTATTGCCTTACAAAAACAGTTGTCCTAAATCACCTTACAGAATGCTCTAAGGAATCCTAACCCTCTAAATCAGCTAAGAATCACTCTGCCCCCATGTAGGCTTGCTTTTAAAGCTCCACCAGTCAATGTTACCTATGAGGCTAAAGAACTTAAAGAGGAAGCAGAAGTGGAAGAAACAGAAGAAGAAAAAGAGGGTGATGATGGAAACTATCTCGAACTCGAAGAAATTAATGACGACACCTAAAATGGTCTTATTGAGTATGTTTTAATAAGCAAAGATGATGATTACAAAGAAGCACCAAGCTTCTCATGTGTCATGTTCATTGGTGCTCAATCAAAGAAAGGAGTTTCATCTTCCATGGATACAACAAAGAAGAAGAAAGAAGATCCTCCTGAAATCCCATAGAACAAGATCATCAACAGAGGATCACCACTTCTGCCATCTATGGATTTGGCCAAAGAGAAATCAAACCCATTAGCAAGAAATAATCCTATTGTTGCATCAAGTAAGTCTTAGGGTTCCTCTCCTAGTGCTAAAATTTCTAAGAATAATGCTTCTCCAAGTGTTATTCCTGCAAAATCATCCAGAATCCCAACAAATCTTGCTTCCCCATCTCCTTCTAAACTTGTTACCACATCTACTAAAGAGATCCATGCTCCTAAGGTAGTATCATCTACACCATGTAAAGCCTCTACCATTTCTATAACCTCACCTTCACCCTCCATATCTCCATTTGACTATGTTGAGCATGCAAATAGAACCAAATTTCAAATCACAGAGATGGAATATTTACAAACCCACCCAGCTTAGTTTGAGAGGTTTGTTAACACCGTCTGAAGTGGTACCCCAAAGCCCAATGTTGTAAACCCCAGCACTAAAGGTCTGTTTCCTACACCTTCATGCCCTCTTCACAGAACATGTTGGCACTTAGCACATCCAAGACCAACAAAGTAGAGCCTTTCTACCTTTCCCCTCTTGTTAAAGGTTATCAGCTTAATAATTGTATCGTGGATTCTAGAGCCTTTAACAACATTATGCCCATCAAGGTAGAAAATTCCATTGGACTAACCTTGACCCATGCCAATGGCTCTTGCTATTCCATGGAGTCCAAAGAAGTGCCATTAGTGGGTAGAATAAAGGATGCTCAAGTAGCCTTAGCTGATTTTTCTGAGAAGAAAGTTTTGCTCGCCATTCTAGTAGCAAACATTCTAGCATCTTTCAGAATGATTTTGAGCAGAAGTGTTTGCAGAGACTTAGGTGGTGAAATAAAAATGGACTGGTCCTCTGTGACCATCCCAATGAAGGGGAAGATGAAAAAGTTATTTTCAGTACAGAAGATGAAATACATAGTTCAAAAATTAGAAGATCCAAGAGAAAACATCTTGTTCCAAAATAGTGGGCTAGGCAATTACTTCTTCACTTTAGAGAGAGATGAGAATTTTCCTCTTCTCACGGAGGATGAAGAGAACTAATTGTGGACAATGGAGTTCAATGACAACCATTCTAGTGTTGGATCTAGTGCAGGTGTCGTGTTAACTTTCCCTTGAGGTGAAGTATACCCATTTGCCTATAAGTTGTAATTTGATAATACAAATAATATGGAGTATGAATATCTCCTCTTGGGAATGGGTGTTTATGAAGAAGTGAGAATCAAGCAGTTGAGACATTTGGGCGATGCTGAAGTGAGAGTAAAGCAGGTAAGGAAGTAATACCAAGTAAAAAATCCAAGGCTCAAACATTATAGAAATAGGGTACGAGACTACATTGAATCATTTGAAACTTTTTCTATCCAATCCATCCCTCGAGAAAAAAACAATATGACACACTCTCTTGCAATGTCAGCTTCCTTAGTGACACCACATCCTTCCTTTGTCAAGGATAAAGTGATGATAGAGATGGTTTTTAGGCTCAGTGTTTCAGATAATGTGAATTGCTGATAGGTTTTCAATGATGACAATCAAATCCTAGCCTTCTTGGAACATATAGATAATTTCAATAACCTCTTCTTGGAAGGGAGCGAGAATCCTTATAAGGATTCAGTGTCTGAAGAAGATAAAGAAAGAATCGAAGTCATTGATGGAGAAGGAGTACTCAAGCTTAAAGGAAACAATATCTCAAGATGCCTGGTGTTGTCGGAAGATCTTTTTGATAAACATGACCGCTTCATTAAGGATAAGGAAAAGGGGCCATCAAAATGTACCATCGAGTTTAAGAAGGAGAACATCAATACCATGGAGTGGCCAAGAATGGTTAATATTGGAAAGTGTTATTTTCCGAAGGAATAGAGAAGGCTTGTTTCCCTACTAAAAAAGTATTAAGATGTTTCAACCTATTCTTACAAGGAGCTTAAGTCCTTCCAATCCAAGGAAATGCATCATTTAATTGCTTTCAAGCCAAATGCCAAGCCTTTTACGTAGGAGCAAAGGCCATGCAATCCAAAAAAATTGGATACCATCAAAGAAGAAGTCTTAAAGATGCTCAATGTCAAGATCATCTTTCTTATCCACTACTCTACGTGGGTAGCGAACATTGTCCCCGTGTGGAATAAAAATAGAGAGATAAGAATTTGTGTAGACTTTTGCAACCTGAACCAGGCTTCCCTTAAGGACAATTATCCACATCCAATCATGGACCACATTATGCAAGTAGTCATTAGATCTTAAATGCTTTCATTGCTTGATGGGTTCTCAGGATACAACCAAATTGAAGTGACAAAGGAAGATAGAAGTAACACAACCTTCACCACTCCATAGGGCACTTTCATGTACAATAAAATGTCTTTTGGTTTGATCAATGTTGGAGCAGCATTCTAGAGAGATATTAAACATTACATCATCATCTATCTTGATGACTTGATTGTATTCTCAAAGAGATGAAGGGATCTCTTCAAGCATTTGGAGCGATTTCTCATCCGATGTCGAAAACATGGTATATCCTTGAAATCCAAGAATTTTATTTTGGTGTCACTGAAGGAATGTTGTTGGGGCATATTGTAAACAAGCAAGGGGCAAGCATTGATCCATAAAGAGTGAAAGCTATCCAAGCCTTGTCCCTACCCATAAGCAAGAAGGGAGTCCATTCCTTCTTTGGCAAAGTCAACTTCCTCTAGTGCTTCGTCCCTGAATTTACAAAGTCGACTAAACACATCACCGCCATGATGAAGCCCCAAGCAAGTTTTAAATGAAGTGATGATGGGAAAATGACATTTGAAGCAATCAAGAGAGCCATTGCTAAAGCTCAGACCTTGGTATGCCCCAATTTTGAGAAATATTTCATCATGTACTTCTACACCTCTGAACATACGCTCTATGTTATCCTGGTCCAAAAGAATGATGAATGCGTAAAAGCACCTATTGCTTTCATGAGCTTCCCATTAAAGAACCATGAGCTGAACTATAGCCATTTGGAGAAACATGTATATGCAATGGTAAAAGTTGTTAAAATTTTCAGATTGTACATACTCAATTCTCACACCATAGTGATGGTTTTGGGTACATCAATCAAGTCCATTCTGACCCAACAAGACCTCAGAGCCAAGAGAGGAAATTGGGTTCCAAAGATCCAAGAGTATGATCTCAATATTCAACCTTCCAATATGGTCTGAGGAAATGGTTTATGAAAATTAATTACTGAGGACGAAGCTCTCAAAGCTCAACATGGTGGCAATGATTGTCTTTGTTCCAAGTGTTTTGAAGACAGGTCACAAGTTCTCTTTGTAAACACCACTGATGAATGGTATGCGGATATTGCTTATTAATTGACCTACGGTGAATGCCCTGCCCATCTTGATTACAAGCAGAAGAGGATACTCAAACTAAAAGCATCCAATTTTTTCATATGGAATCATGTCATCTACAAGAGAGGTCTTGATGGATGTTTTCTTCAATGTGTGGACAAAGAACAATAGGTGAAACTCTTGAAGCCATATCACAATTAAGCCTGTGGCGAGAAATTTTCAGCAAAGGTCACAACACACAAGATTCTATGAAGAAGATACTATTAGCCTACTCTCTTCGCAAATACTCAAGAATGGGTTTCTAAATGTGAGGTGTACTAGCAGTTTATCAGCAGACCACATCTCACAGCACTCCCTCTTAGGCTGGTAGTAATTAAAGAACCATTTCACATGTGGGGATTGGACTTCATTGGCACTTTGAATCCCCATTCAATCATAGGTCACACATACATACTTATGGCAACAGATTACTTCACAAAGTGGGTGGACGCCATTCCTTTCAACCAATCCAATACTAAAATGATATGTAGTTTCATCAAAGATAACATCATAGTACGTTTTGGAGTTCCCCAGAACATCATGGTAGATAATGCCACCTACTTTTATTCAAGAGAGTTAATTGAGTTCTATTATGGCTACGGTATCTCCCTGTCTCATTCATCATACTATTAACACAAGGGAATGGTCAAGCTAAGTCAAGCAATAAGAACCTGGTGACTATAGTCCGAAAGCTTGTGGATGAAAATTAGAGAAATTAGCACAAGAAACTTTATGATGCTCTATGGGCGGACAAAATAACACTGAAGAAAGTTATTGACATGTCACCATTTTCAGTTGCTCTAAGGAATTTAATCTAAGATACTAGTCACGGTCGAGATGTCAGCCCTCAAGTTGCTCCAGGGAGTAGAAGTATGAACAATATCGGGATTCAATTGACAAGAGAATTTTGTTTCTTGAGAAAATGGAAGAAAATAGGCTTAGAGTGATGGACCACGATCAAGGAACACCAGTTGAAAGTGAAGAATATTTTTGATAAGAAGGATAAGGCTAGAGAATTCAAATTTGGAGACCTTTTTCTACTTTGGGACAAGATAAGGGAACCCAAAGGAAGCCATGGGAAGTTTGATTCTTTGTGGCTAGGCCCATTCTATATTCGTGAAGCGTGCAAAGAAAGTGTTTTCCTTCTATCGTATCTAGACGGAATACCATTAGAATTGCCCCACAACAAGAAATACTTGAAATAGTACCATCAATGAAAGTGAGTAATCTCTTGCATTATATTAGAGGTGGTTTAGGTTTGTTTTCCCCTTTTCCCGTTGTGTGGTGTGTTTCCCTTCATGTCGTGTGTTTTTGTCTGTGTTGTCCCTTTCTATCTATCTCTCACCAGTTGTGTGTGTTCTGTAAGGTACACTGGATAAGAAACTAGTAAATTTATGTGTGGATATTCTGGAGTTCTCATGTGATTTCCTCATTGCGCGTAATCCATGACATGTCCCCAAGCTAGAGCCAGTTGTTGTCATGTAAATGAGCGATAAGAAAATTCACAATTTTCGAGCATGACAACCATACCCTACGTGAAATTATTTCTCAAAGTTCATCTTGATCCCTCCTTCATATCACCCTAATCCTCGATTTAGTGTTTCCATAGGTGATTTAGGGGTACCCAATCTTTACAAGTGCTTCCCAAACAAGATCTATCAAGACAAGGCTTTGGGAAAGCTTGGGAAAGCCATTTTTTAATCTTCTCAAAGCTGGTGCACACCCTCAGAGAAGAAAAAAGGACCAAAACCATCATAGAGGTGTACCTAATATCTAATTACATTGTACAATCAGTTTTGGAAGGTTTTGGGAAGTTTCACAAGTTTTGGAGCAAGTTCATCAAAAGTGGATCTTGGAGGCCTAAACAATGTACAGTGTTAAAAAAACTACTGAGCTTCAGGTAGCAATTTCAGTAGCTCTGGAAAGAGTTAGGGGTCAAATAAAATATCATCAGAAATTTATTTTAGAGCCCTAGAGGATGGTAAAATCAGATTCTTCACAACACTTAGGCGCACTATGTACCCATCCAACTTTTCTCATACACATCCTTAGAGCTAGAATAAAAATCCTATTCTTTTGGGATCAAATGGAGGAATCAGGAGCTGATACCTATACCTTTGGATTTATAATTCCATTTCTATACAAAATAATATAAATTTTCATCAATAAACTCCTCTGGAAGTTCAAGATATAGTCTCGATAAGTAGCTCCCCAAGGTAAGTGCTCCAACTGTTAATCAAATTTTGTGCTAGAAATCCAACCAATCAGAATGTGGCGCAATTTTTTACACCAGGTAAACCAAAAAATTGGTGCAGATGGTGCAAAAAAAGGGGTACCTCTCCCTTTTAATCCCTCAGTTCATCATGCGACCCCGACAAGTTGTTTAAGTGCCTTTTTTCATGCCCCACTCTCATCCCCAAACGAAAATTCGCTATGAAAAGTGGACCAATGGGGATGAGGAGCATTTTTTTGCACCAAGTGCATAAATTTTTTTATGTAAGTGGTTTACAAAAATTTTCTTCTCCCCAATGCATTAAAATATTTCAAAATTTCTAACTGTCGGGCTGCCACTAGCTGTTTCAATTCTTCTTGCACGCACACAGGTTTTCTCCAACTGCCGGAATTCTTCTTCAATCCTCCATTTTGTTTCTTCCATGAATTCTACACCACCTCTCCATCATTTTTCCATATTCCATGTTTCTGCAACAGCGAAATAAATAGAGGTTTTTAAAGCAAACTCCATGATCAAGAGCTGTCAGAAACCCTAAGGCACAAAAACAAAGAAATTATCATATCTCCCAAACCGTGCATCCGATCCCTATGAAATTTTGGGCAGATATCCCTCACCCAAGCACCTTAGAGAATTAAAAAATACAAATATCTGATACATTACATATTTTTAATAGAATCCTTTCAAAAATTTCTACCCTAGAACACTTTTTTCGTCATTTGTCGTCAAACTATGAAGTGGATTGAGCCAAAAATTTGAATAGAGCATCTGAAGAAAAAACCCAGAAAGAATCCATTGATTTTTTGTCAATCCAACACTTAGAATATCATATTATAAATTAGCAAGTGTCACTAGTTTTAACTTTCCATTTTTAGTAAGTTTCCAAAAACGACAAACTCCTTCAGAAGAACAAATACTGAAAATCATACAAATCGAAAACTAGGGCACATGGGTCAAAAAAGAAAAAAAGAAAAAATAAAAAAACCAACTTTCTAAAAATTAAAAGTGCTTCAGATTGGCCCCAAGACACCTGTGGAAAACCCAGAATGTGAAAGAAACACTTCGGTGAAAGTAACAAGACAAAAAAAGCAACCTGCCCGAAATAACAACCCCTGGGTCCTGATTTCCAAAAATAGTAGTTTTCAGTCTCAGTTGCAGAAACTTGTTGTCACCTCTATAATGACATATATCACTGCTTTTTGCCACCATGAAGTTCAATTTCACTAGCCTAAATTATGTTTCATCCCTTACATTAGAGTACCTGAGTGTGGGTGATAGCAATATCACACACATGGACCTGGAGGAACTCAAACACAGAATGTTCAGTGGGCCGAGGGAACCAATGGAAGAAAATATATTTTCCAGTGGTTTGTATGCAGTTGGCAGTCATCCTCAGTCCCTACAAAACATCGAGCTAGTGCTATCTTGTGCCCAATACTATGAACCAAATACCAGAACAATCAAGGCTGATGATAATTCAATCATGGTGGTGCTCAATCCAAGAGCCATATCGCAGGGTTTGCAGATCCCAATTGAGAAGGAGATGGTCATAATCAAAAAATATTTCACAACCTCATAATGGTTCAAGAAGGATTCATACCTCTAGGTTCTTTCTCTTGGATCTTTGCTGAAACATGAGAGGAACCCTAGTCGCATCCCAAAAGTTCTCTCTTGCAGTAATTTCTACAACACCTTCTCTGATATGATCATTCTTCTGAGCGGGTTATGGGTGAGGAAAAACCAAGGATTTTCATGATTGGATGACACTCTTCATCACTTAAATCATCAAGGGAAAGAAAATGATTGATTGGGTTCATCTTATCAGTGATGGCTTGCATTTCCAGTTGCTTCAGGTTCATGCTTCCAAAATATTTTTCATGACTTCATATCTTGTTTACGCCCTGACAAGCATGAGATCATTCAAAGGTTTAATTCCCACACCAAATTTTCCTTAGAAGGCTCCCACATTTGAGATATATCCACAACTGGCCCTAAAGGAAAGCAATCAACATTATGTCAGGGTGAATGAAACATTCACAATGTGTGTGGTCAATGTATTGGAAGGGAGTCAACACTTGAGAATGTCATCTCAGGCCACCGCTTTGGTTAGAAAGTACGGGTCAAGTTTCATCCAATTCTCCACATTCTCCTATCTCAGGGTGTTTGGCTTTGATCACGCTCCATAGAGGTTGCCTCGTTATTTGAGTGACAAGATGGTGTTGATGGAGTTGTGCAGAAAATTAGTACATGTGAACGACAAGCTGAAGAGATGAAAGAGAAAGAAAGTTTCCTTCCCCATCTCACTAGGTATTTTCACGTGCAAGAGTCATCATGACACCACCAATGTTAAAGCTTCCCTTGCACCCATCAATATGCACTCATATATTTCTAGGAAGACTTCAATCTCAGGGAGAGTTTAGAGTCCTTCCACTTCCCAGACTTGCACCACGTGCCTCAGATCAAAGACTTCTGGGCCAATTACATCAACGAGTATGAGGTCCATGAGTGTGACAATATGAGGATGACTGTGGATTAGATAAATAAATTCAGGTTTGAATGGTATGAAGATGGTGTTCCCAAAGATGGCTCTAAAATGTTCAATCCCAAGTATCATGCAGTCAAAAATTCTCCCCTCCCACAAGGTGTAGTGGAATGTGCATGAATCTAGTGATATCAAAGAACACATAAAGGTCTTCATCAAGAGATTGAAAGAGTGGTTCAAGAAGAAGAGGGCTGATCTCCTCGCATCAGGAAAATTTCCATCCCTCCAGAGGCAAACATCATACCACTCATCTTCCAAGACCAAGGATCAGGCCATGAGCTCAGCCCATTTAGGAGGGAGTTCAAAGAGAGAAGTAGAAGAACCTAAGACCCCTCGCTACAGGAGATTGTGAAAGAGAGTAAGAATGGAAGAGATACCTATGGTGGACCTCAAACAAGAAGAAATTGATCTAACTAAACCTTATACCTCACAGAAGTATCTAGGCCATCCATCTACTACTGCTGCACCATGTCGATCTCACCTGTACAGAGCCCACCTCCTCAGATAGAGCAAGAAGTTGGGATCATGCCCACTACTGAGCTAGAGTCCAATGATATATTCCCCTGGATGGAGGATATAATCACAATGGGAACCCACATGGTGCAACAAGCAACCATCCTAACTTCTCAGCCATCACTTTGACAGTCAAATCAAAGAAGGGAAGGTTAGCTCAGGAAGCTTCCAAGATTCTATAGTGCATGCCTTGGGAAATCAGTACGTGGAGATAGTCAAGTTGAATGTCGTTAATCCTATTAAAGAGATGACTCCTTCTAACTGTGAGATGAGCACCATCTCCTTGGGACTAACCACATATGAGGGTGACATGGACCTATATACAGAATCTTCCACTTGCCTTGTCACGAGAATTCAAGAATACAAAGAGAAGTTGGATCAAGTGGAAGATCATATTTGCACCATCACTTCCTATGTCAAAGGGCTCCTAGATCTCAGTGTCGCTAATGCTCTCCCTACTGAAGAAGTCACTCCAGTTAGCAGTATTAATCCTGAGTTCATCAAGAAGACTTGGGAAATCACCATACAAGGAAAGGAAAATGACAAATGGGCGGACATGATTCTTGAGAAAGGAAAAACACTGCTCCCAGAGATGATAACCCTGAATAGGTACATGGACAACATTAAAATGAAAGTGCTCACAACCTAGGAGGAAATCGAGGCAGATAGGAACCACTGGGACCATATATACTTATTGGTTATGGATATGGGCAAGGTTAAGTCATCTCTTCTAGTAATTAAAGGCGTCTTATCATCTGCGGAAGAGGATTTATCTCAAGTTTGGACCCAAGTGTTGTTTGCTCGATATGAACTAATCAATCAGATTATCGATTAGCTAAAATCATACGAAGAGGATGTCGAGAAGATATAAAGAGATGTATATGCTCAAATTCAAAAGCTTGGGGTGCCAGTAGTGAACCTAAACACTTAAAGAGATGACATGTTGAAAGCATTCAAGGACCAAGTCAAGACAGAGGCCGGAGATCCATTCTCATTCATTAGAAAATACCTTGGAATCTCTTTCAGAGATACATTCAATCATCTCCATCACTGCGGAGAACTATCTGACTTGGTACTCAGAATGCAAGAGTGTAAACTCCCTCGAGGAGAATTGCATCAAGTCACTTAGTTATGTATAGCTCCCTCAGGAACAAAAAGTGACACATGCAGTAGCAAGATTTAGCAAGGCATTCAAGGGCATGGAGATTCCATAGACATTACTTCAAGAAAGTCCATCAACACCTGCAAGATCATCTTTAGAAGAGTAATCTCTCTCTTCTTCTTCCTTTCCTTCTCTCACCTTTTCTCCCCCTCTTCTAATTTTTCATTATGTGTAATCATGATATTTCATCTTATTCATTAAAGTGAATTTATAAAGTTTAATTGTAAAAGTCCCTTTGTTTTATAAAAAAGGAACTTAATTTCCTAAGTCCTAGGAAGATGAAAAGTCACGAGATGAATGGGGCAATGAAGAGTCATGTGGGGGGTAGTTGAAAGGTCATTTTTGATTCTATATAATGTAATGACACCCTCATTCTTAAGGGTTGTAAATTTTGTACACTAAAGAGAGTATTTCTTTGAGCTAAGCTAGAGAGATAACAATTCTTCCAATTTCCTTCACTATTTTCCTCCATTTCTTGCATTGTACAACTTGATGAAAATGTCAATAAAGAAAGGGATTATTTTCTTTCATGATTCATGAATGTGTACAACTTTGTGTGCATGGTTTCCCCTGACCGTTGACACTATAATCTTGTTATTTATTTGTTATAATTTGTGAATATGAACTGTCTAATTAGCTCTGGTGAGAATATGATTTTCTACTCACAAGGTTATTTTTCCTTGTCTAATTTCTCACTCTCCTTTCCCCACACTTTAGAAAATTTCTCCCTTACAACTCATTGTAAGCATTTGTCGTGGGTGCAGTGGAGTGTACCTGTAAGATCCCTTACCTCTTGGCTAACCACAAATTTCCAATTTTTGTCATTCAAAATAAAGTGGAGCTACACCACCCAAGAAGAGGAACATAGAGTTCCAGAGCGTTGGTTAGATACCCACAAATTTGTCCTCTGACAAATTTTCTTACCAGCAAGGTTGATTTATCAAACTGGATCCTACAAACCCAGGTGACGAAGAGAGTTCATGACTTACTGTTATCTCTACCAACTGACCTTCTTGCACTCTTGGTGTCTTTGTCTTCTTCTCTTCATATTCTTTTAGCCTCTACACTACTTATAGGCTAGAATGAATATCTCCCATATCAGATGTTGTTGTATTCTCCTTGTTGTTCTATCTCCTCGGAAAGGGTAGAAAAATACATTGCATAATAACTAACATTATAACAGGTCACCACTTGTACATTTTCCCCTTCTTAGGGTCCCACAATTAAATGCAACATACATGGATTGTAGACATAATTCCATTTAAAAACATTACCCAAACTTGGGTCTTACAAAACATGCATATAAAGAATTACATTTGCATTGAAAGAACATTTCAATAAAAGAACTGGATGTTAAACATACATCCATAAAACAACATTACTCATTATTGAGTGTTACTTACCATGGAAGCACTTTTCATGTTGATTTCCTACCACTTTGTCTCCCTCTTGGAAGATCACTTCGACTCTAGATACTATAATATGCCCATTAACATCTCTTTCTACCACTATCATACCCCAAAAAGTGACTGGGAGAACCTTTTTTTGGAGTTATCTCTCAGGAGTGCCTCTTCACCCTTCTTGCCAAATGCTGCAAGAAATGGTAAGTAAAACATGTTAACTTTAATGTCAACATGAACGAGAGAATGTAAAATAAAAATGATACAACTTCTTATCATCGGTTACTCATAATGTGCTTCTCAACTTGAATGGTTGCTCCATATTTCAACCTCAGTGATTGATCCACCTCCAAAATTATTGATACATACGGGGTTAGTTTCCTTCATGATTCTTTAATAGTGGAAATCGAAAAAGTGATTTAGAGGTGCTACATGCAAGCTAAACAAAAATTGGCTATGCAAAAATACTATCCATGAAACCAAATAATTTCTTACCAACCAAAGCAAATGGATGCTCCTCTTTGGGTAGGTACCTCTTGATGGGATTGTCTTTGGATAGGTGGACTTCTTCATGGGCCACCTATTAAACTTTTGGTGCTCACAACTTTCTTCTTTCTTGTATTTGGATGAAGTTGGGGATGTAGATTCCAACACTTGCCAACCCAAAAACCACTCGTATCATAACAAGTACAAAAACTATTGTCTATTTTATTAGACAATGATCCCATATCTCCATTATCCATATTTATACTTAGAGAGTGGTCTTTACAATGAGTCTCCTTATCCTTGAAGGGCATGGACATTCTCTTCCCCACTCAATTTCCTGACACATATGAGTTTGACGACTCACTAATGAATCCATAAAATGGTTTAGAGGTATGTATTATACCAAACTAAATCACATAATCAGATCATCTGGTCAACTTGACTCCATGTCCTTGCGTCGTATAAGTTGTTTGTCAAGATACTAAGTAGAATCTTCCCAAAACAATTTTGTTTGTCTCTATTGGAACTATATCAAGATTGACTATATTTAAGAAAATCCTACCTACGCAAAATCTTAGAATATAAGGATTTATCATCATTCCTCGAATTATGCCATCAATTGACACATATGTCTCATTATGATACAATGGATTAGTATCCACTCTCAAGCCTCATACCATGTTAGCCATAATATAACTAGATTTGATTTCCTAATCAACAACAAGTTGGAATAACAACCACTCAGAAATAGTTGGTATACTCTATCAACAAATCCATTTAGAATACAACATAACCTCAAGAAGATATGCATCAACTGATAAAGACTACTGCACTATTGGTTTAGACTACTAGAAATGACTGGTGCCATCTTACTCTCTTCAATTATTCATCAGAAACAACACAATGCTCAACCTAGGAAAAGAAACCAACACTTCTCTATAATGTGTCTAGTTCTAGAGCAATGCCCATAAATTTGTGTATTTCCAGTTCCTCTTGAGTCCTCTTCCTCTACTAGTGTTCTTCCCTTAACTCTACATGCAGAAGATCTACACTCATTCTCAACTCCATGTTTTGTTGCTCTTGTTCCTAATGATACAAATTCATCATTTGAACAATAGTTCTTAACTATGTAAACATCATATAAAACATCATTCACAACTGCATAATGGAGAAGGGGTCCATATCTAAACTTAAAAAAATTGAGCAAATGGAATAATTTAACATGGAAAATGTGTTATAAATGCTTGGAAAACCAGATCGGATTCTAAACTTGATCGGAAAATGGATGTTTTAAACCAATTTCTCCATTTCTAAATACTTAATCAAAATCTCAATTTTCCCATCTTACACATTAAAATTAGATTAATGAATAGCAAATTTGATCCCAAGTTATTAGTCCATACAACATTTCCCTATTTCATAAATTTTGGATATCAAACTTGATTTTCTTAGTTTCCCGTAGTTACTTAAAAAATGGATTAAACATTAAAAATTAGAATAATCCTGATTAAAATCAAAAAACAAATGATAATAACATAGACCAATACAAACCGAGTTGATAACAAAGTTCGTCGAATTTAGACTACCTCTTTGGGTTCGCTCAACCATGAACCGATCAATTAAAAATGATTCAAAATGCATTGTCTTACATCAAATTTTTCCCAATACAAGGCTTTAGATTTGCATACGAGTCTCTGATGTCCTCTAGGAAGGTTTTATAATAGATTCTCAGCCTTACAATTTTTCTCCCTGCAAAAAATGGACCATAACTTGTTTATTTTCTCTTTAAAGAGGTTCTCTCCTTTAAAAAGGGCTATTTTACTCCATGATAATGGGCTCTCAACTTTTAAAGGGTTATTTTACTCTGTAATAATGGGCTCTAATATGATGTTAATAATTTGCTTTCTCCCTTGCAAAAGGGGTTATGCTTAACAAAGTTACCACTTCAAATGAAACTATCAACCTTTTATAATATTCTAAGGCCCATGGTATTATGATGAAGGCCTTATCATTTTTCTAAAAATAGGTGGGGTTTGAATCCCCTTCAAAGCACCTCCATTTTAGAATTGTTAAGCCCAAATGTCAAGGATATATAATATATCTTTTGGCTTAAAATAGAAAAGACATGCGTGGCCCAATGGTTAAGGGCCTAAAATGGGGATGTGGGGTCATGGGTTTGATTCCCACTCCCCATGCTTAACATTTTATCATGGATTATTTGTAATTTTATTGGGATTTTCTCCCACATCCTCCTTGTGAAAAACTGGAATAGGCCTTTAATAGCCTTTCGCCAATGAGTTGAGTCATGGCATAACCCACACATAACATGATTGTTGGTTTTTGAGATCACTTTGCTTGTGAATTTGTCTTGGTTTTCTATGTGGTGTTGAAAATTTTGATTCATCCCATGTGTATTTTTGTCGGTAATGTGCTTGGGTGCTCCACATGTTGAATGCATTAAGCTCGGTATAGAGCTCAGCCGAGTTGTGAAACTATCCATGTGAGCTCACCGATGTTGAACTCAGTGGTGGCAATGGCTTTAAGAAAATCGTGGGGATATATCCCACATTCATTATGGAAATGGAAACAACGTGGTTTATATATGAAACACTCCAATAACATTGTGAAGTAAAAGGTTGTGAGGTCCCCCTCTTGACAAAAAATAGACCTCATTAGTTGATGGGCCTGTAGTCAAAAAATAGTGCGGACCGCCACACTCGATCATCAAAGACTGAAGGAGAAACACCAAACCCATATTTTTTTCCAAAATGCTCTTTTGCATGTGTCAATACCTCATTGGTCCATTTGGCAAGCCTAGTTAACACGATGTTATCATCACTCTGCAACCTGCTTCATTTTTTCTTGTTGATGCAAAACTTCAACAAGCCATAAATTTCACATATGACATCAGTTTGACCTTGTTCAAATTGTGTTGGAAAGACCTTAATGAGATCTTCAATATGCAAGTAGTTTCAAATTGATTTCCAACCATCTAGCCTACGGGTGTCCTATGGATCAACTAGTTTTATCATTAGATGGGTTACAAGGCTAAAAAAGGATTAAACCCAAAATGTTTAAGTTTTTGTCATATTGAAGGATCAACTGTGTTTGAAATTTGACCATATTTTTAGGTTTCAATGTTTAGAAATGTTGGCTAAATTTCAACATAGTTTTAGGTCTTCATATATTCAAAAAACCAAGTTTTGATTCAGATAGAATTTTAAGTTGTTTATTTTTGAAAAGTAAGTTTTGATTTGGGAAGAGTTTTTTGTTTTTCAAATAGAATTATAAAGGGATGCAATCAAGTATATCCTATGCTAGTTAATAAGGATTAAAATAGAATATACCCCAAAGGTACGAGGTGGGTATCTTAGGGAATGTTGTGCTCCCTACACTAATAAACAATTGTGGTAAAGAGGCTAAGTAAGTTAGGTTTAATAAGGTTTTTAGGTATATCGTTGATATTATTTTTCACATGTGAGGCCTAAGTCTATGAAATTGGGGACTATTGTCCGATAGTGTGGTTTGAAGGGTCAAATACCCCTTTGCCTTCACTCTATACGATTAAGTGGATCTTTACAAAAATTGACAATTCCTAATCCGTGGAGTGTTGTCTAAGACATGTGTATCTATGAAATTAGGGACTATTGTCTAATAGTGTGGTTTGAAGGGTTAAATACCATTTTTCCTTCACTCTATACGATTCAATGGATCTTTACAAAAATTGACAATTCCTAACCCGTAGAGTGTTGTCTAAGACATGTGTATCGGTGGAAAATGTATGCCTTACTTCAAAGAAACCACATAAAAGCGAACTCCTACTTAGCCAAAAATGATAGCTCCTTCCACAAATTTATATTGCATGCTAGTACATAGGCTTTTTCCAAAATGGCTTGGTAATAACGTCCAAGTCACTGAACCTTATGAAAGGAAAAAAAAACATCTAAACTATTTTTAATTCCAAAAATCACCTTGTGGCTCTTGGGAAGAGCATACATAGTTTGAGATGAGGTTCAAACATACACAAACGAAAGTATAAAAGCAAACGAATTGAATAAAAAATACAATAAGAAAAATACATGATTAAGTAAGTAAATCGAGTAATCCAATACAATAAGAATAATGAATTAAATAAACAATATGATAATCAATGTGCGATAAATTATAAAGTAATAAAAAGGACATGATTTGATTCATAGTTTTTAAAAAAATTTAGCTTCGACACATAACAAGGATGTTATAAAAATGATTAGTAATTTATAAAAGCAACAAACAAACATTGTAAATCAATGTAAAGTGACAAAAAATGATGCAAAGTGCTAAACACGCCTATTGTAGGAGATATGCAACTACACATAGAAGATGCACTAATACAAAAGTAGAAACATTTATACAATAAGAGAATGTGTTAGTTTAACAAAAGGTAGTGAAAAAGTAAAGGCATAATGAGTATAAGCGCAAGAGCCAAAATAGAGGCAAAGATTTTACTTACCTAAGCATAGGCGAAAATCATTAATATTGGTAGAAAGAAAGTGGAAAAATCTTGGTCGTAAGTGGATGCACAAATTTAGAAGTAGAAACATTTCAATTATGTACAAAAGTGTAAATCTTGTAGAATATAATAGCCAGTAATAGAAATGCTCCTTCTATGGACAAAGAAGCAAATCAAAATTATAAACATCTCTATTGCTAACAGAAAGGCAAATAAAAATCATAAACAATTGTATATTAAACAGAAATGTCTCAACTATGTGTAAAAATGCAAATCAAAATCATATGCATCCCTACCATAAGTAGAAGTGTAAATTTTAAGCATAAAGGACCATAAGAGAAAGAAACATCTCTAATATGTACACAAATGCACATTTGGAAAAAAATATGTCTCAATTGTGCACAAAGGCGATAAATCCTACAAAACAAATAGTAAAAGTGAAAACATCCTAACTATCAACAAAGGCATAATTGAGATGAGAAGACACACATTTATATGAAGTGGATGTGAAAATCTAAGGAAAAATATCAAAAACCTGTAATTTTTAAAGTAAAGATGGAATTTTAATAGAGTAACGACTGTTCTACACCCGTAATAAGATCTTAACCCTACCAAAATTTACAAATACCTGATAAAAAATGAAAATACAAATGAGACAAATGGGTATCCCACAAGGCACACCACATGTATGTAAGGATTTGGTTAAGAAAATATTGATTTTATAGATGCCTAATTCTAATGCAATGTAACAGTAAATGAAGATGTAAATAAGTACATAATGAGACACAAGCAAATAAAGATAAAAAGTACAAAACCCTAGTTACAAAAAGGAGATAAAAATGACTTAGTTATTTCACAATTAATCCCTGGCTAATCCGCAGTGATGAATTGATGAACAAAGATGGAGAAGTTTTGCACAGAGCCTCAGAAAAATGTGCGACCGGAAAATCTACATGGAATGAGGTGCCTGGAATGGGTCAGGGGCGCTTGCGAGCACCATAGACTTGCTCTAGGCACCTGTGACTGCTAAAACCCTCCAAAAACCTCCTTCCCAGGGTTATGAGATGTTCGTTGTCCTTCGCTTCTTAATGCCAGTATGTCACACAATGATCGTCGATGTTGCTACTAACCTGTAATGAAAGAATGACCTGTAAAACCCTCAAGAGTGCATCAAATCCCAAAAAGAAAAGAATTCAAATGAGGGGTAAAACTATCCTCAGCTGGTAAACAAGTGAACTCACGACTGAGCGTTGTACTAAATTTCAGACCCAATGTACTTCTAGGTGTGTGTGTGTGTGTGTGTGTGTGTGTGTGTGAAATTGTTCCCTAGTTATTAACTAAAAAATGAACTAAGTAAGTAGTAAATAGATAGTTAATCTAAGCTATGAACAACTGCAAATAAAGTAAATAAATTCAGTAAAGAAGTATATAAGCAAGATAAACAACTATGCAAAAGGAAATGTTAACCCTAATGTGTAAAAGAGAGTGAGGAAAGAACTCAGCTGATAACAAATGCCTATCAGAGAGTGTTGCAGAGGCAACTGAAAAAATTAGGAGCAGGAATGATTGTGCTCTGGAGGATCTAGCTGGACTGGGGTGCTTGGAGGAGGACTGGGGTACCTGCGGGTGCTATGATTTGCAATCTGGGTGCCCTAGTCTATGCAAAATCTCTTAAACTATTTTTTATAGGGTTGGAAGGTAGTATGAAAACCTCGTTGTCCTGTGCTGAATGTCGCCAATGCTCTAAGATGAAAGAAAGACTCGCAAGACTCCAAAAAAAATGTAGACCCTAAAAAAAATGCATATGAAGGGGTTGAATTGTCCTCAGTGGCCACAATGATGTACTTACTAACTGAGTGTTGCACTACATCTCAGACCTGATGTAGTTCTATGTGCAAGTGTGTGTGAACATGCCCTAGGTTACTCTTGTTCCAATCACACTTTGTGAAGTAGCGATCAATAACTATGTGTAGAAAATGTAATAGAATGCATGCATGCAATAGAATAGAATCTCCCCCTATGAAGTGTGATGCAGATGTCCTAGCCTTGATGATGGAGCTATGTGGATGCAAGTGATCTCCAATGCAATAGATGGATGCAACTCTAGATGGACTGATAGTAGTAAGTGATGCTAGGTCCCTTATTATGGTCTCATAACTTTATATTTCTAGGGTTCTCTCGATCTAATTTTTAACCCTGAAAAGGCCAACCACAAGAAAAATAAAGACATCAAACAACTAGAAAGAGCTCAAAAAGTGTTGAGAAAGTGTAAAAAGGATCGGGACGCCTACGGGCACCCTAGTACTCACCCGGGCACCCCAGTCAAGGATTAAATGATGGGAAATGATCGAAACAAATTGGGAATTTGGATAAAAAGGGGTGGTAATGACGAAATAAAATAAAACAAGATGGCCAAAATATGAGGGTTAATAAGTACTTTCTTCACTCAAGAACCTCCTAAATAGTAGTATGAAACTGAGATAAATAAATGTCTAAAGTGCGTGATTTTGTGACTACACCTACGTGGATCTTGTGCGTGTCACACTTGATAGCGAGTAATAGCTAGATGCATAATCTATAAGTAGATGTGTGCATGGAATAAAATGAACTTCCCCTCCTATGAAGTGTATGCAAAAGAATGTAGTCCTTTTCCCTTGAATGGATGCTTAAATGCTTTTGGATAGCCTTTGGATGCAACCTTAGGTGTTGATAGCTAATGTTTAGTGTTTGGTCCTTTATTATAATCACATAACTTTATATTTATATGATTCCCTTGCTTGAATTTCATAATTAACCTTGAAAAGGCTTACTACTAAAAAGATAAGATGCTTGAATGGATAGAAATGACCCAAAATATGTCAACAAAGTACAAAGAGGTCAGGGGCATCTAGAGGGGATGGAAGTGAATTGTTGTCTACTCAAAATTTCCCGCTCTGATAAGAGTAAAATTTCAAAATTTTGAGTTTTAAGTGTTTTTCTCTGAGGTGCCTAAATCGTGAAATCAAAAAAATCTGTGTTTTGGGTCATTTTGTATGATTTTCGGGCCTGTCGGAACTTTTTGTCCCATCTGTCCCAAGTACGAAAATGCACTCTGTTCCCCGATCGACCGAAATCCCCGAAGCTGTCCCATTTTCGGGCCCGTCGGAAAATTTTGTCCCAAGTGTCCCAAAACTTATTTTGCGTGTTGTTCCAATTTCGGCCGAATCATCCTTCCCGCGTACTTCGCACTTTCCTGTCCCAAATGTCCCAAAGTTAAAAAGTGCGAGCTTTCCCAATTTCGGCCGAGCCGGTCAAGTCGCGTACTTCGGAACTTTTTGTCCCGAATGTCCCAAGTCCAAATGGGCCCTTTGTTCCAATTTCGGCCGAAACACCCGAATCGCGTACTTCACACATTTTCGTCCCATTTGTCCCAAATGCATTCGTGCGTCCTCTCCCTGTTTCGCCCGAACCGGCCGAGCCGCGTGTTTCGCGCATTCGCGTCTCACATGTCCCAAGCGTACCTAGTGTCATTCACACTTAGTTTTTCCTGCTCGCTCCAAGTATGATACTTTTCAAATTGGTGGTTGTGTATTCAATGCGCATTAAAGTTATTTCTCTCTCCAAACGGCTATATAACGAGCATTCCCCTTTGCATTTTTGCATTGCTTCCATGCTATCTTTTGCTCGAACCCTCGCCATTTGAAAACCTGCGTGATTCCCCCTCCATTTGCAAATTCCTTCCAGAAGTCTAGGTTGCAGCTCTGAGGCTATCAACATGAAGATCAAGTTCCAGGGACAGGAGCAAATTTCTCCGCTTGAATCTGCCGTTAGCAATATAGGGGACAGCGAAGCTCGTCATCTCGACTTCGGTGATTTTTGGGCAAGAATGACAGATGCAAACCCTACACCAATGGCACAGATGATTAATGATAGTGGTTTAGCTTTTGCCGGAGGATTCCCAATCTCAGTACAGTGTGCTGATACAGTACTTTCATGTGGAGCTCACTTCGACCCCGATTCGAGCGAATTGACAAATGTACATGGGGAACTCATTGCCAAGCTGGACGCTGCCGCCATTGGCGCTGCTCTGAGGATTCCGGAGATGGACAATGCTATAGTCGTCTCCCGAGATCAAGCACAGGCTATGTTCGACCAAGACAGTGACAAATTGAACCAAAACCGAGGGGTTTCAGACTTAAGGAACAGATTAACAAATGTGCCAAATGAATTGCAAAACAACTATCTCTGAAAAGAGATGTAAATTACTCAAAGATTTCAAAATACATCAATTATCTCTGCCAAGAGATGTCTATCTCTTCTTCCGGTTACATATGTATTTATAATAATTTTATAAATACGAAAGGACACCTAGAAAGATGTGGAAGGTCACCAGTCTCGAGGGAGACGAGGTGTTTCATCTTCCAAGACTTACATGTGCACTAATTTTGCGAAACATACTATTTTTAGAATTTACTATTTTTAGACAGCAGTACAAAAATCACAATTTGGGCCCCTTAAACATGGATTTCGGGGGTCAAACATTGCCGAACAAAGTTCCGCACCTTCTCATCACATTCTACGCATTCCAAGCTTTCCGTTGCCTTTTGAACGGAGTCAATCGGAGCTACGGTGCAAAAGTTATGGTCTCTGGAAGTTGCGCCACTAGAATTGCTACCTGGATCACAAATACAAGGCGCGAGTGGCGAAGTCTTGGTTGAAGAACCCTAAGAAAGGTGCTTCTCGCCTAACCAAAACCCTCTTCCGAGCAGATTTCAACGAAGAACTGTTAGACTTCATAATCCTGCTGGCTCGGGTTATGGGTTTGCCCTCCACCAATGAGTTTCATTTCTGGATGTGCCCGCTCATCAGCATGGTGTGCCAGGGAACACAAAATATCAACTGGGCAGAGATCATCAGTATGAATTTGGCTGAGCAGCTATCCAACGTCCAGCAAACAAAGAAGTTCTATATGACTTCATATCTGATGTATACCCTAGCAGCATCCAGGCAGTGGTTTGGTTTCTCCTATATAGACGCACACAAAGATGATCCAGTGTATGCCTATTGCCCGCAGTTCACCTTGGAGACCAGCAACCGCAATTTCAGAAGGGTCAATGATGCTTTCACCATGTACGTGGTCAGATTGCTCGAAGGTGATACTACTAGAAGGTTTTCAGATGAAGCCATGAACCTGATATCGCAGTATGGAGCCTATTTCATTCAATTCAGGAAATTTTCCTATATCAGGCTTGCTGGCTATGAAAGCACTCCTCTGCGGCTTCCCATGTTCTGCAATGACAAAATGGCTTTGATTGAAATATGCAGGCAACTAGACAAGTTGCACAGAACTTGCAGAGACAAGAAGATTTCTGGCTTGCACTTTCCCATCTCTCTGGGAAACTACACATGCAAAACAGCTCTGGATGCTCAGAACATAGAAAGAGCCCTGGTCCCTATCACTGTTCATTTCTTCAAGCCAAGAACCTGTTTTGACTTGAAGAAGTTCATTGAACAGAACATCAAAATAGTCTATCATCATAGGGCAGATACAGAAGACTACTGGGCTGACTGTGCAGATGATTTTGAAGGCAGAAGAAGGCATTGTGGTAGGTTCTCCCTGCAATTGATCCAAGAACTCAGTCTGTACCAAGTTCCTGAAGGTCTCCAGGATGACAATTCTGAGCTATACTCTTATGAGTATGAAAATGTGATTAAGCACACCCCTCTGGAGGACCTGGATTGGAACAAGAAAGAGAGAGATGATCTGGCTGAGATTCTTGCTCCAGTCTTAATCAGGACTAGGGTCTAGTTCAGTAAGAAGATCTGAGAATTCAAGAGGCACTCAGGAGAATCTAGCTCCAAGGATGATTCGACACCCATAAGAGAGGCATCAGTTCCAGAGTCTGGAATACCAGTGAAAACCCCTCCTGCCTCAACAGCTCGGGGACCTGTAGAATCTACTCCTTCTCCATCTACCCAGGTATACAAGAAGAAACTCAAAGAGGTAAAGAAGGAGCCTGCAGAGAATGATCCTCCAAGAAAACAGGTAGAGTTGCCTATAGGGCCAGAGAACATCGTTGTTCTCAGTGAAAGTGAAGAAAGTGAGATGCCAACTCCTGCAAATGTTCCTGAAGATCCAGCAGATAAAGACAAGGAGGTCCAGAGCACTGAACTTCCAGGTACTACTGATTCTTCTACTGCGCCATTGCCTCCAGTGCGCTACTCACTTCTCAGCTTGAGTCAACAGCTGCGCAAACCCTGAGTGTCATGAGCTCCCTGTCTCTTGGTCCCCTTGCTCCTCCTGCAGATTCTTCTTCCTCTTTTGCTTGGGTGCAACCTCTGGTCGACAAAAGGAAGAGGAAATCCTCCTCTCAAAGCTTGGGACCAAATTTTGATGCTGTAGCAGCCTTGTTGGGCACCACTCCTTCTCGTGCCAAGAAAGCCAGAACCACCTCCAGAATTGTGTCTGATGCCCAAGGTCAGCAATTCTTGGAGATTGCTAAGCCTACAGTAGACAAATCAGAATCAGACTTGCTGACATCTGACTTAGAGCTTTCAAGGATCCCTATGGGAGAGTCTACTCCTGAAGGTGAAATTCACAACCTCCAGGAAACAGTCACAAGAGTCATTGGAAGGGTAGAGAAAGGGCAGCAGACTATTGAACAGCTGGAAGAACAAGCCCAAGTTCTCACAAGTTTTATCAAGTCACTCTTGTCTAAGGACAAAGTTTTGGACCCTACCCCCCTTGACTGCTCTACCGCCTCCTGTAATTCTAAGCCAAGATGAAGTGCAAAGTATTAAAGATATGCACAAGTATTCTGTCTATGGCAGAGCTATTGAAGCCATGCTGGATGACATGCTTGTTGCTGGGCTAAACTTCATCGATGAAGCCTTTAAACTACATGGAAAGGTAGACAATTTGCAACAGAAGCTATCCTCTACTATTGGGGTTATGGATAAAGAACTTAAACTCTGAAGCAGTTGCATTGTAGACCTTCGTCTCATGGGACAGACAGACGAGAACGTCTTACTGGCGAATAAGATTTTCGATGATGCCAAAGATAATCTATCAAAATCTTGGGTCTACAGCGTAGAGTGGAAAATCAAAGTCCTGGAGGAAGCTGTGGGAGAAATGAAGAACAGTTGGCAGAAAGGAGAAGCTTTCAAGACATTGGCAGCTGCTGCTTTCAAAGATATGCATTGTCATCTTCAAGATGAAAACTCTGGTGCTTCTTTGTCCTTGCAAGAAATCAAAGCTCAGTTCAGAGCTTTTGTCAAAGATCATCTATTCAAGGAAAGCTCCATCTCTAAGGAAAAGATGAAGGAAATTTGTTCTCTTCAGTCTGCCATTGAAGAAGCAAACAAAGATTATCATACTCACGTCGAGTTTGATAAAGAGATGGAGAAATGTCTGGGATTTTGGACTCAGTCTGCAGCCAACACGTCAGTCCCTCGTGGCAGAGATATAGCTGAGTCATTTAAGAAATTCCGGCAGCGGATTCTGAAGACAGTGGGTCCCTCCCAGTAACCGGCCACCTGTCTTCTTCTCCTTTCTTTCCTCTTCTTCCCTTTCTTTTCGTATTCTTTGTAATCAGTTAAGGTATTGTAACCGGCGGTCCTTAACTATTCTTTAGTTAAAAGAAACGGTTACGAAGAGTAACTGACTTGTAAGCTATATAATGGCCTTTCCACGCCATTTTGAAAAAGGGGAGGAAGAACTTGGAATATTTGCTGAAAGTGTAAATAGCTCTTAAAGAAATCAATACAAAAGGGCTTTTTCATTCTTTGTCTATCTAATTCTTGTTATCTCTGTGTTTTCCTTTAATATCGTGAAGATCATTTTGTTCCTAACTCGTTAGTCTCTCTGATTGCATACTGTTCAGTTTTGCAAATACAGTGATCTTGCACAACCAAGAAGGAACTTTGTGTCCTTGATTAATAAATCTGAAGAAGGTTATTTATGGAACTTTGTGTCTTTAAATTTAATCTCATTCAGCCAACGCAAATGATCTTGTCTTAAATTCTTTGAAGCTTCGCATACAGGAGGAATTATTCTGCTATCTATAATTCTGAATGTTGTTATTCTGCTCATCTCCTTTTTCCCTTTCCTTAGTCCTTGCGTGATTGATGATCCTTGTGGAAAACACTTTGGTAAAATCCAAGTTCGACCATTAAACAATGTTCTGTACATTTGTAAATAAGTTCGTTTCTGAATAAGGGAACCTCTCCCATTAAAGAGGAGGGACTTCTGTCCCCTGACTGTTGCTCTTCTAAAGAGTCCTATCTGACAACCAACATGACTGACACTGGCATCCTGGTTGGGCGCTAGTGACAGGTGTCTAGGATAAGAAATGTCAAGGTATGAAAAGATAGACTGAGCTAGAAAGAGTGTTAGACCAAAAGTGACAACAAAAAGAAAGTAAAGATGACCAAAGACATGGGTTACTTATTACTTTTCTTATTTAGGAATCATATGAATAGTAGTATGCAATCAGGACTAGATAATCACCCAAAGTGTGTGATTTTGTGTCTACAGGGTTATATTACAACATAAAAATAAGATCTTACACCAAAAATACGTAACTGTAACCCTACACTAACATCGAGATAAAGATAAAATGAAAGAAACCATCAATTGCATAAATAAAACATAAAAATGCATACCTCCCTTGATTCATAGATTACGTTCAATATGTGGATGGTCTTGAACCGTTCATGTAACATTATGGTAGCGTGGTTGGAAGGAGGGATTGAATATGTGAGGAGTCTTTCCAAATTGGAAGTAATATCTAGCTTTGGAAACCTCTTACATAGACAAGGGTTTCTTAAATCAGCAAGTTTTCTAAGAATAGAAATTTCTCATGAGAAATAAGATGTGATTTGGTACTATTTGGGGGTTTCATATATATATATATATATGTGTGTGTGTGTGTGTGTGTGTGTGTATTTGTAATTTGGGATGTTAGGTAATATTGATGAATGTGGGATAATAAAGACATGTATTAGAGTTTTTAAGTTATTATTATGTGTAATTAAGTGAGATTAATTACCCATGAGATGTTATAGGAATTGGATGTGAAGAACTGATTTAATTAATATGAACTATTTCATACCATGATACTTCTTGTTTTCTCTCACATTAAATAAAGGTTGCTTAAGCCATTGAAATTGTGCAAGATATGCAACAATCACCAAAATTTTCCTATATATTAATCATATATCCAATATTTCTAACATCCATATTCTATCTAACATTGTATTCATATGTATTTAATCTAACATCACATTATTCTACCCACCCACATGACTAAGTGTGCACCATTATATCAAAATAAGAAAATAAGGATAACAAACTATTCTAAAGCATCTAACCATATATTCATCTAAAAATTTACAAATCGCGTCCATCATAAATGTCCAGTCAAATCATCACATCATAAGGCAATATACAAAATATCATAAACAAATACAAGACTAAAATCCATAAATATAACCAAATAATCATCACACACAAACACACACATCTATCAAATGTCTGTGATCAATGTTTACAAAGTACATCTAAAATCCTAAGCTCTATCAAAAATTATGCCGAGTCAGATCTCATCTCGACTCTCAAATGGAAATGCACCTCCCTATGATGGACCTCCTAATTGACCTATTAATGGACCTCTTGAGGGTGGTGGTACCATCATGGATGGGGTACCAATTGATGACATGGATCAGGTCGATGAGATGGTCTCATCGATCCAATATAATGGTTTGAAAAAGTTGGAACATATGTAGCTTTTGATACTTCTTTCTCATACAAACACCTATAATAGGTAGCATCCCATGTAGATCTATAAAAGTCCATGATCACTTGAATGATACCCATTAGCTCCAACACTACATGGGTTGTATCCCACTCTCCATGTAATGTCTATTTCTCTACCTTTAATCCATCTAGTTATCCATGTAGTCAAATGCGACCAATTCGTAAGTGCGGAAAACCTAGTGGCATCACGTAGCGATACGTAGTGTATAGCTAAAAACGTAAACTTGAAACTTTCTTCCAACTAATTTTTCCTAAACCAAACAAAAAAAATTATTCCATAATTTTCTTACCCTAAACTTAGTTGTTTTGTGAGTAAAATTTTGGGGCATCACACTTGGCATCAGAGCGTAGGTTTACGATGCTTGGATCTCTAAGATAGTTGTTTTAGTTTCCATAACTAAACAAAGTTTAATTCTTTTACAGGATGGCGATTGAGGAGATTTTGAACAATGCAATAGTCTTGGCTCATCCTGATCCGACAGAGTTGAGCATGTAGATTATGCAGACATTGTGGGAAATTAGGGATGAACTAAGAAAATGTGATCCAATTGGGATCCTATTCACACTAGTTAAGACTCCATTCCCGCAGAGTCTCACATTGTCTCTACCAATGGTCGCCATGGAGAGCTTTGGCGCCAATTTTGAAAATTCAAAAGATTCACCTTTTTCGCATATTTGACTCTCCATAGCTCCTCTCATCGAAAAGTAGATGGATAATTGATGCAAGTAAGATTAGTTTTCATGTTCTATTGAAAATGTATAAACATGAAAACATTGGTGAACTTAATTGATGTTGGGAAATTAATTTTGGAAATTTTTTATATATATATATATATATATATATATATGAATTGTGTGTAAATCGGATGATGGGTGTGTGTGTTTTGTACAATGGTTAGAGTTGATTTTCATATATCATTTTAGGTAGGCACGATGTGTTTATTGAGTGTGTAGATGATGAACAGGTGTTCGGGAGATTGAACCAAAAATTAAACAAATATAAAACAAACAAAAGATGATGAAGGGTGGCTAACTCACACAGGGCTCGTTGACCAATAATGGGTCATTCGGACTTGAAAAATTGGTTGGGGGATGTAATTGTGTAATGTGACCTTATTTTAATGTTGTCTTTTATTCCTCGATTTAAATTTATGTTTCCTTTCATTCTAACATTTAGATTGACTAATTGTCTTACATTTGATAAGTTGACTTAACTAGCTTATATGTTGGATTGTTAAATTGATCTCATTTCTATTTTCAGGATGTTTGGTCTCATGCTTTGAGGTTAAAATGTTTCCATTTATGGAAAACTCGAATTTGACCTTTAATGGCAAATTTGGAAGGTGTGTGGGACAAGTAAACCTTGTCCCACACTCTAAAAACTTATCATACACCTACCCATAGGGTAGTTGTACCTTTTTATCACACTTTGGCCACCTGAAGGCTCTTTTGTACATCATTTATTACTTGTGATGTTTTATCTCTTCTCAAAATGAGTTTTGTAAATACTTATACTTTTTGACTTTTGGGATTTGGCTTTATTTATTATGATGTGATGAAATAACATTTCGGGTTACTTGAAAATCAATTTTGTGGATGTGCACCATTTATTTTATTTTTCATTTTAATTATTTATTTTTGTGTGAGGATTTTGAGAAAATGGGTTATGTGTGAGTCAAGTCATATTAGATTTTGAAGTGATGGTTTTGTAAGGAGGACCCATGTGATGTGTAAGGGCCTTTTTGTCATGCTTGGGGATTGGAGTTATTTCTGGGGAAGAAGCATGCCACACAACATAATCTTAAGGGATCCTCCACTTTGAATTTTGGTGTCTCCAGATTTCACCTTGAAATTTGAGACTACCCCATGTAAAAATATTTGTACTTTTAAAATAATGAGTCGTTTTATGTTTTTATTGCCAGAAAATGTCTGTATTGTGTCAAGATATTCCCAAAGAGTCATATAAGCCAATTTCGACAAATACCCAGATGCCCAAATTCGTTGTATCATGTTGTTGAGGTTTGCATGTGGGAAATTTTTATTTAATTATTTTAAGCCCCGTTTGAAGTAAATTGTGCTCTGGTTTAACCTTGTTGAGGTTTTACATGTCAATATTCCCATATACTAGCAGGGTTTCCACCAGGAATGAATCGTGAGCTTTATCTATGACTTCTGGCAACATTTTGCGTTTTTGGTATTTTTTTCGTTTTGTTTTCTGTGAATTTTTCCTAGGTCTATTCCTTTACCGGTTCAATCTGTTTTCTTGCATGGAGTATCTGGAGATCATCTACGGACGTCATGCCAGAAGGAATTTTCCACAGGAGGTTTGGTTCTCTCTAAAAAGACGAAGTCATGCACAAAAAAGGCCTCTTCTGGGCAAGTCACATTTTTGGGAAAGGAAGTTTTTAAGCTACAATGGATTTTTTGGTAGTAACAGGTAGGTGAGAATTTTGTACCTGCTTAGCAAGGTACTTTTTCCCATGGAAGCGAAGCCACTTAAGTCATAATGGGAAAATTAGAGGTAGCAAGTAGGCGAGAATTTCTTGCCTGCCTTGCAGGGTGAAAAATCCCATTGTGAAATAAAAGAAAATCACTTAAGGCATTGATGAGAATTTCTTGCCTGCCTTGTAGGGTAAAAAATCTCATTATGAAAGTCAAACAACTTAAGTGGATCATGAGATTTTTGGAGCTGCGGTGCAGGGTGAATAATCCCATTGGAAGTTGACTTTTAAAAATAGAAAGCAGCCATGTCAAAAAGTGTGACCCCTTTTGGAATAGAAGGATAACTTTAATTGCATTCATTAATTGTTTCTATTCCTAATTTTGACGCCCAAGCATGTGGAAAACTCAAAAAAGGATAATAGGATAAAGGAAATTGGAAATAGAATTCTAAAATTAAATAAATTTAATTTATTTAATGCAGCCCTCTCTCATGCAAAAAAGTGCAACCCACCTAGAGGAGAAATAATACTTTTTAAAGTATTTATTGATGGAATTAATTCCTATTTTTGGCGCATGAGGTCAAAGCATAGTGTGAAATCAATGTAGACTGGAAGTAGAAAGCTAAAATTAAATAAATTTAATTTATTTAATGGCAGCCAGGAGCATGCACAAAATAGGCGCCCAAATTGAAGAGAAAAGCATGTTTTTTAATTAATTAATTACTAGGAATAGGAGAAGAAATTATTAATTATAGAATGATGAAGGTTATATAAGCATGGGCTGCCATATTAATGAAGTATTCAATTCTTCTAGCAAAGGAGTGCAACCCAGACAGTTTTGGCGCCTAAAGGAGGAATTTTGCTCAGAAAAAGGTGTTTTCACTGTCAGAAAGCTTCAAAGTTTGGCACCTAGGTTTGAAGGAGCTTGATTTAAGTCTGATTAATTGTTTGCATAGTGGTACAGGTGCCCAGGTGAAGTTGACAATATTCATGCTTGCTTTGCATGCAAAAAAAGCCTCAAATTTTAGGGCAACGGGCTTTATATATGCAGCTTTTTATGATTAAAATCAAGTGTTCATGTTCCAGTTGCCATCTTTGTCTGAATTAATTGCAGGTATTCATTACATGTGCTTATATAATTGAAAGGGAGCTTAAATCAATGTCAGATACATTGAATATATCCTCTGAATACGAAGAAATCCCCAGATCTGCACCGGTTGTAAAGAATTTCAGTTGAATAAAGAGAAAAAGAGTTGTTTAGACAAAGATAAATCCGGCCATGGCAAAGCGAGATGAAAGAGGAAGCTCAACAGAGTCATGCATTACTTCCAAGTTTGCTGACATCGAAGATATAGATCTAAGTCTAGAACCTCTTTCCGAATTGATTCAAAAGCAGTGGAGTCATTCGAGCTTCAACATTCCCGTTCACAGCTCAGTTGCCAGAATTCATCATGGAGTGTGTTAGGTATTACCACCCACTATCTAGATCAGTCTGAGATGCTATGGGGAAGACAATAATCCAACTGGATGCACAATTCATCAATTATTGTCTGAAGATTCCAACACGACAGGTGGTGACTACTATTAGCATACTAGATGTTGGAAACAGATGGGAAAAGCATAAAGTTGACTGTGTGGGCATAATGAACAACAGGTACATGAAGAAGCCCAAATCTCCATCCAAATTCCTGAGAACTCTTCCATGATCCAATCTGGTCCAGGAGGTGGATAACATTACCAAATTGTTATGTAGGATAAATGGCAAAGCTAACGCTCAAAACTTTCGCTCATGGATGTATGCCTTCATCAGGACCATTGAAATCAAAAAAGTTGATTCTATAATCAATTGGTCAGAAATCATTAGTGACAACATCGGTGAGCAACTCTGAAATGTAAGGCGGACTTACAACTTCAAAATGACTTCATATTTGGTATATGCAGCAGCTTTACAGGGTATCTTCTCCAAGCTGGATAGACATGGTGTGCTCTCCAAAGATCCTATTTTTGAGTGCTATCTGCAACTTACTGTGCCCGCATACAATAAAGATTATAAGGTGGTCAACAATGGATTCTTCTACGGATTCATTTGCAGGCTGAATGGTGATCTAAAGGCCAACAGGGTAAGCAAAGAAGCTTGGGAAGTTGTGTCTCAGATTGGTAGTATCTTCATCCAGTTTACAGACTTTACATACCTCAGGGTCACCGAGTTCTCGAGAGAACCAGTCAAGTTGCCCAGATATCCGAGTGAAAGATTGGTCATCATGGAGTTGAGTAGACAACTCGTGGAGATGCATGACCTACAATCGAAATGAAACAATTCTACAGGCTTCTTCCCGATCACAGTGGGCTATTACAGTTGCTAGAGCATTCATAAAGCCAGAGGAATTGAAGCGGAGATGTTTTCTGAGTATGAGCAAGAGTTCTTCCCAGCATGGCTAAACTTTGATCCATGTGGGGTGGTAAGGAAGACGATCTCTCAGGAGTACGCACACGTGCCTTCGTTAGAAGATTTCTGGATGAATTGCAGAAGCGAGTACAAAGTTATAAATAAAGATTTCAGCAGGTTATCAACACGACAAGTGTTTGACTTTGGATTAACACGGATACCTGCGGATCTTAAAGATGATGGGCCTATGTTACTTGACACATACCATCAAATGGGAGGAGATAGAGCTATACTTCAAGAGAGCATAGGTGGCTGCCACACGATCGAGGAAAGGTCTTCCGCCATTCTAGTCAACACTTCAAACTAGTTGGTGACAAAGGGATATTTCCTTGATGAAGCTTTGATGAATCATATCACAAGAAACCTCAGCACAAGAGATTCCCTTAAAAGGAAGCATGAGGGAGAAAGCAACAGAAGGCCTGAAAAGATTAAAGTGCACAAAAATTCTCATTCAAGGGAAAAGATCACTTCTACGACCATGGTGTTAGTTCCGTCTTCTCCAGCATCAAGTAATTTACCAACTATTGCACCTCAGCAAGATACTGTCATTCCTCCGTTGAACCCGACAACATTTGTGTTTTCTCCTCAGCCACTCTGTTCAGCACCTCTTCCTGAAGAAACGCTGAAGTTGCAGATGGTAGAATTTGAAATAGCTTTGTCTTTGGACAATATAGAGGATGGTAGCCACGACACTGAAGTAGTTTCGGATGGAGAGGAATCAGAGCACGAGATGGTGGTACACTCGGCAACTTCTCATTCTCCAAAAAGTAATTTTTCAGAATGGTTGGCTTCACAGTTGGTCCCATAGGCTAGAGAGGATATCAACTTGGAGGAACATGACTTGCAACTACTCCTGAGTCTGGGCAGAAAAGACAGAAAACCTAAAGTTGCTAAGGTAACTTCGAGGTTAATTATTGAGGAGCCAGGGCAAAAGTTCACTGAGGTGTCAGTTCCAGCAGAAGGAAAGAAGAAGGATGAGCTTAGGGCAGAGGATGTAATAGTGACCAAAGTACCCATAGGTCAAGCCACTATAGAAGGATTGAAGAAAGACACACTGACATTGATAAATGCTTTATTCCTTAGGCTTGACAAAGAAAAGATGGAGAAAGTTGAACTTCAGAAGTAGGTATCTCAGTTGTGCAAGATTATTGCCAAGGTTGCCAAATCTTCAACTCAGCCAATTTCAACACAAAAGCAGGTGAGTGATCATTTGATGCAGGAAGTGGAAGATGCGGGTAACAAGGTTAAAGCTATTGACGAATGGAAGAGTCTAATCATTTGCTAAGCTTATGTACAACTCGGAGAGGTGCCAGCCCGTCTAAAGGTTATGAAAGATGCATTGGTTGAGTTGAAGCAACTGGTGATGAGCACAATAGATATGAACACAGTTGCTGAAAGTAACCTGAGTACTTTGGTTGAAATAAATAAGCTGTCGAGAGAGGTGTTGATTGTGGAACGAATTGTGCCCGATGGATCAGTTGAGAAGGGGAAGTAACTTGAGTTTACAGTATCTTTCCATTTGGAGATCTGCAGAATTATGCTAAAAAGGATGCAGGCACTTGAAAGTATGGCATCATCACTACCAGACAATGTCATTGCTTTCACCAATAAGGAAGTGGTTGGGAACGTTTCTTCATACACAAGGACCATTCCTAGCAAAGTGTCTAATTCCTTGGAGGGATTTCTTCTGATGGTGCAAGAGAGGATCGATGGAGATATTAGGCCTTTAACGATGGATTCCATTAGTAAGCTGGTAACGTTGCAGTCAAATATTGAGAAGTTTGGCCCTATCTTGAAGGATGTGGAAGCATGCATCGGGGTTTTGAACGAAGGCTTGCTACAATTAAGGATAGAAAAATAAGTTGTGGCTAAAACAAATGGGAAGTTGTTGAATTACATGTTCGACAAATATATTCAGTATCAAAATAAAAAGAAGATTTAGATGTTACAGCTGGTGAATCTTTCTTCTTCTACTCTTTCTTCTTCTATTTTCCACGTTCCCGGATGTAATTGTAAAACTTTAAAGTTGTTGGTTTTGAAACCATTACTTTAATTTATGTGGAACGATTCTATAAATTAAGTGACAGATTTGTATAATTTTGACTATAGATCCAGATGCATGTCACTTGGAGAGGAATTAGAGGAAGATGATTGCCAGATGTTATCTTTACTTCTTGTTTATGTTCTAGTTCAGTTAAGTTTCCCCTTTGTAATTTCCCTTCTACATTCTATAAGTAGAGGAAGAACCTTCGAGTTAATGATCATAATTTGTAAGCAACATTCTTGTGTTCTAGACTTTGTGCTGAAACCCCTAATAGATATTTGAAGAAAATGAAAAGAATGGAGCAGATTTCTAGAGAACTTTGTGTCACGGTGCATTTTGTTTCTAACTTTTTGTCTCAAATCTACTTATAAACTTTGTGTTATTTTAAATCCAAATCTGAAAGTTGCCTTTTCTTATAATTCTGTGTGTTAATATCTATTGGTCCTGTCTACATGCATGCAATCAACTCTGTAATCTATTGATTGGGTTGCACATCTCCCCTCTTTCTTTCCTGTGTTTATATTATTTCCTTCTTCATTAGATATTTCCTTTCTTTAACAGTTGCTTACTTGCTGCAAAACTATACAACTATGTGTTTCACCTAATTCTTAGACGTTTCTTTGAAATATTGACGAAACAGATAGGGTGACGGGTGTAGGAGGAATACCTGTTGAAATGTTGGTTGATGGGTTGTTGCGCACATATGACTTCTTGATCCACAGCTGATTGTGAGAGACTCCCTTTGGCTAGGAGGAATTACATGTAATGAAAAGCAAGACCATCAGAAAGAGTTAAACAATATGTGCAGTGAACTACCTAACGTGTGCTAGATCCGGGAAGTGTGGTACTTCCTAGACGATTGTCAGTCCACTGTTCAAAACTTAATGCGGGTAATAAAGTAAATCCTATAGTAATTAAAATGATTTGGGTATCTCATCCAAAATACAATAAGAAAGATCTAATCTAACAGGCTAAGTTAAAACAAGATCCGAAAGTCAAGTAACTGGTTCTGAGTCTCTGCAGGTCTGACAGAGGTCTCAGGCAAGTCACAGGTGAATATGGGCGATGTGGAAATAGGTGGATAGGTCACTGTTCTGGGTTGTATGGGTAAATACAGAGACCGATGTTGGTTAAGGGTGACCGACGATGGTTGGGTGTAACCGGTGCCGGTTACTGTGGAAAATTGGGAATGCCACATAATGAGTTTTGGGTCTCCTTTATGACTGCACAAAGGACTCTGGTTGGTCGGAATGAGGTATTAGGTTGTTTGGGTGGGGTTTGGTGAGGTTTTAATGGGTATGTGGAGGCATGAGTATGAATGGGGGTCAAATGGGTGGCTAAGGAAACAAAGGATGACAATATAACGATGAAACCAATGAACCAAAGAAGTAAACTATTCCACTTACTTGAAATCTGGTCCTAGGTGTTTGTGAGTGATGAACCAAGGTACTAGAAAGGGGTTGAATGCTGCTGAGGACCACCAAATGTTGGAAAGCTCCTACATGGGTTGCATGTGCATTCTCTTTTGCTTGGTTGAATTAAATTTGTGTTGGGGTGAATGTTGGATGATTATTGGTTGCATGTGCAAGAGGAAATGCTTGATCTCCTTCCTTGCATGTGTGTTCTCACTGAAATTCGTTATCAGAAGATGTGATATCTCTCAAGAATTTTCCCAATGTTTTTCAACCTCCAAAATAAGGTTGTTTTGGGGATTAAAAGGTGACCGACGACGATTCTGAATTAACTGACGACGGTTAGGGGTAACCGGCGTCAGTCAAGGCGGGATTTCCTAGATTTACTAAACTCGGCAGATCCCCTTGATTTTCTGAGATCTTGTGTCGTTTACCCGCGGATTAGACTAGAAGCTTCTTGTAAGCATGCGGGAATGTAGTTAGAGAGAATGTAGGCATTGATTGTTAGGGTTTTGGATAAGTCTTAGTTAGTTATGACAACTTACTAAGAATAGGTCTTAGGGTGAGTTGGCTTGGTGAGGTGTCTAGGTGAGGTGTAAGTGTGGGCATTATCTAAATTAAGATATTTAAATAATAAATATGGTGAGGATAATGAATTGATTTTATTAAATTTAATTAAATTAATATTAGTGGGGTGAAGGGGGCCGTGACTAGGTGAATGTGATGAAGGTATTTATTTGTCGAGGGACCAAAGGGAAGTGTGACCTAATGTTGGTGTCTACATTTTGCCCCTTTTTGTTGCGTAGCTTATATTGGTAAGTGACGCTAACAAAAATAAGATGTGGCTATCCCATGTGTGGGTGAAGGTGATCCCCCTGAAACTAGGAACTGACGAGGCCGAAGGTAAAATCGGTGAGTGGTTTGATAAAAGGTGAATGTGAGAAAAGGGAAGGTGGGGAACTGGGGGAAAAGGGGTTAAAGATCTACTCAGGCAATCTAGGTAATGGGTCAGGGTCAAAGGTAGTAACAGTCAAATGCACGCACACACATAAACTGCAGCATACTACCCGGTTGAAGAGCAGTCAAACTCGACATTGTCTAAGGTCAATAGGTTTATCCCAACAAGGTTGAAGTGATGTTGGTATCCAAGGTATAGGATATGGTTAGGAAACACAATGTAGGTTAGGTGCAAGAACGTTTAGGTATGTTTCGATACACCAAAGGTAGGTTCAAAATAAATGCTCACGACAATAGGCTAGGTAAGGTCATTAGGTCAACAACACAGGTAAAAGTTCCACAATGTATAGTGAACACATGAGGTCATAGTTCACTAGCGATGCTCCAGGTCCAAATATCTAGGTCATGGTGCGGGTAAGGCTGAGGTATGGGAAAAATAAGAATTACCCAAAGGAGGACTAGTTTAGGCAGGGAATGATGAGGGAAGGAGGGTGAGGTAAATGGTTTGGGTAAAGGTTGGGTGGGGAAAATGATCAGGGTAAGGGTTAGGTGTGGAAATAAAAAGAGGGATGGGCAGGGTAATAGGGTAAAATGTTGGGTTGGTACAAGAGAGGGTGACCGATGCCGGTCAAGGGTAACCGACGCCGGTATAAGGAAACTGACCATGGTAAGGTAGGGCACGCGACCGATGCCGATGAAGGTTAACCGGCATCAGTTACACCGAGTTTGTTATAAAAACAAAAAATCCATGTGTTTTGTGTTATTCATTTGTCATATTGCGATTTGAGAAAATGAAAAAAGAGAGAGAAAAGAGGGAAGAGTGTCCGGACGGAACGAAGTGTTGAGTTGGTGGTGTGAACGGCGGGTGATTGGTTAGTGAGAGGCGGGTCCACAGGATCGGTGCGTGTGATTCAATTGGTTGGAGATGTGGGTGGAGATTTTGTGATGGTAAAGGCCGGAGAGGGATCAGGTGGGCCACTGGTGCAATGGCTAGACATGCCACTGAGATGACGGTAGCATGATGAGGTAAGCATCCAAATCTAGTTGTATTCGGTTAGATAGATTATAGGATTGGTAAATTGTTTTGTGGTTTTTATTCTGGGTAGTGGGAAAAAAGTAAATTTGTGAAATCGGGAGAACATTGGGTAAAATAGGAATGGGGAGGGCAATAAATGGGAGAGGAGGGGATGGTATGAGGTGTAAGGGAGGTTTAGGTAATTTTAAGTGGGTAAACAAGGAAAGGGAGGAAGTTTTTTGAGAAAGGGGGGGTTTAGGGGATTGCGGGTTTTCACCTTGATAGTGACCGGTGTCGGTTAAGTGTGGCCAACATCGGTAGTGTGTAACAAGTATTGGTCACTAAACAGGTGACTAATACTAGTTGAGGGGTGATTGGGGTTGGTTAAAGAGAACCGACACCGGTTGGGTTTTGGGGGATAAAGGGCCAAAAGTGCCACAGTGTTGGGTGATTAAGATGGGTAGGGGTAAAATAGGTTGTTGGGAAGTGATAGGGGGGAAAGTGTGGGTGTGATAAATGTAGATTAATGTATTATTTGTATTAGATGCAAGGGAGAGATCAGCTACATATGCGGGATAGGGTTCCACCCCTGCTTGTGATAGTGTGTGGCACAATGACCCCTGAGGAGCTGCAACATGTGGAGGTGGTGGGCTTGAGTGGAGTTTGACGCTATCGACATGTAGTTTGGTAGCCTAGTTTGATGGTCATGCTCATTGATAGATGGGATTCTGTGACCAACACATTCCATCTACCGACGGGTGAGATCACTTTCACCCTAGAGACCCAGATGGCCGGTGGTGGGGATGGAGATGGGGGGAGGATGATGGTCAGGTGGTGGCCTTACAAGTATAGGTGGCAGGTTTACAGGGCCAGTTAGCCATAATCTAGGTATAGATTGGGGCCTTACAGGTCGTAGATACATGCATAGAGATAGGGGGCACCACCATAGGCACTGGGACTGGGTCCCAGTTCACAGGCAGGAGCGGGACAGGGTCCCGTAGGACAGGTATAGGGGCCGAGGCCTATGGGGCCATCAAAGACCGTGCTTATATCCAAGTTACAAGATTCCTTAGGTGAGGCCAGATACTACAAATACCGGCTTATGGCAGCTGGGAAAGAATTTCTATCCTATGGAGAGTATCGGGCACAACAGGTGTTAAGTGAGAGGACTAGATCCCACACTCATAGTGTGGAGAGCATGGGGGGGTAATCGAGATCGGAGGTCAGATCATGGGAGAGGCTACTAGCACACGGAGACCAACTCTAGGTGAGGTGCCAACAGGGACTCAGCCACCGCCTATGATGGGTGGGGAGATGCTAGCAGGTCACCAGACAAGGGCAGAGGAGAAAGAGGGTATAGGAGATACAAAGATGGAGGATATCCACCGAGATGCCTGATATGTGGCTTTTGATTTTGATGCATTAAAGTCATTTTTTTTGATATATACCAGACTAGCATGCTGAAGATAGTGAGGATATATGAGAGTTTTTGTTGTATATTTTGAGCATATAACGACTTGCGCGTCGAAGATATTTTGTATTAGTTCATTATTTTATTATATATGAGACTAGTGTGCATGCCGATGGCATTTTATATTGAGTATCGGCCTGCATGCCGACGATTTTGAGATGATGGACATGATGGGATATCCATGTATGTTATATTGAGATACACATTTATTTATATGATGAGATACATGAGATTCTTGATGTGTTGATGTTTTGATGAGACTTTTGATTTGTTGTGTTGATATGGATGAAAATTAGGTGAGTTAGGCATGATGAAGTCAAGTTTGGTTTAGGCATGGATTGAGTCAGGTTGGTTTAGGCATGGTTGAGTCAGGTCTTAGGCATGGATCGAGTCAGGTTGGTTTAGGCATGGTCGAGTCAGGTCATAGGCATGGATCGAGTTAGGTCATAGGCATGCATTGAGTCAGGTCATAGGCATGGATTGAGTCAGGTCTATTTAGGCATGGTGGAGTTAGGTTCGTTTAGGCATGGTTGAATCAGGTTTGTTTAGGAATGATTGAGTCAAGCTTGTTTAGGCATGGTGGAGTCAGGTTGGTTTAGGCATGGTTATGATTCATTGAATTTGTATAATGAATGATAATATGGGCTATTGTTAAGATGCTTTATAATATATGTATGATGATGGTAGAGAAATGTAAGTCGTAATAAATGAATGCTGTGATGATGATAAAAGTATGTTACAACTTGTTGTTTGTGTGGTTTAATTTCCAATTCTGTGATATAAAGAGGAAACAAAATGGGGTAGAATGTATTTTAAGAGGAAAAAAGATGGATTAGCTAGGGTAGAGAGTGGTTGAGCTAACCTCTAAGGGCCCCATGCCCCTCGGAGTGCTACCTACATAGTCCCAGCGAAAAGGGACCTCAGGCTCGGTTTAGTTCTCCCATGAGCTAGGGAAGAATAGAATGAGGTACGAAAATGAGTTAGTAGGTTTTAGGTATGTTGTGGGTTTTAGGTCTATTAGGTGTGGGGTGGGTTATAAGAAAATTGGTATAGGGGATGTTGATTGTGGCGAAAAAAGAAGAAGAATACCCCAAAGGTAAGTGTCAAGGACCAAATTCCTGTATAAGGTAATCAAAACATAAATAAAGATGGTCAAAAGATAAGAGGGGGCAATAGAGCCACCTGAGTTGGTTAGGATCATACCGAGTAGATCATACCTTGGAGGAGGTGATGAATGTAAGACCCTAAAGACATTGCACGATCAATTTTTCTAAGGTGAAAAGTAGTCACATGATAACCAAATGTCTTGGTTTCCAAGAGGTCCCTTGAGGCGGTAGAAAATGGGAATGGGAATGGGAATGGTGAGAAGGGTGAAAGGTGGTTAATTTTTTATGTGACATGAGGAAGCATGCTCTTAGGGCAAGAGATCCAAGGTCACAATGGGCAAGTCCATGACTAAAAAGTTTTTTGTTTTGAATTGTATTTGAGATAGACTGATCGATGAGGTATTTAACTCCTTGAGGTTTTCGTGAAGCTGATCGATGCGGGAAGCTTCCAATTTTCCCTTTTCTCTCTCTCTCTCTCTTTAGCTTTACATACTTGTCCTTCAAGGGAGCAGTCTATTTAGAGCAGCTATTGCTGAGAAGAAGATGTCCTTTTGAGGGAGTCATCTTTTGATTAGAAGTTTGACTCAAGGAGTTAGGTCCCATGTGAGGGCTTTGAAGTCATAGACAAGACCAAGGTGAATAATATGATTCTTGTTCAAAAAAAGGGTGAAACGACCATGGGATCTCATCTGAAGGTAGAAGAAAAGTATCAATGATAATCATGCTATGTGCAATGTCGTGGTACACATATTCAAGAGAAGATAACAAGTGATGGGACTCACATGATTCTTGTTTAATCGTTGGTGAGGTGTATGAAGTGGATAACGCTCAAGGGATGAGCATGGAAAGAGACAAAATGGTGAGGTAGGAATAAAAATCAACAATAGAATGGTCGAAGATGCAAGGCGTTAATGGGCTTAGGTTTGGGTTTACCATCGAGTGAAGATAAACGATAAGCACTTGATCCGTAAGTATGAGTCACGATGTATGGTCCTGTTATCCCCTCAAAATTTCCCTACTTTTGAGAAGTTCAAAATTGAAATTTTCTAAGTTTATCACTTTTTATGTCATTCTGGTAATGAGAAAAGTTAAAAAGTTGGAAAGAATCTACGTTTTTTGGGTCATTTTGTGTGATTTTCGGGCCTGTCAGACATTTTTGTCCCAGGTGTCCCAAGTTCATTCGGGATCCCTATTCACCGATCGGCCCATTTTACCCAAAGTCCATTTCTTTCAGGCCCATCAGAAATTTTTCTCCCAAATGTCCCAAGTGCGCTCAGGGTCAATGTTCACTTTTCACCCACGTCAGCCGAATCGCGTACCTCGCGTACTTTCATCCCTCATGTCCCGAAAACATTTGTGCATCTTTTTCCCATGCATCGTCCTGCATCACCCGAATCAAGCTTTTGCATCCCACGTGTCCCAAATGAACCAAAGGCCATCCGGGATAATTTTTCCCGTTCTTCCCAAATATCTTACTTTTCAAGTTGGTAGGTTTGTATTTAATGCACATTTATTATCTTTCTCTCTCACTAAACGGCTATATAATAAGCTTACCCCCTTATGCATTTTTACACACTGCTTTCTTACTACCAATTGCTCATAACCCTTACGTGATCAGAATTTTGTGTGTACGCACCCGATTCCCCCTGTAATTTCATCAAGAGTCCAGACTGTGACCTTATTTCTCAAGTGGCTATCAACATGAAGATCAAATTTCAAGGTCAGGAGCAAGTTTCACCAGCTCGAGTCTGGCGTTCCTGATATCAGGGACAGTGAAGTTCACCACCTTGACTTTGGGGATTTTTAGACTAGGATGACAGCCTCAAACAACTCTCCTATGGCACAAATGATTCACGATAGCGGCTTGGCATTCGCTGTTGGTTTCCCAATCTCGGTGCAATGTGTAGATACAGTCACTCTGCCTATGGTGCTCATTTTAATCTCAACTTGAGCAAGCTAATGAATGTGCATAGGGAGCTCATTGCCAAGGTCGATGCTGCCGCCATTGGCACTTGCCCTAAGGATCCCTGAGATGGACAATTCAATAGTAATCTCTCAAAACCAGGCACAGGCCCTCTTTGACCAGGACAATGAGAAATACAAGGCAAGGGTGGCAAAGTCTTGGCTTAAAAACCCTAAAAAGGGGGCGTCCCGTCTATCTAAGGTTCTGTTTCATGTTGATTTCAATGAGGAGCTATCAGATTTTATAATCCTACTAGCTCGGATCATGGGCTTACCCTCTACCAACGAGTTCAATTTCTGGATGTGCCCCCTTATTAATATGGTGTGTGAAGGGACTCAAAATATCAACTGGGTAGAAATCATCAGCATGAACTTAGCAGAGTATCTGTCTAATGTACAACAAACCAAGAAGTTCTACATGACTTCATACCTGATGTATACCCTAGCAGCATCAAGGCAATGGTTTGGATTCACATACATTGATGCTCATAAGGGTGACCCTGTATATGCCTACTGCCCTCAATTCACCTTGGACACTAGCAATCGCAACTTCAGGAGGGTGAATGATGCTTTCACCATGTACATTGTCAGGCTTCTAGAGAGCGGCACAGCGAGGAGATTTTCTGATGAAGCTATGAACCTAATATCGCACTACGGTGCCTACTTCATCCAGTTTAGAAAATTCTCCTATATGAGGCTTGCAGGTTATGAGAGCACTCCTCTCAAGCTTCCTATGTTCTGTAATGATAAAATGGCCTTGATCGAGATATGCAGGCAACTAGACAAGTTGCACAGAAACCTACAGGGACAAGAAAAATTACTGACCTGCACTTCCCCATATCTTTGGGAAACTACACCTGCAAAATGGCTCTAGATGTACAGAACATAGAAAGAGCCCTAGCTCCCATCACTATCCATTTCTTCAAGCCAAGAACTTGTTTTGACTTGAAGAAATTTATTGAACAGAACATCAAAATCAATTATTATCATAGGGCAGACACAGAAGACTATTGGGCTGACTATGCTAATGATTTTGAGGCAAGAAGGAGGCATTATGGCCGGTTTTCTCTCCAACTGATTCAAGAGCTCAACTTCTACCAAGTTCCTAGAAGGACTTTAGGATGAAAACTCCAACTCTGTTTATCCTACGAATATGATACCTTGATCAAGCACACTCCTTTGGAGGATTTGGATTGGTTCAAAAAGGGAGAAGGATGATCTGGCTAAGAAATCCTAGCTCCTGTCTTAGTAAAGAACCAAAATCTGGTTTGACAGGAAGAGTTCGTGAACTTAGAAGGCATTCAGGTGAGTCCTCCTCCAAGGATACACCTCAACACCCAAGCAAAGAAGCATTGACACCCAGCTTCAGAAGCACCTGTACAGACTCCTCCTACCGCCTCAACTAAAGGTCCTACATCCTCCACTCCTTCCTCATCCACTCAAGTATATCAGAAGAAGATCAAGGAGGTCAAAAAGGAGCCTGTCAAAGGGGATCCCATGATGAAACATTCAGAATTACCATCAGGACCAGAGAACATTATTGTTCTCAGTGAAAGTGAGGAGAGTGAAGTGTCCGGTCTCCATAAGTGCTCCTAGAAGCTCTAGTGGAATAAAGAAAAGGAAGTTCAAAGCACTGAGCTCTGGAGCACCATTGAATTCCTCGTGTACTAGAAGCTCGGAGCGCTCCACTCATATCTCAACTAGAAGGCAAACAATAGTGCACACCTCTGAGTGCCATGAGTTCTCTGTCTCTTGGTCCTCTCTGCCCCAACTTTCTACTTCTTCCTCCTCTTTTGCATGGGTGTAACCCCTTTCGTTGATAGTAGGAAGAGAAAGTCTTCTTCTCGGATCTCGGGACCCCAAACTTTGATGCTGTTAGCAGATCTATTGGGCACTACTCCCTCCTACTCCCACCAAGAAGGCCAAGAATATCTCAAGAATAGTATCTGATGCTCTAGGGCCAGAAATTCCTGGAGATATTTCTAAGCCCAAAGTAGACAAGCCAGAGCATGATTTGCAAGCATCTGATCTTGAGCTCTCAAGGATCCCCATGAGAGAGTCCACCCCTGAAGATGAGATTCACAATATTCAAGAAAAATTCACCAGGGTCATTGGGAGAGAGTGGAGAAAGGGAAACAAACCATAGAGAAGCTGGAGGAGTAGGCTCAGGTCCTTACAAGTTTCATCAAGTCACTGCTGTCCAAGGATAAAGTTTTAGATCCTACCCCCACTAACTACTCTTCCACCACCTAAGATTCTCAGCTAAGATGAAGTGCAGAGTATCAAAGATATACACAAGTATTCCATCTATGGAAGGGGCTATGGAGGCTATGGTGGATGATATGCTTGTTGCAGGGTTAAATTTCATTAGTGAAGCCTTCAAAACTCAATGGGAAGGTGAATAATCTGCAACATAAGCTCTCCTCCACTATTCAGAAATATAGATAAAGAGCTTAAACTCTAGAGCAGTTGTATAATAGACCTTTGCCTTATGGAATAGGCTGATGAGAATATTTTAATGGCAAGCAAAGTCTTCGATGATGTAAAAGATAACTTGTCAAAACCATGGGTATATAGTGTGGAATGGAAAATCAAAGGTGCTGGAAGAAGCTTTGGGAGAATTAAGAAATAGCTGGCAGAAGGGTGAGGCCTTCAAGACTTTGGTTGTATCTACCTTCAAGGATATACATTACCATCTCCATGATGATAATTCTGGTGTGCCCCTCTCTTTACAGGAAATCAAAGCTCAATTCAGAGCTTTTGTCAAAGATAACTTGTTCAAAGAGGATTTTGTCTCCAAAGAAAAGATGAAGGAAATATGCTCCCTCTAGTTTGTTATCGAAGAAGCAAGCAAGGATTATCATACGCACGTCGAATTCGATAAAGAGATGGAGAAATGTCTTGGATTTTGGACTCAGTCCACCGCCAACATGTCAGTTCCATGTGGCAAAGACATAGCAAAGGCATTGAAAAGATTTAGACAGCGGATCCTAAAATCAGTGGGCCCCTCTCAATCATGAACGTCTGTCTTCTTCTCCTAATTCTTCCCCTTTTCTTCCTTTCTTCATCTCGGATTTATTGTAATTAATTGGGGTATTGTGATTAGCAACCCTTTAACTAAGCATTAATTAAAAGAAGTAGTTACCAAGAGTAACTGATTTGTAAACTATATAATGGTCTCTCTTCGCCATTGTGAAGGGGGGAAACTTGGCTTATTTATGAAAGTGTAAGAAATAATATGACAATCAATACAAAAGGATCTTCTTTCTTTGTTCATCTGATTCCTTTATTTTGCAGTTATCTGTTAACTATTATGAGATCATTTGCCTACATAATACCAAAGAGCTTTTTATTCTTGTAAATGTTATTTGTGGAACTGTGTGTCCCTCCAAATTGCATCTTAGTAATTCAAATACAAATGGTCCAATTCCAATTCATTGTATTCTGGCATGCATAAGGAATTATTTTGTCAGCTATAATTTTGGAGAATGCTTTTCTGCTCATTTCCTTGTCTTCATTCTTCTATGCTTTTGTGATTGATAATCTATTTCATTTCGCAAAGCTTTCATGATATCCAAGTTCCACATCAAAGCAATGCATTGTACATTTGTAAATAAGTTTTGCTTTTAAATAAGGGAACCTCTCCCATCAAAGAGGAGGGACTTCTTGTCCCCTGACTGTTGCTCTCATTAGGATCTTCTTTTGATGACCAACAGGTCTAAGCCAATTAGGATCAAATTTTCCCCGTTTACTTTTTTCTACTTTGGTTATATGTTGATTTTCTTTTATGACAAGGTCATCGACTTGGAAGGTTCTTTCATGGACACGTTTGTCATAGGCACATTTGATATGTTTTGGGTAAACTTGAAGGTGATCCAGAGTGTTAATACGACGTTCGTCTAATAACTCAAGCTGTGCTAAACGGTCTTGACGAAATTCATCATCATTGAGCATGTCATGGAGAGAAATGCGGAGTGAGGGAATCTGGACTTCGAGAGGTAGAATAGCCTCTATACCATAGACCAGAGAAAATGGTGTGGTAGTAGTGGAAGTGTGAATACTAGTGCGGTATGCCCATAGGGCAAAGGAATGTGCGTATGCCAATCCTTCCCAGTATCGTTAACCACTTTCATGAGAATTTTGTTTAAGGTTTTGTCAGTGGATTCGGCTTGGCCATTGGTCTGTGGGTAATAAGGTGATGAAAATCTTAACTGAATGTTGAAGGCGTCGCAAAGTTTTTGCAATGTTTTGTTTTTGAATTTTTTTCCATTATCAGTGATGAGGCGATGAGGAACACCAAAGCGACAAATGATGTGATGATTGATGAACTCACATATTTTCTCGGCTTTCGTGGAGATGAGTGGTATGGCTTCAACCCATTTTATAGTATTCGGTAGCGGTGATGATCCATTTATGTCTTTGGGAAGAAAGGGGGTTGATCTCTCCGAAAAGATCCAAACCCCATTGAGAGAAGGGCCAAAGGTCACGAACGACCTGTAAGGTGTGATTGGGTGTATGATGAAGATTGGCATGTTGTTGGCATTTTACACAACATTTGATGTATTCGCAACAATCATAGTTAAGGGTCGTCCAGTAATAGCCTATGTGAAGAATACGCTTAGCAATAGCAAGGCCACTAAAGTGACCTCCACATATGCCATCATGAACTTCCTTAATGCTATAAGGAATTTCAAAACTCGTGAGGCATCATAAGAGAATACCATCAAAGCCACGCTTATAGAGGAGGCCCCCCATGATGACGTAATGAGAGACCTTTTTAAGGAAGCCGTGTTGTCCGTTACGGGTGAGATCAGGAGGTAAGATGGAGAGAGAAAGATAGTCGGAGTATTGTTTGTACCAAAGGTCACTCGGGTCTGGGGTAGTGGTTCTGATAGAGTAAACTTCACTCGGTAAATAAGAAGGTGATTGGAGTCATTGTATGGTGACAAAGATTTTAGAATCGGTGGGCGAAGCGGGTATTTGGGAAGCCAAGCAGGCCATGGTATCTGCAAATTTGTTGGTTGAACGTGGGATGGTTTGAAGGGTGTAATGGTCAAAGGTTGTCAAAAGTATGTCTACATGATGTTTATACTTTTGAAGCAGCTCGTTACAACATTGGTATATACCATTGACTTTGTTTACGATCAATTGAGAATCACCAAAGATGTTGATTGATTTGACATCTAGGGCATAGGTGGCTTGAAGACCTAATACGAGTGCTTCGTATTTGGCGATATTATTTGTACAATCAAAATCTAGTTTAAAAGACAAAGGCATGGGTTCACCATCAAGAGGAATGAGGATAACACCAGCCCCACCGCCACGCTGACACTTGGAACCATCAAAGAAGAGTGTCATCTGGTAAGCGGCTTGTCTAGGGAGAGGGTAGCAATTGACTCATCGAGAAAGTCAAAATTAGAGGATTGATCCCCGGAAATAGGTGCGTCATCCAATTAGTCTACGATTACTTGGCCCTTGATGGACTTTTGATGAAGTAATTCGAGGTCAAGGTCAGCTAAAATCATAAGCCAACATGTGGTGCACATTGATTTTGATAAGGTTTGGCATACATGAAGTGTAAGGGGTCAGTGTTGGTCACAACATAGGTTTTGTGGTTAAGTAGGTAATGGTGGAGTTTAGTGGCAACCAAAACTAAGGCTAAGCAAAAGTTTTTCAGGATGGGTGTATCGGGTTTCGTAATCCAAAAGAGTACGGCTTATGTAATAAACCACCTGCTCCCTGTGTTGTTCATCGCGATGTATGAGCATGGCTCCCAAGGAGTGATATGTAGTTGAGATGTATAGGTAAAAAGGTTGATCATCCTTAGGTGGAATGAGTACGGGTGGTTGGAGGAGGTTTTGTTTTAGGGCCTCAAAATCTTTGTGACAGTCATCATCCCATTTAAAGGAGACATCCTTCTTGAGTAGATGATGAAATGGTTGACATCGATCAGATAATTGTGAAATGAAACGGTGAATAGACTACAACTTACCTTGCAGGCTACAGAGTTGTCTAAGGTTAGTGGGCGGAGGCATTTCCAGAATGGCCTTGACTTTAGTAGGGTCAACTTCTATACCACGTAAGGAAATAATAAATCCCAGGAGCTTTCCTGAGAGAACCGTGAAGACTCACTTCTTTGGCTGAAGGTGAACGTAATATTTAATGAGGTAGTCAAAAATGGTTTTGAGGACGGCAAGGTGTTTGGAGTGGCATTTAGATTTGGCGAGAAGGTCATCCACGTAATCTTCCAATATGCAATGCATGATGTCATGGAAGATGTAAGTCATAGCCCGCTGATATGTGGCACCAACATTTTTAAGGCCAAAAGGCATGACTCGGTAGTAGAAGGTCCCCCAAGGGGTGATGAACATGGTTTTGTGTTGATCTTCTGGGGCAAACAAGATTTGGTTATAACTTGAGAAGCCATCCATGAGTGATAGCATCTCGTGACCAGCGGTAAGGTCAACCAGTTGATCAATACCGGGTAAGGGAAAGTCATCTTTCGGGCAGGCTAGGTTGAGGTCACAGAAATCCATGCAAATGTGGAGTCCCCCTGTCGCCTTAGTGACAGGGACAATGTTAGAAATCCAACGAGGATAATCGATGGGTAATATGAAGGAAACAGAAAGAAGGTGCTGAAGCTCTTCTTTGATGAGAAGGGCAATGCGAGGGTGCATTTTCCTCAGCTTTTGTTTGATGGGTTTGGCATCGGGAACGGTTATGATATTGTGGACCACTATGGTGGGGTCAATACTAGGCATGTCTACATAAGACCAAGCAAAATGCATGGTTATGATCTTTGAGAAAAGAAGTGATGGCTTCCTGTTCAGTAGCATCTAAAGATTGTCCAATCTTTAGGATGTGCGGGTCGTCCTGAGTATGAATGTTGATCTCGATAGTTGATTCATTCAACATGGTTTGCGTCTCAGAGGGTAATGACCGATGAATATATGAGTCTTCTGCACCAAGGTAGGTGAGTATGGATTCATCATCTTGACATTGGACGACATTAATTGAAGGTGTATCATCATCGATCATTTCAGGATACAGGAAGGGAAGAGAGGAAGGAGCCTCACCCTTGCGTTGATAAGTCAAAGGCCCCAATGAAATGGTGTTTATGAATTTTTTTTAGGAGGGATAGATTCTAGATCCATCGACTCCATCGGTGAAGGCGGTGATGAAGGCGAAGTGGGTGAAGAAAGCGGAGAAGGGCTGATGTCCTCGATCGGTTCAATGCAGGCTTGTTTGGTAGGTGGTTTAGGAAATCCGATACCACTACTGGTCATTATGTTTGCGGGTGGTACATGGAATAACGGTATGGCGGCCTTTGCTCGTAAAATCCAAAACTGAAACCCTTCCACGCACATCGATGCAGGAAGGTGTGGGAAAAATGGTGATTGGTGAGAGATTAGATGTTAGTGAAAAATGGGTGGGTTCGTGATGGTGGTTTAGGTGTGTAAGTGGTAGTATCAAGTCCCCCATAGGTGATACTGGTACGAAGGTGAGGAGGACCATAAAGGAGGTGTTCTCCTATGTGGTGATCATAGCGAGGGTGTTGGTGAAGACTTCCATACTCTTGTGGAGTAAGAAATGTGTTGACACTATATAGGTGATACTCCCCTAGAGTGAGGCGTTGAAAAACACCTTCTAAGGGATCGGTGGTTGGTATGTAGGTAGCTAGAATGGATGATGTGTCGGAGGTCAATGCAGAGGTGGAGTTAACAGATTTGGAGGCTGATGGGCTAGTCGTGGAGTTTGTGGCAGTGGTAGGAATGGAGGAGGTATGTGTGGTTGAGGTAGCAACTGTACTGGTAAGCGGAGGTGTAGACAAAGCAACGGTGGTCATAGAGGTAGATGCTTTAATGGGTATGAGCACGTCATTGGGTTGGTAGAGCATGTTGCATGTTTTGAAAGGTGATGGATCAGCTGGGATAGTGTAGGTGTGCCCTTCATGCTCAAACTTTACACAACGATGCAAAGTGGAAGGAACACAACCCATGACATGAATCTAGGGTCTACTAAGCAACAAGTTATATTGGAATTCCCCCTCCAAGACGTAGAATAATTATGGGACAGTGCGGGGGCCCACGCGAATGTGGAGGATGACAGTGCCTAATGTGGAGGTGATAGTGTCATTGAATGAATGCAACATGACAGGATGTTTATGCATGTAATTTTCAGGTATGCGCATTTGAGTGAATGCATGGGATGAAATGATGTTAATGCTAGTGCCCCCATCAATCATCACACGTCATACCCGTATGTCATCAATGTGGACATAGATGAAGAGGGATGGGTCTGGGTCATCGTTTTGGTACGGTGCGATCTCTTCCTCTGAAAAGCTAAGGGAGGCTACTTGGTGAATAGGGTGGGGTGAAGATGAAGGTGGTAATTTGGTGAGAGAGTCTACATGATGGGGTTTGATAATGGAGGCTACGGGTGTAGGGTCATTGGGCAAAACCTCAATAGATTAAAGAACCTCCATTAGAGCTTGACGATGAGATTCTGATGTTTGGGTGAGGTCATATAAGGACATTTTGAGGGGAGATTGGTGTAATTGTTTGAGCATGGTGTGATGTGTGACTCCATTAGAAATAGGGTATGTGGGGCCGCAGATAGTGATTTTAGGTATGGGTGCAGATGGTATGTTGGGTATAGGATTGGTTGGTGGGTCAGTCACCTTTTCTTTACCTTTATCCTTCTGAGCACATGTAGTGATGTGTATCATGTTGATTTGAGGGGAGTTGGAAAATGGAGAAGGTGTAGGATGAGTGGTATAATGACATGACGGGCAGAAACCTACTGGAGGAGAAAAACCCTGTGAGGTGAGCTGGGTGCAACAACATTTGGGTGATGGTGTGACAAGTTATTTGATGCAAACATGTTAATTTCAAATCTTGGGGGTGGTTCTAGGAGCTGTGGGGGTGGAGGTCTTGGTTGTTGAGTGGACAGTGTGGGAATGGGTGTCGGTGAGGCAGGGTCCTCATCAAGAAGGTCATCGTCATCAAAGTTGGCTTCCGAAGGACACAACTGGATAAGGACGGTTTTCAAGGCCTTGCAGTTCTGCACATCGTGCCCTTGCACACGATGGTAGGCACAAATATTAGTTTCATCAAACCCCTTTGGCTTGGGTTTGAGGGGTTCGTAAGGTCTGAGTGGCGGCAATGTGATAACAAAAGTCCTTAGGAGGCTGGTTAAAATTTTGGCATAGGACCCCGCTAGTGGGTCGTAATGAGAGGTGAAAGTGGGTTTGGGTGTAGGTACGACTGATTGTTGAGGAACGGTCCTTGCAGGAGTGGGAGTGGGTTGAGCCATGGTTTTAGGTGCTAGAATAGCATTGGGTGTTGGTCATGTTTGTTTGGGTAGGGGTATGGTAGATGAATGGGCAGGAGGGTGTGTGGTTGTTTTGACTATCTTATTGGAGGGTAGCAGAGTTTTGTTTTTGGGTTGCACCTTATTGGGTAAAGGTGATATGGGTGTATGAGGTCTAGAAGGAAAAGTAGATGGGGGACGAGGACGAGTTACCCAGGGGGATAACAAAGGTGCTGTGAAGGTAGATGATGTGGGTCGTGCAGGGGGTTTGAGGGACAAAGACTAAAGTGTAGTAGGTAGTGAAGAAGTTATGAAGAGTATTGGGGGTATGGGTGGCAGAGATGCTGCAGGTGTGGATGTAAGTCGTGTCAGGCACCTGGGTAGGTTAGAGGTTTGCGAGGAAGGGATGGGTTGTCGTGTTTTTGGTTTATTGACGGGTGGAGGTTTCTTAACCGTGTTGGGAAGCTGAAGTCCTAAGATGGACATGATAGGTGCAGGTGTGATTGGTGTAGCCAAAGTATGAGTTCTATGGGTTTGGTTCTTCTGTTTGGGTGTCAGAATAGGTGTGGTGTTGACTTTGGAGGATGTAGACAAATCTAGTTTGACAGGTGGATGAGTAAAGCTGGTGGTTGGGGTGACCACTAAGGTGGTAATAGGTTTAATTGAGGAAGATGATGTAGGTGTGGGTTTGGGTTTAGATGTAATTTGAGTTATGGGTAAGGGTGTATGTTGAGCTATGATGGGTGTCATGGAAGAAGTTGAGATAGAGGTGGTTGTGTTCAGTTCGATTGGTCAAAATATTTTCAGATAAATAGTGGAAGAATGCAAGTGACAGCTGCATCTGCATTGAGACAGAAAGCAAAAGGCGTCCCTAAAGTAAGGTCCTATCCACATAATCTAAGTGATCGACCAAACGTGAGAATGACACGTCTGTAGGTGGAGTTGATGAGGACCTAATGGAAATTCCCGCAAAATGTGTCTTAAAGACAAGGAATTGGCTAGCTTCAGCTTCCGTGGGTAAGAGAGCTGAAAGTAGGTCTGTAGGATCTTGAGTAACTGATGGAGAATGCACACCAAGAGGCAAAGGTATCCCAACTGGGTATGTGATAGGGGGAAGAGATGATGGGTGCTCCTCTATAGGTGGAGGAGATGGTGGGAGCTCCTCTGTGGGTGGAGGAGGTAAATAAATATCCTCCATGGACTGAAGAAGTACTGTGGGTATCGGTTCTCTAGGTAGAGAAGCCAAAGGTGAAATGGTCTCGATGTTAGCGGAAGGCTCCTCCATAGGTGAGGAAGGAGGTGAAAGGTGTTCCTCTGTGGGTGAAGGAACATGGGAGGTTGGTTCCGATGCAGAAGGAGGACTTCGGGCTAGAATCTCCTCTATGGAAGGAATATGGGGTAATTGGGAGGTGACAGGTGTGTCACTAAAAATAGCATGGACCTCGCAGGTATGGGTATCATGAGTTGAGGTCTCACCAATTTGATCAGACGAAGGGGCATGATTGGGAAATGGTTTCTTGAAGATGTGTAGGTTTTGGTTGGCAGGTGCGTTAGGATTATCCACGGTTAACTCACCTTTCTCGAGCATTACTTGGACAATGTTTTTGAAAGTGATGCAATTGTCATCACTATGACCCTTCACACGATGATAGTTACAAAAGTCATGTTCTTAAACCATGCGGGCATGGGGCAAACAGGGTCAAAACTAGTGTGTGGTTTTATAGGTGGAAGGGTGATGGCCCCGGCTTTGATAAGCTTTTCTAAGACAAAAGAGTAAGGCTCCCCAATTGGGGTGTATTTCCGCTGTTCTCGTCTGAATTGAAAAGTCTGGACGGGTGACAGATTAGATGAGGGGGTAGCCTGATTTAACGGATGAGCTAGGCCGACCTTGAGTACCACTGCGTTAGCGGTGCCCTTAGCTTTTGAATAATTGCTCTGGGGTTTGGAAGAAGAAGAGGTATCATTCGACTTGAATGTCAAATTCTTATTGCGTAATTGGATTTTCTTCTCTTCGATGGTGCAAATCTCTAACTTTCGTGCCATGGTGAATGCTTCGTCGAATGTTTGAAAGGTCTGGACCTGCAGGGTAGGTGAGATATGTCTAGCACAAGCTTGCGTGAAGAGTTCAATGAGTTCTGTTTGTGGTAGTTGGAAGGTGAGTTGATTGATCAGGCTACGCCAACGAGTGACAAAATCTACAATAGATTCATCCTCATACTAACGCGTGGAGTATAGGTCGGTCATGGTAACCTTCTTGACGATATTGATGGAGAAGTGATCCAAGAAGGCTTGGGATACTTGATTGAATGAGAATATAGAGTGTCTAGGTAACCCACTATACCAATCCAATACAAGTCCAGTCAGAGACATGGGAAAGGTTCTCAGGAGCAAAGCGTCATCATGGGCGATTAGGTAGCACCAGTGTTTGAATGATTGCAAATACTGTTGCGAGTCTTCCTTGCTGTTGAAACGGTTGAATTTAGGCATTTCCCAATGCATGGGGTATGTGAAGATAGGAATGGATGGGTGGATAGGCTCGTTACAAATTTCATCGTAGGTAAGGGTGTTGCGGGAGCCAGAAACCAATGTCTCTAATGTCTACATCTTATCCATCATTAATTTGATTAGGTCGTTGGTAGGTTGTGATGGTTGGGTGCCTCCTATAACATAATAGGGTTGGTGTTGGGCATGTAACAAGGGTGGCATTCCAGTATATGGTGTTGCCACGTAGGTAGTTTGAGAAGGAGGTAGTGAATTAGGGGGTACGTACCCGGAATGAATAACAGATGAAACAAGAGGCTGCTGATGATATGTATATGGAGGTGGAAGGGTTGTGGTGACCCTAGTGGCAATAGGGGCCAACGATTATGGAATAGAAAGGACCACGTTTTGAAAAGGGGCAGGGGTCACCGATATGGGAGGTGGTTGTGTAGCTACGGGTATATGCGAGACAATAGGGGTGGATGAGGTTGTGTTTTAGGTGGTTGTCAAAGGTGTGGTGGATGTGGCGGGTGCAACGGATATAGCAGATGCTGTAGTCATAGCGGGTATAGGACCTAGCTGCAAAACGAATGGGGTAAGGTAGATACAGGCAACATAGAGCTAGATGGGGCTGACGCGGGAGTGGGAGTGAGAGTCGGGGGATAGATATGGACATACTGTATATCAAATGACCTGAGGCATCTCGAGTAGATGAGTAGGAAAGGTAAAATCGCAAGGCAATAGGGTTTTGATTAAGGAGTCATGCGAACTCCTCATCTCTGGTAGTGATAGTGATAGGTGGAATAGGATCCATGGCTAATGATAAAATGGAAGGTGGTGAAGGACTAGGTGGGAGTGGTTGACAACTAACGTGGAATACGAGTGCACTTGCTTGTCTTCGGGTCAGCACCATGTGAACTAGTACTGATAAGGATGGGCCGATTCTCTGTAAATGACACAGAAAAATAGCAAGGACAGGTGAAACATGTGGTAAAAAGTGGATTAGGTACTAAATGTCAATTGGCAAATAACACAGGCTAACCGATGCCGGTTAGGGTAAACCGACGCCGGTTATGGGTAACTACAACCAGTTACTATGGGAAATGGACAATGAGTGAAAAACAAGGTATACGGTCAAATCTGGTAGGTATGCCAAATCTGATGAGTTTTACAACGTCAATGGGAATGATAACAATGACATGGACTATGAAAAGTGGAAGAAGATGAATAGATGTACCTTTTGGGTAGGTTAACAAAAGGACTTAGAACCGACGCTGATTGGGTATAATCGACGACGGTCAGAGGGTAACTGATGACGGTCACTAGATCGACACCGGTCACTGTGGAATTGAAACATTGATGAAATAAAAGTGGTTGTGAATTAAAATCCAATGTGGAATCAAACCCAGAATTCTGAGAATGATGAGAATATGGTCCAGGCACACTCAGGTGAAGTTTGAATACACCAACTATGATGAGGAGCGTACGAGAAGAAACAAAAGTAAATGAAGAACATGACTGATGAGGCCATAAATTAACCATATATTACCATTATTTTGTCCTTCCAAGTTACCTTTGAAAGTGGATTTAAATGTAATCTAGGAACTTATAGTTTACTTAAGATAGAATATAGGATATATATCTTGTTCATTCTTTATAAATATTTTGTTATCTATTTTGTTGACTAATCCTATTGATTATTTGGGAAAAGATGCAAAGTCTTGTGTATGCAGGCCATAAAGAAAAGACAATGCTAATATTGGGAAAACTGGAATTGATCATGAATAGTACATTTAAAATAAAATATGATTTCATATTCAGATTCCCCTCGAAAAATTATGCAAGTTCAAAAAAAGAATCATCTCAATCTAAGGTTGCATGCAAAAGTTATAGTTGTTTTGAGTTAGGTGCGGAACTCACAGAGTTAGTTCCGGAGCTCACAGAGTTAGTTCAAGAACTCACAAAGTTAGTTCCGAAACTTGCAGGTTTAGTTCCGGAACTCATAGATTTAGTTCTAGAACTTGTATCAATTGAATGACAGTTAGTTCCGGAACTTTCAATTCATGGACAGATCAGATTTAGTTTCAGAACTTGCAAATTTAGTTCCGTAACTTGCATAAAAGGAATGTTAGCGTTAGTTCCAGAACTTGCATCAACAGAATGACAGTTTTTGAGGGATTGTAAAAACTCAGAGATTCCAACGGGAAATCTAAGATAGGTTTTTGTTCATAACAACGTGTTTAACAAAAACCTCCTTCATATTTGTTACAGGTTTGACCAATCAAGAGAGATTTGACTTTTAATGATTCGCAGTTCAAGGAAACGTGTATCAGACAAGCACTAAAAGTTCCATAAACATAAAAAAAACTCAAATGGAAAATATGAGAGAGGTTTTTGTTCATAGCAATGTGTTTAACAAAATCTCATTCATATTTGTTACAGATTTTACCAATCAAGAGAGATCTAACTTTTAGTGAGTTGTAGTTCGAGGAAACGTGTATTAAACGAGCACTAAAAGTTCCATAAATAGAAACAGAAAATTCAAATGGAAAATCTGAGAGAGGTTTTTGTTCATAGAAATGTGTTTAACAAAAACCTCATTCAGATTTTCTACAAGTTTTACCAATCAAGAGAAATCTAACTTTTTGTGAACCACAATCAGAGGAAAAAGCGTATTTGATAAGCATCAAAAGTTCCACAATAAAAAACAACAAAGTCAAATGGAAAATCTGAGAAAGGTATTTGGTCAAAATAATATTTTGAGGGAAATCCTCCTAATAATTTAGAGGAATAAAATCATTATGATTCTTGTTACCGGAAAGCGAGGAGAAGGTTTGGGAGCAAATCTTCCTAAAATGAGTGAGATAAGATTTGACTTCAATAATATATCTCTCTCCATATTTTGTGGAGATGAAGATCTTAGTTGTTAGGATTGGAATAAAGATAATATCAGATTGTATTTCCTAAAATAAGGAGTTGGTTGAATGCATAAATTATACCTTCCACACTTCGATATGTAATTTCTTTTCCCCAAGTAATCAAGATTTGTTCCTTCTTTCCAATCTTTGGAAGTAAAGTTTTTCTGCAAGTTCTGAATTAAAAGTATGAATTAAATCCTCTTTCAAGGAATGAGCTGGCCACTCATTCCAAGGAAGATGGGTCAATGTGCTAATGTTTATTTCTTTATTTCTACAGTTTTCCTTTTGTTTTAAATTTCTATTTTTGTTTATGTTATGTTTATTTCTTTATTTTTGCAGTTTTCCTTTTATTGTAAATTTATATTTTTTTTATGTTATGTAATTTCTTTTGTGAACCTGCAGGTGTCCTTTCCTCTTTCCTTTATTTTCAATTTAGCAATTTCAATTTATGCAAGTGTGCATTTCAATTCATGCAAGTGTGTTTCTTTCATGCAAACTTTATTTCTGCGAGTGTGTCTTTTAATTTCCGCAAGTGTGATTTATTTTATGCAAGTTTGGTTTGTGTTTAAAGGAGTTGCTTTCCAAGATCTTCTTCTCTTAATGCATACAGCCTTTGGACACCAACCCAGATTGACATTTTTAATGGCGAGGATTGACGACCCTCATCAGTGACCTCTCACCTCAAAACGCAAGCCAAGCAGAAACACTAAGAAAAATGTGATCTCAGGAGTGCCTTTTCTAGTATGTTTGTTTAGCTTATGCTATTTAAGGACCAACACATGAACTGTAAAATAGAGTTTTTGGTGAGGATGGCTTCCTACAAAGAAGGAGATCTAAAAGGTGAGGTTTTAGGTATGTTGTGGTGGGGCGGGCCTCGCTATGAAGTATGACTCGACAGAGTAGCAAGCTGGGGAGTACCTGCCAATCCTTAGATCAGTGTGATCATTGACAGACGTTCCCAGGAAAGATGTTGTTTAAGAATATGTATTGTTTGGAATTTGTGCAATTTGGCAAGACTCTGAGAGAAAGCGATGTGCTTTCTATGATTTGTTTGTCACCCATCAGCTGGGAATGACTTCCAGCGTATAGGTTGCCCTCAATTAATGCGAGCTAATGCAATAAATCAGAATGGAATGCACTTATTTTAAGCCCAAATCGAAATATGAAGTTGGATGACACAAATAGATGAAGAGGAAGATGGATGCTCTTTCACTAAAATGCAAGAAACAAGAAGAAATGGTTCTTTTTAATTACACCAAAATAAAGGTTTCTTTTAGAGCAAATAAAAAGGAAAGGTAGGTTACTAAGGAAGAAAATTAATGTGTATGCCTTTCAGAAGGGAAAAAAACATAATTTTTCCTAGGAATGAACAAAATGTAAGGAACCCCTGGGCGTGCCAAAATGTTTCATCTGATTCTTAGACGTTTCTTTGAAATATTGACGAAACAGATAGGGTAATGGGCGTAGGAGGAATACCTGTTGAAATGTTGGTTGATGGGTTGTTGCGCGTGTATGACTTCTTGATCCACAACTGATTGTGAGAGCTTCCCTTTCGCTAGGAGGAACTACTTGTAATGGAAAGCAAGACCACCAGAAAGAGTTAAACAATATGTGTAGTGAACTGCCTAACATGTGTTAGATCTGGGAAGTGTGGTACTTCCTAGACGGTTGTCAGTCCACTATTTACAACAATTTAATGCGGGTAATAAAGTAAATCCTATCATAATTAAAATGATTTGGGTATCTTATCCAAAATACAATAAGAAAGATCTAATCTAACAGGCTAAGTTAAAATAAGATCCGAAAGTCAAGCAATTGGTTCTGGGTTTCTGCAGGTCTGAAAGAGGTCTTAGGCAAGTCACAGGTGAATATAGGTGATGTGGAAATAGGTGGATAGGTCACTGTTTTGGGTTGTATGGGTAAATACAAGGACTGACGCCGGTTAAGGGTGATCGACGATGGTTGGGTGTAACCGGTGCCGGTTATTGTGGAAAATTGGGAATACCACAGAATGAGTTTTGGGTCTCCTTTGTGATTGTGCAAAGGACTATGGTTGGTTGGAATGAGGTATTAGGTTGTTTGGGTGGGGTTTGACGAGATTTTAACGGGTATGTGGAGGGGTGAGCATGAATGGAGGTCAAATGGGTGGCCAAGGAAACAAAGGATGACAATATAATGATGAAACCAATGAACTCAAGAAGTAAATTGTTCCGCTTACTTGAAATCTGGTCCTGAGTGTTTGTGAGTGATGAACGAAGGTACTGGAAAGGGGTTGAATGCTATTGAGGACCACCAAACGTTGGAAAGATCCTGCATGGGCTGCATGTGCATTCTCTTTTGCTTGGTTGAATCAAATCTGTGCTGGGGTGAATGCTGGATGATTACTGGGTGCCTGTGCAAGAGGAAATGCTTGATCTCCTTCCTTGCATGCGTGTTCTCACTGAAATTCATTCTCAGAAGATGCGATATCTTTCAGGAATATTCCCAATTTTTGCTAACCTCCAAAATAATGTTGTTTTGGGGATTAAAAGGTGACCAACCATGGTTTCGGCTTAACTGGCGACGGTTAGGGGTAATCGGCGTCGGTCAAGGTGGGATTTCCTAGGTTTACTAAACTAGGTAGATCCCCTTGATTTTCTGGGATTTCGCGTCGTTTACCTACGGATTAGACTGGAAGCTTCTTGTAAGCATGTGGGAATGTGGTTAGAGGGAATGTAGGCATTGATTTTTAGGGTTTTGGGTAAGTCTTAGTTAGTTATGACAACTTACTAAGAATAGGTCTTAGGGTGAGTTGGCTTGGTGCGGTGTCTAGGTGAGGTGTAAGTGTGGGCATTATCTAAATTAATATATTTAAATAATAAATATGGTGAGGATAATGAATTGATTTTATTAAATTAATTAAATTAATATTAGTGGGGTGAAGGGGGCCATGACTAGGTGAATGTGATGAAGGTATTTATTTGTTGAGGGACCAAAGGGGAGTGTGACCTAATGTTGGTGTCTACACTATGGTTCATGAGTTGCATGGTTAAAGTAATACCCCCATATAGATACTAGCATAATTAATTGAAAAATTTTACACGGGAGCCTCACCGGTAAATGAGGGAGATTTATCTTATGACTGCCTAGGTTTTCAGTTATGCTGAAAATCTAGCCAACAAATTTTTCCTATAAATTGGAGTCATGTGCCTTGTTTTAAGGAGCTCACTTGGTCTTAGGGAGGTGTTGTCACTTTGAGATTTGCTTGGAGGGCTTGTGGGATTGTTGGAGTTCTTGGGAATGTTTGCTTCAAGATAATTTTGGGACAAGTAATTATTAGGTATGCCTTACCCATTTGATTTTCTATTTGTAATGTAATTTCCGCTCCTTGAACTCCTTTCAAAATTGTTGTTTTTATTACCCACTTGGGTACATGTTTGTTTGTTGAATAAGTGTTGTGTAGAAGCTTGCATGATTTCATTGTGGGAATGCAAGTGGTGTTGTGTGTAGGGGAATGCGTCTTACCACTTGAGGGATAAGTAGTGTTTCGAAGTGAGGGATATGTTATCTCTTTAGGTCTTGTTTTGGAGGAACCAAGGGGAGGGATAACTAGTCCTAGTGGAGCTATAAGTGGTTGAGGGCATGAGAGGTATAAGTGTGGATCCATTTTCCGTTTTTATTCTTGTGGAGGAACTAAGTGCTAGCTACCCTCTCCTAGTGGAACGATACATGGTATAGGGTGGTACTTCCTTCCCCATTTCAAACCTTAGATGGTTTGATAATGCATATTGACTTCTTTTTCGTGGTTGACATACTTGGTTTTTCATCCCCTTTGCTTACTTGATTGTCGTGAACTTTATTTTCTTGGTTATGTATTATTTTGGGTGTTGTGTTATTCCAAAGCTCAGTTGTTGGTTTTTGAAACCCATGCAAGTTAGGGAACTTGTGGGGCAATGAAGATGAGATCATTCCCCCATTGCATGGCTAGGTAGTAAGTGTCGTCAAATTCTTCCTTTTGTTTGATATGGGAGTGTTGTGATAAAGAGCATCGAAGTTGGATGAAGTTGTGCATATAAGTTTGTTATTGGTTTTTGTGCAACGTATGCCTTTGGGCCATTTGGAAACCTTGTATAGTATTTTTCAAGTTTGTTATTGTGAATGCTTGAGAGGATTGCCATGCAAGTGGAAAAATATGTTTTGTATCGTTATATTTGAAATCTATATGTGAACAAGTTGTGTTGGAAGTTGCCTTGAGTATATTCAAGTGAAATGTTGTAAAGTTGTGCTTGAAAGTGTTTAGTGAATCAAAATGAAGTGGAGTCCTACTCTTTTTTACTTCTAACATACGGTATAAAATAATGTATAGTTGCAAGCAAAATGATTGATTGAAAGTTAATTGCAAATGCTCAATGAGACAAAATAAAATTCCTTTTATCTCTATCAATTCTCTATAATGGACTATCTACATAGATGTATGACTCGCCTTGAAATAAAATGAAAGAATCAATTGTTGCACTATGGGTTTTCTCATCGATAAAAGGGTGAAAGTAATTTTTGTATTCTCAATAGATCATTTTAGAAGTTGTGTACATTTCTATAAACAAAAATAAAGGTGGTAGAAATGATTAAGAAAAGTATCTTGTAGGATGAACTCTCTGCTTGATAAATCTCTCAATGCATCTAAAATTGCTTGTGGAAATTAATTTTCTCTTAAATCATGTTGCGACTTGCATTTTGAAAAATTGTTCAAAATTGTATCTCTCTCTTAGCAAGTTTTTTTTGTTAATATGTTTGTGCAAGTTTTACCGTAAGCTTAAATTTCTTAATAGCTCGGTAAATATAGTCTTTTGTGGTTATTGAGGTTGGGGGTTTTAACTATACTTACAAAGTTCATCGTTAAGTACATTATATCGTAAACTTGAGTAAGATTAGTGATGTTGTTAACTCTAAGCTAAATTAGTATTGCCATGTATAAAACCCTTCAATGACTTCGTGAACCGAACTTGACATATATATGAATTGTTGAGTTAAGGAATTCATTTTAAAACTATGCAATTATTCAATGTAATATTCTAAGTTACAGTAAATTGTTAGTGAAATGTAATAAACTTATAGTAACAGAGATAACAATTAAAAATTTATTATGTATGTGTGTGATACATATATACTCATAAAGAAATATCGATTAACATATATAAGTGTTTATATATATATATATATTTTCTTTTTATATTTTATATATAATATTTCTTGGTTATCTTATTTTATTTTTTGCTATATTTATAAATTAATTTCTTGCTATATTTTTTTTGCTATATATATATATTTGAAAATGAACAAGTAAATAACATAAATTAATTATATTACCTTATAAATTGAATAATTATATAATATAAAAAAAATTAATAAAACTTGGGGTGGGAGGGCTCGACCCAGCCCACCCCCGCACATTATATTTTATAGAATATAAAATAAAAGAAAACAAAAACTATAAAAAAATTAATATGGGGCCAAAACTGTGGGTGGCCATTGGCCGACCCACTCCCTACCCATTCCTCGCACCACATGGGCCGACCCTCAGCCGACCCACTAAACCCTTCCCCCCTGTAACCCACATCCCTCTCCATTGACCCTCCTCTCACCCAACTCTGGTCATTTTGGCCTTCTATACCCTCCTAACCATGCCGACTTCCCACATGCCCTGCAACCTTTCCATTCGCCTCCCTTTTCAAACCCATTCGGCTGTTTGGGCCTTGTAAACATAAACATACATTTATTTTATATTAAATATAATTGGTGTGTGCAGGAATACTTCCATACAATACACCTTCTCTCCCTTTTAGTAGACTCCTCCTTTGCACTTGCAAGAAATGGGAAATATGAGAGCAAAAGAGGATATGAAATGATAATGAAAGTGAAAAGAAAATGTAGATAAATAAGATCAAGTTAGAAAATTTAGGGTTAGGATTGCCCTAGATCCTAGGGTGAAGAATGACCTAATCCAAAGGCTTAGATTCACTCCTCCACTTGACCAAATGTTTTGACTAGTGCTCTAATTATTAACTAGGTCCTATTACTTAGTTGTAGCTACATTTTATTATAGTGAATTAGATCTCATTTATAACTTATAATATATCTTATTAATTAAGTTGGTAAGCTTAAATTATTTTAGATAATGACCCTCTTTTAAGTATAAATGGTATCCTCTATTTTAATAAGATAATGGCTAAACTTAATATATGGATTTAATAGTGATATATGTCTCCTTATAACTTGTAATATAAGGCTATTATTGAATAACTTGAGTGTGAGATAAATAATCCTAATAAAATGTAACTGATATCTTTTGTATAGTAGGGTAGTTAATTAACTCTGATAACCCGAAAGTTATAGAACAAATATAGAGTGAATTTTAATTGAACTATGACATTAAGTAAGATCTCTTGTAATCCCTTATTGAACCCTTCATTTTAATAAGATAATCGACTAATGATATGAATGACCTTGTCGACGAATAGATAGAAAAGTTGTTTCGAGATATCTATCGTATCGTTTATTAATAAACTATTGTTAGGGGGTCAAGTGTCTTAAATAAGAACAAAAGTAATTATCCAATACGAAAGTATAATAGTGTCTATACGACTCATAGAAGTGTCATCGTGAGATCTTCCTCGCAAACACTCTTAGCCTATCTTGCGGGTTGACGTAGTTGCACGATTATTAGTTTTGCCAATTTAACCGTCAATCACTCAAACACACAATGCGAGCAATTCGTAAGTACATGAAATCTAGTGGCGTCACGTAACGACGCATAGTGCACAACTCATAACCTAAACTTGAAACTTGCTTCCCACTAAACTCTTCTTAAACCAACGAAAAAACATTATTCCATAAAAAATTTACTCTAAACTTACTTGTTTTGTAGTAAAATTTGGGGGCCTCACACCTTCATCAATCTTCTTTTGTTGAAATAATTTGTGAAAGTGTGTACCTATTTTAGCATTTGGATATTGGAAGATTGAGTCTGACATGTCTTTGTATGTTTTGAAACATTTGACCCACATGGAATTAGAGCATCCAAATGAAAAATATAATTTGATACTCCAACTCTGATCAATGGTTTTTCCTGCGATGCGACTCTTACACACAGTTTTATCATCGTGGCTATGTTTGTCATGCAAAAAACAATAGGAGGCTGAGTGATCACTGATTCAGGACAAAATATCAAGGTATGCTATACTGGTTGCTATTTTTAGAATTCTTGGGCAGGGAGACGATGAAATGAATGGTTGGCAGAACTCTATGATATGATATATGCAGCTATTTCCTGTAGGCAGACGGTGTGTCATAAGTCAATGATTTTCCCTCTCGTTTACTAATTTGATTTACTATTAGGGCAGTTGAGTACTGTATAGGAAAGCATTTTAGGTATAATTTTTGAGGGTTATAAGGTACATTTTGGTTAGCCTTGTAAAATGCATGTGTTCTTTGGTAGTGCAAGTTATATTTAATGTCGCTTACAGCCAAAAAGTCATTTGCAGTAGTGAAGATTTTAGCCATGTGTTTTGGATTTAGACATTGTTTAGAAGTTCATTTTAATACTTTTCTTGTTCTCCACATAGTTGAGGCAGAGTGAGGACATGGAGGCAGTTAATATTACGAGGCCAGGTTCAGGGCTTCCACTAAAGCTTTTTGTGGTGCCTCAGTCGATATCAAGCCGAAATTTTTTTAACGTAAGGTGCACCTCCATTAAGGAAGACAACACAGTAACACTGCTGGACTATGGGGCTGGCAATGTCAGAAGCGTTAGGAATGCAATTCGCCTTCTGAAGTTCAATATCCAAGATGTATGTGTTATCCCTGTCTTTGTGTTTGTATTAGAAAGTTATTTTTTTAAAGATTAGCTTTCATATTTGAGCTATCAGCTTTGATATGTAACATATATCTGGCACTCCATGCATTCTCACCATAGTTACACCATGAACTCAGGTTCTTTCATGAGGTAGAGGCCTTAATTCTCTAATGAAATGCTTCTGTGGTACTTGAATTGTACTGATTGAGACCAATCCAAAGCGATTTATAACACCTTTAAATTTTACATAATAGTTTTCATTACATAAAACACATTAGACGAAGCATTTGAGAAACAAAATACCTAGTTGTTGTTTATTCATCCTTATATTTTTGATCTCATATATGAGTTGTCTTTAGGGTTGAAGAAAGTTTTGGTACCAGGCTCCAAAATGCTTGTGCATTTAAATTGTTCATCAAGGATAAAGGGTCAATAGTAGGTACAGATGCAAAATACTACAGTTGGCAAGTGCCATGTATCCAATCATGAATCTCCAGGGTCCTCTGTAACTTTAGATTGGGTGGATTCTCAAGTCTACCTACAAAGGCACACATTACTAACAAATATTTTACAGGTTTGCAAGCCAAAAAAAATCCCACAATAGATTGGCTCAAAGAATGACTGGAACGAAGTTTACAATGGCAAAGAATAGTGATTGAACCCAACGAACCGTGAAGGGCATGGCTTTTGGCCATGGCTGGGCCCTCTCTTCACGTGGGAACTGTGTTAAATCCCCCTTGTGAGCTGGAGTTTCTGCAACAAATGAAAGGATGAAATTCCACTACTTCTGAAGAGGGTCTGGTCTATGCTTGACGGAACTGATCTAGAGATTGTTCCTTGGATTTTCTTCCTCTAAATCGCAAGGATTTGAATACTGCTAGCCATCATCTCTTTTGGCCTGAACCGTGCAGCCTTGGCCTCAAGAGTCAGGTCAGTTTTGGAGTTTAAATCTGCCCCTGGTGCTCAGATCACGATGAGCGTGGAGGGAGATTCATTGGGGGCTTCCTCCCCATCGCTGGTGGTTCAGCACATAAATACTCCCGTGTCTTCCTTAGGAAACGAGCATGCCCTTATGGAGTCATCTGCTGGTATTGAGACTATCGATTCAACTATTCATGCCAACAACATGCAGTTTTTCAATAACCCGTCCTTCAATGTCCCCAAAATCACTGATGATTGGCCACCCCTGTTTCTCTTGAGGGCTGCAGATAATACATGCAAAGATATTGTGATAAAACAGATTCAAATCTCTGAAAAGGTGCAAATCGCTGTGCCTTCCGCTGAGCAAGGAAGGATTGGTGCTATAGCTTCTACCTTCAATCAGGGGCTTATCTCATCTTCAAGGTTCTGCCTTGGGTGTGTTGAAGCAGGGATTAATGTGGTAAATCTGTGACCCAATCGTTGGAGAAAGCCGAGCAGCTTGAACCCCAAGGTGAGGAGTATGAGGCCCCCTGTCAACCGTCAGCTCATATTGTCCACAATCAGGTGCCAACTCAGGGGGAGTTTAATTTTTTCTTGCAGATAATAAGGATTACTTCGAAGGACGTGTGCATCTGGAATCAAGGGGAGCAATCCTTTTTTCCTGTGTAGGATGCTTGACTAAGTCACAGGGTTTAGCGATTATCTGGCAGGTAGTTTAAAAATCGTCAAACTTTATTCGAGCGGTACAAGTTCACGAATATTTGCTTAAGTTCGTCCTAAAAAACCCTAAAATTTATTCTTGACTTTATTAAAAGCTGAACTCAAACTCGAACACGAAGGTGCCTTAAAAAGATTGATTTCGACAAGGCTTATGCTCGGATTGACTGCTCCTTCATCTCTGCTGACTTGCTTGGGCTTTAGTCCTACTCCTCACTATGTTGCTATGGTGTCCACTCTCTTCACTAATGCTTCAGCCTTTGTATCCATTAACAATGCTCTGTCTCTGCAGATCCTCTTACACCGGTCCATCCGTCAGGGGTGTCCTCTGGCCCCTTATTTGTATGTCTTGACAACTGATGCGGTGGGTTAATTGCTTGAGGCTGCCCGGGTTGCTGGGTCCCTTTCTAGGGCTGAAACTGAAAAAGGAGGAAATAGCACAAACCCCAATCTGATTAAACTCAAATTTTTATCAGATCCTAACTATTTTTTAAAACCCTCAGCAGTCTGAATGAACAGCGGCTTGTACTTTAACTCATCACCCAAATATCACCAAACAACTCAAACTAAATAGGATAACATTTAAGTAAGCAATATTTAAGATCCAATTTACACCATGAAAAATGGAGCAAAATCAAATACTCAGCTGGAAAATTTATTTTATGACAGCAAAAGGGCAATCCAACAAAAATATCAAAAAATGAGGTCTCCAAACCCCAATAATTACCAAATATGTAGATTTCAGCCTTATAAATTATGCCAAATCTGAATATCAAAGAATAAATGAAGTTTTGTGCCCTAGAAGGCACCCAAATCACACTCAAACCCTAGTCATCTCCCTAGGAGAGGGGCTCCAAACATATGTCAAAAGCTCTTTGTATGGTCTCCTTCTTGATGCCCTAGATGCAAACCAGCAAGATGGTCTTCAATGAATGCCTTCACACTACCAAATTGGAGAGTTTTCGTTCCTCCAATTTGCCACAAGGAAGGGTTTCGTCCTCCTTGGATGCCACACTAATGGATTGTCGTCCCCAATAGTGGAATGGACCTAAGAGCAATCAGCCCTAGAACCAAATATATAAAGTGTATATGCCAAAAGATGATGTGCAAATGAGCCCCTAAGACTCCTCTTATACCCTTTGGTTGGCGCCAAGAGCCATAAGGTGTAGACCAACCTCTTAAGCTTGCTTTATCTTCTAATTCCATGTTGGAAACTTCCCAACCTTGCCGACCTCTTAATGAGCTTCACTTTATCTTTTAATTTCATGTTGGGAGCATTATAATCCCACTCGACCTGCCTTAGGGAGTAAAACACCAAAGAAAAACATTAATAACAATAAAAGAAAATAAAAACTACGAAACCCAAGGACTTCCCTTGTGCAATTCCTTCTTGGCCACGGGAAGAGGAATGACAAGAAGTCTTCAATTGGTGCTAGTTTGAAAAAGGGGGACATTACAATCCTCCCTTCCCAAAATTGTTTGCCCTCAAGCAATTGCAAGCTTATATGTATAAGTATCATCATATCAAGGTGAAGGAAGCATGTTGTAGTGCTCCCATAATCTGATCCCGTGCCTGTCAAATGAATGATCTTAAACCCAAGACAAACTCATACTTCTGTTGCGCTTCTCTTCATTGAAATCCTTTTTATCTCCCTTTTCGAAAACAACAGTGACATCTCCTTCTTTGGCATGCTCAGTTGTATCAAAATCCTTCCAAATTGTTGTAGTTTCCATCCTAGAGCAAGGAATGGATGAATAGTTAGTTGGACCAGCTATTCCTCTTATCACAAGACTCAAATCAGATTGTGGATAGGCTGGAAACAATTCACCACAGCCATAAATCTCATGGAATCTTATCCAATTCAATGGCTATCAAATCTGATTTGTTTCTTCCTTTTAGTTGTAGCCTTCTTCCCATATCAACCCATGATGGAATTTCCTTTGAAAATATAAGTTCATAGTTGTTCATGACTGCTAATGGCAGTCCCAAATCTGATTCTTGCATGTTCAACCTTAAGACAATGGTATAACAACTATCAAACTGAAATCTTATGGAAAAAGGCAAATTCATGAGTAGTGTAGGGACTGAAAATTGTCTTACATAAGCTGGAAAATGAAGATCAGCAAGTCTATGGTTGAAATCAGCAGACATATTGGCCCTTAACTCAAGATTCTTGCAACCCATCCTTGTCCCAACTTGGCGTAGAAGATGGATTTCAACAAGAAAGCTCCAATTTGCTCTTAATTCTTCAAGTGTTCCCCACATGGAGGTAGTATTGTGCATGCCCGGAACCAACCGAAAATTATCACCATGAAGCACCTTACCCAAGAGTAGACCCTTGCTAGCCTCTATGCATTGAATGCCCTGAAGATATGCCTCTTCCTTCTTCATGCTAGCCATGCTTGGAAGCATTTCCTTCTTCCCTTTATCATTGCATTTCAACATAAGATGCAAACAACACATACCAAAACTTATGCTCACCTCTTTTGGATGGTTGTTACCTTGCTGATTTGGGTTTCCAATTGTTGACTTGAAGCTGCCCCACTGAATTTTCTTCACCATTGGGTTTGGATCAGACCATAGAAGTGCGGATGAGTGGGTGTAGTGTCCATGTACAGCTCTAAATTTCTTCCTAAGCAACGCCAAAGATGTTGGGATGTTGGCTTTGCTCAATCTCCATGTGTAAACCCTCTTACCCATCATATTAAGTGGAAAGAGTGTCTCCAAACCTGCCTCTTTCTCGCTGTCCATGGAAGGTATGCACAGCCCCATGCATAATTTTGAAGAGGACAGCCCATCATGGCTGTAGTATAGCATTTCTAACTCAAAATTCTTGGATGTTATTGACATAGGAAGGGTGCAACAGCTGTAATACTTGAAATCCCTTCCACACATCATATTAAACCCAAAAATCTTCATCATAAATGTCAACCTACAGCTGTCCAAGGAGAGTACTATCCATCCAAAATGCAAATTTAGGTAGAGCATCTTACCATGGCTGTAGCATTGTGTTGTCTCATGAAAAATTTGCATGATGGTGGTGGAAGACCATCTAGCATCCGATGCAAACACTATATCTTTCACCGTAGGTGAGAAATGCACCTTTCTTGTGGTTACCAATTTTCTTGTGGCTGCCATAAGGATGTAGACAACAGTCCTCAAGTTTGTATCAACATCCTTCAAAAGGTTCCCCAGATCCCAAACTTCTAGGTGCAAACACGGAATTTGCAAGGAAGAATCTATGTCCCCCTTGTCCCTCAACATGATCTTCCTCTTATCAAATTGACCATGATGCCCTCCATGATGCAAATATGGCAGCGACATAGGAGGAACCCATAAGTCCCAAATATGTGGGCCATGTTTAGGATTGTCAACAAAGAGTCCACTCCCTAGGGCTGAAGTGGAATCCTCTTCCCATTTGGTACTCTTCATCTTTACAAAGTTGTTAGCATATTTCTTAGGATAACCAAAACATTGCAAATAGCTAGTATGAAGGTGATGTAGCCAATCATTGCTTAGAAGATGATGAAATTGCTTACCATATGTTGTTGTCCTGAAATTTCCAGCGAGCTAAGGATTAACATGAGCATCAAAAGAGACCCTTATTCCATAGGCATGCCTCCCAACAAGGTCACCCGGAATTCTAGCCCCATTAATCCCTTGCAATTCTGATTTTTCTTCATTCTTGACACCATGATGATGACCCATTTGCCGTGATTTATTATGAAGCATCAAACTTGCCCCGTGGTCATCATTTTCAATCATTTGCTCATGACTACAAATCTGAGATGGCATGGTAGAAAACAACAAATCTGAATTAGCTTCATACCTTTGGTTGTCTTCATATGTGTTTGGCATGTCTTCGTGGCTCTTACCATCATCAATTTGCTCCACATTAACTGCTGTTAGGATAATTCCAGCAGGATGAGAGTGATTATGGGCACCCAAAATTGCCCTTTCTTCATGGTTATGATCTCCAACAATGCCATTCCCTTGTTCCTTTCCCAAATCTGATTTTTTTCTATGAATATTCAACCCTATGCAACCATTAGACACCAACAACTTATCATCAAACACTAAAATATTTTTACCTTGAGTTGTGTGCTCATTGATCTCTTTCTCCTTTCTTGGCTCGTGCTCCACTATTTCACCAAACTCTCGTGTTTCTATAGTTCGTTTGGAAAATCAACCAAGAGCTCCACTTTGGCATGAGTGTTGGGGGTTTCTAAGACTCCCAAGGGCTGCTCCCTCTTAGTAACCAACTGCTGCAATATATCTTCCTCTTCTTAACCTTAGAGGGATAGGCATGTCCATCCTTGCATAACGAACTTGGGAGTTTGGCTCCCTCTTCCTCAAGTTTCGTAGCCTCTTCTTGCTTTGCCAACAAGATGGGGCTCTTCTCCTCTAGGGTTGGGATATCCTTCCCATGACCCTTGTGCATGGCTCGGGGCTTGGACCAAGTTCCAATGCCCACTCCCATCCTACAAACTTGGAAAATGATAGGGCATCACGAATAACTTCTGGAAGGGCTTGATACTCCTCAAAGCTAGCTGCAACATTGTTAACCTTTGAAACCCTAGGCTCTTCCTTGAATGTCCTTCCCCTCTGTAGGTTTTGCATGGTGAAGGCAAGAGAGTCCAAGGTGTCTGCTAGTCTTTCTTGCATCTTCATCATTCTATCCATCTTTCTTCCTTACAAGAAACCCTCAGGTTGGGAAGACCAAAGCTCTGATACCACTGTAATGTCCCTTTCTAGGGCTGAAACTGAAAATCAAGGAAATAACACAAACCCCAAGTGAAGTAAATTATGATTTTTATAACAACATATTAATATTCTTTAAAACCCTAGCAGTACTGAATTTTTATATAGGGACTTCAACTCACCATACAACCATGCAACAAAATTGAAAATGAACTTCTAAATAATTATTTCATATGACAACATTTATCCATCCCAATTCCATCAAATAAATGGAGAAAACTTGAAGATTATACCCAGCTGAAAATTAATTTTATGACAGCAGCCTACAAACCAATAAACAAGGATCTAAAAATGATAGATAAACTCCAAAAATTATCAAATTGTAGATTTCAGCCTTATAAAATATGATAAATATGAATATCAAAGAATAAATAAGTTTTTTGCCCTAGAAGGCACCCAAATCCACTTCTACCCTAGTCGCTCCCTAGGAGAGGGGCTCCAAACAATGTCAAAAGCCTTTGTATGACTCCTCCTTTATGCCCTAGATGCAAACCAACAAGATGGTCTTCAATGAAAGTCTTCAACACCACCAAATTGAAGGGTTTTCATCCTCCAATATCCCACAAGGAAGGGTTTCGTCCTCCTTGGATGCCACACTAATGGATTGTCGCCCAATAGTGGAATGGACTAAGAGCAATCAGCCCTAGAGACCAAATATAAAGTGTATATGCCAAAAGATGATGTGCAAATGAGCCCCTAAGACTCCTCTTATACCCTTTGGTTGGCGCCAAGAGCCATAAGGTGTAGACCGACCTCTTAAGCTTGCTTTATCTTCTAATTCATGTTGGAATCTTCCCAACCTTGCCGACCTCTTAATGATCTTCACTTTATCTTTAATTTCATGTTGGGATCATTATAATCCCAGCCGACCTGCCTTAGGGAGTAAAACACCAAAGAAAAATATTAATAACAATAAAAGAAAATAAGAAACGAAACCGAAGGACTTCCCTTGTGCAATTCCTTCTTGGCCATGGGAAGAGAAATGGCAAGAAGTCTTCAATTGGTGCTAGTTTGAAAAAGGGGTTTGTTTCGGCTTTAGATTTCTTCTGTGCAACATGTTTACAAAGTTAGACTAACTTTTGGCTTATGCGATATTCTTTCGACACCTCATCTTTTCAAAGTGTTTGGCTCCCTCATCTTCAAGAGCATTTGGTCTACTTAGAAAATTGTTGCTTGCTTGGTGCATTGGCAGTGTGATGGTAATAGGGCTGGATGGGATCTTGCTTTTCGCCATATTTGGTGTTGGAGGGATCAAGGCTTGTATGTGACGAAGTTGCCTCACTTTCAGGCTCATGGGTTAAGCAGGAAGGTCATCTTTGTTTGGGATGACTTGTGGGATTCTGCTTCTCACTCATGGAAGGAGTGGCGTTGTTGGCTAGATTTTCTGCACAGCTGAAAACCTAGGTAGTCATGAGATAAATCTCCCTCATTTACCAGTGAGGCTCCCGTGTAAAATTTTATCAGTTATATGTCCTAATATCTATTTGTTAGTATTACTTTAACTATTTAGCTCATGAACCATAGCTAGATAGTTTTGTAGCAAGTAAGCAGTTGTAAGAGAAAAGAAATATCTGTAGAAGAGGAAAATAATAGACAACAAGAAGAAAAGAGAGAAGATGTGCAACTCAATCAATAGTTCATAGAGTTGATCGTATGCACAAAGATAAAACAAATAGATCTTGAAATACAAAATTTAAAGGAAATGATAGTTTTAAATCCAGATCTAGAATAACACAGTTTATGAATAGATCTAGAAAGAAATAAGAAACAAAATGCACCGTTGATAGAAAGTTCTCCAGAAATCTACCTCCTCTCTATTCCTTAGCTTGCAGAAAGATATCAAAGGTTTCAACTCAAAGTCTGGAATACAAGAATGCTGATTACAAATTCTGATCTAACCCGTAGGTTCTTCCTCTATTTATAGTGTATAGAGGGCATTTACAAATAGGAAGCTTTAAATGAATCCCCGCATGCGGAAGCTATGAAAAGGGAAACAACTGCCAATCTTCTTCCTGGAATTCCTCTTTGCATGACATGCATGATTTATAACTGAAAAATACAACTTTCTATTTTGCATGTCTGCCACCTATTTCCAAGTACTTGACTTTTTCAAGTAACGACTTTTAAACTAATCACTTAAGTTTTATAATTTAATTGATTGCCAATTACTTTGTCGGAGAAAATAAGAGAAAGAAGAAGAAAGAGGAAAATAAATTAGAAGAAAGTTGCAACACTTCCAGTCTTGTTCTTTTTCCATATTTTGCATGCGGTTGACTCTTTCGTCTTTGATTCTCACCAAGCTGGATCTGGAAGCAGATGACTGTGATTTGCTTGTGGGTATTGCCTTTGCCTTGTTTTCCCTCTTATCCTTGAAGCTTTTGTAATTCTTCTTCAGTACATGCATCAGTGCAATGTTTGCCGTAAATAATTCAGACAAAACTTATCTTTTATTTAAAATTGCATATGAGCACTTTTAAATTCTGGAAAGCACTCTGGGTGAATGCAAATACAAGGAAATTCAATGAAGGCTTCAACTGGAAGGTTGGGAACACATGCACAAGCTTCTGAACGGAATTCTCCATGCAATGACTTCTACACGGGTTGCGTTAGAAACAAGAGGATGAATTTTTGTTGGAAGCCTTTGCAATTATGAGATCTGGATCTGTCAATTAAATCGGTGATAAGTTTAGGGCATGTGTCTGTATCATTGACTTCAGCAAATCTGCAAGCTATGTATTATTCTGCTGATCCTTTCTTTCATCATGCTTTATCATGGTTGGAACAATCTTTGTCTGAGCTTTTTTTCGTTTAATTATGCCGGAATCCCTTGCAATTGGATCAATTTGTGCAGATCTGACAATTTCTTCTGATTTGGAAGATATATTCAATGTACCTGACATTGATTTGAGTACCTGTGATGAATACCTGCAATTTATTCAGACAAACATGGAGTCCATGGCATGAATACTTGATTTTTATCACCAAAATCTGCATATAAAGCCCGCTGCCTTAAAATTTGAGGTTTTGCTTGCATGCAAAGCAAACAAAAATATTATTTAATTCACTAGAGCACTTATACCAACATGCAGATAATTATCATAGCAAGAATCAAGCCATTCCAACCCTAGGCGCCAAACTTTGAAGCTCCTTAGCAATGAAAAACACTCTTTAATGCAAAAACCTCCTTCCTTTGGCGCCAAAACCTGTCCGGGCTGCAATCCTTTGCAAAAAGAATTACTTGCTTCTTCATTATGGCAGCCCATGCTTATATAATCCTCAGCATACTATTTTTAATAATTGCCCTTCCTATTTCTGGCAATTTAATTAATAAACAATCATGTTTATTCACCCAAATTGGGCTCCCAATTATGCATGGTGCTGGTTGTTTTTTTAAATAATTGATTTTATTTATTTTTAGCATGCATCCTTGACTTCTCTTTAGCTCATCCACTTACATTGACTTTCCTTCTATTTATGGCGCCAAAATTGGGTGAATAAACCATTAATAAATATTATTAATTGCATTGTTATTCACCCAAGGTGGGTCGCTTTTTTTAGTAAGGGTAATTTCCAAAAATAGGAAGTCAACTTTGATGGGAATTTCCACCCTGCACTGCAACTCCAAAAATCCCATCTTTCACTTAAGTTGTTTGACTTTTATAATGAGAAATTTTACCTTGCAAGGCAGGTAAGAAATTCCCGATGGTGCTTTAAGTGATTTTCTTTTATAATGGGAATTTTTACCCTGCAAGACAGGTAAGAAATTTCCGCTTGCCTGCCACCTCTAATATTCCCATTGCAGCTTAAGTGACTTTGACTTCATGGGAAAAATTACCCTGCAAGGCAGGTATGAAATTCCCGTTTGCCTGCCACTGCCAAAATTCCCACTGACAGTTTAAAGTCTTCCTTCCAAAAAGTGCGACTTGCATTAAAACTGACCTCCTTTGATAAAGTGTGACTTGTATGGGTGAACAAATTTTTTTGGTGGGAAAAGTAAGCCTGCCAGGCAGATAGAAAATTCCCATCGGTGCTTTAAGTGATTTTTCTTTATTTTATAATGAGAATTTTTATCTTGCAAGGCAGGTAAGAAATTCCCGCCTGCCTGCCGCCTCTAATTTTCCCATCGTAGCTTAAGTGACTTTGACTTCATGGGAAAAAGTACCTTGCAAGGCAGGTAAGAAATTCCCGCCTGCCTGCCACTACTAAAAATCCCATTGCAGCTTACACTCATTAATTTCAGAAAATGCGACTTGCCTGGGAGAGGCTTTTTGTGCACGACTTCATCTTTTTTGGTCAGAAGCTTGCATTTTGAGGCCGATTCCTTTTGGCTCTGTGTTGGTAGATGATCTCCAGATGCTTTAGGCAATTAAACGGACTATACTGGCGAAGGAATTGACCTAGGGGAATTTCACAGAGGAACTGTGGAGAAAACTGGAGAAAAACGCAAAAGAAATAAATAAAAGCGAAAAACGTTGCTAGAAGTTGTAGATAATGCCCTGAATTCATTCCTGGTGAAAACCCTAATGAGACGAGTGAATACTGGCATGCAAAACTGCAACATGATTCAACCGGAGCACAATTTACTTGAAACGGGGCATTATTTATTCAATAAATAATTAAATAAAAATTTCCCGCAGACAAAACTTGGCGGAGGGATAAAACGAGTTGGAGTATCTGGGTATTTGTTGAAATTGGCTCATATGATTCACTGGGAATATCCTAACATAATACAGACATCTTCTGGCAATAAAAACACAAAAAGACCTGTTATTTAATTTAATTTTTTTTTTCAAGTGGGTAGTCCTAGATTTCAGGGTGAAATCTGGGGACACCAGGCGTACTCTTTTAGGAGTATGGTCTTCTTGCTTTTGACCGTCCTTTGATCCTAGAGTTGAGAGGTCTTATTACTGAACCAGTTCTTTTTAAAATGAATATCAAGATGGTCGGCCGATTCTTTAATATGATTATCGTCAAATGTATTTGATGTTGCACTAGAGGCACCCTCTATCCCCAATTCTTTATGCTTGTTGGCTTTCCACGGATCTGGAGGATAAATGGGTTCTTCATCTTCACAATGTTTGGTTGTTTCGGCTTTCCTATAAGCTAAGAGTGTTTGCATGGTTATTTATTTATTATGGGATTTCCTCCAAGGCCAAACTAGCGAAGAGTGGATGCATTGATGGCTTTTTCCCCGTTTGTCACTGTTCCAAGACTGTGAAGCATATCCTTTGGGAGTGTCAGTTTGCTAAGCAGTGTTGGAGATTCCTAGAGGAACAATGCTCAATGTTGCTTCAGAATAGATTTCACTAGCGCTCTGCCTTGTTTGGAGATTGTTGCTCTTAGGTCCGTTCTATGTTTGATGGGCTATTGCACCGCCTAAGGGTCCCAACCTTAATTGTTCTTTGGAAAATTAGATGCAGGAATGTTTTTGCCCAAGAAGACAGCTCCTTGTTTGCCTTTTGCTCTATGTGGAGGGACAAGGCTCGTCATCAGCTTCTTGCTGAAGAAGTGTTGTTTATCAAGGATGGTCGTTCCTTGGACCCTAAGTTGTATTCTGATTTGATTTATGCTCTTGTTGCCATTAGGACGAGGTTATGATTGTCATTGTATATATCCATCCTTGCTTTCTATAGCTTTCTGTAAATATTTTCTGTATTAATATGACGTATCTTTCAAAATAACAAAAAAAAAGTCTACTTGCAATAATTATCGATGAGTTTGAACATGACTTGAATTATTTTGGATGGATCAACAATATCGACTACATGGGTGAGAATATGGGCAGCAAAATGCTTTCATCTTGTGTTTTTTAAGTACACTTACTTTTAATCATAAACAATGCTACTTGGCTATTATATAATTGTGGATATCTGTGGTTTGTTTCCAGCATTTGCCATCTTTTATAGCGGAAGAATTGTTTCCAACTACCTATAAAGAACCATAATTATAAGTCTTTCAATAATTGTTAAACAACAAGAATTACATGTAACTGATACAATGTTTGCTCATGGGAGGGTGGAGTTCAATGCAACTTGTCAAAGCATGCTCCGTTGAGAGGTGCGGGCATGCATGATACTTGATGGTTACTTTCACATCTATGACAAATGCCATGGGAGTCCTCATAGCAAGAAAAAAATATGTTGTGCCGGGCCAAACTCCTTTGTTGTAGGTGTTACCGTGAAGACATGGTACAAACAACATGACCATAGCTCATATCCTCAATATTCATAATCAATAGGGTTTTATGAATTGGAGGAAAATGATAGTTTTTTTCATTTTCTTCTTTCAAATTGCCATTAGAGTTGTAAAAATTGTCGTTATTGTGCTTTTTGAGTTCCCAATATTTGTGAAATACCTTGGGATGGTTGTTGGCTAAGTCACTAGGTTCGTGTTCGACGAGGATAAAATGCTGGTATAGGTTACCAAATTTGAGTGTCTACATTTGCCCCACCTGTAAGTGTGTAATTGAAAATTGCATGTTTAAAAGAAAAACATACCTAAGTATGTACACACTTTATTTTCACTCAATAGTTTTCTTTTGATGTATTGGCATTGGCACATGCTCCACGGTGAAACCTACAACATAAAGAGTATTCAATGTATATGGTATAAACTAAACTATAAATCAAAATATAATTAAACTCTAACTTGTAAATTTTTATAAAAAATTGAGCTTGCCCAAAGTAAATTAAAGAGGATGCAAAACCTGGAAGGAATACACCTACACATTTTATAGAGGAGGGAGGAGCTCTCATCCTTATTATACTTTGGAGATTTGGAGTTGTCACTTGAAATGTTGAGGAGTAAGGGTGATCAATACCCTATTGTGCTAAAGGATAAATTGGAGTGTTGAGTGCATGTAACCCAAATTCACAGAAGAAAGACAGAGGAACTAAAGTACCATGTTAACAGAGAAGACAATGTATTGAGATGTTTAGTAACCCTGATATCCTAACCTTTGAAGTTATGAGAGGAGAGGAAGGGCATCTTATAAAGAACTTATCCACTTAGATACCTTCCACAACCCCATGGACCACACCACTACAGATGTATCTAGGTTTGATTTTCTAAATAAAACATGTAGTATAAAAGGAATTGATATATTATGCCTTGATTATGTGTGTATATAGTTAAGAGTGAGTGTTTTATATTATGGAATAACGTAGAAGAGAAGAAGGCTCATGCCCCTATAACCCTATTCTTATAAATGTATCTAAATAGTGTAAAGTAGAAGGAATGAAATAATTCATGCCCCTTTATAATGATTTGTACCATGTAATCTATGTCTAGAATTGCATAAGTTGAAAATAGGAATTTGAAACTGTTGGAATTTTTTTAGAATTTACCCCTATCTGGGAATGTCCAATAGGGTCAGGATCTTACTACGATCTTGATTGAAGTGTATAATTTTGAATGGTATTGATTTCTACCACTTTTTAGTATATGTACCTATTTTGAAGATTGTTAACCTATGAAAATGTGTTCGTGTCCCATAGTGTTCTTGTACGATCTATAGATGTAGAATATATCATAATGAATGCCCCCCTTTTTGAGGTACATGTGATAAATCATTTGAGCACGTGGCTCAAAAGAAAATATGTTTACCCATGTCTGGATAGGTTTGATAATTTATATTGGATCACATGGAAGGAAGGAATGATGGTTGTAGTTGGGAACATATACTTAAAAAACGGGGTGTGCATGGTGGAGACTATGGCACACAGAGAAATAAACACTAAACAAGTAAAAATAGAAATAGTAGCATTTGTATAGAAGTAGAAATATTAGTGATTCAATCAAGAGAATATGAACAATATCATAGAAAATATTTGACATGCAACAAGAAAGAGTAGCAATAGTACATGTGTATAGAAATAGAAAAAATAGTGTAGAATAGGTGATCATGCTAATCATGAGAAATAATATAGAAAATAGTCACATGAAGGCATAGAGCTGCAAACATAGGACACCCACGATGTCACAAAACAATTACAATAGAAATAATTTTAGGCTGCATACAAAGAAACAAGTGTATAGACACAAGATAGGCATAGAGCCAAAAACATAGGACATACACAGTGTCACAAGACAAGCAAAACACTCAATTCACATATATACATAGATCCACAAGAAATCAAGTCACAAGTCAATCAAAAATAGGCAATATATAATGGTCATCGCGTGACAATGAATCATGGTCAAAGCGCAAGTAGTCCACATAAACAAGTGGTGAAAGTAATGCAACACGTTAGTGTAGCAAAAAGTGATAGTAAAAACATAGATAACAAGATAGGTTAGCACTACATAAGAAATATGTGTTTTCCCTTTTAGCTGTAAAGATAGCATATGCACAATGTATGTAATCAATCATAATGAGAAAGTATAGAGTGATTGAAATGAAACAAAAATAAAAGTATAATGTATTATATTCCTCAAACATTAGTATCATTGGGAAGGGACTAAGACAATACATATCATCGTCTATCATTTTGTGTGTGTCCTACACCAAGATCGATATACTTTGTGAACATATGTGTGTAAAGAGTATATAGAAAACTATGTTATCCATCAAGCCAGTATGAAAAATAATATGTATAAAGTAACAAGCTAGCCAATCAAATCATGAATAGGTCTTGATTTTTAAAGTGTTTGCAAATATGTGAATGTTTTTATATTATGTGATTATTTGAATGTTTTTGAAATATTTTAAAAATCAATATGTACAGGAAAGTGGGTAGCATAAGAGCTATCCATTGATAGCCTCATTAGGAGGAAAGATAGACCCATAAGGTAAAGGAGGTGTATGCCTCCTATATTTCATAGTAGAATAAAGATAATATTGTATAAATTATAGAGGAGACATAGTATGTGTGATAGAAAACTGAAGAGGGATAGACCCATTAGAAGTAGTATGAGTAGAAGATTGTGGATTGAGATTTGTGATTAGAGCATTATGTTGCATGAGATTGAATTTGATTGATAGTGATTTTGATATGTTTCATGACACCCATTGTGATTGAATAGGTTTGATATAGCATGTGATGACAAATTGTAATGTGATGGTAATAACATTAGAAGTATGAGAAAAAATATCCAAAGTATCACCCTCACAATAGTACATGGGAGCATGTATAGTGTGAGGAAACCTATTCTTAATAAAGAAGGAAGGGTGATTCTCATATGCCCCCAGGTATTTGATAAGGGATCCATTCATTTAGGAATATTAACTAGTGCCAAGATTAATAGAGTTGTGAAAACTCAAATGATGGGTCATAATGCATTTAAGCTAATTAAAATAAATGGGATGTCTATCACTCTAGATTCTAAAGATGATCACTTAATGAATTACATGTGAAGTATTAGTTGGTTGTGTATATGAATTTCATATTACCAAAGGAGATATATGATTATCCTAATTATTTTATAGTACAAACCACTACTCTTTTACAACCCATTTGAGCTTAACATTCTATAGTGTTTGATTATTAGGAGCTTCATTTCGAGGGACATCTCTCATAGGAGGCTGAGAAACCAATATGTTCGAGGGTGGACCATCTTGAGAGATCATAGCAACCTCTACTAATTTATGTCATTTTAGAGTTACAAAAAGGGATATGGATCTAATTAGATATTGTATTAACAAAAGTGATAATTCCTTTTTCTCAAAGATAATAAATTGAGTTTTTGATCTAGTCCATAACACATATTGTTCTCACGATATCCCATTAATATGATGGAAGTTAGGAAAAAAGGTTGGCCTTTTTCACACTAAATATGATGGAGTAGGATGATGATAATTAGGGTAGTAACCAATGAATCAAACACTTATCAGGTAGGATGAGCAAGATATCATACATATGATCAATAGATTCTGTCAAAACATAATGGTTTTTGCCTTAGGGATAATAAGTGAGGCCTCATAGAATACTTTAGGATTAGATGTAATATGATAGGAAGTATTTCCATGATGTAGAACACTTGAATTTCCATGAAGTATAAGATGATTCAATTATAACATTAAAATGAATCTCTATGAATGGAGTAGGAATATGATCATGTGAATGTGTAGGAATATGTGGGAGATTCCATAGGTGTGCTACCTCTTCCCTAAGTGATTTGATCTTAGTACTCATAACTTGAATTTGTAGTTGAAAATCATTTTGTAAAGCTTTAATCGATTGTAGGATAGCCTTATGAAAAATGTCATTGTTATGATCATTTGTAGATGGTGGATCTAGAGTGATAGCAATATTAGGCATATCAAGTTCCTTTGGAATAACATTGATTTCAACACAAAGAGTAATATGAGGATCTATATTAACATGTTCCACCTTTGTAATAGGCCTAGAGGACATACTAGCATTTTCCACATTGTCATTTATAAGAGGCATGGAAGAAACATAAATAAGAATATCATTTTTACATTCAGTAGGAAGAGTAGAGACACAAATAATACATTTGTATTATTAAGAGAAGGAGGAGAAACAAAATTAGAAACATCATTGGTACATTTATCAATAGAAACATCATTATTATATGAATTATAAAAACCAACATGTGCATCACCATCTATAGAAAAATAAATAAAATAACATTCATGATCACTATCCATATTTGTGTAATTATCAGAAATCCAAAAAGCACCATTAAGTCTTGTATTACATTGGAGGACATACCCACTCATGCAAGAACATCATCATCAAAAATAGGAATCACTTGCACACTAGTCAGTAAACTATGTGTCATTAGGAAGTGCTTCATTATCACCATTAGAAAAATTGTCAAGATGATAAGTGAAGGCATGAGGATTTGGATCATCACTAGCCCAATCAACATCATTGGTCTGTATAGTTAGAACTAAGAATACCATTAGAACATGGCTCAAATGAATCAGGAGAGCTAGTGTCGACTGTTTGTCACAAGAAAATAAAGTCTCAAATGCAGGAGTATCATCATATCCAATATTATTAGAATTATTTCTAGGATCATCATCACAATTGTAACCATCATTAGAGTGTATATCATGTGTATGTTGAAGACTAGGTACAATTGCTAGATCATTAGTATGGGCTCATCATGGGGAAGAGTGATAGAGAGTTTGAAAAAATGTCATGAAAAACAATGTGTCAAACTAGGGGTCACATTAGGATGGGTCCCAGGTCATTCATCAAGATGAATCATATTGAATGAGGGGTGTGTTTGCATGAACTCATAGCAAGATATGATGGAGCCCTAGAAGCATGGGCCATGATAGCAAAAAATAAGAGAAAAGCCATTGAAGTAGATAATAAATTATACACTACTCAAAAAATGGGAGGTTGAAAAGTCAAGAGACCATAGAGGATAAGACCTAAAGTGATGACAAAAAGCAACTGTTCTCAAATTGCTAAAATGATTATTTATAGAAATAAAAAGTGAATTTAATGAAACCAAAAGAGGTGTTTTATAATATAAATATCAAGAATAAAAACCTTTAAGGAATTTTCAAAAAAGTGGATTTTTTTATTATGCCCTTATTACTGAAAATACTAAATTTGAATTTCCTAAAAATTATGCTAAAAATTATGCTCAAACAAAGAGTTTTTCATTTAATATATAAAAATAAATAAAAACATCCAAGGAATTTTAAAATAGATTCTTTAATTTTTATATATGGAGTGAAAGGTGTGTTAGCTAACAAGAAACCCTAAAAAGAGACCCAAAGAGGAGAACCAACCATGAGACCCTATGGGAAAATTTGAAAACTAATTTTAGGTCATGCAATATAATGAAATCAAGAATTGAATTTGAATACAGACCCTAGAAGATTGATAAATCTGAAACCAAAGAGAAAGGAGAAACCCTTACGTAATTAGGGTTGATAGATTGGAGCATGATTTGGGTTCACCAAATGTTTACACCCTAAAAATATATATGAATGTGAATGTGATGTGCACAATAATATATAGGATGTAATGGTATTAACAAAAAATCTTATTTAATTAACTTACAATTAACCATGCATAATAAGAGATCAACACATTAATAATTGCAACAATAATAATCAATAGAATGATAGCTAATACACAAGAGGATATGAAGACTTAGTTGTATAGAGTGGACAAAGGAGATTTGTATGTGCAGACAAGTGGAACAATTTGATCTGAGATTAGAGATGCTTTATTTTTAAGACTAGAATTAGAAAATACCTTGGTTGGTAGGACCATACAACTATTGTATGGTCTTTCCCTAATTCTGTATGGTCTTGATCTTGAGTTGTATGGTCTTGGACCCTTTTGCAGTCAGATTTTGTAACTTTTGTGTACATCACTTTGCCTTGAAATGTGCTTCGATGTATGTCACTCTTGATTTACACAACCTCAACAAAACTTGTAATCACCTATAACAAAGTTGAAACCCTAGATACCCACAATACCCTTCAACAAAGTATTCGATAATAAAAGGAGAAATCATGTGTGTGGTGAGGATGGAATACCTTTGATGGTCAACTTCTACCTAAAACCAATCCTAGTGCTGTACTACATGCCCTTGAATGGGATCAAGCCTTGTGTAGTTCTTTTAGGTGCATGTGCCAGTGTCAGTGTGATCTAAGCCAACCCCCTAAGAGCATCCTCACGTCTCTAGACACAAAGATAGAGAGCTAACTATAAAGTAGTGAATGTACCCAACACAATAGTTGTGTGGTGTAGTGTGCTTTAGGTGTTAGACTAAACCCTTTGTGCCTTGAAAACCTTTGATAATTCTTGGAGTGACTTTTTATTGCTAAGACATGGCTCTAAGACCTTTGCATGTTTGGAAATGGAGGAAGCTAGACTCTTTGACCTGGTCGAGTGCTTCAAACTTGTAGTAGTGGCTGCTTTAAGTGATGAGTAACTGCATTTGGAAGATTTAGGAGATAAGATACGATAAGATAAATATATTAATGTCCAACAAATGACCACAAAGTAGGTCAATGGGACTGAAAAAGCCACCCAGGGCAAATACAAAGCGGGGGGCCAAACGGTCCCAGGAAAGAGCAAAGCAAAGAAGATACAAGGGGCTTGAGAAGGCAACAACAATGGAGAGAATAACCCGACACCCAAACCAGGTGTAGGTTTACAAGTGAGAAGGAAAAAAAGAAAAAGAAGGCTGGATCTAAGAGGAGAAGAGAGTCCATCATGGGATGGTGGAACTAGCTCCCCTAACATTCGAGGCCGACTAGTAGAAATTCTGGATGGAGAGACGACCGGACGATGAAGAGCCTTGAGTGCTTTTGGATTGATATTTGCAATAAGAGCTTATGAAAGTGCCAGGTGAGTAATAAAGTGATATTGACTTGCTTATATAGCCTTCCATAGGTGAAATATTATGATAAGGTCGACCCTAGGAAGATGAAACGACACACTTAAAGATATTCAAATTGAAAGTATAGTCAGAAGATACAAAGGGAGAAGACCGTACAAGTTGGCCAAGGCTATAAAACATTATCCCAACCAAAATGTATGGTTTTGGACATGCAAGCTTGTGATACGAAACTAAAAGTTATAGAATAATGCATGTAGATGGTTTATTGATTTTGCTAATTAATATTTCTTGAGCGAGCGACAAAGATCAAAGTGTAGAGATGAGAAAGTTAAGAAAGATCTCATAGATATGTATTTATTGGACTTAGAATGCGAGAATTTTTCTTAGACAAGGGAACATAGCCAAACTTGTTAGTTTTTTTTAGATAGATAAACGCTTTTGACCGGAGCTATGAACTGGAATTTTTTTGGTTCCTTTAACACTTTTATTATACGAAAGCTATGAACTGGAGTGGTGGAGTTGTTGGCTAGATTTTCTGCATAGCATCAAACCTAGGCAGTCATGAGATAAATCTCCCTCATTTAACCGGTGAGGCTCCCGTGTCAGATTTGTCAATAAAAACGTGTTATTGTCTATCAGGGGTTTTACTTTAACCACTTAGTTCATGAACCATAACTAAGAAGTTCTGCAGCAAGTAAGCAGCTGTTTAAGAAAGGAAAGTTATAGAAGAAGGAAGTAAAGGAAACACAGAGAAGAAATGGGGAAGATGTGCATCCCAATTAGTAGATAGCAGAGCTAATTGCATGCACATAGAAGAAACTTAATAGATATGAACACACAGAATTATAAAACAAAGGCAGCTCTAGATCCAGATCTATAATAACACAAAGTTTACTTAAGAGATCTAAGATTTAAAAACAAGAAACACAGTACACCGTGACACAAAGTTCTCCGGAAACCTGCTCCTTTGTATTCCTTTGCTCCAAGTTGCTCTCAGGGGTTCAGCACAAAGTCTAGAACACAAGATTGCTGCTTACAAATTCTGATCGATGATTAACCCGGAGGTTCTTCTCCTACTTATAGAATGTAGGAGGGAAAGTACAAATGGAAAACTCAAACTGAACTGAAACATAAACAAGTAAAGATGACATTTGGCAATCATCCTCAACTATCTTCTCCTTAAGTGACACATGTATCACTTAACTAATAGAATGGTTCCACATGACTTCAAGTAATGGTTGCAAAACCAATAACTTAGAAGTTTTACAATTTCATCCAGGAACATAGAAAATAGAAGAAGTCATGCCAGCTGTAACATTTATGTCTTCTTCTTGTTTTGATATCGGATATACTTGTCGAACATGTAATTCAGCATCCTTCCATCTGTTTTAGCCACTACTTCTTTCTCTGTCCTGAATTGCAGCAACCCTTCATTCAACACTTTGATGCATGCTTCCACATCTTCCAAACTCGGCCCAAACCTCGCAATGTCCGCCTGCAGCGCCACCAGTTTACTGATAGAATTCATCGTGAAAGGCTTGGTAGCTTTATCAATTCTCTTTTGTACCATCAGAAGAGAACCTTCCAGGGAATTAGGCACCTTAGTTGAGACGATCTGCACGTATGAAGTAACACCTCCGTCCACTCTTTCCTCAGTGAAAGAAATGACACTGTCTGGTAAATCTGATGTCCTACTCTCAAGTGCCTGCATCCTCTTCAGCAAAACTCTGCAGATTTCCAAACGGAAAGATACTGCAAACTCTAGCTGCTTCCCCTTCTCGACTGATCCGTCCGGTACAATCTGTTCCGCAATCAATACAGCTCCCGGCAGCTTGTTGATCTCGGCCAAAATACTCAGGTTACTCTCTGCAACTGTATTCATGCCTTCTATGTTTGCCATCAGTTGCTTTAGTTGATTTGCTGCATCGTTCATAACCTTTAGGCGGGCTGGCACTTCCCCAAGTTGTACAGAAGCTTGACGAATAATCAAATCCTTCTATTCGTCAATAGCCTTTACTTGATTGCTTGCATCTTCCATTTCCTGCATAAGATGATCACTCACCTGCTCTGAAATGGGTTGAATGGAAGGTTTAACAACCTTGGCTATGATCTCACATAATTGAGATACTTGCTTCTGCAGCTCTTCTTTCTCCGCCTTTTCACTGTCAAGCCTAAGGAATAAAGCATCCATCAATGTCTGTGTCAATCCTTCAGTGGTGGCTTGACCGAGGGGTACTTTGGTCACTGTCACATCTTCCGCTGTGAGCTCCTCCTCTATCTTTCCTTTTGCCGGAATTGATATCTCAGCAAACTTCTCTCCCGAATCCTCGATGATCAACCTAGAAGTTGCTTTGGCAACTTTAGGCCTTCTGTCTCTTCCGCCCAGATTCTGGAGTAGCTGCAAGTCGTGCTCCTCTAAGTTCATCTCCATTCTCGCTTCTGGAACCAACTGCGAAGTCAACCATTTCGAGAAGTTACTTCTCGGAAAATGAGAAGTCGCTGAGTGTACTACCATCTTCCGCTTTGCATCCTCTCCGTCAGAAAGTGCCACAGTGTTATGGCTGCCATCTTCTGAGTCATCCAAGGACAAAGCCCTTTCGAATTCCGCCATCTGCAGCTTCAACGTATCCTTTGGAACAGGCGCTGAACATAGTCGCTGAGGGGAGAAGATGAATGTCCCTGGATTCAGTGGAGGCATGGGAGCATCCTGCTGCTGCAGTGCAATAGTTGGTGAAGTATTGGGTACTGGAGAAACCGGAGTTAAAGTCATGGTCGTAGAAGTGATCCTCTCCTTGGATTTAGATCTTCTATGCACTTTTAACTTCTCGACTTTCCTGCTGCTTTCTCCTCCGTGCTTTCGCTTGAGGGAATCTCCTGCGCCGAAGTTGCCCGTGACTTGATTCATCAATGCTTCATCAAGACAATATCCCTTCGTCAGCAACCAGTTTGAAGTATTCACCAACACAGCTCCCGACCTTTCTTCAATTGTGTTGCAGCTTCCTATGTTATTCTGCAGTATGGCTTTATCTCCTCCCATTTGATGGTAAGTGTCAAGTACCACATTCCCATCATCTTTAAGATCCGCAGGTATCCGCGCTAGTTCAAAGTCGAACACTTGCTTTGCTGATAGCCTGCTGAAATCTCTCTTTCTAACCTCGTACTCACTTTTGCACTTCATCCAGAAATCTTCTAATGAAGGCACATGTGCGTACTCCTGGGAGATTGTCTTCCTGGCTACTCCAAATGGATCGAAGTTCAGCCGTGCAGGGAAGAACTCTTGCTCATACTCGGATAACATTTGCGCTTCCATCCCCCGAGCTCTATGAATACTAATGCAGCTGTAATATTCCACAGTGATTGGGAAGAAGCCCGTAGACTTGTGCCGCTTTGACTGAAGGTCGTGTAACTCCACAAGTTGCCTGCTCAGCTCCATGGCGATCAATCTATCATTCAGATACCTGGGCATCTTTATTGGTTCTCCAGAAAAGCCCGTAACCCTAAGGTATGTGAAATCTGCAAATTGAATGAATAGACTGCCAATTTTGGACACAGCTTCCCACGCTTCCTTGCTTACCCTGTTGGCCTTCAAGTCTTTGTCTAGCTTGCAGATGAAATCGTAGAAGAAGTCATCGTTGATCACTTTGAAGTCTTTTTCGCATGCAGGTGTAGTAAGCTACGGGTAGCACTTGAAAATGGGGTCCTTGAAAAGAACACCACATCTATTCAGCTTGTAAAAGGCGCCTTGTGAAGCTGCAACATACGCCAAGTATGAAGTCATCTTGAAGCTAAAAGTACGCTTCACGTTCCGGAGTTGTTCACCGATGTTGTTGCTAATAATTTCCGTCCAATTGATTATAAAATCAACCTTGTTGATTTCAATGGTCCTAATGAAAGCATACATCCATGTATGGAAAGTGTAGGCATTCGCTTCGCCATTCATCCTGCATAGCAATTTGACGACATCATTAACCTATGTGCACATTAAACTAACTAAAATGACTCCCACTTGTAGCACTAGGCATGTCAAGGGGTTACAATGCAAATGAAAAATAAATATTAATAATGTCTCGAAAAAGGGGACATTATAGTCTTTCGTTCTCGGAAATTGCTTGTCCTCAAGCAATAGCAAGCTCATGGATCCATGCATCATGCCCCAAAGAGAAGATGTTGGGTGGTGCATCCAAAGCCTCAATCCGGTGACTGTCAAGTGGCGAAGAGTTGGAAAGAACAAATTTCTTTCACTTATGTCAACCCAAAGATATGAGTCATCAACCCCATAACATGTGCTCTAAGAGATGGTGTCCTCAATATGGCATAGAGAGTCATCAATAGGATGAGCTTTGCTAAGCTCTAAGGCTGCCCACTCAAAAATGCCCTCATGAAATGAATAGGACAACAATTTTCCATCACATGTCTTGAATCCTATACATGAAGCAAACTCATTAGAAAAACAAGTGTTGAGAAACACTTTTCCTGTTTCTTCTTCATGTCTCCAAGGCATGGAGAGCTCCCAAATCTTTCTCATGTATAAGATGTCCCCAAAATTTGTTATGTGGCTCCCAACAGTGCTGTAATCATGCATTATTTTCTCAAAAATCAGAATTAGGATGGCTGGTTTCCACTCCCAAATAGTCACCCATGAGCCAAAAATCAAATACCAACAACCATGTCACCAAATTTATGTAAAAATTCTGAATTTTGGGACTAATAGTGGAGCTGGTCCTAATAGTATTATTCATAAAAATGAGAGGACAACAGCTAGCATAATTCAGAATTCTTTTCCCAACATGAATGATCATCAACCTAGTCAATAAAAATGGCTTCCATATAGCTGAAATTTCATCCTTAATCATAACAAACTGAAAATTATTCACATGCACAGCTGAAAATGAAATGCCTTGAGAAAAGTTCATACCATGTTCCTTCAAACTTCTCATACTTTTCATTGAAGCCCAAAAGATGGTGGTCATGCAAGCAACATCACTCATACATTCCCAATACTTATCCTTGGTTGACTTTACCCTTGGTAGTATCTCAATCAAACACCCAAATGGAAGACATAACTGTAACTCAAAATCTGAAAATGAACTTCTTACCATGCAAAGTGTAGTCCATGTGATCCATCCTTCTTTCACGTCTTCCCAAGAGATAAGAGTTAGCATCATTTGATAAAGGAAATGAAACGATATTCCTGTATCCAAACCAAACTCGCAAAACCCAAATCCTTTTATCCCCTTACCACATGAAGCAATATGTGCAAGATAACACCACAAATTTCCTTTTCTTCTATGCTTAAAAGGAAAGGAGAGAGCAGAAATATAATGCATGTATTTATGAATATTATCATAGAGAAACCAAGGAACCTTGTACCTTACTTTGTGCCACTGACTTTCCTTTAGGATAGGGGAAAAACACATGAAATCATCATACCTTTGTGCCTTCTAATGATGAATTCCTCATACGGACCAGCAAGCTTATTGTTATGGTTTCCATCATTGGGAAGAGTGATAATCACTCTTTATCCTTTTCCATCATGTTCTATATGCACCCAAATGTTAAGAGCAAGAGTACCAACAAAAATGCAACCAATATACTCCATGTTGCACCTCATATCCATCTCCCTATAATGCTCAAAATCATATCCATCAAAACTCAACATATGAGGAGAAATAAAACAAGAAAGATCATACCTTGGGCTGCCCCTAACATCTACAAAACTTAGAATTTCTGAGTTTGAAACAACACTTAGTTCCTCATTACTTTCCTTATCTAAAACCTCTTTGTCTTCACCACAAGCTTTCATACTTGGTGGGTAATGATTTGGGACATCCATGAGACTCATGCTTGGGTGACAAACCTCATTCAATTGCCCATTAGGGCCTGCTATTTGGAAAATTACAGCGAACTGCAAATTACCATAAACATTCCATGATGTCCTTTCTTCATAAGCATACCTCTTCACAAGCCCATCGTAGTCCTCTTGAAAACTTGCTCCTTTTGCACTCATGTTCAACTTGATGTAATTACTAGGCACTAATAATTTGTCAAACATCAAAAGATTGTTACCATACAATGAATGCTTCAAGATTTCTTCTTTTTGCCACATAGAAATAGACACAAATGATGTATTATATGAATGAGTATACCCTTCTACGGTGAGATCATTGACCATTCCTTCTCCTTGCCCTTCAAATGGCTCGTGGTGGGGTTGAACAACTCCCCTCAAATATGATTTTCCCATCACATGTTCCTTTGCCATCATTTCTTCTTGATCATGCATATGCTTGACACTAATATCCTTTTCATGCCCATCAACCAAATTTGATTTCTCCTTGCACCCATTCAAACCCATGCAATCATTAGATGCCAAAAATTCATTAAAAAAAACAAGAGTGCTCATACCTTGGATGCATGTATTTATTTTGCTTGCACATTGATTCACAACTCTTCTTGCTAAGGAGTGAGCAAGACATGACTCCTTTTGTTCCAATCCTTCCACAAGTATGAATAACAAAGATTGTGGAGGTTCTTCATACTCATTCAACATTAGAGACATTATTGTTTGCATAGAATCCATTACTTCATGTGAATGTTCCTTATGTATAACATCAAAGAAAACCTCAAACATGTGCAAAATGAGGTCATTACAATCAAGATCTAACATTGGAATGCAAGACCTTACCTGAGCCATGTTCTTCAAGATCTTAACCCTCTTATCAAAGTGAGGGTTTGTAATGTCCCAAAGCTTTTGAAAGCTTCCAACCATGAGATCATATACCTCCTCCATAATAATATCATCATATGACAAACTTGGGGCTGCTATCCGTGTGACCTCACTAATGAATGCAATGACCAAAAGTCTCACATCCACCTCATGTCTCAACAAATTAGTTCTAGCCAAGTGTGTTACCAAAGGAGTTACAACCGAAAACATAGAGCTATAATCAGATTGCTCTATCAAATATAAACAACACACTATCTCTTCAAGAGTGTGGAACAATACACTCTTCTCAAATGAAATCTTTTTGAGCCGTTTCCCAAGCTTATAGAGCTTGATTCTCAAACTTCCGTCATTGGCAATCTCCATGATCTGCAAAACAATACCCGCTGGAAAAGAAGAAAACTGCTCTGATTTACCTCAAACAACTTGCAATAATTCTGAAATATTTTTTTCCAATTTGAATATGCCAAAACAGAAATTTTTCTAAATCTGAAAATGGGAGACTTACTATAAATAGTAAGTTCGTCACTATCCCTAGCTGAATTTAGAAAAATGACATAACTTGCTCAAAACACCTCGAAATTGCATGAAACTTTGGGGAATGGTAGATAATATTATGGAGCAACTTTTCCAAAAGGGATTTTCTGAAAATAATTGAAATTTGATTTTTAAAACCCGAAACACTGCAGAAAAATATAGCAACTTCAAAAATCCGTATCTTTGGCTAGGAAAGTCCAAAAGAGCTGAAATTTTGGATCTTGGGTCACAAAAATATGAAAAACAATATCCCAAAACCAGATTTTGACTAACCAACACCAAACCCTAATTTTTGCCCAAAAATTAGGTCGCCCAGCACATTTAGGGCATCAATTCAACTCCAAGATTTATGAAATTAATTTCGCCTTATTCCTCCTTGTTTTTGCCACACAAACCCCCACAAGAGTAAAGGAAAGAAGCTCTGATACCACTGTAATATCCCCTTGTAGGATATTAATAAATACTTGCAAAAATGAACACTTAGAAGATAAACCCTCCTAGGTTTACCTCAACAAACCCTAGTGTCAGCTTCAATACAACCCAAATAGGGTTGGAGTGAGCCAAGGTGAGGGTTTGATGGGCAATCTAGTTGGTATTTACACTCCTTTATCCAATACAATTTGCAGAAGTAAAAATAATAAATAATAATTGTTGAAAATTAGCTGAAACTTTGGAAATTAATAACTCCCAAAATATTAACTCTTTTGACTTGAAACCAAATGCAGTAGAAAGGGAAAATTATGAGTTTCTCATCGAAATAAATAACAAATCTTTGCATGCACTAAAAACCACTCAAATCAGCCCCTAAAATCCCAAACCTAGTCGTTAGGGTTAGGGTAAATTGCATAAATAATTTCCAGCACTTAGAACCCTTCAAAATACTCAATAACATGCAGATTTTACCCTCAATAAAATGCGCCAATACCCTAGACAAGTCGCCAAAGCTACAAAATGGAAAGAACAATGGAGTCTTCAATAATCTTTAATAATGGATCCAAATAAGAGAGAGATCAACGCAAGAACTAGGGCATACATCCCAATTCTCCAAGCATAGAGTGAAATCAATAATTCATCAACATGCCCTCTAAGGAAATGCGACCTCCCTTTTATAGAACTAAGGGGTGCAATATCCAATAAAGACCTACCTTTCTCTTTTGGATAGAAAACATAAACTCTCATGTATTTAATATTAAGACTATGTGCACTTTATTTATTTTTTAATTAAATAAATAAAAGTAACTAACCTATGTGCACATTAAACTAACTAAAAAGACTCTCACATGTAGCGCTAGGCATGCCAAGGGGTTACAATGCAAATGAAAAATAAATATTAATAATGTCTTAAAAAAGGGGACATTATAAATAATTGGGTCATAAAAAATATAACAATGAAGAGCTTAAGAAAATGATATTACAAAGAGAAAACAAAGTAAGGGCTTAGAAGTCCCGACACTCGGCCCGTAGAAAAGGTGTGCCATTTATACGTTTACCAAAATGAAAAATCTAACTTCTTGACTGTCCAAGGTACTCAACTATCTAACCACCTAACGATGCTTTTATAATCACCAACAATTATTGACGGGGCTGTCTCATTATTGAGATGCATGCACCTCACACCTTTATTAATTCTAAATTCATATAGCCTAAACTTCTGGATTAATATTCCTAACGTAAAAGGACAAATCTATGTAACCTAAATACAAATACAAGTGGCCTTGTGAAAGAAGGCCCCACAATGAAATGAAATGAAAGATTTTAATGACGTCCACGTGATTGAAGAGTCAAAGGGACCAAAAAGAAAATGCACTAAGTTGAAACCGAGTTCTTTGCCAAATCTGCTCGCCTACTGTGAATCTTGAGCACAAAACCAACAATCCTTTGAAGCTTAGCTTCCTCAAATAACTCATTTAGGTTGTCCACATGTAACTCATTTTCATACTGGAAGCGGATGTCATCATAGGCTGAGCATTCCATGATGAAGTGCCATTCTGTGTCAACAACCCCTGTACTGCAGAAAGACAAGTTCTCCTTTCCCACTCTTCTTTGGGGATAGTCCATCTACTAGTTTCACAACGAAGATGATGCGATCCGGTCCTCAATTGAGCCAAAATAATCCTAGCCTTACCTTTGATATCAGCCCTTAAGTAAGCTTTGAAATCGTGATCCCAAGTGGGGTTAAAATATTTGATATAGTGCGTTTTCTTACGACCAATATTCTCTGTCCACATGGTGTTCCTAAACTTCTCCGTCACATAATTTTTTATTCCCTATTGCTGTTAGGACACTCCTGGAAGTGGATGCCCCACTTCTCCATCCATTTGGTGTTCTGCTTCATCCAAGTTTTCTTTCTGCGCTCTAGATTATCCTTTATAACCATTTTGGGCCAACGATGATTGTCTATGCTTTCTACTTTTTTCAAATAGCTTATTAGCCGAGTGATTGCCGAAGCTTCCATTGGTAAGATACCCGCTTCAGCTAGTAAAATCTCATAAGGGACCGTTGATTTAACTTTGAGAGTGCTTGTGATTAAATGTTTTTGGATTCTTTCTAATTGTCTCCATCCATGCTTTGACATATTACTTCCCCAGATTTCACACCCATAAAGGGCCACCGGGATGACCAACAAACCAAAGAGGGTTTACTTAGTATTCCAGTCCCAAAGCTCAGCTTTCCTACATCTATTTTGGAGCAGGAATGATGCTTTCCAACCTCCTTGTATTCTTTTTGCTCTGCATGTTTCCCAGCTCATTTTGTGGTGAAAATCAATCCCCAGATATTTGTATTTTGTAACAATTTCCAATGGCCTCCCTTCAAAAAGAAAGTTAGTGTGCGTCCCTTTTTTTTTTAGAGAAAAAATCATGACTTTTGTTTTGTCGATGTTCATTTGCATCCCGACTTCCTGGCAAAAGAGTTCTAAGGCTTTTAGATGCTCTATCAAACCTTGAGCTGTTGTTGATATTAAGATAAGGTCATCAGCATATAAGAGCAACTTCACCACATACTCCGCCAACTGAACACCCCCTCCCTTGGTATTATGTAACCATTCTTCAAGCTTGTCAATGTATAAACCAAACAAAGTGGGAGAAAGAGGGCAGCCTTGTTTGACACCAATGTCGCTACCAAAACATTATGACATGCCTTCTCTAGTTCTGATTTTAGCTCTGACCTGCTTATAAAGTCTGTGCACTGTAGCTCTAAACTCGTTTGGAATCCCAAGTTCTTCCATCCTGTTCCAAAGTTTGTCATGAGGGACCGTGTCAAACGCTTTCTTAAAGTCAACAAAACAGCAAAAAGCTTCCTCACCTTGTGAATCCCAAACCTTTTCAATCAAATGCCTAAGAGTTATGCAATGATCAATGGGCCCGATGGAGGCCTAAGCTGGAAATCAAAGCTGTCTCTAATCTGTATCGAAACAGGAAACAATCAACCAGCAACAGGAAACAATTTTTTGATGACCGCTTCCAAAATATCAAGAATCATCAGGCATGTGGTAATTTCTTTCAATTGCTGTAGCTTTCATTTTTAGGAACAGAATTCGACAACATAAGATCGCCTACTTACATCCCTAACATGCTTCTGTTTTTCTACTTCCAGCTGAGATAGGTGAGCAGATTAAGCTACATAATGTTGGGACTTTTACAGTTAGTCTTTATTTCAAGGTATGATTAGGGCTTTACTGTTTCCCTGGAAATAGTCACCTCTCATAGACTTCTTCACATTGTAGCTTGACTCTTAAACTTCCGCAAATTGTCTTACAGTGCAGCCTCAGAAGTTATCCTCGTTAAATGGTATTGGAATTGGATCCTTTTCACCTTGATGTCATCTCTTTTCACGAGACATTCCTAACCACATTTGGTTGTACTTGGGTCATTTTGCTTTTTCCTATGAAACTGTTGCCAGTGTGTGTGTGTTTTATTCATATTTATCATTATTCATTATAATGACCATCTGCTTATCAGGTTAAAAAACCAGAGGATATACTTGAAGCAAAACGACTTGTCTTCCCTGGAGTTGGAGCTTTTGCAGCAGCCATGGACGTACTCAACAAAACTGGGTATGGACTACAGGTTGTTTATGCTGAAATTTGTGGGCCAGTTGCTGCAAGTTGAGAATGTTTTTCTCTAGGTCATGGATGATGGTTTGTGAGAATATTTTTTCTGGTCGAAGGAAATTCAATTTATTTAGCACAGAAAGTTTGATTAAGTTGTGATGCCTCGGTTTCTATTTTGATAGTTTTGCTTATTGTTTTCAGATTTTTCTGTTCAGATAAAATTGGATTTCTTATAATATTGAATCTATGGTTTCTAGGATGGCTGAAGCCCTCCGTGCATATATTAAAAGCGACCGTCCCTTTTTAGGGATCTGTCTCGGTCTACAACTACTCTTTGAGTACAGTGAGGAGAAGGGACCTGGTATGGCTTTATTTCTCCTTGATTGTATTCATGCTTAAAAGTTCCAGACATCTATGATGGGAAGCTGCAATTTATCCCCCACTTTCAACAATCTTAAAGAGCAGGATGTTCAAAAATTTGTAATCATGTTTGTTTATAAACATTTGTAACTTGTGCAGGTAATTCTGATTGAAGTTACCTGCACAAGTTGAAATTCATATTCTGAATTTCTGATGTTTTTTAAAGAGCTGTATTAAAACTAGATATACCTAAGAAAGTTGGCTTTCTCACTGTTGAAAATGCCTCTTCAGCAAGCTGCCCCACTTGAAGCTGAAAAAGGTTTAAATTTATATCTCAATTTGGCCAAAATACTAAAATAGCCATTTGCAGTGGTAAAAGCACATGAAAAAACAGTGAGATAAGAATTAAGTGATGAAAAGTGTTATGACATTGATGGTATAGTTCATATTTGGATGTTACAATTTTTCTCTTGTTGTTTAAAGTTAGTGATGTTTTTTGAGTATCCATTTGCGGATAATTTCAGCAATAGGAAATAGACGGGTAGAGAAAGCAGGCACCACACTGATTGAAAATATTCATGTCTAAGAATTTACATCAAGGAAAAAATCTACTGGTGGAAAATTGAAAAATCTTGCTTTGGCAACTGCCATTTCAATAACACAACTGCCTATCATAATCTAATCCACAAATTGATTTAATCATAGTTGGAATACTCGCATTTGGCAAATACTCGGCAGACCCCCGAAAAAAAACTCGGCAATATCCGGCCATTACTCGGCAACTTAAAAAATACTCAAATTTCTTTAAAAAACATAAATTTTAAGCAACACATAGCTACAAAATGTATCAAATGAGCCCATAAAATGTTGGAGAAGTGTTTTCTATTAGATTTGAATACAAATACAATACAAAATCGCATCATCATGCGAATACAACCGGCTGATAAGTAATATGAATTTATGATGATTGACATTGAAAAATATCATCATAAATTTCATATCTATCACAAGTTACAATATACAATAAATTACATTTTCCTCTTCCCCAATCTAGAGAAATATTGGGGAGAGGGTCTAGTGCCTCTACTAGTCCCCACACTCGGTTGCGTCTCCATGCTCCTCCTAGAAGGCTGCGACTTTGGCTCGATCCTGGAACTAGATGGTGGTGCTGGTGGCTCCTCTGCTGCATGTTGGAGATCACCTCCAAAGATGTCATCCAATCCAATATCTCCTCGGAGTCCTGCTAGTGCTTCTCCCTCCATAGCCTCCCTCTCAAAAGAAGCAATCTCGTCCGCTGTGAACGCAGGGTTTTCCTCTTCTTGCCCAGTCCACTCACTGTATGGATCTATCTCATCCAAATCAATGAGCTCCTTTGATGTGGCCTAAACTTTTTTTGTGCGAAGCCGAAGATTGTATTGCACAAAAACCAAGTCGTTGAGCCTTTTTTGAGTCAACTTGTTGCGCTTCTTCGTGTGAATGGCCTCAAACAAACTCCAGTTGCGTTCACATCCAGAAGCGCTACAAGGTTGAGATAGAATTCTGAGGGCTAACTTTTGAAGATGTGGGGTATACCCTCCCCAATCCCCCCACCAAGAACCTACAAACAAGGCAATCAAAAATTTATAATTAATTAATAAAATCAAATTTGTAACTAATAAGTAACTTGGTAAACATTCTAATTTTTATTACCTGGTGACTGTGTGGATCTCCCTCGAATAGCTAGCACTGAAGAAAAGAGTCGGCCCCTAGCATGTTTGTAACTCTGTAGCTCGAAAATGACGAGGTCCCTCATCTCAACATCTGGTATCATCCTCTCAATACAGGTTGAAAGGCCCTCCATAACCTCTCCATTCATATCTGTAAAGTTGTTGGAGTAGAAATACTTGGGGTTGAGGTAGTACCCCGCTGTATGAATAGGTGGGTGGAGTTGATTGTTCCACCTCCGATCAATAATCTCCCAAAAGGGACCATGTAATGTCCCCTTTCTCAAGACATTATTAATATTTATTTTTCATTTGCATTGTAACCCCTTGGCATGCCTAGCGCTACAAGTGGGAGTCTTTTTAGTTAGTTTAATGTGCACATAGGTTAGTTACTTTTATTTATTTATTTAATAAATAAATAAAGTGCACATAGTCTTAGTATTAAATATTTTAATGAGAGTATGTTTTCCCTCCAAAAGGGAAAGATCGGTCTTTATTGGATATTGCACCCCTTAGTTCTATAAAAGGGAGGTCGCATTTTCCTTAGATGGGTATGTTGATGAATTATTGATTTCACTCCATGCTTGGAGAATTGGGATGTGTGCCCATGGGATGTATGCCCTAGTTCCTGCATTGATCTCTCTCTTATTTGGATCCATTATTGAAGATTATTGAAGGCTCCATTGTTCTTTCCATTTTGCTCTCTTGTGTTGAAGGTGTTTGTGCATGATATTTTCTCTCTAGCTTTGGCGACTTGTCTAGGGTATTGGCACATTTTATTGAGGGTAAAATTTGCATGTTATTGAGTATTTTGAAGGGTTCTAAGTGTTGGAAATTATTTATGCAATTTACCTTAACCCTAGCGACTAGGTTTGGGATTTTAGGGGTTGATTTGAGTGGTTTCTAGTGCATGCAAAGATCTGATATTTATTTTGATGAGAAACTCATAATTTTCTCTTTCTACTACATTTGGTTTCAAGTCAAAAGAGTTAGTATTTTGGGAGTTATTAATTTCTAAAGTTTCAGCTAATTTTCAGCAGTTATTATTTATTATTTTTACTTCTGCAAATTGTATTGGATAAAGGGGTGTAAATACCAACTGGATTGCCCATCAAACCCGCACCTTAGCTCACTTCAACCCTATTTGGGTTGTATTGAAACTGACACTAGGGTTCATTGAGGTAAACCTAGGAGGGTTTATCTTCTAAGTGTTTATTTTTGCAAGTATTTAATAATAATCAGTTAATATCCTACAAGGGGATATTACGGACCATATTTGACGATATCCCCCCTGTAATAGTTTTGGATAGACTCTTTGGCCCTATCCATGGCCTCATATATAAACCCCATGGAGTTTTGCTCCCGATCAACCAAACACAAAACTCTTACCAACAGTTCTGACACCTACACACAAATTAAAATGTAAGATTGTAAACTTACAATACATATTAGAAATGAAATAAAAAAGTGAAAAGTAAAACAATATATTTATAATTTAACAAATTAAAATAAATGAATGAAATATAAATTGAAGTTTGAAATTACCTTGATGCTCTTTGTAGCTTTCTTTGCAAAGATATCATCAAAAACTATCTTTGTAACCTTTTATCCATCAACTTTCTTTGAATATTGTGAGTCTAGCCATGTTTGACTCACAAACATTTGTTTCAAAGGTGTCAACAAACCAAAAATAGTTTGCAACGTCAAGAAAGTAGTTGCAAACCTTGTGACACCGGCTTGAACAAGCTCTTTCCCCTTTGCATGTTCTCTCATCAACCTCAGAACTCAAGCGTGATTGTATATGTACTTCGTTATGGTTCTTGCATCTTCTACAACCGGCCTCACCCAATCAATTTTGCCTGTCCTCCAAAAGAAGGTCAAGGCAATGAGCTGCACAAGGAGTCCAAAAGAGTGATGGATGTCTCTCTTGCAGTAGTCTCCCAGCCGCCACATATGTTACTGCATTGTCTGTGACAACTTGCACAACATTCTGTACACCAACCTCTAATACAACTGTCTCTAACATAACACTCAAATTCTCTGCATTTTTTATTATGTTAGAGGCATCAATAGACTTTAAAAACACCATCTCACCATTTGAAGCTGCTAAAAAATTAACGAGGGTGCGGTTCCTTCCATCCGTCCACCCATCTGAAAGAATGGTGCATCCGAATTTTTGCCATTGTTTCTTGTGCTCTTCTAGCATGGTAGTGGCATGTGCAATTGCACCCTCAAGTTATTTCCCTACTCAAATCTTTTGGAGAGGGTGCCTTTTACCCTTTCCCAGTAATTGTCAATGCTGTCACCAAGTGTTCCTAGTATGGGCTCTTTGCCACATTGAACGACAGGTTGTTATAGTACTAAAAATTTGCACAAGCTTTATCCACTTCCTCGTGCATATCTTTGTTCCAGGATGTACCTTCCAATGAAGGTTGTGCTCCTAGTGTGTTCCTTGCCACAAAAAAACTCGGTATGCCTTTGCTCGAACTCGATGAAGATGCGCCTCTTCCGGCTCTTCCGCTTCGTATGTGTGGACCACGAGTAGAGCTCACAATTGTTGCCGCATCATCCTCTAAATCCTCTGCCATTGCAGCCCCAGGTCTAATAGCTTGTGCTATGGTTGCCTTTAGCCTTGCCTTCTCTAGTTTCTTCTCCTCTAACTTTGTGAGCTCAGCTTTCATCTCTCGCTTTGCCTCTTCCGACACGTTGGGGCAAACCGTAACATCGGCAAACAATACTTGAAAGGTGATATTTCAAACGATTGATGCCTCCATTCATTTTTCTGTTACAGAAATTGCAAAAAAATTCGTTCTCATTAGCTCCACGTACACCATATTTCCATGCTTTGGAACGAGCATTCGGAGGAACGGTCCTTGCTAGTGATGCTGACCCAGATGACAAACCTGATGCTGAGCCTGATGCCATTGTTAAGCTCTAATCTGCAACACAATGCACATTTAAAAAATTAGAAAACGTAAACTTAATTTAATTTAAAAAAAAAGTGCCTGAATAACAAATTTGCGTAAATAAATAAAAAATACATTATAAGCATTCAATTTTACATTACATGTATTTAGAATTACAAAAAGAATCGATTACAATAAACATACATAAAATTTAACTAGTTTACAATGAATTTGCGTTAAAAAAAATACATACCTTTGGTTGCAAATGAGTATAAAAAAATTACAAGCATTCGATTTTACATTACATGTATTTAGAATTACAAAACGAATCGATTACAATACACATACATAAAATTTAACTAATTTACAATGAATTTGTGTAAAAAAAAAGACATACCTCTGGCTGCAAATGAGTATAAAAAAAAATACAAGCATTCGATTTTATATTACATGTATTTAGAATTACAAAACCAATCGATTACAATACACATACATAAAAGTTAACTAATTTACAATGAATTTACGTAGAAAAAAATATACATACCTCTGATTGCAAATGAGTATAAAAAAATTACAAGCATTTGATTTTACATTACATGTATTTAGAATCACAATATGAATCTATAAAACCTAAATAATATACACAAAATTTGAAAAACTTCAAAGAATTAAAAAAAAAAACCTACCTCCAAATGCAATTATCCAAATTCTCTCTTCGAATTCACTCCAAAATCCACTCAGCACAAGCAATGCAAGTTCAAATGGTTGTGTGAGTGACAATGAGGACTAAAGGGCCTTAAAAAGAGCCAAAACCGTGTAAAAACAATTTTTTTGCCTTTGAAATTCGTGTTTCCGCGTATGACTGTGTATGGCGAGTTTTACCCACGAACTCGCCGAGTTGTGGCGAGTACTCGCTAAGTTAACTCGGCGAGTACTCGCCACAACTCGACGAGTTTTTTTTTACCTGTTTTGGCGAGTTACTCGTTTTGCATAGTTTTTGGCTAGTTTTTAATAACTCGGCGAGTTATATGCGAGTATTCCAACTATGGATTTAATACCCTATTTAGGACTAAGGTTTAATTATTATGTTGTTTATCACAATTAGAGTCAACTATTTCTTCCTTATTAAACCCGTCCAAGGGTAAAAGCACCGATCACTTATCCTTGTGCACATCATGAATTTCTCTATATTTGTCGGAAATGACAATGGTTCCCCTAGCTTCCAATTACCCTGGAGTGGGGCATGGGGAAAGCCTATGGATGAAATTTTTCGACCATTACATACCATGGTTCCACAAAAATTGTTGAATGGCAGAGATTAGCTTATGCAGGACCATTTAAGCCCCCCTGCTAAGAACGGTTAATGCAGGTATAAAGTGGTGGGTACAAAGTATATGAAAAAATGGGCTGAAACCAAAGCTCTCCTTGATAATAAAGCAGCTAGCAATTATCGATGATTTGCAGAAGAAGTTTCATTTTACAATATTGCAGTGTTGTTATTGCTAATGTTTATCATTGGATGGAGGATGATTTGATTTTGGGATTTCTATCTGTGGTTCTATTGAGTTTGAAGAAGGGCAATGGTATTTAGAAGAGCAGCAACATGCTCTCAAGTGTAAGCAATTTATGATATGATCTTCAGCCCTAAGAATGAAAGTGCATGCATAATAGTGGTATTTATTGCTTGTTTTCTGTCAATGAAGGAAAAATATGATGTTTAACAATATTATTGTTGAGTAATGACCAAAAGAGGTCAATGACACTTGCAAGTACTTAATGAGCTATTCGATGACTCCACAAGCCATCTTATTTATTCAATAGTTTTGCATATTTATACAAATTAAATGCCTAGCTTAGACCCTATATTTTAGAATATCTAAACTATCCAAAGACTAATTAAAAGACTTAAACGAAATCTAAATAGTTTATTTCTTTTGTATGTGGTTATGTCACCTTTACTATGTCATAATAATATTCATTTCCTAACATTCCCCCCTTTATTACATCAGTCTTAAGAGTGCAAGAAAGAATTTCAAATGTCTCAAACTTCTCACGTGCAAGTGATTTTTTGAAAATATGTGCACACCAATCTTGAGAGGGGAAAAAATGGAGCTGAATATTGTGTTTTTGACCATGCTCGCATATGAAATGGTAATGAACCTCAATGTGTTTTGTGTGCTCATGGAATAGTGGATTACGAACAAGTAGTAGAACACCCCGATTGTTGTATTACAAGATCATTGGCTGTTTCTGTGGCACTCCCAATCTTGCTAGTATATGATGTAATTATATTGCCTTGCGGACAAATCCACTTGTTGCATAATATTCTACTTCAATTGAAGGTCTAGAAACAACGCTTTGTGTCTTACTTCACCATGAAATTGGACCAAAACCTAGAAAGAAAATAAATCTGCATGTGGATTTCCTGTCGTCGATGTGGTCTGCATGGTTTGTATTTAAGGCCATGTTCCATGGTTCTAGGAACAATACTCGCTTTGCTGTCTTCCAGTGACACAACTTTGGTTTCCACATGAACTATGAAAGATAATTGACAACATAGCTAGCATAACTAGCATAACTGATATTTGGCTTGGTGCAGGTTGCGTAAATGAGACTTCTAATCAACTAACGATAGAGAGTCTCATTTAGTTGAGAAGATAGATTAGAATGATACAGTTGAAGTCTTGTCTCCATGGGTGTTGCAATGGGCTTACAATCCGTCATTTGAAATTTCTCAAGCATAGTCTTAGTATTTTTCATCCGAGACACGAAGATGCGGTGTCTTGTTTTCCATACCTACAAGCCAAGACAACATTGTAGAAGCTTGAGATAGATCAAGTTGAAGAAGCTTGAGATAGATCATGTTGAATGATTGGTTAAGATCATTCTTTGTTGCATTAATCATCTTTACTGAAGTGCCAAGGATGACTAGATCATCGACATACATAATAAGAATTATGACCTCCCCCTTGCTCCTTGATGTAAAGGTTCGGACCATACGGACTTCGATAGAATCCATTTTCCACAAGATGTTCACCTTTCTTCATATACTAGACTTTTGAACATTTGATGAGTTTGTAGACCTTATGTTCTTGACAAGGTGTTACAAATCCCTTTGATTGGGTCATATAGGCCTCCTCTTCCAAATCTCCATTGAGGAGAGCATTTTTTATGTCCATATGATGGACCTTGCAATAAAAATGAGCAGGTATTGTAAAGACCATTCTAATAGTTTTTATCTTGGTTGTGGGAGCGAAAGTCTCCTCATAGTCAATGCCTTCCTTCCGAGTGTAACCTTTTACTACAAGTCTTGCATTATAGTTATCTAGACTAGCATCTGCCTTATACTTGGTTTTAAAGACCCACTAACACCCGATAGTCTCCTTCCTTATTAGAAGATAAACACGTTGCTATGTGTCATTCTTCATGAGAGAATGATAGTTTGCATCCATGGCATCTTTCTGAGGCTTAAATTCTAGAGCTTCTTGAACCATTGAAGGTTCAAATTTTGAACAACTATGCTCATGAGGGCTAAGCTATGAGTTCTTGGCCCCCAAGTTGAAGTGTCTTGGACTCCATCCAAATTTGCATCTCATACGGTGGCGGAATACCACTTGGATATCTGTTGTGTGATACTTGCGGATGCTAGAGTTGGAGGACCTGGCTGGCCATCATCACCACAATTGTCCTCATTATCACTACCATCATCACCATCTTCATTATCATTAGAAGAGGTCACGGGAGCAATGCTTGGAACATGTGATGGTGTAGAAGGTGGGTTGGATTCATCCTTCTCATTAAAGACTACATATCTGCTGATGTACAACTTCTTGGTGTCGGGATCCATGAGCCAATAGGCCTTCGGTTCTTTTTTGTATCCAAGAAAGATACACTTTAAAGATTTCTTCTCCAACTTCTTCCTCTTCTTTGGAATGCACATATATGTTGTGCAACCAAAAACGCGAAAATGGGAGATAGAAGGCATATACCTTGACCATGCTTCCTCTAGAGTGATACTGTTGAGAACTGTGGTGGGTGCACGATTTAGAAAGAAAACTGTTGTGCGATTAGCCTTTTCCCAATATAGATGGTCCAAGTGGGAATCCTTCAACATACTATACTCCATTTCCATGATGGTATGGTTTTGTCCGTCTACAACACCATTTTGTTGTAGTGTGTAAGGAGCAATCAACTATTGTTCCTTTAGAAAAGTAAAGAACTCATTGCTGGTGTATTTCTCCCCTCGATTTGAGCTGAGTACATGAATGCAATGATCAGACTATTGTTCCACATGAGATTTGAACTCTTTAAATATTTTAAGGTTTGATCCTCGGACTTCAAGCAATACACCTATATCTTTCGTGAGTGATGATCAACAAAGAGTTGAAAATATTTGAAAATCTATTGATACTAGGAGTCATGTTTGCAAAAATTGGTTTGGACCAAACCCAATGGACCAATTGCATGATAGGTACTAGAATCAAAAAGGGCTTTATGTTGTTTTCTAGCTAAATAACTAGAGCACAAATGAGTGGTTTTTGAGTGTGGGGAGGCCTCTCAACATATCATGCCCATTGAGTGCAAGCAAGTAGACAATGCTTAAATGACCATATCTCCGATGCGAGAGGTTGACAACATCATTATACTTGATTGACAAAGTTTGATTGTCATTGTGAACAACATCATCCTTAAACATTTTGTTGACTCCAAAAGCACGTGCAACAATCATTGAGCTTCTGGATTTGTCTCGAATGAGACATCTTTTCACCACCATTGTGATCAAATTCAATCTTAAGGCCATGGTCCAACAATTGCCGGATTGACATTAAGTTCTTTGTTAAACCTAGAATATAAATAACTTTGGTAATCTTCCAAGAATGCTTGCCAAGTTGCAAAAATACATCACCAAGTGAAACTTGGGCACGGTAAGATGTATGGTTCAAAGTCGCGAACCAATCTTTCTGTCTAGTGCCTTGTAGCACTTGAGTCCATGTACCAGACTGAATTCTAACGAGGGGTCTTCTCATTAGTCTATGCAGCTCAAGCATAATCTTCATTTGATGGATTGTCTTCTTTGACAATATTGCCATGATGTTGCTGCGTTGAAGTTTTATTCGACTGTGAATGCCGTGGCTTATTCTTCAGATCTTGTGGTGATTGCTGTGATGCCGGCTTCTTGTCTTCGGATGACCCATTTTAGTGAGTCGTACCAAGAGTCTTTCGGCTTATGTCCATTCTTTCTACATATTAGGCATGTAGTTTGGGAATGAGAATTGTTCCCTTGGTGTTGTTGCTTAGGAGGATGATTTGTAGGTCTCATAGGTTTCTTGCCTTTCTGGTGTGTTAGCGCAGTTTGATCCTCCTTAATGTCGTCATCATGCATTCTTCTCGCTGTAGCATGTTCACCAACTATTCAAAGGTAGGTTTTTGACTAGAGACATTCAAAGAAATTAGAATCACTTTGCATGCAAAGGGAAGTGCTCTCAAGACAATGACTCCAAGAGAGGCATCTGTCACCTTTTCATTTAACACTTGTAGTAAGGCCTAAAATTCCACAACTTGACAGAGAAAAGCTACAATTTTTCTCCAATTTTCAACTTTAGGGAATGCAGCTAACTCTGTAGGTGTAGAATCTGGTTTTGATTTGTCACTTCGTAAACAGTGCTCTGCTTGTCCCATGCGTTTTTGGCAGTTGTGGAATTTCGGATATGAGGTTCCACCTCATCTGAAACACTGAACATGATAGTCAGTTTTTCCTTTTGATTGGCTTTGTCATATTTCCACTGCTGGTCGGTATCATTTGCGTGTCTGGTGAAGGTTCCTTCAACAACTGGCCATAGGTCTTCAAACTTGAGATGGGTTTTAACTTTAGTCTTCCAGGTGTAGTTATTTCTGTGTAGTAGTTGAGAATCTGGAAGAAAGATTCTAGGAACACCGCCATGATGATTACAATTTACACTGTAAAAAAACAGTAAAACAATTAAATTTTCTAAACAAACAACAGTAACCACAATTTTTTTCCCTCAGTGTTAGGCTGTGATGGACCTCCAGACAAATGTTTAGCCTCCTGCTCAATCTAGTTTAGGACCTAGACAATTAATTGCTTTCTAGGCTAATTTAAAGAAAAAATTAAATTAAATTGTTACATGTTTACCCTCTGATCATGCTCGGAATCTTACTTTGTCTGTTTTTGGAGTACGGAGACTGCACTACTTCCCGGGAGAGTGCGCTGGTCTTGGACACCACTGCATTTGACGTTGGCTATGCTTTTAGATCAGTTTTTCAGCCAATCAACATTCATGTGGCCTGGGATTTGCACCTCTATTCTGAATTCCAATCTTTCTTCCTTCACGTTGTCATTGCTGCTGTGCCACTCTTTTCTTTGTTTGTTTGTTCCTTTGTCTGTTTGATGTGTCATGCCTCTCCAGGCTGGGCTTTCCTTCAGTAGACAGCCACTGCTTTTTATGGCAGCGCTCCAATGCACAAAGTCTTTACAGGGAAAAAAATGAATGTGCTGCTTTGAAGCTTGCATGTGGAAAGAAAATTAGATTCTCTTTGAGAGTGCACTGGGCCTCCTCCCCTTTCTTCCTCTCCCAAACTCTTCCTGATCTCCTTGAGCTCCCTACTCTTATTACCAAATATGAGCTATTCGATGAATTCACAAGCTATTTTATTCATTCAACAGTTTGCATATTTATACAAAATAAATGCCTAATTTAGACCCTATAGTCTAGGATATCTAAACTATCCAAAGACTAATTAAAGCAGTCCAACTAATGTGGGTATGTACAACCCAAAACCCATTCTAAATAGTTTATGTTATGCTTGTGCGTTATCTCACCTTCATTATGGTGTGATAACCTTTATTTCCTAACAGTAACAATAGTAAAGTACTAGAATAAACAAGACTCCAAGGACTTGAAAAAATTACAGTAGTTAGAATGCTGTCCCTGTTTCAGACCGATTAATGTTGTTTTGAGCGTTGTAAGAGTCTATAAAGGGCTACCTCCAGTACAGTGTTTATCCAAATGAGGTGTTAAATGACCCCATGTGTATATGGCTGCTTGTTTATATTTATTATTCACAATGGATTAATTTAGTGTGTGCAATAGCTGACACTGTCTAATTATGAATTCTGTTCTGAATAATGCATGTGAGGAGGTCAACGTGGGTGAGATATAGAGGAAGTTACTTTAGTCCATAGAAGGAATCTGTCTTGAATGAAATTGGATAATATCAACAAATTATCGTGTTTATGTGGCTTTCCTTGGGCACAAAATTGTTCTTATATCAGCAATGACTATGCACAAACATGATGGATATTTTAACTATTATTGGCATATATTTGTTTTTTATATAAATATTGTAAATATAGATTTGTAGGTTGCCTTCGGATGCCCTCCTAGGAAATGTACTTACAGTTATGATAATAATATTCTCAATGGATCACTTATTGGTCATTATTATCCCATTTCAGGAAAACGGAATGACTGGCTCTTTTGTTGCCCTTAATGTGATGATACTGTACTCATGCACCCATTCTTCTTTGGATAGAGTAAATGTAGAGTTTGTAGATTGAATTATGATGCCATCATTGGAATAGCAGTTATGATAGTACTCTTCTCATTGGACCACCTCTTGGCATTAATCACCTCATTGCGGGAAAATGGTACGGCTAGCTCTTTTGTTGGGCTTAATACAATTATATTGTGCATATATGCACATCCTTTACTTGATAATGTGAATGATTATGAATCACGATGACCTACATATACAAAAAAGATAGTGAACCGTAGAAGCTCTTTATTTGGGTGGTGTAAATTGATAATTTGTGTTCATAAAGTGTTGTATAATGAAAAGGTATATACACAAGGATGGATGCCATACTGGGATAGAAAATGAACTGATGCTGGTCGCATGAGTTGGCCACAATATACCTATTTTATTAGAATATAAGGCTTATAGCTTGTTATGAAGTCACTATTAGTTATGTTTAAACGAAAGATCAGTTGTAACCTTCTCAACCATTTTTTAACTCTCGTTCATAATAAAATGATGGACACACATGTGCATTTTGCTTTCTCTTCATCCCTTCTCTGTTCACATCTTTGAACATTGGTATCCTAGCTTAGGGCACAAACCGAGGATGAACAAAAGTTGAAGAAGACATGGCTGCGTGAAGCTTCAAGGACAAAAATACAGTCGACGCTATTGCTAAGGTGCAAACAAAAAAACCATAAAAATGCCATTTGAGGGCACGATTTTTGTTGCGTTTTAAGACAAATTTTATGGTATTTCGAAGTGCTAGAGCACGAAAATAAGAAGCCGCCATTTTTGATGGATTTTTGAGGGCTGTTCATGCTGTTAGGGCCCGAAAATAAGTTGTTTTCAAGACAAAATGTGACAGGCAGAATGCAGCAGAGAACAACGTGATTTAGGGCACATTTTTTGCAGAAAACAGTCCAAATCATGAGGATGAGGAAAAATGTGATTTTTGAAGGTACCTAGGGTAAAACAAAGAAATCACAGTCACACATCTCCAGATTTTGCAATTTTTCGAGACTCATTCATTGCTAAGGCACACAATTTGGTGATTTTCTATCACATCCAATCGTTTAATGCACAAATCTGCTTGGTACAATTTCCCTTCTTTGCTTTAAAAAAATCATTTTTTAAAATCTTGCTGCATTAATTGGCAAGGCATTCTATTTTTTGAGGTATTTTGTTTGAGAATGGAAATTCCATTAAACAAATATTCTTACCCCAACTTTCACACCTAGAAAGCAAAAAACCTAGATGAAAGACAAATCAAATGAAGTCATCATTTTTGAAGGATTTTTGAGGGTTGTTTGCACTATTAGGGCACAGAAATAAGATGTTTTCAAGACAAAATGTGACAGGCAGAATGCAATAGAGAAAAACGTGCTTTAGGGCACTTCTTTGTAGAAAACAGTCCAAAATCATCAAGAAGAGAAAAAGCACAATTTTCAAAGGTATCTAGGGAAAAAACAAAGAAAATACAGTCACACATCTCCAAATTTGCAATTTTTGAGGGTCATTCGCTGTTAGGGCACACATTTTGGCGATTTCCCAGTTGTCACTAGTTGTCTAGGGTAAAAACCCTACCTGGTACAGTTTCCTTTCTTTGCTTTTAAAAAACCAGTTTTTGAAATCTTGTTGCATTAATTGGCAGGTCATTCTATTTTTTAGGAAAGGGTTATTTCCTGAGGTATTCTGTTTGAGAATGAAAATTCCATTAGACAAATATTTTGGTCTCAACTTTCATACTTGGAAAGTAAAAACCCAGATGAAAGAGAAATCAAATGGAGTTGATATAGCCATTGTTGAAGATCCATTGAATGCTGAAAGTGGTGAGGAATTTGCTGACGAAGAATACATATTTTAAAAAGCCTACACTTTGAAGATGGGAAGGAATATAGTGTAGATGAAACGCAACATGTATGATTGCCCAATTAGTTTGGGAGTTTGTGGATCTTGGGAATCATATCCTTACGAGGGTCATGAGACAACTTGATGGAGCACAATGGACGTCGCTCAATATGGATGGTTGTGCAATAATTTGGGAGGTTCGTAATTTGGGAGTTCGGGGAGGTGGAATCCAAGAACTTGGGAATTCAACTCGGGAACTATACCTTTACGAGGATTATAAGGCAACTTGATGGAGTTCTACATGTCAAAAAACTGTTTTCAAAGAGAAAGCTTATGAAGAATGCGTGGTTTTGTTGTTTCAAAGTTCTATCAATGTGTTTGTTTTTGCTTTCTGTAGTGTAAGCCTTAAGAGGGGGTAGTGGAATATAAGACTTATAATTTGTTATTAACTAAAGATTGGTTATAACCTTCTCAACCATTTTGTAACTATCGCTTGCATAGTAAAAATGACGAACACACAAACTACTATATGTGCATTCCAATTTATCTTTATTCCTTCTCTATTTACATCTTCTAACATATTTTACAAGCATCCATTATATCAATACAAAAATCACAAACGGGATGTATATGTATGCCTTGAACTTCACGATTTTCTTCACATTCTTCTAAACTTGTGATTTCCTTCACAATCTTCTCCTTAATGCTTGAGCCCCTTCGAAATTCTTGTGCCCTTCGATGTCGTCTGTAACTTTCATTTTAAAATAAAGAAAAACTTGGAAATTCTGAGTGGGTCAAATGATTTCAATGCCTTAGTTGATTTACAATCACAAATGATTGTATTTTGCATGCCCTAGATGGCAATTGCAACCGTGACTTCTTTAATGGCTTTGTCCTGGTGTTTTGTTCTATAAAATGTGCTCTATGGTTTCATTTAAGCTCAGAATGACTGTATATACACTCGGTTGTTTCCCTTATGCGACTGTCATGAATTTTCTAGCATAAATGGTGACTTGTGATGAAATTTTTGCGATTCAGACTTGAAATGACATTTGCACAACCTTTTTTTCATGATTTGCAATCTTTTATTCGAATTACAAACCCTATCGAGTACCAATGGCTCTAATACCAATGTTAGAAGATGTGAAGAAAGAAATAATGAAAAGGATTTGGAATGCACACATTGTTCATTGTGTCCGCCATTTTATTATGTGAGAGATGGTTACAACCTTTTATTAGTTAATTCTTAACCAATCTTAACTAAATACTAAATTACAAGCCTTATATGCCTTTAGTGTCAAATTATTATTGTTGTGACCGTGGCTTATATAAATGAAGGTATAATATTTGTAATTAGTATTTATTTTGTGTACATTGCTATACACCTCATCATGGCAGATGAGTGACATGGTCATGGGAATGAAAAACTGATAGGAAGGAAGATCTTATACCTGATAGCATGAATAATTGTGTGTTGCTTACCCTAGAGCCAAGGCAATATATCATGAAAGTCTTGTAATTTTTTTAATGTCTATGAATGGTCAGAGTAGGTCAATGGGACTTGAGAATACATCCAATTACAATAGAGAGTGACAGGGTAAAGGACCCTAGAATTTTATAGGAGTTCAAGATGGTTAAACATTCTAGAAGGTGCAGGGAGGACGTTATACATTAGAAAGATCACATACACATATCCTTTGAAAGATCACATACACATATCCTTTGGCCGAGTAGGATTGCATTGCATGCCAATGCTACAGTTTGGTGCTAGTTCCTTTTGTTTTATAGACATTGGGTACAAAGTCATTAACGCGAGACATTGCTATTGAATAGAAAGGCGTGTCTTTTGATGGGCAGAATATAAATATTCATGCCAATATTGCAACATTGTTGCCTTCACTCAATGTATATTTTATAGTATATAGTACTATATACATTCATTATGAAATTCTTTTGTGAAAATAACACTTTAGAAATGGTCTTTTTATTGGCGTCTTTATTGTGTGAACTAAGTTTCTATTCAATTCTTATTTAAGTATCGTGGTATTGTATCCAACTTTTTTCTGTGCTTCATTTTCTCTCAGGTGAAAAAAATGAATTTTAGTTAGACTGCGAACTTTGTAATGCTCAATTACATCTCTGCATTTTGGCACTACATTTATAAATATGAAGAACTAGATAAAATGATTCTCTTTATTGTTTTCAAAATCTGAATCGAGGTATAATGGACGAATTTATAATCAATCATAATCATCAGTCGAACTAATATACGTCAATACTGTACAACTACAATTTCTGTATCACAGCTGAATTTATTCATTGCGCAATGTATCAGTATCAATAGAAGCATTATTTGCGAGTAATCAGAAGCTTCAAATTAACTACTCCTTCATTAATATCCAGTTGAAGGTCTTGGTTTAATTCCTGGGGCTGTTGGTCGTTTTGATTCTTCAACTGGGTTGAGGGTACCCCATATTGGCTGGAATGGACTGCAACTCCAAAAATCGTCTGCAATTTTAGAAGGCGTCAAAGGGCATCATGTTTATTTTGTGCACTCATACCGCGCAATGCCTGTATGCGTCTTTACTTTTAAATTTTTTAACTTGGTCTGGATGACACATTTTACAAGATTGAACTTTGTCGTGTTCGTTGCAACTTGCAAGATTAAATTTCATTCCTTTTATTTTTTTCATATTTTATAATGAAATCATTCACCTTTTCTTTGGCTACAGTCAGATGCTAACAATGAATGGGTTTCTTGTTTGGCTACAGTCAGATGCTAACAATCAAATTTCTTTCCTTTCTTTTGATTTTTTCGTATTTTCTAATGAAATCATTCACCTTTTCTTTGGCTACAGTCAGATGCTAACAATGAATGGGTTTCTGCTACTTGCAACTATGGTCAAGGATTCATTGCTGCAGTAGAAAAGGGAAATGTGCATGCTGTGCAATTCCATCCAGAAAAAAGTGGCAGTATGAATTTCGATTTTTAATATCCCATTTGCAAGTGATATGTATGCCATAGTTATAATTGTTGTTTGTGTCAGGTAAATATGTATTTAGTTTTTAATCAAGTTTCTTCACAGTTCAACAAGGAATAATATTCTTCTAGTTTCATCTGTGTGAGCACATTTTTGTGCGACATTTCAGATTTGCTTGCTTGATCCATCTTCATGGAAAGAAGAGTGAAGCTAATGCTTGAGAAGAGGAAATATGATGCTGTTATATAATATTTCCTGATAAGAAGTTGGCCACAAATAGATAATAAAGTTATATTAAATGTATTCAAAATTTAGAATAAGGGATTTAAAACAGACATTACAATATGTTAACATCTAAACCTTAATTAACTCTACGAGATGAGATCAATCTAGTGTTATTATTTTAATTTAATTAAACTAAATGTTAACTTAAAAAAATGCTTTAGTTAATTGATATAATTAGTTTTACTGTGATAAAATCAAAACTAAATACGTGATTTATAGTTAATAGTTTTAAAATTGTTATGTAGGGGGTACAATAATTAATGTCAATTATATTATTACCTTATTGAAGATCAATGTCATTAAATGAATAAAACTAAGAAGTTTTTTGAGATAAAATAAATGAGAATGAGTCTATGTTCCACCAAGTTTCCGGGATGAGGACGACAAGAGATGGGGGGGGGGGGGGGGCGCATTTCTGGGACGTGTTTTTTTAGAGGCCATTTTTTAGGGGACGACTATTAAAAATATGGATTTTTTTTAAATATAGAAACTTCCAAATATTCATATGATAACATTGATAAGGCATTCATTATATATGTTGTAGAACCTTATTACATAGAATTATAGCTGAATTGATTTTTCACATAATATTCAATGTGTATATATATAATAATTACACTGTCATTTATGAAGGAGAGAGTTCAAGCCAAGTAATTTACATAAGTACATGTACAAAACACAGTGGTCTGTAAAATTTGCCCTGAATGATTGCATATCCATAACACATTCAAATTCATCACTGCATAAAATGTTGTAATATAGAAATAGAAGCAATGTATAGCAATAATAATTTTATATTAATCTAGCAGTAACAAAACTAAAAATCAATTTTAAAACATATTTGTTCAATAAAAAAGGAACAAGGGTACCTAGATCACATGTTTTACGGTGCAATATGCACATGAATGACATGAATTTTCAAGGCTTCAATTTTCAGCAAAAAGAGCTATTGCTTCCCACCTTTTTCATATGACAACGTTGGAGCTGCATTTATAAGTATCCTTAATCTTCATTTGCTTGGGCCTTCAATATCATACATCAAGCCATTTTTTAACACACAAAAATTGGGGCATATAACTGCTACATGCTCAATAGAACAGTCTCAATTTGTAAAAAACAACACCATCCATCCAACCTCTCCTTTGCATGACGGGCGTGTCTATTCAATAAGGCTTGCTCTATTTGTTATCTCGTTTAAAGTGGACCTTCAACTTCTTTCCATTCAATTGGAATTTGTTCATCATGTCGATGGCAGATTGTGCAACTTTAGAGGAGCCATTACTCACGAAACTTGCAATTTTTGTGAGTTTTTTTTAAAATATGTATTTTTTGTGTGTTGTGACATAGGGGACTTCTAGCCGTCCTCCGTACGGCTTGTCGTCCTCTATTGGAAAACAGGCATCCCCGAAACATTTTCTAAAAAAAAGTCTGGGATATCTAGAAGTCCCTTAGCTGTATCGGGGATGGCTAGTTGTCCCTTGCTATCCCCTACTACAAAACAGGCGTCCCCCAAACATTTTCTAAAAAAAATTGGGGACGTCTAGGGGCGTTTCCTACCCATCCCCGAAACGTCCCCCTATAGGTGACACGCCCAAAAACATAGGGGGACGTGTCCCAGGGGTACATGTCCCCGGGGTACATTGGAATGAGTTGAATTGGATTGATAGTGGAACATTTTTTTAATGTATTAAAATGAAATATATTGATTAGGTTAGTTGGACTACACAATCAACAAATTAGAGAGACTAGTCAGGAATTGAGACAGTTAGGATAGGCGTGAGTTTGTGGATGAAGGGTTTCCATGTATGGTTGGATTTGAAACCATCATCCCTATTTAGATTCTGTGGTCTCTTCTTGATCTCGATCACTTCTTTGATTCTTTTATCTTTCCATCAACCTTCCAAGGCTAATATCTTGATGTGATTGCTATTGCACTTATGTTCAGTCAATGCCCACCGCTTGATGTTACCTCCTTGTGAGTCTTGTGTGTGCTCCTTGAACTGCATTTGAAAAGAATAAAACTATGTAAATATGTATTTATTAAATTGTGCTATTCGAGTTTGTAAGGGATTTGTATCTCTTAGTTTTCAGGAATTTCATAATTTTTAGGGTGCATAAGAGTTTTCACTACTTTAAGATAGAGAAATGAAATGTTGACATGATATCTGGCTAGGACAAGAGACAAAGACTCAAATGAGTTGACAAATACCATTGTGAAGTTGGAGTTAAGATATCCTGAGGAAGATTTGCGTCATTTCTAATAAGGAATTGATGCTTGTTCAATTTTTTTAGAGGAGTTAACAAAATGCATTATTGCCCATGTGAATATGGAGAGAAGGCGAATAATTTAGTGTAAAGGTATTTGTTGACGGGTCTTTTGACTTACCAACTTAAGGGGCAAAATACCTTTCCATTCTTGGTCCAAGATAACCTAAAGACTAAGATATGGGTTACAAAGACCTAAAACGGCGTGGAATCCAGCTTTAGGTGATAACAATTGTTAGGATAAAATAATTCACCATTGTATTAATCAAGTTTCCCATAGTAAACTTGTTCCTAGGCTGTTAGGTGGATTTTACTTATGTGTTGTAAATCTTCATTATTTGCTTTCCCATAGCTTTTTGTTTAGTAAACCCGTAACAATATTTTGATAATTTTTGTTGCTGTGCAATACCTATAAGTATTGCAGCATCTTCATGAGATTGTAATGACCAAGTTTATATTGATAAAACATTGATGTTTTTCTTGGTCAACATTTGGTTTCAGAGCAAGTTGGAGAAAAGAGAGAAGAATATTTTTGAGAAGAAAGAAAGAGGAGCTACACAGCACTGCACTTTCCTCCAAAGCATTCTCTGTGTAGAGCAGTTCCAAAGTACTCACATCCAATCTTCCTCTAAAAAGCTTGAGATTTCTATTTTGCATATTCATGAGAGGGGCAATCCATAAGGGAGAAAACAACCACAATGGAGCAAATAAGGCATTGGAATATCAATTAATTAATTTGAGCATTGGAGCATCATCTTGATCTTTTTAGAAATTGTTTTTCAATCAAAAATCAATCAGCTTGAGAGATCATAGAGCAGCCCATTTCCAAGGCCATCTTGGAGGTGGAAAGATACACAAACTTTTGTCCAAAATTCAGCAAAAGAGAGGAGCGCCATTTTGCACATAGTGTAATTCTCACGAGCATGCATATGTGCTCTCTTATTGGGCAATTATTATTTTGCAATTTTTTAGCCAAAGTTTATCAAATTCATAAAAATTTAGGGCTGAGTATATGTATTTTTTTTTTCAAAAATTAAACTTAAGAATTTTTTGTCTATAGTCTACCTGAAAAGCCAATTAATTAGTATCTAGCGAACCAAGAGGAGCCAAAGTCTGAAACTTGGCCACATTGTCCTTTAGCAACTCTTTTCCAAACAAAAAAGAATTTAATTTTTTTTTTAAAATTCCTATAAAACTCTTGTTGTTAATGTTTTTGTCTTTTATCGTAAGAGTTACAGTTAATTTTGTATCCTAAACAAACTAGAAGGATTTGGGACAGGAAATTTTGCAAGCCTTCCTAAAAACCTATGTTACCGGAAATGCCTTAGAAGGCCCCGGGAGCGGGAGCAGGAGCGGCCAGGGAGCGGGTAGGGGCTGCGGAAACGCCCGGGTACGGCCGTACCCGGCCGTTTCCGTAGCCCCTGCCCACTCCCTGGATCCTTAATATGTGTTTTCAGTTTAAGAAAAGTAAATGCATTTTAAAAGCCATTTTTTTTTCCTTGATTGAATGTTATACACTTCATGGGTCTTCATCATAGACCGCTTGGTGTAATGAACGTTACTAAAATCAATCATTCATTCAGTGAACACTCTCCTGGGTCTTCATCGTGGTCATGCTCTGTGTCAATCACGTTTTGTCTTTTTTATACTTGGAAAGTAACCAACATGGAAGCTTTTCTAGTGGGTCTTGAACATGGCTTTACCTAATTACTATACCAAGTCTGACAGATTATGTAGTAGTGTCATGAGGAGACTTGTTCCTTAGAATTTGGTGACATTCAGGATGTTTCTGTTTTGGGATTTGGACGGAACATCCCCATTTTGATTTTAAAAAAAAAATTTATTTACATCAAAACCATTGAACCCTAATCCTGAAAGTTCCTATTTAGAAGGCAGCTCCCAATTTGAACCATTGAACCCTAACTTAGAATTTGCTGAACTTGTCTTTCATATGCATAATATGTAGTTAATAATTAAATTCCTATTTAGAAGGCTGAAATTTATATATTTTTAAATTTTTATATAGTTTTTGTACTGCCGTATCCTACGCTGTATCCGGCGTCAAATTTTTTTTTGCCGTTTCCGCGTATCGGATACCCTGCTCCCGCTCCCGTATCCAAAACATTTCGGTAACTTAGCTAAAAACCTTCAAAAACTTTTTTGAGATACAAAACTATAGTATTTAAAAAAAAAAGCCATAAAAGCCCCTAAAACCTCAATTAATTGATTTTTCACAAACCATGCATGCCCAAAAGCAAAAATTTGCCACATTTTTTGAAATGCCATTCTAAAGCTATGTATAATTTTTTGTGCTTTAACTCAATATAAAAAATACATTCTTAAATGTTTTTGTGAGTTTTCTAAGCATAAAACAAGCAGATTAGAAAACATCAGCATATACAGATCTGTACATTTTGTATATTCGCATCATTCGGTATCAGTGGTGCCTTTGGCTCACGTTTACGGGTAATGTCATGGTGCTTTGAGCTACTGCATCCATAACCTAATACAATTGTAACTTTGACACCTTGCCATCATCCCTCTAAATTGTCGGAGAGAAATAAGGTCACAGTGAGTCATTGAACCCTCCCTCCATTTCCCATTCACCACAATCGTTGGAAATTCGAAGTATATAAGGAAGTTACACCCATGTATGCGGATTTCGATCTAAGCAGGTGCCATTGATCAAACGAATCCCTTTCACGTACTGTCTTGGTACCACGTACTACTTTTCTCTCATGTATGCTAAAGCTTATGTCAAGTACCATCGGGTATATTGACAGGACGAACTTCTTCCACATATCGACAGGTATATAGGAAGGGCACATATATTGAAAGGTGTGGTATATAGGATTGATGGTATATAGAAAGGGTGACATGTTTGGAGTGATAAGGAACCCATCCATCTCCCGCAATTTGCAAAAATGGCTGCAAATGTTTCGAAATTCTTTTTGCCAGATTCTCATCTCCTTAGAGGAGATAATTATGCTATATGGAAAAAAAAGATAAGAACTCAGCTTGAATTTGAAGGCATATGAAATGTAGTTGATGGCTCCTTCATTTGACTTGATAATGATGTTGTTGTCCAATGACAGTTTGACGGAGCCAATCATAAGGCTAAGTTGATCATACTGTTTGAGTTTTAGATGAGGTGCAACCTCACATTTGTGATGCTAAAATGGCCAACGAAGCGTGGGATAAGCTGTTACACAATTTATGCGTCAAAGAATAGGAGTGCGATCCTCCACCTCCAAAGTTAATTGCGTTGTCTCAAGTTGAAAAATGGTGAGAAAATTGAGGCGTTTTTAAGGTGTGTTGCAATGTTGAGGGCATCACTTGAAGCATTGGAAGTGGAAGTGACAAATGACTCTCTTGTACCCATCGTCTTGAGAGCAATACCACCCCCATACATGATCTTTGTGTCCACTTTGAATGTCATGGGACAAACACCGACCTTTGAGAAGTTGGTGAACATGTTGAATAGGAAGAGTCCATGCACATTTCTGAAGAAGAAGAGGAACATGCTCTCGCTTCACATCAGAAAGGGAAAAGGTCCATGAAGTCTTCAAAACAACCCCAAAAACCGAGTAATCAAAATAATCAACAGGGGAACAAACAATAGAAACAATGTCTCATTTGTGGTCAAAAATGCCATGAATTGAAAGATTGTTGGTACAATGCATTCCAACAGGGATCATCTAGTGGCAAGAAGCCTAATAACCAATATAGTCTTCATAGGGACAACAAAGGCAGGCTCATGGACAAAAAAAGGGAGATTAGAAGAAAAGAAAATGCAACAAGGCAACATTTATGAATAGGAAGAATAAGCATCTGATGAGTACTTCTTGTATGTTGCACAATTGCAGGAGCTGTCCACTTCTCATAGTTCTATCTTGTATATTGATTCAAGTGTAACTCGACACATGATTGGGAGACAAGATTGGTTCTACAATTTGAGAGATACACCCACCAAAAATCATGTTTCATTGGGTGATGATAGTTCCTACAGTGTCCAAGGAATTGACAACATTTCGTTACCTCTTGGAACATGTTGGCTAGATTTTCTGCATAGCATCAAACCTAGGCAGTCATGAGATAAATCTCCCTCATTTAACCGGTGAGGCTCCCGTGTCAGATTTGTCAATAAAAATGTGTTATTATCTATCAGGGGTTTTACTTTAACCACTTAGTTCATGAACCATAACTAAGAAGTTCTGCAGCAAGTAAGCAGCTGTTTAAGAAAGGAAAGTTATAGAAGAAAGAAGTAAAGGAAATACAGAGAAGAAATGGGGAAGATGTGCATCCCAATTAGTAGATAGCAGAGCTAATTACATGCACATAGAAGAAACTTAATAGATATGAACACACAGAATTATAAAACAAAGGCAGCTCTAGATCTAGATCTAAAATAACACAAAGTTTATCAAGAGATCTAAGATTCAAAGCAAGAAACACAGTACACCGTGACACAAAGTTCTCCGGAAACTTGCTCCCTTGTATTCCTTTGCTCCAAGTTGCTCTCAGGAGTTCAGCACAAAGTCTAGAACTCAGGATTGCTGCTTACAAATTCTGATCGATCCTTCAACCCGGAGGTTCTTCTCCTACTTATAGAATGTAGGAGGGAAAGTACAAATAGAAGACTCAAACTGAACTAAAGCATGAACAACAAGTAAAGATGACATTTGGCAATCATCCTCAACTTCTTCTTAAGTGACACATGTATCACTTAACTAATAGAATGGTTCCACATGACTTCAAGTAATGGTTGTAAAACCAATAACTTAGAAGTTTTACAATTTCATCCGGGAACATAGAAAATAGAAGAAGAAAGAATAGAAGAAGTCCATGCCAGCTGATATCATTTATGTCTTCTTCTTGTTCTGATATCGGATATACTTGTCGAACATGTAATTCAACATCTTTCCATCTGTTTTAGCCACTGCTTCCTTCTCTGTCCTGAATTGCAGCAACCCTTCATTCAACACTTTGCTGCACGCTTCCACCTCTTCCAAACTCGGCCCAAACCTCGCAATGTCTGCCTGCAGCGCCACCAGTCTACTGATAGAATTCATCGTGAAAGGCTTGGTAGCTTTATCAATTCTCTTTTGTACCATCAGAAGAGAACCTTCCAGGGAATTAGGCACTTCGTTAGAAACAATCCGCACGTATGAAGTAACACCTCCGTCCACTCTTTCCTCAGTGAAAGAAATGATACTGTCTGGTAAATCTGATGTTCTACTCTCAAGTGCCTGCATCCTCTTCAGCAAAACTCTGCAGATTTCCAAGCGGAAAGATACTGCAAACTCTAGCTGCTTCCCCTTCTCGACTGATCCGTCTGGTACAATCTGTTCCGCAATCAATACATCTCTCGGCAGCTTGTTGATCTCGGCCAAAATACTCAGGTTACTCTCTGCAACTGTATTCATGCCTTCTATGTTTTCCATCAGTTGCTTTAGTTGATTTGCTGCATCGTTCATAACCTTTAGGCGGGCTGGCACTTCCCCAAGTTGTACAGAAGCTTGACGAATAATCAGATCCTTCCATTCGTCAATAGCCTTTACTTGATTGCTTGTGTCCTCCATTTCCTGCATAAGATGATCACTCACCTGCTCTGAAATGGGCTGAATGGAAGGTTTAGCAACCTTGGCTATGATCTCACATAATTGAGATACTTGCTTCTGCAGCTCTTCTTTCTCCGCCTTTTCACTGTCAAGCCTAAGGAATAAAGCGTCTATCAATGTCTGTGTGTCCTGCTTCAATCCTTAAATGGTGGCTTGACCGAGTGGTACTTTGGTCACTGTCACATCTTCCGCCGTGAGCTCCTCCTCTATCTTTCCTTCTACCGGAATTGATATCTCAACAAACTTCTCTCCCGAATTCTCAATGATCAACCTAGAAGTTGCTTTAGCAACTTTAGGCCTTCTGTCTCTTCTGCTCAGATCCTGGAGTAGCTGCAAGTCGTGCTCCTCTAAGTTCATCTCCATTCTCGCTTCTGGAACCAACTGCAAAGCCAACCATTTCGAGAAATTACTTCTCGGAGAGTGAGAAGTCGCTGAGTGCACTACCATCTCCCGCTCTGCATCCTCTCCGTCAGAAAGTGCCACAGTGTTATGATTGCCATCCTCTGAATCATCCAAGGACAAAGCTCTTTCGAACTCTGCCATCTGCAGCTTCAACATCTCCTCTGGAACGGGTGATGAACGAAGTGGCTGAGGAGAGAAGACGAACGTCGCCGGATTCAATGAAGGCATGGAAACGTCCTGCTGCTGCGGTGCAATAGTTGGTGAAGTACTGGGTACTGGAGAAGCCGGAGTCAAAGCTATGGTTGTAGAAGTGATCTTCTCTTTCTCTTGAGATCTTCTGTGTACTTTCAACTTCTCGGACCTTCTGCTGCTTTCTCCTTCATGCTTTCGCTTGAGGGAATCTCCTGTGCCGAAGTTGCCCGTGATTTGATTCATCAATGCTTCATCAAGGCAATATCCCTTCGTCAGCAACCAGTTTGAAGTATTCACCAACACAGCTCTCGACCTTTCTTCAATTGTGTTGCAGCCTCCCATGTTATTCTGTAGTATGGCTTTATCTCCTCCCATTTGATGGTAAGTGTCAAGTACCACATTCCCATCGTCTTTAAGATCCGCAGGTATCCGCGCTAGTCCAAAGTCGAACACTTGCTTTGCTGACAGCCTGCTGAAATCTCTCTTTCTAACCTCGTACTCACTTCCGCACTTCATCCAGAAATCTTCTAATCTTCTAATGAAGGCACATGTGCGTACTGCTGGGAGATTGTCTTCCTGGCTACTCCAAATGGATCGAAGTTCAGCCGTGCAGGGAAGAACTCTTGCTCATGACTCGGATAACATTTGCGCTTCCATCCCTCGAGCTCTGTGAATGCTAATGCAGCTGTAATATCCCACAGTGATTGGGAAGAAGCCCGTAGACTTGTGCCGCTTTGACTGAAGGTCGTGTAACTCCACAAGTTGCCTGCTCAGCTCCATGGCGATCAATCTATCATTCGGATACCTAGGCATCTTTATTGGTTCTCCAGAAAAGCCTGTAACCCTGAGGTATGTGAAATCTGCAAATTGAATGAATAGACTGCCAATCTTGGACACGGCTTCCCACGCTTCCTTGCTTACCCTGTTGGCCTTCAAGTCTTTGTCTAGCCTGCAGATGAAATCGTAGAAGAAGTCATCGTTGATCACTTTGAAGTCTTTCTCGCCTGTAGGTGCAGTAAGCTGCGGGTAGCACTCGAAAATGGGGTCCTTGGAAAGAACACCACATCTATCCAGCTTGGAAAAGACACCTTGTGAAGCTGCAGCATACACCAAGTATGAAGTCATCTTGAAGCTGAAAGTACGCTTCACGTTCCGAAGTTGCTCACCGATGTTGCTGCTAATAATTTCCGACCAATTGATTATAGAATCAACCTTGTTGATTTCAATGGTCCTGATGAAAGCATACATCCATGTACGGAAAGTGTAGGCATTCGCTTCGCCATTCATCCTGCATAGCAATTTGACGACATCATCTGCCTCCTGCACCAAATTGGACCGTGGAAGAGTTCTCGGGAACTTTGAAGGGGATCTAGGCTTCTTCATGAACCGGCTATTCATGATGCTCACACAATCAGCTCTATGCTTCTCCCACCTACTGTCAGCATCTTGAATGCTAATAGAAGTCACCACCTTTCGTACTGGAATCTTCAAACAATAATTGATGAACTCTGCGTCCAAACGAATTATTGTCTTTCCCGAAGCATCACGTACTGATCTGGATGAAGGATGATAAGATCTAGCACACTCCATCACGAACTCTGGCAATTGGGCTGTACATGGAAAAGCTGCAGCTCGGATAATTCCACTGCTTTTGACCGCACGCATGAGTGAAGTCTTTCCCGCTCTGGATCTATCAATCAAATCGGAAAGAGGTTCCGGGCCTAGATCTGTGTCTCCTATGTCTGCAAGTTTGGAAGCAATGCATGACTCCATCGTGCTTTCTTTTTCATCTCCCTTCGCCATGGCTTTGTCTATCTTCGTCTGAATAATTCTTTTTCTCCTTACTTGGCCAGATTTCTTCAATACTGGTGCAGATCTGGACAATTCTTCAGATTCGGAGGATATTTGTCAATGTATTGGACATTGATAAAAACTCCTTTTCTTTTGTAAAGCACCTGTAATGAATTCCTGCAATTTATTCAGACAAAAATGGCCACCGGAGCATGAATAGTGAATTTAAATTATAAAAATCTGCACTTTTCAAGCCTGCTGCCCCAAAAAAATGGTGTTTAATTTGCACATAAAGAGAGCATGAATCCTTTCAACAACACATGAGCTCCTGTAACACCTGTGTAAACAATTATGCAAACAAAGATCAACCTCCTTCAAAGCATGCGCCAAATCTGGAAGCTTTTAGCCTTGTTAGCACTTTGTCTGAACAAAATCCTTCCTTTAATGGGGGCGCACTTTTCCACTTGGCTGCAATTCTTCACCTGTGATTTGAATAATTCACCCATATGGCTGCCCATGCTTATATAACCTTCACAATTCTATAATTAATAATTGCCCTAACAATTAAAGGCAATTAATTAATTAAAAATCATGCTTTTCTCTTTTAAAAATAGCATGTTTAAGGACAACCATCCAATAAATTAAATTAATCCAATTTAATCCTTCACACATCACTTCACTTAAGCTTCACAGTGTGCTTTGACCATAGCCACTGAAAATAGAAATTAATTTAATGTTTTAATGCTTTAAAAAACATTAAATAATACCCAAATGGGGCGCACTTTTTGAGAGGAAGAGGGAAGTCATTAAATAAATTAATTTTAATGCTTTTAAACCCTTTCTTTTATTTCATCTTTGACTTGTTGACTTCCTCCAAGCTTGGGCACACTTTTTGAGAGAATAGATTAATTAAAATAATCAATTTAAGGCTTTTATTCTCTCACCAAAGGGGGCGCACTTTTTTGCACATGTAATTCTATTTTTAAGAATTTTTTCATAATGGGATTCTTTACCCTGCAAGGCAGGCACCAAAATCCCGTGATCCACTTAAGTGATTTGACTTTGACAATGGGATTATTTACCCTGCAAGGCAGGCACTAAAATCCCATGATTTCACTTAAGTCACTTTCCTTTTATTATATCATGGGAATTTTTACCCTGCAAGGCAGGCAATAAATTCCCACCTGCCTGCAGCCTCTATTTTTCCCACTGCAGCTTAAGTGACTTTTATAACATGGGAAAAAGTACCCTGCTAGGCAGGTATAAAATTCCCATCATGCCTGCGGCTTCTATTTTTCCCATTGCAGCTTAAATCCTTTGTTTTCCAAAAATGCGCCCATCCCCGCAGGGGCTTTTCTGTGCACGACTTTTGTTTTTTCCCAGTGATCCAGACCTCCGATGGCGACTTCCTCTGGGCATAATGTGCGTATATGTTTTCCAGCTGCTCCAGGCCAAAAATCGAGCTTACCCGGCGAGGGAATTGCTCCAGAGAAATTTCACAGAAAACAAAACAGAACACCACAAAAACACGAAAAATTGCCAAAAGTTACAAATAAAGCCCAAAACTTAAAATAAGTTAAAATCCTTCTGGCACATAGGAATAATAACATATTCGCTCATAATAGAGTTAAAACTAGAGCGCAAATAGCCTCATACGGGGCTCAAAATAATTAAATACAAATTTTCCTGCAGACAAATCCTGACGACAGAATAAAACAATTTTGGGCATCTGGGTATTTGGCGAAAAGGGCTAATATGGCTCTTTGGGATTATCTTGACGCAAATACAAGAACTTTCATGCAATAAAAAACAACAAAACGACCCATTATTTTAAAAGTTACGAAATTTTTTTCGGATAGGGGTAGTCGCAGATTTCAGGGTGAAATCTGAGTGACACCAGAACATATGATTTCATCATGCATAGCCTACTCCTTTAAGTTATAGAATCTCTGCCTTGCATTTGATCCTTGATAACGTCAACTACTGGAGCTCAATCTGAAAGTTGATTTTGACAGCAAAGGTGGTAAAAAATGTGCCTTATAAGAGATAAAAACAAGACCTCAAAAATTGTTGCACAAACATTTGGTGTTGGGAAAATGTTCTAACTTGATTTGTTTTGAAGAACAATCTGGCACTTCTTGCAAAGGATTCAGACTCAACATAGTTGTGACACAAAAGATACAAGCATGCGAGTTTTGGATACCTGGTTGCACTCAACGCTATAATATGGTGAGAGGTTTGCCTCCAGTGAAGAAAAATACAGATAAATGCCCCAGTTGTCTAGCAGGCAAACAACATCCAACACCTTTTGGTACAAGTACCTTTCGAGCTTTTAGAAAATTAGATTTGGTGCACACTGATCTTTGTGGACAGATGAGACCTAGCCATGATGGGTTTCAGTATTTCATGCTCTTTGTTGATGATTACTCATGCAAAATGCGGGTATACTGCCTCAAGACCAAAGACCAAGCCTTCTAGACTTTCAAGCAGTTCAAAGCGTCTGTGGAAACGGAAACTGACCGTAAAGTTAGAACTTTCCGCTCAGATCAAGGGGGAATACACCAGTAATGAATTCTCAACATTTTTGAAAGAACATGGTATTTGTTGTTGATTGATTCCACCGTAGACTCTACAAGAAAATGGTGATGTAGAAAGGTAGAATCACACTATCATGGAAATGGTGCGTTGTATGATTGATGATTTAGGTTTAAGGAAAACTTAGTGGGAAAAAGCAGTAAAAACAACAGTTTATTTGCCAAACAGAGTTCCAAGTGCAACTCTTGATGGAATGACTCCACAAGAAGCATGCTCAAGGCATAAACCATCTATAGCTCATCTTCGTGTTTTTGATGTAAGGAAAGCATGCACACTCCCAAAAAGAAGAGAACAAAAATGAATATGCAATCTGAAAAATACATCTTCTTAGGTTACAATGAAGAGACATTGGTTTATAGATTGATGGATCCAAAAACCAGGAAAATCAATATCAACAGGGATGTTGAGTTTCATGAGAAGAGTGAGCTAGATCCACCTTCCACAAGCTCACTTGATGATCAAATTAGTCCTGTTATAAAAATTGAAGGTGATTGAAGCTTTGATGATGACAACGATGATGGGAATGATGGTGATGATCAGGTAGGTCCACCACCCACAGTAACAATTCAATGCATGACGAAATGGTATACTAATGTGATACAAGATGCTAAGTTGGAAGGAGTCCCAAATATATTCACTACTCGACCACAAACTCGCAGTATTGCTCGAGAAGAGGTAATTTTGGCTTTAATGAGTGCAATTGTTGAATTTGTTGAGCCCACCATAGTTCAGGAAGCCCTAGAATGAAAACTTTGAAAAGATTTCATAAATGCAAAATAACAATCCTTGATGGAAAATAATACGTGGCAACTTGTAGATCTTCCACCAGGGAAGGAACCTATTGGTTGTAGGTGCATCTTCAAGACGAAGTACAAAACAACTGGCAATATTGACAAGTATAAGGCAAGGCTTGTAGTAAAGGGGTATACTTAGAAAAAAGACATTGACTATGAGGACTTTTGCTCCCATGCCTAAGATCAAAACTATTGGGACGATATTTGCTTTAGCTACTTAGGGTGGAAGGTCCACCAAATGAATGTAAAAAGTGCCTTTCTAAATGGAGATTTGCAGGAAGAAGTCAACATGACTCAACTAGAAGGTTTTGTCATACCTGGAAAAGAAGAAAAGGTGTGTAGACTCATCAAGTCACTATATGGTCTCAAACAGGCTCCTCAACCTTGGTATATAAAGATTGACAAGCATCTTTTTCGTCACGGGTTCCAGAGGAATCCTTATGATCCCAATCTCTACCTTAAAAAGTAAGGGGGAGATTGTTATTGTTGTTGTCTATGTCCATGATCTAGTCATCACTGGCAGTTCAGTGAATACGATTGATGCAACCAAGAAGAATCTTAATCGATTGTTCGACATGACAAATCTCATGCTATTACACTACTGTCTTGGATTGGAAGTATGGAAAAAGAAGAAACACATTTTTGTGTTCCAAATGAAATATGCCAAGACATTACTTGAGAAATTTTGGATGACCGACTATAAACCCATTGCCACATCCATGGACACAAAGCTTTAGCTGTCTCGCATAGATCCATCATCACAAGTGAATGCCACTCTCTATCAACTGTTGATTGAGAGTCTCATTTACTTGATCTATACTAGACTAGATATCAACTATGCTGTTAGCTATCTCTCACAGATCATGCAAGAGTCAAGAATGTGTCACTGGAAAATGGTAAAGCGGATTTTGCTATATATTAGATTAACAATGAATTTTGGCTTAGAATACAAGAAAAATTATCTATTATTGATAGGATATTTGGACTCAGATCATGTAAGTAATATTGATTACAAGAAATCCACTTCTGGATGTGTTCTCTTTGGGATCTAGTCTAATATCATGGGGGAGCATTAAACAAAAATTTGTTTCTCAATCTTCCATTGAAGCAAAATATTGCGCTACAGAGGAGTTGTGTGCGAAGTGATATGGTTACGTCACATATTTGAAGGACTAGGAGTATTGCAGAAACAACTGACCAACCTGTATGTTGATAATGAAGGTGTTATAAAAGTTGTTTGCAATTCATGTTTTATCAACAAACAAAGCACATTGAGGTACATGTACATTTCATATGCAAGCGTGTTCTACAACACAACATCCAGCTCCACTTTTGCCCAATAGAAGAACAACATGCAAATGTCTTCACAAAATCACTTGCACGGGATAAATTTGAGGCAGTAAAATAATCTCTCTCCTGTTCTCTTGAGACCATGATGAATGAAGGGGGGAATGTTAGAATAAAAAAATTAACCATTGCAATAATTAAGTTTACCATAGTAAACCTTTTCCAAGGTTATTAGTTGGTTAGGTGGATTTTACTTATGTATTATAGATCTTCCTAATGTGCTTTCCTGTAACTTTCTGTTTAGTAAACCCATAACACTATTTTGATAATTCTTGTTGCTGTCTAATGCCCAGAACTTAGAAGTATTGCAACGTTTTCATGAGATTGTAATGACCAAGTTTATATTAATAAAACATTGGCATTTTCTTGGTTAACAACAACCTTCTTGAGCTCTATAATGTCAAGAATAACAACCTTAATCCTACCACTTCAACAAATGCCCAAGATAATAGAATTGAAATTCCTAAAGCCACCCGTGGATAACCCCAAAACCAGCACAACAGTAAAGGCCCAGAATAACGAAATCTAAGTTACCCATGATCGCAAAGAGGTAAAGTACAAGTCACAAATCACCTTGAAAACAAAGGCCTCAAAGTAATGGCAACATAATCTGACCCATAAATTACTTAAAAAATAGCTTCATCAAACTCCCATCATGACAACAAAGGCCCAAAGTAATGATACACGGGTTTAAGCATTGCATAAAATAATCCATTACATGATAGAAGCTTATCTATTGAATTACAACTCAAAGGTTACATAATTCTATCAAGAGATAAATGCATGGGCTAAAACAAGATTAAACAAAAAGGTGGCTTGTGCTAGCCACCCTTCCCCATCTCCCTTTTTCTTTTGTTTTAAAAGACAATGCAAAAGGTGGCCAAGCGGTTGGAATAACCATCTTCTTACATCAGTCTCAAAACTGTGAATCTCTAACAACTACAACTTTAAGTTGTATGGAAATGGATTATGTGGAAACACGGATTTTCAAAAAGCCCTTGGAACCGAAACGGCATGGAAATGGCTGTACAACATACTACAAAAAATTAGGCATAATACTCATTTTTAGTTCATAAAAGATAGAACTCTTGAAAAATATGGTATTCATAAAAGCTCAAAAACATTCATCATGCTTAAAATATCACATGTTCATGAATTATGTGAATAACATGTGTTATAGCCTAGGTTAAAACTTCAAAGGCAATATGTAAATACAAATGGTTATAATCTAGAATAAATCATCTAGATTCTCTTCAAATGCAATTGCTGCCACTCTTTTTTAAAACTGCTGAAATTTTGTAAAATCCTGCGATAACATGAGTGTTTCGGAATGAGATGATAGTGTGTTATATTGCATTAACTTAGTGTGATATAGATTTTTATTGGTTTTCTATTCCGGTGTATTAAATTTTTTTAACCTTTTTTTTATTTTGCATTATTAAGGAAGAATTGCTGCCAGAAACGACCAGGAAATGCTCAGGCATGTGCCAGAAACGTCATGGAAGCAGTACGTGTCCAGGATTTACCTGGGCTTCCTATACGTTTCAGTGGCATTTTGTATCCGCGTTTCATTCTGGAAATGTACCTAGCCTAAAATGGGGGTGGAGGGGAGAAGGGTGTCCCGTGTTTCCTCCATTCTAGCTACAACTTAGTACTTTCACTTTATTACATCCTGATAAACTAAAAGTTGGCCTCACCTTTCCACACTTGCAGACTTAAGACATACTCTTATTCATAAAAAGATGGGCTTGATAAATATGAATAAGTATTATGGCTTGAGCCTTTGAATTTATATATAACAATGGGAACCATCAAGTCGACCTTCAGACCTTATCAACAGATTTATATCCTAGAATGATAGTAGGCTTCACAACTTATTTAACCATGGACTCACTTTACAAGTTCACATAATTAAATTAAATATTTGGTAATTACATCCCATTTGTTTAAATAAATTCTATTCAAACAAATCTAACAATACCTTTCCATTAAGTTAGAAGTGGCCCCTAGATAAATGTCTTGGGTAGTGTTGCAGTGGTGACAATATCAAGAACTGCACCATCAATTTGGTTCAACATCGGATCCACCGTGTCTCTGCATATAACAATGAAATTTGCCGAGGCCTTTTAAACAATGTGATAGACAATAAAAATGGTATGGAAGAAGCTCACAACGGTTTGATGTTACCTAAGTGGATGTTTATCAACTGGTCTTTGATGAATTTAAGTGATGTTATTTTTTGGCTCTAATCTACTTGGCTTAAAGGTCCATCATATTCAAAACTTATGGGCAGGATACCAACTTGTCTACCACATACATTGAATGAGTAGGGGAGCATTAGTAAAGAAATCACTGACTTTATGCATAAAATGGCTTATATGTGTGAAGTATGTATGAAACATTTATTACCATTGTAGGATTATCTTGAACACTATGTTGGTTCTCACTGCCTTTGATCCACCTTGCTGTGATAGAAATAAATAAGAACAGATAAGCTTTAGCTAATAGAATTAGGATCTTGATTGTTATAGTAACAACCTCGGTAATTCCAGAAATTGAATCCCATTCAAAATGTTCCAGAATGGGTATGAATGGAATTGATAAGTTCCATCTGCCCAAGTAAAGAACTGTTACAAAGAATGAAGAAGCTAATAGATTTAGGTAATAGAATAAACCAAATTTGATACCCGAATATTCAATTTGATAACCCACTACCAATTTTTCTTCCGCTTCTTATAGATCAGAGGGCAATCTCTCACATTCTGCTAGAGACGAAATGAAAAAAACTAGAAACCCTATAGGTTGACGCCACAAATTCCATCCTAAAAAACCATAACTGCACTGTGCTTCAACTATATCAATTGTACTTGAATTGTTGGATAATTATAGTCAATAGAACAACACTGTTCTTATCTCTATTCCACCGCCCTATAGAGAGTTATAGAGAGGGGGGCGGGCATGAAGTGTATCTGCTCCAATCCGCCCCTCTATAGAACTATATGGCTCCACCCCTACTCTACTGTATAGAGGCTTGGGGCCCCTGATGGAGGCTCTATATGGGAGCACCACATCACATCATCCATCTATCTGATCCGTTGTATACATGATACGACTATGCCCCCTAGAGATCTTATCTATCTAGAATCAATGGAGATTGACTAATAACTTGCCTCGGCCTCCCGATGGGCCCAACTGCCATGGAGTCTAAAATAGCTCATCAACTTTACCCTATAGAGGGATGACGGAGGCCCGCCCTATCTAGATATATGGCGGCTATACCATATATAGAGAACTCTTCAGTGGTTATAGTCTATCTACCTGTTCAATAACTATCTATTAAAATGTTAACATGAATGGTCTATTTTCACTGATTGGTGATGGGGACATAAATCAAGATTTTGGCTATTAAAAATGTTAACCATCAAACCCAACTTGTTGGTTGCACTTTACAAAATATCTATTCAACATCACCCCCATAACATGTTCAAAATCTTCAAGACATGGTGGCTCTTAACAAAGTTTCGCCATTAGAAGAACAATGCAAACAAAATTAGGAAGGTTAAAAATCAAAACAACTTGAATGGTAGCTTGTAATAGATAGATGACACTTATTTCTTCTTCTCGACCATTTTGTTTTAAGTTGCCAACCTGAAACATAGGTTCTAATCTGTGGTTGCAATCCTCTTCTACTTCAGGTTGTTGACAATTAAAACATGATTCGAATCTCATGATCCAGATGAGCATGATATTCTGGGCCAATACCTATTTCAAGCATCATATCATTAAGCTCACGTCTCATGGAAGAAGGATTCCTTTATATTGGCATAATATTCTACATGTATCTTATTTCTCCTTCTTGTGCCAATCTGAAACATAGGATCTTGTTTGTGGTTGCAATCCTCTTTGCTTCAGGTTGTTGACAACCAAAACATTGATTTTTAATATCATGATCTAGATGAGCAAGATATTTTGGGCCAATACCTAATTTAAACATCATATTAACAAAGCTCTTGTGTCTCATAGAAGTAGGATTCCTTTATATTGGGATAATCTTCTAAATCCGTTTCAGGATAATCATGTGGATTGGTCATTGTAGAATCTAGATGAAACAACCTTTCCATTGGCAACTTCCTGTACCTTTTGGCTTGTGTCTGTAATGTCCCCTTTTCCGAGGCATTACTAATATATATGTTCATCTCTTTTATTTGCATTATAACCCCTTGGCATGCCTAGTGCTACAAGTGAGAGTCTCTAGTTAGTTTTAAAATGTGCACATAGGTTAGTTACTTTTTATTATTTTATTAGAATATAATAAAGTGCACATAGTTTTAGAATATTAAATGTTTTAATTATGTAATGGGAGGGAAATGGGCCACTTAGCTATCTAACTTGTAATTGCAAATTTAAAAAGTGTATTTTCCCTCCAAGTGGGTCGATCCTTTTGGGAAGTTTATTGAAGGGATGTGAGGGTGTCATTTCACCCTATGTTGATTTGATCATTTATGTCTCTCCATGCTTGAAGAAATGGGATGTATGCCCTAGCTCTTCATTGTGCTCTCTCTCTCTCTCTCATTCAATTTGGAATTGAAGTAAATATGATTTTGATAAAGATCCATTTGTGTGTATGTTGCATCTATTGTGTGGCGAATTAATTGGGAAAGTGTTCCTAATGCTAGTGCATTTAATTATGGTGCAAATTTGGTTATTGTTGCATGATTTGGGAGTATACTTGTCGGTTTTTAGATCTGCTGTGTTTTGCAATTAATTTCATAATTTTTTGGAGATGATTTGATGCCCTAAATGTGCTGGGCGACTTACTTTTTAGGGAAAAATTAGGGTTTCATGTTTGCTGTGCGAAAACTAATTTTGGAATATTATTCTTCGTATTTTTGTAGCCCAAAATCCAAAGTTTGAAGGCTTTTGCTTGGTTGGTTAAGCGGAAAATAATTTTAGAAGTTGCAGCAGTGTGGGGTTGGATTATTAATTGTTTGTGACACATTTTGATGCTTAAAAATTGTGATTTCAGTTCAGATCTGTTCTTGGCATTTTTGTGCATCAAAACAAGCTTTTGGAGGGTGAAAACAATTGAGGGAAGTGCTGGTTATTAATTTAATAATTTCTGCTAACCCTAGCGCTCAGATATGGAAGTTTGGATGCTATTTTGAAGGGGTTTTAGTGCCCAAAAAAATCTGATCCTTAGTTCATTGGAAAGGGAAAAACCTCAAGTTTATTGTGCACTTTGTTTCATATGAAAAGAAGGAATGTTGATTGAGTTATGAATTTTTGAAGTTTTCAGCTGTTTGCAACCGTTTCAAATTAATTCACTGCTGCTATTAAAAATCAGAATTGAGAGGTTTTAAATTCCAATTGATCCGCTCATCTATCCTACCACCTTGGCTACTTCCAACCCCATTTTAGGTTTGTAATTAGTGACATTGGGCTATTTGAAGTTGATTCAAAAGGATTTACTCCTTGAATTGATTTCTATCCATTTGTGGCATTTTCCATCTTGTCCTGAAAGGGGACATTATAGTGTCCAAAAGTAATTTGATAAGGCGATCAACATTATATATGTCATGATCTCCATGACTAAGGAAAAATGAAAAGCGGGATGATAAATTATGTGAGGGGAGCGACATAGCGAATCCCATAAAGAAATACAAGCTACAAAAATAAAAGAGGGCATTGATAATCAGTAAAGTGGCCTAGAGGATGCATCTACAAATATTTATGTAGGCTGGGGAGCTCTATTACCAGGGTTCGTCCCCCACCCTCCTGTACCTCCTGGATACGTACCCGGTACAGATACATCTTGGGTACAGTACTTATACGTCTCGGGTACATCTAGGTACGTATCAGGTATGTCCCGGGTTAGTTTTGACGTACATGGGACGTACCCACAGGGTAGGGCAGTAGGGGGCCTCAAAAAAATTTATTTTTAAAAAATTTCAACTCACAAACTTAAGTTTTATAGAGGACTAGACTAGGAGGGCACGACAACCACAAGGAAACCTGAAGATTGTTTAAAATCCCTCTAGTTTATTGAAGAGAAAAAATTCAAAGGATATCAAGAATGTTTGAGGTAATTATTTGGGATCATCGCAATTGGCCAAGGAAAGAAGCTTTCATAGAAATTTGGATATATATATGAGCCTCTGTATAAGTTATTTGTGAGAACAAATCTCAGGTGATCTTCAATACTACTAGAAAAAAATGGAACCGTAAATTGCATAGCTTAAAGTTTCAAAGAGCATCCTTTCCTAGAACTACCAAGGCACAACATTGACTCCTTCCCGCATCCTTAAGGAGGATTAGAAGGTGATTTTGGATAATATGAATGCAAGAATCAACCATTGGACTGACCTCTTTAGTTATCATTGGCAGGTTAGAGTCAATCTCATTAAATAGGTCCTTTAGGAGCTCCCTATACACATCTTTTATGGCTACCATCACAGCACAAAAATTAATCTCAAAGGAAATGGATGAAACACAAAGGAATACAATATTCGTTTATCATAGAAAATATAAAATCTTAAGTATATTGAATGTTTTGTGTTACAATATAGAGCTTTATATAGCATGTAAATCTGTTATGTAGTTATTCGGTTGGTAACTGTTCAACCAATCTGTAACCACCTCCTCACATAATAAATTCACCCTGCCTGAATCATTTGATGCAGTGCAGTTTGCCTTCTCTGAATTCTTTCTTCTCTTTGCATATGCTAACATTGGTATCAGAGCATTCAAGATCACTCAAGGTTGTAGTTCGAGGAAGCCTTTAAGAGGCACGGACTGGAAATTCGAGGAAGCCCTAACAAGGCACAAATTTGAAAATATATGAAGGTATTTGGAGAAAATACAGTCGCAGTCAGGAAATACAGAGCTCGAGGAAGCCCTTGAAGTTCGAAACTACAAAGAGAAAGATCGTTTTTAGTTCTTGGTGGTCGCAGCAGATTTTATGGTTTGCAACTGTGTTTTGAAGGAGGTTACTGGCATTCGAGGTAAATTGAGGGAAAACTTCCTGGAAAGTTTGCAGTCGTGAGGGAAGAGTGCACAAAAGTCGTGCCATCATAGAAACAACCATATACATAGTCACGGTTTGAAAAAACCTGTCGCAAGGGGCAAAATGAGGGCAAATAGTCATTTTTGTGAAAATCGTGGTTTGAAGGCACAATACGTAGGCAAGAGAAATAGATACGATTCACAAAGATAAGTTGTGAATAAAGCAACACCATTAAAATCACAAATACAGTGTTCGCTATTGCTGTTGGAAATCATGGATAAGGGTAGAAGTAGAGTCGCGTGCCTTGGAATTTGTAGAAGTCGTGTGCCTGTTGGGATTTAATAATATTTCTTTAATATACGCCAATATAGTTGGAGGGCAGTTCGAAGGTGCTTTACACGTGAGTAATTAATTTAATTTACTTGCTGGAGTAAGTAATATTTTATTACTGTGGGTAAAATATTATTTTATTATTTCCGTTATTTTGGAATAATAAAATAGCAAATATTTCACACTTGACCTTGTCAGAGACACAAAAATTAACGGGCACTAATTTCAATGCATGGAGCCATAAGATTTTAATGCTTCCGGAGTTTCGTGATTGTGATAAAATAATCACGGGTAGTGAAAGTCAACCAACGACGAACTTTGCGGATTATGACAAACGTCATAAGGAAGCATTATTGCTCCTCAAGTTATTGGTGTTGGATGATATGATACTGGAAGTGCAAAATGCTATCGGGCTATAATGTTGTTGGCCAGTCTGAGGGATAAATATCAGGGGTTAGAAAAGAGCTAGGTGTTATACTTGAAGAATATACTCTTTTCTGTAAAGTTACAAGAAGTTGGATCGCTGTCTGAGCACCTACTTCAGATGAAAGACCTTCGAGACCATTTATCTTCCATCAACAAAAAGGTGGATGATGATGATATGGTGGCTTTGGTTCTGAACAACTTACCTTCTTCGTATGAGTCATTTGTGGAGGTACTCCATTTAATGGCTAAAAGTCAAATACTCACGTTTGACAAGGTGAGTTCCTACCTGTTGCAAAAGGAGCGGAGACAAATTCAGGCATAATCTAATTTTGACCAATCAGAGAGTCCTCTTGTCATTTAGTCAGGGAAAGTGGAAACGTCAGTCTGGTGAGTCTTCCACTCGGTATCAGGTCACATGCTATTACTGTCACAAGGTTGGGCACCTTAAGAAGGATTGGTGAAAGCAAAAGTATGATCTTTCACAACAGAACAAGAAGCCATGTGATGAGAAACATGTGGCGGTAGTTGCAAAAGAACGAGATTCAGATGACGGGCATGCTCTTTATTGTCTTACAACATCATCCTCGCATGACAGTGGTACTAGTTGCTGGATCATTGACTCCAGTGCATTTGCACACTTTTCATGTCACAGGGACTGGTATGTTTCATTTACTAGCTGACGGAGAATCACTTGCAGTAGAAGGGATAGGAGATATATGCATTGTATTGAATAATGCTCATAAAATGTTGGGACGAAATGTTAGATATGTACCTTATTTACAAAAGACTCTTCTATCTATTCGTCAATTAACTGAAAATCCCAATATTTATGTGGATTTTTGTGGGAAGAAGTGTGTTGTCTTTGATGTGAAATAGAGACAAATAATTTCCCTTGATATTGGGGAAGGTGGCCAATATTGGCTTGTTGATCCTGCTACGATCAACATGAGTGCACGTGTGGAGGACAACTCCACCATACAGGATGTGTAGGAGGCTACAGTGCCTTGGGAGGAAGCCATTCCTCATAGATTTGTTGCAACCTACTTGCAGCTATTATGGAGGAAGTATCCACTATACCAGATGTACTGGAGGCGGACATGCCTTGGAAGGATGGATTTCCTCATTTTGAAGAACAATTTGTTGTGGACGGGGACTCCACTATTCCAGATGCACTGACTGTGCATGGTGAGATGGCATGCCCAACCACTCACTCAGAGGTACTTTCTCAAAGGACAATAGAGCATTTGCTCATTGTGTTGTGAAAGATCTTTGCCAATAGAGGTGGATAAATGAGCAAATAGATGAGGAGTTGGTTCTCACTCCTACTGCGGAGATGGTTATTTCTCCCACTGCATGAATCATTTGATGCAGTGTAGTTTTCCTTCTCTGAATTCTTTCTTCTCTTTGCATATGCTAACATTTTGAACATTGATTGTACTATATATTTCAAGTTTTGTATTTCTTATGGACTAAAACATGAGTGAAATGAGTATATGTATAAAATTTATATATATAATATATATATTTTTAATTTTTTAATATATATATGTATGGATGTATCCAAGATGTATCACAACCAAGGGTTTTTTAAAATCAATGTATTTGCGTATCGTACCCGTATCCGTACTTGTATCCTAGTAATGTAATTGGTGAGAGGAAAGGAGCTGACATACATTTAGGGGTATATAATCCCCAAATTACTTTCTTGTTTGGAAATATAATTTATCTTCACATTCTCTTGCATGAGAAGTTATAGGAAAATTGTGGTAAACTTTTGAGAAAGGCAACTGCTGATTCCAGAGTCCTTTTGAAGGATTTTTGCAATTAAGGGAAGTTGTTGGATTTAATGAAGTAGGGGGACTCGTCTACATGGATATCATTATAAAGTACAAAACTAATTTGAAAACTCTCATATTTATTGCTGTCATACAATTCTGTTTATCATGGAACATATTAAAGTCTTGTTACATTTCTAGAACTAGAATGGAAACACCCTAGCCTCCATCATGTAAATATATTGGATAACCCCTATGATCATAATGTGTAAACCAATGATGCCCTATTATTCTGCTTTGGTTTTGAGAATTGTACAGTGTTATACGTGTCTATAATATTAGAGAGAGGGAACTATGGCTGAAAGTAGTGAATTTCCCTTCCCTTTATTTGTTTCATTGAATCTTTTCATTACTACGATGATCATCGAACTTGCATGGTGCATAACACAGTCCATAGTCCTTGCATCTGCAGTGATTATCATGTGATCTTCTTAATGGTCATATGCAGCGTTCTGTTATGCATCCTCTCTCCGAAGCCATATAAACCAACATGAGACATCTTGAACATAAGTAACAAAATAATAAAAAAATGCGGGTTATTTTTTTGTCAAACCTTTATAGGGAGATCAAATGTGCAAGCTCTTTTATCAAATCCTCAAGGTATGATACAAAATATGGCCATTGCCAAAACTATCAGAACTTGGTGCTCTTTCACATTCATGGCCACCCTCGAGTTGGGATTTGGGCTCAGTAATTCATGGTTCTAACTTCTAACCAACTTTACTATATATTGACCACCCTTTCCGCTCAAATTTTGTTTGTTCTGTGGCAAGAGAGACTCTACCCAACAGACAAGCTACCACCATGCTCCACTTTTCTCCGTTACGAGATTCATCCTAGGAGGGACTCCTCTGATCTTCATGTATGGGATCTATCCTACTAGGAATCCTCCCACCACCATATATGAGCTATACCCTGGGAGGGATTCTCCCAAGGAGTAACTCCACTTATACTCTTATTGGGATCTATCCTAGAAAGTACTCGGCTCAGTTGGGGATTAGTCCCCAAGAAAACGAACACTGCAGGCGTGATGCTCTTACATGTCAATTGTACTATATAACAAAGTAAAGAACGATTCATAGAAAAGAAAGTCATACACATCTGATAAAAATACAACAGCTGTCTCTTGCTGATCCAAAATTGCAGACATATATGCTCTTCATTCACTAAGGGTTTAGACATACTTTCGAAGAAAAGTAGGGCATAAATATGTGAAGAATTCAAGTGCTAATGTCTTTCCATTGTTTTTCTGTAGATCTACCACCTTTCTTCTTGATTGAAGAAGGTATCTATTCCCTATATGACAAAATACTTTTCTGGAAATCTTGGGCTTTTCAGAATTTCAAGTATTGTGGTTGAAATTAGGATGAAATGATAAATGAGTATTAGCCTTTAGGGTGTTGTTAATCCTTGGGTTAAGTGTGCCCCCTTTCTCAGACTAGCCCCTATTCCTTGGTTTATAGGTATCTCTTTATAATTGTGGTGGCCTTTCCATGATGTAATGAATTTTGTGTATTGTATATCGCCTAAAATCTTTCAAGACATTCTTTCTCATATATTGTTCAGAATTAATTTTCTGTCTCAGTGTAGCGACATTTAAAAAGTGTTTCTGGTTCATCTCCCCATTCACCACTTCTAGAATTTTAGATAGTTCAAGTTTTTTTTCTGAAAATATTGTGCACAGCTATGTATGGTGTCTTTCTGTGGCTCTCATTTTCACATAGTTTATTAATTACTTTTAGTGACATGGTCCATTGCAGATGTGGGACTTGATATCTTAAAAGGTTTTTTAAGTGGAAATAACTCCAAATCAGTGAAGGTAAGTTTGCCAAATTCATCAAACATCTATTTCTCTACTACTATCTATATCGGAGATGGTTTTTAATAATGAAAGGTGTCTTGCAAAATGCAGACTTCCAATCTTGTAGAAAATCAATCTCCGAAGCATGCTTCCACTCTTGCTAAGCGGGTAATTCAATTCTGCCACTTTAAGGGAGATTTTTGTTTGGCTTGTATTTGGAAACTCGCACACGCCTCATAATTTTAGCTATTTGGTAGCTTATCTTTGTTTGATATCTTGATTCAGATCCAATACTTAAATTTCTCTTACTAGTCTTTCTTTGGGCCTCGGCAATTGAGTGCCATTGGTTGTGCATGTAACAATCAAAAGTCGTTTACTGTAGGTAATTGCATGTCTTGATGTGAGGACAAATGACAAAGGAGATCTTGTTGTCACCAAAGGAGACCAGTATGATGTGAGAGAGCGTAGTGAAGAGCATGAGGTGAGTATGCTTGTCATGCTTCATCGTGGGAAATGCAATATGCAGATCTGTTCTGTAAGCAGTTTCACTGTCTGAAGGTACGGAATCTCGGGAAACCAGTTGAGCTTGCAGGACAATACTACAAAGATGGAGCTGATGAGGTAATTATCTTTTTCAGCCAGCTATACTTTCTTGGATGGTAAAATTGCATGTCTTTCTTTTGACAATGTAAATAGTCACGACTCAGTTGGTCAAATTTCTTAGATAGTTCTGTACTCAGCAACCTTAATGAGAATGTGTTTATTATAACCTGAGATGATAAAATTGTTGGATACTGCAAATTGTTACCGTCTTCTTTGGATTATTCTTTTTTTTGAGATGGGTCCATCACTGCAGGTGACATTTTTGAATATAACAGGTTTCCGTGACTTTCCATTAGGGGACTTGCCAATGCTTGAGGTAATATATGTCACCTGCAATATATTGTCCTATGTTAGATCTTGAGCATTAGATAACCATATCTAGAGTAGTGCGAATGTGTCTGAGCTCACAGGCAAATTCAATCTTTGTTTATAGCTATAAGGAGTATGTTAATTTATGCCCCCTTCTATATTACAGGTGCTGCGCAGGACATCTGAGAATGTGTTTGTTCCACTTACCATTGGAGGAGGTATCCGAGACTTCACAGATAAAGATGGACGGTGGGGTTACATATTCAATTTCTTTTTCCTCGCAAACAATAGTTTTTAGAATTTTATATATTGATTTGTTCTATGGTACAAGTTTTATGCAGATGCAGAAGTCATATGTTGCTCAAAAATGTTATTGTAGGTTCCCTCAAGTTGGATAGTTTGGAAGTTCCTTATGCATTTGAAGCAATAAAGATGGTTTGCTATGTTGAGAATTTAGTGAGATGGAATTAATATGGAAAGACTTCTTGGCTAGCCTTAAAAATAAATAGCTTACAACCCCATGTTCATGAACTGAAGTGTCTGGTGGGTTGGACAGGCAGGTCACAATTAGACATACTGGTGTATCTAGACGACGTTTTTTTTGAAAATTTAAATCCAACAAAGCATCTAGAGATATTTAAGGCAGCCATTGAACTTATGAGATGAATAGCAAATGGGATTTGATATTTAAGAATCAGAAAACCTGGAAACTCGGTTTATTTTCCCACTAGAGGCATATGGGTTTGAACATTTGTGTCCAATTTGCTTCTGAGTCATGGTAGAACAGGGCATTGGTCAAGATATTACTACATTTCCAAGTTGGAAAACCCTTCAGCATATTACAAGTTTCCGCCAATTAACTTCAAAGGAAAGAAGCTGAATGTATGCTTTTTCCTTAAAACTTGTCACACAGGCAATAGTTTTCAAAGCACACACCAAGAATTTGGTCATGGCTTGGGAATTACTCAAGAAATTTTAAAAACAGTGTGGCTTCCCATCTTGATGAAGAATGTGCGTACACATAATGGTAAGGGGCGAAGAAGCTGATTTGGCACTTCTTTTCTTCCTCAGACATCTGTCTATAGTTGAGATGTGTTAATAGTGATGCACTTAAACCTTACTTTTGCCTATGCTGTCTGAGATTTCTGGCAAACTAACTGCTAAAAACTTGTCAGTCACTACAAATGTCAAAAGTACGGTGCATGGAACTATGTTGTAAATGTACATAAGGACGACATCATTGATATTGCAGTTTTTTAAACACTATTTCATGGTTCCAAAAACATTTTGATGATTCTGCCTCAAAGAATGTTTAATGCTGTGTTGTGTGTTTTAGCTCACATGTAGACAATGGTTGAATACCCTCTCGTTTTGGGCTTTCTGGTTAATAATTCCAATGACACAAGTTGCATGGGATTCTCGAAAGAGTACTGGTATCAGGAACAACTTGGAGAACCTGTGGCTTAGTGTCTCGTATGGGATGACAAATTTTGTCACGACCTTATTAGTAAATTCTAGAACAATCTTATACCAAATAGGCTCCAAAAAATACCCTAGCAAAAAAAGAAATTAATCTATCTGCCAACATTTAATAGAACTACTATGATATATTGTAGTCACAATCTTCAGATTTCTTCGTGAATAGAATAAGTCGTATTGCACATAACATCCAAGGAGGAACATAACATACATACCATTCACGTAATTTTGGAATCAGAATAGCATAGCAAAACAAACCAACCTCTTCCAGAACGCATGCAATAAAACACTTGATTTTTGAACAACAAAACTTGTATTATTCAACATTCATAAGATGATTAAAATATAAGAGCATTATATAGTGTCCCTGATCGGTTATGCAGTTATACCTGCCTCTAACTACCAACTGTTTGTAAACTGTTTGTAACCACCTCTCTCTAAATAAATATATCCTGCTGCGTCCATTCTGGACAGTGTGCAGATTTGCTTTCTCTGATTTCTTCTCTTTGCATATGCTAACACGGATATCAGAGCGTTCAAGGTTGCTAAAAGTCGCAGTTCGAGGAACCCTCCAAGAGACACGAACTGGAAATTTTAGGAAGCCCTAACAAGGCACGAATTTGGAGATACGTGAAGAAGAGTTGAAGAAAATACAGTCACGTGCATTGGTGAAGATTTAATAGTTGTGTCAGGGTATTTTAATACCTATTCTACAAAACGTGAAGGCATTTCATACAGTGTTTTCAAGGTCAAAATACCAGCCACGAGGGTATTGTTTCTTACCTCCATTCGCAAAGACAGGAGAATTTATTTTTTATTTCACTCGCAAATATTGTTTTTCACAACAATTGTGAGGGAAAACGACGACAGAGGACAAAGTCGTGAGCATTCGAGGGCAAAATCCTAGTCGCTAGGAAGGAAAATGACGACAAAAGACAGTCACTAGGGCACGACGAGGGAAAACACGAACTATGGCATCCTCCAAACGAGGGCAGGCAAAAATGAACTGTCTCTTCCTCCAAATACGTGGGCAAAGAAGGGAAAAATATTGATTTACCTTGATTCACGAGGATAGAAGACGTTTGTTTTGAGGGCAGAAGTCCCCATAAAAATCACGGAGGTTGCAGTTGTTACATATTGGATATTTTTCCCAATCGCTGGACGATATTCTCTAAGGGTATGAAACCTATTTCTCACTTGTTATGCTTGTGAGGGTATTTTAGACTTTGTTGTTTGTTACATGTGTAACACATTTAAATTCATACTTTTGTTGGAGCTGGAAAGACATTATTTATTATTTCTGTTGTTTTGGAGTAATAAATGGTGAATATCTCTAACCTCACTCTACCGGAGACCCAGAAATTGACAGGCACAAATTTCAATGTATGGAGCCATAAAATTCTAATGCTTGTAGAATTTCATGATTGTGATAAGATAATCACGACTAGTGAAGGTCGACCAACGATGAATTTTGTTGATTATGACAAACGTCATAATGAGGTTCTATTGCTTCTCAAGTTGTCGGTGTCGGATGATATGATATCGGAAGTGTGGAATGCTACTGAGGCAAGCATGTTGTGGACCAGTTTGAGGGATAAATATCAAACGTAAGAAAGGAGTCGGGTTTTATTCCTGAAGAATATGCTTTTTTCTGTAAAGTTACAAGGTGGATTGCTGTTTGAACACCTACTTCGGATGAAAGACCTCCGAGACCAGTTATCTTCCATCAACAAAAAGATGGATGACGATGATATGGTGGCTCTAGTTCTGAACAACTTACCTTCTTCGTATGAGTCATTTGTGGAGGCACTCCATTTAATGGTTGAAAGTCAAACTCTCACGTTTGACAAGGTGAGTTCTTACCTGTTGCAAAAGTAGCGGAGACAAATTCAGGCAGAATCTAGCTGTGACCAATCAGAGAGTGCTCTTGTCACACAATCAAAAGGAAAGTGGAGATGTCATTCTAGTAAGTCCTCCACTCGGCATTCGGTCACATGCTATTACTATCACAAAGTTGGGCACCTTAAGAAGGATTGTCAGAAGCGGAAGTATGATCTTTCGCAATAGAACAAAAAGCCATGTGATGAGGAACATGTGGCAGCAGTTGCAGAAGAACTAGATTCGAATGTCGGGCGTGCTCTTTATTGTCTTACGACATCATGCTCACATGGTAGTGGTACTAGTTGTTGGATCATTGACTCTGGTGCATCTGCACACTTTTCATGTCACAGGGATTGGTATGTTTCATTTACTGCAAATATATGTTTTGAATTAGTAGTACTAGTTGATGGAGAATCACTTGCAGTAGAAGGATAGGTGATGTATGCATTGTATTAAATAATGCTCAAACTATTGGTACGGAATGTTAGATATGTACCTTCTTTACAAAAGAATCTTCTATCTATTTGTCAATTAACTGAAAATCCCGATATTTCTGTGGGAAGAAGCGTGTTGTTTCTGATATGAAACAGAGACAGATGATTGCCCTTGGTATTGGGCAAGGTGGCCAATATTGTCTTGTTGATCCTACTACGATCAACATGAATGCACATGTGGAGGACAACTTCACCATACAGAATGTGCAGGAGGCTGCAATGCCTTGGGAGGAAGCCATTCCTCACATATTTGTTGACTTGGATATAGTCAACCTACATGCACTTATTATGGAGGGAATATCCACTATACCGGATGTATGGGAGGGGGACATGCCTTGCGAGGATGGATTTCCTCATTCTGAAGAATAGTTTGTTGTGGATGGAGACTCCACTATTTTAGATGCCTTGAAGGTGCATGGTGAGATGGCATGCCAAGCCACTCACTCAAAGGTACTTTTTTGAAGGACAATAGAGCGTGAACAATTTGCTCATTATGTTGTGAAAGACTTTTCCCAACAGAGGGGGATATATGAGCAAATAGATCAGACAAAGGAGGAGTTGGTTCTCACTCTTACTACTGTGGAGATGGTTATTTCTCCCACTCCTGAGACGGAGATGCTTGTTTCTCCTACTAATGCGAAGTTGGTTCTAACTTTGTTGCATAGATGGTCACATTTCTCTTCCTGAAAAGGTTGGATGAGCACATATGGTGTTGCAAGGACATGGTCAAGGCGACTTCGATTGCAAGCTAGCTGAGTCTCTGTATAGACTTCAGTAGGCTACACAAGCTTGGAACAAATTTATCACTCCACCTCTCCGAGTTTCTGATTTCAACACTCTGGAGATGAGGTTGACACTCTCAGCCATTGATGATTCATCATTGGTCAATGAATCACGTAACGAAGAATTAGTGGACCACTTGCCATATCCTTTGTTCACACGACGATATTCTTGTTTTGCGGTCCTCCATTCAACAACCACAATACAAAATGGACTGCTGATTTCGAAGTACCATCTATGACAAGTCTATAGATCTAATGACTAAACATATGAGCTTCAGAACATTTGTAAAATTTCGTGACAAACTTGGTATTGTTTCCGGTTTAGTCATTAAGAGGGGGTGTTAAAATATAAGAGCATTATATAGTGTTCCTGATTGGCTATGCAGTTATACCTGCCTCTAACTACCAACTGTTTGTAATCACCTCTCTCTAAATAAATATATCCTGCTGTGTCCATTCTGGACAGTGTGGAGATTTGCCTTCTCCGATTTCTTCTCTTTGCATATGCTAACAGGATGGAATAAAAATCACAGGTTTCGGTTCTGTAACATCACATTTCATCCAAAAGCCTGTATCTAAAACTAACATAAAGGAGTCTTTTATGAGAAAACTACGGTGGGACACAACCACACGAATCTAATCCTTTGCATGTGCACTCTGTTAGAGTGAATCCTTGCATGTAGCCTATCTAATTTTGCATGAACTTTTCATGCATGAATCATTAACTTGCTGTTCATTCGTGCTAGTCTGCATAAGTATTTGAGTTCACCTTCCAGAACCTTTGCACAATTTATGCCGCATGGAACATTCCTTCTCACACCCAGGTTTGTAACCAGTATTTTGCACACAGGTGTGCAGAACTGTACATCACGTGCAAGTGTGAATAGTTGTACTTTCAAACTTTGCACACAATTGACCGAAAAATACCTTGTGCATAGGTTTGTTGAATAGTACTTAATGTGCAGGCGTGCAGAGCAGAAGTTTGTGTGCAAGGGTGGGGAACAATACTTTGGACACAATGGTGTGCAGAACAATAATTCACATACAGGTTTGGAGTATAATACTTTGCCTAGAACCATTCTTGGCTTGCAGGTTTGCAGAACAGTTATTGGTGTGCAAGCATGCAGAATAGTTATTTGTTCGCACAGTTGAGCAGAACAGTCCTTGCTGAAAACCAAAGGCATTAGTGGTCTTCAAAAATAAAAATGGAAAACAAAACAAGGATTTTAAAGGATTCCTAAGTAGAAACATCATCACCCCAAGCTTAAGAAAGTTTGGGAGTGTGGGGAAATGCTGGTATCTGCCATGAATTTTTGGTAACTACCGTGAACAAAACAACAAACTTTGCTCGAAGGAAATCAAACAAAATGGAGAACTACAAAAGGCTTAAATATTACCATGCAACATAGTAATCCCTCAACGTTGAGGATCACATTTGTGATTTTGTGAAGATATTTTTCCCCATATGAGAGTTTTATCGAAGATCAAACACAATTCAGGGTCCCTTATGCTGTTTTTAAAAATTAACTTTGATATTTCTTATCTTTATAAAACAAGTCTCATGGGAAGCTTGACATTGCTTTGCTGCCATCCAGGCATCCATAGCCCAGACGAAGATGCCTTTAGTTCTGCTCTAGGCCTTGCTCTGCTGTCACTAGGCATCCATAGCATTGATTGAGATTATATAAATCATCCGTCTTCCAGAATGAGTATTTTCTTCCTTTTGTTCTTGGAGGGGTTGAGAGCCACCATTCACTGGGTAAAAAGAGATTTCACTGTTATCAATATTCTACTAAAATGCATCTCTCAAACAAGTCTTATTTGGATAAAACACGTGCTGATCTTTCCCAATGTGATGTATTTTAAAATTTGCATGGTAATATGAAAACAACTTCCAGCAATCTGAAATGCACATTTCTTTCAAGCAAAATTTGAATTCAGTCATCGCACATACCTTGATTTGGAGTATCAAATACCTCAAGACCACCCATGAATCTCCATGAGTGAATAACCAACTACTTTGGGAATTCTCTAAATTGGATCAACAATTATAATGATGATATTTGCTTGAAATAAACTAACATAAGAAAAAGAAAGAAAAAATAAACTAGGGATGGTAAAGCAAAGTACCATATTCTAAAGAAAACAAAACAAAAAATGAACAAAGATAATCTAAAATTATCCCAATCAAGTTGGGAGTGACGGGGCATGTAAGAAGTAGTGCTTCAAGTACCAGCCATTCACCGAAGTGGTACATCATTCTATTGCACGTCTTTCAATCGGAAAACAATCTTGCTCAATATCTTAGAAATATGATGTGGACCCAACTAAAGGGGGTCTAGTTTTGCATGTTGAAGTGTTTTCCCATGGGCTTTGTCCACATTAAGACAAATTTGAATGCTTTGATCTTTGTTCTTGTGTTAAACCAAAAGATGTGCCTTCTCCATCTGTAGTTAATTCAGCAGCCTTTTTCAAACTCTATCATCTTCCTCCATGTATTCTTGCATATAATGATAGGTGGGCAGCATTAGTATGATGGAAAATACCGGTACTTGTCCATAAACTAAAAGAAAAGTTGAAGTCTTTAAGGCTGCCTTGAACCTCGTGTGGTCTGTCCATAATGGCTATTTGAGCAAGGAATGCCAAGCTCTTGGATTTGTACCGGTTGTCTTCTTAATCACACCAATCAAATTCCTGTTTGAGGACTCTAATATTCCATTCCCTCAAGGATAATAGTTTGAAGAAGACTTCAAAACTATGATGTTATCATATGCCCATTTGATAAATTCATCCCATTGGAAGGCCGGCCCATTGTCACATACCAATGAAAATGGTGTGGCAAATCTTGTAATAATGTCCCCTTCAACAAAATAATTTCTTGTGTTTTACTATGCTTTCTGGCAATTGCCTCGGACTAGCGAGTACACTAATTAGTGGCTGTCAATACATATTTGTGTCCAACATTGGAATTGGGATTAATAACTTCCACAAAATCAGGACCCCACCAGGCAAACAATTTATCCTCAATAATGGTTTGTAGGGGCACGGCTGCATTCTTCTTTCCTTCCACGAAGATTTGTGACACAATCATGGTTAGGGAGTCCAATTAAGAACTGCCTTAGACCATGCAACGTTATGAAATAAAACAATTTTTGACTGACTTGCAGCTTTCGCACATGGAAGCAAATTAAAATACCCACACTTTATTGGTCATCTTTGAGGAAAACAATTGATTGCATAAACATGAGATTGATCACCAACAATACAGTCTCTACAAAACCTTTGAAGAGATATGTCAACAATGCTGTCAATCTGAGTAGATTGAACTATTACAACACTCTAAGCTGCCCTACTCCAATGACAATTTTAAAGCATAGTTACCTGAGATGGGGGGACGGCGGGATGGGGTTTTCGGGACGGCAAAAAAATTCAAAATTTTGGGGACGGCGGGGGGACAGATAGTTAAAAAATATATAAATATTTAAAATATAAAGATATAGTGACTAAATTATATAAATAAGCTGAAATAAAACCATTTGAGATTTAAATAAGCTGAAACTTGAACTCATAAACATCAAATACATTCCTTAATACTATAATATCAATATGCTAATGTCATAAATTGAAAATTCATAATACATATTTGAATTTTGAATTTGAGACAAGCTGAAATTTCAAATATATTATAAAATATAAAAGTAAAACCATTCTAATTTACGATTATTCAAGTGACAATAGCTGATATTCATATCATTAATCTCATAGCCAAATACACCAACAATTGTCTATTGTCAATATTACAAAAAAAGAGGACAACTACAAGTATCAGCCTAAAAATCAGAATCAACATCTGAAGCAATATCCATGAAGTCCTCCTCGCTGGTACTAGCATCCTCGTCCTCAAAGGTAAGCCCAATCAATCCCCGCTGCACAGTATTGTCCTCTTCAACCTGCCTCGGCTACTTGAGATCTACATCCCACCGTAATGCTGGGCTCTGTTTGTACTCAGGTGTCTTGCGATCCATAAGACGCAAAGCACTGTGTACAGCTACAAGCTTCTCCGCTCTCGCAGAGGTAAGCTTATTCCTCTTAACAGAGTGTATCCAACCATATGTAGACTAGTTCCTCTCAGAGGCAGAGGAGCTAGAAACCTGGGAAAGGAGGCGAATGGTAAGTGGTTGCAGCAGTCCTGGAAGCCCATACAGTCGCCACCAACTCACTGGCTTCTCCTGTGCTATTGTCACCCTGTTTGCCTTTGATGATGTTTTGTACCCATCAAGTTCAGTGAAGTCGAGCCACTCCAATCTCATCTGTGAAGCCTCCTGTGGAGTGTGCATTTTTTTAAAGGCCTTCATAAGGCCCTTCTTCACCTCATCATCATCCAATGGGATAACTCTGCCTGGCCTCTCCACATACCATTTGGGATTCAGTGCATACGTAGCCATATGAAGAGGAGTGTTCAACTTCTCCCATCTCTGCTGAATAATGGGCCGTATATGTTCATTATAGAACTCCAAAGTGGGGTCCCTCACCCAAATAGCTGCCTTCATTTGCCCAAGCATGCTGTCAAGGCACTCATAGATCTCACCAAGATTGGGGCTGTTAGAATCCCCACATTTGATGACACTAAAAAATGGAGCTATGATTGATATGATGTATTTCATATCAACCCAAAATGTTTCCCGCAACACCAATTCCTTCACTCCTTTCCCTTGATCTGTCTTGGACACACGCCACGTAGTTCAATCCTGTGTCATAATCATAATCTTGCTCTTTCTCTTGCTCTTACTTGGTGTGAATATGAAATGAGCCCATAATGTAAATTTATAACATAAAATTGCACTTTTAGGGTTAGGGTTAGGTTAGTAATGTTGTTTTTATATTATAAGTGATATACAATTAAAAAAAATAGTTTAGAGTGTTGTTTTTATGTTTTTTTATTTAAAAATGTGGCAGACCACGTGGGGGACGCGAGGGACGTCTGGACGTCCCCCACGTCCCCCACATGTTTCCCACGTCCCCAGGACGTTTCCCTCCCTCTGCAGACGTCCCCAGGACGTTCCCCACCAAGCATGCATTGTGGGAAACGCGGGGGAAATGTTCCCCCCACGTTCCCAGGACGTTCGAGATGTCCGAGATGTGTCAAAAATGGGGGGGACGTGTCCCCGCGTAACTATGTTTTAAAGTATCACACCCGTTTCCTAGTTAATTGCTTTCTAACTCATGTGGAACTCTTTTGCCCAGGCGTAAGGGCGAGTTCTTATAGACCAAGCACTACCTGCTCACAATATTGCCTTGAAGCTATAAGCTACCTCGATGACATTTATTGAATCTTTCCTAATTAAATGTGTCACAATGAACTATGCAAGATCAAGCTCAAATGTTCTTTAATGCATTTACAATCGTAACACAACTCGATGCATACAAGTCACCCTAACTAATTAGTTGATGTTAGAAAATATGAGAGAGAGAATGAAGAGAATGGAAGACATACGTCGAATGACAACTAACACACTTACATCTTGTGTGTATATGTCATTTATTAATCTTAAAGTACTTACAATTAAGTGAGGTGGTTATACGTTGTATAACTAATATTTAATTTGTTAATTTTTACATATTAAACTAAATAACTTTAATACCTTTCCTTAATGACCAATCCAGAAACTACTTCGAGTTTTTCCCGAAATTTTATAGATACAAAGGGACCAAAGGATTTAGTCATGAAATCAAAAGGCTGTTCTTTGGATGTTAATTTGAAATCCACAATCCTCTGAATCTTTGTTGTTTTCCAACGGGCGAGCTTTGGTCAGACAAAAGCCGAGAAAGATCACGAACAATAACACACAGATCCTGTTGTATAGGCATAATAAATATTAGGTTGCCCATCAATTATTTGTAAGGCGATTCATTGACCGGTGATGAATCATCATTGGTTGATAACTTCAGCCCAACCTCCATAGTTTTGAATCCAAAATCTTGGAGATGCCGATCAATGTGAAAATGCTAGGCTTGTGGAGCCGACTTAAGTTTGTACAAGGATTTAATTGATCTTCAAATTAGATGTTCATAACCAGGTACCTGAAAACCTATAGGTTGCACCAAGTAAACTTCCTCATCCAAATTTTTTGAGAGAAGCGACTGAAATGTGACCATCTTTATAATATTCGCAATAGAAGCAAAGATATCATTAGTCTTTTCCCTCTTGTTGTGAAAAGCCTTCCAAAACAAAACACGCCTTGTACTTGTCCACAGTATCATCACCTTTGCATTTGACTATATCTACCCATTTGTATCTAATGGGAATTTCTACCAACTCACATAGTGGTAATTCCACGAATTCCTTGGTATGGTTCCTCAACAAGGCTTTATGTTTTGGTTGTATGACAGTCTCCCACTCAGGTATGCCTTCTGCTTCAAAATATCATTGTAGTAGGGGTACCCTAAAAAGGTTATATAAGAGAACAACATGAACAAGCTCTGCTAGACTAACAACCTTGTCTTTGGTCCTTCGATCTAATGCCTTTGATTGAGTGGTTGTTCCTGTCATCTCATGATGAGAGGATTTTGAGTCCTAGTGTTATGTGGGGATGCGCACCCCCCCTTTTCCAGTCATCCTGAATGTCTTGGGGACGGGGATGGGACGTTTGCCCCGCGTCCCGAATTTAAAAAAAAAAAGAGGGAATGTCCTCTAAGGTCAGGGGACGCACCTGGGACGTCCTAAGTGCTTCAGAGTTTGGGGGACGACATAGAGGATGTCGTGACGTCCCCGGGACTTATGAGGGGTGTTCTGGGGACGTCACGACGTCCCTTATGCTTTCCCTCTTCTAAATATTAAAAAAACAAAAAAAACTTAAAGCTAAAGCTAAGTTTTATTCTTTTATTTATTCTAAAATGTCATTGCTTTATACGTCTTGGGGACGGGACGTTTTCCCCGCGTCCCGAATTTTTTAAAAAAAAGAGGGGATGTCCTCTAAGGTCAGGGGATGCACAAGGGCTGTCCCAAGTGCTTCAAAGTTTGGGGGATGGCATAGAGGATGTCGTGACGTCCCCGAGATGTAGGAGGGGTGTTCCGGGGACGTCACGACGTCCCTTACACCTTCCCTCTTCTAGATATTAAAAAAAACAAAAAAAATTTAAAGATAAAGCTAAGTTTTATTCTTTTATTTATTCTAAAATGTCATTGCTTTATACGTCCCGGGGATGTCACGATGTCCCCTATGCTGTTGCTCTTCTAAATATTAAAAAAAAAAAAAACTTAAAACTAAAGCGAAAGTTATATTCTTTTATTTATTCTAATATGTCATTTCTTTACCCTAACCCTAGAAGCCTCTAAACAACTTATAAAAAAACATGTCATACTCATTTTAATACGGAGCAATGAGGATTGGTTGATATCTCCTTTGCAAATGTAGATGATGCTGATACAGATACTTCTAGTGAAGAAGAGTGGTTTGCGAGTGTTCCTTCAGAGGACTCTGATAGTGATTATTGAGTTGTCATTTTGGTTATGTAATATTATATATGTACTTTTGAGTTATGACTATAAGTCTATGACATAATATTTAATAACATATGTAGTTGTACTCTTCTCATGTTGATTATTGAAGACTTGTAGTTGTTTTTAATTTTCATTGTCAAATTGAGCATTGAATATATAACATTTTTAACCTTGGCTTATGCGATGAATGATTGGATTAATCATTAATGGTTTCAATCTTCAAACTTTCAGTTTTAAGTCTTAATTTATTGAATTATTTATGTTATATTTGTAAAATTTATAAATTATATATATAGTTTTTCAGCCGTCCCCTTGCCGTCTCGGAAACCCTGTCAGGCTGTCCCTATGTCCCGCCATCCCAGAGTCTTAGGTAACTATGGGATTTTCTTGCCATCTCATGATATTCTTGCACATCTTGGATAGTGGAGTCACCCTCCACAATTCTTTAAGAGGCTTTTCCTACCAGCTCACCATGCGCTTCCCACGTATCCTGCAATTGGGGTATTTCATCCACTTGCACATGAGGCATTTCAGCCTCCTCACATCCTGTCTGGTGGATATTCCCTCCATAAGCGGTGTATGTAAGTTGACTGTAGCATAAGAATCCTATGAGGGATGTCATCCTCCAGCATGTCCAGTATGGAGTCTCCCTCCACGCATGCTTTTAAGTTGACTGTGGTAGGTCTAACAAGCCTATACATGCCACCTTGTCCAATGTCTAGGAAAACTACCCTATCTTGTCTCATATTAGATGCATTAAACTTTTGCCAAGAGAAATTTACAACAATATTGGACTTTTTTGTTAATTGATGAACAAACAAGAGATTTTTATGTATGCGAGGAACATATATAACATTCTTTACTAATAGTTTTTTAGCATTGTTTAGGGCTGTACGGATATCTCCCATCCCCTCGACTGTGGGTGACTCCCTATCAACCAATAAACCTTTTTGTACTTGGAGTAAATGTTACATACCAGTCTCTTCGACACGAAAAATGTTCAGTGATCCAACAACTAGTAGCTTTGTTGTTCAAGCATGATACTATGAGAGCACACTCTTATGCAGAATCTTATCCTGCAACTGCTGCCACATTTGCTTGACCTCTCGCCTTTTTGTTGTTTGAAGAAAAATCATATTGTCGCGTATTAAAATCCTTTTTTTATATGCCCAACCTTATGACGGTAACGCCATTTCCCCTGATATATGGAAAATGATTTGCTAGGAATTTGTTTCCACATCCCCTTTGACTCAGCAACAAATGCACTCTCTGTTTGTCTAGAAGTAGACTCACTTGCTTGAGTTTGCTTGTGTTTCTTTTGCAACAAATAGTAACTAACTTGATCAAAAGTTAGGGTCTGACTTTCAGCAATCAAGTGTAAGGCCTCCACAAATGTTTCATATGAGGGTGGTAAACTGTTTGGAAAAAGTGCAACTTGTTCGCCATCATCCACGTTTTTGTTGATGGCACCACGCTGGTCTCGAAGAGCTTTCTTTGAAAGATGTCCTAATAGGGTCCCACCCTCATGCATCTTTGTGGAAAACAACAAATTTTGTAGGTACAAGATCCAAGTTTTGTTTTAAGTTTGATACTTGTTCCTCAGATTGGTCCAAAGTACACTCACCTCAGTGGCATTTTGGATCTCGTGTATCAAATCATCTAACTACAACAAGGCTATGACATTTGTCATAATTCACAAAATTTGTAATAGGTCGTGTTTCAATGCCGAGAATGATTTTATCATAGTCCCGATATTGTGGGATTGTCAAAATTTTGTGACTCCATACATTATAATTCTGACGAACTAGCTTCTGTGCTTCCGACAGAATATATTTGACCGGTGAATCAATGCACAAAGGTGACTACAAACAATGTCTGTAAAATGCATCTGATTAATAATGTTGCAAAATCATAAAATTGTTGAAAAACTTGACCTTGTTGGCAAAATATCTTGTATACATGCATTCTGGCCTGTCTTGTTCTGCATAGAAATTGTGGCTCTGAAAATCCCTACCCGAAAATTGTGGTCTCCTTTTTCCATATCCTAGAAAATCATGATCTCCCTTTGCCATACCCTACAGAGCTTCGATTTATCTTCAAATTGTAATATAGAAATGTGTCTTAAGTTCGCAGATTTATTGCACGTATTTATTTATCATCCTTTTGAAAATCGTGACTCTCATGGTTTGCACTTTTACTCGACTGTTCCGATCTACAATATTACGTAAATGAGGTCTTGTCTGCTGCTCGTGCTCTAATGTCTTCTTTAGTATGATCTACCTAGTTTGCTAGAGAATTTGTCATTGTTATTTATTTCAGTTGTGCCCTAGCACAAGCTTTTCTTTGAAAAAATGCAAATCGTGACTGGAAAAATGTGCAAAACTCATGACTGCTCATGTGAATCAATTGTAATTTTGTGAATGCCTTCTGCTGCCACTTGAATGCCCCTTGCATGATTTTTATAGGTTAAAAACCTCAAAGTTTGTTCAAATATGTTGTATTCTCATTCAAGCCCTGGTGCTGTGATTTTTGCCTAGTTTGCTCATGGCTTGGATCGATCTTCCCTGTTTCCCTTCATTGGATCTTGCCAATCTTCCTAGTCTTCACAACCTTTACTCACGACTTCTACAACTTCAAATTACGAAAATTGTGATTTATATGCCCAAAATCTCATGATTTTTTTTGGTCTTTGGCAATGGCAACGTTGTGATCTCTGCAGGTCTGCACAACCTCAAAATCACAAAAAGGGTGATTCTTTGCATTCAAATCTTCACGTCCGTGCTAATGCACTTTCCACGAATATGCAACCTTTGAAATCGGCTATAAAAACCACTTTTTCTCTTTGCAGTTTGTACTTGATTAGGGATTTCTCGAGCTCTAGCTTTCTTCTCCATCCATACTCGACTAGGGCTGCCTTGAACAACATAATTGTTGTTCGTAGCCTTCTCTTAGGGCTTTCATGAACAATGGATTTAATACTAATTTTAAGAAATATGAGAGAGAGAATGAAGAGAATGGAAGGCATATGACATACGTTACATGATACACATCTTGTATGTCTGTCATTTATTAATCTTAAGGTAGTTACAATTAGTTGAGGTATTTATATGTTGTATAACTAAAGTTTGTTAACTAATATTTAATTAGTAAATGTTTTCATTTTAATAACTTTAATAGGTGAATCTTTGTTGGCACATTCCTCTATGCAACAAGCAATTTGAATTTGAATTCTTGCGCTCTTGAAGATCACACACACACTACACCCTTTCCCAAAAGTCTTTACACAAGCTCTCATGGACTTAAATTTGTGGGTGTCTGCTCAAATGGACTTAGATGGCTTTGTTGTTCAAAGATAGATGCATGCCATCGAGATCAACCTCTACTAGTAATGCGAACCCTTGAAGACAAATCATGTGATAATGTGCATGAAAGAAGTGATTCGTTGTACACAAATATAAGGGTGATGTAAGCTAATTGTCTGAAGTTTCATGGTCTTGCGCCAAGTGATCAAACCTTTCGCCAAGCTTCTAAAGCACCGTGCCATCCATTTGAAGACATGCATACAACAGAGATGATGCAATGCACCTTGACCCTTCATTTCTTGCTAGTGACCTTTTTTGTTGTCAAAACATATTTCTGCAAGATGTTCCAGATTCTAGAAGATACTGCAAACCTTATGAACTCCTTTGGATGTTCAACAAAACATAATGACTATGAGATCATTAGTGTTATGCGGGGACATGCACCTCCCATCCCCAAGCCGCCTCAGATGTCTGAGACATCCATGGTGGTTGGGACGGGGATGAAACATCCCCCCCGTGCACCCCCTCGAATGCCAAAATGAAGTGAATGTCCCGGGGATGTTCCCTTAGTTTAAGAAACACATCCAAGATGTTCTGGTTGCTTTGTGACTTTAGGCACTTCAACGAGGATGTCATGAAGTCCCCAGAGTCCCAAAAAAATTAAAAAAGATATTTAAAAAGATAGAAAACATAAAACATTATGACACTGAAAAGAGGAAAATGAAAATCAGTATGTTATGTATTGATACTAGATGTAAATCCTTATCCCATGCAAAGTTACCTTCCCAAGAATGGACTTCTGCTATTTTATGTAGGTTCCAAAAGAAGATATTCTAATGAGAAGGTTATGCTATTTTACTTTTTTAAGCCTTTCTTATATGTAGCAATAGCATCTATAAATTCACATGCATACTTTTTAAGGATTTCTTTAGTTTCAAAATTTTGTTGTGCAAGTCTTTTTACCTCCTTCTGTATGATAATGGAGGCTTTACCATTGTATTAGGATGTTCTAGAGGCCAACTTTGTATTTAAGTTTTTAGTGTTTTTCGGTTACCCTAGCTGGCTTTTGTCTATGGATGGCTATTTATGTAGTTTGCATGGCCTTCACTGTTCCAAACACTGTTTTTTTATTTCAAGGATATAATCATATAAGGTTCATGATAAAGAGATGTTGCATGCTCTTTGGTAACATTGTTGCCTATGGTGCTGAAATTATAATCTTTCATGTTTTGTTCACGGTTAGGGGACCTATTGTATAGTTTTAATATTTATATATTTTATTTTAATAGCCGTCCCCCCACTGTCCCCAAAATCCGGGAAATTTTTGCTGTCTTAGAAACCCCGTCCCTACATCCCACCGTCTCAAAGTCTTAGGTAACTACGAAAATCATGTAAAATCTACTCTTAACTATTTTTGGTTGATGTGGAATATTTGTGAACTTAGATGCTCTTGCATCATATACCTTGGGTAAGAAAAATGTTCCATGAGCTTTGGCTCATGCTAACTCTCACTGATCCATGTCGCATCTGCAATATCTTTGCCTTTCCATTTGGCCAAATGTTCTTTGTGACTCCTATCGTGTGTTGTTCTGATTCTTGTTTCAATTATCCTCTTTGCTTCTTCGTGCACTTTCTCTAGCATATGTTGTCTCCAATTAACTGATTATGAATCTGTGTTTTCTTCACTATTCTGCCCTTCAAAATAAGGATACAAATCCGCCAAATTGAAAATGTTTGATATACCTATACCCTCTGGTAATTCAATCTCAGATGTGCTGGATGCAAACATCTTTTGCATTGCCCCGTTTTCTTCCACTTTAACTTATCCTAACTACCTTTTGGAAACCTTTCCTTCCTCAAATGTGCTAAGACCATGTCTCCAACCTGAAATTCAACTTAACGTGTAGAATCAAAGGGAAGACTTGTGTGCTGGTTTTTCTCCAATTGTTTGCATACTTGTTTGTGTATCTCATATATATATTCTTCAAAATCTCCAACTTCTGCACTCTGTACTGGTTTAACATTTATGCTTCATAATTCTGCAACTCCTCTTGGAATACTACCATACACAATTTGAAATGGTGTTTTCCTTTTACTTCTATTCACTTGATTGTTATATGTGAATTCAGTTTGTTCCAATACTGAATCCTGCGCCCCTTGCTCATCTCAAACTAAACATCTTAGAAGATTACCCAAACTTCTATTTACAACTTTCGTCTTTTTGGCTACGGATGATATGCTGAATTGAATTGTAACCTTGTATTCAACTTCTTTCGTAAGGTACTCTGAAAATGTTCAACAAATTTTACATTCTTCTTTGAAACTATACTATGCGGTAAACCAAGTAGTCTTAAAATCTTCATAAAGAATAAACTGGCAATGTGTGTTGCATCACTTGTTTTTTAACATGCTATTGTGCCATTTGGGAAAATCTATCCACTACAATAAAAATGGAATGGAAACCTTTTTGTGTCCTAGGAAAACCTATAACAAAATCCATACTAATGTCTTCCCATGTTATTTTGGAATAGGAAATGGTTCATACAACCTTTCATTTTGACTTCTCCCTCTTGCCAACTGACATACTCTACACTTTTGTACAAATTTATGTGCATTTGTTCTCATCTTAGGTCAAAAGTAATCAACTTCTCTTCTCTTCATATCTGCACGACATTTATATTGTGTTTTCTTGAAATGTTTGTGTACTTGTTTGTGCACCTAATACATGTATTTTGCAAAATCTTTAGCTTTTGCACTCTTTGCTTGGTTACTATTATGCTTTGCAATTTCACTAAATTGGTATATGCAAATTCTGCTTATGCCAATATTGAATTCTGTGTCCCCGACTTATCTCCAACTAAATATTTTAGAAGATTACCTAAACTTCTACTTACATTTTCTGTTTGTCCAATGTCTATGGATGATAGTAACCTTGTACCCAACGTCTTCCATAAGGTCCTCTAAAAATTTCCAACAAATTTTACATCCCTGTCTAAAACTATACTATACCGTAAACCATGTAGTCTTACAATCTCCTTGAAAAATAAATTTACAATGTGGAGCGACCTACCATAGAGGGTGGTTTGGTGCCCTAAAGGGCATAAAATCGATATTTCACTTCATTGTCGGATTGGCCTATATTTATGCAGTTGGAATTTACTTTCTTATGAATTTTTGGGGTTTCTAAACCCTCATTATATAATTATTTTTGGAGCTGTACCTCTGCTGGTTTTATTTAATTTTCAGTTGAACATATGCATGTCTTTTGAGTTGCAATCAGTTCTAGAATATTCATAAAAGGTTCCTAAAAATTGTGGATGCATTATTACAGGGTATTTTGGGTGAATTTGTGAATTTTTTCATTGCTGTTCCTAAGTTTTGTTCGCTGGCCTAAATCTGGGAATTAATTCAGATTATTGATTTAAAAATCAGATTTCTTGGTTCTGGTTTGAGCTAATTTCCTTGGTTGTGGTTTCATCTCTTGAAAGGGATATTACAGTGGTATCAGAGCTCGGATTCTCAAAGGCCTAGGGTTTCAATGAATAGATTGATGAAGGTGCAAGAAAGACTAGCAGGTACCTTGGATTCTCTTTCCTCCACCATGCAAAACCTACGAAGAGGAAGGTTATTCAAGGAAGAGCCCAGGGTTTCAAAGGACAACATGGTGGCAACTGGCTTTGAGGAATATCAAGCTCTTTGGGAGAAGATCTGTGATGCCCTAACCTTTTCATAATTCATAAACTTGGAAACAGGTTGTGCGGGCATTGGAACTCGGTCCAAGCCTTGAAGCATGCACAAGGGTCGTGGGAAGGATATCCCAACCCTCGAGGAAAAGAGCCCCATCTTGTGGGCAAAGCAAGGAGAAACTATGGAGTTGTTTGAAGAGGGAATCATATTCCTAAGTTCTCTATGGGAGGAGAGGCATGTCTATTCCCCTAAGGATGGGGAAGAGGATCGGAGGTTTCTATTGCCATAGTAGATCTCTTGGCTGGTTTTCCTAGCAACACCTTGGTAACACAAGGGGTTGAGGACATAGTGCAGCACGAGCCAAGGAGGGAGGAGTACAATGAGCATGCTACTCAAATTCTGCACTTTGGAAGAGCGGGAGATGCAGCCCTTACTCCCATTCTTATTCCGAAATTTCAGCAGTATGAGGTAATGGTGGATCATGATTTGGTTAATACTGATTTTTTTTTAGCACATGATGAATTCAGACTTGAGCAAGTGGGAAACGAAGAACGAAATTCAGATCTTCAAATTAAGGAAGAGAGTTTAGGGTGGAAGCACCAATTCCTAATGCGGATTTTAGAATTCAGCTGGTTGTACTTTACGGAACAACCATTCAAAAGGAGCATGAAGAGGGTGTCAACCCTATATTAGAACTTTCTAATTCGACCAATGGGGGTAGATCACATGATGATATTTCAAGGAATGAAGAGGTTGAATTATGGTTGCATACTTTTCTATTTCAGATTTGTTTTCCTCATGAGAAACATGTAAGAGACGGGACTCAAATGAGTATTATGAGCTGCAAATTGAGACAAGAAAAATCTTTGGTTCAAAAACCCTTCTATGGGCACCCTAAGGTATGGGATCCGGGTAATCTTTTACATTCTTCCAAAATTATCAATGCTAATCTTGAGATTTTTTTGGTTGATTTCACGAGGATAGGGAAAACATCAGAATTACCTATGGTGAGCATGAGTAGTGGCATGCATGATTTGACTTTAGGAGACCCGGATGCAAGGGGAAAAAGGCACCTCTGAAGGCTCTAAAGTTGTTTTTCCCATTGGTAGACTTTCTATGGCATCCACCAAGGGTAAGCACTTTGATGATTCTCATAGAAGAGATTTTCAGTATTACCATCATACTTTGTACTTGCATTATTGTGCTAACTTGAAAAAGGAGAGAAATGGTAACAAAGAAATATTCTAGCTGTGCCATCCTCGTGGAAATGGTAAAAAGAGGAAATTTGGCCAAGAACTCAAGATGGCAAACAATGGAATCAGAATTTTACCACATGCCATAGCCGCGTTAATAAGCATGCATTCCAACCAGCAAACGTGGGAGATGGTGATGTGGTTGTGACAAAGAAAGATGATCATTTTGAGATCAACTTAAGGTATGAAAGTCTCTCAGCTTTTTTTCTTACAACATGTCAATTTGTGGGTCCATATGAGAAGCATGATAAAGAAATAGATATGGTTTGTAACATAAGGTATTTTAATCTCTTGATGAAAATTTAGTTGGGTACATGCATAATAAATTGGAATCCTAGTAGAGTTTTGAAGAAAAGTATGTCTAACATAAAAGCCGCTCTTGTTAGTTATTTGGTCTTTCCATATCAATATGCAAGACAAAATTCAGATTTGGGCCTTGAAGGAATTGAGAGAAATATTGAGGATATGGTTCAATGGAAGGGAATCAAGACTGCAAAGGGCAGCCAATGCAATTTTCATGAGGTGTATACAATTGCATTTTCAGAACAACAGTTATATCCTTATGATATTCAGCCCCATAAGGACGAGCATTGCCTAATTCTCAGTCATCCAATTGGTTCTTACCTAAGTGGGGTCACTACACAAAGGTATGAATTCACTTTCATTATTTTAGAGGCCATTTTGGGACCATTGCCTAATCTTCATGTTGCTGTCCTAAAGTTTCTAAGTGATGGGCTGCCAACTGTATGGTGACTGTGGAAGTTTCAAGCATGATTTTGGTAAGAGTTGTCTTTCCTAAGGATTACAATTCTCAAAATCTGATCGCTCTTGATACAAGCATTAATCTTTAGGATTTTGTGCTTGCTGTTAAGAGTTTTTACAATATTGCTATCATCAATTTCAGATTGCCCTACATCATGCTTGCTGTCATAAACAAGAAGGCTGCCATTAGAGATGGTAATTTTCAGTTTTTCAAGACTATTCTAATCACTCGTGATGAATGCTTAGTTGTTGTCACTTCATTGGATGATAGGATGCACATTTTCAGTCATGAGTTGGACAAATTTTTGGGGTTATGGACAGCGGTAAGTACACAGCCCAGAATATTTTTTTTGGTGTTCCAAGCATTCACTTTTGGGCAAGAAGATGTTGTCTTACAACAAGGTAATAGTTTGGGTACATCTAATTTGTGACACCATTACATGATGAATTTTCAATTTGGGTATGATGGCTGATTGTTGTGAAATGAGAAAATTTTTGACATGTGAAATTCCCTTAGGTCAATTCCTTCGCCAGTACAGTCTGTTTTATTGCTTGGAGTATCTGGAGATCATCTACGGCCGCCATGCCAGAAGGAATCAACTTCAGGAAGTCAACTTCTCTTTAAAAAGACAAAGTCGTGCACAAAAAAGCCTTTTCTGGGCAAGTCGCATTTTTGGGAATGAATGGATTTAAGTTGCAGTAGGATTTTTGGTCACAGCAGACAGGTGAGATTTTTGTACCTGTCTTGCAGGGTAATTTTTCCCATGAAGGCAAAGTCACTTAAGTTACGATGGGAAAATTAGAGGCAGCAGGCAGGCGGAAATTTCTTACCTGCCTTGCAGGGTGAAAATTCCCATTATAAAATAAAGAAAAATCACTTAAGGCATTGATGGGAATTTCTTACTTGCCTTGCAGGGTAAAAATTCCCATTATGGAAGTCAAACAACTTAAGTGGATGATGGGATTTTCGGAGCTGCAGTGCAAGGTGAATAATCCCATTAAAAATTGACTTTTAAACAAAGAAATCAACCATGCTAAAAAATGCGACCCCTTTTGAAATTAAAGAATGATTTTAATTGCATTAATTAATAGTTGTTATTCCTAATTTTGGCGCTCAAGGGTGAGGAAGAGTCAACGCATGTGGAGAAGTCAAAGAAGACTGGAAGATGAGCGCTAAAAATAAATTAAATGAATTTATTTAATAGCAGCCATGAGCATGCAAATTTGGGCGCCCAAGTTGAAAGAATAAGCATGATTATTTATTAATTAATTGCCAGGAATAGGAGAGACAATTATTAATTATAGAATGCTGAAAGTTATATAAGCATGTGCTGCCATAGTGATGGAATAGTTAATTCTTTTATCAAAGGATTGCAGCCCAGACAAATTTGGTGCCCAAAGGAGGATTTTTGCTCAAAAAAGTGTTTTTCACTGAAGGAAAGCTTCAAAGTTTGGCGCCTAGGATTGGAAGAGCCTGTTTTATGCTTGTGTAATTATCTGCATATTGGTACAGGTGCCCAGATGAAGTTGAAAATATTTATGCTTGCTTTGCATGCAAGCAAAGCCTCAAATTTTAGGGCAGCGGGCTTTATATGCAGATTTTTATGATAAAAATCAAGTGTTCATGTTCCAGTTGCCGTCTTTGTCTGAATTAATTGCAGGTATTTATTACAGGTGCTTATATAAGAGAAAGGGAGCTTAAATTAATGTCAGCTACATTGAATATATCTTCCGAATCTGAAGAAATCCCCAGATTTGCACCAATTGTAAAGAATTCCGGCCAAATAAAAAGAAAAAGAGTCGCTCAGACAAAGATTGCTCTAGCCATGACAAAGCGGGATGAAAGGGGAGGCTCTACGGAATCATGCAGAGCTTCCAGATTTGTTGAAGTCAATGATACAGACACAGACCATGCACCTATCACCGGTTTAATTGTCAGATTTGCACAAATCGATCCAATTGCAAAGGCTTCCAGCAAAAAAATCATCCTCTTGTTTCTAACGCAGCTCGTGTAGAAGTCAGTGCATGGAGAATTCCTTCCAGGATCTTGTGCATGTGCTCCCAATCTTCCAGTTGAAGCGTTCATTGAATTTGCATTCACCCAGAGTGCTCTCCAAAATTTTTAATTGCTCATACAATTAAAAATAAAAATGATGAGTTATTTACGACAAACATTGCACTGATGCATGTACTGGAGAAGAACTACAAAAGCTTCAAAGATAAGAGGGAAGACATGTCAACGGAAACACCCATAAGCAAAATCATAGTCAGCTGCTTCCAGAACTAGTTTGGTGAGAATCAAAGGCAAAAGAATCAACTGCATGCAGAATATGAAAAAAGAACAAGAGTGCAGCTTTCCTCTTTCTTCTTCTTTCTCTTATTTTTTTCGACAAAGTAATTGAGCGATCAATTAAATTATAAAACTTAAGTGATTGGTTTAAAAGCCATTACTTGAAGAAGTCAACTACTTGGAAATAGGTGGTAGACATGTAAAATAGAAGGTTCTATCTTTAGTTGCAAATCATACATGTCATGCAAAGAGGAATTCTAGGAGGGAGATTGCCAGTTGTTTCCTTTACAACTTCCACACGTGCCAGTTCACTAAAAACTTTCTATTTGTAATTTCCCCTCTACATGCTATAAGTAGAGGAAAACCTATGGGTTAAACATCAGAATTTGTAATCAACATTCTTGTGTTTCAGACTTTGAGCTGAAACCCCTGATTTCTACAAGCAGAGGAATATAGAAGAGATTTCCAGAGAACTTTGTGTCAACGGTGCATTTTGCTTCTTACTTTCTTTCTAGATCTGTTCATAAGTTGTGTTATTTTAGATCTAGATCTGAAAGTTTCCTTTGCTTTGAATTATGTGCTTACTGATCTATTTGTTTTAATCTATGTGCATGCAATTAACTCTGTAAACTATTGATTGGGTTGCACATCCTCAGCTATTCTCTAGATGCTCCCGCCCACCTGCTACCCAACCAACATGATTTTCATAGGATAATCAGAGATGATATCTACAGACAGTTCATCCAGCACACATGGAGCAACCCCCCAGGGGGGTTGCGTCCGAAGATGTCATTCTACGCAACACACTTTCTCGAGATCCGTGATGGGGCCATCTTCAGACCCATGTACGTTTCCTGGCATTGGTTGCAGGTCCTTCGTATCTCTCTGGGTTAGTTTCGAGTGGGCTCACATCGACTACGTATTGAGACTCACCACCACTTAGACCGCTCGGAGTGGACTTGCCTACTTTGCTCTCTCTAGGAGGTTGAAACTGAAGAACACTTCATTTTTAGATGTCCTGTTTACTATGAGATTCGTGGGCGATTCCATTGCTTGTTCTGCGAGCTTTCTTCCTTCACAACTTTCTTCAGATACTACGATCAGAGATGTCTTGCCCTCTACCTTCAGGAGGCCATCAGGCTCCGGGACAGGCTCCTCCATCCTCCTCCTTGACGGATGGCTACTAGGCTGATCTCTTCCTTCTTCCCGTTGCTCTCTCCGGTGAGGGGTGCTGAGCGGCATTTGGTCACGTGTTTGGATCCTCAGCCTGCGTTCGGTCCCGTGACTCCGTTCCTTCCACCTGTGGCTCCTTATCTCAGACATGTCCCATGGCACCTCCATATGGACAATGATCCACCGGGCCTACTTTGAGGCACCGCCTTCCTCCCGGTCGTCAGCTCCCCAGGCATTCCATAGTCTCTACTTCTTGTCGTCGGCGCACTGCGAGTTACTCCCATCCGGCCTTAAGTGTTAGGTGATGTTGTTGGGGATGTTGCTCCTTCTTCCGCTCCCTCCCACACTGTCATCCCTCTCTTCTTCATTTCTGGCCTCTCGGCCTCTGTTGTCTCCTTCTCCTTCTCTCATTGTATTTCGGGTGACCCGTTTGGGTCCTCTTGTTGGGTTTTGTTGGCTAGATTTTCTGCATAGCATCAAACCTAGGCAGTCATGAGATAAATCTCCCTCATTTAACTGGTGAGGCTCCCGTGTCAGATTTGTCAATATAAATGTGTTTTTATCTATCAGGGGTTTTACTTTAACCACTTAGTTCATGAACCATAACTAAGAAGTTCTGCAGCAAGTAAACAGCTGTTTAAGAAAGGAAAAATGATATAAGAAGAAAGTCAAGGTATTACAGAGAAGAAGTAAGGAAGATGTGCATCCCAATTAGTAGATAGCAGAGCTAATTGCATGCACATAGAAGAAACTTAATAGATTTGAACACACAGAATTCTAAAGCAAAGGCAGTTCTAGATCCAGATCTAAAATAACACAAAGTTTACTTTAAATATCTAAGATTTAAAAGCAAGAAACACAGTACGCCGTGACACAAAGTTCTTCGGAAACCTGCTTCTTTGTATTCCTCTGCAACAAGTGGCTCTCAGGGGTTCAGCACAGTCTAGAACACAAGATTGCTTCTTACAAATTCTGATCCATCATTAACCCGTAGGTTCTTCTCCTACTTATAGAATGTAGGAGGGAAAGTACAAATAGAAGACTCAAACTGAACTAAAGTATGAACAAGTAAAGATGACATTTGGCAATCATCCTCAACTAACTTCTTCTTAAGTGACACATGTATCACTTAACTAATAGAAAGATTCCACATGACTTCAAGTAATGGTTGCAAAACCAATAACTTAGAAGTTTACCATTTCATCCGGGAACATAGAAAATAGAAGAAGAAAGAAATAGAAGAAGTCATGCCAGCTGTAACATCTACATCTTCTTCTTGTTCTGATATCTGATATACTTGTCGAACATATAATTCAGCATCTTTCCATCTGTTTTAGCTACTGCTTCCTTTTCTGTCCTGAATTGCAGCAATCCTTCATTCAACACTTTGCTGCATGCTTCCACTTCTTCCAAACTTGGCCCAAATCTCGCAATGTCTGCCTGCAGTGTCACCAGCCTACTGATAGAGTTCATCATGAAAGGCTTGGTGGCTTTATCAATCCTCTTTTGCAAAATCAGAAGAGAACCCTCCAGGGAATCATGCACCTCGTTAGAAACAATCCGCACGTATGAAGTAATACCTCCATCCACTCTTTCCTCAGTGAAAGAAATAATACTGTCCGGCAAATCTGATGTTCTACTCTCAAGCGCCTGCATCCTTTTCAGCAAAACTCTGCAGATCTCCAAACGGAAAGATACTGCAAACTCTAGCTGCTTCCCCTTCTCGACTGATCCATCCGGCACAATTTGTTCTGCAACCAATACATTTCCCGGCAGCTTGTTGATCTCGGCCAAAATACTCAGGTTACTCTCTGCAACTGTATTCATTCCTTCTATGCTTTCTATCAGTTGCTTTAGTTGATTTTCTGCATGGTTCATAACCTTTAGGCGGGCTGGCACTTCCCCAAGTTGCACAGAAGCTTGACGAATAATCAGATCCTTCCATTCGTTAATAGCCTTTACTTGATTGCTTGCATCTTCCATTTCCTGCATAAGATGATCACTCACCTGCGCTGAAATGGGTTGAACGGAAGGTTTAGCAACCTTGGCTATGATCTCACATAATTGAGATATTTGCTTCTGCAGCTCTTCTTTCTCCACCTTTTCACTGTCAAGCCTAAGGAACAAAGCATCCAACAACGTCTGCGTGTCCTGTTTCAATCCTTCAGTGGTAGCTTGACCGAGTGGTATTTTGGTCACCGTCACATCTTCTGCCGTGAGTTCCTCTTGTACCTTTCCTTCCGCCGGGATTGATATCTCAGCAAACTTCTCTCCCGAATCCTTGATGATCAACCTAGAAGTTGTTTTAGCAACTTTAGGCCTTCTGTCTCTTCTGCTCAGATCCTGAAGTAGCTGCAAGTCATGTTCCTCTAAGTTCATCTCTACTCTTGCTTCCGGAACCAACTGCAAAGCTAACCATTCCGAGAAATTACTTCTCGGAGAGTAAGAAGTCGCTGAGTGCACTACTATTTCCCGCTCTGCATCCTCTCCATCAGAAAGTGCCACAGTATCATGGCTGCCATCCTCTGAAACATCCAAGGACAAAGCTCTTTCGAACTCCGTCATCTGCAGCTTCAACATCTCCTCTGGAACGGGTGCTGAACGAAGTGGCTGCGGAGAGAAGATGAACGTTGCTGGTTTTAATGAAGGCATGGAAGCATCCTGCTGCTGTGGTGCAATAGTTGGTGATCCTTTAGGTACTGGAGAAGTCGGAGTCAAAGCTATGGTCGTAGAAGTGGTCTTCTCTTTCTCTTGAGATCCTCTGCGTACTTTTAACTTCTCGGACCTTCTGCTGCTCTCTCCTTCATGCTTTCGCTTGAGGGAATCTCCTGTGCCGAAGTTGCCTGTGATTTGGTTCATCAATATTTCATCAAGGTAGTATCCCTTCGTTAGCAACCAGCTCGAAGTACTCACCAACACAGCTCCAGATCTTTCTTCTATTGTGCTGCAGCCGCCATTGCTATCCTGCAGTAGAGATTTATCTCCTCCCATTTGATGGTAAGTGTCAAGTACCACGTTCCCATCATCTTTAAGATCCGCAGGTATCCGCGCTAGTCCAAAGTCAAATACTTGCTTTGCCGACAGCCTGCTGAAATCTTTCTTTCTGACCTCGTACTCACTTCTGCACTTTATCCAGAAATCTTCTAACGAAGGCACATGTGCGTACTCCTGGGAGATTGTCTTCCTGGCTATTCCAAATGGATCGAAATTAAGCCGTGCAGGGAAGAACTCTTGCTCATACTCGGACAACATTTGTGCTTCCATTCCTCGAGCTCTGTGAATGCTGATGCAACTGTAATATCCCACAGTGAGTGGGAAGAAGCCCGTAGACTTGTGCCGCTTCGACTGAAGGTCGTGTAACTCCACAAGTTGCCTGCTCAGCTCCATGGCAATCAATCTGTCACTCGGGTACCTTGGCATCTTTGTTGGTTCACCTGAAAAGCTCGTAACCCTGAGGTATGTGAAATCTGCAAACTGGATGAATACACTGCCAATCTTGGACACTGCTTCCCATGCTTCCTTGCTTACCCTGTGAGTCTTCAAGTCTTTGTCTAACCTGCAGATGAAATCGTAGAAGAAACCATCGTTGATCACTTTGAAGTCCTTCTCGCACGCAGGTACAGTAAGCTGTGGGTAGCACTCGAAAATGGGATCCTTGGAAAGAATACCACATCTATCCAGCTTGGAAAAGATACCCTGTGAAGCTGCAGCATACACCAAGTATGAAGTCATCTTGAAGCTAAAGGTACGCTTCACGTTCCGCAGTTGCTCACCGATGTTGCTGCTAATAATTTCCGACCAATTGATTATAGAATCAACCTTGTTGATTTCAATGGTCCTGATGAAAGCATACATCCATGTTCGGAAAGTGTAGGCATTCGCTTCACCATTCAACCTGCATAGCAATTTGACAATATCATCCGCCTCCTGCACCAAATTGGATCGTGGAAGAGTTCTCGGGAACTTGGAAGGGGATCTAGGCTTCTTCATGAACCGGCTATTCATGATGCTCACACAGTCAGCTCTATGCTTTTCCCACCTACTGTCAGCATCCTGAATGCTAATAGCAGTCACCACCTTTCGTACTGGAATCTTCAAACAATAATCGAAGAATTCCGCATCCAAACGAATTATTGTCTTTCCCGCAACATCACGCACTGATCTGGATGAAGGATGATAAGATCTAGCACACTCCATCACAAACTCTGGCAATTGGGCTGTACACGGGAAAGCTGCAGCTCGAATAATTCCACTACTTTTGACCGCACGCATGAGTGAAGTCTTTCCAGCTCTGGATCTGTCAATCAAATCAGAAAGAGGTTCTGGGCCTAGATCTGTGTCTCCTATGTCTGAAAGTTTAGAAGCAATGCATAAATCCATCGTGCTCTCTTTTTCATCTCCTTTTGCCATGGCTTTATCAATCTTTGTCTGAATAATTCTTTTTCTTCTAATTTGGCCGGATTTCTTCAATACTGGTGCAGATCTGGACAATTCTTTAGATTCGGAGGATATTTGCAATGTATTGGACATTGATAAAAACTCCTTTTTTTTTATAAAGCACCTGTAATGAGTTCCTGCAATTTATTCAGACAAAAATGGCCACCGGAGCATGAATAGTGAATTTAAATTATAAAAATCTGCACTTTTCAAGCCTGCTGCCCCAAAAATTGGTGTTTAATTTGCACATAAAGAGAGCATGAATCCTTTCAATCAACACCTGAGCTCCTGTAACACCTGTGAAAACAACTATCTCGACGAAGATCAACCTTCTCCAAAGCATGCGCCAAATCTGGAAGCTTTTAGCCTTTGTTAGCACTTTGTCTGTGCAAAATCCTTCCTCTAATGGGGGCGCACTTTTTCTCCTTGCTGAAATTCTTAACCTGTGAATTAAATAATTCATCCATATGGCTGCCCATGCTTATATAACCTTCACAATTCTATAATTAATAATTGCCCTAACAATTAAAGGCAATTAATTAATTAAAAATCATGCTTTTCTCTTTTAAAAATAGCATGTTTAAGGACAGCCATCCAATAAATTAAATTAATCCAATTTAATCCTTCACACAGCACTTCACTCAAGTCTCACAGTGTGCTTTGACCATAGCCACTGAAAATAGAAATTAATTTAATGATTTAATGCTTCAAAAAACATTAAATAATGCCCAAATGGGGCGCACTTTTTGAGAGAAGGGGGCAGCCACTAAATAAATTAAATTTAATTAATTTAATTTATTTCTTTTATTCCTCCTTTGACTTTTTTTGACCTCCTCAAGCTTGGGCGCACTTTTTGAAGGAAGAAAGATTATTTAAAATAATCAATTTAATCACTTTAATCCATCACCAAAGGGGGCGCACTTTTTTGCACATGTAATTCTATTTTTAAGAATTTTTTCATAATGGGATTCTTTACCCTGCCAGGCAGGCACCAAAATCCCATGATCCACTTAAGTGATTTGACTTTGACAATGAGATTCTTTACCCTGCAAGGCAGGCACTAAAATCCCATGATTTCACTTAAGTCACTTTCCTTTTATTATATCATGGGAATTTTTACCCTGCAAGGCAGGCAATAAATTCCCACCTGCCTGCAGCGTCTATTTTTCCCACTGCAGCTTAAGTGACTTTTATAACACGGGAAAAAGTACCCTGCCAGGCAGGTATACAATTCCCATCCTGCCTGCGGCTTATATTTTTCCCATCGCAGCTTAAATCCTTTGTTTTCCAAAAATGCGCCCATCCCCGCAGGGGCTTTTCTGTGCACGACTTCGCTTTTTCCCAGTGATCTAGACCTCCGATGACGACTTCCTCCGGGCAAAATGTGCGTGTATGTTTTCCAGCTGCTCCAGGCCAAAAATCGGGCTTACCCGGCAAAGGAGTTGTTTCAGAGAAATTTTACAGAAAACAGAATGGGACACCACAAAAACACGAAAATTTGCCAAAAGTTACAAATAAAGCCCAAAACTTAAAATAAGTTAAAATCCTTCTGGTACATAGGAATAATAACATATCCACTCATAACAGAGTTGAAACGGAGCGCAAATAGTCTCATACGGGGCTCAAAATAATTAAATACAAATTTCCCGCAGACAAATCCCGACGACAGAATAAAACAATTTTGGGCATCTGGGTATTTGGCGAAAAGGGCTAATATGGCTCTTTGGTAATATCTTGATGCAATACAAGAACTTTCAGGCAATAAAAACAACAAATGACCCACTATTTTAAAAGTACGAAATTTTTTCGAATTGGGTAGTCACAGATTTCAGGGTGAAATCTGAGTGACACCAGGTTTGTTTTGCTTTGTACTCTTTAGTCCCATTGACCTACTTTTGTGGTCATGTGTTGGACATTAATAACATTATCTTATCTTACCTACTTTCTCCCGTTTCCTATTATTTTCTTCTTTTGCAAATTTTTCCTTTCTTCTGCTTACTTGCTGCAGAACCATATAGCTATGGTTCATGAGCCACACCGTTAAAGTAATACCAACAAATAGATATTAGAACATATAAATTGACAAAATCTTACATGGGAGCCTCATTGGTAAATGAGGGAGATTTATCTCATGATTGCCTAGGTTTTTCAGCTGTGCAAAAAATCTAGCTAACAGTTTTTGGCGACTCCGCTGGGGAACAACTATCTTTGCAGATCTAAGCTTATCTGCTGTAGATTAGAGTGTTTTCTCATTCAACTCAATCTGGTTGAACGTCCATTCACCCGATTTGTGAAGGCACAAGGAAGGACTGATCATTTCTATAGATTACAGGAGCAATTCAATTTTAATCACCCTCCTCAAGTTAGAAGCCGCAGATCCAGTCTTTCACCAGGAAGGAGAGTGCAAACACATCCAGATCCGGATCACCTTTAACACATTCCGACTGTTGGAATTATTCATCAAGTCTACACAAGGAGAAGATGTGCCTCATTCATTATGCAAAATCAAAATCAGAACCAGATAGTATCTGTCCCATGGGGTGCAGCCTTTGGACCTTTGAATCTGACTCCTCCTATGCATGATCTACCTAAAGGGACGAGAAAGAATTTTCCAAAATTCTTTGGAGATGGCAAGCAAAATCCAGATGATCACCTGGTTGTGTTCTTTATATCCTGTGGAGTGCTTGCCATAGAAAATGAAGATGTGTTTGTACGGCTTTTCATAGAGACTCTGCATGAATTAGCTGGAGAATTGTTCTACCGACTAGCTCCTGGTACCATAACCAGCTGGGCTACTATGCGAGATGCATTCCTGAAAAGATTCAAGCCAGCTGAAGATCCCAATACATTGATAACCCAACTGACTCAGCTGAAGGAGCCACAAGAGCACATTTGGAATTTTATTGCAAAATTCCAAAGATTACTATACAAAATTCCGGCTTTTGCTTCTTTAAATGATGAGAATCAAAAAGTTTTCTTCATCAATGCTTTACTTCCAAAAGTAAGCTATCAACTGCGAAGAGCACGTCCTATTGATTTGTTAGTAGCTCAAAACATGGCGGTTGAAATTGAAGACGACCTCATCATGGCTGGAAAGATTAAAAGCAACACTTATAGAGCTGAAAGTTCATCCTCTGCTACTACCTCCGATTCACTATTGCAAAAGTTAGCAAATGAGATGATGCAGATGAAGAAACAAATGACTCAAATGGCTCAGGGCAACAATATTGCCCCTGCTCGGAGTTTCAACAACAACCGAAACTATATTACTGGTTCCCAAAGATTAGCGATTGAAGCTGCTCCCAGAAACAATGTGGAGATGAATGAAAAAGATCAGGAAGCTGATGCTGATTAGCTCGAGAATGATGATTTTGTAGGTCCTGCTGGCGACTCCAACATTAATTACCTTAACTACAAATCTAAGCATGACTATGAGGAGTTTCTTGAAGATGATCGTGGTCGTGCATATGCAGTATTTACACAATCACAAACTCGCCAAGCTGAGGCATTAGCCAATGAACAAAGAAGGGGCAGCCCTTTACCTTCTTCCTTAGCTCCTAGAAATAAGAATGCAAGTTCTTCATTTCAACCACAAAAAGCAGCTCAGGTATCTGAATCTATACCTTCTTTTGACATTATTGATTATGCCAAGAAAACTAGAGTTCAAATGTCAGAAGCCGAATACCTGAGAGCTTTTCCTGAGCAGTTAAATAGGCTAGTTAAATATGTGCAATCACCAGGACAATCCAATACATCAAAAGGCCTTTTGTCTAAGCCCAATGATACTCCTCCCCAGAACAACACTGCAGTTGTTAAACCCTCATTATCTTCTGAAAGAGTAGAACCTTTCTATGTCTCCTTATTGCTTAATGGTTTCAAGTTAAGCAATTGCATTCTAGATTCGGGTGCTTCTGACAATGTCATGCCAGTTAAAGTTGCAGATGCTCTTGGGCTTACCTTGACAAAGACCATAAAAAGGTGTTATTCCATGGAGAGACAAGTCCCTTTAATTGGACAAATCAAAGACGCACAAGCTGTTCTGGCAGCTTTTCTTGACAAAAGATTAAAGATGACAATCTTAGTTGCAGATATTCCGGCCTCTTACAGGATGTTGCTGAGCAGAAACTTCTACAAAGAGCTGGGAGAAGTAAAGATGGTTGGTCCTGTGCTCATATTCCTATCAAGGGGATTAATTAGAAGCTGGAGCCAGAAAAGAAGTCCAAGTACACGATTACAAATCTACTCACTCCTCCCACTGCATGGGCAATATCACGCCTAGTGCACACCATGGCATACATCAAACTGTAAACTGCTGATGAGTAAGGTACCTTGGAGGCTTAGAGATCTGGTTTCTCTTCTGCTCTATCTTGGGATAGAACTCCTTTGATAACTTGAAATGGTTTGCCAAAGGAGCCCCAACTGGTTTAGCATCCTGCATATCAAACCTCTCCAAGCCTTTCTTAATGTACTTTTCATGAGATAAAGTTAGCTTCCATTCTTTCCTATCCCGAGATGTCCTCATGCCAAGGATTTGTTTGGTTGTCCCCAAATCCTTCATAGCAAAGGAGTCACTTAGTTGCTTTTTGAGTACTTTTATTTCCTGCATGTTTTTGCCTGCAACCAACATGTCATCCACATATAAGCACAGGATAATATAATTGCCATCCTGAAATTTCTTTATATATACGCAACGGTTAAAATGGCATCTAATATAACCTTGCTCCATCATGAAGCTATCAAATGTCTTATACCATTGACGTGGAGCTTGTTTCAGGCCATACAAGTTCTTTTTCAGTTTGCACACCGTCTCCTCTTTACCTTTGACCTCCCAGCCCTCTGGCTGTTGCATATATAGATCCTCCTCCAAATCACCATGGAGAAATGCAGTCTTTACATCTAGCTACTCTAAGTGCAAGTTTTCTGCTGCCACTATTCCAATAACAGTTCTAATAGAAATCATTTTTACTACAGGAGAAAAAATCTCATGAAAATCTATACCCTTTTTCTGTGCAAACCCCTTGACCACCAACTGGGCCTTGTATCTTTTCTTGCCTCCTTTCTCTTTAACTTTGTACACCCATTTGTTCTGCAATGCTATCTTGCCTTTGGGTAGCTTCACTAAATCCCAAGTTTGGTTTTCCATGAGAGACTGATGCTCCTCGTCCATGGTTTGCTCCCACTTCTTCCTGACATCTACGTGCATTGCTTCATCAAAGCTCTCTGTCTCTTCACTGTCAGTGGGTAATAAATAATTAAGAGAAGGAGAAAAGCATTCAGGTGCTCTTCTTACCCTAGAAGACCTCTTCAATATAGGAGTTTGAGATTCCTGTTGAGTAGGTTCCTGAACTGATTCATGTGTCACTTTCCCATCTGGAGGATCCTCTACCACTGTCTATTCTTTCTTGGATTCTTTTTTTTTGCAACTGTTGCTTATGCATAACTTTCTCATTAAAGTATCCCTAGATCGAATCATTTTCTTGTCCTTAATACTCCAACATTTATATCCAAAGTCATCACCACCATAACCAATGAAAGTGCATTTTTTTTATTTAACCTCTAGCTTGGTCCTATCAACCTTGTCAATATAGACAAAATCCTCACATTCAAAGACTTTAAGAAATGGATAATCAACCTTCTTACTAAACCAAGCCTCCTCAGGTATGCCTCCATCTAAGGTGCTTAAGGGTCCTCTGTTTATCAAGTACATAGCTGTGCTCACCGCTTCTGCCCAAAAGAAAGAGACAGTTTTGCATGTAACCTCATGCTCCTATCTTGTTCCATTATTGTCTTGTTCATCCTTTCTGACACCCCATTCTGTTGTGGACTTCGTTGAACCGTCTTTTGTCTGTGGATTCCATTCTTAGAACAATAATCATTAAACTCATTGCTGCAATACTCCCCTCCATTATCTGACATGAGACATTTTACCTTAAGACCTATTTCATTCTCTACCAAGACTTTATATTTAACAAAATTGTCAAATACATCAAATTTATTTCTAATACAATATACCCAAACTTTCCTTGTTGCATCATCAATAAAAGTAACATAATAATTTGAACCCTCAAGAGATGATACCTGAGCCGCCCCCCACACATTAGAGTGTACCAACTCCAACTTACTCTTTTTTTCCGTAGGTCCTACCTTGAGAAACTTTACTCGCTTTTGTTTCCCATGTACACAGTTCTCATAGAAATTCAAACTTGTTTCTGTAAATTCGGGCAAATTTTTCTATATGATGTGCATGCCCTTATGGCTCATATGACCGACCCTATAATGCCACAATGTTGTTTCTACGTTTGAAGCCACAAGATTACAAGCATTAGTGCTATCAGTAGTTAAATACAAGGTTCCAACCTTCTTACCTCTTGCCACCACAAGAGCACCCTTGGTAACCTTCCAAGCGTCCACTGTAAATATCATAGTACAACCATCATTTCCCAACTGCCCCGCCGATACCAAGTTTCATTTTAATGTAGACGCATGTCTGACATTCTTCAATAGCCATGTGTTCCCATTCTGCATCTTAACTTGAACACTACCTTTTACAACTATGTTGCAAGGCACATCATCACTAAGATAAACATGCTCAAAATCCCCTTGATCATAATCAACAAAATAATTTCTATGTGGAGTAGCATGGAAAGAAGCCCCTGAATCTAAAACCCAAAATTCAACAATATTATGCAAAGAAAAAATCAAAGCATCCTGACAGACATTACCTATTGCCACATTCATCACCTCCTTGTTTTCTTGTTGTTTTTTCTTGTCTCGAAGCTCCCAATAGTCCTTTACATGCCCAGGCTTAACACAGTGCCAACATACCATCTTGCTTTTGGATTTTGACCTTTCCCGATCTTTCGATTTTCCACGACTTCCTCTATTTTTCTCTCTCCCTCTCATTTCCACCGTTAAATCATTCCCTGAAGTAGAAGATTCCTTAGAGTTTTTTTTTCGCATTTCCTTGCTTAGAATCACCCTTACAACGTCCTCAAACTTCAACTTTGAGTTAGCTGGAACCGAGTTGCTTACTGCCATTACCAGACTATTCCAACTCTCAGGTAAGGAGCACAAAATTAATAAATCCCTAATTTCTTCATCAAATTCTATTGTAACTGAAGCTAAGCATATTCACAACCATATTAAAATTATTCAAATGATCTACTACTGAACTATTCTCAGATATCTTCATATTAAACAATTTTTTTATTAAAAATATCTTGTTAGAGGCAGAGCGTTTTTCATATAACTTCCCTAATGCGTCCATGAGTTCTTTTGTAGTCTTCTCCTTTGAAACATTAAATAATACCGAAGATGCAAGACATAGCCGGATCATCCCAAGTGCCTTCCTATCCAACAAATCCCAATCCGCCTCTGTCATGCTCGAGGGTTTGTTCCCTTTTTTAGATAGCGGAATATAAAGATCCTTTTGATAAAAGTAATCTTTCATCTGCATCTTCCAAAGACTAAAATTTTGCCCATTGAATTAATCAACCTTTGATCTTCCATCATCTGCCATAGCACCTACTCAAGCTAAAACTTTCTTTGTGATTCAACACGTCAGTAAACCAATCTAGGCTTTGATACCAATTGTTAGGAAATAAGGGATAAAATATGCGGAACAATCCAACACAGAATCGCAATTGTAGAAACTAATATGTAAAAAAATATCACAAATCTGAAATAAAAGTGTAAAAAATAAAATAATACAACATAAAGACAATATTTAATGTGGTTCACCCAATTTGGTCTACGTCCACCAAGAATCACTTGCTTAGTTTTTTTATTACAAGCCACCTCTCTGTCTCAATACAATACCCTGATCTGTTTGGTGCTATGCTCAACAAACTCTCTTGAGTTCACATTTGAACTCACACATCTACGGTGTTATTTCTCACCTACCATATGCACTAAAGCATATGAATAGGCAATTGCTTAAGCAATTTTACAATACCATGGGTACCAAAACCATGGGCCAAAACTGCCCCGTAAACCTATGGGTCAAAATACTACCCATATGGGAAGGGCAAGTTTCCCGAGGCTAATTTTTTTTCTCGGGAACTATGCCCCTGAACCCTTCCTAGCGGGAGTTGTCGCCTCCGCATCCCCGCTCGGGGCCTGACACTGAACCTTGACGAGAAAACTGTGGAGAGTGTATAGTCTTCAACACTTCCACACATGAAAACAGGCTCCACAACATAACAACTTGAAAAATATTGCAGATTTGAGGAGGATACTTCATCTTCAAATTTTTATTGGCATTGGGCATCCTTCCCTAGGTGGAGCGACCTACCTTGGAGGGTGGTTTGGTGCCCTAGAGGGCATAAATTGACATTTCACTTCATTTTCAGATTGGCCTATATTTATGCAGCTGGAATCTTCTTTGTTATGAATTTTTGGGGTTTCTAAACCCTTGTTATATAATTATTTTTGGAGCTGTACCTCTGCTGGTTTTATTTAATTTTCAGCTGAACATATGCATGTCTTTTGAGTTGCAATCAGTTCTCGAATATTCATAAAAGGTTCCTAAAATATGTGGATGCATTATTAGAGGGTATTTTGGGAAAATTTGTGAATTTTAACACTGTCGTTCCTAAGTTCTGTTTGCTGGCCTAAATCTGGGAATTAATTAAGATTGTTGATTTAAAAATCAGATTTCTTGGTTGAGGTTTGAGCTAATTTCCTTGGTTGTGGTTTCATCCCTTGAAAGGGATATTACACACACGTTACCTCATCCTTATATTATCAAATTTTAAATTCACTAACATTGCTCATTTACCAAGATCCGATGTCCCTTCAACAACCAAGATACCTAGTAGGGATTTTGGATGCATAATACTCTTCAGACCTAATTTATTTACCATCTCTTTCGCAACCAATTTGTTGGTATTGCCGCTATCCACAATTACCTTGTAGGATTTTCCTTCCAAATTTACATGAGGTTGTGAATAAGTTCTAATGTGGGGGACTATTCTCTTCCTTTATAGGTTTCAACAAAACTCTCTTCACCATTAGCTTGTGCGACATGTGCACCGTCATTCTTTCTTTTATCGCCATCAATATATGCGTGTAGGTCCTCAAATGCTTTATGCCCATATTATCCACACTTGAGATGTGATTGTGAATATGCGTTCACGGCTTCAACCATAGGTTCCTCTACCTTAGTTAGGGTTCTCTGTGTGTGCCATCATTGCGCTGAAATTTGCTTGCTTCTCCCTCTTGCACAAAATTTTCTCTTCTGCCACCTTGTCCACGACCACGTGTGAACCTTCCTCTACCTTGTGCTAGTCCTTGTTGTTTGTGGGACAACTTTTCTTCCACATTTAGCACACATTTGTAGGCATCTTCAAAAGAATACACTCAGATCATATTGAACTCATCCTAGATGGATATGCGCAACCCATTCACATAATGCGAGATCTTCTCGCCATCATTCTCAATACAACCTGCTCTGATAGCGAGTGCATAGAATTCCTCACTGTAGTTTTTTACACTCAACTCCTTTTGAAATAGATCCTGCAACACCTCAAACAAGACTAATTGGTAATCTGTAGGTATGAAATTAGTCTTCAACTTTGTCACTAGTCTATCTCAATTATTTATCCTGTCATTACCTCTATGCACTGTCTATTTCTAAACAACTCTCACCATAGAGATGTGTGATCCTTCAACTTGGTGTAAGAAAACCTAACTTTCTTGGGATCATGCACACTTTCATACTCCAAGCATTTGTCTATTCAATGATCCAATCAATAAGCTCTTCAAGATTTAAAGTTCAAGAATATCTTGGAATATCCAACTTGGGTTTACTTCCCATTCTTGTGATTGCATGTAAGAATCAATCTTCTTATCATCAATATGTTCTTTTTGCAACTTGATCTTCAAGTGCTTCCACAACAATTTCATCATCGCTCATTGTAATGTCCCCTTCTCAAAGATAGTTTGATATGAAGACCCTGGGCCTATTTTTATTTCTCATGGGCTTAAAGGGAAAAGCTAGGGAAGTAATTTAATGTTGTAATTGTAACTTGTTATTTTTAGCTTGTATTATTTTTGTAAAAGCAACTTTCTAATTATATCTTTAGAGAGTGAATTTGGTCAAAAAAGTGCAAACACTGACTTAAAAATAGAAGCGATGGAGTTAAAAGGGGAACATAACACCACTTAAAAAGGGGTCGACCCATTTGGGCTCCCTCTTTCGTGGATTGTGCCACCCACAATTATAAAAAGGAGTTGCTAGGACGATGAAAACCCTCCTTGGTGTCCTATCGGAAACAAAAACTCTCAATAGAATCCAGAATTGAGGACAAAACCCCTCAAATTCTGTATTGGTGATCTTATTCAAAGGTCATATTTAGGCTGCAATTAAGAATCTCAGAGCTACAATTCATAATTTCAGTGCTAGGGCACAATTTTCAGCTAGGGCTTCAAGGGCATTTTAGAATTCCATATTTTTGGGTGTGGAACAGCTACACATTCTAGTGTTTTGTTGTGTTATAATGTTTTGGATCAAATCTAGGGCATTTTTAGCTTGGGCAACCCACTTGGGAACTTGTGCAACCCACTTTGGGGTCAATTCCGGCTATTTTGAGGGGTTTCTTTAGAGCTACAGTTAGTTCAACCTTCAATTCTGTCCTAGGGCATTCCTTGCTGCATTTATTTCAGCTTCAAATGCTCCTAACTGTCAGCTGTAATTTACCTTATTTTTTGTCACAAAATTGATGAAATAAATTCAGCTATTTGTCAGAAAAAATATTGCTTTGTTCCTAAATGTTCTAAAAATATTCCCGAGTATTTTGAGCCTTCTGGGTATCTTTGTAATTGAGTATTTGAAGAGTAATCGAATAAATCAGATTTGTGCATGTTGTACTGAGGGTTTGCAGACCAAAATAAGGTCGCTGCCCTAATTTGGGTTAAGTTTTGATTGCTGTCATTTAAATTCAGACTTCTGTACTTTGCTGTCATCAGTGTTTTGTGCAATTTCCAAAAATTTCAAATCTCAGCCTGAAAGCGATATTACACTTATGTTTTCATCCACCGCAACACGTTAGTGTCGAGAAACTTCCATAGCCTCCAAATGAGCTTGCATTCCTCTCATCAATTGAGCCAATTTGTCAACTCTCAGAGCTTTGGGTGCTCTTGCAACGATACCTCCTCTATGTGCCATTTCGTTTTCTTCGAGATCAAGTGATTGTAATTCTCACAACCTCAACACCTTCTATTCAAATCTCTTCATTGGAAGATGTCTTCACCATTTTCTACCCACACTCACAAATGTAGAAAATAGACGATCCGTGTCTACTCATAAGGAGGAACCTCACCCTTTGATACCAAATGATGCACTCACAGTTGGGTAGTCCAATTAAAAATTGCCTTAGACCATACAATGTTATGAAACAACATGACTCTTGACTGATTCACAACCTTTGCACACGGCTATACACAAAAGAAAATTAAAATAACCACACTTTATTGGTCATCTTTAAGGAAAACAACATATTACATAAACATGAGACAAATTGCCAATGATATTGTCTCTACCCAAACTCTAAAGAGATACAACACTGATACTGTCAATCTGATTAAATTGAACTATTACAGTACTTGAAGGTGTTTGAATCCAGTGACAATTCTAAGAGTGTCACACGTGAGGGTGAGCTATTATAGAACCAAGAACCACCTACTTACATACTGCCTCGAAGCTATAAGCTACCTATATGACATTTATTGAAGTCTCCCCAAATAAATGTGTCATAGTGCACTATGAAAGATGAGGCCCAAATGTTCTTTAACACATTGATGATCATAACCCAACTCTATGCGTACAAGTCGGCTCAACATTTAGAATTATAAGTTAGGTGAATCTTCGTCGACTCATTCCTCTTTGTAACAAACACTTTGAATTTGAACTTGCGCGCTCCCGAAGATCAAACACCTCTTCTTTCATGCAACTCAATCTTCCCAAACATAGTTTTAATAGTTGGATCCAACACAAAAGCATAAACTCTACTCCGTAAAGTATGATATCTGAATTTGATAACTGCTTTGATCAGTGTATGTTTGCTTATCTAACACTGAATACTCAGATCAACATCTTTTAGATTTGTGCTAGTTTAATCAATGGACTTTTCATCTACATCATGTTTTGGCGTAAGTATAGGTGCAACTGTATGTTTGTATGTGAATGAATAGATGTAGAAATCCATTCAGAAGTCAGGGCTGATCAAAACTGGAGCTTGAGTGATTGCTGTTTGTATATTGTGGAAAACAATTTTTGCTTCAGCTGTCCACTCCATCTTTCATCCCGTTTAACATAGTGTTTAGAGGTCAACAATCTCAGCTAATCCAAAAATAAACTTCCTAACAAAATAGAGCTTACCAAAAAATGACCTCAACATTTTTTTTTAACTATTTGGAAATGGAATGCTAGAAATTGCAGCAACTCTATTCGGGTTTCCAGAAATACTTTCCTGAGTGACGACATATTCCAACAACTTACCTTCTATCACCAAAAACGCCTTTCTTGTAAATGAGTGAAATACCATGCTTCCTACAATGCTCAAAGATTGCTTGAAGATGCTGAACATGCATATATATGTGTGCTTGGAAAAAACACTTAGATCGTCTGTGCAAATAGTAATATAGCTATCCACGAGGCATGGAAAGGTGAAATATATAGCATACTAAAGGGTAGCATCAACGCTAATCAATCTAAATGGCATTCGTTTGTAAGAAAAGGTACCCAACTTTTTGTTGATGGCAGTTTTGATTTAGTGTTTGCTGTCCACTAAGACATGCTTGTAACTTGAAAATCCATCTAATAAAGACATCATTCCAGACCCACTCACAATTTGAAGAACTTCGTCTAAAGATGGCAATGGGCAATCATCTAAAGATGGCGATTTGACTCTCTATTGCACAATCTGATTTCTCCATTCTTTCTGTAAGTTGGCACAAGATTTGCAACCTAGGTTGAATGTCTAGTGAGAAAAATAATCTTGGCTAAAAATAATTTTTGAATGGGCTTAAGAACCGGATTAATGGGCCTTTGCTCCTTTTCTTTTGACTGAAAGGCTTGGCATTTTTTTCAAAGGGATTGTGTGTGCTATAATCCTTGGGTTAAACATCCTAAGATCTTTGTATGACCATTTTATATTCAATTAGCTTTCAGTTGTACCTTTTTTTGATCAGAACAATCTAGCCCAACATTCACATTTTGGGGATTTTTAGGCATAACCAAATTGACAAGTGCAGATTTTTTGCTATTGGGAACATAACATCATAACTTGGTTTCAGACATGCGAAAGGAAACAAAAAAGGCTAAGCACAAATGATACTTTTAGTGCATTCCATAAAATACCTTTTATAAAAGTAATTCAATGATGCAGCAAGATGAGACTCCAGATTATGATATTATTTGTCTCCACTGGTTACTTGATATTGAAGGCTTTTTGATAAAGAATTTCATCAAATTTCTTTTTTTGTTATTAAATTTTAACTAAAGTTATCTGTGAAATTGTCCTTATCTAGACTGACTAGGGCCTCTTTTCGCCTAACCTAATTTGATTTGAGATGGCTACACTCAGTTGAAATGCTCATGATACTGTAAAGGCCAAACATATAGCAGGCTATAAATGATTTTTTTGAACACCTTGTATTTGACAGTTGATTGAATGATTTTCTTTAGATTAACAATTTCAATAAATTTTCTCACAGTACGAAATAAGATTAACCTTCGATATTTTTTGATTCATTCTGCAAATCAATCTTACATTAGTTAACTATGCTAAATTGTTTTTGTATTATTCATAATATTTTGTTTTCAGGTATTCTTCAAGTCTCGAAGTTGCATCTGAATACTTCAGATCAGGAGCTGATAAGATATCTATTGGAAGCGATGCAGTCTATGCAGCTGAAGAATATCTCAAGACTGGGGTGAGCTCTATGAGGTCCTAACTTTCAGTTAACTTGAGAAAGCATTACTGTAATTGCTTTTAATAATTGATTTGTTTGTTGGTCCATTGTTAATGTGTGTGTCACATAGGTAAAAACGGGGAAGACCAGCTTGGAGCAGATTTCATATGTGTATGGAAACCAGGTTATTTCTATTTTCTCTCTTTTGTCAGTCTTAAAAATCCAGGATTATCTATTCAGATTAGCATCTTAATTATGTCCTATTTCCGTATTGTTCAAGTATATTGGGAGGCCATTTATCTATTATTTTTAGTTGAAATTTGCAGCATGAAGGATGAGTATGTGATTCAGTTTACAAGTAGTGGTCATTAAATTTATGGTTGTTTCAGTTGCTTCTCACATATACTTGATCCATAAAATAAAATAGAAACAGAATGAAACAAATTTATCTAAAAATATTTAAAGCACCAAAAACTTAACAAACAAGAACAAAAAACAACTAAGAAAGTGATTTAAAAGATTTGAATGCCACATATCAACCCAGAGTTGAGTAAAGCATATTTACCCAACTTAATATCATTTGCGAATGACATAGAATTTCTTGAAGTCTAAGCTGCCTCAGTATTTTTTGAAGACAATAATATATATATTAGAATTAGCCCAACAGTTATATTTAACGAATTATACCAAGAGCCATATTTAATGAATTATTATTGTTTTTGCCTAATATTTTTGACTTGACACAAAATTATGGCTACATATTTTGGAATCCAAAGCACATTTTGTATACACCTCATTTTTGACTCTTGCTAACCTTTTATCGTGTAGGGACTGCTGATGCACTTTCCTCTTGAGTGGGTGCCTCAAAGGGTCTACCGAGATTGGGGTGTGAGTAGTGTTGGTCACGTGGTCTAGACTACAACATTTGAGAGATGTCACTATTATGCCATAGTTGCCTTATCCTCACTTTATTCCTCCTTTCGTTCGTATGTTATACCCATTATTTTACTTGTCTCATTATGTTCACTTGTTTACACTCATGCATGCTCTTATTCCTGCTCTTGGTCATCTTGGACCTTTTTCATTGTTTCCATTTATTCCTTGGCTTCCACCTCACTCTGGTTTGCAACTTTTGACCTTAGGTTTCCCCCAAGGTCGATGCCATCGCCCATGGGTGATGTTGTTGGCTTTTTTTGCCATGACTGATACCATCTCCCACGAGTGATGGTGTCGGTTTTTTTGTTGCCATGGATGATGCCATCACCCATGAGCGATTGCATCGGGAATAAATAACCCACCACTTTTATCATTTTAGGATCACTCATTCATCATTTGCAAAACACTTGACTTACTTGCACATCAGACATTTGTGCATATTTTCGCACCTAGTTATTAGACTTGAGGTTTTGGAGCTTCTCCTTTTCCATTTGGGTCATCATAGTGAACTCAGTCCGGAGGTCTTCTTCTTAAGCTTTCCACTTCTTCACCCATAGCAATTCTCTCTTGGTGTTGTCTTTGGGGAGGATCATGCATCAATGGTCACACTACAGGTAAGTATTCCTAACCCTTCTTTGTCCTTTGTTGCATGTTTATTGTTGTGTAGATGGTTGCTCATTCATTGTTATAGGTGACGGTAGATGTATGTTTTCTTTGATCTATTGCATCGTCTTATTATGTTATCCCCCTTTGCTTTATCCAACTCTTGACCTATCTTTTTCTGAATTCTAGTAGGAGACCTCTCTCTATAACTACCTTAAGGTTAGGGTTACTATTCTCTAGAATTATGACACTAGGGTTCCTCGAGCACTTTTGGTATCTACATCTTGTGTGTAAGCCTAGATTTGATCCCCAATATTTGAGAACCTAGGCAAGGAATCATCTTAACATGTCATAGATTCTAGTGAACTCGACATGAAACTTACTCTACCCTGAATTAGGTTAAATTTTCTTTGCTTTTTGAATTTTTCTTGCATTGTGTAAAATTCATTACATTTAACAGCCCCTTTTGGGATATTAATTAAATTATACTAAACTACTTGCAATGGAAGTAAACTTAGAAGAGAAACCCTTCTAGGTTCACCTCAACTAACCGAGTGTCGGCTTCAATACAACTCAAATAGGGTTGGAGTGAGCCAAGGTAAGGGTTTAGATGGGCTAACTAGTCGGAATAAACACTTCTTTAACCAATTAAATTGCAGTAGCAGTAAAATAAATTAAAATATGCTGAAAATGGCTGCAAATTTCAAAAATTAATCTCCTTCAATATTTACTTTTTTGGCATGAAATAAATTGTACAATGGAGAGGAAATTAAGAGCTTTCAATTAATATATCAAACTGAATTTTTAACCCACTGAAACCCACTCAAATCTGCCCTCAAATCCACAAAACAAGTTGCTAGGGTTAAGGGTGAAATATTAAATTGATTTCAGCCTTATTTTTGACTTCCCAACACTCAAAATCACCACTCACAGATCTGCAATAATTAATTTATGACAGCAGATTGGAAAACCCTTCAAAACACTTCCAAACAATGATGGAAAACTCTCCAAACCAGTCGCTTTACTTAGAATAAATTCCAACAAGTTTAGCAGCCCAAAATGTCATGAAATAAAGAGCATTTGCAATAGAATAATGAGCTAGAACTGTTTAGATTTTATCCTTGCCAAAACCCTTTCAAAAATGTTACAAACCTCCTCCAAACTAATTGATTTATACCATGAAAAACCAACAGCAATATCGAGATTTTTATTGATTAAAAGATAACTCAAAACCCTCCAAAAACAAGCTCTCATTCTCACAATAATGACAACTTCACATGAGCAAATAAACTTAAACAAAACTTATCATTTCATAGCTCAAGAAGGAACACACACTTTACAATGGGTGGTGTTAATGAACACCTTTTTTTTTTATCACTAGTGGGATTTCATCCCTCTTTAAGCATGAAGATAAGTTATAATAACCGTCAACATGCAAAAAGGGGTGCCCCTCATCTTCTTTTATATCTTTTCCTTGCTCACTCTCTATAGTTCCTTCTCCATTTTTGGCACCAAAGTCTAGAGATTAGAGCCTTTAATTTGAATAGCTTGAAAGTTAAACTCCAATGCAAAGTTAATTCTCCAAGGCAAAATTTTAAAAAATAAAATATAAAGGAGAATTTAATATTAAACTTGATGCCCCAAAGGAATTGACCCATGCCAAAAATATAGATAAACGTGCCCAAAAAAATAATAAATCATCCTCAAAAAAATGTGACTTGCCTTGATTAATTGATTTACCTCTAAACATCATTAATTATTCCAAGGTAAATCAATTTCTCTCTCTTATTTTTTATTTGCACAAATAAAATATATTTTGATTTTTAAATTCATATGTGCAAATCAAATTTCTCTTATTTTAATTTTTTATTTGGAAAAGGGGACATTACATTACATGACTGATCCTACCTATGCATTGTTCTCTTTGGCCTGACGCCATCGACCCTTGTGCAAGCATTTGCATGGTTGATTCTATCCAGCTATCTTAGATTTCTCACATTTTTCTATTTTGATGCCATCGACCCCTGTGCAAATCTTTTTGCACAACCGATCCCATTAGGAAATTTTTTCTAGAATCTCTAATCTAGTCACTCTAGCCTCAAAAAACATCACAATGGAATATCTGATTGGTGGTTTTGCCGAATCATCTTCTAAGCAATATCTTTGCAATGACAATAACATTGAAACTAATGCTTTGCCTAAGCTAGTTCCTCATTATGTTGATTGTTTAGCCATAGCACTAAGAAGCCAAAACCATGAACTCGCAACATTTAGACTAGGTATAGCATTCATTATCGTATCTTTTACTTAGAAGACTATGGAGAACATGAAGATATTCTTGATTTTGATTATCCTCCCACCATACAAAATTTCCACAACAATTCCTTGAGTTTGTAGGAGAGTCACTCGATGTGTTGTAAAAATGCATTGAAGATTATCTATCTAGCAAGTTGGATTTAGATATCAATAATACTGAGCCTCGTGCACACGGAGCAAACATTGATCCAACTAATAATACTACCCTTCAACTAACGATCCTACTTAACTCATTATACAACTTATCGATCGTCTAAGCCAATGTAATGTGCCTTTCTAGGATCTAATTGAAAACAAACAGAAATTGCACAAAACCCAATAGAAAGTAAACTGAAGATTATGGCAGCCAACTGAAAACGATGACAACAAGGTACAACAATCTGATTTTTTATAATAGTAAGAAAAATGCAATCTCTTCAAAAATGTATTATTCATACCATCCAAAGCATCCAAGATATTTTAGAACAAATATCAGCCAAGAAATCAACCTTCAAACCCTAGTTGGAATTTATTTAATTAAATAAAATAACAACATTGAACACCCTTACAAAAGTGGCTGGAAATGAAGGATTCTGGTTTTCCCAAATTTCACCCTGAAATCTGAGACTATCCTATTTGAAAAAATTCATACTTTTAAAATAATGGGTCATTTTGTGTTTTTATTGCCAGAAAGTTCCTGTATCATGTCAAGATATTCCCAAGGAGCCATATAAGCCATTTTCGACAGATACCCAGATGCCCAAAATTGTTTTATTCTGTCGCTGGGGTTTGTTTGCGGGAAATTTGTATTTAATTATTTTGAGCCCCGTTTGAGGCAATTTGTGCTCCGGTTTAACCCTGTTGTGATCGTACATATCATTATTCCCACATACCAGTAGGGTTTTAACTAGGAATGACTCCTGGGCTTTATTTGTAACTTCTTGCAACGTTTTGTGTTTTTAGTGTTTACCTGTTTCGTTTTCTGTGAAATTTCTCTGGATCAATTCCTTTGCCGGTTTGGCCTGATTCTTGGCTTGTAGTATCTGGAGATCACATACGCACGTTGTGCCAGAAGGAATTCGCCATCGGAGATTTGGTTCTCTTGGAAAAGACGAAGTCATGCACCAAAAAGCTTCTTCTGGGTTGGCCGCATTTCTGGAAAAAAGGGGGTTTGAAGTGGATCATGGGATTTTTGGAAGTAGTAGGCAGGTGGGATTTTTGTACCTGCCTAGCAGAGTACTTTTTCCCATGGAAGCAACATCACTTTAGTCACAATGGGAAAATTAGAGGCAGTAGGCAGGCGATAATTTCTTACTTGCCTTGCAGGGTAAAAATTCTCATCGTGGAATAAAAGAAAAATCACTTAAGTGAATCATGGGATTTTATTGCGTGCCTTGCAGGGTAAATAATCCCATTATGAAAGTCAAAACGACTTAAGTGAATCATAGGATTTTCAAGGCTGCCTTGCAGGGTAAATAATCCCATTGTCATGTGATTTTTAAAAATAGAATTGTTTATGCCAAAAAGTGCGACCCCTTTGGGGAAGGAAAGTCAGCCTTAAATTAATTAATTAAATTAATTATTCACCCAATTTTGGTGCCTAGGCTTGTGGAAAAGTCAATAAAGGGAAGTGGACAAAAGGAAGTTAGAAATAGACAGTTCTAAAATTAAATAAATATTATTTATTTAAAGTAGCCCCTTCATGACAAAAAGTGCGCTCCATTTGGAGAGGAATTTTTCTCAAAAGGTGTAATTAATGTTGGAAGCTTCCAATTTTGGCGCACAGGTTGAAGGAGGTTGATTTGTGTTTGGATAATTATTTGCATAAGTGATACAGGTGCTTAGGTGAAGTTGGTAAAATTCATGCTTGCTTTGCATGCAAATAAAACATCAATTTTTGGGGCAGTAGGCTTGAATTATACAGATTTTTATGATTAAAATTCACTGTTCATGTTTCGGTTGCCATCTTTGTTTGAGTTAATTGCAGGAATTCATCACAGGTGCTTTTATAAGAGAAAGGAAGCTTAAATCAATGTCCAATACATTGAACATATCCTCCGAATTTGAAGAATTATCCAGATCTGCACCGGTTGTGAAGAATTCTAGCCGAATAAAGAGGAAAAGAATTGTTTAGACAAAGATTGCTCCAGCCATGGCAAAGCGGGATGAAAGAGAAAGCTTAGGGGAATCATGTGTAGCTGCTAGATTTGCTGCAGTCAATAGGCCCAGATCTAGATTCAGATCAAGATCTCATAATTGCAAAAGCTTCCGGCACAAAGGCTTCATCCTCTTGTTTCGAACGCAGCCCGTGAAGAAGTCAGTGCGTGGAAAATTCCTTTTAGGATCTTGTGCATGTGCTTCCAATCTTCCAGTTGAAGCCTTCATTGAAGTTGCATTCACCTGGAGTGCTTTCAGAATTTTTAATTGCTCATATGCAATCAAAAATAAAAATGATGAGTTATTTATGGCGAACATTGCACTGATGCATGTATAGGAGAAGAACTGCACAAGCTTCAAGGATAAAAGAGAAGACAAGGCAAAGGCAAAATTCCAGAGGCTTACAGACACTTCCAGATCCAGCCGCTTCCAGACGCTTCCAGATCCATCTTGGTGAGAATCAAAGGCAAAAGAATCAGCTACATGCAGAATATGAAAAAGGACAAGATTGCAGCTTTCCTCTTTCTTCTTCTCTCTTATTTCCTCCGGCAAAATAATTGAGCGATCAATTAAATTATACAACTTAAGTGATTGGTTTAAAAGCCATTACTTGAAGAAGTCAACTACTTGGAGATAGGTGGCAGACGTGCAAAGTAGAAGGTTTTATTTTCAGTTGCAAATCATGCATGCTATTCAAAGAGGAATTCCAGGAGGGAGATTGCCAGTTTCTTTTCCCACTTCCACATGTGCCAGTTCAACTAAAAGCTTCCAACTTGTAATTGCCCTCTACATTTTATAAGTAGAGGAAGAACCTTCGGGTTAATGATTAGAATTTGTAAGCAGCATTCTTGTGTTCCAGACTTTGTACTGAAACCCCTGATAGCCACTTGAAGCAAAGGAATATAAAGGAGTAGGTTCCCGGAGAATTTTGTGTCACAGTGCATTGTGTTTCTAGCTTTTTATCTTAGATCTTTTAATAAACTTTGTGTTATTTTAGATCTAGATCTAGAGCTGCCTTTGCTTATAATTCTGTGTTGATATCTATTGGTTTCTTCTATGTGCATGCAATCAACTCTGTTATCTATTGATTGGGATGCACATCTTCCCCATTTCTTCTATGTGTTTATATAATTCCCTTCTTCTATAAATATTTCCTTTCTAAAACAACTGCGTGCTGCAGAACTGTACAGCTATGGTTCATGAGCTGAACAGTTGAAGTAAAACCCCATACAGATACTAGTATATTTTAATTGATAAATCTGACATGGGAGCCTCACCGATAAATGAGAGAGATTTATCTCATGACTGCCTAAGTTTTATGCTATGCAGAAAATCTAGCGAACAGATTCCAAGCCCAAAATGAAGTCCAAATGTAGATTTTGGATGCTAAAAATATGAGAAACCCAATGATGGCTGAATTGGATGTTTCTGTGCCCTAGAAACCCCTAAACGCCTCCACAAGGTGCATCACTCCCCTAGGAGAGGCCCTGAAAATCGCTATGGAACCAAATTGTAGTTGAAAATATGCAAAATCAATCTTCTTGAAGCTCTTTGAAAACTCCAGGATGGGGAGTCCTCAATGGATTGAATAGTTTTCGTTCTTCAATCAAACAAGGAGGGTTTTCGTCCTCACTTGTTGGCCACACAAGAGAGTTTTCGTCCTCAAGTGGAAGTAGTCGAGCAATCATCCCAAGAGGGTTTGCCGTCCTCATTAGTTGACAAGATGAGAAGCCCACAAGAGCAAACGACCTCTTCATTATATCTTGTGATAGATGGCTCCCAGATAAACCCCTTAGAATCCCCCTTAATATAGGACCGACCTCATAATGGATCCTTTTTCTTCTATTTTGGTCACTTGACTTTTCATCCTTAAAACCCAATCGACCTAACTATTAAAGAAAAGGAATAAAGACAGAATGCGTTGCTCACATAATATAACATGGAAATACATGACTTAAGTAAATCTTTCATTTTACTCTTGCCCATTTAAAAAGTTGGAATGGGCTTTAATAGTCTTCAATATCGAACTAAGTTGGAAAAGGGGACATTACATGACCAACCCAAACTAAATAATAACCATATCAATTATTGTTATTCTGAAAAGGGGACATTGGCATCAAATTACTGATTGTGACTTCCGTCAAATGGTGACTCCTTGATGAATAAACTGCCTATTCCAAGGCTATATAATTTATCAAAACTTCCCATGGGTCTCAATGGATAATCCCCAACCTGAAAGTTTCATAACAATGTCCTTCAAACCATTCAAAGAGAAGGCCTCAAAGAACAATACATTGCGGATATTTGAATCACACCTTCCATTCCTTATGATGGTTTTATTGGCTGCTACCCTTCACATCAACTTTGGAAATTCAACAAGTATTGTGTCAAAGTCAACTCCTAGGCAACCACAAGCTCTTAGTCAAAACTTATCAAATTCCTCATTGGTACAACCTGAATGGGCCTGATGGTGAAGGCATGCTTACACTAGGTATGCCTTAGCAATTGAATTCAAAAATGGAGGTGGGTAGGGTTTTACACCTCTGTTTAACAATATATACAAGGTGAATGGAAAAAAATCCCCTTGTGGAGTTACGCAAGTGGGGTGTTATGCACGAAAATTGGTGTCTCGCTTCTCAAAGTGACCTAAAAAACTACCTATTGCCTTATATCGGAACTATTGTACTTAAAGTTGTCCCTTCCACACTCTGCAGCACATGTGAACATGGATACTACAGCATCAACATTTCACCAGTAACAGATAAAGTGAACAACAGCCAAGATTATCTCATGAAGATTCTTTCAAACAAAGTCCTATTCTTGAAGTAACAACTCCTTCTACTTGGTTATATCCAAGTTCTTATTGATCCTAGAGCCCATCTATGTCCATTCTCTACGGAGTAACAAATCTCTTCCTCATTCTGCACTTTTCCAATAGGACTATCCATATTTTGAATCATTTTAGCTTCACTTAAGTCTGACTTGGCTAACCATCAGAACAATAACACATTTACTAACGATGTTGACACTTCATATGCCTAGAATTAGTACCATCTACAAACACCGATCAAAATGCAAGGTGCTTACAGAATATTGCTTTGATATTGACCCAACCTATCCTTATTCTGCTTAGAATTCCCAAACTTTCAAAACTATGTCAACCTCTGAAATCTCCAAACCACCAATTCCATGCAAGAGAGTATCAATGGTTATTCTACAGTCCAGAAACTGCACCATCGACCCTTGCCAAACACCATTTTTTTTGAAAACTGAAAATAAATCTGTTACTTCATGTTGAAATTTTTTGGCTGCTATGCCCCTGCACGTTCGATCTCACTTCATCTGTTCCCTATGACATTGACCCCTGTGAAAACTCTTCTACCATGGTTGATCCCATAGAAAATCATAAAAATCAAAATTTGGAGCTCTCTGTAAGGCCCATTCCTTCAAAATGCCGTCTTCATGCTTGATTCTCACTTTATAGAATTCTAAATTGTTGGCACAACTTAACTGCCTCGAAGATTGGGAATTCCACTTGTTGATTTCTGTCTAGACTCACACAAATCAAATCCTTATCTTTAGAACTTATTCGTCACCTCACCTATAGCTCTAATCAGGTTGAGTGTCTTATGTTAGCCCTCTTCACTATGAATATCCCTCTTCCCCCCGCTTTGGAGTAGGAACCTACCCTACATGGTTTGGAAGAGAGCTTCTTGCGCCAATGTGAAGAGTTATTCATTTTATTTGACTTTTTTATTAAGCGTTCTTCATGCATTCATTTCCCTCTCAATTACATGATTCTCGATGAGCTATTTCGCGCAGACGACCCTCCCCTCTTTGTTTTAGTTTAGATTGGCCACATTATGGTTAAGAGAGTCCTCGTAGACGAAAGCTTCTGGTGCTTGTGTTGCGTCCCCCGATTTCATTAAGACTTGACTATTCTATTGATAATCTCTAATTCACTAGGAGCACATGAAAAGGTTATGATTTTCGACAGATGCCCCCTATGGGCTGCATTTGGCTACCTATCACCGCGCCTCCTCGCACCGTACGTGTCAAAGTCATGATCTTCAACTTCCCATTGTCTTATAAAATTGTCACGGGTTCTTAAATGTTGGGGATCAAATTCTCGTGTTTGTTACACAGAAGATATACATACCAAAGGTGCTCAAGGAGCATTAGCGTTAACGTCGTAATTCAAGAGGATGGTAGTCCTAACTTTAAGATAACTATAGGTTTCTAACGCTTATACCTGATATCTATGTTGCCAAGATACGAGTACGGGTTCGCTACGCGGATACATCAATTTAAAAAAACCCTTGAGTACGATACGTCCGTACATATATATTAAAAAATTAATACACACACACACACACACACTCATTTTACTCATTTTTTAGTCCATAAGAAATACAAAACTTGAAAATTACAGTAGGATCAATGTTCAAAACATTCAATATACTTAAGACTTTTACATTTTCATTGATCATGTGGCTGCCATACATATGATATACGAATATCATGTCAACATGAACACAAACAAAACTTGAAAAATATACTAGGATCAATGTTCAAATTTTCAAAACATGCAATATACTTAAGATTTTACATTTCATTGATCATGTGGCTGCCATACATATGATATAGGAATATCATGTCAACATGAATACAAACAAATCTAGAATATATCATCTAGATTTTCCTCAAAATCAAATTCTTGCATGCCACTTGTGTAGCTCCACTCTCCACTCCTTGCAAACTCCCTTGAATGTCATCTTCGCCATCAAATATTGAAAGTTGGGCAAGAGTGGCTGCGGAGGCATCCAAGTTTGTGGTCTCTGGAAGAAGATCCCAAAGTTTGTGAGGACCTCTAACATAGTCCTCAGACTTGTGTGACAAGAGGCGCAAATTGGAATGCACATATACCAAATCCTCAACTTTTTTAGATGCCAACTTGTTTCGTTTAGCTGAGTGGATAAAGGTATAAGTACTCCAATTCCGCTCTGCGGAAAAATTACTAGCCACCTATTACAAAAAAATTCGTTAGAAAATTCAAATTAGTAACATACTAAGAATGTGCGAAAAATAATTCTACTAAATAAAATTAAAATTTTCAATGATTATAAACTTATAAATGTTATACTTGTGAAAGAATTTTGATGCAATAGGTCATAAGTACTTGGCATCATGGCCATGTACACACCACCATTTGGTTGGGCTCATGGTGTACTTGTCGAAAAAGAGCCTCAACCTCTCCCATGTTGCCTTTTGAAGCTAAAAACATGTCTATTTCATTGTGGACCAAACTGACTATAGATAGATCAGGAAAAAGTCTTCTAAATGCTCTCTTGGTTCCATTTGCAACTTCGGAGTCAGAGAATGGTGGTTGCCTGTTAGGTAGCCCAAGTATTTTAGAGCTATAATACTTTGGGTTCAGTGCATAAGCAAGGAGATGTAATGGGGTGGTCATTTTATTCCACCTCTTCATGACCACATTCTTGACCTCATTGTAGAAGGTCTCTTCTGGATCTTGCTCTTTTGTTTGTATGACCTCTCTGATATGTTCAAGCATGTAAAATTTTTCGTACTTTTAAAATAATAGGTCATTCCCATGTTTTTATGCCATAAAATGTCAGTATCTACATATCAAGATATGGAGAGAATTGGCCAATTCTGTAAAACCTAGAGCGAAAGTATAAACCTTGGGGCCCACCAATCATCATTAAGGACCAATTATTTTACGTTTGAGGCAAATTTCTCCAGTGTAATTTGTTGCCTCCACATGTCCAAACATTCCGATATACCATAGGGCTTAAAGCCTCTTTCACCTCACAAGTCGTCTGGCAAAACGCGTGTGTGAGAGACAAATCTTGTTTTCTGTGAACCTTCTCAGCTCCAACCTTGAGAATCTCCTGAATATGGCTTGTGACATATGATGGTTTGTGATAATCATCTGAATGTCATTTGCTCAGTGTAAATTTGCCATTTGATCCACGGGTTTTCCCAAAATTTTGAAGTGTGCACAAAGAGAAAAAGCTATCTTCTAGTGGCAAGTCGCATTTTTTGGAAAGGAAGGTTTTAATGTAAATGTAATATTTATGCTTGATATGCAAAGGTAGGTGGTAATTTTGTACTTGTTATAGGGTACTTTTTCCCATATAGCAACGCCACTATATGGAAAAATTAGAAACAACAGTTGTTATAAAATTTCTTACCTGCCTTAATTGGAGATTGAGTATTCCACATTGTGAAATGAAAGTAAAAAATCACTTAAGGCATTGATGGGATTTTCTTACTTGCCTTGCAGGATAAATCCCTCCTTGAATGAAAGTTAAACAACTTCCTATGGATCATTGAATTTTTGTAATCTGCGGTGCAGGGTGAATAATCCCATTGAAATATTAGCTTTTAAAAATAGAATTGGGCTATTCAAATAGTGCGCCCCCTTTTGGAATAGAGGGACAACTTTAATGGCATTAATTAATTAATTCTATTTCTAAATTTGGCACCCAAGCATGAGGGAAAAGTCAACAAAGAAGAAGAAGAGAAAGGGATTTAGAAATAAAATTCTAAAATTAAATAAATATAATTTAAAGGGCAATGCAGCCCCTTCATGTCAAAAAGTGTGACCCAGCTATGATAATCAATGCTTTTTAAAATATTCATTGATATAACATTCCTATTTTTAGTGGATGAGGTCAAAGCACTGTGAAGCTTAAGTGACTGGAAGTACAACTAAAATTAAATAAATTTACATTTATTTAATGGAGCATGAACATGCACAAAATAGGCGCCCCAGTTGAAGAGAAAAACATGTTAATTAATTAATTAATTGCCAAATAGGAGGGGCAATTATTAATTATAGAATGGTGCCGAATGTTATATAAACATGGGCTGCCGTAAGGATGAATTAATTAATTCTTTAGCAAGAAAGTTTTGCCCAGGCAAATTTGGCGCCCAATTAAGGAGGAATTTTGCACAAAAGGTGTTTTCACTGCCTGAAAGCTTCAAAGTTTGGCGCCTAGGTTTGAAGGAGCTTGAATTGTGTCTGATTAATTGTCTGCATAGTGGTACAGGTGCTCACATGAAGTTGATAAAATTCATGCTTGCTTTGCATGCAAATAAAACATCAAATTTTGGGCAGTAGACTTGATATATGCAGATTTTTATAATTAAAATCTAGTGTTCATGTTCCGGTTGCCATCTTTGTCTGAATTAATTGCAGAAATTCATTACAGGTGCTTTTATGAAAGGGGCTTAAATCATGTCAATACATTGAACATATCCTCTGAATCTGAAGTATTTCTCCAGATCTGTCACCTACATTGGAAAGAATTCCGTGATCTCCCGAATAAAAAGAAAAAGAGTTGCTCAGACATAGATCTGCTCTGGCCATGGCGAAGGTGATGAAAGATAAAGCAGATCATCATGGTTCCAGAACTAGATATAGATTTAGATCCCACCAAATTCAGATAAGATCCAGATCCATAACTGCGTTGGCTTCATCCTCTTGTTTAGATTACAGCCTGTGAAGAAGTCGGTGCATGGAGAATTCCTTTTAGGACCTTTTGCATAGTTCTCCCAATCTTTTAGTATGAAGCCTTCATTGAATTTGCATTCAGTCCTGAGTGCTTTAGAATTTTAAAATTGCTCATATGCAATAAAATGTAAAAATGATGAGTTATTTAAAAAAAAATTGCACCTGATGCATGTACTGGAGAAGAACTTAAAAGCTTCATGTAAGAAGGAAGACATTCAAAGGCAATACCCGCAAGCTTTACAGTCACTTGCTTCCAGGTCCAGCCTTTGTGATCCAGTTTCAGAAGAATCAAGGGCAAAAGATGCCCAACTGCATCAGAAATTAGAACAAGACTGCAACTTTCAATCTGTCTTCTTCTTTTCTTATTTCTCCGACAAAGTAATTGAGTGATCAATTAGTCAATTATAAAACTTAATGATTGGTTTAAGTATCATTACTTGAAGAAATCAACTACTTGAAAATAGGTGGCAGACTGCAAAATAGAAGGTTCTATCTTTCAGTTGCAAACATGCATGTTATGCAAAGAGTCTAATTCCAGGGGGGAGATTGCCAAATTGTTTCCTTTTCGATTTCAGCTAAGTTAATGTGCGCAGTTCTACTAGAGGATGGAGCATACCTATTTGTAATTTCAACCCTCTCATGCTATAAGTAGAGGAAGAACGACGGGTAAAAATCAAGAATTTGTAAGCAACATTTTTGTGTTCCAGACTTTGTGCTGAAATCCCTGATTCCTATTTGAAGCAAAGGAATGCTTGAGCAGATTTCTATTTTCAATAACGGTGCATTTTACATTCTAGAGGGGGATCATCAGATCTATGTTATAAACTTTGGGTTATGCGTGATCTAACAACAAAAGTTGCCTTCAACTTATAATTCTGTGTGTTAATGTCTATTGGTTCCTATGTGCATGATCAACTGATGTAAGCTATTGATGGGTTGCAGCATCATCCCTATATTCTTCCCTGTGTTTATATATGGAAAACTTTTTCTTTAGATATGTGGTCCTGTTCTTTAACAATCGACTTACTGTTGGAAAACATTATAGTTATGGTTGTTGAGCTACACCATTAAAGGAAAACCCCTAGAATTGATTAACATATTTTATTGAAACATCCAGATCATGAGCACGGCTACGAAGCCTCACGGTAAATAAGGCAGATTTATCTCATGACTGCCTAGGTTCACAGCTAATGCAGGAAATGTTAGCTAAAATGCTCTTATGTTAGTATGACTCACATTGATACGTTGGTGAATAAAATGTAATCCATATGTAATATCTCCCACATTATCTGATCATGGAGAGAATTGGTTGTGTAAATATTACCAAGTTACTCAACCTTGGCCCAATAATAATCATCAAGGACCAATGGATTATTACCTTCATGTAACTTAGAGTCTGAGTATTGTTACATCCACACTGTAACAAACCCAACTGCAAATCACCATACTGCTGGATAAAGCCTCTTCACCTTGACAAGTAGTCTCAAATTATGCTAGCGTATTGTAGATGCAAATCTTGATGTCTAGCAATTAGACAATATAACCTTGAGAAGGTGATTATATGGTGTGTGATTATGATGGTTTGTCTGATTTTCATATGTTTGGCTCATTTGCATGTATGTAAATTTGTGTCAATCTCACGGGAAATTCCCTATCTTTTGGAGCATCAAGTTAAGGGAGTGGACAACACAAGCGGTCCAAAAAATGTCCTCATATCTACCCTCTATAATCAATCGTGTTACTTTACAATTTTTAGCATTGTCTGTGATGACTTGGACAACATTCTGGGGGCCCACCGACTCAATTGCCTCTATCAAAATGTCGGCAATAAATTATGCATCTTTGACTTGCCCTTCACAGTCAATGGCTTTTAAGAACATTGCCCCTTTAGGGCATACTGCAATAACTTTTATGAGGGGTATATTTCTGGCATCTTTCCATCCATCTGAAATGATGGAAACCCCTGAATCCTTCCATGAATCTCTAATTAGCTGCAAAGAGGTGTGAATGTGTTCCACTTCCTTTCTCAAGAGTGTGGTTCGAACCTTTTCATAACTTGGGCATTTGTACCCTTGTGGAGCTTCATTGATAGCCTTCACCATCTGTTGCCAATATGAAGACCTCAATACATTAAAGGGCAGCCCACATGCGTAAATGCATCGAGTAACCACCTCATCAACAATATCCGTCTTGTCATTATTAAATGCTTTTTCCAATGCTCCTTTTGGGTTTTTTCGTGAGGTCTCTTGACTCTCTTCATCAAAAGGGGTATCAAGTGGTTGACTTTGAGTTTGGATGAAAGGATGAGTAGTAGATTTAGGTGTGGGTGGTCATAATGAAGGCCTTCTTTGCAATGGAATTGTTTTAGATCTATTTCTTTCACATTGTCTATCAGCCTCCTCTTGCTCTCTCAGGTACTCTGCCATTTTCTCTTTTGATATTTTAGGGCACTTCTTTATCCCCACACCTCCAACCCCAGTCAAATGGATTTTCAGTTAACTATATGAGGATTTGTATTGAGCATGACAACCATGACATATCCAAATCCAACCCCCACCACCAACAAGGTATTCTACCACTGTCACATGTCTCCAAAGAGGTGAATTAGGATCATGTTTCACAGGAACTGATGTGTTTTCAGAAGCTTGTGTGCCTTGCACTCCAATTGAAGCAGAACTTGATGCCATCCTAATCTGTTTTTGATCACCAAGATCACCATAACGACACGAGGTGAGAGCATACATAGAGTTAGGATGTTAAAAAAATTAAAAACATTTTGCCTTTACATAAATAATAATTAATAAATTAAAAAAACAATGGCTTACTAATTTTTAAGTGATGTCATCCTAATATGTTTTTGATCACCAAGATCACCATAAAGGTGCGAGGTGAGAGCATACACAAAGTTAGGATGTTTAAAAAAATAAAAAATATTTTGCCTTTACATAAATAAATTAGTTATGTCATCCTAATCTGTTTTTGATCACCAAGATCACCATAAAGGTGTGAGGTGAGAGCATACACAGATTTAGGAAGTTAAAAAAATAAAAAAACAATCTGCCTTTACATAAATCAAATGATAAATGCCAAAATATTAATTTTTAACATTGAACAATGCATTGAAAAATTAAAAAATAATGATATTTACTAATTATTAAATTAAAATACCCTAAATCGTGCCATCCTAATTTGCTTTTGATCATCAAGATCACCATAAAGGTGTGAGGTGAGAGCATAGATAGATTTAGGAAGTTAAAAAAACATTTTGTCTTTACATAAATCAAATGATAAATTAAAAATTAATTATAATGCATATAAAAATAACGATTTTTTACTAATTATTAACTTAAAAAACCCTAAACTGTGCCATCCTAATCTGTTTTTGATCACTAAGATCACCATAAAGGGGCGAGAAGAGAGCATTAACAAATTTAGGATGTGTTTAAACTCTAAACTTTAAAAAAATGCAACAAAATAAATTAAAAAAAGCCGTAAAAAAAATAAAATAAAAGGATGAATTAAATAAATAAAAAACCTGTAGTGTAGACAATGTTAGCAAGTAAAACAATGTTGCCTCCAAATGTAGATCCTTATTGCGATAGAATTCTAACAAATGCTACCTCCAAATGTAATGACTACTCTTTTGAATGAACTATAAAACAATGTCTTCCTCTCAACAATTGCTTCCGCTAAACAAACTTGAACTTCTTGCAAGCAATGGCTGCCCCCAATCTCCTCCTTGCAATGGTTGCCTCCAAACAAATCATGCTTCCAATGTCTCCCTCCTCTTCAATTCCTCTTTGGCTCTTTGCTCATACACTTGCAAAAACCAACAATGAATTGTTTGTGTGATTTCAAATGAATGGGGGAGTGCTTTTTATAGCTTTTTGAGTTGTTTAGGGTTTAATATTTATTCATTTAAGTGTTAGGGTTCCTTTTTTTGCATTGACTAAGTCAAAAAAAAGTTTTAAATGCCTTAAAAGACATTTTTAGGCTTGAGTTTTCCGCGGGTACGTACAGGTATGCCCCAGGAACGTCAAAACGTACCCGAGATGTCTTGGTATGTATCCGTACCCGTACCCTCACGTATCCGTACCGAATACGTATCAGGCAGGGTACGTGGGATAGGGGGACAAACCTTGGTAACATAGCCTAATATAGAGAGAGATAGTCTGCTAGGGTTCATAATAAGATAGGTCAAGAGTTGGATAAAGCCATGGGGCATAACATACATAAGATAAAGCAATCGACTAAAGCAAACATACATCTACCCTAATCTATAACAATGAATGATCAATCATCTACACAATAATAAATATAATATAAAGAACAAAGAGGGTTAAAAATACTTACTTGCAGTGTGACTGTTGATACTTGATCCTCCCAAAGACAACAACACCAAGAAAGAATCGTTGTGTGGAGAAGGGAAAGCTCAACAAGAAGGTGTCTAGTCCTAACTCACTATGGTGAACCAAATGCAAGAGGGTAAGCTCAAAAACCTCAAGTCCAACAAATAAATGCAAGCTAATGTGAACATGCGAAGTGTGCAAGCAATTAATGAATGACAATGATCACAAAATGACAAGATGGAGGAATATATACACCCGACAAGATTGACCATGGTCGATCTTGTTGACAATGAAAAATCAGATAAGATCTACCATAGTTGATCTTGTTGGCTTTGGAGGAAATCCTAAGGTGATAAGTGTAAAATAATGGGGAATGGAAGTTGAAGACATAATAGAGGTATGATGAAGGTCCAAGATGACGAAAGTAGTGAAAATACCATGAATAAATGAGAACAAGTGAACATAACGATGGAAACATGTGAACAAGAGAGGAAGAAATGTGAGGATAGGGTAACTATGGTATACATGACAACACAACGATATTTCTCGAATGCTATGGTCTAGCCCACGTGACCAAGTCCGATCACACCCCAATTGTGGCAAGCCCCTGGAGGCACCCGCTTAGGAGAAAAATGCATTAACAAGCCTTGCACATGGGAAAAGGCTAGCAAGTGTAAAAAACGAGGTGTATACATATGCCCCAATCGAAGGTCATCATGGGTTACAATAGTGAAACACAAGATTGTCTTTAGAAAAAGAACTATGCAACGCTTGAAATTGAAAGTAGATGCTAAAAGTAAAGTAACAATGTAAGTGCTGTAAAGAAATAATTAACTCCACCAAATGAAATATACCTACCTCATACTTACCTACCAGTGTTGTTTAGCTTGTCTGTGGTGGGTGCAATGGCTACTTATAATACTGAAGAGACAAGAGTGAAAAGAAACACTAGAGCATAGTAAAAAAAAGACATAAATGACCTACCTAGGAGGCCATGGGAAGGATTGAGTGAGATGAAGAGGATGAAAAATGAGGATGATAGCTTGGGGGTGGATAGTAACACTGAAGAGTGCAAAAACTCTATGGGTAGATGCTTTAAGTATGATAAAGTGAGATAAAAGGTGCTAACTAAGACACGATACCGTGAACTTGGCGGGCCTTTAGGTAGAGACAAATCAATTACGAATGTATCCAAGATAGGAGACAATGGCTATAGAGACCCAAGTGGGATGAAAATAGAGTAAAATAACAAGTTGATGAAGAAGTTAATTTGAAGAATGTTGTAGAAAGAGAAGGTAACTATGGAATAGTTGGGACATCTCTCAAATGTTGTGGTCCAGCCCATGTGACCAAGACCGATTCACACCCTAATTCTAGTAGGCCCTTTGTGGCACCTACTTAAGAGGAAAACACATCAGCAGTCCCTGCACAAGAGAAAAGGTTAGCAAGCATAAAAAATGAGGTGTAGACACATTTGATGCATAACTTCTTTACATACATATTTTATCTAGAAGTGCATCTTATATTTACGTAAGGGGCAATTTTTTTTTATCAATTTAACAAAAAGATTATAAGAAGAATATTCCCCTATGTAGACAAGAATAGTTAACATATGAACCTGTGCTACTAGAGCCATCAACTTAAAATCTTTATGGAAACTATCGAATTTAAATTTGAAAAGCAATGGAAAATCTTGCTTGAAAAGCCTCAACTCTTTGAAGCTGAGAGGGGAATAGTCCTCATGAAAAGTAGCCTTGCATCTCGATTAACACCAAAATGTAGAAAATAGGAAATGCCAGGAATTCTTCTTAGAGTAGACATACTTCAATAACATGAAAACACTCGGCAAACTAAATGACAATAGAGAACAAACTATGTATAATTGTATTGTAGGATATACTGATATATTTTATACAAATGAGGTGAAGGGTATATATGGCAAAGCTAATAGCTTGCACCGATATTCCTATTGGTTACATGATAGGCACATGTGATTGGCCTATTGGAGGTAGCATTTATTATTGATGGTATATTAATGCTTGGTGCCATTAAATACACACATCCCATCTTAAGCCTAGAGATGTATTATATACTAACTGTAGACTATGAAGTATATCCCAAGTTAACTTAATATATTAGTGCAATATATTACACCAACACCCCTCCTAAATGCGACTTAGGGAGGTTTATAGAAAAACAAAAATGAGGCATAGAATCCTCTAAAATGAGTTCCAACAACTAGGCTTGATGAGGTACTCATGTACAATGCAAAACCTATATGAAAGGAAGGATAACTTCCTTCGAACTGAAAAAAGCAAAATGTTGTGAAGGAATGTAATTTACAAAATGAAGAACATTGAAAACGAGGGCCTTCGCATGAAGACTGAATAAGGTCCATCCACACCGAACAACATTTATGCCATTTGCAAGAGAAAGGACAAAAGAAAAGTGCTGAAAATCTGCGCACTCCATGAAGAAGACAATGACAGCAGTAAGATCTCTTAAACTGGTCGAAATCTGAATTGTGGAATAAATTTGACAAGATCATGCGCAAGAAGTGAAAAAGATGCCATTGAAGAAGACCCGTCAGCAGGAGGACTTGGACCATTTATTGGAAGGATGTCCATGTGAAGTGGAGGGCATGTTGTAACAACCCTTAAAAAACAGTATGTGCATTCCCATAAGTGGAGACAAAATCCGCTAAAACATCATCCATATGATCACCAAAAGATTGCTTTATATGAGCAAATATCCTATAGGGAAAGAAGAGGTGGGTCTAGAAGCAAACGACTCAGTCTGGCATAAAGGAAGAGTATCCATGTGAAGTGGAGAGTATATTGCAACAACCCTAAAAAATTAAGAACGGTGATCCACAAAACATAGTGGATCATCATTGATAGCTGAAAAGGGAAAGAGCCAAATAGCACAAAACTGGGCACTTCCATGAATGGATACAAAAGTCTCTAAAATGTCATCCGTATGATCAACAAAAGATGGATCTGTAAGAGCAATATGCTACATGGAAGGAAGAGATGGGTTTGCAAACAAATGACTCAAGTTTGGCAAAAACTCATCACACAAAGGAAGCTCTACAAATATGAGAGAAATATCTAATAGGAAAACGTCATTGTCACGAGAAGGAGAAATGTAGAGACTTTAAGCAACGAAGAAGAGTACTGAATCATATGTGTTGTCACTGAACAAATTATGAATAATCCTCCAAATAGTGCAAGGTTAGTTTGTGTGATTCAAATGGTGATGAAGAGGCATGGAAACATTTAACAAGTGACCAAGAACAATGTCACATGAATTGAGCCAGTCGATGTAAAAAACTGGGTCATAAGGAATGGGAACTTGTCTATATAGAAATGGAGAAAGGCCTTGCGAAGTGAAGTATTGTTCCATGCACAAACACTATAGTGCATGATTGGTCCTATCAAGCAGTAATGGAGGTGAATTTGTCATCATAATCGTCTTCATGGCTCTCAAAATAGTAAGTAGTTGGTCCCATGAGCATACATACAATGAGAAACTTGAAAAAAGAGAGAGCATGGGAATCATTGTGTGCTTCAGTGCACACACAAAATAATGAAGGCTCTTAAAAGCCTCATACAAATGCTCATTCATACAAATGCTCAAAAAATGAGCATGAAACTCATCACAAGAGTGTCAAAGGTAGCCCGCCCCAAACAACCCCAAATGTGGCACAAAACAACCATGTGCCAACTATGCCCAACAAGGGCATGCGGGCAAATGCACACAAGAAGTTATGTGGGAATGTTGAGCTTGTTGAAAGCTGACAGAAATCCACAATTGCTACTTTAGGAGACTAGCTTTTGTACCATGTAGAAATGAGGAAATGTGAGGAATTATTCTTAGAATAGATGTACTCCAATACCAAGAAAACAGTCTGCAAATTAGATGAAAATAGAGAACAAAATATGTATAATTGTATTGCAGAGTATATCCATATATTTTGTACATATGAGGTGAAGGGTTTAGATAGCAACGCTAATAGCTTGCTCCCATATTCCTATTGGCCTCATGATAGGCTCGTGATTGGCCTATGTAGAGGTAGCTTTTATCATTGGTGGCATATTAAATATTTGGTGGAATTAAATGCACACTTGTCCTATTCTAAGCCTAGAGATGTGTTATAACTATGGACTATTTTCTAAGTTATCTTTATAAACTAGTGCATGATATTTTGCACCAGTGTGAAATACACAAAGCCTTAAAGATTTGCAACGTGGTCATCCATGTATCCTCAAGGAGAGGACCTTACCAAGAGAGGGGGCCATTGAGTAAATAGATAAATTCAGCTATTAAGCATGGCTGAATGGACTTGGCAGAGGGACAACTCTAGTAGACATGACCAATTGTTTCCTTGCAGGCTTGCACAAAGACCGCATAATGAGTATGTAACAGTAATTTTGTGAAGCCTTAACCAGAAACCTCGGTGGAATACTAGTCAGGCCAAAAACCCTGCTTTCCAAATAGACTGGCAGTGCCACTGCACTTCAGGATTATTCACCCCCACCACTTGTTCAAATGTGGAACAAATGTTGAAATTTGTCCCACCAATTCGTAATGATCCTTTGTCACGTGGTTGAAGAATGTCTTCCTACAACTCCATTTCTAATCTCTCTATTATGGTCCCGTCCTTAAGAGAAGCTGCATTTTTAAAGGACAGGTTTCCGGGATCACTCTGCAAAATTCTGGTTATAGGCAGATTTTTCCTCACACTTTAGCTTTGGACTCGGATGCATCTTGCCAGGCGCGGCATTGATGAAGCTCATGATTCCAAAGATCTCCTCAGTGCAAAAGCCCTTTTCTGGTCAATCATTTCCTATGAATTGTAGGCAAGAGACCAAGCTGACCTCTAGGGAAGTGAAATGCTTAACTAGATCTTGAAGCTTGACCCCAAGCATCCCTTGGTCTCTGATATTTCTATTGAAGAAAGTTGACAAAACCTGTCAAGCAGTCCCGACTCTTCTAAGTGGGAGTGAACATTGAAGTGTTAATGCCCTAGCATTACTGGATATGACACGTTTCTAAAAAGGGGCCTTGATTCCCTTGAGGTGCTGAGCAGATTCAATTTTGTGGTGGAATAAAATCTGCCATGGCGCATCATCATCTGCGGGTCCTCCTACCACTCTGTGCTCTTATCTCGGGTATTTCCCAAAATTAAAAACCCTATGAGAAAGCAATATTGACATTATTCATTGAAAATGACTCATGGGCTGTAGTATTAATCAGATATAGAAACATAAGCCAGATATGTCTAGTGGGAAGACAAGAAACTTTGATATTAAGCTAGCAGTTTGGTGTTCTTGCAGTTTTTTCTGGACTTTCTATTCAATTAATAGATTGTTTTGCTGTTTTTTAACTGCCTGCTCTTTTTTTTATTGTTGCAGGCTGTTGTTGTCAGCATTGATCCTCACATAGTTTACCTTAAGAGTCCTAGTGATGTACCATTCAAGACAGTCGAACTCACTCAGCCGGGTATTTCTTTGGATCCCTGATGTCATGACATCTAGCATTTGTTTTTTTGACCTCTAGTTATCTTGAATGTTAAATTTTGTTTCTCAAGTATGATTGCAAATGGTTATCCTCTTTGAGATACAAGTAATGTTTGTCTTTCAGTGAGGCTTAGCCATCATATAAAGGGTTTTACATTTTTTAGAATACAGGTTTAATCTCAGTGTATGTTTTTTCTTGTATTCAGGACCGAAAGGAGAAAAATATGCGTGGTACCAATGCACGGTAAATGTGACATTTCTTTCTGCTAACTATTTGATCTTGCTTCACAAAACCTGAAGGTCAAGGGTATTTGGAATGATTGCATGCTCGTTTCCTTTCACTTTTAGAGTTTGATAGTCTCTTTTGTCCCCCCTTTTCATATCCCCACTGTAAAGGTTGGAGCAGAAATAATATTTTTCTCGAGAGCTTAACATTTACCATGGCTGTTTTGACGGGTTCATTGTTGATCAGTATTCCAGTTCTGCCTGTATTGGATGACTTATGATTCCTTTTTTTAATCTATATATCTGCAATTTGAAGCTTCTGTCCTCCAATTTTATGGAGATCTAATTTATAAAGCAGCTGCTCAGCCAGGTATTCCTCAACGCTTGGCATATTCACTAATGGATTTTCTTAGAGATGGATCCCTGAAGCATGCTTCCAGGGATTGAAATTATGCTATTCCCGTAGTCAGACTGTTCTCTAATTCAGATATTATGTTGGAATGAACCACTGAGTATCAGAATGAGTACTACCTAGATTGCACGCCTATTTGATTTCATTCTGGTTTCAATACCCCTTTTTTAATCAGGCAAGTGAGGTTTGTTACAAAACGTGCACAAGGAAGAAATGAAGAGACAACGGAATGCACACATTGTCATTGTGTGTCTGTCATTTTATTATGTGAAATATGGTTACAAAATGGTTGAAGTAGTTTCAACCGTTTATTAGTTAATATTTAACTAATATTAAACTAACACTAATAGATAAGCCTTATATTTTAATATCCGTTCTTAAGGCTTACACTGAAAAGAAGATAGAATTGAAATTTTCAAAAGCTTTTGTTTTGAACAACAGTTCTAGGACTGGGTAGAACTGCATCAAGCTGCCTCCCTGACCCTCATAAAGGTGTAGTTCCCGAGCTGAATTCCCGAGATCCTGGATTCCACCTCTCTAAACTCCTGAATTACAAAATCTCCCAAATTGTTGGACAACCCTCCATGCTAAGCTACTCCCACAATGCTCTATCAGATTGTCTCGTGACCCTCGTAAGGGTAAATTCCCAAGATCCACAGACTCCTGAACTATTTGGACAACTATCCATGCTGATTTTTACCTACATTGGATCCGTTATTGTCTTAAAAACACCAACTTATTAGAGTAGATATTCATCTTCTTCTTCATCAATAACATCTTCAGCTTCCGGTCGATTGGCAACAACGGCCACATTTGGTTCTTTCGGATTATCTTTGAGTTTTCCTTTGAGAACATCATTAACTTGAATGCGACAATTGTAGGTTGTATGAATTTTTTTCTTGCAATAATAACACTCAACTTTTGTGGTGTCTGTATCTGATTTTTTGTTATTATTTTTCATGCGGGAGTATAGTGCACTTTCATGTGAAGAATTACCTTTTGTATCATCCACAGTTCTCTTTTCTTCAGCCAAGAGAGCTGAAATCATATCTTCCAGGCTTTGTGAAGGCATTTGACTGAGAGTAAAAATGACATTGCTATATGAAGAGGGAAAACTGTTCAACATAATGGCTTTAGAGTCTTCGTCATCTATTTAAGCTTTAACCTGTGCTAACTGTCTAAGAAGAGATCTCAGATTGTTTATATGACTGGACATACTAACATCATCGTCCATCTTGAATCAAAACAATTGAAGTTTTAAAGCAAATTTAGCATTCACTGCTTTTGCCCCAAACAATCTACTCAGGTTATCCCAGATTTTTTTTGGACGATTTATCTAAATGTATATGATGGAGTTTAGAGTTAGAAAAAGCAAGCCTGATTATAGCTTTCGCTTTGTCATCGTGACTTTTCCACTCTAACAATTTAGCAACATCAGTGGGTGGTTTTTCTTTTACATTAACTATACCCTGCAATTTTTTGTTCATTAATTACATCTAGATTTTAACTTTCAGGTTTGGAAATTGAAACTGGAATATTTGTCTATTGATAAGGAAAACTCCATTTTTAAAAATAAAATAAAATTAAAACTAGGGTTTTGCTTTTGCTTGCAAAAAAATTTCAAAGAAATAAGAGCTTAATTTACTTTGAAATTCGTGCCCTAGCTTGCAAGTAGGATGTCCCTTTTGAAGTAATCCAAAAATCTTGACCGTTAATTATTCTTTTATTTTGCCCTTGATTTTGTATTGACTATGTTATTCTCTTGAAATTCTTTGTTTTGCCCTTGCGTGATTGTATAGTGTATTTCTTGTCACGATTTGACTATATTTCCTTCAACTGTCTTTCTTTATGCCCCATGAGTCATGGCAAAGTCTTTCACGACTGTATTAAAACAATGAAATACATATGGTGTCTATAAAACTCTGAAATACGTCGAACAAACTATTCATTACTGAAATCTGTCCAAAAAATTGTTTGCAACTGAGAAATTATTGGCTTCTTTATGCTTCACAACTGATATGTAATGTTCCTTTCTAGGGCTGAAACTGAAAATCAAGGAAATAGTAGAAACCCCAAGTGAAGCAGATTCCTTTTTTTATAACAGCAGTTCTAAAAATATCAATAAACCCTAACAGCAAACTGTATAGGGACTTCAACTCATCATACAACCATGCAACAACAACTGAAAATGCTTCTAAATAATTATTTTAAACATGAAAACACTTATCCATCCAAATTACATCAAAGAAATGGAGAAAATAAGAGATTATACCCAACTGCAATTAATTTTATGACAATAGCAAAGAAGCCACAAACAAGGGCTGAAAATGATAGATAAACTCCTCCAAAAATTACCAAATTGTAGATTCCAACCTTAGAAAATATGATCAATATGAATACCAAAGAATAATGAAGTTTTGTGCCCTAAAAGGCACCCAAATCTTCTTCTACCCTAGTCACTCCCTAGGAGCGGGGCTCCGAACAATGTCAAAAGCTTTTGCATGACTCCTCCTTTATGCCCTAGATGCAAACCAACAAAATGGTCTTCAATGAGAGTCTTCAACATCACCAAATTGAAGGGTTTCTGTCCTCCAATATCCCACAAGGAAGGGTTTTGTCCTCCTTGGATGCCGTACTTATGGATTGTCGACCAATAGTGGAATGGACTAAGAGCAATCAACCCTAGAGACCAAGTATAAAGTGTATATGCCAAAAGATGATGTGCAAATGAGCCACCAAGGCTCCTCCTATACCCTTTGGTTGGCACCAAGAGTCATAAGAGTGTAGACCGACCTCTTAAGGTTACTTTATCTTCTATTTACATGTTGGAAACTTTCCAACCTTTCCGACCTCAGAAGGAGGTTACTTTATCTTTTAATTGCATGTTGAGAGTATTATAACCTAACCAACATGCTGTAGGGAGTAAAACGCCAAAGAAAAACATTAATAACAATAAAAGGAAATAAAAAGGAAACCCAAGGACTTCCTTTGTGCAATTCCTTCTTGGCCACAGGAAGAGAACTAACAAGAAGTCTTCAATTGGTGTTATTTCAAAAAAGGGGACATTACATGATAAATTAATGGTGGCTTCGTTTTGAGCTTTTCATCCCTTGCAACCACTTTGCCGGCGCTTTTGCGACTGTAAAATCTGTATAAAATCTGAAACTCATGATTGGAGATTCACAAATCTGTAAGTTTTCTGAAATTTTCCATTACAGTCTTCTCTTTGATGTTCTAAGCTCTTTCTAGTATGAACCGCTTTGATACTAATGTTAGAAAACGTGCACAAGGAAGAAATGAAGAGAAAGCGGAATGCACACATTGTCATTGTGTGTTCGTCATTTTATTATGTGAAAGATGGTAACAAAATGGTTGAAGTAGTTTCAACCGTCTATTAGTTGATATTTAACTAATATTAAACTAACACTAATAAATAAGCCTTATAAAGTTATTTTTTAATAAGGTTTATAGTCAGTGAGGAAATATATCTTGTTCCGAAGTAGAGCTGATGGCTCACAAAGATAAAAAAACCCATACCTAGGCTATATATTATACTTCTAAGAATTGGCATCGAGAGAAAACGGTTGCTACTCATATTCTCATTGGCCAAAACTAACATCAACGAAAACCTGAAGTATACCAGATCAAAAGGCCACGAGGTGGAACCAAAACCAGAAAACTCTTATATTAACATGGTATCTTTTGTACATAAGCTAGTTCGAAAGCTAAAGTTCAATCTAATCATAAAACAACATCCTTTCATAGTTTATGATAAAACAAAAAACATGCTATCTAAAGCATAGGATTGAGACTTAGACTTACCTTAGACTTTGCAAGCACATTTTAGGCTCGGACTTGGCAAAAACTCGGTATGAGGAGGAAAAGACTAGTAAATTTTAATATCACTTTATTGATAAAATTGTTTCTTATGCATTCTAAAGAATAATAACATCAATAATATTTACATTTAACTAGAAATGCTATTGTTGAAAATAATGTAACATAAAAATGTAACTAAATAATACAATGGTACATAAAGCAGGACAACTCATTGTAGCTAAAAATTAATATTTTTATTTGAGAGAAGAATTGAATACAAAATTCATGAACGCAATATCAATAGAATCAAAAGTTTAAACGTAATGATAGGAACTACTATCATGTGTGGCCAACACTCTTGCCACAACACTATTGCATTTCCTTCTTTGGCCCCAACATGAACTAGCAGTAAGAGTAGCAACCATTTTCACCCTTGTCTCATAGGTAGTACCAGTGTAAGATTAACTTAATTACAACCCAATCATTTAAAGTTTAAAGATATATTTTAACAATAATTTTTTATCAATAACTCTAAAGTCATGATCAATATATTCTACCTTAGCCTAGAACTAATACGGACTCATCTTGAATTTATAACTGTGGATATGCTATGAGAGGAAAATCTTAATTAATTTAATGCCTATACAAATATAGCTTAACATAGGTTTTTGTAAAATAGCTACAATATTGAAACATTATTAATTAATTTGATGAATTTGAAATCAAACAAATATCCTATAAATTTGACGAACTCGAAATCAATCATATACATTGAAATTATCGACAAATTTCTTTACAGCATAGATCAAAGAATTGACATTTTCTCTATTGTATGAATGTCAACTTCAACTAAAACGATACAATAGCAAAACTGATAGACACATGCACAATTTGTATAAACCAATGTTTCATGAGGACATGTCCCCCCTGAAACTAACATCTCGGAGATTAGAGACGTCTCCGAGACTTGAGGACGGTTCGGAAATGTACCCTCGCCATAACGTCATCTCCACCAACCACACAGGGATGTCCCTGAAATGTTTCCCTCAAAGAAGCAACGTTTTTGAGACGTCCCCCAATTTTGTGGACTTAGGGACGTCCCCGAGACATCCCATAGACTTCTAGACGTCTCGTGACCCGTCCCAGAGTCTCTCAGCCATCCCCGATGACATAAGGCTGTCATAAAGTTTAAAAAAAAATCAGTTATAACTTTTGGCACCCAACCCTAACCCTAATACTCAATGGGCCCCACCCACCCCCTAACCAATCCAAAAAAAACTATAAATAAGAGTTACACCCCCACTCCAAATCACAATCAAAATTCAAAGCAAGAGCGAAAGCATTTGCAAGAAAGATTGAGAGGGTGAGAGCATTAGGAAGCAAAAGTGAGAGCATTCGCAAGGACGGGTGATAACATTAGCAACAAGCTATGTAATCGCAATCGCCGAATCAGAAGGGAAAAAATTGAAGTTTGCTGAATTTCAGAAGGTAGAAAAAAATTCGTTCAAAATCGTGAATTAATTCATATGGAAATCATACCTGAATTTTTTTATGGAGTTTGTTGTAAAATCGTGTTTGAAAATAGCTGAAAATTGTTTCAAAAAACTTGAAATTCATTTTAGGCTTTTCACTTTTCGGATTTTAGGGTTTCCATCTCTAGCTCGTCGTAACTGTTAGTGTTTGCCGCCATTGGTGTCACTATTTGCAAGGTCAAACTCGACGTCAACATTTGCAAGGTTGTGATGTTTGGGAACCAATCGAATGGTTTGGAGAGTCGTTGCCTCACTGTGCCACTCGGCACCCACCACAGTCACCACTGCCGTAGGTTTACGATTTTCATTTTGTAACTCTTTAATTCATTTATTAAATTTTTAATTAGTTATTAAAATTTTCACGTTTTATAATTATATTAAAAAATTAATCTTGTTAAGTTTTAAGTTTTATTAAGCTTAAATATTTTAAAATTTTAACTTTAAAGTTTTATAAAATTGTTGTTAATATATTCAATTTTATAATAATAAATTGAATGTATTTATATATAAATTTTTATAAAATGTATATAATATCTACAATTTTATTATATTTATAAATAACATATTTTATAAAAAGATAATATATTATATCGTTAAATTATTTTCCGTTTTTATATATTTAATTTAAATGTATATTTCTTATAGTCAAATTTAATCTTGAATTTTATCATTGATTTTTCTAGCACTGAATATTTCACGAATTTAATCCTCAGCAAATTTGAACATGACTTCGAATGCGACAACTTACGCAACAACTAACAACAAGAGCTAGAGCAAGTGCCAAGTCTTAATTGCATTAAGCCACTGATCAATTGTATTTGAATTTCTAATATAAATAATTTTTTTTTATCATTAAAGCAGGTTGAAGGGACCCGTACACTGTACATGAAGCTGAGGCTAAATCCTCAGATTTACAATATCATAGGCTTACGTATATAGAAAAAACTATATATTAAGCATACAAAGCATATGGGATTTTCAATCCCCAAATGATGCTCACTACAGAAAAGCTATTTCCCACCTTGGGACGGGAAATAATCCTTGATATTACCCATGCGACCTTTTTTACCTTTCCTTTTCTTTACCTCATCCTACTTGCCATTTTTCGATGAAACCACTAGCATGAGATCATTTAGATTTGTTGAAGCCTCCTGAATGTCTGAAAAGGATCCTGATCGGTATCCAATATGTCAGGGGAGTGTCCTCTTTTTGTTCCGCTTACAACAATATCCCCGCGAGGTTCCTTCGCTGTATCCAACTTCCCTTTTTCCATGCTTACCTCTGCCTTGTCCTCTGAATTGGATTTATTGCGCTCTTCCTTGAATAACGTGGCGGACACCAAATCCGGATCCAGAGATCCCCATCTGCCAGACGAGGCCGAACCACCCTTTTTGGATGGTTTTTTATTCGAAGGACATGATGCTTGCAAATGCCCCAGATTTCTGCAAATTCTACACCGGAATGCTGTATTTTCATAATCTAAAGGTTGGGAATGCTGAAAATTTCCAAATTTCAAATTGATTCGATCTGGTAGACCCTTACTCAAATCGACCTCCACACATATGCGAGCGAAGGAGCACATACCCGAATGAGTTCTGTCCATATCTTCTTTTATAAACTTGCCCAAGACATTTCCAATATCCTCCAGTGCATACCAAAGATGCAAAGGAAGGTTGGGAAGTCTAACCCAAACATGTGTTTTGGAAATTGAAAGACTGTTCGGATCAAAATCTGGGAACCATAGAGTCAAAAATAAACCTGCATTACCCTAGAACCACGATCCTTCTGACAGGCATCGTTGGTAATCCTCTGCCTCTCTAAAATGCACCACAAAAAAGCCTCTGGCGTAGAGAGAAATTTTACACTTGTTTGTCCAGTTCTAGAAAATCCACTAGTATAAGGCGGAAGAGGAAGGCCATAACTCATTGAATCAGCCAATTATGGCATCCCGAGCCAGGGTTTGATAATATTCCTCCACTTCCTGGTTTTCAATGACCAAAGATGGGGTTTCTTCTGCAAGATCCACCAAATATGTCTGACCACTAGGGATATAGCCGCCATTTTTCCCAAGAGCATCCTTAAACGAAAACAAAGGGTCAGAACCCCTACCGCATTGAGCTCCACCCCCTGCATTTCTGTTCATCGCTCCTCCCGAAACACCACTAGCCGCCGCTTTAGGTTTCTCACTGCGAAGAGGTGGGATAGGGCACCGATTTTTCCTATCCCCAGATGTCGTCTCAACTTTTAGGGAAGTCCAAAACCTTCCTGTGGCTTCTCTTGAGCCGCCTCCATGCCATGCAATCTCCCGCAACTTCCTTGTCTACTCGCTGCAATTTTGAATATAAATATTAATATATTGATATTTGGCTTTTTCATTGTTCAATGTAATGTGTTTAGTATTTCAAAGTTTCATTTGTTGTTCCTTATTTTTTTTTTATTACTAATTTTACAAGTACTATATATATTTGCGCCACTATCCTGTCACCATCCCCAAAACTAGGTCCTTGGTCCCCCCCATTTCCAAGACCCGTCCTGCCGTCCCTCCATTCCGAAATTCCATAGAACACTGGTATAAACCCTGATTATTAATATAGCCTCAAGTATATGGAAGCATTGCAAACACAAAGCAAGAGACATCTGAATATAAGCGAAAATTTACTTGTTTGTGCTACAATTTTAATTTTGCTGTGTTTGATGATTTTAATATCAATCTCATTAATCTAGAAATGGGTTGGTAACATCTAAATCTCAATTTTGCCATTGCGAGCTGGCTGAGTCGAAGACATAAAACTTGCTGGCAGGCTCTCGACTCTACTAGTTTTGCAGAGAGTTGCAAAGTTTCAATACTATGATCTAAAGCCTACCAGACTTGAGACATCTTGGAAATAAAATTTTGGATTGGTCAAGGGTATTCATTTGTAGGTAGTGGGATAATTGACCGTGAAACTGCTTCAAAAACTGATTGAGCCTATTTCATCTCACTTAACCACTTCCAAATCAGCTAAGTCCCAAGTTGAATGTTTGTGCTTCTCTAGGCAAAGCATTGTAGCATGACCCTTACATGACAATGACATGACATGGCCATAGTGTAATTGTTTTTCAATCACTCGGGTTCAAAACAGGGAAAACATGGCAATTAAAAAAAAGAGAATATAAAAAAATCTAAGTAGCCTGTGTTTCAGATATGGGTATGGATATGAAGAATCTGATGCGTGGTTATGGTGAATTTTTCCCCCACCCCCCGATATGGCAGTCCAGTTTTTCATATAAAAAATATAAATTTTAGCCTGATAAATAAGAATTAACCACATAATATGCTTATTAAGAACAAAATATAAATAACTGTAAAATATTACTGATGATCTTTATAATGCCAACTGAATGCCAAATGAAATGTCACAAATGTCATAAATTATAATATATATTTTTTTAATTACATAAAAATGCAAGAGGGTCTGAATCTTCATGCGATCATTAAAAAAAAGATGCTTGTATATCAAGAGCTATTGATCTTATTTTCTGGTTTTATAGCAGCACAAAACTGAAAATCAGAATTGTGGCGGGATTTAGATTTATTGTCACAATTGTTCCTTGTCCAAAATTAAATTTGCTTTTAAGTGATTAGATAAAGAGTATTTGAGTTGATTGTGCTTGTTCCCTCCTGGTTAGAAATTCAGACCCTATTTTTTTAAGGTTTTCATTGAGTTTTAAAAAAAATAAATGGGCCTTTTTTATATTTTAATGTTGGAAAAAATAGGAAAACATTAAAAAACTTGTTTTTGGCCTTGGATATGCCCAAGATACAGCTTGTACGGACTGGATATGGCCAGATATGTGGGGCCGAATCTGGGCGTTATCTGGTCTGTCTAGGACATATCCTAGGCATATCCATGCCGTATTTGTATTGGACACATTGTATCCATATCCAACCGTATTTTCTGCCCTATCGGTAGCACCAAAAAAAAAAGTAAAAAAGATTTGGTTACTTCAAAATCTCATGTTTTATCCATGTTCTCTCTTTCTTTTTCCATTCTATTCAATAACTCACATTTTATTTGTTTTTTGTTTTTCCACTTGAACACTGTTTCTTCATTTGAACCATGGTATGCATATATGGTGAGCACTTGCTAAAAATAAATTGGCCGAGTAATCACCAACATAATTACAAGCAGGCTAGGAGAAGCTCTTTTCATCAGCGCTAGCTATCCGAGGGAGATCCGCTGAAGCACTAGGTAACAAAAATTAGTGTATTTGCTTATATTTTACAAGTTACAAATTCACAATTATTAATTATTTACAAACTTTTCAATATCTTGTTTGTAGGTTTTTGGTGGGAATATTGGGAGGGACATACCTTAAATCTTTAAAAGCTAGCCCTCTGAATTTTATCTCAACCTTGTAGTGCTTTCGGATGTGAGCGCAACTAAAGTTTGTTTGAGGCCATTCACACGAAGAAGTGTAAGAAGTTGACGCAACGACGTTTTAGTGACCTAGTTTTTGTGCAGTACAATCTTCGGCTTCACCCAAGACAGTCAACCTTCTAGTGCTTTCGGATGTGAGTGCAACTGAGTTTCTTTGAGGCCATTGACACAAAGAAGCGTAACAAGTTGATGCAAGGATGTTTCAGTGACCTAGTTTTTGTGCATTACAATCTCTGGCTTCACCCAAGAAAGGTGGGGGACACATCACATAAGCTTATTGATTTGGATGAAATTGATTTATTGTGACTGGACTTGTAAGAAGAGATCGTCAAGTTCACACATGATAAAATTGCTGTTTTCGAGAGGTAAGCTATGGAGGGTGAAGCAGAAACATGAGAGGTTGGATTGGACAATATTTTTGTAGATGATGTCGAACATACGACAAAAGAATCACTACCATCTAATACCACTGTGGAGCAATTGTCGCAACCTTCTAGGAGGAGTGAGCAGCCACAACCAACTGCAGGGGCTAGTAGAGTCCATAGTAAGAAGACTCGGTGAGTACTCGCCAAAGAAAACGAATACTCGCTGAAAAAACTTGCAAAAAAGGACTCGCCGGGTTTTACTGAGTTTGTGGCGAGTTATGGCGAGTTTTTGGCAAGTAAATTCATATTACTTATCAGTCGGCTGTTGTATTCGCATGATGATGCGATTTTGTATTGTATTTGTATTCAAATCTAATTGAATCCAACTTTTTATGGACTCATTTGATACATTTTGTAGCTATATTTTGCTTAAAATTTATGTTTTTAAAAGAAATTTGCATATTTTTTAAGTTGCCGAGTATTCCCGAGTATTCGCCGAGTCTTGCCGAGTTTTTGCCGAGTCAAATTTTTTTGGGTTTGCCAAGTATTTTCCGAGTACGAGTATGCAAACTATGGTAGAGTCACTAGACCCTCTCCCCAATTTTTTAATAGAAGGGGGAAGAAAAAATTGTAAATTCTTGTGATTTGTAAATTGCATGGATATACAATATATGATGATGGTTTTCAATGACAATCATCATAAATTCATAAGACTTAGCAATTGGCGATTGCATTCGCATGATGATGGGATTTAGTACTCTATTTGTATGCAAATCTAATAGAAAACACTTGCCCAATGTTTTAGAGAGTCATTTGATACATTTTGTAACTATATTTTGCATAAAATCTATGTTTTAAAATGAAATTTAGCTATTTTTAAAGTTGTGTATTGTTGAGTCAATGTTTTTTGGTTTGCCGAGTATTTGCTAAGTATGGGTATGCGAACTATGATTGGAACCTAGGGTTCAACCTTTTTTTTTGCCTAGCTTGATTGGTGCGCCGAATAAAGTGTTTGAATTGCATGACAAACAAACTAGGCTAGTTAAAATGCATTTTAAAGACTTTTCCACTTGAATGAGAGACATTATTCAACAATTCACTAGCTAATGGAATTCATAATCTTGACTGACAATGTAGCTGGGTTACCATGCAACAAGGGACCCATATAGAAAAGGTTATGTGACACATTTCGAGCCTTTCCATCCACTTTCCTCCCTTTGGCATTGATCCCCTTACAAATCATGTTGGTCTTTGATATCCACTTCGCAAGATCTTTCGCTGATTGAGGATGATTTTTGTGCTTCTTCACACCCTTTGAACTCCAAATAGGCCACCAATAGAGTTGTTACTACGGCTCCCAGTACGTTTGGGGGCTGCCTCTTGATCACAGTGGCTTCCTTCACTCCCATTTGAGGATTTTGACAAAAACGTCTCCTCCCATTCAAATAAAATTTGTCTTTCCTTTTTCTTGCTACTTAGGCTCAATGTGGATAGGGAGGATAATAATAGTCTTTTCTTTTATCTCAATTGCATTCCTCATGATAACATGTAAATCCATCAAAGTTCTTAAAGGCAGATGGAATAAACTGGGATGGGAGCGAGTTAAGTGATGGAATTCAGTGAGATGGGAGTGAGTTAGGTTGGACAAGTATTTGTTAGGGCATTGGTTACCTCCATTGCATTGAAAGAGAGATGAATTTACCTCATAGGAATGATCCGTAACTAATTAAACTTTTGATTGGATAGGCTCACTTGCTTCTGATATGCATGAGATCGCCTATGATGAGACTAAAATCTGCTAACAAGATGATGGTTATATCTCCTGTATGGGATTATAGCTCTAAACATAAAGCAATAACATATCGATGAGGGTTTGATTGAACCTTTGCCAACTACCTTTAAGACTAGGGATTAATATCGTGTTGGAGAACATTAGATTAAGGGAGAAGAATTTCATTTGAAAGATCATCTCCTTGTTTGATGATGGGTTGTTGTGGGTTCCAATCATTTAACCAACCAATTCGTAGTTGATGTCATTTTTAACCAAGGATGTGCCCAAGGCAGTATACAGAGAAGGAAAAGAGTGTATAACTAGTAAGTGTGGTTTTGTTGTTTTTTGGGGGGGTTGATTGTTTCTTTTGAGTCACTTGCTTATTTATCTATCTATTGAAAATAACAACTTCTACTCTATTTGGAAATAAACAACTCCTACTCTATTTGGAAATAAACAACTTCTCTATTTGAAAATAAACAACTTCTAATCTACTAAAATCATCATACAAAAAATGAATGCACTTTGCAAAATGAAACTATTCTAAACAAAACATGCAGGAAAGGAAATACTTAGAAAGGAAAGTTGCAAGAATTGAAATTATAGTGTAAGCAAAGTATAATGAAAGAAATGTTTGTCCAGATACTGTAATACTAAAAGTAATTGTTACTAAGCATACTCAGAATTTAACATTGCGAGAAAACAAGAATCATAAATACCAACACAGCAAGCCAAGTCCTTGGTCGAGTGGGTCCTTGCTCTTTCTTGGCTGGGGTTGTTAACATGAATTTCTCAAAACATGTCTTTATTGATCACCAACAATTTTTTACAAATAACAACTTTCGACAAACTTTTTCACTTACATCTATCTCTATTTTCTATTACACACTCTCTCCTTTTTTCCTAAATCTGTCAAGACCACAGTTTTATAGCACACTCCAACACACGCTGCAAGAATCTAGATGGCTAGATGTGAGGGCAGTTTCAAAAGTTTGTTACAACTCATAAAAAGGTGCTGGGAACCAAACTCCTTGTTTTTAGCTTTTATTAACTTCTTTAACTGATCCTCATAGTGGCGGAGACTATGTCAACCTGGACTGTGACAAGAAGGATGGGCGGTTATCATGAATTCATTACCCTGCACACATCACCACACATCTGTTAGCAATTAGTTGGAAAAAACCATAATCGTTAATCCACGCTATTCAACAAGGATAAAATGAATTATTTCCTACTTGGTTCTAATCTATTCCAACCATCCCATGCATTGATCAATGTATTTGCAATCAAAAGCATTATACTTTGTGATATAATGGGTCAATTAATGGACTCATCATCTCCCCTCCACTTTACCTTTTGCAAACTACTGGCATTAATCTTTGCTCAAGTCTTTGGGTGGTGTTGAATTCTTGATACTGATCTAGATATTTCTTTGAAGTGCTAGCCTTGAATCCTCTATGCTCATAGATTGAGTTTTCCCATTCCCTAAACTGTTCCTCATGTTGTGGTGAAGTGTTTTGCCATGATGTCATGGGACTAAGAACCAAAGGTGGTCTAGTCCTCATCCCCATTCATTCATCATTTTCCTCTTTCTCCAGATTGTGAATGACTTTCACAATTGTTCTTGCTCTCCTCATGCTCCATGAGAGATTCTGTGGAGAAATTACCTCTTTCTTCTTGAATGGAAGGTTTAGAGTTTCCCATCTCGCATTGCATGCAACAAGAGCTTCCCCAAAATGTGTTCCACTAAGAGATGAAATTGTTAAGGCATTCCTCCATAACCTGTGGCTGCATGCTTAGAAATTCAGGCTGGTAATAGTAAGCTTTGAAGTTTCTTCTCATTCGGCCTGCATTGGCATCTTGAGGCCTTACGAAGAACCCAATGGTCCTTTCCCTATTCATGAAGTCATTAGTGCTTTGATGCCACAAAATTTGATTATATAACAAGGATTGGAAAGCTCTTAGCTTAAATTCTCGCACATATAGATCGAGAGAGAAATATGGCACATTAAGAACAACCATGTTACACAAAAATCGTTCACAGAGCAGGTTTCGGTGTTCCTTGGCACTGGTCTTGTAGGAAGCCATAAAATGTTTTTCATCATCAGCCTCATGAGGAAGACCATGACACAATCTAGTAAGCTGCCAAAAATAGAATTGTTCCCGAAGAAATAGACTATAAACTGAGGTTGGCTTTTTGCAGGCTAGAAGTGTTTGGACTAGCTGAAAAATAATGCCTAGCTTAGACTTTAACTTTGTTTTTGATTCATGACTAGACTCAACTTTTTCTTTTAGCACCTTATTTTAATCAAGAAGTTACTTATTCGCTTCACAACTTTTGGTCCAGTCATCAGTTAAGTTAATCCAAGCTTGTAGCCCAATATGTTTTTGCTTTCTTAAATCCGAAACTTCTAGACTCAACTTTGAAATGCTTTTTTCTTTTTCAAGATTTTGAGAATTTTCCAGCTGAAGTTCATTTTTCAAAGAATAGTCAACTTCTTCCATGCTTTTTAATTTCATCTTCAGTAGTTCAATCTCTTGTTGTTACTCTCTGATGGTGGCTTCAACTCTTGATAACATGATTACATGTTGAAGTTCATTTTGCTCTTCCTCTGTTCCCTCATCATGAGAGGAAGGGCTAGCCTTTTTCTCAAAAGCAACAGGTTTCTTTCCTCTCGGAATAGCAAAACTGCATTTAGAAGAAGAGGGAACTCCTCTATACCGCTCTTGTGCCATTTCTGGAGCTTCAGGAGTAGGACTTTCAATTTCCAGAGCTTCCATGTTCATTTCCGGAGCTTGCTTCTCTATTTCCATAGCTACCTTTTTTATTTCTAGTGCTTGCTCCTTTGTTTCCGAAGCTACCCTGTTTATTTCCGGAGTTGGGGATCTAGGTTCCGAAGCTTCAGGTGTCTCAATGTGGGCAAATTCTTCCAAGATTTGAGCTGCTCTTTCATCAGTCAGAACATACTTTCTTTTTCTTCTTGCATAGATTTGAGAAGATACATCTTACCTAGTTCTTTTCCTTGAGATGATGGGGTTGGAACCCCTCTTTTCTTTTTCTTTGTTTGAATCTTCAATAAGAATTGTTTTTTGCTCAAAACTTTGGCTTGGTTTCTCATTTTTTAATTTTTGAGCCTCAACAGCTGCTGAAGCAACGTTAGGAGTGGAAGAAGCGTGCAATGACCTTCTTGTGATTTTGTCTAGACTTTTTCCCATGAAGTATTTCCATGCCTTCTCTCCTTCTGGCTTCTTCAAGAAATGATGTTTGCAAATTAACTGGATTAGACCATGGTGCTTCAATGAGGCTTTTCCCGAGTGTATTTTGTGGTCATGGTGTAGATGGCATCAAACAAAAACTCTGGAAGGTTAACTCTGAGCTCCGGCTTCCTTTTCCCCTACTTCAAGTGAATTAGTCTATGCCCATTCACAAGCAATGTTCTTTTGTCTCCATCAATGGGTAGTAATTTGAGCGATCCATTATCATAGATTCTTTGTACTTGAAGGGTCCCAACCGCATAGTTCTCAACTTTCCTTTGAATTGTTGGTACTTTGAGTCAAACAAAAGGGCCCAATCTACTTATTTTAAACTACTAATCTTTATGTGAGACTCATGGAAAATATTTCTTTAATGTTCAGATGAGGGTAGATTATTAGTTGGGCTTTCATCCTCATCTCATCTAATTCATTTATCTAAACAATCATATCATTTTTGAGTTGTCTCAATTTCAATTCCTACTTCTAATGATTTCCTTCAAGGTCTATATTTCAAATTCGATAGGGAGCAGTGGCTTCTTCCCATACACAAGTTCATATGGAGAAAACTAGCGGTAGTTTTCCATGTTGTATTGTAAGCCCAAACTACTTCAGGAAACTTTTGTACCCAATCTTTCCTGGTTGCATTCAGAAGTTTTGTGAAGATATTCTCTAGTTCTCTGTTTGTAACTTCAACTTGTCCATTACCCTGAGGATGATATTGTGATGAATTTTGGCGCTTGATCTGATAGAGTCCTACAAAGTGCTTAAATCATGTTAGACATGAATTGAGGTCCCTGGTCAGACGCTATGGTTCTAGGTGCTCCAAATCTTTGCATGATTCTTGGTACATCAAATTAGCTACAACTTCATTTGCAGAAGGAAAGGCATGAACCTCTACCCATTTGGTAACATAATTAATGCACACCAACAGGTACTCTTTTCCATAAGATGGGGGGTCTATTGGTCCAACAAAATCAATTCCCCATTTCTCAAAAGGTCCTAAAACCAGTTGAGGATTAAGAGGAATTTCAATGGATAAAGTAGGATTCCCCATCCTTTGACATGCATCACATTGCCAGATGTATTTTTTGACATTCTTGTGCAGTGAAGGCCAGTAGTATCCAGCTCCAAGGATCTTGTGAATGGTCTTCTTAACTAAATATTGTCTTCTACCTGGTTCATCATGGCAAATTCTGATAATGTCATACACCTCATCCTTCCTAACACACCTGCGGAGAACCATATCAGGACCACACTTAAATAAAATTTCATTACACCATGTATAAGTGGCACTATTTCTAGCTAATCTTTTCCTTTCTTTACTCGTAAAATAAAATGGAATCTTCCCTGTGGTTAGATAGTTGGCAATATCAACAAACCATGGTGAGTGTTCAAAAATTAAAAACATGTGTTCATATCGAAAATGGTCTTCAACATTTTCTTCTTCACCTAAAACATTCAATCTTGAAAGATAATCATACAACAACATTAGCTTTCCTTGGTTTATCAATTATTGTTATATGAAATTCTTGCAAAAGGAGTAACCATCTGATAATCCTACCCCCTACTACTGGCTTATTCATTCAATACCTTATTGCTGAACAGTTTGTGTATACAAAGATTTTATAGCCAATGATATAATGCATGAATTTGTTAAGAGAATAAATAACAACCAAAAACTCTCCGTTGTGGTGTAATTTTTCTCTGTAGGGGTCAAGTTTTTGCTAATGAAGTAAATTGCATACATTTGTCCATCTTCATCCTTTCGATCAAGTACTTCCCTCATTACAGTATTAGATGCATTTGTATGGATATGGAAAGGGTGTCCCTAATTGGCTCCTCTCAGAATTGGGACAATAGTCAATTTTCCTTTTATGGCTTCAAAGGCTTTGTGGCAGTGAGAATTCCATTCAAAGACACAATCCTTTGTGAGTAAAGAGAACATAGGTGCAACAATTTTGCTGAAATATTTGATAAACCTTCTATAATAACCTGCATGACCTAAAATATTTTTACATCAGTCTGATTTGTTGGAACAGGTAGGCTAGTAATGATTTCTATTTTTTAGGATCAATCGGAATACTTTTAGCGGAGATATGATGGCCCAAAACAATCCCTTGATCAACCATAATCAAACATTTTTCATTACTCAAAGAGAGTTGGTGTTGCTCACATCTTGCTAATACTTTCTTTAAATTACTCAAAGATTCTTGAAAAGTAGCCCCATGGACTGAAAAATCATCCATGTATACCTCAACACAATCATTGGTAAGATCTGCAAAAATAGCCAAAATTGCCCTTTGGAAAGTGGCAGGTGCATTGCACAAACCAAAGGGTAAAACTATGTATGCAAATGTTTCTCAAGGACATGTGAAGGTGGTTTTATCCTGATCTTCTGGAGTTATGGAAATCTGGTTGTAGCCACCAAATCCATCCAAAAAAGAAAAATATCACTTGCCTGCCAAGTTATTCAAAACTTGATCTATAAAAGGCAGGGGGAAATAGTCTTTCTTTGTAGCTTTGTTAAGTTCCCTGTAGTTTACGCAAATTCTCCATTTACCATTTTTCTTGGGAACTATAACAAGTGAGGACACCTACTGGCTATCATATATAGGATAGATAAAGCCAACTTTCAACGGTTTCTCAATCTTAGTTTTGACAATATCTTTGAGTGCTAGATTAATCCTACGTTGTGGTTGTTTGACTGGTTTAACATCCTCAGTGTAAATGTGGTGAGTACAAATGTCAAGGGAGATTCCTTTCATATCAATATAATCCCAGGCGAATGCCATAGAATGATCTCTCAAGACATTAATAAGCTCAATTTCTTGATCGCCATTTAGATTTATACCAATGTTCAATTCTTTCCCTGGCTGAAAAGATATTTGCTTAGTGTCGAGTAGGTTTTCATGTTTGTTTTCATTCACCATAGAATTCAAAGGACAAAAATGGGGTTGCAACATGTGGAAGATTGTTGTATTTTCAACAGACATGACTCTAGATAGAGGACAATGAAAGTCATTTGACATCTGGTTTTCATGACAAACGTATGATTAAGAAGGAACATAGTTATATATTTCAATATTAACTTCTTCTAAAGCTTTACTATCCTTTTTAGTAGTCAGAATGGTTCTTTCCAGAGCCGCAATGGCTCTTTCCGAAGCCAGAATGGCTCTTATCGGATCTGCAATGGCTCTTTTCAGAGCCAAAATGGTTCTTTCTAGAGCCGCAGTGGCTTTTTTTGTAGCCAGAATGGTTCCTTCCGGAGCCGCAGTGGCCCTTTCCATATCCAAAATGGTTCTTTCCGGAGCCGCAATGGCTTTGCCGAATTAGAATTTTCATCAAAACTTCTGTATGTTTCTTTAATTTTAGTCACATGGTTTTTTATTGTAATTATTGCTAAAGAAGAAGGGCTCATACAGTCGTGATCCGGGCCATCAATCCACATATGTTCATAATTTTAAATGTATGGTTGAGCAGGAGGGTAAAGTGAAATGTTCTTTGCTTTAGATCCATTAGAGATAGTCATATTTCCAGACCTACAATCAATAAATGTAATAACAGTACCAACCCAAGGTCTTCCCAAGATGATTGGATAGCCAGATTTCTGATTTTTGGGTTGCAAGATCATGAAATCTACTAGATATTCCCATGATTCAACTTGAACCATTACATCTCCTATGACTCCCTCTGGTACAACATTGGACTGGTCTGGCATTTGGTGCACAATTTTAGTTGATTGCAATATTGGAAAAGATAGTCAATTCATTGTATCTATTGTCATTACATTAATAACAACTCCTATATCTACCAAAACATTAGATATGGTTTGACCATCTATAGTGATATAAATGACTGAACTCCTTGGATCCCCATATTTAGGTAAGAGAAACTTTCTGACAATAAATCTGCTAATTTTCCATCAACCTGAACCGTTTTGGGATACTGTTTCTTTCTTCCTAGTGCCTTTATGCAGAGGCCTTTAATCACTTGGTCGAGTTCTGGAATATTTCTGATTGCTCTTAAGAGTGGAATCTCAATATTTAATTTCCTTAATTCTTGCATCAATGTGGATTCTTCCTTGGCAGATGTTTCCTTCAATCTTTCAGGAAAGGGGGTTGTGTGATTATTATTTTCCTCAACCTTTTCCTTAGTCTGATTTTGAACAATAGGCTCCTCCATTTTTTCTTCAGGTATCTCTGATATAATCATTGGGGGGTTGTTCAATGTCTTTCCAAATCTCAACTATAGGTTATTGATGGAATTTACTTACATCGTCCCTTCTTGTACAATTTCATTAATTGAGGCTGTTTGTTGATTTCTTGGATTTGGGATAGGCTGATCTGGCAATTGCATCTGAGTTACTTGTCCTCCCTATGAGTTTAATTGTGGTGGTGGCATCAAAGCCTGTTGTGAAGGAAACTTTCTTGGTTGATCGAAGGTTTGTTGTTGAGACCATTGTTGAGTTTGCCATGGCTGTGGACTAATTGGTGGCATCCAGTTTTATTGATTGAATTGAGGCATCCATAGTTGTTGATTTGGGAAACTCATCCAATTATGTTGTGTCCAATCAGGTTGCCCCAAGTAGATGGAGGGGTCTGGTTGGACCACTGCATCATCCAAGGATTTGGAGGTATTGGAGAAGGTCTTGGAGGGAAGGAATTTTGATTGTTTTGCCTGTGGACATAGTTTGTCTCTACTGTTGGTTGAGTGAGTTTGTTTAATCTTTCTTTCAAAAGAGGAAGAAATGTACATTGATTAGTGTATGTTCAGTGACATCACAAATCAAGCACATGTCCATGTGATCTAAAAAACAATCCTTTAAGGGATGCATTTTCCTACACCTAAGATGATACATGTTCAAAGGTTCTTTGGCAGCATTGCTTTTGGCTTTCAACCCATCCAAGGTAGAGGTAAGTTGTGTCAGGATATCAATTTTCATGTTGGAGAGTTCTTCCATGAGCTAAAAAGTATCAGAGGAATGTTTCACAGTTTTGGTTTTCCTGTTACTTCCCCTTGTTCTAGAGTAACTCCTGCTTAACTCAACAATTTGTTGGAGGGTAAGCTTGTTAAAATCACCTCTTCCAATCAAATTAAGAGTCTCTCTTACTTCATCTAGTCCCTTAAGAAAGACCATTTTACTTCGTTCTTCATTGAGCTCATATCTACTTCTTCTATGGACAAAAAGAAATTTGTCTAAATAGTCTTCCAAATTTTCTTCTTTTTGTCTTATTTGAAAGAATTCCTCCTTCCTATCCCTTCCCCTACAATAATCCTGGTATTTTTCCAGAAAGCTAGTTTCCATTTCCTCCCAGGAGTGGGTGGAGTTAGGTTCTAATCCCATAAACCATCTCATGGCAGAATCTTTGAGAGTGGAAGGAAAGAACTTGAGCTTTTGATTGTCAGTTTTATAGTCATATGTTTGCCATAAGATTTTGAACTCAAACAAGAATTGATTTGGGTCTTCTGCTGACATTCCTATAAAGGTCGACAAAATAGATGGAGAAATGTTTTTCATAGGGGCATCTTCGTCTTCATCTAGGAGAATTGGATAAGTGAAAGTTCGTCCCATGGGTCTATTCCCTCGGGGAGGGGCTTTTTTCTGATCAACCATGTCTGTGAAGAGATTGTGTAATACACGAGTTTCAAGTTCAAGTTCAATCTCAGTTTTTATCTCGTGGGTGTTGTTATTGGATTCTTCTAAGGGCTCTTCAGTTGATGTTACTGGTTGAGAGCTTTTACGTACGTATCTTCCCTTAAAGTCCCGAGGCCTGTACATCAATTTTTATCTTGAAAAATAGAGGCTAGGATCATTACAAGTTATATACACTTTGCTTCAGCGGCACACGTCCTCGATAACAACACCAAAAACGATGGGTCGCTGTGGGTTCCAATCATTTAACCAACCAATTTGTAATTGATGTCATTTTTAACCAAGGAGGTGCCCAAGGCAGTATACAGAGAAGGAAAGGAGTATATAATTGATAAGTGTGGTTTTGTTGTTTATGGGGGGCTTTGATTGTTTTCAACCGGATTATTGTTTTTCTCGTAGCATCTCGGACTGATCTGGATGATTGATGGTAAGACCTAACACACCCCATAACGAACTCTGGCAATTGGGCTATGTATGGAAATGCTGCAGCTCGAATAATTCTACTGCTTTTAACTGCACGCATGAGGGAAGTCTTTCCTGCTCTGGATCTGTCAATCAATTCGGAAAGAGGTTCCAGACCTAGATTTGTGTCTCCAATGTCTGCAAATTTAGAAGTGATGCATGACTCCATTGTGCTCTCTTTTTCATCCCTCTTCGCCATGGCTGTGTCTATCTTTGTTTGAACAATTCTTTTTCTCCTTATTCGATCGGAATTCTTCAAAATTGGTGTAGATCTGGATAATTCTTCAGATTCGAAGGATATGTTCAATGTATTGAACATTGATTTAAGCTCCCTTTCTCTTATAAAAGCACCTGTAATGAATTCTTGCAATTAATTCAGACAAAGATGGCAACCGGAACATGAACAGTGGATTTTAATCATAAAAATCTGCATAATTCTAGCCTTCTACCTCAAATTTGATGTTTTATTTGCATGCAAAGCAAGCATAAATTTTACCAACTTCCCTTGAGCACCTGTATCACTTATGCAAACAATTATCCAAACACAAATCAACCTCCTTCAACCTGTGCGCCAAAATTGGAAGCTTCCAGCATTAATTACACCTTCTGAGCAAAAATCCTCTTCAAATGGGGCACACTTTTTTGTCTGGGTTGCACTTCTTTGCTTTGGAATTAATTAATTCATCCTTATGGCAGCCCCTGCTTATATAATCCTCATAATTCTATAATTAATTAATGCCTTTCCTATTCCTAACAATTAATTAATTATTAAATAAGCTTTACTCTTCAAATGGGGCGCCTATTTTGTGCATGCTCATGGCTGCCATTAAATAAATTAAATTTATTTAATTTTAGACTTCTGCTTCCAGTTAACTCAAGCCTCACAGTATGCTTTGACCTTAGCCACTAAAAATAGGAATTAATTAAATCATTTAATACTTAAAAAAGTATTATTTCTCTCCCAAATGGGCACACTTTTTGACATGAAGGGGCTGCATTAAATAAATAATATATTTATTTAATTTTAGAACTGTCTATTTCCAACTTCAAATAAACTTTACTATTCAAATGGGGCGCCTATTTTGTGCATGCTCATGGCTGCCATTAAATAAATTAAATTTATTTAATTTTAGACTTCTGGTTTCAGTTAACTCAAGCCTCACAGTATGCTTTGACCTTAGCCACTAAAAATAGGAATTAATTAAATCATTTAATACTTAAAAAAAGTATTATTTCTCTCCCAAATGGGCACACTTTTTTGACATGAAGGGGCTGCATTAAATAAATAATATTTATTTAATTTTAGAATTGTCTATTTCCAACTTCCTTTTGTCCACTTTCCTCTGTTGACTTTTCCACAAGCTTGGGCGCCAAAATTGAAGAAGAAATTAATTAAATTAATTAATTCAAGGCTGCCTTTCTTTTCCTAAAGGGGTCGCACTTTTTGGCATAAGAGATTTCTATTTTTAAAAGTCAGTTGACAATGAGATTATTTACCCTGCAAGGCAGCCCCGAAAATCCCATGATTCACTTAAGCTATTTGACTTTCATAATATGATTATTTACCGTGCCAGGTAGACAATAAAATCTCATTAATGCATTAAGTGATTTTTCTTTTATTCAACAATGGGAATTTTTACTTTGCAAGGCAGGTAAGAAATTCCCGCCTGCTTGCTGCCTCTAATTTTCCCATTGTGACTTAAGTGGCATTGCTTCCAAGGGAAAAAGTACTCTGCTAGGCAGGTACAAAATTCCCACCTGTCTGCTGCTTCCAAAAATCCCATGATCCACTTCAAACCCCCTTTTTCCAAAAATGTGGCCAGCTCAGAAGAGTTTTTTGGTGCACGACTTCGTCTTTTCCAAGAGAACCAGACGTCTGATGGTGAATTCCTTCTGGCACAATGTGCATAAGTGATCTCCAGATACTCCAGGCCAAGAATCAGGCCAAACGGGCAAAGGAATTGATCCAAAGAAATTTCACAGAAAACGAAACGGGAAAACACAAAAAGTTGTCAGAAGTCACAAATAAAGCCCAAGATTCATTCTTGGTTAAAACTCTACTGGTATATGGGAATAATGACGTGTACGATCACAACAGGGTTTAACCGGAGCACAAATTGCCTCAAACGGGGCTCAAAATAATTAAATACAAATTTTCCGCAGGCAAACCCCAACGACAGAATAAAACAATTTTGGGCATCTGGGTATTTGTCGAAAATGGCTTATATGGCTTCTTGGGAATATCTTGACACATTACAGGAACTTTCTGGCAATAAAATACAAAACGACCCATTATTTTAATAGTACAATTTTTTTTGAATAGGGTAGTCTCAGATTTCAGGGTGAAATCTGGGGACACCAGAAAGCAACATAACACATTTCCACTGGGGTCTCAAAGAACCTCCTAGAAGAATTGAAGGGGCATGGCATTTATTGTTTGAATTTTTGAAAAATCCTTAGAAGTCGCACTATTTATCTGATTTTCCTTGATACCAATGTTTCTTTAGCATCAAATTGGTCTACTGATTTTGCTAATGCTGATAACTATGCAAAGATTGTGTCCTAAAGTCAGATTTAGTGTTTTAATCTTTGCATTGTTTACTAGGGTTTGGCTCTCCTCCTTTAGCACGAGTTTTGATGTTGAGTTTATCCTTAATTTTGGTGGCATATTTACAGGCATCCCCACGATGTTGATAGCAAGGAATTCCAACTCTTTATGGTTATAAGGTTTGATACCATTCTAGCACTTTAGGATCCTAGCATGTTCATTGTCATGGATTGTCAAATTTGCAGCTAAGGTGTGGTGTTCATTTATGTAGTGTATAGCAATGTAGTCACATCTTTGGTGTAACTGCTGCCACTTGATGCAATGGTCATCATAGTGCTTCATAGGAAAGAACTCAGTACAGTGAGCTTTCATGAACTCACTCGAGTCTTGATTGGTTCTTCTCTATCATTGATTATTTGATGATATGTTTACCACCAATCCAAAGCTGTTGAAGCAAAGCTTCAAAGTGGCCAAGATGATTTTTTGTCCATTGTTGAATTTCCTAATGTAAAAGTGTTATTTCAATTGCTGATCACAAGTGTCTAAGGTGTTGCTCCGTTTTGCCAAACTAGGGAATTTCAAGGTTAACCTAAATTTTGAATGGATTCTAGCTACCAAACATGCCTATTTTATGTTAAAAAATCTGCAGAAGTTGCCTGTGAAGAATGTGCACAGAGCGATCTTATAGTGTATCTTTCTGTGTCGGGAGTCTGACTTCGATCATCTCATAGATGGGATCAATAAAATTCAAGGCTTGCCATTTGAGGCTGTGTGGAGGGAGTAGAAAGGCATATGTAGGATTTGTGAGTTGGAGTCTTGTGCTTCCTGTATTAAAATTATAGTTCGACAAGACATTCAATGCTTTGTGATCCAAACCCCAAGAGATAGCTGAGGAACAACATAGTGAATGAGATATTTCTATGTTTAGTTGGTTGAAGTTCGAGTATGAACTGCACATTCTATAATTTCAGAGTGCACAGCAGATCAAATAATGAAGATAAGACGAAATTGAAGAACTACATTTCTATAATTTAAAAATAGAGTTATAGTTTATACATTATAACCCCTAGAAGGCCTTGGGAATCTTTTTCTATAATAGATGAGTCAAGAAACAGGTGAGCAAAATATAAATTAAATGATATATGCGATTAAATAATACAAATAATACATATCAAGAGGAGAGAGAAAAAAAATCTGAATCAATTCATCTTCCATTGGTTTTTAGACAAGATTTATAGCTATCATTGGCATCAAAGAAATGAAGACTTTTGTCACCAATTGAGAAAGGAAAAATGGTATCGAATGGTAGTGGATCGGAAAAGAATAGAACAAAACTAACTCAAGTGTTTAAAGTTTTGCGTTGGGAGGAATTTGGTTTTGTCTGCATTGGGTTTGATGTTAACTTTCACGTCCTTGACATTTGTGTCGATGTCAGGTTTGGTGCTGTCAACATTGGCACTGTAATATGGTACTATGTTCAGCATTTAAACTACTGCGATGTCAAATGAGGAAAGGGATTTTGGCATTAATAACAACTAAACAATCAAATCACCAAGGTCTACGTATGTGTACGTTACATGGGGAAAGGAAGGAGTTATATGTACCTGCACTACTAGACTTTATGACTTTCTGCTCACGAATGATATGATAGCATGTGCAGCCACAAACAATTGAGCCAAGCTTTCAACAAGAGGGATGTAATGAACATTCAGTGGCATCCATTAGGGTTGCTGCATGGATGGTTTGTTGACGTTCATATCATCCATGTATGTATTTTGTAATGGTTTAAGTGCCATGAATGCTAATAAGTAACAATGCATTGCAACACTAGTTTCTTGTCATCATGCATGTGCGCAAAATAGGAAAACAATCTGCAGCATAGATGATGAAACACCATTTTTTCTTTTAAATGCTAGCAATGCATGCCATGGAACACAGGATATCTGTTGCTTGTACTCTACGTTTGTTTCTGAAATCAGAAAAATTGTACTTTTGCTGTCAAATGAATCTTTGCTAGTGCTCAATTAGTTGAAAAGGACTATCTATCCTCTTACAAAATTGCTTTTGACTTTTTCTGTTAAATGTTTTTTCCATTATTTTGCTCATCATGCCATCAGTAACTTACCTGCAATTGAATTTACTGTTCAACTTCTGGATAAAAGAATTTTGATCATTGTTACCTCTGGAAACATGTTTTCAATTCTAGAGATGTTTTTGGGAGGAGAGAAACTCTTGAAAAATATCCCAGACATTACCAGTAGTTTTAATCTGTTTTGACATTTCTTGGCAGTCACTTGTAATTGCTGGAACCCATTCAACAGGTTGCAATGCTTTTTTTATGTCTTTTTAGTTGAAAATGAAAAAACAATTAAAAGAAACAAATACATAAAAGAATAAACTAAAAAACAGCAAACATTAAAATGTGGTCCATTCATCCCAAACTCTAAAAGTGTGGCTTTATAAAGGTTAGAAGGGGAAATAAACCTCAATTTTGAAGTTCTTTATGCAGAAAAACAGTAATCACAACCAAGAGGAGAGAGCAGAGAAAGGGTTTTGGGCATAGTTACCAAAGTCTCGGGGACGGGGAGACGGGCATGAAGGGATGGGGTTTCTGGGATGGCAAAAATTTTCCCAAATTTTGGGGAAGGCAGGGGGACAGTGTTAACCTTTTCCCATCTCCATGGCGGGCATTCCAATTCTATAAAGAGAAATGTGGATAAATCAGAAATGCATAATGAATTTCAGATGTGATATTGTTCTCAACTGAAATGTTGACAAAAGTTCCTACATGTGTAGAATACAGTAGGCAGAGAGAAAGGTACATAGGTGTATATCTAACCACTTATATTGGTATTTGCAATTTCCTTAGACGTCTAGAAGGTGACATAAGTTCAAAGGACATGCAGAATCTAGCAAAATTAGTTTTGTATTTGCACTTGTGGGATGAGATCATTGATATGCTGCAACTGTAAGTGGTTCTGTATAATGACATTCTAAAATCAATCTTACTACATAACAAGGGAAAGTGCTGTCTGTCGTTTGGGATATTAGGACGTAATCAAAATAACATCACAAACAGGATGAGGTAAGCAAGACACATTGTGGAGCAATAACTGTGTTTGAAGAAAGATATATTGGGGTAGCTATCCTCACCTATGTTCCTATCTGCTTTGTTAATGTTTCAGAAATGTTGAAAAGAATTAGGATACATTTGTTTAAGAGCCCTCAATTGAGAAATGGGCACCAGTGAATTGTTTTTTTTTATCCCTGAAACTTGGTAAAGACATGTTTATTTAAAATTTTCAGATATAGCTTGGAGGAAAGATAAATTGTTTGTTTGTAAATTCTGATTAGGAAAGTAAATAAAATTTAATAAGTCAATGACTTTCATTAGTAAGATTTGAAATACATTAAAGCTTACAACTAGATTGAATTTGAAAACATTAAGGCTTGTAAGTACTTTAGCACTTTACTTTGTTTTCAGGTTAGTGGTGGCAGGGAAGGCAGGCCTATTGGAGCATATGAGCTTGCAAAAGCAGTTGAAGACTTGGGGGCTGGGGAAATCCTACTCAATTGCATAGATTGTGATGGTGAGAGATTTAATTTCCAGATCTAGCCATGTAGACATTTCTTTAATACACATAATTAATCAATCAAAGGACAAAAATAACAAACTCAACTGAAATATTTTTTGTACTAGATAAAATAGAGTATTTCATTTTGGACACAGCTAAGCTAAGCTTTTCCATCCCAAATTTGGACTGTGTACTATGTTCAAGCTTCACTATAATTTTTATAAGAAATGTGGAGCCATGCTGATGGTCAAGGTGGTTGTTTCAGGGCAGGGACAAGGATTTGATATAGATCTGGTCAAGCTGATTTCAGAAGCTGTTAATATCCCTGTCATTGCCAGTAGTGGTGCTGGTGCGGTGGAACATTTCTCCGACGTCTTTAAACATACATCTGCGTCCGCTGCGCTTGCAGCTGGAATTTTCCATAGGAAGGAGGTAAGCTAATAAAGCTGAGCATCCTCTTTATCTCAATATGGTTTCTATATACATGATGGATGCATAGATGAATCTCTGGGCTCACCCTAAGAATATTTGAATTTTTTTTTTTGAACCTATTCCTGTAATGGAATGGAAAAGATATACTGTATTTCAAGAGGGACGGGGCATCATAGGATTACCTCTTCCTACCCAAAGCAAGAAGCAAGAGCATATCCGATTATGTCCTTAATGAGACTCTACAACATACATCCTAAGAAAAAGAACCTAGCACAGAACTTGGTGGTCTTCAAAAGTGACATTTCATAATATATTATAGAGGAAAGAAGGATCAATCAGCGAAATATTGTACCATAAGAACTATGAAGACTCTCTACAAAACGAGGGATCACCAACTGTCTGTCATCCAATAGAAAGGGCAACCAATGATACCTTGGAAGCTTTGACCAATACCAAGCCAAATAAATCTGCCTGACAAACTTATAATACCGAAAAATATGCTGTAAAAATTTTTCCACATCATCCGAGAGACCAGTTCTAGCCATCTCTTCTTGTTGAGAAGACACTTGACTACCATCCCCATCTAAGAACTTGTAATGTCCCCTTTTCCAAGTTAGTTGACTACGAAGACATTGGGCCCATTCCTCTTCCCATTGGCCATATGTAGGGAAGCAAAGGAGGTGAAACATTGCCATAATTGTGAAGGATGGCTTGACAAACAAGCAAGAGTTTTTATTCTTGTCTTTATGAGGTCAGTCTTCTTTGGAGACAGAAAGAAGTACTCTTTTCCTACATTGAGGTCGGTCATCTTGGTGGTCTACGTTGGTGATAGAAAGTGCTTTTTTCCTTCATAATGAGGTCGGTCTTGTGGAAAACATATGTTGAAGATAAAGAAGAAATAACTCTCCCAAGGAGTGAAATGTCCCCTTCTCTAAAATGACAGGTTGAAGACCCTTAGACCAATTTTGTTTCCTGATGGCTGAGGGATGAATAAAAGGGAAACATAGTCATAGTGAATTAATTATACAGTGCACCATACATTTTTATTATAAGCACTTTTATTAATTTATTAATGACAAAATTAATAAAGAAAAGAAAAAGGTTATCTTATGTTTTATTTTTCCCTTAAGGAAAATTGCGACCCATGTGTAGATGGGATAATGCAAGGGAAAATATTAAAAAAGGGAAAAGAGAGCTGATTGGTTGTTTTGGGTGGCAAAAATGCCAAAATAAAGTATAAAAGCAAGTCGCCATGGAAGGGAAGGACATTTTTTTGCACATGATAATTTCTTATATTTTGGTCTAAGCTCGCATGCTTGCCATTTCAACTCCAAAGGATGAAACCCCTTTGTAGTTTGCTTGAGAGGATGAAAACTCTCTTTAGCCTTGGAAGAAGAACGAAAAATCTTCTTCCCTTGTGTTTTCTAGTGAATTCCAGCAGCGTTGAAGGTCTGATTTTGCAGATTTATGTTGATTCCAGCTAGGGTTTGAAGGAGGATAATTGTTGCTGAGTTCGACCTTTATTTTGTAGCATTTCTACAGTGGAGCCACCCACTTTTGGGTGTGTTTTGAACACCCTAGGGAATATTGATGACATATCTGATTGGTGATTTAATTATAAGATTTTTAAGGATCAAATTTAGCTGATTGGTGTAATTTTTGGGCTGAGGAAATTTTGTCTTCAAGCTTGTCTGAGAGGTGTTCATCTGCAGACTTTTATAAATAAATTCCAGCCTTCAATTGCTCCAAATCTGGTATTTTTCTTTTGTTATTACACAAATAAATATTGCTGATCTGTTTTGGGTAATAGTTGAGTGATTTTTCTTCACTTGCGAGTATATTCCATCACGAAGGCAAGTCGCACTTTCTAGAATCAATTCAGATCTGCATAGAAATCATGTCTATATATTTCATAAATTGTTCATTTGAGATCATAATTGTGGTTATTCCATTCGAAGGTTTATATTGTCCATTTGGGGACATTACAAGGAGGTTGGTCCTCCAACAAAGAGCATTCATTGAAGTTGGCGCCACATAGAGGCTATATAAGGAGATCATTTTTCTCGAGAAGGATCATGCATCATTCATCATTGACATTTTCTTGAAGTTGGAGCTTGTGAAGCTTCTCTCTCTTGCCTTGAAAGACGAAACCCTTTCTTGGCCTTGTTTGAGGATGAAAACCCCCATTCATCTTGGGGTGATCTCACAAGGATATCACAAGTGATCTACTAAGGAGATTTCTTGTGCAATTCCTTCGTTTCCAGCCCTAGGTGACTTGCTTGGGTATTGTGTTTAGTGCCTTCTAGGGCACATCTTGGCATTTTGAGTTGGTGTAATTGTTCCTCATAATTTATGAGGATGGATCTACACTTTGGAGTGATTTTTGGGTTTCATTAATTATTTTTTCCAGCCCTGTGTGTTGGCTATACTTCTAGTGTTAAGAAATTAATTACAACTGTGATTTATCTCCACATTTCTCATTTATTTTGGAGTGTATTGGTTGGATAAATATTTCCATGGTTGAATAAAATACTTGGAAGCATTCTATGTCATTTTCAGCTTGTGTTGCATGGGAATTGATGCCATTGAAGTACCATTTCAATTCACCGTCCTAGGAGAATAAATACTAGTTCACAACTAGGGTTTGTGTGGAATCATTGTTGGCTGTCATCACAATTCAGTTTCTGTCATAAAAAAATCAGATTTCTTCTTGTTGCTAATTGCATTTTCAGTTTGTTTCCATAAGGGTTTGAAGTAATTTTTTGGGTGGCTGTCATAAATATCAGAGTTCGTTGGTTGGGGTTTGAGACCAAACCCTTATTTTCCGTTTGATGTCCTAAAAGGGATATTACAGTGGTATTAGAGCCCAAGAGCTTGCCACGTGAGGGTTATCCATGCAAGAAGATCACAAGGAGTACATTTGCTATCAAAGGAAGGGTAAGAAGAATTCAGGGCAGCCACTTGAGATGGATAGTATGGGCCACAAAGATTCTGAAAAAGCAGAGTTGAGCAGACTTTTTGATGATGTTAGGGTTGAGAGGTTCGCCCTAGGGCAAGAAAGATTGGCAAATAAGATGGCACAATTGATCCATGCCATAAAAACCTAAAAGGTGAAGGAAGCTCTTCAAGGGCAAGCAATAATATTTAGCCACTAAGAATCGTGAGTGATTCTTCATCTAAGTCATTTCGGCCTACCTTCCTCCCAAGAAATGAAGTCATTCCAGTGGTTGAAACACGACATTTAGCGGGTCAAAATATTGTGGACAAATATGAGGAGTATAAGGCTCTTTCAAAGAAGATTCCTGATGTCATATCACTCATTGAGTTCATAGGATGGAAGAAAGGTAGAGTGGGAATTGGACCAAGGTCCAAATCTCAAGCTATGTCCAAGGAAAATGGGAAAGAATCCCTCTATTGTGATCAAGGAAGAAAAAAAACACTCGAAGGGGCAATGAGATGGAGCAGCCCATGGAAGCCCTAGAAGTACTTGTCACTCTTCCTGGGGATGAGCCATTGACTGATTTTCAGGACAACAATGTGAAGGGGCATGTGTTTGATGAAGAAACCATGGAGCATGAGCCCAAGAAAAAGGGGAAATGTGATGCGCCGAATTGTTGAGGGGAATTGGTGGTTGAAGCCCAATCACCGGGTGATAATGAGAATACTCAGCTTGCTGGAATTTTCAAAGCAACACCTCATAAGAGACAAGTTAATGTTGTTCATGACTTTGGCAGGAACTATGAAGAGGCTCCATGCATGTGCCAACCATAGTTACCAGGTTCGGCCAGATTTGTATGAAATCCGGTTCGAACTGTATTTTTTGAAGTAACCGAATAAATCCGGTTTGGTTCAGCCAAATTTTTGCACAAAAAAAAAAAATTCCTTTTTTGAATTTTCGGTGAAGAAATCACAAGGACAGAATTTTTTTTGCCTTTTTTGGAAAGGGTCCGGGAAGATGTAGCAGCAAAAACTTGCATGTGCCATAACTTTCATTCTGTGGCTCCGTTTCAGGTGTTGTCTTCTCTAAAAGTGTATATTTTCTTGAGTTCTACGCATTGATGGGAATATTTTTTTTATTTTCATAAAATCCATTTTTGCACCTTTTTGGACCAAGCAACTTCTTGCAATCTTTTGAAAGAATCATTATGATGATGATGATTATGGTAGATGGATGCTTTTTTGTATGATTTGTCTATATATAATGATATAAGTATACAATAATATAAATTTATAATAATATAAGTATATATATTCCGAACCGGATTTTTCCGTATTTTTTCGAATTTTTTCGAGAACTCCGAATTTTCGGATTTTTTTGCCCTTCCAAATTTAATCGGATTTCCGCACTTGGTAACTATGGTGCCAACAAAATATGGATGAAGTCAAGGTGGGAAGAGCTTCACTAGTTGAATATTAAGAGATCTCAACCAAGCTTCATTCGGAAAAAGATGATCAAGTTGATAACAACCCAACGTATGATGGTGAAAATCACATTTCAGTTTTTTGGTCTCCTCCTATGTTGTTGCCATACTTGTGTCATCATGGGAAACTTGTTGAAAAGAATGAGCTTATGTCAAGTTTGATGCTTCATAGTATAATTGGTGGTTGTCATGGACAACATAGTGGAAACGGTGATAAAGTGAAGAAAACTCAAAGTGGTAAAGGGTACATAGATCCTTTGAGTTACAAAGAAGATTAAGTCCTCAATGGGTTTCATGTTACTATGGCTAGTGAGTGCTTCACTTCGTGCATATGGTTAGAAAGAAATTTTATGAGAATTCATATGGAGTTTGTTGTGCATTTGAACACCCTTGTGAAAGATAAGATGCTACAAGATGGCCTCATCATCCCTTGTACCAAGAGGTTCCAACAACTCAAGCTCACCTTGGGCAAGCACATGGTAAGTGGTAATTTCTATGTGAATTGTAATGAAGATACGGATTTGGTACTTGGAGTGCCATGGCTGCACTCTTTGGGTAAATTTACCCAAGACTACCAAACCATGGAGTTGAGGTTCAAGCTTGATGGCCAAGAGGTTGTGCTTCCAAGCATGACAAATGAGATTCCTCAAGTTGCTACAACCAAGAGGAGGGGAAGAATTTCCGGAAGAAGGAAAGACATATGGCAACACATAATGAGGTAAAAGCTACAGTTTTATTTTCAAAACAGCAGTCGTGTTATAAGGATTTTGAATTTCTAATTAATAAGCAGTCTCTTGGAGGGAGTGCTCCAATAGAAGTAGAAGTTGAGTTCATGAATTGTGTTTGAAATTGAGCGGGATGGTTGTTATTTGGTTGTTCCAAGCATTTTAACTCAGCTGGGATTTGGAGGTATGATTGGAAGTAGCAAGAGTCTTGATTTGTGGGATTTCAAGCATGCTGTCATAGACATTTCCAGCCCCCTTTCCATGTTGTTGTCAGTTGTAGGAAAGTTTCTGGCCACTATCATCTTGATTTTAAGGAAAGAAATGCATGGATACAGCTGTGTTTGGGACAACATGGCTGGATTTTTGGGATTCTATCACTTGAATGAAAATCATGAGGAGAATGCAAGCCATGGAAGAGAGCTAGCTTCCATGCCTACGAGACATGAAGAAATGATATTAGGAGCCCTTTCTTATTTTAATGTGTTTGTTCTTTGTGGAGGCACAAGAATAAAGAAGAAAGAGCAGCTGAATTTGTTATCCACCCGAGCAAATGATGAAGAATATGGGACTGCAGCTGAAGATGAAGATGCCATAATGGAGGATGACAAATTTGTGATTGAAAAAGGTTTCATTTTGCATAGAAATAGAGACCCTCTAATACTTGGATTGGGAGTGAAACATAAAAGCTTTGAAGAAGGTACAACTCAACCTAGGACAGCAGGAAGAGGACAATCTAGGCCACCTTTTGGGCAGCCAAGGAGGTCACTACAACAAGGTAACTTTAGGTGTTTGACTTTGGATCAATTTTGCATGATGTAACGAAGAATGAGGATGCCACATTGGGACATGGATTAGCTTGTCAAGCTGTTGATTATTCACCAACTTCTTGCTCAATGACTGAGATAACAATAGTTTGGAAGGCTTTTTATACAACTGAGTATGCAAAGGAAGTTGTTATTGTTGTTTCTGAAGTTGAAGATGAAGAGGACTTGAATGGAGAGAGGGGCAGTGGGTGTTTGCGTTTGTTTGGACAAAAGCTCCTTCATTTGACGGGCACGAGATCCAGATTATGGGAGCACTACAACATGTTCCTTCACCTTGGTATGATGACACTTAGGCATGAGAGCTTACAATTGCTTGAGGACAAGCAATTTTGGGAGGGGAGAACTATAATGTCCCCTTTCCAAGTTAGTTGACTACGAAGATCTTGGGCCCATTCCACTTCCCGTGGGCCTTAGGGAGGGAAGCAAGGGAGGTGAAACATTGCCATAAGTGAAGGATGAGTTGACAAACAAGCAAGAAGAACTTTTGTTTTTGTCTTCATGAGGTCACTCTTCTTTATAGATAGAAAGTACTCTTTTCCTACATCGAGGTCGGTTATCTTGGATGCCTACGCTGGTGATAGAAAGTGCTCTTTTCCTTCATAATGAGGTCGGACTTATGGAAAACATATGTTTAACTTGATAAAGGAGAAATAACTCTTCCAAGGAGGTCGGTCCTCCAACAAAGAGCATGCATTGAAGTTGGCGCCCCATAGAGGATATATAAGGATATCATTTGGCTCGCGAAGCATCATGCATCATTCATCATTGATATTTTCTTAAAGTTGGAGCTTGTGAAGCTTCTCTCTCTTGCCTTGAAAGACGAAACCCTTTCTTGGCCTTTTTGAGCATGAAAATCCTCATTCATCTTGGGGTGATCTCACAAGATCACAAATGAGCTACTAAGGAGATTTCTTGTGCAATTCCTTCATTTCCAGCCCTAGGCGACTTGCTTGGGTATTGTGTTTGGTGACTTCTAGGGCACATCTTGGCATTTTGAGTCGGTGTAATTATTCCTCATTTGAGGCTGGATCTACACTTTGGAGTGGCTTTTGGCATTCATTAATCATTATTTTCAGCCCTGTGTGTTGGCTATACTTCTGCTGTTAAGAAATTAATTACAGCTGTGATTTATCTCCTTATTTCTCATTTATTTTTGAGTGTATTGGCTGGATAAATATTTCCATGGGTGAATAAAATACTTGGAAGCATTCTATGTCATTTTCAGCTTGTGTTGCATGGCAATTGATGCCATTGAAGTGCCATTACAGTTTTCTACCCTAGGAGAATAAATACTGGTTCACAGCTAGGGTTTGTGTGGAATCATTGTTGGTTGTCATCAAAATTCAGTTGCTTTCATTAAAAATTTAGATTTCTTCTTGTTGCTAATCGCATTTTTCAGTTTGTTTCCATAAGGGTTTGAAGTAAGTTTTTGATAGCTGTCATAAACATCAGAGTTTGTCGGTTGGGGTTTGAGGCCAAACCCTTATTTTCCGTTTGATGTCCTAAAAGGGACATTGAGGAACTTCAAAAGCACAAGGTATAGGCCATAGAGTGTCAATCCTTGTCATCCAGTGTATGATGGCCCATCCGAGATTCTCAGATATAATTTGGTTTTGACACGATTGCACTTAACATAACAATAGATCGCTTTACTGTTTGATTAAACTTGATCTTTCCACCTAGGTTCAACCTTTCAAAGGGCTGTGATAAGGAGAGGCCTAGACCACCTGTTAACGACCCAGGTTGTAGAGAAATCTCTCCAAGAGAAACCATCAGTCAAGTCCAAGTCACACAAATCATGTCATTAACTGAATGCTTGAGAAAAACTTCAATACATTGTAGAATAGTCATTTATACAACTTTATTAACTCCATTGAAATGCATCATGCAATTCTCATTGTAAAGTTCAAACTAGATGTAGAAACTGATATTTGAATCAAAACTAGTAAATGTCTGGGTAGTTTGAATTCACAAATTTTTGGAAGTTGCATTAACCCTTTCTTTTTCTTCGTGCCTTGGAGGAATATATGTTGATGTCATGATATGAGAGTATAAAGTAACCTGAGTTGAAGGTTTTCTGTGTACCTTTGCTAGAGGACAGGTTGAAAGGTCAGATGTAAGAGTCAGGATAAACTCTCTCAGATGTAAGAATCAGGATAAGAAGATCTCTTTTCTAAACAAACTGACGCCCTTGAAATTGTAATTGACAAACCTGAATCCTTTGTTGGTAGACCATATGTGTTGGGCTGTAAGTCTGGAAAGAGTACATCCAATAAGGGCAAGAGATATGACACAATCTCTAAGGATGCCTTAATACAGGACCTGTTGGCTTTCTTAGTAAGGGACAATTCATTTGGTAAACTGACTATAGATTGTAACTCTGGCATCTTATTATTATGATGACCATTTAATGTCAGTGCAAACGTTACAGTTTTGTGTGAAGAAGCAGATTTGCAGCATCAGTACATTATTTTTCTTAAGTTTGCGTCAAAACATGTCAAGGAATGAGAAATTAACTGAAAGCACCTTGGCATTCTCCAGGGACTGGAGGATCTCTGGCCAGGAAGGAGAAAAAATGACTAGTTGTTTTCAACATAGTTGGGTTAGTCCCAAAACCTGAGATCTATCTGAGTGGTCTTTAGCATAGAGGCATCCCCATGGGATTGGTAGCATTGGGGATACACATTTTAGGATATGTCCATTGGGTTTGGCACACAAGTAGTTGTAAGAGGCTTCTGTATGTCAAAGATGGAATATCCTGTGACTTTTCTTCTCTTTATTGTTTTCCCTACCAATAAAAGGTGTTGTCCATGGCTTGTTTAAGAGGTTATTGTTCCAACTTCTCAAGAATCCTGTTATAAAATCTGATCCTTATTATTGCCAGTCTGAGGGGAAATAAAAGTTGATATTTGACTTGCTTAAGCTTCTCTAATATACTCGTGGGGAGTCATTTCTTTATGTCTTAATGTCTTATAGAAACTCCAAAATCCTATAGGAAGATGGTAAACCCATTCTTTCCTTCCACTCGTTCAGAAAGTCACAACCTTTTACTTTGTAATTGGGGTCCTCATTTGAAAGGTAAAGTGGATTTACAGTATTTACCTTAACGAAGACCTAAGCAAGCTACCTTGGGGATCTTAACTAGTCAGAATATATTGCCTGCATTTTACTGTTCCTTGAGCTATGCTCTTAAAGCATCATATTAGTCGAGGGGAAAAAGTTTTTTGGATATATCAGTGTCATAATGTTTGTATAACTGCCAAAGAAGTTTTCTTTTCCCATAAGCTTTCTTTTCAACTAAAGAATTGAGAGCATCATACTGCCAATTGGAATAGTAATCTGGCGTATTATCTAATATAGCTTAAAGCATAATGACATCTTTAGTCAGCTCTGTATCTAACATGACTTCTGAATTTTATTCTTGTTCTCAAGTTTCAACTGCTGATGCCACTTTAATAGCTAAAGCATCTCCTTTTCTCTAGCATTTATGTTGTAATGAGCTGTAATGAAGGTTTTTGATAGTACCTAGTGCATAATATGTTTATGGAAATTAAAGACTTCAGCTTTGGGTTTGAGAGCAAGGGTAAGCATATGGTTTTACTAAATGAGACAGATACTGAACAAACATACAATATTAAGGGACAAATCCCAAGCAGAACAAAGAAAGCCATGATCTAATTCATTTCAAATCCATTGTAATTTGAGTTTGATTTATCTGGTGGACTGCCTTGATAGTGTTTATTGTAGAGCACTGTTGGCAAATCTGGAATTGACTTTTGTGTTTGTCTTAACAGGTACCAATTGTGGCTGTCAAAGAGCATTTAAGAGCTCAAGGCACAGAAGTTAGGATATAAAACTGTTCTCACCAGACAAATCCCTGCGTTGATGTAGTAGGATCTGCCAATATGATCTGGGGTCCATCGTTGATCTGATAATAGTTGATTATGAAAAGAGACTTTACTTCAGCCCAAGGCATAATGATATTACAGAAGGCTTTTTCAAGTTTCTTTCGTTCCCATCAATTTTTTTGGCCCTATACAAACATTAGAGAGATCCATTTTTTCATGAAGATATGTGATTGCGGCAAACAAATGTGTTAAAGATGGTGCCACAAATTGGTTCTATTATATAGCTGCAAACGTGAAAAGGACCAAGGCTCTATTGAAGATTTCATCTTAATGTTATTGATGAGATAGTTGCGAGGAAAAACCCCTTCTATTCTGTTTATGGTAAATGATAATAGAGTGCATTAGCTAGTAATGGGAACAGTGGATTGGTGCTAACTAGGAACAGGGACAGCTAATGAGGGGTGGTGATTGCTAGGAAATTAGCGGCAGGTTCAATTCAATGTCATTTGCAGGTTTGATTTAATTGTAAGCATAGCACAATGCATTGATGTGCTAGAACGGATGGGAGAGCACATAGCCTTAAATTACAGAGAGAGCCTTTAGGCCCCATGAGAATATTTTGGTTTCGTGAAATTATGCTAGTATTCTGACTTACTACTTTGCGGGGGCCATCAAGGCCGGATATTATTTGGGACTAAACTATATTTTGCCCTATCAGTTTTGTTTAACAAGTTTTGTCATTTCCTTTGTAATGCTGGGATGGAGTTTGTATTCATTGCAGATATGTATTTAGTATATTATGATTATCACTTTTGGTCTTTGGATTTCTTTTTAATAGTCAATATTATTACAGAACAGGAGGAATCTGATGCCATGGCATGTGAATCAGGGACAATTCAGACTCTGAACAACTTAAAATGCCAGACAAAGCTGATGGATATCAGCTACAAAGCAAACACACATTTCAGACTTGCCACCCTTAAAGAGAGGCAAGGCAATGCCCAGCAGATTACTCTCTCATGTTTATCCTGCGAGCCACCCCAATGAAGCACTTCCTCACCCCAGGCCCAGTGGCCAAAGAGAAATCCAGCTGGGGTACCTGCTTTTTCTTGGCTTTGTGCTCATTTTTGTCCCTTTTGGATTGACCTTTGCTGCTCCCCAAAATCCTTTAGGCTGAATTTACCATATCATTTATGAAAGCTTCTTAATGGACCAACTTGGTTTGTCATGAGGATTAGACATATACTGAAATTTCATTCAAGTATACCGATTATGATTTTTAAGGGAAAAAAAAAGGACACAATGAATTAAAAAATACACAATTTCCCCCATTTGTTCACTGATGCGCGACAATTATCAGGTTATTATTAGATATACATGCATTTTGAATTACATTTCCCATGTAAGAAAATTACGACACAAACAATAATTCAATAAAAACATGGGTGACGACATAAATCATTAAGTAAGAGTATGGATCAGACACATATTGGTATGCATTTAAATGAATTATATCAAAGTTTTTCGTCTGTAATAATGGTAAAATATATTTCTCATCTTGATAAAAAATTAGATTTCACTAGGCAATTCTTATTACCATTATGGGTTATCAAGAGAATGAATTACATTTCACTTGCCAGTTGTTATGACCATTATTGTTTACCAAGAAAATTCCTATAACGATTGTTGTCATTATGGACAGTTCCCAATTTTCTTTTTCATTGTATTAAATGTTATTAAATTGCAGAAAGCCCTGTCCTCCTAACTTTGAGTGTGCATATTATCATCTAAAACAATAATTGTTGCCAATAAATTGGATAAATATTATAAAACAATATGTCAGATACATTACATAATATGTAAAGCAAAGGTATATGGAAAAAAAAGCTTTGATAAAATGACATCCAATCAAGAACATATATAGAAATATCTATTAATTTATATTAGTAATACAAAAATAATTGGTACAAAAGTTGCAAGAAGTTGATTTACAATGGTTCCATCTCTAAGAGTTTCCCATGTATAACAAATCTCTTTTTTCTGCAAATTCTAGTCTTTTAAGACTGTAGGGGCGCTTTCTTCCTCGACTAGCCCTCGAAGCGATATAAAAGGGAAACTTTTGGACTATTGTCCTTTTAACTAGCTATTTTATTGTGTGCTTATCGCTCTTGCATGGCTAGAAAGTAATAGCAAGATGCATTCAAACTCAACAATGAGGAGCTATGGTCTGAAAATAATTATTGATTATTAAAATTAATATTTTCAAATTAATAAATATGGTAAGATGTTAAAATTTAAGAAAAAAAGACAGTTGTAGTTAAAGAACTATAATTTCTTAAATAATTAAAAATTATCATAATTACTAATTTAATGTAGGGGGTGGTATGTATATTTATAATTCCTAAGTTTCTCTTGTTGTAAAATGAGCTCTCAAATACATAAGAGATAAATTTCTCACTTTGTATGTTTCATGTACAAGTTTTAGAGAGCGATGATCTTCTTATGTATATTTAAGAGTGTTTATTAAATGCCCACACTTTAGTTTGATAAAAAAAATAGACTTAACTAAGAAAATGTTAGCTTTGATTCCATGAGATTTACATGAAAAGATGCATATTCCACTTGCTACTAGCCACTCCATGGATGTGATATCTGTGGGCCTTAGATTAGTAGTTCAAAGATGAATTGAGAGGGTTCTCATTTTGATACTATCCAAACGTCTCAGTAGCAAAAACTCAATCCCACAAGCTATTATTCTTGTAGATTGTAGTATAGCTACACTCATTACAACACTGATTTACAAGGCGATCACTATGGTACATAAGTTTAAACGAATGATGAACTCCCAAACTAACCTTATATTTTTTTCTCTCTCAGATGTTCTATGCAACCTCGTGGGATCCACTCTAGCTAATTATGTGATCCAATCCAATTGATATGTCAATACCTGCTCATTACACTGTCTTGTAGATCTTGACATGAACAAACAAAAGATGCTTTCAATTTTTCTAAGAGAAATAAATAAGGATGTGTGAGAGGAAATCTACAAATCCTATCTTCAACCTATACAACTTGAGCCCCATTAGCCACTCTCACTAAAACTTAAACGCTACTATAGTTCTTATCTTCACTTTAATGATGGGATCACACAACCCTTATGGTATATTAAACTCTAGTTACTATATTGCTTAAGGGTTCCCGTGGCATAGTATTGAATTTACTCCCACGAGTTCCGGAGAGAGATTGATCCCCCGCATTCCTCAGGAGCACTAATTATATTTGTTCTTTAGAGCTAAAAACTGAAGATCATTTTTAATAACATGTTCTCTTTACTATGAGATCAAAAGTCGGTTCTTCTGTGTCTTCAGATATTGACTCAATTTCCTACATGTCTTCATAGCATACGAGGATCATAAATACCTAACAACTCTATTTGGGGATAGGTTTGGCCATTGCTAACATCTACTTTGAGTTCATGCCTCCACATGAGCTCAAACTAGGATGATTTTGTTTTTTTTCAATGACTTTCCTCAAGTGTAATACAGTTGTGTTCTTGCATATAACATGGGGTATTGTTCTATCGGTGGCATCAAAGCCAATTACAACCATTGATTCATGAAGAAGAAGCAACTATGAAAGAGCTGTTAACATAGATAAGTTGCCGCTACACCAAAAGCTTGAATTGTTAGTGAGGGTGAGATCAGGGAGGTTAGAATCTGTACTAGACATAGTTGACCAAGACGCAAGCTACCCTGTTGAGGGTGGGAGTTGAATTCTTCCCCAATAGAGTCACCAATTTGTTAATAAACTTTGGTTGCCGCTACATCAAAAGCTTGAACCGTTAGTGATGTTGAGATTGGGGAGGTTAGAAGAGACCTGAGGAGTCGGTACGTAGGGGTTGAGTGTCCCACTCGTCAACAAGAGCCATGAAGAATTTTCTTGATGAGGTTTTGATGAAGTTTTGTTCTTTGTTAATTTTTGTTGTTGAAGTTTTATTTATTTTGGCCTGAGAGTGATTGAACGAAATTTTGATTTTAAATTTTGCTTATGAGAAAAAGATTTTATAAAATTGTTGATTCACTAAAAAGGAAAAATTGTTTGCTACTCCCACGTTTTTCATGAAGAAGCTTTTGATCAAATCTAAATATTAAGCTTTTGGAAATGTGAAAGAGATTGGACAGAATTATTTAAGAGCATTGGAGTGTTGCATTGAATGTTGGAGCCGTTGTAGCAACTAGTTGATGTGTCTGAGCAATGCAAAAATATTAAATCATTTAAACGCTACTAATATCCAATTTTCCCTCCCTGAAAAAATGGGCAGCTTGAAAAAATTGGACTTGGGCACTTTCAAGGGATCTTGGTGAAGGATCTGTAGATTCAGGTGTTTTTCATGCTTTGGGGGAACTTGCAATTGTTTTAGAACATTTCTCCATTTTTGTCTAACTCCCCAGATCCATAAAAGTCCAAACAATTAGTGAAAAATGAGAAAAAAATGGGGAAAAGCGTCAAAAACAGTGTATTGCAGAAAAACAGGTGTTTGAGGGCTAGGAGGAATTAGTTTTGTTGGGTCACTTGTACCCCGCATTCCTAAAAAAGCTGCGATGCAAGAGAGTTTGGACGGGCCAAGTGTTTTGCGGGTTTACAGATGGCAGAAGGAACCCGAGACCAAGTTTTCGAGGGCCACTAATTCTCCGTGCCTCTGAGATTTCTGCAAGACAAAGGAGTGTTGGAAAAGCAGAGTGGTGCGGGATTTCGGGCACTTTCACGGGGACGTGAGTTCCCTACGGAGGAAAAATTGCTGCAAAAAGAAGGCGATGGTGGCACATTTCAATGTGAACGAGACAAGGGTTACGGGCACCAAGGTCGGGGTGGAATTGTTCCTAGGTTCTACTCGTGGCTCGCATATTTGATTTACACGTCACTAAGGGAACAAAAAACCATGTGGATAGTGCAGAAATTATTGGAACTCAAGGCCCTTGTTCCCCAGTTCTTCAAGAGCTTCGACTACTTGATTCATCCACAATGCAAATGAGAAGATGAATTAAATGCGGACTGTGGAGTTGCGCAGGGAACCAATTTCGACCCCTGATCCCCTGAACTTAAAATGGGCATAACTTTCGCTTGGATTGTCCGAATTTGATAAAATTTATATCGTTGGAAAGATCTCAACATCCTTTATGCCACAAAATTGTATTTCTTAATTTCGGTGAGGGTAGGTTGGTGAAAAATAATAAAACATCTCTAGTATTAAAAGACACAATTCTAGGTAGCTGAACAACTAGAATTAATGGAGTATGGTACCCTTTTCTTCTCCAACAAGTAAACTGACATGAGGAGTGGGTTTGGCAAGGTGCCCTTCATTGTTTTTAGACATTTAATGCATCTTGTTGGTGGGTGAAGGCCCGAATTCAAATTTCTCTCTTTCTCCCCTCTCTTTCGTATTATATACAGATCACATGGCATTGAAGTATTTGGTAAATAAACCTTTTTTACAAGGGCGCATATGTTGATGGGTGCTTTTATTTCAAGAATTTTATTTCACAGTTGTGGTAAAACTAGGAAAAAGTAATTCTAGACCAGACCATCTATCAAGAATACAGTCAGCAGAAGAAGCATAGGCAATTGAGGATACCATGCTAGATGCACAGTCATATAGGTTACAATGCGTGCCATCATAACTAGAGGACATTGCTATCTTTTTATGAATAGGGATGACACCAGAAGGAATGAAATCCTTGGAGAAGAAACAACTTGCTATACGCACCACACCTCATATGTTAATCAATGGTGAATTGTACAAATTAGGCCAAGATGAAATATTGCATCGTTGTGTATTGGAACATGAGTGCATGAGTATTATGGAAGAAGCTCATGGTGGAATTGCAGGTGGCCACTATGTCGGTGATGCCACAATGCGCAAGATTTTACTCACTAGATTATGGTGGGAGACCCTCTCTAAAGATTGTAAGGAATTTTGTAAGGCATGTGATCATCGTCAACATCTTGGAAAACTAAGTCAATGAGATGAAATGCCTCTGAGACCAATTACTAGCGCAAAACTGTTTGAGAAATGGGCTATAGATTTTGTGGGTCCTATTTCACCAGCTATGCACAGAACTCGATCACGCTATATTATAACTTGCACTGACTATCTGACAAGGTGGGCAGAAGTAGCACCTTCCAAGGACTGATTCCAAAAAGTACTTGAAGTTGTACACTTCCTCAATAATATAAGGAGTGAATGTACTTGACCCTTATTGGCATGTTTTGTAAGAGTCCATGATATGTGGCAAGGAAAACATGTCTACTTTGTGTAATAATGTTGCTAATCTTCCAAAACTACCATCCAGATCCTCATGGGTCTGTCCCACTGAAAGGAAGTTTACATACATAATGTTGAATACCCTTTTAGCTGTCAACATTGATACAAATGTAAATAATTTATGATTATTTTTATCACTTGAAGCATTATCCAATTGCAAGTAGAGGACCGGTCGTTTCTTTATGAAAGAAGTATTCACGCTAGCAACACTAACTGATTTTGAATGGTCAAATATTTCCTTGTACCTTTTACATTTTTCATGCACATAATTTTGTAATAATGCATCATGTAATGGTTGTTTGGATGATCCACAACGATACAACAAATATCTATACTCATCAATTACAAGTTCTTCAAGCTTCCTGAGACATAAAGCTAATGATGTGATTGTATAGTTTGCTCCACATTCAACAAATGGTAGGTCAAAATGGTTGAAACCCCTGTCTTGTGTCCATGTGTGAGAATACCAATAAAAGTAACTGGTAGGTTCATAACATTACTTATTGAATTTTCTTTTTTACCCATCCTTGTTATGGAAGTTTTCATTTTATCCAATTGATCATGTATAATGCTCAAGAATCCACGAGGTTGTTCTTTTGACTGTAATCTGTGGGAATAGTTGAGTACATTATTTTGCTTATTTATATCATTCATCTGATTGATAATTTGTCATTTAAACATGATTTGATAATGTATGAGGATGCTTTGTATAGGTATATCTTAGTGAGTTTAATGAATTTTCCTTAATTTTTCTCATGCAATTTGATTAACCGTATAACTTCCTACTAAATGCTTTTGTGAGAGAAATGTGGTGATGTGTGTAGGAAAATAATGCAAGTTTATTTCCAATGAAATTAAGGAGCCCAAAGTTTGGAGTTGGAGTTCAGAAATGGGAGACTTTTTCCATCTATGGGCCTATAAGTATGGGTCTTGTTTCTAGCAGTCCCATAGGAATTTATGAGTCTTAATCAATATTGTTAGTGGAAGACATTAGTGCTGGTAATTTTGGCGTATTTTGTAACCATATGTGTCTATATAAAGACACCTCCTTGAAGAAAAATGGATTAGTTGGTAATTTTCATAATATGCGATATAGCTTGTTGCATTTAGTACTTTTCCTTTCCGCACTGAATATGTCATGAAACTTATTTGAATTAATATAAGGAGATATCATTTTGAGAATCTTGATCTATTAAGATTTCCTCTGTCCCAAGGAAGAGCGAGGGCCCACTCGACAAAGGAGACAAGAGGTTGTTTATGTTTACGTACGCATATGTTTTTTTGATAAGTCATAATCACTCAGTTCCTTTACTGTAATTTCTATTTTAGTGTGTTTCATGCAATTCTTGTTCAAGTGTGTTTATTTTCCTTATTGAAATTTCCATTCAGAATGTGTGTTTCCTCTTATGCAAATTCTAGTTAGCGCGTGCTTTTACTTTTACTGCAAGTTTTAATAATGAGTGTGTAATTTCAATTTTTTTCTTTCAATTTTGCATGCAAATTTCCATTTGAGTTAGAAGTACAACTTTCAGAATTCATTCTATCATAGTAACTTAATTCTGTATATTTACATTGAGTTTCCATAGATTAGTAGAAAATTCAGAAAGATCTAACAGAAACCCCCCCAATAAAGACCCAATAGTATAATTGGCTAGATAGGGATCCATTGCATAAAACCTATTACACATCCCTGGTTTGATAATGACACAAGTAGATTAATCTATTAGTTAAATGATTGGAAGAATACAAAGACCCATCATTTTTGGTGTCGTTTTTGGGGACACCACAAGCACAACACGTCATTTTGTTCACTTTAGATGTTATGGGTGTTAATCGAGTTCATCTATGGAACCAATAGAAGTCCTAGGCCTTGTTTACATAACCAACTTTGATACATAGGCCACGAGATGATCAAGGGATATTTATACCACACAACATCCAACAAATATATCCAAATAGACTACACATAGGGAGCACTGAGAGTGACACTAAATCCAATCCAACACCTAAAAGCCCTTCTAAACATTCTACATCATCCTATTTGGAACGATAACAACATTAAGAAATGGGAGACAATAGGAATAATGAGAACTGTCCCTTGGGTAGAACCTTTACTTATCCCATTATCTTGGATGAAGATGAGGATGCACCTATGAAAAATATCTCACCATCCATCCTCCCTATCTTCTGAGGCATGTCTACAGAAGATCCCGATCAGTTCTTGTTTGAATTCAAAGTTCTTTTCCAGACATATGACTATAGAACAAAAAATCAAAAAATCAAACTCTTTCCTTCCACTCTCAAAGACTTTGCTATGAGATTGTTCATGGGATTATCCTCTAACTCCATTCATTCTTGGGAGTCCATGGAGACAACATTTTTGGATAAATATCAAGACTAATACAGGGAAAAGGATAGGAAATAAGAGTTATTCCAGATAAAGTAAAAAGAAGATGAAAATCTACACGATTATCTGGATAGATTTCTTTTTCTCCATTGTAGGAGTGGTTATGAGTTACATGCAGAAATTACTAAGACAATTTTCCTTACAGGACTTGATGAAGAAACCAAGGATTCCCTTCATCTTATGGGAGGAGGTGATGTGCACAAAATTATTATGGAACAAATAATTGAGCTATGCCAAAGTTACTATAGAACATGAGGAGGTATACGAAAAATAAAAACATCCAAGCTTTCCCTAGGAACCTTTGAACTTCTAGAGGAAATGGCCAACATGAAAACAAACATCTTGTCATAATTGACATCAACCATTGATGGGATAAAAGCCAAAATCGGTGTTGTAAAAGAACTGTTGGACATATATTGCCCTAAATTCAGGAAGAGACATCCTCTGAGAGAGTGTCCTTTAGGGGTCAAAGACATGTGTTTGATCTATGACATTGCTGATCACGATACTAAGCATTGCACTTTCTTATCTCAGTTGAAAGGAGGATTGAATGTTGTCTCTCAAACTAACATAGAGGTAAAATTTGTTCGAAGACCAAATAATCAGGCTGTGTATGCTCCTCGACCTGTTCAGAACCCTGAGAGGATGTCATGGCCCGATTAGCCTCCTCATCCTACTTGGGGACAATTTGAGTCGGCACTGCCAAATTGGATGGCTTACCCACATCCACCACCATAGATGAGTCCCTAAAATTAGTAGGGTTAGACATCACCAACCCCTACAAATCCGTGACAAAACCAACAGTGGGTACCTCAATAGAATCCTAACCAAAACCAATAGTGCATACCTCAATAGAATCCTAACCAAACGCAACAATGGACACCACAACAAAATACTAATCAATAGAGGAGGTTCCAACAACCAAAGTAGGCTTTAATGTCCCTACCAAAAAACTATCAACAACACAAACACGCAGCACAAACACAACTTCCAACCCAGCATGTAGTGAATCCTAAAAATTAGCAGAAAACTTCACTTGATAAAGTAGGACAGAGTGATACAATGCAGGTCAATACTATCGGTAATTTGTGAATAAGCTCTGGGAGAGAATAAGAATGTTCATACAGATCATTTTCCTGAACAATTATAGGAAACTTGAACTGCAGAGGAAACACTGCTAGTTCAAGATTTGAAAAAGGTGAACATTTAGGTCCCACTTCTAAGAGCAATAAGGGATATTCGTGAACTAAACTAGACCATTAGAAATGAATGTATCAAGACACCAGGAAGTAAGAAGAAATACCTAAAAATAGTTAATGTGGAAGGGAATTTAGTTGATCTTATTGCTAGAAAACTTATTTCACCAAAATATGGGGATCCTGGGAGTCCACTAATTACTATTTGTATAAATGATCAATCAATATCCAACGTTTTGGTGGATCTTGGTACTGCCATCAATTATATAGCAACATATATGTTCCATTTATTGTCTTTAATAGGATTGCAACCTACCAATATCATTCTTCAATTAGCAAATCAATCCATTGTTGTACCATATGGTGTGATTAAGGATATAATGGTCACGGTTGAATCCTGAGAGTACCCTGTGGATTTCATGGTCTTACAGCCTAAATCTCGGAAGTTGGGATATCCAGTCATCTTAGGAAGACCCTGGTTAGCTACTATTGCTACATATATTGACTGTAGGTTAAGAAAAGGGTAAGTGCACGAAGTTGGTGGACAATTCCGTGGACATAAAAACCCAAAATAAAGATACCGCGATCGTGGTTCTTGAATTCTAGGTTCGGTAATTACCGAACCTAATACCGCGATCGCGGTTTTTAACCGCGAGCGCAGTTATAAACCGCGATCGCGGAACTCTAAGACAAAATCACATGGTAATTCGGACATTAGGATGTGTGTAAATATGTTTTATAAACCGCGAGCGCGCTTTACAAACCGCGAGCGCGCTTTATAAACCGCGAGCGCGCTTTATAAACCGCGAGCGCGGTATTGTTAAAAAACTGTGATCGCGGATCTATCTGCCGAACCTAAGCCTCGGAAAATCTTTGTTTTTCCCCAACCAAAGCTATAGAAGGTCATTATGAAGTGTAAAAGGTAAAAAAACCTCAAATCTGCTCTTCCAAAGACTTGAACGATGCTAAAAAACTGAAAATTTTTCACAAAAATGGTGTCATCGCGTAGGGGAGACTCTTAGCTTTGTAGAAATATTGTTTTTAAAGTGAATAGAATAAGATAAATATCATTTTATAATTTATTACTAACAATAGGTCTTTAAGACATTTTTTCCCGTGAATGTTCATGTCTACATTTAAGACTGTAACTTTTTTTTCGCTTATCAAAATATGATAAAACTTATACCATCCCAAGCGTGGAAAAATTCTATACACCTTAAAAAAAAATAAAAATTGATTTCGATATTTTTTGATATAGTTATGGCGGGCAAACGGAAAGCGCTCCATTTTCTAAATATTTTCAGACCACTTTCACGGAAAAAATCATAAAAAAAAAAATATTGCTAAAAAAAATACAAAATAAAATCCATCCCAAGATAGAAAACTACATATAACTTTTCACCAAAGGAAAAAAAAAAAATAACAAGATTTGGTCATCCAAAATGCGGGCAAACGGACTACAATCTTATAAGTTTTTTCGAAAAAAAAAAGTAAGTCATACAATTTTAAGTGTTTAATATAGCTAAACTTGTCCGTTTTTTACAAAAATTAGTATTTTAGAAACTAGATTCCGAATGCTACGATTCATATTTATATAAATTTTTCTAATTTAGAGTGCATGTATAGCTAATAATCCCTACAAGTTGAGATTTCACTGTTTTTTGCAATATGACGTCCACGGATGACCCTATATTTGTCCATCAACTTCCTGCACTTACCCAAAAATGACCATTTTAAATGGGAAAAAATCCAAGCATATTTCATTATATCCTCCTACCCATCCCTATGTGTATGATTGTGAACATGTATGGGTAGATTCTTCAGATACTAACTCTCTGAGTTCTTCTTATCTAACCAATGTTTTAGTGAAAAATCACATGATATAAATTGTTGAGTCATATACATTGTTTGATGAAGAGGATATTTTAGCTACGGAAATTGTAACTGAGGCTACAAAAATAAGAAATAAGGCTACAGAACCATTTTTTCTAAACACATCCAATACTACTGCCTTGGTAAGTGACATTTCTAATGAAGATTGTAAGGAAATCTATGCTTATAATGTAGAATGCATAGTCACTGATTTCTATTGTTCTTTAACTAAGATTTTATCCCTTGACAATGTAACTATTTTACACATGCTTCAGCCTCATGTTTGTCCCTTTAATTATTTAAGCACTAATGAATATCTTGCTATTTTGAAAGATACCAAGCAAGTGACTATTGACATAGGAAAAGAACTGACCATTGGTAATAATATAGAGGCCAGCCAAGAGGCTAGGGTTTTTGAAATTTTGAGGAAAAATTCCCAAGATTTTTCTTTAGATTATACTGATATGAAGGGAATTCATCCCAACATCGACACTCACCATATCTACACTAAGGATGTTAAACCCATAAGACAACCACAATGAAGAATTAATCCAACACTTAGAGACATAGTAAAAAATGAGATAGAAAATTTGTTGAAGGTAGGATTCATCTATCCTATATCTGATAGTCACTGGGTATCACCATTAGTTATAGTTCCCAATAAAAATAGTAAATGGCGGATCTATGTGGACTATAGGGAACTTAATAAAGCCACTACGAAAGACTATTTTCCCCTACCTTTCATTGATCGGGTTCTAGACAATCTCGCACGTAAGAAATATTTTTCCTTCTTGGATGGGTTTTGTAGGTATAACCAAATAATTATTGCACCTTCTGACTAGGGTAAAACCACCTTCACTTTCCCTTGGGGTATGTTTGCATATCGGGTCTCACCATTTGGGATTTGTAATGCACCTGCTAATTTTCATAGAGCAGTCTTGGAATTTTTTGCGGATCTCACAAATGACTGTGTTGAAGTTTACATGGATGACTTCATTTTCCATGGATCCACTTTTGATGAATCTCTGAATAACCTTGAAAAAATATTAAGTAGATGTGAGCAGCACCAACTCTCCCTGAGTCATGAAAAATGTTTGATTATGGTTTATCAGGGAATTGTTTTAGGCCTCCATGTTTCTGCCAAAGGAATACAAGTTGACCCCAAAAAGATTGCAGTCATCACTCAGCTGCCAAAACCAACAAATTAGACTGACATCAAGAGTTTCCTTGGACATGTAGGGTATTATAGGTGATTCATCAAAGAATTTAATAATTTTTTTGCACCTATGTTTTCTTTTCTGAAAAAAGATTGTGTTTTTGAATGGTCCCCTCAATGTCAGCAGACATTCGATATTATCAAGGAGAAGCTAACCACCATTTCAATCTTGAGAGAACCTGATTGGGGGAAACCTTTCCATATCCACATTGATGCCTCTAATATAGCCATGGGAACTGTTCTTGGATAGAAATATTAATAATATCATATGTTTTCCATTTACTTTATCAGCAAGAATCTGACCCCTATGGAGATAAACTACACCACTACAAAAAATGAAATTTTAGTTGTTGTTTACTCCCTGAGTAAATTCAAACATTACATTACTGGGTACAAAATATTTGTTTATACTGACCACTCGGTCATAAGATATTTGATGAATAAACCAGTAGTCGAAGGTCAGATTATTAGATGGTTACTCTTGTTACAGGAATTCAATCTGACCATTATTGACAAGCTAGGGAAATATAATGTTGTTGCTGATTTTCTTTCAAGATTGAATGTTTTAGGTGGTGAAGAAGCAGTGCAAGATCATTTTCCAGATGAAAATCTATTTTTTGTATCAACTCAACCTCCATGGTTTTTCAATCTTGTAAATTATTTGACTACATGGAATTTTCCTACCTATTTTACTCATAAAAAGAGATGAAGATTAGTCAAAAATAGTGCAACATATAAGTGGTGTAATGGAATTTTATTCAATTTTTGTCCAGATATGGTTCTTCACATGTGTGTTCGGGAAGATGAAGTATATGACATACTACGAGCTTGTCATGATGAACCTGGAGGAGGACATTAATCAATGAAGAGGACAATTCACAAGGTCCTTGGAGTTGGGTACTATTTTCCTTCCCTCCATAAGTCTGTAAAGAAGTATGTGTGGCAGTGTGATGCATGTCAAAGAATGGGGAAGCCTACACTATCCATGGAAATGCCTCTCAATCCTCAATTAGTGTTAGGACCATTTGAGAAATGGGGAATTGATTTTGTTGGACCTTTTGATCCCTCATCTTTTTAGAAAGCATACATGTTGGTGTGCACTGAATACATCATGAAATGGGTCGAGGTTCAAGCAATGACATCTGCCAATAAGGATTATGTTGTTGCCTTTCAATATAATTGCATAATGATAAGATTTGGTGCCCCTTAAGCACTTGTATCTGATCAGGGACCTCAATTTGTGTCTAACATGATTGAGGATTTTTTGGAAATCTACTGAATCAAGCACCAAAAATCGTCACCATACCATCCCCAATCTAATGGATAGGTGGAGGTGACAAACTGAGAACTTGATAACATTTTGACGAAAGTGGTTAACTCAGAAAGGAAAAACTAGTTACCAAAACTCCTCGAAGCAATTTGGGCTTATAACACAACCTAGAAAACCACTACTGGTTTTTCCCCTTATGAGTTAGTATATGGAAAGAATCCATTGTTACCTATAGATTTTGACTTATGCACATGGAGAACAACACTAGAAATCGACATCAATTTAGATGAAGCATAGCAAGAACGAGTGATGCAACTAAATGAATTGGATGAAATAAGTATGGAAGCACATAAATAAAAGGAAATTCTACAACATCAAAGGGATATATGGCATGATGCTCATATCAAATACACGAAGTTTAACAAGGGAGAATGGGTCTTACTCTTTGATTCCAAATATCAACAGTTTAAAGGTACGCTACGGACATGTTGGTTGGAACCATATCAGATCGAAAAAGTGTTTGATAATGGCTCTGTGAGACTATTACCAATTGATGGTGACAGAAGGAATCTTCTTCTGAATGGACACAAACTCAAAATGTATCAGCATCCTTTAGACAAGGAAACCTTCACCAACGACATCATGTTGAGCGAGGAAATGGGTGCAGAGAAGGTGTTTCACCCCTCCTGTCGGGAGTAATTGTTGTTTTTTTAATTTAAATAAAGGAGAATGATCATGAATTTGATCTTATTCCCTTAGTTAGTAGTCTTGTTTTCATTAAAAGTAGAAGTCTTCATTGTTTAAAAGTCCACTAATCACATTTTATCTTAGACTAGAGGACGTGGAAATCTACAGATATCGGAAGCTGAACTGGCATAGGTAAGTACATTATAATTCACTACAGATATTTCCTTATGAATAAATTCCCCATTGCATGTACTTATCATAATTTCATCCCTACACAATTTTTGATGCATTTATTGGAAATATCATTCCAAATCTTATGACACAAAGTGGGGTATAATAAGTCTTAATTACGGAGGGTATCACTGGTATTGGGATTCCAAGAAAAGGACGCACTACTTTCTAAGAACGAAAAGTGTCAATACCATTTTAAATGATGGCATATGTGTGGTACTACATAATAAACCTTCCCACACATGCCCGATCTTGTCAACTTTTCACGCCACCAAATTTGTATTGACTTCAGGTAATTCGAGGATTTTGGTGCATTTCAAATTGATCCTTATTAACCACTTCCTACTATATCTTGGTGAATTTGAACACACCATTATCATTTTCATTATTATGTGGGTTCAAGCACGCCCTTGTTCTTGTTTCTCTACTGTTTGGATTTGACTTCACCATGGGACAAAAGAAAAATTCAAACCCAGATTCTCCGGACCCATTACTCAGGAATGCCGCAATTTCGCATGTATTTTATGATTCTGGTTGGCTTGAATTCATATGGAAATTCAAAGGTTTTGATGAAAGTGTAGTGGATAAATTCCTAGTAAATTTTGAAGCTACTTTCTCATGTGTTTGAGGAAAGAGAGTGGAAATTACCAGCCAGGTTGTTTCTGAACTATCTGGTTTACCGAATTTTGGTCTGAAAGTGATGAAAAACTCTCCCCTCAAGGACTTGCTTGCTATGTTTCATGTGGATTGTGAAGCATTTCCTGACGTAATTATTACCTCTCAAGGTGTTCAGAAAGGAGTTAAGAGGGAAATTTTTCCTAGCATTTGAAGAGAGGTGGATAAATGGGTTAACAAATACTTTAAATGTGATGGCCAACCATCTATGCTAGGTGGAGATTCACTCAAAATTTTCATTCATTTAAAGAATGTATGCATCAACCCTACACTTAAGGTGAATTTACCAGAATATTTGGCTGATGTAGTTATCAAAGTAGGCCAAAAATACAAGAATGGAGGAGGAAAGGTAGTGCTAAAGCACCCAGGGCTCATTTAATTAATCTACTCGCATCAATTTTTTTAAAAGCCAAAGAGAATTCTCAAGCGTATGAGTGTGGGGGAGGGTTCTAAGCCAAAGCATCTCAAAAAGGGGCCATCTTCCATACCTTGACCCACTATCAAGTTAGACTCTCACCTTTCACAAGAGAATGTGGAGGAACCTGGTAGTCAATGGCAAGTGGAGAAATCTGGTACTCAGGAGAATGTAGAAAAATATGGTAGTCAAGTGAGCCAATATTCTACACCTTCCAGTTCTAAGGGTAAGAATACCTTGCCTCTCTATTCTTCTATTTCACTAGGGCCACGATGGTCCTGTACGTTGCATAAACCTGGAAGTTCTTAGCCGGAGGTTTTTGATGCTGATTCGGCTCTTATTCATGAAGAGAAGGACAAGGCAGAAACCATGGATGTGCATGCTGACAAATATTCAGATGCTATATTCACTATAGATATCCCTACCACGCAGAGCTCAGATTTTCCCACATCTTAAGAAATCAACTCAGCATCTCCAGAACCATCTTTTGTACCTGAAGCACAAATTCCCGCTCCAGAATCAATTGCAATGGAGATTGGTAGCCATGGGTTATGTGAAGCTGATGTACCATGAGGTTATTTGGAAGAGATTGTATTCCTTAAAGAACAATTAAAAGGTATGAAAGAAACAAATTTTTCTTTGCAAACTGAATTTACTCAACGAATAATAGAAAAGGTTAGAGAAATCATATCTTTACAAGTAGAAATTAGTAGCCTAAAATGATAAAGAGATATAGGTCTTACAATTTTGAATGATATTAATCAATTATCTCTTCAGAATTTGGAATTAAAGAAAGAAAACAAAAAATTAAAGGGAGAGATAGAAATCAACAAAAATGAAAAACAGAAATTGCAATCTCTTTTGGAATCTGTTTTTCCTTTAGCCGGTAAGCTCTTGTCTTATCGGAAACCATCTTCGAACTACAACATGTTTGTTCAAGAACAATTTTACTCTTGATAGTTATTGAGGTTGTGTTTTTAGGAGCCTTATGAAGCTCCTGATGGTAATACTTTTCTATCAATTTATAAAGATATCTAGAATCTACTTTGTGAGTTCTACCTCTATAACATGTTAGTATTGAATGTCCCTGACTTCTTCATTAACTTGTTCGTGGGGAATTTTCAATTAAAATATTTTCAGTCCTTTCTTTAAAATCAAATTGTGTGGGGTGAGAAGATGGATATCTTCAATCAAACAACTCACACAATAGGATTCTATATTCAGCCTACACATCACAATGATGTGGCTATGCGAAAGAACTTCATATCTCTTTACTACCAAGTTGGTATTGGAGAGAATACTTCAAGAATACTACTGAAATGTGTGGGGGAATTTTAAACTTATAGTCAACAAAACTTTGGGGTAGCAAGGTAGGCTTGTGATAGGATGTGGGATACCTTGAGTTTACCAATAAAGAGAAGAGAGGCTATTTCACCTCAAAATTTGAGTTGGAGTATTAGACGAGGAGATGCACTCATCGCCATAATTCATCAATTATCATAAAATAATGATAAACAATACAATGACAAATGGGTGGGACTGCACGTAAGGCCACCTCTTCTCCTTAGCCCAAATACAACTTGGCAGAATAATGTTGTCTAATCCAATGAGAGTTTCATAGCTTGGGTCGAACTAATTTCAAATACTCATGGATGTAAAGGTACCAAGAAGCAATATGCTAACCAATTTGAAGAGTATGACATGGCTCAATAACTTGGTCACATGGCAGGGCGTAGATGAGTTAGATTGGGACATGCAACAAGTGAAGTGCAGAGGAAATGATGAGTACATTATTTAGCTTATTTATATTATTCATATAATTGATAATTTGTCATTTAAACATGATTTAATAATGCATGATGATGCTTTGTATAGGTATATCTTAGCGAGTTTAATGAATTTTCCTTGCTTTTGCTCATGCAACTTGCTTAACTGTATAATTCCTACTAACTGCCTTCATGAGAGAAATGTGCTGATGTGTGCAGGAAAATAATGAATGTTTATTTCCAATGCAAGTAAGGAGCCCCAAGTTTGGAGTTGGAGTTCAGAAAGGGGAGACTTTTTCCATCTATCGGCCTATAAGTATGGGTTTTGTTTCTAGCATTCCTATAGGAATTTATGAGTCTTAATCAATATTATTAGTGGAAAGAATTAGTGCCAATAATTTTGGCATATTCTGTAACCACATGTGTCTATATAAAGACAACTCCTTGAAGAATAATGGAGTAGTTGGTAATTTTTTATAATCTGCGATATAACTTGTTGTATTTAGTACTTTTCCTTCGACACTGAATATGTCATGGAACTTATTTGAATTAATATAAGGAGATATCATTTTGAGAATATTGAGCTGTTAAGATTTCCTCTATCTCAAGGAAGAGCGAGGGCCTACTCAACCAAGGAGACATGAGGTTGTTTACGTTTATGTACGCATATGGTTTTTTGATAAGTCATAATCACTTAATTTCGTTACTGCAATTTCTATTTTAGTATGTTTCATGCAATTCATGTTCAAGTGTGTTTATTTTCCTTATTGAAATTTCCATTCAGAATGTGTGTTTCCTCTTATGTAAATTCTAGTTAGTGTGTGCTTTTACTTTTATTGCAAGTTTTAACTATAAGTGTGCAATTTCAATTATGTATGCATATTTCCATTTGAGTTAGAAGTAAAAATTTTAGAATTCATTTTATCGCAGTAACTTAATTCCATAGATTTACATTGAGTTTCTGTAGATTAGTATAAAATTCAGAAAGATCTAATAGAAACCCTCCAAGAAAGACCCAATAGTTTAATTGGCTACATAGGGCTCCATTGCATACAACCTAGGACACATCCCTATTTTGATAATGACACTAGTAGAATAATCTATTAGTTAAATGATTGGAAGAATACATCGACCCATCAATAGTAAGTTACACGACAACTTTCAATATATTCATTGTGCCATGTTTTTTCTTCCTCAATCCTTGCGAGTGCTTCTGGGCATGTGGTGGATCTACGTTTGTTGAAAAAATATGTGCAATCATCACACTTGGTAAAGAAATTTATTTTCATTGGAAACATGTGGATTTTTTTGTCCATTATGTTGTTGAAGATTGACTACAACACCTGAGGAAGTTTGAATAATTCAATCTCCTCATTGCATTTTTTTGTAGTATGTTTTACGTATAGAATGAAGAAAGAATCCTTTGGGGAAATTTTACTCCATCATATGTGGAGAGATATCTGAATTTCTCTCAACAATTATTGATAAGCAGACAATTGTTGCAGCAGTGTTTGACCTTTGTTTCTCTTTTCTAGTGTTTCCATTCATTGCAAGCCTATTTCCACTTATCCATTCAGATTTATGTTTATAGAAGTAAATCCTTGGGTACCCATATAATTTGTGCCATGCATTTTGACAAAAATACATCCCATCAAATTTCATTTTATGTATCTCCATAGTTTTCTTACCAACATTGAAGATGACATTTGTTGTTAATGCATCAAACACAATTTTTTTTTTGTGAACTTCATTCAAGGCTGTAGTTGTATGTAATTTTTTTTGAATTATAACTAAAGCAAGAGGTAATTTTTGATGACAATTAGATTTGCAACAACTATACTCCTCATTTCCACTTCTTCTAAAAATATTGACCATTTTCTATCCTCATCATAATTTTGATTTGATCAATTGGCTTGAGGGGTATCCATCTTCAGATGTTTTGTAGCATTATAAGATCTTTTTATCACTCTATTGGATTGGTTGTGATTAGTGACATCATATGAAATTGGATAAACAAACCGAGGTTATCGCTCTTCTAATACATCCCACATGATGACCTTAACCTCCTTTGGGACTTCTCTGATTCTAATATCCATAAGAGATTTGTTTATGTCAGCCAATTGCCTAACAGACCATTGTATGAGTGATCCTTAAGATAGGTAACATCCTTTACAAGGAGGGTTGAATACTCTATCAATATTCACACCAAATATATTGGCATCAAATATATTAAAATGTACCATGTCTCCTTCAACTACGTTTGTAATTGTTCCCTCTATTACAAATTTATACTCAATCGAGCAGTAATGAATTAATTTTGTAACATCTCCCTTGAACTTCAAATTGTGTTGATCACTGTGTACAAGGTGTAGACCAACCATTTGAGCACCCCTTCCTTAATCATAAGGTAATTTTTTGTTTCTTCAAAAATAAAATGTTTTATTGGCCAAACAATTGTTTTATTAGGTTCTAGAGAGTTTGAGCATTTTGAACACATATTTACCACAATCTCTATGAATATGCCAAAATTCAAAGCACCCAACTTCTCTCCATCAATTTCATGAACTTCTTACACATGAGTTATATAACCCATGGCTATATCATCATCTTTGCTACAATATTTTTGTTTGAGAATGACATTGTATGTGAAAAAATCTTATATATATTTAGGACTTGTATTGATGGTGCTTTCACTGTCATCACTAGAATATCCATCACTCTCTGCATTGTAATCCTCTAAACCAATAAAAAAAATTCACTTCCCAAATTGGGGGGAATGAATGAATCTGCATGCTTTGACAATTCACTCTCTTTTGAAGAGATGTAGTATCATTTATTCTTGACATCTGCCAAGGTTTCAAATTCATCAACTGTGAAAGGAAATTTTACCATCCCATCCAATAACGTGTTAACACTGACAACAAAAAATCTTCTTCCCACATATTTTCAATGTATTTTCTTCCTACGTGGATACACTCTTCCCTCTGCAATTTTGGTTCCTTTTGAAAACAAGTCCACATGATCATCCTCTACAAACGTAAAATCCCCTGTTGCTGTAACAATATAAAATACAAAGTTTGTGAGATGATGGAAAATCTATTAAACCATTGCATAAAATAAATTAAAAATTATAATTTATGTATAATTGTAAGTATATTGAATACACATGCACATGAGTTGTGAACTTTGATAATTCAGTAAGGTTTGGAAATACTTCATAATTATACATATAATTAAAATTGACATGAATATATTTATAACATGATTACCAAACTATGATTGAAATTGACTCATTTGAATTTAATTGATGAGAAATAAATAAATAGAGGTTAAATAAAAACTTGATTGCTAACTGCTTCATCTAAATATCTTCATCATATAAACATAACATATAATACTTCCACAAGAATTCCTCATACTTACCATATTCACCGACTATGAGAATGGGCATTTCTCGATTTTAAACATTCTCATAAAAGGATCTAATTTTCATTCATTCTTTATGTTTGGTGTAGGATATTTTTTCTTTCTATATTTAGTTTATGAGAATAGGCATATCCCCATTCTCATCACAATGATAAAAATATTTGTTTGTATGATAAATCACATATTCCCATTCTCATCACAATGATTTGTTATTTTTGTTTGTATGAAAAATTGCATATCCCCATTCTCATCACAATAATAAAAATATTTTTTTTTGTATGAGATTGGGCATATGCCTATTCTAACCATTTTAACTTATTAAAACAATATTGAACTTAATCATTTTAATATCACTATAAAGGATGTGAGAATGGGAAACTGTCCATTCAAGAACAAATTAAATATTACCTCTATTTTGCTTCTATGATTTTTTATATGAGAATGGGCATATTCCCATTCAATACAACATAAAAATGTTTGTTTGTATGAGAATGGAAATATTCCCATTATGTCTATGTGTATTACCTCAAGATAATACCTCTATTTTTCTTCTATGATTATTATATGAGAATTGGCATATGCCCACTCAATATAAGATAAAAATGTTTGTTTGTACAAGAATGGAAATATGCCTATTCTATCTATATGTATTTCCTAAAGATAATAATATTTTTTTTCTCAAAAAGGAATAAAAAATAATTGCTCTAAATGTTCTCCCAAGGTACTATCTCATTATTTAGAACATCTAATATTAACCTTTGATGTGATTGCTATAAGTTATATAGTTTTTATCATTTTCACAACCATATTATAGTATCATTGATTTTAACACAAACACGTATGGGAGATGTAATTATTTTCAATTACATTTAAGATATTTATAATGAAACTTGATAAATATCAAAGATACATATCAAAATATATTAAAAAATACAACTCAAGGTTAAATGTGACGAAAAATCCATAAGTAGAAAACTTAGATATCATGAAATATGGTATTAGTACCAAATAATAGGATTGTCGTTTATAATAAATGAAGAAATAATAATATATGTTTTGCATCTATCCGCCGCATCCCCTCTTTCTATGTAAGTTGACATTCATATCTAGAGTTTAGGGAATGGTTGAAGCAAGTAAATGATTTTCAACATTTGAGTGATTCATGAAAACCACACATCATATATAGTGTCCCTAAGTATCCCATCTATAATATAAATTAGTATCAATTAATTTCAAATGCAAAAAATAACCTAAAACATGGCTATGATAATGTTCAAAAATTATAGTTTACTTCAAATATAAATAACCTAAATCATGACTATGATAAAGTTTAAAATTAGTATTTTATTTTATATGTAATAATCTATGATAGTTTTTGAAAATTTAAATTTTATTTTAAGTGCAATTATTAAACCTAAATCAAGGGTACCATATTTTAAAATAATTATATTATTTTTTTACCATGGATTAGCGAGACCATAAATTTACAAATAAATTATGTTCCACCATTATTTATTTATTAATTGAAGGTACTTGTTTGTCAAACATGTCTTCGACCTCCTGTTGGAAGGAAATTGGTGAAAATAATGGGAATTAAGTAATTCACACCATTCCATGGCACTGTAGAGAGATTGACACTGGTTACTATTTTTGATAATGGGATAGGTCTTAGGAATTGCAAAGTTCATCGCATGTTGGTGAAACTATCTCTTTCTTGTTCATCCTTTCTAATTTATTTTTCATCCAGTTTCCACTTTTTTATTTGTCCTTTCACATTGGTCTGCCAATTTAATTTGACCATTATTTCCTATGAAGCAAAATATTTGATGAGTATTTCTGAGATATTGGTCACTCTCTTAACTAATTTTTTTAATCCTTACCACTTTTGGCTACCTTAGTTTCTTAAGACCATTTCATCATGTGACACACAAGATTTGAAGAAAATTTGAGGCATGAATTATTCTCACTCTTCTCTATTGAATTATTATGAGATGAAGAGTATCATTTGGTTTTCTTTCCCTTAGATTCCATTCTTGGTTCAAAAATAGTGATCTTTTTTATCTTCCATATTTTTTGATCTCGGTATTAAGAATATCACTTCAATGTTTTGAAAGACATGCATATTTGTCATCCAAATCGTAGTTGCTAATACGAGTTCTCTATTTCGATTTTACCAAACTACCAAGTGCTCTTACCACCTGAGTGACAATGTTTGTTTGCTGAGATGTGCAGGTGAGTTTTTCAGGCCAAGAATGATTCATTATTAGAAGAAGAATTTACATTTTTATAGTGAAGAAAATTTCTACTTATTTTTTAAATTGTAGTTAAGTTTCAGAGATACTTCTAACTCTTATCTCTTTTATTTACTATGAGATGAAGAACATCAACATGCTTTCTTTCTCTTATATTATAATTTGGGTATAAAGAGAATCTCATATTTTTTATCTTTTGTATTAAATTAATATGTGTTTTAAGAATATCACTTCAATATTTTGAAATAATTGAATAGTATTATCCTCCATAGATATAAAAGGATACCTCTAAATATGACTATTTCTTGCATGTTTAAGAGTCTGAACAAGATCATTCCCTGCAAAAAAAAGTTTTTGATTCTAAAACAACCACTTCAAATCCTTCATGTTAAGATGAGGAGTTAACTATTTTGTTATTACCAAAGTATAGTGTGGGGTTACCACCTAGGCAATACTACTTATTTGCCAAGCTAGGAATCCTAGCTGTGTAGGACAACATGGACGGGTGAGCTACATAAGCTGTGATAAGTGGGTGAGATGACCCACCAAGCTCAGTGGGCAAGATGTCTTGTCAAGTATGGTGGGAAATATGACTCGTCGAGATTGAAGAGAGAGCTTACTCACCAATATCGGTGGGTGAGTTAAAATTTCAAGGTGGGTGTGAAAGATGATCTACTTAGTTGGAAGTTGTGTTGGCCTATCGAGCCAGATGGTCAAGCTGGCCATTCAAGATAGGCATGTGAGCTGACCTACCAAGCTGACCTGCCAAGCTGAGTATGTGAGGTGACCTACTAAGTTGAGCATGTGAGATGAATTCCTGAGCTGAGCATGTGAGATGAATTCCTAAGCTTGGCTGGGGGTTGATGTACCTGAGCTAGGTGGGCTAGTTTACCTGCCAAGCTTGGGTGGGAAAGGTTGACCTTCTAAGATGGGTGGGAAAGTTCACTGCTAAGCTAAGAAATATTGAACTTAATCATTGTCATATAGGAATTAAAATGATTAAATTTAATGATATATCTAATGAGAAAAATCTCATTCTCAACATTGGAATCATAAAATAAGAATAAAGATAAAATCTATTTTATTTTATAATGGAAAGTTTCCCATTCTCCTAGCCTTCATAGAGTTCTTGAAAATATTAAGTTCAATATTACTTGTATTATAATGATTGGAATTGGCATACACCAAATTTTCATTTCAATAATGGCTTCGGTTGCGGATTCATGTGCTCCTTGATCTGTGGCCAAATCTTGGGAAACTAAGTTGTTTAGAGAAACTTCTAGAGAACCCTTGAAAAATATTTCCGGAGTGGATTTATAATGATCCTCATCTCGATATCCCTGAGGTGATATTAAATAGAGCTAATTGTAGATTCAAAAATGCATTGATTGGAAGATTTTGAGGGATGCATCCGAACATTGATTTTGTACAAGAATGGTGCAAGAGGAAATGGGCATGCAAGCTTGAAGTAAGAGCACTTGGAGGGAATAGATTTATTTTATGTTTCCTTGATGATACTGACTTGCAAATGGTGTTGCTGGGAGGCCCATGGTTTTATGGGAAATCTTCTATATGCTTGATTTACTGGTCTCTAGGGCTGAAATATCACAATATGTTTCCATCTCTTCCAATATGGATTTGATTACCGATTCTCCCGTTAGAATTTTGGGAACCCAAAGTTCTTTTAGGTCTGGAAAGATCGATGGGTGTCTTAATAGTAGTGGATCTAGCCACTAAGGAACGATCAAGACTTATATTTTCTAGGATGTGTGTTAATGTGCGTGTAAGGGAAAAATACCGAAAAAAAATATTTTTAATACTCTAAATGATCAGTGCGAACATTTAATAATGTTTGAAAAATAACTAGTTTTCTATGAAAAATGTTGAAAAGTGGGAAATGAAGGTTTTTCATCATGTTGTAGGAATCTACAGACTTCACAAGTAAAGGAAGATTATGTAGAGGAACTATGTATCCTGGTATCCCAATTCAAAGATAGTTTACCTGAAGAGAAGACTAGCAAAAAATGAAGATCTAGAGAAGGAGGATGGTGAATACTCACATGAGGAGACAAAAGACATTTGGGAGGCAATGGATCTGTGGTGGATAGTTTTCCTGGATGGGTGGAGTACCACTCCTATGGTGATGGATGGGAAGTATCCAAACTAATTCAAAATTTGAATCCAACGTTTATTCCTCCCAAGACTTCATTCGCTAGTGGTTTGAATCCAAATCAACATGAAATTAAGGAAAGGATTACTGAAAATGACAAGTTAGGTAATAACAAATATTTATGGCAAGATATGGGGAACAATATGGAAATTAATTTGAATGATGGATTAGAAATAGTAAATGACCGTTCCAGTAGTTAGCCGAAGAATTCAAATAGTAAAATAATTGGTAATAGAATAGACCAAGTGGCAAAAAGAAATGTGGATGTGCATAAACACATGGATAAGAGCCCCAAATTTTAACAAATTACATAGGATGAGTTGCACGGAAATTTGGAAGTGGTAATTATGACTAATGGAGGAGATATTAAAGATAATCTCATGCCCTCCTCAAGTGTAGATGATGATTGGAATAAGGTCCACCACAGGAAACATATTCCTAAGATTGATCCTATATTGTGAAGTCGTCCTTTGACATGTACTATTGGCTAGTCTTTTTTTCATGAGGGTTCAACTAGGATTAATGACTGGCATTTAGCTCGTCATTAGAAGTCATAATTAATTGTTGATTTCTACCCTTGGTGTTGAGTCACTATGGATCAACTGTTGTTGTGTTGATTTGTTGTTGTTCTTAGGTTTGTTTCTTGGTAGATCTCACTTTCTACTTTTGGGATTTCTTATTATATCTTAATGTTTTTTTTCATTCTCTCAATTTGTGAAATATGGATTTTGAGATTCTTTGTACAAGGGTATGGTCCCTTTCAAAAAACTATTTGCAAATAATAATAAAATTCTAAGAAAAAAAAAACTTCTTTATCTTCCTTTCAATGGTCAGGTATCCATACATATAGAGGTATTAAAATTTTTAAGTTTGTTATTGCTTGTATTAGAATGTTTAGAAGTATTTTATGCCCTTATACATACAAATAAGAATTTATATCTTGTATTAAATGCGTGGACAGATGACCATTTTCATATATGAAGGATATAGATAAAATTTAATTTATTTTAGAATAGGCAGTTTCCCATTATCATATAGGAATCATATAAGAAAATATATATCAAATTTAATTTATTTTTTAATGGTAAGCTCCCCATAATCACAATGTTAATAGGTATTAAAATGATTAAGTTCAGTCGTGTATCGAATGAACAACTGCCCAATCCCATATAGGAATCATAAAAAAAGAATATAGATAAAATTTAATTTATTTTTAGATGGAGATTTGCCCATTCTCATTGCCTTCATATAGTTTTTAAATTGATTAAGTTAAATAATTATTGTATTATATTAACCATTTCTTTTCACTCTTCTATCTTATTAATTTTCCCATTAGTAATGATCAAGTTAACTATTTCTTATATTGTAATGATTAGAATGGGAATATGCCTATTCTCATAAATAGAAACATTTTTATCTTGAATGGGAAGATTTTTAGTCTCTTATAGGAATCATTGTAGAAGAATAAAGATTTAATTTAATTTTTTTTTTAATATGAAATTACCTATTCTCGTATTCGAATCATAGATAAGGAAAAATAGAGAAAAATTACTTTATTTTGGAATGGGTAGCTCTTAATTATCACAGTATTTATAGTTATTAAATTAATTAATAAGTCCAATCGTGTATTGAACAAGAAAATGTAAGTTCTCATATAGGATTCATAAAACAAGAATAAAGATAGAAATGAATAATATTTAAAAAGGCTAGCTGCCCATTCTCATAACCAAAGAGTTATTCAAATGATTAAGTTCACTATTACATGTATTAAAATAAAAATAATCGGAGAATGCCATGGAAACATCCTTTAACTGATTTCCTATAATCATGTCTATACGGAAGGGAACACGATTGTTGTTTACCTTGCAAATAGAGGTTAAAGAGGTTAAACTTTTTGTCATTGTAATGATTGAAAATCATTCTCTCTCAGTATTGGGTATAAAGGAAGAGTAAGAAGCAATGATGAGGAATGTTAGAGGTTGGATGATATAAGTTCTTACATTGGGTTTAGAAAGGACATTTGGTCTAGAAAAGGGCTTGATAAAGTATGGTCATTGGTTTAGAACAAACAAGAAGGTTTCAAACTGGTTTGGCTTTATTGTCATTTTAATAGAGAAACAAAAAAATGGGTGGTGACCTCATTCATCTAGAACCTAATTCAACTAATTGGATTAGTAGAAGAGTTTTTTGGATCATGCTAAAAAAATTAGGTATGTCATCTTTATTTCAAAGTTTTAAAGGTCACAAAGAATCCCTAAGCAAGGATTTTTCTAGTCATGCGAAGGATGCTCGGTCTAGTATCAAGGTTTTTTTATAGAAACTTTTGTAGATTTTATTGCTATATTGGCTGGGATGAACAATGAGGGGAGGGAGATTTACAAACTAAAGAAAAAATGTGATGAGGATATGGGAAAAAATTTAGTGGGTAAAGAAAAATTAAGATATCACTGTGTAGGTTTAGAGAGAGATTCTTGACCTAATCCTTTCAATCAAATCTCCCTACACTTGATGCAATTTATCACCTTGGAGGGTAGGTACAAGGTATTTTATGCCCACCATTTCCCTATGTTAAGTCATATCCTCCATGGTATGCATTATAATTTCCCATTCATTATCATTTTTTCCCTACACAAATAAATCGAGCATTTAAAAAAAGGAAAGTTGAAAATCCCTCTTCATCAGGGATTGACGATGACCTTATTCCATTTGGTTTCTATAGATTTCACCAAATATGAGAAGTTTAGGGGCTTGTTGAATGATGATGTAAAGAACGTTGAGTAGGATGATTGTGAAAATTCCTCCTCTTCGATCTTTGATGACGTAATTGATTATTTTATGCTAGTGATAAAAATTGTACATGTTTTTAGTAATATGGAGAGGGAGGTTTTTGAGGACCTAGATAACTTTTTTACTCTACATGAACGAATGAATAAATTGAGGAATGAGAAGGGTATTGATTTTACGGCTGGTGTTTATATGTTTGATATCAATGGGAAACCTTCCAAAGGAAAAGAAAATATGGAGTCTGATTAGAGTATGACATCGGAAAAAATTTCCATCAAGGTTTTGGAGCTGGAAAAATAAAAATGTTTCCCTTGATGAGCCTAGGTCAGCCATGGTATGTAATTTTATGCAGTATATTGATGCCTCAAAGAAAATTAGAACTTAATAAAAATCCATCAAATATGAACTGTTTGGGCTTAAAAATATGGAAAAGGATTTTTAGAGGAGGCTAGTTTGACTGGAGAAGGGAAGAAAAAATTGTAGGCTTAAAATTTACCTCAATAACTTAGAGGAGCATGAGATAGTGAAGGAGGATATGAGGGACATTATTAGAAAGGAAGAAAAAAATATGGAATAAGAACTTTAATACAAAAATTATAATTTAGAAACTACATTCTTATGCACAAAGTCAGACTCTTATAAAATGATAATATTGAAGTAGTGTTGTTGAGTCTTATGGGTGTCCTTTAAGTTGCAATATAAGTGAAATTTTGATAATAATGTAAGACCTAGGTTATTCAAGTAGCAGTATAGTATGAGTGAATATGAGATTAAAAAGATGATAATAATGAAGTAGCATTGTTGATGATTTGGGTTTCCATCATGTAGCAATCTAGCTGAATAGATGTTACATTTTCATTTGTATTTAAAAGAGGTTACATTTGTTTTATAGAAAGATGTTGTATTTCTATTTTGTATAGAACGAGAGTATTTCCTATGTCATACAGAAAATACGGAGGAAGAAGTAAAAATGATAAAAAAAATCCTATTATAAAAATGGTTGTAATAAACAGAGGCCCAGTCTCATATAGGAAACACATAATAAGACTAGAAGTTAAGAAGAGGCATATGCCCACTCTCATATAATAATCATATAATGATAAGAAAGACATAATTTACTTTATTTTAGAATGAGAATATGTGCATTCTCACAGCCTTACTTTATTTTAAAATGAGAAGTTGTGCATTCTCACAACCCTTATCAATAGAAAATATTACTAGTGAAAGAATTTTTACAATGGGAAGAAGGCCATTCTCATACAAAAATACAATATTTGTTTTGTTCTTCCTTTCCACTTCAGGATCCTCTATTTCGTTAGAGCACTTCCTTGCATGTGATCCATTTGATTTTTTTAATTTTATTTTTATTTTTTGGGTTTTCTCTTTTGTTGGATTGTTATGGATTGTCAAGAAAAATCTATCAAGTAAATTTATAAGAAACACCAATCCATTTACAGGCATGAATTTATCTAACTCTTCTCTGTTGATTTATTTTGAGATAAAAAAAATCATATAGTTTTCTTTCCCTTGCATGGTGGATAATTTCCCATTGTGCAACATTTTAGTTTTATCTCTAATCTTATTCTATGATTCTTATACGAGAATGAGCATATGCTCATTGTATATTTCTACTCTCACATTTGAATCAAAACATAATAATAGAGAAAGCAACATTAATAGTTCACATTTTTAGAATGTAGTAAATTCTATATCAATTCTTCTATGATCCTTATATTTGAATGAGCATATGCTCATTCGTATATGCCCATTCTCACATATGAATCATAGACAGAATAATAGAGAAAAAATTAAATTTCATCATTTTTAGATTGTAGTAAATTCTATGTCAATTCTATCTATGGAGATGAAGAATATCATCTGGTTATTTTCACATGCTACATTGGATACTGCCCATTCTCAGATGTATGAATAGATAAAAGATACAATTTTAAATCTATTATTATATGATTCATATATGAGATTCTTGAATATGCCCATTCACATTTGGAGATGAAGAATATCATCTGAATTAAATCATTTTGAGAGGTATATAAAGGTTGCGAGAACTGGGTAATTTTCAGATGTTCCAAGAACAAAGATAAATTCCATTATCTATTAATTCTTACGATGATGTATGAATTTTCATTTATGTAAAATATTGACTGTGCCCATTCAAATTTAGATCTTTATTTATTCTTGAATAAAATCATTGGTTTCGAAATGATCTTATATTAATGTTGCGAGAATTTGTATCATTTTCCATTCCAGATGCTACTATTACCTAAATGTCCATTCTCTATTAATTCTTACGATGATGTATGAATTTTGTTTTTTTAAAATCTTTGACTGTGAATTAAATTTGTAGTTGTCTATATGATTATAAACATTGATAGTAAATATTGGTTTTGCAACATGATGCATTATTACCTTGTTGACATTGTATATTATGTAGATGCTACTATTACCTTGTTAGTTAAGAATATCTGTAATCTTCATTGTAGATACATAATTCAAATGATTGCAATTTGAAAATTCTTTCTTGATTCATCATACTGAGCATAGTTGTCACATATGTCCATTCATAATGCTATAGGAGTAATAGTTATCCTTGAAGTGACTCACGTTGAGATTATATTCACCTATGATAAAGGTGGTGATATTGTGTAGTTCCCATGCTAAATAAATTAAATGTTATCTCTATAGAATTCTTTATGATACTGTATCACATTCTGTTTATGTAACAATAATGAAATTCTGAAGATGATCCTATTAATGAAAATTGACATTTGTATCATTCTTCAAATGCTACTGTTACACTTGTATTTATTATTTTGATATATTGTTATGGATGAATGACTAGATTTACATTTCCTTATCGAATTTGTACGTTGGATCTTATGATTCATAAAATGGTGAGATGTAGTAAAAGTTCCCATTAAAAGAATATGCTTATCCATTTTTATTATACTTATTCACTAATCTTTATGAACATTATTAAAATTGAAACTTCATGAGATACCTCTATAACAAAGTGAAAATGCATACATATTCCCATTCTTTGTATGGTAAGACATGGAATCTTAGTATTCCATTACTTATGATACAGTTATTTAGTATGACAACTATAAGGGTGGACATTTTGGGTAATGTTTCCCATTATAAACAAGACAAAAATGTTATCTCAATTCTCTTTAAAATAAATACTTATAGCCCATGGGATATGCTTATGATTAAAATACATATTAAAAATCTGATACCCATTCAATTACAAAATTAAACTTTGAGATACCGCTATAACGAATGTGAGAATGATAATATAAACTATTGTAATACAAGACAAAAATTATTAGATTTCTCCTATTATTCTTTAATACATATTTAACAACCTATGAGGTGGTGTCTTCCCATTTTATACAAGAACCAAAACATATTTTTTTGTTTTAAAATGAAGTGGCATATGCCCATAAAAGGAATCCTATGCTGATCAATATATGATTAAAAATGTGATTCCCATTCAATACAAAATGAAACAAATTTGTTTACATGAGAATGGGCATATGTCCATTATAAACATTGTAATACAAGTAATGTTGATTTTATGAGATTTTTCCTATTATTCCTATTTATACCTTCTTAAAACCTATGAAACTGTTTCATCCACACTTTGTTAGTCTTCTTCTATTATTCCTATTTACCCAAGAAATTATTAGTATGATTCCTAATGAGAATAAGGCATCTTCCCATTAAATAAAAGACAATGCAAAAATGCTACATCAATTTCATAACTCTTTTAACAAGATGTGAGAATGTGTGCATACTCTTATTTTAATTTACAAAAGTAAATTTGATTATTCCTATCATAAAGGGCATATGCCTTTCAATACAAGATAATGTAAAAAATCTCCATCAATTTCGTAACTCTTTTAACAAGATGTGAGAATGGGTGCACATTCTAAAACAAATTTTATTTTATTATTCCTTTCATAAAGGCATATGCCCATTCTAAACAGGCATATGCACATTCTAAACATTATAATATAAGTAATTTGGTATTTTTTCTGAATGGGCATGTGCCCATTCTAAACATTCTCATAAAATAAATATTGATTTTATGAAAGTGGGAATGCACATTTTCTCTACATTCTCATACAAGAAATATTGTTTGTGATTCATATCTTCCCATGAGAACATGTGCTAATTTTATGATTCACTATATGAGAATAGGAACATCAATACCCATTCTACTATTTACAATGCCCAATGTAAAAATTCTCAATCAATTTCAGTAACTTTATACAAGTCGTGAGAATGGGCATGTGCTCATTCTAAAACATTCAGTAAATATGAATGCAATAATAAATTTATGACTAGTTTACAATGTGCCATTTGTAAACATTATTATACAAGTAATATATAATTTTTTAGAATGGACTATGTGTCAATTCTAGGTCATTATCATACAAGTAATACTTATTTTATGATAGTGGGCATGTGCATTTTCTCTATATTATCATACAAGACAATATTATTTATGATTCCTATCTACCTAAACAGGTCATTTAGGATTCCTATATGAGAATGGGACATCTTCCCATTAAATACAAGACAATATAAAAATGCTCAATCAATTTCATAACTTTATACAAATCGTGAGAATGGCTGCCCATTCTAAAACATAGTAAATAGGAATGACAATAAATTCTACTATTTAAAATTTCCATTCTAAACAGGCATATGCACATTCTAAACACTATAATACAAGAAATATGTTTTTTTAGAATGGGCATGTGCCCATTCGAAACATTCTCACACAAGCAATACTAATTTTTTTATTGGAAAATAGTTTTGAAGGGACTATACCCTATTACATAGAGGCTTAAATCCATCTAAACAAGTGAAATCATCAAAAACATATCAATATATAGATATTACAATAAATCCCATTTGTAGTAAAAAAGAAACTACACAATGGAGACAAGATAGGGACAAAATTATAAAAAAAAGCTAGTAAACAACAACAAAATAACATCATGACAACTCCATAGAGAATTACCTCTTAGATGCTCTGTTAATTCTAGACTTCATAGTTTGCAATGAAGTAAAGAGACCTAAGGAAGTGATATGAGTAGGATCATTAGCATTCAGGTGAGAAATAACACAGTCCCTTTCAGCATCATTGCCCCAAATAGCATCAGAAATATCACTAAGCATACAAATTATTTTAACATGTTGTTCCAAGAAGTCATAAATAGCCTTGATAACATAGATGATGTAATTGTGCCTAACCTTTGAATTCCCCAATCTGTTATTAAGAGAATTCAATTTCTTGTAGATTTCACTGACTTTACCTTCACCCAGTTAAGAATCTTCAACTAATTTCCTTTTACCCTTTCGCTTTGATAAATGATGCATGTTTTTAAAGTTTACAACTCCTTTTCCAAGTTGTCAATTTTTTTGTTGAAGATCCTCCTTTTTCTCCTGAGTAGCACCGATGGGCCCTGTTGTGCTAATGTGTAGAATATTTTGAGCAGTTTCCATGTCCTTACTGCTACAAAGGACTCTGCTGGAGGGAAAAGGATGGGTACCATGGAGAGGGGGGTTTTTGGTCTAGATTTTTCTCTACCTAGTAATTATGGTGGGCTTGATGGCATGGTCGGGATTGAGGTGGTCAGGGGTGGGAAAATGATGGGGGTTGAGGGGATGGATGGATGATGGGTAAGATAATGTCAGTGGAGGAGGAAAATGACGTATTGGTGAAGAGGAATGGCATGGGAATGATTTTGAAATTTAAGATGGATCATTCCATAGAATTGAGAATATAGTGAGGGAAACAAACAAGCAGGTTCCTACGGAAGTGATTAAAAAAATAAATACTTGATGGGAACTGTAATATACCTTCCTTCTAGAGTGATAAATTGGACCATCGTCTTGGAAAGCTCATCAAAGGGTGTTGGAATGGATTTTACCCTAATACCTGCAGTGAAAAACTGGAGCTGTTCACATGCTTCAATAAATTTCCTAACCTCCATGTTCTTATCGATTCTTTTGTTGAAGAATTTTCTACCTTACAAGCTAAGACCAATTACTTCTGCAACCAGTTCCTCTGTGATTTGAATTGCATGTCCACCATACTTCACCATTCTCTTTTTCCATTTGGTGGTAAATTGTAGGGAGATAATTTGATCATATCCTTGAATATTCTCAATGAGGTTAGAAACCCATCATAATTGCAAAAAATTCCATAGAACAACATTCTCTTTCTAGGTCGGGTCGTAGTTGGGTTCTATTTGACAAGGATCTCCCCCCATTATTTCTCTTTTACATTTGAAATTTTTGCATCGGTTGAAAATGGCGATCCTTTCTTTCCCAAACCGCTTCTTAACTGTATTACTACAGACCTAGAAAGCATGTGAAATTATATTGCAATATATGATTGAACTTTTCCTACGTGAAAGAGATTTCATTCTAAATAAAGAGGAGAAGATCCCATTAAGGATTTTGACCAGCAAGTGAAATTTCACACTTTTCATTAAGGATGGAATTTTGTACTTCGATACGGATATTATCATCATGAAACCAAGTGGTAAAATTTATGTTAACTCCATGATTGGCTAATGTGTCCGTAACTCTATTACCTTATCTATAGGTGTGAACAATTTTGTAATTATTGAAGGATTGAAAAATACTTATAGATTCATGAATAAAATCTTGTATTGTCCAGCTAGGGGGGTAAATTTATTTTAAATGATTGATGATATTCATTAAATCCCCTTCAATAATAATGTTAAAAATATTGCATTCCTTAGCAATTCTTAAGCCCCAAAGATATGATAAATCTTCGGCATAATGATTTGTTTGATGAATCATTCTTCCTACAAAAACAACAATTAAACAACCTTTATGATCCCTTATTATTCCACCTCTAGCAGCTGTACCTGGGTTTCCCTTGGAGGCTCCATCAAAGTTAAGCTTGAACTAAGAATTGGGAGGATGGATCCAATGGATTAATGACCTGTCAAGGCTTGGATTTCCTTGTCTCTGAAGGCTTCCAATATCAATTTTCCATTATGAGAGAATAACTTCTTCATTTTTAGGATACTGCTTATTTTTGGGAGGTCTGAATCTCTCAATATTATCTTTGACAATAGTGACAATATTTTGTAAGATCTTTTTACAAACCTATCTGATGTCCCTAGATATAATTTCTTTCTTGGTTTTCCATAGTCTCCAAATGGCATGTGGTAAGATCAGCTTCCAAATTCTTCAGAAAATGTAGTGTTTATAGGGGGATCCCATTGTTCCCAAGTTTGAAGGAAATCATTTAGTAGGGTCCAACATATATTGATTTTTGAGAATATGAGACTACAAAGCTTCGAAGAAAAATTACAATGTAACAACAAGTGTTTAATATTCTCAACCTCCTTTTTACACATACAACACATATTTGACATTATAAACCCCTTTTTAATGATAGTGGGCATGTGCATTTTCTCTACATTCTCATACAAGAAATATTGTTTGTGATTCCTATCTGCCCAAGTAGGTTTTTTAGGATTCCTAAATGAGAATGGGCATCTTCCCATTTAATACAAGACAAAGTAAAAATTCTCAATCAATTTCATAACTTTATACAAGCCGTGAGAATGGGTGCCCATTCTAAATAGGCATATGCACATTCTAAACATTAGAATACAAGTAATTTCTTATTTTTGAGAATGGGTATGTTAATATTCTAAACATTCTCATACGAGTAATATTGATATTATGAAAGTCGACATGTGCATTTTCTTTTATGCACATTCTACAAGTAATATGTTTTTTTTTTTTTTCAGAATGGGCATGTGCCCATTCTAAACATTCTCATAAAATTAATATTGGTTTTATGACAATGGGCATGTGCGTTTTCTCTACATTCTCATACAAGATTTTTTTTATTATTATCTGCGCAAACAAGTCTTTTAGGATTCATATATGAGAATTGGCATCTCCCCATTCGATACAAGAAAATGTAAAAATGATAACTCAATTTCATAACTTCATAAAATCTGTGAGAATGGGTGCCCATTCTAAAACATAGTAAATATGAATGAAAATAAATTATACTATTTAAAATATGATGGTTTCAAATTTCATTATTTATTATTGTAGGATAGTTTCAAATTTTTATAAATATATACCAGACGTGAGAGTGAGTGCTCAATCCAAAACACAGTAAATACGTAAAAAAGTACAATGTATTTAAATTTCATTATTATAAAACATATATTTTTACATCTATGTTTCATTATTCACATAGTTATTTAAAACATTTAAATGGGTCCAATAAATTCAAATATTTAAGCATACTACAGTATATTAAAGCATTAATAGGTGGTGATTTGTTAATGTATTATATATTCAAATTTTGAATGTATGTACGAAAATTCAAAACATTTAAATGTTTCTAAACATTGGGATAATATGACATTAAAGCATTCATGAAATTTATGCATTGAATGTTAGTGATTTATAATGGTGGGATAGATTCAAATTTCGAGAATTACGATATTAGGATACTAAAATCATTTAATCATTAAAGGGTGGTGATTTATTATGGTAGGTTAAATTCAAATTTTAAATTTTCGATGCCATTTGTTAGAGGCAATTTTTCTTGGTTGATTACTATTTAAAAATATAGATTTTGGATGGCTAGGGTTTTGATTTTTTGCTCTTTTTTTCTCTCTTACGGATGAGTTTTTTATTTCTCTATTACGACCGAGTTTTTTTCATTCAAAGATTTTGTATGGGAAAGAAGAAGTTACGTGAAAGGATTTGGGCTGATTGGAAACATAAATTATTGAAAAATAAAGTTGTTGCAGTGGTAATAAAAAAGTTACAGAAAGATAATTGTGGTAATGAGTTTATCAAATACTTTTATGCGAAAGGATTTGGCCTGATTGGATACAAAGATTATTGAAAAAGAAACTTGTTGCAAAGGTTACTAAAAAAGACACAGAAACATACAAATGGTACTTAATCTATCTAATCATTTTTCACACCATAAATAAGTACGCATTTGAACAAAATAATTTTGATTTGTATATTCAGTAGCTGTTATGTTTACGAATGTAATGAAATTGATTTCTCTATTTGTTTGTTTTTACATTTATGAATGGAAATAAATCGATAAATTTTTCAGACATAAAAAATAAATGAGATATATGGAAAAACGGTCCAGATAGTCTATTGTGAACTAAAATATTTGTGCTTATACATTTTTTAGGCTTTAGAAGTAAACAAAGAAAAACTGAGATATAAAAACCTGGAATAGCTTGTTCTTCCATTGTTGTTTTCGCTTCGAGAAATATTCAAAAGTCTCCCTTGAAAAATCACTGTATCAACAACTATTTCTTCTATTTCTTATTCTTTCTTCTACAATGTCTCTGTATCTTCGTATCTCTCATGTTATCAGAAGTTACATCTTCTTCTTTCTTCTACAAAATCTCTGTATCTTCGTATTTTTCCAGCTACATCTATGTTCTTCGTCTTTCCCCAAGTAAATATCTAAATGACAAAATATCAGTCGCAATAGAGAAAAAACCAAACCCGATTCATTCAAAATAATTATTTTTATAATGTACTTGGAAAAAAAAAGTGCCTCGTAAAAAAGAGCACCTAAAATTCAAAAATTCAATCTAACCTACCATAATAAATGACCAAATCTAAAAAATAGCACCAAATTTTCAATTTTTTTTTAAAGATACCATAATAAATGATCATTAAGAGCCTTTCAAAAATCGTGCTGGTATTATTACAAATTAATTAATCAATAAGAAGAAGTAATAATAGAATTCAAATTGTTTCTAATCAAGATATGATATTAGTAATTAATAGTACTATAATAAATTAGTATTGCTACTAATTTAAACAAATTAATTAATAATGATAAATTTTAAGGGAATTCAAATTGATTATTGAGTTTTAAAATGGAGCACTGAAGCAACAAAATCCGCGAAAATTTTGAATTTTCGTGAGACAAGGAGACCGTTCCCACCAAGGATGGATGGGTAGGTCTTCTCATCCTTCGAGAGCATTCCACTGGTATGAATAGGATCCCGATTGGAAAAGTTAGTGGTTTGGAATGGACGGGTAAAGGTTTGGTTGCTCAAGAAAAAGAGGAAATTTTGGCTCTGGTCCAAAAGTTTTTCCCTCGAGCGATTATCAAATCCTTAGCTTTGTTGTTAGGGTTTTCTTCTTTGGAAAATCTAGTGGCTGAAGCTTCATTGATCTTGGTGCTAAGTAATTCAAATATTTTTTTGCTGGAGGAAGTCCCTTCGAATCTAAATGAGGTCAGGGTTGTTGGCGTAAATGGAATAGAAGAGATTAAGGTGTATTTATAGATTTGGATCAGACTACAAGTATTTACACGAATAATCTTCATTGTATTAATCAATCATATGGGTGCTTATAAATAAATAGGAGAGGTTGTTCCTAAAATGTAGGAAACAACCCACAATAATACACGAGTTTGTTTTAACAACTCGTTATTATAAACCAAATAATGATTATTATAATTATGAGTTGTTTCTAAACAACTCATAATATAATAATAAACCAAATACAAATAATGTTAACACTAACATAATCCTAACATTCACCCCCTTAGTGTTAACATTATTTACTGATATCACCCCCTTAATGTGAACACGGAAAAAATGTACCATAGAACTGGAACCAGAATCGTATGCCTCCGCATACTTTTAGGTCTGCATACTGTTGGCTTGGATCTTGCTGCACATGACCAATTCGCTTCACCACAGTGAATCCCATACCAGATGACCACACTTCCACCGATTCACCTACATACGCGAACTCACCAGTTCCCGCTTTCACTTCCAGTGAACGATAGATTTCACCGGTCAATCGATGTTGGAAGTATGACAATCGAAGGATCTCTGTAGTCAAAGGATCACTTCAGTTCAGCTGCCCTCCTATACAACTATTTTTAGCATCAAAAATGCACATCTTCCACTTTTGAATCAAAACATGGGAAGGAAACCACACACCATTTTATTCTGCACACACCACACAACTAAAATAATAGAAAATACTGCCACCAAATTTGAATGCAACCTCGTTGTTGGTGACTGACGAGAGGCACTGATTGCCCTCCATCCTCCATTGTCTCCTACCTCTAGTAGATGAATTATTTACCATAAGTATTCCTCATCACTAGGACAAGAAAGTTCTTCATCTTTAGAATATTCATCCCAATCAGTTTCTTCCTCAACTAAAAAATCTTTTTGATCTATTTTGTCATAAAGTAGATCTTTCGCCGTCTTTTTACAATTCAAAATTACATGTCCTAATCCATTACAATAAAAACATGTAACCTTTCCTCGTGATGGAGCATGCTTTGAAGTATACTTACCCTTTTTTGATGATGTACTAGCTTTATTGTGCACATATAAAACCTCCTCTTCTGGCTTAGAAGGTTCATGATGATCAAGAAGAGTAGAAGTTACTCCTTCTAAACCAATGTTAAGCTTGCTCATAGTAAAAATCATATGAGACATTTTTTTTTGGAAAACTATTCAAAATAATGGCTTTGGCATCATCATCATTTACCTTTTCATTAATTCCAGTGATATGATTAAGTAGAGAGCGAAATTTGCTTATATGATCTGCCATTTTTGCACCTTCATCCATCTTCAATCCATATAGTTTTTGCTTTAGAGTCGTCTTGGCACTTTCCACTTCAGATCCAAAAAGTTTGTTTAAAGTCTCCCAAATTTCCTTTACAGACTTTGTGAAGTCCACATGGTGCAGGTAAGCTTTAGATAGACCGAGACCAATGGTTCCCAAGGCTTTTTGATCCTTGATACTCCACTTTGTGAGATCCGTTGCATTTGTTGGTGTTGTAGTATTAGGTTTAACAACATCCCACAGATCATTTTCAATCTAATTTAGTTGCATCTGAATTCTCCGTATATGAAAATCTCATCCTTCAAACTTCTCAACAAGACTGAATTTCTCCATTTTTACAAAAATTGACACACAAAACAATGAAGGACGTCAGATGTCGGGTAACACTGAAAATGTGTCTGTAAGATAATATTTTTTTTTTTTTTACAATTTTGACAATTTTCCTAATAATCACCTAAATGACGATAACAAAATGACACAAATATGTTTTTGACACTTTGACTCTAACTATTTTGACAATACTAATGAATCAATTTTTTACTAGAATTTTGAAACATGACTTACAAGCGACAAAATGACGACGACACTTAACATTTGACGATATTAAAGACAAATAAGATATGACGACACAAGACTTGAAAGACTAATTGACAATATTTATTAAATCCCTAGACTCTACACCTATTTTAATTTTGAATATTAAAAGTAATATCGTAAACATCTTTAAATACTTTGACCAACTAGACATTGACACAAACAAATAATCTTATTGACTCGCCTTATACAAAATGCTAATGAACGGTGAAGTTAAAACTTGGAGATTTGAATGAAGATACTTGGGACACATGCCAAGGTAGTAGAAGATTCGAAGTAAGTAGACAATAGAAATAGAAACCATACCATTTTACCATGAATATTTGACAACGGTGGTTTTGATTTTAATTTCCAGCGAAGAAAAAATTCGAACGGTGGTTTTGTGAAGCAACGATGATAGCAGCATTTCTCCTAAAATACAATCTGGGTTATACTAAAATTTTGACAGTATTTTTGAAACACATAAATATTAAAACCCATTAAAAATTATGGAGACCTAGATCACAAATTGAAAATTAAGACTATTTCTTTTCACGGATTTAAAAATTGCTTCACGCTCCAAATTAAATCGTGAAACTTCTGCATAGAACTGCTCACAAAATAAGAATAGTATTCACAAACCATTTCTGGGTTTTGTTCCTCTATATTCACCCTTTCCAAAACATTTTTAATCACTTGATTTCATTGAGTTATAAGAAAGATATCATAATTCTAGTATACCTGCGCCATGATGTTACAAAGAAGTCTTTTCTTCCATTTGTTTTTTTCTTTTGCTGCTGGAAATAGAAATGAACCAGAGGCATCCCCTTTTCTAATATGAAAAATGTATTATGTGAACATGATTATCTACACTCTGATACCAAATATAGATTTGGATCAGACTGCAAGTATTTGCACGGATAATCTTCATTGTATTAATCAATCATACGGGAGCTTACAAATAAATAGGAGAGGTTGTTCCTACAATGTAGGAAACAACCCACAATAATATACGAGTTTGTTTTAACAACTCGTTATTATAAACCAAATAATGATGATTATAATTATGAGTTATTTCCAAACAACTCATAATATAATAATAAACTAAATACAAATAATTTTAACACTAACATAATCCTAATAGTATTGAGTTCAAAATCTCATCGGAAGTGGTGAATTTGGATCTTTCTTCCGGTTCGGGTGTGGATTTTGTGGATGTTCGTTTTAAAAGGGTGATCTGTTGCAAATTTTTGGGGGTTAGGTTTTCTAGAAGGAAAATTTTAGATTAGGTCTTTTGGTTTTAGGGTAAGGAGTGAAAGCCCAAGGTAAGATTTCTTGCGAATGTCTTCTTTCAAGCTTTGTTTCCCTCAATGGATTTTCTGGAAAGAAAATATAAGTGGGGACCCTGGTTTTTGAATTCCTCCAGTTTGTATTTTCATCCTTGGTCTCCGTATTTTAATCCTTTAACTAGAAAAATTCCTCGAGCCCCGCTTTGGTTGATTTTCCATAATTTTCTCTTTGAATTCTGGAATCAGTCCGCTCTGAAGGCTATTGTGAATTCCCTTAGTTCTTTTGTCCCTATAAAAAATCCTTCTCTCTCTATTTGGAGAAATTATTCGGCTTGTGTTTTTGTCGAAATGGATTTTTCTTATCCTCTCCCTTACTCCTTTAGCCTGAAAAATGATAGGGGTCCCTGGTCTCAGGCTATTGATTATGAAGGTTTGAATGTGAAGTTCTTTTACTGTGGAAAATTGGGTCATATAAGGAGGGACTGCCCAGTAAAATTTAGGAGGAATTCTCCTGATAAAACCTAGCAGGAATTCTATTCTCCCTCCTCATGTGGAAATTTTTTAGCTTGATCTTGATATCTCTAACAGTCCCCCTTGTTCAGGACTGTACCAAGGATAGTAATTTTTTGGGTCTATCCAATGATGTTTTGGTCAATTCTGGCCTTTTGAAGAAGTTGTCTCCTCTCTCTCTTTTGAAGGAATTTTTTTTTTTCATAGGGATTTAGGAATGTTAGCTTCCTTGATTAAGGAAGGAATGAAGAAAGGGCATACTTCTTTCATGGGAACTCTAAATGGGTGGCTTTCGAATAATAAGATTTTACACATGGAGTAACCCATTGCTTCAGGTGGAATTTGGAGGATGGGGAGGTTGATCCCAAAGGATTAGCCTCAAAAGTGGTTCCATCTAAATTCGCTGCTAGCTAGGAAGGCTTAAAATCTGCTCTTTATGGTTCATCAGGTAAGAGAGGTAGAAAATCAAGGCAATAATTATCTTAGCAAGAAGTGGATTTAGGTAAATAGAGCACTCTAAAGTTCAATTTTTCTGACTCTAGGAGGGTGAAAATCCTTCCCTGTTGCCAATGAAGTTGTTTTCTTGGAAGGTTAGGGGTATCAATACCTCTGACAAACAACGCTTGCTAAAGCATTATCTCCTTTCCTTGGAGGCTGGTTTGGTTTTACTGTAGGAAACACAATATTTCGTTGTTGAAGCTGATGTGGTATGGGGAAGAGCTTGTAAGGGTTGGAAAGGTGTCTTCTCTGTCTCGAATGGTGCTTCTGGTGGTTTGAGTATTTTATGGAAGGAAAGTCCAGTTAAGGTTGAGATTCAATCCTAGAATTCTAATTGGCAATTAGTTAGCATTAGTCTTAGACACTCTCATTTAGTGTTTTTCTCTTTAATGTGTATGTTCCTCATAGTGTTATTGGAATGAGGAATTTGTGGTCAGATCTTTCCTGATCCTTATCTTCTCTGGATGATCATTTGTTCTTATTGGGGGTGGTTTTAATTCCATTTCCTTGAGTAAGGATAAGAAAGGGGGAATTAGTAGAAATATTCAATCTCAAATTGACTTTTGTTCCTTCTATAGGGACAATTCATTGCTAGATTTGGAGCCTAAGAAGGTCTAGTTCACTTAGAGTAACCGAAGATGGGGATTCAGTAATACTGCTGAATGGTTAGATAGATTCCTTGCTAGTTTGAACTGGTCTTTTAGATACATTGTTCTGGGAAATTTTTGTGTTTCCTTAGTTTGGTTAGATCATTTTACAGTGTCCCTTGTGGTAAGTTTTGATGAAGCTCCTCTTAAATCCCCTTTTAAGTTTGAACTCATGTGGCTCATGGATGCCTCTCTTGAAGATAAGATAAATCTTTGGTGGAACTCTTATCAAGTGAAGGGTACAAAGATGTTTTTTTAAGCTCAGAAGCTTAAGATATTGAAAAGGGATTTGCTTGAGTGGAATGCGAATCATTTTAAAAATATTTTTCAAGAAAATTTTTGTGTGGAATCTGAACTAAAAACTCTTAACCTGGAGTGTTTAATTTTGGCATAGGGCAGGTTGAATTTGATTTGGATGTCTCTTTTTAGTGAGTCTGGGGAACTGATACTCAGGGAGGAAATTTATTGGAAGCGAAAATCGAGGGACCTTTGGCTTAAAGATGGTGATAGAAATACTAAATTTTTCCATGCCTCTGTTAAGTCTAAAAGAAACTCGAATTTCATTTCAGAAATTAAGAATAGTGAAGGGGCTTTGTTAGTTGATCAGAAGGATATTGTGGCTAAAGTTATTCATTATTTCTCTTCCCTATTAGGTGGGGATGTAGCCTCCTGCGAGGATATTCAATATTTCCTTCTGGAGTGTATCCCCACTCTTATCATTGAGGATTAAAATTCAGCCCTCCTGAATCCATTTTCATTTTTAGAAATTGAAATTTTGGTTTTCTCTATGCAAAAGAATAAATCTCTGGGCCTTGATGTATTCCCAATGGTGGAAGATTTGAGGAGATCTCGTTCAGTGCTCAAAATGATGAATAACACATTTATATGTCTCTTCCCCAAACATCTCCAACCTTCTACCTTTCCAGATTTTAGACCAGTTTCCCTCTTGAATACTATATATAAAATCATTTGTAAGGATATATCCATTAGATTGAAAGTATTTTAGATCCTCTCATCTCGCAGGAACAAACTGGTTTTACACCAAGTAGGTCTATTTATGAAGGTATTATTCTGTCTCATGAGATGACTCACTCCCTCTCTTCGAATAATGTTCTGGGTATGATGTTGAAGATTTACATCAGCAAGGCATATGATAAAATTAATTTGAGCTTTCTCTTAAGAATTCTTAGAAAATTAGGTTTCTTTAAGCTTTTGTTTAATTGGATTTATAGTTGTATCTTTGGCCCTTATTTCTCATTATTGATTAATGGGAATGCTGAAGGATTTTTTTAAAGCAACAAGGGTATTTGGTAGGGGGGCCTTTATCTTCTTTTCTGTATATTATGGTTGTGGAATCTCTTGGAAGGTCTATCAAGAAAAAGGTTACAGAAGTCAAAGTAGTGGGTTTGAAAATCATGGATGGGGTCTACCCTATCTCCCACCAGTAGTTTGCAGATGATACCTTCTTGTTTTGTAAGGCCAGTATTGGTGAAGCCAAAGAATTGAAAACCTAGATGCCTACTCAGCTGCAACCAGTCAAGAGGTTAGTCTCCTTAAATATTGTATCTTCTTCTTCAATGTTTCCCCCCTCGTTGAAGCTAGAATTATGAATATTTTCATATTCAAAAAGTGAAATCTAGCGACTATGTATCTTGGTATCCCTTTGTTTAAAGGATCTAGAAAAGCTACTCTGTGGAAGGACCTCCTTTCCTCTATTGAAACTAAATTAAATTCTTGGAAAGGTAGATGGATTTCTCTGGCTGGGAGATTGATTCTCATAAATTCAGTTCTCTGCACTTATCCCTTGTATTCGCTTTCTGTTCTAAAAATTCCCAAGAGTGTCTTGGATAAATTGAAAATTTTAATGAGAAAGTTTCTTTGGCAAAGTCTTTCTGAAGAAACAAAAATACCGTTGATCAGCTGGGATACTATATTTAAGCCTAAAGCTCTTGGTAGAGATGGTATTTTGAAGCTAGGATTTCAATATTTGGCCCTTAGAGATAAGTTAGTTTGGAATCCCATTTCCAAACCCAATTGTTATCTTATTCAGAAGGTTGAGAAGAAATATTTAGGGGCCCCGCTTCCCGAATTCATCCTTTGTATTGAGAATCCTCATAGGGGATCCCACATATGGAAATTTATGCTTGAGTGCAGATCTTTGTTCTTAAACAATGCAGTGTGGAGGTTGGGGAACGAAGAAAAATCTTTATTTTGGGATGATCATTGGAATTGTTTCTCTTCCCTTGGAGACAATCTGGAGTTCGAGGAAATAAAAATAATTTTGTTAGAAGAATGGGGTCCTATAGTCTCTAACTATGGCGGGAATGTTGATCATTTCCCCTCAGTAATCCAATGGAAAAATATTGATCACTTTGGGTTTCCTGAGGATATTAAAAATAATTTCTTTTCATCCCTTCAGGATCAGCAAGACAAAATTATTTGGAATTTTGCTTCTCGATGTTCTTACTCCCCGCATCTTGGTTATCTTTTTCTACTTTCTAAGATTGACGATGAGAATAGGATTTGGAAGGATTGTTGGGATCCTTCTTTCCCTCCGAAGTCTAGTCTCTTTGCTTGGATGGATTTCCAAGGAAAAAATCTTTCTTAGGAAAGAAGTAAAAATTTGGTTTCCAAGGCCCAACTAGATGTTATATTTGTGAGGAAAAGGAGGAAGATAGAGATCACTTATTGTCGCATTGCCCTTTTGCAGTGAAATTTTGGAATTGGTTATGTGCTAAACTCAATCTCCCCTGGGTGAATCCTAATTCCCTTCCTAAAACCATTCTGGCTTAGCCTAAAAGATTACACTCAGGAACTCTTTCTTCCATATGGATTTTCAGTATGATGCTTCTTCTATGGCACATCTGGTGGGAAAGGAATAAAAGGATATTTAGGGAAGAAATAAGCTCTATGAAAAATTTCCCTTTAAGTTTGGAAGGGTCTATTTCAGAAGCAGTGTCCTTGAATTGGTCTAGATCTTGTCCTTCCACTTTGTATGATAGGTTGGTGGAATGGAATTGGCCTAAGATTGTCAAACCCCAGGATGGAACCTTAAAATATTCCCTGCCTTCTTCATTGGCTCAGAAGCATACTAAATGGACCCCCCCTTCCCCAGGATTTTAAAAGCTTAATTTTGATGGGGTTGCTAGGGGTAATCTTGGCACTTCTAGAGCTGGATGTCTGGTTCGTAATACGATGGGTAAGGTGGTTGGTGCTACTTCATTTAAACTTAGGGACAACACTTGCAATGTTGTTAGATTGCAAGCCCTTAGTAAATGTCTAAATCTAGCTGCCTCTCTCAATATTGAGAACCTAGAGATCGAGGGTGATTCTTTGGTATTTATTAATGCCATTATTAGAAAAAGGGCCCTATCTTGGAAGCTAGATTTGGGCATTAAAAAATTGTTATGAAAATTATAAAAATTCACTTCCCGGAGTATAAGGAGCATGCATAGAGAAGGAAATAAATGTGCCGATTGGTTGGAAAATAAAGGGATTGATTAGGATCAATTAGATAAAGTGGATTTTAATTACTTTGTGTGGGAAGGCCTTGAAATGATGGTCTTGAGGGATACACCTTGTCATGGCCGCAATGGTGGTTCTCTCTCGCGTGCGGAGGATGGGGTGTCTTTATAAGGAGGGTGGAGGTAGGGATTTGTTGCTATGTTTTTTTTCTTCTTCTGTCTTGACGGATCCTCCTAGGGCCCCTTGTTAAGATTTTCTCATCGATATGAGAGAAATGGAATTCTAGAATAATGTCTTTGATAATCAGCTGAAAAGGATTTTTAATATCTCCTGCACAGAAGATTTGATGGCTATTAAGATGGTCATGGGGGAGGGTTTTATGAAAGTGGAAGGATGGTTACGAGTGAATAATGGTGTTGCTTCTATTTTCATTGAGAATTTTATTATCCTTCATCCCTTAAAATTGGATGTGGTTAATCTTGATACGCATTGGGTTAGGCCATCCTTTTGTGGGAATCTCAATTTTGAGGTTGCGGAATGCAATATTCTATTATGTGCGGAAAATGATGGGGATCAGGATCCTTTTGATGTCTATGCAGGTGCTTTCAAGGATTTGGAGAAGCATTTTAGGATCCTTTTGGAATTCATAGAGATTTTGGTGGCCTTTGCGAGGGATAGAAACTCGGTTCGTGCTCGCATTAAGCTCCCGAATGTGAAATCCCTTAGTTTGCCAATGGGACTGGTGTTGGGATGGTGGAAGGAGTTACGAGACTCTGCAGGTGATGCCTACGAATATCTTTAGAGGGGTTGGATGAAGGTATATTCTGTTGTAATAGATTCAGATGCTAAGCATGAGGAAGATAATGGTTCACCAGCAGAAGTTCTCTCTGTCTCAATTGAATACGACAAGTAATCCTTTCAGGTCATGTTGGTAATGTATAGAATAAAGTGTTGGTTTTTGTTAGTATGTCAGTGTGACCTAGTTTTGTTCTGTAAATTTTTCATGAACATCTGAGGTTTGGCCTCCGCTTCTGTAAATAGGGAATGGGTCCCTTCAACCCACCTTATCAATAAAAAAATTAATAATATTACAATTAATTAGTTAAAATTTATCCTATCAAATAATATTATATACAAGAATTATTATTAGCAACAAACTCACATTAGTATATTAACTAGAAACATATTAATAACATCTAATTATATTATTAAATTTTATAAATATAATGCTTAATTAATTATATCCTATCAAATAATACTAAATACAAGAATTATTATTACCAACAAACTTACATTACTAAATTAACTAGAAATATATTAATAACATCTAATTATATTATTAAAATTTATAAATATAATACTTAATTAATTATAGTGCAAATTATCCTATCAAATAATATTAAATACAAGAATTATTATTACCAACAAACTTACATTACTATTTTAACTAGAAACATATTAATAACATCTAATTATATTATTAAATTTTATAAATATAAAGAATACAATAAAACTTTATAAAATTAATTAACGACATTATTTCAAAAAATTAGAAATTAAAGAATATGTATTTAACATAGAAAATTAATTAATTAACAACATTAATTAATAATCCTAATAAATAAATGCTAGAATATGATATTAGGACTAAAAACATTAATTAATCAACAACATTAATTAATAATACTAATAATTAAATACAATAAATGACATCGTATCATTTAATAATACAAATAAATTTCAAAACTTCATATGGGCATTTGTCTACTCGAATGGGCATGACATGAAGATGAAGTGGATTGTCCCCCATTTGGCAATGAAAGGAAAACAAGATGTTATTCTTCACATTGAGAAGAGTTAGAAATATCATTTTTTTTCATGAAGAGAGAGAGAGAGACCAAAATCTAGAGAATGTGCCTTTACTTTGCAATTGTCTTTCTTCCATGCAAAATGGGGAACAATCTAACAGTAAATGTTTTTTTTGTTCGAGGATGGACAAATGCCAATATTTATAAATGCCTACAACTATTCCTAAAACAAAATAATGAATTGACAAAACATGTTAATTACTCCTATACGAGAATGGGCATCTTCCATTTCTAAATCAATTTAATACAACTATGAGAATGGGCATCTTCCCAAGGGTATGTATTGCAACACTCGACGAAGCCATGATACCCATTCCTAAAACAAAATAATGGAGCTACATAAGGCTTGATCCCCCTCGAGATGGTCTTCAACAAAATATTCTAATTATTCCAATATGAGAATGGGCATCTGCCATTTCTAAATCAAATCGATATAACTATGAGAATGGGCACCCCCCTTGATCCCCCTCGAGACGGTCTTTAACAAAATATTCTAATTACTCCAACATGAGAATCAACATTTGCCATTTCTAAATCAAATTGATATAGCTATGAGAATGGGCATCCCCCTAGAGATGGCGATGTAGCCTAGAATTTACCATATAACTCCCTAGATGCATTGGCACATCACTCAGCCTAGATTGAGAGCTCACCCAAAGTGCGCAAAGGTACCAGGTCCCTCTTTAGGGTTACTGTAGTAGGATGTTAGCATGATGAAGGAAGAAACATATAGATTCATAACTAATCTATCATTCTACAATGTATGCTACTTTCATATCTATGAAAGAACAAGCTTTAAGCAGTAATCATGACTGAATCAATAACATGCACTACTTCATTACAAACAGGAATGAAACTTAGATTCAACCAATATCTTCCATCTATTAATAAACAATAAAGCTCCTTATAATAATGTCAAACAATATCAATTCGCGTATGGATCTGATACAGTAATTCAATCATATGCATATATATCTATAACTTCATACATCCATCACACTCATATATTACCACTATGTACCTCACATTATATATATAGGGTGGGGACTGTCCCTTCACCATTTATCTATTCCAGAAATAGGCTATATGTTATTAATAACCATGCGTCGTTCACAGGAATAGCCACACATGCAAGTGTGCTATCTATAGGCCTCTTACAGTTAACTGAAGTGTCAATCCTATTCTTATCTCATCTCCATGCAAAATGCTTCGATCTAATCCTCCAAAGATAGACAATGCATGGCGCATATGTCTCTACATCGTTGGTGTGTTCCGCATGCCATTTTCTAAAAATAGGTCGTCATGCTCAAAATCAGCTAAGTCCTGAATGCTGAATTTGCCTTCTGCACACAGGTCCTTCTTGTCCTTCTACACCCTTAATCTCACCCTTTTCTCCCATGCGGACTCCTTGTGTGTTCTCTAACAAGTATTCTTTGATCAACATTACCCCACACTAATCTCATTGTCATCCCAACAATGGGTATTCCTCCAAAAATTTAAGTAAAGAATAGAATAATGGAAAGAATAAGAATGAAAGAATGTAGACAAATAAAGAATTTTATGAGACAGCCTCCTCGGTATCACTTTCAAGTATCAATTCTGGATACTCCTCCTTTATTTCGGCCTCCAAAACCTGCCATTCAATGAGTGCTTGTTCTACTTTTTATGGGATGTCTGCAACAATGGATTCCAACTCATCCCTTACAATCTCTCCCTTTTCATTTTGTAGAACCAACACAACGTTAGAAAATGATGTCAGTCTTCCTTCTAAAAGATCCCATCTTTTGTGTAATTAGCTTCCCAAGATCTTCTAGCTGAGTCATGTGTGAATCTTTTGCTATTGCCAGTGCCTTGTGCTTCTACTTAATTATTGACAATCTTTCTGCGCAGCCCAATGTCTCATCCTTCATTGCTTTCTGGACCTCATTGTTTTCTTCTAGGGTCTTTATGCTGATAAGCACCTCTGGAGCTATGCAGATATTTAAAGCTTGGTCTGCTTTCTTCAATACTTCTTATAACACTTGTATAAGCCCTTCATAAGATGCAATTTTTTGCATCACTAACACTTTATCTCGTTCTACATCTTGCTCTGACTTTCTTGGCACTGTCATGTGCAGAGGTTCGTCTTCAAGTACCAAGTCCACCAACTTTCCCACATAGTGTATCGCTGAAGGAAACATCTGTGGTACCTTGGCCTCCAAGTGTGGCCTTACTCTGATGACATTGTCCCCAATATCCTGTGCGATGATGATAAATACTTTGTTCTTCTTCTGCGCGAAGTCCCTCTCTTGTGTTATGCGTGCTATCTCCGCATCCTTTGTCTTCAACTCCTCGCACAACACTCTGATTGTTGTAACTTTTTCCATGTTTCTTCTATCCACTTCAGTAGAAACCTTCACCAATGTTTTGCTTACCTACTCATCTGACATGATAGTAGGCTTTATTGTCATGTGTCTAGCTTGGGGTGCCTTCTTCAACCATCTCAAAACACATGACTCTTCGCATACATCAAAGTCAGGCTCATCCATGTGGGTGTGCATTGACCATGATAGTTGCTTTCGAGTGTGCACAGTTTCCATATCCTCATCCATTAGCTCCCAGCCAAATAAATCCTTCTATGCTATCGTGCTTTGGAAGCGGGCACATAAAATTTTACCTGCATCCTCTGCATACCCCATGGCTGGTGGAATGTGCTCCCCACTTGTTCTTCTAGACCGTTGCTGCTTAGGGACTTTAGCTTCCAAATTCGGCACTTGTGTCTCCATGTCCTGAACATTCTCGGCAAGTGTCTCCTCTGGTCTCTTCTTGTCCTCTTCTCTTCCCTTTGATTCCTCACCCTATTCTTCTATGTTCTCTGGAAGTGTAGGAGAATCAGGCACACTTTCCTCTGACTCTTCTGCATCCTCATCTAACTTCAGTTTCCTCCTTCTTTGCACGGTTTCCTCCTTCTGTGGAGAGAGTCTGGGTGATCTGCGCACCGTGGTTGGAGTAGCACCTTGGGTCCTTGTTCTCCTAAACACCTTCTTAAATTTATGCTCCCCTTGGACTGCATTCAAGTCCTCATCATCCCCCTCTTGTGGCTGAGGTAGTGTAATGGCACAATCAACTTCACCCTTATTTGTAGGATGTCTCCTACCTCTATGCTCCAAACCACCACTATCTTCCCGCTCCTCCTCCTCATCCTCCACTTCAATTGGCTTTGTGGGCTTAGGTGCTGGGATGTTCTCCATTGTATGCTTTCCCTTTGGTGGTGCTAGAAGAGTGAACTCACCTTCCACATACTTGTTATTCTCCATCTTTGGCTTCAGCTAAAGATACACCAATACTGGCCAGACTTATTGTCTTAATATTCAACACCTCCGAAATGATCCTCTCGGTGAAGGCACTTATTCCAGGATATACATACTTCTTTCTCAATGTGTGGTAGTCACATTCTACCTTATCTGGATTGAATACTAGTCGGCGTGTGTCTGTAAATCTGTGAACAGATGCTTGGAAATACCTTGCAGTGAATGCGTAAGGCAATTTACACCAAGGGCTCCAGACTCCATCTTTCATTGGGAAGTGTGCGATACATAAATGTTGATATACAACAAATTGGACTTGTGTCCCTACTACTGATGGTAGGTCCTTTGGGATGCACCACTCTTCTCCAAATGCCACATGGAGCCTGTCATACCATTTCTCCACCCTTTGCTTTATGTCATCTGTCATGGCCCCTTTACATAGATACTTACTGAACCTTTCAGCTGGTGACTTATTCTCCATGGGGTATTCCCATACTTTTTCCTTCGGCCCATCTGGTACTCCAATTTCCATGAATACTAGTGATAGTAGAACAGCCCCAAAGCTGATCTTCCCTCCTCTGTGTGCTTCCTTGACTATTTTTTCAGCAATATAGCCTACAATATTGTAGATTACTCCTTCTGACATCTTATGTGCAACATGTAACCACATAGTATTTACCTATGACCACCGCTCCTGATCATTCAAATTTGTAACAAGGTGTGTTGTTGCTTGCACAACCAGACAGTTCTTCAATTTGTCTATATCCATACGATGTGGACCCTTCAGGTATCCCAAATCTTGTCTGGTCTTCAAGATCATGACTTTATCTGTGAGATCATTCTTTATGTCCTCTCTTGCGGCCTGTAAACCTGTAAGTGATGAGATAAGCGCAGATGAGATTCTAACTTTGTGTCCTACAAAGTAGAAGAAGTCCTCATGCACTCTGCTCATGAGCCACTGATACAAGGGCTCATACTTCCTGAAATATGGGAGCTCATATAATTGGTAGACCCCAATTCTCTTCAGAAGCTTCTCACCTGCATCATCAAAAACTGGCATGTCATCCGTCATACGCTTGTTCATCCTAGCAGTGAGCAAGGAATCGAGCTCCTTCTTGTTCTCCGTGGTCCTGTGATTATATTCACTCACTTTTCTTTTTCTGATGGGTGAATCCCACTCCTGGCCAATGATGACTCCTTCTAGATATTGCATTTTTGAAAAATGGCTTTCAGGTGCCATCTCTTCTTCCTTGACAACCACCTTCTTCTTTCCTTTTTCTACTACTGTAACCACCTTCTTGGGTGCCATTTTTACCGTGCAATCATCTCCTCTATAACTCTGTAACTTTGTGAATCAAACCCTAGCTCGATTCAATCATGCCCTAGGTGGAAACTTCATGCCCTAACTCCTCTCTACCTCCTTGCTTCACTCAAACCCTTCACCACTGGGGAAACAAGCTTCTTTTTGCACAGATTTTTTTATCACGCTTGGTTTCACACCCTTCGCACCTTAACCCGATCACTCAGCTCTTTGCAATTGGTTCTTTCCTCAAATTCTCTTAGTCGCAATGGTAAAAATGAATCTACATCCCATCCTTATATAATTTTTTTCAATTTTTCAAATTTTGATGCATTTATTGCTCCTTCACCTACCAAATATCCTCTCATTTACTGACCAAATTCATTCTTTCCACGTGGTACATCTTCATGCCCCAGCTATAACCTTCTAGCGTGCCTTCCTACCCTCTGGTCACAGACTTCTCTTCAGCGTGTGCCCTTGTGCCCAAGTACCTCATCACTGTACCTTCTCCTGGTAGTTATCATGGCCTCTGCTTACCTCGCATTATACTGTCCTTTCATTCATCTCCATCCTTGGTCACTTTTGAGAAGCAATCTTCTTTTGACTTAAAGCACACCTGTAGCAGCTTATTCCTTTCACCTTTCAATTCCCGCAGTCTTTTACTTGGATAACTACAACCACCCCACACTAAAGGTATGTGCAGTCCTCTGCACATAAACATTCTTCACATAGTAATTAGCTTCATGCACGCAAGCACACTTTACACAAGAACAACAACTAAATTGACAAAGCATAGTGACAATGAAGGAAATACATTAAGGAAATACATAAGGGAAACCTAATCTAAATGGCAATACTGCCTTATTACAAACACCAAGAAGTCTTATTTATAGTAGGGCTTCAGCCTACTCCCGTTAAAAAAACTAGGTAGCCATGTTCCATCAAGTGCTTCTAACTGGAAAGCACCTATTTCAAGTATGTGAGTGATGACATACGACCCCAACCAATGTACTTTGAGCTTTCCTGGATGGCGCAAGAACTTAGAGTCATAAAGAAGTACCATTTGTCCAATCTCAAACTTCTTATCCCTTATGTTTCTGTCATGCCATGCCTTCTGCCTGGCCTTTTCCTGCTTCTGACTCCATTGTGCTATGGCTCGTCACTCATCTAGTTGAATCATCTTCTTGATACGCTCTTCTAAATCTTGTTCATCAGCTAGACCTCCAGCATGTGCAATGCGTAAAGAAGGTAACATAAATTCGATAGGGAGAATGACTTATGTGCCAAACACTAGCTGAAACAGTGTGGCTTTGTTCAATCTCTTGTAAGTTGTTCTATATGCCCAAAGAACAACTGACACTTTGTCATCCCAATCCTTTCTTCCAACATCACAAATTTTTGTCAAAGTCTGGCTCAAAATCTTGTTGAAAGCCTCAGCAGTTCCATTTTCCTGAGGATGGTAGGGTGTAGTTTTATGGTGTGCAACCATAAACTCATCTAATAGGATCTTGATTGTCTCATTCAAAAAGTGTGTACCCCTATCACTTGTCAAGCTTAAAGGACATCCATATCTTGTAAGAACATTCTCCCATAGAAACCTAGCCATTGTAGCTATTGTACAATCCTTTGTAGGTGTTGCTTCTACCCACTGTGTGAGATAATCTATGCAAGTAATGATATAGTGTGATCCAATCCTATGCGTGGCTGGTGAAATAGGTCCTACAAAGTCAATGTCCCATTTCTCAAATGGTTCTTCACTAGTAATTGGTCTCAAAGGCATCTCATCTCTTTGCCCTGGTTTTCCTAGGTGCTGACAATGATCACATGCCTTACAATATTCTTTACAGTCTTTATACAATGTCTCCCACCATAATCCAACAAGTAGGATCTTCTGGGAAGTCACATCACCTGCATAATGGCCTCCTGCAATACCACCATGAGCTTCTTCCATAATATCCTTATGCTCATGCTCTAATACACAATGGCGTAATACTTCATCTCTTCCTAACTTGTAGAGGTCACCACTGATTAACATAAATGGTGCCACGCGTATAGCAAGTTGTTTCTTTTCTAATGCCTTCATTCCTTCTGGTGCTATACCAGTCCGCAAAAAGACAACAATGTCTTCTAATTCTGATGGTGCACATTGTAACCTATATAACTGTGCATCTGGCATGGTTTCTTCAATTTTCTGTGCTTCCTCTCCTGAGTTGATTCTAGATAAATGGTCTGGTCCAGAATTGCTTTTCCCTGGCTTCACCACAACAGTGAAATAAAACTCTTGAAATAAGAGTACCCATCTGCATATGAGCCCCTGTAAGATGGGCTTGTTTACCAAGTACTTCAATGCCATGTGATCTGTATAAAACACAAATGGTGTTGCTAACAAGTACTGTCAAAACTTGTGCAATGCATAGATCATGGACAAAGCTTTGCACTCTGTAGTTGTATAATTATGTTCAGCAGGAGTCAGCTTCCTACTAGCAAAAAAAATTGGATGATCGACAATACCTTCTCCAGGCTGAGCTAACACAACACCAATGGCCATGCTAGAGGCATCCACATGCACATGAAATGGTTTATCCCATGAGGGAAAGTGTAGAATGGGCGCGGTAGTAAGTTTCTCTTTTAATATCTCAAACACACATTGTTGTGGTTCTCCCCAATAAAATGTACCTTTCCTCTTCAGTAACTCTTCCAAGGGTGCAGAAATTTTGGCATACCCTTTGATGAATTTTCTATAATATCTTGTATTACCTAAAAATCCATGCACCTCGCTTTGACTGGTAGTTGCCTCTAGGCATAAAATGACTGCAACCTTAGCTAGATCAATGAGAAAACCTTCCTTGCAGATTATATGTCCTAACAATATTCCAAATGGTGTGGCAAATATGCACTTCTTGATGTTCAAAGAGATACTCAACTGTCTGCACCGTTCAAACATTAAGCGTAGATTGTCACAATGATCTTTCACAAGCCCATATACTATCCAATCATCTAGGTAAACCTGTAAGAAGTTGTGAATAAAATATTTGAATGCCTGAACAACTATGTGCAAGAATACAATAGGCACATTTTTCAATCCAAAAGGCATCATAGTATAGGAAAAACTACCCCATTCAGTAGTAAATGTTGTCTTTTCTTGATCCTCCTGAGCAATCCTAACCTGATGATACCCGAAAAACCCATCTGTGAAGGAATATATTTCATGCCCTGCCACGCCTTCCAGTATTTCCTCAGTGAATGGCGTAGGGAATGGATCTATTACACATGTAGCATTCAACTCCATGTATTCCACACATATTCTAATTTGGCCATCCTTCTTGATACTGATCACCATTGAGCTAACCCTTTTGTACTCATCAAGGGGTTTGATAATTCCAGATTTCAACATTTTATCAATTTCTTCTTTTACCTTTTCACGCAAATTAGGATTCATTCTATAAGGCCTCTTTCTAACTGGGTGTGCACCATCTTTAAGCTTTATCTTCATTTCCCCAAGTGATTTATGCACGCCTTTAAGTTCATGATACCCTCGAGGGAATAAGTCCTGATAATCCCTGAGTAACTCAATGATCTTTGCTACCTCTGAGTCTGACCAGTAGTCTCTAATTATGGCCTCCTTAGGCTCAGCCTCCAAACCTATATTCACCTTCTTTGTCTTCATGGGTTCGTGATAGGCACAAGTATCCTTGTCTACAATGTCCAAGACCTTGCACACCCCTTGTGAATGTTCAATATCCAGGTTCTCAATTTCCTCATCATCCACGATGTAAACCATCTTTCCCTTCTCTTTCTCAAGGCAAGCGCATTCAAGTAGTATGAAGTCCATTTCTTCTTCCTTCTCAAAATGTGCTCCAGACTCTGTCTCACCAAATAATTCCTGAATATGCTCTTCTACTTTTGCACTATCTCCCATAGTTAAGCACTTGATAAATTTTAATGCCTCTTCTATTGGAGGTTGAGAAGAAAAGTAGTCAAAGGTCTGGATCATCCCTGCAGTCAAATTTTTCTAGTTTCCAGTCTCTCGATGTAGTTTTCCATATACATACTAGGCACGTGCACATCCTTGTAGCATAGAGTATAATCTATGCACCCAGAGTGAAGGTGGTAATGCTTCATGTCCTGTTGTCCAGAGTCTCTCACACTACTGAATGTGATGCTGAACAGGTTGATCACCATGATAAGTGTAGATCTACGTAGGTGCATTGTTCCTTACAAACCTAATAGATAGGGTGATTCCAATATCTTCCCATTCTATAAGATTATCTCTGTGGACTACCCACCAGTGCGCTGCTGTCCTGCACAAGGTATATACTAACATAGCTCTTCTCTTAATTTGATATGTTCACTGTGTTTCCATGGCTTTCAAAAATGCAGGAAGATCTTCTGCCCCTATATACCGAGGTACTATGCTACCTATCCATCAGACCGAACGTAAGTCCATTCTTGCGCACAACTGCACTTTTTACTTTGCGCCCTACTAATTCATATGTACCATGAGCCCAATTTTTGCAAGCAATACTCGTAGTATCACTAATGGAATGAGAATCCTCCCACTGTAGGATGCCTTCTTTTGATGGCTCATTGACCTCTGGGTCCTTAATAGTGCATACATAAATTTGGTTTAAGTCCTCCTCACTTAGAGGCTCAACATATGGTGTAGACTTCCCATCTATCAATGGTATCACAACCCTTTCCTCCTTGTTCTCAAAGCTGATATACCCCTTATTGAATCTCAAGTCAGCATTATTTGCATAACACCAAGGGCATCCAAGCAAGGCTGGAAAATTGTCTGCTTCTGCAAGTGCTAATACCTCAAAATCCCCAGTGAACTTGGCCCCTTGTATGGTTATAGATGCATCCTTCAAAACTCCTATGGGAGTAGCCTTAGTCCGGTTTTCCATAAACAACACATTAGATGATGGCTGCAATGGAGGCCTCCCCATTTGTACCCATGCATCTAATGTAAGCACATTTACTTCCACACCTGTATCAATCAATATGTTGCTCAACAACCACCCATCTACAACAACATTTAGAGTAATTTCCTTGTCATAGTCAATGCTATCAGGGGGAAGATTTGCATGCAGGATCTGTCGTCCGGTCTCAAGACTTACACGTGGAGTGTTCCCCTTTAACCAACTTCCTAATAGTGGGATAATGTTCTCCTGGTGCAACATTTTGCACACTTCTCGTAGATCATTGATATCATTTTGGACTGTCTCTGATGCTTTCTTCTGCTCCTTTAAGTATTGTATCTCACCCTGAAGATTCCTTAGTACTTCCATGGTATCCTGGTAAACCTCCTTCTGATGAGCAGGATCTGGGTACCTTGCATGCAAAACCTCCTCCTTGGTGATCGTAGGCTTCTGGTGCAATGCTTCTCTTGTGCGTGCCACTTCAGCATGTGTAGTAATCTTTACTGTCAATGCCTCAGGTCCTTCTGCTATCTTGGGCATCCACTGATCTTCTACCATGTGCTGGATTCTAACCATCTTGGTGCCTTTGTTTTCTTGCTTATGCTACTTACTCAGATGCTCATATAAGTCTAGGCACTCTTCATAGCTATGGTTCTTCCCGCAGAAAGAACATGCAATATTCTGAGGACATTCATGCCTATAGTGGTCAGGAGATCCACACGTATAACATGTTCCATGAGGGAACTCACCTCTTCCTCCACCACGGCCTCATCCTCCATATCCACCACGATATCCACGTCCCCTTCCACGACCTCCTTCAAAATGCCCCTCATTCCTGTCATAGCATGTGTTTGATTATGATCCTGATCCTGGTGCTCATTCTTACCCTTAGAATTATCTGTTACACTTGTCTGTCATACCCCAATGTCTATAGCATCCTAGATCTGACCAATCAACTGAAAATCCTCAGTATCATGGGTCGTGGACCTGCAAATCTTGCAAAAGCAAGATACATTCTTCCTTATCACACGCTGTAACAAAGGACAGTGACTAGCATCATGATTCAAATGACAGATCTCACAATCCAACAGTAATGAGCATATAGATCTGTAAGGGAAACTATCCTTGGTGTGACCTTCCACTTCACAATCTGTACACCAAATTCCTGAGCACGTTTCATGGGCTGAATTTGTTGATAGCTTCTCTAACTACTTTTCCATAGCTACAATCTGTGCCTCTAAGAATGGACTAACACCAGTGTCAATGCTCCCAACTGCCTCAGCACACAAAGCTGCTTCCAGTGCTTCGTACAGATTAGTGTATGTCTTATGTGACAGTGCCCTTCTAAATGGTGTAATCAATCCTCCAACGAACCATTGTGCATGTTGGCTAGCGTGAATATCATAAGATAGCTTAGATAGAAGTGTCTTAAAATGAGCATCATACTCACGTACACTCTCAGTAGTGCCTTTCTTGATATCCTTGAGCACACTAATACTCTTCTGCTCAAACTCAGGGATATGGAACTCTTTCAAGAAAGCATCTTTCAATGCTGCATAATCCACGCAAGTTTGATCAGGGTCAAACTTCCTATACCAGTTGTGTGCACGTCCCTGTAATGTAGTAGAAAATTGACTTTCCTTACGCTCAGCAACCATGATCCCTTTAGCGTGCCATAAGATCTCACACATATGCACATGTTTCGCAACATCCTCTATGCCTCTATACTCTGGAAGATGTAGAGACATCTCCATATAAATATTTTGTGGTTGTTGTGGACCTTGACCACCTGATCCAGAACCTCCTATGTTCCCTCTACCTCCAGAACCACCAGATCCACTGGAACTAGAACCACCTATACCTTCATATCCTCCACCTATAGCCAGAATATGACTTGTAGATGTACTCCCCTATGCTCGATAGTAGTACTATACTAAACCCCTATAGTCTGTGAGGTAGTTCCACTTCCAGAGGTGAATCCAACATTCTGCGTGCTCACATTCTATGTGGATGATGTGCCTAAGGATGTTCCTCCAAATATCATTGAAGTCGTCTGTCCTACCATTAATGTACTTTCTCCCTTACTCACTCCTGCTCTCTTGCTTCCTAAATTAGCTTTCTAGTTACTTGTCATACTAGATACTGGAAAACCAAGCACAAGGGCTAGGTCACCAGGTGGATTAAGATGTGCACCCATGGTCCAGGTAGTCTCTATTGGCACACTTTTGTGTGAGGCTGAGGGGGGATCTCTGTCATGTTTTCCAAGATGGGGGAGTTCTTGATGCTCTAGCTCCACATCTTCTACGTGAGTTGTAAATCCTTCATGAGCCATCTCTCTCCCCAACGCCATACTTTCTGCAACATAACACTACTTCTCTATCTCCCTCTCTAGCACCTCATTATACTTAAGCCATTTCCTCTCTCTGCCTCTCTGCCACTAGGTCTGCCATCTTTCACCAAACCTGTTCCTTGCCCTCACGTGTGGTGAAGTTTAGTTAGCCATCGGTTTACTCTCCAGGTTCAAAGTTACCATCAAAATTTTGATCGCCAGCAAAATACCTCACAAATATGCTCCTCTTGGATACCGCAAAAATTAGAATTCAGCTACCTTCAGGAAAGCGTACGTAGAAATTGAATATTCCAGAATATAACTGTTTAGTACACCATGAAACCATGTATCCACAACGTGAGTCCATATCACATCAACATCATAAAGGGCCTGAAATTATTCTTGCATCCAGACAAGTGTGTGATACCTCCAATTCCACTGAGATGCATAAGCAGTAAGCCACTCATATAATTCTACTGGAAAGATGGTGAAAAAGATCTCATATAAGCTGTCATATAGATTCTATTCTACCCAAGTGCATGCGTTAAACTCAGATCCACTGCTGAACCACCATGCATATTCTTCCTCCAGATCATGTATCCATTCCTCAATACTTGCTAGAGTTAACCAGTACGTCTTCATCGCGAACCATCCTGAAAACAACTGAAAAAGAGGTTCTGAAAATTGAACCAATGATGCAGTCTAGAATTTACTAGATAACTCCCTAGACGTGGTGGCACATCACTCAGCCTAGACTGAGTGCTCACCCGAAGTGCACAAAGGTACCAGGTCCCTCTTTAGGGTTTCTGTAGCAGGATGTTAGCGTGATGAAGGAAGAAACATATAGATTCATAACTAATCTATCATTCTACAATGTATGCTACTTTCATATCTATGAAAGAACAAGCTTTAAGCAGTAATCATGAATGAATCAATAACATGCACTACTCGATTACACACAGGAATGACACTTATATTTAGCCAATATCTTCTATCTATTAATAAACACAGAAGCTCCTTACAATAATGTCAAAGGATACTAATGCGCGTATGGATCTGATACAATAATTCAGTCATATGTGTATATCTCTATACCTTCATACATCCATCACACTCATATATTACCACTATGTACCTCACATTATATATATAGGGTGGGGACTTACCCTTCACTGCTTATCTATTCCAGAAATAGGATGCATGCTATTAATAGCCACGCATTGTTCACGAGCATAGCCACACATGCAAGTGTTCTATCTATAGGCCTCTTATAGTTAACTAAAGTGTCAATCCTATTCTTAGCTCGTCTCCAAGAAAAACTCTTTCATATGATCCTCTAAATATAGACAATGCATGGCGTGCATGTCTCTGCATCGCTATGTGTTCCACGCACCATTTTCTAAAAATAGGTCGTCATACTCAAAATTGGTTAAGTCCTAGATGCTGAATTTTCCTTCTGCACGTGGGTCCTTCCTATCCTTCTATGCCCTTAATCTTGGCCTTTTCTCCCATGCGGACTCCTTGTGTGTTCTCTAACAAGCATTCTCTGATCAACAAATAGTCTTTGACAAAATATGCTAACTACTCCAATATGAGAATGGGCATCTGCCATTTCTAAATAAAATTGATACAACTATGAGAATGGATAGCTACCATTTTGAAATCAAATTGATAAAACTATGAGAATGGGAATCCCCCTAGAGATGGCCTTTGACAAAATATGCTAATTACTCCAATATGAGAATGGGCATCTGCCATTTCTAAATCAAATTGATACAATTATGAGAATGGGCACATGCCATTTATAAATCAATTTAATACAACTATGAGAATGGGCATCTGTCATTTATAAATCAAATTAATACAACTATGATAATGGGTATCTTCCATTTCTAAAAATAAAATAATATGGCTACATAAGGCTTGATCCCCCTCAAGATGGTCTTTAACAAAATATGTTAATTAGAAAAAATATGAGTATGGACATCTGTCATTTCTAAATCAAATTAATATAACTATTCCTACATCAAAATTATAAAACTACATAAGGTTTGATCCCCCTCGAGGGTATGTAGTATAACACTTGGCGGAGGCATAACATGTCTCCACCAGGGATAGTCCATCCTAAATGATACAATTGTATTCAAGATAAAATGAAAAAAAAATGTTTGTTTCTTTGTTTGTATGAAAAAATGAAAAATGAGCATCTGTTTACTTGAATGGGCATGACATGAAGATAAAGTAGATAGTTCCCTATTTTTCTATGGAAGGAAAACTAGATGTTATACATCACATTGAGAAGATTTAGAAATATTCATTGTTGTTTTTCATGAAAAAAGAGATACCAAAAGCAAAATACTAAACAACAATTAGAGATAGAGGCTTCATATCCCTTTAAGGGTATGCAGTGCATGTTAGAGTAGGTATTTACCTTAACTCATGTTCACCTAGGTACTTTATTTACCTTTATTATATTTATCCTCACCCACTTATGTGTGTGGATATTTCTCTTTATTTATTTATATATTAGGGGGATATTATCTAGTTTTTAGGTATAGTTCTTTGCTTGATCTATGGTATTGACTAGATCCTTGATGTCTAGTTCTTTCCTAAATATATAGTCTTGAATAGTTCTTTGATGACTAGTTTTTTCCTTGATTTATGGTTTGATCTATGACCTTTATCGTTTCTTAGATTTTTATTCCTTGCCTATATAAGAAAGGCCCATTCTCATTGTATTTCATTTGAGTTCCATAATAATATATTATATTGTTTCTCATTTGTTTATAAAGGTTTTATGTAAAGTTATTTTGGCAAATTATTTTCATCTTATTGATCATGGTGTTCGATTAAAATCTAATTTCTTGGCTTGGTATGATCTGGTTATTATTCCTTTCATGGTATCAGATAAAGAGATTGTTGTTGACATACGTCTGTAAGAATTCATTTTGCAAACATTTTTTTTATTCATATATTCAAGATTTGTCCATATTTTATTGTTGCGTTCATTTTTATATAAAAAATAGCCTTCTATTGGATCCAGAAGGTGGGAAAACCCTAAGATCAACTATAAACTTGACCATTTCTAGAGACAGCTGTTTGTTTTTGGTGTTTTTGTTGTTTCAGAGAAACGCACTCGTTCATCTCAAGATTCATGTCAACAACGAAGAAAACCCAGAAAATCATTTTCTAGGTTTTTTGAGATCTGAACTAGGTTTTTTCTTCTATGGTGAAAAATTCTCAGTTGGCATGCAACAAATGGTTTATGAAAAGATGTTTCTTTCCTTTTTGGCAGGGATCCAATGTTTGTTGTGCACGGTTTACTATTTTAGAAAAATCCACAGACTACGGGCATACACCCATTAAAATCCTTAGCCCTTGGTCATATGGTATGGTCGTATGAGGGATTAAAGCTTTTGATTCCTACTAGTAAGTGCTTAAGTTCAGCCCCCTTTCATTTTATTTGTGTGGTGAAGATAAGAACATTTTATTTTGTTTTAGTGGCAACTAAAATAAATAGTAGAGCATAAACTTGTAAAGCTTGTATCTTTTGATCAGAAACTTAGATTTGAGTGTTATTTTTACAAAAGTGCTTGTTTTTTTGTTCTCTTTCCATTGGAAATATTTATTTTGAGAATTTCACTATAATTATAAAGCTCCATAATGTAACATGAACTCATTATAAAGTGCCAAAATTTGGGGGGTCTCTTGTTGCATTGCTTGGGGGTCTTGTTTCATTCTTTGGTTCTTGCATTTCTTTTGGTGATTTTTTGAAAATGGAGTCTAGTATTATGGGCTTTAACTTCTTCAGAACAACCTGTCTTCACTAGAGAATATGAGAACTTTTAGTACCAGTGAAAATTTGATGAGTGTATGGATTTGATAGGAATTTATGTAAGTGACATTATTTTGTTTCATTTGGAAAAATGTGACTCTCCTTTCAAAATATGGGAGAAATTGGAATATTTATTTAGTAAGGTGGATCATATAAGAGTCATGCAACTTGAAATTGAGATCACGTCTCTTAATCCTAAATATTTTCCAACAATTATAGCCTATCTTACTAAGTTCAATAATTTCTTGACACAATTTAAGGGGAGTGGAATAGATAAGAAAGATGAAGTGTGTGTTTACTTGATTCTATCCAAGTTGAGAGGACCATTTAGAATATTTTCTTCTACCTTTTTCCCTGACATGGATGTTGTAGGTGACACATTCAAAATACATGACTTAGAAACATTTTGTGAAAGAATTACTAGGGAAGAATCCAAATTATCTAACCTTGAGTCTTCCACCTCTCAAAAGGCATTAGTTGCATCTAGTCCTAAGGGAAAGGGAAAACCAAAAAGTAAAATAAAATTCACCCCTTCTCCATCTCAAAGTTCTCATAAACCCAAAGAAAGCAACTCTAAACCCAAGGATTATTTTAAATCCAAGAATAAGTCTAGCCTTTCATGCTCTTTTTGTGGGGGTAGTTGTCATGAAGAACATAGGTGTTATAAGTGAATGCAAACCTTAGAGGATGTAATCAAGAAAAAAAAATCTATCTCCACTCCACCTTCTTCTAATCAGCATGGCAAAGTACTTAATGTTATTGGGAGATCTCAGTCACCACTTGCAGACAGTTGGGTTATAGATTCTGGTGTTTCTCATCATGACTTCTTCTAAGGAGTATTTTGTTTCTCTAGGTTTGAGTTGTACTTCCAAAATTGAGGTTGGAGATTTTTCCTTTCATTTTGTTAAATGAAAAGGTGATATACAACTTGATGGTGGGAGTATCTAAGATGCACTATATGTTCCTAACATCAAAAATAAAATTATTTCTGTATATCAAATTTTTCATTCTGGTCAAGGAAAAACAATGACTTTTACACCACATTGGGCAAAAGTACAAACTTTTTTGGAGCCTCATTCACTTGTTTCTCAAGGTATTGTTGATCATATTTCTAGACTATATAACTTATAGATTTTTGATGAAACTTCCTCTATAGGGACATGATTCATTTCTCATGCAGATTCAGAGAGTAACCTTAGGCATGAAAGATGTGGACATCTCAATTAAAAGATATTTGAAGGAGTTGAGCACTCATGATATGGTAGATGGTCTTCCTAGATTTTCTTGTCTTAAGGTAGTCTATCATGGCTGTGCATTAGGGAAACAACACCAAGATCCTTTTCCTAAGAACTTTTCTAAGAGAGATTCTTCACCACTTGAGCTTGTGCATAATGACTTGATGTTTTTTCCTACCCCCTCTTTCAATAGAGCTAAGTATGCACTTACCTTTATTGATAATTTCTTGATGCATACTTAGGTTTATTTTCTCAAGTAATAAAGTGATATTTTTTCACACTTTAAATTCTTCAAGGCATTGGTCAAGAAACAATCTTCTAGTTACATAAAGAACCTCCATACTGATAATGGGGGGGAGTACTTCAACAATGAGTTTTTTGACTTTTTAGAAAATCAAGGCATTATTCACCAACATTTTGTTCCTCATACGTCACAACAGAATGGCTTAGTAGAATAGAAGAATGGAACTTTGAAGGAAATGAATAACTGTATGATGCATTCTAGAGATTTACCTCCAATCTACTGAGGAGAAGTAGTTAATTGTGTTAACTACATTCAAAATCGCACACCACATAGAGCACTTGAGCATTTGACTCTAGAGGAAGTTTATCCCAACACCAAGCCAGATGTATCATTTTTTTGAGTCTTTGGGAGCCATGCTTGATCCTTTGTGCCAAATAAGAAAAGGAAAGCTTTGGATAAAAAGAGAAAAATCTTGATCTTTGTAGGGTATTATGAGGACATGAGATCTTATCAACTATTAGATCCTGATACTCATGACGTTATTTTTCAAACACACGTTCAATTTGATGAGAATTTCACTTCTCATGATTCTTCATCTTCTTCCATGCCTCCTTCATCTTCTTCATCTCATATTGAGGATCCTTTCTTTGAGGATGTTGATGAGGAGGTTATAGATTTTGTTGAGGATCCTATTCCCACTGATGTTGTCATTATGCCTAAGTGGGATTGTACTACAGTTTCTGAGGCAACACCTTTCATATGGGATCTTCCACCCATTAGGAATCATCACACACATTCTACAGGTTCTGGAATTTTGTGTCAAGTAGTTTCTAAAGACTAATAGTCCTTTTCAAAGGATAATGGGATACAAAAGTGGGATGATGCGATGGAAGCTTATTATTTTTCTTTGATGAAGAATCATACTTGGGATTTCATATCTCTTCCTAAAGGAAGAAATATGGTTAGGTGTAAGTGGGTATACCAAACCAAATACATAGTTGATGGGTCAATTGACAAGTATAAGGCTCATCTTATTGTAAAGGGTTTTTCATTAGTTGAAGGTTTTGATTACTCTGATACTTTTGTACTCGTTGCAAAGATGGATTATGTACACCTTATACTTGTTATTGTTGCATCTCTAGCATGTTGGTGAGGATATTGTGATACTTGTCTTGTAGGTTGATGATCTGTTACTTACTGGAAACTCTTCTTCCCACATTCAGACTATTCAAAGGGATATTTCTACATAGCTTGACACGATAGATCTTGGGTTATTGAATTATTTCCTTGGTTTTCATATTTCTCAGATAGATTCAGGGATTCATTTGAGTCAACAAAAGTACACCCATGATCTTCTTCAACACTTTAATATGGCTGATTGCAAGCCAAGTCTGTATCCTTTTCAGTCTGAGGTTACTCTTACTTCCACAAGTGCCACTCCACTTTGTGATCCTACTTTGTATAGGTAGTTGGGTCGAAGTCTCATGTACTTTAACCCATACTCACCTTGATATTTCATTTGCAGTAGATCTTGTATCTCGATTTGCATATTATCCTCATAGTATTCACTGACAGGCTGCTAAAAGGATTTTGCGCTATTTGCAAGGCACTTTGCACTTTTTCCAACACTACACTAGGGGTTCTACTCAGTTGGTTGGATATACATATTCATATTAGGAAAGTTCTATTGATGACAAGTTTTCCACTTCTAGCTATCTTTTTTTTCTTAGTTCTTCTCCACTTACTCAGGCGTGCAAAAATCAATAGGCTATTGAAATTTCATCTTCAGAGGTAGAGTACAGGGAAGCAGTTACAGCGAGTCAGAAGATTATTTGGCTTTGACAGTTATTAACAGAGTTTGGATTCCTACAAGATTCACTAGCTGTACTTTGGTGTGAAAACCAAAGTACAATTCACATTTCTCGCAACCTTGTTGAGTACCAGTGGACCAAGCATATTAAGATACACATACACTTCATTCGTCAGCACATTCAGGATGGAGTTCTTTTCTTAGAGTATATTATGACTCAACAACAGGTTGCAGAAATCTTTACGAAGCCTTTTGCATCACCTTGCTACCTTCAGTTGCGTGGAATTCTTGGGGTTTTAGAATTTTTTCTTGGGGGGTGTTCATGAGAAAATCTTCCTTCTTCTTTCTCTTTCCTTCTAGTAGGATTCTTTCCTTCTTTTGGTTTGATATTTCTTCATAGATATATTATATATGAGTATCTCATCAGGCCTAGTTTTTGGGACTCATATTGTGGAGATGCCACTTCTATTTTGGCCCCTAACTTCACTTGAGGGGGGGTGTTAGAGTAGGTATTTACCCTATCTCATGTTTACCTAGGTACTTTATTTACCTTTATTATATTTATCCTCACCCACTTATGTGTGTGGATATTTATTTTTATTTATTTAGATATTAGGGGGATATTATCTAGTTGTTAGGTATAGTTATTTCCTTGATCTATTGTATTGACTAGATCCTTGATGTCTAATTCTTTCCTAAATCTATGGTCTTGACTAGTTCTTTCCTTGATTTATGGGTTGATCTATGACCTTGACTGGTTCTTAGATTTTTATTCCTTGCCTATATAAGAAAGGCCCATTCTAATTGTATTTCATTTGAGTTCCATAATAATATATGATATTACTACTCATTTGTTTGCAAAGGTTTTATGTAAAGTTATTTTGGAAAATTACTTTCATCTTATTGAGCATGGTGTTTGATTAGCATCTAAGTTCTTGGATTGGTAAGATCTAGTTATCATTCCTTTAATGTAGCACTAGGCTCCTTCAGAGATAGTCCAACCAATATGATACAATTATTAAGTCTATAAAGGCTATCAAAATGTTCTTACACTACTCAAACATGTATTCAAATGAATATTGAGATGAGGCGAGATGGCGAGCAATGGTCCTCCTTCCATGAAAAATGTGGAACTACCCAACAATAAATGTTTGTTTGTTCGAGGATGGACAAATGCCCATATTTCTAAATATTCCAATATAATTGACAAAAAATATGTCCAAACCAAAATGTTAGAATGTCTAGAGCATGGTCTAATGTTTCTCATTATTACAAGTGGTCCAAGTCTTGTTTTAAAATAATTACCTTTAATTAATAAATACACGGTGGTAAACAATAAATTTGCATGTTAGTATCAATATGTCATGGTATTATATAATATATCTTAATTTATCCTATATGAAAATGGGCATCTGTCATTTCTAAATCAAATTAATAGAAATATGAGAATGGGCATTTTCCCAAGGGTATGCAAATATAAAATTAGAAAAATGTTTGTATCCATTTCTTGTCGCATCTTGATAATGGGCATATGCCCATTCTAATAATAAGAATCACAAAGAAAAATAGGCATCATTTCTAAAAATAAAATAATGAGATGGTATTTAACAAAATATGTTAATTACTATGAGATGGGCATCTACCCAAGGATACGTAGTACAACACTTGGCTAAAAACAAAATAATGAGATGTTCTTTAACAAAATATGCTAAATACTATGAGAATGGGCATTTTTCATTTCTAAATAAAATTAATACAACTATGAGAATGAGGATCTTCCATTTCTTAATAAAATAAATATAACTATGAGAATGGGCATCTACCCAAGGGTATGTACTACAACACTTGGTGGAGCCAAGATTCCCATTATTAAAACAAAATAATAGAGCTACATAAGGATTGATCCCCTTCAAGATGGTATTTACCAAAACATGATAATTAGGGAAAATATGAGTATGGACATCTGCCATTTATAAATTAAATTAAACTAATATAGTTATTCCTAAACCAAAATTATATAAATACATAAGGCTTGATCCCCCTCGAGGGTATGTAGTAAAGCACTTGGCAGAGGCATAACATGTCTCTACTAAGGATAGTCCAGCCTAAATGATACAATTGTATTCAAGATAAAATGGTTTTTTTTTTAGTTTGTTTACATTTGTCTACTCGAATGGGCATGAAATGAAGATAAAGTAGATAGTTCTCCATTTAGCAATGAAAGGAAAACCAAATGTTTTTTTTCTTATTGGCAAATAGTTTTTTGAAAGGGACTATACCCTTGTTTACAAAAGAAGGCCTAGAAGCTAGAATAAGCAAGAGAACCAGAGAGAAAAGGATCAAAATCCAAATGTGACAATGAATTTCAAAGTAGCCAAAAAACAACTACCAAGACAAGACAAAACAACAACATTACTGCAAAAAAGTAGTAAAGGGTCCGCAAAAAACAACAAAAAAACATACAAGGACAGCAGAAGCATCTACAACTACTTTTTAGTAGCTTTGTCAATGATGGTTTTGATATTCTTCTAGAATTTGAACATACCCAAAGTTGTCATGTGGGCAGCGTCATTATAATCTAGCTGCTCCAAGGTCTTCTTGCTTTCCTTATCATTACCCCAAAGTGTTGCCGGAACTCTGCTTAGGTTGGAGACACTTTTGACGTGTTGCTCAATGAACTCCTCAATCGCCCTAAAGATGGCTATGTTGTAATCATGTCGAGTTTTGGCCTTCCCTAAACGGGAGTCTAAGGAGTGCAGTTTCTTGTAGATATCATCAATTTGACTTCTGTCAACATCCTCCTCCTCCTCCTTCTTCCTCTTTCCTTTCTGTTTTGCCAAGTTTTTAACTTCATCCTTCAACAGTTTCATATTAGCCTCTAAGGCTTCCAGCCTTCTTGAAGAGCTTTCCAAGTGCACTTCTTGGGGGCTGGCACTGCTGATATTCAGGAGGTCATGAGCAATTTCAAATTCATGAGAACCCTTCTCCACAGCAAGAGTCTCAAGGTTAAGCTTCCTAGAAGCCCTGGTAACCGGTCTCCGCGAGGTAGAGGCTAAGTGGGGGGCAAGAGCATCAGAAGGGGGAATGGGAGAAGAATCCTGAACAGCCGGCAGGGGGGTGACAGTAGTGGTGGCGGGGGCAGAGAAAGGAGAAATAGGGCTGGCAGCAGCAGAGCCCGGCAGAGGGGGAATCGAGCTAGGGGAGGATGGGAGACCAGGAAACTTGAGGAGATAACATTTGTGTAACAACAAAATGAGCCCTTGGTGTAAAGGAACCACTTGGGAATGCTTTTGATGGAGCGTTCAAGAGAGTTCAGCAATTAATGGGGGAAACAAACCAAACGATCCCTACGAAAGTGATTAAGAAAAATAAGGTGTTTCACAGGAACAGTGACAAACCTTCCTTCCAAGGAGATGAACCGTATCATCATGTGGGTTACTTCATCATATGGCGAAGGGATCGAGCTAACAAGTAGGCCCACTGTTATGTAGGTTAGCTTCTCCTCTCCCTCTACAAATCTCCTCTCTTCAACATCTCTATCGACCCGTTTGTTGAAGAATCAGAAGCCCTCCAAGCCAAGGTCGGTTGCTTCAGCAATAATTTCTTCATTGACTAAGACCTTCTTCCCCGCATATTCCACTGTCCTCTCCTTCCAATCCTTTGCAAAATGCACAGAGATGCTCTGATCATGCCCCTGAACCTTTTCCATGAAGTTTTTTATGCCACCCTTGCTAAGAAAGGAAAACCAAATGTTATTCTTCACATTGAAAAGAGTTATAAATAATCATTATTTTTTTTCATGAAAAGAGAGAGACAAAAAGTGAAAGACTAAACTAAAATTATATATATAGGCTTCGTATCCCTTTAAGGGTATACAGTGCAGAACTAGGCTCCTCCAAGGATAGTCCAACCAATATGATACAATTGTTAAGTATATAAAGGCTATTAGAATGTTTTTACACTATAATTCTTCTTCTAATCTGGTCCTCCTTCCATTGCAATGGTCCTCCTTCCATGAAAAATGGAGAACTACCCAATATTAAATGTTTTTTTTGTTTGAGGATGGAAAAATGCCCATATTTCTAAGTAGTCCAATATAATTGACAAAAAATATGGCCAAACCAAAATGTTAGAATGTCTAGAGAATGGGCTAATGTTTATTTTCATTATTACGAATGGTCCAAGTTTTGTTTTTAAAAAATTACCTTTAATTAATAAATACACGATAATAAACAATATATTTACATATTGGGCTCGATATGTCATAGTCTTAACTAATACTATATGTTAATTTCTCCTTTATGAAAATGGGCATCTGTCATTTCCCAAGGGTATGCAAAGATAAAACTAGAAAAAAAATCATATCAATTTCTTGTAGCATCTTTATAATGGGCATATGTTGATGTTAATAATAGGAATCACAAAGAAAAATAGGCATAAGGCACTCCGTATGGGCATTTTTCTACTCAAATGGACAAGACATAAACATGAAGTGGATTGTTCCCCATATTTTTTGCAATGAAAGGAAGAGCAGATGTTATTCTTCACATTGAGAAGAGTTAGAAATATTCATTTGTGTTTTTCATGGAGAGAGAGAGAGAGAGAGAGAGAGAGAGAGAGAGAGAGAGAGAGAGAGAGAGAGAGAGAGAGAGACCAAAATCATAGGGGTTATCCGCTAGGGATAGTACAACCAATATGATACAATTATTAACTCTATAAATGTTGTCAGAATGTTTCCTTCCATTGCAATTGTCATCCTTTCATAAAAAATGGAGAACTACCCAATATTAAATGTTTTTTTTTTTTTTTCGAGGATGGATGAATGCCCATAAATATAACTATTCCTAAACAAAACTATATAAACTACATAGGCCTTTAATCCCTCTTGAGGGCATGTAGTGCAACACTTGGCAGAGGTAACTTAGCTCCACACACCAGGATAGTCCAAGCAAAAATGATACAATGATTTCGTGCATGAAGATGAAGGGCTTGGGCTCATTTTTCTTTTGAAGGAAAACCATATGTTATTCTTCACTTGAAGAAGATTTTGCTAAATATTCAGTGTTTTTTTTATTAGAAATTTCCTTGAATATTCTTCATGAAAAGAATTAAGCCCAAAATTAAAGAGTAACAAAATTAAGATAGAGTCTTGATCCCCTTTACTGGCAGCGTGGCAACACTAATATCCATCAGGGATAGTACAACCAATATGATACAATTATTAACTCTATAAATGTTGTCAGAATGTTTCCTTCCATTGCAATTGTCATCCTTTCATAAAAAGTATGGGGAAAAATCCAATAGTAAATGCTTTTTTTTTCGAGGATGGATGAATGCCCATAAATATAACTATTCCTAAAACAAAACTATATAACTACATAAGCTTGATCCCTCTTGAGGGCATTTGTTTAGTGCAACACTTGCAGAGGTAGAACTAGCTCCACCAGGGATAAGTCCAACAAAAATGATACATTGTATTCTTGACATGAAGATGAAGGGCTTGGCCTCATTTTTCTTTTGAAGGAAAACCATATGTTATTCTTCACATTGAGAAGAGTTCTAAATATTCATTGTTTTTTATTAGAAATTTCCTTGATATTCTTCATGAAAAGAAATAAGCCCAAAATTAAAAGAGTAAACAAAAATTAGAGATAGAGTCTTGATCCCCCTTTAATGGCATGCAGTGTTCGAGGATGGATGAATGCCCATAAATATAACTATTCCTAAAACAAAACTATATAACTACATAAGGCTTGATCCCTCTTGAGGGCATGTAGTGCAACACTTGGCAGAGGTAGAACTTAGCTCCACCAGGGATAGTCCAACAAAAATGATACAATTGTATTCTTGACATGAAGATGAAGTGGCTTGGGCCTCATTTTTCTTTTGAAGGAAAACCATATGTTATTCTTCACATTGAGAAGAGTTCTAAATATTCATTGTTTTTTATTAGAAATTTCCTTGATATTCTTCATGAAAAGAAATAAGCCCAAAATTAAAAGAGTAAACAAAAATTAGAGATAGAGTCTTGATCCCCCTTTAATGGCATGCAGTGCAACACTAATATCCATCAGGGATAGTCCATCCAATATGATACAATTACTTACTCTATAAATGTTGTCATAATGTTTTTACACTATTCTTCTTTTAATATGGTTCTCCTTCGATTGCAATTGTCTTCCTTCGATGCAAAATGGGGAACAACCCAAAAATAAATGTTTGTTTGTTATAGGATAGAAAAATGCTCATTTGAAAATGGGAAAAGATTTAGCATCTTCCATTTCTAAATAAAATTATTAAGAATGGGCATATGCCTGAGGGTATGTAGTGCAACACTTGGTGGAGCCAATATTCCCTTTCTAAATAATAATAATAGATCTATATAAGGCTTGATCCCCCTCGAGGGTATATAGTATAACACTTGGTGGAATAACTAGTTTCTTCTAGGGTTAGTCCATCCAAAATGATATAAATGTTTGGTGGCATCGCAATATAACTAATTCCTGCCATAGTCAAAAATCCTATTTAAAAATATGCAGTGTCATGAAACATACCATGACGCCAATATTTTTATAAACAAATTTACCAACAATGCTTTAATTCTTCGTAAGTTTCCCATTATCACATACTTTATAGAGGTATACGTTCTCATAGCCTATATAGAGGTATTAAAATGATTAAGTTCTTGTACGAACTAAATTCTCATTCTCACATCCTTTATAGAGGTCTAAAAATTATTTAGGTTCAATATTTACTTGTATTGAATAGGTAGATGCCCCTTCTCATGTATGAATCAAAGAAGAAGTTTGTTTAAGAATATTTAGAATTAAAAGTTATCTTGTTCCCGTTGTAAACATTCTAATACCCAATATTATACAATAGAAGGCTTTAGTTCATCAAGGCAAGATCATAGTAATGGAAGTGCAAACGATTCACCATTTATGTAAGGCTAAGTAGCAAATGATTCACCATTGAGATAAAATGACTTACTTGACATGATTCACCATTGATTCAAGGCAAATTTGCAAATGATTCACCTTGGGGATAAAATTATTTAATTTTATTAATATTATCTAACCTTGATGAACATCGATCATGAACAAAATAATATCGTTTTATGGATGAAAGAAGAATTATAGAATTATCATTTATTTTGTGATCAACTGTCACATCCAATTTAGAAACTAAGTAATGTCTCATAGGTGGTAAGCCCACTCTGTACTTTGGTAAAAAACATAATAGATGACTCCCGATCTTAGCATGAAGGATTGGCAGTATATTTCTTAGGTAACTCTGCATCTTACCAAGAAGGAGAATCATATACATTTTTTGCAGGGGAATGTGATTATGTTGAGACTCTGAAACATGCATTAAACAGTCATTTTTAGATACAATATTTTATAACTATGGAGGATAACAAATATGTAAGTATTACAAAAGTTTGAAGTGATATTTTTAAAACCCATATCAAAAATACAAATTTTATAAAATATGGCATTATAATTTATCTTTATACCTAGAGACTCGGGAAGTATCTCTGAAACTTATCTTCAATTTAAAAAAGAAGTAACTCCCTATATTAGCAAAAATTATTAGGTTAACAACTACGCATGTCTCAAAAACATTGAAATGATATTCTTAATACCCAGATCAAAAAATACAGAAGATCAAAAATAGGGGATTATCTTTAAACTGAGAACATAATATAAGGGAAAGAAAACCAAATGATATTCTTCATATCATAATAACTCAACAGAGAAGAGTTAAATAATCTATGCCTCAAATTTTCTTCAAATCTGGTTCTTCACAATCCAAAATGGTCTTATGAACAGAGGGAGCCTAAAGCGGAAAGGGTCAACAAAAATTTAGCGGAGAGATAAAACAATATCTCAGAAATATTGCTCAAATTTTCCACTTCACAGGATGAAACAGTCTATGGGAAGGTACTTTGTTTTATAATGGGAAGGTACTTTATTTTTTAATGGGAAGTTGAGCATGTTTATAATGGGCACAAGCCCATTTTCATACAAACGAACATTGCTTGTTTTATAATAATTAATAATTTTATTATATTATCACCCCCTCCTGAATGGTTAACTACACAGATAAAACAAGAAATCATTCAATCCATGTGTATATATATAAGTATATGTATTTTTATGAAATACAAGCAACCCAAAAAAATGGAAATTAGATGAAAAAGAAAACGGAAAGGATGAACATTTAGCCCATTAGGTACATTGAGAAAAGAAGTGATAAGAACTTGATCACTAGACCATTGTAGACAATGAATGATGTCCTCACACACTTGAACATACCATGAAAATATGTCACTCCTTTTTTACCAATCATGCATATGAATGAGGACTTGAAACAACTTGCTTGTACAATGAAACCACGATGATTATGTCACCTCGAGGATGTTGAAGATGAAAATATAACCACCGATGACCCTCCACAATAATACACTAATGAAGATATCTAATGAAGACAATTTTGAACACCTTACCTCTTTTACAAATTCTTGAAATGATGAACCTTCGCCACACCACTCGAACATACCGAGAAGAGGAGTGTTGAGCACTTGAGAAGTAGACCATTGAGAATATCGGAAGATGACTCCATTTATTGATAAAATCCTAATATTTGAGACATTCTTACATCTTTATGATCAACCATTGACATGGGAGGAATTTCATGTACTTTGTTCACCCAGTCATGATCACGAATTCTACCACTGCGGGAGCACTGATGATGAGTGAAGCATCGGACAAAATCCTTTTGATTCTATAGTGGGGAAAGGATAATGATACCAAAATCAATTTCATCCATTGATTGACCATGCATTCCATGTGAAATGAACTGAAAGGGCCTTTGGTACAAATTTGGCAATTTTCTTGTTTTGACACACTTCACTCACCGCATCGGGAAATGTGGGAATTGACTTGAAAACAAAGAGATGAGATCCTGTGAGTGTCAAGACCATCATAGGATGAGTGAAGGACTGAAATTTTACCACTTTTAACTTGTTTCACCCATTTTCTATTTTTAGAATATTCACCATTTTTGTCCCATTTAGCCAAATTTTACCATTTTTGTCAATCTTGCCAATTTTGAGTGTCTCGATCATAAGGGAATGAAATACGGAGTGTGAATGCTCATTTTTATCAGAATTACTATTTATACTAGGTTGTCCCATATAGACTTACTAAAAATATAAAATCATCTTCCCAGTGTTGGATTTGAACAAAACCACTTGCATAAGTTTACATAATTCATTCTGAAGCTCTGCTCCAATTTTAGCATGATTCTGCCCTCTAGAATCTTTAGAAGTGAAAATATATCCCACTACCCTTTTACTATTGTGCCATGGAATCCATAAATTAATTCCCTAAGCTTTTTCAAAAAAATTCTTTCCCACCTCAGATTGCGATGAAATCGGCTTCATCGGGATATGTTTTTCTTCTAGACTCTGTTTTAAAATTTTTAGCTCGACTTGTCTACTAGAATGATGGGAAATTGAAAAAAAAATATAGGGCACAAAATGAGGATTTTCACCATTAATAATATATGAAATCATTTAATATGCTATCACTTTCTCCTTGAAGGAATTTTGAAAAGAGGAATATTGTAAAAAATTTCACATTGATCTGTTTATCGAATTGTGAGATATGAACTTTTCTTCGATCTCACATTGATCTAGGGCTTTCAAAAAGTTATTACGAAGGCTCCACAAGGTCATGTGGTAGGTTTAGGAGATAAAAAGGGGGATGTAACATATTTTTTTCCCATATTTCCCCTTGATAAAGAGACAAGAGGGACACAAAATTGTATCTTAGCCTCATACTACCACGTGGCACTAGAAAACCTTTCTAACTGCAAGAGCGTGTCTTTGGAAGGACCTTGAAAACGAAGTTGTCAGAGCTTCTGGAGTTATTTTCAGGAACTTATTTATATGATTTTGACTAAAAATATAATTTTGAGAATACTTGGATGGGTCCCATTATATAATTCTTCTTGAAACAGCTTCAAAAATATCCTTGTCTCGGAACTTCAAGGTGTGCTTGCCAAAAATAGATTTTGAAGAGAAGCTCCTTGGTATTGTGAAAAATATTAAAGAACTATCATTTATATAATTGAATTATATTTCCAATGGTATTTTTTTGGTCTCCAACTCATTCCGGAGCTTCCAGAATCATCTTTCGGAGCTCATGTGCTTTTTTAACTGTGAGCTCCTTCACCTTCAAAAGCTTGCTTTTACTGAAATTATTCCTAAACCACAAAAGCTTTCCTAAATATTCTTAAATCACTTGAAATATTATTTTAGCTCCTTTATACCACTTCCTAGTGAATTTAGACCTTCAAACCTACTCCGAAGAATGCACACCTTTCTTAGAAAGGCCAAAAATAGCCATTTCTAAGTCCACTACAAAATCTACCTTGAGAGGAACTGTCTCTAAAGAATCTCATGAGCTTGTTTGAATATTTACAACACATGGGAAAGGTCATTGCAACACATGAGGTAACTAAAAGGATTGGGATAGGCCTGACACAAGGGGTGAACTAATCTAGAAGATTTCTCGTGACGATTTAAAATCTAAAATTTTGACACTTGGGTCTATTGTCATGCTTGAAATTTTGAATTTTTCATGTTGCACATTTACATGACAACAAAAATAAAGGTTATGATTAGTTAATTGTTGTGGTTTATGTGGATGACATTATTTTTGGAGGTATTAGTTATAAATTTTTTCAAGTGTTTGTTATGGAAATGCAAAAGGAGTTTGAGATGTCCATACTTGGTGAGTTATAATTGTTCCTTGGGTTACAAATTTCTCAATCCAAAAAAGGAATTTTTATCTCATAAACTAAGTATATCAAGGAGATGTCAGAATTTTTTAGGATGGAAGATTGCAAACCAATGAGTACACCTATGGTCACACACTATAAATTAAGTAAAGATGATGAATCTCTATAAGCAAATCAAACTCTATACAGGTCAATGATTGGGATTCTACTATATGTGACAAATGCAAGACTAGATATTATGAAATCTATAAGCATGGTGGTAGGGTTTTAGGATTCACCAAAATAAACCCATATTAAATTAATTAAATGGATATGTAAATATCTAAAGGGAGCTTTGGATTTTGGTTTGTGTTATCTAAGAGGTGAAGAGTTCACCCTAACAACATATACTAATGGAGATTAAGATGACAATATTGATAATAGAAATAGTACAATGGGATGATAAGTTTTCCTTGGTATCAGTCTTGTATCTTGGTTAAGTAAGAAATGGTATTTTGTTTCTCTATCCATAGTAGAGGCAAAATATATGATAACATCATCTTTTTGCACACAAGTTCTTTGGATGAGGAAAAATCTGAGAGATACTAAGGTATAATATGTTCATCCAGTTTCAATATTTTGTGATAATAAAAGTGAAATAAACATTTGGAAGAATCTTTTTATGCACTCTAGAAATAAGTATATTCTAATAAAATATCACTTCTTAAGAGAGAAGGTAGTAAAATAATAGGTCAATTTGGAATACATTACCACACAAGAACAAATTGTAAATATTTTCACATAGCCCCTTCAAAAATAAACTTTATAATATCTAAGACACAAGTGGGGGTTGATATATTTTTTACAATGCCCGTTAAAACAACCCACTTGAGACCCAAGAACAACCTAGGATTAGTTAGGAAAATTATGGAATAAATTTTTTTGATTAAAAGAATCTACAACCATGTTACAAGATAGAAGTTGTCACTAACATGTTTCAGAACAATTAAAATCTACTAGAGTCTACTTTCCTTGTATTAATAATTATTAGAGGTCATAAGGTCCAAAATTTAGGGTTAGAGGTTTCAATTAGGTTCAAAGGGAAAATCCTCACCATACCCATTCTCCAACAGGCTTAAAGTTTCAAATTCATTTTTCTCATACTTAACACATTCAAAAATTTCATAAACTACTTCCATTTGATAGGAAATTTCCTCACCTTTCCGGTGATATAAAGAAGTCCTCCTAACTCATATTTTTCAAGTTATGGGCTGGTGGGCCATGGGGTGAAAATTTTCCCCAAAGGCGGGCCTGCGGGCCCAGGGTAGAAAATTTTCCCAAAGGGTGGGTTGGCGGGCCGTGGGGAGAATTTTGTAAAAAAATTTCCCATGCGGGATAAAAATAACATTTGCACCCATGCTCCCACGGGTTCGCAAAGGAAATGTGGCACTCCCTAAGGAAGCGCGGGGAAAAATGATGAAAGGTGGGGCGGCGGGAGACATTTTACAAATTCTCCTGCACAGGTGAAAATTCAGCTCTGCACCCGCACTCCTGCTAGTCTGAAAAGGACACATAGTGTCTCCTAAGCCCTGAAGGGCTAAGAGGGTACATAGACCCGCGCCTCCGCCAACACCTTGTGATGCCACGTGGTAACCCCTAAATGGCTGCAGGAAGGCGGAACAACAAGGAAAACTTGGAAAAATTTCCAAAATTTTTCTGAGACTAAAAATAAAAAAGGCATTTGTTCCTCCCCTGATGCCTTGTGATGCCACGTGGCATCACTTGATTGGTTGCGGGCCGGGGGGAAAGTTTGGAAATGTTTCCCAAAATTTTCTGAAAACGCTAAGTTCAAAAGAGGATCCGCCCCTCTGCTATCACCTCATGGTGCCATGTGGTAACCTATGATTGGTTGCCAGGTGGTGGGTTGGTGGAGAAATTTTTGAAAAATTTCCCAAAAATTTTCCTAAGCCCCACGGGAAAAATTTGGGCTGCGGGCCCGCCAAGGAAAATTTTCCCAAAATTTTAATGCCAAGTGAAAAAAAACTTCAGAAGGCCATAAATTTTGATAGAGAACTTGATTTGGGGAAAACAAGGAATTTCTGGAAAGATACTGATGTGATCTTTTCACAAAACTCATTAATTTTTGGTTCTGATAAAGTCTAAGGGATCAATTTTAAGAAAATGGCCTGCAGGCTTTTATAGTGTGAACTGATAAATTTTAACTTGTTAGATCTGTTCAATTTGATCTTCCTCCTCTCTCAACATATCAAATAGACATGGAGGATTGTTCCTAAATGGATTTAAGGAAGGATTCAAGGTTCAATTTTTTTGATTGACTTGTAAATTTGAGCATTTCTGTTTCTGGATGGAAAATGATTGCAAAATGGTTTGAGCCCAATTTTGCTAAGTTTTGAAATATTTCCTTGAGTATTTTAGTCTATTTGAACTCGTTTAGTTCCTACTACTTCAATTCAATCATTTAATTTGTCATTTTATTGTTGCAGGTTCGAACTGTGCATTTTAGAGAAGTATTTGCTAGTTTTAAAATTTAAAACAGAGATCATATTTAAAAGGGCTATTTGTCATTTTTCATCTTCCAAATATGGAGATTCATTTCCATTCCATCCTAAGAAATTTAGTTGATACAAACAAACCATTTAACAGATAAAATGTAAGGTCTGATTTCTAATTTTAACATATTTCAAAAGAACAGAGTTCCATATATTTCCTTCATACGTATTCCTCTTTCAATTTTCCAGATAGAGGTTTCAAATCACAAATTGATGATCAATTTCAATGCAACAATGAAAATTGAAGAAAATTATTGCAATCCTTTATTGATTTAAAAAAAAACAATGCAACTTTACATCTTTCAATACCTTGAATGCAAATAAAAGATTTCTAAATTTTTTCTTTCAGATGATCAAAACAAAGAATATCTCTTTCACAAAATGGAATACATAACTTTCATAGCTTAATAAAAAGTATCTTTCCATTAAAAATAATATACATATCATCCATTCAAGGTGGGAAAGGTTACAATGAGGTTTCATTTCACATGGAACTATCAAACTGTCTTTCTCCTCTACTCCAGAACAACAACATAAATTTCTCCTTTTGGATCACAACAAAGGCAGGGGAAAGGCAACGCTCTCCACCCAACCCAGACATCTAAAGAAGAGGATAATCCATCCTTCTTCATTGGCCCCCGAGCCCCAACCATAATGCAATAAAATATGTGATTCAACCCATGACATCAAGGCTTCCACAACACACATGAAACATTTTCACATTTTAAACACAGTTCAAAACAGAATGTAGTTTACAACTACATTAAAACATACAAACAAGACTAAGGCTCCATCAAGAAATCCAAAGGAGAAAGGAACTATGGGGGAAGGTGCTTATGCCTCCCAATGGGAATTGGGTATCCACCTGTAACACACTGCCAATATAAAACATCTCCCATATATTCTTATGTCACCCACAATCCCTCCTTATGCCCCCCACAAAGTAAGAAATGCATTGCCATTTCTTTTCCAAGGTAGAAAACCAATCCCAACTCCCTCCACATGAATTCTGATGCCACTGGCATTCCCTTATCCCCCCACATGGATTCCCCATAGCCTTCTCCTACACCATTCCTAGGAAGTCTACCCGAACAACCCACAAACATGCTAAAACATTCACACAATAACATGTACATTTATAAAGAAAAAGAGTATTTCAAGAGCCAAGCTCTTACCTCTCCATGAAGGAGTTGTCTAAGTTCCAAAACAACAAGCTTTCCAATGCCAAAATACAGTCCAAAATAAACAACCAACAAGCATGCAAAGGTCTCCAATCTCCTTCCAAAATCAAGAGCTCCACACAACAAAATTTTTCCCAAAAGGAAGTATGCAAAATGTTCAACAACCCAAAACAAAGCAAGGAGTTCTAATTTTATAGAATAGGGAAGAGAAGAGGATGAGGTGGATCCATGTAGGATGCCACGTCACAGATCCTCAACTCCAAAACAAAATTCCAATTCATTCTCCAATGCACAATAAAGAGGTGGGTGAATAATATGACAATAAACTTACACAGTCCAAAAAGCCCACACCACATAAGGACTGAATTTAATAAAATGTAAGAAGTGTGCAATTAAAACTTATAATTAGTCATATCAAAATTCATAAATAAGGTCTAAATTCAACCCTCCAACCATAGGTATGGTTGGTAAATAAAGTTAAGAGGTATGGGACAAGTTTTACTTGTCCCACAAGCCTCCAAGGAAAAATTTGAATTTCCAAGAAGGTGGAGTTTTTCACACTCAAAAGTAAACTTACACATCACTTACAATGTCACTTACACATACTTACAACATTTAATACAAAAGCCAACCACTTCACTAATTAATTTCTTATGACATATTGATTTGTTTACTTTAACAACATGATTATTCACAACATTAACACAACATTTAATAAGTAATGAAAAAGGGTAAAAGCACCACAAAATAAACACATGTAAACATTAATAAAAGAAACCACATTAATAAATACATAAATCCCCTTGGTCACATTCAAAGGTAATCCCCCATGGGAATCCCTAACAAAAAATCACACACACACACACACACACACACACACACACACACACACACACACACACACACACACACAAAACATGTTGCCATGGTGACCTTGTTGAATTCATCTAGAATTCCAATGTGGTTGGTCTTCAATCCCCCGATATTTGTTGTGATAGTTTAACCTGCAAAAAAAAAAAAATACCTCCTTCGGTCTCGTGGCCATATCAGAACATCCAACATGATATAAATATAATCACAAACTCATCTATACATATGAATCACAACAACATCAAGGCAATCGAAAATATCACTTACAATTTTTACTCAACAACTATATCATCATCATATAATGTCCATTTTCCAGGTCTACTCACAATATCCAAACATCACATGTCTGAACAACATTCATAATATATCCAAGTCAAATAGTATATCATCATCCACATATTAAGTGTCTCTAATAATCATCATGCATCATAACTAAATCAGATCAACAATAATCCATGGTCCAACATCTAACATCGTACTAAATCAAAACCATAATAATGTCCATAATGTAATCAACAGTATCAAGATCAGTATCAAAAGGTGTCAAACGGAAGTGGGCACTACATTTTTCATCTATTCACTAAGTTCTTAAGGAGAAGAATTATGTCACGGGGAGCTAATCACTGCATTATTTTATAGCTTTGTGGTTTCTCTTCCACTAACATCAAAGGCGGAGAATTAAAAAAATGGCGAGCATTATGTTTTTACTATATTCAGAGGTTATTTCTATGAAAATTTGCCATCAATGGAAAATAGGGAGATTTTTGGATTAATTTTCATTGATTTCAAAGGAATTTGTTATTAAAGGAAATCATTATTTGGTCGTTAAAGTCTAAAGGCTACTAATCGTTGTTTAAACAAAATTATTTTTGAATATCCATTATTTAAGGGTAGATTGCACCATTCCAAAGCATTAAATACAAGTTTATGACCATTGAAGAATGTTGTCCGACCCCCATCTATTTTGGTGTTAATATTTAAATTATGGGTCAGCCCATGTCTAGTAACTAAGAAAATAAACAATGTCTTTTGGGAGAAATCACTTCCGTTCAAAGTGACATGAGAAGGTATAAAAGGAGATGTAGTTGAAAAGAAGGTCTGAGAGGAATAATAAAGAAATATCATTCAAACTTAAGCATATGTATGAAGGAGAGAAAAATATGAGATCATTCAAGGTATTTTTTTGTGAAGAAGATCTATTTAACTGTCATTCATCGAAGAATTTTTTTTTGGATGTTGGTGCTTCCTAGGAGAAGAGATAGGTGTCTTTTGCTAAGTTGGTGATTAGAAGTGGGGATTAATGTCTCTAATAGGTTGGTTCCTACAAATTTATTTACGGTGGGTATTAGTGTCTCCAATGGGTTGGTGTCTAAATTTTTTTATAAGAGACTTTAATTATTTTATGACTGGATTTGGAAAGTATATCCAAGTAGTCTTTTCTCCATGGTTTTCTCTCGAAAGGCTTTCCAAGTAAATCTTGTGTTTCATAATTGCTAGATTTTTTTTATTATTGTTAATATGGTTATTAGGTTTTTAAATAAGTAAAACATTATCTTATACTGATTCACACCCCCCCCCCCCCCCCCCCCCCCCCCCCATTATAATTTTTTGTTCGCCAATATGTCCGTATAACGGTTTCATACATGTTAAATTTACACTCCAAGATCTTGAGATAGAAATTTCATATCATTCCACTTTTCTTATCCTTCTATAACTTCCTGAGCAACATTTTGAACACACTAATCAGCTAAGTATACATGTCTTCTTACACATTATGAAATTTAGTACTTTTTTCAATCAATTTACCTTACATAATGTTAATATAAATATATCATGATTTACACATTTATATTTAATTAAGAATTTGAATATATCTCTAATTTTTAACCCTTAATACAAAACATATAAATAAGAATACACACTTGTTAAATTATGGTTACATTATTTGGTGAAAATTCTTATTGATTAAATCCTTGTCCTTTATGAAACCCTTGTTCCCTTAGGTTTTTCATTTCTTCTTTGGTGCATGATCCTTCTCCTAACTCTCAATTTTTTTTCTCATTTATGTTTTCATTTATTTCCATACTTACCTTTTCCGATCCTAGGAGGATTTTAGACTATTATTCCATCATATCCACCATCCATTGATGACCTTATTTCATATGTGATGTGCCCTAAGATTCACATATTTAATCCTACTCACCCCAAGCTAGGTCTTGGTTACCTTCCTAAAATTCAATCCACATGTTTTCCTTGTACACCTTGTTTGATATTAAAACAATTATAGACTGACATTATATCTCTCCCTCCCCCTATTGAGGTTGATACAAGAAATTCTCATGAAAAATATTCTAATACAAGTCCCTATTGTCCTTACCATTGATGTATTGGAAACACAACTAATAAAATTGATACTAATACTATCTCATTTGAGTGACCTTAGAATAACATTTTCCTCTTCCTACTAATACTCGACTATCTTTTCCTTTTCCAATCTTGGATAATATTATTATTTCTATAGAATTTCATACTAAGCATCTATTGGATCGATGTTCACCATTTCTTATTTCTATACATATTCAAAAGTTAGAGATTAAGAATTATTGATTGATAGTGCTAAGTGAACCCAAATTTAATGTTTTCCCAAAATCTTTTCTCTAACACATTGGTATCTCCATGATCATAATGGATAAGACTTCAAATATTTTTAGAGGCTCTAATCATATTACACAATATCTCATTTGTACAATTTAGACCTAAAATGGCCCCAATAGGTTTTATGTTTTTTGACAATGTTCATGATTATAATATCCTCTTGGGATGACCTTAGATTCATGTTATATAAGTCATACCACCTACTTCTTCTCAAAAGTCTCACCTTTACACATGATGGTTATGAATACACACTTAATGCACATGAGGATTGCTATAAATATTATGCTATTTATATTTCTATTTCTAATGATATTGTTATCACTCTTCCAATGTATCTCATTATTATTGATATGTTACATGTATATGTTTTTGGTACACGAAGCAAAAATCATGATACTATTCCTAAACTCACCACTTTAGCAACATTTTTCTCTTCTACTAAGCTATGTGCATACGAGAGTGGAGAATAAATTGCTAGTAGTAATAGTGAACCACTTATACTATCGATATGATGGAACAAGACGCGTCCCCAACTAGGTTCTCAAATGTAGGGATGAAATCTAAGTCCAAACCTTGATGTAGATACCAAACACCTTCAACTAATTTATCTTGTGTATTTATAATATAAATATATCTCATATTTCTAGCCCTTAATTTGAAATATATAAACAAAAACACATTTATTTTAGGTTGAATCAATACCACATTTGTAGCTTTCATATGTTTCATCTTCTACAAGCTTGATTTGTTTAGTTCGTTCCATTTCTATACTATAATTATTGTTTGTTAATTTCTAAGAATGAACAAACTAGTCTAAACACTCACATTAACATAATTAAAATTAAAATTTAAGATCTAATTAGAGCCTCCACTACTTAGTTGATAATTTATTGAATTTATTTTTAATTATATCAGGCTTTAGTGTAATTTTACTAAATCATTGTCCATTTGAAAATATCTTTCAACAAAATGAAAATGTCTACCTATTATGCAAGTACACTCTAACTTCATATTAAATTGGATTTAAATATTTACAATTAAAAATTATCTTAAATTAATTTTTGTTATCCCAAGAACATTGTGTGAATTTAATGGCCAATGTATTTAGTGTAATCTTATCTAGTAAATTATTTTTTCAAATAAAAATTTGAAGGAAAAAAGTTTTTTTTTTCTTAAAAAAAAATCTAAAAATAACATACTTTACATTTTTATAATGTCTATATCACAATTCTTGCAATTTTATTTATCGAAATAGACATCAAAAATAGGTTGAAAAAATTAAAAAAAATCCTATATATACAAGTGCTAAATGCTAAATTTAAATGAAGAGTGTCAATGGTTACATAAGCGTATAACATAATTCATGTCCAATAGAGAAGTTCTTGCAAATAGTGGAAGATGATGCACTTTACGTCAATATTATATCACTCATGTAAAATACATGATGGCACTAACCATGAGAATTTTAAACCATTCAAGTTAAATTTAGAAAAAACATAATTCTAATGCAAATTGCATCACAATAAAAATATCACACACATTTTATATCAAATTTTTTGAAAATTTTAAAACGGTCAAAAATTCATCAAAATCTAATAATGTTGCTTAACTAGAACTATAAGAATGCAGATTTGGTCATGCCACAACAGAAGTAATGGAATGTCTACATGTAATTTTTGAATTGATTTGATGGATGTGATCATCTAGTTCTCAATTGCGTAAATTTTGTTGTCTTTTTTTTTTTTTTAAAAATTTTATGTAAAACATGGGTAAAATATTCTTGTAATGCCCCACCTCGGACACCGTAAACCACAACAAAATGTAGCTAAAAATTTGGGTATTTTTTGTTGAAGTGAACAATAAATCATAATGTTTGGATTAACCAATTCCTGCTAATAAATTATCTTATATTAATTTCATTTACCCAATTTATTATTCACAAATCCAATTCCCAATTTTAATTATTTATTTCTACTATAAGTTTGCTAAGGTCACAAATATAGTCTACACCCCTTTTTAGTTTAATTAGTTTTTCCCATTTTAATTAATTTTCCCACACACCCTCCTTTAATTTATTTCTCATTCCCATTAAATTCCTATGACTTAAAAGTGTGTAGGATTAAATATGGTCCGTAGGATCAAACTAATCTTGGCCCTAGATCTTCAACTTGACCTAAACTTTCCCTAACTCAACTTTATCTTTTATTTTCTCTCCATTTGGTTTTATTTTGTTTTCTTGCATGTGTAGGTGGAGGATCTATGTGAGAGATGGATTCATGGAGTTCTTGAAGAAAAATACCATCATTATCCATTATCAAAATTTTTTTTTGGTATATTTCCACCAGATGCAGTCTTTGGTTGGGTATGTTAAAATAACCAAATTTTTTTTATATGGAGACAAATCTGCCCACACACACACACACACACACACACACACACACACACACATTCATTTATTAAAAACTATTAAATAGAGTGGAAACCAAATCTAAATAATCCCGAGAATGATAGAACAAAAAAATAGTTTTAAAATGGAGCCGTGTTTTATTCTCTGGTGGATTGGGGGTGTAGGGGACTATGTGGAGGTGTGTGGGGGTGGAATCCATGGTGGAGGGGTTTTGGGTGAGAGGGGTTTGGAGGAAGGGATGCGTGGGGAGAGGGAGTAGGGATATGGGAGTGGGCGGTGTTTTACGCAGGCAAAGGGAAGTGGGTGGAATGGTGGTGGGAGGTAGCATTGGTTTGTGCACAGGTTTGGGGAGGGCTCAATGCTCCCCACTGTATTATTTGTTTTTTATTTAAACCATAAACTTCACCGTATATTTTATTTTTGTTATTATAAATATTTGGTAACATATATTATATTATATATATGTATATGTATATGTATATATATTATAATGCGTATTAATATATTACAATACACATTAATATATTATAATATATATTAACATATTATAGTGTAATACATAACTATATTAATATATAAAATAATATGTAACTATGTATGAATGTAACATAGGTATATTATATAATACAATTGTACTTAATATATTTTTAATATAGTTATATTACATGCAATGTTAAAGACTAATTCAAGTTGTAAAATAATAGATTATTTTTAGGTATTGTTGTTAAGTATGGAAACTCAATAATCTTTTTCAATATAACTATATAAAGATGGTTTACTTATTAATGTGATAAAAGGATTGTAACAAAGTATGTCAAATGAAAAAAGAGGCTTGGAAACAAATTTAAAACTTAGTGAAGGAGGAGGCATAATCACACTTGATTCACTAATCAAACCATTATGTTAAGTTAACAAGGAAGAGAGTAGAACTGATTTTATTTCATTCGCTATGTTGCAGAAATTTACAAGAAGAGTGATGTAGTCTATAATTCACCAGGAAAAGCCTAGGTGCACTGGCACATCACTTAGCCTAGACTGAGCACTCACCTATAGTGTGCAAAGGTATCAGAACCCTCTTGAGGTTTTTTGTTGCAGGATGTTAGCATGATGAAGACTTAAAGCATTCATATCCATGACTAATATGTTATTCTATAGTGCATGTTCAAATCTAAATCTTACAGTATCATGAATCAAACAATAATCATAATGAGAACATTCATACAGTAATAAACTATAACCATAATCAACACCTTGATTTAGTCAATAACCTCCATTATATTAAATGTAGTAATACACAGAAGATTCACATGCTATTATTAGCCATGTGTCATTACAAAAATAGCCACACATGTAAGTGCGCTAACAATAGACTATTTTTAGTTAACTACCAGTAGTAGATCTATTCTCATCTCGAATCCATGGAAAGCGCTTTGTAGCTAATCCTCCAAAAGTAGCCAATGCGTGTTGAGAAAGTATTTGAACGGTTTGTGTGCTCCACATGCTATCTCCAAAACTAGAACCTTATCGTGAAAATGGTTAAGTCCCGAATTTGGCTCTCTTCTTCATGTGTGATCCTTTCTGATCCTCTTGTGCCTTTGAATGTGCTCTACTCTTCTGCGTGAACCTTCTGTATGTCCTTCACTAAGTGCTAGATTTTGACTGGCCAACATTACCCCACACTAATTGCATTGTCATCTTGGTAATGGTTGTCTCCAAAAATGAATCAAAGAATGTGAGTAAAGAGATAGAAATAATTTTGATGAATAAAATAATTTTCTTACCCTACTGTGTCTTCTATTTCAACCTAAAGAATCATTTTTGGATATTCTTCTTTTATTTCCACCTCTAAAGTCTACTAATCATTGAGCGCGGGTTTTACATTTTCTAGGATATCCACTGCAATTGAATCTAACTCATCCTTTACGATCTCTCCTTTCTCATTCTGCAAGACTAACACAATGCTAGACACGGCAGTCATTCTTCCCTCCAACAAGTCCATCTTTTACATGACAATTTTCCCAAGCTCATCCAACCTTTCCTTGTATGGTTCTTGAGCTTCTGTAAGGGCCTTGCGCTTCTTCTTGACAAGAACTAATTGTTCTGTGTAGCTCAATGTTTCATCTTTCATGGCCTTCAGGACTTCATTGTCTTCTAAAATGGTCCTGGTTCTTATAACTACTTCTAGGGTTGTAAAAATATTTAGTGCTTGATTTTCTTTCTTGATATCCTCCTACAAGCTCTGAAGTAACCCCTCATATGATGCAATCTTCTGCATCATTGAAGCCTTTTCTCACTCTACTTCTTGCGCTAGAAACTTTGGTGTTGGCATGCACAGAGGTTCATCTTCAAGCACTAAGTCCACCAAGGTACTTACATAATGCATTGTTGAAAGAAATGTTTTGGGTACCTTTGGCTCTAAGTGTGGCTTTCCTTTCATGATACTATCCCCAAATTCCTCCATCATGCTGATGAAAACATCGTTCTTCTTTTGTGCCAAGTATTTTTCTTTCTTTAGGCGTGCTATTTCTACATCCTTATTCTTGATCTCCTCCCTCAGTGCCCTAATTATTGCATCCTTATCCATATTCCACCTTGTCACCTCTATCGAGACTTTCACCAAAGCATTGCTCACTTGTTCATCTGACATAACAGTAGGCTTGACTATTATGTGTCTTTCCTGAGGGGTCTTCTTCAACCTCCTTGATATGTATGACTCCTCACACACATAAAATGTTGGCTCATCCATGTGTGTGTTCATCGACCATGACAATTACTTCCTTATGTGCATGGTTTCCATCTCTTCATCCATCATCTCCTAGTAATATAACTCCTGTTGTGTCATTTTTCTTTGAAAAAAGGAGCGGAAAATTATACATGTCTCCTTGGTGTAGCCCATGATTGGTGGAACATATTCCCCACTTTTTCTCTTTGTTATTGGCCCCTTAGGAACTTAGGATTCAAGATTCAGAGCTTGTTTTGTTATGTCCTGAGTGGTCTCAGTTGCTATCTCATCTGCTTCCTTTTCTCACTCCTTCATTTCTTCGTCCTTTTATTCTTCCACATTCTTTGTAAGTGTAGGGTAATTGGGCATGCTTTCCTCAAAATCTTCCACCTCCTCGTTCAACTTCAACTTCCTTCTTCTCTTCTCAGTTGTCTCCTTCTGTGGAGAGAGTCGAGGTGATCTATGCACTGATTGTGGAGTAGCACCTTGGTTCCTTATTCTCCTAAATACTCTTTTCAAACATCTCTCTCCTTGGACTGCATAAAATTCCTCATCATCTCCCTCCATCTCTGGTCCCCATTTCTAGAAGCAATTTTTTTTTTCAATTCTCCCACTTGAATAAAACCCGTAGCAGTTAGTTCCTTTCATATGTACTTATTTTCATTAGTCATATACCTAGATATTAATAACCTACCCCACACTCAGGGTATGTGTAGTCTTCTGTGAAAAAAATTCCTCAAATAATAATTAGCTTTTGGCATGTGAACATGCTTATTACATAAAAAAATCAACTAAAGTGACAAAGCATAGTGAAAAAGAAGGAAAAACATTAAGGAAACGCATAGTTGAAAACCTAATCTAAATGGCAACACTTCCTTATTACAAACACCAAGAAAACTTATTTATAGTAGGGCTTCAGCCTACTCCTGTTGAAGTAACTGGGTAAACATGTTCCATCAAGCACCTCTAACTGATAGGCACATGTTTCAAGTATGTGAGTGATAACATATGGCCCCAACCATTCTACTTCGAGCTTACCTAGATGGGACAAAAACTTAGAATCATAAAGGAGCACCATTTGTGCAATCTCAAACTATTTATCCCTGATGTTCCTATCATGCCATGCTTTCTGCCTAGCCTTTTCTTGTTTCTGACTCCAACGTGCTATTACTCGTCATTCACCCAACTTGATTAAATTTTCAATATGTTCTGCTAATGCTTGCTCATTAGCTAGACCTCCAGCGTGCGTAATACACAAAGATGGTAACATAAATTACATAGGAAGAACTACTTCTGTGCTAAACACTAATTGAAATGGTGTGGCTTTGTTCAACCTTTTATATGTTGTTCTATATACCCAAAGTACTGTAGATAATTTATAATCCCAATCCTTCCTTCCAACATCACATATTTTTGTTAATGTCTGGCTCAAAATTTTGTTGAATGCCTCAGTAGTTCCATTTTCCTAAGGATGATAGGGTGTAGTCTTATGGTGTGTAATGATGAATTCATCCAATAAAATTTTGATTATCTCATTAAGAAAATGTGTGCCCCTATCACTAGTCAAACTTAAAGGACATCCATACCTTGTAATAATATTCTCCCATATAAACTTATTTGTTGTAGTTGTTGTAAAATCCTTTGTAGGTGTTGATTCTGCCCACCTTGTCAGATATTCTATGCAAGTGATGATATAGCGCAATCCAGTCCTGCACAGAGCTAGTGAAATAGGACCCACAAAATTGATATCCCATTTCTCAAATAGTTCTGCACTAGTAATAGGTCTTAGAGGCATTTCATCTTGTTGACCTAGTTTCCCAAGATGTTAAAAATGGTCGCATGCCTGAAAAAAATTCCTTACAATCTTTATACAGGGTCTCCCACCATAATCTAGTGAGTAGAATCTTACGTGCAGCGGCATCACCTGTATAGTGGCCACCTGCAATACCACCATGAGATTCCTCCATGATGTCTATGCGTTCATTTTCCAGGACACAACAACGCAATACTTCATCCCTACCTAATTTTTAAAGGTCACCGCTAATCAACATATAGGGTGCCGTGTGTATAGCAAGTTGTTTCTTCTCTAAGGATTTCATTCCTTCTAATGCCATGTATGTGTGTATAAAGACATAAATATCCTCTAACTCTGATGGTGCACATTGTAACCTATATAACTGGGCATCTGGAATGGTAACTTCAATTTCCTGTGCTTCTTCTCCTGACTGTATTCTAGATAAATGGTCCGGTCCATAATTAATTTTCATTGGTTTTACCACAACTGTAAAGTCAAATTCTTGAAATAAGAGTACCCATCTACGTATGCGCCCTTGTAAAATAGGTTTTTTTACCAAATAATTCAATGTCATGTGATCTGTATAGAATAAAAATGGTGTAGCTAACATGTACTGCCTAAATTTATGTAGCGCATAGATCATTGACAAAGCTTTGTGTTTTGTAGCTATGTAATTATATTATGTAGGAATCAAATTTCTACTAGCAAAATAAATAGGATGATCTATAATACCTTCTCCAAGCTGAGCCAATACTGTGTCAATGGTCATGCCAGAGGCATCCACATGTACCTGAAATGGTTGGTCCCATAAAAGAAAACACAGAATAGGTGTGGTAGTGAGTTTCTCTTTTAATGTCTCGAATGCGTGATGCTACGGTTCTCCCCATTAAAATGTACCTTTCCCTTTTAGTAACTCCTCCAATGGTGCAGAAACTTTGGCATATCCTTTAATAAAGTTCCTGTAATATCATGTATGGCCCAAAAATATGTGCACCTCACTTTGATAGGTAGGCTCTTTTAGGCATATAATGACTGTAACCTTAGCTGGATTAACCAACAAACCTTCCTTATAGATTATGTGTCCTAACAGTATCCCAAATGGTGTAGTAAATATGTGATTTTTGATGTTCAAAGAGATGCTCAACTGTCTACATCTTTCAAACATTAAATGCAGATTGTCACAATGATCCTTAACTAATCCATGCACCGTTCAATCATCCAAATGAACCTGTAAGAAGTTGTGAATAAAATCCTTGAACGCTTGAATAACTATGGGAGAAAATACAACAGGCACATTTTTCAGACCAAAAGACATTACAGTATAGGCAAAGCTACCCCATTTAGTAGTAAAATTGGTCTTTTTCTGATCCTCCTCAGAAATCCTAACTTGATGATACCTACAGAACCCATCTACAAATGAATATATTTCACACCCTACAACACCTTCTAGTATTTCCTCAATGAATGGCATAGGAAAGGGATCAGTCACACATGCAACATTCATCTCCCTGTAGTCCACACAGATCCTGATCCTACCTTCCTTCTTGATACTGATCACCATTGGACTAACCCATTCTAATTCATCCAGGAGTTTGATGATCCCAAACTTCAACATTTTGTCAATCTCTTCTTTGACCTTTTCATGCAAGTTGGGGTTCATCTTGTAGGGTCTCTTTCTAACTAGGCGCACACCCTCCTTTATATTTATCCTCATCTCTCCTAATTATTCATGCATGCCTTTATGTTCATGGTACCCTCAAGGTAATAAGTCTTGATAATTTCGTAGTAGCTCTATGATTTTTGCCACTTCAGAGTTTGACCAATAGTCTCCAATTATGGCTTCCTTAGGCTCAGCATCTGATCCAATATTCACCTTCTTTGACTTTATAGGTTCATGATAGGTGCACATTGTCTTATTTGCATTGTCTAACACCTCACGCCTACCTATTGAATGGTTTACATCCAAAATTTCTACTTCTTCATCATCGACTAAGTAGACCATTTTTCCTATTTCTTTCTCAAGGTAAGAACACTGAAGTAGTGTGGCATCGGCCTCTGTGTCTTCAATGAAACGTGCTCCTGATTCTCCTTCATCAAATAAATCTTGAATTAGTTCTTTATCCTTGGAACTATCTCCCATGGTTAAGCACTTTATGAACTTTAATGCATTCTCTACCAGAGGCTTAGTAGAGAAGAAGTCAAATGTCTGAGTCATTCATACAATTAAACCCTGCCAATTTCTAGTCTCTCTATGGAGTTCAACATAGACATACCAAGCATGTGTGCAACCTTGTAAAGTGGAATAAAACTTGTGCACCTAGAGAAAAGGTGGTAAAGCTTCCTTCCCTTCTGTCTACAGTCTCTCACACTTATGAACGTAATACTGAACATGCTGATTACCAATATAAGTGCATATTTGAGTAGGTGCATTACTCCTGAAGAACCTAGTAGCAAGAGCAATCCTAATTTCATTCCATCCTACAATATTATCCTTGTGGACCACCCACCAGTGCGTTGTTATCCCACGTAGTGTATATGTTAGCATATTTATTCTTTCTAGTGGGTCTATCCAATTTTCCTCCATGACAGACATGAAAACCATAGGATCTTCTTCTTCGGTGTAACAAGGTAACGAGTTATTACCTATTCTCCAGACATAACATGGTTTGTTACCCATAGGAAATATGCTCTTCACTTCATGTCCTACCAACTCATTAGTGCTATGATCCCAATTGTCACAAGCAACACTTGCAGTATCACTAATAGACTGTGCATCCTCCCACTAAATTATTCCTTCTTTAGATGGCTCAAGCATCTCTAGATCCTAGATTACATGTACATAAATCCTATTTAGGTATTCTTCACTCAAGGGCTCAACATAGGGGGTAGATTTTCCATCTGTTAAAGGGATAATAACTCTTTCCTCCTTTTTTTCAAAGCTAATATAACCCTTATTGAACCAAAGATCACCATTATTTGCATAGCACAAAGGATTCCCCAATAGAGATGGGAAGCTATCTAACTCGGTCATCGCTAAAACCTCAAAATCTCCTATGAACTTGGCTCCTTGTATGGTTGTAGAAAGAAAAATTGGGTCACACTCCCCTTGGTCCCCCGTAAAATAACCAACTCAAACATATTCACCTAACCATGGCCCCTTCCACCCCAAATTAATATTAATTTAATTAACTTAATTAAATTAATACCCGTCCTCACAATATTTATCATTTAATTACCTTAATTGAACTAATTTCCACCTCACCTAGACACCTCATCCAACCACCTCACCTGAGACCTATTCTTGGCATGTTTCCATAACTAACTAAGACCAAATCTTACTTTCCTTAATGAGCTAAGATTTGGTCTAACCCTAAAAGCACATGACTAAGATTTATCTAACCACATTCCCCCTCATTAGAAGGGAATATTCTATTCTGATATGTGAGAATAAACCAACCTAGCCCAAGAAATTGGAAAGATCTGCCATTTTTAGTAAATTTATGTAATCCCACCTTAACTGACGTCGGTCATCCCTAAACTGAAGTCGATCAACCAGGAACCGTCATTGGTTACCATTTATTTACCTTAGCAACCTTGTTTTAGGGTTAGGGGACATTTTGAGATCAAGATGATGACAAGATAACTACATGAAAGTAGAACTAGAGCCTTTTCGCACCTACAGACCTCCATAACAAGCACTAGGATAGATCCAGAGGCATTCGCACTCACGATGACATTCCAAGAAGCATCACTATTGCACCAAGCTCAATCTCACCAATTGATCATCCCCACCAACCAACCATTGGATCTACAACATTGGTAAGTGCTTTCATCACTGATCACTTCCCTTCTTATCCTATCCATAGGGTTGTTATCATTTATGTTATCATTCTTTCATTAATATTCCCATTCCTTTATAGTCTACCTTTTGACAAACTCAAACCTCACCCACCCTTTTATCAGATCGTCTATCCTGGCCCTTCCACCTCTCTGAGTGTTCTCAACATTCCCATAGACCTCGACATCCCTCCTTTAGCTCTATCTAACCTCAACTATACTTTGTAATAAGGTTTTTATTGAACTACTATCACCCGACTATATCGACGCCGGTTACCAATGACCGTCATCGGTAATACTAGACCAACATCGGTCTCTATGTTTTACACCTTTTCCAATAACAAATCCAACCTATCTTCAACAAAGTGACCCAAAAACCTATATCGTGACCATGACCAGTTCCAACACCCTGATAACTACTTACACTTCAGATCTGACTATATCCTAGCATGTTATGTTAGATTTTCTTATTGTGCTTGAATGAAATACCCTAATCATATTGACTATAGTAGGACTTTGTTTATTTATCACATTAAGTTGTTTTAAACAGTGGATTGATAACCGTCGAGGGAGTATCACACTTCCTGGATCTAGCACACTCTAGGTAGTCCACTGTCATATATTATTTAACTCTTCTTTTTTGGTCTTGCTTTTTTAATTTCAGGTAGTTCCTCCCAGCCAAAAAAAAGCTCTCACAGTTAGTATTGGATTGAGAAGTTATAATGCGTGCAACAATCATCAACCAACCAATATAAACTGGTATTCCTCCTTAGCCCTTAACCTTATCTGTTTCATCTCAATGACATAAATAAAATGGTGAAACACTTTGGCACACCTGGTGGGACCCATCAGGGGATCTATTGTATTTTCTTCATTCCTAGGTGAAAGTTGTGTACTTGTTTCCCTTTAAAAGGCTTACACATTAATCTTCTTCTCTGTTAATCCTCTCTTCTTTCTAATTTCTCTAAAAGAAACATTCCTCTTGGTGCATTTAAAAAGAATCGTTCTTCTTTCTTGCTTTCTGCATTTAGTGAAAAGCAATACCCTCTCCTATTCATCATTTGCTTCATCAAACATGATTTTTTGATTTGGGCTTAAAATTGGTTGCATTACATTATGATTTTTTGCATTTAGCTCACATTAAAATAAGGGCAACCTATATGCTGGAAGTCATGCCCAGTTGATGGTTGACACAAATAATTATAGAAAACACATTCTATCTCTCTCTATGTCTTACCAAACTGCACAAAATTGAAATATACACATCTTTCTTAAACAACATCTTACCTAGGAACACCTGTCAGCGATCACATGATCAGAGGATTGGTGGGTACTCCCCATCTTGTTAATTTTGTCGAGTCATTACCTCAGAGGACGACCTGCCCCCGCCATAACATAACCTGAAACCTCTCCTTTTAGATATCCTTTTTCACAAGAATCCTTCCTCACCAAGATCTCTACTCTAAATTCATGAGTCAACATTCTAAATAGCATAAGCTCAACACATTAAACATAACTTGTTAGGTACATGTTTTTAGCATTTGATTGACGTATGTTTTGAGGTGTGAGGATACGTTTCTCCAATTTTCCATTCTTTTGTCTTGCACACTCCACAATCACATTTGGAGTATTCTCACTTCTTTTGAATGTCTCAGGACTTCATTACATCATCTCTAGACCTCTGGGTTGACTATTTATCTAACTCAAATTCACAACAATCCACTTTTCTACATTTTTCCAATTTTCATAGTTTTCGGCATCGGTTTTCTGTTATTTTAGGTTAAATTGCCCAAACAACACTTATTTCATTTTCTTTGTTGTTAGAGTTCCCGTGAGTCTCTGTACTCTCTATTCTTTGATAAATAGTCATCATACAACTTGTTCATTTGAATGTCACCTATCTTTTCCTCATTTGGTAAAACTGTTCCTGTCTCATAGTAACCGATGTCAGTTACCCCCAAACCGGTATCAATCATCCTTAACCATTTTCAGTTACCCTGTGCTGAATCCTAGTTGATACATTACCCAAATCCACCTATAAAAACTTGTTTTCTTCATTCCTAGTGCTCTCTGTGTCATCTACAAGATACAACATCACCTAATATACATTTATCCACATGGTGTTGACTCGCAATCAAGATAATGCTCTTATATTCCACTTAAGTTGTTAACCACTCCCACCTAGTCCTTTACCACCCTCTATCTTATCACCCATGAATCCAACCCTACCTACCACCATTGCCACAGGTGATGAGGAATTTGCATGACTCCTTGATCATAATCCCATGGCCTTATAGTTATACCTTTCCCACTCTTCCACCCGGGACTCCTCAGGCCAGTTGATGTATGACATGCCTGTATCCATCTCTCCTACCCTTATTCCCACTTCTACATCAGCCCCTACTAATGCGGTGTTAACTTCACCTGCTTTACCCCTAGTAGTTTCACAGCTAGGCCCCCCATACTCATTATGACCGATGTATCTGTAGTATCAGTCGCACTCATAGTATCTATTATCCCCTCATCAACCACCCTGACCATAACCTCATATGCGCCCATTGTCTCACAAATACCAATTGCAACACAACCACCCGTGGTGTCGGTGAACCCTACTCCACTCCAGAATATTATCCTCTCCATCCCACAATCTTTGCCCCCAATCCCTACTAGAGTCACTGTGACCATCCCACCTACATACACATACTATCAATAACCCCCTATCTCATTCATCACCCATTCTAGATATATGCCCTTTATGTCGGTCCCTTATTCTCAACCTTCCTATTTGGCACCGCCATACACTAGAATTCCACCCACATCACATGTTCAATACCAGCCCTCCTACACCACAGGAGGATCCCTTCCATCACAACCTACCAATGACCTCATAAAATTAATGATGGAAAGGATGTAGACGCTAGAAGCATCAGTTTCCGGCTCACACAATTCTCTCACCTACGGTGAAATCTATAATGAGCCCATTCATTCATCCATCCCTATTTGCCCATACCATTTACATTGGGAAATGCCAAAATTAAACCATTTCAATAGTAAAGAAGATCCGTAGAAACATTTGTTTTCTTTCAAACATGGGTGTTACCTGATCGCCCATGGTGATGCGTTACTCCTACGGACCTTCCCGATGTCCCTAACAAGACCTGCATTGGACTGGTATAGTGGGCTACTAAGACACTCCATATAATCATTTAATCAAGTAGCCCAAGCCTTCTTAGATCACTTCCCAATCAACATTGTTAAGAAATTCACCATGACTGATCTTTATTCCATACGACAGTACAATGATGAGTCTATCGCTGACTTTGTCACTCACTGGTGCAGCCTAATTAACCAACTCACATTTCAATTACCTCAAACTGAACTCATAGAGTTGCTTACTCAGGCTTACAATAGAGACATCTCACCAACCCTGAGGGTGTAGACCTTTCACACTTTTAACGAGGCATTCACCATGGCACATAAATTAGAAATTCGTGTTATCGAAGAGAAGAAAATTCAGTTGCGTAACAAGAACATTGCGTTCAAATCAAATGATGCTTCTTCATATTTGAAACCCCAAAACAAATATTCAAAAACAAAAGGATCTGACAATGTCGTGGTTCTAAAAGATGGTCCCCCTTACCCATCAAAGCTCATCAAACCTCCTTCTAATCTCTCTCTAGTCCAATATTTCCAGTTCCGATGAGAACAGAGAAAGTACACATCGACAAGAAAACCTTATTCTTCTGTTTTGGAAAATCTTATTAAGGTTGGTGCCATTACCCTTCCACCTGTAAAAATGATAAATGGTTTTGACCGTAAGTTCCCCATGCTTGTATGGTATAAAGAACATGATTTTTACAGCTATCATCATGTCAAAAGTCATAACCAAAATAACTGCATCACCTTCAAGAATATCGTCCAAGAAATGTTAGACAACGAAGATTTAGTCTTGGATAGCCCGAATGCACCCGCTAACCAAAACCTACATATCTTCAAGAATTCATTCCCTAATCATGCCCCATATTCCAACCAAGTTGGTGATAATTCAACCAATGATAGTAATGTCCGTGACATCCACGCTATTTTCGATGACATACCCATTGTTTCCCAATTGCCTCGTGTTCCTTCCATAGATGAAATCTTAGCTCGAGCCCCCCTACTTACACAAGAACCTATTTCATCTACTCCTCCACCCACAGGGGAACCCCCTTCATTTTATCCTTCACCCGTGGAAGATCCTATACTTAGCACGCCGCCTTTGACCCCTCAAATTTCTAAGCAATTGTCAATGGCACCTTTCCTACTCATAGGAGATACGTGTCCACAACCTACACCATCATAAGGAGAGTCCACCTTCTCTAGCCCATCCTCTCCTCTACCCATGGAGGATCCTATAGAAATACTATTGCCTTTAGATGACCATTCGCCATTAGACCTTCAAGATCCTGCTGATCTATTTTCGACTCTCTTACCCACAGAGTCTGAGGCTAGCCATTTCCCTATATCTCAAACACATTTTACGAGGATTTCTACTTGATCCACATTGGCCCCACTTATAATAGTAACATTTTCATGCTTGGCCGATCGTCTGGACTATGTTGATAGAGCCTTACTTTGGGGATGCCTCCTACTTCTTGTTCCAACCCAAATGCAGTTATTACTCACTGACACCTCCACTATCTATCCAAAAGTGTTTCAAGTGACCAAACCAAACACAACCACGGCTATTGCAACACCTTCCATGTCATCACCCATGGCCCAACACACACCTATGCCCAAAACTCAACATACATCTACACCCAAACACCTACCCACGTCTATATCATACCCCTTACTTAAAACCATCACCACCTTACGGGTCATGCCGACATCAAACCTTACTCACCCACCCATCAAATTAGATTTAGCCACATCTTCCCAAACCAACACTAAACTTATTCCAGCCCCTAAAAATAAGACCCAACCTCTTAGGCCTCATACACCAACCTTGCCTACCACACCATTGTCACCCTCACCCCTTCCGTCCATCCTAGTACCTCACCCCTTGACCCTGGCCAAACAACCTCTTTCCATTGGTAAACCAAGAGCGCAATAACCCACCTCCTCATCAAAACCTCTAATATACCCAAGTGACCCACATAACCTCCTTTGTCACCCGTAACCTTCTTACCACCCATACCACCACTAGGTAACTTCTTCACTACCCATGACACTTCCGTCCCTTCCACTCACACCTTCTACCCAACCTCTGCCGATCACCTCCATAACAACTCAGTTACCCCCTTGGGTAACCCATCCTCTTCCACTATCCACTTTTCCCTCTACATCATGTACACTCGTGTCACCTTTGCCCAAAAAAGTGCAACCTAAAGCTAATAATCCGCTACCCTCTAATAAGGTAGTTACACCAACCAAACATTCCCTCGCTAGCTCTTCTACCATGCCCTTACCTAAACAGATGCATGAAAGACCTAAGACCACTCTACACACCAAACTAATGGACCAACCCATTCCCCCTCATGTAAAGCCTTTTCCTCCATAATCAGTCATACCTACACCCAAACCTACATTCACCTCCCATTGTGATCCACTAGCAGGGTCCTACGCTAACATCTTAGCCAATCTCCTTGAAACTTTTGTCATCACATTACCACCTCTTAGACCTTATGACCTACTCAAACCCAAACCAAAAGGGTTTGACGCAACTAAAATTTGTGCCTACCATCATGTGCCAGGACATGATGTAGAGAACTATAAGGATTTAAAAACCGATCTTGTCCAATTGTGTCCTCCTGAAGAAAATTTTGACGACGAATATCTTCTTGATGATGACCCCATTTCGCCTTCACCAATTTCCAAAAAACTTCTTCCATTACCTACTCAGCGACCAAAATCTCCACCCCCACAACTCTTTGATCCACCCCCAAGATTCAAGATCAACATGGTCCTCATAAGGGAGTTGGCTGAACCCCCACCCAAATACCAACACCCTAATCATTTCATAGGGATTGTATCCTCTACTAGGGTTTTTTCCCTCATGCTGTTATACCTTTCATGACACACCCTCTTCATCCACCTCCCCTCAAATTAACATGGTTCATGTTACCACTAATGCTCAAAAAGACAAGGGAAAAGAAAAAGCAACTGGCCCATCAACCAACCCTGTACCCAACATACCATCCACACCCATACCCAAAGTCATCATTCGAGGTCCTACATATTCTATTTTTGATGGGGTCACACATAGCACAATGCTAAAAAATTTGCATCAATCCCCTCTCAAAATGTCTTTATGTGATCTCGTCCAAACCTCTGAGTCACATCATGAAGCCCTTATGGAGGTCCTTCAATCTATTGAGGTTTTACCAAATGACCCCACACACGTAGTCTCCATCATTACCCCTCACCACATTTTCTTCCTCACTAGGTCATATCCTTCCTTTACGCCTTGTTGGTTGGATATTTTGTTAGACCAAAATATGAGGTTCAACCGTAGTACATGGGATTAAATCCCTCCTCAAAGACAGGTGAGGCTTCCTGTTTATTACTAGTCTAAAACATAGAAGAAATAATATATACAATATCCACACTATTCTAACCATTGGGGTTGGGATACAATCCCAAAATCCATATCAACATGAAATGGAGATGTTACGACTTTAGGAATGGGATGGATTAGAAAGGGAACTTATCATAGATGAAACAAAATGGAAAGGGAATAAGAGGAACGTATTTTCTTTCAAGAAAACACAGATAAGGAAATACTTATACGAGTTTTAGATAATGAGTGTAATATCCTAAGACGATTAAAATGATCAAGAATACTAAACAAAGAATAGCTCAATATTTTGGACTAAAAAAAATCTCTCAAGATAGATGAATCCCACAACACAAAGTTTGTAAAATAACACCTGTTTCTATTCTTCAATGATTAAAAAGAAAATACAAATTTTTTCTTCTTCTTCACAATAGCTCTTAATATTCCAAAAAGTCTCCCTTAGGAATGCACAAACATCCCTTATTTATAATAAAAAGAACAGAGAGAAAATAGGATTATCTCCTAGAAAATAGTCATTCAAGAAGATTCATATTTTGTTTGACTCTCACGCAGGAGAACAAGTCAAAATTTGCTTCCTATGTGACAAAACGGAAATGAAAAAGAACTGTCAATTTCTAGAAGGAAATGACATGCAACATCATTGCTTATTCCGTTTCCTCATCCTTGTCTTCTTCCAGTGATGCCTGCTTGTCTCGAAACTCTTGAAACTTCTAGATTATGCCTTTCATTTTAGCTTCATCTGGCAAACTAGAATAATCACTTAGAACCTCGCAAGTTTCCTGTGTGTCACTTGCATTGCCAGAAAGTTTATTCAATCTCTTATTAAGTTTTCTCAGTGATTCCAAAACATTCTCAATCTTTATAAATTTATTAATGACACTCAGATCAAAGATGGAAGTTGGTTCTTACTCAATTGATTCCTGAATTTGTTTATAGAAACCATCAGCAGGTAGAATGGTTGCACCTTCATCCAATACTTTGGGAAAGATCTTGAATAACTCTTCTTCGATATCGCTGGTGGCATCAATCAACTGATCCCTAGATTCTGTCAACTTTCTGCAAGCTTCACTAAGAATATTTATCTTGAACCTAATAGCCTTGGTTAGCTCGAAGTGTTTATCCCCATGTGGAATGAATCCTTCTTCTACTAAGACCCGAGATGGAACTTGCTTCAATGCATTAAGGGCCTCCAAAGTTAGTTCGAGGTTTCCAGTATCCTATGAAAATTCATCATTCATCTTGTCACCATCCTTTTTCATTTCCTCCAAGGATTTGTATATCTCTACTATATCATCAATTACTTTCCTTCCCTGAAGGAGTAACCTCTGAATCCATTCATCCACTGTTCTCCCCTTCTCGTTGATCTTCTCAATAACAGGCACTAATGAGAAGTCAAACCTTATAGGAGTAGGAGTAGAAGATGATGGGGTTTTTTGAGAGGGCTTCAAGATCTTAAGAAATAATTTTGTCAACTGTTCCACTTTATCTTTTAGCTCATCCCTTCTCACCTTTATTTCCTTCAACTTTTGGCATACCACATTTATGGCATCTTGTGCATCTTGTTGTGCCCCTTCTATTATTATCTTTCCCAGATCCACCCTTGTAATCTGATAATTAGAAGCTGTTATGTCCTCCTTGGTTTTGTCGGCCGTGGGAGTGGAAATCTCTGCAAACTTATGCCCTGAGGCATCTACTGAAACTCTTGAAACTATTTTGGGTTTCTTGGCAGATTTGGTAGGAGAAGCCTTGAGTGAACTAAAATTGAAGGTTGGTAGGGGAACTACCACCTTCCTCTTCCTTGGAGTCTGGTCAACCAACCATTGAGGTACAGTGGAAGAAGTTACTCCTATTGGAGGTGTCATGGTTGTATCTCTAGGTGGAGGAAGATTCTCTTGCAGAGTCATGATGACTGTAAGTCTAGTGGTTGTGGGAATAGACTTAGGAAATGAAGATGTGGAAGGAGGAGGTATTTCTATAGCCAACTTAGGTCCAACAGAGAGGGGAGAGATTAGAGAAAATGCTAGCCATGGCTAATGAGAGTGGCGTTGAAATATGTGATGATGAAGATTGGGAGAGAGAAGGTAAAGATCCTAGAGCTAAAGCTTGAGAAGCAAGAGAAAGACTTACTTCTAATGAGAAATCAACAAAAAAAGAGAAATGAGAGGTTGAACAACCTCGATTTCTGGGAGAATTCCTCCTTTCTCTTCTGGGAGAATTCCTCTTATCTCTGGTTGAGGAGGAGAATTCAATACTTCAATTGTTTGTGTGGGAGTAGATGATTCAGCCCCCTGCTTTTCTCCTCTTTTGACAAACTTAAACTTTATTTGTATTGTGGTAGGGCTTTTATCTTTTTCCTTTTCTCCCTTGGAGGGTCCCACTTCTAGAGTAGCTATCTTTGAAAAGATTTTTTATTTATAACTCATTCCCTAAGAAATGAGCCATGCCTTAGTGCAAACAAGGGTTTGAGAAGCTCTCTCGGTGATAGAATCCTTTTCAGCAATGGATCAATCGATGGCTGGGAATCCAAGTTGATCTCCATCCTATTATTCATACCTAGGTTCCAAGACACTTTCATTATCCGTGGTGCCTTCTGGGATATCAGCTAGACATAATGCTTGGATTTCTTCAAGAGTCAATCTTCGATTGTCTTTTCTTCAGACGGAAACCTCATCTCGAAGATCAACCTAGATGTCCTCTGCATGGGGCACATGTAGATACAAGGTTCCATATGACTTAAGGAATCCTTGCATATCGAATCCATCTCTGAACTTCATATGCTTCTTTAGTTTTTCTTCAAGTTCATGCACCACATTCTTCGCCTTCACCACTGTAGAACATGTGTACCTTCCAATGGAAATTGGGAAGGAGACAGTGGCCTTGTGTCTGCTTTGTTGGAACTTGTGGAAATCCAACAGTTGTTTGACAAACTCCATAAGGATGAGTTTTTCACCTGGAAACCTGGGAAAATAGAAAGAAGTACCGTGGAACATTACCACCTGGAGATAGGTAAAATTCTTGAATTGCAAGAAGATGCAGCCCCATTTTGACACCTCCACCCATGCCTCATCAGAAACTCTTCTCTTTCTCAGCTCAGGGTCCAGGCTATAAATATTTTCATAAAAGAAGGCATCATTCACTCTCCTAAACTAGTCTTCAGATCCTTTTATTTTTAGCTGAGGGAAGTACCAATATATGTGATCAGTTTTTCGGTTCCCTTTTGCATCAAACCGCAGGTAGTTTATCATACCTGCTGCTGCATAGGTGACATATGACATCATGTATAACTTGCTAGTAGACAAGACTGTTTTCATTTGAGAGTCTATTTGATCACTTATTAAGGTGCCCCAATCAATCCCTTGGTCATTCTTCTTTATGACAACCATAAATCGATACATCCACCCTTGGAATTCTTTTGACTCTGGGAGCCCAAATAACCGGCTCAGTAGGGTGATGATATCATTGACTTCAAGTATAAAATCACTTCTAGGGACCGTCTTAGGAAATCTAGAAAGAGCTAGCTTAGCCTTGATCAAGAATTTATTGTTCACGTGCTTGATGTAGTCTTCTTGATCTTTGTCCCAAGATTTCTATGCTGACTTAAGATTTAAATCAACATATTTCGTAAAGTTAAGCAACTTTAGGAGTTGATCGAAGTAATCTCCATCTAATTTTACTATAGACTCTCCTGTTTGATTTCTCACTGAGTGGGAGGTTGAGTCATAGTGAGAAGCACATGCTAGAATAAATTCAGGGCATTGGGATGCTACTAGAAACCTTGCTACAAGTGGGAGACCAATGTCATCTATTGACTTCATCCATGAATTCTGAGAAGAATCCTTGATCCTTTTCCAGAAGTCTTCCATGTCTATATTTTTGATCTCTGTGTCCTGAATGTCATAATTACAACTTATATAAGAAGAATAATCTATCTTTTGATATTTGTACTTCATCTTTCTAGACTTATCTGACTTATCCTTAGATGGGCTAGGGTCTGACATGAGGAGTCTTGAAAATGCCTGGAAGAGCAATCGGGTCTGGATGTTTGTTGGACAAGTGAACAAACCTGCCATAATATTCGGGTTTTGAAACTTACAAAGCAGCCTTGAAAACCTGACAGACTGGATTGTATGTGTCGGGAAATAGATTGTGTCAAACACCTTGAAAAACCTAAAAGAATGGTAGAATTCAGATGATGTCGAGTAGGTGATAATATCTGACATGCTGCGGAACTTGAAGAGTGTTAAACACCGGTCAAGACCCGAAACATTGGTAGAGTTTAGAGGATTTCAAGCACTTGGAGAATCCAAAAACAACATAGCTTTATTACTTTATTACAAGCATTAGTTGGCACACATGTCGACAGTTTAGAGGATTTCAAGCACTTGGAGAATCCCAAAACCCTAAAATTTATTACACATAGCTTGACATGTGTGCCAACTACCAGAAAACTAGGCATTTATGACATGTCATCATGCTTGGAGTCCCTGAAAACCCAACATAAAGGATTTTTTTCATTTCGGGTTACGGGTTTCGGGAAACATGAGGCATGAAGCATGAGATGTTTAGATGCTTCTGAGTTCTGAAAACCTGACATACTAGCTTTGTTTCGGGTTGCAGGTTTCAGGGAACATGGAACATGAAACATGTGATAAGAAAAGCATGTTCCGATTCTTTGAACCTCCGAAAACCCAACACAAAGGACTTAGTCAATTCAGGTTTCAGGCTTTGGGAAACATGAGACATGATGCATGTAAAGAACATGTTTTCATGCAGTGAAAGCCCGAAAACCTGAAAATCTCTCTCAAAGGGAAATTTAAGAGACTTTTCCAAAATTTAACTATGGTTATATCAATTTTAGCTAGAATCACTAAAATGAGATAACACGCCTCCACCTACTCGCCAAGTAGATGCCCTCATCTTTTTAGATGGAGAGATCACTCCCTTCCAGTCTGACCACCCTGACCCCGCTCTTTTCATCTTCGTCTTTATCGATAATATACACATATGACATGTTATGATCGATTGTGGTGCTATTATTAACATCATCTCCTCTCATGCATATGACCAAATTGGAGTAACTACCAATTACATGCATGGTAACCCAATTATGTTTTGCTCCTTCAATGACGCCATGACCTCTATCCTAGGTATCGTCGTTCTCCATGTCTGCGTGGGTCCCCGCACTGTCCTGAAACTTTTCTATGTCCTAGAAGAGGAGTTCTAGTATAACTTATTTCTCGTTCGACCTTGGATCCACGCCATCAGTTGTGTCCTTTTGAATTACACCGATGCCTCAAATTTGAACACAAGGGACATAATTACACCATCCCTATTGACCCATCACCTTTCAAGACCTGTAACATGCTATACTGGCCCAATGATGTGGTTTTACCAGTCAAGGCATCAGCCACTATCCCTAGTTCACCTTCACCTATAAGCCCATCCACCAAAACTGCCACTACCTCTTCTACATCTAACCTTGCTATCCCCACTGCAGCTGCAACCTTTACCATTGACTCAGCTATTTCCCCATCATCTAGTGAGTCGTCTATCCGTGCTACCCACATATCAACTATTGATCTCTTAGAAGGTGTTTTTCAACACCTCACTTTGGTGGAATACTTCATAGACAATATCGACACCTTCCTCACCCTGCAAGAGTATGGGAACCTACATCAACACCCTAGTTATGACATCCACATCGGCGATATTTTTCCTTATGGCCCTCCCCACCTTCGCACTAATATAATGTATGGGGGACTTGATATGGACACCTATAAACCTGAACCTCCATCCCAAACCCAACCATTTTCATCTGACCTACACTCCCTCACTAACCACCATTTCACTCACACTTTCCTCCACTGGTGTGCATAGAAAGGATTTGGCTTCATTGTTTATGAACAGGGCCTCCATACTGTCATTTCCTGTACTTCTCATAAACACAATGACCATAGTGGCATTGGATTTTACACACCACCTTCCAATAAAGTTTGTGTCGATCTCATCAGGATAGAAAAACTTCCCCACCTCATTCACCCACATTACCATATTCACCCACAAAGTCCATAGATCCCAAACTATTCCTCCTAACTTTTTTTTCATAAACACCATTTCCCTGGTACCTCTAACCTATCAACATAGTGTTGAATCTCCCTCTTCCCTCCCATTCCTATATCTTGACATGATCAATGATGATACACCCTCTACCAATGCCGTTTAGTGTTAGGAAGATGAATCTATCCTCACTCACCTTGGTACGGAAGATTCTTATATTCATTAGTCGTTACCTTCTGCGATGCAAACATGTTGAATGAATTGACCTTTAAAATCAACATTCACACTCAGGACGTTACCTCCTTAGATGCTAGTGAATAGGAATCCTTCACCTCTTTCCTTTGGGACCATAGCAACGTGTTTTCCTATTCCTATGCTGATATGCCCAGTATTGACCCAAAAATTGTGGTCCATAATATAGTAACCATTCATGATGCCAAACCCATCAAACAAAAGCTATAGAAAATGCATCCTCGCATTACTCTTCTGGTCAAAGAAAAGATTCAGTGCCTTCTCTTGATTTCCTTTATCTTACCCATTGACTATCCCCAGTGGATTTTTAACATTGTTCCTATCACAAAGGCGACAAGGGGACTTCACATTTGCACAGAATTCTGTGACCTCAACCTAGCTTGTCCCAAAGATGATTTTCCCCTACCAGGAATTGACCAACTGGTTGATCTCACTGTTGGCCATGAAATTCTATCGCTCATGGAAAGTTTCTCGGGCTACAATAAAATATTACTAGCTCTAGATGATCAACACAAGATTTCCTTCATCACCCCTTGGGGGACTTTCTACTATCGAATCATGCCTTTTGGCCTCAAAATGTTGGTGTTAAATATCAGCAAGCCATGACTTACATCTTCCATGACATCATGCATTGCATATTGGAAGATTACATAGATAATCTGTTTGCCAAATCCAAACATGAACTGAACACTTGCCTTTCCTTAAAGTTATCTTTGACCATCTCATCAATTATTGTGTGCGTGTTCAACCAAAGAAGTGTGTCTTTGCTGTACTTTCCGGAAAACTCCTAGGTTTCATCATTTCTTTGTGTGGCATAGAAGTTGATCTTGCTAAAGTCAAGGCTATTCAAGAAATTCCTCCACTCACTAATCTTCATCAACTTCTAAGCCTACATGGAAATTTGTAATCTATTCATCGTTTTATCTCGTAGCTTTCCGACCACTGTCAACCATTTCATCATCTTCTCAAGAAATACATTTTATTCAAATGGGATGATGAATGCCATAAAGCCTTTGAGGACTTAAAACAATACCTCCTTCGACCACCAGTGCTCATTCCTCGTAAGGATTACCAACCCTTTTACCTATATATTTATTCCACTGACCACTCTTTAGGTGTCATGCTTGCTCATCGCGATGACCACACCAAGATAAAACGGTTTATTACATAATTCATACCCTTCTGGACTGTTATAATTTGAGGATTCTAATAAATACATATTTAATCAACTTACATATTATATAATGTTACAAGAAATATTTAAATAAAGATTACATCATAACATAAGTAAATAAAGAAATACTTACAGAAAATTAATAACACAGGTGAAATAATATTTATAGTGGAAAACCCCAATAGGGTAAAAAACACTTTGAAAATAACCTTTTACTTTAGAGAACTTATTTTGCATCCATTAAGATCACCTCCTCTTTTGAAACCCTATTTACCAAGGGTAAAACCAAATCACTTGATTTGCACACCTTTGATATATTTCTCGAATATGTCAAATGAGGACCTAAAGTCCTTTTTATATAAAGTGATCGAATATGTTGCCCGAACCACCTTTTCAACCTGAAATAGTTGACACATACACCTAGGTTTATAATATTTCATATTATAAATATAATAATTTCATGATATTAAATATTTAACTTAAAGTATATACCTAGGTTAACATATTTAATAATAGAAATATAAATATTTCATATTATTAAATATTAACCTATATATTAGTGTTGGACCCATATACATTAAGTGTTGGTCAGACCACTTAATCATTATGTTCCAACACTCCCCCTTAATGTTAAGTGGGATAACGTAACATATGCCAATAGATTACCTTCTCAGGGTACACTACATGATTTACAATCCTTAAACCATAAAGGTTTTAGGCTAGCATATTGGTTGAAGGAATTATAACACCTTCATCATACTCGATTTACCTTTTTGTACAAAAAGATTTGGAATCTCAAAGATTATCTCATGATCAGTGGCTAAGTATATTTGTGAATTTTACATTTTTTCATAGGTTCTCATAAAAGGTTATTGAACCCAAGCATATAGGAGCCTTTTACAACCAAGGATCTCCTTGACAATATGCTTGTACTATATGTTTAGTAGTAAAATTAATAGCACTATAGAGTTTACTGAAGACAACCTTTAAGATCTTTCTATACTTCTTTCTAAGAAAGAAGTCGAGGAGGTATACATGCACAAAAGTATTTTTACACTTGCCTAAATGTCTTTGACAAATTCCTAAAGGTATTTTTACAAAAATCAAGTTCCATTACGAGGTGACATTGTTATGCACACTCCCCCTCAATGACAACTCTGACAATCTAAGATTTTCACAAAAGTGAGAAAAATTTGCAACACTTAGGGACTTTATGAAGATGTCAGCAACCTGCTCTTCAATCAACACGAACTTGGTATTTATGTCATCACTTAGCACCTTCTCATAGGTGAAGAATATATGTATCTCAATGTGCTTCTTTCTCTGATGTTAACCGAAATATTAATAAAGAGTAATACAACTCTGGCCACTACATAGAAGAGGAATACTTCCTTTAACTTCCATGTGTATCTCTACTAACAGCCACTGCAACCACATGGCTTCTTTACTTCTTTCATTGTACTTCTCTACCTCAGTAGAAGAAATGGAGACTATTGATTGCATTTGTTGTTCTAAGTAATGATTCCTACACCAAAAAAACTTGAACACACATCCAATATATTTTATAACACAACATCAGTATGGTTAGAATCACAAAATCCATATAAAATAGCATTTTCATTCCTAGTATAATGCAACCCATAATTGATTTTTCCTTTAATATATCTAAAAATTCTTTTTGCAAGATTCCAATGATCTGTAAAAAAGTTCTTGCATAAACCTTGAGGTAATTCCTACTATATAGGAAATATCTGATCTAGTTATAGTTAGATAAATCAAAATATTAACTAGCAGCGCATATAAAATAGGATCAACCTTTTTCGTATGTAGATTTAGGGTCAATATTTATTCCAACTTCCATCATAGTAGAAAATGGTTTACAATCAATCATAAGAAATTTTTTTAATACAATGGTTGCATATTGTGTTTTGAAAAATAACTATAGAATAAAATACAGTCATACAAAGAACGTGATGTGAGAGACCTAACTCATTCATTTCAATGAATTAAATGAGAATTATCACTAGTCATAGGTGAATCATCAACATACATGCATATAATGATAATTTGTGAGCCTTACTAATTAATTAATATATCATTGTTAGAATAACATTTAACAAAACCTAACAATTTAAAGAAAGAAACAATTTTCACATACCAAGCTCTAAGAGCTGGTTTTAAACCATACAAGTATTTCTCAACTTATAAACATAGTTTTCTTTACCAGTTTCTTCAAATCCTTTAGGTTGACATATGTAAATTTCTTCTTTTAAATCGCAATTCAAAAAAGTATTTTTCTTATCCATTTGGTGGATTTCCCACCCAAATTGAGTGGTAATTGCAAATAAGGCCCTAATAGTACTCATTTTAGCTACAGGGGAAAATGTCTCAACATAATCAATACCAGGTTTTTGATTGAAAACTCTAACAAAAGTCTAGTTTTATGTTTTTAATACTACAATCAACATTATATTTTACTTTGTATATCCACCTAGACCCTATAATACTTCGCGGCTCAGGTTCATACAAGGTAATTAATGTATGGTACATATGATGGCTTTTAGTCATTTTCCTAAGGTTAATATGATTTAAACTTTCTAACATAGATTGAGTCCAATTTAATTTCTTATCTAGGAAAATAAGAGTTTCAGTAACATCTATAGCATCAAAACATCATCATGACCATTTACTAAATCAGAATCAAAACCATCATTTACAAGCATTTAATGAAGTAAGTTAAAGAGAAGAAGACAACACATGTAAACCTTTCACTAGATTATATCTATACATTTCAAATAAGCTTCGATAATTAACATGTCCTAACCTTTCATGCCATAATTTTGAATTATTCAAACTCTGAGATATAAAACAAGATGTAGAAGAGAAATCATAAAAAATGTATAGATTATTTCTTTGAATTCCTTCAGCTATTATACTCTCATTACGACCGGTGGGAGAAACCTCAGATCCATAAATAACCATCCAGAGTTTCCTCGCCATAAATTCTGTTTTGACCCAAATGTTGTAGTTGATTTCATTCAAGATCTGGGTTTTGTCAAGACAGAAATAGTTGGACGCCATTATTTTCCTAAACTTGTATAACACGTCCCATTATAATATACAATGTACCACAGAGTTAGATACATATTTATTGATAATTAAAAACGACACTTTTAATAGAATCATATCTAAATTTTATAGATCTAAAGAAATTATTTGATCATAACTAATTCTGTCATTACAATGCATTATAATTAACCTCCCATGATCAAAATAATATCCCAGATTTATATAAAAAAATTCGACTATATAGAAGTGAAGAAGAGACTCCTAAGAATGCATAACAACTTCAAATTTCTGAAAAAAAATAATGTAGACAAAGATCAGATCAACTTAAATTTGATGTCTAAATGATCATCATAATAGCTTATTAGTTATTCTGTCATGACGGTAATTTGACTGTCAATTTTACCACAATTAAAGTTTCTTGTAACCTAAGAGCTTAAATTTGACGTCTAAATGACCGTCATATTGTCTTATGTTTGGTCTACCATGACATTCATTTGACCGTCAAATTTAATAAAGCCAAAACTTGTTGGGTATTTATAGAATGTGAAATTCCAGAATTTCTTCTTCTGTATAATATTAAGGAGGTTATACTTTAATACATTATAATAGCTTATTATAATTTATAATATAAAAATATATACATTTAAAAAAAGGTCTATAGTTTATAGAATGTAAATAAAAAATAATATATAGTTCATAAAAATTATAAACTATAGTATTTTATTTTTATAAAAAAACACAATGACCAAATAAAAAACATCGGCTACTTGGTATGTAATTATTATTTTAGGTTTTTATAAACATAAACTATGCCGATGTGACCCACATTAATATAGTATGATAATTTGGAAACATAAGTTAGGATATTAGTTTTTTTTTTAATTAAGCATGCCATTTTTACCAGTGCCACCTGAAAAACCTAAGAAAATGCCATGTGATTTTAAAAACTATTTAAGTTTTAAGTTTAATTTTTTTATATCTCACTTAGAAAAATGAATGGGGCCGCTTTAGAGTTGAAGTAGTTTTTACGGTTTAGGTGTCCATTTTTTTAATGAACAAATATAGGATTAAACTTAATATTGATTACTAAGGCCACCAACCTTCGACCACCCACTATTCACCACGTCAGGCATTAAGATTAAAATAATTTTTTATAGTTTAGGTATGTTCAAAACATTTTTTTACGAAGTCCATATGAATGGGGTAGTTATAAACTATAGTATAAGAACAATATAAAATATATAATTTTCAAATTATATAAATTTCAATACGATGTTTATATAAGTTATTATATAAACCTTATTCTATATATTTCTTAACTTAAAAAAATATAGTTATAGATTAATTATAAATTATAGTTTTTCAAATCAAATTCTTTTAGAGGGGTCCAAAGAACACGGGTATGAATTTACCTTTCGAAATATTTAACCTACAAACATTTGAAATTATAGAAAATATGAAAAATATTTCATATAGTAATAAATCCTTTCCTTTTCTATATGTAATTTTCACGCAGGTAAATATTACCTGTGCACACATCAATCTCCAAACAAACATTAATTCCATATAATTTACAAAATGTAAATGAAAGTAAGAATAATATCATATTATATCTCCCCCCCAAAAAAAAATTAGGGATTTAAAATTAAAAAACCCTAAATTTTTTACCAAGAGTTTAATTGCACAAATGTAATGCCAAAATAAATTGGGGAAAAAAAAGGGGACCATATACTTTTAAATACCCTTTCGGGTTGGTTGAAAAAACTTGTACAAATTAAATAAATAAAATAAAAATCATTTGATCTTAATTGATTCAATTTACCTCGCTTTGTTACCATGTTAGAATTTGATGATTCTAATAAATACAGATTTAATAAACTTACGTATTATATAATGTTACAATAAATATTTAAATAAAAATTATATCATAACATAAGTAAATAAATAAATACTTATATGAAATCAATAACACAGGTGACAATATTTATAGTGGAAAACCCCAATAGGATAAAAACTACTTTTAAAATAACATTTTACTTTAGAGAACTTATTTTACATCCAGTAAAATCACCTCCTACTTTGAAACCCTATTTACTAAGGGTAAAACCAAATCACTTGATTTGCACACCTTTGATATATTTCCCGAATATGTCAAATGAGGACCTAAAGTCTTTTTTATATAAAGTGATCAGGTATGTCTCCCGACCCACCTTTTCAACCTAAAATGGTTGACACATATACCTAGGTTTATAATATTTAATATTAGAAATATAATCATTTCATGATATTAAATATTTAACCTAAAGTATATACCTAGGTTAACATATTTAATAATAGAAATATAAATATTTCATATTATTAAATATTAACCTATATATTAGTGATGGACTCATATACATTAAGGGTTGGCCAGACCACTTAATCATTATGTTCCAACATGGACTACAAAACTAGATATACCCATGCCAAAAATATTTGCTTAACCTTGGTTTTCGTCGCCACCAAACTTCGTTATTACCTACTCAATCACAAAACCTTCGTCATTACTAATACTGACCCATTACACTATATGTATGCCAAACCCTATCAACATCAACGTGTCACACGTTGGCTTATGCTTCTTGCCGACCTTGACCTTGAATTCATTCATCAAAAGTCCATCAAGGGTCAGGCTATCGCTGACCAACTGGCCAACGCACCTATTTCTGGGAATCAACCATCTAACTTTGATTTCTTATATGAGTCTATAACTACCCTTTCCCTGGACAAACCCACTTACCAAATGACACTCTTCTTCAATGGCTCCAAGTTTCAACATGGGGGCGGGGCTAGTGTTATCCTCATTCCTCTTGATGGTAAACCAATATCTTTGTCTTTCAAACTTGATTTTTATTGTACAAACAATATTGCTCAATACGAAGCACTTATATTGGGTCTCCAAGCTACCTATGCCTTAGATGTTAAGTCAATAAATATCTTTGGTAATTCTCATTTGGTCATAAACCAAGTCAATGGTATATACCAGTGTCGTAATGAGATACTTCAAAAGTATAAGCATCACGTAGACATACTTTTGACCACCTTTGACTGTTACGCACTTCAAACCACCCCACGATCTACCAATAAATTTGTGGATACCATGGCCTGCTTGGCTTCTCAGATACCTGCTTCGCTCACTGACTCTAAAATATTTTGTCACAATACAAATTCTACAATCACCCTCTTATTTACCTTGTGAGATCTACTCCGTCGGAACCATTTCCCCTGACCCGTGTGACCTTTGGTATAAGTAATATGTAAAATATCTTTCCCTTTCCATTCTACCCGCTGATCTCACTCGTAATGGACAACGTGCCTTTCTTAAAAGTGGCTCTCGTTATTTCATCATGGATGGTCTCCTTTACAAGTGCAACTTCGACGACATTCTCTTATAATGCCTTACAAGTTCTAAAATTCCCTACACTATTAAGGAAGTCCACGATAGAATTTGTGGATGTCACTTTAGTTGTTTAGCTGTCGCAAAACGCATTCTTCTCCTAGGCAATTATTGGCCAACCCTAAACCATGACTGTTGTGATTATGTCAAACATTGCATGAAATGCTAGCAACATGCTAATCTCCATCACACACCTAGTCATGCCTTATAGGTCACACGAGATGTTTGGTCTTTCTCTCAATGGGGTTTGTATCTTGTTTGTGAGATCAACCCTCATTCTTCACAATGCTACCAATGGATCATAACCGCTATTGAATATTACACTAAATGGGTAGAGACCATTCCTCTAATTTCTACAAAATCAGAGAAAATAGGTGAGTTCATTAACCATCACATCATTTTCGCTTTGGTGTTCCTCACCGTCTTATCACTGATAATGGAAAGTAATTCAAAAACAAAACCCTCTGCAAACTATGTGATGCTTTTGGCATCCAACTTAGTTTCTCATCACCTTATTACCCGCAAACCAATGGCCAAGCCAAATCAACCAATAAAACCTTGAAAAAAATTCTTATGAAGGTAGTCAACGATACTGGGAAGGATTGGCATACGCACATTCCTTTCACCTTGTGGGCTTATCACACTAGTATTCGCACTTCGATTATTGCCACACATTTTTCTCTAGTCTACGATAGTGAGGTTACCTTACCTCTCGAAGTCTAGATTCTATCTCTCCGTATCTCACTACAAGACATGCTCAACAACGATGAATTTCACCAAAATTGTTTGGCGCAACTTGAGTTATTAGATGAATGTTACCTCAATGCTTTTTACCATCTCCAAATCGACCAAAAACGTATCAAACGTGCCTATGAAAAATGTGTTCACGAATGAAATTTTCAGGTCAGAGACCTCGTCCTGAAGGAAAATCAACATGTAAGCAAAGAGGATAAAAGTAAATGGGGAAAATTTGCTCCTAATTGGCTCGAACCCTATATCGTTACCCATGCCTATGGAGCAGGTGCTTGTCATTTGTCTTAACTCGAAGGTAAACCTGAACCTGAGCCCCTCAATGCCTTGCATCTTCGACCATTTTATTGTTGACAATAATTCCTATATCACCTTATGTATATTGACCGCTTGTCCTTTGAGCATCGTTCACCTTCCATGTTACCCATTTTGAGGATCCATGACTAAATAAGAATCATGTGACTACCCGTCACCTTTCAGCCTTATCTTCAATATGAGTACCACAACTCTACTCATAGCATGATTCTCATGGATACATTTCATCTTCTTTAAAATGGAACCCCATGGTCATTCATCACTTGAAACCACCGCTTTCATAGTTAATCTCTGTGTGCTATGGTCTTGTCTTCTAAACAAAAACCTAATCTTCCTCTATATTCTAGTCCATGACTTAACCGTCTAAAAAAAGGGGGATGCAAATCCTTGAGTCAAACTTCCAAAAAAAGATGAATCCCTCAAAAGGGACATCTCTTCACTCTAATCCCACCACTATAAATAGATTGCTCCCTTGAAGGAAAGCTATATCAATTCATTTCACAAATCCAAAAAAAACAATATCCAGAAGATTCCCGCATTGATCAGTCTATTATAAACAAATAAATGAAGAAAAAGATGAAATTTTCATCATGGACTTGCCTTTTTTTTAGCCTAGATTTCTTGTTCCAAAAAACACGCTATCGTACATTGAGTTACGCTAAACCACCCATTCTCACCTCCTTTCCTTTTTAGCCTAATTTCCTCTTTACTAAAGGGACTTGCCATAACCACAAAATTTTCATGATTATGTGACTTTATTCACCTTTAGATTAGTCCATTATGCAATGATTTTAGGATCTTACCTTCATAAGCCCACCTTGGGTATCATAGACTCATTAGGGTTCTTATCACTTAAGTGGCTCTTTTACCACCTCCTACCATTCACCTTCCTCGTTACTTATTGATTACCCTATACAGGACCAACTCATTAACACCTATATTTTAAAACCACTCAACCATGCCTACAACCTAAACTCAATCGGGCCTATGACCTACATTTAACTGTGCCTAACACGTATCAACCCACTACTCTACTTCATCATAGTCTTCCCTAGCTTATAGGAGAACTACATCTGCTTGAGGTCCCTTTTCACCGGGGCTATGTAGGCAACACTTCGAGGGAATGGGGCCCTTGGAGGTTAGCTCAGCCACTCTTTACCCTAACTAATTCCCCCTTTAACTTTCCTATTCACATTCTACCCTAGTTAGTTTCCGTTTTATATCAATAACTAGAAATTAAACCAAACAAGCATCAAATAATACACATTTTATTACATCATCAAATCATCCATTTATCATTTTCACATTTCCACTATAGCACATATTTGGAAATTAAAACCATAACTTGTATATACATCACCATTTTCCCCCCATGTTACCTACAACTGGGACATTGCCTCATACCTAAACCAAATTGACTCCATCATGCCTTTGACCTTACTCAACCATGCCTATGATCTGACTCAACCATGCCTAAACATAACCTGACTCCATCATGCCTATAACCTGACTCAACCATGCCTAAACATAACCTGACTCAACCATTCCTATGACTTGACTCATCCATGCCTAAACATGACCTGACTCAACCATGCCTACCACTTGACTCAACCATGCCTATAACTTGATTCCACCATGCCTACCACACCTATTTTTCATCCATCTATACATAACAATCAAAGGCTTCCATCACAAGTACATCACCAGCCAATCATCCATTTCATCATAAAAATATATGTATCCATACAATATACACTGATGCCAAATAATAATCACAATCTCTCAAAAAATCTCATATACAACCTCACCATCTTTGGCATGCAGGTCGTTATCTGATCAAAAATAACAAAAACTCTTGTATACATCCTCACTCTCTTCAACACGCAGGACAATATATATCAAAAATAAAAAATTATACAAAATGGAGGGACGTAAGGCTATCAGGTATCCCCCTGCTGGATATCCTCCATATTTGTCTCACTTGTCTCCTCCTCATCCTCTTCCCTCGTATGCCATCCAGCTAACATCTCACCACCCACCATAGGCCTCGGTCTATCCTCGGTTGGTACCGCACCTAGAGCTAGCCTCCGTACACTAGTGGCCTCACTTTGACCTTGTCCCAGGGCTCATTAGCCCCATGTGCTCTCCACACTATGGGTACGAGACCTAGTCCTCTCACTCGAGGCCTATTATGCTTTGTACTCTTCATAGTGGGACGTCTATCACGACATCCATCAAGTGATCCTGATAAAACTGTACCTCTCCTAAGGCATCCCTGAACCTAGCCATAGGTAATGTCTCTGGAGGTACCATCGATCTCGGCCCATGTACCTATCTCTCGGGACCCTGTCCCACTGGTACCTGTAAAGAGGGACCATGTCCCTATGCCTGTGCATGTTTTGAGGGACCCTGTCCCACCCTTACCTATATTTGGGCCTAAAGGGCCATAACTTGCACCTATGCAGTAGCCAACTGGCCTTGCAAACCTATAACATGTGCTTGTAAGGCAGCCACATGTACCCCATCCCCATCTCCACCATGTGCGGGTGTTTGTCTCTACACTACCTTGGCCTGTAGAGTGGTCACATGTGCCTGTAAAGTGGCATGTGCCTCTGAACCTGTCAACTGCCCCTACACTATCCCCAACTATGTAATCAGGGTATCCATCTACCCCTGTAGGGATTCTCTCTACACTGTCATTGTGGCTAAATATGCCTACCCCAACCTCGGTGTTACTACTCATAAATGTGTAGCCCACCACTATTTGTATCTATCAGTAACCCCGACATCATCAATCCATTGGTCTATCACATGCTCTTCCTACCCTATCAACATCGTCAGTTGTGGTAGAGGCATATTCCTCTCCATGTCATCCCTCCTATACTATGGGAAGGGTGGGGGTATATCCTAAAGTAGACCGAACTGTTGTCTAAAAAAATCTATTGGTATCATCTTGTGCTCTCCTGCATTGCACCCCTCTATCCATTGGAGCTCCTGTAGCTCCTGTAGCTCCTTGATCATCCACCCATATTATGGGAAACCCACATATGGCCTCCAAATGATGTCCACGTCAGATAACCCCTCTAGTAAATGCCTATAATAGGCTATATCTGTTAGGAATTGATACAGTTAGTGCTCCACATTTATGTTTATAAGTTTGGGTGATTATTATATTGGGTGAGTTGTTGGAACAACTCACGTATTGTATTAGTTGAGTTGTTTGTGGAGGGAGCTATTATAGGGAGAGTTGTTAGAGCAACCTCCTTGAGTATAGGAGCAACTTCTTCTATATAATTGTAATGTGTCATATTGAATTATATGACCCGGAATACATTGAATATACAGTGTGAAGATACGAGAATATTATCTCTGTAAATCTGTTGCTGGTCTTTAATTTGGTATCTGAGTGAAGATGGTAAATTCAATAGGGGAAGTCCTCTGATTTTCATTCCCTCAATATTGCATTTGCATTCCCGTGTATTCTAATCTAGAGGCGCAGAGGAAGAGGGGAGAAATGCATCAAATTATTTTGGACTCGGGACGTTGACAATGTCATTGGATAATTGTCACTTCTTATATTGATACGCCCATGGTTTTGTTATCTTTTCCATGATTACCTCGCTGAAGGATTTGTTTAACATCTGCATCTGTTGTCCTTACAAATAGATAATTCCAAGTGAACCCAAATGTATGCATCTGCTATAAAAGTCATGACATATTCTTGTAACAATAAAACGTGTATTACATATCATTCGGTCTAGTGTAACAGCTTCTGCAGTGAAATAATTCATGCTAATTCAACATCGATATTCGAGTCTGCGTGATCTCATGGATACCTGTACGGTTTTGTGTTGATGGACGCAGAGTAATAAGTTGATTTTGATCTACCTAACATCATGGGTAATTCAAGGATCTAATAAAATTACAACATTTGTGTTGTTTGACAGTCTTCCAATGTCCCAGCCATCTGGCATTGAGATATGTGGATTAGGCTCTTGAGATCCTTGCCAAGACATTGAGAAGGTATATGACATTGAAATCAACACAGATTTGTTTTTTCCTGTTTCAGCCTTGTGTTATTATGTGTTAACGAGGATGCTTAACAAATCCTTGATTCATGAAGCTCTAATCTCCACTTTGACACAGAGAGTCGTCCTAATTGAGATCTGTTATGCAACTGGACAGCTCTGATTTACACTATTCATTCCAAGCACCATAGACTCAACTATTGGACTCATAAAACACTATACACGTGGATCCTTTTGGCATGCAATTTTCCCACTTGTAAGCATAGTTAGATCATGGACGTGAATGCTTGCTTATCCTTCCAGCTCAAGCTCGTAAATATGCATGGGATTCTAATAAAAAGGTGTGGTTTCTTTTGAATTACAAAAGCCACAGATATTAAAATAATATTATTTTAATTTTTTAGTCAAGGGATTAAATCTCGTAGTGTGTCAATAGTAGGGGGTGGTCTATAATTTGTAATCATGTGTCTTTTAGTTTAATTTGTGTATCAAAATATTTAAAAATAGAAAGTAATTAAATATTACTTTCTGAGTTTAAGTCTTTAGTAAATATCCATGTAAAATTTAAAAAGTAATTTGTTTTTATTACTTTTTAAATATAGTGTAAATTAGGAGCAATATCGGTTGAAGCCGACTCCCCTAAGAGTGCATTTTCGGTTGAAACCGACGCTCTAAGATATAATGGACATTCCACTAGAAAAATTCAATGGTCTCAATTTTCACATATGGAAAGTCAAGATCCAGATGCATTTGATGAACAAAAATATTTGGAGGATAGTAGATGGAAAAGAACCAGCACCTTTAGATCCGACCAGATTGGTAGAATGGGAAACACGGTATGATAAAGCCAAAGCCATTATTGGCCTTGCCCTTTCAGACTCTAAATTACATTATGTTGATCTAGATAAAAACTCGAAGGACATCTGGGATAATCTGAGAAAATTATTTGGTTCAAAAGGATTCAATGCAAAGTTTTCTCTAAAAATTCAGTTGTTCAAGCTCAAAATGAGTGATGGAAATACAATGTCTAGTCACATCAACAATTTACGATCTCTTCTAAGACAACTTACAGAAGTAAAAGCTCCAGTAGATGACGAGGATGAAAAATCTATTCTGCTGAATAGTTTACCACCCAAATACAGTAATGCTGTTTTCACTCTTGGTCAGATACCTTCTAACTCATTGGAAGATATGATATCAGCTCTCCTAGCTGAGGAAAAATGGACCAAAGAAGATGTAGAAGAAGAAACAGTAATGTATGTAAAAAGGAAGTACAATTTTTTTTCTAAATATAAAGAGGAAAGAGAATGTTTTTACTATAAGAAAAAGGGGCATACAGCTTCATTTTGTAGAGCTCGAGCTCAAGATATACTTAGTGGAAAACTCAAAGGAATTGAGGCCAACTTTATTACTGAAGAAAGATCAGAGAATGAGGAAGAACAAGTAAATGAAGACAGTGGTTCTGAAGACTTCTTGTTCTGAGCATGAAACTGGAGGATGGAGGCAAACGGAGGTTGGAGGTCATTTAGCAACCTCTCATCGGTCACCAATGACGGGGCCGCACAGATGATTTGGTGGCATTTTTTTTCAGTTGTGCGTTTGCTTCAGTTTGTAGTGATCCTATTTTCAATAAGTGGAAATTTCACATTGAAGGGGGGAACATGATCTCAATGTTCCATTTTTAGTTTTCAGTTTGTGCGTTAGCAACAGATTTCAGTAGAATTTCCTATGTTATTCCCTGCAGTGAGATATTGATGAGGGCTGAGAATAGTACTTTGCATATCATGATGTGGTTGTAGGTAAACCACTTGAAAACCTTCATTTTTGGTTTGTGGTAAACCAATAGCAAAACCACCATTCTTGGTTGTTGGTAATCCATTTGCAAAACCATCACTTTGTGGTTTGTGGTAAACCAATTGCAAAACCACCATTCTTGGTTTGTGGTCAACCATTTGCAAAACCATCCCTGAGGTTTGTGATCATCCTGTGAAAATTACCAGATCATGAGTAGGTACAAGTACAAAGGCAAGTTTTCCCCATGTTCACACTAAGGGGGGAATGTTAGGAATTGATATAGTTAATGCTCCACATTTATGTTTATAAGTTTGGGTGATTATTATATTGGGTGAGTTTTTGGAACAACTCACGTATTGTATTAGTTGAGTTGTTTGTGGAGGGAGCTATTATAGGGAGAGTTGTTAGAGCAACCTCCTTAAGTATATGAGTGACTTCTTCTATATAATTATAATGTGCCGTATTGAATTATATGAACCGGAATACATTGAATATACAGTGTGAAGATATGATAATATTATCTCTATAAATCTGTTGTTGGTCTTTCAATATCATGTGTAGCTCTAGCAGTTCGGTGCTCCCTAATCGTAGGAACCCATCGCTTGAAGCCCACTAGAACAAAACCCAGCTTAAATGCATCAGCTCGGGGCATACCAACTGGATGCACACACACAATGTGCTCATATGCCTAGCAATGAAGTAGGAAAGTACAACACAAGCTAAACCTCCATAGCCACCCATAAGCCCATAGATCTTTGTATAACTATACCAAGAATGTAGGCACCCATGTAAAATGGATCATGTCCTCCACCATATCGTGCAGAACACCCATCAATAATTGTGGGAATCTCCCACCCTCTGCATATGGCAGTGCAAAACAATAGACTGCCTCCATCAGCAACACCACTAGCCTCATCTCCTCAGGATGGGCCTGGTACATATCTTTGTAGCCCATACTGGTGTTATGGAACCTCAACTCCACCATCCCCTCACCAAACACAGTCAACATCATCTCCTCAGATGCCTCTAAGGAGATTGAATACACCTGCATCCCCATTATCTGTAACCACAAGATCCTGTACACATCCTCTAGGGTGACTGTGATCTCACCCATTAGTAGATGGAATGTATTGGTCACCGAATCCCATTTGTTGATGAGGGTGACCATCAAACTCAGCTCCCAAATTATGTGCCAGTAGCGTCTGACCCCAATTAGGCCAACCTCTGCAACATAGCACCAATAATTGACTGTCGCACTCCCTCGTACCTCCACGAGCAAGGTCGGTACCCTATCTCGCATCCGCAGCTGATATCTCACCCGCATCCAACAAACCATCACATTAATACACCTTCCTACAATCACCCTTGACACCTCACCTATACCTATTACCCTACCTCTTTTCCCCTTACAACTTACCTTCTTATCACATGTCCTATCTACCCACTCCAACCCTAACCAATTACCATTCCACCATACCTATTTAAACGTCTCACCCATGTTATTTTTCCATCCACAAAATATTCTTATACCATTACCTATCTCACCCACCCACCCTACCTCCTTTTTTGCCTAGTTTTCTCCAAATAATGACTCACACCAGTTTAGCTAAGACCGACTATAGTCTAATACAACTGGCATCAGTCACCTCATATGTGACTATTGCTAGCTCAAACAAATTGACGACGACCAACCCTTGACCGATGTCGATCACTATCACGGTAACCAAATCCATGACACCCTACCCTATTTCCCCACAAACACACCATTTAACACTCCCGACCTATCCTTCCCTACACAAATCCCCCTTGAATTCATCCCCACCCATCATTCACCTAAATATACCCTTCTTCCTTTCTATTTTACCCATTTTTCATACCAAATTCAAATTTACCTTTTCCCCACAAAACCTATTTGCCCCTAACCTAATTTCTCTACACAAATCTACCTACCAAACTAGGAATGGGATTGAATCATACCTCATCCCACTACCATCTCCGCGGTGGCATGTCGGACTACTGCACCAGTGGTCCCCCCGATCCCTCTCCTGCTTTGGTCATCACCAAACCAACCTTCTCACCTCAAACCAATTGAATCGATCAAACATATCCAGTGGACCCGCCTATTGCTTGTCGATCACCTACTACGAGGCTTGCCAACTCAGCTCCCCATCTCGCTCGGTCACTTTCCACCTTTTCCTCTCTCCTCTGTCGTTTTCTCATATTTGGAAAATTACAAATGATTCCATAAAAAGTGGAAATTTCATTTTTTAACCACACCCTAACCTGACCGACGTCGGTTGTACCTAGACCGACATCGGTCCTGTGCCCTAACAAACTATGGTCAATTTCCCTAGACCATCGTCGGTTAAGCATGATCAGTTTCAGTTACCTATTTTGGACCCATGGCAACCCATTACACCTTATCTACTTTCCCATAACCTTTTTCACCTAACCCGCCACTGACCCTGACCCTCCATCTCATCCTCTCGACCTCATCATTTATCACCCCACCTCACCATCAGTTGGGGCATATTTCTGCCCCTCCCATGGCCTTACCTACGTCACACCTTCTTTTTACCCACACCTGACCTCCTATGCCATGACCTATAATCCTAGACCTGGAACATTATTCATGACCTTTGAACCATTATACTCATTATACCTTGTGATATGGTTACCCATATTTTTTTAGCCTACCGACCTTACCTTGCCTATTGTCGTGTTGTTTATCCTGACCTGACCTTTGGTGTACCAAAACATACCTAAACATTCCTGCACCTAACCTCTATTGTGTTTCCACACCATATCCTATACCTTGGATACCGGACTCACTTCAAGCCTGTTTGGATAGACCTATCGACCTTGGATGATGTAGAGTTTGCAAGCTTTTCATTTTGGTATCGTGCTATAGTTTACACGTGTGTGTACTTTTGACTGTCACTACCTTTGATCCTGGCCCATTTCCCTATTTTCCTGATTTGACCTTTATGCCATTACCTATTTTTTACCTCCACCTACCCTACCCACACCTACCTACCTAACCATTGAGTGGATATTCCCATGTCCTCACCCGTTGCATCGTGTGATGATGGTACCTATTTTTCTCAGCCTAATAGCCTTACCTTTCCTATGGTCATGACCTGTATCCAAACAAACCTTGACCTTTTGACCTTTTGGATGTACCAGAACCACACCTATGCATTCCTACATCTTACCTCATTGAGTGCCCAGATCATATCCTTTACCCTTGATACCAGACCTCAACAACCCTTGTTTGGATGACCTTTATAACCCCAGCTAACGTACATTTGTTATGTTGAGCAACCCTGGTATCTCATGGCATTTCACAACATGTTCTTATGTTTGAATGCTCTACCTAATAACCCACCCTACCTCTTATAATCACCATACCCTCAACCATCACCTTCTTCACATATAACCTTGTTTTCTACAACCTCCCACCTCCTCATTTTATGAAACCACTCTTAACTTCCTTCTCTCACCTCATCGGTTCCTAGTTTAAGGGGGATTACCTTCACCCACACTTGGGGCAACATCACCTTCACCAACACATGGGGCAACCACATCTTATTTTTGTCAGTGTCACTTACCAATATAGGATACGCGATAAAAAGGGGCAAAATGTAGACACCAAAATTTGACCACACTCCCCTTGGTCCCCTGTCGAATAACCAAATCAAACATATTCACCAAACCATGACCCCTTCCACCCCACATTAATATTAATTTAATTAACTTAATTAAATTAATACCTGTCCTCATAATATTCATCATTTAATTACCTTAATTGATCTAATTTCCACCTCACCCGAGACCTATTATTGACATGTTTCCATAACTAACTAAGACCTAATCTTACTTGCCTTAATGAGCTAAGATTTGGTCTAACCCTAAAATCACATGCCTAAGATTTCTCTAACCATAATTCCCACTCATTATAAGGGAAGCTTCCATTCTGATTTGTGAGGATAAACCAACCTAGCCCAATAAATTGGAATGATTTTTCATTTTTAATAAACCTAGGGAATCCCGCCTTAACTGATACTGGTCATCCCTAAACCAATGCCGCTCAGCCACGAACTGTCATCAGTTACCATTTATTTACCTTAGCAACCTTGTTTTTGGGTTGGGGGACATTCTGAGATCAAGATGACAAGAAGATAATTACATGCAAGTAGAACTAGAGCCTTTTCACACCTACGGACATCCATAGCCACCACCATGATAGATTCAGAGGCATTCACACTCACAGTGACATTTTGGGAAGCATAACTATTGCACCAAGCTCCATCTCACCAACCAATCATCCCCACCAACCAACAATTGGATCTACAACTTTAGTAATTACTTTTATCACTGATCACTTCCCTTCTTATCCTAGCCATAGGGTTGTTATCATTCTTCCATTAATATTCCCATTCCTTCATAGTCTACCTTTTGATATACTCAAACCTCACCCACCCTTTTATAAGATCATCTATCCTTCCCTTTCCACCTCTCTGAGAGTTTTCAACATTCCCACAGACCTCGCCATCCCCTCCTTTAGCTCTATCTAACCTCACCCAAACTTTGTAACAAGGTTTTTATTGAAATATTGTCACCCGAATGTACCGACGATTTTTGTTGGTATCTCCTAAACTGTTTCCACTTATACTAGACTGACATCTGTCTCTATGTTTTACACCTTTTCCACTAACAAAACCAACCTACCATCTACCAAGTGACCCAAACAACCCAGAACTTTACCCTGACCAATTCCAACACCCTGATAACTACTTACCCTTCAAGTCTGACTATAGCCTAGTCTGTGATGTTAGATTTGTTTATTGTGCTTGAATGAAATACCTAAATCATATCAACTAAAATAGGAATTTGTTTATTTCTCACATTAAGTTGTTTTAAACAGTGGATTGACAGCCCTTTAGGGAGTATCACACTTCCCGGATCTAGCACACATTAGGTAGTCCACTATCATATATTATTTAACTCTTCTTTTGTGGTCTTGTTTTTTATTTCAGGTAGTTCCTCCCAGCCAAAAGGAATCTCTCACAGTTAGCATTGGATTGAGAATTTAGACCGCGCACAACAACCATCAACTGACCAGCATAAACAGTTATTCCTCCTTGGCTCATACCCTTATCTATTTCGTCTCAATAACGTAAAGAAAATGGTGAAACAATGGTAATAGATGCATCTTTCAAAACTCTGATGGGAGTGGCCTTAGTCTGATTAGCCATGAACAATACATTAGAGGATAGCTATAATTGGGTTGTCTCTATTTGTACCCATGCATATAAAGTAAGAACATTGACTTTTGCGCCTGTATCAATCAATATATTATTTAATAGCCACCCATACACAACAACATTCAGAGTGATTTCATGGTCATAATCTAGGCTATAAGTGGGGAAGATTTATATGCAGGACCTATCATCTAGTCTCAATACTTGTGTGTGGAGTGTCTCCCTTTAACCAATTCCCCAACACTGGAATGATATTCTCCTAGTGCAATAACTTACACACTTCTCTTAAGTCATCTATATCAGTTTGGACCTTCTTTGATGCTTTCCTTTGCTCCATCTTCTGTGATTTCTCCTTTAAATATTGTATTTCACCCAAAATATTCCTGAGTACCTCCATGGTTTCCTGATAAAATTCCTTCTGATTGGAAGGATCTGGGTACCCTCTTTAGTGATGGTAGGCTTCTGCTGCAATGCGTATCTAGCGTGTGTCACCTCAGTGTGGATCGTGATCTTTACTTGTAATGCCTTGGACTCTACTTCTAACTTAGGCATCCACTGATTTTCCATAGCGCATTGTATCCTAACCATCCCTACACCTTTGTTTTATTACTTATGCTACTTAATAAGATGCTCATACAAGTCTGGGCATTCTAATAACTATGATTGTTTCCACAAAAAGAACATGTAACATTATGAGGAAATTTGTGTTGGTAGTGGTCAGGAGATCCGCATGTATAACATGTTCCGCAAGGGAAATTGCTTCTTCCACCACCACGGTATCCTCAAACTTGGCCACGATCACCTTCAAAATGCCTCTCATTCTGATCATAATGTGCCTGATTGTGATCCCAATCTTGATGCTCATTCTTACCTTTAAAGTTATCTGAAACTCATGTCTGTTATAAACCAATATCTATAGCGTCCTGGATCTAACCAATCAACCGACAGTCTTCGGTGTCATGAGTCGTGGACCTATAGATTTTGTAATAGCATGAAACATTCTTCCTTATCGCGTGTTGGAGTAATGGGCAGCGGCTAGCATCATGGTTTATATGGCATATTTCACAGTCTAACAACAATGAGTGCACTGATTTGTGGGGAAAACTATCCTTTGTGTGACCTTCTAGTTCACAATCTGTGTACCAAATCCCAGTGCACATCTCGTTCGCTAAATTTGCCGATAGTTTCTCCAAATAATTTTTCATAGCTGCGATCTGTGCTTCTAAGAATGGGCTTACCTCAATGTCTATGCTTCCAACTGTCTTAGCACGTAAGGCTGCTTCAAGTGCTTCATGCAGATCAATGTACGTTTTATGTGATAGGGCCCTCCTAAAAGGTGTATTCAAGCCTCCAAAAAACCATTATGAATGCTAACTTGCATGAATATCATAAGACATCTTAGATAACAACACTTTGAAATGGGCATCATACTCTCTGACACTTTTAGTAGTGCCTTGCTTAATATCCTAGAGTGAACTTATGCTCTTCTACTCAAACTCATGGATGTGAAACTCTTTAAGGAATGCATCTTTTAAAGTTGTATAGTCTACGCAAGTCTGATCAGGGTCAAACTTTTAGTACCAGTTGTGTACGTGCCCTTGTAATGTAGTAGAAAATTGGCTTTCCCTATGCTCAGAAGACATGATTCCTTTTGCGCACCATATTATTTCACAAATGTGTATTTGTTCAACAACATCTTCTGTACCCCTATACTCTGGAAGACAAAGAGACATCTCCATGTAAATATTATGGGGTTGGTGCGGACCTTACCAATATAATCTAGAACCTCCTATGTTTCCTCTACCTCCTGAATCACTAGATCCACTAGAGCTAGATCCACTTATACCTATTGATTTTGAACCCGTAGCTGGGGTCGGACTAGAAGATGTACTTTCATGTGTTCCAATAGTAGTACTAAACTATAACCCAACAGTCTGTGAAGCGTTACTACTCCTAGAAGATAGTCCAAAAATTTACGCGCCTAAATTTTGTGATGATGACACACCTGAAAAGGTACTCCCATATAACAACGAAGTTGTTTGTGCTTCCATTGTTGTGTCTCTTATAAGACTCTCTCTTACTCTCCCACTTCTTGAATTAGCTTGTTGACTGTTTGTCATACCAGATGCTAGAAAACCAAGTACAATGGCAAGGTTGTAAGGTTGTCAGGTCATTTCTATTGAAGTGCTTCTATGTGAGGCTGAGGAGGGTTCCTTGTCATGATTTCCCAAATGGGGGAGTTCCTGATACTTAGGTTCCACGTCTTCTGTGTGAACTTCAACTCCTTCCCAAACTATCTTTCTCCACAACACCATTTTCTTTACAACCTCATGTTGCTTCTCTACCTCCCTCTCGTGCACCTCATTATACTTGATGTGCATTTCCTCTCTCTACCTTTCTGTTGCTAGGTCTACCATCTTTCACCAAACCTACTCCTACCCCCACGCGTGGTGGGGTTTTAGTTCGCCATTAGTTTTCTCTCCAAGTTCAAAGTTACCAACAAGATCTTAATTGCTAGTGGAATGCCTTGCAGGTAAGTTCCCCTTGGATATCGTAAAAACTGGAATTCAGCTACCTCTGGGCATGAATAAGTGGAAATTGAGTACTCCAAGATATAACTATTCAAAACACCATGGAACCACATATCCATAGCACGAGTCCAAATCAGATTAGCATCATAAAGGGCCTGAAATTCTTCCTGCGTCCAGAAAAGTATGCGATACCTCCAATTCCGTTTAGACACATAAGCAACTAGCAACTCATACAATTCTACTGGAAAAATAGCAAAAAATCTCTCATACAAACTATCATACAGATTCTATTCCACCCATGCATGTGCGTTAAACTCAGATCCAATGTTGAACCTCTGTGCATATTCTTCTTCCAGATCATGTATCCACTCCTCAACATTTGCTAGGGTCAACCGGTATGTCTTCATTGTGAACCATCCTCGAAAAAATTAAAAAAGAGGTCCCAGAAATGGAACCAATGATGCATCCTATAATTCACCAGTAAAATCCTAGGCATGTTGGCACATCACTCAACCTAGAATGAGTACTCACCTAAAGCATGCAAAGGTACCAGGCCCCACTTTAGGGTTGTTGTTGCAGGATGTTAGCATGATGAAAACTTAAAGCATTTAGATCCATGACTAATATATTATTCTACATTACATGTTCAGATATAGATCTTACAGTATCATGAATCAGACAATAATCATAACGAGAACATTCATAGAGTAATAAACTATAACCATGATCAACACCTTGATTTAGACAATAGCTTCTATTATATTAAATGCAGTAATACACAGAAGCTTCCTTACAATAATAGTAATATATTCTCATCCGTGCATCAGATTTGGTAGCATGACCTCACAATAACTCAATTCACAGACACATGCTGCTACATAGTTCACTACATATATATACATATATATATATATATATATATATATATATATATATATATATATATATATATATATATATATATATATATATAAGGGTGGGGACTTACCCTTCACCACTTATCTAATCTCAAAATAGGTTACATGTTATTATAAGCAACGCGTCGTTACAAAAATAGCCATACATGCAAGTACGCTAATAATAGACTGCTTTTAGTTAACTACTAGTATTAGATCTATTCTCATCCTGAATCCATGCAAAGTGCTTTGTATCTAATCCTCAAAAAATAGCCAATGTGTGTCACACAAGTCTCTGAATGGTTTGTGTGCTCTGCTTGCTATCTCCAAAAATAGATCCTTATCGTGAAAATGGATAAGTCTCAAAATTTTCTCTCTTCTTCATGCGCGATCCTTTCCAATCCTCCTGTGCCTTTGAATGTGATTTTCTCTTCTGCACAAACCTTCTCTATGTCCTTTTGTAAGTGCAAGATTCTGACTAACAAACAAAGAGATGTATTTCAAGAATGGTAATTTATTTTCATTCAATATTGCTAAAAAGATTGACAAGAAGGATGTCCCACTAAAATATCACATTTTCTTCTTGAAAATTTACCATACTAACAAGGATATATAACAATCAACTCTTTTATTTGTAAAGGAGAAACTCTAACCTTAACAAAATATCTTAACAAGAGTAACTCTCAACCAATTTCTTGTATTGCATTTTAAAGTTTAAGTCTTTTACAAAATCTATCATACAAGAAAAGTTTACATTCCCATGGAACTTAAGCTCCAACATACAACATAATTCCTAAAATATTCAAGATGCACAAAGAGAAACTTCACAAGATTTATTTGTAATATTGAAAGAGGATGCACAAACAAATGCAACTCTAGTTTATAAGGAATCCCCAAATCACAAAGAAAAGAAACTTTACAAGGCAAGGAGACCTCTCACATAGCCATATCAATAAGATTACAATGAGAGTAATGATTCACAAAACTTGGATAGAAAAGACAATGAGAAACAATGATGACAAGAAACTCTATCTATCTTCCAAACTTTGAGCTCAAACTTTGAGTTCTTTTCCAAGAAATTCCAACACAAAGATAAAGGACTTGTTTTACCACCCTATCCTATAGGCATCATTACATGATCTTTCCAAATATTGGAAGACATGCTAGCCTCCCCCAAGCCCGTGAGAGAGAGATCTACCTTCCACAAATCTGTACACAAGTATTTAAGGAAACCTAAACAACAAACACATTCACATACAAGGCAAAGTCCATACACTTAATAAAACACAACATTTAGCAAACAAAAATAAGAAGTGGAGAAAACCATATTCATCCTCAAAATGGGTAAGAGTCGATAAGACATATCCAAAAATACCAAAAGTGTATGGTCTAACCATAGGATGCACACTAAAATTTAGTCAACAAACCTTCCTTATTGCTCCAAGTCAACAAACCCTCCTTATTGCTCCATCCATTCGCCTAAATCCTTCTTGGGAGGATTTTCAAACCCATTGGTTTCCTCTCCAAGAATAGGGAAGGGGGTTCAAACCACACGAACTACCTTCCTCACTTCAAACATTACGAAGGGAGTGAAAAGAACCTACATGGCTTTTCCATTCAAGCTAATGAGGTTTAAGAGGGAAAATCCCTCCCTCTTCCCCCATAAAACTCCAAAATCCATCAAGCCATATGATGGATGGATAAAAGGAATACAAAACATACCCAAAGCAATATACAAAACATGTAACAAAACACACATTTCCAACTATAAGAAAAATCTAAGATCTAACATGACATAAAACATTTAGAATGATAAATCAAAAGGCCTACCTCCAAAAGCTGTCTCCAACACTCTAAGATTTTCCCACTTCCTTATCCAAGCAAACTCTAGCTCCCAAAAAGCCCCCAAGCACCAAGCCAAAAAGCCTAAAAAAAGTTCTCTTTCTCCCCCATGAGGGAGTATTTGAAGAAAATAAAATCAAATTCCCTCACCAATGAGAGGTTGACATGTGTCACCCCTCTCTTCCCTCCAATTCAAATATTCCCAAAATAAAATGGAGAAAAGATAAACTCACTTTAAACACCCTTCTCCCAAATTTCCCAAAAAGAAAATAAAACAAGTTTGTGCAACACTTTTACAAAACACACATTATCCAATCCATCTTACATGGATGGTGACAAAAGAGAGGGAAAATGGGAGGGAAATTCCCTTTATGCCTTGAAATTAAGCCCCTACCTATTAGGTAGGGTTAAAGGGCTTATTTTTATGCTAAGTGAACTCCCAAAACTAAAATGGGTCACTTAAAATGTCATAAATAGCCCAATTTCGGGTTTGGCACATTTGGGCACAAGTGTAGAGGATGTGGGGGTCCCACTCAAGGGTACACATATGACCCTAATCCTCTCTAATTAACACAAACTTACCCAAATACAAAACTTAATGTAAGTGGGGACCATTAAGTCCCCAAACCTAGTTTACTTAACAAAATAACAACCTAATCACAATTAATTTTACATGATATGCAACATTACAAATAAGGGTCACTCATGGTGCCCAAACAATGAAATCAAACACTAAGGCCTCATACAACTAACATGGTTAGGACTTAGCCCCATGGGCTACTTTTGCACAATTTACATACCCGCCATGTACCCCACGTTCTCCTATGAGATGTCACCTGCACACTCAATGCACACATTAAACGTAGCATTTGTCCAATACAGTGTAAATCATGTACTCAATAAGTGATCAATGAAATTTATGATATCATAACATCATCATGGAATTGTAAATGTGAAACATGCATAATATATCACACAATTCACCATGAGTTAGCCATCGCAGATAAATATAAATTTCATATAATTTATGTTATCATGTGTTGTCGTCAATAAATCGAATACTCTATAAAATCAAGACATGCGACTAAACTAAGTATCCAACATATATCAAATGGGTCCAAATATCATAGCAAATATGTTAGTATCCTCAACATCTAATGAAATGTGTCAACATGCTAATCAAATCTAAATTGGCGCTACGTGCCCAAATCACCATACATGTCCATGAAGATCAAATAACATAACATAATGTCTAAAATATATCAAATCCCTATCAAATCATATCTATGAATAAAGAAGTCAGTAGATATCTGAAGCTATAAAATGGGGGCACTACATTCCCCTCTCCTAAAATTATACTTTCTCCTAGAACTCACTAAAAGAGATAAGGATATCTAGCCCTCAATGGTGTAACATCCTTATAGGTAGTTGTCTCATCATATCTGTCCCACTACACTCTAACCTGGTCCAAGTCTCAACCTCAAAGGTCCAACCACCAGTGCTTTAGTATACGTACGGGCTCCATCCTCCACTTTCCTTCATCCTCTACCTATAATGCTAACCAATCAAAAATATGAGATACATCAGGTATATATCTACATAGTACATAAACATGAAATACATCATGGGCCTGTGCAAGGCATAGGTGGTAAATTCTAGGTGATAGGAAACTGGACCGATGACCTCTAAAATATCAAAAGGCCCCACAAAATGAGGCTGATAGCTTAGAACCCTTTCCATAGCGGATTGGGGCTCTTATGTGGAAGAAACTCTCAAGAAGATTTTTTCACCCACTGAGAAGTGACGATCATTCCTCTTGGTGTCTGCATATGCCTTCTGGCATGCTCTGGCCTACTCAAGACATTGTCTAATTAAAACAACATGCTACTCTAAATCCTATAGGTAAGATGGTATAAGAATAATCATGTCATCTATCATGTCCCAACTCAGAGGTGTCCTGCAAGGTCAACCATATAAATCCTATAGGGAGCCATACCAATGGAATTGTGATAGCTCTTGTTGTAGGAAAACTCAACTAAATGTAGATAATCTTCCCACTTCTTCTACTGGTCCATCACATACATCCTCAACATGTCCTCAAGTACCTGATTAACCCTCTTTGTTTGTCCATCTATCTCTGGATGGTACGCTAAGCTGAAATTAATCTGAGTACACAAATCAGTCTGAAAGGAAGTCTAGAAAATGGATGTGTAAATGGTATCTCTGTCATTGATGATGGTCTTTAGAATCCCATGTAATCTAACAATGTCCTCCATAAATACTTTGGCATGTGCATTATAGGTGACCTTGGTTGGCGATAAATGTAAAACCTTGGTCAACTTATCCAAAGTGACCATAATGACATCATGATGATAAGAATACATAGGGAGTCCTACTATGAATCCATGGATATCACATCCCATTTCCACTCAAGAATATCATGAGGATGTAAAGTCCTGCGGGATGAGAAAGCTCTGTCTTGACCCTCTGGAACTCAAGGAAACATGTTATAAAAATTTCTATGTCATCGTCAAAGACCAGGCCAATAATATAACTCCCTCATATCAGCATGCATTTTCTTCACAACTGGATGTGCTACATATGGGGCTCGATGAGCCTCTATAAGGATGAAGCTACGTAGATCACATGACTTAGGCACATAGATGTGCCTATGGAACCAAAGTAAACAATTTTCCTCTAAAATGCACCCTAAATATCTTCCCTCTAATGAACCCTGTGACTCCAACATCTGTCTAGCACCCTCATAAAACATGTCCTCTGGGAGAAGCTGAAGAATATTTCCTCTCAACTTTGACTGCAGTGTCAAAGATGCAAGTGTATGATGTCGTCTACTAAGAGCATCTACAACGATATTTTCCTTTCCTTTGATATACTACACTTCTATGTCGTACTCACATAACAACTCCATCCAACACCATGGTATGAGCGTTGAGGTTTCATCTGTAAGAAGATATGTTGCAAGATAAGATGATCTGTCCTCAAAATTGAAGGTCTACTCAAAAAGTAAATGACTCCAATGCACAAGAGCATGAAAAACTACTGCAAGCTCCAAATCATGAGTAGGATAGTTAAGCTCATAATCTTTGAGCTTGCGTGACTCAAAGGAAATAACCCAATGCTCCTACATAAGAAATGCTCCTAGAACCTCTAGTGATGCATCAATACAAACAAAAAAATCCTCTTTAGGGTCCATAACTTCTAAGATAGGTGTCATGGTTAACCTTTCCTTAATAAACTGGAATTCCTTCTCAAACTTCTCTGACCAATCAAAACTTCTTCCCTTTTCTTTAAAGGGAAGTAATAGGATGAAAAATTCTAGAAAATTCATGCACAAACCTACCGTAATAACCTACTAAACCCATGAAACTCCACACCTCACTAACTGATGTGGGTGTTGACTAATCAATAATGGCATGTGTCTTAGAGGGATCTACTTATATACCCTCTCTTGATATGATGTGTCCCAAGTACTGAATCTCTATTTGAAAGAAGATACATTTTTCCAAGTTCCCAAACAACTTCTGCCCTCTCAAAACCTATAGTACCTATCTCAAATGCTCCTCATGTTCCTCCTCAGAATGAGAATAAATCAATATATCATCTAGGAACACTAAGACAAAGTGGTCCAGAAAGTGTCCTAAATACTCCATTCATTAGGCTCATGAAGACAACTGGGGCATTGGTCAAACCAAAAGGGACAAATGTGAACTCATAATGCCCATAACGTGTGTGAAAGATTGTCTTATGAATTTCTACATATTGATATGCGCAACTTATGATACCCTGACTTGAGATTGATTTTGGAGAACACCCTCACTCCCCACATCTGATCAAACAAGTCATCAATCCTAGGGAGTGGATAACATTGTTCTTTATTGTGACTTTGTTGAGCTCCCTAAAGTCTACATAAAGCCTGAGAGAACCATCCTTCTTCTTGACAAATATTACTTGTGCTCCGTAAGGAGATACACTATGGAAAATGAGTACCTTCTCCAACAAGTCCTCTAACTGAATCTTGAGCTCATGAATCTCTGAAGTCGTCATCTGATAGGGTGCCCTAACAATTGGTGCATATCCTGGCACTAAATCAATGGTGAAATCCACCTCTCTACAGGGTGGTAACCCTAGAAGCTCACCTGGAAACACATCGTCATACTCCCTCAAAACTACATGATCATCTAAGGTTGAATGCTCTAGATTTCTCTCTGTCCAATCACTGATGGTGATAGAAAATAACTCGCAACCTTTACACATGCTCTGCTTGAGTTACTTAGCTGAGATCATGCACAAATAGATGGGCCTCTGCATCCCTGAAATCACAACTGCACTCCCAAGATCATCCCGACACTTAATGACCTTATTCCTGCAATCTACCTTGGTCTTAAGTGTCGAACCAATCCATACATAAAACAACCTGATAGGATCCTAGAGGAATAACTCAGAGGTCAAGTGTAGTGGAGAAGACTCCTAAATCAAGTACATAACTCTCCACATATGAGTCCATGATGAGTTTGGCCCCAGAGGCCAACTCAACCTGCCAACTGTCTGGCTGCCTAGCCACAACTAGCCCACACTGGTCTACTACAGAAGGAGATATAAAAGAATCTGAAGCACCTGAATCAAAGAGTACTGAGACAAAAATACCCCTGATAATACCTGTCATCTTAATAATTGTGGTCTGATGCTCAGCCTGGAGGTTATCAACCGCTGCATATACACAATGAGCATTTCCTACATCACCCATTATCTTCTCAGATCTAGGATCTCTCTACATATCCATGGTAGTGGGTTTGTGTAGACACATACACACATAGTGATCATGGGAACCAAAAATAAAACATCCTCATGTACCCCTCTGAGATGGGGTCCCTCCTGTACTCTAGTGAATTGATCCTGTTGGTCCAACCCTAGTAGACTTTTACATGCGAGCTAACTACACCTGTTGAGTACCCTGTCTCGTATCCCTGGCTCCACCAAAACCTCCTCTAGTAACACCTCTCTGTAAGATCTGAGTTTTTCTAGCCATCTACTGCTAGTGGCCCTGGTGTTGTGTCTACTTCTGTGGATGCGGTGGAGCCCTTGATACTTCTGGAGGAGGGAAGAATCCTCCTCTAGGGGGTGGTGTTGTACCCCATGATCTAACTCTGAAATGGCCTACATCTTCTCCTATAAATTTTATCTTGTTCCTATATTGGTGCTCCTATGCCTTGGTCCTGTTTTTCTCAGCTAAGTAGGCTTTTTCAATGACCTTCTCAAGCATGGGAGGAGATAGCATCCTAACTGCTCCTGTTATGTCTACATTCAAGCCTCGAATAAACCTGTTAACCTAGAATTTCTCATCTTGTAGGTAGTTCACATACTACAAAAGATCCAAGAACCTACTCTCATACTGTTCCATTGTGTAGAGCCATGTCGTAAGTCATGAAACTCATCAATCCTCTTCTTCACAAAATTCTCTTACATATAACGACCCCTGAAATGCTCCTCGAAATAACTCCATGGTCACTGTATCTCAAGTCAAATGGAGCTTCCACTCCTCATTCCTCCACCAAACATTTGTTGTGTCTCAGAGGATGTGTATGGTGAACCTAGATTTTACATTGCTCTCGTAAGAGTGCAAGCCAAAGTAGCTATCAAGGCTAAGGAGCCATGACTCAGATTCTAAATCCATCTGTAGTGTCGGTGTACATAGGTGGCTGCAAGCGAAGAAGATCCCTAATCACACTGCCTGTATCATGATCCTAGCATTGTGGTCCAATAGGTGAATGAGGTCATCTATCCCCAAATGGTCCCTCAAATCTATGTGAGTGGATACAACAGTGCAAGGCCACCCTCTCATGGTGAGAAGAAGGGCTACACGACCTCTCCCGCCTTGGGGTATCATGCTCTGGTGGCTCCGAGTGTGTGTCCTCGCCTATTGGTTCCTCATCTCCTGAATGGATATCCTCCTCTCTTTCCTCTTACGTTTCTAGAAGGTGTTGCCACACAACACCTATCAGCTACCAAAGATCCTCTAAAATATGACATCCGAACTCGGGTTCCTGTTGGCTCAGGCGTAGGCGAACTATGTCCCAAGTCCTTAACCGATCAATGTCTCCTGGGTGCCATTCTTTGTACGAGGTAAGAAATTTAATTATTTTCGTTGATGTTATTAAAATATTATTACCAAATTAATTATTTACCTAGAGCGCCCGCATGTGCGAACCTTTCTCTGATACCAAATGTAGTGCCCCGCCTTGGGACACCGTAAACCACACCAAAATGTAACTAAAAATTTGGGTAATTTTTTTTTTGAAGTGAACAATAAATCCTAACACTTGGCTTAACCGATTCCCGCTAATAAATTATCTTATATAAATTTTATTTACCTAATTTATTAATCACAAATCTAATTCTCAATTTTAATTATTTATTTCTACTATAAGTTTGCTAGGGTCACAAATATAGTCTACACCCCTTTTAGTTTAATTAGTTTTCCCCATTTTAATTAATTTTCCCGCACACCCTCCTTTAATTTATTTCCCATTCCCATTAAATTCCCATGACTTAAAAGTGTGTAGGATTAAATATGGGCCCTAGGATCAAACTAATCTCGGCCCTAGATCTTCAACTTACCCTAAAGTTTCCCTTACTCAACTTTATCTTTTCTTTTCTATCCATTTGGTTTTATTTATTTTTCTTGCATGTGCAGGTGGAGGAGCTATGGGAGAGATGGATTCATGGAGTTCTTAAAGAAAAATACTACCATTATCGATTATTATTATTTTTTTGTATATTTCCACAAAATATATTCTCTAGTTGGGTATGTTGAAATACCCAAATCTTTTTTATATAGAAGCAAATCTACACACACACACACATTCATAAAAAACTATTCAATAGAGTGGAAACTGAATTTAAATAATCCCCAAAATGATAGAACAAAACCACAGTTTTAAAAATGAGTTGTGTTTTATTCTCTGGCGGAATGGGGGTGTAGGGGACTGCGTGGAGGTGTGTGGTGGGTGGAATCCATAGTGGAGGGGTTTGGGGTGAGATGGGTTTGGAGGAAGGGATGTGTGGGGAGAGGGAGTAGGGATAGGGGAGTGGGTGGTGAAAGGAGAGGGAAACATGGAGGATGGGCGGTGTTTTGAGTAGGTGTGGGGGAGTTGGTGGAATGGTGGTGGGAGGTAGCGTTGGTTTGTGTGCAGGTTTGGGGAGGGCTCGACCCTCCCCACCGTATTATTATTTTTTGCTTTAAACCATAAACTTCATCGTATATTTTATTTTTGTTATTATAAATATTTGGTAACATAGATATATATATATTTATAATGCGTATTAATATATTACAATGCACATTAATATATTATAATATATATTAACATATTATAGTGTAATATATAACTATATTAATATATAAAACAATATGTAAATATGTATGAATGTAACATAGGTATATTATATAATACAAATATACTTAATATTTTTTTAATATATTTATATTACATACAATGTTAAAGACTAATTAAAGTTGTAAAATAATAGATTATGTTTAGGCATTGTTGTGAAGTATGGAAACTCAATAATCTTTTTCAATATAACTATATTAAGATGATTTACTTATTAATGTGATAAAATGATTGTAGCAATGTATGTCAAATGAGAAAAGAGGCTTGGAAACAAATTTAAAACTTAGTGAAGGAAGAAGTATAGTTAACATTTGATTTCCTAATAAAATCATTTGTTAAGTTTAACAATAGGAAAGGAGAGTAATAACTGATTTTATTCCATTCACTATGTTGTATAATGCTACAAGAAGACTTGCAAGAAAGTAGATCTATTACAAGAATAACAATATTTACAATAAACCAACAAGGATATTCTTTTCAAATTTTTTGGATTAACATACACAATCAATTTCATTTGCAAAGGAATCATCCATTTTACAAGATTTCACTGATTTTCCATTGAGCTTAAGCTCTACAACATACAACATAATTCCTATGGAAAATCACAATTAAAACATATTTCGATTCCCAAGACATTCAAGCTTTACAAGATTTATTTGCAATATTGAAAGAGGATGCAAAAACAAATGCAACTCTACTTTACAAGGAATCCCCAAATCACAAAAAAGGAAACTCTACAAGAAAAATAAACTTCCCAAATAGCCATATCCATGGGATCACAATGAGAGTAGTGATTCACAAAAATTGGAGAAAACAATGAGAAACCATGATGTCAAGAGACTCCAACCATCTTCCAAATTTGAGCTCCAACTTTGAGTGCTTTTCCAAGAATTCCAACACAAAGAGAGAGAGGATTTTTTTACCACCCAACCTATAGGCATCATTACATGACTTTCCAAAGGTTGGAAGATATGTTAGCCTCCCCCAAGCCCATGGGAGAGAGAGATAGCTTCCACAAATGTGCACAAAATTTAGGGAGACATAACAACAACATATTCACATACAAGGAAATTTCATGCATTAAAGAAAACACAACATTTAGTAAACAAAAGAAAGGAGGAGAAAACCATATTCATCCTCAAAATGGGGAAGAGTAGATGAGATATCCAAAAGTTCCAAAATTGTGGTCCAACCATAGGATGCACACTAACAATTTCTTCAATAACCTCCTTATTCCTCCAAGTCAACAAATCCCTCCTTATTGCTCCACCCATTCGCCTAAATCCTTCTTGGGAGGATTTTCAAACCCATTGGGTTTCCTCTCCAACAATGGGGAAGGGGATTCAAACCATATGAACCACCTTCCCCACCTCAAACCATATGAGGGGAGTGAAAAGAATACTACATGGCTTTCCCATCAAGCCATGAGGTTTAAGAGGGAAAATCCCTCCCTCTTCCCCCATAAAACTCTAAAATCCATCAAGCCATATGATGGATGGAGAAAATAATACAAAAACATACTCAAACAATATACAAAACAAGCAACAAAACACAATATACAACTATAAACAACTCTAAGATTTATCATGCAAAATAACATATAGTGATAAATCAAGAGCATACCTCCAAAAGCTCTCCAACACTCTAAGCTTTTCCCACTTCTTTATCCAAGAAAACTCTAGCTCCCAAAAAGTCTCCAAGAACCAAGAAAAATCTAAAAAAAGTTCTCTTTCAACCCCATGAGGGAGTATTTGAAGAAAATAAAATCAAATTCCCTCACCAATGAAGGGGTGACATGTGTCACCCCTCTCTTCCCTCCAAGTCAAATATTCCCAAAATAAAATGGAGAAAAGATAAACTCACTTTAAACACCCTTCTCCCAAATTGCCCAAAAAGAAAATAAAACAAGTTTGTGCAACTTTTTACAAAACACACATTCCAATCCATCTTACATGGATGGTGACAAAAGAGAGGGAAAATGGGAGGGAAAATCCCTCTATGCCTTGAAATTAAGCCCCCTACCTAATAGGTAGGGTCTAAGGGCTTATTTTCATGCTAAGTGAACTCCCAAAACTAAAAAGGGTCACTTAAAATGCCATAAATAGCCCAATTTCGGGTTTGACACATTTGGGCACAAGTGTAGAGGATGTGGGCCTGCTCAAGGGTACACATGTGACCCTAATCCTCTCTAATTAACATAAAATTACTCAAATACAAAACTTAATGCAAGTGGGGACCATTAAGTCCCCAACCTAGTTTTCTTAACAAAATAACAACCTAATCACAATTAATTTTACATGACATGTAACATTACAAATAAGGGTCACTCACGGTGCCCAAAAAATGAAATCAAACACTAAGGCCTCATATAGCTAACATGGTTAGGACTTAGTCCCATGGGCCGCTTGTGCACAATTTACATAGCCACCCTGTAACCCACGTTCTCTTGTGAGCTGTCACCTACACACTTAATGGACACATTAAACGCAGCTATCCAATACAACATAAATCAACTACTCAATAAGCGATCAATGAAATATGATATCATAACATCATCATGGAATTGTAAATGAGAATCATGCTCTATATCACACAATTCACCATGAGTTAGCCATTGCAATAAATATAAATGGCATAAATCCATGTTATCATGTGTTCTCGTCAATAAATCGAATAGTCTATAAAATCAAGACATGCGACTACACTAAGTATCCAACATATATCAAATGGGTCTAAATATCATAACAATTATGTTAGTATCCTCAACATATAATGAAATGTATCAACATGCTAATCAAATATAAATTGGTGCTACGCACCCAAATCACCATACATGTCCATCAAATAACGTAACATAATGTACAAAATATATCAAATCCCTGTCAAAACATATCTATGAATAAAGAAGTCATCAAATATCTGAAACTATAAAATGGGGGCACTACAATTCTCCTTATTCCAAGCTCTAATCTAACATCAATACTTTGCAAAATAGTAAATAATGATATTTGAATTGGATGTCATGTCTCAATCACATTAACTTGCAAGAAAAATATTGAAATAAGTACTCAATATAAGTGAACAATTAATTTTCTTGTGTATGCAAGTGTCCCAATCCTCATTCTTTCAAATATATGTAAACAAGTACTTACATGAAAAAATATTGTGTAAATGCTTGAATTCTTATTTTGACCTTCAAGATGTTCTTAAAACAAGTACTTATATTCTTTGTTTTTACAATTAAAATATAACTCTTATGAGAATTATATATTTATTTTTATAATTTCATTACTTGTTTATCATATTTATATTTATTGAGTTCAAATTAAAACCATAATACAAACTATTACACAAAAAATTAAAAAACAGAAAAGGAATTTATAAAAGAATTCAAGAGAGCCCATATATGCAAGAGGTAGAACCATACGAGTACAAATCTAGGTATGGTTTTAGCAAAGTGTAGAACCACATTGAAATAAGGGAAGAGAAGCGAAAACCCATGGAGGAGGAATATACCGAGGAGAATACAAAGAAAATAAAATACAACTAAGAAGAAATATGGAGAAATAGTTATTTGATAAAATGAAGACAAAGTCTACTTTATAAAAGTGTTTGAAAATATAATGAAAGAAGAGTTGAATTAAAGGTTAGGAGTAGCCTAGGCAATAATTGGAGTTGATGCCCTTTTTAAAATTTTAGTTAATAATTTTTTCTCGCCAAATAAATAAATAAAAGCTACACACCTTATTGTATTAAAATTTTTTTATAAGAAATTGGTATACAAAAGGAATCAAATTATCCTATAAAATTATCAAATAAGAACAAGTAATAATTCATGGATGGAGAGAATTAATTTGAGGTAGCTTTCATCATTTTATAAATAGTGGTATTTGGACCAAGCCTATTAATTTCTCCATAAAAAAGAGATAATTCCCAGAAAATAGAGAATTAAATAATTTTTTCTTTCAATTATATGTCTTTACTAAATACACCAATGATATTATAAAAAATACATGAACATTTTCTAAGAAAAATGAAAGGAACGATAACCAAATCGTACCAAGCCAAGAATACATATGTTAATCAAACACCACGATCAATAAGATGAAAACAATTCGCCAGAATAGCTTTACATAAAACTTTTACGAACAAATGAGCAGCAATATCATATATTATTATGGAACTCAATGCAATACATTGAAAATGGGCCTTGCTTAAATAGGCAAGGAATAACAATCTAAGAACCAGTCAAGGTCGTAGATCAAGCCATAAATCAAGGAAATAACTAGTCATTAAAGAACTAGTCAAGACTATAGATTTAGGAGAGAACTAGACATCAAGGATATAGTCAATACCATAGATCAAGAAAAGAACTATACCTAACAACTAGATAATATCTCATAATATCTAAATAATATAAAAGAAATATCCACACACATAAGTGGGTGAGGATAAATACAATAAAGGTAAATAAAGTACCTAGGTGAACATGAGCTAAGTTAAATACCTACTCTAACACCCCCCCTCAAGTGAAGCTAGGGGCCAAAATAGAAGTGGCATGTCCACAGTATGAGTCCTGACAACTAGGCTTGATGAGGTACTCATGTACAATAACTAGGAAAAAGAGGGACACCGTAAGGTACCCAAAACCAGTAACAACAAAGTAAAGAGAGTAAAAACCCGCTCCAAGGCATTCCAAGAAGCTCAGCTAAAAAACTCGTACAATGTTGAAGAAGTTTGGTGTGCACTATGGTTTGAATCCACTGCTCAATCACAAAACTCAAAAACAACTGACACTGGGTTTCACCAGAATAGCTCCATACAAGGAGACTGTCAACGGAGTGATGTTCGAAAGTGCAAAAAAAACACCAAACAAAATTTGATCAACTGCTGCAAATAGGTGTGCCACTATCCAAGAATAATAACCAAAGCAACAAGGCAAGGACACAAACTCCAGAGTGTCACAATCCAAGAAAAGCCAAGGCAACAAAGCAAGGACATGAAACCCGAAGAAGCAGGATCAACACCACACCCTCCCATATTGCTAAATGGGTGGAGTGACACTATAAATTTGTATGAGTTGCCCAAAATTAACTACTTGAACATTGACAAAATAACACTGGATTTCACCAGAATAGATCCCCCACAAGAGATACTGTCAACATGCGAAATGTGTCAAAAATACAGATACAAAATCTCTCAACAAACAAGAGAGATACACTACACCTGCTAAAGAAAAATGCTCAAAACAAGAAGCATCACAATGCAGAAGGTATAAAAAGTGGAGCAAGAGGCCGAATAGTGGAGTCACACCTGTAGAGTCCTCTCAACGAATGCCTATGTCACCACCACGAGTGATCAGATATCCACCCCAAATCAACACAGATGGATGAAGAAGATGTCTGCATATGACTTGGTGTAAAATGCACAATGGGTGCATGTAAAAGAACATCAGAATGTGTGTCAGGTTGATCATGGCTGACAGCTGAAATCTCAGGTTTCTCAAGCCTGAGTGAAGATGTAGAACTCATGTGTTGCTCAGGATCCTCAGAAAGAATCAAGCGAACAAAAAAAAGAGCTTTGTCAATGTGTGATCCCAATGAAGTATCTACTCGAAAACCAATGTCATGACGATAATTCCACTTAACATGTGGAATAGAGGAAAAAATACCCTGTGAATGTCTGCCAATGACTCCGCAAGTGAGACCTATAGAATGGAGCATGCGAGAAATGAATGCAGTGGTATGCTTCTCAAAAAAGCCATGCAGCTGAGCAGAAGTAGGATACATAACATGTGGTACTGTAATAGGCACAGATGTGGAAGAGCATGTAGTAACAAGCCTCACAGGTTTAGAAGCATCAAAAGTAGGTTCAGGCTCAAAAACTGGCAGATCAATGTCAGTGGGTACAAGAGCAACAGCTGCAAGTGGACTAGGACCATGGATATGATTGTCCAAAATATGATGGTGATATTGTAGGCTAGTAAGTTTGTTCTGCAGGGAGTGTATTATTGTATCCTTATCATGAATGAGTGATTGTAGAAGAGAATTTCGCTTCTTGAGCGATCTATTTTCTTCCAAAAATTTTACAATATCCTCTTGAAGTCCACATACTTAAGAGAAAAGTATATCATTCTTAGAATCCATGATAAGTACAAACTACAACTCCCAAAAGTTTAGGATGTCCGGTTTAGCCGAAATTGCATCCACAATTGATTACAACACTCCTCCATATTTGACACTTTATAATTATAGTGCAAGTCTCAAAATAAATATTTCCAATTGAAAGAGCACGAAAAAATAAGCACTTTTACAAAAAATGGCACTCAAAACCGAGTTACCGATCAAAAGTTACAAGATTTTTTAATATTTTGCTCTGATATTTATTTTAGGTGCCACTAAAACAAAATAAAATGTTTTTGCCTTCACCACACAAATAAAATTAAAGGGGGCTGAATTTAAGCACCTACTAGTAGGAATCACAAGATTTAAGCCCTCATATGACCATACCATTTGACCAATGGCTAAAGATTTTAAATCTTAGGGTTTTCACACCTTCTGGATCCAATGGAAGCCTCTGTTTTGCATAAAAATGCATGCAGCAAAAAAATATGACCAAATCCCAAATATATGAATACACAAAGATTTTATTTGTAAAATAAAACTTACAGACGGCTGTCAACAACAATATCCTAATCTGATACCATGAATGAGCAACAATATCATATATTATTATGGAACTCAATGCAATACATTGAGAATGGGCCTTGCTTAAATAGGCAAGGAATAACAATTTAAGAACCAGTCAAGGTCGTAGATCAAGCCATAAATCAAGGAAATAACTAGTCATCAAAGAACTAGTCAAGACCATAGATTTAGGAGAGAACTAGACATCAAGGATCTAGTCAATACCATAGATTGAGGAAAGAACTAGTCAATACCATATATCAAGGAAAGAACTATACCTAACAACTAGATAATATCTCATAATATCTAAATAATATAAAAGAAATATCCACACACATAAGTGGGTGAGGATAAATACAATAAAGGTAAATAAAATACCTAGGTGAACATGAGCCAAGGTAAATACCTACTCTAACAAAAAATTACACACTTGAATTATCTAGAGTTATATAAGAGAATGGTAACAATACCAACAAAATTATATGAGCTTAAGAAGATGTATATTTATTTTTAATTACAAAAATATTATTATACATTTTTATGTGTATATATGAAATTTATGTTACTTTACAATAATATCAATACAATGGTCACTTAATATAGACTTTAGGTAAAAAAAAAAAACTTTATTGTTGAATTCTAATAATAATTAAAAATAATGAAAATGTTTAAATTTAGGCACCCCTTAATTACTAGCATCCTAAGCAGTTACATAATCTACCTGGAGCTTAATGCCCCCTTAAACATAATCCTAATTTAAGCAAACTAACACCTTAATACATTAACACAATTGATGATTGAAACTAGGTGTCTATAAATACATATGAACATACATGTTTGTGGATTAATCTTAATATATCGGATACATATGTGCATACATTTTTGTTGATAGATTTAAACCAAGCTGTCAATAATTTGATTGACTATTAATGCAGCCTAGAATTCAGTGATATAAACCCAATAAGACCCTAGATGCGTTGGCACATCACTCAACCTAAACTGAGTGCTCTAATTTTGGCAACCTTGTCCATATTCTGCCTCACCACCTCTGTTGAGACTTTCACCAATGTGTTGCTTACCTATTCATCTGACATGACAGTAGGCTTTATTTTCATATGTCTATCCTAAGGTGTCTTCTTCAACCTCCTTGATATGCATGAATCCTCATATACATCAAAATCTAGCTCATCCATGTGTGTGTGCATCGACCATGATAACTGCTTCCTTATGCGTACTATAGCAATATCTTCATCCATTAATTCCTAGCCATATAAGTCCTTTTGTGATAGTGTGCTTTGGAAACTGGCGTGTAAAATTTTACATGCATCCGCTGCATAACCCATGGTTGGTGGAATGTGCTCTCCACTTGATCTTCTAGACCTTGGCTGCTTAGGAACTTGAGCCTCCAGATATGGGACTTGTGCCTCCATGTCGTGAGTAGCCTCTATAATTGTCTCATTTGTTCCCTTTTCCTCCTCTTCTCCTTGCTTCATTTCTTCATCTTTTTTTTCTTCTACGTTCTCTGGAGGTGTAGGATAATTAGGTGCGCTTTCCTCTGATTCTTCCACGTCCTCACTCAACTTCAGTTTCCTTCTCCTTTTCACGGTTGTCTCCTTCTATGGAGAGAGTTTGGGTGATTTGTGCACTGTTTGTGGAGTAGCACCTTGGGTTATTGTTCTCCTGAACACTCTCTTAAATATGTGCTCTCCTTGGACTGCATCCAAGTCCTCATCATCCCCCTCTTGTGGATGAGGTGGTGTAGTGGCGCACTCAGCTTTACCCTTGTTTGTAGGATGTCTTCTACCTCTATGCTCTAAACCACCACTATCCTCGCGCTCATCCTCCACTTCAATTGGCTCTGTGGGCTTAGGCATTGGGATGTTCTCCATCATGTCCTTACCCTTTGGTGGTACTAGAAGTGCGAAATCATCTTCCACATACTTGTTATTCTCCAACTTGGGCTTTAGTTGGAGGTACACTAGTGCTGCTCCAATATCTCCCACAGCCAAACTTACTGGTTTGATGCTCAATACATATGAAATGATCCTTTTAATATATGCACCTCACCCTGGATACACATATTTCTTCCATAGCGTGTGGTAGTCAAAATCTACCTTGTCCTCATTGAACGTGAGGTGCCGCGCATCTGAGAACCTATGTACTGATGCCTAGAAGTACCTTGTTGTGAAGGTATATGGAAATTTACACCAAGGGCTCCATGCTCCATCCTTCATGGTGAACTGTGCTATACAAAAATGTTGGTATACATCGAACATAACTGCCTTTCCAACCACCAAAGGAAAGTTCTTAGGAATGCACCATTCTTCTTCAAAGGCCACGCGGAGCCTATCATACCACTTCTCAGCCCTTTTCTTGACCTGTTCTGTCATGGATCCTTCACACAACTACTTTTTGAAGCATTATGCAGGTGACTTGTGCTCCATGGGATACTCCCATATCTTCTCTTTTGGTCCATCAGGTACTCTGATCTCCATGAACACTAGCGACAACAGAACATCTCCAAAGTTGATCCTTCCTCCTATGCGCCCTTCCTCAATGATTGTTTCTACAATATAACGTGAAATGTTGTAAAATACCCCTTCAGACATCTTTTTAGCAATGTGCAGCCACATGGTATTCACTTGTGACCACCTTTCTTGGTCATTTAGCTTTGTAACAAGATGTGTGGCTGCTTGCACAACTGGATACTTCTTCATTTTATCAATGTTCATGCCGCGCAGACCCTTTGTGTACCCCAACTCCTTTCTTGTCTCAAATATTGTAGCCTTGTCTGTTAAATCATCTTTAAAATCTTCTCATGTGCCTTTCAACCCCGTTACCGTGGAGATGAGCGTGGCTAAAATTCTGGCTCTACGTCTTGCAAAGTAGAAAAAATCTTTGTGCACTCTTCTAATTAGCCACTGGTACAAGGGAACATATTTCCTGAAGTAAGGGAGTTCAAATAGTTGGTAAACTCCTATCTTCTTCAAGATCTTCTCGCTAGCATCGTCATACACCGGTATGTCTTCTGCCGTGCATTTATGTGTCTTTGTGTTCATCAAGGCATCAAGCTCCTTCTTATTCTCTGTGGTAAAATGGTTGTACTCACTCACATTTCTTTTCCTTATGTGAGAATCCCACTCCTGGCCTACGATAACCCCCTCTAGATATTGCACTTTAGAAAAATTAATTTTGGGAGCCATCCCCTCTTCTTCTTCGAGCACCTTCTTCTTTCCCCTCACTCCTACTGTAACTGCTTTCTTGGGTGCCATTTCTACCTTGAAATCCTTTGTAGATACTTGCCTCTTGAATTCTACAACGTGAAAATCAAACCCTAGCTCGATTTAGCATGCCCTAGGTGAAATCACGTGCCCTCGCTCCTCTCTGTCACCTTGCTTTGCTCAAACCCTTCACCATTGAGGACACAAGCTCTTTCTGCATATAGATCTCTTTGTCATGACTGGTTACACACCTCTCGCACCTCAATTCAATCACTTAGCTCTTCGCACTTAGCTCTTTTTCAAATATTCTTAATCACAATGGTAAAAATAAATTCACATCCCATCCTTATATAGATTTTCAAATTTTTGATGCATTCATTGCTCCTTCACCTACCAAATATCCTCTCATTAATTGATCAATTCCATCCTTTCCACACGTTACATCTTCGCACCCCTAGCGCACCTTCCTACCCTCTAGTCACAGAATTCTCTTCATCATGCTTCCTTGCACTGAAGTACCTCGTCACTACACCTCCTACTAGTAGTTGTTATGGCCTCTGCTTACCTTGCATTATATTGTACCTTCATTCATCTCCATCTTTGGTCAATTTTTAGAAGCAATCCTTTGACTCGAAGAGCACCCATAGTAGCTTATTCCCTTCACCTTTCAATTCCCATGATTTTGTACCTGAATAACGACAATCCATCCACCCCACACTAAAAATATGTGCAGTCTTATGTGCATAAACATGCTTCATATAGTAATTAGCTTCATGCGCGCAAGCGTGCTTATTACACAAGAATAAAACTAAATTGACAAAGCATAGTGACAAATAAGGAAACACATTAAGGGAATGCAAAATTGAAAACCTAATCTAAATGGCAATACTGCCTTATTTCAAACACCAAGAAGACTTATTTATAGTAGGGCTTCAGCCTACTCCTATTGAAGTAACCGGGTAGTTGTGTTCCATCAAGGGATTCTAACCGGAAAGAACCTATTTCAAGGATGTAAGTGATAACATACGGCCCCAACCAATGTACCTTAAGTTTTCTTGGATGGCGTAAGAACTTAGAGTCATAGAGAAGCACCATTTTTCCAATCTCAAACTTCTTGTCCCTTATGTTTCTATCATGTCATGCTTCTGTTTGGCCTTTTCTTGTTTCTGACTCCAATGTGTTATGGCTCTTCGTTCATCCAACTGAATTATATTTTCAATCTGTTCTTCTAAAGCTTGCTCATCAACTAGACCTCCAATGCACGCAATACACAAAGAAGGTAACATAAATTCCATAGGAAGAATGGATTTTGCGCCAAACACTAACTGAAATGGTGTGGCTAGTAATAGCCCATTTCTCAAACGGTTATGCACTAGTAATAGGTCTCAGAGGCATTTCATCTTGCTGACCTGGTCTTCCAAGACGTTGACAATGATCACATGCATTGCAAAATTCCTTACAATCTTTATATAAGGTCTCCCACCACAATCCAGTGAGTATAATCTTGCACGCTGTGGCATCATCGACATAGTGGCCACCTATAATTCCACCATGAGCTTCTTCCATAATGCTCGTGTGCTCATGTTCCACTACACAATGGCGCAATACCTCATCGCGACCTAATTTGTACAAGTCATCACTAATTAACATATAAGGTACGACACGTATAGCAAGTTGTTTCTTCTCCAAGGATTTCATTCCTTTTGGTGTCATCCCTGTCAGTAGAAAGACAACAATGTCATCTAGTTCTGATGGTGCGCGTTGTAACCTGTATAACTGTGCATCTGGCATGGTATCCTCAATTGCCTCTGCTTCTTCTCCTAATTGTATTCTTGATAGATGGTCTGGTCCAAAATTAATTTTTCTTGGTTTTACCACAACTGTGAAATCAAATTCTTGAAATAAGAGCACCCATTGACATATGTGCCCTTGTAAAATAGGTTTATTTACCAAATACTTCAATGCCATGTGATCTGTATAAAAGAGGACTGGTGTAGCTAGTAGGTACTGGCAGAATTTATGTAGTGCATAGATCATTGAAAAAGCTTCGCACTCTATAGTGGTGTAATTTTGTTCTACATAAGTCAACTTTCTACTAGAAAAACAAATAGGATGATCTACAATACCTTCTCCAGATTGGGCTAATACAATGTCTCGAATGCACACTGCTACTGTTCTCCCCAGTAGAACATACCTTTCCCTTTCAGTAACTCTTCTAAGGGTGCAACAAATTTGGCATAACCTTTGATAAACTTTCTGTAATATCCTGTATGACCCAAAAATCCACGCATCTCACTTTGACTGGTAGGCTCCCTTAGGCCTATAATGACTGCAACCTTTGTTAGGTCAACCAATAAACCCTCCTTGCAAATTATGTGTCCTAAAAGTATCCCAAATGGTGTAGCGAATATGCACTTCTTGATGTTCAAAGAAATACTCAACTATCCACACTGTTTAAACATTAAGCGCAGATTGTCACAGTGATCCTTAACTAATCCATACATCGTCCAATCGTCTAAATATACCTGTAAGAAGTTGTGAATAAATTCCTTAAATGCTTGGACAACAATGTGCAAAAATACAGCAGGCAAATTTTTTAGACCAAAAGGCATGACAATATAGGTGAAGCTACCCCATTCAATAGTAAATGTAGTTTTTTCCTGATCCTCCTAGGCAATTCAAACCTGATGATACCCAGGGAACCCATCTATAAATGAATATATTTCACGTCCTGCAACTCCTTCTAGTATTTCCTCAGTGAATGGCGTAGGGAATAGATCAGCTACACATGCAACATTAAGCTCCCTGTAGTCCATGCATATTCTAATCCATCCATCCTTCTTGATATTGATCACCATTGGACTAACCCATTCTGACTCATTGAGTGGTTTGATAATCGCATACTTCAACATGTTATCAATCTCTTCTTTGACATTTTTCACATAAATTGGGGTTCATTCTATAAGGTCTCTTTCTAATTGGGTGCGCACCCTCTTTAAGCTTTATATTCATCTCCCCCAATGATTCATGCACGCCTTTAAATTCATGGTACCCCTAGGAAATAGGTCCTGGTAATCCCTTAGTAACTCTATATGAGTTTTGCCACTTTAGAGTCTAACCAATAGTCTCCAATTATGGTTTCTTTAGGCTCAGTATCTGTTCCAATATTCACTCGCTTTGTCTTCATAGGTTCATTATAGGTGTGTGTGGTCTTATCTACACTGTCCAATACCTCACGCCTTCCTGTTGAATGGCTTACATCCAGATTATCTACTTCTTCGTCATCTACTAAGTAGACCATTTTTCCTCTCTCTCTCTCTCTCTCAAGGAAAGCACATTGAAGTAATGTTACATCGGCCTTTGGTTCTTTATCAAGACGCGCTCCTAAGTCCTCTTTATCTAATAATTCCTGAAGGAGTTATTCATCCTTGGCACTATCCCCCAGAGTTAGGCACTTGATAAATTTTAATGCTTCTTCCACCAGACGCTTTATAGAGAAGAAGTCAAACATTTGGACCATTCCTGTAATTAAATTATGCCAATTTCTAGTTTCTCTATGGATTTTTGCATATAAATACCAAGCGCGCGCACAACCTTGTAAAGTGGAATAAAACTAGTGTACCCAAAGCAAAGAAGGTAAATCTTCCTGCCCTTCTGTCCAAAGTCTCTCACACTTCTGAACGTGGTGCTGAACGGGTTGATTATCGTGATAATTGTATATTTGTGTTGGTGCATTGCTCCTGAAGAACCTAGTATTAAGAGCAATCTCAATTTCATTCCATTCGACCAAATTATCGGGCTGTGGACCACCCACCAGTGTGTTGTTGTCCCATGTAGTGTATACGTGAGCATATTTCTTCTCTCCAGTGTATCTATCCATTTTTCTTCCATGGCGCGCAGGAATTCTATGGGATCCCCTTTTCCTATGTAACAAGGTACCGAGTTGTTACCTATCCTCCTGACATAATGTGGTTTTGTGCCTCAAGGGAATATGCTCTTTACTTTGCACCCTACCAACTCATAAGTGTTGTGAGCCCAATCATCACAAGCAACACTTGTAGTATTGCTAATAGACTGTGCATCTTCCCACTGAATTAGTCTTTCTTTGGTTGGTTCAATCATCTCTGGATCGCAAATGGCGCGTACATAAATCCTATTCAGATCTTCTTCACTTAAGGGCTCAACATAGGGCACGTACTTTCCATCTATTAAAGGGATAATAACCCTTTTGTCTTTATTTTCAAAACTGATATAGCCCTTGTTGAACCAAAGATCAACATTGTTTGCATAGCACCAAGGATGCCCCAATAGAGCTGGAAAGCTATCTGACTCCGCTAGTGCTAAAACTTCAAAGTCTCCAGTGAACTTTGATCCTTGTATGGTAATGGATGCATCTTTCAAAACTCCTATGGGAGTGGCCTTAGTCTGATTAGCCATGAATAATACATTAGAGGATGGTTACAATGGGGGTCTTCCCATTTATACATCCAAGGTAAGAACATTGACCTCTGCACTTGTATCAATCAGTATATTACTCAACAACCACCCATCCACACCAACATTCAGAGTGATTTCCTTGTCATAATCTAGGCTACGAGGAGGGAGATTTGCATGCAGGATCTTTTGTCTAGTCTCAGTACTTGTGCGCAGAGTGTTCCCTTTTAACCAACTCCCTAACAATGGAATGATGTTTTCATGGCACAACATTTTACACACTTCTCTCAAGTCATCTACATCAGTTTGGACCATCTCTGATGCTTTCTTCTGCTCCTTTAAGTACTGTATCTCACCTTGAAGATTTGTTAGAACTTCCATGGTATCCTGATAAACCTCCTTTTGATAGGCAGGATCTGGGTACCGTGCATGAAGAACCTCATCTTTATTGATAGTAGGTTTTTGCTGTAATTCCTCCTTGGCACGTGTTTCCTTAGCGCGGGTCATGATCTTCACTTGTAGTGCCTCAAATTCTACTTCCATCTTGGGCATCCATTGATTTTCCATAGCGCGTTGTATCCTAACCATCCATACGCCTTTGTTTTCTTGTTTATGTTGCTTCCTCATATGCTCATATAAGTTTGGGCACTCTTAATAGCTATGGTTCTTTCTGCAGAAAGAACATGTAATATTCTGAGGACACTCATGCCTATAATGGTTAGGAGATCCGCATGTATAACATGTTCTACAAGGAAACTCACTTCTTCCACCACCACGGCCTCGTCCTCTGAATCCACCGCGGTATCCAAAACCTCTACCACGATTGCCTTCAAAATGCCCCTCATTCCGATCACAGCGCGCCTGAGTTTGCTCCCGATCATGATGCTCATTCCTACCCTTAGAGTTATCTAAAACTCTTCTTTGTTGTACACCAATATCTATAGCATCATGGATCTGCCCAATCAGCCGGCAGTCTTCCATGTCATGAGTTGTGGACCTACAGATTTTATAGTAGCTTGAAACGTTCTTCCTTATCACGCGTTGTACTAATGGGTAGCGGCTAACATCATGGTTTAGGTGGCATATTTCACAATCCATCAACAATGAGCGTACTATTATGCAAAGGTAACTATCCTTTGTGTGACCTTCTACTTCACAATTTGTGCACCAAATCCCTGTGCGCGTCTCATGAGCTGAATTTGCTGATAGTTTCTCCAACTGTTTTGCCATTGCTGCTATTTGTGCTTCTAAAAACAGGGTCACCCTGGTATCTATGCTTCCAACTGCCTCAGCATGTAAGACTGCTTCAAGTGCTTCGCATGGATCAGTGTACATCTTATGTGATAATGCCCTCCTAAAAGGGGTAATCAAGCCCCCAATGAACCATTGTGCATGTTATCTCTAAAAATAGACCTTCATGAGCGAAAACAGCCGAGTCCCGCAAAGTTGAACTTTTGTTCTGCACGTGTGTTCTCCCTATCCATTCACACTTTTGAATATGACTTGTTTTCCTCACGCAGACTTCTTGCGTACTTTCTGTCAAGTGTTCTTTGATCAACAACTATTGGGATGTTTAAGTATCTCTATGCATATATTAAATCTGCATTAAACTTCAAAATCTAATTAACCAAATTTTCCTTGAACCTAAATCGGTGTTCCTTATATTTTTTTCGTTCTCTTTCTTGCATTCTTTCTTATTTTATGCATCTACTTATACATTTTGTGGTAATGCAAAATGCAAACCCATCCGACTATGTGATTTAAATTCACTGCATTATTTTTTTAACATGGAAGCGAAGTCCTTTCCACAATAACATTGACCCATCAACATTCACTTGTCTCATCCCATTACCGCCACATGTCAATTTCAGTCAAACCGTGTCTGATTTCAGAATTGCCACTTGTCGATTTCAATTGAATAATAATAATAGGTTTTTACAGTCCACGATGCCATGGAGCTTTTCTAATTTAAATATTGCCACGTATCAATTTCGCCAGATACGCTTGTAGGACTACATAGTTCAAGTGTGCGATTTCAATATATTTTGAATGTTGTTGGATTTGTTTAATGCGTTGATTTTAATATTGTCATATAAAAATTCTAACTTGTGATTTATTTGTTATAATCAAAGATGCATCGATACACTACCTTCTCTGGAATATTTGCATGCCCACATATGCTTTTTTATAAGCATCAATTTCAACTACAGCCACTAATTGACAGGTGCCGGGTCGTTGTAGACGGTCCATTATTTTTGCAGGGAAGTTTGAGATGTTGACAGTGTCTTCGTATATCTAGTAGAATCTCATGTGACTGTCTGTCTCATTTGGCTAAAACAGGTTATGACACGTTTTGTACACAGATTGACAGTGTTTTTGTCTGTTTCTTTCATGCTCAAATCATACTTATTCTTAATCCTGATAACATGTTCAATAAGACTGTAATTGGAATGAATTCAAGGCCGTTCTTTATTGAGAAAAATGAAATTGAACTCATTATAGAAACATTCACAAGATTAATGTTTTCATCACTAGAAGAGTGCACACCTACACACTCTGAAAGAAGAAGAAGATAGACTAATACAATACACACTCATTTCATGGGCACCCAAACTTCAAACACTTATTATGCCAATCATACATAATTGACCGGCTGAATAAACCAGAAAAATCAGGTAGACATCCCTTCATGTCTTGGCTCGCTTCAATGCTTCACCTGAAAAAACAACCCATTCAAATCTTCAGTACAGTGTTAAACTAAGACAATGATCATTGTAACAGTGTTAATCATGTTAAAAGAAAGAGACATGGGTCTGGACTAACAGAATTCGCCACATTATGTATAACTTGATGCAAATTCTTTCCTACGATAAGTGTAGTGAAGGAACCTGCATTACAATAATTGTACAAATGCATCGAGGAGCCAATTCTAGAAAGACAAGACAAGAGTATAAAGTGCAAGGACTAACAGTAACAGGCGTGCTTAAATTTACGAAAACCTACAATGTTTTCCATCATAACCATGTACTTTCTACGTCAAAACTCCACCACATCAGATGTACTTATCAAACATCACAGCATAATTCATTAACCACAAAACTTGGCTCCACCAACACATAGAAGAGACTGCTAAGTTCTACTGAAATCTATAGTGTTTTTTAAAAAAATACCCTTCACATAACATTCACCACATGGACAGCTCGAATCCACCCAGATTACAAGCACACAACAAACATATACGGAGCAAAAACACTGTACAATCTGCTAGAGATTTCATGACGATCCCCAAGTATATAGTGAGAGTTATGTGAAGATCCTCATTCTATAATGAGTCCAAATAGTAGAAACCCATTCTTACGAGTACCAACAATGGTTAAGAACTTTCATGGCCACTCACAGTGAAAATCTAGAGTGTGATATGTAGCAGATCCCACAATGACCATGAAACTTCACCACATACTGCAAATCCATCCATTCTTAAAAGTTTAGTAATGACCAAGATTTTATGATGATTAGAAAGAGATCAGTAATGACCAAGATTCTGTAATGACTACTAAAAAATACATAACTTAGAAAACAGCACCACCACATGAAACAGTACAAATCCATTGACATTCTTAATAAGGAGCAAACAGCTTCTGCTGATCAACTGTTACTATCACCCCCACACCGCAGATTCTGCTGAACTGTTACTAAAACCTACAACCTTGTACACTTTAACTCTCTACCCCACACAAACTCCAGAAACCTGCACTTCATAGCAGATGTTAAAATTTGGGTTGAGCCCAACATGCATTGTCAGCTCAAAACCAATATGTAGAAACACAGTGTTTCACATAAACTAGGTGAAAGCACAAAACCAATATGAAAAAACATAGGGTTGCACATAAACCAAGTGAAAGCTCACAAACAATATGCAAAAGGGAATACCTGATCAGCGAGCTGTAGAAGGGCAAGTGAAGCCGGGAGGAGGATTTTTCCCACATGTGGCGAGAAGCTCGAGAGCCAGGGGAAGGTATATATTGAGGTTCAGGAGCTTAGCTCTGATTGTGGTGCACAAGCAAAGTGCAGCCTCGAGCTCAACAAGCCCCTGCAAAACTGGGCAACACTGATTTACCACAGGATCTCCGATACCAATGTGCACCAGGCCTCCGAGGAGATCAACACAGGCTCCGAGCTTGAGAGCGTCCTTGGGACATGTCTGACCCGGTGTGCCCGGTGTGGTGCCCGGAGCACCCGGGGCCGGTGTGGTGCCTGGGCTGCCACCCGAGGGTGGGGTGGGAGTGTAGGGTGGGTAACCGCCACTCGGAGGGGTGGGTGTCACAACCGGCGGCGGCTTCACTACAGGTGGGACGATAATGGGTGGAGTGACGACCGGCGGAGGGTGTACTACAGGGGGAGTGATGATGGGTGGAGTGACAACAGGGGGCGGGTTAACGTGTTTTGGAGGGCTAACAACCGGGGGAACAGGATGTGAAGGGCTTCCACCGGAACCACCGCCAGGACCGCCTGGATGAGTTGGGCTTCCACCTGAACCACCACCAGGGGGCTTGCCTTTGGGAGGTGGCTTGTATCCGCCACCACCTGGTACACTGGGTGGCTTACCTTTGGGCGGGTGGGGTGAACCACCCGGTGGCTTACCTTTGGGAGGGTGGTGTGAACCTCCCGACTTGGGTGGTGGGCAGTAACCACATGCAATGCTGGGTGGCATTGCGGAAACCAGAACAATGAATATCACCAACAGAGCCATTGCCTTCCCCATTGTGATACAAGAAAGGAAAGAAAGTTAAACAAAATGAAAGGAATGGATACGCTAGAATAGGGAAGGGTGGTTTATATAGGAAGTTTTGCTAGGGTTGGAAGTGAAACTCCAACTCCAACTCGGTGGAGGGCTGCACGTGAATCCTGGTTCATCTGCATGGATATATATATCATATCGGAATGGGCGCATTCATATATTTGCAAAAAATTCTATGTATGCATACTTTTTTCCCAGTAGGAAAAAGGAGAGTGTAATTTGATCAACTTTTTGAGAACTGTAAAAAAGGTGGTACTTGGTACTTTTAGTCTTGGAGGACTACGATACTTTATCAAGCACAAGGTATTGAGATTCATGGAATTATGATTAGCATCTTTGATTGGAAAATACCATGGGCTGGGGTGGGATGAGGACTTTTTAGATATCATTATTGCAATGTCCCAAGTTATAATTGAAAAGGTTCCGGAAAATTACAAGGTCATCCAAGTGGAGGTTAAATATTTCTAAATTATAAGATGCATATGCATATATACAATTTATAAGCTTATGTTCACCCGTGACTCGCCCACTAAGAATAGAATTACCGAGACTATCCACTTCCCCGCAAGTATTACAATGTTAAAGCAGACCCATTCATCCGCAAAGAATAAAGAAGAGACTTTTTCGCCAAACACAATCATGATGGTATTTGTGATCATATTAACTTTAGGCTAACGAAAAAACAAGTATTTCTATGAGTGCTGATTTCATAGTGGTATATTCTATTATCGTTAATAAATGTGTTGTTTTGTGTTTTTTTTGTTTTATGGTTGTTTTTTTTAAAAAAAAAAGAGAAGTTGATCTTAAAATTATGATGGCTTGAGTCTCTAATAGAGTGTGCGACATTTTTTTTTCAGATTGCTTTCGAATTTTGTTATAGTGTCATAGCAAATTAAGGCTATGTGTCACCAAGTTAATGTGGAGAAGGTAATGGAGTCCTTAATCAATGTGGGTTTTAAAAACAATTAAGATAAGCACTTTCAAAATTTTAAATAGATTTGAACTAGTTAAATACAAACTTGGGCAATCATACGAATATTTTTTTAGCTACTTATTAGTTATATCTAATTCACCCCCAAGGAATATTGTGTCTAGAATACTTAATTTGCCCATAAGTATATTTAGGGTCTCTCAATATGCATAATATTCTCTTATAAAATGTCCAAGTGTAGGCACCAAATTAGTTGTGAAATTGTAATGTTTACAGCTATATGTTGATTATAAGTACATATTAGGCTCTTGTTAGTATGTTTCTATATTTTGTGACAATTGTTTGATAAGTAACACAACTCTTCTCTTTCTCCTATTTTCTCTCTCTTCCCCTTGCTTCCCCGGTGTTCTTATGTGGGCCCTTTAGTGCCATTGTTGGGTTTTCCAAGGTATTTTAACATTCTTTGTCATTTTCCCACCCTTTGTATGTCAACAAGTGCACCAATAGAATCACAATTTTAATTCAAGAATCCTATAAATACATCATGGTTGCATCAGTGCATTTAGGAAAATGAAGGAGCAAGTGATAGAAGAGCATTTCCATGCCAAAATAAATCATCACATTCAAGAATCTAAGAAAATATGAATCTAGCAACTAGCAATATTATTATTATTAGATCAAAAAATTAGTATTGTATACAATGGACTACATATCAAAATACCACATTACATATTTTCTGTATTTGTTTCAAAGAATTGTTCAACACTAGGACCTTGATAATAATTGATGGATAACATGTGTTCCCCAATATATTCCCTATTTTTTTATTGTTCATGCAAGATGTTATCGATTTATAACAATTCCATGGAAAAAGATCATTTTCCCTAGAAATCTACAACAAATAATATAAAAATGATTGATATTTTTGGTACTCAAAGACGGCGGAAAAGGTTGCCGAATAATATTTTACCCAACAAATAATTTCTAAAAGCATACACTAATGATACTAAGAGAGAAACATAGTTTAGTTATGAAGAATGTTCTTTCTTTATGCCAATTTATGTAGGTCTAGTTTCCTTGCTTTCTAGACCTACTACTTTTTTGTTTGTTGCTAACAAATGTTTTGGATTTATGAAAAATTATATATTGCTATGAATATCCCTTCTTATATTTATGACTATAAGAGGAATATCATTTCACATGATTAGGTATGATTTTATTGTCTTGAAAGCTATTTATATTTGATTGTAATGTTTATGAGAATATGCATTAATATATTGTTTATGTTAAACTACTTCCCCCCACACAAAAATAAAATAAAATTGGTACATTTAATACACATTATCTTGCATGCTTTGTAGCCTTCTAATGGTACATCTTGATTTCATTAGTGATAGATTTGATTCTTACATGACTTGTACCCTTATTTGTTCAAAATGTATTAACAAACTACCTCTTGTGTTTTTTATTCAAAACAATATTTTTCTTCTATTTGAGTAGTGTGTTTGCATTATATTGAGTGGTGTTTATTTATCTAGCTTAGTTATGTGTTAGTTCACACTAAATATCTCTAAGCTTATTTTTGGGGATTAGTTAGTATGAGTGATATGCAAAAATCATTTTGTTAGTGCTAAACTTTATAGCCCTAGGTAATGAACTTGTTTCATGCAACAAATTATTTAGTGCAGTCACGCATTCTAATATATTGAGAACTCTTGTATCTTGTTAATGCATCTTGGAGAAATAACAAAGTGAAAATTTTCTCTTTGCTAAGTGTGTGAATTTGTTGAAGCTTTTATTTTTATGGTTTTTGTTCTCCATATTAGATCATTTTGATCTATTTAAAGTCTTGCACAATCCTTTCATGGTATCATCACATGTGAGTTTCCCATTAAACCAACACTTTTACCGCTTCATCCAAAAGACTTTGAATTTATTTTTAGATAAAGACTTTGGCCATATGGTCTCTCGGGGAAATACAATATTACAAATAAAATTTTTTTTCCTTCATTCCATATTTTCAACTTGCATTGGCACCAACTGATTATTGCCTTTAGCATACCATAATTGATTTTCATATTCAAATCAACATTTGGCACACAAGCCTTAATTGTTCATTCACAAAACCTAGAGGGATGTGCTACCAGCCAGATACTTTATCTTCTCATTTTTTGAATGCCTTGAATAGATTTTTGAAAAAGGCCAAGACTAGTGATGTTACATGTAACTTCAAAGGAGAGGCCATTATAACTACCTCTAATCCAAGTTTTAAAGGCTTCTTGTTTTATCTTCACTAATAGTGTGCTTTGATAGTTTGAAGAAAGTGTTCAAATTGTATCCACATATGTAATTAAATTGTATCATCTATCATGGGTTCTAACATTGCTTTATGGGAAAGAAGTTATCCTTAGGAAAATTCAACATGAAATACTTCCTTATTTTTCTTTTCTTATAATTATATATGGGTACCTTGTTAGGCTTAGTAGTCAAGACCTATATTGGGGTTTTTTCTTTCTCCCCAACCATAACTTATGGGAGGGTGTTGGAGTTGTTTGTTCACATTAAGCTTAAATTAAGTGTTTTTATTTATCTAGTCTATTTTTGTGTCAAGTCACACTAAATATCAAATCTTATTTTGGGATATTGACTTTTTGAGTGATGTACATGAATCATTTTGTTAGTGTCTACAATCATAGTCTTAATTAATGTTTTTTCCCTACAAAAAATTATAATTTGTAGTCAAATTATCTTTCATTTAGACAAATATATTAGGATCTCACATAACATGTTACTGTATCTTGGATAAATATTAGAGTGTTGGCTTTCTCATCTTTTGATTGTGTCAATTTGCGGACGATTTTACTTTTGTTCTTTCTCTTCTTTGAAGTTGATCTCGTGGATTTGTAAAACTCATGCCCAATCCTTTCAAATTTTAATCACTACAAGATTCATTTTGGTAAGGTGGTATATAACACATGCGATTATACATGGGATAAATTTTATTTGCATTTTTTGCACTAGTATATCGGTATAAATATGGGTAGTATTGTAAAAGAAGGGATCAAAAATGAGAATATGTAGTGATAAATATAAGAAACATTGGGTAATTATTAGAAATCCATGATAGCACATGTTTTGGAATTGTTTTCTAGGTCCCCCTGTACCCCCCACCCTCGTGTACTTCTAATGGATCACCCATTAGATGTGCTTTTTCAATATTGTGGTTCCCTTTGTACAATCCCTCATGATTATGAAAAAATAAAAATTTCATGTGAGAACCAATGAGAAATCCTGAAAAAGTTTCATCTTAACAGAAACAAATACACACCTATGACTTTATGTCCCATGGTTTATTGAGATCTTGCATAATCCTTTCTTTAAGTTGATCCTTACATCTAAGAAAATAATAGACACTACATCTACCAAGTGCACAAATGTTGAACACACCACTTCTCACCCTTTTACATTTCTTAGGATCTTGTGTCCCTTTAGAATTCTTGGGAAATATTGTGTCCAAGCCCATAATGTGTATAAAACCTTAATGTGATGTGTGTCACATTCACATCAATTCATGCCCTTGATATTTATTAGACTACATGGCCTCCCTTAGAATTAGACATGGTGTGTTCCTTAGATACTAAAGTGACCTCATTAGCCTTATAAACAAAGTGACCTTGGGACTTATAAATAGTTTGGGCCATGTGAACTTAAAATACATAAGTAACATGTGGTGATCCTACAAAAATTTGGTAAATAAAGTGGCCCCAATATAAATTGGTCCAAGAATCATTAAATATTTTAGAGCTATGATAAACATCATGTCTCTTAAAGGCTTACTTTTAAACACTTAGCAGATAACTCGGGGCTAAAATTTATATTAAAAGATCTCCTAAGTGACTAGCATTAACCTACAACTATTGTGACTTACTAGAAAGAAATGCAAGGTACCAAATGAACTGAAAAATAACCACCATAAACACTATATAAAGATACTGAAAACCATTGTAGATTACCTAAGACTCTTATTGAACACACACACACAAACACACACACACACACACACACACACACACACACACACACACACACACACACACACACACACACACACACACACGTGCGCGCGCGCACGCATGCATGCACGCACACACACACACATGATGTTTTTGGTGATGAAATATTTCTAGAGCCCTTAGATGCTCTTGCATCATGAGATAAGTCAAGAGAATTTTTTGACTTAGAAGAGATGGTCACAAAGTGCATGGTTTTTAGGATCTTAAGCCAAACCAAGGGATTCATTATAAATGTAGTAATGAACTATATTACTATTGGGGATGGGTCTATGCGAAAACATTTGCAACTATAGAATATCAAATCCAAAACATGCAAATAAGGAATCTAATAATCCCCACAAAATCTACAACAGTGGAAGTATAAACAAGAATAATCCAAATCACACAAAAGTACACACACATAACACAACATGTACCTTGGTTCACCCAATGTGGGCTACGTCCACCAAAGATAGAGATATCATATATATAATATAACAAGAGATTACAAACCAACTCTTCTGCACAAGAGTACATGTATCTCTACAAGAGTATCTCCTCCTCCAAATCTCCAATTGGATCTTCTTGAGTACACTAAATCATGCCTCCATACCACCACCTACGTCTCCTCCAGATTTCTAACCTGATCTACCCAAGTACACTACAATCGTGCCTCTGAAACACAACTAGATGTCACATACCTAAAGCTACCCTGCATCTGCCACTATGCAACCAAGCTCTCATTGTACTGTGAATATGTAAACAAGACCTCTAGAAGGGTCTACCTATGTGCAACCGTAAACGTGCACCAAGAAATAAGTCTCTCCTCCATCACTGCATCATCCTATGTAAACATAAAGAAAACTTCCTCTACAATACTAGATTCTTATAGATCAACAATACATCATGATCTCATGGATCTGTAATACAAGATCTCACAACATGTGGATCTACAAGAATGAGCAATAACAAGATCTCACAACAACTTGTGGATCTAACAAGAAGAAACACTAAGTGCTTTGCATACTATGCAAGCCATTACATGAGACTAAACAATACAAAAGGAAATATAGTAGATGATAATACCATCTTCTCACCAACAATGTACCTGCACTTTCCTTCTGTTCAGCTTCTCTCTATGAAAGCTCATGTCTTCATGCAATCTCTTTTTTCTTCTTCTTCTTCATCCTTTCAACCAAGGATAGATCAATTCTTCTCTTTCTCATTCCTTTTGTTCTAACCCTAGTTTTCTAGCTTATATAAGCTTAGACAAACTGAGGGCACCTTAGCTATGCATTTATAAGCTTATATAAGCTTAGACAAACTGAGGGCACCTTTGCTATGCATTTACAACCTTTAAATCAGATTTTTTAAAAAAGCTAGATTAAATTCCTGTGAGTTAAATATAAAATTTCACGCACATGTAACTGACGATGGTTATCCTGACCAGTGACGATTACCCTGATTCTGACCGACACTGGTTACCCTCTGACCGGTGCTGGTTACTGAGTAAACCAGCAAGGTGTAAATCATGCTAACTGTGAAGCACTTTAGCTCCACAATACTAACTGAATGAAATGAAAAAATAACCATTCGAATCTCATGCAATGTGTTATCAATATGACCACCATAAACACTACAACAAGATACTGAAAACAATTGCAGATTACCTAAGACTCTTATTGAACACACACACACACACACACACACACACACACACACACACACACACACACACACACAAGATGTTTTTGGTGATGACATATTACTAGAGCCCTTAGATGCTCCTGCATCACGAGATAAGTCAAGAGAATGTTTTGACTTAGAAGAGATGGTCTCAAAGTGCAAGGTTTTAAGGATCTTAAGCCAAACCAAGGGATTCATTCTAAATGTAGTAATGAACTATATTACTATTTGCATCTCATTATAGGTTTTAGAAAACTACATGGGTTTGATCCCTCTTCATTGTATTAGTACATATGAAATGCTAAGCCACTTTGGGGTTGTTGGGGTAGTTCAACCCATAATGGTAAACCCTTTTTTAGATATTTCATCACCAAAGCAAGAACATATAGGGTTTGGATAAAGAAGCAACACTTTATCTCCATCATAGATCATCACAAGCATGCGAAGTATAATATTATATCCATGTGATCATGCATAGGGAATTTTAATGTCATCCAATCTTCCTCAACACATTCGTGTCACATTCTTGTTTCCTAGAAAGATTCCATCCCACTATAGTCTAAGACCCATAGACCCAAACCTTTTTGACATTTTCAAACATATCAAGAGCATAGTTCTGGATTATTTTTTCTCCCAAGTCCTTTGACGATTGTATTTCCATCTTAAGTCCAATATTTGAGAAAATCATTTCAACTTCTTCAAGCCTAACTAATGACTTCCTTGTATTTCTATGCTCCAATCAATATTTTACTATCCTTATAGTGATCGAGTTATTTTAAGCCCTCAATTTCACATAGATCATGTTATATCATGAATTCCACTTATCATAATCTAATATTTATACATAGTCTTACTTTAATTATGCTATGATGTAATGTTGTTAACAGCCACCCTACTACTAACTATATCACATCATCAGTAGGAAGAAGCTACATGACCATATTCAAAAATCATGTGGTAGACCTATTAGATATCATAGACTTAATGATGCACATAGCTTAACATACTTCTTCCCTACCTTAACTATCCAAAATACTTCTTTAGAGAAACAAGATTAATCGCAGTATGTAATACCGTCCTATTTTTTATCTTTATTATATGGGATTCTTACTTTCTATTTACTCAATTTAGATTTAGTTTTTTCTTTTGTATTCTTAAGGGTGTGTTATTGTGCTCCCTTATCTTCTTTGTATTGTATCTTTTGGTATCTTATGAACCAATTCTAACAGTCAGCGGACATTATATAAATTATTACATATATCTTAAATAATGTATCCAACAATACTGAAATATATTAGTCTTTTGGATCTTATGTTGAATTTGTAGTATACCACAAGTATTAATAACTTCATCACTTTCTTCAGAAATTTTCCACCGAATAGTGTCAAATATACTATCAATCGAGACACATTACTATATAAGAGTTAGAAAAATATTTTCACAGAAGAAGGGTTCCAAACTCTATTATATGACAAAAATATTATGATTTTTCGATTACCCTCTTGGAAAAAAATGAAAAACTTGTTGATGATGATCAAATAAGCATTAAAACACATCTGTGCATAATAAATAACTAACATACAACCTTTAAAAAAAAAAAAACAACAAATTGAATGTAACGGCAATTGAGTTGGACAAACTTGTTCATGACATGATAGCTAGATTGGAAGCGGTGGAAGAGGGGTCGAGAAAAAGAAAAGACCATTCCAGCGCTAGCAACTCCGAGGATGAGGATGAGGACGAGGATGAGACTGAGACCGATTCCAAGAATGAGGAAAAGGAGCAGACCCAGAAGGCACTGGTGCATGAGCACAACAAGGTGGAATTTGCTACCATGTTGGGCAAGCCTCCCAAAAGCCAAAAGAAAAATTAATGCTTTTGTATCTATGCCTGAACTTTAGGCCGACTTTTGGTGAACTGTCTTTGCTTCTTATGGTTGGCTGTTTTGTTTTCTCTTTGGCTGGTTTTCTGGACCTTCTGTCTTTGGAGTTAAGCCTATTTAACTCCCCTTGGTCCTATTTCTTCTTCTACATCTTTTTGTGAGCTCACATGATGTAATCTTTCTTGTATGGCCTTTGGAAGCGATCCATGTTTTAACCTAATCAAATAAAAAAAATGTAACAGCAATTGGTATTTTACATTTCTTCGAAAGTTAAGTTGGAAAAGATTTACATTTGTTGAAAGTTGATTTTTTTGGGCATCATAATAGTTTTACTAAAGGTGCCGACATTGCCTTGTAAATTAAACTAGAACTCTTGTTGGTGTACAAAATCCTGTTGTCTTCTTAATTATAACAGACATAATTAAAAAAGCAAAGTACAAATTGCACAAATTTCGCATTTTATGGCACGTTTATTCATCTTTAGATGTGAAACCGAAGACTTCACTCCTATTTTAGGGCGGCAGCCTGCTTATTTGAATGAGTGATTTTAAAATACAGCCTAATACGTTTCAATACAATTTATCATCTTCAATACAAACAAATAAGTGTCATCCTGTCAAAAATTCAACACAAGGCCACTTGGAGTGTTTGTCCATATTAACCGCCCATCATAATCCAACTGTCCATTTTGGAGCTTACCTAAAAGGAATCGCTGGATAACGAAGATATATATAGACAGTATATACTGTATGGAGTTCCTTACAAAGGTACATTATCATACCTTTTTCGGGATACCGATGATTACATAATTTTTTTTTGGGTTTAAATGGGCTTATGAGCACATACTAATCTTACAGTGGAACATGCTATAATTAGTAGTTCAAAACTTTCTTATTACAATATGAAGTTTGAATAATTAAATTGTTTATATTTACTATTGGAACTGCTCTTTATATTAATAAAATAAAAAGAAAGTTATATATTAAGGGTGACCGGATAACATACGGCCTCACAAAATGTCATGAGGGCACCAGATCAGCAAAATAATGCCACAAGGGCATACATTAAAATACCCACAAGGAAACCATAGAGTAGAAGAAAAGAAACACCGTCAAGAACACACTGCCGCACCAGAAGGAGGGAGAGGATCATCTCGAGCAGGGATGAAGGCTCCACTGTTAGGTTCTGAAGACGGATGATCCACTTGCCAATCATTGTGATCAAGGTACTGCATTTGTAAACGAACCATAATTCCCTTACCGGGGGGAAGATATCATGCAATAGTCTACATAGTAGGCGGTGGAGAACCCCACGGCAGAGTCCTAGCAACACTTTTCCCCCGTGAGGGGCAGGCTCCAACCCAGTCTAGAGCAGGAGGGGTTCATTAGCTAGGCAATATCCTATCATGTGGGTTCATATTGAGGTAATTAAAATGAATAAAAGTAAAGTCAATATATCGAAAGACATGAGGGGGTGAAAGGGTTTAATTTATTCATATACTGAATCAGGTATTGGGGGTAGGTTAGATAAGCGGGCCAAAGGAAAGCGAGTTTTAATTTTAATATAAAACTCAAACATTTGAACCCTAGTTTTTAGAACTAAATACCTTTACATTACAATTTAATGAGTGTGGTCATAAAGTTAAATTATAATCTCTTTTTAAATAAAGAAATCTCAATTAAGATATTCTTAACCAATAAATAATAAGATGGTATAAAATTAGGATTGAGTATGCTTTCCAACACAAGTGATGTTATTTCACCATCTTAATTATTTGAAGAACTATTAATAAATGATTAAATATTTACATTTATAAGGTAATTTGTAAACATCTTGAATGGATTCAAACTATATTTCAAGAGAAAATGCATATTAAAAAAAAATGAGTGAGAAATATGATATATTTTCTGTTTAATATATTAGGGTAGAAATAAAAAGGGGTAAATAAAATTATTGTGGAAAAATGGGTAATGTACATGGAAAAAATAGGGGGTATTTACATTCTAATAATATAACGGGAGGGGTATTATCAATTGAATAACTAGAGGTAAAAACTAGAATTAAGGGTATTTTTTAATACCCTTTGAACGCACGTGTTATACCATACTTTTACTAAATGAACCCCCCGTGGTCCAGAGGAGGAAAAGGTAGAAGGGCAGCCCCGAGGGGAGGCAGAATGATGGTTACACGAGTGACTTCTACGATGTGGGCCTACAGAAGGTGGCCGTTGGGGTGGCGAATGCCAAGGTGTCGGTAGTTGAGGATCTGGTGGAACCCGACTCATACTGCATGTTGCACTCCCCCAGTGATAAAGAAGCTCCTATAGATGAGAAAACTCCAAGATGACCTTGGCAGTTTGCGCTTGAGTCTGTATGCGAATAGTAGGCGAAATAACCACCTTGTCATTAGTGGAAAATTATATAACAAAATGATCTTGCTTGAAAATTAAAGAATTGTGAGCTTTCCAGATATGAAACAAAATACAGGCACGAAACAAATGCCAAAGATTATCAATATAAGACTAAAGTCACCAAATAAAGTTAGGCGTCACGGGAAGAAGTCGGGGTGGTAGGGTTGGAACAAAGAGTGGATCCATTTCTAGATAGATTGAGCACAAGGACAAGACCAGAAAAGGTGTCTAAACGACTCTGGGTAGGATCAAAAAGTACAATTTGAATTAGGGATGCCAATATGCCGAAGCCTTTCACCCACAGGAAAACCTTGGTAAACAAGACACCACAAAAAATGGTTAACTTTAGGCTCAAGAAGAGGGTTCCAAGTACAGGAAAGTCGGCAAATCCAAGTGGACTACGCAGAGTGCAAACCCCCCCAATCATTGAGTTTATCAATGGCTAGTGAGAGAGGAATTAACAATTGATAAATGTTGTATATGAGGAAAGCAATTTCTTGATTCCATCACTAATCACGCCACCACGTAGTCGGGGTTTAGAGAGCCAATTTGTGGCGCATAAGATTAGGTAAGAGCTCTTGAATATTGCAGATAAACTGGAAGTCTAAATTGTTCAGATTGAATTTAAATTTAAACTCGAGCTAAGGAATCCAATCTTTGTGATTCACAAGATCCTGAATGGTATGAATGCCCTTATAGAAAATCCGAATGGCTTTAATGCCAAGGGTTTCAACAAGCAAAATATTTCCTTCAGTAATGATAAGAGACTGCTAAATGTTCTGTGAATTAAAATAAAGCCTAGTGTGAAATCAATCCACCACATAAGTGGCTTAACCTTATCAAATTCTTTCCTAATACTCTTGGCGATAAAAGCACTAGTAATTTTAATAGGAGTAGAAGTGATAATAAGAGAATGAAATCCAATTCTGATCCAACACAGTCAATACAACACTACAACAACATTTTCTATGTCTGGGTACCTGAAAGACACTAAATCACCCATTTGGCACATAAAGCCAAACTATGTTGATAAACATCAATGACTCCCATGCCACCTTGATCCCAAGGAACATAACAAACATCCCAAGCAATTCAGTGAAAACCAGTTCAACTAGAACTTTTACACCATAAGAAGTCCCAAAGAATCTTGGTGAGCCAACTAAGTGAATTGCGAGAAGGAAACCAACAAGGAGAATAATAAAAATGAGTAACATAAAGGATTTTAGCGCAAACTTGGAATTTACCAGCCAACTATAAGGGTTTGGAAGACCATTTGGTAACTTTCTGCTTCACTCTGTTAAGAACATAATTCCATAAGGTCACATAGTCACTGTCAAAAGCAAAAGGAATGCCAAGAAATCTGAATTTCGCACCACGACAAATCCATTTTTAGAGGTAGGCCTTTAACCAGTCCAGAGGAGGTAAATAAATCTATTGATAACCCAAAGTTTTATCCATTTGAATATTAAAACCTGAAGCGAAGAAAAAGGTGTCAAGACATTCAAAGACAATAGCAATATTCTGCTCTAATTCAACAAGGGTAAGAAAGGAATCATCCACAAAATTCCCATTGATAAGTTGAGTCGCATGATCTAGAATAACAATCGCTCGAATGTGACCTTGCACCTTGATGGGAATTAAGGTAAGCTAGGACATCAGTAGCGAGCACAAACAACATCGGCATAAAAGGGAACCCTTGTTTAATAGAACAAAAAAAGCCAATGGTAGTACACTGATGACTATTAATGGAGAAGCGAGAAGAAGCATTAGAAAAAAGTGTTATTACATCCATTTGAAAAAATTCTCCAAAACCCAATGCTTTAAGCATAGCCAAAATGAAGCGACATTCAATGCAATCGTAAACTTTATCGAAATCAATCTTTCAAAAAATAGGCTTATGTGATGAAACACACGCCCATTCCATACCTTCCCAGACAACAATAATATTTTCCAGGATGTGATAGCCTTTGAAAAAACCAGTTTGCTCAAGACGAACAATCTTAAATAGGATATCCGTAATGCGGAGAGCCAATGCCTTGGAAATAATTTTATAAGACGCATTCAACAGGGTGATCGGTCATCAGTTATTCATCTCTTCAAGATTTCCTTCTTTGGGAATGAACTTGATGTTTCCTTGATTGAAGAAACTCCCTAGAGAGAGAGAGAGAGAGAGAGAGAGAGAGAGAGAGAGAGAGAGAGAGAGAGAGAGAGAGTTTGAAGAGATTTATTATAGACCCGAAGTAGATCAGATCCTACAAAGGACCAGGTGATTTGTAAAATTTGCTAGGGAAACCATCCAGACCCAGAGTTTTGTCATTTTCAAGACAAATAAAATCTTTATGAAGCTCTTCCAAAGTGAAAGGGGTGTTGCATCGAACATGATCTCTAGGTGTAAGTTTATTAGGCACAACATCAATACATTTTTGTAAAGCAGTAGCCTGCTCAATTAAATCCTCCTGAGCTTGAAACACTAGACGATAGTGCTTGAAAAAAGCATCACTAATCTCTAGGAGCTCCATAAGTTGTTGGTGAGAATCATAAATAACTTTAATATGTTTTCCAAGCATGTTTGGCCTAGAGGGATTTGAAAAGGATTTTTGAGGCTTTATCTCCCACCCTAATCTAGTGAATTCTCGAACGGATTTACACACCACAGGAAGAGTGGTATTTAATGAGTTTGAGCTTGTGGAAAAGACTAGTGGCTTGGCATCGAGAAGTAGGGAGACCCATCTGAATTCGTTGTGCATATTCGATTCAGCCCATCTTCGAAACCTGACAACTTGATTTCCGAACCAGCACAGGAACTTGGTGGTGCGGTGAATCACTACCTCCCAACATGAAATCTAGTTGGCAGTAAATGAAAAACGTGGTGCCATATTCCAAATATTGGTAATGAGAACAATCACTACATGATGACTTAGTAGAGAAGCATTAAGAAATAATTGAGTTTTGGGCACTTTGGGAGGCCCCCCTTCCAAACAACCTTAAATGTGATCGGATGGTGGGTTGACAAAAGAACCTTTGACCAAACCTTGATAATAGAGGATCCTTGTGTGTCAAAATCAAAATAAGGTTTTTGTAAAAGAAGTGCACGATCAAGGAATTTTAATACCTGATCATATCCTTCTCGAAGATTGGTCCAAGTGAACCATGCTTGGTCTTTAAATTCTTGTTGCCATCTAAGCAATAGATCAAAAAGGCCCCAACGTCTTTTAAAGTAATACCAAACCACACATTTTCTGAGACACTAGCACATGGGAAGTGTGCCACATTTATCATCTGGATGCTACACCATATTAAATTCACCACATACCTACCAATAAGCAATGGGTAAGTTGTCACCTAACCAATTCCATAATAATGTTCTTTCGGGACCTTCATTAGGGGCATAAATATTTATAACACCAAAAGAAAGATCATTAATACCCATAATCACCCACACAACCCTATAAATGGGGTCCTGGCCCAAGGCAATAATTAATGCTAAATTTTTTGGTGCAATGGAAATGCTAGCTCCACCTTTACCATCAATGTGTTGAGTATGGAAATGTGTAAAATCAGGGGCAATACATGTCAGAGTAGTCTGAAGCAAAAAACCAGAAATCTTGATTTCCTATAAACATATCACATCTCAACTACTAATTAACTGGAAAACTAAATGAACAGAGAATTTTTGAGAGGGATATGTCAGACCTCAAACATTCCATGACATGAAATTCATGAAAAATTGGACATATCAAATTCCCCCTGCCCGTTAGGAAATCCATCCTCTGAGCCAAGAATGGAAAAGTTGTTGGCAAGAAGAAGTTGGTCTAAATCATTATGATCAACATGAATGGAGTGGATTTTGGCCCCATTTTCTCCCCAAGAACCATGTGAAACCTCTCAATGTGGACTACGTGAACGTCGCAGAGGAATAGAGGTTGAAGCAACATTCCCAGTATTATTTGAATTATACTGAACAACTTAGCTCTGCGAGGGATTGAAAGGAATGGAAACTGAAGGACTAAGTTGCACCACTCTAGGATCATCCTTGGATGGTGAAGGGGAAGAAGAAGGAGACAAAATTTCAATAGAAGGTCCCCCCTGAACTCTTTTTAGAACAAACCACAGTCCAACTATCAGCCGAAGCGTCAATTTTAGACTTCGTCCCAGCTGGTTGTGAAGGGACAGGCTTGGAGCAAGACAAAAGAGGAAAGTCCTGAATGTGATGGTTCGGGGCTTGAAAATGAAAGTACGTGTTGGGGAGGTTAAAATATACCACCTTTTGAGAGATTTGCAGGGACCCAACTTAAATATTTAGATAGAACCACAAATCTTTCGCAAGATCCACTTTGACACAAACATGCTTATTGGGACGTGAAAATAAAAAGAGCTCCTATTCATGGAAAATCACACTGCCACTGGGCTTAATAATCTCTGGTAAAAGGACCAGAGGTGAACGAGAAGGCCAGGGAGCTCAATCCAAACATGGATTTTGAGCGAGACTTGGCTACTCGGATTGAAATCCTGGGTCTATGGAGATAACACTAGCATGGTATTAACTAAGTACCAACAACCCGCCTTAAGCAAGAGGGCTTGAAGTTGGGAAGGCTCACCAAAAGAAAACAAATAAAAACCCTTAGTGAGGTTATGGATCCTTGAAACAAGGATAATGGTAGACTCCCAATGGTTTTTCATCTAGTTCTTTAGGTAGGTTTCAAACAGGATACAACCACAGAAATAGGCAATAAGAAAAGGGTTTTGATACCACTTGACAACATGATCCAAGCATTCATAAAAAATAATAACATCTGGAGAGTGTCAAGAGTCCATACCATGTCGTAATCTTTTGGCACAAACTTCCTCATGTGTTTGGGATCCATTTCCACTAGTTACAATAGTTCTTGCAATGGAAGGAGAGTTCACCATTTATAAGAGTGACATCACCTTAGTGGAGGGGAAAAAGCCGGAAGACACTATGATAGGACCAAGGGGAGACCACTAGACAGGCTAAGGATGCACAGTTTCCGCAGCGAAGCAATGCAAGCAAAAGTATTTTACATTGTTTATATTTAAAGACAACAAAATTAATTTTTAGATAGTTTGATTAGAAAATATTTTAAATAAAATGACTATTCTATTCTTATAACCTTTACACTCTAATATATTTCAAAACTATTTTACTTTAAATTTTATTTAAGTCACTTATGAGGGGATTATATAAATGGTAGAATAAAATTTATACTATAGTATTGTCTAAAATTTAATTACTTATAATATATATATTTTAATACTAATTTTGTTTCTAACTACATTTCACATTTTATAGTAATCAAGGATTTTATAGAATATAAAATTCCCAAAATTCATAATTATGAAAAAAAACTTGTCTAAATAATAATTTTGATAAATTTTTAAACATTTATTCAAAAAACTTAATAGCCTTGTTACCTAAAAACACATATGTCATATAATTTATACATTCCCTTAATAAGTATCCATCTTTTTGGATGAAATGGACGCTATCTTACTAAATGTAAAATAGTAACACCATTCACATAATAGTTGACAGTATGGTAGTAGGCCAAGAAGTCCGAACCAGTTTGTAGGCATGGGATACAAAATGAAATGGACCTGCATGCAACACAAAAATTACAAAGTCACATCATAAAAAAAGAACACTTGAAATTAGGTGACAGCCACAAAAATATCGAAAGCTTAAGGATTTTTTTTTCGGCCTTGCCTCTCCTACTATTTGAAAGGTCATTCCTAAAAAAAGGGATCCTAACCAATGCAAAATGGTTTTAGTGCCTTCATTATTTTCTTCGGCATCATTATCTTAGCCCCTAGGTGCCAAGATTGTCAAGGCTAGCCGAAGGTACTTTCCATTTGTAAGAGGAAAAACTAAGTTATGAGGATGAGGTAGTGGAGATCCCTACCCCCCATGCTGATGTTATTGCGGAGAGTGGTGGAAAACTCCATCCAAATAGGTTGTTCCCTCAACCAAAACCCCTCGGCAAGTGACTCCAAGTGATAGGGGTGATAGAACCCAAGAAACAATGAAAACAACATTTCCTTAGTAGTCCAATAGGGTTTATAGGTGAGCCACCTTCTGTGTATGCTCTTGTATTTGTAGAAAAACATCAGACACAATCATCATTTTTTAACAAGATGAAGTATTGTAATCTACAATAGAATGATAAAAAATAGACTAGATTCTATATTTCCAAATGATGAAAGGGATTTTTGTTCTCTTAAAACATTCTTGACTTGGGTGAAGGCTATGGGAATACCTGACCAATCCCCTAATAGAATATGCTACTAGTGGAAAAGGTTCAAGACAAAAAGGGTGAAAATTTCTTGAAACCGAACCCAAATGGTTTGAGCTTTTTGAAAAAACTATAAAATATGCACAAGGGTTTAAATTCACCCACAAACTGGGAAATGAGGATAAATAACACCTAATTGAATGATCTTGTGGCCAAGGGGTAAACCATGATAAACATTATACTAAGAGACATATGTAAGGTTGGGCTCTAAAATTAATGGCTAGATAGTAGAGAATCTATGTTGCCAACAAAAAATAAAATAATGAAGGGACCAATGGGAGTTGAGTTTTTCTACCAAGGGAAGCTTGAGAGATAGCTAATCATATCCCTTACTTGGTGAGTAATTTTGGAATGGTGTATATGGAAACCATTTCTAGTCCTTCCACTAGGAACTATAGGAAACAACCATAATCTTGTATGACATGTCACCCATAATAGCTTCCACATTTTTTTGAAAATATTCTTAGTCACCAATGACTAAAGAGAATTTAAACTTATCGAGAACTAGCCAAGATATGAGTCTTCTAAGTTTGTGGCTATAAATTACCTACAAAGTGTGAATCCCTCATCTTAAAATTTTGAGGGAGGGAACCCATATAGCCTCCACTATGGGAACATTGAGAAAATTAATAACTGGTGACCACCACACTAAATCATAATTGATGGAGAGGACATTTCTAAACTAATAACCATCTCATAGAAGCCAAGGTTTGAATTTTTTCTTAACCTTTAAAATGCTTTTAATAATGAAGGATCTCACCACTTTCATCAAGAATTTGACTGTTTAGAATATTTTGAAAACCTAACCCTTTTAGGTCTTATGACCTTGTTAAGCTCCTTCCTAAATGTAAATGTGCATGATGGTTTTCTAAGCCTCACGACTCTCGATGGATAAAAAAATCCAATTGGTGTAGATTGCATTTCCTTGATGCCCAATGTCTAATAATCCAACGCTATAAAACTCGTTTAGAATGTAAAAGAATTCCCAATAAACTTTGTGAAATCTATTTTTGAACTCAGAGCTAGCCCATAGAAAACCTATGAAAATTTTCTCAAGTTTTATGTAAGAATCTTGATAAGGGGTCCAACATGAAGAATAATAAACATGTGTGGTAGATAAAGTTTTGCAGAAAATATTGAACTTACCTTCCAATGAGAGGGGTTTCATGATCTAGTACGATAACTTATCAACTCTATCCATCACATATTTCCAAAGGCGAGAGAGGTTTCATTGGAAAGAAAACATGATGCCCACAAATCATAAGATTTCTCAATGCCAAATTCACTTCCAACGAAAAACATATAAATATGGAATTGTAGGCAGAAGATATTGTCTACAACATTGATTTTATCACCAATGGATGTTTGAGCCAGAGGTGAGGTATTTCTAATCAAGAAATTACGAACTTACTACTTTTACCATGCCTCTAAATATATCATTATATGTATGATTCCTAAGGAAGAAAACTAGACATTAAAAACACTTGTTTTTCTTTTACATTGCTTTATCCCTCTTGATACTCTTGAAATTTTCTCTTCTTGAATGATCACTTTACTTTTGGAAATTGAACAACACATGAAACAACTCCGTATTTTTTGTTATATCCTCTAAGAATCCCAGACAGTACTACCCATTAGGGAGAAGAATGTCCAAGCGCTATTGTCACCTTTGGGTGCTTCTATCACTTTCCTACCTTTTCTCAAGTTTAAAATGCCACACCATTTGTTATCTTTTATCACTTTGGGTTAGTTGTTTTGGTTTTTAATGATGAAATTCAAATAAGGGAATCATATATGTACACGACTTACTCACTATTATTAGGTTGTTGGATAACTTTGGGGCTAATATTTACTATCTACTACTTAGGAAAAGAGAAACATTTGAAGACTACATTTTGGTTGTATTATTCACTACTAGGAAGGACTATTTTTGAATTATAGCTCACTATCTTGGTTGAATGCCATAAGGGAAACCTAGCTTTAAGGGACACAATTCAATCACATACACACTAGAACTACATAGAGTATAAAATTTAGTGCAATGCTTGGTGAAAATCACATTGCGGTGACCACTGATGTCACTCTAATCATATGCAATTTATTCCATCTAATGTTTTCTTTTGTTTTGTAGGTATAGGTGCGACACATGAACCCTGCAGTGAAGTTTATGTGAAAAATAATGAAAGGACGAAGATAAGTTCAAGGGTTTTTTTAATAGGTTCTAGTGTGATATATGAACCCTGAAACGTAGTGGATGTGATAGAGAGTGAAAGGAAGAAGACAAGTTTAGGCCCTGAAAAGTGCAAAAATAGAGAGCCTACTAGGACATTAGCACCTAGATTTAGACACTAGCACCCAAGAGATTTCTAGGAGGGTTCCAAGAGGTTTATGTTTATTATTTTTTCCTCCCAAATCACTCAAAACTCCTAGAATCATTTGGATAAGTTATCTTTCACTTTTGTAGCCTTCATTCCCTGTGCCCAGAATTACCCGATCTTGCTCAAGTTGCTCTTAACTTCAATTTATTTGACCAATTTTTCCTAAAATTCCTTCGATGATGTTATTTTTCTCCAAAAAAATCCTTGATGATTTGAATATTCCTAGTAAGATTCTGAAGGGTGTTTACCAGGTGCAAAATGTCTGAAAATGGCCCTCGTTAGGCATTTGGGGACAATTGTTTCTCCTTGATCTCATTGGCTTCATGAATCACCTTAGGAATTCATCCTTACACATTAAACACACATTAAAATATTTTTAGAATGTTCATATGAGCTATAATGAGGGTGAAACTGAGGACATGTTGGCCATAAGAAGAGTTCACATTGACCGAGAGATGAATTTTCAAGTGAGGGCTTAGTTTTCATGGATAAAATTTTCAGTTTTACATGCCAGAAATTTAGCATGAAAACACTACCTAATATGGTGTAATGTGAGCCCATGTTGTAAAAGGGTGATATTGAGATAAACCCATGTGCTATGAATTAACTACCGTAAAACATTTTCTATTCGAAAGAAGTTTTGGAAATGGTTGGAGAGAACCATATGTGGCAGGAATTTCATCTGTAACTAAAAACCAAGTTAGCCAAAAAAAAGAATTTTTGTGCAAAAATCATGCAATGATCTATTTGTTTCAGTAATATGTAAAATATTTGGTGAAATTAGACCAAGTGTTCCATATGATTGATTCTAAATGATGATTAGAATTTTTGTCATATAAATTTTTTTTAATGCATATGTACATTTAAGCTTCCCTTTTTATAGCTATCAAATGCATGTGTAGGTGGAAAATATTTTTGATTTATAGCTTGACCATGTTGAAGTCACCAATCAACACCCAATGAGCATCCAGGATCTCGTCTACAATCCACTACCAAAGTGTTGTCCTTTTAGTCATGTCAATGGATACATATATATTAATCACTTGAAAGGAGTGATTATCAATCCTAAATAACACCTATCATGTAGGATTTTTTGGGTCACATCCATTATTAACATAGTGGGGCTACCATTTAGTGGTGATAAAAGTCACAATTCCTCCATGGTCATGCTCTTGATTTCTAGTTAGAGCTAAACTATCTAGCTAGATAATTTTAGTGATCACGGATAGTAGAAATATTGACACCTTAACTTCTTGTAGAAAACAAATTTATATCTCTTAATATTGATTTTAGAATTCTCATTGTGGCAAATAGTAGGATGCACCATGATATGGAAAAGCCATGATGACACTATCTCCATATGCTCCAAACTAAAAAAAATGAAAATATACACAAATGTCCTCATTTCATTTGATGGAATCAAAGAAGGAAATATGCACAACCATCATCATATCATCATAAAGATACTAATGCAACAACATATAAAATAACCAAGATAAAAAGGTAAGTGAACAAAAAACACAAAAGAAAATGTGATGTCCCTATTCATTTAAAGATCCATGTTTACTGATCCAGGATGAGATTGATTGATTTTTCCCAAGCGAGAATGCATGTAAGGGGAGTGGTATTGGGAACAATGTATCTTAAGAAAATTTACATTGATTGGTTTATTTGAGGATAAGGAATTTTAACCATATTTAAGACAAGGAAAATGATTTTAGATGTGTGATTTTATTTTGATTTTCATATTTTTTAGGATTTTCATGATATTTTTTGGATTTTTTTATAATTGTTTAAGAGATTTTGAGGTTTTTTTTATATTTTATATGGTGGAAAAAGGGAAAAATACAAAGGGACAAAACCCATTATATTGTTAGTGAAAATAATGATAGTGGATGAAAGGGGCATATATAGGATTCACGATGGGATAATTGGAAATTTTTCAAGATCGGATGCCTACAGGGTGATCAGGATGGAAATGATATATAATAGATATGACGTTGATATCCCCATAGGTATAAGGTAAGATGATATGTGTAGTATGTTTAATATATTATGGATGAGGGAGTGAGATGGATGATGTAGAATGATTTAGGTTATTTGGGAATGGATAAAGTGGATGGTGCTCCCAGTGGAAGTTAGAAAGCATGAGAGAAATGTTTCTCCCATTCATGATAATGATGGTGGAAAAGGATCGTAGTATCTATGATTTTCATATTGATTTCTAAAGGGCTGATGGATTTGGTTATATCCCCGATTAGAATTATTTCTGAAGGCTTGCGCCTACTTCTTCTCTAATGATATAAATTTATCAGATAAGTTCCTAATCAGGGAATTCATTTCTTCTTCCTCCTTTTGTTTTATAGGAGAATAGGATGTGGATGCAACATGTTGAGCACTCTTCTCAAGAATAAAAGCAATAGAAGGTTGTGGTGTGTGAGGCATTTATGGGAATAAGGGTGTGGGTGGCTTGGGAGATAACTTTCTTTCTTGGATGAGACTATTCTCTTCTCTTATTGTAATATTGTAGGCAACAAGTAAGGTTTTACCACCCATGGAATGAATAATGACTGAGATGTCACTATTCAAAGCCCTTAGATGATACAGGAAAGCATGTTGGGCTATATGCCTTACCACATGAGGGATTCTATCCCAAGTATTCTAAAACATGATATTAAAATGATTCATTTACTCATTAGGTGCCCTTTTCATTGCCATCAGTTTCTCCAACAAAGACAAGTGATCTAACTTATCTTCAAATTAGTTGCAAACTTTTGTGTCAAGCTCATCCTTGCTGGCAATATATGCAAGTCTCAGGCTTCTGTACCAATGAAGTGCTTTTCCCTTGAGTGAAGTTGTAAGCAGCCTAATTGCTACATCATCATGTGTAATCAAATAGAATAAGCACACATTGGATACATCTTGGATGTGCTCAACACGGGTGACTTGATTCTCATTGGTGAAGTATGGAATACTTTTGATAATGGTTATTGGTATATCATGTTGCACATTGAGGATAAGAGGAATTCCACCAATAAAGTTGGAAAAGTTCCTCAGAGCTGGCAGAGCTGCCATGACAGGTTGTGCAAATCTGCCAAGAGGAGTGGAGAGTGTGCAATGCACTAGAGATGGAGATTCATGCGTGGTAGTATTGCTACGTGTTCTTCTCAGAGATAGCTGGAGACATTCAAAGGACTCTTCAGCTACAAGCCAATATGTAATCTTCTCATGAAAGGCACAACGACTGCTAGAAATAGTAGATATGAGTGTTTGGAGTTGCAAGATGTGTTGCAACAAGCCTCTAAAGGCTGGAAATTACTAAGTCACACACCAGAACTTAACAATGATGAAATTTAAGATTTTAATGCTTGTCCCACTAGATTTACTAGAAATTGTTAGAGCTTAAACTTGCACCCATCCTAGATCATGCTGAATTGGGTCATTAAGGAAACAATAGGACTATCTCCAAGTTGTGGGACCTTGCATGCTTGAGACATATCTTCATAGAAGGCTAGTTCCTCTACATATTTCTACTGTTACTGCTACTCCTAATTCTAAAATGGAAATCCTAAGATAAACATGCCAAGGGACCAAGGATTGAAGGATATTTGGAAATGGGAAACTAATCTAAGGGAGGCAATAGCACTCGAAAGAAAGGGGGGTGAACACAATCAGCTTTGGGTGAACACAATCACACAATAATTTTCATAGGACACATTCAGTAAATGAGATGCAAGGGATGTGAGAAGACACATCAAGAACACAATGTAAGGGAAAGGAAAAAAAGAAGAATAAAAACAGGTTAAGGCAGAAAATATCCACAAAATAATGATTTTATTACTTCCAGAGATGCATAATATGTTACAATGGTGTATGAGGATGATATCCACATGCAAAGACCATATCTAAAGATCTGTAACTCAAAATGCAAGGCAATGACTATACAAATTGAAAGATTCCAACCCTTTACAATGAGAAATGCTATTCCATTTATAGGAGAATGAATGAGAGAAGAGAAGGAGAAAGGAGGGAAAATCATATTTGAATATTCAACCACCAATAACTAGCAATGAATACCAGTACATCCATCAAATGTTATTCGTTATTACCGTTTCACATGTAGTAGAAGGAAGGAGGAACTATTTAAATCAAATTAGGTGGTTGGGGTGATTATATCCTATGTTAATGGCGTGAGGGATGTTTTCCTGTTTCTACCAAAATTTGAACTTGAGTGATCTAGAGTGTAGCCCACATCAGCATATTTCACAGAAACCTAGGCGTGTGGGTTTCAAATTCATGTAGAAAAATTTATGGTGATCTGAATACTACAACAAAATTTTAATACGTAATGGCACGTGGTACATGTTGATTGGCTGGAAGATCGGCCAACTGTTCATCTATTTTTCCATTTTATGCCATGTGTCATGCCTTAGTTGATTGCAAGGATTTCATCTATTGGTGTATTTTGATAGGTTGTGTGTGATACACTCATTATGATAGGGTTTCATGTAGCACAATGTCTGGTATGAAAGGATACACGAAAGGGTGCATGAAATGGAGAAGCACAGAAGAAGAAAGTGAAGAGGAGGTGCATAGAAGTAATGCGTGTGGGAGGAATGGGAACATACTTATAGGAGATAAGTTTATAGATAAGGCACGAGCATATAGAAAGTGATGTGTGGCAGTGAGGAAAGGGGTGCACAAGAATGCTAGGGACTTGGACAATTTTTGGGAGAAAAACCAGGGGCATGTGTGGAAGGTGCAAAAACTATTGGGAAGAAGGTGGATGCGCTAGGAGTGCGAGAAAGGGAAATTAAAGAGATAGAAGAATGAGGGAGGAAAATGGAAGGCATACATGAAGAGAAAAATGCATGAGGGCATGTGAGGAAACTACAACCCACAGAATTGTTCCAAGAGGACAACCAAAGTGCGTGCAATTTGGAATCATGAAACTCAAAGCTAGAATGGGAATCTAAGTTGTAAAAATAACTAGGGGAGTTATTTTGGACAACAGGAACTTAGAAAGCAACCAAAATGATTGAAAATGAAATAGATAATAGAAATAGGATGGGTTGAGGGAAGGTTGATGATGAATTGGATGGATCAACGACTGGGTTTTTTGAAGATGAGACTTGAAGCAAAAGGTGTGTAGAATGGAAAGATTGTGAGATCCGAGGGACTATGGGATTAGAAAATAGATAATTGAAAGGGTAAATGATAGATAATAAGACATATGTGGATCATGTTGATGATGACTGTGTAGAGTCAACAGTGACCAAGAAGGATCTAGGGTTTGATGGGGTAAGATGGGTGAAAAAATGAAGGACAAAGAGAGATTGATGATGAATGATGCAAGGGAAGAGTTCCAATATGGCTGATAAAATTGTAAGGTTGATGCATAAGATGGATGGAATAATAAAGGGGGATCTAATCTAGCTCAAAGTCTCCAAGATCTCTAAGAATGAAATGTAAGGTATTCAAAATAGCTCTAAGATGATATGAGCATCTCCAAAGAAGAGAGCGAAACACGATAAAATTCACAAGAAATCTTGAGATCTCAAAATTGCATCCTCAAGAGAGGAGGGGTATGCAACTATTCATAGGTTTGATGAAAACCCATGTGGGTCATCAATGACTACAACAGATCATCGATTTGGGAGGTGGAGATGTGATCTACTCAATCCAAAGGTCCTAAAAGGGGTGATATTAGAGTTTCGGGTGGTTAATGCAGGTTGGGGTTTCTTAGGGAGGATAAACTATGGTTGGGGGATATAAAATAATTAAATGAGTGTAGGTGGGATATTAAATCATTAAATGAGGGTATAGGGATAATGCAGAGAAAA